>CP141129.1:34602714-39402714 GCA_035236585.1 Warburgia ugandensis
GCAAAATTAGGATGATCAAAATGCAGATTCTTTAACCCAATGATATGTAGTGTAGAAAACCCACATGATCTACAAAATAAAAAACAAAAAAGTTAGTAAACAAAAAAAGAAATATTCATATGATTTAAAAGAGTCTATGGTTTACTTAGAGTTTCTTCCATAACACAAATAGTCAAAATATAAACATAGAAAGTAGAGAAGGAAAAAAGAAGCGCCCAACGCATAAGGCCAAAAAATGAAGCCATCATGTCAAAAGCTATGCAAGAAAAAGATAGATAAAGAAAAACATACTTTGATAGCTTATTTATAAACCATCAAAGAATTTAGAAGTTGTTTGAATGATAAATGACTTTGAAAAATATATAACTTTTGAAGTCGCTTAGCAACTAAAATGACTTTAAAAGTCCATTCTCACTTAAATAAAATATTCCCACCAGATTTATCACGTGGATACTTTTTAAATTGTATCCCAGTAAAATGACTTCAAAAGTTATGCATTTTTAAAGTTGTTTTCAAAAGTTATCAACTTTTTGAAATCATTTTCATAAAAACTTAATTTTAAAAAGTTTCTTCTCCCCAGAAAATTTCCCCTTCACGCCAATTTTTTAAAGTCGCTTTGGCTTAAACGACTTCCTCAAGAATAAATTTTTTAAGTCATTTATTTTTCAAACAACTTCTAAAATATTTATAAAGTCGGCAATTCATTAGTAAGCGTACTTCTTTATGTCGACTTTAAATCCACTCCTATGTAGTTATGGAATGTTAGATATTGTCCATTTTATATCAAAATGGAGGCCCAAGAATTAATGCCCACAGGGATATCAATTGAATATAAAGTTTCATAACTAACCAATGTAAGGCGGAAGGGACGGCCTTGAATCAATGAAAAAAATGTAAGTCGAAAAAGTGAGCTTGTGCACTAATTTTCATTCTATCATTTGGTGCCTCCCCATACCTATGGAAGCACCAAACAATCTCTCTCTCTCTCTCTCTCTCTCTCTCTCTCTCTCTCTCTCTCTCTCTCTCTCTCTCTCTCTCTCTCTCTCTCTCTCTCTCTCTCTCTCTCTCAAGAGAGAGATGCTTGATGTTTGTGTCATTTTCAAAAACTCAATTGATATGGCTTGCAAACTAATCAAGTGATCTTCTTATTTCTCCCTATTGGACATATTGTATTATGTAACATTAGGTTCCAATAGTAGGAGAATACTTCCCTATTATCAACAACTTCATATCACCTAATCATTTCCTTTGAGTTTTCTTCAAAATTGGATTCTATAATTGGAGAATATGCTTTTTATTTTTAGCACTAACCATGTAACTATAATAGCCACAATGAACTATCAAAAATAGCATTTCTATACTTGTAGATTTCCCCCCTTCTTTTTTTCTTTTTGGCAAAAGGAAAATTTGCTAATTGGAGGAGAACAACCCTCCCCATGTTTATCTAAGCAAAATAGAGGTACGTATAAAGATTCTCTGAGAGGCCCTACCCGGACCCTTGTTACATAGATTACATTGTCGAAGACATAACAAAGTACTTGAAATGATACCTATGTTCTACCACTCTGAAGATGAGCTATACAAGATTACCAATGACTCAAATCTAACTCAATGGATAAACATCAGCATCATCGAGGACCTTATCCCAATTATGGGTCCTGCACACATGAATCTTATTCCTCCAGTTCCTTCTCTATTAAGTACCATGGCCAGCCGTTCATTTACCCCTAAAGTTTTTAAATCTTTGCTCACCACTTGTATCCATATTCTTTCGGGCCTTCCCCTTGCCCTCTTTAGAACCTTCTACTTGTATTGCCTCACTCCTTCTAATCGGTGCCATTTTCTGGTCTCCTTTGAACTTGTCAAAACCATCTAAGTCTAATCTCTCCTTTTTACCCTATTGGTGCTACCCCTAAATTTCATTTAATATTTTCATTCCCTAATTCTATCGTGTCTTGTCATACCACTCATCCATCTCAACATCCTGATTTGTGTGAAGCTCATCCTATGAGTATAATGTTCCTTAACTCCGTCCAATACTCGATCCATAGAGCATGTTGACCTTATGGCTATCCTATAGAATTTTCCTTTTAGTTTGAGCAGCACCCATTGATCACACAAAACTCCGGATGCACATCTCCATTTGTTCCAACCCACTTGGATTCTTTGGGTAACCTCCCTCTCAATCTCTCCACTACCATGAACCATTAATCTTAAGTACCAAAAGTGGTCTTTTATGGGGACTTCTTGGTTATCAATCTTGACTCCGGTGTTCACTCCTAAAATTGCATTCCATATATTCTATCTTATTTTGGCTGATTTTAAATGCTTTAAATTCTAATGCTTCTCTTCATAACTCTACCCTCCCTTATCTCCTCAAGTAAGACTATATCATCAATAAATAGCATGCACAAGGGAATCTCCTTGTGCATGTTATATTACCTCATCCATAACCAAAGTGATAAGGTATGGCTTAATGCCAATCCTTGGTGTAATCCTACAGTGATAGGAAAATCACCGGTCTCTACACTAGTGGTCTTAATATTTGTTACCGTTCCCTCATACATATCTTTAATTATGTGTATATACCACCACGAAACCCCTTTCTCTCACAACACCCTCCATATTAACTCTCTAGAAACTCTATCATAAGCTTTCTTTAAGTCGATAAAGACCATGTGGAGGTCTTTCATCCTCTCCCTATATATATCTACCAATTGTCTCAAAGGAGAAAATTACTTCCATGGTAGACCTCTCAAGCATGATACCAAACCCATTCTCCAATACACTTGTCTCATGCTATAGCCACTTCTCAATCACTCTTCCAAATAGTTTCATAGTGTGGCCCATAAGTTGATTCCACAATAATTAGTGCAGCTACGTATGTCTACTTTATTCTTATAAATCGGTACAATAGAGATTTTCCTCTACTCATGAGGCATTTTCTTTGATTTTATAATCTTTATTAAACAACTTGGACAACCAAACTACCCCAATATCTCCCATATGCTTCCAAACCTCTATTGGTATACCATCGGGCCCCATGGCCTTTCCTGATTTCATCTTTTTTCAAGGCCTCTTTCACTTTAGGTATTCTAATCCTGCAGTTCATATGTATAATATCCAATGTTATTTAGATTTATAGTATTATAAATTCTATATGCTCAAAACCAATGTCAATTTTAACAATTTTTGAAAGTATGTTTCCTTCTTTTATTTGATCTCATCATCTTTGACTAATACCCTTTGATCATCACTTCTAATGCACCTAATATGATATAAGTCCTTACCCTTCTATTCTATTACTTATGCAAGTTTAAATACATCTTTCTCTCCTTCTCTTGTTCCTAGTCTATTATAAAGCTCATCATATGCCTTAAGTTTAGCCTCACTTACTATTCTCTTAGCAACCTTTTTAGCATTCTTATATTGTTCATAGTTTTCATTATTTCTAGTCTTCTACCCTGCTTTAAAACACATCTGTTTTTCTTTAATAACTTTTTGCATTGTTTCACTCCATCGCCATGTTTCCTTTACTAATTGTATTTTACCTTTAAATACTTCTAAGACATCTTTTGCCACTTTCTAAATGGACTCAACAATATTAATCCACATGGTGATTACTTTTGTTTGATAGTTCCAATTTCCTTCTACCATCAACTTATTTGCGAATGAGGTTATTTTCTCTCCTTTTAAGTTCCACCACTTAGTTTTTGGATACATATTAAATTCATTTTCTTTCTTCCATCTTTTAATATGGATATCCATAACCATTAACCTATGTTATGAGATTAAACTCTCATTGGGTATCACCTTACAATCCTTACTCATTGATCGTTCGGTATTCCTAAGTAGAAAAAAAGTCTATTTAGCTTTCATGAAGTCCATTTTTTAAAGGTTATTAAGTGTTCATCCCTATTATTAAAGAGTATATTTGTAATGGCCAGGTTATATGACAAAGAAAAATCAAGGATAGTTTCTCCTATCTCATTTCGTTCACCTATACCATACCCTCCGTGTATTCTATCATATCCTTCCTTTTCGAAACTACATGGCCATTTAAGTTCCGCCCTATAAATATCCCCTCAGTGCTAAGAATTTCTTATATGACTCCTTGCATATCTTCCTAAAATTGTCTCTTGATTATATCTTCTAACCCTAGTTGTGGTGCGTATGCACTTATAACATTTATAATCTGCTCTCCTAGAATAAGTTTTATTATTATAATTCTATCACTCCGATTCTTTTTAATGCCCACAACCTTATGCTTTAATCATTTATCCGCTATTATTCTTACCCTATTTCTGTTATTATCCTTTTCTTATATACCATAATATATACCCATCAATTTCTCTAGCTTTAGCCCCCTTCCACTTGGTTTCTTGGATACAAGCGATGTTGACTCTCCTACGTTTCATCGTGTCTACTAACTCCAAACTCTTACCTATCAATGTCCCTACATTCCATGTGGCAATACAAATTTTATGCTCTTGAGATATCCTATTTACCAGCGCTCTTCTCGACCTCACACTAGATGAACCCATGTCCACTTTTCACTGCATTTGGGTTATAATGCAAGGCATTGCTTCTGAGGGGATGCTCTAGTAGCCCTTGCCCATTTTTCACTACATCCAAGATCTGATATAGCACGTCATTTCTTGGGAAATGCCCTAGCAACCCTTTCCCATTTTTCACTGCACTCGGGATTCAATGCAACGCTTCGCTTATGGGGAACACCCTAGCTTGAGGAATGTCGCTTTAGATTCATGTCATGTTTGTGTTACGTACTTTTAAGAAGTTGGAGATGATTTTCATTTCTTTCTTACAAACTAATATACAAATGCATATTCATTTGCAAGAAGGAAAGAAATAATAAAATCATCTTCAACTTCTCCCTTGCCAGCTATCACCCGATGCAAGACCCTCCTCCTTTTTCATCCGGGCTTGGGACCGGCATTGCCGGAGTTTAACTCAATGGATAAACATGAGGTGACAAATTCTTTCATAGGAACTCCATTTAGATGCTAAGAAGTTTACTACGGAGTTGCAAGTACAAAGTTCTCAAGTTCTCTCATAAAACCCCATCCCTTGCTAGCTAATCTACTATAGAATTCGCTATATGATACGTGTGAGCTCCATAGAATTGGGAAATTTCTAACAGAAAATTGGTCTTGTCAAAGAATTACCAGAACCTCCAAGGTCTTTTACTTAGCCATATAGTTGTATTGATAGAGTTTGCTTCTATAATGAGTGGTTGTAATTTCAATTGTGACAAAAATATCAACATCAACATCAACAACAAGAGCCATAGCCCTTGCTTCTGAAGAATAACAAATACCAATAGGTCCAAAGAAATTGCAAATTGTTGAACCAAGAAGACCTCCAACTCCATTGGGTTCTAGTTTGAAGCAACAAGCTCCATCAATGTTGAGCTTGAAACAACCTAGTGGAGGAAAAATCAATTATGGAATGCACTTTTCTTTCTTTCTAATATATTGGATGATGTTGGACTAGTTTCTTAATATTGTATACAAGGAATAAGATGAAAACCATTTGGAGGAGGATCCTTAGAGTAGCAAAAGAATTGTAAAAGCTGCTTCATTGACAAAGATAGTGGCTTGCCCTTTCCTCTAAAGCATCTTTGAATTATGCTCTAACCATAGCCACCATATTGCTATAAGGAAGCACAATTTCCAAAAGGATTTTAGCTTTATAACTTAGCTTTACTTTGAAGCAATGTATGCATTGATTTTGTATAGAATTATGGAGTGTCCATGACATGTTGAATTTTTGTAGTATGGAATGCCATATTTCCTTGCCTGTTGGGCAATGGATCTGATGTGATCATTTATTCATAGCTTCTTTTAAAAGAATTACACCATGATGGGCCCACCAAACCATTGGAATTCGGTTTTTCATAAGTAAGGGTCTTGTTAAGACCAAGATATCATAAGGGATGATAAAATCGTGTGGACAATCAATCTGAGACGGATGCACAATTGATTTCACACATTCATGCTTGACCCCAGAGGTGTTGTCTAGGACCAATCAAAGTTGATTTGGCCCTCCCATGCTACCCCCCACTCCCAAACGTGGTCATCTTCTCATGGACTTTGCTACTTACAAGATCCTTACTTTTGATGAACTAGGACATCTCTCAACCCCACAATTGAATATCACTTTCTCTATCTCCTCATGGCTGAAAGACATTGACTTTATTGATTCATCAATCTTTTAAAAGACCAATGAGCTTGGGAACTACATTTTGAAACTTTCTTTTTAGTAAAGATGCTGTAGTAGTTTATAGCTTCTTCACATATAGAATTTTGATCTTTTGTGATGGCTCAATTCATCAGCAAATTTGAAATCCAATTGGTAGTTCTATTTGCACTTACAATACCATGAAAGGAGGACGTATTTTATCACATGAGGCTAGCCATCTATTCCTTGATCTTTGCTTCCATTTGATCTCTTCTAGGAGATCTAATGAGTGCAATTTATTCTCTGGAAGTGATTTGACCATCATCTCTTCTTATGACATATAGGAGGTTTCTTCTTTGAGCTTCAGAGTGATGAGGAGAGATTTCAAGATATTGTAGTTCTCTTAGCTTTCTATGCTAATGCTTTTGGCCCATGCTTTGAGCTTCTCTTTGAGATGTTTCAATTTGATAGACAATTATGTGATTGCATTCCCTTTTTGTTCAATTTTATTCCATCATGTTTTGATTGAACTTCTATGTTCTTGTATCTCTATCTAGAAGATCTCAAATTTGAAAGGTCTACCACCCCAGGCATATTAAGCTTAGACATCATCAGAGTTGGGTATTGACATGAAGTTTGGCTATAAAGAATACTACTATTTGAGTGAGGAAAGGCATCAAGCTATCCAATAGTTATCAAGAATATGTCCAATCTTGCTAAGCGTAAGCCTCTCCTGATTGTTTGACCAGCTGTATCTTCTTCCCTGAATCTCAAGGTCAATTAATTTGCTAGAATAAATGAAATTGTTGAAAAATGACGTACTTGGGGAGTGGAGATTGGCAGAGTTTCTTTCGAACAGCATTCTATTGACATTAAAGGCACCTCACAACATCATGGACATCTCCTTCTCCTTAGAGTGTTGTTTAGTTCAAACCACAAAATCTCATGCTCATAATCATTGTTTGATGCATAAACCACCAAAACAGATGCTGGTTTTCCAACCGAGATGATTTTATAGTGAATTGAGGCAACATATATTCCAACAACTGAATCCAATATCAAGAATTATTGAAGCCCCGTGCAAGTAGTAAACTCCTCAAAAGTCTCGGTGGAGTTTACATAGATAAAATCATGTGATATGTGAATGCCTTGCCTCTTTTATTAAAGATTGGTCCAGCTTTCCAGTTTGGTTTCTTGAATTGCAATCACCCAAGGCTTGTGTAAATGTAGAGGTTTTAAGGGGATCTTCTAGACATCGAAGGTTTTGGGATAAGAAAATCATTGATTTTGTAGCTCTTCTTGCCCATTTCCCAACTAACAGCATCATTGTCTTCCTCAATTGAGGTTTTGGAATGGTACCATTCCAATACTCTGTTTTCTGTTTTCACCAAGTTGGGTAAATTCATGCAAGTATTTAAGGCATCCATCCATCATCCCCACATAAAATCCAATTATTTTATATGTGCTTGTCAGTTTGCCAATCTCACATATTCGAAATATCCATTGTAAAAGCGGCCAAAATGGCCATAATTACTTGCTTATTTTAATTGTTTCTTGTATCAACACTAACCCGCTAGCATATAAAACCTTACTGCTCATTACTCATCGAAGAACACACAAACACACGTGTGTGTGAGGCATAGTAAATCCAAATGCGACTTGGACTTGTCATAATTCAAGTGCCACTTCACATATCTCTAACTTTTATTTTTTTGTATATCTAAGCCGTTCCCCATGTCGAGAATGACTTAGATTAAATGTACCAAATTTCACTCCCATTAGATACTTTATCCTATGTCTTTGTTGATGTGGTTTTAACTTAAAAAAATACATATAGGATAAATTATGACTATTATTTTCAACTTATAAAAAAAACATGGGATCAATTACCTAACGGACATAAAATTTGGTGAATAAGTTAGGTCTAAAAAAAGGCAAGTGGAACTTGGACTATGAAGTCGCACTTGAATTTACCATTATCGTATCTATGCATAGTTGTTTGCAAACAACTTAGCATCTCCCCTTAAAGGACGCTTAGTTCCTTTATTTAGGATTAGAATTATATACACATCATGGGCCAAAGTATAAATATCCAAAATTTTCAACAAAAAACCTCATTTCTCTGAATCCACTAATCTCTTGTTACTAACATTCAAAGGCAGGAAAATAAATATTATTTTAATATTAAAGGGAGGAAAATATTTCAAAGGAGACATACTTAAGTTGTTAATGATTCAAAGAAAAAAAGAATTTTGGGTGATTTGAATGTTCATCTTCATAGATGTTGAAACTGTAAATTTTACCTTTCACGGTAACTTTGAAATTTGTGACTTGACCTTAATGTTTTACGAAGATATAAACGAACGACAAGCAAATCTGACTGCCGGCCACCTTTTCCTTTACTTGGCCTAATTTTCTTTGTTGGTCAGACTAGTGCCTAATTTTCTTCCTCTGTCTGTTCGAGAATCTTTGGACCGTTATTGGAGCTCTTGCTCTCTCTCTTTCCTTCCACATTATTGTGCTAAACTATTGTGCAATAACGGTAAGCAAATCTAAGGAAGATTTAACCAAACGATATGCAAATCTAACAACGTCGGCAACTTTTTGTTTTTTTTTTCTTTGTCGCGGGTCCGTCTAGTGCCTAATTTTCTTCCTCAATCTTTCAGAATTTTTAGACCGTTAAGAATCTTTAGACTTATTAGAGCTCTTGCTCTTTCTTTTCCTTCAACATTATTGTCCCAAACTATTGTCCAGTACTAATTTTCTCCTTTCCTTGTTCCAAACTTCAGTGCCAGAATTATGGTAATTAATCTTCTGGGTTCCTCCAACTGATGCAGAAAATACCTTGTGCTTCATGGTGTGGCAGCTATCCTGCAGAAATTGATATTGGAGCTAAAAGAAAGGCTATCACTACCAAGAGCACAGGTTTGCTGCACCTTCATTTATTCTCCCTTTTCTGGTTAGTACGGCAGTTAGACGATCCTAGTTTACTTGGATTACTTGTTTCTCCTCAAATTTTCAGTAGCATTGCTACCCATCTCGTCTCTGCAAATGGACCATTTGGCTACAAATGTGTTAGATTTTGGAACAGGCAAGTTGCTTGAAATTGTCTACAATTTTGGCAAGCGCAAGTGGGGTGATTTTTCTTGTTGTGCGCTGAACGTTCGTAATCTCAGAACGCAACTCACTGAATTAGAGAAGAGGATGAGCGATGTGCAAAAGAAGGTAGCTGAGGCCGGTAGGAGAGGAGAAGAACCCACTCAAAAAGTGCAAGCGTGGTTAGAGGAAGCAAATAAAATTCTAGGCGAAGGAAAGACAATTGAACAAGCAGCGAGTCAGAGTATGACCGGAGGAAGACTTTCTAGTTGGACCTCACGTCTTGGTCTGAGTAGAGAATCAAAAGACATGGCGAATAAGGCCACAGCACATCAGCAAATAGAATTTGGTTGGGTAGGACACGTTCATGAACCTGCATCTGCTGAAGTTAAAAGTCCAGAACCAATTGAACGAGAAGGTAATGTGCCTCAATGTTATGAGTATTTCATTTTCTTGTGATAAAAGCTTTTCCACCTATATGTAGTGTACAAACCAAGTTATGCTTTGTACTCTATCTTTTGTCTCACTATAAGAAATCAGATTTTTCCAGTATCCATCTATCTATATTTATTTATTTATCGAGGAGATTGATGAGATGCCTTCGTTTTCTGACTTTCAAAGGCAGTTCTTACGAATTGATTTCATTTATCTTGTAATCAGCCAACTAATTATCCCAGCAAAAGCAAACAATTGTTTCATTTTCATTAGTTTTTCCACTCGTACCGGATTGCTCGCTGGCTCTCACCTTCATGTCTCTCTCATTTTTAGTAAAACTCTATGGTGCCTAGCTCTTCGCACCTCGGAACACGTGATCACTATCTTCACTTCAGTTTTCACCTTGGAGCGTGCCACTTCAAAATGCAATCGCCTTCTTCTTCTTCAGTTTGGTTTTCACCATGGAGCCTGCTGCTTCAGAACATGATCACCTTCTTCGCTTGGGTTTCACCTTCGGAGGTAGGTTTTACAGGTTTTTTCAGGATTTCTCGTCTGTATTATTTCCGACCTTTCTTGTTCTAATCTGTGTAATCTCTCTTTTTGCAAAGTTATTGATGATTTCTAATTGTTTGAGCTGGAGATTTGTGTTTTCAGCCGACATGTCTCTGTTTAACTTCTCTTTTGTTTCGGGTGGTGTTAATTCATATTTGCTTTGACATAATCTGTTTAATTTACTGACGAATTTATTCTTTTGAGTTCAGTTTCTTCATTTTGTTTGTTGTCATGACAACTTTTAGCTTTTACCTGATCTCTGTAATTTGTGGAAGATTTTTAATTGATTAAACTTATTTTCTTGTTCTTGTTTCTACTGATAAATTTGCATCAGCTTTTACCTGATCTCTCTAATTTAGTTAGATCTCTATTGGTTGAACTTATTTTCCTGTTTTTCTCTCTCCTGATGAAATTTGTATGAGCTTTGACTTGATGTCTGTAATTTAGTTTCTTGAAGGTTTTCTCTTTGTTGTGATAGGGACTTGTCGGTGTTCTCAAATTTTATCGAGGTTTTATGCATTCGACGATTGGCTGAAGGTAACTACTTTTAGCAACCCTGGAAGTATATTCTCTGTTTTAGCCCCAGCAAATGCAGTGGCATTTCAGTTATCAAACTCTGGCACATAATTTTAGAATAGATATATTGTTGAACTGTGTTCTTTTTCTATTTTGATTCAGCCAAACGAACCAAACACTTATGCAGTAAATGAGTGCCTACTAACTTAACATGAAGTAAGCCAGGAATACTTGATTCTGCATTGCCAATCTGCATTAGTGGTCCAACATTGCCCTTTGATAGCTCAGCTGCCAAGGCCGAGAGGTGTTTGTTCTTCACAGTGCCACACTGTCGGGGCTTCATGGACTTTGCTACTTGAAAGTCACTCCGCAGTTTGACATTTACAAAGTAAGTTTGTGCCTTTACTCCAGTTTACCATTAAATATTCTTGAACTTTCCTTCAATTCCAGCAACTAGTTTATCCACTGGTAAGTGCTTGACAATTTTTTAGCTTTAGTGTGTTCATTGCTCACCAGCTTACTCTGGTTTCCTTATTTATGTCAATGTGAAATGGAGGCTCAGTGTAATGAATGGTTCTTTTATTTAATTTCTGTTGCACATAGGTTGTGTTGTTTTAGCTCCATTGACATAGAGAAATGTGGTTGTGATGGTAAACAATCAGTCTAAATTAACCCAAGACAATATATAAAATGAATTGCATGCTGAGCATACTTGGTTAAGCGATTTCTTTTGTCCATACTATGAAAAGGAAAAATGTTGACTGATCAATTGAAGCATAAGCCTCATCCAATTGTGGAGGTGATCCTAGATGAAACTTATTCTAGTCAATTGAAAAACTAGTATGGTAGTCCACAAAAGAACTAATATTCCATCTGCAATGAACTAAGTGGTCATAGGAAGTATAATTATTCAAATTGCTGCTCAATCTAATTAAAGTGTCGTAGATACCAGACTACATTCCTCTTTGCTGTTGCGTGTTTGAAGATGGTTCTGCAATTGGCATACAATGTTCTTGAGGAATTCACAAACACCCCCTGCTAATAATCAAACTTGGTATGTTTGAATAATGCATAATCTACCATTCAAAATGAGAAGAAAACACAACACTTAAGGCTTTTCTCTAATTTCATTTTGGGTAAGGATAAAATCTGATCCCTGATTTCAGCACTACTCTCAGTGTTTCAAATTTAGCTTGTCCTTGTTACACCCAGCTGCGAATAAATGCCTAGAGGTATATGTTGCAAGTGTTCCATACAAAGTACGTGAGTCAGTGAAAGCTACTAAAAGAGAACAGATAAACAGAAGTACATGTTTTTGCTACAAAATGCATGGAAGCATGCCATATTCACTAAACAAACAGATTTCTTCTTTCAGAAAGTTACATTCCAAGAAGCTTCAGGCTTAAATGCATGAATGAAAGTTTTGCTTTGGTTTTCCCTTATTGCCCATAAGACATGACTATGGACACTAAAGGAAGAGCAAGAGTACCTAAGATTATTACATATCATCGGCTCTCTTCTCTGTGTTTTCATGTGTTGGATTTGTAACTGAATCAAAAGAAGAAACAAACACCTACAGTTCGGATTCTGTTTAAGCCACTCATATCTTGAGATATCAATGACAGGTAAGAATTTGGAAAGAGCAACCTAAAAACATACAGTAAAAGGCATATTCAGCATTACATAATACATGGTGTTTGGTCAGGACAAATTAGTGCTGTGAAGCATGCCCTAGAAGGATTAAATTGAGCCTTCCCTGAGTCAGCCCTCTCCTATTGTACTAGTTTGACTCCTTGCAGTTCTCCCTTTAACACCAAAGGGTACATAACTGAACTGTGGAAAGGGGATCTCCCAACATTTTTTTTTTTTTTTTTAATCTTTTAATACTAGTTCGTTTCCAGATGACTGAAAGCAATTTTAGCTTAGCACCAGTAAGCTTATTAGAGATTTTTAGGGCCTCCAGAAAGTCATCCAGATGCTGTATCTTGCTAAACATATGCAGACTTTTTGGCTGTAATAAAATGTCATGCATATAAAATGATAAAGATATCAATTTCTATGCTTGTATGGTTCTATGAGAGCCAAATATGCAAAAGAGAAGTATCTGATCCAACATTGTTGAACCTTTTCATTTTTCCTCTAGGTTTCCCTGATGGCTTTTGCTCTACAACTGTGTGGTTTTTTATTACTTGTCATGATATTTATCTTGATAAGAACCTCTTTAGGCCCTTTAAATCTCTGCTGTCACTTTGCACTATTGTTGCGTTACAGTGGAAATTTTGGCTAGTGAGAAATAGCTATTGATAGTAGTATGGCATAAGAGTGATAACCACGCAATCGGATGTGAATCCTTTTTCTAACATGGGTTCTTTTGATGTTGTACAAGCATGAATATACTATTACAAGACTTCAAACATAGATTATGTACTTTGTTTTATAATATGTTTTTATTCTTCTTTCATATATGCATTGGGTTAATTATTATTTGATCAATACCACAATGAGAACATCATAACTGCAGGAAAAACTTCTGGAACTTTCATCTGAGACTGGTATTAGACGGGAAGCTGATAATGCTAGATACTGGCCTAGACGGGTTAATAAGAAGGTACGTAAGTTGGAGGAAGTGGATGAGTTGAAACTGAAGCTGGATCATGTGCTACATATATTAGCACAGCGGTATGGTGGACCATTCCAGCATCCTGCTGGTAACAGAGAGGTAACATCTATACTGTTTTAATTATACTATTATGTGTTAAAAGTTGGTTTAATGAGTCTCCAGCCAAAACAAGAAAAAAAGGGCAGCCCAGTGAATGAAACTCCCATGTATGCGGGGTCCGGGAAGGGGCAGGCCACAAAGAATCAATAGTATGCAGCCTTACCTTGCATTTTTGCAAGAAGCTATTTCCATGCCTTGAACCCATGACCTCCAAGCCACACAACAACAACTCTACCATTGAGCTCCCTTTCCTTTTATGGCTTGCATCCAAGTAAAAAATAGTCCTATATGGGAGTTTGTTGATTTGTTCATTAAATGTTTTTCCTCTCAAGTTCTGCCTTTTAATTAATTTCTGATCGATTGTAGGTAATCTCTTTGATATAATATGTTTGTTTGAGATTTTATCAGTCATGAACATTCCTTTATAGTCTGTTCTTTTCAAATAAAATTGTATATGATATGCAGTAAGGCTGATCTTAACAAGTATAGTTACAAACGGTAAAAAGAGGTTATTGTTGGTTCTGAATTGCAAGGTTTAAAGTTGGTCTAAGGCTTCTTTCTAGTTGTCTCCTTTTTAAAGGGTAGTGGACTGTGTACTTTCATGACAAATTTAGTTTGCTCAAATATCTCTGATGACTATTGTGGGTTCTCATTTAAATTGTCTACTAGTGCTCAATGATAATCAGTAATATTTTGCTGATTTTTAGGTACAGTGGTTTTCCTTTTCTAGTTCTGCCTAGTACTTGACTAGTCATGATAGGTTCCCAGACGAATGCACTGCAGAGGTTGTGTGGCATCTAACCATACAGGCTCCATTAGCCAGTCATGTGGTTCTGATCCTCCACGTTGTGCTGCATATGCAAGTATAACTGTCCATTATGAGTAAAACCCTTTTACAAGTTTAGAATCTTCTGAAATGGCATCTCAGTCACTAAAGGAATTTGTATCAAATGCAGAGACCCATGAGAAAGAAAGCAAGGACAAGCAACACAAATAAATTCAAGGTAAGCTGTCACATTAGTAGGTCCATTTGTGTGTATGTGCTTCCTTTCGTTTTATTAATTTTGTTTATTTTTTCTTTTTGTGCCCATTGTGTTTGCAGGTCCGAGAAAGGGAGACATAATGCAGCTTCCGACTTTGCTGGATTAATATGACATTGGCCATTTCTGTGTTCTTGGATCTAGGTTGCACCAGCAGAAGTTTTAGACAACTAGTTTATTTGTAGTCAGCAGAAGAAAAACATTACATTGTGGTGGAAGAGCACATGCAATCCTGCTATTTCTGGGATTTAGGTTGTGTGTTGTCTTAATTTTTGTAGGATGATTTCTCTTATGTTTGCTGGATTTTAGAAGTCGTATTCACATCTCTAGACATTTTCTATGACTTATGAACTGCTATTTCACTGAAATTTAGAAGTGATATTCACATCTCTTGAGATTTTCCTTCCCAATACATCTAAGTATTCACTGTATATTCTTTAACAGAAAGGTTCTTCTTTCAAGAACCGACATCAGGAAGTCAGCTATTGTCAACATAAGAAATTGTTACTATTGCCTGATATAGGTTCGGTCACAGTCAGACTTAGACTTTGGAAAAAAGGCCCAGTGAATTGTCCTACTGACCATCCATTAATGACTATGTTAGTTGAGATATTTATGGCTACTAATAAGATCTTAAATAGCTTTCTTGATTTGGAGTTCGCTTGTTATTCTAAAATCTGAGTTTGGGAAGTGCTGAGGAAGTTTGAATAGGTTGAAAACTGCTTTTACTTAACCTCTACCCAATGCATATGGTGAGTTATATTAGTTACCCACTGTGAATCAACAGCATGGTTGCTTCTGCAATCACTTGATTTATCCTTCTACATGTCAAAACAATGAAATCAAGTTATTGAAAGCTGTAGATCAAAGCTTTCTACTTAAGTGAGTGTAAAACTAAGTCATTGAAAATCTGTTGTAGATCAAAGCCATCTTCTACTTAAGTGAGTGAATTACAACAAGAATTATCCTAAAACACAGAACTTCATTCGTTTACAGCTCTCTAGAAACTGCTTGTCACTTGAACAGTAGGCATTTTCATTTTTTATGTACTTGAACATTTTCGTCACATTCACTGGAAAATCAGCATGAGGTACAAGAGAAAAATAGTAGCAAAAACAGGGTAACCTATACTAACTTCAGTTTACCTTCCCAATCAACCATGCAAATGACTCTTGGAACTTGATACCTAGTCAACACTTACCATAAACAATGAAAACCTGGTAACCTAACCTAACATCAGTTCCTCCTCTCCACAATCTAATCCACTTTCTTCTTTGGACTTATCTATTTAATTGCACAAAGGTGTATCATTTCATCCACCCCAATTAGTTCCTCATGAGAAATCCATGCTTCTGTATTTCTCTGTCTCATGAAAATACAATCCATAACTCATTATAGGTTAGAATAATAGCAATATATGAATAACGATTCAAGCTGGGGCTTTCTGATTTGGAGTAAGTTTTACGTGATGAATTTACAGATACTGTTTTGCACACAGATTTTTCTAACTGTCAAAAGAGATTCAATATTGAGAACCAGTCCCTGAAATGTGCTTCATTTTGCACTATGTCTTGCACTCTCTCTCTCTCTCTCTCAGAGGAGACTACATAAATTCAATATTAAATACTGAATCAAAATTCTCAGAAAAGCATGTTTTAACAGTACCCGTGAACAGTGCTAAAAGAAAGATCATCACACTGCATCAAACTATCCTCTCTCTCTCTCTCTCTCTCCCTCTCTCTCTCTCTCTCTCTCTCTCTCACACACACACACACACACACACACACACACACACACACACACACATGAACACACATGATTTGGTTATTTTTTATGCATGATTATGAGAATTATGTTGTTTTTTTATGTCTAGCTGGTTTGGGGTATGTTTTCTGCTGTATTATATATGTGATCTGGATTTTGTTAATTGTTAGAATTGGTTGTTGTTTTAAGTATTTTCTGAAAGATTTCTTTTCTTCTTCTTTAAAAGTTCTGTCTTTTCCACATTTTGGAGGGGTTGTACTCTGTATGCTTCTGGTGGATAGCATTCCTCAACTTTTAAGATCTCTAGATACATGTAACTGTGATCTATTTTACTTTGGTTTAGGTAAGCCACAATCTATATTGGTTTCTGGACAAAAAAATTGCTCTTTCTTTCTTAAAGATATGAAAGGTGATGCGGTTGCTTTAATATATTGTAATTAGTATTTCAGTACGTGTTTTGTATATTAAGTAGAAAGATTATAAGTGGAACATAATCATTATGAGCATTAGGCACTGAGATCTAGAGGAAAATGATATATTATTAAAGCACGAGTTAGTACATGATCTAGATGCTCCATGCGCAATAGATGCTAAAAAACAATATCATTGTGCTTGATCATGTCAATCTGTTTTTTAACTCTTGATAATATACAGTTTAAATTAAGACAGAGTCTTCCTCCATTTGTTACAAGCACTCTATTCTTTGGCTACCACTAGAGGAAGTCAGAAAGTTAAAGGAGAAGCAGCTAATGCAGAATGCAGGGACTCTGGCTTAAAGTCTTCTCCAGAGGAGACTAAAGCGCATTAAGAACCAAATCTAAGTTTCTGAAGTATAGCCTCTACAATAAGAATATGTAGTCAAATCAGCAGATAAGTTTTACTAGGACTATTGTTACAACTGTAACAGATAGAAAAACATAACTCATGAATATCATGTTAGCATAATTAGTTATTGTAGTAATTATATCCTGCTACATCATTTATTGGTTAATGATTTGTTTGCAGTGCCAAAGTCACAATATCTAGTTTGCAAGAAGCCCGTGGTGTCACGAAAGATAAACTGGTTGTTGGTTTATCCAACAATACAGATGGAATGCAATCTAACTGTGATTTGGCAAGGAATGTATGGCCAATGGAACAAAAAGTGGGACCATTTAGGATCTGAATCTTCTTAAATGTCAGGATAAGTAAACTGCAATATATCACAATATAGTGCAAACAGGGGTCATCATAAAGGTAAGAGCAGCAAACTCAGTAGTGTGATATCCCTATTTAATGCAAAAACATACTACTTAATGTGAAAATGACAAGTTCTATACCAATTCATTGCTGTCATAATTCAAAGTAGTCACTTGCACATTAGAAATCAACCAACTTTGTTGGGACAATACACCAGTCATGCCTTTCAAGAAAACAGTACAACAGTCATGAACACCAGCAAGGTAGCAGATAGTTGTCCTTGCTCAAGAACAAGTTTCTACTCAAATGATTCATCCATGGTTGGACGTATGTATAGAGGAAAGTGATCATTTCATGAGTATTTCATTTATTGGTACCCTTGTGCCTAATAGAAGTCTGGACAGGTAGGTGGCTGTGATCAAGAACCAAAGAGTTCTTGAAGAAATTCAGTACGGAACAGGGTAGAAAGTAGCCTAGATCCACTGAGAACATCAAAGATAAGTTGGACATGTATGGGCCAGTTCCCTTTCCACCATGTATTTTTAAACTGTTATGGGAAGCTGTAGACATTGGGACAGCTGTAGTTTTTCCAGTATACCAACAGGCGGTAGAGCAAAACCCATCAAATACCAGACCTCCATCAAGAGCCCTCAACAATTTTCGTCATAACTATCATAGGCATCTATCATAATCCTTATGGCAGCTTAACACCATTCCCATCTATGAGTTAATTGTGTAATATTCCAGCAAGAAACTGCATGCCTGCAATGAGACTGCATATAAGACCCATCTGAGGGTGTAGAAAAAAATGTTTCGCGACCAACTCCCATGAGGAAATTCTTTTACCAGGATTTTTTAGTCTCCATAGATAAATTCTAACTTGAGTAAACTCCCATATATATTCAAATTATCTCATTAGGAAACAGCCTTCAATTACAAGTGTTCTGTAGTTAAAAATTTTCTTACAAGTACTTAAAATTTTTCTCATTTCTAAGGCTACCTTTTCTATAGGCCGTGATTGCAAGTCAGCATCTTAGTATTATGGTTTCTACTGAATGATTTGTTATTGATTTAGTGTTTGTTTGGAAGCTACTTATTCTCTTATATTTTCTTGAGTATTGATTCTTCAAGTGGCTATATTCATTTTATTTTACCAATTTTCATTTATTTGAGGCTGCAATCAACACAAGGTATGGATTATCCTTTCATACTGGACCACTAACCTTTATATATTGACTGCAATTTTCTTATGAGCAATGTTCTCTGCCATTGTGCCAAAGTGTATAGATAAGATGGTTTTGTCGATGTTTGGCTAGATGCATGGAATCAGCTAAGCATTTTATTCGAACAAATGTTGAACCGTAACAAATGGTTTTGTGCCTATTACTAGTTCTTCCTTGAGAGTTGAGAGCAATATATAGATGGGGATAAACCAATGGGTTCAGATATTAATAACTCCAACAAAGAGTTATTTATTGCAAATATACTCTTACCGATCTATTAACAACAAGTAGATCGACGCCAGGATAATTAGTGATGTGTTAGGAGAAATTGGTACAAAAAGCCGTGATACACTTATTGATAATGGGATCTGAGAGCAACCAATGAGGGATGGTCATAATAAAGTTTACAAGTCACTTTCATATGTAATGAAGGCAAAGAGAGAATATTTCTAGTTAAGGCTTTCATCCATCATGTTTCACATCCAAACAAAGTTTCACCTTGGAGTATACAAATTTACATTGCATCAGTCTGTAATTTCTCGATGTAATATGGTTTCTTCTAGCTCTATCAGTCTGTACAGTTATGGTTTATATGAGGTACTTTCTAGCTTTAATGGTTGGTAATAAAAGTCACTTTGATTCCAGCGTAGCCTTGAAAACTTGAATGAACTATTAATTCTTGAGCATTTTGTCTCCTTGCATTGTTCATATTCATTGTTTTAGCTCCTTGTGAATTGTTTATTAATAGTACATATGCATGTGTATATCTATATTACAAAGATACCCTTATAAAAGATTGGTTTTGTATACAAGTGGCATATATATGAAAAACTACTTTATTTTCTTCCAATCAACTCTTTTACTCATAACTGTACTAGTACCTACTACTCGGGCAACTATCACAAAATTTCACCTAAAATAAGAAAAATAGGTCCGTACCAATAAGCTGGGAAGAAAGTGTGAGAGAGTGGAGTAATATCACCTAAAATGAGAAAAATGGGACAATACTAGTGTGCGGGGAAGAAAGTGCGAGAGAAGTGTAGTGTTAAATTGGGAAGTCATCATATTTAATAGGGAGTTGGGAAGATACTACATTTTTTTCCCCCCCTTATCATATACTTATGTAAACATTCTCAAGATTCCTATATGTTAAACATCTTAAATCTGTTACTCTCTCATGTAGGGAAGCCAATTAGATTAGTTTACTTGAAATATTATCTGATCCAATGCATTCAGATTGGATATGGATTATAAAATCCAGACTGTGGATTGCATTGTATTTGGATTTTATAATTTGATTTGAAATGGATTCAATACAAATTGAGGCACTAAATTTGTGAATTAGTCGATGTGATTGATAATTTTTAGAAGAATAAAATCCCATGTATATTTATTTATATTTTCTTATTGTTAGTGACAAAATTGCATTTTTTGGACATATAACTATGAGAAGAAGTTAGGTTGTATACCTTTAATGCTAGGACAAAATAGTTTTTGAGGTCATACACATCAAAGAACCAAAAAGCATAAAAAACTAAAACAACTCTCTCTCTCTCTCTCTCTCTCTCTCTCTCTCTCTCTCTCTCTCTCTCTCTCTCTCTCTCTCTCTCTCTCTCTCTCTCTCTCTCCATAAATGTGATGAAATATCCGTGACTCAATTACAAGGATGAGAAATGATTAAAATAGGCATGCCTCCATAGAATGCATTAATCTAGGCATGTTAGCCAGAGAAGATCCTTGCCATTCATCTTATTCACCCTACCTTGGATAGGATATCATCAAAAAACCAACACCCATTAGATGATCATAACCTATGTTACTTTGTATGAAAAATCATGACCATTGATTCTAAAATTGAAAAAATAAGAGTTCAAATCATTCAATTGGCTTGATTATCATAGCTTGACTAAACAAGAGAGGGACTATAGGATGAATGACCTAGATCTTCTATAACATATCTGATGACTATACTTGAAACAAAATTAGCCCAGGCTGCTGAAATCAAATTTGCTAGAGACGATGTATAGCACCAGTTCAATTTCTTAACATTTTATTTTTTTTTTAAAATGTACATCTTTTCTGAAAAGAGGTATTTACTAAAAAAATCACATACATAATTCAAAATTTGAACCAAATTGAATGAATTAGAGAGAACTAAAATTATAAAAATCCAAAGCAAAATTGGAACCCAGTCCAAACCGTTAAAATTGAATTGGATAGAGTTTGGTTGGGGGTATCTAATGAATACCATTCATGTATTAGTATATACCACTACATTCTATTTTATAGTTTGTATTATGAGCTTAAGTAGCTTAGTTTGTTAGAAATTAGCATCACTTATTCAAGAATGAGATATTTTAGTTTGAACTTTAAAATAGCTAATTTGTGTACTTTATTGTAGGATTAATCTTAGCCATTGGATTTGCGAGATTGAGATAGAGGCATGAGGATCAAGTGATTGATTGGATGATTTTGTCGATTGTGGAGTTTGAGCAAAAGAGAATTTTAAGATCAAAATGCCTCCACTTTACTTTTAGACATCTCCTAATTTGAAAAGTTTTCTGTCTCATTACTATTTTCCTCATTGAAGACTTTCCTAATTAGAAAGTATCCTAAATGAGCTAGTTTTCTATCATATCTCTTGATTATTGAATTGTCATTCTAAAGAGAAACATTTTACCAAGGTTTGACCAATTTAGAAACAACCCAATTTAACTATTTTTGCACACAATTTAGAAGGCTTGTTTATAAGATGCTTTTGGAAGAAAAAGAAAGGAATTTTGAAGAAAAAAGGAAAAGAAAGAAAGAAGAGGGTAGATAAGAATGCTTATTGGACAAGTAACTCCAAAAGAGGAGAGTTTCTTTACTTTTCAAATAGATCTTTTCACTAATTAAGGAAGCTAGCCCATATAATACAAGTTAAAAATGTTCCACTTGTTGGGAGGTTAGATTCTTGCTGCTCCTTATCCTAGAGAAGAGAAGAACGTCACCCCAAAGAGAAGAAGATTAGTATAGAGTTCATCAACCGTTGCATGTAGGTCGTCCATCATTCTCGGCTATTTTTGAAGTTTAGAGATTAGAAGAAGCTAAAAGATAAGTGTTAATTTTTCTTATTTAATTTTATAGATTTTTTGTTAGAAATTTGATGTATGAACCATTCTATGATGAGAGTTTCTTTTAGAATCATTTTTAATGTTTTCATCTCACTTCTATTCTAATACTTGTTGTTTGTATAAGATGGTCATGGAACGATTCTTATGTGTGAATGAATAGTTTTCTTGGATGGGTTATTCTAATATTACATTAGTCGTGCCTATAGTTTGTAGATGATTCATGCTAATTTAGTTAGTTTATGTCATGGAAACACTGTTTCTTCTTTAGAGATATTCTAGCTTGTGGCCAAGAACAATTCTAGTTCTTACACGATACTAAGAAATAAGAAATGCATTAACAAGATTTGATGGGTGAATTCCTAATTCCTAAACTACTCTTCACTATCTTAGTTTCATTTAAGTATTAGTTTGTTTTAATTTTAATTTCTAAAATCAAAACTTCTCTTGTTTGGTAGAAAATCTATTCTATCCCTAAGGTTTGACAACCCTTCTTACTTCCCGATAATAGATCTTGCAAGGATTTAGTTTGAAAAATAAACATCAAGTTTTTAGCACTATTTTTGGGAATGGAAACTAGATTTTAGCCAAAATTTTCTTCCTTGTTTCTAAGTTTTTCTAGGTGTAATTTTAGTTTTTAAGTATCAATCAAATTCAAACTACCATAACTTTTTGTTCAGACCTCATAGTTGAGAATATAATATGCCAAAATGATCATCTTTCCAAGTTGTACATGGGGATTGTTACTATGATGGAGCATCTAACTTTAGGGGTCAAATTCGAAAAGCTTAAAGTTTTAAAGGTTGTTTTAGATTTTCAGGGATATTTTTCAAATTTTTAGGGATATTTTGGAGGTTTTGCTCCTAGGCATTTTAGGATTTTTTATGTTTAAGGATTCCTTTTATATTGTTATTAGTAGATTGTGTTGTCATTGTTTTAGCACTCATTTTCTATTTTTCTATTGTCTTTGTAGATTCAAGAGGCACAAGCCCCATGACATTAAGGAGACTAGAAGCTGTCCAAGAGAAAAACTTCTGTGTGGATTGAAGGAGTTTTCCAAGTTTAAGAAGCATCATCCAAGTTTGTACGTCTATTCCCTTTCCTCTATCTCTGTGTTGTATGCTTGGCCGATGATCTCTATTCCTTGAGCTTGAATCTAATGGTCATGAACCTAATAATTTCAGTCCACTAGCCACTCTAGATGCATGAGTCATTTGTTTTAGTCTTGCCCATAGCATCACAGAAGTCTGTCTGTCTATCAATACCCTAATACTTGTATAGAAACACATTAATGCAGCTCAAGCTTCCTTAGGAATGAGAACAACAATCTATACTCTAATACTCACAATCCGGGTGGAGAAATTGCCCTAATTTTTCATAAAAACCACAAAAACAAGGGAAAACATTCAATCTAGCCCCTAGAACTAATTTTCACGATCTGCCAAACAATCTTCCTAATTTGCTTGACTAACTAGGAGTTTTGATTTTGAGATCAAGGTCCTGTATGCCTTGTAGAATACCCAACCCATCCAAACTTTTACATTCAGACACTTTGTCCATAGCCAAGCTTGAGACATAGATTGGCTAATTAGCTACTACTATCAATAAGACACAGGTGGGAACACTTCCTAGTCAGCCAATGAACAACTCAAAGGATCAATTTGGGATAGATGGACTTCCTCTTCCATCTAATGAGCATGTTCAAGCCATCTTGGCCCTTAAGAGTGGGGACTAAATAAATAACAGGGTTAGGGTGAATCCATCCACAATCAAGAGAGTGATAAGGTTGAAAGGGAACCACTATAGGAGTCTACAAGAGCTACAATTCACAATTATGAGATGGATCATGTTCCTTCTCCTGAAGTGGAGGTGACATCAAAGAACAATCCAAAGAGAACTTATGTGCCAAAAGAACCATTCCTACAGTGTCTTGACTAGCCCTCTCCTTTTAGCAAGAGTATTGAGATAGAAGACATTTTTGAAGCTTTCAAACAAGTTAAAATAAATCTTCTACTCATAGAGGCTATCAAACAAGTCTCTGCCTATTCTAATTTCTTGAAAGATCTTTGCACTTAAACACGCAAATCTAGGACCCATGTGTCTAGAAGGTCTTCCTTGCTGAGTACGTCAGTTCTATGTTGAACCATACAACCCCAACCTAAATCTAAGGATCCAGGAGTTCTTACCATATCATGTCTTATTGGAAATCATTTCATTGATAGAGCTCTCTTAGATTTAGGAGCTAGTGTGAATCTTTTGCCATATTCAATATATGAGACTTTGGGCTTGAGGTACTTGCAACCCACATATGTAACATTGCAGTTATTTGATAGATCTGTCCATAAACTAGAGGTGAACTAGTCCACGTTGTTCTGAACCCAACAGAACTTTTACTTGTTGAACCAAAGTCCAATTTTCTTGTATAAAATCTGAAGAACCCAGCTCCAGTATGCCATTTCCGGTGGGTATGCAGACCATAGTCGGAAGTCTACGCATGTCGTAGTCTGCCTATTGGGTTTTCTGGCGTCCAAATTATGTAGAAAAATGAGCAGCAGAAAAGCAAACCCATTTTCACACACACGTCTGTCCTACTCTTTCTTTTCCATTCCAAGCTCTGTCTCTCTCATCTTCCGCTACTTGGTTTGCTGCTGAGGGTGTTCCTTGTATTCCCTTTGATAGACTAAGAGAGAGTGAGAGAATGGGAGGTCCATTAGGGGCAATCCTAGGAAGTTACCCAGCAAGTGATGGAGACACCCATATAGGCGGAATCATAAGACACAACAGGAAATGCAGGGACGTTACCTTCCTTATCCTCTTCATTGATTTTCGGTTGCAATGACCGTCCAGTCCTAGCTTCGGATTCAACCAAGGGAACCCACTAAGGTAACTAACTTGGACGTTTTCAACATGTTACCCACTTCCACTTTTCTTTAATGGTCCTTTGTTTTCCTGTCTCTTTTGATGAAGCCCTGGAATGAGGTGTCTATTTACATTAATGCATGTAGGTTTCTATTTGGAAGCTTTGTGGATTGTTGCTTTTATGTTGTCTTAAAGCTTTATGGTTTGTTGGTTTAATGGGTCTTGTTCTTGTCCTGTTTTCTTCTCTTGCACTCCAAGCATTTGCTTATTTGAGTTGTGGGGTTGTTCACTTCCGTGGAGTAGTTTATGATAGAATGGGAAAGAATAATCTCTACTTTCATTGAAACAATCGTGTTATATTCAAAAGCATACAGGAATAAAGATAAACACAAATCATATCCCTTTGATTTAAGGGATGATATATCTAATAATCTCTCTAACGGATCTTATTTGATAACACCCCCTGGCAAGGTATAGACGTTGGCAAAGATAGTAACAGAAGCTTGGAAGATAGCAATTTAAACTGGACCACATAATGAGATTTGGTAAAGAAATCAAGTAACTACAATGAAACTACGGATAATGGTCATACGAGCAATTGGAACAAACATCTCTACATAGTCAAGTCCATACTCTTGAGTATAGCCTTTGACAGCAAGGCAAACTTTTTATTGGTCAATAGAGCCATTGGCATGGGTTTTGATTTTGTAGATCCATCTACATCCAATAGTAGACTTTCTCGGAGGTAAAGGGGTCAGTTCCTAGGTTTGAGTCTTGTCAAAAGCTTGCAACTCTGAATGAATTGCCTTATACCATTCAAGATGCACATTGGCTTCTGTGTAGCTTTGAGGCTCATGGAGATTTAAAATTTGGGAAGTATAACAATGACAATCATTGAGATAAGATGGTGGAGCATGGGAACAAGGAGGAAGAGGGGTTACCCTGAGAGGATCCTCAACTAGTCATTCAGCAGGAGCAGGAAGTAGAGATGGCGATGATAGAACAGTTCTAGGAGGGGAGTTGTCCAAAGGAAAGGGATCAATGAGAGTAACTTGTGAGGCAGGATGACTGCAAGGAAGTTCTATGAAAGGTTTAGATTCCCAAAAAACTACATTGTGAGAAATGCGAATTTGTTTGGCCTTTGGGTCATAACATCGATGGCCTTTCCGTTCAACACCATATCCTACAAAATTGCAAATGACAGATTTTGCAGATAGCTTGGAGCGTTCAGCAATAGGTAATAAGACAACACTGGTATGCCAAAGGTTCAAAGGTGAGAGTAAGATGGAACATGAGCAAAGAAAACTTCATACTGAGACTTTTTACGTAGAAGTAGGGTAGGAGTATAATTGATAAGATAAGTAGCTGTGGAAGCAGCTTCCCCTCAAAAAGCTTTAGGATGATGGGAGAAAATGAGCAATGTATGAATGGTCTCAGATATCCGGCATTGCTTGCATTTTGCATTACCATTTTGTTGAGGTGTATTAGGATAACAGAGCGGGGAAAGAGTGCCATGAGACTTAAGAAGGTAAAAAAAATGTATACACTTATATTCACCTCTAGAATCGGACTGAAAAATTTTGATACATTTGCTGAATTGTGTAAAAGATCATGGTATAAATTTTGAATACACTTGATAAACATCCAATTTATTGTGAATAACATCAATCCAAGTATATAGAGAAAAATCATCAATGAATAACCCATAATAACAAGTACCACTTAAGGAAGGATCAGAAGAAGTTCAAATTTCACTATGAATTAAATCAAATGGTGTACAAGTTTTTCAAATGCTAATTGAGAAGGGGAATACTATCTATTTTCCAAGGACACGATGTGTATACAAAGGACTATGTGTAACATCAAAAGTACCCAAATATCCATTAGAATGTAAAGTTATGAAACTTCAAATGAAGGATGACCTACACGATGATGCCAAAGAGATGTAGTGACTGTGGCTACACTTTGTTGTGGACTAGAAGGACAGTGTGAATCAAGACAATACAAACTGCCAACTCTACACCCGGTCCCACATGATTTCCCCATCCGAGGATCCTGAGCAACATTACCCACAATCAATAAAGTTAGCATGTAAGCCTTGATCAATAAAGCAAGATTCATAGATAATCCAGGAATAAGCAATACATTTTGAAGAGTAAGAGAAATAGTGTAGATAGAAATAGTGCGAGTTAGAGATAATGGTGTGTTGTTAGCAGTATAAATAGGAAAGGGAGAAGGTAGGAGATATGAATGAGAAAGAACCACAGGGTCGAAAGTCATATGATTTGATGCTCCAGAGTCCAGAAACCATATAGAATGTGAGTTATACACACTAATGCAAAAGGGAAAGATACAAGGTGAGGATTACCCAAGGAGGTGAGCCTGACAAATCATTTCTTGAACATCTGCGGAAGTGAGGGGATGAGATGAGAGGATGCAATGTCTAAAGCCACTGAACAAAAAGAATTGTTCTTACGAAATTGAAATTTAAGACAATCTTGCTTCCAATGACTAGATTTGGAAGATGCAGCAAGAGTAGTATCAATGATATTTGGAAAAGAAAGGCCTTTCCTTGTTTGCTTGGCAAGTAACTCAAGAAGAATGTCATGAACAATAGGAAAAGCTTTGTAATGAAGGATTGACCTATGGATATTTTCAAATTCATTAGTCAAAGTAGGAAGAAATTGAACAAGTTTAATGCACTCATGAAGTTTTTGATAATCTTGATGAGTATAAGTCCATTCTGGTTTAGTCAAAGCTAATTGATCCCTTAAAGCTGTCATTTATGAATAAAACTTTGAAACTGGATGGTTGGGTTGTTCTTGGAATTTTTGAATTTCAATCTCAATTTGATAGCTGCGGATGAAATCAGTCTGAAGATATGAAGTTCACAAATAATGTCAAACAACTTGAGCAGAGTTAGCTTTATCGATGGTGAGAGTGATAGAGTGTTTATAGGTAACACGAATCCGAGAAATAAATTTGTAATTATTCATGTCTCATTCTCTTAATTTCTTTGAATTTCGTAGATTTTAGCTTGGAAATTGTTCATTAATATATTCTCATAGACCACGTTTGCAAAGATAAGCCTCCATACTATCAGACCAATACATATTGTTGGAGCCATCAATTCAACATTAATGTGCTTTAAAACTTCATTGATGGAGTTTGCCATGATAATAGTTGATAAATCTCATTGAAATGCTCAATAAGATGAATATCAAGTGCATCAATACAAAATACGGGTATGATGATTATGTCAACGTAAATAAGGCAAAGAGTGGGTGGTGATAGTAAATAATGAGGAGGTAGGATGAAAATACCTCAAATAAGCCAAAAATATGAGGGTGTTGATATCATAATGAAGGGGCTAATATTAGAGCATATTAATTTCCCCTTTTCCTATTCTTATATATATATATATATATATATATGTATATGTATATGTATATATATTTGGAGTTTGTAGGGTATTTTACAAGATTTGTATTTTTAACATGAATATTATCATTCGCCATACCAATCAGGCACAGAAAGAGCTAGTAGTACAGAACATATAACAAAACAAGTTAATCTAGATCTATTGCTATTTATCTTGGAATTGATTTATATAATCCTATTTCATATAGTCTACAAGAAGACGTCCATGCATTACAGCTAAGAGTATGTTGTTTACATTGGCTACCCAACATGCCTGTCAAATAAATAAAAGGAACTAAGAATTCAACTTACAAAGCGACACTCATCCAAAGCAGAATTTAGACAACATCGAATGTAGAAAAGACCTCGAAGGGATTTTATTAAAAGGAGTACAGAAAGAGAGGGGAACAATTACAACAGGCAGCAAGCTTAGCGCAAGAAGGGCAATCAATATTTTTGAACTGAAGGGCAATCAAGTATTACTTGGGGTAATCCATTCACCTAGATCACTCATGATCCCTGTAAAAATTCACAGGTTAGAAAATTGGGAAGAGAGTTATATTCTCCTTTAATATATTCTATGTCAAAATAAAAAACAGATAATTGGGCTTGCCATCTAACAAAAATTTGTCTTGAAACAATATTTTTTACATCCTTTTCTATTATTTGTTTAGCTACACTACAATCTATTCTGAGTAAGAACTTCTGATTTAATAAATCATCTTGAAATTTTGAAATACATTTAACAATGGAAAGCATTTCTTTTTTTAATTGTGGAATATTTTCTTTGAGTGTCATTCCATTTATTTGAAGTAAACCTGACCAATTCTTGTTTATTGGAAGACAAATTTTTCTGTTTTAGAATACCTCCAAAACCAATGTTTGAGGCATCAGTTTCAACAATTTTAAACCATTCAAAGTTAGTGAGATTCAAGCAAGGAAGAGATTTAACTCTAGCTTTAATTTTTCTCATCATTTTGGTATGTTCATCAGACCAGGGTTTTGCATTTTTCCTAAGTCTATTAAAGAAAACACCAGTATCATTTGTAAGGTTTTGATAATAATCAGAAATATAATTTAAAGAACCCAAAAACTTTTGCATCTGCTTATTATCAATGATTTCATTGGAAAATTTTAAAGCAAATTCAATACTTCTTTGGATAGGAACTATTCTTCCTTGGAAAATATTATATCCTAAAAATCTAACTTCTTGTTGAAATAATTTCATTTTAGGAGCGGATAACACAAGACCATTTTTCTGGATTAACTATCTAAATATTTTAAGATGTTTAAAGTGTTGATCAATAGCCTTCGAGAATATTAACACATCATCAATATATGAGATAATAAATTGACTATAAGGATTAAAGATGTCATTCATTATTTTTTGAAATTCAGAAGGTGCATTTTTTAAACTGAATGGCATAACATTCCATTCAAATTGTCCAAATGGAACTGTAAAAGCAGTTTTATACCTGTTAGTTTCTTGGATCTAAATTTGCCAGTATCGTGATTTGAGATCAAATTTAGAGGATATTACAGATCCCTGAAGTCTATTAAGAAGATTTCTTTTATTAGGGATTGGATATCTAATCCGTTTCAAAACCTTATTAAGTGGTTTATAATTAATAACAAGACAAGGTTTTTCTCTTTCCATTTTAGCAGCATTATTAACATAAAAAGCAGTACAACTCCATAGAGAAGATGAACTACGAATGAGCTTTTTATTAACAAGATTAAAAAATTTATTTTTACATAACTCTATGTATTCAAAGTTCATTTGGGCTGGTCTAGCCTTGGTTAATATATTATCCTTAGAAAAACCTTCAATATAAGGAAGGGAAACGCAATGAATCTTTCGATTCCATAAAGCATTAGGAAGATCATTATAGAGATTCTCAAGGAAAGTATGAAGGAGATTTTTAAACTTTATTTGAAAATTTTTATCTTGAATATTATTTTGAACATCTTTGTAAGCAATTTCTTCCTAAATAAAATTAATCTGTTGTTCTTTTAAAAGAATTCTATGAGCTTCATTAAGCAAATGAGTTTTAGGATCTATTAAGAATTTGAAAGAAAATTGTCTTTCTTCTTTGGTAAAATAAATTCTAATAGTATTTATTTTATCTATTGGCATGATATTATGCAAAAAAGGAGTTCCAAGTATTACATGATGATGTAAGTCCTTTACTAACATGAAAGGAATAGGAATGCAAATATTATCATCACAGATCACATCATTATTTAATTTAAAATGTATTTTCAGCTTGTTATTATTGGCTGAGGTTAAAGTTTGTGAAGTTTTTTCAAAATATTTGGTTGGGACTAAACCTTCTTGGATACAGCTAATGTCTGCACCACTATCCACAAGTGCTATTAAATCTGAGCGGTACCATTCACCACCAACTGATATTGTAATATTAATATACAATTTCTGAGAAGTAACTTGTCTAATTAGATTAAGATATTGAGGTTCTGGATCGAAAGCATCTACATTAGATGTTTCATCGATCAAATTTGGTGATGAATTATTCTCAATACTAGTGATTCTATGATCTAGTTGTGTATTCTCTTGTTTAACAAAACAATTTCTGTCTTAAGATTATTAATCTCATATCTTAAATCGTGAACTGACACAATAGCAGTGAAGACTGGTTTAGTACTTAATCTTTTCATAACTTTAGATATTCTATACACATTATCAGTAGTATCTACTGGTTTTTCTTTATCTGAAGAGGATATTATCTTTTCAAGGAGCAAATTTCTAAGTTCCTGATCTTCTATTTTATTAATAACTTCAAGAAGATTTTGTTGAGACTATGACAAAACATTTATGGAGAGATTATTCATTTCTATAATTGAGTTCCAATATTCAGAATCTCTTTCTAAAACATTACACTGATTACAACATGGTTCATTGTATGATTCAGACGAAGAAGATTCAAAATCTATATTATCAGACAACTCAGATTTAGATGAATTGAGAACAATTTTATAAAGTTGTTGTTTTATTCCTTCATCAATTTGAAGTTCCTGTATTTTCTTTTGAGTCTAGCGTCTACTAGCATAATGACCCATTTTACCACATTTGTAACATTGGATTTTAGATTTATCATTTTTATAGGAAATTTTTCTAGTTTGTGAAGTCTTAATTTGTTTAAACTTCTGATTGTGTTTTTTAGAAAAACATTTTTTCTTATGAGGAACATATTGTTTCTCTCCTTTATTAGGATTTTTTGGTTTAGGGACATCTATCGCAAATTGTTGACAGAATTTTCCTAATTATTTCTTTTCAGTTATTCTTTATCTTTTTAATTGATTTCGTAATTTAATTTCACTACAAAGAGTTATGCCTTTATTGACACATGAATGAACTAATTGTCCATACGATAACTGAACATAGGGAATTTCCCCACTTAATTGAGTTTTCAGGTAAGTTTTTACCCTAGTTGCAAACAAACAAGGAAGACCTTTTATAAATTTATGCTTCTAGTATGATTGTCCCGTATCTTGCAGGTGAAGAACCCTAGCCAAAAAGACATCCTTGTACCATCAGAAATGAGGTAAAGAAGGACATCTGAGATTCTATAGTAATGCTCTAGAGTTTTCAAGTTGAGATTGTATACTTCTAGTGAGACTAAAGTATAGATAGCATCTTCTCTAGGTTGACTAGTATTAGGTTCAACCTTTACAGTATTAAGGATTTCATCTCGTTGGGTTTGAGTTATTATATTATTCCACCAACCTTTAAGGTTTCCAGTACACTCAGCTATTATCATTAAAGTAATTTGCTTATTTGTATTACCTCTTTGTTTACAGACAGTTGAATACATTAAAAATTGATGAACTATCTGATAAATTTGATTCTCAGTCATACCATCTATGTTCCATTTATAGATTGAATTAGCTCTGTATTCATTTTGGAGAAATATATCATTTTCTTCTATTAAAACATCAACAGGTGTAGGTCTTTTGTAGTAATACCTGCTGAGTTTTTGGGAATCTTTTTCGATTTTATTAATCTGTGAAAATTGATTCTGTATTTGGAGAATTTCTCTTCACTAATATCATCTTGATTTTCTTATTGGAATCTATTTTCTGGATCTAGTTCAACATCTGATTCATGGACAAATAGAGTACTCAAACTTAGATTGGACATTTTTTATTTGAGAATTTTTAAAATTTCTTTTGTATCAATTTCAAGTTTAAATCCTGTTATTTTAGGAAGAGGTTTTATTGACGGTTCTATTTTTTCTAATTGTTGCTGTTTTTTAGCTTTAATTGAATTTATTTAAGCAAGAATCTGACTTATTCCCGTTTCAATATTAACGATTTTCTGGCCCATTGTTTGTATGTACAAATTAGTATAGTTATTATGTTTTATTAAACTACTGATATCATTAAGGGCTGAGGTAGAGGTTGAATCGAAATAGGCGGTAGTATTAAGGTCTTTGCCTTCAGAGTAGGTCTGGCAATTTGGGTTGGCGGGTCGTGTTTGTGTCGACATGAACACGACACGTTAGAGCCACTTAATAATAGTGCCAAGAATTCGTGACCCGGACACGGCACGATTATTAAATGAGTCGACACAACTCGTGTAACACGATTAAGTAAATATAAAATAAATAATATATGACGGTTTCAGAAGAACCGTCTTATATTACAAGGGTAATATATGACGGTTCCAAATGAACCGTTACATTTAGAGTTGTAATATAGGATAGTTCTAGATGAATCGTCCTATATTAGTCATGTGATATAAGACGGTTCATCTGGAACCGTCTTATATTAGTTGCATACTTTCTCTAGTTGCAAGGGCAAAAAAGTCTATGCATAGAGAATTTGGTGGAGTTGAGGATGAAATGCACGATGTTGAAGAGGAAGAAGAAAAAGAGCTAGTATGGCATAAGAGAGGCCACCTGTATGGAGGTGAGGATGCCTTACATTACAGTTGAAATACATCTTATACCAAGACCTTATTGCTTTTGTCTTCCTGGTACTATACACCTAGAAGCATGAGCCTGCAACACTGATTGGATTTTACATTCTCTTGCAGAGGATGGGGATGGGTCAGAGTTTTCCCTGGTTTGTAGATTCAGTTCTGTGTGTGGGTGTAATTCTCCATGGTCTATGTAGTTGGAAGCCCAGCTTGGATACCCTCTCTCTCTTTCCCAGGCATCCGCAAAGGGAGATTTGGCCTAAGCTTCCTTTATTTTGTTGCTGGTTATTAGTGTTCTCTCTGCACTTGACTTGGCTCCCTACAGAACATTTTATGCAATGGCCACAATTGGTGCCATTTCTTTTGTTTCCAAAATTATTGAAAGAAGGAACAGAGAGAAGGGGGATGCTTATTTTAGAAGCGGCAGGAAACATTCCCATAAACAGAATTAAGCTTCTTTTTTCTAAGGCTATTCCTTTAGGAAGCATGTATCAATCTCTTGTACATTTCTCATTTGCGGTTTTGGCTGATCATTGCAAGCATCACATATGCTACGGCTGGCATTGATTTTTGCAGCTCAGTTTGTGTGTATCTGACGTGTATTTTATCTACAGAGGAGAGAAAAGAAATGCAGCTTGTAATTTTCATTTAACCATCCAATTTTTGCAAAGCATACTGGAATCGTGCTTCTACTTGGTCGTTCTGCTTTTAGTAATCACAGATAGAGACCACAACTGTAGATAGTTGTTAATCATTCTTGTAGTGGTTGGTTTTGTTTAGTTCAGTTGAGCTTGAAGCTGTAGCATTTACAACTATCATATGGTGGACCAAGTCCCCACATGCCATCAACCTGCTCCAGATCTGGTAAGATGTTCTTATTCTCAACCTTATATTACATCTGTAAATGTAATATAGGACAGTTCCAGATGAATCGTCCTATATTACACTTACATTACAATTGTAATATAAAACCATCCTATATAATTAAAATATAGGACGGTTATAAGTAACCGTCCTATATTACATTTGATAGAAGTCCTCCGATGAATCATCCTTCCAAATAAAGATGAAAAAAACAAAAGAGCCAACATAGATGATTACATAAACTGCTACATGGACGACTACTCAGACTCCTATAGATCCAAATCCTCCCATGCCTCTCGCTGTAGCATCAAGATCTTCAACTTCCAAAACCTCGGGTGTCATTATCCTCTCAATGATCAACTAAGCATTCCAATCTCCTTGCTTCACTTCAAAATCAACATCAGAATGGTTGAACAAAATCACACCCACTGAACCTCTATAATCGGCGTCAATCACGCCTGCACCCACGTCGATTGAATGCATCCAAGCCAGACCAGATCTCAACACTATAAATAACAAGCCCGTCCATGAGTATATCATCAAATGCATCAAAAGGTTTTTTATTTCGAGCACATACCTACGCGAGCGTAGGTTCCTTCGGGTATTCCTATGCTTAAATCGGTAGGAACAAGGGCTTTTCCTCTGGCAGGAATGGTTGTTGACGTAGAACTGGAAAATAAACAAACGATGGAAGATTGAGATGGGCATTGCTCAAAATCACTGATACCCAGATGGATTGAAGCATACATTACCTTGAAAGATCATATCCTGCTGAGAGAGGAGAACCTTTTGAAGGCAAACTGGCATTCTCAGAGAGCCTTTTTACCCTCAAAAGAAAGAGAAGGTTTGGAGAACTTGTGGATACGCCATTTTGGCTGGTTTTTTGAAGTTTTGGGAGGGGTTCGCTGGTTTCATGGCTTGTGATTTGATCTTGTTTTCCCATTTTTGATTGAAAGCACTGAGAATTCAAGGAAAGAAGGGGACGAGTGGAAAATGAAGGCAAGAAGAGAGCCTTTAATAGAGGGAAAATGCGTTGAACAGGTTGCCAAAATTTTGGCGCCATTTCTTCCTGCAATATTTAGAACGTTTTTCATTTGAAAGGAGGAGAAAGTGAATCCACTACAAGGACGACAATATAAGACGGTTCTAGATGAACTGTCCTATATTTTAATATTAGACGGTTTTTGAAGAACCGTCTTATAGTTTCAACCACAGGTTAGATGAGTCAACGCGATGAATAAATAGGTCGCTTGTCAAATAGGTCAACACGACGAGTCACATTGATTGACCCAAACACGACACGATTTTTGGCGTGTGACCCGAAAATGACACGAACACGAAAAGACTCGACCCAAACCCGCTAAATTCGTGTCGGGTTCGGGTCGTGTTATCGTGTCGTGTCATAGTTTGCCACCCCTACTTCAGAGAGAAGTCTTAAAGGAGTTGTCGAAGGGTATTCAGCAGATATTTTTCTCCTTTACTAGTAGTCCATTCTTTTATAGTATTAAGTTCATTTTGAACAAAGGTTTTAAGAAACCAAGGAACAAAGTATTGAGGGTTTTGAGTTTTAATAAGATGTTCATAGAACTGATTTTTATAATTTTGAACTTCCTCTTTATTAAATGTTTTGAAGTACCATTCTCAGAAGTTTTTATGTTTTGGTAATTCAAATTCATTATGATTTGTTTTCTGTGTACTCCTGGTAGAAAAATCCATAAAACTCAAAGATTAAAATCTATTTTGGAAGGGGTAGGATTATTATCCTGAAAAGATTTCTCGTAAATTGGGTGTACAATATTATTTTGAGAAATTCTAAGTTCTTCTTTGGAACTTGACTCTTGTTAATTATCAACAAAGAACCTAGAGGAACTAGCAAAGCAGGAAGTGACTCTAAGAAGTCTGAAGGATCGCCTATTATCAAATAGAATTTCTACATCTCCATTTTCAGTTTGTATTATCTGATCAAAATTCTCTCTGTAATTTGCCTAAGAGGCACAGCTTCAGTTAATTGCCAAGATTGCAGGAAGTTTATTTCATCCCATTTCAAAGTCTTATTGACTGTTATATCAGAACACAGAAGATTGGTTTCTATTTAGACAGTTTTGTCTTTCGAGGATTTGTGTCAGGCTTTAGTAACCAGAGTAGGTAAAACCTTGAATTGAACTCTGTATGTGAGAGTTATTGTCTCTGAACCCGATTTGAAGTTATAGCCATATGTCTTAATATAAAGACTTAATGCATAAAAAATATTAAGGTCTGACAAAGATATATTAAAGTCAAGAAAAACATTAATATACAAGGGTCCATGACAGAGGCTAGTTTATAACACTCTCATCAAGGAAGGTGCTCAATCTAGACATTTGGCATCACGAAGGACTGCAAGAATTGACGCATTTAAACAATTAAAAGTTAAAGGTTTAAACCCAATTTGGATTAATCTGACATGAACAAATTTATTTTTATCTAAATTTAGATATGGTTTCAAATCTTTTTTTTAGAACAAGTTTATGATTTTCTCAGTATTATGTAAACTAATTGGTTGTTCCATGCTTTTTATTATTTTTGTTGAAGAGAAATCAAACTTTCCTATATTATAAACCTCTTTAGGATTTATAGAGAGAATTGTCCAATTGTAAAGTGATTCGGAGTTTGGAGGGTATTCTACAAGATTTGTATTTTTAACATGAATATTATCATTTGCCATACCAATTAGGCACAGAAAGAACTAGTAGTACAGAACATATAACAAAACAAGTTAATCCAAATCTATTGCTATCTATCTTGGAACTTATTTATATAATCCTATTTCATATAGTCTACCAGAAGACCGTCCACACATTACAACTAAGAGTCTATTGTTTACAATTACTAGCTACCCAACATGCCTGTAAATTGCGGCAAAAACCCCTTTTCTTCTTATGGGAAACACACATATGCGACGTAGCAAAGGATAAACAGCAATATAAACAACAAAATCAAAAACTACCGTAACATATCAAATTATAGATTAAACAAAATAGAATTCAAAAAGTAGTCCAAGAAATAACAATACGAATAAACTAACCCATGATATTATAAGTATATACTACCAGCACTAAAGAACCCAAAAACCTTTGCTTCTAAATTTTTCGATGAAATCATTGATAATAAGCAATTGCAAAGGTTTTTGGGTTTCCCTTCCTTATATTGAAGATTTTTTTGAGGATAATATCCCCACCAAGGTTAGACCAGCCCAAATGAACTCTGAATACATAGAGTTATGTAAAAATGAATTTTTTTATCTTGTTAATAAAAAGCTCATCCGTAGTTCATCTTCTCTATGGAGTTGTACTGCTTTTTATGTTAATAATGCTACTGGAAAGGAAAGAGGAAAACCTCGTCTTGTTATTAATTATAAATCACTTAATAAGGTTTTGAAATGGATTAGATATCTGATCCCTAATAGAAGAGTTCTTAATAAACTTCAGGGATCTGTAATATTTACTAAATTTGATCTCAAAGCAGGATACTTGCAAATTTAGATCCAAGAAACTGATAGGCATAAAACTGCTTTTACAGTTTCATTTTGACAATTTGAATAGAATGTTATGCCTTTCGATTTGAAAAATGCACCTTCTCAATTTCAGAAAATAATGAATGACATCTTTAATCCTTATAGTCAAGTTATTATCTCATACATTGATGATGTGTTAATATTCTCGAAGGCTATTGATCAACACTTTAAACATCTTGAAATATTTAGGTGGTTAATCCAGAAAAATGGTCTTGTGTTATCTGCTCCTAAAATAAAACTATTTCAACAAAAAGTTAGATTTTCAAAGACATAACATTTTGCAAGGAAGAATAGTTTTTATCCAAAGAAGTATTGAATTTACTTCTAAATTTCCTGATGAAATCATTGATAATAAGTAGTTGCAAAGGTTTTTGGGTTCTTTAAATTATATTTCTAACTATTATCAAAACCTTGCAAATGATACTGCTATTTTGTTTAATAGACTTGGGAAAAATCCAAAACCTTGGTCTGATGAACATACCAAAATGGTGAAAAAATTTAAAGCTAGAGTTAAATCTCTTCCTTCCTTGAATCTCGCAAACTTTGAATGGTTTAAAATTGTTGAAAGTGATGCCTCAGACATTGGTTTTGAAGGTATTCTAAAACAGAAAAATATGTCTTCTAATAAAGAAAGAATTGGTCAGGTTTACTTTAGGTAAATGGAATGACATTCAGAGAAAATATTCTACAATTAAAAAAGAAATGCTTTCCATCGTTAAATGTATTTCAAATTTTCGAAATGATTTATTAAATCAAAAGTTCTTACTCATAATAGATTGTAGTGCAACTAAACAAATAATGGAAAAGGATGTGAAAAATATTGTTTCACGACAAATTTTTGCTGGATGGCAAGCCCAAGCCCAATTATCTGTTTTTGATTTTGACATCGAATATATTAAGGGAGAATATAACTCTCTTCTCGATTTTCTAACCCGTGAATTTTTGCAGAGATCATGAGTGATCTAGATGAATGGATTACCCCGGGTAATACCCGAGGTTGAGGTAGTCGCAGCTGTGGTAATATCCAAGATCGAGCAAGAGGTAGAACTGATCGTGGTAATATCCGAGATCAGAAGGGCAAACAGGTGGCTCAATGGCCCCCTTTAAAGAGTTTACCCGATTCGAAATCAGATCTTAAGCTAATACTGCTAGGTAATACCCAGGATTATAAATGGAAAGAGGGTGGCCCAAACGTATCTAATATTGATACTAATGATAGGGACTTACCACGCCAACAATTTACTCTGCAAAAATTTGCAAAAGAAATCCTTCTTATGATTGCTGAACAATATGTTCAGAAAAAAAAATACAGAGCAGTAATACTGCAACTGGATAGAGAAGGTCCAGACATTAACCTTGATCCAAGGGATCCAGGGGAAATAACTCAAAAGAAAATGTTTCTTCAAAATTATTCACCTCAAATGGGACTAAATTAGTCATTAATGGAGAAATTACTTCAAGAAATTGGTGCAATGGAAATTACCCACTACTATAATACTGACAAGACTACCATCAATTTCAGTAAGATCTTAATTAACAAGATCTTATCACCATTCGAATGGGATGTTGCCCCAATACAATATAAGAGAATTGAAGGATATCCCTATAATTGGTGGGATTACGTTCATGTTATGAAATATGTGATATTCTTCGAAAATAATATGAAAAAACATTCCTAGTTTATCTGTATTCATCCTTTATTAATATCAAGGGACATATGTTCATGGTTTTATCCATGGTGAAGGGAAATTGGCTCTACTCTTAAAATCTTGCCCGACAAGCTCAAGGAGCTATACAATGAGTGGGTGCAATATGCTCTGGAAGTCAATAAGATTCCATCCAACCAGCTAATAGTTGGTGAATGTGAATTAAAATTCTTTGTTAAATTTGATATCCCCTTGATTTGGAAATGGTCAATGACCATTGAGACACATGACCTCAATATTCAGACTCTAAAAAGAATATACTTCGTTAAATGGTGGTCCAAGTTCGACACCAACAGCAAAGCCGCAGAAATAGCAGCTATTATTCAGCAAGACAAGGTCACCCTGGAAAATGCTCTGGTTCAACAATCCTCTACCTCCATTGAAGAACTGAAGAAGATGCTTTAGAAAAAGTTTCCCATGGCTACTGAAGGAGAGTTATTGGTTAAATGTATGGACCAAATAAGGAACCAAATCATGCAGTCATTCAATGTTCCAAAATCATCCTCTGCTAAATCTACTAGTAGCATGTCCGAAGATAATATCTTCCAAAACAGTCAAGATCCTGACGAAGATATGAATTTCAATGACTATTGGGACGCCTCCATAACAGTCCTAACTCAATTTCTTGAAGACATAAATAAGAAGAAAAATTCTCAGGTTTCTCCTCCTCAGGAAATTCCTCCTCCCAATGTTCAGTTCAAAAATATCATTGACGAATACAACAATAAGGTCGAAGCCAAAGTCAAGACATTCCAGCATGAAGAAGATAATGAAGATCTCCAATAACAGATTTGGCCCCACAAATAATTGAAGGGAATCTCCTTTATCCAAAGTTGCCTCAATTATGCAAGGGAATCTCCTTTTTCAAAAGTTATTCCAATCATAAAGGAATCTGCTTTTCTTTATGTCATTTCTACTTGCTTTTCTTTATTTCAAATTGAGTCTGTAATAATTCAGGTCAATTATTGTAACGGATTCCAACCAATGTTAAGTTTGGAATCCAAAGTCTATTAATAGGTTTGCTTGTTTGGTTGTTCGGCATCGCTTGCTTGGTTGCTCTTCTTGTGCTAAGCTTGCTGCCTATTGTAATCATTCCCCTCTCTTTGTGTACTCCTTTTAATAAAATCCTTTCGAGGTCCTTTCTGTACTCCTTCTACATTGTTTAATCTATAATATGGAGTGGTAATTTCAGAAAGGAGCTGCAAGTGTAAAACATAAGCGGCATTTGATTGGCTCAAAAAAAGTTTCTAACTACCATTTTCTCTAACTTTTTTGTTTTCTACTTTTCTCCAACCAATTAGATGTCACCTAAAACAACTAAAATTACCAATGCCACACACACACATAGAGGAGCCGAAATTTTAGCAAGGAGTTGCAGGTGTAAAGTGTAGGTGACATTTGATTTGCCAAGAAAAAGTTTCTAACTACCATTTCCTCTAACTTTTTCTATTTCCTGCTTTTTTTCAACTAATCAAATGTTACCTGCTCCTTGCCCCTGTATGAAACAACTAAAATTAACACACCCTATATAGGAATTGGGTATCTAATCCATTTTAAACTTTATTAAGTGGCTTCTAATTAATTACTAATCTAGGTCTCTCTCTCTCTCTTGTTCTACTACCTTATTAACATAGAATGCAGTACATCTCCATGGAAAGAATGATTTTCTAATAAGATTTTTACTTATTTCATTTTTACAGAGCTCTGTATAAGTAATATTCAATTGTGTTGGCCTAACTTTGGTTAGAATATCTTTTTCATTAAAAGATTCTTCATAAGGAAGAGAGACCATATGAATTTTTCTATACCAGAATTCATTAGGAAGCTCATCCCATAAATTGTTTATAAAAGAACTCAAAGACAATTTTTTACTATACATTCACATTATTAATTTCTTTACTGCCAATCCTACAAATACTTAGACACACATGGCTCTGATACCAAGTAGCGGAAGCAAATAAAATTCAGGCAGAAGCAGATAAAATAAAATTCACAGAGCAAATTCTATTAAGAAGGTACAGTGCATTGTTTACACCAAGGCATCCCAGTTAGAGACTGGTGCAGAGACAATTTTCCACCATACATTCACATTTTTAATTTTTTTACAACCATTCCTACACTATTAACGCAGAATGATGGCTGTTAATGGAAATAAGGATAAACATATAAAAACACTAATATGGTAGACTAGTTATAATTTTATAATAATCTATCCTCATATCTTACTCAGCCGTCAACAACTTACAGCAAACCCTTCTGCAATCACTGCCACGACAACAAGGCCTATGCGACTTAGGTGCCGATCCATAAGATACTTTGGATGGACTGATTATAAAGTTTTACTTAGAGACTATCTAGAAAATAATGGACTATTTATTCAGGAAAGTGGAATTATACCCAAGAAAAATATTCCACAATAAAGAAAGAAATGCTTTCAGTTGTAAAATACATTTCAAAATTTCAAGATGATTTGTTAAATCAATTTTTTTATTATTAAGAATTGACTGTAGTGTGGCCAAACAAATAATTGAAAAAGATGTTAAGAATATAGTTTAAAAATAGATTTTTTGCTGGTTGGCAAGCGCAATTATCTATCTTTTGTTTCCCCTACTATTATTTCTTTCCTATTAATAATATTCTTCAAGTGTTCCCTCTCTAGGTTCTTGTGCACATGAGAGTCTCTCTATAAGCATCTATTTTAAATTTTATTTCAAGAAGAAGGTATATCAGCTAAAAACCAGGCATGGTAGGGCTAAGGGCTCTGTGCACTAATCTCTGACTAGGATACCTTGGTGTGAACAATGCACTGTACCTTCTTAATAGAATATGTTCATAGAAGAAGATGATGACGACGGTTCTTCAAAAACATCTGAGTTAAAAGAATTGAGCATTATTTTGTATAAGGATTTCTTTAATCCTTCATCTATATTTTAATTCTTGTATTTTTCTCTTTGCATAACATCTACCGCCAGGTTTACCACATTTGTAACATCTAATTTTTTTATTTATCCTTCTTAGGATTCCTATTAACATTTTTATTGTAGTTTTTCTTTGGAGGCTTATTATGTCCTTTACACCTCTTATATTTATATCTTCGATTATTATTTGGTTGTCTTTTCCCTTTTCCCGGCATTTTAAGTTTGGGTATATCTTGCTCAACTATCAATGATTTACAGCAAACCCATCTACAATCACTGCCCAATCAGAGACTGGTGCACAGAGCCCTTAACCCCACTATGCCTAGTTTCCAGCTAGTATCCTTCTTCCTAAAATAAAATTTTAAATAGATATTTACAGAGAGACTCATGTGTGCGAGAACCTAGTGAGGGAAAACTTAGAGAATATTATTAAGAGGAAACAAATTACAGTAGGGTAAACAAAAGAAGAGAAAACATAGATAGAAATATAGTAAATATGATATTAGCAGGCTTTACGGGAAACCTTAAAGATTGGTGGGATAATTGTATATCAATTGTCCTTATCCAACAAAATGAAATTTTATCAACAGTTAAGGTTGAACCTCATACGAGAAGATGCAGTGTACACTCTGTAATGACAATATCTATATTCCAACTTCAATTTTCATTACTCATTCTCCCTTGCCAACCAACTGCACTACAATCAGCTCTTAATAAATATTTTTTATTTAACAAATCATCTTGAAATTTTGAAATGCATTTGACAACTAAAAGCATTTATTTCTTTATTGTGGAATATTTTTCTTGGGTATTATTCCAATCCCCTGAATATGACATACCTTCTTCTTAAAATAAAATTTAAAATAGATACTTATGGAGAGACTCTGATGTGCGGGAGAACTCATAGAGGGAAAACTTGGAGAATATTATTAATAGGAAAGAATTTACAATAGGGGAAACAAAAGAAGATGGCATAGAGGGTAGTTGGAACTCAAGTGACCAACCAGGAATGCCCAACTAAACTAACCAATATTGAATTTATAGACACTAAACTCTTGACTTAATTATCTTTGAAAATAACCTACAAATCGTCCAACTCTGTTTTTAGTTGTGACAATATCTATATTTTAACTTCAATTTTCATTACTTGTTCTCCCTTGCCAACCAACAAAAATATGTTTTGAAACTATATTCTTAACATCTTTTTCAATTATTCTCTACTTGTTCTCCCTTGCCAACCATCTGTTTTGAAATAAATGCTTTTAGTTGTCAAATGCATTTCAAAATTTCAAGATGATTTGTTAAATAAAAAATATTTATTAAGAGCTGATTGTAGTGCAGTTGGTTGGCAAGGGAGAATGAGTAATGAAAATTGAAGTTGGAATATAGATATTGTCATTACAGAGTGTACACTGCATCTTCTCGTATGAGGTTCAACCTTAACTATTGATAAAATTTCATTTTGTTGGATAAGGACAATTGATATACAATTATCCCACCAATCTTTAAGGTTTCCCGTAAAGCCTGCTAATATCAGATTTACTATATTTCTATCTATGTTTTCTCTTTGCTTACAAACAGTGAAAAACATTAATATTCTATGCATCATTTGAAGTATTTGGTTGTCTGTCATTCCATTTATGTTCCATTCATAGATTTAGTTAGCCCTATAATCATTTTGAATGATTATATCATAGTATTAATTGCATTGCTTGGGAAATAATTTAGGAACTAGGGAACAAAGAACATTCGTTTATGTGTCTTTTCAAGATGCTCATAGAATTTATCTTTATAGAATTGGAGACCATCTTTAAAAAAATTTAAAGTACCAATCTCTAAAGTCTTTATTAACATCTAACTAGAATTCTTTACTTATTATCTTTCTAAGAACATTGCCTGGGAAAAAATTCCATAAAATTAAAGATTGAAGTGCATCTTGGATGTAATGTTACAATTCAAGACCTAAGAAGAGAAGTTAATACCCTCAAAGCTGAAATTGCTTCATTAAAAAATGAAAATAATCTTTTAGATGAAAGACTGTATAAGCTTGAAAATAAAAAAGGTAATTGAAGAAGGAGAAAGTCCTAATATAGAAGAAAGTCCTATATTGTATATTTCTTTTGGCTTAACATTATGGATAGTTCAGTGATATAGAGCTTCATAATTGGTAGGATATTCTACCATATTAGTGTTTTTAATATGTTTATCCTTGTTTATATTAGCAGCCATCATTCTGTGCTAAGAGTGTAGGAATGGTTGTAAAGAAATTAATAATGTGAATGTATAGTCAAAAATTATCTTGGAGTAGACTAGGCATAATTTTATAATAATCTATCCTTATATCTTACCTGACTGTCAATGATTTACGGCAAACCCTTCTGCAATCACTACCACGAGAACAAAGAACATTAGTTTTTGTGTCTTTTCAAGATGCCTATAGAATTTATCTTTGTAGAATTGGAGATTATCTTTAAAAAATTTAATGTACTAGTCTCTAAAGTCTTTATTAACATCTAACTAGAATTCTTTACTTATTATCTTTCTAAGATCACTGCTTGGACTAAAATCCATAAAATTAAAGATTGAAGTCCATCTCAGATGGAATAGGATTATTATCCTAAGAATTTTTATAAATTGGATGAACCATATTATTGTTTGAGATTTTAAATTCTTCTATTGAACTAGGTTTTGCTTTACTATTATCTTGTTGGGACTGAGTAAGGACATTTATTGATAAGTTGCTCATTTCAACTATTGCTTTCCAATATTCTGAACAATGTTCTTTTTGTATTGTATTACATTGTCCATTACAACAATTATCTTCCAATTCAGAAGAAGATGATGAAGACTCATAGTAAGGTTCATCAGAAATATCTGAGTCAGAAGAATTGAGCATTATTTTGCATAAAGATTTCTTTAATCCTTTATCTATATTTAATTCTTGTATGTTTATCTTTGTATAACATCTACTAGCATAATGGTCAGGTTTACCACATTTGTAACATCTAATTTTTTATTTATCCTTCTTAAGATTCCTATTAACAATTTTATTGTAGTTTTTCTTTGGAGGCTTATTATGTCCTTTATACCTCTTATATTTATACCATTGTTTAGAGGTAACATGCCTTATTATGTCTAAGTATTGAGGTGAAGCATAATTTTCTTCTATATTAAGACTTTCTCCTACTTCAATTATCTTTTTATTTTCAAGCTTATATAGTCGTTCATCTAAAAGACTATTATCATTTTTTAGTGAAGCAATTTCTATTTTGAGGGTATTAACTTCTCTTCTTAGGTCTTGAATTGTAACATTACTTGTTACTGAAGGTTTATTATTTAACCTTCTAGTTATTTCAGACATTTTGCAAACATTAACTGCATTAATAGTTATGCTTTCTTCATTTTTATTTTTTGAAGTAATTGAAACTATTTTTTCAAGCATAATATTCTTAAGACTTGTCTTCTACTTGGTCTACGACATCAAGTCCTAAAAGTGTATTAAACTTCAAACAGTCTAATCTTTCTCTAATGGCTTTCATTATATCACTTATTTCTTCTTCCAATTTAAAGTCATTTATTTCTAGAGGATGTTTAATAAAGGGTTCAATTTTTGAAGAAGTAGCCCGATCTTTCTTTTTAGCTTTAACTTCTTTTATATGCTCTAAGATTTTATTAATTCCATCTTCAATTTTCATTACTCGTTCTCATACTATTTGTATATAGAGATTTGTATAATTGCTTTGTCTAATTATAACATTGAGGTCGATTATTGTCTGAAGGTTTCCTTGTGACACATACGATACAGTTTCAAGGATCTTATCCTGGGTTGATAGCCGTAAGGACCCTATAGGGGGGAAAACAGATTAAACTTTCTCTCCATTTAGGGTACTTCATTCTCTAATAATAGTAATCTCTTAGGAAATAATTTAGGAACCAGGAAACAAAGAACATTAGTTTTTCTGTCTTTTCAAGATGCCTATAAAATTTATCTTTATAGAATTGGAGATCATCTAAAGTACCAATCTCTAAAGTCTTTATTAACATCTAACTGAAATTCTTTACTTATTATATTTCTAAGATCACTACCTGGACTAAAATCCATAAAATTAAAGATTGAAGTACATCTCGAATGGAATAGGATTATTATCCTAAGAATTTTTATAAATTGGATGAACTATATCATTGTTTGAAATTTTAAGTTCTTCTATTGAATAAGGTTCTACTTTACTATTATCAACAGAGAATTTGAATGATCTTAATGAGCAAGAAGTAATTCTGGAAAGTTTGAAAGATTTTCTATTATCAAATCTTATTTCAACATCCCCGTCCTCAGTTTGTATTATATGATCTAAATTTTGGTCCATTTTGTTTTGGCAGAATAGTTCTGATAACTACCAAGATTTGGGGAAGTTTATTTCATCCCATTTCAAAGTTCTTTTAACTGATATGTCTGATGATATTAAATTTGTTTCTATTAAAACAGTCTTGTCCTTAGGGAATTTTTGCCCAACATTTGTAACAAGGGTAAGAAGAACCTTGAAATGTATTCTATAAGTTCACACTATGGTTTCAGATCTTACTTTGAAATTGTAACCATGAGTTTTAACATAGAGACTTAAAGCATAAAAAATATTGGGATCAACTAAAGATAAACTAAAATTGCGAAATATATTAATGTAGACTAGTTCGTGACAAAGACTGGTTTGAAGAACGCCCATCAGAGATGGTACCTAGTCCAGACATCTTGCATCTCTCAGGGCAGCAAGTATTGACGCATTTAAGCAATTTAAAGTCAAAGGTTTAAATCCTATTTGGATTAGTCATATATGTATGAACTTATTTTTTTCATATTGTAAATAAGATTTTAGATCTTTTTCTTGAAACATATTTATTATCTATTCTGTATTATCTTAAGCTAATTGTCTGCTCCATATTTTTTATGATTTTTGTTGAAGTAAAATTAAATTTGTCCATACTGTGTATTCCTTTTGGCTTAGCATTTGGGATAGTCCATTTATATATAGCTTTAGAATCAGTAGGATATCCTACCATATTAGTGTTTTTCATATATTTATCCTTGTTTCTATTAACAACCATTATTCTGTGCCAAGAGTGTAGGAATGGTTGTAAAGAAATTAATAACGTGAATGTATAGTCAAAAATTGTCTTGGAGTAGACTAGGTATAATTTTATAATAATCTATCCTCATATCTTACTCGGCTATTAATTATTTACTACAAACCCTTCTGCAATCACTGCCACGGGAACAACGCCTATGCGACTTGGGTGCCAATCCATAAGATACTTTGGCTCTAACACCAAGTAGGCGGAAGTAAATAAAATTCAATAAAAAACAAATAAAATAAAAATCACTAAACAGAATAGATTCTATTAAGAAGGTACAATGCATTGTTTGCACAAAGGTATCCTAGTCAGAGACTGGTGCACAGAGCCCTTAGCCCTGCCATGCCTGGTTTCCACATGATATACCTTCTTCCTAAAATAAAATTTAAAATAGATACTTATAGAGAGACTCTCATATGCGTGAGAACCCATAGAGGAAAAACTTGGAGAATATTATTAATAGGAAATAAATTATAGTGGGGGAAACAAAAGAAGAGGGCACAGAGGGTGGTTAGAACTCAAGCAAGGAACTCAAGGGACCAACTAAACTGACCAAAACTAAATTTCTAGACATTGGACTCTGGATGTAAATATCTTTGAAGTTAGATACAATAATTATTTTAGACAAACGTTGAAATAAAGGCTAACATAAAGTAAAGTCTGCAAAAGAAAAAGTAAAATTGACATAAAGTAAAGTAGACATTAGAATAGAGTAGATTCTCCTTTTGACTTAACAAAAAGTAGCCGAAAGTGGATTCTTACTTTATTAAAGCTTCTTTTGTCAATTCAGACTGTATGATTGCTGGTGCAGACATGCCGTATTATAATGTGCTTTTTGGTTTTGATGAGGGAAGCTTCTTCCTATCTTCTTCTTCTTTTTTATTCTTCTTATCATTCTTCGACTGTAAAAATTATAAGAGGACCATCAGTGAGGCATCGTATTTAAAAATGTCTTCATTTGGGTCTTAGTTGTCTTAGATAAAATTATCCTTAGACATATTATCTTGGAATTCTATTGAAGTTGATTCACTAGATGGGATATTGAATGAACTCATAATTTGGTTCTTCGTGTAGTCCATGTACTTAACCACTAGTTGCTCCCCAGAATTTGTTGGATATTTTCACTGGAACATTTATCTAATTTCTTCAACTGAAGAGGAGGATTTTGAAGCTAGAATATTATCCATTCAAGCTTTTTTATGCTCAATAGCTTGTTCAATTTCTTTGGCCTTGCCATCAAATTCAAACTTTGTCCACCATTTGGTAAAGTAAATTCTTTTAAGAGTTTGGATGTTTAATTCATCCTTTTCAATGGTCATTGACCATTTTCAGATCTATGGGATCTCAAATTTGATGAAGTAAAGGAATTCACAATATCCTTCAATTAATTCTTCTAAAGGAATTTTATTAATTTCAAGTTCATATTCAACCCATGTATTATAGACTCTTTAATTTATCTGATAAAATTTCTAGAGTAGGACCAAATTTCCTCCACCAATGATAGAACCAAATGAAAATTTCCCTAGAGGCAATATTAGGGTTTATTTTGAGGAACCAGGAATGTTTCCTTAGATTATTTTCAAGGTACATTACCATTGTCATTGAATCCACATAGTCCCACCAATTATAAGGGTATTTTGTTCTTTGCTTTTCCTCAATCCACTTAAATTGCCTAGATTTATGTCCCATTCTTGAGGGAAAAGAATTTTATTAATAATACATTTACTCAAATTGACAATGATCAATATTATAAAAGTAGCTAATTTCGACGCATTTCATTTCCTTGAGGAATTTCTCCGTCATAAATTGATTCTTTCCTGCCCTTATTGGGTAAGGATGATTTTGCATGTATCTGGAAGCAACATTCCATGAATTAGTGGGATCACACCATTGCAAATCGTTATTATTAATATGAAGGGTATTATCTCTGTATTTCTTTTGGAGGTAATTCTCCGCTATCATTATTAATGCGTCTTCTATTGATTTTTTAGGCAAAAATTGCTGTTTTGGAATTTCTTCCAGAGAATGTTGAAGATAAGGGATATTACCCAATGATATTTGTCTCAGAATATTTTTCTACTTGATTGAATGAAATTCTTCCATGGTTATTATTTGCTTTCCTCTGTGATCTTGGATGTTACCATGACCAGAACCTTTGCCCCGGGTATTACTCGGGCCATCTCTTCCTCTTACTCTATTCATGGACCCGGTAAGAACTCACGAGTAAGGAAGTCAGTTAAAGAGTTAGATTCACCCTTTATATATTCAATATCAAAGTCAAAGACAAATAATTGTGTTTGCCAACAAGCAAAAATATACTTTGAAAGTATATTCTTAACATCTTTTTCAATTATTTGTTTGACTACACTACAGTCAGTTCTTAATAAAAAAAATTTATTTAATAAATCATCTTGAAATTTTGAAATGCATTTAACAACTAAAAGCATTTCTTTCTTTATTATGGAATGTTTTTCTTGGTTATTATTTCACTTTCTTGAATGAAATCTCACCAATTCTTATTTATTAGTATCAATATTTTCCTATTTAAGGATTCCACCAAATCCTATATTAGATGCATCTGTTTCAACAATTTTTAATTAATGGATGTTAGCTGAATTTAAAGCAAGAGAGTTTATGAACTTTGGATTTAATTTTCTAGATTGCTTTTGTATGATCAGGAGTCGATAGTTTGTTGTTTTTAAGTCTATTAAAAAGGATTGTAGTATCAAATGCTAAATTCTGGTAATAGTCTGATATATAATTAAGGGATCCAAGAAATCTCTAAAGTTGTTTATTGTCTATAATTTCATTGGGGAATTTGGAAGTGAATTCTATGCTTCTCTGAATTGGGATAATCTTTCCTTGGGATATATTATGACCTAAAAATCTTATTTCTTCCTAGAAAAGTTTTATTTTCGGGGTAGATAGTACCAAACCATTCTTTTTAATTAACCATTTGAATATTTCTAAATGTTTAAAATGTTGTTCTACTATTTTTGAAAATATTAGAACATCATCATTATGTGTAAGAATAAATTGAATATGAGGATTGAATATCTCATTCATAATATTTTTGAAATTCAAAATGCGCCATTCAAATCAAAAGACATAATATTCCATTCGACATATATATATATATATATATATGTATAAATGTATATATATAGACACACACTATCGATGAGAATCAGACGACCGATAGGGAGCCTTTCAGCTAGAGTTCTTGTTTTCCTTGGTGTTGTCCGACGATCAGATTTGTTGAGGACATCAACAGACAGCTTGAAACTTTTGGTTATTTGAAACCCTCGTTGTTACTGTCCTTCTCTCTGTTCTCATTGTAGGTTGTGGTTTTCTCTCTGAGAGAGTTCTCGAACAAAGATCCAACTTTCTTTTTGGTAATTGTTTGGTTCCATGGGAGAAGCGATTCTTTCCAATCTCTTATCAGAGATCTTGATTCCAATAACAGTAGTAGTCGGAGTAGGTTTTTCTCTCATTCAGTGGGTTCTTGTATCGTCTGTTAAGCTCTCATTGGAGAGATAGTCTACGAGATACGAAGTACCATTTCTGAAGGAGCCACTTCTTTCGTCCCCGGCAAGAAGGAATAGAAGAATAGCCATTCACAATCGATGAACCTGCAACAGTCAACGGTTGTCACTATAAGATTAATCCAATCTATTGGCGAAATTAACAAGCCATGAAGAACGCTTGATCAAGAACCGATGACAATCAAAGGACATGAAGCGATGGAGGAACAGAGATCGGGGATTGGAGATCAATGAGCTCGATGATGATTAATCTTCACGAGAGCTCTCTACTTTCATTGAATCAATTGAGTGTTATATATAAAAGCAAACATGAATAAAGATAAATAATCACATCCCTTGATTTAAGGGGTAATATATCTGATAATCTCTCTAACAAATCTTATCTAATAAAAGTTTATGGCTGGGTTTCAGTTATGATAAATATTTATAACAAAATTTGGTATTTACTTATGGTGTTGGGATTTTTCTGCTTGGACCATGGATGAGTCTTGAGAAGCAATCCCTAGTATTGGGTTTTGGAGGTTGAAGTTGTATTTAGTTTTCTCGTGTTGGTTTCCTGCTGGCGGAGATCATAGAAAGTAATTCTAGTTATAGCTGCTAATTGGCCTAATAGGTAATTCAAGTTCTTTTATTGATGTCATTCATCATTAAAAAAACTAGGAGGCAACTTCAATTAGATTTTGGGGAGATGGGACGGTCTTTACTTAATTGTGGTGTTGAAGTTTTCAATATGCAAGCTCTTCAAATATAATTGCTAGTACTGGCCTATTAGGTTTCCTGCCATCTTTTGTTCTCTAAAAATGCCCATCTCCCCAAGCCAAAAACCATTTGACTTCTACCAGAAAATGGTATAAACCCACCATTCAAGGTAGCTTTAAATGATGAATTGAAGACTCTGTTGAAGATGGTAGGGAGAGAAAAACAAAGGTGGAGAAGAAGAAAGGCATATGATTTCTTCCTCAGCCATTCGCAAGCTACTGATGTTTAGTTTCCTGGAGACAAAGAAGAATGTACGAAGAGTGTGAGAGAAAGGGAGTTTCTATGAAAATCAATTGATTTTTCCCTTTCAGATGGCTTCTTCCCATCCAGGTATAAAGGTAGTGACAACTAGGGGCGGCAAAATATGACACGACACGATAACACGACTCGAACCCGACACGAATTTAGCGGGTTCGGGTCGAGTCTTATTGTGTTCGTGTCATTTTTGGGTGACCCGAAAATGACACGCCAAAAATCGTGTCGTGTTCGAGTCAATGAATTTGACCCGTTGTGTCTACCTGTTTGACACGCGACCCACTCATGACCTTATTACCTTAACACTTTGACAGTGACACGTGACACGATTTGAAAATATAGGACTGTTCATGAGTAACCGTCCTATATTAGTAGTTATATTATGTAGGACGGTTACTCACAAACCGTCCTATATTATAGTTATAACTTATAAGTTATAACTTATATATAGGACGGCTATTCACAAACCGTCCTATATTACTAGTTATATATAGGACGGCTATTAACAAACCGTCCTATATTACTAGTTATATATAGGACAGCTATTCACAAACCGTCCTATATTACTATTTATATAGGACGGCTATTCACTAACCGTCCTATATTACTAAGTTATATTGGAGAATGGAGGGTTCTTCTGGAGCCACTGTTAAGAGTTAATGAGTTATTCTCACACATATACTATAAAGATATTCTTAGAGGAACAGCTTCTTCCAGGTTCTCGTTCGGGTGCATCTTAGAGAATATGAAAAGAAAGCAAAGACATGAGAGTGACAAACTATAAACAGGAATTCACAAAATATAATCCAGAAATCTGTGATTCAAGATCTGAATGAAGCGGGATTTCCTGAAATGTAAGCCGAAGCAACTTCACCTTCCAATTTGCAAGCTTCTGATAAAACACATTTGATTGGCAACAGATAAGTGAAAGCTTGCAAACATGATATAATTACAACTAGTGGAACTTCCTCATCCCTCTTTCTGTTCACACAAACAATTGTGTTCTGATTGTCAAAAACTTGGTAGCTCAGAATCATGGGCTCCAATCATCACAATTGCCCAACATATCAATCACTTAGCACCATCTCCATGACTATATCATTCCAATTGTCAATAGGCCCAGGCAGGCACCAATGCAGACAATCATTCTGAACTTTGGCATTTTTAATTTTATCCTCATTCCTCAGCAAATGGATGAAATTGCTTGTATAGGCAAGGATGTCCATCAGGTCTCCATTCAAAACACCAACTTCACAATCACATCATTGAAATTTGAAAGTTTTTTGGTATCATATTCATATGAATCATATCTACAACTTCAGTATATATCAGTAATTTCAATCATCAACCTCCATTCCATATATGACTCCCTCTCCAATACATGATACAATACATGATATGATATCAACCACCCATACTGTATCTGTAGATTGTATGTACATACATGATACAATACAACCCATCTATTTGATCTAAGCCATCATTGAAAATTGATGATTAACCCATCTATTTGATCAAAACACCAACTTCACAATCACATCATTGAAATTTGAAAGTTTGAAACAAAGAAAGCACATACATTGATATAGTGTACTTCAATCAAAAGAAAAATAGAACACATTAATTGAAATGAACTGATCTTTGTATCATATTTGAGTAAAATGTATATACATGAATGATAATATACATTCATTTACAATTTTACATCACTTAACTACAAATTAAAATTCATAATATGATCTGTCCATTCCATTCTAATATCATCTAGATCCAACTAGGAGTAACTCTTGGTTCCGAAATCCACCTACAAGAAACATATAATAACTTAGTTCAGAAATCAGACATGTAATCTTGAATTAAGTCAGGAAATATACAAATCAAAAGTGCAACATTGGTCAGTAAGTCTAAGTGTTACCTTTCTCAATTGTGAGACTGAAACTCCATTGCGAATGAGGGTTCTCATGTATCTAAGAACATAATATCCACACTCCCAATCTGATTTTTGTTTAGGGCACTGCAAAACAATGCCACCAAAGACAACAGAAAAGTTTCAAAATATAATTTCCAACAAGTTCAGGTGTAAAATTATATGAAAGAGTCTAAAGAGCAATAATTAGTAAACTGTATGTTGGCCTTCTTCCAGTTGAGTTTTGGTGGGTGGTGAATGCCTTCCCTCTCAGTCCATTTATACCATGCTCTACACACATATAATTGAAAAGCATTAGATTATGAATATTATTATAGTTGTCAGGTGAGTAGTTATATTATAATAAAAAGAATAATAAAGACTTACTTGTTTATAATTTCCATAAGGTGTTCCCGAATGTGTGCTCCACATGAATAAAAAAAAATTGCATGGCCACCATGCACATCCAAAGCTAGCAACATCCAATGGGACCTATAAAAATAATAGTTCAATTGAATTTTCTCTAATCTTAACTGATGTAGTATTCATGTGTATGAAATTATGAATTGTGAAATTAAAATGGGGTAATTAAGCAACCTATGTTACAACGTACCCGCTATTGTAGGGAATCAGTAATGCTTGCCCCTTCGGACAAGTCATGAGACCAGGAATGATATCTTCACTTTGTTTGTCCTTAGGCAAATGGTCCAATTGAAAGACAAGAGAAGGGTCAAGGAACTTGTAAATGTCCTTGACCTCTAGTCTATGTAAGCTATCATGCAAATACCTGCATTTGAAATTTGGGTTAATGTCAAATAATTATTAAGTTTTATTAAAAAAGCAAGTATTAAGTAATGTTATATTGATTGGTAAGTCTTAACTCTAATAGAGCAGTTACACGACGTACCCTACATAGACTACGATGTGCATGTACTCCAATTGATCCATATTACATATGGCTATGAGGTCTTCCTTGAAGGGTGGAACCTCAACCACATCGTTTGAAAGCACACCTACCTCTATCCTTACAGGGTTCATTGTATTTGTGTTGCCTTCATTGGCCAGTCTGTACAGTACCCTTAGGAATGGAGGTGTGTTAGGTGGAACCTCCACCTGATCCCTACACTGTAGATGTAATCATGTAACATTTTAGAAATTAGTAATGAATATATACAACATATACTGATATACTAGCAGATATAAAAGAAGAAACCCAGTGAGGTAAAATTAGAATATTTTATAATATAACAATAATAACATTGTGACTACTGACTTGTGACTTGTGACTTGTGAGTAGTGACTAGTGAGCACCTAACAAGTGTTTTGAACTAAAGAACTAGTACTACTGACTTGTGACTTGTAAGTAGTGACTATGCAAAAACATAGAACTAGTACTACCTGAGAAGGCTGGGATGTGGCTACACTTGCCACTATGCCAGAATTTGCTGGCAGCAAGGTTTGCTTCAATTGCCCCTTGTGCTACTTTTGGTGATCCGACTGTCTGACATGTTGCAGACAATATTAATCAATGAACAGTTTAGGAGGACTTAAAAAAAGGTAGGAGAAAATGAAGCCATGACTGCAGTTAGTATATATGTACCTTGGAATTGGATATCATTGGTTTTATGTGTTTCTTTGGCCAACACATGATATCCAATTGCATCCCCAACAGTTTCAACATCATCCCCTTCGACTGGAAATGGAAGGGGAGCATCTGGTTGAATGGCAGTAGTGATGCACACACGCTTAGTGTGTGGAGGCATCAACTTACCATGCAAGGTGGGGGAAGTCATGGGCCAAACCTCGTACAGTGTTGCCACAGCCACATGGTTCTCAAATGTATGTAGCTGCAACATGCACTGACCCACCTGCATTTGAGAAATGACATATATATAATAATTAGTGATGTAATGTAAAGTGTAAACTAAAAACAAAAGTAAATAAGTAACATTGTAAAACTAAACAAGTGAATATACATACCTCACTGATTGGGAGTACTTGTTCTGCCACCTCTTCATCTGATGGAGGACTAGGAGTAGGAGTGCAGCTATTATTATTTCTTGCTGGTTGAACTTGAGGTTGAGCTTCAGCTTGAGGGCCGCCAACATCCTCACATGAGGTTCTTCCGCCACCTTAGAGTTCCTTCAATAGTTGATCTTTGACCATGCTATATATCTCCACAACTGTTTGCTTCTTCCATTCTTCCAATTCTTGTAGCGTAGGAGCCTTTTGTTTGGGGAAGAATTTGGAAGGAACAACACCCCGACCTTGGCCCCTTACCCGGCCAGGGTGCTCATTCTTGTTGCCCATTGCCCTATACAGGATGTCCCCCTTTGCAGCAATGCTGCTAAGAGTCCCTGTAGTTGCACTTTCTTCTTGTTCTTGGCTCAACTCTTCCTGTACACATAAAGATCATAACATGATAAAATCACTATTATATATGTAATATTTAAATAATATACTATGCAAGGGTATAAAAGTATAAAAGTATTTAACTAGGCAGTATGCAAATAAAGTAAAAGTATAAAACTTAAAGTCTTAAACCACTTACAATTCTTAAAGCAATTGTTGCAGTTGTCTCGTTGGCAAAGGTGTGGGAGTTACGCCCTTTCGAATGTGCCATTTTCCATAGAATAGCACGGTTGATGGGATCCGTTGTCCCAGCCTTCTTTTGTTATAATAAGATTATAAGAGACACTAAGTCAGAGTTAATAAAAAAAAAAAAATCTACTATGATTAGAAAAATGGAATGTGACATGATATACTTACTACATCTGCCTCTAATCGTGCATAGCCAACCTTTGAAAGGTGGTGCGGCGTATGGTTCTGTGCACGAGCCTTTTGTCCTTTTATACGCTTTGCATGGACATCAAAGTAATGTGATCAAAGATTCAAAATACAATCAATTATAATAATTACAAGACTCAAAATTTAGCTTGGCTAGTTCAAGTTGTGATTACCTCAAAATCAGGAGATAGCCTATACTGTACAAATTGATTCCATGCTTCCTGGTCAATGAAGCAGGAATACAACTGAGGGACCATGTGAAGCGTAGAAGGATCATGAGAATTTGGAAGTATGTACTTCCTTGCAAGTTCACTCTTCCATTTCCTCCAAGCTTCACCAGCTCCTAGCAAGGCTTGCTTCTTGCACTCATCAGATACGTCAAAGGCAGACTACAAAACAAAAGAAGAAGCATGTTAAAGTGACTAACTAGTGAGTATTGTAGCAACTTTGTGTATCTTATCGTGATTCATATGCAAACAAAAACAAAACATATAAATATAAAGGACATATTATGTTATATGTAGGAAGAATTTACATACCTTGACCATTTCCCATACTGAATCTTTGACTTGTGGCAATACATGTCTCCAATCGACCAACGATACTGGCACAAGTCTTCTAACAGTGCAACATATGAAGCTAGCATAGGCATGTGCAACACCACCAATCGGTTGGCCTTTAGTGTTGAATTGTACCATTTCTTTTATTCCAACTGAGGTTCTCTTATTTATATGTTCCATTTGTGTTGGGCCCCTCCCCCTGACCTTTCTCTTGACACTGACCACCAGTGGTATTACTGATGAACATGTGCTTGATAGCCTTGATTGTTCTGCTTCTGTGTGTTGTAATTGTTCTACTTGTACCTCTCCTACCTCTTCTACTTGCTCCATGTTTGCTTTAAAATAAAAATGATTACAGTTAGACAAGAAAAGAGGAATACAATTATACAGGGATAATAAGCAGTAGCACCCTTGAAAACCATCACAAATTTTTCATTGGACAGTGGACACTATACTGGAAGCCTCCTACAAGGTCAGATTGTTGCTCCCTCTATCTCTTCAAACAAGCAATTATGCATGTTCCCATTTTTTGTGATGTTAGCACAGTGCCATAGCCCCAGAAGTATGCCATTCCAGTATGCAGAGTGGAAAAAAAAAAATGTGATATTTTGTTTTTGTATAACATTCATTATTTGTAGCTTGATTTGGCCATTTCATTAAGTTTCCTATCTCAAAACATTCATTCCAGTCTAATAATAATTTTAAAAATCTGTTATGTTCCTTCATCCTTTATTTTTTATTTTGGTCAACTATCACTTAATCATTCCTCTTGTTTCAACAGTTCCAACACATCAAAAATGTTGAAAATCTGACATTGTTTGATGTGGATATGAGATATGTTAATTTTAGTTTTTGAGAGATTTTTCTTGATTTGGTTCTTTTTTCTAGGGCTCCCTTAAGGAAAAGAAGAAATTGGGATATAAGCTGTAGCTAGTTTGTGATAAATTAGATAAAGGTAATGTTTTTTTCCATTTTGTAAAAGAAAGAACTAGTTTAATGTCTCTCTCCCTCAATCTTCTGACATCTGTCTTGCTTCTTCTACTGCTCAGTTTGCTCTACATTTCAGCTGGAGACTATTTCAGTAGATGCAGTTCTCTGAGAACCTATCTATCAGGATTCACTGATTCAACACTAATGCACTATGGGTAAAGTCAGAAGACTCAGAACCTTTATAATTTATATGTTTGGTTTTTCCGTCAGAGGAACATACATATCTGATATCTCCCATAATCCCATTCCACTTCCAGGCTTCCAGCTCCGTTTTTTTTTGCTCATCCATCTTTTTCCTAACAAACCCCGTTTCGAGACTCAAATGAAAGACAACATAAATCAAAATCTGAGAAATAGGTGTTTGACAACGAAATGACAGAACAAGTTCAAGGCAAGGATCAGAGAAACCAGACAAAGGTTTTTTTTATTTATCAGATTGTGTTCTTTTATTACTTTTTACAGTTACAGAAGTAACAGAACTGTATACGAAATTACATTAAAGATGCAAAAAATCGTAAATACATACCTTTCTTTGCTTAGATCTGTGAAAGATCGAAGAGGAATGGTCGTTTTCACCTTCTCAGTATAGGTTGAATTGGATCGTTGGGTTGGAACTTGGAAGATTGAAATTAGGGCTGAGAATGACCAAGGTGAAAAGTGAAAAGTGAAAACGATATATTATATGTATAGAACCATATAGGACGGTTTTAAAATAACCGTTCTATATAATATACTAATATAGGACAGTTATTCAATAACCGTTCTATAATATACTTAAATATAAGATGGTTTTTCAATAACCGTTCTATAATTATACTTAAATATAGGACAGTTTTCAAATAACCGTTCTATAAAATATTTAAATATAGGACGGTTTTCAAATAACCGTTCTATAATATACTTAAATATAGGACGGTTTTAAAATAACCGTTCTATAACATAATCAAATATAGGACGGTTTTCAAATAACCGTTCTATAATATATTAAATATAGGACGGTTTCAAAATAACCGTTCTATAATATATTTAAATATAGGACGGTTTTAAAATAACCGTCCTATAATATATTTAAATATAGGATGGTTTGTTTATAACCATCTATATATTGAAATATAAGAGTTGTATAAGCTATAAGAGTTATGTATTTAATTAATCTTAGTTGATGATGTGCTTAAATAAAACTAGTTATTAAGTATAGAGTGAAGAAAGAGTTATGTAATTAACTCATCTTAATTTCCTTAAGTTAAGGATGAGCTTAAAAAGACAGAGCATATAGCCATATATGTATTATGTTCATCTCACTATCTCAGGCTCAGACTTCTCAATTGAGTTGAGTTACTTGAGTATCTATCAGCTTAAAAGCAAAGTTATGTAAGTAACTCATACTATCATATTCAATTCAACATAGTTGTTGATGTTGAGGTCAGGGGAGGATGAGTAAAGTAAGTGTTAATTATGTATATAATGTATTTAACTCATCTGATGATCTCACTTAAGGATCAGCTTAAAAAAGCAAAGTTATGTAAGTAACTCATACTCAATTCAGAAGTTGTTGAATGTTGATGATAACATTGATAAATGATAATAAGTAAAGAAAGAGAAAGAGTCATGTAATTAACTCATTAGGTCAGAATGACTGAACTGAACTAGAATAGAAACAGTTATGTAATTAACTCAGTAGCTTGAGAATGAGTATAGAAAGAGTTGTGTAATTATCTCATTAGAGGATAATGAGTATAGTATAGGAACTAGGAAGGGTCCCAAGGGAATAGTTATTAGTTATGCAACATTGTAATTAACTCATTAGGTGAGGTGAGAATGTGAACAGAGAATAGGAGTTGTGTGTTGAATTAACACAAATGTTGAATGATATTACTAAAGGAGTTACTAAATTTTACTCTACAATGTCTACATAAATGATGGATCAAAGGATCATGGATGAATCATGAATGAGTTATTCCTAATCTATTATCATCAATTGGGAGTTAGAAATGAGAAACAAATATTGAGTTATATGAGTTGGATACATGATATTCATGAATTTGATTGAAAAGAGATATATTAGATCAATTGGTTGGTGAGACATGTGAAATTAACATAAGAAAATCATTATTCATTAGCATTTATAATTTTATACAACAACATATGACAGTTAGTCTCTTACTTCACTTTTACTTGTACAACTTACAAAACTTGGTTAACTTATCTACTAAGTGTAACTTGTAAGTTGTAACAACTGACATGTGACAATGTGTAACTAAACTGAAAATGGTTGATAAGCAATTAGGTTATACAGTTATTTATAACTTATAGTTATAGGCTTATAGTTATAGCAAACAACTCCGAACAGTACCAAGCTAGGCTAGGGCTCTTTAGCTTTAGGGATAAGACTTCAAATTCAATTGGATAATTGGATTTGGGCTTACTTAACTTACATGATACAATACAATTATACAAAAAGACAAAACAATTGCCTTAGACAGTTAGATTAGACTCTAGATTGACTTAGTAGTTAGTATACCTAGATAATTATTAATTAGTTAAAGTTAAACCTTTATGTTCTTTTCAGTTTTCAACTTTCATTTTGTTTTCCCGCCACTACAAGTCTACAAGGGGGCCCCCCACCTCGGATCATCTATCATGATTCATGACATCTAACTATCTAAGTTATCTAACAAGTAAGTTAAGTAACATTAAGGACAATAACTCAAAAATCAAAATATTTGACAAATGATTGAAGTGTAAGTTTCAACTTTCATTAACTCCACTTGCTAGTTTGGAATTGGAGGAAAGAAAGCTATCAGTCTCTGTCAGGCAGACTGGTCACTTGAAAAGCAAAAATCTGGCACATCACAGACTTCACAGTCACACTCACACTCACAGATTGGTAATGAAGGAATAAACCATGTGTAAAATAGGACGGTTAGTCCGTAACCGTCCTATATTATTATGTAAAAATAGGACGGTTAGTGTATAACCGTTCTATATTTGGACAATATAGAACGGTTAATGTATAACCGTCCTATATGTTAAAGCTTACAAAAAATAAGAAGGTTAGTAACTAACCGTTCTATATTATCTAAATATAGGACGGTTAGCACGTAACCGTTCTATATTTTTAAAATATAGGACGGTTAATACATAACCGTACTATATTTTATAAATATAGGACCGTTAATACATAACCAACGTTACCAACCCAAGGTTGAAGTTGAAGGCTTGCAGGCTTGTAGCTGCTTTTATAATTTACAATTTTACATCTGTTTCAGATTTCCCTTTCCAGACTCTAGAGGACCAGATTTCTTCTTCAAGTTCGAACATCAACCCTTCTAAGTTCTAACACGATGAGCAACAGCACCCTTACTACAGCACCACAGGTATGTCATGTGTTTGTTTTTTGTTATTTCTCTATGAAATTATGAGTCTGACTCTTTTCATTCCTCTCAATTTCCTCACTCTCGAGTCTCAACTCTCAAGTCTCAATGTCTCACTCACTCCCTTCCCTTATTACTTATTAGTAATTGTTGGTGAAGTCTGAAGTGTTTAGTTTACTGTCAGTGTGAACTAATTTTTTTTTGTCATTTGCATTTTGCAATATAGGCACAAGTTGAAGTTAGGAGCACTGATGTTTCTGATAACTTGAATATGCTACACCACAACAACGATGATGATGAGTTTGCTGATTTGGAGAACGTGGAGTTAGTTTCAAAATCCAATAGAGGTAAAAAGCATAGGAAACTAATGTCTCCAGTTTGGAATTTTTTTGAACACCTTCCTCTATCAGAAGATGGAAGGCAAAGGTGTAAATGCAAGAAGTGCTCTGCAATATACATTTGCGATAGCAAATTTGGTACTGGTAACTTAAAACGTCATATAAAGACTTGTCAACAGAGCCCTTCTCGTGATATAGGCCAGTTGCTTTTATCTTAAAGTCAGGGGAGTATGTCAGTGTCACTAAGTGCAGCTTCATATAATAAGTTTGATCCTGAAGTTTATCGTGAGTTAGTAGCAGCAGCAGTTGTTATGCATGATTTGCCTTTCCAATTTGTTGAGTATGATGGAATTAGAACTCTACTGAAATATTTGCATGCAGATTTGCACTTGATTAGTAGAAATACAGTAAAAGCAGATGTTCTGAGAATGTATAAAAGAGAAAAAGGAAAGATAAAAGAGATGTTAGAATTGGCACCTAGCAGGATAAGTTTGACATCGGATTTGTGGACTTCTTGTATTACTAATGGTTATATAAGTCTCACAGCACATTTTCTAGATAGTCAGTGGGTCTTACAAAAGAGGATATTAAATTTTTGTTTCATACCACCTCCACATAATGGAATATCATTAGCAGAAAAGTTATACTCATTATTGGTAGAATGGGGGATTGAGAAAAAGATTTTTTCAATTACTTTAGACAATGCTTCTTCTAATGATTCTTCTGTTGAGTCATTAAGGCATCAATTAAACATCGTGAACACTCTTGTTTGTGGTGGAGAGTTCCTTCATCTACGTTGTTGTTGTCATGTTTTGAATTTGATTGTGCAAGATGGTTTGAAAGAAATTGATAATGCTATTCAAAAAATTAGAGAGAGTATCAAGTATGTCAAAGCATCACAAAGTAGAAAACAAAAATTTTTAGAGTGTGTGAATCACATGTCAATTGAGACAAAAAAGGGCTTAAGACAAGATTGTCCTACAAGATGGAATTCAACGTATTTGATGCTTGAAAGTGCTCTTTGTTACCAATGTGCATTTTGTCACTTAGACCTAAGTGACTCAAATTATAAGCATTGTCCTTCTTTCATTGAATGGGAAAAGGCTACAAAATTTTTGAAGTTTTTGGCAGTTTTTTATGATGCCACCTGCATGTTCTCTGGATCCAAGTATCCCACTGTAAATCTCTACTTTTGTGCAGCATTTGTAATTTATTTGAGTTTAACACAATACATGAGAAGTGATGATGACTATATGAAGCGTATGTCCACCCAAATGTTTGCCAAGTTTTCAAAGTACTGGTCTAAATTCAGCACCATTTTGGCAATTGCATGTGTGTTGGATCCTCGGTATAAGCTCTCCTTTGTGGAATTCTCATACAAGAAATTGTTTGGCAGTGGCTGCTTGGAGTTTGCTCAAGTTAGAGAAAAGTTATTCTCTCTCTTCAATGAATATAAGGTTAAGATTTATCCTATTCCTTCCTCCTCATCTACACCAGTGGCTGGAGGTGTAGGTGCTGATGATAGACAGAACATGTCATATAGTCAAGAGGTTTTAGATGTCATGAAGGTGATTTTATTTATAATTGTATCTTTCATTATATGTCGCTTACTACTTAGCATATTAAAATTTGCTATGAAGTATGAATTGTCTCATAGTACGTTGAATAATATAATTGCATTTGCATTAGGAATTTGATTCATTTGAAGGTGAAGGAGGTACTTTGGCTATGCAAAAATCACAATTGGAGCTTTATTTAGATGAACCAAGATTGCAAGAGTCAAAGCTAGACATTCTTGCATTCTGGAAAGGCAATCAATACAGGTTGTTTGACTAATAATTTCATGTAAACACTATTTTCTGTAATCTTATTTACATTTATATTTGATTCAAATGTTGATTTTAGGTATCCTGAACTTCTTTCCATGGCTCGTGATGTCTTGAGCATTCCTATATCTACAGTTGCATCGGAGTCTGCTTTTAGTGTTGGTGGTCGGGTTCTTGACCAATATAGATCTACTTTAAAGCCAGAAACCGTGCAAGCATTGATTTGTGTGAGAGATTGGCTATATGGATTGAAAGGTAGTAGTTTATAATTCTATATTTACATTATATTTTATATGAGCTTAGTAATAACTAATGCTTGTTTATTCTATATGATTGTAGACTCTACCATTACAGTTGCCATGGATGAGCTTACTGAGGACATTGTAAGCATAAGTAGCACTGCAGGATCACTTCTACCAACTAAAGACTCTGGATCAATTCATTTTGATTAATTTGTATAATTTTCATGACTTATTTTAATTTGTTGTGTTTGATACATAATACATTGATGGAAGTATATTTCCATCATGTGCTACTTAATCCATATTTATTTACTACTATTGTGGTTATTTGATTCATTTTAGTCTCTTTTTTTTACATATCATGTGAATTGTGAACTTGTGAAGTGAGTCAGTGAGTGATTGAGTGGTGTAATACTAAACTATAAAGAACTGTGTTGCTTCTAAATAAAATAATAAAATATTACATGAACATTATTGGTAATTTGGTTGTCTATGTACTTGTCGTGTGGTGGATCAGTCACTAGTGATTCAATGGATATAGCAATGACCAATGACAATGAGCATGAAAGGAGTTGGAGAAATGAATTCCCTCCTAACAATTTATGTGGGGGTTGGTAACTTGGGTTGAAAGTTTAGTTCTTCATAACTGAAAGACCCATGCTATTGAATTCTGATTTTCTGCTCCAGAACCTCATTGTCATTGCTTTAGGTGATCAAAGATTCAAAGATACAGTTCAGTCAAAATCAGAAGATCAGTCATAACGGTGGAGTGGAATAAAATTATAAAAAGTAAAATATAGGACGGTTATTTCACAACCGTTCTATAAAACCTAACATATAGGACGGTTATAAAATAACCGTACTATAAAATAACATATAGGACGGTTATTTCACAACCGTTCTATAAAATCCGTAACATATAGGACGGTTATTTCACAGCCGTCCTATAAAACCAATGATATATAGGACGGTTATGTTACAACCGTCCTATATGTTAGGGTTTTATAGAACGGTTGTGAAATAACCGTCCTATATGTTAGTTTATTTTATTGTGGTTGTTTTGGGATTTGGCCCGTTTGGACCTTGGCAGCCGTTCTATAACTTCTATTCACTTGGGAGTTGGGACTTGAGAGAGCAGTTTTTTTAATATGTCATGTCGTGTCGTGTCATTTCGTGTCGTGTATCCAACACGACTCAATCAATTAATTGTGTTACACAGGTCGTGTCGTGTCATTTTTTTAAGAACTAGGTCGTGTACGAGTCATAGGTTTTTGACACGACTATTAAGCGTGTCATGTTCGTGTCGACCCGTAACACTATTCGTGTCGTGTTCGTGTCGCCACAAACACGACCCGCCAACCCAAATTGCCACCCCTAGTGATAACATGGCAATAAACGTGGATAGTTAATGGACACGGTGTCAACCCATGTAACAAAACCTAAATGATGTCTAAATACCATGAGCAGTAGGTGACAATTGAAACATCTTAAATTAAGGGTGCAAGCGATCAACTCGATAGTCCAAGGTAAAAGTCAAAAAAGTTGAAAATCATGATTTTTTAAGTCAAATAGGCTAAATAGATTATTTGTTAAAAATGTATGCCCTGCAAAGTCAATTATATGACATTTGTGATGAGATGATTTGCATAATTACAATCTTTTCTTGTCATGTTATGCCAATTATACAACTTAAAGTAACCTTTAATGAGATTTGTTATGACCTAACAATATATATTTGAGAATCATAAAATATTCTCAGGATCCTTAGGCAACATAGTTGATTCTCGAATCATCTGTAATAGAGACCTTAAATATATAAAGAATGTAAGAATGTATTTTGCACGCAGGACATGACCTCAGCTACGTAGAATATGTTATATAGCTAGACATAAATAGCTATTATCACACTTATAATAGTGGAACCTATATTCCTTATGGTATATAGTCTCTGTCTTATGTTTATTATGTGATGAAATCCAAGCAAGGTTAATTATAATTGCATTGAGACATTTATAAGTCATGAAGGGTATAGGATATCCGACATAGGACCTACACTCTCATATAGAGTTAGATATTCAATGCTAACCATCTTATAAATGAACATGAAAAAAACCTAAGGCCCTAGTAATTTTTAATAAAATGATTATCAAATTAATTTTATAAGTATTTAATATATGATATTTTCAAATGGAGTTTTGAAAGAGATTTAAAGTTCATTACTCTATTGTACTTAATTGTACAAAGTTAACATGCCTAGGAGTAAGTGGGTTGATACTCCCTATATTGACTTCACAAATGAATATCTATAAGTGGGAGGGTTTAATAGTAATTATCATAAGGGTAAAATGGTAATTATAATATAGGTTACCTTCATGATTTAGTCTTCTGGTATGATCTACTTATGGTTATTAGTGGTGGATTTTCTTGATACCACATCATCTAATTTGATAGAGAAAAAATGCCCTTGTAAAGTTTGAAAATGTTTGTGTCAAACTAAGAAACTGCTTCCTAATTAGAAAGCTTGGAGAATATTTTAGTTTAGAAGGTTCTTAGGAGGTCATACTAAACAAGCTAGCTGGAGTTATGGCTAGAACAGAAGTTGTCTTAAGCTAGAGTTTGCTTGGGAGGAGGTTTCTCATCTATACATATATGATGTAATAGAGAAAAACAAATGCAATCACCAAAAGAGAAGAAGAAGATCAAGCAAGGAGTTAATGATCTCAACTAATGGTAGACCAAATAGAGGGTTCGCTTTTTCAATCCTTACAAGGTATATTCCTTTTTATTGATTCTAGTTTGAAATTCTAATTCACATTACACCAATATGATCAAAATCAAGTTCTTGAGTTCTTAATACAAACTAAAAAAATTCTCTATTTTTCACATATAATGCAATAATGGTATTAGAGCCCAACTTATTTTCATGTATTTTGTATTTTGTTAGAATCAATTAGATTTTAAGTTTCAAAGAGGTTACATAGTTAATACTTGGACTGTAACATGTAATTTATTTTATGAGCCACTATTCCTACCCTTTGAACTTTAATTTAAATTTTTAAATAGTTATAGAGCACTTTGTAAGCTTTCCAATGGCACTAGTTCTACTCATTTCTAAGTTCATTTGATATGTTATCAAATTTTAGAAAATAACATTATCAACAAAGTATATTTTTATTTCTAGGTGAGTTGTACATGGAATCTAATTTTGAAATTTGAGAATGCGATACAATTTCTAAACAGTGTAAGTGTCATTAATTTCTGATATTGTTTGATATTTTTCTTATTTTTGAAAAGAAAATATGCAAATTATTTATTTAAATAAAAACTAAAGCTTGAAATTTTTCAAGGGAAATTACAATTTTAATTTATAATTTTTGTTTTAGGGCATGTTTTAAGATATCCCAAAAAGTTTGATGATGTTTAATTTGCTTACAATTTCGAGAAAAAACTAAAATCCTAGTATCTAAGAATAGAAAAGAGAGTTTTTTATTTTCTATGCACTAGACTTATAATTTTTTCATGAAACTTTAAGATCATAGTTTTATTATGATTCTATATAAAACTCCTATCCTAATTTTTAAAGTAGCATTCATTTACTTGAATTGCTTGAAATTCATGATTTTGTTAAAACCTTGGATACATACAATGAACGTGATTCATGTGCATGTGTTAGAACTTTATACAAAAACAATAATTATGATTAGTACTTGACATGATGAGCTCATTTAATATAGATTAGTAAATTTGTTACTTGTTTATTTCAATTTTACGAACATGTGTATAAGAACAAAAAATAGCATGACTAATAGGGTATTGTATGAATATACCTTGGTTGTGTTAACTTGTATACGTTGGAAACATATCAATTGATTTCAATAACTTTTATTTGGTGAATCTCTAGGATTTTAAAGTGGACATAATTGTATGAGAATATTATGGTACTATTTGTTATATTTTGGAAGGTCCAACATCAGTAGTTCAATTTATTAAATTACACCATTGGGTAGTCCATAATATTCTCTACAAGTGAATTCTCAAATCATCTGGATCATATTCAAAATGAGATACTTATGGCTATTGTAGTGCATGCATGTCAAATAGATGATTATGGACTCCATTATGTGTGTGTGCTCAATATAATTCATAGATTAATGAGTGAATGATTTTGGACGTATATTATTTATCAATGTCTCCCCCTCTCTCCTTCTATCTTTAAATTTTGTATTCTACTTTGCGCAATTACTTATGACAACAAGTTTCTCAAATTTCATTTTTTTCAAAATAGATATAAATTATTTTTTTTTTAAGAATAAAGATAGTTTAGGAGATCAAGAGAAGATTTGGATTTGGATGGAGAGATGAATCAATGGGAGTTAAAGATTTGATCATGATTGAAGAATCATTAAAATAATGGAAGTTAAAGATTGATTTGGATGCTTCATCGACAATTTCATGATTATCTTAAAGGATTTGTAAGTCATATAAACAGTTTTTATGATTCATTGATAAATCTTTATGATCCATAATTGTCATCCATTAATTTTATGCATTACGAATGGTTCAATGGCTAGATGAATGCATAGCCATGATTATTCTTTAAATTGATGGATAACCCATCTTCAAGAATACAAGTGTTAAGTGAGAATGAGACTTATGAAGAAGTTTCATATCCTATATCCTATAGGATTTCAAATTGACAATGAGTCACGCTTAATCAAATGTGATTATGTTTCAATGGAATGTGGTTATTGACATTGATGTTTTTTAAGTTACATATTTTTCTTGCTTGCAAATGAAAAAGCAACAACTTTAATCTTTTGAATAAGATTCTTGAAGAGAACGAACTCACTAGCTTCAACTATGAAGGCTAGCTCAAAAATCTAAAAATTGTCTTGATAATGAATAAGGTAAATCATGTGACTAAGGCTAATACTAATGCACCTCAATTTCTTGGTGAGAATCAAAATAATTTGACTAAGTGGCATAAAAATAATAATCTAACTAGCTGCTTCATTCTAGCATTAATGACCAACAACCTCCAAAAAGAACATAATCTCAAGAAGAATGCTAGGGATATAATATTTAGTGTCCAGGAGATGTTTGGTGAGAATCATTGATTGCTACAATGGTCACAATGAAGAATTTTGCTTCTACCCTTATGATGGATGAAACTTCGGTTCATGTACATGTCTTGGAGCTCATGGGATATATTCATAAATTGCTTCAAGGTGGAGCAAAAATTCAGTCACTCAAGTTGGCATGATATTGGTAAAGTTAATAGATTCTTTTCCCAACTTTGTTGTGAACATCCAAATGAATAATATTGTACTACTGAATATGATTCGGTGGATTAAGACACTCATCAAAAAGGACAATGGTAAGAGTGGAGTCATTGAAGCAATTGTGGCTTCAAACTCTAAGATGAAGGAAAAAGGAAAAAGAAAGAAATGACAGTTCAAGAAAAAAGGTTCTTAAAGAGAAGAAAAATCAACCACTGAATGTTGAGAATGGGAATAAGAATAGAAAGTGCTTCCATTACAGAAAGATTAGACATTCCATCAATGAGAACAAACCTTTGAAGGGCATGTCACAAATACTCATAGTTGAAACCAATATGATTGGTGATTCATATTCTTCACAATGCAAATATTGTGATTCAACATCTCACATATGATGTATGTTGCATGTATTTAGAAAATAAGAATACTAAATAATAGAGAGATAGACTTGTAGATGGGAAAAGGCGCAAACGCAGTGGCCATGGTTGTAAGGACTTATAATTTTCATTTGAGTCATTGAGTGATATGAGAATTTTGAAATTAGAGGATTGCTTAGGTGTGCCTAAGATGTAGAGAAACTTAACTTCTCTGTCTAAACTTTATGATGCTGCATCTTCTTTAAAGTTTAATGGTAAGGTAGTTATCAATTATTATTGTAAACTATTTACGATTGGTACATATGGGAGTGGACTCTACATTCTAAAATCTCTAGTACATTTGGGAATAGCACACTAATGTTTCTACTCTTAAAAGAGTTAAAGAAATTACATGTCTAATATATTTGTGGCATTTAAGACTATGACATGTAAATGTAAAGAGAATTACAAGGTTAGTAAGGGATATAACTTTGAGTTTGTTCAAAGTGGAGCTTCTAGCAACTTGTGTGTCTTGTCTACAAGGTAAAGTGACCAAGTTGTCTTTCAAAGGTAAAGTCATAAGAGTTGCAAATTTGTTGAAATTGATGAACGTGGGCCAATGAGTCATCTAGCACGAGGTGTATTTTTCTACTTCATTATCTTTACAGACGACATCTCTCTCTCTCTCTCTCTCTCTCTCTCTCTCTCTCTCTCTCTCTCTCTCTCTCTCTCTCTCTCTCTCTCTCTCTCTCTCTCTCTCTCTATATATATATATATATATATATATAGACACGCACGCACGCACACTTGAAGCACAAGAGGGTGTCTTTTGATGGGTTCAAAGATTTTTAAAATGAATTAAAAATCAAACTAAAAAGGAAATCAAAGTTGTTTGCCTAGATAGAGGAGCTGAATACATGTTGGATGAGTTTAAAAAAATTCTTTTAGAAAATGACACTGTGAACTAGTGGTCCCAATAGCTACACCACAACTAAATGTGTGGCAGATAGAAGAAATTGTAACTGCTACAAATGGTGAGATCCAGAATGAGTTTTATTAATTTGGCTTTATTTTTCTAAGGGCATATGCTTGAAACAAAAATATATTCATTGAATAAGATTCCTTCTAAATGTGTGTCGAAAACACCATGTGAGATGTGGACTAAGAAGGGACCTATGCTTAGTCATTAAAAGTATGGGTTTATCCTACCCATGTTAAGAAGGCATAAGTTAAAGAGTTTGAATGTAGAACAATAAAGTGTTTCTTAATAGAATACCTAAAGAATGGTATTGAATTCTCATTCTACTTGCCTCATCGTCAAGACCTTATCCCAATTAGGGGTCAGCCACATGAATCTTGTCCCTCCATTCCCCTCTAATAAGTACCATAGCTTCATTTGGTCCCAATGATTTTAAATCTTTTCTCATCACTTTTATTGACATTCTTTTGGCCATTCCCTTGCCCTTTTAGAACCTTCTACTTGTATTGCCTCACTCCTAACTAGTGCCTTTTTCAATCTTCGTTGAATATGTTCAAACCATTTAAGTCTAATCTCCCTCATCTTGTTACCTATTGGTGTTACCCCTGAGTTTCCTTTGATGTTTTCATTCCTAATTCTATCCTTTCTTGACTTGCAACTCGTCCATCTCAACATCCTCATTTTTCCTACGCTCAGCCTATGAACATGATGTTCTTTAACTACCCAACACTTTAATCCATGGAATATAGTCGGCCTTATAGCTATCCTATAGATTTTTCTTTTAGTTTGAGTTACACCTACCGATTACACAAACCTCCAATTGCACATCTCCATTTGTTCCAACTCACTTAGATTTTCTAGGTAACCTCCCTCTCCCATATGCTTCCTGATTTCATCTTTTTCAAGGCCTCTTTCACTTTAGATATTCTAATCTTGCGGTCGTATGTGTAATGTCCAATGTTATTTAGGTTTATAGAACTTTCAATTCCTATATTCTTGGCAATTATTATTTAGCAATTTTTGAAAGTAACTTTCTCTCCTTTGTTTGATCTCGTCATCTTTGACTAGTAACCTTTGCTCATCACTTCTAATGCACTTAACATGGTCTAAGTCCTTATTCTTCTGTTGTCTTATTTTTGCAAGTTTAAAAACATCTTCCTCACCTTCTCTTGATCCTAGTCTATTATAAAGATCATTATATGTCCTAAGTTTAACGTCACTTACTATTCTCTTAGCAACCGTTTTGGCATTCTGATGCTATTAATAGTTTTCATTATTTCTAGTCTTTTGTCATGATTTAATAATGCACACCCATTTTTCTTTAATAACTTTTTTCACTGTTTCATTCCACCATCAAGTTTCCTTTACTAATTGCCTTTTACCTTTAATAGGACATCTTTTACTACTTTCTTAATGGACTCGACCATATTAATTCATATGGTGTTTACTTCTATTTTATCATTCCATTTTCCTTCTACTATCAACTTATTTGTGAGTGAGGTTATGTTTCTCTCCTTTTAAGTTCCACCACTTAGTTTTTGAATACCTATTAAGTTCATTTCCTTTCTTCCATGTTTTAATGTAGATATTCATAACCATTGACCTATGTTGTGAGGTTAAACTCTCGCTGGGTATCACCTTACAATCCTTACACATTGATCTTTCAGTATTCCTAAGTAAGAAAAAGTCTATTTGTTTTTATGAAGTCTACTTTTAAAGTTTATTACGTGTTCATCTCTCTTCTTAAAGAATGTGTTTGCAAGGGCTAAGCTATCTGCCAAAGAAGAATCGAGGATAGCTTCCATCATCTCATTTCGTTCTTCGATAACATATCCTCCATATACCTGATCATATCCTTCCTCTTCTTTTCCTACATGGCCATTTAAGTCTACTCCAATAAATATGCCTTATGTGTAGAGAATTTCTTACATGACTTTGTCCATATCTTCCCAAAGTTGTTTTTTTATTTTATCTTTTAACCCTACTTGTAGTGCGCATGCACTTATAACATTTATGATCTGCTGTCCTAGATCAAGTATTATCATTATAATTCTACCACCAGTTCTTTTAACGTCTACAACTTTATCCTTTAATTCTTCATCCACCACTATTAAATATAAGCTATGTTGACTCTCCTATTTCTTATTGTATCTACTAACTTTATACTCTTACTTGTCAATGTCCCTATATTCCATATGATGATATGAATCTTATGCTATTGAGATAGCCTATTTACCCATGCACTTCTTAATCCCCATGAAATGAAACCATGTCTACTTTACACTTCACTTAGGCTCTGATGCAGTGTGTCACTTTCGAGGAAATGCTCTAGTAGCCTTTGCCCATTTTCCACTACACTTGAGATCCGATGTAGTGTGTCACTTCTAGGGGAATGCCCTAACAACCCTTGCCCATTTTTCACTACACTCGAGATCTGATGCAGCATGTCGCTTACAGAGGATGCCTTAGCTTGAGAGAATGTCATTGATTGATTCATTTCATATTAGGATTGCCATACTTCAAAGAAGTTGAAGATGGGTTTCATTATCTTTTTTCATACTTACAAAACTAATATATATATATATATATATATATATATATATATATATACACACACATATTCATTTGCAAGTAAGAAGAGAAAATAACAAAATCATCTTCAATTTCTTCAAAAAAGATTTAGTTGTCGGCTGGAACCTGACGCAAAATACTCTTTTTTTATGCAGGCTCAAGACCAGCATTGATAGAGTTTCTTATTTTATTTCCCTAGCAAGCAAAAATGTTTTGCAAGTAGAACTGCACATTTTCTAGAAGAATAGTTCATATATAGTAGAGGTAGTAGAACAAATGTTGAATTAAAAGAATAACATGAAGAGTTGAGACTTTTGTACCTCAAGATGAAGAAACTAATGAAGAACCCACTAAAAGAAGTATAACTAGTTCAATGACGTGACTCTAGGGTTCTAGATAGACTTAGAAAAACATATTCCTATGCAAGCAAATGATCATGAGGATGATCCTACTACTTTTAAAGAAGCGATGTTGGGTGTCGAACCGACGAGGATTCTCACAAATTTGTATGTTGGATGGATCTTATTTAAATTACTTAACTTCGACCAAAGAGAGAGATTGAAGTGATTTGAATTTAAACTAGGAAAGTGGATACATGAAACTAGAAACTACAACTGAAAGAAACTTGCTAAAATTAAAACAATGAATGGAATTAGAAACTAACCTAACTAATATGCACTTAACAAAAGAAAGTAACGCAAAACTAGATGAGTTAGACTGAGCAACTTAACTTAAGGAAACTACTAAAATGAAAACTTTTCTAAATTAACACTTTTCTAAACTAGAATTAGAAACTTTCTAGAAGTAGAACTTTCTAAAAATAAATGAAGAAACTTTATATCACTAAACTAACAAGCAAAAACAAGTAACCAATGAGATCTAACTAGATTTAATAAGAAATTAAAACATACATGTAAATGAAAACTACAACTAAGGAGACTTTCTACATTTAACACTTTCTAATCCTAAAACTTTCTAAAGACAAAACTTTCCAAAAATAAAAAACAAAACTTTCTAAACCTAAAACAATATGCAAACAACTAAATAATAACTTCTGAAACAAGTTTTAACAACTAAACTAACCACAAATCAAAAAGGAAAGTGACCTAGTACCACATGCATGATCCATAGATTGTGCGCATGGTTCATGGGTCCAAAATGGCCAAAATAGATGCTTTTAATGCAAACAAACACGCCAGATAACCAATGAACTTCATAAACAACCTAAAAGGCTAAATGGGTTCCTAAGGTTTCAAGAAAATAAAGTGTTTTTGATGGCTAGAAACAAAGCACAAAGATTGAAGGTAAAAATTCTAGAATCTAAGTTCTTAGGAAACTCAATTCAAAACAAGCATATAAAACTACTAAACCAACAAATTCTAGAAAAAATCAAGAATAAGAAACCTTAATGATCTTTGTTGTATTCATGCCAAAATACATCAAGAATAGTGCGCATAAAACACTTTCAAACATGGAAATTGCGGCTAATTCATGAACAAAAAACTTGATCCAAAACACAAATACAACTCAATCTAATGATCTCAAACCAAACTAAGCTAAGCAAGATAACCCATTGTGATGCCCCGGGTTTTTATCAATAATATAATAATAATTTATAAAAACCAGTCGAGATCCCTGTTTTAAAAACTTTGATTTTTAAGGTGACCAAAACAAAACTTAAGTAAAGGCATTTCTTTCCAAATCCAGGGAGTCATACAACCACAACTACGGATTTAGTGATGAAATGAAATACCATTTCACCGAAAATTCGGCAAAGTTCTCCTCTGTATTTTGGACCATTGCACATGACCAGTGCAATACAAAATAATCTGATAGCATAATATAAGACATGGCACATGGGAGACTCAGTCTCCACACCCATCCACACAATCAAATACCATTTTCAATAAAATATACTCCAACAATGGATAAGAAAATCAAGTCATGACAAAATACCCAAGGGCCCTCCATATAGCCATCACGTCCAACATGAATTCATATTCTTACATCTAGGTCACATTGCAATTTTAATTAAAGTATAGTCCATACTCAAAAGCCAAAGTGAGGTCTTGAATAGACCTTGTCATCTCTGAACATCCTCAATACTTCACTAGGAAGCTGCCATCACTTTTACCTACTCTATCAGCGCGTCAACCTCTAGTAATTCTCTGTATCTGAGGCATTGCAAACAAAGCAATGCCTCAGCAAGCTATGCTTTTGTAGGTGATTACGAGAAACAAAACATGCAATAAACGCTTGCAAAGAGTACCAATATCATGTCGAGTGTCATAAAACATGTAGTAAATACTTGCGAAGAGTACTAATATCATGCTGAGTATCAATAGAGTAATCATTTATAAAGCAAATGAAATCATCAATTGTTCAGAATGTAACGCTCCTAAGTCTCATAATCTAAACGAACAATCAGGATCAAAACAGGCTTTTCTTCTGACCCAACACAATATCAAAGTAAACCATCATGGCATGCAAGGCATGATCAAAACATGGATGAGCATCCATCAACAGCAATAAGAATCTGTGTCCACGTCAAAATATAATGCATGTCATGATAAAATAGGGCACAATACCCAAAACAAGCCCGAAGAGTGTTCCACGACACTCAATCATTGGTAATGAGTACTCATACAAAATCCCTAGGTCCCTCCCGTGCAACTCGCATCAGCCCCCAGAGTCCCTCACAGCCCAGGCCCGGCTTACCCCAGTTCACCCCACATATAAATCCACATAAGCATACAGAATAATAGTATGGGCTACTATCTTGTAGTGGCAACCACATAGGATCTAAACCACTGCAGCTCCCCATCGACACCTAAACGGGAGACTTTCTCTGTCCCCATGGGGAGGTACGGACCCGTAAGGGGGACTACCCATGATACCTCCACCTACATCCTGGCTTTATACCACTCAAGGGCGATGTCTAATCATATCATCACAAAGCCAAAGGGCAGGTGGCCAACCCTACAACCCTCCTAGTATAGTACCCATCAGGTAGAAGCACCCACCATAAAATAGTAAAACATGTAATAAATCATGGAAAACTCCCAAGTGAAATAAACCTCAATAGGCTGAGTCAAAACATATGGTAAAATATAAGTCATCTTATGTAAAAACATGGATAATCGTATAATCAATGTCATGCCATCAAAAGCAAAGTAATAAACATGTTTTAATAAACAAGATAGAGTATAAAACACCTGCCTCAGAAATTTCAATTGAGAATCATGATCATGAATCAAGGAAAATGCTCGAATATAATCACTTACCTTGATAAACGCAATACTTCAATCAGGTGCATAAGCTCTATCACATCGTGCGCCCTAACATACCTGTCACATCATAAGTCACCGATCACTTAGTGTTCTCACATCTCAAATAAATAGCTCCAAGTGATAACTTCCCTAATATGATAGTTAATCCTATATTAACGGCCCTGATCATCTAATAATTCCTCCATTAGAGCAATCCTGAGCTAGATGTTTGTCTTTTTATCATCTAGACCGTCATATGTCATACGTGATTTCAATCTTACTTATTTTCATCACGATCCATTTAATTTCTATGTTTGTTTAGTGATTCACATGTACCTCTATGATTACACATCGATATCTAATAGTTAGATCGCTCTCTAATCAGCCCATCTTAAGGCACTTGATCAGATCGATAGTTAGGATCACTTTCCTTGGTAATTCAATGAGATCTATTCTTCTAATCCCCTAGATCATCTCATATTCAATACATACAATCAAGGTCTAAAGCCTAATCATCTATTAATCAGCCTGATCTAGGTTATTTAATAGCATTTAGTGGTTTAACCACTTAAAAAGTGCTTAAGGCTAGGTTTTTACATTGAATCTAAGTCTATGTGGTCGAGACGATCGCAATGCCACTTTCAAATCTTGATTTGGACCTCTATAGCTCCTAAAATCACATTCTTCGTAAATGGACGGCTTGGAAAAATTTTAAAATCAAGAAAAAGCCACGCCACAAGTGACTCACGCACGCTACACACATGTGCTGCTGCCTGCAGCCCACATGTGCATGTAACTGGCGCATCGTGCGCCGGTCGTCCTGTGTGTCATGCACGATGGATGCCGCGTGCTGCCTGTCGTGTGCAATGGCTGCCGCGTGTCGGGCATGCGCTCATAGCCCAACGTCACAGATTGAGTTGCCGTTGCCGGGGACAACAATTGGACTAGTCCGCCGTCACTGAATATGACAATCGGACTCCGGTCACCGCTAGTGACCCCACAGGTGCCCAAAATCTTACGATTTTTGCACCATTTTGCTCAGTTTTTCATGTACCTTCCATTTTTAAGCTTCCCATCAAAGGATTTTATCATTTTCTCATGCTTTTACATGCTTTTTATCATGTTTATAAAAATCTCCTTATTACTATTTTTTGAGGTTTTCAGCATCCCTAGATGTCCAATCACCATGAAAATTCATGTGTTTGTTCTTTGTGTCATCATGTGCAAGATGAATAGTTCAGATCATCATCTGACACCGTTTCATTGACTTATTTAAAAAAGAATATTAATACCTAAAGCTTACCCAAAAAGGGCAAATCCACACCGTTTTTAAGTGTTAAAAGAACTATTAACTTCAACATAATGTTGGAAAAGAGAGGGGGAAAGAGGGGACGATGCCTATCTCGGTCCAGCCAATCAGAGGGGGAGAGGAGTTCGTCGCCGCATGTGCAAAGGGTATGCTTCGTCGTTTCTCGATTGTTGAGGTCGCCGATGATGGATGTCGCTGGTGGCGCGCATAACGGGAATTGATCATGAGAAACGAGATGGGAAAATGCATTTAAAGTGTTGCCCCCGCCCCCCCTCTAAAGCATTTTCAAATCTAGTTTATTTTATTTTGAAATGATTACTAGCATTTATGGCTAGTAATCATCACCTTACCTCATAAGTGCCAGTCAACTCTCAGTTTTAGTGTTTGACTTTTTTCATGGGTCCCACCTGTGAAATGACTGTTCTGCCTCTAGTTAATTTTAATTAAATACAAAAATTAAAATAATTAGTCATTTTTACTTTGATATCCGATTTTGGCATTCTTAGTAACGTTGGATTTCATTTTTCTAGTACGCTCCAATTATTGAGGTTTCAACTCGAGATTAAATCTCTAAAATTTTCAATTCCATAATTACCTCAATTTAAAAAAAAAATTCCAAAATTTCACAAATCATGTATTTTTAGAATTTAAAAATAGCAAATATTACATTCATAAAGGAATTCAAGAGAGAAGACAACGAAATAAAGTAAGGAAAATGGACCTAAAGCTAGGATAAAAAACAAGGTTGAAAATGTGAATTTCTAAAGGGGAAAATCAAGGTTACAAGTTATTTCCTCTCGTAGTTGTCATTACTAAAGAAGAACTAACTTGAATCATGAGGGAATGTACAAGAAAAATTGATGGGATTGAAACAAAGAAAAAAGGGAAAGCTAAGTGGGAAGATGGGTGAAGAAGTGGAAAGCAAATCAATGAAACTAAAACAATGAAAGCAAACTACTAACATGAATTGGTGAGAAAATAACAAAGAGAATAAGAAGGAACCCAAAGGAAGAAGAGCACCAAAAGAATGCTAAAGTCTAGTAGCAAAGATCACCAAAGGAGAGCTATGTTTCAAGGTCGCCTCACTTAACCCCTACTTGGAAAAAAACGTGGAAAGCCTTGGAATTTATATAAGCTTGGTTCCCAACTTAGGAAAGGATTGAATCATTAAGGGAAGTAGATCTAGATCTAGGGTTTTCAAGGTTGGAAAGTTAAGTGGGGAGTTAGGTAAGCAAGATGATGTAATCAAGGTGATGTGAGATTGATGGGCTTGCTTCAATTGATGCACTAATAATGTGGCTCCATGTAGCGCTCTTCCTTGGCTTGATGGCTAATTCCTTGGTGGCTTAAGTGGCCTAAATGCTTAACTTCAAGGCTTGAGTAGCTCATGTGGTTTTTCATCATTTTTTAAATGACTTATATGGCTTAAGTGGCTTGAATGGCTCCCATGCAAAGGTGGTGGAAATGCATGGCTTGGGCATGGGTTCATTTATAGTCACCTTTTGCTTCTCAATTGCTTATTTACTTGCCTTAAGGTGATCTTGATCCTTGATGTTACTTTGGATTGATGACATTTAGGCTCTGGCTTGATTAGGTTCCGTAGTAAGATTGGGAAACCTCACGAATGGCTTTAATTCTTATCTCAATCAAACTCCACCATTGAATTACCTTCTCAACACCCACAAAAGAAGAAAAATCCCAAATTAAATCCTATAAATTATGATCATTCACAAAATATCAACTTTTGAATTATTAGGTCAGAAATGCATGTGTTTACAAAATTTTGGAAAAACCCTAAAATTATGCTTATTTTATAACACATGGACTACTAATTGGGTACTTTTTTTATACAAAATTGAACATATCACCCTCTAATAAGTGATATGGCTTCATTTAGTCTCAAAGTTTTAAAATCTTTTCTCGCTACTTCTATCCACATTCTTTTAGGCCTTCCCCTTGCCCTTTTATACCTTTGACGTGGATCGCCTCACTCCTAACGTTGGACATGTCCAAACCAACTAAGTCTAATCTCTCTCATCTCATTGCCTATTGGTGTAACTCCTAAGTTTCCTCTAATGTTTTTACTTCTAATTTTATCCTTTCTTGTCTTATCACTCACCCAACTCAATATCCATATTTTTGAGACGTTCATCCTATGTACATGTTGTTCTTTAAGTGGCCAACACTTTGATCCATAAAGCATGGCCAACATTATAGCCATCCTATAGAACTTTTCCTTTAATTTAAGTGGCACCCTCAATCACACAAAACTCCAAAGGTGCATCTTCATTTGCTCTAACCCACTTGGATTCTCTAGGTAACCTCCCTCTCAATCCCTCTGTTCTCATGAATTATAGATCCCAAGTATTAGAAGTGTAGTATAGGAGGACTTCTTCATTATTAATCTTTACTAGTGCTTCACTCAAGCTCCTCTCCTTGCTAAAATTGAATTCACTATACTTTGTCTTAATTCAACTAATTTTAAATCCTTTAAATTCTAAATCATCTTTTCATAACTCTAGCTTTGTATTAATTGCCTCTCTTGCCTTATTAATCATAGCTATGTCATCTACAAATAACTTGCACCATGGAATCTTTTCATGTAAATGTTGTGTTATCTCATCCATAACCAACTTGGAAAGGTACAGGCTTAATGCATATCCTTAGTGCTATCTTATAATGATAGGAAAATCACTAATCTTTCCACTAGTGGTCCTAATGTTTGTTACCACTCTCTCATAAATATCCTTATTTATGTCTATATACCCCTATGAAACCCCTTTCTAGCCCAACACCCACCTTATCAACTCTTTAAGGACCCTATCATAAGCTTTATCTAAGTCAATAAAGACCATGTGGAGGTCCTTCCTCATCTCTCTATATTTCTCTATTAATTCTCTAAGCAGGAAAATAGATTTCATGGTAGACCTCCCACACATAAAATCAAACTGGTTCTCCAATACACTTATCTCGTGACGTAGCCTCTTCTCAATCACACTTCCAAAAATTTTTATTATATAGCTCATAAGGTTGATTCCCTGATAATTAGTCCAACTCTATATGTGTCTTTTATTCTTATAAGTTGGTACAATAGAGCTCTTCTTCCATTCGTCTAGCATTTTCTTCGATTTTACAATCTTGTTAATAAACTTTCTCAACCAAACTACTCTAGTATCTCCCATATACTTCCAAAGTTCTATTGGTATATCATCAGACTCCAGGGCCTTTCCTAATTTCATCTTTTTCAAGGCCTCTTCACTTTAGGTATTCTAATCCCACAATCGCATTTATAATGTTCAACATTATTTGGGTTTATGGTACTTTCAATCCCTATATTCTCAGGGTGATTATCGTTTAGCTATTTTTGAAACTACCTTTGTTTGATCACGTCATCTTTGACTAATACCTTTTGGTCATCACTTCTTAACAAGGTCTTAGTCCTTACTCTGTTCACATACTTTTGAAAGTATAAACACATCTTTCTCATCATCTATTAATCATAATCTATCATAGAGATCATCATATGACTTGTTTTTAGCCTCATTTACTAATCTCCTATCAACCCTTTTAGCATTCTTATATTGCTCAAAGTTTTTATTTTTTTAGTCCTCTGTCATGCTTTAAAATACACCCGTTTCTCTTTAATAAATTTTTTCACATTTTCACTCCACCACCAAGTTTTCTTTACTATTTTTTTTTTACATTTGGATACTTTTAAGACATATTTTGCCACTTTCATAATGGAGTTGGTCATATTAGTTCACATGGTGTTTACTTCTGTTTCACTGTTCCAGTTTCCTTCTACCATCAACTTGTTTGTAAATGATAATATCTTCTCTCCTTTTAAGTTCCACCTCTTAGTTCTTGGAAACCATTAAGTTTATTTCCTTTCTTTCATAATTTAATGTTGATATCCATAGCCCTTAACCTATGTTGTGAGGTTAGACTAGCACCAGGTATCACCTTACAATCGTTACACATTGATCTTTCAATATTCCTAAGTAGAAGAAAGTCTATTTGACTTTTATATGGTCCACTTTTAAAAGTTAGTAAGTGTTCATCTCTCTTCTTAAAGTAGTGTTTTGTATAATTAGGTTATATGCTAAATAAAAATCAAGGATAACTTCCCCCATCCCATTTCTTTCTCCAATTTCATACCCTCCATGTATGCTATCATATCCTTACTTTTATTTTCCTATATGACCATTAAAGTCTGCTCCAATGAATATTCCCTATGTGTTGGGATTTCTTACTTGACTTCCTCCACATCTTCCCAGAATTATCTCTTGATTATATCTTCTAAACTTACTTGGGGTGCATATGCACTTATAACATTTATAATCTTCTCTCCTAAAATAAGTTTTATTAGTATAATTCTATCACTGGTTCTTTTAACATGTACAACTTTATCTTTTAATTTTTTATATACCATTATCCCTATATCATTTTTGTTATTGTCCTTTCTTTAGTATCAGAGCTTATACCCATCGATTTCTCTAATTTTAACCCCTTTCCACTAGGTTTCTTGGATGCAAGCGATGTTGACTCTCCTATGTTTCGTTGCATTTTCTAATTCCATACTCTTACATTACAATGTGCCTATATTCCATTTGAAGATATGAATCTTATTCTTTTGGCCTAGCCTACTCACCTACACCCTTCCAGAGTAGTGCAGGAACCCATGTATACTTTAGACTGCACCTAGGCTCTGATGCAATGCATTGCTTCCGAGAAAATTCCCTAGAACTTTTGTCTATTTTTTATTGCACAAGTGATCTGATGCTGTGGGTCACTTCTGGGGGAATGCCATTGCAGCCCTTATCCATTTTCCAATATATTTGATATCTGATGCAGCATGTCGTTAGCGGGGAATGCCCTAGCCTAAGGGAATGTCAAAAGTTAAGTCATGCTTGGAAATTGTCAAGGGTTTTACTTACTGGCTAGCACTTGACCCAAAACCCTAATCCTTTATCCAGGCTTAAGACCTACTACAGTGGAGTTAAAACCCTACTCAGATCTCAAAGTGTAGTGTGAGTACAGTCTACATGTATAATAGATCTTGACTTCTAAGTATACTACAAACTTGAAGAACTCCTTCTGAAATAAGCTCAATTCTCACTAATGAACATATGCTTAGAATTAAAACTCTCATAAAACGAGTAAAATATATCTCTCTTTAATATATGAGTAGAATCAAAATATCTCACATATTGTATACTCATGAAAGAACATAAGTTACTAAGAAACTATTTTTTTATCCCTTTTAAAAGAATGTCATTGTTAAGAAAGTTAAGAAATATTACTCTTTAATTTCTATCAGTTCATGTCCAAATTAAGACTATATTCCTCATAAAAGTAATAGGTCTTATATTGAGATGAAATGTAGGCCTTCCATTAAGAGTGGACAATTCTTCTTTATTGTACTAAAGTGAACATTCTTTTTGCACTTTTCTTCTTCTCTTCTTTTTTTTCTTTTTCAAAACTCTTAAAACTTTTGAAGGCTTTTCTTTTCTTGTTATTCAGATCCTTTCTTGTATTACAACTTAAAGGTATTCCATCAATTATCTCTAATTCATTTTTGAAGAAAATAAGGCTCAAAATGGCTAACTAGTGGTAAAAATATTATTAGATAGGCTTTATGTCTTTAGGTTAAAAACAACAATGGCCTAAATCATTTCTTAGTTTTCATATAATCTATCAATTTCAACATACTTTTAGAAAATTAAGATTAATACCCAAATATTGAATCTTGATAATTGACCAAATAAAAAAAATACTGGGATCAAATATGAATTATGTATGTTGAAGAAAAATAAATTTATATATAACTCTCAAAAAGAGAATGACTCTAAATCTCACATGGTTTGTAAGTCTTCCTTGATTTTCTTCAAGGTCTCTAAAGTCATAATGACTTATCAATTTAGACTATATACATGCAATTATATGAAAAAGATGTGATATCATATTAACTTCCATGAAATACTTTAGAACATGAATAAAACAATTAACTAATCATGTACAATTTTATTAATACGATAAAGATGGAAATAAAGACTAGACTTTAGAAAATTCACTTCTCATCACTGTATAGGAACTGACCTAAAATCCCAAAATAATTAAAAATATTTTATTTTTTATTTTTAAAAATAAAGGAAAATCAACTATAAAAAAGACTACTATTTGCTAGAATTCTACAACCCTAACTTGTACAAACATTGTCCTCATTGTTTTTAAAAAATAGGATGATGATGTAATGAGAAATAAATAAATGGTTGATGTAGAAAAAGCAAGTTCTAAAAAGCAATGATACAGAAATATTATAGAGGGATAAATTATAGAGTTCTAAGCTTCCTTGGATCCCATACAAAATGGGCCAAACAGACCTCTAAAAAGTAAGGGTGAGTAAATTTATCTTACGCATTTGAATTTTTCTTTTTAACACTAGGCAAGGTATCAAATATGTCTCCAAGATGCTTCTCATAATTACAAAGAGTCTTGGGAGCTTGACGCAACCGTTGTGGAAACTGAGTGGGGATGTGATATGGCTTAGTGGATGGAGGTTTTCCTTATCAATTATCTTGCTTCCTAAGAGGTTTTGATACTATTCAAGCCTTTTTAGTACTAGTTTTCACAATTATTTTATCACTACGAAGAATGATAAGTGCCTTTCTTTGTTCCATGGTTATAGTTGAAGAACACTATGAACTTACTACATGCATACCCGAAGGTTTTGCTTGTGGTTGGAAAGGAAATGTCCCTTTATTCAAGGTTTGCATGAGTTGAGTCATCACGTTCTTCATTTCATTCATGGTTTGCTCAAATTGAGCATTTTTCTTCTCCTAGATTTAGATAAATGATTAAAGTTATCCTCCACTTGCCTCTTGGGTGGGGACATGTAGGGTCGGGAATAGGTAGTTGGTAAGGGGCCTGCTATGAGACACTAGTATTTGGATCATTTTGCCAACTAAAATTTAGGATGATTCCTCTAGTTAGGGTTACATGTTTCAAAATATGGGAAAAAAGGTCTCTTATAAGAATTTAAAATATATGCTTATTTATGAATCACATCTTGGAATTCTAGAATTTTAAGACATTCTTGAATATGATGTGTGGTACTTTCGTAAAAATTGCACACCTGTTCGATGTTCATAGAGTTAATTTTTTCGATTTCTATGACCTCTACTTTGCTAGCTAAGGACACAATTTTAGCATTAACTTCATCTTTTCCAAACATGATATATATGCCTCCCCTAGTAGATGCAATGGTAGACTTGAGTTTATCCGAATATGCAACTCTTTCTAAATCAGCCCATGTGTGAGCACTCTCTACCTAAGTTACTTATTTAAGGAATTACTATTGCACATCATTTTTACTAGTAGGGAAGAATTTTTCAAAAACACCTAAGTCAATTCTTGTGAAGTTCTATTAAACCTCCTAGTAATGAATGAAACTACATTGTAGCTTTTTCCTTTAAAGAAAAAGGAAAGACCTTAAGTCTTACCGTATCTAACGCATGTTTTGTGTATCTAAGTAGTGCATACTTCATCAAACTCCTTTAAGTGCATATAAGGACTCACTATCCAACCAACAAAATTTGGGAATTAATTTTGAATTACTCATGTTTTAATTTAATTATTCTAGCATTCTGAGGTAAAATGATACATGAAAGTGTGCTAATATAGATACGCTACAAATATTCTCTCAAAGTTTGCCCATGAGTATTTTAGGTATGCCAATTATCCTCATGAGCTTCGTATTGGTCCCATTCCCTGATATATTTTTTCAATTTTCAAGTGGTTAAGAATGATTCCTCCATGGATGAATGTTATTGTTAAAGATAATTGAAGGATCATCAACATCAAAGAGAGGATTGTTCGTCCACGAGAGAACATTATTGTTATCCATTATGAGAGGTGGTTTGTCATCATTAAATAGGGGATTGTTCTTCCATGAGAAAATATCATCTCTATCGATGCTGAGGTGTAAACTACCCCTTTGATTTTGTGTGTAGATTACTCAATGAGTAGAACTGATCATGTTCTATGGTATGTTGGCTTACTTTGACTAGCCTTATAGTTTTGTTGCATATCCACATTTGAATACAACAAAATAGTTTTTTTTTTTTTTTTTTTTTAAATAATGGAAACCTAGCCTAATTGATGTAACCTAGTCTAAATGATGCATAACCAAAGGACACAATCAACAAACTCATTACCAATAAGCTAAGAGATATTTTGATTATCTTGAATTTTTGTGAGGGAATTAGCTTTTAAATCATCTTAATATTGACATCTCTTCTCTTTTATACTTGTCCTACTTACAAATTAAATCCTTACTAAATCAACTGCTTCACACCCTCCTAAGTTAGTTGTAGGTAATCTAAGTTGCAATATTTGTTAATAGAGCCAGTCATTAAAAAACTAACGTGGTGATTTAGCTTGCAACCATTGGAGTGATAATAGATCGCTTCCTTCTAAGAGTATCCAATGAGGTCGAAGACTTTTATAAGTCTCTTTTAATTAAACTTAAATTAAATATCAAGGCTTGGGTCTACAATAGGTGACGTTTAAGCCTAGGTGACCCAAGAAGTGATGATAAAATCCACCCTTGATCTTGTAGGGTATGGTGCCCCTATTAATCAATTTTCATTCACCATGGCAATTTGATCAATATATATATATATATATATATATCACCTGAAAGCATCTAGACGTGTCCTAAAGATGCAAAAAAAAAAAGAGTAAACTAATGCAGATACCTATGTACTATTTACTCAAATGATCTGAGCCTCAACAGATGAGCACTATAACTTAAACACCATATGTCTTATTGGTTATAGTCAAGCTTAGGCAATCCTTTATTAAGAAAGTGCATCTAAAGCAACAAACCTAGAAAGTATGCAACAAGTAAGATGAACACAATCTATAAGCAATTATACTACTAAACACATAAACAAAGCTAATATAACAATGCAAAACCTAAAACTAGAAAAAGAAATGAATGAGGTAAACCTTATAGTGGGTTCCTAGATTTAAGACTTCTCGTGCAAGGGTAAACCATTTAGAAACCACCTCCACTTCCACGAAAGGATGGTTTTACCCTTAACCCATATTATTACAACCCTTTAATTATGATGAAAAAATTAAATACAAGTCAGCCTCACTACAATTTCATCCAAAAATAAAATAAGAAAGATAAAAGACATCCTAATTCAGTGATGCTTTGCCACACGATCATTTCCCCAGCAATGGTGCCAAAAACTTGTTTGTAGTTTCAAGTGTATAGTTAATCAATTGTAGTATCATGCAGGGTTGAATTGTGACGCCCTAGATTTCTAAATCAGAATTTTTCTCAAAAAAAAAATTTCCAAGGTAGGATATCCTTATTTTTTTAAATACTTTTGTGATATCAAAACGTTGTTTTTTAAACCTTGAGTACCTTTTCAAAACACAAGCTCAAGTCTAAGCTCTTTTAGATCTATTACAATCTTAAATACAAAATAGCCCAAAACAGGTCAGCCACAACCATTCATTATTGAAATCATCATCCTAATAAAGTTTAGCACCAATGGCCTTACTAGTCCACAAAATAAAATATCTCTCTGTCAGAGAGCTGCTCACGTTGTTCTTTTAAGTGTAGGTCTAAGTCTTCCTTGTTTTACTCCTATGGCTTATGTAATGGATCTACATGTTTTAATTTTTGTTTGATTATACACTATACCTAGTAGACGAACCCAAACTAGTAGCTGAAAAACCACGGCATCCAATATGCACATTCTTTGAAAACAAATTTTCAATGCAATGATACCTCGCAACTAACTTTATCATCCATCCTATACAATTTCAGGCATTCTTAAATATTCATATCTCGTGAATTTACATGTACAGGTAGTACCAACTATAATTCATATAAACTATGTTATCAAGTCACAAAAATAATCACACTGATAAAACAGCAGCATTCGCACTCTAGCTAACAATATTCCGTGCCTTGTAGTATCTTTCCAATGCGTCTGTTAATTGATTATGAGTACTCATCTAACAACCATCTCAGAGTCCTCTTACATAGAAACACGAACCAACTCCCCAAGAATCAAAAAGAAAAAATCTAGTGAGAATGTTATACTCACTACCAGATCACTAAATTGTGTGCCCAACGGTATCCTAAGGGGACCCCATCATATCATTATGGGGCCCACGGCCTATCTCAAAAGGGTGTCGTGAGTCACCCCTAGTGTCTCTCCTCTCAGCTGAGAAATTTTTCACCGTTAGGCATTGGATACAATTCACTCTTTGGTGGTCAGGGGCTAAGGGCAACTCATACAACCCCTTAGCATAGGCCCACCAGGCACTTTAGCATGCTAAAAATATGTATTCATGGTATCAACATATCCAAAACCTCATTTCAAAACTTTACCAAGTAGGATTCACAAGTCATTTTCATTTTAGAATCCTCCATTTTATTTGGCATGTAACAACTTTCCAAAATACATTTAGAAAAATAATTCTTTTTAGATATTCCAAATATATACTTAACATGTACCTTTGACTTTCTAAAATCCTCATTTTACAAATATGAAGACTTTGGCCATCAATACAACACATGCTATTTATCAAAATTTTCCATAAATTATGAATTAAATGTAGGAAACCAATTCTTTCCAAAATTTCATTTAGTATATAAAATCATAAATTTTCATTTTTATCTTTTAAAAAACCACTTTAAAATATATTATACATATTTCTAAAACAATTTTAATCCAAGATCCTTAAAAACTAATGAGAAGGACCGGGGAAGCGTGTACATTGTCACACTCGGGAGCGGATTCCCCACCGGCAGGGGGACAGGAGACGGCCATCTCGAGGCACATCACGACCTACAAGCAACACCGGAGAGACCCGGGAAGGCAACCCGATTGGGAGTCAGAGGATCCATAGTACCTGCAGCCTTAGGCGGAGATACAAGGTAGGCCCCTTGCCGATCATCTGGTAGTTAAGAATGGATGGAAGCCAGGCACTCTCATGTTCAGCAGAGTGCCCCTTGATGTAGGGACTAGCACAAGCAATCGATGTCATTTCCGGCTGGTTCGAAGATGCCCACAGTGTTGTTTGGATCTTATGGGCCCTGATCGAGGGAATCGATGGACTGTTGGTTTGAAGATAAGATGTATAGCTAATCGAGGGAGGAGAGATCATTGATGGGCCTGTGGAGGCCAAGAGAGGGAAGAGAAAGGGAAGTGACTCTATTGGAAATGCAACGAATGCCGAACCAGGAACCGGTATAGGCATCGGCAGTTGTCCACTTGCCAATGAGGGTCTTTATGCGAATCTTAGCGACAAGGAAGTACAAGAAGAAGAAGAGAAAACATACAGCAGATCTGGTCGGAAATGACAGTTCTTCACCCCATGGCTTTGATATCATAATAGAATTACATCTTTGCTTCCTTGCTATGAACTATTACATATTGTAATATATAGTTTTGAATGTTGACTAGACTAAATCCAGACCATTATTATAGTAGAAAAATATTGCTTTGTAATACCATGATTATAGCAAGAAACATTGGCCCTATAATCTTGTGATTATAGCCTATTTCCAACAAAGCACATGATTAAAACCGAATAAATGACAAAAAATTCGTTGATTCTTTTGGGTATTATCTAGATACATGAAGAACATGCTTGTGTTATTTTTGCAACCGTGTTTTGATTGGGCAAATGTCAAAGATTTGATGTGCTAGTGATGTTCTTAGTATTAGATTCTAAATTAATGTATTCAAAGTGTTGGAAGGAATAGCTAAAAATGAGTGCTGTTGAAAATTGATTTGAAGATCAGATTTGGTTGGCCCGAGATTTTCCCATGAGAGAGAGAGTTCTTAGGTAACAGTGATAGGTTCATCATGTCTTCATCATCAAAATCTCTCATTCTTAGTGCACGACAATAATAGTGGCACACCTCTTTGTGGGACCAAAGCAACAGCTACAGCATCCCGAGCTGCCTTCTTTGGCTCGAGGAGGATTAAAGTCATAGAGGGAAATCCTATGGAAGAGGCATCCAATACCAACATAGACTGGGCCTTGGATGCCGTCAAGGAGCCAGCAATTTTTGTGCCACAGAGCCCTTTTAACAAGGGTTGGCACTGTCATTTTTGAGGGCTGACACTTTTACAATCCTTTAATAGCCCAATCCCTTTTGGGCTCTCTCTATCTCTGCATCTCTTCAGGTGTGAGTTTTTTTATGCTTGCGCTAGTTAATTTGGTGTAAACAAAGCTTGGTTCTTCTCTGATTTGAGGTATCGGCAATTGTTTTGCCATCTAGATCTATATCAAAATGGCTTATGGTTGTTAGATCTCAGTTCTTGACATGGCTTTTGACAGCCACATGGCATGTTGACTTTGATCACAACAATTCATTGCCGTTGCCACATGCCATATTAGTAAGCAAGGGTAGGCTGCCTAGAGTATCCTACTATTGGAGCCATTGTGAAGATTATCATCTCTTATCTTGTTGATCGCATCCACAACTGCTGATCTCTAATCTTCTCAAGCCCATCTATGATTGTTGATCTTCGATCTTGTTAATCTCCCACTTCACTCTGCTTCTCTTCCTTTCGATGCTGACCTTACACGATCTGCCTCAACCACTGCCAATCTCATGAGATCTGCCACGGCCACCACTAATTTCATCTGCTGTTGATTATCACTCATGGGCTGTTCCATCCGACGATCTATGCTCTTCCAATGCCTAAGCCCCTAATTACTTAGAATGATCGCCAATGTGAAGGGATTGCGGCAGATAGGTGAGGGAGCTATGCCATCTGATTCTTGGGCTTAAACAAAGAAATTGGTTGCCTGTTAAACATCATCCCTCCCAACAATGCAAGTATTCCTCATCAAGAGATTGATCTCATGAAAGTCATTCTAAAAACCTCTAATCTAAAATCTTTTGGCTAAGTAGGTCTTCAACTGCTATTGATTGTCTCTATGTCAAATGCTTTCAATGATCGCCTCGAATCACTTCAATTGACATTAGATTTCATGATCCAAGCTTAGGGATATGATGCTTATTACTAGGTTTTTATCTGGTAAAATGCAATCAAGATCGGTTCATTGTAAAAGATATTGTCCATTTTAGATCTCTTTTTGGCAATAAAGGAAGTTTGGATTGACTTAAGATTATGCTAGTTAAACAATGATTAGGAAGCAATCCCTCAATAACAGCATTTAATCAACAAGCTGCTCATGCAAAAAGTATCTTTAAATCAGCTTGAGGGAGTATTGAAAATTGGTTGATATTACGGGATTACATAGATAATATTTCTTGCTGTAATCATGAAATTACATAGTCAATATTTTCTATCATAATTACAAAATTATAGAGCCAATATTTTCCACTATAATCAAGGTCTAGATTTTCGGCCTAGTCAACATGTGACACTATATATTATGAGATGTATTAGTTCCTAACAATGAAGCAAAAATGTAGTTCTATTGCATAAATTACTAAGATGAAACCATGAGCACTACATTACCTCAACACATAATCACTTAGCATTTATCAAAGGATTACTATAAAGCACGACCTATTCAGAACTCAAACCATCAAACACGTTAATGCTTATACATGGATCATATCAAAACGACTAACCAGTCTTCACATGTTATGGGTGTTCCGTACGGGCCAAGTCACTACACCCATGCATGGGCTTTCACTGCATGAAGGTTACACCTTTCATGCAAAACTCATCACTTGTCCCATGCTAAAGTCCAAAATAATTTCTTCTATAGTACGTAATAAATCTTCATCCAATGTGTTAGAGGTGCACTCTTTCCTATCATGCACATGCTCTTTCACGTAGGTAATATATAGTAAAGAAATATCACAAGAGTCAAAACTTTCTTAATGGTTCATGCATATTGAAACTATATTTAATATTAGAAACTAGATCATTCATATGTTAATGAGATTTGGAAAGACTAATGAACCATGTGCGCTTGATTCTATTGCATTTGTTCATTCCATGTAGTGACATTATAAGGTGAGAAAGACCTTGTGCATACTATTTTCATAGAATAGATCAATCAATTCATAAGTTGCTAAAAAGTTTCATGATTCCATTACATTTGTTCGCTCTATGTAGTATCTTTCCTCTATTGTTTCGGATTTTCAAGTAATTAGCCTCTCCCAACAGAAGTCCTCTAGATTGTCATTGTATTTTATCATGTATACACTTTTTGAATTTTCAATTATTCTCTAGAATCCACTTATTTTACATTGCATACACTTTCTAATCTCAATTTTATTCTGATTCTCCTAGAAATCTACTCCAATTAAAAATTTCTACTTACAAGGTTCAACGTGTGTGGACATTTTGCTGATTGGGCTGCCCAAATTTGGTAGTTAAGTGGGTCCCAATTCACAGATTTTTAATTATATAATTAGCAAGGGGTGTCATTATCAATGTAAAATCTTATTTTACTCATAACTCGACTATTGGATTTTAGCGTGCTTATAGTAGTTGGATTGCTCTCTTCGAGCATTATCCACTAGGGAGGTTTCTCTGTAGGATTACTAAGTTTTCAAATTTTAATTTTTGAACTTTGAATTAAATTCTAGATTTTTATTGGTTGTAAAATAGTACAAAAATCTGATGTATTACCCGAATCCACCAAGAGAATATAGTATAGCGATTGATAAAGACCAAGGAATTATAAGCAAATGAAAAACTATATTTAATTAATAAGAAGGATATTGATGATGAAATCAATTAGAAGAAAGTAGAGTGGATTGAAATATGAATGAAAACTAGGATTAAAGACCACCTACATAAAACTAGATCAAGCACTTTACCTTTTCTTCTTATAACTCAAGATTCGAATCAAAACTACGATTACGTAACCAGAAGATGGTTTCTTTGAAAACTTAATTTAGAAATTATTGAACTTTACAAAACTAGATAGATCATCATATTCTAAGCAGACAATATAAATACTAATAATAATAGATCACATATTCAATTCCAAGCATCCACTATGAAAAGCACTAATACAAAATCAAAGAATTTTCTAAAGATGAATCTCACTTTTCTATGTTAAAATCAATTCTAAAAATAATTTTTTAAGATAATTAAAATATTGGAAATTAGAAAGTGGATTTGTAACTTATGCAAGGATCATTTTAACCCTAAGCAAAACTAGCCTATCATGATTACTAATCTAAGTATACACTAATTTAATCTACTATACTAAAACAATAAAATTTAAATGAATTAAACTAATCTAAAACTAAAGAAAAGAGCACCCCTAAAACTATGCTAAAATGGTCCTAAAACGATCCTAAGAATTGTGAGAAATTAAAGATGCAAACTATGCTACAAACATGAATCAATAGCATCATGACTTGATTGAATTAAAAACATAAAATTTAAATGCAAAATAAACTAAAATAGTAGCTAAATTTCTACTAACTTTCAATTGATTAATTATTCCCATGGTTGAAAAGAAATAAATTACAATGAGAATAAACAGCATTAAAATTTTCCCAAATCAAAGTAGCTCCCATAGCAATCTCTTGATGTGTCATGCATCAATTTGTAGCTCAAAATCTCTACTCCGCCTTCCACTAAATCAAAGAAAAACTAAAGCAACATTTGCACTAACAATAGTGAAACAATAGCAAGAGAGAATAGCTAGCATAGCATTGTACTAGTAAAAACACTAAGAAAGATTTGAATCAATAACAAGAATTCATAGCTAGCTGCTAGAAATTCACACCATCGAAAGCATCATATTTGATTTCCTCATAATACCACCAACCATATTCCAAAATGAAGAATGAATTAATAGCTACTATAAAGAGATAACAATAACAATGTGAATGACAGTAGCAATTCAAAATTTTTACTATTTTCACTATGAACCCAATGAATTGCGTAGAACACTTGATGAGAAACTTTGATAATTTTTATTGTTTCCAAGTTAAAAACAATAGTAAAAATCCTTTCCTAATAGAATTACTTGCATAGAAACCAATGAAACCAACTAATTTTGAAGAAAACAAACAACCTTTGAGATTTTGAATCAAACTAGTAGCACAATTCTACATGAACACTACCAAACTGCATTACAGTCTTTCATTGAAAAACAATGATTTTGATCTTGAATTCTTACTGGAAAATGATGCAATCTTGCATCTCTAATAGAGTGAAAGCTTTGGATCTATCAAAAACCAAATAAATAATGGAATGCAGAGGTGAAAAAACAAATACAAAATACTGACAAAAGAAAAAAGTGTAATAGGGCAACAGAGAAAAACAAAGAACTAATGATGAAATCTTTGATTAAATTGTGATTTTTCTTTACCACATGGAGTTTATTTTCTGCAAAAGCTATAAACAATCTTCCTTTCTCCTTGTAGAAACTAGTAGAAAACTGTATTTTGGCTTTCTTTTTCTCCTTATCACTGATTCTTTGACCTCTCAACGGATTCTTCTTCAAGAGACTACCAAGACTCCTCATTGATTCATATATAAAGGTGTCCAACACTCTCTTTTGGAAATCACTTCCTAAAACTCTATCTCCTTAGATCCCCTTTGCCTTGTACTCTCTCTTAGGAAACCTCCTTACATCCTTCTACTTCAAGTGCACACATCTTAGCCCAAGGTGTTTTCTTTCCACTTCAATGTAAAGCATGTTTCCACCTAATTTCAAATCATGTCCCACTCTTACTATAAAGTGCTACATCATGATCTAAATCATGGTATAGCTTGAAATTTCCTATATTTACATACCACTCCAGGCTATAATCCTAGCTATCCATGCTATCTAGAACCATAAGATCTAACCTTATTTCCATTTGGTTACAAGGAGTGGACTCTTTATGAGAAAGAGTTTAGGATCCATGTACATAGTCTTTTGATATCCTTGAATGTGATGAAAATGATATGGACACCTATACTTGGAAAATGTTGGAACTTGAACCGTTGCTTCTAGATTTGATCTGGATCATCCAAAGTTCATCCTAGATTGATGTGAGCCATCCATTTCAATCTAAGCTTGATGGGAGATATAGAATGTTGGCTATCTTGATCTGACTCTTAAATCTTGATCTACCTCCTACAAAGCACAAAAAAAAAACTATAATTAGTATTATATAACATAGTTTAACACATATTGACCTCAAAGTGTCCATCTAACCATAAAAATACACCAAATTATGGTTCGATGAGAGGTAAGTGTTTTAGTGAAAATTCTTCATATAAATATAAAATGATACAAAATATACTAAAATAATGAACAAGTTAGTGTTTTAGTATAAAAATGAATACTCAACATCTGAGACCATACGTATCATGCCCCAAATATTTGCATTTATTTTAACATTTGAAACATGACAAATTCCTATAGTACTCGATCATAAGATCAAATCATTCTAATATCATATGACATTGAATCTCTAAAGCCATTAACTATAATCTAGCAAGCATAAAAGGTTATCCTAATAATCATTCACATTCCATGTTATTTATGAAGAATTACTACATAATCTTCAATTAATAAAAATGTGTCTTTGTATGTAAATATATCTTAAATGTAAAACACTAAACAAGGAAAACTGCAATCTTGTTCAACTTCAATAGAGACTCATAAGCATTATTCCTTTCTCTTTTAAGCTACTTTCTTTTCCCTCAGTTCGCCTTTAATTTGAGATATTTTAACAATATCTCAGCAAACTTATAGTTTGGTAAGTACACTAATCACAGAATTTCATGTTTCTTAAGAATATATATGTATGTGTGTGTGCACGCGCATGTGTGTCTATATATATATATATATATATATATATTAACTATGTATCAGTCCAGAATATCTTTGATACTTTAAATGAATGATTCATTCATATTGGAAAATAATACATTAAAACCAATTACTTTCACTACCTCCAATAGACAATTTATTTGTATCAAATAGAAACACACTTGAAATCAATTTCACAATTTCTATATGTAATAGAATAATAGAAAATCTTTGGGAAATAAAATTGTATTTTAATTCATATATGACCATGTAAATAAAACTTATGTTTAGTGAATAGTTCAAAAAGTTGATAAATCCACCTTGAATCAATAAATTCGACTCGTGTATTCAAACATGATAAGCCATCCTCACTGATGAATTAGTAGAGGCCATTACCCTTTTGATTAGATGAGGCCAACAATACTGCCAAGCTAGAGGTCCACTTAATTCCCTCTACCGAGCTAGAAGAATTCACAAAACCAGCATTGTTCAACGATGGTCTACCTAGATCTTAGCCACTAGTCCACGTAAGTAGTCACTAATGACTCAATTGAGGCCATTTAATCACCATTATCAGACTGTATCCGCTGAATTTCTCCATTGATGTGACACCTTGGGTTTTTATAATACTTTTACAACAAAATATTTCACAATTGTGGGGCCTCAAGTTTGGAAAACTATTTTTAAAAAAAATAGTGGAAACATTTGTCATGAAAAGACTTTAAAAAATCTCGAGTGTCATTTTTCTTTTCAAAAAATAAGAATTTTTAGAGAAATGATTGCTACATTTGGACCGAAAGTTCAGCAAGTCTTCTCTGTTTTTTAGAAAAGCATTTTACACATGCAATGCGATATCCCTAATAAACATAGTTTAAATCAAATGAATAATAAAGAAGACTCTGTCTCCATCCATTCACATGAATTCATAATTTAAATGTGTATAGTTTTAAAATCAAGTTTTTAACTAAGATAAAATGAAAAACTCACATCTAGGATCAATCTAGTCATATCCACACAACCATAATTTCAATTTACATTTCCATAAAGCAAAAGTCATATTAAATCAACCTACTTCATTAATTCTCAATAATCTTAGCTAGGTTGTACATATTTGATATTACCTCCTCTATTCTTCTCTTGAAATCTCTAGCATAGCCTTCTGCTTTATTTCTCTACTTTATTTTTTCAAACTTAAGACATTATAAATTATTTACAATGTCTTAGTAAGCTTGTGCTTGTGTAAGTAGTTTCATCATCGAATGTGGAAGCATATACCATTTTAAATCCAAAAGAAGTTCATAATCACATGTTATGCAATTCTATAAAATATGATGCATAATGAGAAGTACAATAAAACTCTGAAATCTCAATTATGCTTTATAAATCAATGTCATGTCAAAACATTTCAGTTATTAGTTTCAATATCCATGCATGTTGTTTCAAAGACAATAATACCCTTTGCAAGGTATTTTACAAAATTTGAAGAGTCACCGTGACTCATGCCACGGGTTATCTCAAAAGTACACTCATTCGAGCTGAATAATGAACCATTGTCAAAATCAATTGATGAGAAGCATTAAAATCATGAAATTATTAAATACAATTAATGTATCTTAGTATGTGTGTGCGTGTGTGTGTGTGTGCACGTGCATGTGTGTGCACGTGCATGTGTGTGTATAGAATACCATATGAACCTCCTGGAGGTCTCATAAGTGTAGAACCACTTGAAATCTTACTATTTGTCATTAGTCATGAGAACTTATTATAGACATGAAATCTCAAGATGCCACACACCTCCTACTCTATTGTGCTATATACATCCAAATCTCTAAATAGATGGACCCTTTATGCTACAAACAAGACTACATCAAGTCTGCACTACCGCCAATACTAGAACATGTAACTATCACACAGTGTGCATGGGGAACAAGGTGTGCAGGCAATAACCCTACACATGATGTCTCTCCACCTGATTTGGCATATTGCAACCATGTATCAAATATATGAAATTTCAAAAGGGGGATGATCAGTCCTCAACCTTCTTAGCACAACATCCATCAAGCAATTATATGCCCTCCATAACATAATAATACTAAGCATCTTCACATGCCAATATAACTGATGAAACCATAGAAATACATGCACTAGTGAAATCATGCAAATCAAATCTCATAGTATGATATAGCTGTAATGCCCCGAGCATTTTATGCTATTTTTGCATCTATTACAAAAATGAATTGGACATTCTATATGAAATTATCCAATGACATGTTTTATTTTATAAAACATGTTTTCAAATAGGGATATCCCGCCCTAGGAATTTGATATTGCATTTAAAAATGCATGAGAAAACCCAGGTCGTCACAATAGCTATGTAGAAGCAACCCTCATAACGGTTGAGTCTGAGAATTCCTCAATCCTCATCATTTCATAAGTCATAAACTCCATGTAATTTCAAATACATTTTCATATACAAGTTTTCAATTTAATAGTAAATCAACATAGCATTACAAACTAATAAGTTGCATGAAATATAAGTATACTCATTGTATAAATAAAAAATCTCAATTCTAACTATTTTCAAACATGATAGAATAGTCATCAACAGTTTTTATATTTCACAAAAGCATATTAATGTTAAAACTACCTACCACTTTGGTGAATTCCCACAAGTTCTTCTCTTTAGCTTTAGCCATAAATTTAACTCCAATTCAATGAAATTACGCCTAAATCTATATACCACATAGAGGTTATATTTTATACATACATGTATACTTAAATTTTATATGTAATCATGATCTAATGGTCAAGGTCCTCAAACCATTATATTCTTAAATCCATTATTGATCTTAATTGAATGTTACATGACTCACCACTAAACAACCACCAAAATTGCATGATCTCAGCTACTTATGTTGTTGATCTATACTCTCAACTATGGTCTTCCACCCAATGTCCATCAAGTTCTAAACTATAAATCCATGTCGTTGACTATCAAGCAACAATCCATATTCATATTTCCAAATTCCAACTGTCGGATGGAAATCTTACTTCAAATTCTTAAACCATCCTACAATCAAATTTCAATTTGTTTATAAATAGTACTTAGGGGTTCCGATCAGTATGTTTAGTTATAGATTAGTGATCATCATTTAATATGTTACATTTTCCAAAATTTGACCTTAACATACTTAATTTTTCTGAGAATTATAGTCTTTAAATCTGATTAATATGAGGATATCATGGACAATTAAGATCGCTTAAATTTTTAGTTTTCCAATATGTCCTTGATCTAAAGAGTCAGTTTTTTCAATGATCAGCACTCTAATCATATACTTTTTCATAGTATCTTCAATAATTGAAGGCCAAGAAATATAATGGTGGTGTCTTATCACTGATCTGATGTCATCAGGTCCCTGTTTCTTTACTATCCAATTTGATGGCTAAGATCATCTGATCAATTTCTATCCAAATTTTACATTTTATGTCATATCTTAGTGAATTTAGAATTTAGGAATTTGTTTATGATGTTTGATCATCAATCAGGCATTACAAGATTTCTATTTTTAATTGTAACAGATTAGATGGTCGAGATCATCTAATCTACTTCATCTTTAGATTAGCAAATTTGATCTATTCTAATACATTTTGGGTCAAGGAACTTGCTGATAGCATTAATCATCAATTAGGTATTACTTGATACTTTTACGTAATAACTAGTTGGACAATTGAGATTATATAATCGGTTTCAAGCCTAAATTGACAATCTCAGTCAAATTCAAGTTATATCAAGTAAGCATTTACCTATTCATAATCATTTATTAAGAAATTAATGGTTGAATTATCATAAAAACCTAAATCTTGGAAGAAATTGTATAGATCTAGCTGAAGAAAATGAAATTCATGAATTGGGCTTCACAGATCCTACCTCGTGGGGTGTCTTTAGTATTCTTCCCTCAGTGGATGAACTACATTGACAATATTTTTTCCCATGAAACTCCTTGTGTTCATTGTGCGTTGATCTCCTCTTCGATTAGTAAAAAAGAATGGCATGGAATGCTTCAACTCCTCTGGGCTTTAATTCATGCTCTTATGCTGAGGGGATTGATCAACTTAGATTTGTCATCTTCTCTAATGACGTTTGCAAACTCTAGCACCCAAAACCTTTGTTTTTTCTCCTCGCCAGCTTGACAAACTCCTTTGGTAGTTTGGTTTTCTTCTCTTCTCTCTCCTTTTTCCTTCTTCTCCTCTCCTTCATTTCTTCTTCTCTTCTTCCTCTTTTTTCTCATCTTGGGATTTCTTTTGTGTGTTGGGTGTAGGAAGAACATATTGTTTAGTCTGTTTTGATATAATTTAAGGGGAAGGGGTGCCATTGTCAAAATGGACCCTCCTTTTAAATAAAAATATCTTTCATTTTTCTTCACTAAAATGATTTTCTCCTTCAAGAGGTCATAATAGCATCATCGGAACTCTAATTTTCGTGTTCTTTATGTCATTGGATTCATTTTCTCAAGTACAATCAACATTTTAAGATTTTGGGGTTCAATTGGGTGTCTTTCAATTTGGGTTATCACAATCAACATCCAAGCTGGAGCCACCTATCCTAATGTTGTCTCATGAAAGTCCACTAAATTAGACATTGTCATACTACATTTCACTCAAAATTCAATAAATCTATTGATACTTTGAAATTCAAATCCAGTTTCATCTCTTTATTCACAATTGAAAATTATTTTCAAATGCAACCTGTTCAATAATTTGTTTTCTTTTTATATCTTTTCAACTTCATGGTCCACTTTTAACGACTTACTACAAAACTCATTGTAGCAGAATTCTAAAGTTCAAAAGGATGATTAAAATTGACCTACAACAAAATCTTAAAATCAAATAATTCCTTATAGAAATTATAGAAATCTAAAATAATTGAAATTCATTCATTTATAAATTAGTGGAATGCAAATGTAATTGTTACATCCATTCCATGTAAAATTATATTTTCTAGCACTAGCTATTGAAACGTTTTAGGCTAAAATGGATACAATCAATTCTAATTAGGGCAATAAATATTTGAATAAATCCAAATTAACAAATTAGAGATCTAGGCATAATTTTCACAGATTTAGAGAGAAAGCGAACTACCTATTCTAAATCTAATAAAAATCAATATATGCCACATGCTATATGAATAAATAGTAAAATACAACAAAGGCTTAATATAACAGTTACTACTAAATTTACCCTAGCATATACTGAAGCAGTAAACCAAAACCAACAACTATTATTGAAATGAAGGCTGAAATATCGATTTTAGTGAATTATGAAAGATATAACCAAAACATCATTTCAATCAAAATAGTCAAAAGAATAAACTAGGACAAATATCAATACCAACCCAAGCATAGCAAATGTATTAACAATAATAAAAACAACTGCAGATGCACTAGCAACAACAACCATAACCATTGTAAGAAACATTACACTAATCAAGCAGTATGCATTAGGTCAAAAGAAAATTTAAAAAAAAAAAGGCAACTATTGCACAAAAATATCTTAAACCAAAACCTACAAACTTAGTAAAAGGAACCCATGTTCCATCTAGTATCCTAGCTTCAAAATCAAAAACCAAATTCCTTCATCAATTAGAAGTGCAAAATATAAAATCTCATGTAGTTGATGTTAGATGTATTTGGACAGCACCCACAAACTCAAGTTTGGATACAATTAGACCATGACGAAGACCACTGAAACAAGCGTTACAATGATCAAGCAAATTCATTTCAAAGATTAGAGAGGAAACCTTGCTTTTGGAGGGATTCTTGATAGAAAAATTCCAAAAATATTCAAGGAGACATTTGGGATAAGAGGATTTCTACAATAATTGATCTAAGAGAACCCAAAGTGCGAGGGGACATGGGAATCTTTCCTAAAATAGAATAAGAGGGGATTATGAGGAAGGATTTAGGGAGATGAGAACAAATATTTAAGAGGAGGGGAACTTGTTTCAGGTGGTCGTATTGTTGGTTGTGGTGCTTGTTACTGTCCCCCTCTTTTCATTTGATTGAAGAATGAATTGAGTATTAGGTTAGACTTAAGAGTTTATATTTGTAGTTTAATATTTTAATTTTGTGGCTACCCGGGTTTTATAATGCAATTTTATAAAAACACAGCGAGATCGATCTCTATTTTTAAAACAATTCGTGCAAAAGAATGCAGGAAAAAAATTTCTTTTTCAAAAATCATTGTATAAAGAGCCCGAGTGTCCTAAGAACTCTCAATGCATAGTGCCATGGCAAGTTATAGACCAAATTGAGACAAGTATTACTCCTAGGATTGTTAGTCACAGCCACAGCTATAAATAAATACTTACAACCAAGATTACAGCAGGTGCCAAAAGAATCACTAATTAAGTCTTACCTTTGCCTACTCGACTGTTGTTCTAACTCTTCCTGATACTCCTTCTATTTGTACTTTGTTTAATCTGAAAAATAATGGATTGGGTTGAGTATTTATCATACTCAGTAGGTAACCTGACACTACCCTTTTTGAAAACACAGCAATGCATCATACAAAGTTCAAAGGGTTTGCATGTACGACATCGGGATGCTTAATTTGAAATAAATGCATATTTGTATGACAAAACATCTGGTAAGCAATTCCATCTATTGAAATTCTTTATTAAACCTCAGTATGCAATACTAGCAGTATGTCTAATTTCATAAAGCCAAAATCAATAGAAATCAATATATCCATGTCATGAGATCTACACAATGCGGTAAATCAATGAGTCTTAAATAATGATCAGGGAATACTTAAAATAGTCTTCATATGAGTCAAACAATTGCATCATGCATAAGGTCTCTAGTCAACTGGTCACGATTACTCATTTACAACCATTTCAATGCTATATGCATATCAATACTACCAAAATCATAAGGTCACTATGCTCATGACAAGAATCCCTATGGATTGCGTGTCTCTTGTATCTAGAGACCAGTCCACCATAGCCTCCATGACGACTATGGATATGTCCCCAAAAGGGTGCCGTGAACACCTCAAGTGGTCATCCCTGTTTCCCATAGCAGTCAGGGAAGGGACAATGTCATTTTTGGCAGCGATACCATCCACCTTTTTGGTGGTAGAGGCCGGAAGGCCAAACCCGTACCCCTCAGCATAGTACCCACTAGGCTCAATAGTCCAAAAACATACAGAGATGATCCAAATCTTAATCAACATAAGTCATGCAATTTATGCATTTGTTTTCAAAGTATGCAAGTATTGCATAAAATCTACTCATGCTAGTACCTTATGCAATGTCATGAATCTGTAAACTCGTATAAAAACATTATTTCCCAACAGCATTCTTAATTCAATACAAGATTTGTCAAATATATAAATCATGAAAGCAGGTCCCGCATACTTATATAAGAACAGCATAGTTTAAAATACATACTAGATATAGTAATAAAAACAAATAACTTAAATAGAGTTTGGGATGCATTTTGAAAATAGAGAGTATCAGACTACCTACCTCGAGCGTCGTTCCTGAGCTCGTGCCTATCTTTAATTCTAGTCAATACCTTAGTAAAGTCCTGAATGACGTTCAAACATAAGATCCAAACGTTATTTCTAGGTTCACAGGGCAAAGGTTAGATATGATTTGTTGGTTTCTAGGGATCACTCTATGACATTCTTAGGTTGATCTTTATCTAAGAAGGTCTCTCTTAAATCAAATTATAAGGTTTGATAGTGGTTGATCTTATGGATTTATGAGATCTCCATGGCTTTATAGTTACCTACGTTAATCCCTTGATTCTAAATTTTATAGTCTTATTAATTGGGGTTTTTGGCGTCGCGTCAAGGATCGCGTACACATGTGCATGCATGCCCAAGCGACGCGTTATGACGTGTGTCCTGGGTGGTGTCGCGCAGACACGTCTTTGGTGCAACCACGATGTGCCTCGGCTCCCAGGACGTCCCATGCATCCTGGTCTAACCAAGAAATTATTCACACAAGACGCGTGCACGTCGATAGCCCCCATGGAGCTTGGTACGGGCGTGCGTCACACCCATGGACCCCTGGACCGCCCATACACCCCTGGGACGTCCATGCACTCCTAGGAGGTGTTGCCTTCGACGGGTTTACACCCGTCTGGTCCCTTTCACAGAAGGTCGGTGATGTCCGGCAGAAAGAGCACCTAGATCCGGCGTGGATCTGGGCTGGGAATGAAAGGAAAGGGGAAATGAGGGCCAACCTAGGCAGCCTGAAATGGCACCCTTGACACTGGGTCGACTCCTTCTCCCCTACTAGAAGCCCTGGTCATTGAGCCTAGGGTTATGGAACGAACCCATCTTCCCATATCCGGCAGGGAAATCCCATATCCGGCCCGATTGTGGGGAAAAATGAAGGGGAAAAAGAGAAGGAAAGAGAGGAAAAGAGAAGCATACCAAGGAACTCGAGAGGGAGTTGGTCTCACACCTGGGAAGCTTGCTCCAAACCCTCCTTGCCAGAGATGGTATTGAATCAGGTTTGAGTCGAAAATGCTATGCTGGAGAAGGGGGAGTGGGGTGAAATTGAGAGGGAAGGCGGTGCCGCCATTTCTCCTGGAATTGCCTTACAGAGGCAGTGCTAGAAGTTCTGGAAAAATCGAGAAAGGTGGCTGGAGGAGGAAGAAGACGGGGTGCCGTTATCAAAATGGCCCCCTGTGTTTTTCGTCTTTTTTGTTTTTAGGTGCAATTTACAAAAATGCCCTCAATCTTCAAATGCCTATAACTTCTTCATACGAGCTCCATTTTTGGCGTTCTTTGAGGTGTTGGATTCCATTTTGAGTGTAGAATCTAGTGGCACTGATCTTCTTCACAAATTCCTAAGTTTCCTATTTTAATTAAGATGAAACATCCAACCACCTATTAAGACCATTAAACATATAATAAACATATATTCACTCATCATAGTTGTTCTTTATACAAAATCTCTCCAAAATTTTGGGTCATTACATCATTACCCCCTTAAAAGAATTTCGTCCTCGAAATTCTACAATCTACTACAGGAAAAGATTTCGAGGTAATTCTTTATCATTTTCGATTCGACCTCCCAAGTTTCTTCTTCGATAGTCGCATTTCTTCGCAAAACTCTGACTAATGGGATATCCTTATGCTGTAGCGTCTTGATCTTTCTGTCCATAATCTGTACTGGTTTTGTTTCCAAGGTTAAATCCGGTTGTAGCTCGGATGGTACATGCTCAAGAATATGTTTGGGGTCAGGAATATACCTCCTCAACATGGATATGTGAAACACATTGTGGATTTCTGATAACCGTAGTGGTAACGCTATCCTGTAGGCAGTTTTTCGTACTTTTTCTAGGATTTCAAATGGTCCAATGAATCGAGGACTAAGTTACCCCTTTATCCCAAATCTCATGACGCCCTTAGTCGGAGATATCTTCACAAAGACATGATCTCCAACTTCAAATTCCAACTGTCTACGTCGCATATCCGCGTAACTCTTTTGTCGACTATGAGCTGCGAGAAGCCGCTTTCTAATAAGATTTACCTTAGTTGCGCATTGTTCCACTAACTTTGACTGTATGATTCTATTTTCACCGACTTCATTCCAGCACATAGGTGATCAGCAAGGCCTTCCATAGAGTGCTTCATAGGGAGCCATTCCGATGCTTGAATGGAAGCTGATATTATACGCAAATTCAACTAAGGGTAGACTTTCATCCCATCTTTCCTTCCAGTCAATTGCACACGCCCTTAACATATCCTCCAATACCTGAATTATTCGCTCAGATTAGCCATCAGTCTGAGGGTGAAAAGAAGTACTGAAACTTAATGAGGATCCTACTGACTTCCATAATTGTGAGGTAAAATGATTGTCTTTGTCGGAAATAATACTGAGTGGTATCGCATGCAAACTAATTATTTCCTTAATATATAATTGAAATAGGCTATCAGTGGATTGATTTTGTCGTATGGGGAGAAAATGTGCTGTCTTGTTTAGTCGATCGACGATCACCCATATCATATCATGCCCCTTAGATGTCTTAGGTAGCCCTAGGATGAAGTCCATAGTAATATGATCCCACTTCCATTCTAGTAGCTCAAGTGGTTGTAGTAATCCTATTGGTCTCTGATGTTCAGCCTTAACTTGTTGACACGTCAAACACCTTGCTACAAATTCTCCTATATGTCTTTTCATACCATTCCACCAGAAATGTCGTTTCAAATCTTGATACATCTTTGTTCTACCAAGATGAATAGTGTACTTTGATTGATGTGCTTCCCTCAAGACTTCTCTTCTTATTTCATCATTGGCTAGTACGACTAACCTCCCTTGCAGGCAGACACTATCATCGACTGCTTTGACAAATCCAGGTTTTTCAACTAATGCTTGTGTGTCAGTGTCATCTTTTTGCATCTGTTTAACTTTGTCATTAATAATGGACTTCATAGTTAGGTTTGCTATAATGGATTTCCCATGACTTATTTTGGGTCTGCATTTTATCACCTCTTGCAGTAACTTCCATCTCCTGACATGTAAACTTGCACATATCCCTTGTGTCTTTCTACTTAAGGCATCCGCTACAACATTTGCTTTCCCTGAATGGTAGTGGATGGTCAAGTCATAATCTTTCAAATACTCCATCCATCTCCTCTGTTGCATGTTCAAGTCTTGTTGTGAAAAGATGTACTTGAGACTTTTGTGATCTGTAAAACCGCAAACTTTTCCCCATATAGATAGTCTCCAAATTTTTAAGGCAAAGACTATAGCAACAAGCTCTAGGTCATGGGTAGGGTAATTGACCTCATCCTTCTTCAACTGTCTAGAAGCGTAGGCAATTACTTTCCCATTTTTCATAAGTACCCAACCCAGGCCTTGTTGAGAGGCATCACTATATATCTCAAATCCTCCACTGCCAGATGGTAAAGTAAGTACTGGTGCAGTGGTTAGCCACCTCTTTAGTTCTTGAAAACTCTCCTCGCATGCCTTATCCCACTCGAACTTCTTGTCTTTTCTCGTCAATTTAGTCAAGGGTAAAGCAATGCGTGAGAATCCTTCAATAAATCTCTGATAATATCCTGCAAGCCCTAAAAAACTCCTTACTTCTGTAACTATTTTAGGCGTATTCCATTTCTCCACAGCCTCAACCTTTGCTGGGTCAATAGCAATGCCATCTTTGGAAATAACATGTCCCAGAAAATTTACTTTCTCCAACCAAAATTCACACTTACTAAACTTTGCGTATAATTTGTGTGCCTTAAGTGTATCCAGCACCACTCGTAAATGTTCTTTATGGTTTTTAGGGGTTTCTAAGTAGACTAAAATATCATCCACAAATACTATTACAAACTTATCTAGATAGGCTTTGAACACTCGGTTCATAAGATCCATGAACGCGGCTGGTGCATTTGTCAGTCCAAAAGACATCACTCTAAACTCATAATGTCCGTATCTAGTTCTGAAGGTCGTCTTTGGAACGTCTTCTTCCCTAACCCTAAGCTGATGATATCCAGATTGTAAGTCTATTTTAGAAAAGACACGAGCTAACTGAAGCTGATCAAATAGGTCATCAATACGGGGTAAAGGATACTTGTTTTTCACTGTAACCCTATTTAACATTCGGTAGTCGACACAAAGTCTCATTGACCCATCCTTTTTCTTGACAAAAAGGACTGGAGCTCCCTAAGGAGATACACTAGATCTGACGAACCCTTTGTTTAGCAATTTCTGCAACTGGGTCTTCAGCTCTTTTAACTCTGCTAGGGCCATCCGACAGGGTGCCTTTGATACGGGGGTTGTGCTTGGGATCAGGTCAATAGTAAAATCTATATCTCTCTTTGGTGGTAACCCTGATAAGTCTTCAGGAAAAACATCTGGGAATTTGCTAACCACATCTCCCTCCTCTAACTTAGGCTTCGCGACCTCCGTGACTTCTATCTTAGCCAAAAAGAATGGACACCCCTGAGCAATGTGCTTTGCTGCTTTTATAGCAGAAATAACACATGCTCCTGCATACTCTCTCCTTCCTTGTAAGGAGACCATCCTCCCTCCAGGAAGGTGAAAAGCAATCTTCTTCTTTTGACAATCAATTGTTGCATTATGCAAAGCTAACCAGTCCATCCCAAGGATGACGTCAAAATCTGTCAAATCTAGGTGGATGAGGTCTATGCTCATCTGATTGCCCTCGACTACAATAGGAACATCTTGAAAGTAGGTGTGTGTGGAAATTGACTTGCCTATAGGTGTCATGACTTCTAAGCAGAAGTCTAAGTCTTGCACTATATTATCCATGGAAGAGGCAAACACACAAGATATGAAGGAATGAGTGGAACCAGTGTCGAATAATACTTTGGCAGGTCTGTTGTAGATATAAAGCGTACCTTTTACTACGGTATTGGATGTCCGAGCCTAACTTGAAGTGATGGCGAATACTCGTCCTTGACTTCGAGGAATGTGATTCTCCTTATGATCTCCTTCCGTCTTTTTCTTAGGGCAAGTCCTGGCTATGTGTCCTGTCTCTCCACAGTTGTAACACAAAAATTGGGGTAAGGTACGTGGTCTACCAGGGTGATATATGTTGCATCTAAGGCAACTTTTGATGCCCGACCTCCTTCCTTTAGGATCAAACGGTCTTTTGTGTGGGTGTCGAGGTCCAAAAGATTGGGGAGGTCTTTTGCCTTTATCATTTTTCCCTTTATTATTGTTCTTTTCATCCCTAGCAGCTTGTGTCCTTTGAAAATCCTTTTCAAAGAGAGAGGCCATTTCCATCGCCTTTGCTACAGTGGTTGGTTGGAATCCTATCACTCGGTTCCTGAGACCTAAGTGCAGTCCATCAACAAACTTCTCTACAACGTCTTCCTCTGTGGAGCAAGCATTGGGTGCAAATCTACGAAGACTTATGAACCTATTTTCATACTGTTGCACGGAGAGGTTACTTTGTTCTAAGTTCATAAATTCTTTCTCTTTCTGTTTTCGCACGTGGCGGGGATAGTACTTTTCATTAAATACTACTTTAAATTCTTCCCAAGGTATAACATTATTATCTTCAAAATAAGTTCTCTTGGCCATTTCCCACCAAAAGCCTGCCTCGCCTTGTAGTACGAAATTGGCCATGGAAACCTTCCTATCCTCTGGATTTTTCATAGCCTTAAATAATTTTTCAACGTCAAAGATCCATTTTTCTGCTGTTGTGGACTCATCTTCTCCTGAGAATGATGGGGCCATTTTCTAAAAACGCTCAAGTTGGACCTCTATCCTATCAGCAATTCTTTCTGGAGAGGAGGTTCTTGCCGCGGTTGCTTGTGGTTGGTTCTACATGAACTGCCCCATATGTTGCATGAATAGTTAAAAGGCTTTAACCATTCCATTACCAGATCCAGCAAAGTCAGCTGGAGGGTTATCAAGTCTTGGGGCTGCACCTCCTCTTCTCCTTGGTGGCATCTGTTTTACAAGGCCAGTACCTACCTTTTTAGGGGTCTTTATCGTGCCATCCTAACGGTTTTTCCTATTGATGTAACTTGATTATAAGTCTCCATTTCATAACTAGGTTGTGAATAACATGAACCTGGGCTCTGATACCAACTGTGGCGACCCAAGTTTTATAATGCAATTTTATAAAAACACAGCGAGATCGATCTCTATTTTTAAAACAATTCGTGCAAAAGAATGCAGGAAAAAAATTTCTTTTTCAAAAATCATTGTATAAAGAGCCCGAGTGTCCTCAGAACTCTCAATGCATAGTGCCATGGCAAGTTATAGACCAAATCGAGACAAGTATTACCCTAGGATTGTTAGTCGCAACCACAACTATAAATAAATACTTATAACCAAGATTATAGCAGGTATCAAAAGAATCACTAATTAAGTCTTACCTTTGCCTACTCGATTGTTGTTCTAATGCTTCCTGATACTCCTTCTATTTGTACTTTGTTTAATCTGAAAAATAATGGATTGGGTTGAGTATTTATCATACTCAGTAGGTAACTTGACACTACCCTTTTTGAAAACACAGCAATGCATCATACAAAGTTCAAAGGGTTTGCATGTATGACATCGGGATGCTTAATTTGAAATAAGTGCATATTTGTATGACAAAACATCTAGTAAGCAATGCCATCTATTGAAATTCTTTATTAAACCTCAGTATGCAATACTAGAAGTATGTCTAATTTCATAAAGCCGAAATCAATACAAATCAATATATCCATGTCATGACATCTACACAATACGGTAAATCAATGAGTCATAAATAATGATCAGGGAATACTTTAAATAGTCTTCATATGAGTCAAACGATAGCATCATGCACAGGGTCTCAAGTCAACTGGTCACGATTACTCATTTACGACCATTTCAATGCTATATGCATATCAATACTACCGAAATCTGAAAATAATTGATACATATAGCTTAAACAATATTATTGTACACGTATTGGTTGATTCAAAGTTTTAATAAGAAAATAATTGATACGTATAGCTTAAACAATATTTTATGCACATATATTGTCTTATTCAAAGTTATTATACCAATTCATCTCTTACACTACTTACAAAATATTATGCCCCTAATAGTTTTGCTTAAATATGAACATACAAAACAAGAACATTAGTGTCATAGCATTTTTACGATATATTTTAAAACTTAAAAAGTGGCAATATTTTTTATGGATGTATATAACTATAGATTCTATTCTCACCGAATTTGCCTATTTCATTTTTTTTTATTTTTTTCACTAATTCTCTCATATGGAGATTCATGTTGAAATAATTTTAAATAAATGAACTCAGAAAACACATGTTTTAATGTATGGAAAGTATTTTGAAAGGTGTTTATGGAAATTTTAGATCCTCTAGTTATATAAGAAATTCAAATTTCATTTGACTTTGAAATCCCTTGTCTTTTGCTACTTCATTTGAGAAACAACTCTAATGTTTAGTCCCACATTGGAAGTTGAAGAGAAATTCCACTTCTTATAAGCACTCTTATTGTGTCACATTTGTTTCAAAAGCACACTCTTAAAATGAATCATGCTCAATGCAACCAAGCATGTGCTTGTGTGCATGTGCAATTGTGAAGGTGTGCTTGTGCGCATTAGCATACACTTCGATTATCAAGGTGTGCTTATGCACACTAGCATACAATTTGCATGCTCATCACCACTAGCCAACCATCAATGAAAGATAGCCTATGACATCTAGGCCTATCCAGCCCATAAAAACCAATCAAGAAGGTCCCTAAAATAGGAAAGTCAGCGGGCTTTCCTATTTGGGATGCCTTAGGGCAGCTTTTGGCTTGCCTTGAGGACCAAGCTAGGTTGCTTGTTACCCAAGAACCCCTATCTATATTAAGGGAGTGCCTAGGTCATTCATCCTTATACTATCCTCTTTTCTTCCCCCAGAGCTCTCCAATCTCTGCATTTCTAAGGCCTATCTAACTAAGACAATCTCAATTCCTTCTCTCACTTCTCCATTCCTGTATGGTTCTGGTTTGTTTAGAGTTTAAGGCTTGTGAATTTTGACCATCACTCTATTCTTTGCTTTATTTGGAGTGTGTCAATTTTAAGCATCATTCTATTATTTTTCTCTCTCTGTTAAGTTTTCCCATTTTAGCATCAGTCCTCAAGGGTTCTTCTACTTGTGAAGATTTCTAGTTCTAAGGCTTGCTAGTTTTGGCATCAATCTTCTACTAGGGTTCTAAACTTGGGAAGCTACTCTTGTTCGAAATTTGTAACATCCCTAATTTTTATATCCCAATGTGAGTGAATTTTGAAAAATGTTAAATTGGGATAAAAAGAAAATAGTGAAATTTCATAAATTTGGAGTTTTATGAGTGAGAAATTTGATTGACATCAAATCAAGTGTTGGAACCTTGATATTTAGATTGTACTCCAAAAATAAAATCCAACGACATGGAGAACGCCCAAATTGGGTTTGGGCAAAAATTTGCCTAATTAGTTTACAAAAGGGAAAAATAGTCATTTGACATGTGGGCCCACAATGCACTGATGTGGGTCCTAGAATTTACACAGATTAAAATGGATTAGGAAATATGCTAATTACATGAGTAATAGTGATTATCTCACCTTAACTGAATTTAAGGCAAAAACCCCTCTTTCCTAAACACTATTCATCTTCCTCTTCTCCTTCAATTCTCCCGTTTTCCATGATCAAATGTGATTAGATCTAACTATGTCCAACACCATAGATTGATCTCACTTTCTTCCATAGATTTGCAGTGATTAATCCCCTGAAGAGCATCGCAATTGTGGCTTTTCCCCTCCATTCCTCATTCTCCAGTAAAACCATCAAGATCAGATTTTCCACCAATCTAAGAGGTATGATTGAGTTTCCTTCTTGTTTATCCCTTCCATTGGATTTTCTTCATTGCCTTTTATCGTCTTCAACAACTAGATTAGAGATTTCATAAGGCTAGGGTTTGAATTTAAGAAAAACAGTGACACAGTAGAAAACCCATCTCAAAGACACCTCAGATGGATGATTTGAATCGTCCATTGGATTCAAGGACCCTCAAAACCTTAGAAACAGTGAAAATTGATAATAATAATAATAATAATAAATAAATAAATAAATAAAATCAGGTTATCTAGGACTCCAATTGAGTAAAAATAGTGTGGATGATCTAGGCTCATCGTTCCGAATGGACATTGCACCTAGGATGCATGCACGAGGATGCTCAGATGTAATGTGCAATGTAGTGCGGTGCACAAGTGCATGCAGCGACAATGCATGTGCGCTGTCGCAATCAAATAGGACACCCAATGTCCTAGAAACCAGGATGCACGCGAGAGCATCGCGGCAACCGGGACACACGCAGCGCATTCCACCATGCATCTTGAACATGGTGCATCCTGGGGATGCTAGTTTAATCTGATGTAAAGGGATTCCACCAGTTTAGTCTGATGTAAAGTGCATCCAGTCTAGATTTTGATCCATACAATCTAAAAATGAATTGAAATATTCATTTTGCAATTTTGGGAGTTATATAGGCCCAATTTTTTACCCAAAATATCCATTGCAATTGTCTCAACAATGCGAACATGATTTTAGCTTCAAAATCTTGATCTGAGCATATCCAGTCAGATCAAACCTACGAGATGTTATCGAGTTACTTAGATCAGGCTTATCTAGGGATGACCGGGCCCTAGAACTCGAACAATTATATGATCTAAGAGATAGATTGATTGATCTAATGATCAAATCATGTGTATTCATCCTAGAAATTGATTTAGATCATTGATCTGATAGAGGATTTTAGATTTGATCTATTAGAGAGTGATCAGACCATCAGGTCAAGGCATAAGTCATAGATATACATTGGAATGGTCAAATAAACATGAAATGGAATTGATTGTGCTGATTAAGATTAGAATTGGTGATCTAATAATAAATAGAGGCTTTAAAGAATGATTCAATAGTTGGATCACCCCGAATTCCAAGGAAATGGAATGATTAAGCCTTGGGATGATCAGGATACATCTATTTAGCTTATCATAGCTTGGATTGATTTGAATAAGAATAGATCAAATGATCTAAACCATTGATCTTTAATCAATGATCCAAATTGATGGATATTATGAAAATAAAGAAATATATGCAAAATGAAGGTCTGTAAAAGCAAGATCATCATGATTGATGATCATCAAAGACTAGATGAGTAATGGGTGAGAAATTGTGAATAGGTGGTTAACTTGAAATGTATCTATGACTTGATAGATACGCTGATGGATACGCAATTGAGACCATGGGCTGTTCTAAGGATTTGAGAGCTGTATTCGAGGTAGGTGGAATTTAAGATCCTAATTTCACAAACTGCATGATTTATTTATATACTCATGATGTGATTTTGATACCTGCATGACATTTAATTGCATGAATCATTTATAAAATATGATTATTATCTTACAGTATATATGCAGTATTTATGGCATGAATTATGAAATGGAAAGGATATGGTTTTGTATCTGAAGGATGGTTATATTGTGTTTATACCTCTATGGATTTAAATGTACGCATTCATTTAAAAAGGCATGTTTTTTATGGTACATGGCTATTTTATTAGCACATGATTTTGATGTAAAAGCCATGTAGGCTTGATCTGGTACAGGGTACCAGCTATGTTTATAATACACTATTTTTCATGGGTTGATATGAGACAGGCATATAGCCTAATGCTATTGCTTTATATCCAAGCATGGAGGCCTGAGGATTTTGTTTTCGATAGGCTTGTTGCCTGAGGGATGCTATGCTAGGAGGGGTATAGGGCCGGCCACCCACCCTCTAAGATTATGAGATGATAGACACCTACTCGCAGCTGGAACTTGGTAGGGGTTGGTATCATGTGTAGCCCACACTACGGGTCCGGTCCCCACCGATGCGAACAGATGATGAGTCTCCTGTTTCAGTGTCGGCAGGGAGCGGTAGTCGATAGATCTTGTGTTGGTTATGACTACAAGATAGTAGCTTCTTGTATTCCTCTACATGATGTTATGACCACTAAGGGGTGATAGCACATGTACTTCTCTTGTGAGATTACGATGTTGTGACCACTGATAACTATATGGCATGGTGATATGCCTGGTATGAGTTCATGACCACTATGGATAGCCACTATTAACTGGAGAATTGTGGGCCCCGCATAATAGGGATGTGACCACTGATGACTACATTCACTAGCTTATAAGTTTAATCCCATTTAACTCGTTTACAAATTCAGTATGTTTATTTGTGATTTAAATTGTGGTTGGACATGATTTGGCATTTCTGGATTTGTTTATGATTTTTATATCTATTCATAGAATTTACTTAAGATACTGACTTGGATTTGGACATGATGTTTCATGGTTTGACTTATTCATGATATTCATATGAAATTCTTTGAAAATTATATTCAAAGTCTAGGATTAATTCCAAGTTAATCATGCAGACTATTGATTATTGATGCATAATGTTTTGTGCATTGAAATGATTATTATATTGTGAAAGCAAATATTATATTTTGAATTGCATAAGCATCTTATTCCCCTACCAAGTATTGCTAGGTGAGGCATTCCGTTATTGTTGCAATGCCTCATATATTAAGAGATAGACACTACTGATGAGGAGTCAAATGAGTTGTTGATTGAGATATCTCAACTAATGGTATGTTTTTTTATTCTATTTAGATTGTACATGTGCATCTGAATTATCTAGACTTGATTATATTGTTTTAGGAATGTGGCTATTGACAGGATAGATCCTGAAGAAGTAAACTTATTTTGAAAATGTATACTTGAGAAATGAAAATTTTATTTGAGTTTTGAGTCGGTGGTTGACACTCAGGGTTTTTCTTAAAATGAAATTCATTGAAATTGTTTTTCTATGTTTAGTTTCCAAAAGTTGGGCCCCACCTTTCAAAAAAATTGTTTAAAAAGTGTAGAAAACCTTGGGTCGTCACAAAATTTTTTGATATGTTTTCTCTTTGATAGGTTATTGTTTTGCAGAGATATTTTTAATGACTTTATTTTTACATCAATTTGTTTAGAAACTAAAGTAAAGGCCAATTATGATCATGCAAATTAGTTAAGGTACATATTGAGCTTGTCTTGGTTGAATCCTAGAGATAGAGCTATTATATCCCTTGCACTTATTGGATGCTTCAATTATCTTCAAAAAGTGTATTTTGATGTGTGCCTCTAAGCTGAGTTTCATTAGGTCTATTTGGTGCAGGTTTTCTAAAATTCCAACAAATTCATGACAATTTCCTCCATGGATTGGTGAACCTAACAAACATGAGTTTCCTAAACTCTAATTTGATGATTTCCAATATGCTTATGATCTAGAAGTTTAATGGATTTAGCCTTAGAAGATGGATCAAAAACTTATTTTTTATTTGAATACTCAAAAGCTAAACTGTGTTCTTGAGACAACATGCCCTAAACATGTAAAAACTAAGGCTTCTATTACTATTACCAAAGAGGCTCTATAGAAAGCTAATGCTGATCTTCTAAATGATATTAACAAATGGATGAGATGATGAATACAAAGTTTGAAACAATATCTTATTGGCCTTGTCAAATAAGCTTCCTGAAAGATCTCAAATAGCAAAAAAACCTTAGAATATATTGAGTGGCATTTAATCTGATAGAGAAGAAGCTAAAAAAAGTAGTCACTTGTTGCGAACTATCTTGAATTCAAGATAACAAGCTAATAATAGCTCAATTTCTAGATTTTCAAGTTATCATCAATGAAATCATGCATTTGATGATGTTATTTCTTATAGCTTTCATGTCAAAGCAATTATCGCAAAGTTTCCATCTTCATGGAAATATGTTCACATGAGACTTTTCCATAAGAAAGAAAAAATGGATGAGGATTAACTACTCCATTATTTGTGCATTGAAGATGACAACAAGTCAAGAAAGCTTACTTCAAAGAATCCAATTGCTCAGGCTCATGCAGTAGAAGAGAAAATAATAATAATAATAATAATAATAATAATAAATAAATAAAAATCTGATCCTCAAAAAAAGAAGTTCAATAGTAAGATTCATGATACTAAGGGAACCTCTTTTAAGAAGAATGAAAACTTTAGAATCCAAATGTAAAACCAAGCCAATAAAGGTGAAAGAACTGAAATTTTTTTACAATGGTTATGGAAAAATGGGCATAGTTCTAAATTCTGCAAGTACGAGAAATCATCTAATGAAAAATAGTTAGAGAAGGAACATAAGTCCAAGCCATTCACATATCTTGTTTTTGAAGTTAATGTTGTTTCTAATGATATGGACTAGTGGCTTCACACAAGAGTAAATCAACACATGATTAGCAACCGATACATGTTCATGACTTACAAAATAGTGGGGATTGATACTAAGGTAATGATGGGAAATTCTTCTATGCCTAAAAATGGTTGGCCATAGTAACATACACCTTAAGTTCACTTCTAGTAAAGTCTTAATTTTGAGGAACACGCTGCATGTTCCAAACAGCAACAAGAACCTGATCTCTAGACATGCTCTCAACAAACATGGTTTGAAAATGATGACTAGATCAGATAAAATAGTTATTTCTAGGAATGGGACTTTTGTAAGGGATACTCAATTAGTGGCATGTTTGAGTTGAGTATTATTAATAAAATTCTAAAACTTACTTATATTATGAGCAAAGCTCTTAATGTGTGGCATAGGAGACTTGGACATGAACTTTTAATCCATCAAAAGAATGATGAAGTTCCAACTTATTCCTAAGAGTAAGAGCTTTGCTACAAATAAATGTGAAATGTATACAAAGGGCAAGATTACAAAGAAAACATTCATGTCAACTGACAAGAATCTTCTTTTCTTGAGTTGATCTGCAATGACATCTATAAAATGACTAATATACAGCTACAAGATGAAAAAAAAAAGTATTTCATAACCTTTTATTGATAACTACTCAAAATATGCATATGTTTTCCTTCATGATAGCAAAGATGAAGCTTTTGAGCACTTCAAAGTATACAAAACTAAAGTTGAGAATATTCACAACATCAAGATTAAGATTTTAAGATTTGATCAGGGTGGAGAATGTATATTCAATGAGTTTTCACTATTTTGTGAAGAAGCTATTATTGCTAAGGAGTTTAGTGCTCCATATACACTTCAACAAAATGGTATAGCCAAAAAGAAGAACAAAACACCTATTGAAATGGTGAATTTTATGCTTACTAGTTCTAGACTGCCGAAGAGTTTTTGGGCTGAAGCTGTATTATCTACAAGCAACATTCTTAGTAGTGTTTTGTACACAAGAATTGAAACAATCCCTCATGAGTTGTGAAAGGGCAGAAAACCTAATATCAACTACTTGAAGTGTCAGGGTGTCTAGCTCACATTATATTGATTCACTAAAAAAACTCTAGGGTTGGATACTAAGGAACTAATGACTTGTTTATTTCCTTTCAAAACTAGTCAAAATAAAATAGAAGTATTTCTTTCGTCATTATAAGTATGTCTTTAGAATCTTATCAAAATGAAATAGAAGGCATATCTTCATGATTCACTTAATGATTTTACTAAACTTCAAAGAAGTAAGAGTGCAAGAAAAGAAAAGGACTTTGGACCTAAGTTTGACATCCACATGATTGAAAATGATCCTGTCACATATGCTAAAGTAATGATTATATATGATGCATCATTTTGGAAAGAAGCCACACATGATGAAATGCATTTTTCAGTGTTAATAACACATGAGTGTTAGATGATTTACACCAAGGTTAAAGAAATTGGTTGCAAATGGGTCTTGTGGAAATATATAAGAATTGACAATACACGTGATAAGTACAAAGCTAGAATTTTGGCCAAGGGGATTTCAACAGAAAGAAGGTGTTGATTTTTTTACTAGAATCTATAATATGAGATTGCTTATTACAATTGTTAATATATGCAACTTGTTGATACATCAAATTGATGTTAAAACAATCTCGAATCAAGAATATAGCTCCATGGGCAAAGGCTCCTGTCATGATGAACCCTGTGATGTATTGGTGATGAGTATATAACGCAGCTTGAGTAGTAAAGTCTTGTGCTATGAATGCATAAGCAAGTAAAGAATACATGTGTTGAGCTACCAAGGAAGTAATAACCCCTAAAGAGGCTACAGCAAAACCTAATTAAAAATTATTCGAATTATTGTTTGTGTCATAAAGACCCTTATGCTCATTCCCCAATCAACCTCCGGGAGGAGTATGTGCCTCTAAAAGATCTTTCATATTGTGCCCAATCCCTAAGTTAGTTCTATACATATGACCAACGATGAGCAACTTTTTTGAATGGAGGCTTTGATGAAGAAATTTATATGCAATTGCTAATATACACAACTTGTTGATACATCAAATTGATGTTAAAACAGCTTTTCTGAATGGAGACTTTGATGAAGAAATTACAAAAACTAGTCTCTAACTACCCTGGGTGGTGGTCTGATTTCATGGAAATCAAAGAAATAGACATGCATTAATCATTTACCATTGATTCTAAATTGTTTTGGCTTCTAATAAAAAGCAAGCTTAGTGGTTGAGAACCTATTTGTGATGACCTGCATTTTTTAATGCATTTTAAATATAAAACTAAATTTCAAATTCAGGATCGATCCCTATTTTTAAAATCAAGTTCATAAAAATAATGTTGCAAAAGAATCTTTGTCTTTCAAATTTATTTTACAAAACACCGAATGTCATTTTTCTTTTAAAAAACTAAGAATTTAAGGGTGAAATGTGTACTACATTTCTACAAAAAAAAATTCAAACGAGTTTTGTCTATTTTTCAGGCATCACGCATGCCATGCAAATAGCTTGATAAACCATTTCATTTTTGAAAAAAATAAATGGAAACTCAGTTTCCTTTCCAATCACATTTTTCAATGAAAACTCATAGTCCAACTACATTAATTACACACATGTTCAAAAAAGATAAATTATATACTTACATTGCCAATACAGTCTTGTGACAAGTGTCCTCACTGAGATTTTATCCACCTCAAGCTACTTTGCTTCAAGTCAAATTCTTCAAATATGAGATATTGTAAACAAATTATAATATCTCAGCAAGTTGTCACTTATGTATGTAGTTTTAACATCTAATTTTATAGTTCACACAATTCCAAGTCCAAAAGAATTTTCTAATGATTTTTATTTAAGTTCAGAAGAAGAGGACATGTAAATAATCAAGGAGATAATAAAAATTAAAATTGAAACTCCATTCAACACATTCAAATCCATATCGAGTCATTAAAAAACATTCATGATATTTGAATATATGTTTTTTGACAAAGAAATCCATGTGGTCATCTCATAAAAATCATACCACAAATACATCTCAAGCATCCATATACAGATTTGTATCTCTACAAACAATAGAGTACAACCAAATTCTTGACAAGTCTAGTAAAATAAGATGCTTCGGCTCTCATATAAACAATCATACGTAAAACCTAAATAATCAATAACAAAATATGCTAAACCAGTTTTTTAGCAACACATGCTAGGCAAACAAGCCAAGTGGGGTAATCAACATAAAACCAATCATACCAGGTATAAAACATGATACCATATCTTGTAAAATGAGATATACCAAATCTTAAAATAGTATTCAAATAAACCACGATGTTGGTATAGCCAACCAACACAATCCATTATGCATGTTGGCACCTCAACAAGTTTGTCCATTGATTGGTCATGAGTATTCATCTATAAGGCCATCTTGGTTCACTTAGAACCATAGCTCATCCTTGATGAAGCCACCACACAACTTCCCTAGAGTCAAAATAGAAATCACGTGGAACTCCTACGCTCATGACCAGCTCATTGAGCCTAACACTCTTTGATATCCTAGAGAGATTCCAACCACATCCTATCGGGGACTATGACTGTCTAGATAAGGGTGTCGTGAACACCTATAGTGGTCTCCATCACCAGTCTAGAAGGTGCCTCTTTTCAGGCATCAAGTACCATTTTTATTCCTAGTGGTTAGAGGCCAACCTGTACACATACCCCTCACATAGATCCCACAAGCTTGTTAGCCTAAAATGCTTACGTATTAATGTACCCTATCCATATAATATCAAAACAATGTCAAATCAAATGACATTTAAAAGCTTCTTTTAAGCTAAAATCATGCAAACAATACATTGTTGAACCCTGTCCAATACAATAAGTTTACAAAACATTTTCATTTAGAAAACATGACGCAATTAGTGTCCCTTTCCAAAACCAATTCCTTGCCCTCTTTGTCAATCCTTTACAATTGTCAATGCAATTATAATTTATCAAAAAGTTTAGTTAACACGCAAGATCGCATACCATAGGATATCCATAGTCCATTCAATTACAATTCTATTTTCAAAATATGCATCTAGAGTTCATTTAAAACTTACATATATCCAAAACCAAACAATTCTACTCATAACCATAGCATACCTCAAAAATAAATGCCAGCAAATATTCTAGAAATAGCACTTGCATTAAATACATATACACTCACAGGAAACCATGTAATCACATTACAACTATCCTAAAACACGATGAAATAGTTTTCCACAATTTCCAATTTTTATAATTTCATTTAAGACTTAATCATAGAGAATCACTTAACTACGATGATGAATTTATCAATTTGTAAAAAATTCATTTACAACATGTATTTGAATAAAATCAATCATTTATTCAAAGTCTAAATATTCAGAAAATTCAGCAATATTAGAACTACTTCCCTTTTGAGGAAATTTTATCATATTTCCACAAGCTTTATCTTTAGATTTTTGCAATGAACTCGCCATCGAGTAAATTCAATTGTGCCTTAATCTACACAATGAATAAAAAATTCTGTTTTTAACAACTTTCCCAAAGTATTTCAAATTGATATTCATGCATCTCAACACTAGAGTGTGCATCGTACTAATATACACTTCCATTTTCATTTTAACAATATTCTAATAATCCAGATCATCTGTTAGTCATGGAATCATCAGGTTTTAACTATTTATTTTTGGTCAACCATTAAAATTACACAACTTCAGCCTTTTAGGATGCTAATCTATGCTTTCAACCATGGATCTTTGATCAGATGTCCATCAAATTCAGGATTATCAAATTTGTACCTTTGATTATCAATCAACGATTCATATTAACTAAAATATGTTTGAATTTATTGATCTGCACAATTGATTATTGATAAATAGATCATATCATCTTGCTTTTAACTAATATAATTGATCCATGCATTTATTAAATCTTGTACTTGTGTATCAATGAGGTTAACCGATGATCAATACTCAATTCATGTCTTGAACAATTGGATCATCAGTTAATATTTCATTTCATCTTTTCCTATGATCTAACAGTCAGATTTTGAATCTAACAGCTATCCAATAGTTAAAAATTATTGGATCATTGCTATATATCTTTATTCAATGTGTTTCATGCAAATCCAACCTCTGGTTTGATTTTGGATGGTCAAATTAGTCGAATCATGAGTGAACCATAAGGATTGTATCATCTAAAAGTTGACAATCGATAGATCTCTTCATCGATGATATGTCTTATTGTTTTATAATTGAAGATAGTCAATGAAAAGCTCCATATCTAATCATGCTAAAATACAAATCACATATCTAGGTGAGATAATAGGAACCACTTACTTGAGATAGGTGTTTTCAATCAAGATAGTCACTAAAGAAGAAGTTTGGTGTCCATTTTCCATTATTGGCCAATCCTAAGCACCTGTCCATTTGTTTTCCCCCATTATCATATTGATTCTTGGCCAATAAATGAATAAACAAAATGGGTTTTAGTCGAAATTAATGAAGAAAACTAATCGAATGCAATGGATCATGGCTTTAAGGCAGTTTTCTTACATGTGTCTCCTTGGATTTGATGCATCATCACCACCATCAATCTCTCTTTCCCTCCATCAGCGAGGATGATGGATAGTGGAGGATACATCGTTCTCTCTCTCTCTCTCTCTCTCTCTCTCTCTCTCTCTCTCTCTCTCTCTCTCTCTCTCTCTCTCTCTCTCTCTCTCTCTCTCTCTCTCTCTCTCTCTCTCTCTCTCTCATTATTTTGTTATAGTCAATGTCACTTTCTCTCTTTCTCAAGTTCAAGTTATAAAGCAAGGTGCCATTATCAAAACTAGCACCTAGCTTAGGTTATTTTTAATTATTTAAAATGATGATATTTTTCTCTATTAAAGTAGTAGAATTTTGATATGAAACATACTTGCTCACATCATGATGAAATTTGACTAACTTTTTCATTGAATTCTGTAACTGGGACTCACATAGTGAAATGACTAAAATGCCCCTAAGGTGTTATTATCAATTTTGTAACCCCTATTCATGATATTCAAATTTTCTCATCCAAATTCTAATTTTAGTATTCTTAGTGTCATTGGAAATATCTTGTCAAGCACATTCAAATTTTTGAGGTTTCGTGGTTTGATTTGGAGTTTTCAAAGAATTCCTTTCCATGGAAGTCAAGTTTTGCCAAAGTTCAATTCTTCATTCCATTTCAATTTAAAAATTAATCAAAATTACATGAAATAAATTTTAAAAATTAGAGTTATTACACTATTGATAGATGTACTAATGTGGTTAAAGCCAGTGCATGTATTTACTATATATTATGACAAAAATGCAACCATTATAAAGTGTATAGTGAGGCTACAATGAAAAATCTGCCAACTTCATCTAAAACATGACGTTGTGAGGCAATAAATTAAATATGGTGTCATTTTTACATAATATGTAAAGTGTAGGTCTAGGAAGAGAGATGGTGGTAAAAACATCAAAGAGGAGCTTAAAGACTGACAATTGACTAGTAGTGGCAATCTTACCTATTATCATTGACTAAACTCCAAAGGACAAACAAGTTATCTAGATCTACTGATATATTACAATTTTTATGAGTAAAATTTCATTCACATTACTATGGTGTATGCAGTATGACCTATAGAATTAAGGATAGCTTAAGTCTTAGTGAGTTTATATATTTATCAATTTTGGATTATGGTCTATGTAGGTGCATCACTGATGGATTCACCTATTTTGGGTGTGGCGATTTGGCTGCCTCCTATGGGGCTTAGGTTGGTCTCTAGAGCACTCGATAAATTATGGGATTAGTGCATGGCCATTAGTAAAAGCCCACAGTTTAAGTATACTTGTCTCTTTAAAGAGAAGTACATGTTACATTTCTTTCTTCAAGGGAGTAGTTCAAGATTCATTCACTAGTTGCCTTGATACTTCTTGATTTGTACACATTAGGAGGAAGTTCAAGATTTTTCTCACTTTCTCTGATTCATGGATATTATTTGAATGGTAAAATTTCTCTCTCTTTTTTGGTTAATTCTTTTTTATCTATAATTCTTTTTTTCTCTTGCTTTGATTTTGATCCAATATGAGAATGTTTTGGGAGTTGTTTTAACTTAAAATAAGTAGGGATTATTGAAATTATTTTAATAAAATCAACCCACAGAACACATGTTTTAATATGTGTGGGAATTGTTTTAAAACTAAGGGTGTTAGTGGAATTTCAAAATTCTCTAGTTTTGGATGGAAACTCAAATTTCATTTGAAATTGATTTCCCATGTCTTTTGCAACTTCATTTTGGAAACAACACAAATTTTCAATCCTACATGGAAGTTGGAAGAGAACTTCCACTTCTTATAAACACTCACTCATTTCCTGACACTATTTTCAAGAGCATTGCACCGAGTGCATGTGTGTTTGTGTGCGCAAAAGTGTTCTTCTGCAGATTTATATATACTTTGCATGCTTGCATCAGCATGCATTGCTTTAAGATGCCCCAATATCTTTTAATTTTTCGAGTGATCTACCCAAGGTCCACCCTAGATGGTTAATGGGCAGGGATACTCAAAGCTTGGTTGACCCACCAAGGGAGATCCAAAAAGTTTGGCCTGTCACTATAGAGATGGCCCATAACATTTAGGCCCATCCAACCCATCGAAAATAACCAAAATGGTCCTAGAATAGAAAATTCAATGGGCTTTCCTATTTGGGTTGCTTTGGGTGATCCTTTGCCTGCATTGAGGACCAACCTAGGTTGATACCCAAGCACCCCTTTCTATATAAAGGGGTTACCCAGGCCATTACTCCTTACACCATTCTCTTCTCTTCCCACATAACTATCTATTCAATGGCTTTCTATAGTCTACCTAACTACTACATTCTTTATTCTTTCTCTCTCTTTTAGAGTTTCTTAGTTTTGAGCATCAATATATTCTTTTTAGGTTTTTATTTCTATAGATTGAGAGCTTCCTAGCTTTGAGCATTACTTTATTATCTAATTTATTTAGAGTCTACAAGTTTTGAGCAACACTCACTATTGTTCTCTCTCTTAAGTTTGCCATTTTGACATCACTCTTCAAGAACTCTTCTACTTGTGAATATTTATAGGCTTTATCTTGCCAGTTTTGGCATCGCTATTGTTCTGGGGCTCCAAACTTGTAAAGTTGTTCTTGTTCTGAGTTTTCTAACGCATTTTTTCTTTGAGAGATTATTGTTCTGAAGAGAGATTTTAAGGACTTTATATTTTACGACATTCTTCTTGGAGACTAAACCACATCAATTCCAATCACGCAAATTAGTTAAGGTACATATTGAGTTTGGCTTGATTGAATCTTAGAGATGTGCTACCATATCCCTTGCACTCATTGGGGGGCTTCACCTCTCTTTAAGAAGTGCATTTTGATGTTAGACTAAGCTAAGGTGCAATGGAGATATTATGCAGTTTTTTAAAATTCCAACAATTCATAATTCATCAATTTCAACTTTATGATTATAATTAAAAGAGAAAGTATAGTTTTTTTAGAAGTAAAAAATAATAATTTTATTAAGATATACAATTGAGAATATCACATGAAATACATAGGATGCTCCACACTAGATAAATATGAAAATAAAGGCATTGTTCTTTAGAACTAGCAAGAGGTCCATAAATGACCTCACCACTAGAAGGGACAAGCCAAGAACCGAGATGGACAAAGAATGATTTAGGGAGGCAAAAAGAGATGATTGCTCAATGGGTGTTACGCATTAGATGTTCGTTATATTTTGAAAGTCAAGGTCATGAATATAATTAATTAATTTGCTAAAACTATAGTAAATAGGACATTAAACATCTTTGTTACAAATTAGAAAAAAAAAATATAGCCATAACAACATGGTTTTCAATAAGATTGGCTACACTCTTAATGTGGTAGATTTTCTACTATAATAATATTATGTAGATTATTTATGAATGAAATATTTAAATCAATAAAGGTAGTAATCAACAAGATCTTTTAGTCATATTTTTTAAATTATATGAATTTGACGTTTATTTATTTTTTTTAAAAATTATTATCCAAGACATTTCTAGCATGTGCAATTGCATCAGAAACTTGCTAGCATGTGTGTATGTGCAACGATATTTATATAATTAATTTGGTGGATCTTAACAAGATCACAAATAGTTGGTAGATTCTATTCATGAATTTTTTTTTATATATGTACCCTGATCTTTAATGAAAATCTCACATAAGTGCCCCATCTTTTATAGAGAGCACATGATGGCTTGACTTTAATTAGGTGTTTCTCCATAAGGGCCCATCTAATGGTGTATTAGATTAAGCAAGGGAATGGCCTCACCCACCAATCTTGTGACTTTACTTAAGGGCATTAAGGTCATTTTAAGAATTTGACCAATAAAACTAGGAAAGAAGTAATTAAGGACATCTTAAGGGCATAAAAAATTAGGTTTAGGATTGTCAATGAGAAATGCAATGGTTCGCCCTCAACAATTAGGTTCACATTGGAAATTGGCATAAAAAATGGTAATGTAATTGCACTGTGTTGACATAGATGTGCTTCATTCCTTCTCTGAGAGCCCTACTTGTGTGGCCATTTCTATCATCGCATATCTCATACTTGATGTTGATCCCTTTGCTCATCTATCGTCGGCATTCTAGCTCCACTAAATCCCACAAAAATGGCAAAAACTAGAAAACCCACATAAGAAACTAAAATAGAATTTGAAAAAAGAAGTGGTTTCTTTTGTAATTGCAAATTTTTTTATTTTGGGTGTTTTCATGACTAAGGGCTTTGGAATTAGGATGAAGTTTTAAGCAATTTCAAAACAAGAGTAGTCCCACATCAAACTTTAAAAGAATAATAGGATAATGGCTTTCTTTTTTTTAGCTGTTTTTGTGAGAATGGGCTAGATAGAATATCTTAATAAGTGGGTCTAGAAAAGGGAGGACCTTGACATTTGAATTTTGAGTGCGTGAGGTTGATGAATTGAATGGGACGGCCTTGATAGTTGGTTTGTAGAATCATCTAATACTTGGATTATGACTAGATCCAATGACCATGAACATGAAAACCATAACAAAGCTTAAAACCAAAGAAAATAGATCAAGGAAAGCAACCTAGATCACATAAATATGGAGAAAATATATCAAGATAAATAAAGAAACAAAACTTTCTTTTATTATATATGGGTATTTAAGCCAGGACCATGGGATATTGAAATTAATAACGCAACATGAAACGTGAAAAAATAAGTAAGGAAGAAGGTCATCACCTTCCATCTCTGTAATGGTCACATTTTTTAGAAATAAAAAGTTATTTTACAACTTATCAAAGTGCAAAAGTGGGTTAAAGTAAAGCAAAGAGCAATTGGCTAAGTATAATTTATTAATTTAGTTGTATGTTAAAAGTGTGTTAGTTCTATTAATGGCTTAATAAAACTATAATTTGGTAAAACATGATAGCCTAAGTTAATTATAGCAAAGTGATTCCAAAGAAAAATTGTCCTGCTGAGATACGAGCTTCAAGTCACCTCCTTGATAGCTTTTTTTCTTCTTTCTTTCTTTTTTTTGAGTAATCACATTTTTGAATAATTAATTCCATTTTTCTTTTGCCAAGTGGATCAGCCAAATATGGAAATCCACATTGTGTATCACTAATCCCATGTGATGAAAATGCAAGAATTCAAATAGATTAGAAATTGTTATAAATTATAATCATTGGATGATGATCCAATGGTTACCAATGAACGAAAATGAAAAAAATTAAAGAGTTAGAAAACCAAAGCCTTGACTCATGATCCAATAGCACAAAATGACTTAGGAAGATGTTACATACCTATAACCAAATAAGAAATAGACACATGACAAAATCGTATGGATTAAAATATGACATTACATTTTAAAGTAAAAACGGCTATGTATAAAGAAATTATAAGAGAAATAATGAGATAGGAAAGAAAGGTTTGAATGCATGCGATATGGAGATAGATGAGATATAGAGAGAAAGAGAGAGAAGAAAGAAAGAAGAAGAGTTTGAGTGAGGGTGGCTTTAAGATTTCTAGGCCCAGTCTCTAGCTAAAACTTTTTAGTGTTATACTATTATTCATCAATTTTTATCTTGAAAAGAAAACGCTTCAATCTAATATTGAAACAAACCTACATCAAGGATTGAAACTGAGGAGATCTTACATGACTAAGATCTATAAATTACAATTGATTTTGAACCATTTTTCCTAGAAAATTCCAAGGATAACTAGCACATGAGGTAATGAATTTGTGAGGATTACACATTTAGACTTTTCCATTATATATTGTCTATTTCTATGAAATATTGAATGCTTAAGTTCTAGATCAAAAGTAGCATGACCTAAGTTTATATATGATGGTTTATTCATGTACTATCATATATTCAATTCTTTAGATGAAAGATGATTTCATTGTATGTTTTGTGTTATTGTATAATTGTGCGTGTATGAATAGAAACTTCATAATTTAATTGAGTATTTACTATGTGATCTGTAATACATAATAACAGTTGATAAATTTCAAAATTTTGTTAAGCATCTACAGTTTTAGTTTTATAATATCTTAATCTATATTACATGATAATAATAAACACCATATCCTAGTTGTTTATTCAATCATAAAAGTCTCATGAATTGATATTAGTTGACTTCAGCTTTTACTATACATTTTGCATATGATTCCTCTTTATGTTAGAGGCTCGAATCTCAGCAAATATTTATAAGATGAAATAGAAAACATTTTCAAAATTTTATTTGTAAATAAGAAATAGTTTCAAGGGTTAGACAAAAAATATATGCACAGAGGTGCATGGAAGGAAAATCTGAATTATAGGATTGATTTGGTAATTAGATAATTTTTTGTTTTATATTGGTAATTCCATAAATATATTCCTAAATTTATTAGTTCACATAGTTAAGGAATCTAATCTAAATTACAAGTAATATAATCTAAAGCATGCATTATTTGAAAGTAAAAACTACTGATTTTAAATTTTAACATAATTCTATAATTGTTATGAATTTTATTTGTACATAATGTTTTTAATAAAAACCATACTAATCTCTAAAGTATGATTAATTTTAGAAATTTTTATACGTGTATTTCATCATATATATGTGTATGCATTTTATTTTTTGGAATATGTTATAGATATAAAGAGACACATGTTTGTGTAAATTATAGTAGTCTAGCATGGTTTCTTACTATAGAATATTAATAGCATTACTTAATGCTTAATTATAAAATGATTTCTATTAATAATACTTGAGATATGCATACATAGCATATTCGACTATCTATATACCGATAAGTTAGAAACTTGACAAAGAACATGGCGATGATTTTTTAATATGTTTTAGTATAAAAGGGTAGCTCTAAAATGCATGGTTCCAATGTATAATTCCTAACTAAAACTTTAAAGTTCATTAGTAGATTATTTGTTACATACAAAATAGTGTAATTTCTAATTAAGTTTGAGCTACAATTTAGTATAAATTTTATATAATTTTTATCAATATGAATTATGAAAATTTAAGAAAATAAAGTGAAAAGTTAGATAAGTAATATGATCCATAAGTATCATTTGGACTAAAACAAAGTATTATAGTTAAAAGTGGTTTGAAAACCTAGCATGCATTTGATGTCTTTATATAAAGGTTTTAATATAAAAGAATGCATGGTTTATTGCTTTTCAAAAGAGCAATTCTCAAGTTATAATTATTTATGGAAAGTATTATATATGGTGATTGCCTATTGATTGTTTTGTCAAGATTTTATTAACATGCTAGAAGGCATGAGTAGGCCAGTAGGATGACAAGGTAGGCATTCATAGTAGGTACCGGATATGACTCGAGGAGTCAATTAGATCTCGAGATATGTCTTACAACAAGTGAGTGGTCAATTAGAAACTCACAATAGCTATGTATGAAATAGGACTAGTTTTAGCCCCTTGTTCCTTTTTTATATTAGATACTACTATATAATTTAAGAGTTGTGGACATGGGATAGATTTCATTATACTAATCTATTCCTTCCCTTGGAGGCGGTGTAGTGTACGAGGTAACTGGTCACACTATTAATGCATAACAAAGCCTGTACTTGCCCGTTGGCAACAGTTTTGTACAGATATATTTTATGTCAGTTATCCTAAAGGGTTAATGAATGTATTGCCTACTTCAAGAGGTTATTTGATACTCAGACATTTCTACAAATGTTATTGATGTTTTGTGTATGATCAAGTTTTATTGATATCGATGTCTTTGATGTATGATAGAAATTTATTATCAACAATTTTGATATATGTAACAAAGGTTTATAGGTAGTGATGATTTGACATACAACAAAGTTTAATTAAAATAGAAAGATTGACTGATGATTTATATTGCATACTGATATAGTTTTGTTATGATATGGTTTTGTCTAGCCTTGTAATTCTCACAATGAGTGGATGTATTCACTCCCTTCCAATTAACATTTGCAGGTGAAAGCTCTAGGCAAGGAAAGGAAAAGGTAGAGAGTTAAAGTTTGTCTAAGAAAAATTTATTTATTTGATAGACGTATGTAAGACAGTAATTACTTGAGTTATTTATATTTAAACTTATTGATATGGTTACACTTGATAATTTTAATTTAATTAAAGTTGGTATCATCCAATATGGGTGTGTTTGGGGCATGGCTAGTGGTCTTACTATTGATTTAGGTTTTCCATTTATGTTATGTATATGAAGTTTTATAGTATGAGGGAGCGGAATTAGGAAGTTGGAGGTTTTAACTCAAGGTAATTACTAGTTGTACAAAATGTTTTAAAAAAATTAGTCAAAATTTTACTTTATTTCAAAATTATATGTAAAAAATCCTAGTCATCATAGTTGGTATCAGAGCCCAAGGCTCATACTACTCGCAGCCAAACACATTAGGAAGTCAAGTGTATCAAAGTCAAGAGAATGAGTCATAGAGACATCTTAACTAAGATAACTTAGGAAATTTTTCATAAGTATTTTATATTGAAATACAGATGTCGCCTCATCGTAGTAGAATGAATACATCAATACTAGTAGAAGAATATGGTATTATTTGGAATTGGGCACTTGCACCTCTACATGAACCTACATCTACACCCATGGATGTTCAACAGGACATACAAGAACCATCAAGACAAGCACAACCAAGAGTTGGCACACCAGTATATTTGGGTAGTGAGGTGATGCATTTGATGTTTTAGCAAATGAAATAGAAGTAGCAGGCATCATTTGAAGAGGATTATATTGCAGGGGGAAAAAATGAAAGTTTTCTATAGCTGGTCCAAAAGATTACCTAAAGTTTTCTAATGTTGAGGGAGCCAAGGCAGCTGAGACATGGCTCTCTGAGATTGAAGGCTATTCAAGGGGGATGATGGTGCCAAAATATTGGCAAGTCACTATTGCTACCTTGCATTGAGAGGAGAGTACAAATTAGTGGCCAATTGCAAAGAAAATGTATTTCTTAGGCTTGTTATCCACCTCACTTTGTGGAGAGAGAGAGAGAGAGAGAGAGAGAGAGAGAGAGAGAGAGAGAGAGAGAGAGAGAGAGAGAGAGAGAGAGAGAGAGAGAGAGAGAGAGAGAGAGAGAGAGTCACAACCTAGTTCAAGGTTCTATGATAGTGGAGAAATATGAGGCTTGCTTCACTAAGCTTAGGAGATTTACTCTAGAGTTTTGCCCCACTAAGCTTAGAGTTGGTCAAAAGTTCAATAGCAAATTGTGCACAACTACTTGGAGTCGTATTTTTATTTCACAACTACTACTTTGGTGAAGACTATCAAGTTAGCCTCTCTATGTGGGAGACAGTTATGGGAGAGGGGAACAGAAACTTTTTGGTTGAAGGAAATAGGTCAAACTGGAGGGGAAAGCAGTCAATCATTCCTAGACCACCACCATAGATGTCAGAGTTCAAAAGGAGAGGAAGTGCATCAAAACCTTTGCAATTATTGTGGAAAGAAGCATCTAGGGAACCATGTTACGTCTAGGAGTGGAGGCATTTTGGATGTGTAGAGGGGATATTTTCTGAATAACTACCTAAAGAGAAAGAATGAAAATCAACCTCATAAACAAGAAATTGTACCGAGTGGACAGGAAAGAGATTTTGCCCTGACTGTTAAGCAAGCTTAAGTTCAAACAAAGTCATCGAATGTACTTTACTCATTCTTGGATAGTTTGCTCAAGTACTGATAGACTTAGATGACACACATTCTTTCATATCACAACACTTTGCATCAACTTTGGATTGTATTGTATTACCTTTGGGGTTTAGCTTAGAGATCAATATATCATATGAAGGACTAGTTATTTTGGATAAGTATATATGTGATATCACAATTCAGATGGGAGATAAGGAGTTTTTTACTAACATAATCCTATTTAATATGATAAACTGTAACATAGTATGGAGTATGGATTGGTTGTCAAAATAGGGAGCTACAATGAACCATTGAAAGAAAAGGGTACAATTCGAGGAGATAGATGGTAGCACTTAAACTTTTCAAGGAAAACTTAATACATCAAAATTTCATTTTATATATGCTATGAAGGCCACAAGGCTCACTGCCAAAGGCCATATAGCATACTTGGTGAGCATGGTGACTCGGAAGGAGTCCAAATATAAGATGGAGAACATAGATTTGTCCAGGACTTTGGAGAAGTATTTCCTGATGACTTGCTAGGATTGCGATGACTTGACTATAGAGCTAGTATGAGGTATAGTTCCCATCTCGAAGGCAGCCTAACATATGGCACCTATGGAGTTGAAAGAACTTAAGGAACAGTTGTAGGAATTGTTAGATCTGGGTTTTATTTGGCCAAGTGTATCATTGTGGGGAGCTCCAATACTATTCGTAAAGAAGAAGGATGAATCTATGATGTTATGTATTGATTGCAAAATGCTGAACAAAGTCACAATTAAGAACAACTACCAATTACTAAAAATTAATGATCTCTTTGATTAGTTGTAGTCTGCGATAGTATTCTTAAAGGTTAATATGAGGTCGAGCTACCATCAGTTGAGGATATAGCATGAGGATATCCCTGAGACATCATTTCGGACCTAAGATGGACATTACAAGTTTCTAATGATACTAATCAAACTGATTAATTCCCCAACAACATTCATGGATTTGATGAATCGCATATTCAGTAGTTGGTAAGATTCTTTAGATATGTTTTGTGTTGGGTGAGTGGTCGGTTAGATACTCATGCTAGCTATGTATGACATAGGACCATCTTAGTTCCTGGTCTCTTTCTAATATTAGTATATAATATAGGGGTGGAGGACATGGGATAGACTCTATTATATATTGATACGTTACTTCCCACAGAAGCGGTGTAATGTCTGAGGTATCCGCTCACGCTATAGACTCAAAGCAAAGCCTGTGCTTGAGAATGGGCAATGATTTTGTACAAATGTATGTTATGTAAGACATGTACTTCATGTCGATTATCCCCCAAGGGTTAATGACCATATTGATTGCTTCAGTGGGTATTGACTACTTCAGTAGGTTATTTGATACTCAGATATTTTACAAATGTTATTGGTGTTTTGTGCATGACTGAGTTTTATTGATATTTATGTCTTTGATGTCTGATTGAAATTTATTATCAATTATTTCGATATATGCGACAAAGGTTTACGGATATTGATGATTTGACATATGACAAAGTTTAATCAAAATAGAAAGATTGATTGATGGTTTATATTGCATATCGATATAGTTTTGTTTTGATAAGGTTTTATCTAGCCTTATAATTCTCACAGTACTCACCCCCTTACAATAAACATTTTTAGGTGAAAGCTTTAGGAGAGGAAATGAAAAATTAGAGAGTTTAAATTAGTCTAAGAAAGCTTTATTTATTTGATAGACATATGTAAGGCTAATTAGTCTAGTTTTTTATATTTAAACTTGTTGATATATATACACTTGATAACTTTAAATTAATTAGTCGGTATCATGACAAGTGAGTTGTTTGGGGTTGTTACTAGTGGTCTTATTGTTATTTAAGTTTCACACTTATATTCTATATATGAAGTTTTATAGTACGATGCTGGGCGTGAGAAGTTGGAGATTTTAACTTATGGTAATTATTAGTTTTACAAAATGTTTTAAAAAAATAGTCAACTGTTGCTTTATTTTAAAAAAGTCTTTAAAAAAATACAGGTTGTCACAACCTCAATGCACCATCTTGATTCCATAAGATTAAGAAGTCTTAAATCTAGAGGATAATAAAGATACTCCAAGTTCCATTAGAATACGATAAAACCCCTTACAGTACTTTCAACTTAAATGGAACATCTAGTACTAGATAGGAAACAAAGTTTCCAAACTTGAAAGATCCTAATATAAAGTTCCTAAATCTAAAATAAGAAATTCTAACTAAATAAGAAACTAAAATCTATAGAAAATATAATTACTTGGTTACTAAGCATCCTACATCATGCCCCTCTACTTGAACAAAACTCATCCTTGAATTAAGGATAACATCCATGATAAAGTACTAATCATCATAAAGATCTTCTTCTTCTTCTTCTTCTTCTTCTTCTTCTTCTTCTTCTTCTTCTTCTTCTTCTCATGACTAGTGGTGCAAGTTGTCTTTGATCCCTAATGGTGAGGCCCTTCGACAGTAAAATCTTCAATTCTTGCAAGTTAGTTTTGATCCTCAAAACATGGTCAACCAACAATGATTGGAAGATAGTCCTTGCTCCAAATAATGTAGCACAAAACTTGAAAAATAAGAAAGAAGATCACTGTCTTCCACCTTGATACACTATCATGAATCCACAAGATGAAGAGCTCTTAGATCCATAACACCATAAAGATACTCAAAGTTTTACTGAAAAGATGATAAAGCCTTACAATAGTTTCAACTTAAATAAAGCAACCAATAGTAAATAGGGAACAAAGTTTCTAAACTCAAAAAATCCTAATATTTTCATAATATAAATTTGCTAGATGTAAAATAAAAAATCATAACTGAAAAAAGATAGAACTATAAAAAAAAGGATAATGACTTAGTCACTAAGCATCCTACATCAATTACCTAGCTCAATATCATCTTTTATGGGCTCTCATTTGGAAAACTTTTCTTGCTTTTTGCTAAGAAGCTTTACAAGAATAAACAAAATACCCATATAAATTCTCTCCAAAAATAGGATTAGCAACATTGTTAAGCACACAATGACAAGGAGTCTCAGCAATGGGACGATCAATGGCACTTTCCCCTAGCCCCAAACCAATCCAATTTTCTTTGTAACATCGTGTCTTGTTCCATGGAAAGCCTTTAGAAGAGAAAGCCGACCCTCTTTCTTTGTGTGTTTTGGTTGGATTTTTGAAATGACCTTAATGCCTTTAAATAAAGTCACAAGAATGGCACATAAGGTCATTCCTTAATCTAATAGATTGTTAGATGGGCCCTTACATAGAGACATTTAGGATTAGGCCCTTATGTGAGATTTTCATGAAAGATTGAGGTGTGTGTGTGTGTGTGTGTGTGTGTGTGTGTGTGTGTGTGTGTGTGTGTGTGTGTGTGTGTGTGTGTGTGTGTGTGTGTGTGTGTGTGTGTGAAACAATTTATATATTCTTTCATCATGTCTATTCATAAATAAATTGAGTTTTACAAAAAAAGATCAATCGGATTAACATGCCATGTTCAAGTTATATTTGAATTTGGTTGGATCTTTTAGATCTATTGAATTGTCTAAGTCCACTTACAGCTCAAGAAAAAACTAATGATTTAGCTTGGGAGAGCAAAACAAAAACTCAAAAAGAGGAAACATCATAATAACCCAAGCAAAAGGAAAGTGAATAGATTTGAGATGGAAAAGGATGAAAAGAAAGAATACCTACTAGCATCTCTGAGAGAGAAACTAGGTTATTGTATTTGTTTCGACCTTCTAAAGACCATTTTCTTCTGATGTTTCTCTACTTCATCTTGTTTGCTCATAGTAAGATATTTAGGGTTTTAAGGATGTAGACTTTTCCCTGGATCTATCTACTATTCTTCTTTCTTTTTTTTGAGTATTTTATGGGTCCATCTTCTCCAATTCTTAGATTGCAAGGATCTAGAATTCACATTGAAGAAAGAAAATGCATCATTATTTACAAGCTTTGCCATCAAAATTATTTTATTTATTTGAATAGTTGATGTCAAAATTATTTAGGAGAAGAGAGCTATTAGTTAGACTCAGAGAATAAACACATTGAGAAACACCATAAAATAGGCCTCATATTTGAATGATCAGAAACATTCCCCTTGTTTATCCTAATCTATTAGGTTAACTACAAAAATTCATATTCATTAGATGCTTCTAACTATTAGTTTTTTTTGGCTGAAAATTTTAGTTGTCATGAATAATAAAGCCAAAACAGAATAGCTAGAATCATTCATGTTCATGGATAAAAAACTTTGGGACTAAATGAAGTTGTGGCACTTAATAGATGAGAATGCAGGAACAAGATTCATGTGACTGACCCCTAATCGGGATAAGGTCTTGATGATGATGATGATGATGATGATGATTAGTGTTCATGGATTTTGGCGTCTAGCCAATCTAAGGCAAGCCAAACATGATGAATGGATCAAATCATCCAAATACGAAGCTTATTAAGAGTGTTTTACCAAAACACTTTGCTTTCTATATTCCCAAATCATTTTCCTTAATAGAAAATAACAAGAACTTTTATGTTTTTTTAAGTGGTTTAGCAGTTAATGAATGCAATCAATAATGGTGTTCAACAAATAAAAAAATAAATAAAAATAAAAAAGTGGAGAGAAAAATGAAACTTATATCATACACTGGGTGTAAATGTGAGTATATGTCACACGCTGCTAAAAAGTGCTCCTGGGGGCCTAGATTTGGATGATCCAAGCATTTCATCTCTAAGCCATATTGGCCATTGATATTTGGCAATGCACGTACACTATGCTCTTCACCCTTTCTAACTATCATTGAGAAAGTCATAAATAAGATATTTGCAATTACTAGATGGGTTGCAATTAGAGTTGGCAAAACAAATAAAAATTTTGCACTTAACTATTTGTCTTTTTAAAATCCATGGATACATATCAAATAAATTCAATTTTTGGATAAAAAGGACTGAATCAACCTAATCTGTTAAATCTGCATGGATATATTTGCAAATATTCATTTAAAGGGTTATTTTAGAAAATTAAATTAAAAATTAATATAAGCTATAGATGTTGACCTCTTTTGAAATATCTAAACCATTAATCTTGTTTGGACCCCAAGATAGGTGACCCTTAAAATTCATTGCATTTAGATGATCCTAACCACTTGTTTTACTTATCTAAAAAATAGAAGAAGAAAAAATAGTGGCTCTAAGCTTTTACTTTTATAACTTAAACAATAAGAATGTATTGCTCTTGAAATTTGGTACCTACCCTACTTAAGATATTCTAAACAAGATTAATGGTTTAGATCTTTCAAAAATAGTTAACTTTTACCATTCTATATGACTTATGTGAGATGGACGGATAATATGCATATTGTAATATGCACCTAAATCGGACATGAATTATTATTATTTTTTATCGAAGCTGTGCTCAAATAAAAAAACCCCAATCCGTATACATTCAAATCATATCAAATTTAATCCACTTATCCATTTTGCTTATACTAATTGCAATTTTAGTACATGACTCATCTATAGCATGGCCTAGAATTAATGGTTTGGATTATTGAAGAACTTGCTTTTACTTTTTCTTGTTTATAATTTAATATATGTGCACCATATAACACCTCTAAATTCAAAGCCATTTGAGGACTAAATATTGTAACCTTCTTCAGTGAAGTTCTTCTAGGAAGATGCAAAAAGGAATGCATCCCATCTAGGTCCCACCTTTGGATGGTCTAACATATTTACCTTGTTTGTCATGCCTTATTTAGACTACATACAAAAATTTACTTCCATCAAATGCTTCTAGCAACTAGTTTCTTAGCCAAAAAAATCCAAGGATCATCACTTAAACTCTAAAACAATATAAATTAAAGAGTAAATACATAGACACCCCTTCAACCACTTCAAATCACTTTGCGCTTCATGTTTTTGGTGGTCAACTATGCCACCATAACTAGTACTTTCTCATCCAAGAGACCCCTTCTGGTAATTTTTTCATCCAAAAGACTAATGGAATTGCTAGATGGGGCCTAGATGCATTACAAGCCCACAAATTAACCCATCTTCAATTGCAAAATCCTTCTTCTTCTTATTCAAATCCAATCCAAAACACTCCAAATTTTTAGCCAGAGAAGTTGTAGGTGGAAATAGCAATTGTTCTAGATTGAGAAAGAGGAGAAACAAGACATGGGTTTTGAAGAAGACAAGCCAGAATAGAAAGTCATGATTTAGATTGAAGCTTTAAGGTTACTGATGATGAGAAAATAGAGAAAGTGGTGAATAATTTCCTCTTAAAAATGATTTAGTTGTAAAATTTTGAAAATTTAAAGTGACGTGGGGATACTTTTGTCATTTGAAATCTCTTTTTGAAAATTTTTATTTTTCCATAAATAAAATTACCAAGGAGCCCTTAAGAAACTATAAACTAATGCGTTTGAGCTCCATCAGTGATTCCATTGTCTTTGGGATGCAAAATTGATGGAAGGGGCACATAGGACGAGAAAGTTGGTGTTCCTAAGTCTAAATTAAATTATACAATGATCATAGATTTTGGTGAGGTTAATCGAGGCATAACAAACAGTGGTGAATGGATCGATTTATCCAAAAGTAAAGCCTAGCAAGGTTCTGCCTCCAAAAAGTGTCAATTTCAGTGTTCCCATAGCATTTTCCTTTTCAGCATTGGGTGGTTAGAAAATTAAAAAGCAATGTGTATATTTGACAAAGCTTTGACTGATGAACAGGCAATCCGTCCCTCGGTCAAGAAATCTTGTGTATGGATCATCCGAAGCAAGATCAACTCGAAAATGGTTTGGATGATTGATATAGTGGTCCCACCACTACATCCCCCGCTCTATTTTCTAGACAGTTAAAATATTAGCATCCATCCTTAACTGTGCATGCGCGTCTTGTCCCTTGGAAAATAGGGCCAACGAAAAGTGCCGGCGCCAAAAGCAAAAACCCTGAAAACGTGGAAAAAGACCAAAGAAAACGAAATCCACAAACTACAAACCCAAAATAACTGAAAGCGACCAAAGTTAGTTGACACAGAAAAACTCCCACAATCTACAGCTCTCTCTCTCTCTTGCCTTGCACTTCTCATTTTCTCTATTCTTCTTCACCCTTCTACTACACTCTGTCATCATTTTCCTCTCCATTGGTTGCTCTGCGTTTCCTATATGTCCTTCTCATTTCTCTGTTCCAATTCATTAAAAAGAGCCGGCCCAGAAAACAACAACCATGAGGCCTCTTCTTCTCTTCCTTCTTTCTATACTTTACGTCTCCTATCCTGCTTATTAAATTCCTGAAGATCTTTGTCTCCCGGGTACAGCCACTTTTCCATCCACCCAGGCTAAAAAACTAATCAGGCTACTCATTTTTTTCCACAAAGATGCTGTTTCTGGCTCTAGTGTCCATAAGCAGCTCTCGCTTTAGATTTGTAAGGCTAGCCTTCCACCCCCTACTAATCAAAGGCACATGAACATTATTCAACTCACCCAAAATTGTCAAAAAGCGATCGCTGCAGCTTCTGGTGTGTCTGTTGATGATCTGGGTCACAATGTGGGATACTATTGGCTTCCAAACACCAAGCCAGATAGGTGCTTCACAGATATCTAAAATTGTGCATCATTTTGTTTTTGCTCTATTTCATTTGCAATCGTGAGACTGTAGGTAGATACTTAGAAGTAAGGGGTTGAACTGGGGATTGGGTCCACCTAATAAACAGCATTTCAACTTCAACGTGAACTTAGAAATTAGCATAAATTTACAAGAGCTTTTGTTACTCCAAAATCAACCTTCCATCCAATATGGAAGATATTCAACGAACAGATGTTCCAACTGAATAGCTGGATCAACAAAACAGTGATAGTACCTTTTCAAATTTAACGTGAATTGAGCAATTATTAGAATTTGATTATAGTAGTTTGCCGAGGTAGCAGAAAAGTTTGGGACTTCTGTAAGCAACTTCATCAGCTCAATTTCATTAACCTACTTCAGCCTTATTTCTGAATGCCTCTGGAATTCACGTGTCCATCATTTGCTCAGGAGGCATTGTTGCATGGGCTGAATTTCTTGTTTATGATACTTGCAGGATGTTCTCCTTCTTCTGTGAATCATGAAACAGTAGGAAAGATCCTATTGTTACCTGACTGACTGGAGGGCCAAGGTGTAGCAGCAAATTTGCAGTATTCTATGAATAGCAAACAAATTGTCTCTCGTTTGGAATGATTATGGTTGGGATAAGGTATAAATATTTCTTCTCGTTTTTCACTTTACTCTTCCAAGCAAGACGCTATTTGGAACTATAGTTACTGTGAGTTCCTTAGGGATGATAGGTTTCTCTACATCCCTGTGTCCAACATCTTATCTGTATATATCACAAACATGGAATAAAAGGCAAGATATGAGAGTCCACTCATCCTGTTGCTGCATGAGGATGATCATCAGCTCCAAGACAAAACTAATACCAAAGAGTCTAGAACATAAAAATTTCCAATTCCCTAGTGACAAGAGTTATTTCTGTATTTCCTTCATGATTATTGGAGCACAATGAAGCGGTCATCTTCATTATGTGTTCAATCTGATGATAAGAAAAATGAAGCAGTTATCTTGTGAACTGTTTTTAAGAAACCCAATGACCGTGCAGAAATTCTGTTAGAAACGGCACTGTAGAAAGGTGTGGGTTATCTAACTTGGATCCACTTGTCTGTTTTAAACATACAGCTGGATTTCTATGTTTTTGTGTTGGAGATGGATGTCTTACTTTTCATAAAAGTTAGGATGGACACGGATCACTTGCTCATATTTGGCTTGTTCTTGTGCTCTGTTTACGTGGGAATCTAAGTGTTTTCTCCTAAATGGTGCAGGCATCAAACCTTTTACATGTTGATCAGTCTATAGGAACCGGTTTTAGTTACAGTACTGGCAAAAGTGCTCTCCGTCATGATAAACCAGGGGTCAGCAATGATCTATATGACTTCCTGCAGATCAGTATGTGTTTCATATTGGATGCTATTATTGGTATATAACAATGCTTACCTTAATGAGATACCACTGTGGCATGTATGACCAACTTAGTGTTGATGAGATCATTAGGGACTGCAATGGTTACAAAAAGGAATAACGGAGGTTCGGAAGCAGCTCCCCCAAGTAGCGGGGTCCAGGGCAGCAGCCCCGGTAGGGGTCCAAGGGGCAATGCCCCTGGTCTACCAGCCCGATGGTATGCATTGTCTATCAATGGAAGGTTGACTGTCAACACAAAAAATCACCTCCTACCACTCCTTGCTTGATGCATTGAATGATCAGCAGCTACTCTTATGGCTGTTCTACAGCTATCATAATAGAGGTATGATGAAAGGTCAAATCAATGAGCTGATTGGTGGAGAAGGCTATAAATTGGCATGCCACAAGCCTCCCAAAGAGCATTGAAGAATTTCGTTGCTTTGTAGATCTTCTTTCCTGTTGTTCTTCTTATATGTCTAAAAGCCATTGAAGATCTACTGGAGAGCACATGGTGGGACAATCCATTATTGTATTATGATTTTATCAATCTGAAATATCAATAGCATTGAGTAATGTTGTCTTCGTCCTAGATTGTTGTTTAGACATTCCTGGTGCATACTCGTATCCTTACAACTATTAAATGATGATATTAACCGATATACATCTCTAATCTCAGAACTTGAGCTCTATCTCATATGATTTCTGGCATTTTTCGTTGTACACAAACAATGCTTTTTACATAACCGAGGAATCTTATGATGGACACTATATTCCTGCTTTTGCCAGTAGAATTCACAAGGGAAACAGAGCTAAAGAAGGCATTCATATAAACTTCAAGGTTGTTATGTTTTCTGTTTTGAACTTACTTGATTGGAAAATATGGTTATGCAGTATTTCACCATTGGTAATGGACTCACTGATCCTGCAATCCAATACAAAGCATACACGAATTATGCATTGGAGAGTTAACCAAGTCATGAATTTGAATCTGAAAAAATTAATTTTGTGTGCTTTTGAGTATGTCTAATTATTTTACCCTTAGTTATTTACTGCCATTGTGTGTACTTATTGTCATAAAGTGATGGCTAAAATTTTGGATATAACATGATATTAAAACTACATCTTTAGTTCATTAATTATTTGAAAGAGTAATATAGATCCGTATTTATAAATGATACATGTAGACTAGAATTGAATTTTCTTTGCAATTATAAGTAGGAAATATTTGTTGTAACCCCTCAAGCTAATGCAAATATAATTTTGGCATTAACTTGCTAATTAAATACTATAATTAAAGGGATGCTTCCTAATTATTGTCTAATGAGCATAATTTCAAGTCAATCCAGACTTCGTTTATTGCTTTAAACAAATCTAAAATCGATAATGTCTTATTCAATAAACCAATAATAATTGCATTTTAATGGATAAAAAATCACTGGAAATGGGCATCATATCCTTGAGCACTGCTTGCAAAATTGAATTATGATTAAAGCGATTCAAGGCAGTCCATTAGAATATTCGGTCATTCAATGGTAGCTAGAGGCCTAATCCGCAGTAGATGTCGGATTAGAGACCTTTTGAATGACTTTCATGAGATTAATCTCTTGATAAGAAAATTAGATAATACAACTCCCTCACTTACAGGCCGCAATTCCTCAATGTCAACAATTAATTTGAGAAATTAGGGACTTGCGCATTCTAGGTTTTGACAGAGCATTGACCTTCAGATGAAACAACACGAACATGATCATTGGTCAAAGATAGAATTGATGGTGGGTAAGGTAGATTGCATGAGATCAGCAACAGTCAAGACAAACCACACAAGATTAACAAGATTGGAAAATGGTGATCGTAGTAATCGTAGATGTGATTGACAAGATTTGATATCGTTGATTGTAAATGCGATCAATAAGATCTGAAAATGATGATCTTCACAACGACTCTGATCATAGAATACTTAAAAGTAGCCTGCCCTTGATTACTAATATTGCCTGTAGAGACCACGGTGATTTGTAGTAAGTTAAGTCAACATGCTATATGGCATCTCGCGGTCTAGATCACTGGGCTAATATTCTGCATGTCATTGGTAGCTATCCCACACACTATGATCATCAAATTAAACGTTATGATGACCTCTATTTAACTCCCTTCAGATTATTATGCGGAGGCAGGGTACACATCATGGACACATCGCTGCTGAACAGTGTGTAGCTTGCAAGGATTGCACCAACGATCTGAGCTACAACATATCCCAGTGCCTCTTTCCATGGAAACCCCCGAGAGGCGGCTGGGGCGATGGTAACCCCCAGGTTGATATTGGCACCTGAGATATGCCCAATTGTGTATATTAACGCCATCGCCCCTGGACCCAGACCACTGCAATGCCCACTAATGTTAGACTGGAGTTGAATTAGAGTATAACTCCACACCCACAAAATATGAGAATGTCGGGCATGTGTGATGATCCAGCGTTTCCCTGTCCAACTACACCGACAGGGTCTTTCCCAACCATGGTATATTCCATTAATCGGTGATCATTCCACTCTCTGTAGGGAGCCTCCAACAATCTGTCGACTGGTGGGCGGAAGAAAATGTTAACTGGACAGAGCCGAGAAATGGAGACGCTGGCTGGATAGATCGCATTAGATGGCCAGTGGTGAGACGGCGGAGATCGACGGCCAGGGGAAGATGTGGATTTGCAGCCGCTTGAGGAGTTCTCTCGATGAAAGAGGGAGTAGATCTGCAATGAAATCCATAACAAAGTAACACGCGATTGTAGCTACTCTCTGTGTTTCACGGATGATTGCCTGGGTCGAGAGGAAGAGGAGGAAGCTGTTGAATGGCGGTTTTCCGACGTGGGTTGAATGGAGATTATTACAGGCCCTCTGGCAGGAGGTCTTCCATCGACGTCACAGTGGCGGAAAAACGACCATGATCTGGTCATAGAACCCATCGATGGCTCAGGAGAAGACGAAGGGTTGGATTCGGATGAAGAAGGAGAATGCGCTGATCCACTGGCAACAAGATCGAACTTCTCAACAGATTCCAAATTCTTCAACGCAAAAGCGTGTTTCACCGCGAAAGATCCATTAACAGAACTTCAGAGACAATTTGATCTGATAGTCGCTGATGATGAAGGTCTGAATAGTCATGGAATCATTGGGTTGTTTGAAGACGATGAACACGTGAATCCCGAGCATCGCAAGTTTGGTGGAGTTGATTCCCAAAGAGACCCAGCAGTTGGTGCTGGCGGAGGGGCAAGGAATGCGACCTAAGGGTGGAATTGGTGGAGTGGTGGGTCCAGTGGAGGGAGAAGTTCAGGGTTGGGAGGTCGTAGGAGAGAGTTTGTTGTTGGAAAAAGGTGAAGGCTTTGAATTAGAAACCCATGTCGATAAAACAAGAGAGATTCATACATAAGAGAACGGGGATATAACAGGGGGAACATGAGGCTTGAGTTTGTAGAGCTGTTGCTGATGAGGGTCATCCCAAGGAAATTCTCAGAGAGAAAGAAGAGGGATTTGAGGAGCACGCAGAAAGAGAGAGACGAAGTAGAAGTAGAAGTAGAAGAAGATGCAAAAACATGTGATGGATTTGATTGAAGGCGACAGCTCTGATCGGGAACGACATGTTTTCACCTAATGGCTCTGATACCATCCTAAAACTACATTTTTAGTTGATTAATTATTTGAAAAGTAATGCTGATCTGTATTTATAGATTATACATATTGACTAATAGCGAATTCTCACCATAACTATTGCAAGAAATATATGCTGTAATCCCATAATTACAGCCTATTCTAGCACATGACTCTTTCATAAGACTAAAATTGGGGTTAAAGCTGCTCCAGAGATCATGGCTGCTTTTCCTGACTGCTGCTCTCTCTCTCTCATTCTCTCCCTCATAAAAAGAAAAGGCAGAAAGTGAAGAAAAAAAAGCCGAAGATTTTATCCTTGCCATCCATCATACAGTTTCGTATGCTGCAAATAAATTACTCCAGGTAATGCACGCTAGGTGATACTTATTCAAACATGGGCGCTTTTGCTCTACCTCTTTCTTATGAATATCATGGCGTTTGAATTGCACTAAGCTGGCAACTATTGTTGAGTTGCCTTGGAAAATAATTATATTAACATTCAATTTATGTATTCTATGAAGGGGAGCCTTGGCGCAATGGTAAAAGTTGTCGTCATGTGACCTTGAGGTCACGGCTTCAAAGCGTGGAATCAGCCTCTTGCAAAAATACAAGGTAAGGCTGCCTACTTTAGGCCATTGTGGCCCGCCCCTTCCCCGGACCCCGCATAGGCGGGAGCTTCGTGCACCGGGACTGCCCTTTTTCTCAATTTATGTATTCTCAGGCACCTCAGATACTGAAGCTTTCACGGCTTCATATGCTGTTTGCAAGAGTATATCAATTCTATCATGAAGATTATTGGAAAGACAAATGTAAGGATCCATAGATGTTAGTCCTTAACTTTTGAATTTTCCATGTTGATTCATGAATGCAAGTTAACGTTTTCGCCTTATAATACTGCAGTACCACGATATCAAAAAACAGTGCGAGGGTGACCTCTGTTATGATTTCTCAAACATGGAGAATTCCTGCAGCAGGTAAGTCTGTTAGGGAGGCTCTTGAAGTTGGGGACATAGACTTTGTCACCGTAGTCGGCTGTTCACGAGGCTATTCTCACTGACTGGATGAAAATTTTGGAAGTAGGATCAAACTTCTGGTGTTTGCTGGGGAATATGATCTCATCTGCATCTGGCTTGGTAAATTATCTTTGCTTGCTTAAGTTCCAAATCAACTTTTATGCAATTTTATTTTTCTGGTCTCTGTATCAGGTTTTTGACCAGTTCAATAAAAAACATCCGCCATTGATTCTACCTGCATTTTGGATTCCACAAAAGGGCTCATCACTGGAACAACTTGCTGGCTAAGACAGTAGCAGGGCCATAACCTTGATCCTCTTTTCTTTTAGTACAAGTGTGGACATAGAATTTCAGAAAACCTAGGCATGGGCACTGCAACATCTCCTTTATTTAAATATTTTAGGGTGCTATGTATGGAAGGGGATCCTTAGCACAATGGAGACTTGTCGTCATGTGACCTTGAGGTCACGGGTTAAGGCATAGAAATAGCCTCTTGCAAAATGTAAGGTCAGGCTGCATACTATTGATCCTTGTGGTCTACCCCTTCCCCAGACCCCGCATACACGGAAGCTTCATGCATTGGGGCTGCCCTTTAGGGTGCTATGTATGGCAGCAACCAAATCAATACAGAAAAAAATGTATTAGTTGTCTGTACCCTTTGTTTTTTGTAGGAAAAGCTCTCCCACCTAACACTGCTTCTTACTTGGTTTAAAAACCTTGAAGATCGTGGGGGCGGGCTCCCACGGTCTGCTAGATTGTCATAATAAGAAAATGGGAAAGCATGCATCCATCAGGGTCATGGGAACCCCGTGAAGTGGTAAGGCATTCTTTGTGTACTGGCCCTAGCCCTGTCAAATGCATCAAGAGAGAGCGTCTAAATACTGACATGGTTCCAGACAATTAGAAATTTCTGAAGGTGTTTTCACTTTATACAATGAAATGTTACTTTGTCTTATCAGCTTAAGATTTGTGACGTTTTTGCTGCAATGAACTATCCCATTTTAAGTATTCCTTTCGTTTTATGTACCTAAAAACTGCAGTTTCTGATATCCCAACTCCGAACTTGTGACTAACCAATCCTTCCATAGTCTCAACTCTTGGAGCAGGAAATTCAAGGTGGGTTCAATTAATGGACTGGTCTGGTCACAAAGCATTTGGAGCTTCACCTTATGTGCCATTCATGGATGATGGTTTAGAAGGCGGCATCTTGAAAAGCCATGGTCCTGTTAGTTTCCGGAAGATCTCTCCATTGATACCAGTTTATCCATCACGTTTATCAATCTAAGCCATCTCTTCATGCGTGGATTATCTTATGGATGGTTCCTGCTGGTACACGATGCTGGTCCTATGATCAGCCCAAGGCTGCATTAGAGGTGTTGAAGAGGTCAATCCATAGGAAGCTTGCTGAAGCTTCTGAGGAACCAGAAGACGTTATTGCTGACATATAATAGCCAAAAAACGTCTGGGTGGCCTTGATAAGGTCAGGAACAGATGGATGCATAGTGTTTGTGTAATCATTATCAATGATTTGCTACTCTGTCTGTTATGGTTTTTGGCTGTAAATATTTCCACAAATCGTTCGAAATTACTGTGACTTCAACAAAGGGATCGTATTTTATATTCACACTGGTAACCATAAGTGAAAAAACCAGTAGAAGTTGGTGAAGACTGATATTTTGGGTCAATACAGAGGGACGAATTAATTTGGTGGAATCGTTGGGTTGAATTGTGCTTATGACGGCTTGCTAATGAGGGGCAGCACGGTAAACAAAGTAATAAAAAAGAAAAAATTAATACAAATATACGCATAATACGTCTTTTACAGTAGTATTAGTGGTTCTTCAGATGAAATGAACTGATTTGAGATGAGATGATATGAAATCTAGCTTGAGATGACTTAACATGGCTTGAGAGGACCAAATTTGGCATGAGATGGCTGAAAATGCAATTTCACTAATATGAGATGATTTTCATCATAAACAACACTACCAGTGAGATGAGGAGATACTATTTCATCTCACCTCAGCTCAAGCACCAATGACAATGATTTGGTCCATATTATCTCACATCACTTCAGGTCATCTCATCTCAAACACCACTAACCCTTGCAAGAGATAATTGAAGCCTCGTATATGCAAAGGATCTATGCACTCTAGAGCAAGTGCATGTACTATGGCGTGTTCCATGCCAAATGCCCTTAAGATTTGGGTGACTGTATTAACCTCTTAGTCTTATTATGCATAACCACATATGTGGTGTTGGTGGTTCTTGAGATGGAATCCGCTTATGTAAAATGAGATGACATGAGATCTAACTTGAGATTATTTAACCTATCTTGAGATAATCAAATCTGACATGAGATAAAGTGAGATGACTGGAAATTCAATTTAACTATGAGTTAATTTGAGATGATTTCCATCTTAACTCATCCATACCATTAACTGTGAGATGAGATGATACTATTTCATCTCTTCTGAGTTCAAGCACCAATAACTATGATATGATCCATATGATCTCATATCATGCTAGATCTATAAGCCTTTCTATCTCAATGTTTACACAAATCAGAAGCGTATTAGCAGAAGCAAAATTAAACAAGAATGGATAGGTACTTACCTCCAGCCATAACAGTAAGGTTTTCTTCTTCATAGTAGTTCCTTTTAAGGATCTGAGAAAGCTTTTCTGAAATCTTCTAATTCTAAGCAGTGTACAATGATGGAGAACATAGAGACGTCTACTTGAATCAGGGATACGTCTACTTGAATCAGGGATCCTATATATGTGTGTGTGTGTGTGTGTATACATGTATATATATATATATATATATATCTCAGGGATCCTATATATATATATATATATATATATATATATATACACACATACACACACACACACACACACACACACACACACACACACACATATATAACTATTTAATAGCAGTTAGCAGTTATCCTTCCATCAAGGATAATTGCCATGAACAATTAACACACATGACTAAAATATGTCAGTTTTTGAATTAAATGTTATGGACCACCGAAAATGTCTAACAAAGATCATCTCATCTCAAGCACCACTAACCCCCTAATAAACTTCTGGTTCAGCTATAGAACAATCATAGCTGATGACAAGACACCTTAATCTAAGACATCCATGTAACAACATTTAAGATTTTCTTTAAATTTTACAGTTCTTTAAATCCATAAAGAGCCATTCTTTCAAGATACTAAACAACTACTTCAAGCAATGCAATCATGTAAAATAAAATTAAAAGCTTTTTGAATTATTATTATTTTATTTTTAAAGTTAGACACCCCTTACCACCCAAGACTCCCTGCACCACAATGCTAGAAGGCATTTGTGTTGCCTTTTGAATTTTTTAATCTTTAAATCCAAGCATAGCCATTCTTTCAATATACTAGTCAACTATTTTGGGGTAATGCAATCATTGTTAGAGACACCTATAAAGATCTCTTCGATTTCTTTAATGATTAAATATGAAAAAGGCCATTCCTTCAATATTCTTATCAACTGCTTAGGATAACATGATCATGATAAGGGACATCTATAAAACTATACTAAGATTTGTTTAAAATTCTTTAAATAGATGTGAGTGGTGCTTGAGATAAGATTAAACTAACTTGAGATGACATGAGATGATTTGAGTTGGTTAAGATTGCTTAAATTTGGCATGAGATGAAGTGAGGTGACTTAAAATATCACTTAAGTTGGGTTGAGAAGAGTTGAAGGAGATTTATTTAGATGGATTGAGATGAGTTGGAGGAGATGGTAGAGATGACTTGATATGGCTCATTTTCATCTCAAGCAAAATATAGGGCGGCTGAGTTTTGGGGCGAGAAATGGCTCTCATCCACTCTAGGAATGACATTAGATAAATGAGATGAGATGGCTTGAGATGGAAGTGATATGGAAACCACAAACAATTGAAGTAAAATAAGATTGAGATTTCTCATCTCATCTCAAGCACCATTAATAGTGAGTTGGGATGAGATATTTTCATCTAATCCCATCTCCAGCTCCACTAACAGTAAAATGAAGAAATGTTACTTTGATCATTTGATCTCAGCTTAAGCACTACTAATAGTGATATGGGGCTTATCATCTCATCTTAAATCAGATAGTGTCATCTCAAGCACCACTAATCCCTCTTAATGTTTTAATCCTGAGAATCCACTTTTTCAAGATACTAATCAATAACTTCAAAGAATGCACCACAAATGTGTAGCATAGATGGGTAGATGATAAGGTATCTCTCCGTTGCAATTCTTGTGTTAGTTTGGGATTAGATTAAGGAAAGTTTGCAAGTGTTATTGTTAGATCATGTGAGAGAAAAAAGGAAAAAAACTTACGACCATGCAATCACATGATCGGAGAAAAGACGATCTAATATATTGGTGGTAGCCCATTGTCACGACCCGGGTTTTCCCATGCATTTTTAAATGCAATACCTAAATTCCTAAGGCGGGATGCATCCCTATTTGAAAACCATTCTATAAAAACCATGCAATGCAGCAGAAAACCTTTAGTTTTAAACTCATTTTTGAAAACCCCGAGTGTCATTTGCCTTCACAACAACCAAAGTAGTTTTTTGAAGAACTTCAGAAATCATAAATATTTTTCCCCATGTCTTTCCAGTCACAGCACACAGCCCAACTGTAATTAAATACAACTTCATGTCCAAAGGGTTGAGAGTTTACTTACATGTATAACTTTCTTCTTTTTGATTCACTTGCTCGTAGCACTAATATCTCCTAAGGCGTCTTCTATTTATGAGTGGAACTATCCTGAAAAATGTTAAGGATAGGGTGAGTATATACTATACTCAGTAGGAGTCTATCATTACTAGTTTTATAATGCATGCGATGTTTTAAAATCATATGCTCTTTCCAAAACATGTGCATGTCAGAATACTCAAGTTCAATATCGACATCAAAATCCATTGTCAAACTGAAATACTAACGACTTAAAGGATCATATAATCCAAAATCGAAAGTATCATATACATATATATCATAACATCATGATATGCATAAAATGCTTCATGGAATCCAACTCATGGATCTCTAGTATGGTATAGTCGACCAACCTCATATCATGCCATATGCAATGCACATAAATCATCAAACCATAGGGTCCACTATGCCCACGACCTCCTCGCCGTGTGGTCCCCGGGTACTTGAGGACACTCGGTCATAGCCTCCACGGGGCCTATGACACGTTGACCCAGTGCCGTGACACCAGTGGTAGCCCCCTGTACCACATGCAGTCGACGTAGGGACTTGCCTCTTTTTGGGCGTGGTACTCATCCAACTACTAGTGGTAGAGGCCGGGTGGCCAACCCAGACCCCTCGGCATAGCACCCACGGGCTTACTAGCCCAAATCACATAAGATCAAATAAGTCAAAACCTCTTTTCAAAACCTGTCCTCTTTGGGTCCCTCACAACTGCCTGGCCCTTGGCACTCCAGCGTCTTTTGGCAACCCTCAAGGACATGCAATCTTTGCAAGTACTTAAATCATGCAATGTATGCACTTGTTTGCAAAACATATATGTGCATAATGTATATGCAATTCTTTACAAAACATGTCTATGTACAAAGCATTTATCACATGCATGCTGAAATAAGTCATGCTAAACAAGTCATATATTTAAAACATATGTTCTCAAAACAATAATAGTTCTTTTAAAAGAATCTAATAGTAATAGAGCACCTACCTGGCTAGGTCGTGCTAAACCTTTTGTCCTCAGACGCTCCTGATCATGGTTTGGGGAATCAAGGTTAGTTTGGCCTATCTTTTATGGGTTTTAGAGTAATTGGTCTTATTACTTAGGCATTAGGAGTCCATCCCTATGCCTACGGGTGTCCTAAGGTCCTAATTGGGCCTTGGTATCCTCAATTTTCCAATGTTCTAGTGGCCACGTGTCACCATCCTATTCTAAGGGTCATTCCCACCTTTGATTGGGCCTTGATAAGGGATTTTATAGTTTAAATATGTCCGCGTCGTCGACATAGACACAACGCCTTTTGCGGCGCCTCAATCAGAGTTTTAGATCTCAAGTTATAAGCATTTTAGTGTCGTACGTACATATGAGTCTTAAAAATAAAAAGACGGAATGATAGGGCGCTGTGCGTCTGCGATGTGCACCCTGGCTTCCTTAAGGAACCAAAAAACTGCGACGCTAGCGTACTGCCGCCTGCGACATTCGCCTTAGCGGGCGCGTCTGCAGACGAGCAGAACTTCCCGCCTGTCTCTCTCTTTTGCGGGCGCGTCCCTGGACGCGCCCGTTTGGTTTTTCAAATGCGGGTCGACGCAGGTCGACGTGCCTATTGGATCGTCTGGCTCGTTGGGGACCCGGGTCGTCCTCAGGTCACCCTGGTTCGACCCTGTCGATGGAGGGTTTTGGAGGGGGCTCTCACCACCTTTGAATGGCGGTGGAGAAACCTCCAGAATGGCGATGATTTCTCCTCCAATCACCGCCGTTTTAGAACCCTCTAAAGGTTGAAGATGAAGGGGTGCCCGTATCAAAACGGGCCCCTGTGTTTTTTGCAGTTAAATCCGTTTTTTGTGAAAATTATAGTTTTGCCCCTGAACTTCAAAGGGCCATAACTTGCTCATTTTAACTCCGTTTTGGGTGATTTTGGTCTCGTTGGATTCTTTTCTCTGATATGCATCTAATGGAACCATTTTTAGGACCAAATTCCTGGGTTCAGTTAAGGTGAATAGTGAAATGACTAAAATGCCCTTATCTTCAAAATTGAACTTTTCATGGGATTTTAATATTACAAAAATTGGGGTCATTACACCCATGCTAGGTAAAACTAATACCATGAGGTGCCAGATTGCCTCTTTGTACTTTTAGCTGTCGAGTTCTTGATCAAGTGACTGGCATTCAAAAACTTGATAGTAATGTATGTCTCTCTATTCCCTTTTGGATGGCTAATAGTCATGGCTAACTAGCAAGTAATGCGTTTAGATCTAGTTAAAGTCACTTTGGCATGGGTCACCAACCATGTCCATGATGGGTCTCGGCGCAGAGTGTCAAGTTAAATAATATAGTTGACATGACAACTGAGGTTTTTTTCTTTTTTAAATATAATTACATGCTACATGAGGGTTTGGTCATATGATATGCATTTATTGTTTGATTAATGAATATGTAAGCTATTTACTATAAAAAGAGAAAAGTACACTTTGGTCTATACATCTATTTACTTATGAGACTTTATTCTTAAAGTTGTAGAAAAATAGTTTAGTCCCTGTAGTTATTGCTTTGGATTACACTTTAAGAAGTAAAGTATCATAAGTGAATACTTTTGTGAATTAAAGTATATTTTATCTTTTAAAAAATTAATAAACTATTATATGTGGAGCTCAACCTTTAGTTTTACATACGAAAAGTTAATAAAAATATTAAGTGCAACCTAAAATAATAGTTTTAGGAGTAGATTGGAACTTTAAGACTAAAAAAGTAAATAGTTCCAAGGACTAAAGTGCATTTTTGTAAATAAAAAAGAAGAAGAAGAAGAAGAAGAAGAAGAAGAAGAAGAAGAAGAAGAAGAAATTGCTCTAGAGATTTTATAAGTTTAAATAAGAGTATGCACCCAAGAGGAGAGGAAGGAGTATATGCCCTCCTTTCATGCATGGTAATTTTTCTGGATATGTGACATTCATCATGTTTAGAATACTAAAAATATATAAATCATGAAAAATCAACTCATTTGGATAATCCTAACTACATGTTTTGATTCTTTGAAAAATTAATAAAAATGAATGGTATGGTTTTCTGTCTAAAGAAACATGGGCTAAAAACCATTCAATGCGCATGAATTTAATATTTGGCTACTTAACTCATTTATGAATGGGGTTAGGTCTACCAAAAGGTTTTTCAATGGATAAAAACAAGGGCATGTACTCTTTCCTCTCCTCTTGAACATGTACTCTTATCATTAATCTCCTTTATTTATGGAAATTGTGACATGTCCATTTTACAACTAAGAGCAATAAAGCTAGGTCATCAAATTGATGAATGACTCTTAAGGCTAAGTCGAAGATGGATAGTTTGTATCACAACTTCGGAAACCACTTGTACTTAACCCTAGCCACCCTTGTTCATGTGCATATGTTTGTATGTATGCTCAAATAGGCGTGCTAACATGATTGAAATCTTTTTCTTGAACATATTCCGATGTATGCTTTGCTCTGTGCATCTACATTCCTCCGTTCTTGATCATATATTGGTGTGTGTTTTGCTCTATGCATTATACGTTCCTTTGCTAAGTTATAATGTCAATTTTGGCCCCATCCTATAACTTAATAAAGGATATAATAGATTTACTAATTAATAACAAAGAATTATTAATTAATTAAAAAGAAATATCTCTAATTCAAACCACCCAATTGTTGAGTTGGCCATAAAAAATTAGTGCTATGTTTCCTTGAAGGAAATTTCTTCATAAACCATCACAAATTGCTTGGTTTGCACATGAGGTTGTTTGAGGTAGGAGAAGGAACTCGCGCCTGCATGGATCCAGTGGCTTTGCTTAGGAGGAGGACATGAAGCTTGCTTTGAACCAACTTCCTCTTTAAAATTCAATATCAATCACTAGCCATTTCTCTTTTGAACCAAATTGAAGATGACGAAACATGTTCAATTGGAGGGTAATGAAAACATAGCTGAGGTAGGAGGAGGCTGTAGATGACAAGGTTGAACAAGAGTTGTTTAAGATGGAAAAACATAAGAGACTTAGCATCATTCTCTCCTTAATGTTACAGATGCAAGTTGACTGTGCTATCCACAAGCGCTTTTGCACTAGCTTTAGGAAGAATTTTGCCTTCTCAACACTCTTGCAACCAATATTGACTCCTATAACTTTCCTCATGTAGTCTTTTTCCCTTTTTACAGTCGCTTTACAAGCTAGATAAATTGGTTCTCTATGTCACGTGCTGAAGGTACATTTTTCCTTCCCTAAATTATATTGAGAAATGCTAAACTAACCACATCATCCATGGAATATTGTGACCATATTTTTTGGACTGCACCTTTGCATGATCTGACTTTCATCTAATTTCTCTAGATTTAGATATCTTACAATTTAAAAAACATGTAGTTTGGATAATCTTAGCATCTACAAAGTATTTGACAAATTATACTTAGAAAAGGAAATTTTTAAAATTTTATAAACAACATACTATTTATGTTTTAGAAGTTAGAATCATCCATAACATATGATTTTTAACCTAAAGTTCACCAACACACTGCTTACTCCAGATGGGAGCAGCCATAGATCTTCCAAAACCTATTCTCTTAATCTTTTCCTGGTTGCAATTATATTTGGCTTTCAGGTTTGATGTTATAGTTTATAACTTAGACCCTGAAACTTAAATGCGGATATAACTTAATAAGAAGCTTGAGTGTGCTTTTAATTTGCACTCGGAAGGGGCAAGATGAGAAGAAGCCCAAAGATGGCAAGGTCCCAACAACCAGTCTCCGAGTGCCGAAAGCAAAATGGGGAAAAGCTGGGAAAAAGCGGAAAACAAACGTAATCGACAAACCGAAAGAAGAACAACGAAAGTTGGTTGAAACAAAATCGCACACCATTCAACTCCCCCCCTCTCCTCCTCTCTCCCTCTCTTGCCTTGCACTTCACATTCTCTCTCTCTCTCTCTCTTCACCTTTCCACTCCATCCCCATTCCCACATTTCCTCCCACTCGTTTCTCCCAGCCCCTTAAATCCCCCGAGTGCTCTCTTTGTATTTCTCATCTAATACCCAGGAAACAAGAACCATGAAACCTCTCTTTCTCCTCTTTCTCTCTCTATTTTTCTTCTCTTCTTCTGCTTCTTCAATTCCTGATGATCTCCGTCTCCCTGATATAGCCACTTTCCCATCCACACAGGCCCAAAAGCTAATTCGCGAACTCCATCTTTTTCCCAAAGATGCTGTTTCTGAATCACGTGAACATGATTCTACTCCCCTTAAACTCGTAGAAAAGCGATTTGGGTTTTCCGATCTCGCTGCTGCTTCTGGTGTGTCTGTTGAAGATCTGGGTCACCATGCTGGATACTATCGCCTTCCACATACCAAGGCCGCTAGGTACTTTGTGAATATATCACATTTTGCATCGTTTTGTTTCTTGTCTATTTAATTCTCAATAATGGGGCCGTAGATTTTTGGTTTCTCTGTTTATCAATTTGGAGATTCATTTGAAGCTGTTCAGTTTTCTGCTCCATGAATGTTCTCCAGAAATATCATGTAACTTGGTTAATGTTTTGTGCATTTCATGGAAATGAGTTTAGGCACCCCCCCATTTCATGGGAGAAGTGATGGGACCTACCCACATAGTATGAGGGGGCCTCCCACCTCAAGCTTTGTTGACGATGCATTTTTATGCCTTCTATGTTGGCTTGCCAAATATGGGCTGAATGTCTTGGTAACAGTCCTGAATTCTTGTTTCTGATTCTTTGCAGGATGTTCTACTTGTTCTTTGAATCACGCAATAGTAAGAACGATCCTGTTGTCATATGGTTGACTGGGGGGCCTGGATGTAGCAGCGAATTGGCAGTATTCTATGAAAATGGACCTTTTACCATAGCAAACAACTTATCTCTCGTATGGAATGATTATGGTTGGGATAAGGTATTGATATTTTACTCTCATCTTCCATAGTTACTACTCGGTTCCTTAGAGAAAGCTACTTTCCGTAGATTGAAACTCTAGTTTCACAAATTGCCTATGACACTTGGTTTAGAATAAAGGAGTTGAATTAAGGATCCCAGCCTTACACATGGTTATCCTCCTTCATCTTTTGTGAATTTGAAGTAATAATTGATGCTTCTTTCAAGTATAGTTCCAGAGAATCAGTTTATTGAGTGAGCTTCAGTCCATAGCTGAGTTGGAGGTGCTTGACCCTTGATCATGAGATCATGGATTTTACATACCAAGAGAAAAAAACAAAAGAAAGAAAAACATCAGTTAATCAGTGATTAACTTCTAATGGTTCTTTATTCATTTTTCCTCTGCTTGTTGTCTTCTATTTTATTCTTCATCAAGTCTGCATTCTTGATAACTTAGTAAAAATAGAGAAGAAGAAGAAGAAGAGATAAGAAGGTTGTTGTACAAAAAGAGTGAATTGGGTACTTATTTTCATTGATTTGTCTAAACGAGTAAAAGAGTAAATGCCCTTTATTGGGAATATACAAGTGTTTCGAACACAATAACATTCTATCTCAAGCTAGTTTCTCCTGGAAACATTAACAGCTCAACTGGATGATTGTGACTATCTGCAGTTAGCTGTTATTAAACACACCCATATTATAAATTCAGGTTCAAACCCATTGTTCTAAAATTATTCAGACATGTTATTTTAACTTTAGAAGGGGAGCCTTGGCGCAACGGTAAAAGTTGTCGTCATGTGACCTTGAGGTCATGGGTTCAAGGCGTGGAATCAGCCTCTTGCAAAAATGCAAGGTAAGGCTGCCTACTTTAGGCCATTGTGGCCCACCTCTTCCCCGGACCCCGCATAGGCGGGAGCTTCATGCACTGGGGCTGCCTTTTTTATGGTATTTTAACTTTCATTCTAGTAAAGTACCAAACAGTTGTTCCAATTTCAGTTATGTGATTCATGTTCCACTTTGTAGTTATGACTATTATCACCAATGTAACTGAAAAAGTATCCTATGCATCCTTGTCTCTTGAGTGAAGATAGAACTTCTACACTCTCCTTTGTGGCCCTTATGTTGATGAACCTAGTTGCGGTTGTCAATCCAAGTTCTTTGTGCTTATTTAGGGCATATTCAAACTTATCTAATTGGAAAACACAATCATGAGTATCTGTTGTTTCAAAACCTAGTGCTTCTTATAGATTTCCTTTAGATTTCAATATAAGAATATATTCTTGATATCTTACTGTTCCAAGCTAGGCAAGGCTTAGATTATCTGGATCGTATTCTTCTTAACAGGGGATTGCTTGTTCCTTCTTTGTCTAGTCCTGCAGATTATATCTTTTACAAATCTAGCTTAGAATTATGGGTTTCCCATTTGTAACCAATGAATTTATTGCCAATAGGTCTAGCCATAAGATATTCATTTTTATACAGGAATTCATTGTCTCCACCTTGGCATCTATCCATTAACTATTCTTTAGTAGATTAAGAACAAAGTTAAGGTATCTTGTCCACTGACACAGTCAAGAATTTGATTGCTAAGGATTTCTTAGTTTCTCTTTGTGCAAGATAATCTTTTTCAGAAGGTTTTGCTATACCACCCTTTCTAGGCTGATTTTTCTGTTTGATAAACTGTTTCATCATAAAGGAATGCTGATTTCTTAGTCACCTTCTTTAGTAGATGAAGGAAGAAGTGTTGCAGAAGCTAGAGATCTATGTGGATAAAGTTCATCAATTGTGCATTTCTTAGGAGTCACAGTATGTGTAGTTAAAATACTTTATGCAGACTATAGCACTAATAGCCATTGCAGTCATCATCATATCCAACAATAACACATGTGACAGCCTAGGCTGATAGTTCAGGATTGAGGCCAGATATTGAGACAATAGATGTGAGTCCCCCATGGTTCCATATCATTATAATCAGGTGAATGATTGGTTAACATTTCTGCTAGAAATACACTATGACGCAAACAACTGGGGGTCTATAATAATACAAAGACCAGTACAGAAAAATCTTAGCCCAAGATGCTTTGGAGCCACATGAAATAACATGGGTAATCTAGCCTCTGTAACGTAGAGATGATTCCTTTCTACAATACCATTTTGAGATGTTGCCAGTGACAAAAAGGAACAGAGAATATAAAGTCAATGAGCAAGCATAGAAAAATCTGGGCATATCCTTTACAGGGATTCCATTTCTCATCCAATTTAAGAATGTAAGTAGCCAATTTTTTCAAGGGTTTATGGTTGCTTGTTTAACATGGGATCATGGATTCCCTCCTCATACTAACAAGATGAATGATCATTTGACTGCTCCTTTTTGGAGCAAATTTTTTCTTTTTTCTTTTGAAGGATGAACCCAAAATTTTTATTAAGTAAAGAGAACTTACAAAGAGAGCAGGAAGCTGATCTGAGCAATCACAAACGTGACTAGTCATTCAAGACCCAGAAATATCAGTTGCTAATTCACAGTTTTATGGTAGCTTGTTTTGCTTTGGCATGGTTCATGGATTTTTGCACCTCCTAGCTTGTAATGCTCCATAAGTGTGTGCCTGCTAGGTTTCTCTGCATCCTCATGCTGAAATTTATATTTGTACATATATAATGAAAATGGAATGGAAGGTAAGATGTAGCAAGGCCCACTTCGCATTCCTGCATGACGGCTATCATCAGCTCCAAGAGAAAATTAATGCCTAAAGAGTGTAAAACATAAAATACATCTCCTAGTAACTTGATTGGTTGATTAGTCTTGTGAAATTCAGTGACCATCCAGAAATTGTGTCAGAAATATCATATTTGGAAGGTGTAGGGTATCTGACTACGATCCATATCTGTTTTAAACATATAGTTGTGATTCCCTTTTTTTCTGTTGTTGATGGATGTGTTTCTTCTTATAAAGCATAAACAATAAGTTGGGCGCAGATTTCTAGCTCATTGAAGTCATAATGCTCTTCTCCTCATGGGAATCTAATTATTTTTTTGTTCTAAATCTGCAGGCATCAAACCTTTTATATGTTGATCAGCCTACAGGAACTGGTTTTAGCTACACTACCGATAAAAGCGATCTCCGTCATGATGAAATAGGGGTCAGCAATGATCTATATGACTTTTTGCAGGTCCGTATATTTTTCTTATCAGCTGTTACTAAATAATGGTATTAACTGATAAGAGTTGCTTGTTGCTAACTCCTTATGCCCATATACTTCAATATGAAGTAAGAAATTTGTCAAGTAACTTCTTCATATAACCATTGAAAATGTTGCTACCTCAGACTTAGTTTTGCTGGGATCTAAGTATGAGTTGTGAAAATCACTTACTTCTCTTCAAATCCATCATCTGGAATCTCTTAGAGATTTGCTTTTCCTTGTTTAGTTGTTTTTTTTTAGGAGTCTGCAATTACCAGACCATAGAACTACTGTAATTACTGGTCTTATAATTAATATATGGGTGCAAACCCCAAGATATTATTACTTGGAGAGATGAAGAAAGACGAGAGCTTTGATTCAAAATAAATGGACTTGTTCTCCATGAGAAGAAATTTATTGAAATTCCTAGATTGGCTCTTCCCACAGGAAGCATCTAGCTTATTTCATTGATGAATCCAAATTATGATGATATAAAAGAGATTTCTTATCCAAACCATCGAACCGTGGTTTTTAACCAACAACGTGATTCTGTCTGGAGCAGAGAGATCATTGATATGGTTTCCTGTAGCCATTATCTTCAGTTCTCCCACCCACAACACTTATCATTTTATTCATGGTGATGCTATTTCATATTTCATATCAACTCTTAGTTCATGTGAGTTTTGGATAATTCTGCTTAAGTGAACTTCCTGGAGAACCTGAAGGCACATTTGAGTATTTCTAAGAAGAGCTTGATAATGCTAGCAAGTGGCTCCTATTAATAACAATGTACTCTATTGGTCAGCTATAGAGGTGTTGAAATTAGAAACTTATTGACTCTACTTGTTATTGTCATTGTGGGTGATGAAATTTTTGAGTATGGGATCAGAAATTGGTAAACTCAGAACAGGGAAGGCTATATTCAAAAATGAAAATTGTACTCTGAGATATACATTTTTAAAGGAGTTCAAATTGTTTCTAGTTTTTCATCATTGTCATTTATTATGTTATTCAGATTTTACTTTCCAACGGCTGGATTAGGTCTTATTTTCTGTTTCTTTTCCTTTTCTCATATTCACTATTTATCAAATATATATGTTCATTTACAATTGTCTGATTCCAGTACTGAGGTTTTATCTCTTATGATTCCAGGCATTTTTTGCCGAACATCCGCAGTATGCAAACAATGATTTTTACATAACTGGGGAATCTTATGCTGGACACTACATTCCTGCTTTTGCCAGTCGAGTTCACAAGGGAAACAAAGCTAAAGAAGGCATTCATATAAACTTAAAGGTACGACCTGATTCACAGTTTTTTTATTCTTTCGATTGCCATTCACAGTTTATTTCTTTTATTATGTTTTCTCTTCCATACTTACATGATTGGAAAATATGATTATGTAGGGTTTTGCCATTGGTAATGGACTTACTGATCCCGCAATCCAGTACAAAGCATACACAGATTATGCATTGGAAATGGGACTAATTCAAAAAGCTGACTACAAAAAAATTAACAAGTATATTCCAGCATGTGAACTGGCGATAAAACTCTGTGGTAATTTGTCTCTGTTTCTGAGAATGTCTAATTATCTCATTGGTTGTTATTTCCTGCCATTTGTATAGTTTTCTTTTTTATGAAAGTATGCTTAAGTTTGGATACAACAAGTCTTCTTTTCCTCATATGAGCATTTACTAGAACCTCCTCCTACCATCACAGCTGCATCTAGTGTCTGTGAGCAAATTGCCATTTTAGGGAAAAGAAAAGGCCGAAGACTGAACATGTCATCCTTGCTAGTCATCAAATAGTTGTGTTCTGGTACATAATTTTTTTAACAACTTACATGTCACTTTCTGATGAATGTCGTGGAGTTACGTTTTTCCCAAATGCTCTAATCTACCAACTATTATTGATTTTTAAAAAACAGGCTGCACAGTTCATGAAGCTTAGGGTCTGGGGAAGGGGCGGACCACATGGGTCTATAGTACGCAGCCTTACCTTGCATTTTGCAAGAGGCTGTTTCCATGCCTCGGACCTGTGACCTCAAGTTCACACGACGACAACTATGCCATTGCGCCAAGGCTCCCTTCAGCTATTATTGATTTTTCTTGGCAAATAATTATGTCGACACTTAGTTTGATATTTGTTATTGTCAGGTACCTCTGGTAAAGTAGCTTGCACGGCTTCCTATCTGGTTTGCAACACAATATTCAATTCCATCATGAAGATTGTTGGAAAGACAAATGTAAGGATTCATGATTCAACATGAATTTTGGGTGTTGAATGCATCTCTAAATTTAACATGGAGTGTTGTAATACATGCAGTACTATGATATCAGAAAGCAGTGCGAGGGGGATCTTTGTTATGATTTCTCAAACATGGAGAAATTCCTGAAGCAGAAGTCTGTGAGGGACGCACTTGGAGTTGGGGACATAGACTTTGTGTCCTGTAGTCCATCTGTATACGAGGCTATGCTCACTGACTGGATGAGAAATTTGGAAGTAGGCATCCCTGCCCTTGTTGAGGACAGCATTGAACTGCTGGTGTATGCTGGGGAATATGATCTCATATGCAACTGGCTTGGTAAGTTACATTTAGTTTTTGTGTTTGAGTTGCAAATGCACTTTCCTTGAACTCAATAATTATGGTTGCTCTATTGAGTTCTTTTACCAGTTCAGAAGGGAAATTGTGCCCCTCTACCTGCATTTGGGTCCACACTAGAGCCAATAACCAAGGGCTCCTCATGGAAACAACTTGCTGTCTTGGATAGTTGTAGTTCATAATGCTTTGATCCTTTTCTTTACAATATCAGTGGACATGGACATTTCAGAAACTTGGAGAAGATACTGCAGTATCTCCACTATTCAAATATTAAAGGTGCCATGTATGGAAGTAACTATATTACAGCTGTCAAATCAGGTTCATCATCATCATCAAGGCCTTATCCCAATTAGTGGTCAGTCACATGAATCTTGTTCCTCCATTCTCCTCTATTAAGTGTCATGGCTTCATTTCCAATGTTTTAAAATCTTTTCTCACCACTGCTATCTACATTCTTTTGGGCCTTCCCCTTGCCCTTTTAGAACCTTTGACCTAGATCGCCTCACTCCTTCTAAGTGGTGCCCCTTTTGGTCTATGTTGGACATTTCCAAATCATCTGAGTCTAATCTCCCTCATCTTATTACTTATTGGTGCTACTCCTAAATTTCCTCTAATGTTTCTTTTCTAACTCTATCCTCTCTTGTCTTGCCACTCATCTATCTCAATATCCGCAGTTTGACGACGCTCATCCTAAGTATATGTTGTTCCTTAACTGCGTAATACTTTGATCCATAGATTATGGCTGGCTTTTCAGCCGTCCTATAGAATTTTCCTCTCAATTTGAGTAGCACCCTCCAATCACACAGAACTCCAGAGGCACATATCCATTTATTCCAACTAGCTTGAATTCTCTAGGTAACCTCCCTCTCAATCTCTCCACTCTCATGAATTATCGATCACAAGTATTGAAAGTTTTCTTTTAGAGGGACTTCTTGGTTATCAATCTTTAATGGTGCTCCACTCCAACTCTTTTTGCTAAAATTGCATTCAATATACTCTATCTTAGTTCAACTAATTTTAAATACTTTAGATTCTAATGCATCCTTCATAACTCTAGCTTTGTGCCTACGCCCTCTCTTATCTCATCAATCAAAACTATATCATCTGCAAATAACATGCACCATGGAATCTCCTTGTATAGATGTTTTATTAACTCATCTATAATCAACATGAAAAGGTACGGGCCCAATGCCAATCCTTGGTGCAATCTTATAGTGATAGGAAAATCATCAGTCTCTCTGCTATTGGTCCTAATGTTTGTTACTGCTCCCTCATACATATTCTTAATTATATTTATTTACCTCCATGAAATCCCTTTCTCTCCCAACACCCATCATATTAACTCTCTAAGGACCCTCTCATATACTTTTTTTAAGTTAATAAAGACTGTGTTGAGGTTCTTCCTCATCTCTCTATACTTCTCTTTCAATTGTCTAAGCAAAAAAATAGCTGTCATGGTAGACCTCTCAAGCATGAAACCAAACTGGTTTTCCTATACAGTTGTCCCATGCTGTGGCCTCTCAAAATATTTCATAGTATAGCTCATAAGTTTGATCCCTCAATAATTAGTACAACTTTGTATGTGTCCTTTATTCTTGTAAATTGGTACAAGAGAGCTCTTCCTCTATTCATTTAGCATTTTTTTCAATTTCACAATCTTATTAAATAATTTTGTCAACCAAACTACCCTAGTATCTCTCATATACTTTCATACCTCTATTGGTATACCATCAAGTCCCAGAGCCTTTCTTGATTTCATCTTTTTCAAGGCCTCTTTCACTTGAGGTATTCTAATCCTACAATCATATCTATAATGCCCAACATTATTTGGGTTTGCGGTACTTCCAATCCTCGTATCTTCAAGGTAATTGTCATTTAGTAATTTTTTAAAGTAACTTTCCATCTTTGTTTGATCTTGTCATCTTTTATTAGTATCCTTTCGTCATTACTTCTAATGCACTTATTGTTGTTTAAGTCCTTACTATTTTGTTCTCTTACTTTTGCAAGTTTAAACACGTCTTTCTCACTTTTTCTTAATCTTAATCTATTGTATATATCAACATATGCCTTGAGTTTAGCCTCACCACTCTCTTAGCAACATTTTTAGCATTCTTATATTGCTCAAAGTTTTCGTTAGTTTTAGTCTTCTACCATGCTTTAAAAGACACACATTTATCTTTAATAACTTTTTGCACTTTTTCACTCCACCCCCAAACTTCCTTTATTGGTAGCCTTTTACCTTTAGATACTCTTAGGACATCTTCTATCTTAAAGGACTTGGCCATATTAGTCCACATGGTGTTTACTTGTTTCATCGTTCCAATTTCCTTCTACTATCAACTTGTTTGTAAATGATGTTATCTTCTCTCCTTTTAAGTTCCCCCACTTAGTTTTTGGACACCTATTAAGTTCATTTCCTTTCTTCCATATGTAGATATTCATAACCATTAATCTATGTTGTGAGGTTGGACTCTTAATGGGTATCACCTTACAATCCTTACACAGTAATCTTTTGGCATTCTTAAGTAGGAAAAAGTCTATTTGGCTTTGATATGATACGCTTTTAAAGGTCAGTGAGTGTTCATCCCTCTTCTTAAAGTACGTGTTTGCTATAGCTAGGTTATATGTTAAGGCAAAATCGAGCATAGCTTCCCCCATCTCATTTTTTTCTCCAATGCCGTACCCCGAAGGTACCCTATCATATCCTTCTTTTTCATTTCCAACATGATCATTAAAATAGGCTCCTATAAATATCCCCTCTTTGTTGGGAATGTCTTGCATCACTCACTCCCTATCTTTCCAGTACTCTCTCATGATTCTATCCTCTAACCCTATTTGGGATCCAATGCACAGCAATGCTTACAAGGAATGCCCTAGCTTGAGGGAATGGTACTTGACGCAAAACCCTCCTCCTTTATCCGGGCTTGGGACTGATTGCAATAAAACCATATAGAACTAAAACCACATAGGCAGAGTTTGTCAAATCATGTTACAAACAAAAATAATGTTCTGCATAGCCATATGTATCTGTCTACATCTATGATACAGGCATCCTCCTGAGAGTATAAATACACACACACACTCCCGAAAGAATATGTATGTGTTTGTGTGTGTATTAGTGTAGCAATAGACTGATATTGCTACATATTGCAGAAAACATGAGAAGGATACTGCAGTATCTCCACTATGAAAATATTAAAGGTGCCATATATGGGTGTAACTATGTTTCAGAAAACATGGAGAGGGATACTGCAGTATCTCCACTATTTAAATATTAAAGGTGCCATGTATTGCAGTAACTATATTACAGCTGTCAAATCAGGTTACAAACAAAAATAATTTTCTGCATCGCCATATGTATCTCTCTATATCTATGTTGCAGGCATCTTCCTGAGAGTACACACACTCCAGAAAGAACATAAGTAGTATGTGTTTGTGTGTGTATCAGTGTAGCAATACATTGTCTTTGCTTGTCACAAGAAAATATTTCCCATCTAACACTGCTTGTTAGCTGATTTTAAGTTTAAGACTCTTGATTTTGGTGTATATTCTATAAATCATGGGTGATCTCCCATGGTCTACTAGATTGTCATAACAAGAGAAATGGATTAGCACGTTCACATCGATAGGAGCCAGGAAATGCCATGAAATGGTAGGAGATCTGTTGTGCATTGGCCTGGGTCCCATCAAATGCACCAATTTGTGGAGACAAAATCAGATTCTCAGATGAGTCAAAACAACTAGAACGTTTGAAGTTGTTCCGTATTTATAAAAGATTATGTATTTTATTTCATCAGAATAAGATTTAAGAGGCTCCTGTTTGATGAGTTATTCTAGTTTTGACATTTCTTTCATTTTTGTCATCCAAAACTCCAGTTTCATAACTCTGCATTTGTTCTCTCAACTCGTAACTGAATGTATGTTCTTGGAGCAGGAAATTCAAGGTGGGTTCAATCAATGGAATGGTCTGGTCAGAAAGCATTTGGAGATTCACCAGATGTACCATTCATGGTTGATGGTTCACAAGGCGGAGTCTTGAAAAGCCACGGCCCTGTTAGTTTCCTGAAGGTAGTTTCATCAATTCCATTTTTCCTTCACTTATGTCAACCTGAGCTACATCTTTATGATGGATTTACTTATGCATGGTCCGTGCAGGTGCACGATGCTGGTCACATGGTTCCCATGGATCAACCCAAGGTTTCATTGGAGATGTTGAAGAGATGGACCCAAGGGAAGCTTACTGAAATTAATGAAGAACCAGAAGCCGTAGTTGCAGATATATAATAGCCAATAAAAACACTGAGCGGCCTAATGAGGTCTAGAACGGATGGGTGTAGTGGTTATGTAATTGGTATCAATGCTTTGCTACTTTCTATTATGGATTTGGCTGTAAATATTTCATAAAGATCATATTGAATTACCATCAGTTGGCTTTTAGCATTCTGATGAAGTTTAGTATTTCATCTGCACATCCATGATTGGTTTTGCTACAACATGACGTATGATGGTTTTGGAGCCACAGTGGCTTACAATCTAGCGCTGCCTCATCGTTCTAGGGATCAATTCCAAGCAGGTGGAATGGTTTATAGATCGGATTAAAGAACAATCTGGCGAGGCACATTTTTAGATGAGTCTTCCTTTTTTTTTTCCTGAAAACTTGGAATGTTCGACTTCTCTATATATGCACACATGTTCATCGTAGGCCTCTTGTATCATATATGGCGTGCATATCAGTACATTAATGTGGGAACGTCATTGTAGCCACGTTCAGAGAGGCTAAAAGGGCAGCCTGGTGCAGGAAGCTGCTGCATATGCGAGTCCGGGAAGGGGTGGACCACAAGGGTCTATAATACGCGGCTTTACCTTGCATTTTGCAAGAGGCTGTTTCCACACCTCAAACCTGTGACCTCAAGGTTACACGACAACTCTCCCGTTGTGCCAAAGCTTCCCTTCTCACATTTAGTGAGGCTGTTGTCATGGGCTTGCACTGCAAAGTTCGTGACCAAGGCCTGAAGGCTCTAAGGAAGGCTTACTTAGGGTGTGAACATGGCCCAAGGGACTTAGGCCCATTGTTGAAGACCCATGGTACAAGGCTTGAATCTAGAAGGCCTGGATTCTGGAAACCTCCATGTAAATATTTTGAGAGGGGAAATGTTAGAGACTTGTGTAGAGTCTTCTAGAGAAAGTTTAGAATAGCCTTTAATCGTTAGATTATTGGCATTTGTAATAATCCAAACCATCCATTGAGGAGGTGAATGGGGGAGAACAAGTATAAATAGGTGAAAGCTCCTCATGTGTAATCAATCTCAATTTTGGGTAAACTCAATAGAGTGGGATAGTTTCCTTCTGAGTTCCTCTCATTGCTTCTAATGGTGAGTGAGTGTAGCCCTAGCAAGTGAGAGTTTGGGGGATTGAAGGCTAACTTGTGCCAAGAAAAGAAGTTGTGCACAAGTGCTTCACGAGTTTAACAAAGGTGAAACTGCGACCCCGTGACACTGTGCTCTAAAATTCTTTTTCATTTTTTTATTTTTGATTAGCATCGTTCCGTAGTTAAAGGATGGCTTAGAATTCTTCAAGTCATCTACTGGAGGAAATTTTGGGGGTGACCAGAGTATAAACAGTTCATTCAACAACCATCTAGACCAACATTTACTGACAACTGCACTGCCAATGCATATTAGACATCTTATAATTTGTTTTGTTATATTGTTTTACATTAAAAACATTTTTTTTTAAAGAATAAATTAGTACTAGAAGCATTTATGGCATGGCTTAACTGTAACTGTTTGGCTTTAAGTTGGGAATACAAAATAAAACCTCACAAACTATCATTTGAAAATTTGACGATGTGCACAATGCTTACAGTCTGTCAGAATGATATGGGTCATTCATTCAACAAAGAATATAGAAAGGATACTGGTGGGCCGTATACATATTAGTTATAGAAGCTGGAGAGCTACAACCATTGATCTGAACAATTGGAGGGGTTAGGATAATCCAGTGGAGATGGAGAAGAACCTTGGTGCACTGCCAATCTAAGATGGGGACAACCAGTTAGGTTTTGCTTCCCCAAACATCTTGGCCTTGCATGCTGCTTCATCCTGGTACTGATTAACCGCATAGAGGATACATGATAGCTCCTAAGGGTCAATAACAAAAGGTCTCCACGTAGCACCAAAAAGGTATTTAACTAGGAAACAGAAAGTGCTTCCTTCAGATCTCCTTTTCTGCGCTTTTTCCATGCCATTCCATCATATGCCATTTCCATTGTCCGGGACAAAATCCAAAGTTAGATTTGGAAGGCAACCACGTGGAAACCACACTCTTCTCCAATTCTCTTTGGTTTTCCTTCTTCCACGCATTAACACTAACATTTCTATCAACTCACTCTCTTCTTCTTCTTTTTGCCTTGCAGAAGGCAGAGCTGATTCAGAAAACAGTGACCATGGGGATGGTAACACAGGTCTCCCTTCCTTTTCTCCACTCTTTATCTCCTTCTTCTTCGCCTTGTCTCCCCATTTACTTCAGACCCACAGCTGCTTTTTCCCCACACAGTCAAAGAAGAGCTGCAATTCGTGTTTCTGCCATCAAGAAGAAAGACATTTGTGAATTCGAGCAACACAATAATGGCTTTGATGTAATGCTAAATGAAGAAGAAAACCAGGAGAAGAAAGAGACTTTATTGTACTCAGTTGCTCCTTTGCCTCTTCTCCTCTTCACTGCTGCTCTTCCTGGAGGTAAACAACTCTTTGATTCCCCTTTCCTTGTAAACTAGAAAGAAGGCAACACCGCCTTGCATGACAGAAATTCGAACGGGAAAGAGAAAAAGATTGATCACTCTTTGCGGTCTCTTAACATGTGACATCCTACAAAACTGAAACTGGAAAGTTGAAGCTTTGAGTTTGAAACTGAAACTCCATCTGTGGTACTTTTTACCATTATTCTCCAACATAGGAAAAAATTATATATTTTCTGATATTTCAATATTAGTGGCAAAACGCCTTTCTTTCAATAAATGCGTTTCCTTTAATAGCCAAAGATGATTGTGGAGCTTCCAGAAGCCATCATGCCCTCACTGCTTTTACAAAGTTTGGATTATTGATGATGACTTATCCCAGATGATTGCTTCATTACTCTGCTTAAATCTAAAGGCAGAGAGCACATAAGTACTGACAAGGGTATGCTGTATATTGTGTCATTGCTTTCTAAAATAATTTCCTGACTGCCATTATTCATAGTGAGACCACATTCGCTTGCTTGTGCTGTATTTCTTACCAATTGCTTATCATGCCACTAAATTTTGAGACTAACTTATGGCTTGTCTTCTGACTACATTGTACAATAGCTGGAGTTGTGAGGTCGTCATTTGGACCCTTTATTGAGCTTGTTAGGTCTTGGAATCTTCCTGATTGGCTTGTACACTGGGGTCATCCTGGGAATATGGTAATTATATATTTTCTCCGACTTCTCTAGATTCTCTATTTCCATTCTCCGTTTGAAATGGTTTGTGATACTTGGTTTATTCTTCTGTATCTAAAGTTTTTACTAGATACACGATTATAAATACTTACAAATATGCATACACATGCACATATATACACGCACATATGCGTGTGTGCTTGAGGAATGATATGATGTTTCTTTGGTGCATCATATTGCCATGCTTCTTGGCCTCATCTTGATATCTTGCACACGAGATTCTCTTTGATTTGATATGAACCATCTATGCAGTAGTCTCCACATTGAATAGGCATTTTTCCAAAAATTTCCTTTGGCCTTTTCTGACCATTGATCTATCTGGAAGGTTGCTTCTGTTATTTTCTAATGCTTTCCTTAAAGATCTTGATTGGGTAGCTAGATGACTTGATGCAACTGTATTTATTCAATGAACCATCTAAACAAGGCATACCATGCAAATGGTTGTATTCATCGTCGCCTGCCTACATGTACATTAGCAACTAAGAAGCATGGCAATATGATATATCCAGGAAGCATAGGATTTTGTTGGCATGAGTTTGTGTGTTAGGTGCTTCTGTTGTGCGGTTCATCATCCAGGGCTCTTATGTTAGAAGTGTCAATGGGATATACCCAGTGGCAGTAATTTTCATCTGCTTGTAATGCGAGGAATTTTTACTTCTTGTAATATCTAGGGGAATATATATTTGAGATATGCCTGACGCTCTTCCAAACTAACAGTTTCTTAGGATTAAGCATTTCCACCTTCTTGTCATTCAACAGGCAGTTGTTCTTTTTGCAATGGGTGGCTATGGAACATATTTGGGATTCCGGATAAGGTTCTCTGAGGATCCAGTAAGCCACTTGCTACTCAACTTTGTTGTCAAACATTGATCTTTGATGAATCAATCAAATAACTATACATCACTGCTAGGAAATACAGAGGAATGTCACTCTATGTTCTCTTTTAAATATCTCTTGCCGTTACCTTTATCAATTAGTAATACCTTTGCCATTGATAGAATTGTCCACGGCAATGATTCTCATCCTCAATATTTGTATTGCATAGCCCCACCATATAGGTAGTACACGTAGGTTGATCAAGGGCATTCATCTGCTAATTCACCGATAGCCTGTATGTGGGCCTTGTTACTATTACAGTGGAGATTCATCACAACAACATTCATTGTTTTCTCAGTTGAATTTTACTTGGTTCTTTTAGGCATAGTGTGCCTATACTTTCTGAAATTTGCCTTTCTCTTTCATCTTGGCAGGAAGAGAAGGCCAAGGCCAAAGACCTGCATCCAAAGCTCCTTGGTGGCATGTTTTTCTTCTTTGCTCTTGGGGCGACTGGTGGAATTACAGCTTTACTAACTTCTGATAAACCAATTTTTGAGAGGTACTTCTAAATTTAAGAGTCCAGGACTTATATTGGCAGCTTAGGTGTTTAAGTTTGTTAGTCTTACAAAGAGAAAGAAAAAGGTTTCACACTTTCCCTTTCTTGGGTTGTGTCCTGCATGTTGTTCCTTTATGCAATTAAGACCATGTGAATGAAATAATAAGACTGAAATTGGTCATGATTTGGTTATGGTGTCATATAGGTCTAGCTGTTGTCTTCTTGGGATTTGATCGCTGACATGTTCTCTTGCACAGTCCTCATGCTGTTACTGGTTTTGTTGGCCTTGCTCTGTTGACAGTTCAGACAATATTACCCGCACTCTTTGAGGTAAGCCGTCGACCTCACTAAAATTGACAAAACATGCTTTGTCTACAGAATCCTGATGTTTTATGGGTGCTATATATTTTATGATGTTTGTTAATCAAACTAGTCCTTCTTGGACCTCCATTGATTGGACTTAAAAGAATTTAGCTCCATTTTGATCTGTTATAGACTTTGGTTCAGCATTTTGCAGCCGGAAGTCTTTATATGATTCTAGTAGAATTGAAAAAGGATTAGCTCCCTTCTGAAATTCAAAATATATGAAGTCATGTAGTAGCTAATCATTCAAAAATTTTCCGTTGGAAGTCTTTTTCTTTTTGGAATGGAATTCTTTACTTATTCATGGAGAATATTATCTTCTGGCAGGGAAATCCAGGACTAAGAAACGTACATGGACTCTTGGGTAGCAGCATTATGGCCCTCTTTCTTTTCCATGCTGCACTTGGCCTTCAACTCGGTCTCAGTTTCTGATATTTTTGCCTTACCAGCGACTGCAGACTCAGGCATGGAAGGTGGAGATACTTAACAGAAAGCAACCAATGAACTTCTGGGTGATATTATTCACCCCGATAGTGTTCTTGTTTTTGTATCATCCTAGGGAATTTTCATGTGTCATACCATTCAGTAAAAGAAAATATTTGGCAATTTAACATTTACTAGTTAACAAGAAGTCTTATCATCCTTGGCAACATTGCAGCACCAAGTTAAAAAAAAACAAAAGATGGCAAGCTGCTACTTATAGCAGATCATGAAACAAAGTTATGAATGGGTTGACACTTGCACCCTTAATGAAATGTTGTGGGAAGTGGATAATAATCCAAGGATTGAGTTCTGGAACTTGTGGATCACAAAACGACAGCAACAATTTGCACCAGTCATGGATTACTGTCAGTAATAGCAGCAGTGGATTTAAGTAGTCATATGAATCTATTTTGAAAACCATAGCAAACCAATTCTTTTTTACATGAAATTTTATGGACCGCTAGTAGACTCATGGTGTACTAAGTCTACCACTTTTTAAGTCAATTTGGAACTTGTGGATCACAAAACAATAGCAACAATTTGCACCATAGTCATGCACTGCTGTCAGTAATAGCAATAGTGGGTTTAAATAATCATATGAATCTATTTTGAAAACCATAGCAAACTAATTATATTTGCTATGAAATTTTGGGAACTTCTAGTAGACTCATGGTGGAATAACAACTTAATCTGGAACTTGTGTATCACAAAGAAAAATAGCAAGAATTTGTATCATAGTTATGGACGGTTGTCAGTGGAATAGCAGCAGTAGATTCGAATAGAAATATGCATCAATTTTGAAAACCATAGCAAACTATCTCTAGTCAATTCGGAAGTTGGGGATCACAAAACAATTTTCTTAGTAGGCAGCTGTAAAACATGTGTGAAAACCTAGGACTTGGGTTAAGAGATATCTATTAATAGTGTAATAAATTTCACTTTTGGAAAATATGTTTCCTGCAAAATTTAATCTATCTCAATCCATGAAAGATTTATCTGCTAGAACTAATCATGTTCATTAAGATCTATTTTTGAGAAGCCAATGTAGACAACTCACTAAAACTATCACTAAACATTGCCCGAAGATCAATTTCTAATTGGGCCAATGTTCAACTCACTAAACTTGTTACCTGTAGATCACTTAAACTTATTAGCTACAGATCAGCCCTGTAAAAAAGACCAAGGCAAATCTCTGTTTCATTTAGTTCAGATTAAATCTATGTTTAGTAACTATGTTGCTTTCAATCATTTTTTTGTGAAGAAATCTGCACATCTCTATAGTAAATACATGCACTTATCTATTAAGAAATTATTTAGCAACTAAGTGACTAACATCACTATGGATTTCCATTCATCAAAGTAGGATTCAAGCAAAAAATGAGAACATATTTTCCATTCATCACTATGAATTACAGAGATTAACCGACTTTCATCCATCATCTGCAGTTACCAAAGAAAAAAACTAAAACTTTCATTCATTTCATCTTCCACAATCTTCTAAATGAATCAAAAACTATATTTCAATACTCCGAACACCATACACCCAACAGAAAGAAGATATTTCCTTTCCTGCACATAGTTGAATTCATTGATACACCCACTATTTCCGCAACTGTCATGGTTCTTGATTGCCCAACTATTCATTTATGTCCCTGATTCATTCAATCCGTAGCTATTTGTTTCATCGTCAACTAATCCTCCCTGTCCGATCGATAAGGATGCCACTTGATCTCCACATAAACCCCCTCAAAATGTTTCCTGGCTTGAGTAAATTTATGACTACAACAGTAATATTGTTCTCGTCGCAGAATTTTATCATAGTCATTTTCGTGGCCCTATAACCTCTAGAAATAAAACTCCCTATATGAAATATGCTCAAATGTCACATTGGTGTCATTTCTGAAATGACAGTCATAAGTACTCTCAACATTGGCACCTTTGAGGTCTGCATCTGCATTAATGTCAGATTCTCTCAATGTAACTGCTGTGTCTATTGTGAATAGGGGATTTCATGTCCCTCCAATGCCACCACATTTATCTACTCTTTACTTTCCAAGATACCGGATAGTTCATCTCATTATGTGTGGCTCGGTGATATCTTGCATCGAGAATGCAGTTTGGACATAGGTTTGAACACCCAACTTCTCAAGGTATGCTTAAAACAATATGGAGTTCATCCCGTCATCCATATTTGATAGGTTGTAGCCATATCAAGGCCATTTGTAGCTGCCCACGTGTACCCTCCGGAGACTAGTGGAGTAGCCCATTGAAGCTCAAGTGGATCCTCTTGTCAAAGAGAAGTTAAATCAATTTGGTTTATGTTTGGTAATCTATTTCATCTCTTCTTTGTTTATCTACCATTGAATGAGATTTATCTATTGTAAGTAAAGAGGATTATGACCCTTGGATTCTTATAATCTCTACAAGATAGAGTATATTCCAAATTTGATAGTGGATTTGGCCTTTTTTACCCTGTGGATGTAGCTGTTTCCTTGGCAATAAACCATGTTAAATTTGTGGCTTCTACGTGTTAATGAACTGCACCTTAGCTAATCCTGCTTTTTGAGTGTGCTTATTTGTTGATCATACATTATTGAAGTGTAGAAGACATACTTCTATCACTTTGGGTGTATAGAAGTGTGTTATTTGTTGTTTCTCAGGTAGCTCAAAAGAGGAAAAATGTATAGGCTTTCCCAACACCATGTGGTTTGACAGTACAAAGCCTATAAATATCACGGTGAAATTTGACTGGATTTGGGTGAATGATACTGCCCTAGATCTTCTAGTGAAGGTGAAGACGAATGTTATTTTTCTTCCTTCTGGTCGGGTTCACAAATTAAAAGATAAGGGGCAACTGAAATACCAAATTGCCTCTGCTTGACATTGTTTTGACAGGATTTAGGGTGAAAGGCAGACTACAAACAATTATTTACTCTTTGGGTTTACTTGTAAACAAACCAAACTTGAGGAGCCACTCATATATAAAATGCCAAGGGCCTCGTCATAAATTGAACCTCTTTCAAAGACAGAGGTATTGAATGATCTTAGTTAAATCTATGACTTAAGATAGAATTTTCAATGCAACCAAAACCACGTGGGTCGTCTGTTGAAAGCTCAACAATATTGAGCAACACAAAGTTGCCCATGTGCTCTGGAAGTTGGGCTTGAACCTAGATCATGGTGGATATTGTCTACACATATCCTTATTAAAGGCACAAAATTATGAAGAAAAATCAACATGTCAAACCTTATTATGTTACTATATATTGTGACCCAAATTGTAGCAAGCCATTTGTGCAAATTTGCCACCAATTTTATGGTTCAAAAAGTAAAAGGTGACATCATTTAGGGACCATGTATATATCATGCAAAGATACTTTGACTACCAAAACCTATAGTAGCATTTTGTCAATTGTGCCAGTTGAAATGATGCTAGATAGTGATGCTACGTTTAGATGTAGATTTAGTTTTTTTTTTTTTTCCCTTCTATTGGTACAAGGGAGGTATTACACTTTCTTAAATCTAATTCTGGCCAAAGGGAAAAGTGGCAACTTGAAACTGCAATAGAATGTGCTAAATATTGTTAGCTAGTACTAGGCATTTGTCACTTGACCTAATTTGTTTTTGCAGAAAAACTAAATTTAATATAAAGTATAGGGAAAATTGAACAAAACCCCCTTGAACTACCTCTCTTTTATAGCCTCACCCCTTTTACTTTTGTGTTGACAGTAATGATACCAAAATTACCATCCAACGGATGCAATAGATCCACCTTCTATTTATATTCCATCTATATTTAGTAAAAGTCCTTTTTGAGCCCACATAACTATTTTTAATGTTTTTAAAAGGAATGAAATCAACTAAGAAATGGTAAAAACCATGAAAGGGTGCCGATATTAAAATAATGGGTGAAAACCAAAAGTTTCATTAGCCAACTTTGCAGTGGTCAGAGAGAGAGAGAGAGAGAGAGGTAGGTTTCCTTCTCAATTAAACCTCCATTTTCAGTTACAACTTTTTCTTCCCCTTCTAGGTTTTGGTTCTTCGATCAATTGAATCTTTTGAGTCTCTAGCCTTGTGCTGGGATTTCTAATCCAAATCCCATCTTTTTTTTGTCTATTTCCTGTACAAAATCGGTGAGCTTTTTCTCTCTTGTATGATTGAATATTTAAGAATCTTGGAGTGAGGGAGATTGAGTGTAGTATTCTCAATATAACAGTTTTGACTTTTGATTTCTTATTTTCACAATACGGAGGAGAAATCAATTTCTAATTCATAGATGTAAATTAACTCCATATAAAATTGGCAGATTTTAGCTAGACAAATTGCAGAGGGGCGCTACAAAGCTTTAGAGTCTAGGCCAGTAGAAGGGCTAAAGGTGGGCTTGGGGAAGGAATGGTTGGTGAAGGCCTACCTTTGCACCCCTATATATATTTGTGGCAGTGACCTCTCCAAGATGATGAAAAGAGCTACTCTAGAGTGAGAAAGGAAGAGGCAAGCATGAAGATAGAAAATGGTTTTTGAAGAAAATAAGCTAGAAAATAAAACCCATATATTGGATTTAAGATTGAGGTCATTAATAATGAAAGAGGAGAGATTGAGAAATTTTTCCTTCTAAAAACTATGTGATGGCAACATCTAAAATTTTGAAGTAAGTTGGGAGTGTTTTCCTTATATAGAGGTCCCAGTTTTCCAACCAAATAGAACGTCGTTTTAAAAGTACTTTTCACAATGGAAGATTTGGCAAGGATGAAAGTACGACATGCTTGATTCAATCAAATTTGAATCATTTGAAAGACCAAAAATCTAAAGTATGTAATTGGTTGCTAGGTTTATCTAATTGGTGCTACACTTATCCTTGTTTTGAAAATAAGAAATTTTGTAGCCAAAAAAATTCTTTTTCTTTTGGACTTTTATAGCTCACAAATAGTGACACAATGATCCAATGGCTAAGATTTTTGAAGCATCATGTGAAATGGGAAGAGTAATATCTTCCAAGTATTCCATACTTGGGTATTTCGTATCATATTAAAATTGTGATTGAATCCTTACCTACTTACGCAACGTGATAGCGAGATGAAGGCCACAGATAAATCTCTTTCTCTCTCTCTCTGCCAGCCACTATTGTCGTTGTAAATTTGGTTAGTGATGAAGAGGGAGAAAATAGAAGAGTTTTGTTTGTAACCCCTTATTTTGTATATCCTTTCCGATCTTTACCTTTTTTAATATAAAATTCTCAAAAAGATTTTAAAGTTATTAAAATATAGTTTGATGGACCCAAAAATGATAGTCATTAGTGAATTCAGATGGACGACCTCTTGCATGAACTAGTAGTTTTGATACCAATAGTGTCAACTCAAACATAAAAGTGGCCAGTCTATAAAAGAATGATAGTTCAAGAGGTGTGTGTGTATATATATATATCTTAATAATTCTTGAAATGATCCCATGAGCAATCTCTCCTAATATAGAGAGTGCATATGACTATACTTTAAGGGAAGTTACACAATCATATTATGTTTTCTAGTTCAAAGTGACTCTCTTCTCATGATTTTCATGCATTTAACTTTGTTTGGCACAACCAAAGGAAGCATCAATTACTCAAATGCTAGAGCATATGTTTTAGCCTTTGTTTCAGCAAACCACAATTTGACTCTTGCTAACATATTACATGTGTCACATTCCTTGACCATTTCAAAGCACATCTCAACTAGGAGGTTCCTCTTTTCTGCCAATCAAAGTGTCAAAACTCGTAGACACAATGTGAACTTTGCAAAAATAAGTCAACTCATAGGTTAATGCAATGAAAAGTTGGATAATGTGAAAATTGTGGAAATATAATATTGCTGGCAAGATATGTTTGCCCGTAAAAGTCTTTTTCATTGACAAAGCAATATGTGGGGAGTATAAGATGTAAAATGTGAAAAACCTCAAGCCGCATCAATTCTGCTAAGTTTTGAGTTGATGTGCTGCACTTTAATACTATACTGCCAACCAAAGGCCGTACTACAGCTACAAAATCACTTGTTAGTAGTTGCAGCAAATCACAAAAACTAGTCATAACATAAGTAATCAATGGACAATCTCCAAGGCATTTTGTCTTTTAATGGTTGTTACTGATTTCTTTGAGCAATCTGCTCCATGCTTTTTTGCTTACACCTACAATCCCACATAGCAAATCCATTCACCACCTCAGCTTTGTTATTTAATGAAATATAAAAAAAGAAAGAAAGAAAAATAGAGAAAACATTTAAAGAAAATAACTATAAATTATGGATAGTAATTTAAAATACTTACTAAAGTGAAGATGCTTCTATAGGTTACCAACCTATATAATAACAAGATTGAGGGGGACATAATGACAAATTGTGACCTTTATTCTTTTATATCATAAAGTAAAATAAATAATTTCCACTACAGTATGGGAAAAAGTTTATAAGGAAAGGTAATATTAAAATTATAATAATATATATGAGTTAACACATTCATTTTTAAAAAGAGGGGTAAATGGAAATAGGCTTTACCATATCTGAAGTATTGGTCTCCTGCATCTTTCATGGGAAATTTGGAAGATGATGAACAATATTATTCACAACAAGGCTAAATATAAATGCTCATGAATGCAAGTGTTCAACATTTCAAAGAGAGAGAAGGCAAATCTAATAAAATATCATTTTGCAAATATCATTTTAAACTTTGAAAGGATATGATCGTTAAGATAAAATACTAACCTTTTTGATGCAGGTTTTGAAGAGAACCAATTTAATTGTCTTAATAGGTGTAACTAAAAGGGAACTACGAAAATCCATAGTGTGACACTCCATATTTAGTGGAGGGCTTTGAAAATTAAACTTTGATAGATCATCTGAAGGAAATGCAAGAATTTCAAGAGGGAACTAATATGAAGTTATCAAGGAAATCTCATTGGAGGATATACTATTTTCCAGACTCATTATGGCAGAATGGTTAAGGCTTTACCATGTCTTAATTTTTTTTTCTTAATTTCCATATGTTTTTTCTTTTTGTAATATTTTTCATAAGTGAAGAGGAGCCTTGGTGCAATGGTAGAGTTGTTGTTGTACAATCTTGAAGTCACGAGTTCAAGGTGTGCAAGTAGCCTCTTGCAAAATACAAGGTAAGGCTGCATACTATTGACCCTTGTGGTTCGCCCCTTCTTTAGACCCTACATACACAGGAGCTTCATGCACTGGGGCTGCCCTTTAATAATTTATTCATAGGTCCACTATAGTGTGCCTTGCCTAAGGACAACCTTCTACCATACATACAAGGAGAGTAACAAGTGTGTTAATAAAATGGCTAATAATGATATACATGTGCCAATTAAGATGCTAGAAAGACATATATCTCCACATCTTTCTTCCTTCACTTTATTGGAGGAATGTATGGGAATAGACAATTAGGAACTTAAGGTGTATAACATACTCTAATAGGATTGAACTCAATGGTATTCAATATATAACAAGAGGTTATCAATGCTTGAGATGAGATGATATGATGTGGTATGAGAGAATATAGACCATAACTTGAGTTGAGATGAGATGAAATAGTATCTCTTCATATCATTATTAGTGGTGCTTGAGATGAAGGCCATCTCATCTCATATTTTTTTTTTTTTTTTTATGTGAAAGTTGAAAATCATCTTATATTAACTGATACTTAAATTGGATTTCCAGTCATCTCATGTTAAATTTGGTCATTGCAAGCTAGATCTCATATCATCTCATCTCACTAGCTTATTTCATCTCAAGAACCATTCACACCATGTAAGATATTTACTTATTAGTTAAATATTATTTCTAATAAGAAGAAAAAGGGTACATGTTGCCCCTCTTACCTCCCTTCCTTTTTTTTTTTTTTCTATAGTATACATGGTCTTGTCAACAATTATTATAAAAGAAATGGTACACCTATTGCACCAACATGTAAAGATGGTCCACTTATTGTTTTTGGAAGTGATATAATTGCCTCTTATTTTCTTATAAATTAGCCCCCTACTAATGTTTTGGATGGCTAAGACTTTATGTAGGCCTAGTTTGTGAAGATCCAAGTTGTTCAAGATTTGCCCTTGACACATATGGCTAAGGTCCAAAATTTTCATCTATTAGATAATCTTAGCCATTGTTTTCTTGATTTGTAAGAATGATCAAAAGTTTTACCACCCATTTTACAACTAAAAATAGCAAAAGCTAGGATCATTTAATGAATGAGGATTTTAGACTATAGCCTATCTAAGTCAAGGGTAACATTTTGAATAACTTGGATCTTCACAAAATTGAGCCCACATAGAACTATGGTTAGGGGGAGCAAGGACTTTGTGTTAGAGGGTAAGAGATTGAAGAGCAAGGGTTGTGCAAGCTTCAAATTTTCTCCAAAAGATATATAATTCCTTGTCCATGATGAGAGTTTTCTTTTAACCATCTCCAACAACAAACCTTTACAATTCCCAATAGGTGCTTTTATGCACAAAAACCAAGATGAAATATACAAGAATCCACTTGATGTCCTTGCACATAAGACAAAGAAGACAATCTACAAATCTTGACAGCAAATGTCCGTCCGAAGTCACTATTATAAGTAGATAATGCTTCCTGTTAAAAGAAATAGAAAAGAAAATGAATAGAAAAAAGATATAACTAATACTTCTATGTTCAAAGTTTTAAACCATCTTAAGATTATGTTTGAAGTTCCAACCCACCATAACAACAATTTTAAAATTTTAATCTTAACAATAAATGGAAGAGTCGTGGTAGGTGACTACACGCTCTTGAGGGTAAGAAGAAGTCCACACCTTAATTTTCATGTATGGTGAAACTTGCTGTAGATTGTTTTTCATGTTTATAATTCCTATATAGGTTGGAGATCAAATTTCATATTCATTGGATGCTTTTAGCCTATGTTGCATTAGGTAGAAACTAGTGATCATCCATTTTTATTAATTTTTTCAAAGGCCCAAACAAGTAGTTAGGATCATTTAAATGCATAGATTTATACAGGATTTTCAATTTTGGCATAGAATATAGTGAATGACTTAAATCTACAAACAAATAATCATTTATGAAAAAGGGAGGGCGTGGACTTCTTCTCACATTCAAGAGGGGGTACAGCTACCAAGGCTCTTGAAAACAAGCCTCAATGAAACTATATGGATTGAGTCCTTGTGGGTTTAGATGCTCTCAAGCATCCTGAGGACTAGACACTACCTTTTCGTAGTCATGGTGGTTATGTTATGTAGATCTAAGCCATTTGTCATGTTTGAAATGGGTTAGATAGGTTAGAAATTAAATTTCATAACCATTGAATGCTTTTAGCTTATGTTTCTTTGGTTAGAAATCAAGATCATTCATTTCTACTTTATTTCTAAGGACCTAAAACAAGTGGCTATAATTGCCAAATGCAACATAATAAGTGGCTAGAATTGTCCAAATGCAATGATTTTTCATGAGTTACTTAATTTCTGCATGATGTACGTGTTAAACATCTTCGATCTTAAAGAAAAAAGAAAAAAGAAAGAAAGAAAAAGTTCTATAGGACTACTCCATTGAGTGTCTCCACCTATTAGGACTCATTTGGCATTTTAAAATTTAAGGGGGCAAGTCTCAAATGACTATAGCCATCCAGAACATCACTAGAGGGCTAGAAAAAATAAGAGGCAATTTTATCACTTCTTTTTTCTTTTCTTTTTTCTTTCGTTTTTTGAATGATAAAAAATGTCCACCTATTACACCAACTATTTCAGGCCATCTACACAAGGGACATGGGGATTTTTTTATTTTTATTTTTGCAATTTAACAATCATCTGCCCAATTGAAACGGTTGATCTGATAAACCGATAGAGATCTTCCAAAAGGCTTGAACCCAACTTGAGTAGACATCTCACCCGTAAGATTAATATAAGAAAACCAACTAGACGTGCCTTCATAGATTGAAAGGCAACGATGAATATGATGGCAACGAGAAACAGATGGAATTATAGTCAACCATGGGGATGGATCCACAAAGCATATGTGGGTCCCAAAATGTAGCTATCAAGAGAGACCCTACCTACCAACCAAGTGGACCAAGACTTCATAAGAATTTTTACAAGCCAACTCTATTGCAAGACCTACCAGATCTGAGCAACCTTTTTCACCAATTCCTACAAATAAAATACGGAGTTCTTTAGTATGACCAAAAAGTACGAGTTTACTCCACCTCTAATCTTAAGGTGCCACTAGGACTCAGAATTTGGTGACTGGAAACACTCAACTTCAGGACCCACAGAAGAGCCACAATCTTCTCCTACGCTTTACTGTTAACTTATCGAAGATAAGACTATCAGTTGAATGGTCTGGATCACCAAGATCTAGGCCCATGTAATACCATAACATCAAGCAATCTAGGCACATGATTGAACCAGCTGGACTGCTGATTGGACTATTCTAAAGGATGTACTTCTGATCATAGGCAATGGATACATGGATTAGAAACTGTGAACAAGCACCGGTCCAAATTGAGAGACCCAAAATCATCCAATCAGCCATGGTTTTCAAGCCAGATGAATATATAATGTGGGATAATCAGGTGAACAGTCCCGATCTACAACAGTAGGACCCTTTATGTAGCGGCTTACTCGCCTTTTCCAAGTAATGGCTTAAGTCAAGCTGCTGCAGCACTGTACTGCACACCAAACTCTGGGCCCCTTTTGTCAGCGTCTGCACTAATTTATAGGCAAAATATCATCATGTAGAAAGCACGGTTGCGATTGACTCTCAAGTGGGCCCCACAGACAGGAGACGATACCATCAACGGCTGAAAGTTGGTAATACTTAGGTGATCGAAAGTGACGGATGCAGGGCAGGAGCGTTGGTGGTTAAGAATCGGGCGAAGCGGATCGGGCAGAGAGCAAGTCAATGAAATTTGGTCCCTCTTCGTTCCATAAACAAGCTTTTCGGACTTCTATAAAAACACAGTTTCATCGCCTTCTCCTCTCATATCGGCCCCCTCTTTCTTATATCTACACCCCTTCTTCTCTTCTTCTACTTTCCTTGCCTTCTCCTCTTCCGCAAAGGTATGTTCATCTCTCTCTCTCTCTCTCTCTCTCTCTCTCTCTCTCTCTCTCTCTCTCTCTCTCTCTCTCTCTCTCTCTCGTCCAATCTGTTTGTTTTCCTTACCTGTGAATTACGGCACTGATGAATGCTCAACTTTTTGAGTCGATTGCAATTGTATGTTTATTAAGATCTTGCTTCTTTTGCTATATTTTAATGCGTTTTTTATTTTTTTGTTCCCTCAATTATCTTTTGGGTTTGAGAAGATAGCCATTTGCATCATGGGGCCTGGACCCATTTGAAGATCTTCGTTTAGATCGTATGCTTCGGATGTTACTGATTTGAAGTTGTATGTACTGATTGATGGTGTGTTTTCTTTTCTTTCTAGTTGTAGATTTGAGATCCACTTGATTTTTTTGTTCGATTTGAGTATTTAGTTTGTTGGTTTAGATGCCATCTCTGCCATTTCATTATCCAAAAGGGGTGCTCCACGAATCGCTTGGGAGAAAAGAAAACATAATTCTTAAGATTAAATGTGCTTTGATTGCAGCGTTGTGATATTTCTATTCGGGAGATTATGGGGACATGATCAATCCACTACAGCGCCCACTTTACTTCATTAGTTGGTATTCATGCTTTGAGATACTAAGAATTGTGGGTATATTATTTTTATTCTAGGTTGATTATTAAGTTTCAGGAACAACACATTAGATTGATGATCCCTCTGCATCATCTTTAGCTTAGATTTCTTGGTTTACATAATGTTGTACGTGATTTATCATTATTACATCTGATAAATGTAGCTCATAAAACAGTGGGGATTTGATTATCCTTATTTGTAATTCAGTCAAAGATAAAAAGGAATTCCCATAACGAAAACTGATGATTTACACCTTTTTTTTGAAGTTAGACCCACACACCATGCACTGCCTTAGAAACCTGCTCACAGAGACTGCTTGGGCCACTGCCCTTGAAGGCTGTGGTAAACTGTTGATTGCCTATGGGACTGTTTTAATTGATAAGTATCTTATTTTAAGCACATTGCCGGGAATCAAATTTCTAGAGTGGGACTGTTTGGACATGGCCCACTCATAATAAGACTAACCTTCTTTCTCTCTCTCGTTTTGTTTCCTGAATTTTCATGTCTTAGTTACTTTAACATATAGTTCATTAACTGAACTAGAGTCACCTCTACTTAGAAGTGAATCAGGTACTTTAACTATTGTTTCATAATTTGTTTAGTCAATCATTGGCTGGGCCACTCGAAACAGGTATCTCTTTGGTGGGTGTTTGTTTGAAAGTCCTGATTTTTTGCCTTACCTAGTTAATTGAAAGCTCCATTGACTTGCCTAAATTAACAAAAAATTAACCATCCATTGTGGACTGACCTCAGTTTACTTTCTTTTTCCTTGGCCGAGTTATTGTTCTATCTAAACTCTATGCAGTGCTTCAAAGACTGAATGTTTCTAAGTAAAAAGCTGGTTTAAATTCTTAATTAAGTTAGGGGTCTCATCCATCATTTATGTTGTGACCCATCATTTACGTTGTTTGTTTTAATGTCTTCATAGTTTCTAGATCAATAACTACTCAACTGAATGTAAGCTTAGCATGATTTGAGATTTAATGCCATGCCTAGGATCTTTTACTGTCATCTTTATGTATGTTTGTTATCATTGTTAGCTTCTGTTTTCGTCAAATATCTAGATCATGTAAATTGTGAGTTCGGTTGGTCTGTATCTTTTCTCAATTAATTTTATCATATGTTCATTTGAAGCGCCCACTTACAATTTGCTGTCTCTTCTGTCTCTGTCTCTCTGCCAGTTCCAATTTAGATATGGATACCTTCCTTTTCACCTCAGAATCTGTCAATGAGGGCCATCCCGACAAGATCTGTGACCAGGTATCTGATGCCATACTTGACGCCTGCCTAGAACAAGACCCCGAAAGCAAGGTCGCTTGTGAGACATGCACAAAGACCAACATGGTCATGGTTTTTGGTGAGATCACTACCAAGGCAAAGGTCAACTATGAAAAGATTGTGAGAGACACTTGCAGAGGGATTGGGTTTACTTCAGCTGAAGTCGGCCTTGATGCTGATAAGTGCAAGGTCCTTGTGAACATTGAGCAACAGAGTCCTGACATTGCTCAAGGTGTCCATGGTCATCTCTCAAAGAAGCCTGAAGAGATCGGGGCTGGTGATCAAGGCCACATGTTTGGTTATGCCACAGATGAGACCCCAGAGTTGATGCCACTCACTCATGTCCTTGCAACCAAGCTTGGTGCAAAGCTCACTGAAGTTCGGAAGAAGGGGACATGCCCGTGGGTGAGGCCTGATGGGAAGACCCAAGTAACTGTTGAGTACCAAAATGATGGTGGCGCCATGATCCCTCTCAGAGTGCACACAATTCTCATCTCCACCCAACATGATGATTCTGTCACCAATGAGCAGATTGCTGCGAACTTGAAAGAAAATGTTATTAAACCTGTGGTGCCATCTCAGTATCTTGATGACAAAACCATCTTCCACCTCAATCCATCAGGGCGGTTTGTCATTGGTGGGCCTCATGGAGATGCAGGGCTAACTGGTCGAAAGATTATCATTGATACTTATGGTGGTTGGGGTGCTCATGGTGGAGGTGCATTCTCAGGCAAGGACCCGACTAAGGTGGACCGTAGTGGTGCTTATATTGTGAGGCAGGCAGCAAAGAGCGTCGTGGCATCTGGGCTTGCACAACGCTGTCTTGTTCAGGTTTCTTATGCTATTGGGGTGCCTGAACCCTTGTCGGTGTTTGTAGATACCTACAAGACCGGAAAGATACCAGACAAAGACATATTGAAACTGATCAAGGAGAATTTTGACTTCAGGCCTGGAATGATTGCTATCAACCTTGATCTGTTGAGAGGTGGCAATTTCAGGTTCCAGAAGACCGCTGCTTATGGGCATTTTGGTCGTGATGACCCAGATTTCACATGGGAGGCTGTCAAGCATCTCAAGAGTGAAAAGAAAGCTTGAGTCCGGCAGATGGGTTATTATGTTCCATCTTTGTGGTGTGTTTCCTGTTGGGTTTTCATTCTTCTTTGAAAAGAGAGATGCATCTTCTATCCATAATGTCTATCAGTTCTGGAGCTTGGAGGCTGCAGAAAACAGTGGGAAAGACTATTCAAATTGAGAGGCTTTTAAGTAGATAGATGTATAGAGCTCTCTTGTCAATGCATTCGCATTTGATTTTTCCATTTTGCTTTGATAATAGATGTTTCTACTAACCTCTTTCCGGTTGGAGATGTTTTGGGAAGATTCCCATGCTATTGTTTTTCTTCTCTATTTGGAGAGGAGTTAAACTGAATGGAGAAAAAAAAAAGTATTATGAATTTTCTTAACTTTTGTCTTTGTATTGCAGTATCTGAATAGTTTTCTCGATTTGGAGAGGAGTTAAACTGAATGGAGAAAAAAAAAAATGTATTATGAATTTTCTTAACTTTTGTCTTTGTTTTGCAGTATCTGAATACTTATCATAGCATGCTGATGGGGAAACTTCTATGTAATATCACACATTCGTAACTGGCAGATAATATCCATGCTGATGGGGAAACTTCTATGGTAATTTTACACATTCTTAACTGGCAGATAATATCCACGTTCCTATGATTCAGCAGTGACAGTCTTTTTATTTACACTTGGTTGGAAGTGAAGTTTGCACTTCTTTTATTCCCTGGCCCATGTTCTTGAGATTGTTTTATATAAGCTTGGAATTTCTTTTATGACCCTTCGTGGACTTCCAATATTTTTGGTATCAGAGCATGGCTCGGGGTTGTGCAAGTGGTCTTCGAAGAGAAAGAAAGACTAGATGAATTGTGATTTGATATTTTGCATTGGAAGCTTGGGATTGTGGGACGATAATGCATTCATGGGTTGTATTGATTTGGCATGAGTTTTAAAGGAAAAATCCTAGGGACGATGCCCAGGGGTGTGCATTGAAATGCATGGGGCTTAATGCTAAATTTTGAGTGTCTAAAGGGTTATTTTTATCAGAGGAGAAGAAGAAGAAGAAGAGACTTCGATGAGAGAGAGAGAGAGAGAGAGAGAGAGAGAGAGAGAGAGAGAGAGAGAGAGACTTGGATTTGACCACATTAGTAGCAAGTTTGATATTTTATGGACGATGCCAAGTACATTTGTTGATCTTATCATTCAAAGGGTGGCGGTCAAATTGACATCTTGATATGCAGCTTAATGGTGTTAATTTGGGAAGTCTGGCAAGACTGCAGCAGCAGGTGTTTAAAGCTTCGTAGGGAAAAATTGAATGACAAAATTATCCTCATTGCAACAAATTCGGCCTCAGCTGCAAAGGTTTTCTGTGGTTATGCCACAAGCGATATGATAAGGCAATGGAAAGAAATAGCGCCATCAGCGGTTGGTGAAGAACAGATCAAACCTATATGCTGCCCTACTTGTCATGGTTCTTTCAAACTAAACTATGATAGTTCTTGCTATTGAAAACTTGGGATGTCTGGTGCTGGTGGAATTTTATGTATTTCTAATGGAGAATTACTACTTGATTATGCTTGCCCTACTGGATGGTGCAATTCAAATGAAGCTAAGCTCAATTCAATAGCCACTAGATCAAGCATATGGAAAGAATCCAAAGTTTCTCCATTGATAGTCGAGGGACATTCATCTGTTGTTATCGGATGGTTGAAATCCAGTAAGGCTCCTCTAGTTTTTTGGGTGCTATTGGATAGGATCAAAGCAGACATTGGATCAGAAGATAATTCTTTCCATCACGTGCTTCAATAAGCATTGATGATGTTGCAAGAGAAGGAATTTTCTTAGATGATCTTCTTGTCAGGCGCTACGATAATGGTTAGTTTGTGTTTTGTTTACTTTTGTTTTCGGCTCTCTCTCTCTCTCTCTCTCTCTCTCTCTCTCTCTCTCTCTCTCTCTCTCTCTCTCTCTCTCTCTATATATATATATATATATATATATATATATATTTATGAACTGGTCTCATTGTGTTTGCATCACAAGCATACTGAAAAGTGGACAGCCTCACCTTTTCAAAAATTTTCATAATTCATATCATTCATGGATTCGCCTCATCTCAGATTTCCTAGATACCAAAGCTCACGTATATTGGATATTGGTAGGACCTCCAATTGTGTATTTTGAGAAAAGTAGATGGTACAACATGGTAAAGCCCCAAAAAAGGATGCCATCTATTTTTTGGCTTAAAAAGGTCTAAAGCCGAAGAACTCAGAAACATCGAATGCATGTGAGATTTGATACCTAGAAGACCTGAGACGTGACAAATCTAATAACCAGTATGGATTATCGGAAATTTTGAAAAAGGTGAGCCCATCATCTACTTTTCAGTAAATCGGTTGCATAATGTAATTCTTCCTCTAAATCGTATGGTGCTCCCAGCAGAAAATCCAAGTATACCTTGACAATCTAATCAGTTCATTAGATTTGGCCTATCCCATATGACCTAGATATTAAAATCTCATCCATTGATACATATAACACTTTTTCCTTTGGACTTTTGTGATTGTAATATATAGACAATGTTCTGTGTTTCTGAGCATTTTTTGTTTTACAATGTCTGTTTTACAACCACAAAAGATATAAAGAAAAAGATCTTAGATATATACAATAGATGAGATTAAGAAAAAGATCTTAATCTTGTACTCATAGCATACGCACATTTCCTTTCTCAATTCTTTTTGTAAGGCTATTTTACATGTACTAGTGGAAGGTGCATGTGAATCGTTGCTTTTATATAAGTATGATCATGAACACTAATGAAGATGATCATATCAATCTGTACATATCTATTGTTAATAAATGAAATGCAAAACAGAAAATGATCATAACAATATTTAGCACATTTGCTCATGAAAGAACTAATATAGAAAAAGAGGTAATGCGGTGTTTTAATTTCTTACAACAATGAAGCACTCTACATTTACAGAGAGTGTTTTACATACGTGCTTTTTAAACTATGTACCTAAATTGTTTGCTGGTTTTTATTAGATATAATTCTAATACGTAGATAGATAAAATACAATTCTAATTCTAAAGATCATTATGGCCTTTAACATATTGATGATGGAAGAACTATTATAGAAAAAGAGATGGTCCAAGCAAATAAAATGGGCTGTGAGGATTAAATTGCTAAACATCGAGTCAAAATTTATTTAAGTTGATATGGAATAGAGTTAGATACTCGTTTTCTTGTTTGGATGAGTCGTTATCATGAAAGCATGTAGGAGCAACTTCTGATATGTTTTCAAAATAAAGTGAAAAAGTTGAAAGAGTTGATGTATCTAAGAAAATATATATATGGAGAATGTACAGCTGAAAAACTTGATGTACACAAATGTACAAAAATTTATAATATAGACAACTAGACAGTTATGGCAAACAATAGTTTTTGATATACATCATTTTAGACCTATAAAGTTGGAAAGAATGTAATATGACAAATATTTTTATTGGGCTCATTTTGCTGCATTCGATGTCTTCATCTCTTTTCCCAATTCCAACACATGTAAAAAAGGCAGCCCAGTGCATGAAGCTCTCGCATATGCAAGGTCTAGGGAAGAGGCAGACTACAAGGGTTAATGGTACACAACCTTATCTTATATTTTTGCAAGACGCTATTTCCACATCTTGAACCCGTGATCTCAAGGTTACACGGCAACAACTTTACCATTGCACCGAAGTTCACTTCTAATTCCAACACATTTATAACCCCAAATTGTTTACCAATAATGTTCTTTTTTAGATACTTTTAGTTTCAACGTGTTTTGTCATAGCTATAAATTCAAATTCTATTTGAGTTGATTGGTGCATGAAGAAAAATATTAGTGATGAATTCTGTTTTTATTGAATGCATACATTCTAGTTCTTCTAAAAGAAAAATAAATAAATTACGCCTTGAAAATTTTTAGTTTTTCTACATCAATTTTTTAGACTTTTAAGCTTCTATTTTGAATAAAGTTGTCCATTGGGAACCACTTTTGTCACCAATTTGAATGCATATAGTATTTGAAAGAAAAATAGAAAAGTTGAGCAAAATATTTGGTGATTATGTATGTGTAATTCTTAAAGAAGGAGAGCTTTGGTGCAACAATTGAGTTATTGCTGTGTGACTTGTAGGTCACGAGTTTGAAGCATGGAAACAACCTCTTGCAAAATGCAAGGTAGGGCTACCTACTATAGGCCCTTTGTGGTCTGCCCCTTCCCTAGACCTTGCATAGGTGGGAGCTTCGTGCACCAAGCTACCCAATTTCCACTACATGGGACCCAAAGCTTTACCATTCACATTGGTGCTGGTCCACACACACACACTATGCCGATGCCAGTCCCAAGATCGGATGAAAAAGGAGGAGGATCTTGTGTCAAGTGCCAACCGAAAAGGAAGAAGTTGAAGATGATTTTGATTTTGTTATTTTTTTCCTACTTGCGAAATGAATATGCATTTGTATATCAGTTTGTAAGTAAGAAGAGAAGATAATGAAAATCATCTCCAGCTTCTTTTAAAGTATGGCAACCCTAACATGACAGGAATCAAAAATTGACATTTCCTCAAGCTAGGGCATTTCCCATAAGCAACACGCTATATAAAATCCTAGGTGCAATAAAAAATATGCAAGGGTTTCTAGGGTGTCCAAAAGCAATGTGCTATATTGGATCTCGAGTGTAGTGGAAAATGGGCAAGGGCTCCTAGAGCATCCCTTCGAAAGGGACGCACTGCATTAGAACCCAAGTGTAGTGAAAAGTAGGCATAGGTTCATGCCATGAAGGTTGAGAAGTACTTGGGTAAATAGGCTATCTCAAGAGCATATGATTCGAATCGCCACATGGAATATAGAGACATTGACAGGTAGAGTCTGGAGTTAGTAGATATATTAAAACGTAGAAAAGTCAACATCGCTTATATTCAAGAAACCAAGTGGAAAGGGGCTAAAACTAGAGAAATCAATGGGTACAAACTCTAGTATGTAGGAAAGGATAAAATAGAAATAGCTTAGGAATAATAGTGGATTAAGAATTATAGGATAAAGTTGTGGACGTTAAAAGAGTCGGTGATAGAATTATAATAACAAAACTTGCACTAGGAGACCAGATAAAAAAATATTATAAGTGCATACACACGACAACTAGGGTTAGAATATATAATCAAGAGATGATTTTGGATAGATATAGAGGGAATCATGCAAGAAATTTCCAACACTAAGGGGATAGTTATAGGAGCAAACTTAAATGGTTATGTAGGAAAAGAAAAGGAATAATATGATAGGATACATGAGGGTATAGTATAAGAGAACGAAATGAGATGGGGGAAACCATCCTTGATTTTGCTTTGGCATATAACCTTGCCTTTGCAAATACATTCTTTAATAAGAGGGATGAACAGTTAATAACCTTTAAAAGTGGACTCCATAAAAGCTAAATAGACTTTTTTCTACTTAGGAATATCGAAAAATCAACGCGCAAGGATTACAAGGTGATACTAGTGAGAGTTTAATATCACAACATAGGTTAATGATTATGGATATCTATATTAAAATATGGAAGAAAGAAAATGAACTTAATATGTTCCAAAAACTAAGCGTTGGAACTTAAAAGGAAAGAAAATAACCTCATTCACAAATAAGTTGGTAGTAGAAGGAAACTGGAACTATAAAATAGAAGTAAACGCTATGTGGACTAATATGGCTAAGTCTATTAAGAAAGTGGCAAAAGTTGTCTTAGGAGTATCTAAAGGTAAAAGACAATTAGTAAAGGAAACATGGCGGTGGAGTAAAATAGTGCAAAAAGTTATTAAAGAAAAACAAGTGTTTTAAAGCATGACAGAAGACTAGATATAATGAAAACTATAAATATTATAAGAATGCTAAAATGTTGCTAAGAGAATAGTAAGTCGGGCTAAACTTAAGCATATGATGACCTCTATAGTAGCCTAGGATCAAGAAAAGGTGAGAAAGATGTGTTTAAACTTGCAAAAATAAGATAATAGGAGGGTAAGGACTTATATCATATTAGGTGCATTAGAAGTGATGATCAAAGGGTATTGGTCAAAGATAATAAGATCAAACAAAGGTGGGAAACTTACTTTTAAAAATTATTAAATGACAATGGCTTTGAGAATATAAGGATTGAAAATACTGTAAACCTAAATAACATTGGACATTATAGATATGAATATAGGATTAGAATGCCTAAAGTGAAAGTGGCCTTGAAAAAGATGAAATCAGGAAAGGCCATGGGGTCTTATGGTATACCAATAGAGGTTTGGAGCCATATGGGAGATATTGGAATAGTTTGGTTGACCAAGTTGTTTAACAAGATTATAAAATCAAAGAAAATGCTAGATCAATAGAGGAAAAGCTCTATTGTACCAATTTATAGGAATAAAGGAGAGATACAAAACTGCACTAATTAATGCAGGATCAAACTTATTAGCCATAATAAGAAACTTTTTAAAAGAGCGATTGAGAAGAGGTTATGACATGTAAAAGAATTGAACTTGTTCAATCACAAATGCCTTCTTTTGCACCTTCAATTTCCTTTTGATTGTGCATAAATTCTCTAAGAAATTAATATATGACGGGATTTGTTTTATTGCATTTAAGATCGGTATATTGATCTTAATAAGTTCATAGCGATTGAGAAGAGGCTATGACCTGTAGAAGAATTGAACTTGTTCAATCACAAATGCCTTCTTTTGCACATTCAATTTCCTTTTGATTGTGCATAAATCCTCTAAGAAATTAGCATATGACGGGATTTGTTTTATTGCATTTAAGATCGGTATGTTGATCTTGACTTGCTTGAATATCTTCATAAGTTCATCATTAGTGGTACTCTTTGTAACTTGAAGCAACCTTTTAGGGAATGGAGCAAGGATAGGACATAGTTCAATAGGTGGAGTGGGATCCCTTTCTTTATTTTCAGTGAGTTTTTCTACCTTATCAGTCTTTTAGGGCTCATCTTTCTCAATTATTTTACCATTCTTAAGAATAGTGATAGCTTTAGTCTCTTCAATGGTAGAGCTTGATGATGCATTATATGTATTATTACTAACCACATGCACACCCTTAAGGTTTGCTTGTGGTTGAGCTGGTGTAATGACTCCATTTTTGTAATATTGAAATTCCAAGTTTAGTAATGAAAAGTTTAGTTTTAAAGATAAGGGCATTTTGGTTATTTCACTAGTTTCCTTGACTAAACCCAGGAATTTGGTCCTAAAAGTGCTTCCATTAGATGCATCTCGGAAAAAGGAATCCAACGAGACCAAAATCACCCAAAACGGAGTTAAAATGAGCAAGATATGGCCCTTTGAAGTTCAGGGGCAAAACTGTAAATTTTACAAAGACGACTTAACCTGAAAAACACAGGTGCCCGTTTTGATACAGGCACCCTTCATCTTCAACCTCCTAGAGGTTTCTAGAACGGCGGTGTTTCAAGAAGAAACCACCGCCATTCTGGAGGTTTCTCCACCGCCATTCAAAGGCGGTTAGAACCCCTCCAGAACCCTCTTTAAAATCCCTATAAATAGAGCTCTAGGGTGCCTCTAATGGCAGCCCAAAACCTTGGAGAAAACCCATCGTTGAGCAGTGACCAAGAGGGGAAAACATGGAGAGAAAACCAGCCACGAAGCACGTACGCTCAAAAACTCCCCAAACCCATCTCACCCATAGTCCTAGGCTCAATTTTCCTAGGTTTTTGCATGAAAAACCATGGAGAATAGACCTCTGGGAGAGCCACCAAGGACCCTGGGACGTCCCCAGGGCCGCACTGGTTCGACAGGGTCGAACCAGGGTGACATGAGGACGACCCAGGTCTCTAACGAGCGGGACGATCCAATAGGAATGTCCCACGTTGACCTCCGTTTGAAAAACCAAACGGGCGCGTCCAGGGACGCGCCCGCTAAAGAGAAGGACGGGCAGAGAAATCGTGCGCGTCTGCAGACGCGCCCGCTGAGACGCACGCCACAGATGCGCAGCGCGCTAGCAGATGCATCATTTTTTTTGTTGTTAAGGAAGCCCGGGCACATGACGTTGACGCGCAGCGCCCTAGCATTCCGTATTTTAAGTCTTAAGGGTCCTGTGTACATACAACACTAAAACACTTATAACTTGAGATCTAGAGCTCCGATTGAGGCGCCGCAAAAGGCGTTGTGTCTGTGTCGATGACGCGGACATATCCAAACCATAAAATCCCTAATCAAGGCCCAATAAAAGGAGGGCATGACCCTTAGAATAGGATAGTGGCGCGTGGCCACTAGAACTTTGGAAAACTGAGGATACCAAGGCCCAATTAGGACCTTAGGACACCCATAGGCATAGGGATGGACCCCTAATGCCTAAGTAATAAGACCCAACTGCTCTAAACCCATAAAAGATAGGTTAAACTAACCTTGAGTCCCCAAACCATGTTCAGGAGCGTACGAGGACAAAAGGGTTAACGCGACCTAGTCAGGTAGGTGCTCTATCACTATTAGATTATTTTAAAAGAACTATTGTTATTTTGAGAACATATGTTTTAAATATATGACTTGATTTGCATGAATTAATTCAGCATGCATGATAAATGCTTTGTACATAGCCATGTTTTGAAATGATTGCATATACATTATGCACATATATGTGTTGCAAACAAGTGCATACATTGCATGATTTAAGTACTTGCAAAGATTGCATGTCCTTGAGGGTTGCCAAAAGAAGCTGGAGTGCCGAGGGTCGGGCAGTTGTGAGGGACCCAAAGAGGACAAGTTTTAACAAGAGGTTTTGGCTTCTTTAATCTTATGTGATTTGGGCAAGTAAGCCCGTGGGTGCTATGCCGAGGGGTCTGGGTTGGCCACCCGGCCTTTACCACTAATAGGTGGATGGGTACCACACCCAAAAAGAGGCAAGTCCCTACGTCGACTGTATGTGGTGCAGGGGGCTACCACTGGTATCACGGCACTAGGTCGACGTGTCATAGGCCCCGTGGAGGCTATGACCGAGTGTCCTCAGATACTAGGGGACCACACGGCGAGGAGGTCGTGGGCACAGTGGACCCTATGGTTTGATGAGTTATGTGCATTTCATATAGCATGATATGAGGTTGGTCGACCATACCATACTAGAGATCCATAAGTTGGACTCCATGAAGCATCTATTGCATATCATGATGTCATCATATATATATATATGATACTTTCAATTTTGGATCATGTGATCTTTTAAGTCATGAGTATTTCAATTAATTATGGATTCTTATACTGATATTGAACTCGAGTATTCAAACATACGCATATTTTGAATGAGCATATGATTTTAAAACATCTCATGCATTTATAAAACTAGTAGTGATAGGCTCCTACTGAGTATATTATATACTTACCCAATCCTCAACATTTTTCAGATACAAAATAAATACTTAAGGGCAAGGAATGTTTGTACTAGGAGACACAGGCTAAGTACAAGTAAGTAAACCCCTATCTTATCTTTCAATGTTACTTGATTGGAGTTATTCTCTAATAGCTGAGGCTGTGACTAACACTTTCTTGGGAATAATATTGATTTAAACTTTGCCATGGCTAAATAAATTGAGAATGTGTTTGAACACTCGGGGTTTTTATGAAAGGTTGTTTTCCAAATGAGAAAGATTTTCATGCATCTCATATTTATAAAACAAGAGATCTCGCCTTTTTATCAAAATTGCATCATATAAAAACCCGGGTCATGATAGCTGGGAACTTTCTTTTTTCATATTTTGCATCCATTGACTCAATCATATTTTTTATTTCATTCACAGACTGGTTGGTTTGTTTTAATTGAACTTCTAATTGAGAAGTTTTCTCTTGGTTTTGAATGAATTAATTGATATTATCCTCTACAGGCCTTTTGGGTGGGGGCAAGTGAAGTCCAAAAGAAGGAGGTTGATGAGTTAGGTATAGGGATAGAGCAAGTAGTCCTTGGTTTTATTGGTAAGGCGGTATGGGCTTGGTTGTGAGACATTAGCAGTTGGTCTATTTCTCCAACTGAAATTTGGATGGTTTCTCTAATTGGGATTATATGTCTCTAAATATTGGGAGAATGGTCTTTTGTAAGTCTTAGGTCCATTAGCCTGATCATGAAGTACCTTTTGAAATAATGAAATGGTAGGACATTCCTGAGTAAGATGGGTGGTACTTTCACAAATGCTATACACTTGTTCATCCTTATTCAAGTTTTTCTTTCTCTTTCCTATGGCTTCTACTTTTCTAGCTAGGGTTTCTACTTTGACATTAAGTTCATCCTTTTCAAACATGCCTCCCCTAGTAGATGTGGTAGTGAGCTTAGGTCTATATAGATGTTCTACTCTTTCTGAATTAGCTCAGGTCTGTGCACTTTTAGCTAGCCATTCCACATACTCTTTTGCCTCATCTAGTTGTTTATTTAGAAAGTTACCATTGCACATCATCTCTACAAACTAGTGTAAGTTAGAATTAAGTCATTCATAAAAGAAGCTGATAATGTGTCATGGTTCATAGCCATGATGTAGGCATATGAGTAATAAATCTTTGAACCTTTCCCAACATTGGTAGAATAATTCTTTATCCTTTTGGGTAAAGTTCATTATCTTATGGCAAAGTGTATTTGTTTTATGTGTGGGGGGAAACTTTTTCAAGAAATCCCTAATCATTTTATTCTAAGTTCTTATAGAACTTGTTGGCAGTGCATTAAATTACATTGTTGCTTTTTTCCTTTAAAGAGAAAGAAAATAGCTTAAGCTTGACAGTATCTAGACCAATGTTTTGTGTTCATTGGGTACTACATACCTCATCAAACTCTTTAAGCTACAAGTAAGGACTTTCATTGTCTAACCCATGGAATTTGAGAAGTAATTGAAATACTCATGTTTTTAATTCTAGCGCACTAGCATCTTGAGGAAGAATAACACAAGATGGTGTATTGGTGCATGTAGGTTGAATGTAATCCCTTAAAGTTCTTCCATGAAGAATTTGATATATATTATTTTCTTCATGATCACTTTGTTGGTCCCACTCTCTGTTTCTATTCCTTCTTTAATCTCTTTGCATGTGTGGGTGATTATTCCTCTTTGGTGGAGGTGGATATTCATCATTAATTAGAGATGCTGGGTCTTCATTCATGATGAGTGGAGGGCTTTGATCACCTTTAATACTACCACGAGGTGAGTTACCCCTTGATCATTGATCAATCATTGGTGGTAAATAATCTGATTGTATGTCTTTTTTGTCGTACTTGACTAACCTCTCGGTTTTGTTGAATATCCAAAAGTGCACATGATGAAAGATCTCTTTCTTTTTCTCATTTATTTATTTATGTTTTTTTTTATTTATAGAAAAAGACTACTCTAAATGATGCAACTTAAATGCCTAGAATGATGCACAAACACATGACACAATTAAATAATCCCCTAAGGCTAACCAACAAAAATATTTTGATTTTCTTGAATTTGTGTGGGGGATATGCTTTTAGATCAGCATAATCTAATGCTCCTCCTCTCTTTTAGATTTGACTACTGCTTATCAATTAGGTTTTGCTCTAAAGTGGTTAATACAATCCTCATGTTCAGAGGCGTTTAAACCTCAACGGACGTCAATTGAAGACATTGAAAATCATTTGGATTTTAAAACACCTATTATAACCACAATGCATAGAAGCCATTGGAGTGACAATAGATCGCGTCCTATTAACAGGTTTCTACAAGCATATGATGGCATCTATAGGTCTCTTCTAATTAATTTTAAATTAATTTGAAAGGTTGGGTTCTGTGCTTATGGTGATTATCCTAGGTGGGCTAAGATGTGGTGATTAAATCCATCATTGATCTTGTGGGCTTGGGTGCCCTTACTAATTAATTTTCATACTCTATTGCATTTCCATCAACATATAAATCACCTTAAAGTGATAAATGTGGCCTAAAATGCAATTAAAAATAATAAACTAATACAAACCCTAAAATACAATAATTATAAAATATGCTTTCTATATGCTATTATACAACCAAACAAGGCAAAATTATTCTAATAATGCAAACTTTAATCTAAGAATCTTGAGGAGTTAGGATTGCTCATAGTGGGGTTCTAGATAAGATATTCTCGTACAATGGCGGGATTATTTACATTCCACATTCACTTCTAGGTTACAATGATCAACCCTTGACCTATATTATTACACCCCTTTTAAATGAATTGTAATTAATAAAAATTTAATAGGTCCTCACTATAATTCACTCAAAACAAAAATTTGGCTATATTAATTGAAGTCCTCCTTTTCCAAATTCCTACAAAATAAAAATAGCAATAAGTACAAAAATTCAAAAAATATAATGATTATGCACTAAGAAAAATTTAAAATACACCTAAAATGCCTAAAATATTAAAATAATGCAATTCCTAAAAAAATTTTATTTTTCTATTTTATTAAAATTTATGAAAACTCCATTGTAGGTCATTGAAAATGGTGCCAAAAGTTTATTATTTGTTTTATTGCAAGTGCACAGCTTAATGTAGTGCAGTTGATGCAAGTTCGGGTCGATCTCATGGAGAATTGACTTAAAAAGATGGAGTTTAAATAAAATATAATTATTAAAATTAAAATTAATAAATAATAAATAATTTTTTTGATATATTTAACTAATGAAAATTATAGAAATTCAAGTTAAAAAATGCAGAAAAGTAATTAAAAAACAAACAAAGTTCACTTTTCTAGCTTGATTATAACAAATTACTTTAAATCTAATATCATTAACATCGATTGACCTTCATCAATCTTTCACTAGTACTTTTGATTAAAGATACAATAGTTAAATTAAGCAAATTCTCCAAAATTTAAATGATCTAGGCTAAAGAATAATTTTGGATTTTGGAAGGCTTAGATCTAATCTTTAAATTTCAGATTAAAGATTAGAACTGTTAAATCAACTAGGAGATGTCCTAAGAACAATATCTGAAGATTAATTAAAATTCTAACATAAAAAAGATTAAGAAATAAAGGAATTTCATTAGTTAAGGCTAAACTGTTAATTAAGTTAAGCTTTAATTAAACAAGGTTTGGATTGCACAGTTCTTGAATTAATCTGAAAATAATATAGAATACGGATAGGACAAGTTGGAATACGACAAAGCTGGGATAAGAACATAGATGCATATGGAATTAAATAAATAGAGGATGCAAAAGGAATTAAAAAATAAGGCTAAGGTAAATTCGGAATTTTTACAAAAAATTCCTTCCCGAAGAAGATGATGATGCGGGAAGATGGAGAAGTAGGGAAGGAAGAGAATTAGGGGATCTGGGTTTTCTCCTATAGTGAAGGGAGAGAGAGGGAAACAGAAGGATTGAGTGATCCGGTGATAGGCAGAGATCGAGTGAGAATAGTAGGAGGAGGAGCTGGCCGGTGCATCTCAGGCAGTGACAGAGAGAGAGAGACGAGAGAGCGGTGAGGGGGGTGCGGACAGTGGGAGAAAGAGGGAAAGACAGAAGGGGTGGTGCAGTACAGCTACAGAGACAAACATAGAGAGGAGGGTTCTGGAGATAGAGGGAGCTGGAAACAGAGGGAGCAACCGTGGAAGAAGAATGGGCCGATGAGGATTTGCCGGCTGGAAGGAAAAGTGCGGACTGAGGTGATGACAGATGCGGTGAGAGAGATCGAAAAAGAAAGACAGAGGGGGTGCTGTGAGGGAAGAGAGGGTGACAGAGGGAGAACGTGGGCTGGGTTGCGTTGATGGAGTGACTGGCTCAGGCGGACTGCGTAGGTGGAGAAACAGTGGGAGAGGTGGAAAAGAACGAGAGAGATAGAGTGAGCCGGTGAAAGTTTGCAGTTTCCTGCTGGAAACCGAGAGAAAGAAAGATGACAAGTGAGAGGGGGTGACGAGAGTAGAGGAGAAGTGTGCGGTCTCCTGTGGCTGCTTTCTTCTGTCATTGGTGGAGAAGAGGGATGGTGCGGTAGAGATAAAGAGAAGAGGAGAGGGGGATATGAGAAGCAAAGAAGGAGAGAGAGAGAGAGAGATACCACCTTTAGCTTTTTTTTCTTTTTTTTCTTTGCTGCCTTTTCTTTATATAGATTAAGAGTTTGATTTTAATTAAAATTCTATTTTTTCTCTTTTATCCAACTTTTGTACTTTATTTCTTGGTTATGTTCAATTTTTTCCTTGCTTCATCTAATTCTAATTTAGTTGATTTGCAAAATATAGGACTAAATTAGAATAATCTAAACCGTACGTTATACATTTGATTAGTTTTGATGATCATTTGACTATTAAATTTTATAAATCAACGGTTGGATACTCAATTAGAGTTAAAATGTAAAATTTTAAGTAAAAATTTACATTTTAATAGATAAGATGACCTAATTAGATGCTAGATTAAAGGTTTTTTGGCTGAAATTGACCACTTATTTTGGAATAAGGATCACAAGGGTACTGCATTATTCCTTGGAAAAGTTCCTTTTTCAAAAGCTTCAATAACTAGAGCGATGAACAGAATGAGCAATTCTGCCAGCCTTTTTGTAAGAACTCTGCCGAAAAGGGTTAATGGCAAAAAACCACATCGTGTGTTCTTCAGTAGTGATGGGCCGTACGGATTAGCTTGTCTGCATTTCCCACATTTTTATCAGTAAAGTTGATGGGACTGAGATGAGAATCGTATCATGGTCTCATTGACAATGGAGCCAGCCCGAGTGTGAAAACTGAAATGGCATTCTTCCTCTTTTTATGGTCAGACAAAGATGAAAGAATTTCCGTTGGAGTCACCAAGATGACTTTAGCTCGTTGTTCCTAGAAAATTTCTTGCATGTAAAGAAGATTGCAGAGGTCGGCCTGGAGTGATCTCTTTGTTGAAAAGTTCAAAGGATAGAGAGACTGGTGGTGAAGCAACTGTCGTTTCATGCGAATCACTCTGATATTAACATTTGTAAAAGAGTTTTGATGCCATGCAGGGAGGGACGATCTCACTTTATCCAAGTTTGCAGGACAAAACAAATCCTGCTGATCCATGCATGGGAACGGATGCGTATTCTACTTGAGACAATAAAATACACTTTTGGCCTCCACACATCAACACGATCCTGCCTGTTAATCTGGCAGAGTTAAAAGGCAAGCCCATCCAATCGACATATACATCCTGATCGATGAAATATCTGACCACATTTATGCTGATTAACTTTTGATGCAATGCAAGTTTATTGGCATGGATGCTTACACAATCTCCATGTAGGCACAGAAAGCGAACCTTTTCCTTGCTAAGTTTATTCATGCCTTAGATCTTCTCCGCATTGCAACTGGACTCTGTAAGGGGGCCAAGTACACGATCATGATCCAAGAATCTAATTAAAAAGAGAAACCCGGAGGATAAAGTTCTTCATATGTAGGATTTGGCGAAGGGCGGATCATAAAAGAGTCTATAGCATACACAGGCTTATCTTGCATTTTTTGTAAGGCTCCTTTTTATGCAAGAATCGAATTTATGTCAGGAATTTCTTATTTGATGTGATTATTGAAAAAAAATTAAAGGGGGGACCTTTCAGTCATCTCTTTGGACAGAGGGTTAGGATTATCTGAAGAATTGACCCCAACGATGGATTACCCGACTACCCAATCAATAGTCGTGGGTTCCACTTCCATGCGATCATTTCCTTAACATAAAACTGACTGTTCATTGCCAACGGTTCAGATAATTTTTGTCCCTCATACGTACTTGTATTTTGCATTGATAAACCGGGGACTTAGCTGTTAAAGGATAAAATATCCAATTACATGGCTTCTGCACTTCCTTTGCAGATTTTTCTACCTGGATTGCATGCAAATCCTTCTTCTAAACGTTTCTTCATTTCGGTCTCTTATATTTCCAGTAGATTTTCTCTCACTTCATCTGATTGCGTTCTAAACTCAGCGAAAAGTACAAATTTGTTCTTGTTCAGTAATGCCTGCAGAGCCACCCAGGAAGGTATATATCTTCTTTCCCTATGCAAAATTTCCAAATATTTGGATAATCATGTTTCATTTTCTGCTGTTCTTCTGCCATTTTTTGTGGCGGGTTTCTGTTACTATGTGCATTGGACTGAATAAAGATTTTCTTGGTTGTTCCGGAAGTGGGTCAGATTCTTGCAAGAATAAAGTAACTGTATTTGACTTGGCTCTTTTGCGTCTACAATAATATATCAGATTGTTGCCCATCAATTTTCAACAGAAAATGACGATTTGTGGGTGTTATACTTTGCCGTTTTGCAAGATAATATGGGAGCAGTTCTGTAGTTCCTCACCGAATTTTTGATGTTTTGGTTTAAGAAAGATTTGCCGATTCAATTTACAACACCAAAAAGAAGGCAGTGACATTTGACATGGTAGTGAAGGAGTCAAATGACCCAGGAGCTGATTAATATCATCTTTGGGCTAGCTGGCAAAATCCACTGGCCTTACAAATTCTTTCTGCTGAAAGACCTTTTGCCATCAACCTTGTTCTCCTTGTGTTTCCATTGCTTGTTTCCCCAGAAACTCGTTATTCTGTTCGAATTCTCCATTGTCATGGGTTCTAGGGATCTAAAAAGCTTAATATTGCTTTTTCTCAAGTTTATCTTTTGTGATACACTTGATTACCGAGGACCTATTTGATGGATGAGTTCCATTTGGACATTATCAAGTGGCAATACTTTCAGGGGTTAAAGATAGGTGACTCTAGGAATGGCTTATCACGGACCCCGAGAACATCTCAGTGGTTTCTTCTAGTATGATAAAGATGAAAGAGGCATGGCTCTATCTGGTAGACCAATAACTTTGTGCCATCATACAGGGCTTTCTTAAATCTAGAGTCAGGTCATTATGGGTAGGTCGGAGTGAAAAGTTGATTTTATGCTTTCATCTAGGGGTGATCCACGAAATTTAGAAGGTGGGTTACCAATTTTATGCGAAACTCTAAGCCTAACAAAAAATGAAGTTCATCTGATTGAAAATCCAAGATTGGCAACAACAAAATTGGTATTTCTCCGCTTACTCCCACATACATTTTCTCCTCATTACTTTCAATTAACAAAGTGGAATATGGAGCAAGAGAAACTTCAAAGATTCATTTGTTAGCCTTCTAATGTTCTTCACACTTCACCACTCAAAGTCCTGACTTTGGAAAGGGGGAAGACGCTTCATATTTCACATCTCCATTGACCATTTTATGCATCAGATTTCTTTTGGTTCACTCTGTCAAGGCACAAGCTGTGGGATTGAGCCCTGGCAGTCCCGAATTAGGATTTGATGAATTGGTCAATTCATTCTATTAATCATTGGTTATCAACTATTACTTTATCATGACAATTACCAAAAGTCTGCTGTAAATTGGAAAACAGAAAAAGAGATTACAAGGAAGAGAGGACACTGGAATTGATGGCCTTGATTTAATTACAAACAGAAAGAGCAAGGTCAATTTAGGAATGCCAAGGTCAACTGTCGTAGCTTTTGCTTAAAGACCATGTTATATTGAGAGATGGTGTCTCTCGAACAGATAGAAGTCTTTCTCTCAGTAATGCATCCATGCTGTCCAGTGGTCATGCATCCAATGAGGGATTCTGCATGTTGTCAACTGTTTGTTGAGTTTTTAACCTGGCAGCCTAATAAACCGTCTTTTAAAATCACAAATTTATGGCTATCGCAAATATTATTTTGAAAATTTTAGTACTTGCAGTTTTGTGAACTTGTACATCCGAGCAATCATTCTTGGTTTCTTTTTCTGGATTTAGAAGGTGATTTGGCATTGTGAATGGTATTGCCCTTTGGGTTATGCTGTTAGAATCAGCCACGCTGGCTTAACTAGAGTTTATTCTGGGAGAATGTCTCAGTAAACCTTTGCGGTTGACATAGTTTATGATGTTACTGAATGCCCAAGAGACTAACAAACCATCTTGATGTGTATTTTTCTTCTTAATAGTAAAAAGTTCCCCTAAATCTCTAAGGTAACGAGTTGACCATTCTTTCTTTCGCTACCAAGTTGCTGTTATTCTCCCAATCGATCTTTCAGTTGTCTCACATAACGAGAGACTGTTTTTTTCTTTGTCTATTTTAAGTTTCGTTCAGAAAATGTTGTTTCATATAGTACTTCTGCTCTTTTATCACCTATTTGTCATTTATGTTCCTTCTACTGTTAGAAAGGCCTTGGGTGATCCTTAATGGAAAACACAATGATGAAGAGATAGAAGATTAGGTAGGACATCAAAAATTGGAAATTAAGTTAATAGCAGGAAGGGGGGCTATTGGATATAGTGGGTATACAGTCTGAACTCTGAACACAAGGAACAGCACAGAGTAGGTGCACATAAAAGGAAAAAAGCTGGAAAGATTTTATTTGAGCATACTATTAAGAGGCCTATGCTTCCCTGTAAAATATGTTCTTAGTTTATCTTTGTCATATAATCGACCATATAATGAAAACTTACATGACTCTTCCTCTTGGATTGATTTGCTAGGAGAACATTCTGAAAAGCTATTTATGGCCTTAAGAATTCATTTGAGCATTGTTTGAGAGATTTGCTAATGTCAATATGAAATTTCGGTTTCAAAAAAGAGCAGGTCATTCTGTATGTTACTGATGTTTCTGGTGGCAACTCTCTGCCTACTTAGGAGCTTGAGGAATGCTTGGAGAGAATACTTCTAACTAAAAACATGATTCCTCTTGCCACATCTCTGGTAGTAAAAGTTTTTAGTGCAAGAGGGTACCTTCTTTCTGGATTGCTTCTTTGCATTCTGTTTGTTGCATGAGATAGCTAAACTCAGAGATTGGAGCTATTGATATTGCAGTGTGATGTGTGAAACCCCTCATCACTGTGAAAGACTGATGCTGTGAAGATAAATTGTCTGACCACTGCTTTTCGGACTGTTCTTATAATTATTGGATTACCATGTATCTTAAAAGCTTAAGCTGAAAGGAAGTGGGCCAACAATATTTATATCTCTAACACGGCCCCTCATGTGGAAGGCCCTTTTTGTTTGATAAATGGGTGGTCTCATGATTCGAGCTCATGACATTGTGTTTAGAAAGGCTTTGACACCATGTTGGGTTACCATTTATCCGAAAAGCTTAAGCTGATAGCAAGTGAGCCAACAAGATTTATGTTTCTAGTAATTATGCATGCTACCATATAACCAAGCTACCTATATAGTTTTAGGAGATACCAAATTGTCCACTTGGTAGGCTATCTTATATTCTACCATCTGGACTTTGGAAGTAAAAACATGTAAATATGCTATGCAGGTGGGCAGACTTAACAGAAAATTTAATTTGGATAAAGGAAAGGTATCTATCTAGATGTGTGGCAGGGATTTCTTGATCACCTAATTTGACATGAAAGACAATCTCGATATGATACTTGCACATTTGAAGTCTTTCACTCATAGTGTACTGGTAATCTCATAAGAAAAAGTAGTTCTTGTGAGGTCATGCAAAGAGGCTGGGCATATGTCTGTTCCTTTTGCTGTTATGGAGTATCTTACATGAGTGGCAAAATTCTAGTCAAACTTTGAATTTTTTGAGACTTTGAATGAGCCTTTATTTCAATCATGTAGCACATCATTCACATTACCAGCAAATTTTTTAGGGCAAAGCATATTGAACTTAGTTTTCACATTTTTAGGATGAAGTAGTAATGAAAGATATAGCTAAAGGATATGTGTAGTTGGATGTTCAACTTGCTAGTGTTTAAAATGTGGTATTGAGGAGGAAGTTTTATGGGTTTGTTTCCAACATAGTTAGTTGGGTTTCAAAGATATATAAATACTCTATGAAGGAGAGAGAAGGAACTGTTCAAGCCTGGGTAGGAAAACATTATTGTTCTTTTCTCCTTCTATCTATATGATAGAATTGGTGGTTTATGTAAGTAAAGATAAAGGTTTCTATTAAAATGACTGCGAACATTGGTATGACTGATTCTCTCTCTCTCTCTCTCTTAGCAAATGTATTTCCATTTCTGACTTGTTATCAATGCTGACAACAGACCTTTTATCTCACAATGAGACAGAGTAGTTCGTGGAGATGATTGGTTTGATAAAGGGATCGCGGGAGGTTCTAATTGTTTAAAGACAAGACTACATCATCATCATCATCAAGACCTTATCCCAATTAGGGGTCGGCCACATGAATCTTCTTCCTCCATTCCACTCTATTAAATACCATGTCTTCATTTAGTCCCAAAGTTTTTAAATCTTTCCTCACCACTTCTATCCACGTTCTTTTGGGCCTTCCCCTTGCCCTTTTAAAGCTTTCTACTTGTATTGCCTCACTTCTTCTAACCGGTGCCGTTGTTGGTCTCCTTTGAATATGTCCAAACCATCTAAGTCTAGTCTCCCTCATCTTATTACCTATTGGTGCTATCCCTAAATTTCCTCGAATATTTTCATTTCGAATTCTATCTTTTCTTGTCTTACCACTCATCCATCTCAACATCCTCATTTCTGCGACGCTCATCCTATGAGTATGATGTTCCTTAACTGCCCAACATTCTGATCCATAGAGCATGGCCGGCCTTATGGCCATCCTATAGAATTTTCCTTTTAGTTTGAGTGGCACCCGTCGATCACACAAAACTCCAGATGCACATCTCCATTTGTTCCAACCCGCTTGAATTCTCTGAATAACCTCCCTCTCAATCTCTCCACTCTCATGAATTATTGATCCTAAGTACCGAAAGTGGTCTTTGACGGGGACTACATAGTTTGGATAAGACAAGACTACATAGTTTGGATAATCTAGTGGTTAGCTGAAAAATTATTTGAAGGCATGGACTACATAGTTTAGCTAATCTAGTGTTCTCTCTCTCTTTCTAAAAAAAAAGTAAAAAGAAAATAGATTCAAAGATATTAGTCCTTTGTTTTCTAAGAAAGGTAGCGGGCCATGATGATCCTACACTATGAGGATTAGATGAAGAACACATAGCTAGGTATGTGAATTATCCTACTATAATAAGTGCCTAAGCTAGAAAAGAGTAGGCTGTCATTCCTTAAGGAAAAAAATTAAACAGACAACTGTGCATTGGATGACTGCATGAAGAGTAGATGATGCAACTACCAATTATGTAGAAGCTACTGGCTAGCACTCATTTTGTAAGGAAAAAATTAAACAGAACAGCTGTGCATTTGATGATTGTGTGAATAGTAAATGATGCAACTAGCAATTATGTAGATGCCCCTGGCTGTCACTCTGGTCCGGAAAATGACAGTTCCTAACAAAAATGTAACCCTAGAACGATGACTAAAAATGTAGAGGGAGCTGATAGGATAGAATGCAAAAGAAAAAGGAAATAGTCTCACTAAACCGAGGAGGGAAATCACAGAGAGAAAATATGTAAACTCTCTCTATTTGTGCAGAAAATGAGAGGAATATGCAGTCTTTGTTCTCCAAAGCCTGATTTACCTCATTTGTAGACCAAGAAGCTACCAATCACATTCCTTCCTCATTTACATTAATATTTCGCTAAAGAACTGTATTTCCTGCACTAGAATTGAAGTGGGGTTGGCCCTGTAGCTCAATGACTGAGAAACAAATAACTCACCTTGAGGTCACTGGTTCAATCCCAGCTTACCTAACAAAAAACACAGTATTTTTAAGTGGACTCAAGGGGTCTGATTTTTAATTCCCTTGTTATAAGTTTACTCAAAGTTCCAAACTAAATCCTATACTCCATTGATGTCTGAATAATCCCTAAATCTTCTCTAAGCACCTTTTATGGTGGAAATAATCCAGTTTGTACTTCATCCACAATGCAGGAAATACAATAGTCACTTCTTTTAACTTTTGGAACCCACTTATATCAAAACTTTCTCTGTAATGATTTTCCCTCTTTCATTTTCATCCAGATATAAGTCTTGAGGGTTCAAGGGGCTGCTGGTGTTTAGATTTAACATCTGTAGCATTTGTTGAGAGAATAAATAAACTGAAAAAATATCCTCTCATGAGGGAATTGGACATCTTTTGTTATTCTTAGGTCATCCATGAGACCATCTTTGGACCTTTGATTTCGCACTGTTTTGGACGAATGTTAGATAAATATTTATTTTATGAGTTGCACCAAAGGCTTCTAGCAGCTCAAGAAGTCTTTCACCTGGTTGACTGGAGTTTGAGGCTGTGCATGAGGGTGCATGTGTCTAACTTTCAGGAAAAAAATTATTTATTTTATACATTTAATGTGTACATTGTATAACTTTCATTGTCATATATGCATTATTTTTTATCCTGTGTGAGAGCATACAGTTTCCATATCAACTCCCATCACATTCTCTTGATCAGCATAAGTTTTCAAGTAGAATGAGGAGCTCTGCTTCTTCTCATTATTAATTATTGGTTTCTTGTTGTGGTTGGTTCATTCTTGCTAGAAAGTATCTCCTCCTTTAAATGGGCAGCTTACTTTGGAAGCATGATAGAAATTTTCAAAACTGGGGGAGAAACAAGCACTAAATTAATAAGAAATTGGAGGGTTTATTTTCTGAAATCATCTTGGGAGGTGATTCGGGTGTTTTCTGGTCCTATAGGAAGGAATCCAACGAGGTCAAGTGCATTGCTCTCCTCATTAGTCTCAAGGTAATCATGGATTACTCGGTGGTTACTCAACATGGAGGGTGATCCCTCACTAAGGGGGGAGTTGGAACTGATTTGTTGTGCCTTCTCTGCTCTCCCTTGTAGTTTCCTATTCTGTTGGTGTATTACCTTACTGAAAACAGACACTAAACATTAACATAAAAGCTGATTCTCAAACACAGGCCACCATCCTATAGAAGGCCTCATTTCCATTCATATTTTACTAGATGGAAATAACTTGTCCATTCTCTTTGCAGAATTCAGCTGCTGACTGAACAAGACGATAACAAAGTCAGAGACCTGTACAACAACTGACAGTGGTATTCTAAGGGTGCCTCAAAACTAGTTTAAAAACTTAAACTGCTGAGGACGTCATCTGGATGGGGAATTTCTTGTATAGTATGGCATGCTAAGATCTTTGAAATATATAATATCCTCAAGTGAGAACCTCTGCACATAAGCCAACATAGCCAGTACCAGGAGTTGCGCTGAGATGCCTCTCCCGTAAGTGGGTCACGGGTTCGAGGTAGCGCGTAGCATCCCTTTAGGGGATGTAGGAAAGGATGTTTGCATGTTGAGGGGGGTTGTCCCAAGTATACATGTGGGAAGGGTGTATATATAAGACCTATGGGGTGTGTAAGTCACTAGTTCAAAAAAAAAAACAAAGAAAAAGGGTGGGAACTTCTGCAACAAATTACACCTTAGATGCTGTTCATGTGCTTTGTATATATACAATCATTGATAAGTGAAAACAATCGTATTCATATGTGTACCAATTTATAATTTTTTTCCTAAACATTATCCTTTATATTATATATTATTATGAATTTATTTTGCTTTGACATCAATCCCTGGACCTAATTGACAGTGGTTGCTGTTACTTGAAACTCTTGTTGTTTTGTTTTCCAAGTGTTGTTTGGTATAAGATTATGTACTCAGCTAACTTGCTGTAGGGGTTCCCAGTGAGTTGATAGAAGACTCAAAGTTTGTTCCATTGAATGCTGATGATCCAAGATATGGCCCGCCTGTAAGTTCCAATTAGTTCCTTCTCTAAATATGGAGATGATATCCGCACCAATTTCCACCATAAAATTCTCTCAGTTTGTTGAAGTTTCTACCTTTGTATTTTGATATGCAAAGTTTTTCATTTAGAGGTTGATGGCTTTGGAGATCAAACTTTTGAAGAGTTAAAATGATGTGTTGCATTACTTTGTATCCAATATCTGTAGTGATCTTTTACTCTGTAATGATTGCCTGACTCACAAGCGTCACAATCCACTTAGAAGGTAACCTACTAATGGAACCAACAATTTCAAATTTTTGGAGGAAAGATGATCAAGGTAGACAGTCCGAAAAATGATACGAAATGGCAGATTTGAGAGTGGCACCTATAAGATCTCCAGTCAAATTATATAGGTCCTGACTAAAGTATGCCCCAACTGTCCTTTTTTGTCTTTGGATCCTGAAACATACACAAAGGGGAAAAAGGATATTTAACATTGAAGACTACGTTACTTTATTCTGACACAAGGTCATGTAAAATCAGAGGAGGAAAGGGATGCCATAGTTGCTTTTCAAAGAAGCGGAGTCCCTGTAATGTGAATCTACACATGATTTTGGGAAGATTTATTGAAGGAATATATGAGTGATGACTAACTTGTCATCTGATCGGAGCACCTGCCTCTATACTGAAACAAATAGAACCAAACAAGAAAAAGGGGGAAAGGAATAGGAAATACAAAACAAGAAGAAGAAGAAACATCATAGTCCATTTAAAAACTGCAACATCCTGTCTTAGATTTTCTTTCTCTATGAGTATGGGAGAAGGAAGATCAGTAATACCGCACTCTATCTCCATTTTACAAAATACCAAAGATAATCTCCATGAATTCCTCGAGTCTTTCTTGAGCCAATGAATAATAAATTCAACAATCTTTTTTTTTTTTTTTTTCTTTTAGAATGGTAGCAGGAGATTTTATTTATCCCTAGACTAGGAAGATGTAGGGGCCAAACATTAAAACCATTTGAGTTTGCCTTCAAAAGGTTACAGTAGCCTCTTCTGTTGCATGCAAAGCAAATGAAGAGCAAGGCAAGACGCAAGAAAAAACAAAAAGGCAGAAACATGTCTGCTAAGATGTCATCAACCGGTGCACAACTGCAAAACAAACCCAGAAAACTATGCATAAAAGAGTTGGGAAAATCAATGTAACGTCTCAATATCATGTTTTAGGTTTTTGCCTATATTTCTTGTATCTTTAATTAGATGTTCCTCACATTGGTATCAGAGCCTAGTTTCAAGTACTTTATTTGCTTTAATTATGTTACTCTGCTCAAGTTTATTTCAATTCATCTAATTATTTTTCATAACAAAGCACTATTTCTATACTATCTTGATTAGTAAGCTTTGTCCATTGTCTTAACCAGTATGCTATGGGGTTGCCACTTTCAGTGGATCTTTCATATTAGAATATGAGACTCATAATGGATAACTGAACGGGAGATCAGGTTATAGAAAAAATATCTAGAACAGACAAAAATTTTCATGTTTAGCTGGTTAGTCTATTCATACAAGAGGTTAAGGAGACTGTTTGTGCCGAGGATGGCTGTGCTTGTCACATCGACATACCTTGTGAAAGACGCTATCATTTCTATTATTTTTAAAAGCATAATAGTGAACATGGAAAGTCTTTAGTTGATGAGAATTAAATGAGAGAGCAAAAATACTTATAATCCAGTAATCCTCCAGTTATTTGTTACCTTCTTCTTCATTTAAGTATTTAGAATCTGTTTCCTCCAGCAAGTTAGATTATTTGTATGAAGTAGAATCTCTTGCTGAAGATAGTAAAATCCCTGTCACGTCTTTACCTTTTGTTAATCCTTATAAAGTCTTTGATAAACCATCTAGTTCTTCAGTTAAAAAACTGATAGGTCAAAAGCAACTAGTCTCAGTCAAGGAATATGTTCAAGCTTCCAAGTTTGATCAATTTCCTATTTCTGCCAACAAATTAGAAAATTTCATCACTCTAGGCATTCCTCACGACTTTCTTCAATTATGGAAACAAAGCTTAACATATCTTCACTTTGGTGCTGTTAAACTTTTTCTCACTTTTCATGGTAGAAAAGGTCTTCTTGTTGTCGCCAGAATTGCATTGCTTGATTCTCGTTTTAAAGAATATCAACATGCTTGTATTGGTACAGTTCAAACAAAATGCTGGTACTGTTTTGATAACCATGTTTCCAAACTTCAATATGTCAATTAGAGATCCTCATCTTTTTTATCCTTCAAAAAATCCTAAAAAATCAATAGGCCTTATTTGCTATTGTCACTTAGAAATTATCTTTCACAAATACACTTATCCTTAAATTCAAAGGAAAGATAGAAGCTTTTTACAAAGAATGCTACACCATTGCTATATGAGTAAAATATTTCTCTCTTGGAAGTAGATTACCTAGTGAGAAAGAAGCAGAGAAAAGGTTCTTACAAGTTTAGCTCAGATCTATTGAAGCATCTTAGAAAAAAGAAGCATCTCAGGTAGAAAAAGACTTAATCTTCAGTCTATCACCAAAAATCTTTTCTAACTCACAATAACCTCTTCCTCGTCCATCTTTCAACCATTTTAGAGAAGATATCTTCACTATTCTTAAACCAATTCCATCATCCTTTGTTAAACCACCTTCATCAATACCTCCTCCCAATCCTCCCAATCCCATAGTAAGCACTTCAGAACCTCAACCAACTGAAATATTTCCTCTTGAAAATCCTAATCCAAGTGAAAGCTTTTTCCAAAATCTCTCTAAACCCACAACTCCAATTCCTGAACTTTTTCTAAGAAACCTCCTTCTCAGACGCATCCTTCGAATACCTTGCGTCAGATCCAGATATCATTTCTGATGCTTTTATGCAAGATACTACTGATAGAAAACCTTATGAAGCACTTCCAAAAGCATTTTATGTTCCTCTAGCAACTGATAAAAAATACTTTTCACAATTGAAGTTGTTCCTCCTTCAAAATGGCATAAAAAAATCACAAAAATTCATTTGTGGTGCAAAACTGAATTAGAAACATCTCAAATAATAGTTGCAGATGTCATCCCAAGATTTACAGGCAAATTCAGAAACTGGTGGATATCACTTGGAGAATACCTCTAATTACAAGTCTTCCAATGCCTTTCTCTTGAAGGATTATTTAGCCATTTGCAGACAGAATTTGCTGGATCTTTGCATTAGAAGATAGAAACTTACTGAGATGAATATTTGAAGATGAAATGCTGCTCATTCAAGATCAAGGATTTAGAAAAGCATTTTGACAAGAGGTCTCAAAGATATTATGCTATCAATGCTATGGACGATGTTAACCTCAAACAGGTATTCCTCAACTCATTACCTGTACTTCTTGGGAATGACACTCACAAGCTGATGGAAAATATGAAGTTATCTCTTCAAGAATCATCTTTAGAAGTTATCTGGGAGCATACTCAACTTGCTTTGTAGTGATTATGCAATCAAAGAAAATTTCTTGCAAAAATGAAAATATAGGGAAAAAGATTAGAATTGCATGTGAAAGGCCAGATCTTGCTATCAAATACAAGAAATAGAAAGATTGTTTCTTCAGCTCCAAGAAGAAATATCACAGAAAATTTTATTAAAATCCAAGGGAGTATAATCACAAATCATCAAGAAAAGAAGAAAATGACGATATTTGAGAAAAAAGAAATTCAAAAGAAAGTCTACAAACAAGTGTTCTGTTTGTGGAAAATCAGGGCACTTTGCAAAACACTGTCCAAAGAAACAGAAGAGTATCAAGCTTCTTCAGTAGGTGGCAACCTATGCAGACACAGATTTCTTAGGTGTTGAATTTTTGTTCCCTCTTGATGAAGAATACTCTCCAAAAACATTATTAACTATTAGTTATACTGATAAAGAAAGTGATTTTGAAAGCTCTTATGAGCAGTCTGCAACTTCTGAAATTGGTGGAATATTTTCGGCTCTAATTTCTTCATCTCTCTGAAACGTCTTCTATTCCTCAAACCAACCAACATGAATGGCATAGGTCCATCTCCTTACTGAACCATGTGCTAAACCCATTTCAATCATTGCTATCTTTGACACAGGTGCAGCAACAACCATCCTCAACCCAAAAATCTTCCATGAAAAATTCTGGTCTCCCCGTAGCCAAGATTTCATAGCCGCCACTGTTGATATTTTCTCCATTGACAAAATTAGCAAACCCATACTCATCAAAATCTTCCCCAACAACCTCACCATGAAACACGAAGTCCTAGTATCTCCATTGTAAGGCAAAGGCCTAATTCATGGTTTTGACATTCTTACAAATTTTCCAACCTTTGTTGGTCAGGAAAAGGTCTTTCCTACAAACAAAACTTCCTTACTTGGTTCTAGATCCTAAACATTTACCTTACATATGCCTTTGGTCCAACGGTAAATGCCTTTGACTCCATAAAATCCCTATTAGTTAGAGATTGTTGTGCAGAAATCCACACAGAATTTCTCACAACATGTTCATTACCTCTCTGAACTAATTCATCATACTTTGTCTCTCTTCCATTCAAGAAAAATGAGGATATCAATCCTACAAAAGGCAAGTCACAAAGGAATGAATCTCCAATACCTTGTCCTTGCCATTCAAGAATTGTCTCAATTATATTTGCAAGGTCCCATTGAACTCACTTCTTCCCCATTGTCATGTGATCCCTTTTATGTTAATAAAAGAACTAAACAAGTCAAAGGAAAGCTTAGGCTTATTATCAATTACCAACCCTTGAACTATTTTCTTGTAGATTGCAAGTTTCCTCTTTTCTAAAAATATAGTCTCTTCCAACATCTTTCTAATGCCACAAATTTTCTCCAAATTTGACTTCAAAGGAATTTGGCTACTAAGACTTCATCTTGAAGAATGTACAAAAACAGGATTCTGTATTCGAGATCACCATTTCCAATAGACTATCATGCCATTTGGGCTCAAGAATGCCCCTTCACAATTTTAGAAAGCCATGATCACCATATTCAAACCCCTATTGGCCAAATCATTGATATTGATGATATCTTATTATTTCCTCTAGATGCAGATTCACATAGGCAATTTCTCAAACAATTCTTCCACATCTTGAAGAATTATTAAATCATGCTCTAAGAGAAAAAGATGCTCATTGGTCAAACAAAGATTAATTATCTTGGAATGACAATTTCAGATCAAAAGTATCAACTGTAGCCACACATTTCAAAGAATTCCTAGACAAGTTATCTTAAATAAAAATCATACAATAAACTTTGGGAATAGTCAATTATATGGCAGTTTTATTCCCAAAGTTGTAGTTCATAGGATTGTTCTCTCTCAATTATTGAAGAAAGATCTTCCTTTACGTTCTCCTAGACATATAACAGCTCTTCAAGCATTGAAAAAATTATCTTATCATCTTGGACCATTACAGATTCCTAGCATAGGCAAAAGAATTCTCTAAATAGACGCTAGTGATAAAATTGGAGAGTCGCACTTTTTGAAGAAAAGGGTGGAAAAAGAAATCTTTATGGATACAAAAATGGTGCATTCAAACCAATTTAGTTATATTATATCACTTCACTTTTAAAGAGATGTTAGCATTGAAAAATGGAATAGAGAAATTTCAGTTCCATCTTATTGGTTACACCTTCTTGGTAGAAATGGTTATGTCATCTTTTCCTAATATGCTGCAATTCAAATGGAAGATATTATGAAAACTATAATTACTCAAGTGGGCAAATTGGTTTTCACAATGGTCCTTTAAAGTAAAACACATTGCTGGTAAGAACAACACCCTTGCTGATTTTCTCTTCAAAAAAATTAAGATACAAATACCTCTTCCATCTTACCAACTCTATTATGTGTTTACCCTTTCTAGCCAGGACAACCTCCTAGACCATCCATTGATATTTCTTAAGCAACAACAATTACCAAAAAGAACTTAGACAAGCCATTGATCAACATAATATACACAAAGGAGCTAAGAGACTTTTAGCCTCCTTCCATGACCATTTGAAAGAAAAATCCCTCATTGGTTAATCTCTTAGCCAGATCTTAATCATCCATGGCGAGTTACTTTAAATTTTTGGTATGCACAATGGACAACCCTCCACTATTGCTATTTATGGTATTTATTAAATGAAAATTATATGTCAATATTGTTTGAGTCTAATGTTTACAAATTGTGGAATCTCAGCACTCCTTGGTTCAATAAGTTTTGGAATGAAATATTGTAGTAGGATTAGATTTCTTAAACAGATTTTTGAAGAAATATTTCCTTATTATAAAATTCAATAATTATGAAGGAAATAAAGAATCAAGAACTCATCCTCCTCCTACAGTTCAATGGTTGAAGAATGAAGACGGATCATTTCATCACCATGATAATCATCCTGAATTTCATTTCTTCTGTTGCACAATTAGAAAACGAGTAATAATGTTGAATGATGATCTAGAAGATCCCCTCACATGGATATCTACACCGGCAGCATTGGATATTCACCTCATGGAAAATCAAGCACCAGATTCAGATGATGGTAAACTTCTAGATTTTATAGATCCACCCTAGCCCAATGATAGAGGTGACCAGTCATCTACCACAACTACCACTTTAGTTGTCATAGTTAGGTGTTTTTGTGTCATTGTCACCTTTATGAGATGAGTCATGTCCTTTTACTTTTGTCACTTTACTTTATGTGATGAGTCATGTCCTTTTACTTTTGTCTCTACCTTTTTGCTTTATTTTAAATCAATATAACTTATGTAAGAAGCTTGGAGTCCTTAACTCTCTATAAGAGGAGTCATGTAAGTTGAGGAGCATAGTGGGAGCAAAACTTGAACATAACTTAAGCATGGCTTGAGTAGTGTTCTCTCCTCTCTTCTTAGGCTTCACATCATCTAGTCTAGTTTTGTAAGCCTTTTTTCTCTTTAATATAGTTTCTTGTTTGGTGTGCTTCTTCACTTTCCTATTTTATAGGATTTTGCCTATATTTCTTGTGTCTTTAATTAAACCTTCCTCACTTTGTTATTAGAGTCTAGTTTCTAGTGGTTTATATGCTTTAAGTATGTCTTTTAACTTCTAAGTTACTCTGCTCTCAAATTTATTTAAATTATCTAATTACTTTCCATAATAGAGTACTATTTTTATACTATCTTAATTAGTAAGCTCTGTCCATTGTCTTGACCAATATGCTCTGTGGTTGTCACTTTTAGTGGATCCTCCACATTAGAAAATGAGACTCATAATGGATAACTAAGCACAAGATCAGGTTATAGAAAAGTTATCCAATACGGACAAAAATTTTCATGTTTAGTTGGTTAGTCTATTGACATAAGAGGTCAAGGAGACTGTTTGTGCCGAGGATGTCTTTGCTTGCCCCACCGACATACCTTGTGAAAGATGCTATCATTTTTATTACTTTCAAAAGCATAATAGTGAACATGGAAAGTTTTTAGTTGATGGGAATTAAATGAGAGAACATAATACTTACAATTTTTCAAACAATTCTTCCACATCTTGAAGAATTATAGAATCATGCCCTTAGAGAAAAAGATGCTCACTGGTCCAACAAAGATTGATCTTCTTGGAATGACAATTTCATATGGTAAGTATCAACTGCAGTCATATATTGCCACACATCTCAAAGAATTCTCAGAGAAGTTATCTTCAATGAAAATCATACAACAATTTGGGGAATGGTTAATTATATGGCAGATTTTATCCCTAAAGTTGCAGTTTATAGGAATGTTCTCTCTTAGTTATTAAAGAAAGATCCCTCTCCATAGTCTCCCAGACATATAACAGCTGTTTAAGTATTGAAAAAATTATCTAATAATCTTGAACTATTACTGATTCTAGTACAAGCAAAAGAATTCTCTAGACAGATGCCAGTGATGAATACTGAGGAGCTGCACTTTTTGAAGAAAAAGATGGAAAAAGAAATCTCTGTGGATACAAAAGTGGTGCTTTTAAACCAACTCAGCTACATTATTGCTCCACTTTTAAAGAGATATTAGTAGTGAAAAATAGAATAGAGAAATTTCAGTTCCATCTTATTGGTCACACCTTCCTGGTAGAAATAGATATGTCATATTTTTCTAAGATGCAACAATTCAAACAAAAGATGTTACCAAAACCACAATTACTTAGGCGGGCAAACTGGTTCTCATAATGGTCCTTTGAAGTAAAATACTTTGCTGGTAAGAACAACACCCTAGCTGATTTTCTCTTCAGAAAAAACAAGATAGTAAGCACCTCTTCCATTCTACCAGCTCAATAATGTGTTTACCCTCTCCAGCCAATACAACCTCTTCGATCATCCACTAATATTTCTGAAGCAATAGAACAATTACCGGAAGAACTTAGACAAACTATTGGTCAATATTATATTCACAAAAGAGCTAAGCGACTTTTAGCTTCCTTCCACAACCACTTGAAAAAAAGAAATGCACATTGGTTAATCTCTCGGCCAGATCCTAATCATCTATGGAGAGTTACTTTAAATATTTGGTATACACAGTAGACAGCCCTTCACTATTGCTATGTATGGTATTTACTAAATGAATATCATGTGACAATATTGTTCAAACTTGATGTTTACAGATTCTGGACCCTTAATACCACTTGGTTTAACAAGTTTTGGGATGAAGTAGTGCAGCAGGATTGGAAAATTTTCTAAAATAGATCTCTAAAGAAATAATTTCCTTATCATAAAGTTTAATAATTATGAAGGAAATAGAGAAACAGGAAATCATCATCCTCCAACAGTTCAATGGTTTAACAATGAAGATAGATTGTTTCATCACTATGGCAATCATTTTGTATTTTTATTCTTCTATTGCACAATTAGAAAACAAGGATATTGAATGATGATCTAGAAGATCCCTCACATGGATATCTACATTGGCAACATTGGATATTCACCTCATGGAAAATCAACCACCAGATTCAGATAATGATGAACTACTGGATTTAGAAGATCCACTTTGGCCCAATGATGGATGGGACTTGTTATCTACCACAACTACCACTTTACTAGTCAAGTCAACATTAGCTTAGGTTTATATGTTAGGTTATCGTTGGGTGTTTTTGTGTCATTGTCACCTTTACTTTGTGAGATGAGTCACGTCCTTTTACTTTTGTCACCTTTTGTTAGACCTCCCATACACCAGATGTATTCCAGGAAGAGGAGGTAATTGCAAGGAAACAAAAAGTCATCTGTTGCCAACAGATTTTCAGATTTTTCTAGTTAGGATATATCAGTTAGGATATACAGATATAATTAGTTGTGATATAGTCAGTTAACAACCAAGTGATGTAGTCAGTTAACAACCAAGATATCCAGTCTGTTACAGAGTTAGGATATACAGATATATAGTCTGTTACAGAGTTGAGCGGGAATGGAAGGTAAAGAGAATATAAAAGGGAGACAAGAGAGGGAGAAAGGGAGAAAGGGGGGAGAAAAAGGAAGAAAGTAAAAGGGAGTGGGAAGTGCAGAGGAGGAACTGAGGTTCCTACTTCCTACTAGTTCCAGTAGTCTTTCTTTTGCTTGATTGATTGTAAGGTTCCCTGTAATTCATCCACTTTATCAATAAATTGAGCTCCATTTCTTTTTGAACACTGCTTATCATCAAGTTTCATTTCTTCCTGGCCCAACACCTTTACTTTTATATGATGAGTCATGTCCTTTTACTTTTGTCTTTAGCTTTAGCTTTTTGCTTTGTGTCAAATTAGTGTAACTTATGTAGAAGCTTAGTGTCCCCAACTCTCTGTAAAAGGAGGAGTCATGTAAGTTGGGAAGCATAGCAGGAGCAGAGCTTCAGCATAGCATAACTTAAGCATAGCTTGGGTGGTCTTCTCTCCTCTCTTCTTAGCCTTCTCATAGTCCAATCCAATTATGTAAGCCTTTCTTCTCTTTAATATAGTTTCTTGTTTGGTGTGCTTCTTCACTTTCATCTTATAGGTTTTTACCTATTTTTCTCGTGTCTTTAATTACATTTTCCTCACTTTGGTATCAGAGCCTAGTTTCTAGTACTTTATCTGCTTTAAGTCTTTTAATTTTTGAGTAAGTTGCTCTATTTTCAAGTTTATTTCAATTCATCAAATTACATTCCGTAACAGAGGATTGTTTCTATACTATCTTGATTGGTATGGTCTGTCTGTTGTCTTGACCAGTATGCTCTGTGGCTGCCAATTTCAGTTGATATTCCACATCAGAAAACAAGAATCATAATGGATAACTGAACACGAGATCAGGTCATAGAAAAATTATCCACTAAGGACAAAAATTTCATGTTTAGGTGGTTAGTCTGTTCACTTAAGAGGTCAAGGAGACTGTTTGTGCCGAGGATGTCTGTGTTTGTCTCACCAACATACCTTGTGAAAGATGCTATCATTTCTATCATTTTCAAAAGCATAATAGTGAACATGAGAAGTCTTTAATTGATAAGAATTAAATGAGAGAGCATAAATACTTATTATCTATGGAATCCTCAAGTCAGTTGTTACCTTCTTCTTCATTTAAGTCTTTAGCATTTGTTTCTTCTAACAAGTTAGATTATTCGTATGAAGCAGAATGTCTTCCTAAAGATAATAAGATTTCTGTCTCTTTTTAACCTTTTGTAAATCCTTATAAAGTCTTTGATAAGCCATCCAATTCTTCAATAAAAAAATCCATAAAAACTTTGATAGGTTAAAAGCAGCCAATCCCAGTCAAGGAATATGTTCAAGCTTCCACGTTTGATCAATTTCCTATTCCTGAAAATTTTATCACTCTGGACATTCCTCACGACTTGCTACTTAATCACGTTGCTGCCCTGTTGCCTTCCACTATGATATTATCCAATAGGTTAGATGAGCAAATCTCAAAACTCTTCACAGCTGCTGAAACCTCAACATCGTGTGAATTGCCAAACGGTAAATGACCAGCAAAGTGGAGCTGACAAAAAACATTATGGTAAGTAACAACTGCCCCATATCCAGATATTCCTGATTTACCAAAGCATGGTCACTCAAAATTCCGTTTGAGGATCCCTTGTGGGGGTGGTTTCTACACTGATTGTCCTTTATATTGTGAATTGTTAACCCCCTGAAATCCTCCAAACTCCTGTGAATCTGTGCTGCTGTCTATCCTTTGAATTATGGGTTATAGTAGCCCAAAAAATACCATTCTGAAGAACTGATCTTTTAACATTTCCTCAGAGTGACATGTGGAAGCATCTTGAGTTTCTCTCATTCAATAAGATTCCCAGCACAGCAGCTGCATTAAATTTCCACAGAATGGAGCATGATATGATCCACACTCTGACATTCCAGGAAACAAAAACGAGACCCAGATGGGCTAGACCAGTCCCTTCTCTGTAAATTATAAAAAATGAGGGCTTTCTCTTTTGCTGCTACCCAAGTAAAGACCTTCACTGTTGGAGGGGCTGATGACTCCCAAATGATTATTGCAGGATCAAAAGGTTCGTCCACTTGCCTTATCACTTGATAAGCACAAGTAACAGAAAACTTCCCTGAAGGGCAAGGCTACCAACATAACAATCCGACAATCTCAATGAATTCCTCAAGCATTTCTTGAGCCAATTAATAGTAAGGCCGTGCTCTGGACGAATCAGTAGTTGTCAGTCTCTCCCTACCAATCCAAACATATTTTATCTCACATTCAGCGACTGCACAGAGCTAGGTCAAAATTAATCTTATGCTATGGTATGATCCTAAAAAACCAGCCATTCTAGCACCAGAAAAGAAATTTCAATTACTTTCCATCTCTATACATTATGGTCTCTGATAGGATGAGCAGCACATCAGGTGGAGTTCCTAACATCCTGAGGCTGCGGTAAAGCATTTAAGACAATGATACACTTACTAAATTAGAGTTTAGAGTGTGAGAGAAGTAACATAAGGTAGGGAGTCCCAGTCTGAGTCCACGCTAAGTCCCCACTACCTTTTTCTCATGCATAGTGATGTTATTTTCATAGATCTAATCCATTTATCATAGGTTAAATATAAAATTTCATGCCCAATGTGTTCTCTGAGCTGATGTTCTTTTTGCGTTGAAATCCATGACCATTGATTTTTATAAAGTTTCCATAGACACAAAACTATAGTTAGGATCATCCAAATTCATTGATTTCTCACAGGTTACCTAATATCTGTACGCTGAACATGATGAATGGTTAGATCTTCCAACAAAAAGGTTAAAAAGGTGGCATGGACTTTTTCCATGCATTTGAAAGTGTAATCCTACCTGGATTCTCAAGGTTGGTTTATTTTTTGGGATAACTTTCCTGGTGCTCTTGATAGACCCCAGTCCTAGTGAAGTTTTGTCTGTAATTTCTGTCATGAGGTTTATCATTAGGGAGGAATAGCACTCACTGCAAGACTCTTGGAATTCCTATGATTTCTGAATTACCTTGAAGTAGCACACATTTGTTTTTCTGGGTCAAAATGATTCTAGAGATGGAATGGCAGGAGACCCAAAATCTTTGTTTGTTCGTGGGTATAATTTACACAATAATGCATATGCAGAAGCTTTAATGTCCTTCTTTTCTATTCTGTATCATTAGAATTGCTTTGTCGGTTCTTTTGCATGTTGGTTGAATATGGAAATGCCTTTTTGTTTTGCTTGAGTTCCTCTAGCTTTCTTGAGCCAATTAATGGTGGTTTAGGAATTGCTCCCAATCTATGATGTGGAGGAGACAGTAGTTGTCAATCACTCACTACCAATCCAAACATATTTTACCTTGCAGTGAGCCACTGCATGAACATGAGTAAGCCTAGAAGATTCTACCACTATGGTCTCTGGTGGTTCCAGAAAGCCATAGATACTAGCAACAAAAATGATGTTTTATTACTTTCCCGCTGTTGTTGAGATTGGGTTGAGCATGACCATCAGATGGAATTCCTGAGGTTGTAGTAAAGCATATAAGACAAAGATGCCCTTTCCAAGAGGTCAAGGTTTATAATTAGGGTGATTGATACTTGCTGGGTACTCTTGTCATTTCTATGTTTTCTGACCTAATTTTAAGTATCACTCATTTGTTTTTGGTGGGTTCAAATGACTTCAGCAGTGAAATGGCAAAATCTTTATTTGTTCTTCTACATAATTTATGCTAATGCATATGTAGAAGCTTTTATCACTCATTATTATAACTCTTCTATTCAATCCCTTAGTCAATGTATTCTGTGTCCATGGAACTTTCTTTATTGGTTGTGCCAGCCCTTCAGATTCCTTCACCATTTAGTAGGCAAAATTTCTGATCTATTTTTGTGCCAGTTGATTGTCTTCTTCTACAAATCTTAATGTCTCAATATTTAAAACAGTTTTTTGTGTTATAGGCTTTGTTGTTGCTGGGGTTTGAAGCAGAGGAAACTATGAAGGTAATATCTACTCTGTACTTTTTTGCTTGGGATGTTTGTAGAAAGTGGCCTCTACTTCGATGCATTTGTAGAGGGAGGACCAAAAATAAAAGGGCTGCCTGGTGCATGAAACTCCCACGTATGTGGGATCCGGGGAAGGGGCGGACCACGAAGGGTCTATAGTACACAGCCTTACCTTGCATTTTTGCAAGAGGCTGTTTCCACGTCTTGAACCTGTGACCTCTAAGTCACACAATGCTAACTCTACTGTTGCACCGAGGGAGGCATACTTTTCACATATTTGTAAAAGGAGACATGACTTTTTGGAATTATCGTAAGAAAAGGCTCACTATTGCTTCCTCAACTGCATTTCAATGCCAACTCATGCTTTTCTTATAAAATACTAAAATTGCCCTCTAATCTAATCAGTTATGGTTGAGAATATTAGTATGTGAATATTAGATTTTTCTAATTAAAAATGAATAAATGTGCACTCTCTCAAATGCAAGTTGTACATTTAGTATGGGCAAGAAATGATTTGTGCACCCATCTTTTTCAAATGCAACCATTTGCGCACTAACTAAATGCAAGTTAGAAATGATGTATGCACCTGTCCTCCCCATTTTTTAAGTGTTTGCGCCTTTGCTGTATCTCCTCTCTCTACAACATTCTTGTGGCCCCACTTTTAATGAAATTACAAGAACCTAACAATTCAATTATGAGTCCACTATCAATCAAAGGAAATAAAAAAAGGATACCTACATCCTTAGTATATCAATCAACGAAGAAAGTGTTGGAGGCAAAGGGTTAATTTTTGTTGGTATTTTTGGAGGAGGTCAAAGGGGAGCCTTGGCACAATGGTAGAGTTGTCGTCGTGCGACTTTGAGGTCACGGGTTCAAGATGTGGAAACGGCCTCTTGCAAAATGCAAGGTAAGGCTGTGTACTATTGACCTTTGTGGTCCACCCCTTCCCCGGACCCAGCATATGCGGGAGCTTGGTGTACCGGGGCTGCCCTTTTTTTTTATTTTTGGAGAAGGTCAAAAGGTGCACATATCATTTTGGGGGCAAGAATAAGGGTAGTTTTGGAATGTTGTATAAAAATTAAGCTACCATCTAAATTCCCTTTGAAACATTGATGGTGAGCTTGTTCTCACAATTATCCTAAGATAACAAGCCTCCCTTTACATATTTGTGAAAAGTAGGCCTCTCTTTACACATTTGTGAAAAGTAGGTCTCTCTTTACAAGTACATCAAAGTAGAGGCCTCTTTTAACAAATATCCCTTGTGCTTCTATTCAATATAAACTTAGATCTGTGATCGGAACCATTTTAGCAGACTATTTTTCTTGAAAGTTGGCATTTGGGTTGAGATCAAATGCTTTCATGAAAACAATTTTGATTGGATCTATGACTCTAACTGTTCAAATTTTAGTGGAATAAATCACAGTTTGACTAGTAAACTATTCCCTTTACAACATTGTTATCACATTGGAATGCATTTTCTGTAGGTTTTGTAGTAAGTCAACTTGGTCTTTCTCTTTTAGCAACTAACTGTATTTTGTTAACCTGGATTTACGTATACCAACCTGCTTATAGGAATCTGTTATGAAACTTCCAATGACGACTCCTGTCACTGGATTCACTGAATGCACATTTAACAAATTACTATCTGGTCTGGATTCAGAGCAGAAAGATACTCCTGTGTTTGAGTTAATATTTATAGCTTCAATGTGATCTATATACATCCACCTGTTTTTTTCTGTTGCAGATACAACAACTTCTAGAAGAGTTGGATGGTGATTTCATGAAGGTAAACTTTCAGGTTGTTGTCTCCATTGTTTCTTAGTGTGTTCCTTCCCTATTTCTCAAAGTGCTGTGCCATGGGAAATATTTGCATCTAAGCAAGCACAGCATCCCACCTGCCTCTCAGATATTACGCATTCGAAATGTCTCGGGTATGTTTAAACCAGAGGATGACCTAAGTTTTCTCCTAGTAATTTTATCCAATTGACAACTCAGAGGTGGCTCATCAGGTGCCTTGGGTTGTCAAATTTGGTTCAGTAGGGAAGTTAGCAGGCCAGATAGAGGGAAGATAAACTTCCATCTCCGAGGTGCTGTGTGGGCTGTAAAAAGAGCCATAAGCACTAAGCCAATAGAGAAACTTTTAACGGGCCCGTATACATGGTAGTTGCTGCTCCTGTTCCATAATATGCACCAGCCCTTGCTTACTGGATAGCGTACAGATAGAAATCCTGGCAAAGTACCTCTAGTCTTGGGTGATGAATAGAACCTTCTGACCTTGGGAAAAGGGCATAGGTCATGATGGGTCATATGGATAGTCTGGGAAACTTCCCTAGATAACAGGACGCAAGGAGGAACTTTAACATCCAATAGACCATTCGGGCCTCATGGTCAGCCTCAGTACCCCTGGCTGTGAACCTGTCCTCAGCAGTCTGGCCCAACAATTGATTAAATTTGCAGGATTTACGGATCATTTACACATATAAGAATATGTTTGCAGATGGAATCTTCTTCAGATTGTGTTGCAGAAATTGGCAATCTTGTCCCGTGGATATCTCTTTTGGCTCTTTCAAATCTCTAATTGTACTTCAGGAAGTTTCTTATCTGATTTATCATTTATTGTAGGTTATTCATTGTACTGAAGATATGATAACAAGCTCACTTTGGGAGGCAATGCACACGGAACAGCCTACCTTACAATCAGTGAAGGTATATGCTTTGTTTATTTGTTTCAATGTTTTGGTTTAGTTTCATGCCCATTCTTTTGTTTTCCATTCTAAGACAATATGAATCATAAAATTTGTTCTTGTCATTATTTCTTACAGGAAAAATCATGTGGCTGGTGGCAAAATGATAGCTAGAAAGGGCAGCCCCTATGCCTCTTGCAAAACTGCAAGGTAACGCTGCGTACTATAGGCCCTTCCTTGGATCCCACATAAGTGGGAGGTTAGTGCACCGGGCTGCCCTTTCTAGCTATCATTATGCCACCAGCCACATAATTTTTCTAGTAAGAAATAATGACAAGAACAAATTTTGTGATTCATATTATCTTTGTGAAAAATATCTAGAAGTATTATGAAAATATCTTTTTGTGATACTTGAGGATAGACTATTAAATAACTTCAATTATCTAATTATAAATTATATTTAAAACTAAAATTCAATGGATAATGCACTGCTAAAAGAAGTATAATTATCCTGAGCAAATGGCGTAAATAGCTGGATTCATTTACATTGTAAACCAATGAGTATCAGATTCATAATTAGGGTTCTCTCATTGTGTCCTAGACTGCAGGCATGACTGGATAGAATACTAGCACTCTATTACTGTCTCCTAGCCATTTTTACTTCTTACATAGTAGCTGAACTGAATGTGTTGAGTTTTCCGCAAGTGCACGGCTGTTATAGTTTAGCTAGTGCAAGTCCGGGTCGATTCCACGAGGACTCGACTTGGAAGTTGAGTTTACATAAATTTTGACTTACAAAATACAACAAAAATAAAATTCCAATTCATTAAGCAGTCCATGAGTAAATAGTTCTAAAATTAAGTACAAAGAAATGAAAGGAAATCACAATTTAACTAGAACTTCCCTGTTTTGACTGCCGTGTCACGTAGCTAGTCACAAAAAAAAAAAGGCAGCCCAAGTGCACAAAGCTCCCGCCTATGCGGGGTCTGGGGAAGGGGCGGGCCACAATGGCCTAAAGTAGGCAGTCTTACCTTGCATTTTTGCAAGAGGCTGATTCCATGCCTTGAACCCGTGACCTCAAGGTCACATGACGACAACTTTTACCGTAGCTAGTCACAAAAGGTACTAATCAGTAAATAGACAAAAGAAACTAGAATTGTAATTAAAATGGGGATAACATAAACTATAATTTAAATAACTATCTTTTAATACAGTCCTTGGATAAGCAAAACAAGGATAACATAAAACTAAAATAACAACGGGATACATTGAGAATTAAAAAGGGGATCCAAATGTCATTTTAATTAAAGAGAAAAGGGTATAAATGGAATTTTTCCATTTTCTATTTCTTTTACCGATGAAAAGAAGGCTTGTCGGGAGAGATGGAGAGATGATGCAGAGAAGAAAAAGATGAAGAAGAAAAGGACGAAGGGGGAGAATAGAAGAAGAAGAAGAAGAAGAAGAAGAAGAAGAAGAAGAAGAGGATGATGGGGGCCGTGTTGTGAGTATTTATAGGGAGAGGGAGAAAACGAGATGACCAATCGGAGAGAAGAAGAGAAATCAATGAGGGGGAAATACTGAAGAAGAAGGGAAAGCCGGAGATGGGAGAGGAGGAAAAGATGTAGGCGTCGACTGCTGGTGGAGAGAGGCAGAGGGGAAGAGAAAAGATGGTGAATCTGGGTTTTTCTCAAGCACTGGTGATGGGTACTGGTGAAAGCCTACGGAGATGGGTTGCCGTCGTTGCCGTGCCATTGAAGAACAGAGAATGGTGTGGGGAAGGAGAGAGAACAAAGCAGATGGGTATCAGCTAAACTTCAAAGAAATATTAGAGAAAGAGCAGAGAACGGTGTGGGGAAGGAGAGAAAGAATAGAGCAGATGGGTATCAGGTAAACTTCAAAGAAATAACAGAGAAAGAGCAGAGAACGGTTAGGGCTGCCAGCTTTGTGCTGGGTAGGTGGGGAAGACAAAGTAGGTGGGTGGTCAGGTAATGATGCGAAGGGAGGAGGCGGTGAGAAGCAACAAAGAAGGGGGTCTGGCTGGTAAATAGGAAGGGTGATGCCAATGCACAGAACATGAATGGACTTTGTTCTGTACCCGTGTCCCCCACTGGTACTGGCTGATAGAGAGAAATGGAGTGCGGGACAAAGAGAATGAAAAAGGAAGCGTTAGAGGGAAAAAGAGGGGGAGACAGAGAGGAACGGTCCTTCCGCCTCTCCTCCTTGAAGGAGAAAACAAAGAAGAGAGAAGAAGCTGAGGGGAAGTAGAGAGAACCAGAGAAGTGCGAGAGGGAGAGCATGAGAGAGGTGGAGAGGAACTGTCCTTCCACCTCTCTCCGCTAGGAGGGAATGAAGAAGAAGAGAAGAGACCCAGAGCTGCCCGATGTGTGGCTTTTATAAGGGGGACCCAAAAAGTTTCCTTTTTGGGCTTCCCATGCTGTCTGCCCATGCTTGTCTACCTATACTTGTCTGCCAAGGAATGTCGGCCATGACTCCAATGCTTAGCATTTGCAGATTCCATTGTAGAATGGGGTCCATTGAGTCTTTGATGATCTGGTCTAATCAAGTCAATCTGAAGCCTCCAAATTATTTTGGGTTACCTGTAAAACAAAGTACTAAATTAGGATTATCTAAACTATGTATCTAATTAGCTGTAATGATCATTTGGTCGTTAACTTTTTCAAATTAATGATCGAATGATCGATTAAAGCTAAACTTAACTTAAAATTACAAAATTACTTAATTAAATAATCTAATAAAACGTCAATCTAAGGTTATTTTAGGCAAAATTAAACACTCAATAGAATGCCTGTGATTTTAGCCTATGGTCCTTCTCTTGAAGTAGAGAAGCATGCGATTACTTCCTAGTCTATTTTAGTATGTTAATTCCTCCTCTAATGCCATGGAGGAAGGATCCAATGGTACTGACTTCCTAAATCATGTTTTTAGATGAGTTCCTGCTTGCAATCCATGGACTGCAATTGAATATGTTGGTGGGACATTTAGTATCAGGATTGATTGAGTGATGGCTCACATGGTAAAGAGGTTGTTGTAAGATTTGGAGTGAACTAAAGGATTTTGATGCTGTCTCAAACGACAAATAGTTGAATAGGATTTTTATCATTTGGAATTCTGAAATGGGTAGAGGACATGGAGAAGTTGGTGAATAGGATGTGTGAGGCTTAGCTTAGCAGGTAATTATGCTTACATGAAGTTAGTGTAGGTTGGGATAATTTTATTTTATTTTTAATATCAAGCTTTATCTTCAAATATCACCAATTTTGACCTCTAATTTGTGAACTACCACCCAAGCAATCCACAATTGTGAACTGCTGATATTGTCAGTAGCTAGAAACAGAGTCTTATTATGTTGCATACTTTAATCAGATTTTTTTCATTTGCAGATTGCAAAGTCACTGCCTCGGATATGCTTTTTGTCTGGTCTAAGTGGGGAGGAGATGATGATGTTCATTGATGCATTTTCTGAAACTGGTGAAATTGGTTCTCTATAATTTTAGTGTAAATAATTCTGGAAATAGTGCTTCTTAAAATATGGCATGAACTGTTTGTTTCTCTTGACAAGCATGCAGTATTAATATGGCAATGAGTGGCTATTACCCATATATTTGAGACTGTTATCTAAACGTGATCTGCTACTTCTATTATATCTGATGCTTATATCTATGTCCATCCATTACAAGCACTTATATATCTCCATGCAGAACTGGAGCCAGCTGTTTTTGCAGCTCTTGTTCCCAACAGTGCAAATAAACAACTAAGGGAGGTGATGGAAGAGATCATGGGAGACCATGAATTGCTGGTAAGCTAATCTGTTCCTCCAGATGCAGTTTTTAGTTGAGTACTATTTTCCAATTGATTCTCCTATAACATTTTTCTATGCAGTCAGAAAGGCAATCAGCTCCATAGCGACGACCAAGCATACTTGGATCCAGAATCCCCATCTCCACACATGTAATTTCAACCATTGTAAATTGGAGTTGGTTATACAGTGTCATACAGTCTTGGGCTTCTCACCCCATTTCTTGTTTTTCATCCATTACATGTTTTAATGAGCGGTTACTGTGTTTAGGACTTTAGGTTGAGACATGGCTTCTACATCTTCATTTCATACCAAGCCACTTGGGACAGTAGCTGCTGCATGCACATATATTGCCATTGTTTGTACAAGGATTGCTCCGTTGGGTGCTTCACTATCTGTCTCAAACTAAAGATAGCACACCTGTGTTACCGTCCCCACGTGGGGACTTCTATGTAGTTGATGTTGAAACTTGCATTTCATCCTACACACCAAACTTAGCAATGTGGATGTAGACGATTGAATTATTTTTTCTTCTGCTTTGTCCTTTGCTGAACCAAAAGCGTCATGACCACAGCTGTGCTCAGATAACGCTGAACTAAAATGTGGACAGTGTTTACTTTGTCTTAAAACATTATTCACATTTCAGCTATTGGAGGCCCACTACATAGATGGTCGTTGGATGATATTTTTTTGTGCCCTTTCATCTTGAGGGAGAGTGAACCCAATAAATGGCTTGGGTCATGGAAAAAACTCCAAAAAATGGCTTGCTTTTTAATTTTCTGTCTCCTTCGAGTGCCAAAAAAAAAGAAGAAAAGATATGGAAATCTTTCCATGCGAAAAAGATGCAAGTTAGGCCCACTGCTTGTATTTTTCAGTGATCCCAGCCGTTTATCTGATTTGGGCTATCCTAGATGTCCTATATATAAAAAAGTCTTATCTATTGAACAGCTCTATGACTATGCTTCTTGTGCGTTTTGGGGCTGTAAGATGGATTGTGAAATGCTAAAAAATGTCCATTTATAACCCTAACATGTACAATAAGCATGGTCATAGTGGTGTCCAATAGATGCATTTTTTGATACACATGCCACCTAGGGTAGCCTGATTTAGTTGAATGTCTTAAATCAAATAAAAAATAGAAGCAATAGGCCCAACTTGCATTTTTTCCCCATGAAAAGGTGTGGAAAGCTTTCATGGTAGAAGTTCTCTCTCTCTCTCTCTCTCTCTGCATTTTGTGGTATAAATGCTATCTATGGTAGCCCAAATTAAATAAACGGCTTAAATCAATGAAAAATACAAGCAGTGGAACCAACTTGCAATCTTTGTGAAAAATGGACCAATAACCATGGACACCTTATGGTGCGTCATTATGACCATTGTTATAAAAAAAATTCCAAATAATTGATGTTTTTCTAAAAGTCCTGACTTTTTAATCTCCCAATTTTTTTAGATTTTATTAAAAAATTATTCATTTCAATTAACACTAATTTACCAAGTTAAACATGAATCTATGAAATTAAAATCAAATTTAAAGAATTATTTGTCAAATATCCAACTATTATCTGTAAAACCAGTTAGTAATGCAAATAAAAGATGAAATTTGCATCCTTACAATGTTTCCCCAACTCTTCCTCCAAATTTCACAAATTTTTGCCTTGCCGACTTTTTCTTTCTTATATCTGAATTGTGTGACTCTAGGTATGACCATCATAGTATATTTTTCTAGGAGTAAGAGAGCCTTTTTTTGTGTGTGTTTGTGCTACCAAAACCGGTGTAATGGCAGTATATGATGGTTGAAGAAATGTGGGGTATTGCCTGCAAGAATGTTCCTAACCGTATCCTTTTCCTACTATCAATAGATTCTTCTAGATAGCTTCAAAGCATAGTCACAAAGTTTGAATTTAATAAAGAATTAGCAATGATGAAGGTCCTATTATTATTATTATTATTATTATTCTAAGTAGAATAAATTAAAAAGATATGATAAAAACTTAGGAAAAAGAAGTTGGGAAATTTTAAAATGGTCGATGAAGGAAAGCAAACAAATGGCGATCAAGCTAAGATGCTGTATGCTCTTTAAAATTGAGTGCCTCGCAGCAGTAGATTAGCCCTTCCCCTATGACTTGAAACATAGCCGCGTGTTTCTCAACTAATAATAGTAGGGTAATATCTTCCTATGCACTACCATTAAAAAAAACCATCTTATGCTATTACCACGAGGTAAACCGTCACTAAAATTTAATGCGGAAGTGAAGACCGCCATTGTGGATCACGTGTGTGTCGGAACTCAATTTTGCTTTTATGAATCAATTGAAGAGGCAGGAATGCTGCTATCCATTGAAGATTTTGAACTTTTTGGTGAATTATAAAGTGCCAATGAATCTGTCTGGCATGGGACCAAGGCCATTAGCTAATAATGGTGTGCAAGATTTATACATAGATTTTCTTATGTTAGCTAAAGAAAGAAAAGTATTGGGAGGAAAAGTACCTTGCTTAGTTGTCAGACTGATTATAATAGACACCAAAGATGGCATCTTGCTGCATGAAGCTCCTGTAATATGCACCCTTATCTTGTATTTTTGTAAGAGACTGTTTTCACACCTTGAACCTGTAACCTCTAGATCACATGACGACAACTCTATGGAATGTAATAGACATCTCTTGTAAAAACAGTACAAAACAAAAGCATCTTTTCATATTTTCTGCACAACCCATCCAGAAATAGTGTTTCCTTCCCTACTGAAGTAATAGACATGCACAGAAAGCAATATCAAACAAGTGAATATTAATTGAACAACATGAGCAGTACCAAGTTAACAGTTGTCGAAATATTATCAAGATTTTCAAAAGAAGCCGATAGTGACATAATTTTATTACTAATTGTAATGAAACAATGGACCTGCACTCTCCTTCTGCTACTGAAACCAACCTGAATCTTCTTTTCTATGTTTCATGCACGGAATTTTCAAGTGCATCGATTATTATTGTTACCAGATCGCCATGTCTTGGAATTTGGGAATTCTGTCCAACCCTTTTGCCAATTGCTTCTTTCATCATTTTAATGTATGAAGCATAAGAATATGTTCCTCCCCGATATTTGTCCCGCTTCAAGGAATGAATTTTCTTCTGATCACTAGTCTAACTGGAATTCAGATATGGATGGAGGAATTAATAGTTAGAACATACACAAATGTAATTAAGAAATGCTTTTTACATGCAAGTGATGCGAAACTCAATCTAAACCGTCCTGGTTCGGAGGTGGTCCACCAATGCTACGTGGTCCACTTCCCTGAGATGCAGGTGCATCATGATTATGCACAGCCAGCCTTACCTTCCATTTTTGCAAGAGATTGTCTTGATGCCTTGAAGACATGGCCTCCAAGTCACATGGTAATGCTCGTAATTAAGTTTTATTATGAAAAATATTAGGGAAAATTGTACCTACACTCCATGAACTACTAATATTTTGCAAAGAGACCCCTTTTTTCTTTTCCAAACACTACTGGTACCAAACCTTAGCGCAACGGTAAAAGTTATTGTCACGTGACCTTCAGGCCACGGGTTTAAGACGTGAAAATAGCCTCTTGCAAAATGCAAGATAAGACTGTACTTTAGGTCCCTTCCTCAGACCCTGCATAGATGGGAGCTTCGTGCAAGGGGACTACCTTTTTTGCTCGTACCAAACCAACCATTGGTGCCACACGCAAAGTCCTTCTGTTGTTATTGCATCCATTAGTGCTGACAGAAGCCACTTTAGCCATTTCTTCTGAGTTTGTCCTTCTCTCTCTGCCAGTAAGAAATACGAGAAAATAGAAAACAGAAATGTAAAGCTCCTTTTTAACTTTACCTTCTTCTCTCAAATGAAACCCAATTCCACCTTTCTTCTTCGTTCTCCGTCTCTGCAACAATTATTAGACAAAAAATTGGAACCTAGTTCACACTCAAGATGCCTCATGTCTGATAGTAAGAAGCATAGATATGTGCATCAATGGCAGCTGGGACTGTCCTGCTTATAATGACACTGAGATGCTAATTAGGAATTGCAACAGTGCTTGTAGTAGGAAAACAAATCATGTAAGTTCATATTGAATGAGACAGTTAATCGTCCTCTCTTATTCCCCACCCTACAGCTTCTATTAACAGCCCGTAAATCAAAACCAAACCACACAATCTAAAAACCCAGAATCGGGAAAACTCAGAGAGAGGGAGAGAGAGAGAGAGGGAGGGAGGGAGATGATGTAATTGAGCACCGGAAGTAGCAGTGAACAGCATCAACATGCATGTCGGTGAGAAGGCAGTGGCCCAGTTGTTGTCCTACTCCATGGATTTCTGGAAGCATGGTATTAAAGGAGGCAACAAATTTTGATACCACCAGAGCATGCTCACAGAGCAGTTGCTCTTGATCTTCGTAGTTACTGGGACAATGATGCTAACTATACCGTCTTTCATGTAGTTGGCCATATTATTGGTCTCATATACCCCCTCGGCCAAGAAGAAGTAAGCAACCGAAATGGATACCTTGGTTCATTCTTTTTCTTTGTCCGTTTCATCTTTTTAGCCTTTTGATTGCAGTATGTTTACGTGGTTGGGAATGATTAGGAGAGGAGGAGTTTTGTACAATGGAAGAGTTGTCATAACAACAGCCTATTGCAAAATGGAAGGTAAAGTTGTGTATTATTGACCCTTGTCGTCCACCCCTTCTTTGGACCACATACATTGGAGCTTTGTGCATTGAGGCTGCCCCTTTTATGTTTACATGGTTGAGCATGATTAGAATTTCGCCAATGCAAGTCCCATGCCCGGATGAAAAAGGAGGAGGGTCTTGCGCCAGGTGCCAGCCATCAAAGGAGAAGTCAAAGATGATTTTGTTATTTATTTCTTACAAATGAATATGCATTTGTATATTAGTTTGTGAGGAAGAAATGAAAATCATCTCTAGCTTCTTAAAATATGGCAACCCTTGCGTCAAGTGCTAGCCGGCAAGGGTGAAGCTGAAGATGATTTTGTTATTTCTTTTCTGCTTGCAAATGAATATGCATTTATATATTAGTTTGTAAGGAATATATGAAAATCATCTTTAGCTTCTTAAAATTAAGGCAACCCTAACATGACATGAATCAAAAACTGATATTCCTTCAAGCTAGGGCGTTTCCTATAAGTGATGCATTGCATCGGATTCTAGGTGTGGTAAAAACTAGGCAAAGGTTGCTAGGGCGTTCTCCCAGAAGTGAACGCACTACATCGGATCCCGAGTGTAGTGAAAAATGGGCAAGGGCTATTAAAGCGTCTCCTTGGAAGCGATGCGCTGCATCAGAACTCAGGTATAGTGAAAAGTGGACATGGGTTCATGCCATGAAGGTCGAGAAAGGCGATAGTAAATAGGATATCTCCAGAGCATAAGATTCGTATCGCCACATGGAATATAAGAAACATTGATGGTAAGAGTTTGGAGTTAGTAGATGTGATGAAACGTTAGAGAGTCAACATCGCTTGTATCCAAGAAATCAAGTGCAAAGGGGCAAAAGCTAAAGAAATAGATGGGTATAAATTATGGTATGTAGGAAACGAGAGTAACAGAAATGATGTAGGAATAGTAGTGGATAAAGAATTAAAGAATAAGGTTGTGGATGTTAAAAGAATCAGTGATAGAATTATAATAATAAAACTTGTTTTACGAGAGTAGATTATAAATGTTATAAGTGCATACGCACTACAAGTAGGGTTACAAGATATAATCAAGAGATAGTTTTGGGAAGACATGGAGGGAGTCATGCAAGAAATTCCCAACACCGAGGGGATATTTATAGGATCATACTTAAATGACCATGTAAGAAAAGAAAAGGAAAGATATGATAGAATACATGGAGGGTATGGTATATGTGAATAGAATGAGATGCGGGAGAATATCCTCAATCTTGCTTTGTCATATAACCTGGCCATTGCAAATACACTCTTTAAGAAGAGGGATGAACACTTAATAACCTTTAAAAGTGGACTTCATAAAAGCCAAATAAACTTTTTTCTACTTAGGAATAATGAATGATCTATGTGTAAGGATTGCAAGGTGATAGGCAGTGTGAGTTTAACCTCACAACATAGGTTAATGGTTACGAATATCCATATCAAAAGATGGAAGAAGGGAAATGATCCTAATAGGTATCCAAAAATTAGGTGGTGGAACTTAAAAGGAGAGAAAATAACCTTATTCACAAATAAATTGATGGTAAAAGGAAATTGGAACTATAAAACAGAAGTAAATACCAAGTGGATTAATATTGCTGAGTCCATTAAGAAAGTGGCAAAAGATGTCTTAGGAGTATCTAAAGGTAAAAGGCAATCAGTAAAGGAAATATAGTGATGGAGTGAAACAAATGTGTTTTAAAGCATGACAGAAGACTAAAAATAATGAAAACTATAAATAATGTAAGAATGTAAAAAGGTTGCTAAGAGAATAGTAAGTGAGGCTAAACTTAAAGCATATGATGAGCTGTATAAAAGACTAAGAACAAGAGAAAGTGAGAAATATATATTTAAACTTGAAAAAGTAAGAGAATAGAAGGGTAAGGACTTAGATCATGTTAGGTGCATTAGAAGTGATGATCAAATGGTATTAGTCAAAGATGACGAGATCAAACAAAGGTGGGAAACATACTTTCAAAAATTGTTAAATGACAATGGCTCTAAGAATATAGGAATTGAAAATACTATAAATCTAAATAACATTGGATATTATAGATATGAACGTAAGATTAGAATACTTGAAGTGAAAGAGGCATTGAAAAAGATGAAATCAAGATAGGCTATGGGGCCCAATGGTATACTAATAAAGGTTTGGAAGCATATGAGAGATATTGGGGTAGTTTGGTTGACCAAGTTATTTAACAAGATTATAAAATCAAAGAAAATGCCTAATAAGTGGAGAAAAGTTCTATTGTACCAATTTATAAGAATAAAGGAGACATACAGAGCTGCACTAATTATCGAGGGATCAAACTTATGAGCCACACTATGAAACCTTTTGAATGAGTGATTGAGAAGAGGCTATGACATGAAATAAGTGTATCAGAGAATCAGTTTAGTTTCATGCCTGGGAGATCTATCATGGAAGCTATTTTCCTACTAAGACAATTAGTAGAGAAATATAGGGAGAGGAGGAAAGACCTCCACATGGTCTTTATTAACTTAGAGAAAGTTTATGGTAGAGTCTCTAGAGATTAATATGGAGGGTGTTGGGCGATAAAGGGGTTTTGCAAGGGTATATAGACATAATTAAAGATATGTATGAGGGAGTGGTAACAAATGTTAAGACCACTAGTGGTGAGACTGGTGATTTTTCTGTCACTGTAGAATTGCACCAAGGATTAGCATTGAGCTCATACCTTTTTACATTGGTTATGGATGAGTTAACAAAACATCTACACGGGGAAATTTCCTAGTGCATACTATTTGCAGATGATATAGTCTTACTTGATGAGACAAGGGAGGGTGTAAACATAAAGTTAGAGTTATTGAGAGAAGCATTAGAATCTAAAGGATTTAAAATTAGCCGAACTAAGACAGAATATATGGAATGTAATTTTAGCAAGGAGAGGAGTAGGAGTGGAACACCAGTTAAGATTGATAACTAAGAAGTCCTTGTAAAAGACCACTTTCTGTACTTAGGATCAATGATTCATGAGAGTGGAGAGATTGAGAGGGAGGTTACTGAGAAAATCAAAGCAGGTTGGAACAAATGGAGATGTGCAAAGTTTTGTGTGATTAACAGGTGCCACTCAAACTTAAACGAAAATTCTATAGGATGGCCATAAGATCGGCCATGCTCTATGGATCAGAGTGTTGGGTAGTTAAGGAACATCATGCTCATAGGATGAGCGTTGTAGAAATGAGGATGTTGAGATGGATGAGTGGTAAGACAAGAAATGATAGAATTAGAAATGAAAATATTAGAGAAAATTTAGGGTAGCACTAATAAGTAACAATATGAGGAAGATTAGACTTAGATGGTTTGGACATTTTCAAAGGAGACCAACAACGACACCATTTAAGAGTGAGGCAATATAAGTAGAAGGTTATAAAAGGGCAAGGGAAAGGCCCAAAAGAATGTGGATAGAAGTGGTGAGGAAAGATTTAAAAACTTTGGGACTAAATGAAGCCATGGTACTTAATAGAGAGGAATGGAGGAATAAGATTCATGTGGCCGACCCCTAATTGGGATAAGGTCTTGATGATGATGATAGTTGGGCATGATTAGGGTGCCATTGTTTCTTGGAAACTTTGTTTATTTAGGCCAGATAGGGTAAAGGCTTAGGTCAATCTAAGCTTAGCTTATAAGCACATCACCCTAACATTAAGCCAATCCAGGGACCTCGTTTCTTGTTTGGCGATGATTATTGTATTTGCATATTCTAGGTTCTTCTATTCTAAGTACCTTTTGGTTATACTCATATGTGTTGTATTCCTTCGTTTCTTTTTTTCCCCCTATATATAATGATAGGTATGGTTTCTTTACCACAATTTTTGTATTTTATGATTAAGAGAGGTGCTAGTTCATTAGATTTCCTTTGTTTAATTTAGCTTAAAGAAATTGGTATGAATTTTACATATTGTGAAATAATTAAGAGTAAAATACTGGATTTATAGATATTTAAAGTTAAGCATTGATTTCTCCACTGCCATTGATGCACATGTCTATGCTTTTGTCTGACATGAGGCATCTTGGCTGTGAAAGTGCAAAGATGGAACAGGGTTCCGGTTTTTTGTCCAATAATTATCACAGAGATGAAAAATAAAGAAGAAAGGTGGGAAATTGGTTTTCATTTGGGAGAAGAAGGTAAAGTAACAATATGGGTTTCATTTCTGTTTTATATTTTACCATATTTCTTACCAACAAAAAATAAAAAGGGGGAAAACGTAGAAAAAATGGATAAAGTGGCTTCTATAAGCATTAATGGATAGAATATACTAAAGGAAGGACCTCGTGCATGGGACCTCTGGTAGGTCGGGAACCAACAAGATTTGAAAGAAAAAAGAAAAATAGAGGGGTCTTTTTAGAAAATGGTGGTAGTTCACAGGGCATCCATACAATTTTCCCCAAAATATTATCCTGAACTGTTGTTTAAGTTGTCGTGAACTATTGTTTTGAAGGGGAGCCTTAGTGCAAGGGTAAAGTTGTCATCGTCTGAGCTTGAGATCACCGGTTCAAGGCATGGAAATAGCCTCTTACAAAAATGCAAGGTAAGGCTGTGTACTATAGACCCTTGTGATCCATCCCTTCCCCGAACCCTCCATATGCAGGAGCCTTGTGCACTGGGCTGCCCCTTTTTGTTGTTTAATTTTTTATCCATATCTAATGCACATGTATAGAGCAAGCATGGTGGATTAAACTGATTATCTTGAGCATAGTTACATGTATGAATAACATAAATAGTAGGGCTTAGAGTCATATGCTTTAAGCAATCTGATTCCTTCGGTTACTGAACTACCACATAAAATACATGGTAGGTTTCTTTTCCTTTCCCTTACAGTGATACATTTACACAAAACTTCTACCTCGAGCACACGCAATGGAGCCATATACAGTCAAGTGAAATCCAATCCATGAAATAATTTGATCTATGGACAGCATCGTTGTGTTAAAGGTCGTAATGCCAAAAGAATCATTACCACAGGGCACAGAGGGGGAGGTCATAAGCGTCTATACCGTAAAATCGTTATTTTCATACTATTTATCACTAATTCGCAGTCTCCTAGCACTTGCAATTTAGGACAATGAATTGTTAGTGCAAGTTTGAGGCTCAAGTGAAGTGTCTCCCATTCAGTGACATTGTTCCTTTGCCTCCCTATAGAAATAGCAAATCCCAGGATAATTTTTTTGTGATGATTTCTAATGATTTTCCCATAGCCAACATAGCCTAGGTTTCCCTTAGAGGCTTTATCATTATTTAGATAGAAATAGTATTTATCTAAATAATGATAAACATCTCTTGATTCTAAGACGAGAATTTTCTCATGGGATGGTAGGGCTAGAGGACCATGTGAGCAAAGAGTTAGAAATGTCTAAAACTACAAATTTCCAATCTCTTAAAAAAAACTTTGCATACTAGGGAAGGTACCTTCATGCACAATACAGTTTCTTGCATTCTAGATTTTGTAGAGATGATAAGTGATGGCTATCTCTCAAAGTTGGTTAATACAAAACTTGTAGTTTCCTTTCTTCAAGCTAGAACATGAATGCTTATTGAATGGAATGGAGGTAAGGGGCAGGTTTATTAAAAGTCTCATAGAGTGCTCTTTTAATGTCTACCAATATAAGGAACTATAAGAAAATGTGTTGCTCACTTTCCTTTGCATCATAGCAGAACAAACAGTTTCTTTGATTGTCATTTAACCATCCAAAATGGATTTTGAGTGAAGTTTGTAGTGAAATAGTTGCCAAAGAAAATCTTATGACTGAGCGAGCAATTTCTTTGAGTATCATCTAACCATCCAAAATGGCTTTTGACTAGAAGTTTGTAGTGAAGTAGTTGCTGAAGAAAAATCTTGACACGATGTTGGCAATTGATTCACCTGATATAATTCCATGGGCTTGGTCTTGGCTTAGGTCCTTCAACCATAGCAATATGATTACAAGTAGGCTTTATTAACATATTCAATGCTTGATATTCTCAATCTTATTAAGAAAACAAGAAAGGTACAATGTATATAATAAAAAATCAAGCTAACTTAGGAAACTAATTACTAGGAGATTAGCTTTAAATTTAGTAATTCAATAGTCAATCTTAACTATACAATTGCTATAAAACTAAATTATAGGAAAAAATCTCAACAAGCTTTACTAAAAACACTCCATTTTCAAATGGGGATCAAATGAGTTGATCCTAAAGATTATTATAAATTCCAATGTTGAGAATTTAATTTATCCAATCTCTTAAGGGAAGGAACTAATTTTAGAGAGATTCTAGCTAGAGCAGTGGAAATTAACTAAAGATGTAATTTTGGAGTTTGCATCAAAATTCTAAACAAAACAAAGATGAGAAAATCTTTTGACAAGATACTTAGAGAGTGGGTTTGTTCCTATCCAATTGTCTAGCCAAAGCAAAACTAAACCTCCATCTCCAATTTCCCATCTAAGGCTCAAAATAAAGTGAGTATGCTTTAGATTTGTGATTTTTGTCCAAGCTTGTGAAGCTAATATAGGTGGTGAATGAGAAAGGAAGGATTATTTTTTCAAGTATTTGACTTGACAAGTTTGATCCAAATAGAATTCCTATTGTTAATTATATTAAAAGCCAGATTGAGCTTAACTACATGTTACATGGCAAACATGTCTTTGATTCCAAGACCACCCGTAGATTTAAGCATTTTGACACTTTCCCGACCAACCATATGCTGGTCATGGGACTCATTAGAAAGTTTGTAGATTTCATGAACATTGGAAAAGGAAGAGCAAGTGGACAATGAGGTCGTTCATCAGCAAACCACGTGAGAGATCATTAGGTAATGCACTGGTTGGATTGATTTCTGAGAGATTTATGGTTGAGTGCTTTGGAGAAAGCTTCAACATATAGAATGAACATGTAGGGGAAGAGGGGTTCCCTTGTTTGAGTCCTCTTTCTATCTTAAACTAGCTAGAGGTCTCACCATTGAAATTAACTGCCATGGAGATCGAAAATACAACAAACATAATAATATTGATTATATATTTTATCAAAGAATTAAAATTTCATAAGGATCTAAGGAACTTCATTGAATAGAGTCAAAGGCTTTCCTTAAATCCACCTTGATGAACATGTTGTATTTTTTAGATTTAGATAGGGAGCCTCGAGGCCAGTCTTGGTGGAAGATCTCCAAGGGATGATATTGAGCTAGAAGATGGTAGGCTTTAGGTGATCTTGAGAGTTTAGTCCCACATTGCCTGAGGAGAAGAAGTTTGGGATAGTTATAAGGCTTGGGTATCCCTCTCAAAATATGCACGTTTTCCTTATGAGAAAGCGTAAAACCATGAAGCTTAAGCCAAAGCAAACAATATATATATATATATATATATATTGTTAGGTCTCCGGTCGTTATATTTGGTATCAAAGCTCTGGGTAGGTTGCTTACAAACAAGATTACTACAAAAGACACTAGTATCAACCTCTAGTGAGTAAAGTACATACAAAAATTAGGGAGTAGTTGAAGTAAGAAACTTATTAGAGTTCAGTTGGTTTTAGGTGGCTCCCAAGAGACATATAGAGGATCCACCTTAGTCCATCAATAGATCGACCACCATTGGGACCCAAGGTGTTGCTAAGGATCAACTAGGTGGAGCAAACTAGGTTGTCAAGCTTCTATTTTTAGAGGATGAGGCAACATTGGCAGACTCTTAAGGGAGGAGGTCAGCCAATTATATATGTGTACTTAGAGGATGGCGGTCCCAAGGGAGACAATCTGCCCGAGAGATTTAGGCAGATTGCACATGGCTATATGATATAGAGTGGATCTTTGCGACCATGGCTATACCCAAGGAGAGGCAAACACTTCATGAGTAGCTATAAGTCCTATGGATGTAGTTTTGGACATTGTTTTGGCAGGTGCTCTATGAGTACTATAAGTCTTGGAGGCATGTGTGCCTAGGGTGGCACTATGACTTGGAGGCAAACACGCCTAAGGTGGCTGTAGGACCTGAGGCAAGCTTGCTCCCCCCAATTGTAAGTCCTGGAGATATTAGGCTAGGAGGTGCAGATTGGACCCTACACTCTAACTTGATACTAGCTCTTTCACAGGGCTTTATTGGTATAGGGTATGCTTCATTGGGTACCTTGGGGATGAGTTGGTAAACCCATGAGGGCCAATGTGCAGGATTGTGTGGTGTCCCTGACTAGTGTAGCAAAGATGGTAGTCACATTTGGTGACAAATAGATATTCGACATGCATAAATGTTTGGATGTTGTTGTGGACATGTGCTGATATGTCAGTTAGTCTTAAGAGTCTAAACTTGGTTGCTAGTGGCATGATAGATGCCACTTCAGCTTTTGATGATAAATGGACTTGATTGACTAGTTGAGCCAGTGATTCAAGATGTGGTTTATGTCTTGAGACTCTTTGGAGCCAGGGACGAGTCCATTTAGAGATGATGAATCAAGGATTTAGCTTTGCTAAAAAATTCCTTCTTTTCATCAACATTTTGCATTGATGCTTGCATTTAATCCATTGTCTTGTCCTTGGTTTTATGATGTACATTAGCTTCATTGAGATTGATGTTTTCTTTTCCAGGATTTGGTTCAATGCATGACTTGATTTTGAGTATTTTGGGTAATTGCACATGCATCCTCATAGAATCATGAATGTTATGCTTTCCTCTATGAGTGTGATGTGACTAATCGTACCTTGAATGAACTAATCATTTTCTATGAAGTGAATGTTTTACTTACATATAGATGTGTAATTGCATTCACATGTTAATCCTATGAAAGGACATATCTCATCTTGATATTCCATGATAGACTAATGAATAGTTGATGCTTACTTATATGCATATATATACTTACGCTTATATTAATGGATGTCATGTATTTTGGGCAACTTGGATGTATTAGCCTTCTTCCTAGTGAGTGCTTTACTCTCATCCTCCTTACACAACCAATTTTAGGAGAGATGTTAGTTAGATACAACGTAGGTGAATAGGGGAAGGCAAAGCTACTGGACACATGATTTATGACATAGGTGACAAATAGATTGGATATACGTCAACTTGTGGTTTTGTACCTAATTTTGTATAGCATTTTGGATCGTAAGTTTAAGGTTGATATACTATGACACTGTAAACTTATGAGGACTGTTTAATTGTGGTTGTATGGTTAGTATTCTATGTTTGTGACCAGTCAATCCTATGGCATGTTTATTCTATTCTAATCAAGCATGCTTACTTATGTTAATTATATGTGGAGACTTGCGAAAGTGACAGGCATTTTACAATTATTCATATACAATATGTTTTCCAACTCTTTTATAAAATAAAGGAATTCTATTGTTTTCGGAAAGAACTTTCCGATATTATATAAAATAAAAAAATCTAGATGTTACATTTGTGGAAGGAGTGAAGAACTTCATGCAAGACCAAGATGTTGTCATGAATGGAATCAACTTGGGTCTTTAATCTCCTAATAACTTTCAAGGACGTAACTTACCATCTACCCCCTACACATCCCATTATTACAAGTTTAAAATTGGTAAGACTCTCTCTCTCTCTCTCTCTAAATAAGTTCACATCAATAGATTTTCTAACATGATTTTTTTCCTATGTGCACATTTGTAGTAGGAGTTAGAGTTTTTGTCTTTTTGAAGTAATTTTAGGGAAACTCAAACTCTCTCTCTCTCTCTCTCTCTCTCTCTCTCTCTCTCTCTCTCTCTCTCTCTCTCTCTCTCTCTCTCTCTCTCTCTACGCACACACACATGTGTGCATGTAGCATATTTTGTCTATTCAATTTTATTTGAATTTGTTACATTTTCTAATTTCTTTTTTGTCCAAGCTTAATAATATATATACATGATTAAATCCTTATTCAATCTCCAAATATGTTTCAAATTGGCTATTTATAAGTACAAAATATATTTGTGAATCTATTTTTGTTTCTCAAACTTTCTCTTTCCCTCTTCAGCTAATAAAAATTGCATGTATAAATTTATTTTTCAAATTATTTATAAGAACTTTTTTGAATTTTCTCTTTCTTTCTCCAACTAATAGAATTTTGCATATATAAATTATTGAAATAAGTAAAAATGTCTATAAATTACAAATGAACTCGGGCAATTAAAATTAGCATCATCATCAAGACCTTATCCCGATTAGGGGTCGACCACATGAATCTTGTTCCTCCTTTTCCTTCTATTAAGTATCATAGCTTCATTTAGTCTCAAAGTTTTAAATCTTTTCTCACTATTTCTCTCCATGTTCTTTTGGGCCTTACCCTTGCCCTTTTAGAACCTTCAATTTGCATTGCCTCAGTCCTTTTAACTAGTCTCATTTTTTGTCTCTTTTGAACATGTCCAAACCATCTAAGTCTAATCTCCTCATCTTATTACCTATTAGTGTTACTCTTAATTTTTCTCTAATGTTTTCATTCCTAAAATTCTATCATTTCTTATCTTGCCACTCATCAATCTTAATATCCTTATTTTCACAACGCTCATCCTTTGAACATGATGTTCCTTAACTGCCCAACCTCTAATCCATAGAGCATGGCTGGCCTTATAATCATCCTATGAAATTTTCCTTTTAGTTTGAGTCGTACTCCCAATCATACAAAACTTCAAATGTGCATCTCCATTTGTTCCAACTTGCTTGGATTCTCTAGGTAATCTCCCTCTCAATCTCTCCACTCTCATGAATCATTAATCCTAAGTACCAAAGTAGTGTTTTACGAATACTTGTTGGGGGAAAGAGTTGCCCTTTACATGTTCTTTCCATTTTGTCCATAATTTCTATTCCATCCATCTCCATGGGTGATCTGGTCCATCAATCCTTTTTAAAATGATCTGTACCATTATCTTTTAATCACAGCCATCCGTGCGTCCTTTGGTTGATCTGCAAAAGAAAAGACTAAATTAGACTCATCTGAACCGTACATTAGTCATCTAATGAGCTCTAATGATCATCTGACCGTTGATTTTGACAAATTAAGGTTTGGATGGTCAATTGGATTTATATTCAAAATCAAGCTAAGTTTTGTAAAATTGAACGGTTAGATGATCTAATTGAATGCTAAATTAGGGGAATTTTGACCAAAATTAAACACTTAACACACCCACCAACCAGCATTTTGCTAGTCCCGAGCAAAACATGCGAAAAACCAAATTTCAAGATTTATTTTTATTTTAAAGTCAACTCCTCTTTTTTCTCAGAGAATTATCTTCAATAAATCACATCAACTTTAGCATACTAATAAAAATGACTGAAAAATTCAAAACCCTACCCATATGCCAAAATAATTCCAATTAAGCTCAAATCTCAGAGTGAGTGTGTGCATGTACAGTTTACATATAGAATCATCTTGATCTCTAAGTAAACTTCTAACTTTTGAACTCCATCCGAAATATGTTTTGACCTCAATCCTCACTAATGACATACGCTCAGAAATAAAATCTCTCAGATAGAGGGTTCAAATCATATCTCTCTTTTAATTATGTGAGAGAGTCAATAAAAGCAAAATTATCTCACATATACTCATGAAAAACGGGAATTACTAAGGAATTTTATTGTTTTGATCCCTTTAGAATAGATGCCATTACCTTTGAATATTTAGAAATACCAGCCTTTTAGATCCTATCCATTCATTTCCTCATCAAGACTATTTTCATCCTAGAATCAATAGGTCTTTAACTGGGACGAAACGTAGGCTTAGGACAAGGTACCAAAGAAAGGGTATAAGGGTATTCAAAGTTTCTTCAGAAAATAAGTAGAGGTCTTTTACTAAAGTTGACAATTCTTCTTTTTCTTTGCTTTTTTTTTTTTTTTTTTTTTTTTTTTCTAAAGTGAATATTTTTGTTTCCATTTTTCTTTGTATTCTTCAAACTTTTTTTTTTCTTTTCAGAATCTTTTCTTTCTTTTTCAGTACTTTTGACTCACTTTGAAGAATATTTCTTTTCTTCATATCCACTTTTCAACTTCAAATGCAACTAAAAGGTATTTCTTCATTCTTCTCTAACTTATTTTTCTAAGAAAATGGGTAATGGATAATTTATACTGGGTTAATCTGGGTAAAGGATAATTTGGGTGGCAAAAGAAAAGGCTTATATTAAAGGCTCAAGTTGGCTAACTAGTGGTAACAATACTTTATGGGTAGGCTTTATGTCTCTAGGTTAACAACAAGGATGGCCTAAATCATTTTCTAGGTTTCCCATAATCCATCAAATTTAATGAACTTCTAAAATTTTAAAGGTAATATTCTAATTATTCAGTTAATTAGCCAAATTAAGAGTTTGGGATCAATTTTCTTTAAGCACGCTGAAGAAAATTAGGAATATTTATAATCTCTCAAAAATGATGAATAGCTAAAAAAAACTCACTTAGGTTATAGGTCTCCACTGAATTTCTTCAGAATCTCTAAGTTATAGCTACTTATCAATCTAGCTATCTATATGCAACTGCGTGTACAGATGTGATCTGAGACTTTGCTTTCATAGAATTCTTTAGAAAATGAGTAAAAAGATGAATTAATCATATTCAATTCCATTAATAAGCTAAAGTTATTCATATTATACTTCAGAAAATTCAATTCTCATCATAGTGTAGGAAATGACCTAAAAATTTTCAACTTTTTCTTTTTTTAAACAAGGAAAACACCTAAAAACCTAAAAAAACTAGAATTTGCTAGAATTCTACACCCCCAACCTGAGAGAAACATTGTCCTCAATGTTTAAAAAGTAGGACCTAAAATGAATATGAGTAATGTAGAAAATAACAAAAATGAAAAACTCTGGGCTGCCTCCAAGTGAGCGCTAAGTTTAACGTCTTTAGCCAGACATATCCTCATTTATCTTTGAGTTTTCCTGATTCCAATAATGAAACAGAAAGATTTCTCACGCCACTTCAAAATCTAACGATAGTCTATATATTTCATCCACCTTGAAATTTTTGGTGATGGTCGCATTATAACACAATACACTACCATGAATGTCAATTGAGTGGGACCACTCTGATGATCTCCTATCTTCAAAATTTCACGGTAATCAATATAATTCCTCCACCTTGAAAATTTGAGTGGTGGAATCTCTATAACAATGTGAACTACCATGAATTCTTTTAAACCATATGGATGTGGATGATCCTCTTTTTCCCTTACATTTTCCTGACATTGAGACATAAGCTAACTTTGCCCTTCCTTAAAATAGTGTTCTGATATTAATAGAGGAGGTGGCATGGTTTTGCTTAAATCCTGATTATCTTTTAGTATGTACCTTAGAGTCGGTTGATGTACGGATAGTATATCGATGGACTCTTTCTTTACCTGTTCTATTGCCATATGCAACAAATCAGGTGTGCCTAATTTCTTATCTAATAATTGTTCAAATGAAGGTTGTAGGTCCCAATTAGGTACATATTCTACGTTAAAAGGTTTATTTGGGATTTCAGGCTTTGTAAGGGGTTTTACAGATGATGGGAGGGAAGTGATCTCACTTAATAGAAGCTACTCAAAATGAGGTTTCCATTTACCTGTATCCATGATAGGAACAGAATCAAGGAGGGCATTAACTTCCTCTATTAATGCATCCTCATTAAACTCATTAAAATGGGTCAAATAGGCTTCCAGTGGGTCCGACAAGGAAGACGACTGAAACTGATCTTGCACAACTGAATTGATCATGTTAACACTGTGCAAATCATCAATAGTTTGACTAGATTGGTTACAAATGTTAAAGATGTTTAGCTCTAATGTCATATTGCCAAAGGATAGTTTCATGACACCATTTCTACAGTTGATTAAGGCATTGGACGTAGCCAAAAATGGTCGTCCCAAGATGACTGGTATTTCATTCTTCTCATTCACCACTGGTTGTGTATCTAGAACTAGAAAATCGACAAGGAAACAAAATTGTTCTACTTGGACTAACACATCCTCTATTATCCCTCTCGGTATTTTTACAGAAAAGTCAACTAACTGGAGCATAGTAGATGTAGGTTTTAATTCACCCAGACCTAACTGTTCGTATACCGAGTATGGTAATATATTTACACTAGATCCTAAATCAAGAAGAGCTTGGTTAATCTTGTAGCTACCAATAATGCAAGTAAGAGTGGGGCAACCAGGATCTTTGTACTTTGGTGGTGTATGGTGTTGAAGAATAGAACTAACCTGTTCAGTCAAGAATGCCTTCTTCTGGACATTCAATTTTCTCTTTATGGTGCATAAGTCTTTTAAGAATTTGGCATATGATGGGATTTGTTTTATAGCATCTAAGATCGGTATGTTGATCTTGACTTGCTTGAAAATCTCTAAAATCTCATCATTAGAAGCAGACTTTGGGGCTTGACGCAACCTTTGAGGAAATGGAGTAGGTATAGGACATGGATCAACAGGTGAAATAGGGTCCTTTTGTTTAGAATTTTCTTTAACTTTCGTGGATTTTTCTACCTTTTCAGTCTTTTGAGACCCATCTTTCTCAATTCTTTTACCACTCCTAAGAATAGTAACAGCCTTAGTTTGTTCCATGGTAGAGCTAGATGTTTCATCAAATGCATTAATGCTAACTGCATGCACTCCCTTAGGGTTTGCTTGTGGTTGAGCTGGGAACTTTCCTTTTTCCATACTTTGCATCATTTGACTCATCATGTTTTTTAATTCATTCATGGATTGGTTGGTTTGTTTTATTTGACTTTCTAATTGAGATATTTTCCTTTCCTGGTTTTGAATGTTTTGATTATCCTCAACATGCCTTTTAGGTGGGGGCAAGTAAGGTCCAGAAGGAGGTTGATGAGTTTGATCAGGTAAGGTAAGAAGTCCTTGGTTTTGTTGATGAGGTTGATATTGTCCTGGTTGTGGAACATTAGCAGTAGGTCCATTTGTCCAACTAAAGTTTGGATGGTTTCTCCAGTTGGGATTATAAGTGTCTGAATATGGGGAGAAAGGTCTTTTGTATGTGTTAAGTGCATTAGCCTGATCATGAAGTACATCTTGAAAAGCAGGGATTGTAGGGCATTCCTGAGTAAGATGTGACGTACTTTCACAAATGCTACACACTTGTTCTTCTTTATTTGAGTTTTTCTTTTCCATTTCTATGGCTTCTACTTTCCTCGCAAGGGATACTACTTTGGCATTGATATCATCTTTTTCAGACATAGCATACATGCCTCCCCTAGCATGGGTGTTATTGGGCTTAGGTCTATCTGTATGTTCTATTCTTTCTGAATCAGCCCAGGTTTGTGCACTTTCAGCTAGCCATTCCAAATACTCTTCCGCCTCATCTGGTTGTTTGTTGAGAAAGTTGCCATTACACATCATCTCTACAAACTAGCGCATGTCAGAATTTAGTCCTTCATAAAAGAAGCTGATGATGCGCCATGGTTCATAGCCATGATGTGGGCAAGTGAGTTGTAGTTCTTTGAACCTTTCTCAGCATTGATAGAATGATTCTTTATCCTTTTGGGTAAAGTTCATTATCTTGCGGCGAAGCATATTGGTTTTATGGGTAGGGAAAAACTTCTTTAAGAATTCCCTAGTCATTTCATTCCAGGTTCTTATGGAACCTGATGGCTGTGCATTAAACCACATTTTTGCTTTTTCCTTTAAAGAGAAAGGAAAAAGTTTAAGCCTGACAGTATCTAGACCTACATTTTGTGTTCGTTGGGTACTACATACCTCATCAAATTCTTTAAGGTGCAAATAAGGACTCTCACTATCTAGACCATGGAATTTGGGAAGTAATTGGATTACTCCCGTTTTTAATTCTAACGCACCAGCATTTTGAGGAAGAATTACACAGGATGGTGTGCTGGTGCGTGTAGGCTGAAGGTAGTCTTTTAAAGTTCTACCATGAAAGTTTTGATGACCCTCAATATTATCATCCCCATGTTCACTCTGTTGGTCCCACTCCCTATTGTTTCTTCTCCAATCTCTATTTGGTTGATGATTATTCCTCCTTGGTGGAGGTTGATATTCATCGTCCATCAAGGGTGGTGGGTCCTCATTCATGATGAGTGGAGCCCCTTGACTTCCATGGGGTGAATTACCCCTTGAGCGTTGATCAGTCATAGATGTGGCCCTTGCTGTATGTCTTTTTGGTCATACTTGACTAACCTTTCGGTTTTGTCGTGTCTCCAAAAGTGCATACAAGGGAAGCTTCTTTTTGTTTTGTTTTTTGTTTTATATAGAAAACTAACCTAAATGATGCAACCTAACTTCTAGAATGATGCGCAAACAAAAGGGCACACTCAAATAATCCTAAGGCTAATAAGCAGCAATATATTTGATTTTCTTGATTTTCTGTGGGGATGATGCTTTTATTAGCCTAGACTAGCGCTCCTCCTCTCTTTAGGAGTTGATTACTGCTTACCAGTTGGGTTCTGTCCAAAGTGGTTAATACAACCCTCGTGTAAGGAGGCGTTTAGACCTCAACAAACGTCAATAGGAGGTGGGGGAAGAGCGAGGCTCTATTAAGTAACCCCCAATAACCACAGTGATCAAAAGCCACTAGACTGACAGTAAATCACGTCCTATTAAGAGGGTCCTACGAGCATGTGATGGCCCTATAGGTCTCTTCTGATTGATTTTAAATTAACGTGAAAAGAAGGTTTGCGCGCTTGAGGTGATTATCCTAAGTGGGCCAAGAGGTGGTGATGAAATCCACCCTTGATCTTATGGGGATAGGGTTCCCTTACTAATTAATTTTCACACACCATGGCAATTCGATCAGCATATAAATCACCTTAAAACATTAAACATGCCTTAAGAATGCAATTAAAAGTAGTAAACTAATGCAAAATCCTAAAATGCAACAATTATAACAGATGCTTTCTATATGCAATTACACTACCAAACAATGCAAATTATTCTAAATGAAAACCCTAATCTAGGAAATAAATGAGTGAGAAAACTCACAGTGGGGTTTCTGATGAAGATTAAGTGTGGGGCACCTTATCCCACACTTGCCCTGTATTATACAACCCTTTAAAATTTTAAAATGGAAATTGTAATTTACAAGAATCCTCACTACAAGATTCACTCAAAAGAAAAAAGAAAGTCCTATTCTAGGAAAGCAGGGAAGTTTCCATTTTGGTGAAGATCCACTTGCCCAATTCCTCCACTTTCCAATTTTTTGAAAAATAAAATTTAGAAATTAGTACCAAATTCAGGAAACAAGGTGATTATGCCCTAAAAACAATTAAAAAATGCACCTAAAATGCTAAAAATTGTTATTCCTAATTTTATGTATTTTTTGGATTTTTAATTAAATTTTATGTAAACTCCTTTCCAAGTCCCCGGCAACGGCGCCAAAACTTGTTGATTGTTTTACTGCAAGTGTACGGGCTATTGTAGGGTAGCTTATGCAAGTACGGGTCTATCCCACAAGGACTTGATTTAAAATGGAGTTTTCAATAAAATCCAATTATTTAAAATTAAAAATAAATCACTCAAAATTACTGGAATTATTAAAATGAGAATCAATGTTCAAATCTAATAAACTTCTCAAAAATACAGAATTTTTAGTTCTTAAAGAAAACAAACAAAATCAAATAATGAGAAAAAAACTACTTCCCTAGATAAATCTTCATCAAAATCTTCACTTCTAGTCTTCTAAAAGCTGATCCGCCTTTACAGATATCTTCCACACATTCTTGATTAGTGATCCACCGGTCGGATTTGACAGATTCTTCAAAATGGTTAAGATCTTGGCTAAATTGTGATTTCAAGATTTGGAAGGCTCAGATTGATTTCTGAATTTCAGATCTAAGATCAGAAGCGTTGGTTATGTCTAGAGATGTCCTAAGAATGACTCTGTGAAATTAATTTGAATTCCGTTAAGAAAACGAAGGAGAAATTAAATATTTGGTTTTGATTAAGGCAAAACCGTTGATGGGTTAGGCCTTAATTGAACTGTCTGGAATTTGTCTGTTCCTGGATAATAAAAAGATGGATAAAACAGAACTGAAATAAAGCAGGACACAGATGTAATTTCTGAAAAAGGACAGAAATGCAATTTCTTTTAAGAGAGAGGGGCAAAATTGGAATGTTGTTAAAATCTGGTTTTTTTAGGAAAGACCAGGAAACCCGATGGAGAAAGGGAGAAACGGAGGAGGGAGAAGAAGAAGAGGGAAGAGAAGATGGGGAGAAAAGAAGAGAAAGTAGGAGAGGAAGATGGTAAAGGATTGGAAACCCGATCCGAGTTTCCTTCCTTAGAATGTTCGGTTACCAAAAACGTCAGAGGAGGAGATGGAAGCTGGAGGAGATCTCGGCATCTTGTGCGGTGAAGAAGCAAGGGGCTGCCCAGTGGGGAAGAAGACAATCTGAAGCCGAGCTGGGAGTGTCAGCTGGGATGAAGAGGATGATGGGAGGTGCTGGTCTGGGTCAAGCAAACGCCGGGGACAACGGGTGATGCGCCCCTAGGTCTTTGCAACTGGCTTGGACGGGAGAAACTGACCTTCAATGGGTGGAGGGCGTCGACTGAACTTGGGTTTTGGAAACAAGTTTGACCACCCAATCGTGTTGCCTGGTTCAAATGTTGATCGAAGCAGGGGACTCAATGGAAAATTGGGTCGTCTGGGTTGGGCAGAGGTTAGGCAGAGGGTGTGAAAATAACAAGACAAGGTCTGGTTGCGTTGAGAAACAGGGAAGGGAGAAATGGAGAACGATGGGAAACTTTGTGCGTGAAAGATAGATGGGTTGTGCGACAATGAAATAGGAACTTGGGGAGTTGGTACGGTGCAACCCAAACAGTTAACGTGGGAGATAGAAAGGAGAGGGGAAAGCTGGGATGTGAAGAGAGGTGGTGATGAAAAGCAAGAGAGAGGAGAACGTTGGGAGAGGAGGGGATAGAGAGAAAGTGGAAGAAGAGAAGAAAGAGGAGGAGAAGGGAGAAGTGCGTTCAGAAGGGAGAGGGAGTAGAAGGAGAGCCTTAAGAGAGAGTAGAGAATGGGAAGTAGGGGAGAAAAAGAAGTTGGGTACGTGAGAATGAGGAAAGAAAAAAAAAAGAAAGAAAGAAGGAAAAGGAAAAGGAAAAAGGAAAAAGGAAAAGGAGGAAAAAGAAAAGAAAGGAAAGAAGGAGTGGGAGTGGGAAAGGAAAAAGAGAATAAAGGAAAGAAAAAGAGAGTAAGGAGGGAAAGAGAAGAGGAAGGGAAAGAGGAAGAAAAGGAAAGAGAAGTGGGGGAAAGAGTTGCCCTTTACATGTTCTTTCCATTTTGTCCATGATTTCTATTCCATCCATCTCCATGGGTGATCTGGTCCATCAATCCTTTTTAAAATGATCTGCACCGTTATCTTTTAATCACAGCCATCCGTGCGTCCTTTGGTTGATCTGCAAAAGAAAAGACTAAATTAGACTCATCTGAACCATACATTAGTCATCTAATGAGCTCTAATGATCATCTGACAGTTGATTTTGACAAATTAAGGTTTGGATGGTCAATTGGATTTATATTCAAAATCAAGCTAAGTTTTGTAAAATTGAACGGTTAGATGATCTAATTGAACGCTAAATTAGGGAAATTTTGACCAAAATTAAACACTTAACAGTAATAGTCATTTAACAATTTTTGAAAGTAACTTTTTGACCTTTGTTTGATCTCGTTATCTTTGACTAGGACCCTTTAATCATCACTTGTAATGCATTTAATGATGTCTAAGTCCTTACCCTTCTATTCTCTTATTTTTGGAAGTTTAAACATATATTTCTCACCTTCTCTTGATCTTAGTTCATTATAGAGATCATCATATGCCTTGAGTTTAGCCTCACTTACTATTCTCTTAGTAACATTTTTAGCATTCATATACTATTCATAGTTTTCATTATTTCTAGTCCTTTGCTTATTTTTGTTTAATAAAATTTTGCACTATTTCACTTCACCATCAAGTTTCCTTTATTAATTGCCTTTTACCTTTAGATACTCTTAGGACATCTTTTGCCACTTTCTTATTATACTAAGCTATATTAATCCACATGATGTTTGCTTCTATTTCATTGTTCCAGTTTCCTTCTATCATCAACTTTTTTGTGAGTGAGGTTATTTTCTCCCATTTGAAGTTCTAGCACTTAGTTTTGGATACCTATTATGTTCATTTCTTTTCTTCCATCTTTTAATGTAGATATCCATAACCATTAACCTATGTTATGAGATTAAAGTCGCACTGGGTATCGCCTTTACAATTCATACGCATTGATCTTTTAATATTCCTAAGTAAAAAAAGTCTACTTGGTTTTTTAGGATAGTTTTCCCCATCTTATTTTATTCTTCAATATAATACCCTTCATTTACCCTATCATATCCTTCATTTTCTTTTCCTACATGGCCATTTAAGTCTACTCTTGTAATATCCTATCAATGTTGGAAATTTCTTGCACAACTCTCTCAATATCTTCCCAAAACTATCTCTTGATTGTATCTTCTAACCCTACTTGTGGTGTGTGTATGAACACTTGTAACATTTATGATCTCTCTCCTAGAACAAGTTTTATTATTACAATTCTATCACTAGTTCTTTTAACATTTACAACTTTATCCACCACTATCTCTATGCCTTTGAACATTAACAACTTTATCCTTTAATTCTTTATCCACTACTATCCCTATGCCATTTTTGTCATTATCCTTTCCTATGTACCAAAGCTTATACAATCGATTTCTCTAGTTTAGCCCCTCTTCACTTGGTTTCTTGGATACAAGCGATGTTTACTCTTACTTTTCATTGTATCTACTAACTCTAGACTCTTACCTATTAATGTCCCTATACTCCATGTGACAATACAAATCTTATGCTCATGAGCTAGCCTATTTACCCATGCACTTTTCAACCCTCATGAAATAAACTCATGCCTACTTCCCACTACATCTGGGTTTTGATATAGTGTATCACTTCGGAGGGGATGCTTTAGTAGCCCTTGCCTATTTTCTACTACACCCGGGATTTGATGTAGCACGTCACTTCGAGGGTAGCCTTGCCCAATTTTCACTACACCTATGATTTATTATAGCGCTTCGCTTACGGGGGAAGCACTAGCTTTAAGAAAAATATCAGTGATAGATTTATGTCATGTTAGGGTTGCCATACGTGAGGAAGTTGAAGATGATTTTCATTATTTTCTCTTCTTACTTATTGTCACACCCCCTGCGAGGGGTCCAAAGTAACAATATTGTCCGCTCTGGGCCAAAGCCTGCACGGTTTTGTTCTCACCCCGTAGGGTAAAATGCATCGTTACTATGAGGAGTGTTCCCACTCCTTATCACCCGGATCATTTCCACCCCCGAGCCGGTATGGGATTAACTCTCAGTCCCTCCCCCTTCTCCGTAGTTACTGATACCTCAGGGTTCACCTCTCCCCCTCAGGGGACACGCGTCCCCGCATGTCTACCTCTGTCGGCGATCTGACTGCAGCAGCCCACGTGCGGTTAGCCACCCATCCTCGGGGTCGGGGTATGGCTCTGATACCAAATGTCACACCCCCTGCGAGGGGTCCACAAAAACAATATTGTCCACTCTGGGCCGGGCCTGCACGATTTTGTTCTCACCCCATAGGGTAAAACGCGTCGTTACTATGAGGAGTGTTCCCACTCCTTATCACCCAGATCATTTCCACCCCCGAGCCGGTATGGGACTAACTCTCAGTCCCTCCCCTTTCCCTGTAGTTACTGGTACCTCAGGGTTCACAAAGGATTAGCCTTGGCCGATGAGGGCGGGCCTGGAGGGCTGGCAGGCTTCTAGGCAAGGTGAGGCTTGAGAGTTAGTCCTACATCGGCTAGGAAAAAGGTTCCTAGGCATTGATAAGGGTTTGGGTGGGCTTTACCAGTAACGACGCGTTTTACCCCATCATGGGTGAGAACAAAACCCAGTGTAATTGGGACAATATCGTTACTGAGGAGCCCAGACCCGGGGCGTTATAGTGGTATCAGAGCGGGACCCCGACCCTGAGGGTGGCAAGCTAACCCCACACGAGGTCGCGTGGCCCCTAAGGAGGGGAGAGGGCTAGCCTTGGCCGATGAGGGCGGGCTGATGAGGGCGGGCCTGGAGGGCTGGCAGGCTTCTAGGTTGACAGGGTGAGGCTTGAGAGTTAGTCCTACATCGGCTAGGGAAAAGGTTCCTCGGCATTGATAAGGGTCTGGGTGGGCTTTACCAGTAACGACGTGTTTTACCCCGTCGTGGGTGAGAACAAAACCCAGTGTAACTGGGACTATATCGTTACTGAGGAGCCCAGACCATGGGCGTTATACTTATAAACTAATATACATATGCATATTCATTTGTAAGCAAAAAAAGAAAATAATGAAATCATCTTCAACTTCTTCAAAAAAAGGCTTTTATTGCCAACTAACATCTGATGCAAAACCCTCCTTTTTTATTTGGGCTTGAGACTAGCATCAATAGAGTTAATTGAAATTAACATAGTTTATAAATTTTCAAGTTTAGCTTTTCTAAAAATGTCTTATTTGCTTTTATTCTTCTATGCACTGTGATATTTAGAAATTAACTATGTAAAACACATTTATTTTCTAAAATAGTATTTTACAATTTTACACCTTTTTATTAAGAAATTGGTTATGAATTTTTCTTAGAAATTGGTAATTTTAATGATAGGGGGAGAAAAGCCCTCCCCATGGTTGTACAAGATTAGATTGAGATGATCACTAAATCTTCCCCTCTGTTTTTGGGGATGGCTTTTTAGGATGTTAGTACTTTGGTTTTTAGTTTTTGTTGGCTGTAGTCTTTTATTCTTATTTTCACTTTCATCCTACTAGTTTTCATAATATTTATGTAGAGGAAAATTTTCAAACATACAATGGCCTCTTCCACAAGCTCCTCAAATAAAAGTGAAGGAGGTAGTATCTTTGGAGAGTGGTATATTATATGGTTGAGATATTAGTATTTTTTTACTTGCTCTTTTTATTAGGAAATGGGTCTTCATGTTTATTAGATCTTTCTCTATCTCTCTCCTCACTTGCTATGTGCATATATTATTTGTCCTTTTCCTCTCCAACTATTGCTTTTCTTATTTCCTCTTTTTGTTATGTACGTTAATAAAATTCTCTCTTATAAATTTCTACTAATGGACCTATTGTACCTACATATACAAATTTCTCTCTTATAAATCTTTGTCTCATATCAAATCTAGTTATGGGTCCCATCTTATCTACATATACGAATTTCTCTCTCATATCAAATCTAATAATAGGTTCCATCTTAAAAATAGATATATTTGAAAAAGTGAAAAAAACTAATTTCTAAAGGATTAAATTTATTGTAATATCTAAGGCTTTTTCCTTTAAATGAAATGCCTATTATGATGAAATTATATTAAATAATTAAGATTACATTTAAAATTTTCCCAAAATAAGTACATATATTTGAAAAAAATTCAATTAATTGTGTCACAAGAGTATATAAAAAAAAAAAAGAAGATATAACATGGGGAATAAATTTCAATTCTTTCATGTGCTCCTTTATTTAAAGAATAAAATTCTGTTGAAATTTCACAGGGTTGGGAAATATCCATTGCATGATTAAGAGTACATATTTGAAATTACAAGTTAGATTTCTAAATATATGTACTGCTTATAAAATGTTCATGTCTCTTTACTATGATATTTTTGCTTTTTTTTATGTGCTCATTTATTTAAAGAATAAATTTCTGTTTAAATTTCATAATGTTGGCAAATATACATTGCTTGATTAAGAGTACATATTTGAAAATTATAAGTTAGATTTATAAATATATGTTTTTGCTACAATATTTCTAAAATCAAAGCTGTACACACTTGATTTTAACTTAATATTGAAACTGTTGTTATCTCATTATTAGGCACTCTTTATATAAAAAACTAAGAGCTACATAAGGATTTACTTCGAATTCATCTTCTTTTGTGTCATTCTCTTTTCAGAAAGAATGGTTGCAAGCGATTATGCTTTTATTTCAGTTTATATTCATGGAGTATTTGATGAAGAATTGAAAGACAAACAAAATTTTTAATCCATGATACTAACAAGAATTCATTGCGTTTATAACTAGCTGTTGAATGGTGACGGTCTGAAAAAAATTAGAAGATTCAGAAAGAGAATGATATAACAAGAAAGTCATCGCGTAAGACGAGGAGACGAAGTAGCACGTCTCAAACGAATCCTTTTAACACCTTTCATTTTCAGATCTCGGTACTCAAATTCATTGCATGAACACTGAAATAGAGGCAATGAAAAATGCTTTTGCAAGGGAGAGTGCCAATAGCGATGTACCTCAAAATGAACTTAGAAAATTGAACAAGAAGTTGACATTTTATATGCTTCCCATTGGAAGGGCACACTGTGATTAGATTAACAAGTAGTAATTCGTAATTATGTTACTACTTTCTCCACTTTTAAACAAATAAAGTATTTTGCTGGCCTTCTATTCTTTGATGACTTCTCTTCTTTGTTTTTCATTCTTATTATAATACTTCAATATAATATTTTCACTTTAGGCAATGTTTTTTGAGTTGAAAATTACCACCGTCCTGTTTTATTAATTTCATATGCATAGAAATATGACTTATAAAAATTGGACGTCAATATAGCAATAATATGAAAGATATTTTTTTCTGTACATTAAATATTTATGACCAGAGAGGGGCAATTTAGAATTGCTGACGTCCTTAGAGAAGGATTCAAAGCTTCATCACCGTGGAGCTCACGGAACTCTTGCCCTATAACAACCGCTTCCAAACTCGGTTTTGCTAACACAAACACAAAACCAACGTTCCAATGGCTGTCCTACTTGGCCCCCCGGAAATCAACCTCATATCAACTCTCTCCGATCATGATCCAAATTCCGGCGACCCGTTCATTGACCTTATGGCTGCCCACTTCAATACCCAGAAAATCACCGGAAAATCACCCATGGGACTGACGGAAAACCGCTCCCCAACCTTCCTATCCACCGGCAACCCCTGCCTAGACTTCTTCTTCCATGTCGTCCCCGACACAGCACCAGAAGCTCTGACCCACCGGCTACGCTTGGCTTGGGATCACAATCCTCTAACCACCGTAAAACTCATCTGCCAGCTTAGAGGTGTGAGAGGAACTGGCAAATCCGATAAGGAAGGATTCTATACGGCCATTTTATGGCTCCACAAATGCCACCCAAAAACTCTGGCATTGAATGTTCAATGGATATCCAATTTCGGGTACCTGAAAGACCTGCCCGAGATCCTTTTCCGGCTCCTGGAAGGCCCCGATGTCCGGAAAATTGCCAAGGAAGAAAGAGGAAGAAGGAAGAGGAAATCGAAATCGAGAAATCGATTCCGCTTCGCTAACAAATCGAGGCGGGACAAGAAACAAGAAAGGAAGAGTATAGCTAGTGAAGAGCCGATGGTAATGGAGAAAGTGAGAATCGGGGTCGAGAAGACCAAAGCCAGAGATTTGAGGAAGGCGAAAGTGGCTTCCATGGCCACACGAGCTGTTATGAGATATGTTCACGATCCGGATTATAAGTTCCTGCACGAACGGATCTCGGATCATTTCGCCAATCTTCTTGCGTTAGATGTTCAATCTTTGAATGCTGGGAATTTGAAAAATATCAGCTTAGCAGCAAAATGGTGTCCCTCTATCGACTCGTCGTATGATCGATCGACTCTCCTCTGTGAAAGCATTGCCCGTCGTGTTTTCCCTCGTGAATCGGATCCGAATTACGAAGATTTAGAGGAGAGGCATTATGTATACAGAGTCCGCGATCGACTTAGGAAGGAAGTTCTTGTTCCGCTGCGTCGAGCTCTGGAGCTGCCTGAAGTGTACATGAGTTCAAACCGGTGGGAATTGCTCCCGTATGAACGAGTTGCATCAGTTGCCATGAAAACTTACAAAAAACTGTTCAAGAAGCATGATCCAGAGAGGTTTTCAGCATTTCTGGATAGAGTTCGACAAGGGACCGCCAAGATTGCTGCTGGTGCATTACTTCCTCATGAGATTTTAGCCGAAGCTACTGAATCGGATGGCGAGGAGAAATCAGTGGGGGAGCTGCAGTGGACGAGGATGGTGGATGATCTTTCAAAGGTAGGGAAATTGAAGAACTGTTTAGCGGTCTGTGATGTCTCTGGCAGCATGGCTGGAACTCCAATGGATGTTTGTGTTGCTCTTGGACTGCTGATCTCTGACATGAGTGAACAGCCATGGAAAGGAAAGGTGATCACGTTCAGTCACGATCCTCAGCTGCATCAGATCAAAGGCGAAACACTCACAGAGAAGGTCCAGTTCGTGAGACAAATGGATTGGGGAATGAACACTGATTTTCAGAAGGTTTTTGACCGGATCTTGGACATTGCAGTAGCAGGAAAATTGGAGGAGGAGAAGATGGTGAAGAGAATTTTTGTATTTAGTGATATGGAGTTCGATCAGGCGTCGGCTCGGAGTTGGGAAACGGATTATGAGGCGATACAGAGGAAGTTCAGGGAGAGTGGCTACGCGTCAGTGCCGGAGATGGTGTTTTGGAATCTAAGGGATTCGAGATCCACGCCAGTGTCCGGGCAGGAGAAGGGAGTGTCATTGGTGAGTGGTTACTCTAAGAATTTATTGACTCTGTTTCTGAATGGTGGGGGAATTGTTAATCCAGTCGAAGTGATGGAATTGGCGATTGCTGGTGAAGAGTACAAAAATCTTGCTGTATTTGATTGAGTTTTGTGTGAAAAAACAGAAACATATTTGTATATACAATAGCTATCAAGTCAATCTATGATTCCGAGAACTTTTTGTGGTGGAAAGGATGAGACAGGGTTTACTATACACGGCTTTAAACTACAAGATTGCTTCCTTTGGAAACTATTGAACGGCAAGCATGGCCGGTAGTTAAGTGATTCATCAAGCAAACCTGTGAATGGGGTTTTGTTCCGAAACAATTATATTGGCTCAGAATTTGAATGTGCTGATTCACTTCTGATGTAAAACCAGGATTGTCTGTATGTCAATCGAATGGATTGCTTCCCAAAACATTGAATGGTAGTTTGGTTCAGTAAACAGAACACTGGAGACTACAGCAAGAGCTTGTGACTTAGCAGCTCTGGAGTAAATTCATACTTTGACTGATAACAATGCTATTTTTCTTAAACGATTCAGGATGGATCATTTGATGTTCTTTCTGTCACATTGAAATGACGATGGGTTTGGCAGTTGGAAAGTTATCATGACCAACCCTTCCATTTTATCTTCTAGTTGATGCAATGCTTGTGCAGTATCCCATATAGTCGAGTCATAAATAGGATAACGCTTCCTGTTTCAATTTCATTAATTTAACTGTTTATCAATTCGTCTTATGGAGTCACTGCTATGTTCCTCATTCATTTATCTTTATTTCTTCTTCTCCGTCTTCTTTATCCTTTCCCTTTCCAATGATCTGCTGATGGTTCCAGGTTTTTAAGTAGTAATCAGCCAGGATCTCTTTCGAAATGAAAAGTTGCAAGAAGCTCTGGTGCCTAAACTGCTTCAAGGAGTTGGGACTAGAAATGAAGAATACCTCAAAATGTATGACACTTCTTTGTAATAGCCGGTATTAGATTGAAGGGGCAGTGTAGATAATGCAGTCTTATATCGGACCCTTCTTGGCTAAAAGGTTCCTTCTCTAGCACACAAACCACCTAACTATGCTGAGAATTATCACTATCTATGTTCTTCTGTATATTTAACAGATTACACAAATTCTCTAATGCTTCCACAGTCATACATGTGACTTCACATGAATCACTTTCAGAGGGTTTCTCTTATATAGATCCGGAGAAGTCATAACTCATGAGCGACAACAACAATGCTGAATTCATAAATGTTTTACATTTGCAAATGTCATTTAATAGTCTTCCTATTAGTCAAGGCAAGTTGCTTATGTTACACCAACAATGTATAGTTTAGCGCATACAAAAATAATACTGGTGAGAAATAGTTGGGTGGGAACTGCATAATTATGGCACCATCTCAGCCAAGTAGCTCGTTAATGTTGTGAACAAAACTTTGCTGTTTATCAAGTTCAAAGTTTATTTATTATGCTACACATGCTTGCAGAGGGCCTTTTTAGTGGATGATTTCCATCTTGACATTATCAAGAGGCAATACTTTCAGGGGTTAAGATTGACGACTCTAGGAATGGCTTATGACAGACCTTGTGAATGTCTGCGTGCTTCCTTTTAGCATGACAAAGGTTAAAGAGGCAGGGTTCTGTCTGGCAGACTGAGAACTATGTTCCATCATACAAGGCTTTCTTAAATCTAGAGTTGGTTTATTCTGGGTGGGTCTGAGTGAAAAGTTGTTTTATATTTTCATCAGGGGGTAGTCTTCAAAATTTAGAAGGTGGTTTACCAGCTTTGTGTGAAGCTCTAAGGCCAACAACAACTGAATTTGATCTGATTGAAAATCTAATGCCAGCAACAACAATATTGGTGTTTCTCCATTTACTCCCCCTTACATTTCTCCTCATTACTTCCAATTACCAAAGTGGATATGGAGCAAGAGAAACTTCAAAGATTCATTTGTCAGCCTTCTAACGTTCTAGACACTTTGCCACTCGAAGTCCTGACTTTGGAAAAGGGGAGACACTTAATATTTCACATCAACAATAAGAATTGTATGCATCAGATTTCTTTTGGCCCCTTGTGCCGAGGTACAAGCCGTTGTTTTGAGCCACATCAATCCCGAACTTGATGAATTTATCAATTCATTCTATTAATCATTGGTTATCTACTATTATTTTTGGCATGATATGAAACAAATGCATTACCAAAAGTGTCAGTTAATTTGAAAATAGAAAAAGAGATTATAAGGGAGAGTGCACACTGAAATTGAAGGCCTTGATTTAATTGCAAACAGAGAGAACAGGTCAATTTACTGATTTAGAAATGCCAACGGATGTGGTGGCTTTTGTTCTTGTTAAATATAAGCGAGAAATGTGGAGATGGCATTTCTCCAACACATGAAGGTCTTTCTCCTCAGTGATGCATCCATTCTTCGCAGTGAGCATGCATTGTACGTGGTATTCTGCATGGTACCAAATGGTTGTTGATGCATGATAACTTGACTAAACTGCCTGCATCCAAGAACTCGCACAGTCAATTTAAAGCCAATAGACGTCAAGATCCAAAACATTTTTTAGTTTTTCTTTTGAGTTATTAAGCAGGCAGCCTAATACAGTCTTTTAAAGTCACAAATTTATGGCTATTGCAAACATTCTTTTGAAATTTTAAGTCCCCGCATTTTTGTGAACTTGTACATCTAAGCAATCATGCTTGGTGTTTGTTTGGGGATTTATAATGTGACTTCGTATTGTAAGCAGTATCAGCCTTTGTGCTATGCTTTTACAAGTTACAACCAGCCACACATACTCAACTAGAGTTTATTCTAGTAGGATGTCCCAGTAAACCTTTGCAGGTCACAGTCTGTGATGTTATTGAATGCCCAAGAGAGTAGCAAACTACCAACTTAGACGTGTTTTTTCTTCTTGCTAAGTAGTTCCCCCAAGTCTCCAAGGTAATGGGTTGACCATTCTTTCTTTCACTACCCAGTTGCTGTTATTCCACCAATCTTGATCTGTCAGGTATCTCACATAATGAGATATGTTTTTTTCATTATATGTTTCAAATTTCTTTCAGAAGATCTTCTTTCATGTAGTACTTCTGCTCTTTGTCACCTATTTGTCATTCATGTTCCTTCTGCTCTTAGAAAGGCCTTGGGAGATCCTTAGTGGAAAAGACTATCCTGAAGAGACGGAAAATCAGGTAGAACATCAAAATTAGGAATTAAGTCATAGCAGGAAGGGGAGCTACTGAATATGCAGTCTGAACTCTGAGCACAAGGATGAGTGCATAGTAGGAAGCTTACAAGAAAAAAAGTAGGGAAGTACATTTGAGCATACTATTAAGAGGGCTGTGCTCCCTTGTATAATCTGCCCTTAGTTTATCTTTGTCATAGCATCAACCATATAATGAAAACTAATTTTGAGGTTTAAGAATTCACATGAGCATTGTTAAGAGAACATTCTGAAAAGCTATTTATGGATTTAATAATTCACATGAGCATTGTTTGAGAGATTTGCTAATGTCAAGATGAAGATTGGGTTTCAAAAAAGAGCAGGTGATTCTGTATGTTGCTGATGTTTCTGGTGGCAATTCTATGTCTACGTTGGAGCTCAAGTAATTCTTGGAGAGATAAAAACACGCCTCTTGCCACATCTCTGGCACTAAAACCACTGTCTAAGAGGATTCCTTCTTTGTGGATGCATCTATTTATTCTTTTTGTCACATGAGAAAGATGAACTTGGAGATTGGACCTATTTATATGGCAATGCGACATGTGAAACCCTCATCACTATAAAAGGGACAAGTTATCAAAATAATTTGTCTAACCGCTGCTTTTCAGATAGTTATTTTTATGCATGCTCCATATGATTATGCATAAACCAAGCTATCTACTTAGTTTTAGAATAAGCCAAATAGTCCACTTGGTGGGATATCTTATATTCTTTCATATGGACTTCTGAAGTTAAAAACATGTAATACAACTATGCAGGTGCGCAGACTAAAAAAGAATTTCATTTGGACAATGAAAAGGTATAAATCTAGATGTTTGGCAGGGATTTCTTGATCACCAATTTGAAATGAAAGATGCTCTAGATATGGTGCTTGCACATTTGAAGCTTTTCACCCTAGGTTTACTGGTAATCTCAAAAGAAAAAAGTAGTTCTTACAAGGTCAAGTGAAGAGGCTGGGTATATGTCCTTTTGGCAGTTATGAAGTATCTTAGATGAGGGGCCAAATTCTAGTCAAACTTCATCTTTTTGAGACTTTTCATGAGGCTATGTTCCGATAATCTAGCATACCATACTCATTGCCAGCAAATTTTCGGTCTTAAAGGAGTTCACAGGATATTGAAGTTGGTTTTTGCTCTTTTAGGATGAAGTGATTATGAAAGATATAGTTAAAGGATATGTGAAGTTGGATGCTCAACTTGCTCATGTTTAAAATTTGGTGGTGAGGATGAAGCTTTATGGGTTTTTTTTCCAACTTAGCTAGCTGGGTTTCAAAGATATATAAGCATCTCTGTTAAGGAGAGAGATGGAAATGTTTGAGCCAGGATAGGAGAGCATTATTATCATATCCAGTCAAGGGAAGCCGAAGGCACGAAGCTCCTGCATATGTGGGGTCTGCAGAAGGGGCCGACCAAAAGGGTCAATAGTATGCAACCTTATCTTGCATTTTGCAAGAAGCTGTTTCCATGCCTTGAACCAGTGACCTTAAGGTCACATGACGACAACTCTACCATTGCACCAAGGCTCCCCTTCAGTGAGAGCTAAATCTTAGAATAATATAAGTTGTTCGCAGACAGAGTCAAAGACATCACCTCTCTCTCTAGAAAATAAAAAGAAAGAAAATAGAGTCAAAGACATTAGTCATCTGTTTTCTAAGAAAGGTAGTGGGCCATGATAGTCCTACGCTCTAGGATTAGTTGAAAAACACAGCTTCGTATGTGAATTATCCTACTTCAGTATGTCCCTAAGCTAGAAAAGAGTGCACCATCATTTTGTAAGGGGAAAATTAAACAGAAAAACTGTGCATTTGATGTTTATGTGAAGAGTAAATGATACAACTAGCAGCAATTATGTAGAAACCACTGGCTATCACTCAAGTCTGGGAAATGACAGTTCTTAACAAAATACAAGTCTAGAAGTATGACTAAAAATGTAGAGGTAGCTGATAGGATAGAAGGCAAAAGACAAAATAAAAATATTCTCACCAAACTGAGGCAGGAAATTACAGTAAGAGAATAATATAAAATCTCTAAATTTGTGCAGAAAATGAGAGGAACATGTAGTCATAAGTTTGTTCGTCAAAGCCTGATATACCCCATTTGTGGACCAAGAAGTTCCTAATTGTTTTCCTTCCTCAGTTATAATAATACTTGGCTCAAGGACTGTATTTCCTGTATTAGAATTGAAGTTGGGTTGGCCCTGTAGTTTAATGGATGAGAAACAAAAAACTCACCTCGAGGTCACAGGTGTCTGAATTTTTAATTCCCTTGTCATAAGTTTGCTCATACTTCTAAACTAAATCCCATACTCCTTTGATGTCTGAATAGGCCTTAAATCTTCTCTAAAAACCTTTTATGGTGGAAATAATCCAGGATGCAAGAAATACACTAGTCCCTTCTCTTAAGCTTTTGGAACCCATTTAGATCAAAACTTTCTCCATAATGATTTTCCCCTTTCATCTTCAGCCAGATATAAGTCTCAAGGTTTCTTGGGGCTATTGGTTTGAGATTTAACATCTGCAGCATTTGTCGGTAGAAGTCATAAATTGGAAAAATATCCTCTCATGAGGGAATAGGACATCTTTTGTGATTTATATGTCATCCATGAGACTACCATTGACATTTGATTTTGGATAATATGCATTGCACCAAAGCCTTCTAGCGCAGTGGTTCAAGGAGTCTTTCATCTGGTTGAGCGGGGTATGAGGCTGTATATGTTTAACTTTAAAAAAATAATATTTATTTTATGCATTTAATTGTGTATATTGTATAACTTTCTTTGTCTTAGGTGCATTATTTTAATCTTGTTGTGAGAGTGTATAGTTTCCGCATTAACTCCCATCATATTCTGTTGATCAGCATGAGTTTTCAACTAGATTGAGGAACTCTGCTTCTTGCCATTATAGGTATCATGTTGCGGTTCCTTCATTCCTGGTAGAAAGTATTTTCTCCTTTAAATTGGCAACTTACTTTAGAAGCACGATAGAAATTTTCTGAACTTGGAGGGAAATATTTTCAGAAATCACCTTGGTGAGGTGGTTCATGTGGATACTGGTCCTGTAGGACGGAGTCCAATGAGGCCAGGAGCACTGCTCTCTCATTGGTCTCAAAGGTACTCATAAATTGCTTGGTGGTCAGTCAATACGGAGGGTGACTTTTCAATGCCATTACTTGGGGCAAATTCAAAGTTGCCAGCCCCTAAAAATTGACTCCAGTATTTGGGAGATTGAACTGTCTTTGAAAATATGTATTTTCTTTCTGTTGTATTCGTAGATCAACCAACTGCCTTGCGGATTCCCTCACTAGGAGAGAAGTCAAAACTGATTATTTGTGTCTTCTCCGCCTTCCCTTGCAGTTTCTTTTTCTGATAGTGTATTACATGCACCCATTTCCATAGTGAAATTCTCTCTATATTTTGAAATTTCTAAGTTCGTTTTTGTAAGCAAAGTTTCTTAGTTGGATGTTGATAACTTTGGAGATTTAACTACTGAAGAGTTCAAACAGTATATGTGTTGTTTTACTTTGGATCAATATCCGGAATGATTGTGTAACTCACAAGCTTCACCATCCAACATAGAAGGTAAAGTACCCATGGCTATAATATGTTGTCAGTGCCATCACCCAAGTTTTCTTGGTCTCACACACATTTTTATGATTTGTAGTTACTTCATCTTTAATTCAAAACTTGGTGCTACTGTAAAGTTGTCATTGTGTGACCTTGAGGTCACTAGTTCAAGGCATGGAAACTGACTCTTGGAAAAATGCAAGGTAAGATTGTGTACTATAGACCCTTGTGGGCTGCCCCTTTCCCAAAACCCCATATAGGCTGAAGCTTCGTGCACCAGAACTGCCTCTTTATATATATATATAATCGTGGGTTACAATTCCCTTTTATACTTGCATATTCAATGGGCATAGCCAAGCAATTTGCCAGTAATAGACACAGAAAAGCAAAAACAAATATACGAGAACATTTTGACGCCAGGTTCCTTGCTGGATACAGTCAGATGATATCATTTTCTGGCTTTAGCTTTGATTAGATACTTCTGGACCCTTGACCTATGAAACCTCGTTTAGGTTTTCCTTGCAATTTTGTCAATGGAATATCCATTTAAATGCGTGAACAGTGACGGTCAACTTTATGGGCTCCAATTTCGGAAATTTTTTTGAAAAAAGAAAGAAAGAAGATGTCTTGATTATTGAAAGTGGTGCTGTATAAGCACTTTGCCCGCTCATATTATTTTTCAAGAAAAGATACGTCCGTCCACCATAAAAGAACATCACCACTAACAAATCTATAGACATAACGAAAACTACTAGAAAGAACTGTAACAGAACTCTACTCACTACTACACTTTGTATTAAGTTGGTATCCTCTAGTTCTGAAACTGCAGACGGACCCTTCTGTGCTCATTATGATTATTTTATTATAAGTAACGATTTTTTGGAAATTTTTATTTTTTAAACTTCAAAATCCAAAGTTAAAAGAACAAAAAATAGCCATTTCCTACTACTAGAAGTTAGCAGAAAGTGTAACCTAAGAGCACAGCTTTGAAGAAGATACTACTTTTATACATGACTTATTGACTTGACATCATTCATCAGCATCTTTACTGTTCTACTAGTGAGATGTTTGGCGTAACCTTGGTTTTATTATCTCACCAAATAATAATATTAATAACAATATTAAACATGTCTCGATGGGTGAAAGGGAGAATACCTTGAAGATAATGATATTCAGTACTAAAATATACTTCTTGGTCTTTTTCCTTGTTCAAACCGATGCCTATGGGGCAAATCTTATGCACAAAGTTTCAATTATCAGATAGTTTACTAGAATATTATCACTATCATCCTTGATATTATTGCAAAAACAAAAAGATAATTTAATCATAGTAATATTTATTAAGTCCTTCTAATAGGTGGCCCAATTGATTAACTGTGTAGATGAACCAGCATCTACATTCAACATTGACTGGGTGATAAAGGTTGTTTTTTGTTTACAGGGATTCCTCATAATAAATGTCTATTTAAGACCACCTTTCTTGCACAATATGAAGCTGAATTAAGGCCCTTTGATTGGATTAGTGTTGAGCACACATTATGAGATGGAAGCTTCACCTCAGTGTGAATAACATAAGAATTTCTATAAACATCTAGGTATACAAACCGGAAATTTGTAAGCGAGGACCGGGAAGCATAAGACAACCTCTCTTCAATAGATATGCAAACATAGCTGGAAAGTGGCAAGCACTTTTCATATGAAAGAGATAGATAAAGGGCAAATTTGGTTGATGAGAAAGTCTGAAAACGATCAATGGCTTGAAGTTCTCTTGAGGCACACAAGGGATTCCAGCACCATCACGCAACTAATCATCTCTTCTTTGATGCTGATTGTTGCTCTCGTTGTTGATCCACGGCATGTGATTGTTCCATCGAAATCGATATGAAAATGGGTTTCTGTTAGCAAATGTAGAGGAGAAACTGTAAATGTAGAACTTATTTAAGTATTGAATTAGGCGATGATATATACACCCCTTTTCTCTCTCTAGCTGCATATATCTCTCTCTACAAAAAGGGGTAGCACAGTAAAAGAAAGAAGTGTATATATCATCACCCTTTTGAATTTCCTGAAAATTTTAATAGTCTTTCAAAGCCCACTGGCCCAGCCCATCAATACTTTTGAAGTGCCCGTCATTAGTTGCAATTTACACTTTCTTCCAACTTATATAGGTTAGGGATTGGGGTTGTAAGGATGATGAGGAAGCATATGACTATCTTTTGTCCTTTTAAAAACCTAACATGTATTAAAATAATCATTAGCTAGCCTAGAAACCGCATTCAGTTAGTAAATTTGACGGAATTGTAACTGAAGGGGTGTCTCTAAGGAGTCTCATGTAACAGTTTCAAAAATAGAGGCTACCAACTTGATATAAGTGGTAGTATAGGATGATTTCATAAATTTTCTTCCCTAGAAAGAAAGAGCAAACAACTAAGAAATAATTAGAAAAAGAAGAAGAGAATGCTTGCTTAGGTAATGGGGTAACTTATATGATACTTTTAGATAAAAGCTACATGTTACAACCCTTAATTATGGTTTTCTTATTAGTCCCTTAACTTCTATTCTTAAATATTAGTTTCTCAACTATTGAGATTTTTATCGCAAGTCCCTCGATACAACTTCCATCGACAAAAGTCAATGGACATTAAAGGAGTCTAATATGGGGCCCACTTGTAATGTTTTAATATTTTCATAAATTTTTATAAGAATTTCCTAAGAACTTAAGTGAAAAAATTAGTTTAGGGACTAAAGTGTTAGTGGGAAATAGTTCTATATCTCTTCAGAGAAGGTGATCATAACTTTTCACAAACAAGATTTTAAATCTCTATATGATACCCTCTTCTTAGAATTTTGGAAAATGGCTTTTATATCCAGAATCCAAGGTCTCAATCTATAAATCTATAAATTTTGGATGATTTTTGAATCTTTTTTCTTGAAGTTTCAAAAAATTGTTTTCAAATCTAAAATCTAGATGTCAATGTACAAACTCTTAAAATTTAGATGATTTTGAGTGATGAATGCATTTAAGGCTTCATTAAAATAAAGTTTGCTAAATTTCATTGCCAATAGTGCTGAAAACCTTGATTTTTATGCTCTCTTTGATTTTTTGAAAAATAAATTTTTAGATCGAGGATCGAGGTTCTAGTTGATCTAATCTATAAAATCCTTACATTTGAAAAATATTTTTTGAGAAATTAGTTTAGACTTTATAAAAATGATTGTCAGAATTCATTTTAGTCATCTTATCCTGTGAGATACAGAATTGTCTACAACTAATAGTTTAGTTCTTAAAGTATTTTTTTTCTTTAGTTTGGTCCCTGGGCAAAAATTTGGTAAAAATATGTTAAAAATATTATAATTATATATTATGGGACCCACATCAAACATCCATTGATGAAAGTTGTACGAGGGACTTATGGTAAAAAATTACTAGGTACTTTAGGACCTAATCTGTAAAAATAAAAGTTAAGGGACTAAAGTGTAACAAAATGGTAGTTAAGAATAGTAAACTATAATTTTCCTACTTTTACCATACTTTATTCTCTTTTTAACATATATAAACGCATGCCTCTCTCTCTCTCTCTCTCTTAGTTGGATTATGTTTGTAAAAACTAGACCAACTTTATTGGATTTCATTTGTAAAAGTTAGATTGACGTGTGCTATAGCCATAAACACACTATGGTGTGTCCCTATGATATTATTGCAAAAAATTATGAATAATTTAAAATTTCTTAATTTCAATTTTGCACAAATTTGCTGAGTTAAACATGAATCTATGAAATTACAATAAAAGTTAAAGAATAATTTATCACTTTTCCAAATATTATTTGTAAATCTAGTTAGTAATGCAAATAAAAGATCAAATTTAAATCCTTATAATGCTATTTCTCTAAACTTTTCCCATAAATGACTTCCAAAGTTTATAGTTTTCTGTCTCGCCAACTTTTCCCAAATCTAAACTTTGTAAATATGCTTATGACTTTTAAACTATATTTTTGCAGTAGAAAGAGCTTTTCACATAAGTTTATGCCACCAAAACTTCGTGTAATAGCAGTACACAATGCTTGGAGAAATGGGTGGTATTACTAGCAAGAAAGTTCCCAATCGTATCTTTTTTTGAGGATTGATAGATTCGTCCAAATAGGGGTTGGTTTTTAAGTCACTTGACATCAAAAGCATAGTCATAAAGTTTGGATTCAAGAAAAAGTTGGTAGGGATATAGGTTGTAAAATTCAAAGTATACAGAAAAGAGATGACAAATTTTTTTTTTTTTAAATGTCAAAAATTAAAAAAGTAGATGAAAGAAATAGCCCAACAATTTTGAAAAGAAGTAGTAAAAAGTTAGAATCTTTTTAAATTATAAAAGTAAATATTCAATCTACTTAGAAACTTCTTAAGAAAAAAGAGATATCATTATAAACAAAATCTATTATGGGCAAAACTATACATAATGTCCAAATTTAGAGCTGAAAAGCAAAAGAGAAAACACTTAGGGATGGAAAAGTATAAAATTTCTTTAAAAAATGGAAAGCCATTGACTGAAGTTACAAACATAAGGGGCATGTGTATTTACTAGAGTTAACTTCTTTGATCTTTTATTGGTGAAACTACTTCTATTATAACCAAACCAAAACATGTCATTGCTTGTTCATTGGTACATTATTGTGATTCAGTGCTTGCAAATCTAACTTGGAAAAAGCAGCTTGAGTGATTCTTCATGGAACCCATGGTGAGCGTAACAAGTGATCATCTTGAAATGTGAGATAGAGAAGAAATGGATATATATTTACAAAAATATTAATGATCCTCTCAAAGTTGGATGACCAATTTGGGAGAAATGTATGTTGTAATCATCTTGAAAGCTGGGAATGAGAAGAAAAGGATACATATGCACTCAAGTCTTAATTTCGTAGACTTGGAAGCACATTTGGATACATATTTACTGAAAATATTACACAGATGACTTCTAAACTTCCAACTTTTATCAAGTTGTAGTGACTAGGTGTTTTCATATGGCGGAGGCATTGTGAGTACTTGTTGCCTATATTCTCTCATCCAACTCACTCGCCCCTCTACTATGAAGTAATCTCTCTCTCTCTCTCTCTCTCTCTCTCTCTCTCTCTCTCTCTCTCTCTCTCTCTCTCTCTCTCTCTCTCTCTCTCTCTCTGTAGATGCGCCCCTGTCTCTCTTTGTATGTGTATTTTAATTGTTTAATTTTATTCCCCAACGAAGTAAGGGAAAATCTAAGTGTTCAATTTGTTGACTAGCTAACTTAGTACAAGTTCTTAATGCATGAGATTAATGAATATGAAGAAGTTAAAGTTATAAACTAACATCCAATACACATGCAAACTGAATGATCAAGTGAAGCAACACGAAGCACTGAACAACATTAACATATTTCCCAAGGGGTGAAGGTCGAATTTTTTTATGACTAGACTTGTAATAGCATTTTTAAACTTTAATTTTAAGCACATACTATATCTTCAATTGAATTGCATGACCTTCAAATTGAGTCTAGTCTAGAAGACACTTGAACAAAGAAATGCTTGGCTTATATATATCTTCATTGCATGTGTATTTACTTGAGTTTACTTCTTTGAATTTTCATTGGTGAAACTACTTGTATTACAACCAATCCATAACTTGTCATTGATTGTTCATTGGTACTTTATTGTGATTCAATGCCTACAAGTCTCACTTGACAAAAATAGCTTGAGTGATTCTTTCGGGAACCCATGGTGAGCTTAACAATTGATCATCTTGGAATGTGAGATATAGAAGAAATGAATATGTATTTACTAAATTATTAATGATCCTACCAAAGTTGGATGACCAAAGTTGGGAGAGATGTATGTTGCAATCATCTTGAAAGATGGGAATGTGAAGAAAAGGATACATATGTACTCAAGTCTTAATTAGGCAAACATAGAAGCATATTTGGATACATATGTACTGAAAATATTAGAGAGATGACTTCTAAACTTTCAACTTTTATCAAGTTGCAGTGACTGGGTGCTTTGATCTGGGAGAGGCATTGTGAGTACTTGTCACCAATATTCTCTCATCCAGCTCACTTGCCCCACTCCTACGAAGTAATCTCATGAGGTAATATCTCTCTCTGTAAACACGCCCCCTGTCTCTCTTTGTATGTGTATTTTACTTGTTTAATTTCATTCCCCAATGACGCATTTGAGGTTTCAATTGGTTGAGTTGCTAACTTAGTACAAGTTCCTAATGCATGGGATTAATGAATACGAAGAAGTTAAAGTTGTAAACTAATGTACGATCATCCAAACCGAATGACCAAGTAAAGCAACATGAAGCATTGAACAACATTAATATATTTCCCAAGAGGTTGAGTCCACTTTTTTTTACTAGATTCATAATAGCATGTTTAGACTTGAATTTTCAGCCCATACTATATCTTTAGCTAAATTACATGACCTTCAATTGAGTCTAGTCTAGAATACTCTCCAACTAAGAAATATTTGGCTTATATATATATATATATATATATCTTCATTGCATGTGTATTTACTTGAGTAAGCTTCAATGAATTTTCATTGGTGTAATTACTTGCATTATAACCAAACCATAACTTGTCTTTGCTTGTTCATAGGTACTTTATTGTGTTTTAGTGCCTACAAATCTCACTCAACAAAAACAACTTGAGTGATTCTTCATGGAATCCAAGGTGAGCATAACAATTGATCATCTTGAAATGTGAGATGGATAAGAAATGTATATATATATTTACTAAAATATTAATGATCCTATCAAAGTTGGGAGAAATGTATGTTGTAATAATCTTGAAAGTTGGGAAGGAGAAAAAAAGGATACATATGTACTCAAGTCATAATTAGGCAGACTTAGAAGCACATATGGATACATATGTACTGAAAATATTAGAGAGATGAGTTCCAAACTTCCAACTTTTATCAAGTTGTAGTGACTGGGTTTTTTCATCTAACAGAGGTATTGTGAGTACTTGTTACCAATATTCTCTCGTCCAGCTCACTTGCTCCTCTCCTATGAAGTAATAGCAAGAGGTAATATCTCTCTCGATAGATGCTCCCTTGGCTCTCTTTGTATGTGTATTTTAATTGTTTAATTTTATTCCCCAATGAAGTAATGCAAAATCTGAGTATTCAATTTGTTGGTTAGCTAACTTAGTAAAAGTTCTTAGTGCATGGGATTAATGAATACAATGAAGTTAAAGTTGTAAAGTAACATCCAATGCACATGCAAACTGAATGACCAAGGGAGGCAACATGAAGCACTGAACAACATTAACAGATTTCCTAAGAGGTTAAGGTCCAGTTTTTTATGTCTAGACTCATAACATCATGTTTAGACTTAAATTTTCAGCACATACTCATATCTTCTGCTGAATTACACTACCTTCAATGGTGACTAGTCTGGAATATCCTCCAACTAAGAAATACATGGCTTATATATATCTTCATTGCATGTGTATGTACTTGAGTTAGTTTCTTTGAATTTTCATTGGTGAAACTACTTCTATTATAATCAAACCATAACTTGTCATTGCTTGTTCATTGGTACTTTATTGTGATTTAGTACTTGCAAATCTCACTTGATAAAAACAGCTTGAGTGATTCTTCATAGAACCCATGGTGAGCATAACAAGTGATCATCTTGAAATGCGAGATAGAGATGAAATGGATATATATGTATTGAAATATTAATGATCCTATCAAAGTTGGATGACCAAACATGGGATAAATGTATGTTCTAATCATCTTGAAAGCTGGGAATGAGAAGAAAAGGATACATATGTACGCAAGTCTTAGTTAGGCAGACTGAGAAGCATATTTGGATACATATGTACTAAAAATATTATAGAGATGACTTCTAAACTTCCAAATTTTATCAAGATGCAGTGACTAGATGTTTTCAACTAGCAGAGGCATTGTGAGCACTTGTTGCCAAATTTCTCTCGTCCTGCTCACTCTCCCCTCTCCTACATAGTAATCTCATGATGTAATCTCTCTCTCTCTCTCTCTATAGATACACCCGCTGTCTCTCTTTGTATGTGTATTTTAGTTGTTTTATTTTATTCGTCAATGAAGTGATGGAAAATCCGAATGTTCAATTTGTTGAGTAGAAAACTTAGTACATGTTCTTAATGCTTGGGACTAATGAATGTGTAGTAGTTAAAGTTGTAAAGTAACATCCAATACACATGCAAATTGAATGACCAACTAAAGCAGCAAGAAGCACAAAACAACATTAACATATTTCCCAAGAAGTTAAGGTCCAACTTTTTATCACTAGACTCATAATAGCATGTTTAGACTTGAATTTTCAGCACATACTATATCTTCAGCTGAATTACATGACCTTCAAATGGAGTCTAGTATGTAATACTCTCCAACTAAGAAATACTTGGCTTATATATATCTCTTCATTCCATGTGTATTTACTTGAGTTAGCTTCTTTGGACTTTCATTGGTGAAACTACTTGCATTATAACCAAACCATAACTTTTCAATTGCCTGTTCATTAGTACTTTACTGTGATTCAGTGCTTACAAATCTCACTTGATAAAAACAGCTTGAGTGATTCTTCATGAAACCCACGGTGAATATAATAAGTGATTATCTTGAAATGTGAGATAGAGATAAAATGGGTATATATGTACTGAAATATTAATGATCCTATCAAAGCTGGATGACCAAAGATGGGAGAAATGTATGTTGTAGTCATATTGAAAGCTGGGAAAGAGAAGAAAAGGATAAATATGTACACAAGTCTTAATTAGGTAGACTAAGAAGCATATTTGGATACAAATGTACTAAAAATATTAAAGAGAAACTTCCAACTTTTATCAAGTTGCAGTGACTGGGTGTTTTCAACTGGTTGAGGCATTGTGAGCACTTGTTGCCAAATTTCTCTCATCTTGCTCACTCTCCCCTCTCCTACAAAGTAATCTCATGCTCTCTCTCTCTCTCTCTCTCTCTCTCTCTCTCTCTCTCTCTCTCTCTCTCTCTCTCTCTCTCTCTCTCTCTCTTTGTATGCTTATTTTAGTTGTTTGATGTTATTCCCCAATGAAGTCATGGAAAATATGAGTGTTCAATCTATTGAGTAGCAAACTTGGTACAAGTTCTTAATGCATGGGACTAATGAGTGCATTGTAGTTAAAGTTGTAAAGTAACATCCAATACACATCCAAATTGAATGACCAACTAAAGCAACACGAAGCACTAAACAACATTACCATATTTCTCAAGAAGTTAAGGTCCAATTTTTTATCATTAGACTCATAATAGCATGTTTAGACTTGAATTTTCAACACATGCTATATCTTCAGCTGAATTACATGACCTTTGATGGAGTCTAGTCTGGAATACTCTCCAACTTAGAAAATCTTGGCTTATATATATCTTCATTGCATGTGTATTTACATGAGTTAGCTTCTTTGAATTTTCATTGGTGAAACTACTCATATTATAACTAAACCATAACTTTGCATTGCTTGTTCTTTGGTACTTTGGTGTGATTTAGTACCAGCCAACCTCACTTGACAAAAATAGCTTGAGTGATTCTTCATGGAACCCATGGTGAACATAACAAGTGATCATCTTGAAATGTGAGATAGAGAAGAAATGGATATATATGTTTACTAAAATATCAATGATACATTCAAAGTTGGATGACCAAAGATGAGAGAATTGTATGTTGTAATCATCTTGAAAGTTGGGAATGAGAAGAAAAGGATACATATGTACTTAAGTCTTAATTAGGTAGACATAGAAGCATATTTGGATACATATGTACTGAAAATATTAGAGAGATGACTTCTAAACTTCCAACTTTTATCAAGTTGTAGTGACTAGGTCTTTTCATTAGGCAGAGGCATTGTGAGTACTTGTTGACAATATTCTCTCATCCACCTCATTCCCCGTTCTCCTATGAAGTAATCTCATGAGGTAATATCTCTCTCTCTCTCTCTCTCTCTCTCTCTCTCTCTCTCTCTCTCTCTCTCTATAGATGTGCCCCCGTCTCTCTTTGTATGTGTATTTGAATTGTTTGATTTTATTCCCCAATGAAGTGATGGAAAATCTGAGTGTTCAATTATTTGAGTAGCTAACTTAGTACAAGTTCTTAATGCATGGGATTAATGAATACGAAGAAGTTAAAGTTGTCAAGTAACATCTAATACACATGCAAACTGAATGACCAAGTAAAGCAACACAAAGCATTGAACAACATCAGCATATTTCCCTAGAGGATAAGGTCCAATTTTTTATGACTAGAATCATAATAGCATGTTTAAACTTGATTTTTTAGCACATACTATATCTTTAGCTGAATTACATGACCTTCAATGGTGTCTAGTCTAGAATACTCTCGAATTAAGAGATACTCAGCTTGGATGTATGTATGTATATGTATCTTCATTGCATGTGTATTTACTTGAGTTAGCTTCTTTGAATTTTCATTGGTGAAACTATTTGTATTAAAACCAAACCATAACTTGTCATTGCTTGTTCAATGGTACGTTACTGTGATTCAGCGCTTGCAAATCTCAGAAGACAAAAATAGCTTGAGTGATTCTTCATGGAACCCATGGTGAGCATAACAAGTTATCATCTTGAAATGTGAGATAGAGAAGAAACAATCCTATCAAAGTTGGATGACCAAAGATGAGAGAAATGTATGTTGTAATCATCTTGAAAGATGGGAATGAGAAGAATAGGTTACATATGTACTCAAGTCTTAACTAGGCAGACTTAGAAGCATATTTGTATACATACGTACTAAAAATATTAGAGAGACTACTTCTAAGCTTCCAAATTTTATCAAGTTGCAGTGACTAGGTGTTTTTATTTGGCAGTGGCATTGTGAGAACTTGTTGCCAATATTATCTCGTCCAGCTCATCGCCCCTCTCCGCAAGGTAATCTCATGAGGTAATATCTCTCTTTCTCTACATACACACCCCTATATCTCTTTGTATGTGTATTTTAGTTGTTTGATTTTATTCCCCAATGAAGTGATGGAAAATTTGAGTGTTCAATTTGTTGAGTAGCTAACTTAGTACATGTTCTTAATGCATGGTATTAGTGAATGTGAAGTAGTTAAAGTTGTAAAGTAACATCGAATACACATGCCGACTGAATGACCAAGGGAAGCAACACAAAGCATTGAACAACATTAACATATTTTTCAAGAGGTTAAGGTCTAGTTTTTTATGACCAGACTCATAATAGCATGTTTAGACTTAAATTTTTAGCACATACTATATCTTTAGTTGAATTACATGACCTTTAAATGGAGTCTAGTTTGAAATACTCTCCAAATAAGAAATACTTGGCTTATATATATCTTCATTGCATTTGTATTTACTTGAGTTAGCTTCTTTGAAATTTCATTGGTGAAATTACTTGCATTATAACCAAACCATGACTTGTCATTGCTTGTTCATTAGTACTTTACTGTGATTCAGTGCCTACAAATCTCACTTGACAAAAACAACTTGAGTGATTCTTCGTGGAACCCATGGTGAGCATAAGAAGTGATCATCTTGAAATGTGAGATAGAGAAGAAATGGACACACACACACACATGTACTGAGAAGAAAAGGACACATATATACTAATGTCTTGATTAGGCAGGCTTAAAAGTGTATTTGGACACATATGTATTGAAAATATTAGAGAGATCACTTCTAAACTTCCAACTTTTCTCAAGTTGCAGTGACTGGGTGTTTTCATTTGAAAAAGGCATTGTGAGTACTTGTTACCAAATTTCTCTCATCCAACTCACTCGCCATCTCCCATGAGGTAATCTCTCTCTCTCTCTCTCTCTCTCTCTCTCTCTCTCTCTCTCTCTCTCTCTCTCTCTCTCTCTCTATATATATATATATATATATGTTGATACACCCCTTGTCTCTCTTTGTATGTGTATTTTAGTTGTTTGATTTTATTCTGCCATGAAGTGATGAAAATCAGAGTGTTCAATTTGTTGAGTCACCAACTTGGTACAAGTTCTTAATGCATGGTATTAATGAATGCAAAGAAGTTAAAGTTGTAAAGTAACATCCAATACACATGGAAATTGATTGACCAAGTTAAGGAACATGAAGCATTGAAGAACATTAACATATTTCCCAAGAGTTTAAGGTCCATTTTTTTGTGACTAGACTCATAATAGCATGTTTGGACTTAAATTTTTAGCACATACTATATCTTCAATTGAATTACATGACTTTCAAATGGAGTCTAGTCTGGAGTATTCTCAAACTAACAAATACTTAGCTTATATATATCTTCATTGCATGTGTATTTACTTGGGTTAGCTTCTTTGAACTTTCCTTGGTGAAACTACTTGTATTATAACCAAACCATAACTTGTCATTGCTTGTTCTACTTTGCTGTGATTCAATGCCTGCAAATCTCACTTGACAAAAACAGCTTGAGTGTTCAGTCTGTTGAGTAGAAAACTTAGTACAAGTTCTTAGTGCATGGGACTAATGAGTGTGTAGTAGTTAAAGTTGTAAAGTAACATCCAATACACATGCAAATTGAATGACCAACTAAAGCAACACAAAGCACTAAATAGCATTAACATATTTCCCAAGAAGTTAAGGTCCAGTTTTTAATCACTAGACTCATAATAGCATGTTTAGATTTGAATTTTCAGCACAAACTATATCTTTAGCTGAATTACATGACCTTTGATGGAGTCTAGTCTGGAATACTCTCCAACTTAGAAAATCTTGGCTTATATATATCTTCATTGCATGTGTATTTACATGAGTTAGCTTCTTTGAATTTTCATTGGTGAAACTACTCATATTATAACTAAACCATAACTTGTCATCGCTTGTTCTTTGGTAATTTAGTGTGATTTAGTGCCAGCAAACCTCACTTGACAAAAATAGCTTGAGTGATTCTTCATGGAACCCATGGTGAGCCTAACAATTGATCATCTTGAAATCTGAGATAGAGAAGAAATGGATAAATATATATATATATATATATATATGTACTGAAATATTGATGATCCTATCAAAGTTGGATGACTAAAGTTGGGAGAAATCTTTGTTGTAATCATCTTGAAATCTGGGAATGAGAAGAAAAGGATGCATATGTACTCAAGTCTTAATTAGGCAAACTTAAAAGCATATTTGGATACATATGTACTGAAAGTATTAGAGAGATGACTTCTAAACTTCCAACTTTTATCAAGTTGTAGTGACTGGGTGTTTTCATTTGGTAAAGGCATTGTGAGTCCTTGTTACCAAATTTCTCTTGTCCAGCTCACTTGCCCCTCTCCCACCAAGTAATCTCACGAGGTAATATCTCTCGCTCTGTATATGCGCCCCCTGTATCTCTTTGTATGTGAATTTTAATTATTTTATTTTATTAACCAATGAAGTGATGGAAAATCTAAGTGTTCAATTTGTTGAGTAGCTGACTTAGTACAAGTTCTTAATGCGTGGGATTAATGAATGCGAAGTAGTTAAAGTTGTAAAGTGACATCCAATGCACATGCAAACTAAATTACCAAGTAAAGAAACATGAAGCATTGAACAATCCAGTGTAAAAGGATAGTTAATTACATGGAATGGGGATGGTTTGATCATAACCACCTATTAAGATTGATTATTTTGTTTTCTCAACTAGTAAGCTTTTTCTTGTTGGTCATGACCACCTACTCAAGGACACCTCAGATGTGCATTGTCAACTAGGATTTAGTTTACACCATCTGCAATAAATGATAATAATAAAGAAAGATAATTATGTAAGCAAGGAACAACAATCCTTGTAAAATTGCAAAGGAAATCACTAAATTTTTATTCTGCTTTCATCTGAGTGTATGCGCAAGTATTCGATGCATCTTTGATGCTGAATCCATTGCTTGCCAATGTGCCACTACATTGATTTGAGTGTACATACAAGTATTGCATATGAAGTTTCTTTCTGTTTTTGGACCACCATGCACCTCTCCTTGTAGGACCATACTATGTGTTTTGTAGTATCTCTTCAATTATTGCTTTTTATAATAATAGTCTTCCTAAGAAGTGTAAATGACTTCCAATTATAGTTAGAAGATGCACTCTAGAGGTAGTTTCTCTATTATGCAAAGCTCTTCTTATGGATTCAAGCCCTATATGCTTTGGTCTTCCTAAGAAGTAGTTTCTCTTGTAGAATTTTTATATTTAATGTTTTATATATGCTTTGGTCTTGCTTAGTGTATGCATTTTAAGGCAAACATTTTCTTGAAGGAAACAAAGTGTTCTTAATTAATAGTCCATAATAAGCTGATTTCAATAAACAAGTAGGAAAATGGTTGCATATACATTTCTGGTTCATCAGCTCTTGAATGCATCTAGAGAGGAATTTGTACACAAACATACATAGACATCCTTTGCAAGTTTTTTTGCAAGTCTTGTAGGAAAGACATTTCTACCATAATAAAAAAATTTTGAAATACAAAATAGGCGTGTTACTGTCCAGTATCCCTGTTACTGTTTCTTCTATATGTCAAATTGAATGTACTACTAGTTTGCTTGCTTTATCACAACTTCATTTGCTTCACTCGAGAAAGAGCCTCCTACAACTGCCTTGACCATCTACATACAACAGAAAAAAACACAAAGAGGGTCATATTAGGAAACAATGCTCAATAAAAAGACAGAGAGGAGCAAAATAAGAAAGAAATAAAGGATAACAAACACTTTTACCTTCACTATGATTGATTATGCATTATACCTTGTAAAGGACCCTTACATGATCTTCGATTATGTCTATGTCCACCACGTATTTGGCATCATTTAGTTATTCTACTTGCTTCCACCAGCTTCATCTTCACCCCAACTTCTATTCTTTCTCTCTAACAATGAGGGGGCTGTGGCTGAGGTACATCAATGATAAGCCACATCAAAAGGTTTGATATCTTTGCTATGAATCATGATAAGCCTTTCTTAACATGTTAATGTGGACGTAATAACTATAATAGTTAGCAACATTCAATCTTAGATTTTGTATATAAATAAGTGCATGTATACATGGAATGCCATATTCATCCCATCAATGATAGGTACATTTAAATTGCTCAATATTGACCACATATCTTGTTGTCATCCACGAATTGTGAATTATAATTTCCCATTTAAAATGAGAAGATCTCAATGTTGTCAAGTTCCTTGTGTTACCAAACCTTGCATTTTTTTCTTTACATATAGTACAATACTGACATGCATTCCATTTGCATCTTCTAGTCTTTTGTTGCAGAATACCATAATTTTTTGTCTAATATGGTCTAGCAACTCCACCACTGGAAACTCCCTCGCACTTGTAATTAGGGTACTAAGTTGTTGGTCAAAATATTACAATTTCAGTCAGTATCAAAATGTTACCTTGACCAACAACTTGGAGGGACTATAGATAATCACTCATGTGCCTCATTTGATGCTTCATTAACTTGGCTCATACCCTCATAAAATTCTTCTCTTCTGTATGCCTATGTTGCTTGCCAAATAACTATTTGAAGTGTATACCAGAATGGATCTTCTTGAAGTTTGCATATAGATGTCTAGTACAAAATGATCTGCAGAGTTGGAGAATCATGACTTACATCATCCATTAATCCTTTTTGCCTATCTGACATAAAAATAACTTCATTAGAGTAATCCCCAAGTATGACATAAATGTGTTGAAGGAACAAAATCCAACTCTCCTTATTCTTAGCTTCCACAATTGATATGGTGAAAGGAAATAACTCATTGTTCCCATCCAATCCTATGGAACATATGAGTGTTCCTTTGTATTTACCTTTCAAGTGGAAACCATCCAAATCTAGAAAAGGTCGATGTCTATCAACAAATCCCACCCTTGAAACTTGAAAGAATATAAACACTCTCTTGAGACAATGTTTTCCTTCCAACTGGTATTTTGTTATTACTACCAGGGTTAAACTTAAGTACTGCATAGCAGTACCTTGGAACAATGCTGAAAGAGAACTCATGTGATCCTCATATTTTATTTAATGCCATCTCACGAGCACGCTAAACTTTATAATATTTCATATTCAATCCATACAAAGAGTCATTAATGTTGTGTGATGACCCGGGTTTTTCAACCCTATATATGTAAAAATTTTCGAAAGGTGGGGCCCCATTTTTTTTTTTCAAAAAACCCAAATAGTGAAAATAATTTAAATCGAATTTCATTTTTAGAAAAATCCCGAGGTCAGCCATTGACACAAAACAAGATTTTATTTTTATTTTTATTTTCCAAGTAAACATGTTTAAAATAGATTTGCTATTCCAGGATCATCCAGTCATCAGCCACATTCCCATAACAGTATAATCAAGTCCAATAACATATGTACATACACAGTCCATGTGAAATTTGAACATACCTCTAAATGAGACTTCTCGATCACTATTCTTCTAACTCCTCATGTGTCCTGTTTTTCTTTAATATCTGAGGCATTGCAACAAACGCAATGCCTCAGTAAGCAAGGCTTGGTAGGTACATAGACATTTAATATATATCAATGGAACAAAATCGAATAATTGTATTGATACAGTGAGTAAATTAATTTTTACAAGAATATAATTATTTTAAGCAATGCTAATAAAATCTCAAAACATCATATACGATAAAACATGCATCTCATGGATTTAAAACATGATATAATCTCATGTAAATGAGCATACAATAACAACAAGGCACCCTAAGGTATATGGGTCCCACGAGTGTCCCATACACTCGTATCACAGATCATGAGTACTCATATCAAACCTCTGAGTGTCGTCACACCCAGGCATACCATCACATCTTCATGCTCATCATGCATGCACACCAAATAAGAGTATGGATCGTCATGTCGCAGTGGCAACCCTCCATGGGTCTCAACCACCGCCGCTCCCCGTCGACACCATAACGGGAGACTTAGCGTCTGTCCCCATGGAAAGGCCCAGACCGGTAGTGTGGACTATCCATGTTACCAACCCCTACCGAATGCCATCTACGGGCAGGTGTCTATCATATCAAAATCTCATCACATCACAAATCTCGGAGGGTGGGTGGCCGGCCCTCTCCCTCCTAGCATGACGCCCACCGGGTGAGAGCACCCGTCATAAAACTCAAAATACGAAAATCATGTATGTCGAAACCAAGAGCACTTGTGGCTCGCAATCCCCAAGGCACGCTCCTCATCCTGGAGTTAGCCTCTAAAAAGACCAGCCACCAAGCCTCTACTTTTCTTTCTCATAAAAACTCATCAATTTCAATGATGCAATAAGGAAAGATAATTTTCTAATTGTGTATAAGTAGATAATCTCAATCTCATGAAACCATCGGTCATAGTTCATTCAATACATGATTGAAATCAAACAGCAATCATAGCATAAAACTCTAAATCTCACAAAATCATCGATTAATAATAAGTGCAATTTAAATCACCATCAATCATAATGCCATGATAATACAAGGTTTTAAAATCAAAACGAAACATTAAATGTCGTCACCTACCTCAATTGTCGTTACTTAGCTCATGTCCCTCCTTCAGTCGAGTCCGAGAATACCTTGGTAAAGTCCTGAATGACGTTCAAACATAAGAGCTAGACGTTATTTCTAGGTTCACAGGGTAAGGTTAGATCTATATGATTTGTTGGTTTCTAGGGGTTACTCTCTAATATTTTTTTGGTTGATCTATACCTAAGAATGTCTTGCATTTTATTGTATAATTGGGTCCGTGTCAAAATTACGGACGCAACGGTCCTTTTGGCTTGTCAAGTGGAGTTATATAGGCTCCGAAATTGGATTTTTCAAGGTCGCGCCTTAATGGGCGACCCAATTGTAGTGCCTAGGGTCCTGCGCGCCACAGTTCTAGAGTGCGCGCTCTACGATTTCTAGTATACGCGTGCACCCTGGTTGCACCGCAACCAGGTTGGGTCATGTACGCACGTTCGAATGGTGTGCTAGGGTGTGCACTCTGGACAGCATTGCGTGGACGCATCTTAGGCGTAGCTACGGCGTGCTTTGGCTCCTAGGACATCCCATGAGTCATGATCGAGCCAAGAAAACTATTCGCACGCGACGCGTGCGCAAGGACAGCCCCCAGGGGGCTTGGTACAGATGTGTGTGTCAAGCTAGGCGCCCCTTGGACCACGCCATGCACCCGAGGACGTCCGCACCCCTGGGACGCTCGTGGGCCCCTGGGAGGCGCTCTCTCTCTCTCTCTCTCTCTCTCTCTCTCTCTCTCTCCTCTCTTGACGGGTTTTCACCCTTCTGGTTTTCCTCCCCAAGGACCGGTGATTTTCGGTTGGAAAATTCCCAGATCCGGCGAGGATCTGGGCTGGGAATGAGGCGGAACGGAGGGGACTGTCTGGGAAGCCTGGAACGACACCCTGGTCGTAGGCCTAGGGTTTTGTAACGAACCCATCTTCTCCGGGTGGAAAAACCGGCTGGGCTAGGACTAGATCCGTCATGGATCTTGGCCTGGGGGAAGCAAAACGGAAAGGGAAAGAGAAGTGGCTTACCTGGGCAGCCTAGGGACGTCCTTTTCCCGGCGGTGCGTTTCCTCTACGCCTGCCTGAAAATCCTGTCGCCGGAACCCGTAAAGAAGGGGAAAACCCCAATGTCGGTCAAGACTGAAGAAGAGAAGAGGGAAAATGGGGAGACGGGGATGGCCGGTTTAACTTAACCTGGCCGTTGCCGGAGATTGTAGAGAGACGGGTTTCCGGTTTTTTCCGGAAACCCCAGTCTCAAACGACTGGAAAAGACGCCGGAAAATGGGGTTTTTGGAGAGGGAAGATGGGGTTTTTATAGCCCTGCCATGGCGGTGCTTACCAATGGCGGTGCCGCCATTGTCGGTGGCAGAAATCTCTGGAAACTAGGGTTTCCGGAGAAATCGAGAGGAAGGAGAAGACGGGGTGCCGTTATCAAAACGGCCCCCTGCGTTTTCTGTCTTTTTCGTTTTTAATTTAAATTACAGAAATACCCCTATCTTTAAACGGCCGTAACTTCTTCATACGGACTCCGTTTTGGGTGATTTTGGTCTCGTTGGATTCCTTTTTCCGAGACGCATCTAATGGTACCATTTTCAGGACCAAGTTTCTGGGTTTAGTTAAGGCAACTAGTGAAATGACCAAAATGCCCTTATCTTAAAAATTGAACTTTTCATGGGCTTTTAATATTACAAAAATTGGGGTCATTACATGTTGCGACTAACTTATCCATATCATGCTTCATAAAACTATACACCCATTTAGCTAGCCATTTCACAAATGCTAACTAGGAAACATTGCTAGCCGTACAAGTATGCTGACCACTAACCTTCTTAACTTGGAAGCTTACTCTGTCTTAGATTTTTCAACAATGATACCTCCAAGTATAACCATCTGATCTGCACTCAACAATAAGTCACCCTTGATCAAACTTAATATTTTTAAGCTTATATGAAAACTTCACAATATAAGACCAAATTGCTAGTCTACATTCTTCAACATTCACAAACACTATTCCAATTGAAGTATATTTTATTACAGCCACCATCACCCGATGACACATGACCATATGTTGAGTGACATCCATATCATCACCTTCTTCTTCATTAAAGTCTTCATATGGCATTACACTAGTTGGCATCTCTTCACTCTCATCCTCTTCATTACTAAACATGGTATCTTCATTACAATTTTGCAGTCCTTCCTCTCCAGGACATATCCAATCATCTATAATATTCATTCCAACTCCAATATTCTATTGGCTTGTGATATTTGGCTATCTAAATTATGCTGAAATGTCATATTCTCTTTTCCTTCCATGTACACATAAAACAAATAACAAAATATTAACAAAAAGCATCCATAGCAAAAAAATATGATAAAGTATTCAAAAAGATATAGAACTTAGTAGGATTCACATTTATTCATTCACTAAACTAACAATGACAACTTCATTTCTCTTTCTCTCCTCATTGTTTATGTCATTGAGTAAGAATATGCATTAATGAAGAAAGCAATACAACTCTACACATCTAGTTAACACTCTGATTGGTCGAAATTTTGCATTTTGTTATTAGTTACACACAAAGTATATCCATCTATTTGATATTCATTCTAGTTGAGACATATGGAGAACCAAAACTAGAAGATACTTTTTCTTCAGCCTTATCATTATGGATTTGAGTAAAATGTAATGCCTTATGAGATTGGTACATACTACAGGTGGTCAATTCTGCCTGTCAAGGTAAGAATTATACTCCAACCAATGATAGCTGTGAGAACAAACTAGGCAAGGTTGATAAGGTAGGTGGCTATTTAGTGTATATGTACATCAATTAGAAAATTTTCCCTTCCTCCATACATTAAGCTCTTCAGAGTTGGCCTTCAAGATCCAAGAAATCAGTGATATGAACATTTAGGGCATCCTTGAGCCCTATTACAATAGCCTAGAACCAAGAAGCATTATAACTAGTAAGAGCAGGTTGTCACCTAATTTTAAGTAGTTAGGGGAAATAGAGGGCCTCTTCCTATGAAGAAGAGGATGTTTGGACTTTTTTGGCCTTTTGGAGCTCTAGTAAGAGATAGAGGGCTCCAACTTGGCCATAGTTGGGGAGCAACTTAGTTCCTTGCATTGTAAGTATTCAAAATGAAGTTGTTTAAAGAATTCTCTTCTATTATGCTAAATCACTTAAAATGGATATATTTTTCTCAATTATTTAGATGCATATGTACATGCACAAGGAGCTAAATGAACTTAGTATTGCTTCTTGATTTATTTTATGATTACTTGCTCTCTTGTTGGTTATTGTAGTTTTTTTCTTTTTTTAAGAGTTACGAACATACACACAACCCTATGCATAGTCTCAAACATTGGACACGAGGTTAGAGACTCCTAACTCTGCCACTATGCAATAAGTTGAAGAGACTTTTTTTTAAAGAGCATACATTTGTCTACTCTTACAAACCAAAAGCATCGAAGAAATTTTCTCATTACATGAAACTAAATATAAGTAGAAAACACGTCAAATTTATACAATTGTTTTATTACTTAGCCCCTTTACTCTTTGCTGCTTCCATCAACAACATCACTATTTTATGTTATCATGAACTTGTCATTGATACATGATGGGGGATATTTAGGTCACCACTTGAACATAGACATTATACCATCATCATCATCAAGACTTTATCCCTACTAGAGGTTAGCACACAAACATTATATTGATTCATATCTAATTGTACATGAATATATCATGCTTTTTTCATCTTCTATACATGATACTATTGATACACTTGAGGCTATCTATATGAACATCTAGTATACCTCCATATAAAATGTAAACTATCATCTCTATCTCATGTAACTTATAAGTTGATTCTGTGGGTATACTAATAATATGCATAAAGTGAATACTGGAGTATAATTTTATGTGCTCATAATACAAGAAAGACATACCTTATGAACATAGGTCTAATATCATTCAACAGATATATACATTCTTTCCTCCTCTATGCTTGATTAGTCAATTTATCAAACAAATTTCTATCATGTTTACATTGTTTAATTAACAAATCTTATTAGTATTATCATATCTCCAAAAATCCCTTTAGACTTGACATGGTATTAGAGAGATTGATACTAAACTCTCATATTTGATCTACTTCTCTCAACAAGATCTTCTATTATGAGTCTAGTCAGTGGCCTAAATGCCTCTACAGATTGCAATTGATTTATAGAAGGGAAAAGCTTTTTATTCTTGTATGTGTGAGAAGGTTTCAGAGTGCTTAAGCTGCAATGTCATAGGTTCTGTAGAAGGGGAAAGCTTTTTATTCTTGCACCTAAATGGCTCTACAGATTTCATGTGTTCAAGTCTTCGTTTCTCTTTCTCTGCTCATTGAGTAAGAATATGCATTAATGAAGAAAGCAATACAACTCAACGCATCTAGTTGCACTTTTCAGAAAAGCAAAAATAAATAAATAATAAAAATTCACTTTCATAATATATCATAGTTAGTATGTTACTTTACAACTTTAACTTCTTCGCATTCATTAATCCCACGCATTAAGAACTTGTACTAAGTTAGCTACTCAACAAATTGAACATGTAGATTTTCCATCATTTCACTAGGAATAAAATCAAACAACTGAAATGTACATACAAAGAGAGACAAAGGGGGGTGGCCAATGAAGTTGTTGTTGTCAGTCTTCTTCCCCAGGAACAATGTAGTATATACTATCTACAATGTTAGAATAGAGAGTGATGATGAATGGGGGTATTATTGGAATTTAAAAAAGAAAATGGTGAATGGTGATGGAAAACAAATGGAGTGGCAAATTTGCAAAAATGTAAAAACCTTGGATTTTTTTTTTTATAGAATGCCAAAAAGCAACGGCATTTTTGCAAAAATCCCTTTCTTTTTCCTACAAATCAAGGCCAACAACAAAAATGCTCTCCTTCTTACTCTTTCCATTACACTTAGAAACCAAAGGAATATGAAATTTGAGATTTGCAGAGGCATATGAGATTTGAACCAAAAACTTGCAGAGGTCATATGTGACTTGGAGAAACTTAGAAAAACTAGAGAATTGAACAACACAAAGTCCATCTTGTAATTGATTGTAACAGCCCATGCTTGTGGGAGCTCCTATCAAAATGTCATCATCATCTTCCTATTTCCATTGGGAACTAGAAACCAAAGATTTTCTTTGGAGAAATCCATTTTTCTCTCTCCTACGTGGCAAAGCTCCTTCTTGAAGCTTCTCCTCTTTGTTCCTTTGATGCCTAGAAACTAAAAATATTTTTGTAGTAAGTTCTCTTTTTATTGTTTTCTCTTAAGTCAATTTTCTATTTTATGGACATTCCAATCAATTCATTTGAATATTTCTTCCCCCTTTTCTATTTTAAAGAATTTATCATTTATAGAGGGAGTAATCTGTAAAACTAAAAGTTCAAGGATTAAAGTTAAACAAAACGATTGTTAACTATAATTTTACCATACTTCTATCGTTACTTTTTCTGCTTTTTAACATGTACAAACACAGACACCTCTCTCTCTCTCTCTCTCTCTCTCTCTCTCTCTCTCTCTCTCTCACACACACACACACACACACACACACACACACACAATTGGATTTCGTTTGTGGAACCAGAGCAACTTCGTCGGATTTCTTTTGTGAGAACTAAACCGACTTGTATTATTACCATAGACACTTTATGGTGCATCCTTATGATTATCTTCTGATTAGTTATTGAAAAGCCTTTCCATTAACAAAGTATGTAAACCGCAGGATTCCCATGTCATATATCGCCCTAATCACGTCTCTGTAGTTCTGGGTACCTGATAGACAACCTCGCCAGCGAAAATGGAAGTAAACGCCGGGAATCTTTGCCTTCTCCGCACAGTTCGGGTTAAGCCGGAAACTTGCGATTACTGCGTCGATTTATTGGGACACAGCTAGGCGTGGACTCTACTTGGCTCTTGTTACTATGATCCAAAGTGCGAAACCAAAGGAATCGGCTAGCTAAGATGCCATGTGTTGCGCAAAATTGAATGCCCCACAGCACCAGACTAAGCCCTCTACATATATGACTTGCAGCATCGCTAGCACCATAACATCTTCCACCATTACCACCGGGTAAGCAGTGGCTAACAAGTTGTGGAATGGGGAGTCGAAACTCAGTTTTGCTTTTATGAATCAATTGAAGAGGGAGGAATGCTGCTATCTAGTCCCTCATGACAGGGTTGGGTGTAGGTCTTACATTTGGCTGATCATACCCTATTACCTAACTCTCGATGTCTTGTATCCTAAGCAACAACTTGATTCTGCACAGTTCTTAAAATAGAATCAGTGACTGCAAGTACATCTTTTTAGATTCCAAATTCATCCACTCCCCATTGTTTTAGGACTACCGGTCATCTAGAGTTGAGGAATCACCTTGCAAAAAGAAATCTAGAGTCGATAAATCAGATGAAATCAAGGGCGTGTGTTAATTTCACCTATTTTATGCAAATGCGAATAGGTGACATTTGATTGGCTGAAAAAAAATAGAAAATAGAAAAAGTTAGAGGAAATGACATTTAGAAACTTTTTCTCAGCCAATAAAATGTCACCTACATTTTACACTTGCAACTCCTTGCTTAAATTACCGCTTTCGAAATCAAGATATTAAATTGCCTTTATTACTTTTAATTACAATAGAAAAATAGTTTTACGAATTATGCTTGCTTGTTCAAGGAAGTAAGCTTTCCAAGGGTCACGTGTGCTATGTGGGCATATCCACTCTGTTAATCTGGCAGATGATGTTGATGACTAGACCAGCCCGTTGCTACAGATTTTGTTTTGACTGCACATTCCTAGATCCTTTATCCAAAACGCCTTATTTGGGATTTTTCCATGAACATCCGAATCATTGATTTTTAGTGAATAGCCTGCTGATGAAATATCTGTTTGGTACGGGACCAAAGCCGTTAACCAATAATGATGTGCAGGGACTAAGTGTGATAGGTTTTCTTATGTTAGGAAAAAAAAAGAAGGTACCTTGCTTAGATCTCGAGGTTGACAGCATTACCCACGGTTGTTGCTAATTGCAGTCAAACAATGGACATACAGTCCTAGTGAAACCTTTAACCGACATCTTCTCTGTGCATCATTCACTGGATCTTCAAGTGCATCGCTTATTATCGTTACGTGATGTCCATGTATTGTAAGCAGCCATATGAACACGTTCCTTCTCAATACTGTGCCCAAACACTAGGGAATGAATTTTCTTCTGTTCATAAGTCACAATGCATCTCCTGCTACCCACTGGGATTCAGATATGGGTGGACTTCTTGCTCCAAAAAGAATTGGAATCTGAATGAGTGAAGTAATGATTTTGCCAAGATCTCGAGGTTGACAGCATTACCCACGGTTGTTGTAAACAGAATCACCACGGTTGACTTCTGATATTACAGACGGATGGAACTTCCGGGACAGTTTCTGCAAAGCGGTCTCTATCCTTTCCTGATTCTGCAACAAATGTGAGGAATTATTAGTCTGAAAGTAGATAAAAATGCAGTTAAAAGTGCCTATTTTACATGCGAATGATGGCAAACCCAATCTAGACCATCCTGAGATGGTGGCACCATAAACTGCTTGGTTGATCCTACCTGAGACTAGGTGGATGTCTGCGGGGTGCCCATCATTAATAAAGTGTGGTTATTGCGGAGTACCAATCCACAGTGGAACACCTGATAGATGGTTTATATTTGGGTATCTAATATCTATGTATCTCAGAATAAATTATTCTCATCAGACTGATGTCACTCTTTCACATTACATTATTCTCGTTTAAAGACACATATGCAATGAGTTGGGAATCAGCAGGCTAGTACTACCAGTTCATTAATGACTTGGATAATTATAGATTGGACAATATAAGGATAGAGATATTTGCTGGTATTTTATCAGTATATCAGAGACAAGTAAAGAGGAGAGGATACTTGTTTCAGCAACTTCCAGCCCCCACTAGTCCCATTGGGGCAGAAGCAGCTCGTGGCACACTTCCTTTTTCATGTGTGACTTACCAAGATATATTTACTTGATTCTTCCAAATTTTGACACGTAACTTTGATACTGTTTAACTATTTCCTGGTAACCAGAAAGAAAAAGGACTAACTTTATGAGTATTACGCACTGGAGTATTTAAACAACGTATTTCAGGAAAAGCATAATTTAAGTATCCGAATAGGCCTTCCCTCTCATGCTCTTACTCTCATCTTTTGTCCACTTCATACAGAAGCTGCAATTGCAGGGCTCGATCCTGAATTCCCAAACAAATAGCTCTACACTCACCCATGCACCTAAAAAGGGCAGCCCCGGTGCACGAAGCTCCTGCCTATGCAGGGTACGGGGAAGGGGCGGACCACAAGGGCCTAAAGTTCACAACCTTACCTTGCATTTTGCAAGAGGCTGTTTCCACGCCTACTACCCGTGACCTCAAGGTCACAAGACGACAACTTTTACTGTTGCGCAAAGGCTCCCCTTCTACCCACCCATGCAGCTAGCACAAAAAAATATAATGCTAATAAAAAAGGCAATGACATATTGGTCTTTGACATGTAACAATTTCTGCAGTCCATAGACCATAACCACTGAATAATGCATCAAAGGATAAAGCATGAAGGGCCATCTTCTTCTGTCTTACCCAAAAAGAGAAACCCAAGTAAAAGGACATTAATCCAGCCAGCTAACAATTATAACCTCCTCCGCCAAAACAAAATTCTGTTGCTAAACGAAAACATCCAGCAGAAATTGTGGAAAAACTAAAAGCTTACTTTACCCCTATTTTTCTAAGAACCAGCAGTCATCAAGAACTTTTCCAGGTTCACCTAAAAATTAGAGAAAAAGGTGCAAGTAAAACATGATCCCTATTGCCTATCTTGGGCTTATTTTTTCCAAACTCTTGAGAAATGGGGGAGTAGGCATCTTTGAAGGGTGCATCAACATGATCACCATGAACCCTCCTACTTGAGAGGAACTTGACTGCAAGCTCAAGTATCACCCCTACTAACTTCTTGCGCAGGTTGTGCCCTGGGGTACATGAATTTCATGAAACCTGCCCCCAGAGAGAAACATCCTTCTCCTCAACCCTCCATACAAGTACATAGCTAAGCTCCAATGCTCCTCCATTGACCACATATTTAATTGGTAAAAATCCATTTTCATTATTAACTTCTTTACGTACTGATTATGTTCCATATCTTGTCATCTACTTTAATAACATTATCTTCTTCAAGCATATATCAAGCATAATATTCATGTTATAAGTAGAAATGGAAATCAACATATCATGATCATCATGAAGACCTTATCACAATTAGGAGTCGGCAACATGAAATCAACATATACCCACATCAATTGGCTCCATCCCTCATGTTATTTCTTTAGATTTTTTATTGGCTTAAATTCAAGTCACACTGAGCTTGATATTCTACATGTTGAAAGCAGTCTTCACTAAAAAATTTACCATACTGAACCATGTTTAGATATGGTAAGTGCTTTAAGCATAAGTCAGCATGCCACACAAGATAAGGTATAAGAAAGAAAGTTGGAAAAGCAAACAAGCATAAACCTATATGCATAATTATGGGTAAGAGAACCTAAATCAGATATTTTTCCTTTTCAAGTTCAATTTTAATGAAGAAAAAAGAATTTATTTTTTTTCTTTCTAGTCCATATTAGAGAATAGCTGTTAAAACTAGTTACAAAGAATTGATTACCATCCTGAGTGAATAAGAGGTCCAAAGATGATTAAGATAAATCAACTTGTGTATATCCTTATCAAGGAAGTTAGTGAGAACTCTTCAACAGTTAGAAACTATTAGGTGATTCCACTTCTTAGGAGCATTGGGATCTATATACTATTCAAGTATATGATTTTGTGACTTTCTTCAAGATGAGTTGTGATTCCATGGGAGAATTGTCAGTATAACAGAGTAATTAATAAGAGAGGAATGTCAGGCAATCAGAAAAATATATCCATCCAACAGAATCCTTCTTTATCTCTTCCCCTTTCTTTGTTCATTTTTCTCTACTTTTCGCCATAACATAATATCATAATATAGGCATGCACCTAATTTATCTTTAATCACACGATAATTGCATTGGTAGTGAATAGCCAATTGATGCTTTTGTCGTTAAATTGACCGTTGTACTTCAAATATATAATATGTCAAATTGACTTGAAGATCTTTCATTGTAAGAATAATATATATGGAAATAGAATTTCGAACATCTTTCTCAACCCTATAAGTTGCTATTTCATTTTTGTCCATCAACATTACCTAACACTCAATAACTTTCTATTTATCCTTTTGACTTGTAGTTGGAAGGGGAGATGTTGATGTTTAACTGCAAGTGCATGGGCTATTATAGTGTAGCTTACGCAAGTACGAGTCAATCCCACAGGGACTTGATTTAAAAAGTGGGAATTTCAATAAAATTTAATTATCTAAAATTAAAAATAAATTACTAAAAATTACTGAAATTATAATAAGAGTTTAGATCATCAACTTCTAAAAATTACATAATTTCTAGTCCCTAAATAAAACAAATAAATAAAATAACATGAAAAAAAACTACTTCCCTAGCTAAATCACTATCAATATCTTCAAATATGATCTTTTGATATTTGATTAGCCTTTACAGATGTCTTCATCACTTCCTTGATTAGAGATCTACTAGTTGGATTTGTTAGATTCCTCAACTTCTCAAAATCAGAGTTTAGATCATCAACTTCTCAAAATTACAGAATTTCTAGTTCCTAAATAAATCAAATAACATGAAAAAACTACTTCCCTAGCTAAATCACTATCAATATCTTCAAATATGATCTTTTGAGATTTGATTAGCCTTTACAGATATCTTCAACACTTCCTTGATTAGAGATCTACCAGTTGGATTTGTCAGATTCCTCAAAATCATAGAGATTTGGGCTAATTGTAATTTTGAGATTTGGATGGCTCAGATTAAGTTACTAATTTCAGATTAAAGATCAGATATGTCAATTATGTTTAGGGATGTCCTAAGAATAAAATTGTAAAGTTAATTTGAATCAGATAAGAAACAAAGGAGAATTTGAAGATTTTTGGTTATTTAAAGCTAACCCGTTGATTGGGTTAGACCTTGATTGATCTGATTTGGATGAAGTTGTTCTTAGATAAGAAAGCACAAATAAAGTAAAAATGGAATAGAATGGGACACAAAATTAATTAAAAGGAAAGGACAGAAATGTAATTGAATTTAAAGGGGAAAGGGCAAAAATAAAATTTAATGAAAAATGCAGTTTTTAAGAAAAAACAAACAGGGATCTGACAAAGAAGTTGGAGGAGGAGACGCCGGAGATGGTGGGGGAGAAGGAAGAAAGGGAAGAAGAAGGAGGAGAGGGGAAGGGAAAAAGGAGTGGAAACTCTACTTGGGTTTTTGTTCCTGGGCTGTCGTGGTAGAGAGAGAGAGAGACAACCCGAGGTGATGGGAAGGAGAAAAAGAGGAAAGGAAGGGAAACCTCAGGCTGGGTTTCCTTCTCCAAGCTGAGCGGTACTGAGAAAAACGCTAGAGGAGGAGGTAACGCTATCCGGTAGGTGAAAAACTACAGTGCAGAGGCACTGGGCCAAATTGTTAGTCTGTATGGCGCATATGGGGGTAGACAAAGAGGACGACGAGTGATACGCCCCTGGGTATGTGCGACTGGCTTGGATAAGGTAAACTGATCAGTGATGGGGATGATTGGGTAGGACACCGAAACGATGAAGGGCTAAAGAATAGGGCTGAAAACTAATGATTGGGTCTAGGTAGTGGTACGGTAGATCAAAATAGAAAAAGGGAGTGAGGAAGAGACATGTTGCGTGGTGGACTGGGGACCAGTGACTGTGGCTAGAGAATGGAGACGTTTGGATTGGGCTGAGAATCTGGTGCAGTGGAGAATTGCCTATTGTAGAGTGGCAGATAAACGGTGATTGTGGGGGAGATTAACGTGGTGGAAAACAGAGGTGCAAGGGAGATGCTGGCTGATTGGAGATAGGGGAAGCACTGCTGTGAAGAGGGAGAGTGAAGGAAGGAGAAGAGAGGGGGGTGGTAGTTCTGCCTTATACAATCTAAGGAAGGGGTTGAGAAGAGGAGAGAATAGCAAGAGGGGGGATAGAGAAAAAAGGAAGTAGGGAGAGAGGGAAGAATAGGAAAGAGAGGTGAGGGAAAAAGAGTGCTATGGGCGTACAGTTGCCCTTTGCCTCTTTTTACTTTTTCCTTTCTAATTTGGGTCCCTCCCTTTTACTTTGAAAACTCCTCCACAATTGCAAGTTACCTTCTCCATGTTATTTCCCTTTTGTCCATGATTCCTAATTAAGATCAATTATCTTTTAGGAAACTACCCTATCCATCTGTATTGGTTATCTAGCCCATCCAATCCTCTTTAATGATCTGCACCGTTAACTTTTGTTCGTAGCCATCCATGCCTCTTTTGATTAATTTGCAAAAGAAAAGACTAAATTAGAATCATCTGAACCGTACATTAATCATCTAATAAGCTCTAATAATCATTTGACTGTTGATTTTGAAAAATTAAGGTTTGGATGGTCAATTGGAGCTAAATTCAAAATCAAGCTAAATTTTGCAAATTTGAACAAGTAGATGATATAATTGAACACTAAATTAGGGGTATTTTGACCAAAATTGAACACTTAACAAGAGACCCTTATGCATATCCTTTCTAGGGATTGTTTAGGAATATTACTTCTTAATCCCACATTAAATCTACAAAAGAGAAACTGAAAACACAACATTTATACTTGCTGCATTTTAGCATACATGTAGGTAGGTTTGATAAGTCAAAAACATATTTGAGAGTAACATCACAAAAATGCTTATGTAAAACTAGCATACCTTTCCTGCTAAACTAATTATGAGAGGCCTAGCTCTTGATTCATAGTAGCACCCTACATTTTGCAATGTACATTAATGCTGGTCCTAAAAAATGCAAATAAGAGTTCCTTACTTTATCAGTAAAGGTTGGTTTTTGACCAATGTAGAGATCCGAAAACTAAAGAGAGAATTCTAAGAGAATGGGGGCAGCCTTTGCCTGTAAAACATAGGGGGGGGGAGAGAGAGAGAGAGAGAGAGAGAGAGAGAGAGAGAGAGAGAGAGAGAGAGAGGAAATGGCTACATCATATGCCAATGTCTCCAAAAGGGCATCCTGTAATGCCCGAGCAATTTACACTGTTTTTAGCAAAAATTGGACATTTTATGGGAAATCGACTGTGCTGAATGTTTGATTTTATTTAAAATAGTAAATGAAGGAATTTGTAAGGAAACTTAGTACCATTAGATTCTACTCGAAAAATGGAATCCAACGCCTCAAAAATCACCCAAAATGGAGTTCGTATGAAGAAGTTACATCCATTTAAAGATAGGGGTATTTTTGGAAATTAAACAGAAAAATGAAAAAAAAAACGAAAAAGGACGAAAAGCGCAGGGGGCCGTTTTGATAACGGCACCCCCTGTCGTCTTCAACCTCTAGACACTCCCAAAAACCCTCGATCTCGATTTTTCTAGAGGGATCTGCCACCGCCATTGAGGGGTACCGCCATAGCCGGCCTATAAAAACCCCATATCCCCTCTCCCAAAAAACATGATTTTTCGACGTTTTTTCAGCCGTTTGAGACTGGGGTTTCCGGAAAAATCGGAAACCCATCTCAAACCATCTCCCCTGAGGTTTCCGACAACGGCCAGGCCCAAGTCAGGCCGGCCATCCCATTCCCGTCTCCCCATTTCCCCTCTCTTCTCTTTTCCAGCCTTGCACGATAATGGGATTTCCCTCTTCACGATTTTAGGCAAACATAGAGTTTTCAGGCGGGAAGAGTGCCATCACCGGCGACCCAAGGTAAGCCATTTTCCTCTCCTCCTCTTCCCTTCCATTTTCCCTGGTCCTTTCCGGTCGTTTTCCAGCCGGGTTCTTGGCCGAAAAACGCCCAAGACGGCTTAGGCCGGACCTGCATGAGCCAAGCGTCCCAAAGACGCCAAGCACCACATGCACTTGGGACTGGGTCCTTGGGACAGGTTCCAGGTGTACGACAGTGCGTACATTGTCCCAGGTGCGGCCTTCAGGTGCGCATGTGACATGGGGCACGGGTCCTAGCTCGACCAGGGTACACGGGGTGCCCTGGGAGTTGAGACGCACCACACTACAAGGTGCGTCCATGCAATGATGCGCGTCATAGAGCGTCGCTTAGGCATGCTTGTGCACGTGCGAACACTGTCCCAGGTACGACCTTCGGGTACGTGTGCAACATGGGGCACGGGTCCTAGCTCGACCAGGATGCACAAGGTGCCCTGGGAGCTGAGACGTGCCATACTACAAGGTGCATCCGTGTAATGATGCACGTCATAGCGTCACTTGAGCATGCATGTGCATGTGCAAAACGTGGTCTCTGGCACGGCCTTTAGGCGCACACGCACGTGAGGCATTCGCGGTTCAACTAGGATGCACGGGTGTCCTAGGAACCGAGACACGCGGACCTAATGAGACTTTAAAATTAGAATCATAGGACCATTTATAGAATTTAACTATTGAATAAATAGGTCCATATTATAGGAGCTAGCTTGGAAATGAATTAGGCAAGGACCCTTGACCCTAAACAGCAGATTTAGCGGTCTAATGTCTAAATAGATTAAAACTAATGAGGACTCCTTGTATCCATTTATACTCAGGAGTTTATAAATGAGACCTAGGGATGGGTTGAGTACTAAAGGACGCGACTCTAGGAGACTTTGAAGTAGGTGCTCTATCACTATTAGATTCTTTTAAAAGAACTATTATTGTTTTGAGAACATATGTTTTAAGTATATGACTTGTTTAGCATGACTTAATTCAGCATGCATGTGATAAATGCTTTGTACGTAGATATGTTTTGTAAATGATTGCATATACATTATGCACATATATGTTTTGTAAACTATTGCATACATTGCACAATTTGTGAGCATTAAGTTCTTGCAAAAATTGTATGTCCTTGAGGGTTGCCAAAAGACGCTGGAGTGCCGAGGGCCAGGCAGTTGTGAGGAACCCAAAGAGGACAGGTTTTGAAAAGAGGTTTTGGCTTATTTGATCTTATGTGATTTGGGCTAGAAAGCCCGTGGGTGCTATGCCGAGGGGTCTGGGTTGGCCACCCGGCCTCAACCACTATTAGGTGGATGGGTACCACGCCCAAAAAGAGGCAAGTCCCTACGTCGACTGCATGTGGTACAGGGGGCTACCATTGGTGTCACGGCACTGGGTCGACGTGTCATAGGCCCTGTGGAGGCTATGACCGAGTGTCCTCAGGTACCCGGGGACCACATGGCGAGGAGGTCGTGGGCATAGTGGACCCTATGGTTTGATGATTTATGTGCATGGCATATGGCATGATATGAGGTTGGTCGACCATACCATACTAGAGATCCATGAGTTGGATTCCATGAAGCATTTTATGCATATCATGATGTTATGATATATATATATATATATATGTATATGATACTTTCGATTTTGGATTATATGATCCTTTAAGTCGTTAGTATTTCAGTTTGACAATGGATTTTGATGTCGATATTGAACTTGAGTATTCAGACATGCACATGTTTTGGAAAGAGCATATGATTTTAAAACATCGCATGCATTATAAAACTAGTAGTGATAGACTCCTACTGAGTATCGTATATACTCACCCTATCCTTAACATTTTTCAGGATGATCTCATCCACAAGTAGAGGACATCTATGTTAGTGCTACGAGCAAGTGAATCAAAAAGGAAACACTTATACATGTGAGTAAACTCTCTACCCTTTTGGACATGTATTTGTATTTAATTACAGTTGGGCTGTGTGCTGTGACTGGATAGACCTGGGGAAAAACATTTATGATTTCTGAAGCTTTTCAAAAACCACTTTAGTTGTTGAGAAGGCAAATGACACTCAGGGGTTTTCAAAATGAGTTTAAAACTAAAAGGTTTTCCACTGCATTGCATGGTTTTTTTATAAAATGGTTTTCAAACAGGGATGCATCCCGCCTTAGGAAATTAGATATTGCATTTAAAAATGCGTGAGAAAACCCGGGTAGTAATAGTTGGTATCAGAGCCCAGGTTTTATCCTTTCACAGCCAGTCCAGCATGTCCAAGGTCCATGAACAACAAAGAAAATCAAGAATAAGTAGTATAAATAGGAGTAGTAGAGATGACTACTTCTATTTGAGGATTATAATATTAATGCTCAAGGCATTTCACCATAAACACATAGGTGAAAAAGGAGATAGTCCTAGCAAATACTTAGATATTGGATTAATTGTATCCTATCTAAATCATAGGAAATAAGGATTGTTGTGCAGTGGTGTAAAGATGAAATTTCATATAAGGATTAGATTATGATGAAAATGAATGAATGAAGATGATTATTGGACTTGTTAGTAGATAGTGTTGACCTGCATTAAAGAATCTTATCAAAGGTGAGGAAATCAAAGAACTTAGATGGCTATCTTACCATCATAAAGAATACCAGTATATGAGTACACTATCACAAGGGATATGATATGAGTATGATAAGAGATATAAAAGAAAGACTTTGAGGAAATTTTGATGATAATAGGGATAAGCATACATGATGATACTAAGGGATAACTGTGACTTGTACTAGATCACAAAGGTATGAATCTTGAAAGACTTAGCTCAATTTTGGATACCTTAATTAGAGTCTCATGAAGAGAGAAGTGCTATCGAATAATAACTACCTGAATATTATGAAACAAATCAAAAGATGTATACAAGTGACATATTATGTGATAGGGAAATGAATTCGACCAAGTTATCAAAAGATTTTGATGATAATACTAAGGATGATAATAGATTGATCCTAACATGAACTTGTAAGAAAAGTATAGCATGATCAAAACGATTGTATGAATTTTATTGAGGCTATAGGCAATTGAGGATTTCAATGATCTTAAGATAGGTATTCACTTTATCATATCTAAGTAAAGGAATAGATGAAGTATCAATTATATGCAACAAAGCATATAGAGACATTGATCCAGGTAGACCAAATGAGGATTTTGAAGAAAAGAAAGAAAGAGATAGAGATGTAACTATAAGTATTCAATATTAGAAGATCATGACCTTATGATGATACATACAAATCTTTCATCTTGAAGATAACCAATCAACCTCAAAGGAATAATAGTTGAGTTGGCAATGATACGTATAATAGAGAGAAAGCATATGGGATTTAAGACTTTGAGTGGAGTATCGAATTTCAGGAGATTATGCGATAAGAAATTTTCAAAGAAGAATGGTGACCAACTAGAAATTAAAATGGTTTGATATCAATAAGATTCTTATCAAGATCCATTAGCTTATGGGGGACACCAATGGATATAATCCATAAAAAGAAAATTTTGGTGATATCTCACCTTGCCACTACATGAGTAAATAAAGTTATATTGAAAAAGGAAATAGGCCAGGACAGTAACTTATCCATTTAGCAAGTAGGGTACCATTAAGGATCAAATTGAGGTCTCGCCATCATAGATTGGAAGACCAAATATCTTAAGACCATCATTGAGTGTTGTTGACTAAATAGAGGCATCCCACCCTAATTAATCAGGTTTGTTAGTGTCTATGAATTAGTAGTTGAAGTTATATACTTAGAAGGATGTTATAAGTCCTTAGACTTGAGTACTTGTTAGGCTAAGTCATTTGAGGGTATAAGGCCAGTTGATTAGGCGACATTATAAAGTTGATTAGGCCACATCATGAAGAGTTACAAGTACAATAAATATAGTAACAACTGAGATAGGAGCAAAAATAAGAAGTGATCTAAACCAATGTGAAAGGTTTTTCAAACCTTAGTGGCTACCATGACAAGGTGAAGAAATTACTTTGGGTCTGAAAACTACTACAGACTTGGATTGAAAGGAAGGTAGATAAGTACCGATCACTCTAAAGGCCCTTGAGCTTATAACGTATCTGGAAAGAGATCAATATGTAATCAAATAAAGTCTTTCTATATACAAAAAATGTTCCATGCTTACCTGAGTATTTTTTCAAAATTTGATGAATTAACAGCTTCAGCATAACTTGATGTAATAGCTATTGAACGAGAACTGCTATTACAAGCTAAGTATGAAGAGGCACTTGAAGGATGAAATTTGAGGAATTGAGAAGATCACTACTTATGCATGATTGACACTAAAGCCCTGATAAAAGGTTGAACAATATATTGACATAGGGGATGGAAGGAAAAAAGGTGAGATGACTAACACATTATAAGGTGAGATTTGATGTTACGTTGCCTTTAGACAAAAGTTAGTTGTTATAAGCATATACCAAGTACGAAAAATCAAGTGAAGGAATTTCCTAAGGACTAACCCTACTGGATTGAGGATAGAACTTTTGGACTGAAAGGTTACGAAGGAAACCATCAAGCAAAGAAGGACAAAGAGGATGATGACAACGGATTCAACCATGACCTAGTAAAGGTATTCGGTTATAAGAGACTTTTTGCCTTGCATGAATGGGAACATTATTGAAAATCCTAATGACAAATGGATGTGAATAGTGAGATAGGCCTCTGGACGAAAACATTTGACCCATAATGAAGAATCGACCATTAACATTTGACATGAGTTTGGATAAGATCCTCACGGAGAAAAGCGTTTAATGAATTCAATAATTATGAAACTGGATATGGAGTTAGGACATTTTACTTTCAGTATATGATAAGGTCCTCGATGGAAGATGCTACTAATTGGATTTCATTTTCGAATGTAACCTTGGTCAAGGAAATCAAGTCACATAGGGAAAACGACAAGACAGTTGAAATCCAAAGTTAAGTAAGAGTTTGGCTATAGAGCAAATGATACCATATCATTTATTGAAGTATCTTGGAGACAAATATAAGAAGCAAAGTTAGACATAATAGAAAGAAGGTAACTTTTGTTGGGCTTAGGAGATCACTAGAAAAAAGGGATTATCCTATGATATTCGAAATGAAATAGGAGAAATAAGATAATATGATCTTGAAAGAAGTATATACATGAAAGCATGATCTTACGAGGAGACTATCTAATACATGATGAGATAAGTATAAGAATCTAAGGAATTTGAGATGGATGAAGGACTGCTAGAAAACGGTATTGTTAAATTGGCACGTATGAGAGTATGGCGCTGCATCATAGTACGCAGCGAAAATGGCCCTTATAGGTAAGGCCTTATAGGAGGAACAATAGAAATGATAAATTGAGGATGAACCTAGATTTGATTCCTAAGGGGAGAATGCATTCACCAAGGAGTTATCTAAGAGATAAAATACCTTGAAGATGATAATTTATGGAATTTCGAGGACAAAATTCTCTTAAGGGGGTAATAATGTAATGCCCGAGCAACTTACACTGTTTTTAGCAAAAATTGGACATTTTATGGGAAATCGACTGTGCTGAATGTTTGATTTTATTTAAAATAGTAAATGAAGGAATTTGTTAGGAAACTTAGCACCATTAGATTCTACTCGAAAAATGGAATCCAACGCCTCAAAAATCACCCAAAACGGAGTTTGTATGAAGAAGTTACAGCCAATTAAAGATAGGGGTATTTTTGGAAATTAAACAGAAAAATGAAAAAAAAAAAACGAAAAAAGGACGAAAATCGCAGGGGGCCGTTTTGATAACGGCACCCCCTGTCGTCTTCAACCTCTAGACACTCCCAAAAACCCTCGATCTCGATTTTTCTAGAGGGATCTGCCACCGCCAATGGCGGCACCGCCATTGAGGGGCACTGCCATAGCCGGCCTATAAAAACCCCATCTTCCCTCTCCCAAAAACATGATTTTCCGACGTTTTTCCAGCCGTTTGAGACTGGGGTTTCCGGCAAAATCGGAAACCCGTCTCAAACCATCTCCCCTGAGTTTTCCGGCAACGGCCAGGCCCAAGTCAGGCCGGCCATCCCGTTCCCGTCTCCCCATTTCCCCTCTCTTCTCTTTTCCAGCCTTGCACGACAATGGGATTTCCCTCTTCACCATTTTAGGCAAACATAGAGTTTTCAAGCGGCAAGAACGCCATCACCGGCGACCCAAGGTAAGCCATTTTCCTCTCCTCCTCTTCCCTTCCATTTTCCCTGGTCCTTTCTAGTCGTTTTCCAGCCAGGTTCTTGGCCGAAAAATGCCCAAGACGGCTTGGGCCGGACCTGCATGAGCCAGGCGTCCCAAGGACGCCAAGCACCACATGCACCTCGGACTGGGTCCTTGGGACGGGTTCCAGGTGTACGACAGTGCATACATTGTCCCAGGTGCGGCCTTCAGGTGCGCACGTGACATGGGGCACAGGTCCTGGCTCGACCAGGGTACACGGGGTGCCCTGGGAGTTGAGACGCACCACACTACAAGGTGCGTCCATGCAATGATGCGCGTCATAGCGCGTCGCTTAGGCATGCTTGTGCACCTGCGAACACTGTCCCAGGTACGACCTTCGGGTACGTGTGCAACATGGGGCACGGGGTCCTAGCTCGACTAGGATGCACAAGGTGCCCTGGGAGCTGAGACGTGCCATGCTACAAGGTGCATCCGTGTAATGATGCACGTCATAGTGCGTCACTTGAGCATGCATGTGCGTGTGCAAAACGTGGTCTCTGGCACGGCCTTTAGGCGCACACGCACATGAGGCGTTCGCGGTTCAACTAGGATGCACGGGTGTCCTGGGAACCGGGACACGCGGACCTAATGAGACTTTAAAATTAGGATCATAGGACCATTTATAGAATTTAACTATTGAATAAATTGGTCCATATTATAGGAGCTAGCTTGGAAATGAATTAGGCAAGGACCCTTGACCATAAGCAGCAGATTTAGCGGTCTAATGTCTAAATAGATTAAAATTAATGAGGACTCCTTGTATCCATTTATACCCAGGAGTTTATAAATGAGACCTAGGGACAGGTTGAGTACTAAAGGACGCGACTCTAGGAGACTTTGAGGTAGGTAATCTATCACTATTAGATTCTTTTAAAAGAACTATTATTGTTTTGAGAACATATGTTTTAAGTATATGACTTGTTTAGCATGACTTAATTCAGCATGCATGTGATAAATGCTTTGTACGTAGACATGTTTTGTAAATGATTGCATATACATTATGCACATATATGTTTTGCAAACTATTGCATACATTGCACAATTTGTGAGCATTAAGTTCTTGCAAAAATTGTATGTCCTTGAGGGTTGCCAAAAGACGCTGGAGTGCCGAGGGCCAGGCAGTTGTGAGGAACCCAAAGAGGACAGGTTTTGAAAAGAGGTTTTGGCTTATTTGATCTTATGTGATTTGGGCTAGAAAGCCCGTGGGTGCTATGCCGAGGGGTCTGGGTTGGCCACCCGGCCTCTACCACTATTAGGTGGATGGGTACCACGCCCAAAAAGAGGCAAGTCCCTACGTCGACTGCATGTGGTACAGGGGGCTACCACTGGTGTCACGGCACTGGGTCGACGTGTCATAGGCCCCGTGGAGGCTATGACCGAGTGTCCTCAGGTACCCGGGGACCACACGGCGAGGAGGTCGTGGGCATAGTGGACCCTATGGTTTGATGATTTATGTGCATGGCATATGGCATGATATGAGGTTGGTCGACCATACCATACTAGAGATCCATGAGTTGGATTCCATGAAGCATTTTATGCATATCATGATGTTATGATATATATATATATGTATATGATACTTTCGATTTTGGATTATATGATCCTTTAAGTTGTTAGTATTTCAATTTGACAATGGATTTTGATGTCGATATTGAACTTGAGTATTCAGACATGCACATGTTTTGGAAAGAGCATATGATTTTAAAACATCGCATGCATTATAAAACTAGTAGTGATAGACTCCTACTGAGTATCGTATATACTCACCCTATCCTTAACATTTTTCAGGATGATCCCATCCACAAGTAGAGGACATCTATGTTAGTGCTACGAGCAAGTGAATCAAAAAGGAAACACTTATACAAGTGAGTAAACTCTCTACCCTTTTGGACATGTATTTGTATTTAATTACAGTTGGGCTGTATGCTGTGACTGGATAGACCTGGGGAAAAACATTTATGATTTCTGAAGTTTTTCAAAAACCACTTTAGTTGTTGAGAAGGCAAATGACACTCGGGGGTTTTTCAAAATGAGTTTAAAACTAAAAGGTTTTCCACTGCATTGCATGGTTTTTTATAAAATGGTTTTCAAACAGGGATGCATCCCGCCTTAGGAAATTAGATATTGCATTTAAAAATGCATGAGAAAGCCCGGGTCGTCACACATCCATGGCATTGTTTGGGATATTGGTGCACCAGATAAAGTACTATCACATTGCCCATGGCAATCGTACATGTTTAAATGCAAATATTAAATGTTCTGAAAATTATCACCAAGTTAGTTGATCAAACAATTACAGCTAGTATGGAAGATTTTAGTAATTTAATTGAAGATCACAATTTAGTTTATCTCCCTTTGGCAGGTGGAGAATATACATGGTCAAATCATCAAGATAGTCCATCCTGGCCAAACTTGATCGAATCCTTATGTCAACAGATTGGATTGATCCATTTCCTCTAGCTCAATAGTTTCACTTAGATAAATTCACATTAGATCATTGTCTGATTTCCTTCTAATGCACATAATCTATTGGGCACTTAGTAGTTTTCAGTTTGAGATTGAGTGGTTGCTTGAACCAAACTTTGATAAATTAATGGAGTCATGGTGGAGTCAAGTGATAGGTAGTGGGAATCCAATTCAATCAAAGATTCTTTAGATCAGTTTTAACTGCACATCTTTATCTCCATTTGATCTCCTCTTCCACATATCCAATTTCAAAATGGTGCTTATCTAGGTAAGCTCTTTGGATTACCTTTTATAGCATTGATTCGCAACAAAAAAAAATCAAAACAGCAAGAGATTTTTGTCCTATTTCTCTTATTGGTTACATGTATGAATTTATCACCAAGTTATTGGCTGTGAGAATTAAAAAAGTTTTGAAGGATATCATCAGTTTCAATCAATTTTCATTCATTCAAAACCATCAAAATTGTGGATACACTACTAATTGGTAATGAGGTTTTTTTGTTCACAGTTAAAGATAGAGAAAGTGGAATTCTTAGTAAATTTGATTTTGAGAAAGTCTATCAGGGTATTGGTGGATTGAGAGAAATCAAGATTTTGAAAAAGTCAGGATTTTTGAATATTTACCCCAAATTTTGTTAAGGTTTTTGAATATTTAGTCATCATCATTAAGACCTTATCTCAATTAGGGGTCGGTCACGTGAATCTTGATCCTCCATTTCCCACTATTAAGTGTCTTTTTGAATATTTAGTATTTTTGCAAAATTCATTTTTGGAGTAGTTTTCGAAGATTATATATCATGATGACTCATTTTGGTATAAAATATTGTTAATTAATTGGCTCACTTTATGATAAAACATATAGTATGTGGGTCCATAATAGAATTAAGGCCCAAATGACTACTTCTATAGTGTAAGAACCCTAAATTTTTAAATTTTATTTCAAAGAATTGTGAATTACTTTTGATAAGTGAAAATGAAAATTGTTCACATTTTAGTTCCACAGAATGGACCTTTTGAAAGATGTCAAATTGGATCCTAAAATCTTTATATTTGGATTGTACTTGGAAAAACAAATCCAACAACATAAAGAACGCTGAAATTGGAGTTCAAATGAAGTAGTTATGACATTTTAAGTATGAAGGGCATTTTTGTAAAAATAAGGAAAGAAGAAGAAGAAATGCTTCAAATAGAGGTGGCCGTATTTGGTATGGGCCCCCTGCCCACTTAAGAGAGTTCGAATAGATTGTTTGGTCTGTTCTCAACTAGAGAGAGAGAGAGAGAGAGAGAGAGAGAGAGCAGAAGCAGAAGGAGAGGAGAAGAGGGAGAGAGCTAGGCTACTGGAGGAGATCAGCACACTAGTAAAGTAAGGGAAATGGGGGTTTTCTAGGTCGTTAGATATACAGGCCGTTACTAGAGACAATGCTAGCTAGAACCACTAATCTGAGCTGATCATTTTGTTTAGCACCCTCAAACGACCAAAACCCCCCAGGTTATTGGGGGATCTGAGGTGGTCTTGGCCATTGATCAGGGAGACAAATGAAGCACAGCAAGATTAGAGTATTTTAATGCAAAACAGTGACCGATCCAGCTCATCCAAGGGTGGAAAAAACACGAAAACATGCCCAAATGGTAAGATCTGCAAAATCTCATTCTTGATTTGGGGTTTTTAAGCTAGATCTACACAATCCATGCTAAATCTAAGTTTTTAGGATGATCCAACTATTAATTTTCTAATCAGTGAGTAGAAATGGCAGAGTACATACCTGATGCAGCTTGAATCTGACTGAGATTGTCAATCTAGGTTGGAAATGCATCAGACAATCTCAGTCGTCCGATCTATTACAATGTAAACAATGTATATGATCATCTGATCAATGATCAGATGCTACCAGTAAGCTTCCTATCCCTGAATTGATAGGATGAGTCAAACTTCTATGAATTGAAGGTGAAAAAGATTAGACGATCTAGGCCATCTGATCTATCACTATTCAAATAGTGAATTGGTGATGTCCTAAGGTCATGTATAATTAAACAAAGGGGAAGCTAACATCCATTGGATCAATCATGGACAGATGGCACCAAGGGGAGGACAAGGTCTACTCTTACTGTGTCTGCTGCCGCATCCTTCGAGTTCTCAGGGCAGGGTAATTAGGTGGAAGAGATTGTGACCCAGGTGATTCAGACCTTATTGCCACATTTACCACAATGTTCGGCATCGACACCACCCAGCATCACAGGTACTGTGACGACCCGAGTTTTCTCATGCATTTTTAAATGCAATATCTAATTCCTAAGGCGGGATGCATCCCTATTTGAAAACCATTTTGCAAAAACCATGCAATGCAGCGGAAAATCTTTAGTTTTAAACTCGTTTTGAAAACCCCGAGTGTCATTTGCTTTCACAACAACCAAAGTAGTTTTTGAAAAACTTCAGAAATCATAAATATTTTTCCCCAGGTCTTTCCAAATACAAAGACACAGCCCAACTGTAAATTAATACAAATACATGTCCAAAGGGTAGAGAGTTTACTCACATGTATAATTGTCTCCTTTGTTTATTCACTTGCTCGTAGCACTAATATCTTCTGAGGCGTCTCCTATTTGTAAGCGGATCTATCCTGAAAAATGTTAAGGATAGGGTGAGTATATACTATACTCAATAGGAGCCTGTCACTACTAGTTTTATAATGCATGAGATGTTTTAAAATCATATGCTCTTTCAAAACATGTGCATGTCTGCATACTCAAGTTCAATATTGATATCAAAATCCATTGTCAAACTGAAATACTAACGACTTAAAGGATCACATAATCCAAAATCGAAAGTATCATATACATATATATCATAACATTATGATATGCATAAGATGCTTCATTGAATCCAACTCATGGATATCTAGTATGGTATGGTCAACCAACCTCATATCATGCCATATGCAATGCAACTGAGTCCACAAAACCATAGGGTCCAACTATGCCCATGACCTCCTCGCCATGTGGTCGCTAGGTACCTGAGGACACTCGGTCATAGCCTCCACAGGGCCTGTGACACGTCGACCCAGTGCCGTGACACCAGTGGTAGCCCCCTGTACCACATGCAATCGACGTAGGGACGTTGCCTCTTTTTGGGCATGGTACCCATCCACCTAATAGTGGTAGAGGCTAGGTGGCCAACCCAAACCCCTCGGCATAGCACCCACGAGCTTACTTGCCCAAATCACAGAAGATCAAACAAGCAAAAAATCTCTTTTTCAAAACTTGTCCTCTTTGGGTCCCTCACAACTGCCTGGCCCTCGGCACTCTAGCGTCTTTTGGTAACCCTCAAGGACATGCAAATTTTGCAAGAACTTAATGCTCACAAATCATGCAATGTATGCAATAGTTTGCAAAACATATCTATGCATAATGTATATGCAATTATTTACAAAACATGTCTATGCATAAAGCATTTATCATATGCATGCTGAATTAAGTCATGCTAAACAAGTCATATACTTAAAACATGTATTTTCAAAACAATAATAGTTCTTTTAAAAGAATCTAGTAGCGATAGAGCACCTACCTTACTAGGTCACGCTAAACCCTTTGTCCTCGTTCGCTCCTGAACATGGTTTGGGGAATCAAGGTTAGTTTGGCCTATCTCTTATGGGTTTTAGAGTAGTTGGTCTTATCACTTAGGCATTAAGGGTCCATCCCTATGCCTATGGGTGTCCTAAGGTCCTAATTGGGCCTTGGTATTATCAGTTTTCCAAAGGTCTAGCAGTCATGCGCCACCATCCTGTTCTAAGGGTCATGCCCACCTTTGATTGGGCCTTGATCAGGGATTTTATAGTTTGGGTGTGTTTGCGTCGTCGACACGGACACAACGCCTTTTGCGGCGTCTCAATTGGAGCTCTAGATCTCAAGTTATAAGCGTTTTAGTGTCACACGTACATAAGGGCTTTAAGAGTGAAAAGACGGAATGCTAGCGCCCTGCGCGTCAGCGTCGTGCGCTCACTTTTTCTTAAGGAACGAAGAAATCGTGTCTTACTACCACGCTGCGCGTCTGCGGCGTGCACCTCAGCGGGCGTGTCTGCAGACGTGCCAGGTTTTATGCCCGTCTCTCTCTTTTGTGGGCGCGTCCGAGGACGTGCCCGTTGGTTTTCTCAGACGCGATCCACGCGTCACGTTCTGGCTGGAACATTTCGTCGTCTGGGGGACCGGGGCATCCTCAGGACACCCTGGTTCGACCCTGTCGAACCAGTGCGGCCCAGGGAACGTCCCTGGGTCCTTAGTGGCTCTCCAGGGCTCCATTTTGCATGATTTTTCATGCAAAAACCTAGAGAAATTGATCTTAGAACTACTGTGAAGATGGGTTTTGAGGGATCTTGGGCATACCTGGCTTGTTGTTGGGTTTTTCTCCTTGTTTCCCCTCTAGGTCACTCCTCCACAACGGGTTTTCTTCAACCTTTTGGGTTGCCATTAGAGGCGCCCAAGAGCTCTATTTATAGAGCTATGAGAGGGTTCTGGAGGGGGCTCTCACTGCCTTTGAATGGTGGTGGAGAAACCTCCAGAATGGCGGTGATTTCTCCTCCTATCACTGCCATTCTAGAACCCTCTAGGAGGTTGAAGATGAAGGGTGCCCATATCAAAATGGGCCCCTGTGTTTTGCAGGCTAAATCCGTTTTGGGTGATTTTGGTCTTGTTGGATTCCTTTTCCTGATACGCACCTAATGGTACCATTTTCAAGACCAAATTTCTGGGTTCAGTCAAGGTGAATAGTGAAATGACCAAAATGCCCTTATCTTCAAAAACTGATCTTTTCATGGCTATCTTGAGATTTTAATGTACAAAATTGGAGTCATTACAGGTACTGACACCAGCAGCATCACAAGCATTAGCACTAGCTTAGACACCGATAGTGACACTAGTTGTGGTGCCAGTGGAGACACCAGTTCAGATATCTGAGCAGATAAGCTACTGGAGTGGTTCCAATGTATGATGTCGTTAGTCAATGGTGAGGGTGAAGTAGAGGCTACTGAAAGATGGATTTTTGTAGTTAAAAAGGCCTTTAAGACCATGGAAGTGCTTGCTAACAAGCAGGTATAGGTTACGACATATATACTGACAGAGGAAGTTGGGTTTTGGTGGTAGACAGTTGAGAGGACTTATTTTTTTGAAGATACGATTTTGAGGGAAAACTTCAAGAAGGTATTCAATGACAAGTATTCCCCTTCCATGTGCAAAAGGTGAAGGAGATGGAATTTATGAAATTGAAACAAAGAAACCTCATAGTTTAGCAATATGAGCAACAATTCACCAAATTGAGGAGATTTTTTCTCAATTTGGGCATGATTGACTCTCAAATTGGAGATCTATTCATTTATGGCTTAAATCCGACATTGAGGAATTTGGTGTTATTGACGCAGCCAACCATGGTGGCTAAGGCAGTTGAGATTACTACTACTATGGAGTAGAACCTTATATGAGGTAGAGCAGAGAAGGAGACTGAGTAGAACATTAGTGGTTCCAGATACCCCCAGCTAAGGAAAGAGGCCCTTCTCCTCGACACAAATACAAAGGCCCTTCTCCTTGACACTGATATAGAGGCCCTATATGCAGCAACAACCAACCAGATAGGACAAGGGTTTAATTAGGAGATTGTGTTAGAGGTGTAGGAGACACCATTTTGGTGAGAGATGCCTTAAGTCAAGACAAGGACCATCATAGTAGCAGCATCAGTACCAGTACCAGAGACCATGTTTACAATGTTATTTCTGCAATGAGATTGGGCACATGTCCAGAGACTATCTTAGGAAGCCAATGGACAGACCGAATGACAGTGGGGCCAGGATAGACACAGCTCCACGTAGCTAGGGGCGTGTGTATGCTATCATTTCAGATTAGGCAAAATCATCAGATGTGGTGGTTAAAGGTACAATTCTTATTGCAAATAGACATGGAAAGGTCTTATTTGACATAGGGTCTATGCATTCTTTTATTTCCTGTGTTTGCTTCATGTGTGGAATTGCGTGTGCATACTATAGGGTTTGGGTTGGACAAGATGATTCCATTAGGAGAGTCGATTCTAGCAAAACAGTTTATTCAGGAGGTGCCTATCATGACCATGAGTCGACCTTATCCTCATTAATATAGTGGATTTTGACATCATCTTAGGCATGGGTTAGTTGACAAGATATTGGGCAACGGTGGACTGTCGCAGGAAGAGGATTACATTCTCCTCACTAGGTCACCCAATAGTCTCATTTCAGGGGAGACATGATATGATGGGAGCATATTTCAATGTGACATGTGATCCTAACATATCTTGTCTCCCTTGAAATGAGACTATTGGGGGACTAGGTGAGGAGAATGTAATCCTCTTCTTGTGCAGTCCACCATTGCCCAATATCTTGTCAACCAATCCAGGCCTATGATGATGTCAAAATCCACCATGTCAATCAGGATAAGGTCCCCATCCATCTTCTCACTCATGATCACGATAGGCACCTCTTGAATAAATTATTTCTCTAGAATTGACTCTCCCAATGGAATCATCATGTCCAACCCGAACCCCATAGCATAGACATGCAATTCCACACATGAAGCAAATATCATCATCATCATCAAGACCTTATCACATGAATCTTATTCATCCATTCCTCTCTATTAAGTACCATGGCTTCATATAGTCCCAAAGTTTTTAAACCTTTCCTCACCACTTCTATCCACGTTCCCCTTGCCCTTTTAGAACCTTCTACTTGCATTGCCTCACTCCTTCCAACTAGTGTCATTTTTGGTCTCCTTTGGACATGTCCAAACCATCTAAGTCTAATCTTCCTCATCCTATTACCTATTGGTGCTACCCCTAAATTTCCTCTAATATTTTCATTCCTAATTCTATCCTTTCTTGTCATACCACTCATCCATCTCAATATCCTCATTTTTGCGACGCTCATCCTATGAGCATGATGTTCCTTAACTATCCAACACTTTGATCCATAGAGCGTGGCAGCCTTTTGGCCATCCTATAGAATTTTTCTTTTAGTTTGTGTGGCACCCACCAATCACACAAAACTCCATATGCACATCTCCATTTGTTCCAACCTTCTTGGATTCTCTAGGTAACCTCCCTCTCAATCTCTCCACTCTCATGAATCATTGATCCTAAGTACTAAAAGTGGTCTTTTATGAGGACTTCTTGGTTATCAATCTTGACTAGTATTCCACTCCTACTCCTCTCCTTGGTAAAATTGCATTCCATATATTCTGTCTTAGTTCAGCTGATTTTAAATCCTTTAGATTCTAATACTTCTCTCCATAACTCTAACTTTATGTTTATACCCTCCATTGTCTAATCAAGTAAAACTATATCATCTACAAATAGCATGCATCAGGAAATATCCTCATGCTAATGTTTTGTTAACTCATCCATAACCAATGTGAAAGGGTATGGGCTCAATGCCGATCCTTGTTACAATCCTATAATGATAGGAAAATTACTTGTCTCACCACTAGTGGTCTTAACATTTGTTACTACTCCCTCATACATATCTTTAATTATGTCTATATGCCCCTATGAAACCCCTTTCTCGCCCAACACCCTTCATATTAACTCTCTAGGGACTCTATCATAAGCTTTCCCTAAGTTGATAAAGACCATGTGGAGGTCTTTCCTCCTCTCCCTATATTACTCTACCAATTGCCTTATTAAGAAAATTGCTTCCATGGTGTAACCTCTTCTCAATCACTCTTTCAAAAAATTTCACATGGTCTTTCCCTAAGCCATGGTATCGAAGAACCAATTGCCTTATCGAAGAATCAGTTCGATACACTTGTCTCATGATGTAACCTCTTCTCAATCACTCTTTCAAAAAATTTCGTAGCATGGCTCATAAGTTTGATCCCTCAATAATTAGTGCAGCTTTGTATGTCTCCTTTATTTTTATATATTGGTACAATAGAGATTTTCCTCCACTCATCAGGCATTTTCTTTGATTTTATAATCTTGTTAAACAACTTGGTCAACCAAACTACCCCATATCTCCTATATGCTTCCAAACCTCTATTGGTGTACCATCGTGCTCCATGGCCTTTCCTGATTTCATCTTTTTCAAGGCCTCTTTCACTTCAGGTATTCTAATCCTACATTCATATATATAATATCTAATATTATTTAGATTTATAGTATTTTCAATCCCTATATTCTCCGAGTCATTGCCATTTAATAATTTTTGAAAGTACATTTCCCACCTTTGTCTGATCTTATCATCTTTGACTAATACCCATTAATCATCACTTTTAATGTACCTAACATGACCTAAGTCCTTACCCTTCTGTTCTCTTACTTTTGTAAGTTTAAACACATCTTTCTCACCTTCTTTTGTTCTTAGTCTATTATAGAGCTCATCATACGCATTAAGTTTAGCCTCACTTACTATTCTCTTAGCAACCTTTTTAGCATTCTTATATTGTTCATAGTTTTCATTATTTCTAGTCTTTTGTCATGTTTTAAAACACATCCGTTTTTCTTTAATAACTTTTTGCAATGTTTCACTCCACCACCATGTTTTCTTTACTAATTGCCTTTTACCTTTAGATACTCCTAAGACATCTTTTGCCACTTTCTCAATAGACTTAGCAATATTAATCCACATGGTGTTTACTTCTGTTTCATAGTTCTAGTTTCCTTCTACCATCAACTTATTTGTGAATGAGGTTATTTTCTCTCCTTTTAAGTTCTACCACTTAGTTTTTGGATACCTATTAAGTTCATTTCCTTTCTTCCATCTTTTGATATGGATATCCATAACCATTAATTTATGTTGTGAGGTTAAACTCTCACCGAGTATCACCTTACAATCCTTACACATTGTTTGTTTAGTATTCCTTAGTAGATAGAAGTCTATTTCAATTTTATGAAGTCCATTTTTGAAGGTTATTAAGTGTTCTCTTTTTAAAGAGTGTATTTGCAATGGCCAGTTATATGACAAAGCAAAATCGAGGATAGTTTTTGCTATCTCATTTCGTTCACCTATACCATACCCTCCATGTATTCTATCATATCCTTCCTTTTTGTTTCCTACATGGCCATTTAAGTTTATTCTTATAAATATCCCCTCAATGTTAAGAATTTCTTGCATAACTCCCTTCATATCTTCCCAAAACTATCTCTTGATTATATCTTCTAACCCTACTTGTGATGCATATGCACTTATAACATTTATGATTTGCTCTCTTAGAACAAGTTTTATTATTATAATTATATCACTGATTTTTTTAACATCCACAACTTTATCTTTAAACTCTTTATCCACTATTATTCCTACACCATTTCCGTTATTATCCTTTCCTACATACCATAATTTATACCCATTGATTTCTTTAGCTTTAGCCCCCTTCCACTTGGTTCTTGGATACAAGTGTTGTTGACTCTCCTACATTTCATTGTGTCTACTAACTCCAAACTCTTACCAGTCAATATCTCTATATTCCATGTGGCAATACGAATCTTATGCTCTTGAGATATCCTATTTACCAGAGCCCTTCTCAACCTCCATGGCATGAACCCATGTCCACTTTTCACTACACCTAAGTTCTGATGCAGTGCGTCACTTTCGAGGGGATGCTCTAGCAGCCCTTGCCCATTTTTCACTACACCCGAGATCCGATGTAGCATATCGCTTCTAGGGAAATGCCCTAACAACCCTTGCCCTTTTTTGCCGCACTCAGGATTTGATGTAGCGTGTCGCTTATGGGTAATGCCCTAGCTTGAGGGAATGTTAGTTTTTGATTCATGTCATGTTTGTGTTGCCATACTTTTAAGAAGCTTAAGATGATTTTCATTTCTTCCTTACAAAGTAATATACAAATGCATATTCATTTGCAAGTAGAAAAAAAATAACAAAATCATCTTCAACTTCTCCCTTGCCAACTGACACCTAACGCAAGGGTTGCCATACTTTTAAGAAGTTGGAGATGATTTTCATTTCTTCCTTACAAACAAATATACAAATGCATCTTCATTTGCAAGAAGGAAAGAAACAACAAAATCATCTTCAACTTGTCCCTGGTCGGTTGGCACCTAACGCAAGACCCTCCTTTTTCATCTAGGCTTAGGACCGACACTGGCTGACATATAAGAAATAAAAGAATGCATAAACCTTGTGTCAAATAAGACCTTTGCATGTCTATTTACAATAAGAATTGTACTTTCAACCATCGCATCTGATGATTTTACCTGATCTAAAGTGTTAGCATGCACACACCCCTAGCTACGAGGAGCTATAGACAGTCTCTAGACATGTGCCTAATCTCATTACAGGAATAACATCATAAAGGTGGTCTTTGCTGGTGGTACTGATGCTGTGATGGCACCTATCCCTGCCTAGAACCTCTCTCACCAAAATGGTGTCTCCTGCACGTTTGACACAATCTCCTAAGTAAACCCTTGTCCTATTTAGTGGGTTGCTACTGCACATAGGGCCTCTGCATCGGTGTCAAGAAGAAGGGCCTCTTTCCCTTTCTGAGGTATCTGGAACCACTAATGTTCTGCTTAGTCTCCTTCTCTACTCTACCTCATATAAGGTCCTGCTCCATAGTAGCAGCAATCTCAACTGCCTTAACCACCGTGATTGGTTGTGTCAATAACACCAAATTCCTTAATGTCAAATTTAAGCCATAAATGAATCGATTTGCCATCCAAGAGTCAGTCTTGCCCGAATTGAGCACAAATATCTTTAATTTAGTGAATTGCTACTCATATTGCTGAACTGTGAGGTTTCTTTGTTTCAATTCCATAAATTCCATCTCCTTCACCTTTTGCACATGGAGGGGGAAATACTTATCATTGAATACGTTCTTGAAGTCTTCCCAAGTAATCATCTCTCAAGAAAAATAAGTCTTCTCAGTTGACTGACACCAAAACCCAGCTTCCTCTATCAGCATATATGTCGAGACCCATACTTGCTTGTCTACAGGCCCTTCCATGACCTTAAAAGCCTTTTCTACTACAAAAATCTGTCTTTCAAAAGCCTCTACTTTAGCCTCACCAATGAATGACGGCACCATATGCTGGAACTAGCACCAATAATGCTTAGTACAGCTGTCATTGGTACCTACTCAGATATCTAAACTAGTGTCTCCACTAGCATCGTGACTGGTGCACATTAGTGTCTGAGCTAGTGCTTGTGACTCTACTGGTGCAGGTGCTTGTGATGCTGCTAGTGCTAGTGCCTGTGATGCTGCTAGTGCCAGTACCTGTGACGTTGCTAGTGCCACTATTTATGACGCTACTAGTGCTGGTACCTCTGACACTACTGGTATCAATGCTAGCCACTGTGGTAAATGTGGCAATAAGATCTAAATCACCTATGCCACGATCTCTGCCACTTGCTTACCCTACCTTTTGAACTCGGAGGATGCGACAGCAGGTGCAGTAGGAGTAGAGCTTGTCTTCCTCTTAGGGACCATCTATCCACGATTGACCCAATGGACTTTGTTTAATTATACATGACTCTAGGACATGTCAGACTGGTCGTGAAAGGAGTGACTAGGTTCTGATACCCAACTATGACAACCCAAGTTTTTATAATACTCTTTCACAAAACCTTTTACATTTGTGGGGCCCCAAGTTTGGAAAACTATTTAAAGAAACAAACAGCGAAAACATTTTTCAAGAGAAAACTTTTAAAAATCCCAAGTGTCAATTTTCCTTTATAAAAACAGGGATTTTCAAAGAAATGGGCACTACATTTCTACTGAAAATCTAGTAGAGTTTCCTCTGTATTTTGGACCTCACCATTTTTTGCATGCGATGCGAGTTCCTGATAGACACAATATAATAAAAAATAATAATAAAAGGAGACTTTGTCTCCATCCCATTACATTTACATACACATGTCTGTTCAGATATAAACATGGATAAACATTTCTTTTGCGATGCCAAAAGGCTAGTAACTAAACATGTATACCTAGGATCACTCCAATCATAGCCATCCACTCAAAATTTAGTAATACACATCCACATGTCCATTCAAGTAAAGTCATAAATAACATTTCACTGCACAAAATTTGTAAAAAATCTTCGAAAGCCTTTACTTGTACTTAACCTTCCCTCAAAATGACCTCAATGTATCTCCCAAGTCAAGCCTTTGCTCCTTTCCCTTTGTTGGAGTCCTTTGAACTTAAGATATTGTAAACTAGTACAATATTTTAGCAAGCTTTTGCTTGTGTATGTAGTTTCATCATCAAATATGAGTTTATGCAGTTTTAGTATAATATGGTGCATAATGAGCAGATAATGAACTTTAAAATCCCAACTACACCTCACAATCAACGTCATGCCAAACCAATTCAAATTATCAGTCAATGTCTATGCATATTGTTTCAAAGATATTAATAATAATCCTTGCAACTCCTGTCATGCATCATCTTATAAGTAAACTCATCCAAATAATAAAAATCATCATCAGAAATCAATAGATGAAAAGAATATAAACCAGAAATGCTTTAATACAGTTAATGTATCTCAATTAGTGCAATATATAAATATTATCCTCTAAACCTCTCCGAGGTCCCTTGAGTTAGAAACACTCGTAAATTGGTCCTCTACTATTTGGTCATGAGTACTCATTATAGACCTAAAATTCCAGAGTGCTACGCACTTGTGCTATTATACTATATACATATGAATATTAAAATAATGGACCCTCTGTGTAGCAGACAAGACCCAATCAAGTCCGTAGCTATCACCCCAATACCAAGACAGATAGACTCCATGCACTGTGCACGTGGAACACAATACGCAAGGCCATGACTTACCCATGATGTCATCAACCTGAATTCAGCCTTTTGCGGCCAAGTATCATATATATATATATATATATATAAAAGTTTTGAAGGGGCGATGATCAGTCCTCACCCTCCTAGCATAGTGTTCAACAGGCCACCATATGCCCTCGATAACATAATAATACTAGACATCATTACATGTCGTCATAACATATAAAACCATAAAATTCCATGCACTAGTGAAATCATGCAATTCAATCTCATGGTATAAAATAACCATGTAAAAGCATTCCTTACCAGGGTTGTGTTGAGGTTTCCACATTCCTTGTTATTCCTTGACTCATGAAATTCATGTAATTTTCAAATATGTTTTCATATACCAGTTTCCAATTTGATAATGAAACAAGATAGCATTCTAAACAAGTATGTTGCATGAAATACATGTATGCCAATAGCATAAATCAAAAGATCAAAATCGTAAGTTTCAAGCAATTTCAAACATAATAGAGTAGTTATCAATGGTTTTCATATTTCAAGAAAGCATAGTAATGTCCAAACTAGCTACCTCCCTTATCGTACTTAAAAATTTTGTTATATCCCTCATTCGATCACTTACTAATCACCTAACTAAGACAAATATTAGATTCATTATCGATGTCAATTCATATGCTCACAATTACAAGGAAATCTACTTATTCTTAATCAAAACCATTAGTTTATCAATCCATTCCCATGGTTTGTACTCTAACCATATGTTTTCAAAGTATATTTACTAATTGAGAGTTAAGGAATACGATGGTGGCATCTAATCGTCGATCAGATGTAGCCAAGTTCCTCTTCCATCACTATTTGATCGGACTGCTAAGGTTTCTTAATAGACTTTTATCCAAATTTCACAATTCTAGTCACATCCTAGTTAATTCAGGATTCTAGAATTCATCTGTGACATCTATCATTGATTAAACGGCTTAGATCATCTGATCTATTTCACCTTCAATTCATAAAATTTTGACTCATCCCATTAATTCAGGAATGGGAAGCTAACTAGTAGCATCTGATCATCATTCAAATGTTCTCAAACAGTGTTTACACAGGAACAAATCAAACAACTGAGATTTTCTAATCCATTTCCAGCCTAGATTGACAATCTCAATTAGATCCAAGCCCATCAGATATATATTTTGTCATTTCTACTCATTGATTAGAAAATCAACGGTTGGATCATCCTAAAAACCTAGATTTAGCATGGATGGTATAGATCTAACTAAAAACCCCAAATCAAGAACAATGTTTTCTAGATCTTACCTTCTGGGAGTGTTTTCATGTTATTCCACTCTGGATGAGCTGGATTGGTCACTGTTTTACATTGAAATCCTCCGATCTTGTTGCACTCCGTTCATCTCCTTGATCATCGGTCAAGATCACCTCTGATCCCCCAATAACCTTAGGGGTTTTGGTCATTTGAGGGTGCTAAATAAAATGATCGGCTCATATCACAACATCATCTTCGGTGATGGCCTATATATATGGCAACCTAGAAAACCCCGTTTCCATACTTTGCCAGCGTGCTGATCTCCTCTGACAGCCTGGCTCTCTCCCTCCTTTCTTCCTCTTCTCCTTCTTCCTTCTTCCTTCTTCTCTTCTTGTCCTTCTTCCTTCTCCTCTTCTTCTCCTTCTTTCTTTCCTTCCCCCCCCCCCCCCCTCTCTCTCTCTTTCTCGGGTTGAGAACAAACCGAATGATCTGTTTGAACTCTCTTAAGTGGGGAGGGGTGCCAATATCAAATACAGCCCCTATGTTTTAAGCATCTCATTTTTTTTTCTTATTTTTACAAAAATGCTCTTCATACTTAAGATGTCATAACGTCTTCATTTGAACTCCGATTTCAGTGTTCTTTATGTCGTTGGGTTCATTTTTTCCAAGTCCAGTCCAAATATAAAGATTTTAGGATCCAATTTGATGTCTTTCAAAAGGTCAATTTTGTGGAACTTAAACATGAACATTTTCCAATTTGCACTTATCAAAAGTAATTCATAATTCTTTGAAATAAAATTTAAAATTTTAAGTTTCTTACAGATAGTCTACCTAATAAACCTATAAGAGAACCTGTTATTTGATGTCCTAAAGTCAGGCCGACATTTTGGAAGATCTTAACCATTCAAATAATTGGTTGTGACCATATTTTAGGACATCTAAACTATTAGATAATAGGCCATTTAAAATCCTAGGCTCACATTTTAGAACATTCAAATTATTAAAAAATGTGCGCAGAAGTTTTATATGAACTATGATTTGAATGGTTTAGATATTCTAAAATGTTGGGCTAACTTTTACAAGCCTATGATTTGAATGGTTTACATGTTCTAACATGTGGGCCAATGTCTTACAATACCTATCATTTGAATGGCTTAGATCTTCCAAAATGCAGGCTAAAATCTCACTCGATGAATGTGTCAACTATTTGTATCTTCTAAAACATATGCCCAACCCTCATGGCTTATGATGTGAATGATTTATAGATCTTCTAAAATGTAGGCTCAACTCTTACATGTGATTTGAATGGTTTAAAAATTCTAAAATGTGGGACTAAGTTGCATATGACTAATGATGTGAATGGTTTAGATCTTCTAAAATTCAGGTCCATCATAACTTATGATGTGTATGGACTGGATCTTCTAAAATGCAAAGAAGATGAATGGGTTGGATGAATCAAAAGGTGGCCACACATATTCTTTTACGGTAGAGAGAAAGGTGTAAAAGGGGATGTTTTATTTAGTGGAGGGAGTTGTAATATAAAATGGAGAAGTCACATGGGGTTTCATGTAAAAACCCTATTTGTTTGTTGGCAACCCAAGTGAGTATGTTCTCCTCCTAATAGGTCTAAGTTCAGGCATAGAGAAATAACAGGATATTACAAAACCATAGTGTTTTCAAAATTTTGATCTAATGGACCATATTTTTCATTTTTATACTAACATTCAAATATCCAGATATCTCAAAAACTAGGATTTTCACCACTAACAATTTCAAAATTTGCAAAATCCAACTTTTGACGATCATCTTAACGCTTTAACACTGAAATTTTTAGGGTTTTCTCAATATTTCAATGCACTAACAATAGATATTTCAATATTCACTTTATTCACCAAAATCTTAATTTATCTCAATTCAATAATCCCATGTATGATCATGCCGATTCGTCTTTTTTGGGATATATGGTGCCAAAAAAAGGGATTTGGAATCCGATTTAGTGTGATGCATCACAACATGTGTTAGGTTGTCATGGATATCTAAAAACGGTTTTTTTTTTCTTTTCAAAGCTACTAGAGGGCTGAAACAAGGAGATCCTCTAGCTTGTTTTCTCTTCACAATCATTGGAGAATGTCTTACCTTGACTCTTGGTTGGCTCACTAGTTTCTGTATGAGAAGATCACATAATCAGAACACATTTGTAGTGCGCCACTGATTTGTTGGTGTTTGTTGGCAATGATATCTCACAAACTTTCAATCTCAAAGAAATTATGAGGGCTTTTGAATTAATATTGAGTTAAAAGGTCAATTTTTCAAAGCTTACGGTGATGGGGATGCAAGTTGAGGTGCAGAAAGTTAACAGCTTTGCAAACTCCCTTGGTTGTAAAGTCCCTCAATTACCAACTACACTTACCTTGGGCTCTTTGTTGATTGGCAAGCCTTCTCTTGCAACATGGTTGAACATTGTTGAATGGATTGAAAGCAAGCTATCTTGTTGGAAGAGGAAATGTCTTTCTTTGGAAGGTAGGATGACTCTTATTAAAGCATGCCTAAGTAACTTTTCCACTTATCTTTTCTCTCTTTTTCAATGTCCCGCTTCTATCATTGATAAAATTGAAAGTTCGTAGCAAAGATTTTTGTGGGGTGACTCTATTGAACACAGGAAGTATCACTTGATTAATTGGCAACAAGTTTGCCATCTGAACTGGAAGGTTGTCTTGGTTTTAAAGCTTTGAGAGACTTCAATTCAGCCCTCTTAATGAAATGGATGTGTCTATTTGGAGAGGATAGAGATCATTTATGGAGAGCTTGTATTGGGGCCATCTATGGAACATCATGAGCAAGATGGAAATCTTCATCTTACTTTCTACGAGGAAGAAAGGGACCTTGGTATGAAATTCAAAAACTTTATCCTTTATTTAATGAAGTTATTTGCTTTCTAGTTAGAAATGGTGCGCATATTAGATTCTAGAAAGATGTGTGGATTAGTAAGAGGCCACTTTACTAAATTTTCCCAAGGCTCTTATCAAGAATTGCATGGCAAGATGAAGCTATTATCAGTTACTATTCTAAAAGAGGGTTTGAAACTATATGAAGCTTTCATTTTTGCGGTCATAGGTTTTCTTATACTTCCAAAATGGAATTTGAATTGATTCAAATGCTTAATTTGATTTTTATTAAAGGAATTGGGCAAGATAAAAGAAAATGGATTTTAGAATCCTCGGCTACATTTCCAATGGCATCAGCTTACAAAGAGATTAGTCATTAAGGCCACATGAGATCCTCCATCACAAAAGTTTGGTCATGGAGTACACCACCCTGGATTCAATGCTTTGGGTGAATGGTTAGATGGAATAGAACACTTACACATGATGTGTTGTAAAGGAAAGGCTAGATCATTGCAAATTGATGCTGCTTATGTTTTGGCGCATTGGAGGTGGTGCTCACCTACTACTCTGTGGGTTAAATGGAAGGGATAGTAGAGTATTTCGAGGAATTGCTTTGCATGAAGAGAAGCTAGGTTGCAAAGTTACAAGCTTGGTTGCCTTTGAGGAATGATGATTTTATTGTATCAAATATTCTTGGATCACGGAACATTTTTCAGGAAGAGGTTTCACATAAATTAGAGATTTTGTGTAAGTGAAAGAGTCCTCAGATCATCTAAAACTTATTTTGATGGTTCTAGTAGAGGGGAGATCACATCAACGGGCATTGGAGGAGTGATCCAAGATGAATTTGGCTAGGTTTCATTTGAATTCACAGGCCCTATTGGATTAAAAGATGTAATTGAAGCTAAAATCAGAGCAGCAAAGACTGGAATCCTCATTGTGGATCGTTTTAAGAATTGTCTGCTACAAGTAAGGAGATTCTAAAGTGGCGATTGAGTATCTTAAAATTTCACTCTGTCGGGTGGAGATACACAAACATCATTAATGAAATCATGGAAAATTTTCTGACTCAATAGTTTTTTTATTTCACATTTTCCAAGATCTGATAATGATATGGAAAATTCCTTGGCTAAGTAGGGTAGTGAGGCACAGAGGCTGAGAATTATGGTTACCACTAAAGGTGCTGCATGGAGGTCATAACTTGATGTGTCCCTTCTTCATTTTTGGCTTTGGCCCACTTTGATTGTTAGATCTTTCTTAATAAAACATATATCTGTCAATAAAAACATACATGATATTTTAATCTAACGTAGAAAAGATTGAGAGAAAATTTATCTATATAACCAAAAGTTTATGCAAGTTCAATATGATCTAGTGGCTCTGATTTTTGTTCATGTCTCATCTGTGGTAGAACCATTGGATAGACAGGCAACATGGAGGTTCATCCTTTAGAGCTTTGTTATAATTCTAACAAATTCTATTTTTTTAGTTGAAATTTTATACTTTCTAAAAAAATGAAAAATAAAATTGAAAATTTTGAACATATATGTTAATTTCTACACTATGATGAGAATTAGATAGTCTAGCTAACTTTAGCTTTTTCTTTGAATTGCACATGATTAATTCATTATTTTACTTATTTTCCAAAGTATTCTAAAAAAGATAAATCTCAGATCACATCTAAACACACATATGCATATTTTTTTGGCAGCTCCAGTGCATGAAGCTCCCACGTATGCAAGATTCAGGGAAGGGGCAAACTACAAGGGTCAATAGTATGTAGCCTTACCTTGCATTTTGCAAGAGACTCAATTGCATATAAATAGTCTAAATTGATAAGTAGTTATAACTTAGAGATCTTGAAGAAATTCAATGAAAACCTATAACCTGAGTGAGTTTTAGAGTTATTCATTCTTGTCAGAGGTTATGAATGTTCCCAAATTTTTCTTAAGAGCTTAATTTAAATTTGATCCCACCAACTTTTAAAATTGGCTAATTACTTAAATTATTAGAATATTACCTTTAAAATTCTTGAAGTTTATTGAATTTGATAGGTTATATAAAACTTAGAAAATGATCTAGGCCATCATTGTTATAAATCTAAAGACGTAAAGCCTACCCCATAACATTTTCTTACCACTAGTTAATCAAATTGAGCCTTTTATATAAGCCTTTTCTTTTCTTACTCAAATTATCCTTTCCCCATAGTAACCCAATATAAATTATCCATTACCTATTTTCTTCAAAAGATAAGTTAGAGATGAATGAAGAAACACTTTTTAGTTGTAATAAAAGTAAAGAAGTGAATAAAAAGGGCAGCCTAGTGCATGAAGCTCCCACGTATGCAAGGTCCGAGAAGGGGTAGACCACAAAGGTCAATAGTATGCAACCTTACCTTTGCAAGAGGTTGTTTCCATTCCTTGAACCTGTGACCTCAAGGTCACACGATGACAACGCTACCATTGCGCCAAGGCTCCCCTTCAAAAGTAAAGAAGTGAATATCAAGAAAAATAAAATGTTGTTCAAAGAGAAGCAAAAGTGCTGAGAAGAAAGAAAAAGTTTGAAAAAAAGAGAGCAAAAAAATGAAGTATGTAAAAAAAGATAAAAGAATATTCACTCTATGTAGTCGAAGGAGCAAGGTGCACCCATGCACAAGGGGTGCGACTTGCGCCTAGAGGGACTAGTCGCGCGACTAGGTGACAAGGCGCAAATTAAACAACCATAATATAGATATATGATATATAATATAAGTTAGATTTTTTCTTATAAAGAAAGGGGTTAGAATTTATAATGGAACCCCCTTTCTTAAAAACCAAACAGACCCGAGTTGGATTTGAGAGAGAGAGAGAGAGAGAGAGAGAGAGAGAGAGAGAGAGAGAGAGAGAGAGAGAGAGAGAGAGAGAGAGAGAGAGAGAGGCTAGCTCACTGGGGAAAGCCATAACACACTTGCGAGAAAGGGAAAGCAAAGGTTACTGGTTTGAAGGAGTTGCAGGGGTTTGCAGGAGAAGAAGATGACTCTGATTGTCGATCTAAGCCCATCATTCTCATCAATGCACAAGTAAGAACCAAAGCCCCAAGAAATTTGATGATCAGGGTCGTTTTAGGGAACAAATGATCGACACATGAAAATGGTGAGTTTTTCAACAAAATCTGCATTTTCCTTTCCCCTCTTACTTTCATCTTACCTGTTCCCATATTTGACGAAGCAAAATCTATGATCAATGATTTGATATCAATCTGGTGCTTGGAATTGAGGCGCAAAAGTTGTGAGGTGTGCTAGGCTCAACTAGTCACAATGCGACTTTTTCCTCTTGCACTTACCCATAATCGAGTCTCACCCATGCACCTTTTTTGCGTCTAGTGACTAGTCGCACCTGTGACTACATAGTAATCACTTTGGTACAAAATAAAGAAAAATTGTCAACTTTAGTAGAAGACCTCGACTTATTTTTGAAGATTTTTAGATGCCTTATATCCCTTCATTTTCATAACCTTGTCCCAAGCATATATCTCATCCTAGTTGAAGACCTATTGATTCTAGAAAGAATATAGACTTGATGAGGATATGAATAGATAAGATTTAAAGAATAATATATCTAGGTATTGAAAGGTAATTGCATCTCGTCCTTTCTAAATGGATCAAAACTAAATTCCTTAGTAACTCCTGTTCCTTCGTGAGTATATCCGAGAAAATTTTACTTTTATTGACTCTGCTCACACATTTAAAAGAGAGATATGATTTGAATCCTTTATCTAAGAATTTTTATTTATGAGCATATACCATTAGTGAGAATTGAGGTCAAAATATATTTCAGATGGAGTTCAAAAGATATAATCTACTTAGATATAAAGATTATTGCATATGTGGACTACACACACACACACACACACACACACACACACACACACACACACACACACACACTGAGATCTAAGCTTAATTGGAATGTATTTAGCATATGCATCAGGTTTTGAAATTTTTATTCAATTTTATTAGCATAAAAGGGCAGCCCCGGTGCACGAAGCTCCCACCTATGCAGGGTCTGGGGAAGGGGTGAACCACAGGGCCTAATCTTACCTTGCATTTTGCAAGAGGCTATTTCCATGCCTTGAACCCATGACCTCAAGGTCACACAATGACAACTTTTACTTTTGCGCCAAGGCTCCCCTTCATTCAATTTTATTAGCATGCTAAAGTTAATAGATTAATTGAAGATAATTCTCTAAGAAAAAAGTGTGAGTTGACTTGAAAATAATTTTTGAAATTTTGAGATTGATTTTTTACATGTTTTGCTTGGGACTAACAAAATGCTAGTTGGAGGTGTGTTGAGTGTTTAATTTTAACTAAAATTCCCTTAAATTAGCATTAGGATAGATCATCTAATCCACTAATTTTGAACTTTAAAATTAAATGTGAATTTTAACCCCAATTGATCAGCCAATCATTAATTTACAAAATTTAACGGCCAGATGATTATCAGAGCTGATCAAATGATTAAAACATGATTAAGATTATTCTAATTGAGTTTTATATGTTGCGAACCAACCAAAATGGAATTGGATAACTCAGATCAAATTAAATGAAATTAGATCATGTAAGATGAAATCTAAGAGAAAACTACTTTTAAAGAGAAGTTGAAGACAATCAGGAAACTAAATTTGGATAAGGAATCACAGGTTGAATAAAGAAGCTGATTTGAACACAACAACTTCTCAAGAAAAATCTATATAAGAAAGGGGGGGTGAGGTTGCAAAATAAATACTAAGACTTAGCAGAGGAGAGAGATCCGAAGATTGAGATTAAAGAAGTAGAAACCGTAGCATAGCTCCATCGAAACAGTAGCAACCTATCTCTCATTCCCAGCCCATCGCCTCAGTTACCACCCATCTCTCTCCCAGCCTCCTCTCGTCCCCAGCTTCTCCTGTTTCCAACCTTTCATGTTCTCACTTCTCTACTATCAATTTGCCATGAGCAAAAGGGAAAACTCGAAAGGAAAGAGATAGTAGACAGGTGAGCAAAAGAAAGGGCGGGAAACAAGAGAAACTAAGAATGAGAGGAGGATGGGAGAGAGAGGGGTGGTAACAAAGGAGATGGACTGGGAATGACAGATAGGCTGTGAATGAATGGTGCTTCGGTCTGCCATTCTCTTCCAGTTCTCCTCTATAGGTTCACGGTGCTTCCTTCTTCGTTCTCTTCTACAATGCTTTCTTCTTTTATGTTGGACCTCTGCTACGGTTTCTACTTTTTTACTCTCAATTTTCAAGTCTGTCTCCTCTTCTGTCTTGGTATCTATCACACAACAATTTATGAGAATTTTAGCTTGGATGATCAATTAGGGCTAAAGTGCACATTTAATCTAAAAATTCAAAATTAATGGATTAGATGATCTAGTTAAAATTGAACACTCAACATTTGTTTAGTGTCAAAGGCTTCTAAAAGCACAATGGAGAAAGGTATGTAAATACTCAGAGACATCAAAGCATCTCTCCCGTTTCTGCTACTATTGGAGTTGCTTTTGCAGCTTCCATTTATCATACATATGGTCCGAAAGAAATATGGAAGTATTCGAGAAACAAGATATTGGAATAGCGTCATATGACTCGTAGTATCCCATATTAACAAGAAAAATCTGTCTACTGCACTGTCCTTGGAAGTAAGTTTGTTTTGGAGATTGATTAAGGGATCATGAAGCTATTCAACTCCACCAGATCAATAGAATACTTTGTTCGAGATCACTTGTTCCTGATGATAATATTCGTCTCCTAGAACTAGCTGATATCAAGCTCTCTAAAGTTTGGTGGAGACTGAATCCAAATTGGCAGTTAACATCATTAATAATCTTATTTGCTGTTTCCTTGGGAAGCGGTAAACACTAAGCTGACATCGCTAAGGTCCAGGACACATGTCTACACTGGAAACTGTCTCACAAAGCTATGCTCCAGCTCTTTTCCTGTCAAAATTAGACTGCCACTATAAAGGGCCCTCCATATCTTCCATTCCTCCTGATTCAATGCCAAAGAATTTCTGACAGCTATCATATAATATTCATCTCTACTAGGTGATAGATAAACAGTCTGTACCTCTTTAGATCTCTCAGACATCATAAAACAGACTTTCTATGGACCCAAATGATCAATGACTTTAAAGCTCATGATTTTAATAGAAAGATCAATATGCACTTGTAATTTTTTGTCGTTATTATGTATTCTGGTCGGGATGCTGTCAAACCCTGATTACCGAACCCAAAAAGGTGTTGCACGTGTGGGTAGTGGATGTCAGCACAATTATAGACATTTATGACACGGACGGATAGATGCCGTCACAGACACAAATATTATCTCTTTATGCAGAAATATATCCATGGACTAGATGTTCCAGAAATTTTACGAATTTTGTGTAGGCCATAAAGTAAGCAGTCCAAAAACCACTTGTATTCTTGAGCAGAAAGTAAAATGAAGCTTCGCTACACTGCATGGCATAAAGAATGAATTTTTTAACTGAAATTATGCAAGCATAACCAAATGAGGGACAGCAGTTTATGCAAGTTTCTGTTAAATAAATTGTCAGAAGAGAATATATAGAAAAGAACAATATACTGCAAGTATAATGGGATTGTAATGAAGGACAATGATAGCAGTATAAAGAAATAAATGCAGATGCATACATCGGAAAGTGTTGTTACTAGACACTTGGACAAGAAGGGCACCAGGGGTCCATTGATGCTGGTTAATTCTAGCAGACGAACCCACTGTTGATTCACTTCAGCAACATTTGTTGCAGAGAGAATTACAACATTTTCACACTTGATCTGCAAGAAAGAAACACCGAGTGCTCAGACAATCATAATGCTGCTTCAAAGAGCACAAGACATCAGAGATATGATAAAATTGCTGGCTTCCTCAAGTCAATAACTTCCTTGGGTGATGATCTAACAGCTCATTACATAATAAGCAGACAGCACAGGTAAGTTAAACTTCTAAGAAGATCATGTCAAGACACCATGCTAGTTTTTAAGCATTTAGTTCTTCATGAATATATCCGCTCTTTGTCAGATCTTTTCCAGATCTCAAGCTTGGAGAAGTCAAGGACATGATTCACAACATGAACAAATGTACGGTTGTGCTATTATCTCAGTGCTTAGTGTAGACAGAATTCTAAACTCGGACAGAGAGATATTGAAATTTAACTTGCTTGTAGGCCCAGACCCAAACACACAACACATGCACTCACGCTCACACACACAGACACACATGTCACAATACTAATGCAAAAGACAAATATACCAGGCATTGCAGCACATCACTAGACCATACACTATAGAACATTGTTGTGGCATGTGAAACTAGCAGTCTGCCCTTTATCTTCTTGATTGCTCTATCAATCAAGAACATTATGCAGATGTTTGTGTTGTTTCTTCTAGTGAGTTCTCCTGCCTCACTTCTCTTTCTCATGTGTCATATCTTCTGCATTTTTCACTAACTCTTGCATAGATACCGGAACCAGGCAAACCTGTAAAACCTGCAACTATAGGACTATTACTCTGTGGAATTTTATTATTCAACCGCAACAGAAATCGGGTGCTCAGAATAAGATGGCCGATGCATTAAGTAGGAGAACAATGGATTTGGCTGTTCGCCAATCTCAGGTTCCGGGTGTTGATACTTCCGAAGACTTGTACACGAAAATCCATACTTCCAGCAGATATAGAGAGATGTTTTACCAGGGACTGATGCACATCAATATACAGAAGATTTCCTCTTTAAAGGATTCAAACTACATAATCCGACCTGCTCATTGGGAGAGAGAACTTCTTCAGTACATGATGAGGAGCATTTTAGAATGGTCAACACTCATGCACAGGCGGAGGCTAGTAATTATTGGCCTTAGCTGAGGGACATATCTCTGTTAGTCACAACTGTCACCCATGGCAAGCGTGGAAAGGAGGAACTACTAGTGGAGGACTGTACATGCCTTCACCACTCCACTTGGCCCTGTGGATGGTCATTAGCAAGGATTATAGACTGGGATCACCTCAGGCTCAGAGATGTGTGCACTCAGTTTTGGGGTCCATTGTGCTTCCAAGATGGCCATTTCAATCCATGTCGTACAACTATTTATGCTTCTACCAGTGCCAACCTGTACTTCAAAAAGACAGTTCATTGACATGGGTTTCTTATGTCAATTAGGTCAAACAAAGTCAAGAAACTTATCAGTTACATTGGCAAGATATTGTGGAAGCATATGGAACTTTACTATTACCTATCATCCAATCAAAACAATGGATAGACTGAAGCCATGAAGAGAAGCTCGTGTAATCTGATTAGGAGCTTGGTCTATAACCGCCCCAACAATAGCACCAGATTTAACCTCATGAAGACTTTGTACTTAACAGTTTTAGAAATCGATCCACTAAAACAAGTACATTTGAGGGTATGTATGGCAGCAACCCTAGTAACATACTTGATCTAGTTCATATTCCTGAATATTAGGGGTCTCATCAGTAAGGCTGCATACTGGCCGATCAGATTGAGGAAATTCATGAGCAAAGATCAAACAATCGAAGAAAGCAATACTAAGTAGAAAAAGCAACGTTAATAAAGGTTGGTGACAAACTAGGCTGTTATGATAACTAAGCATCCATCATGAGACTATGAATATGGCCAACTCAGTCCAACTAAGTTGGCCCCTACTAAGGTCTAAGAAGAATCAGCGAGAACCCTTATCACTTGAAGTTGCCTATCAAGACTTGAGACATGCACTATTGTTGATGTTTAATCGCAAGTGCACGGGCTATTGTAGTGTAGCTTATGCAAGTACGAGTCGATCCCATAGGGACTTGAATTAAAAAGTAGGAATTTCAATAAAATTTAATTATCTAAAATAAAAAAATTACTGAAATTATTGAAATTATAATCAGAGTTCAGATCTAATCAACTTCTCAAAATTATAGAATTTTCAGTTCCTAAATAAAACAAATAAATCAAATGACACGAAAAAAAAACTACTTCCCTAGCTTAATCACTATCAATATCTTCAAATCTAATCTTTTGAGAGATGATCAACCTTTTTCAATATCTTCAACATGTGCTTGATTAGAGATATTCTGGTTGGATTCGTCAGATTCCTCAAAATAGTAGAGATTTGGGCTAAATTTTGATTTTAGGATTTGGACAACTCAGATTGATTTTTGGATTTCAGATCCAAGATCAAAGATGTTAATTAAGTCCAGGGATGTCCTAAGAATGAAACTGTAAAGTTAATTTGAAAGTGGATAAGAAATGGATGAGCAACAAGTAATTCTTCGTTGATTAAGGCTAACCTGTTGATTAGGTTAGGCCTTGATTGATTTGGTTTGGAGTATATTGTTCCTGGATAAGAAAAATGCAGATAAAGTGATACTAGAATAAAATGGGACACAGATGTAAATAAAAGCAGGAGGACAGAAATGAGATTAGAAGTAAAGTAGCAAGGGCAATATTGGGAATTGATTAAAAATATGGTTTTTAAAAAAAACCAAACACAACCTGGCAAAGGAGAAGATGCCAGAGATGGAGGGGTAGAAAAGGAGGAAGAGGAGAAAAGAGAGGGAGAAGGAGGATGCGGGAGGAAACCTGAGTTGGGTTTCCTTCTCCGAGACATCTGATACTATCGAAAAAAGACGCCGGAGATGCAAGGGTCACGATACGGCTGGTGACTGGTAGAGGAAGCAGAGGTCGTGCGGTGAAGCAGAGCAAAGGGGACTAGGGGAGCACCGTGTTGGTTCAGGTGGAGCTCTTGGTCGATGTGTGGAAACTAGAGGCAAGGAGACGTGGCAGTCCGATGGTCCTAGAGATCTAGGCAGTTGGGTGAGCAACGATCCGGCTGGTGAAAGAGTAGATGGTGAGGAAAGGTACTGTGGACTGTTGGGCAATGTAGAGAGGAAGTCCTGGGCCGATCACCGTGCAATTTGTTCCGACCGGTGGATGAGATGCGATGGATAAGGAAAATAGAAAGGGAGAACAAGGTAAAGGAGGAAGAAGAGGTGCTGGGTCTGATGATGCAGAGCAGTAGGGTACTAGGATTGGAAGATAGCAAAGAAAGAGAGAAGGGGGAGGTGATGTGGGGGTGGTGTGGTTGTGACGAAGAGGTGATGGGACGAGGGAACGTAAGAGAGAGTGGGGTTGAGAGAAAGGTAGGGGCTGGGTGAGAAGGAAGAGAGCGTAGAAAAGTGGAGATTGGGGAGAGGGAGCCTACCTTGTATGGTCTAGGGAAGGTGTTGAAGAGGGCAGGAGAAAAGATAGCATGGTGAGGAGAGGAGAAGAGATGGGAAGGAGAGAACGTGGGAGTAGGGAGAGATGCAGAGAAGGTGGAAAGATAAGGAAGGAGGAGAGAGTGTGGTAGAGAAGGGGAGATGGTGGGAGAAAGAGAAGGGAGCGTGAAAGAGAAAAGAATAAGAAAGAGGTAGTGAGGGAAAAATAGTGGATTCGAGAGAGAAAGAGAAAGGGCATGGTATGAATAGGAAAGAGGTAATGAGGGAAATGGGTAATGGATAATTTATACTAGGTTAATATAGGTAAAGGGTAAATTGGGTGACAAAAGAAAAAGGCTTATAAAAGGCTCAAGTTGGCTAACTAGTGGTAAAAATACTTTATAGGTAGGCTTTATGTCTCTGGGTTAACAAAAAGAATGGCCTAAATTATTTTCTAGGTTTGCTATAATCTATTAGATTCAATGAACTTTTAAAATTTTAAAGATAATACTCTAATTATTTAGGTAATTAGCCAAAATTAAGAATTGGTGGGATCAATTTTCTTTAAGCACCCTGAAAAAAATTAGGAATATTTATAACCTCTCAAAAAGGATGAATGGCTCTAAAACTCACTTAGGTTATAAGTCACCACTAAATTCTTCAGAATCTCTTAATTATAACCACTTATCAATCTAGACTATCTATATGCAATTGCATGTACAGATGTGATCTGAGACTTAGCTTTCATAAAATACTTTAGAAAATGAGTAAAATGATGAATTAATCATGTCCAATTTCATTAATAAGCTAAAGTTATCTAGATTATACTTTAGAAAATCCAATTCTCATCATAGTGTAGGAATTAACCTAAAAAAATTTCAAAACATTTCTCCCCGATTTTTTTTTTAAATAAAGGAAATCACCTAAAAAGCTATAAAATAAAATAAAAACTAGATTTTGCTAGCATTCTACACCTCGAACCTAACAGAAACATTGTCATCAATGTTTAAAAAGTAGGACCTAAAATGAATATGGGTGATGTAGAAAACAACAAAAATACAAATGATGATATAGAGGGATCATTTCCACTCAATCCTGATAAGCAGGATCCTCCAAAGTTGTGGACTCAAGTTCTGGATTCTCATATTCTAGGAAAGGCTTTAAACGTTGACCATTTACTTTGAAAGAATGACTAGTCCTAGTATCCTCAATCTTGACAACCCCATATGGAAAAACTTCTTTTACTATATATGAGCCGGTCCATCGAGATCTAAGCTTACTTGAAAATAGGTGGAGCTTAGAATTGTAAAGTAGAACCTTCTAGTTTGGAGTAAAAGATTTTCTCATTATATTCTTATCATAAAAAACTTTCATCTTTTCTTTATATATCCTATTACTCTCATAGGCTTCTTGCCTGATCTCATCCAACTCACTAAGTTGGAGTTCTCTATGTGAGCCTACTTTATCCATATTAAAATTAAATGTCTTTATTGCCTAGTAGGCTCTATGTTCCGATTTCACAGGCAAATGACAAGCCTTACCGTATACAATACCATAGGGAGACATACTAATAGGGGTGCGATGTGCAGTCCTGTAAGCCCAGAGCGCATCGGTCAGTCAAAGAGGCCAATCTTTACGATCTGGATTAACAGTCTTTTGAAGGATTTGTTTTATGGCCTGATTAAATACTTCTACTTGTCCACTTATTTGTGGGTGGTACTGTGTTGCAACTTTATGTGCAATATTATATATTTTCATTAGTGTTTCAAATGGTTTGTTGCAAAAATATGTAACGTTATCACTTGTAATGGCTCAAGGGGTCCCAAATCTAGAAAAAATGTTTTCTTTTAAGAATTTAAGAACCATTTTGTGATCATTATGCCTACACGGGATAGCTTCAATCCATTTGAAAATATAGTCTACAGCCAATAAGATATAAATGTAGCCAAAAGAAGGTGGGAATGGACCCATGAAATCTATACCCCAACAATAAAAAACTTCTATGATAAGGATAGGGTTTAGAGGCATCATATTCCTATGGTTTATTCCTCCTAACTTTTGACATTGCTCAGTTGATTTACAGAACACATGTGTGTCTTTGAACAGCGATGGCCAATAGAAACCACACTGCAAAATCTTTGCAGCTATTTTCTAGGCAGAAAAATGTCCACCACATGCTTCTGAATGAGAAAAGGAGATGACACTATGTTATTCTAATTCAGGGACACATATCCTAATGATTTGATCTAGGCAGTACTTAAACATGTATGGATCATCCCAGAAATAATACTTAACATTGGAAAAGAATTTTTGCTTTTCTTGTTTAGTCCAATGTTCAGGAATCTTCCATGTGACTAAATAATTTGCAATATCAACAAACCAGGGAGGATGGGAAATATGAAAAACTTGCTCATCAGGGAAAGTGTCTTTAATTAGCAACTCATCTAAAGGCGCTACTAGGACTAGGAGCGACAAATGGTCATCTACAACATTCTCTACTACCTTTTTTATCTTTTATTTCAATGTCAAACTCTTAGAGTAAGAGAATCCATCTAATTAGTTTAGGCTTAGCATCTTTCTTAGAAAGGAGACACTTGAGGGCTGAATGGTCAATGAATATGACTATTTTAGATCCAACCAAGTAAGACTTGAATTTATCCAATGCGAATATAGCTGCTAAGAGTTCTTTCTCCGTAGTGGAATAGTTCATTTGGGTGCTATTTAAGGTCCTATTGGTATAGTAGATGACGTATGGCTTCTTTTCTTTTCTCTACCCTAGTGTAGCTCCTACAGCATAGTCAGTAGCATCACACATGATTTCGAAGGGTAGACTCCAATCAGGTGGTTGCATGATAGGTGTAGTGGTCAACTTGTCTTTCAACTTTATAAAAGCTTCTTGACAATCCTTAGTCCACTCGAAAGGGATATCCTTTGTGAGGAGGTGACCTAATGGTCTAAATATTGCACTAAAATCTTTAATGAACCTCCTATAGTGTAACACCTCGGATTTTTAAGACCAATTTTTTTTTATAATAATAATGGCATTTTAAATAAGAGCATTTGGGATCCCATGAGAAAAGCTTTATTTAACATTTTACTAAAACCTATCTTAAAAACTCTGGGTGTTAGTTTTCCTTTCTCAAAATGGCATATATGTAAATTAAACATAAATAAAACAATCCGCGTATAAATCAACAACAAATCAATCGGTGCCTTTATTTTAAATCAAATAAATGTCTAAAACACAATAATAATATGGCCCAGGGTCTATCCATCATAACTTCCCATATAAATGTCCAACATATGTCCAAACATCTCAATCAACTCCAAATATAAAGTATTTAGTCCATAATTAAATCCAAATGATAATCCTGTTTTAATGACTCGCATCACTGTCTAAAACTATAGGAAAAAGATCTTCAGCAACTCTCACGGTTTCTCAACAGCTTTTCCTTTCCTGATGTCACGCTCGAGATCTAAGGCATTGCAAAACAAAGCAATGCCTCAGCAAGCTATCGCTTGTGTAGGTAGATAGACAATTAATGTAATAAATGAAAGCAATAATTAACAGCACTAATGAAAAGTCTATCATTTATGAAAATAATAGTATCATAATGTCATGTCCAAATAAATGTCAATTTGTTCCATATGCTAAAACATGCATTTCACGGAGTCAAAACAAGACATAAATCAATGTAAATGAGCATACAATAATAATAAGGGCACCCTAAGGTAATGCGTCCCACTACATTACACTAACATCACTAATCAGGAGTACTCATGGCCAACCTCTGAGTGTCGTCACACTCAGGCATACCATCCATAACCATGCTCATCATACATGCACACATAATAAGAATATGGGCCATCATGCTGCAGTGGCAACCCTCCATAGGTATCAACCACCATCGCTCTCCGTCGACACCATAACGGGAGACTTAGCGTCTATCCCCATGGAAAGGCTTAGACTGGTAGTGTGGACTATCCATGTTACCAAACCCCTACTGAATGCCATCTATGGGCAGGTGTCTATCATATCACAATATCATCACATCACAATCTCGAAGGGTGGGTGGCCGCCCTATCCCTCCTAGCATGCCGCCCACCGGGTGAGAGCACCCGTCATCAAATAAAAAACATGAAAATCATATGTATATACTAAAACTCAAGAGCACTTATAGCTCGAAATCCCCAAGACATGCCCCTCATCCTCGGGTTAGCCTATAAAAGGACCAGCTAATAAGCCTCTATTCTTATTTCCATGTAAATCCATGCATTTTCAAGATAAAATAATAAATAAGTCTCTATTTAAGCATAGTTAATTAACATCATGCTCATAAAAACATTAGTCAAGAGTTTATTCAAATAAAGATTTCAATTTGAAATAATCAGAATGTGCTCAAAGTTGCATGAAATCCACGGCAAATAATAATTGCAATTTAAAACACAATCACACAAGATGCTATGTTTAAACATGGTTTAAAAATTAAGAAAAAACATTAATTATCGTCACCTACCTCAATGTGAGAGCACTAGCTTGCTAATTACTCCCTTTAACTAGTATATTCAAGTGCACCTGTACATGTCACATCACTATTTAAAAAATTTTCTAAATAAAAAGTGATCATTTATAAGTTTTTAAGTTAAAACTAGGTCCGTGTCGTCAATACGGTCACAACGCCTCTTTCGGATCATGATTTGGACTCCTCTAGCTCCCAAAAATCAAATTTTAGTGAAAACATACATCAATGGGGCTTGCCCGACCACCATAAGGTGGTCTATACTGGCGGCTCGGTTTTCCGCCGGTTTACACCGTCATACACCGGCATCACGAAGACACCCGACCTCCAAAACGCCGCACAGAACGTGCGGAGTGCGTCCTCGGTACCGTAATGCACCGCCGCGTGCATCACGATCGCTAGGACGCGCATCGTCCCGACCCCACTGCGACCGCCAATCAGGTCCCTTCTGCATGCGCATAGTGCCGCGCATGCATGCGACTCTTACGTCGTTTGACGTCTTCTACTACACGTCCCCGAGCACGTCCCGGCGTCAATGCCAAGGCGCCGACGCCAATGCCATTGACGAAGAAGACGACCGGATTCTGGTCATCTCTAGCGGAGCTATAGAGCTCCGTTTTGAGCAATTTTTGCGCTGTTTTTCTCAAAATTATCTCTAGAATCCATTTATGCCCTCCTTTTGCACTGATTTTGGAAAAAATCATAGTTTTTAAATGATTTTTTCCAAGTTCCTAAAATCATACCTTGGTACTGGTTTTTTACATTTTCTGGAGAAACCCACCGTTGGATCTCTCCCAAATTTAAAAGGTTTGATCTTGGGTCTCTTGTGCACTAGTTGGACGGTGCGATTTTCAAATGGATGAGGTTTGTTCCGTGAAATCACACTCTTACAGTAGCGTGCATAGAGTTCCCAGGAAATCTGATTTTTCTGATTTTTAAATGCTTTTCTAATTATTTTACTTATTTAATAAATACGAAAAAAATAGAGTTTTAGGGCTTACCTTGCGCCTGACTGGGGTTGCTTGTGTTGCTGAGGTTTCACTCGCCGAAAAAATCAAACCTTGCAAGGCTAGGGTTCTAAGTTAAAAACCCAGAGAAACATTCAAGGTGGAGCGTTTTGGCTCTTGGGGAAGGGTAGATATAAGGTTTAGTGTCTTAGGGGAAGAGAAACTCTTCCCCACACATCTCTTTCCACGTCTCTCCGGAGATTTCTCCGGACTGGTAGAGACGTGTGGAAGACGGGGGTGCCATTATCAACTTGGACCCCTGTGTAACACGTCTCTATCAAAAGACCAAAATGCCCTTATAACTTCGACGGCTCCTAACTCCCTCGTTTGAGCTCCGTTTTCTGTATTCTTTGTGTCGTTGGAATCATATCGACGAGCACTTTTAATTTCTTAAGTTTTCAAGAATAATTTCCATCTATAAATTTTTAATTTAATTTCTTTAGAAATTTCCTATTTTATACTAAAAATTTAGGATATTACATATAGAATCCTGCATGACCTAATAGATTTTGGAATGGGTAGATTAGTAATTAGATCAACTTTAGCTTTATCTACATCTATACCTTTGGATGACACGATGTGACCTATGACAATTCCCTTAAGAACCATGAAATGACATTTTTTCTAATTAAGTACTAGGTTCTTTTCTTTACAACGAGTTAAGACTTTTCTTAGATTTTCAAGATATGTTTCAATTGAATTACCAAAAATAAAAAAAAGTCATCCATGGAAACCTCTAAAATTCTCTCTACCATATCACTGAAAATGCTTAACATGCAACGTTGAAATGTGACAAGAGTGTTATATAATCCAAATGATATTCTTTTATAAGCAAAAGTGCTAAAAGGACATGTAAATGTGGTCTTTTCCTAATCCTCAGGTGCAATTTCTATTTGGTTATATTGGATAACCATCTAGGAAATAATAGTACTAATGTCCTGCAACCCTTTCTAACATTTGATCAACAAAGGGCAAAGGAAAATGATCCTTCCTTATAACAGCATTCAACTTTCTATAGTCAATACACATGCGCCAACTAGTGGTAACCTTAGTAGAGATCAATTTATTGTTGGCGTTAATTATTACTATCACTCTATACTTCTTTGGAACCACTTGAGTAGGATTTACCCATTTGCTATCACTTATGGGATAGATGATTCTCACATCAAGTAGCTTTAGGACTTCTGCTCTAACCACATCTTTCATATTAGGATTTAACCTTCTTTGCATTTGACAACATGGTTTAGCTTCATCCTCTAAATATATCTTATGGGTGCAGATTAAAGGGTGATAGATGATTCTCACATCAAGTAGCTTTAGGACTTCTGCTCTAACCACATCTTTCATATTAGGATTTAACCTTCTTTGCATTTGACAACATGGTTTAGCTTCATCCTCTAAATTAATCTTATGGGTGCAGATTAAAGGGTCAATGCCCTTTATATCAGCTATGGTCCATCCTATAGCACCTTTGTGTTCTTTTAAAGTGTCTATTAACTTTTTCTCCTGAGATGTTTCTAATTGGGAGGAAAATTATTACAGAAAAAATTCTCTTTTTCTCCTAAATAGGCATATTTTAAATCTGAAGGTAGAGATTTTAATTTAATAATAAATCATGAAGTCCATGTAATTTTAAATATATTTTCATGTACAAGTTTTTAATTTAATAATAAATCAACATGGCATTCCAAACTAATAAGTTGAATGATACACAAGTATACTAACTGTATAAAACATAAATATCAAAATCTCAATTTTAACAATTTTCAAACATGATAGAATAGTCATCAATAATTTTTGTTTTATAAAAGCATATTGATGTTAAAACTACCTACCTCCTTGCTGAATTCCCACAACTTCTTTCCTTTAGCATTAGCTGTAATCTTAACCCCAACTCGGTCAAACTGTACTTAAATTTGTATAATGCATAAAGGTTACAATTTTTTCATACATGAATACTTAAATCTTATATGTAATCATAATCTAATGGTCCAGATCCTCAAACCATTAGATTTTTAGATCCATTATTGACCTAAACCATTGTTTGGTAATCAATGGCTCAAATATGAGTTCCATAAGCCGGTGAATGTTGGATCGGCAATCCATGGTTAGAAACATAGATCAACATTCCACTAATTATAAATTACATATGTGAGATATGATCAAATCAATCTTAGATCTGCCATCTATTCTTTGAGTTAGTGATCTAACAGTTGGATTCCAAGTCATTAGTCTTAAATGTTACAATTTGTAGTTTCCGTCAAAGAACCAACATCTAATCATGACATTAAGTTTTGGATCTTTGTAAATTTTTTAAGATCTATCATGAATCGAGCCATCCAATAGTTAATAGCCCTTAGATCACATCATCCTTACTCTAATATATTGTTTTCAAATTAGGATCATCAATAAACATCTAGATTAAGGTGATCTTAAGCATAGATCATGGGATTAATCTTAGATCGAGGTGAGATTCCAACAATTACTATGTAAATGGTATGGAAATTGAAATCCAAGGGTGATCAGTAATAGATCTCACTCACAGATGCTTCCCTAACATAGATTTGCCATCAGATTGTGCTGATCATCGCTATCTAATAATTTATGACTGCCATCTACTACTGTTCCAGCACAATTCTAGCCAAAACTTTATCAATCATCAAATTTCCTAAAAAAAATTACTCCTTGCACCTCAGGGAAGATGATGAATTGTTCAAATCATTGGTTCCATTAATCATTTCCTTCGATCAACTAAAACCCTCAACTTATTTTTTTCCCCTTGATCCATCATTGTTTATTGTGCAATCTTGACTATTTTTAAAGGTTTTTACTCCTCTTGTGATAGTGAACAAGTTGAATAGACCAAATCTCCAAAAATGATCCTCTTTTTTTCCACACCTACAGTCATCCTCTTCATTAGTTCCTTTTTTTCTTTTTCTTTTTTCCATTGATTTGTTTTCGTGATAATGGCATCAAGTTGTCAATCTAGATGTGGGTTCAGGTTGTTTTTGTTAGAGGGAACAGGAATGTTCGATTTGGGTTGCCTATCAAAGCTATCGTTCTCTCTGTCTAGCTCGGTCTTTGTCAATGGAAGTTCACGCATGCTCCCCTCACCGGTGATGCATTTCCAGATTTTTCATCAATCAGCTTTCCTCTTCCTCCTCTTTCTTCTTCTTCTTCTTCTTCTTCTTCTTCTTCTTCTTCATCATCATCATCTTCTTCTTCTCCTCCTCCTCCTTTTCTTTCTTTCTTTCTTACGTCTAGTAACACTCAACAAATGTTGACTTTCTTAAAGGGGAGGGAATGATGATATCAATTTGGCACCCTCCTTTAATGATTAATGATTATTTTTATTTCTTTATTCATTAATTAGTGTTAACCATATTTAATATGTTTTACTTAATGATGGTGTCTCTTGGTCAATGGAACACCATTATTTTAGTCCAAGGCATAATAATGAGTATGGGCTCCACTTAGGTTTCCAAATTTCACAAATTACCTTTTACATGAAATATCACAACTTATTCATCTTAACTCTAATTTCAGCAAACCTAGTGTCATTAGAATCATTTTTCTGAGTACAATCCAAACATAGAGGTTTCAAGGATCTAATAAGTGCCTTTCTAATGATCAATTCTATGAAACTAAAAGGACTTAATTTAAATTTGCATTTTATCTAAATTAATTCAGAAATAATTTGAAATAGAATTTAAAAATTAGGATTATTACACTACATTTCCTTTCCCACCTTTGCAATAGTTAGTTTGGAAAAGGGAAGAAACAGCTCTATTGGGATTCCAAGAGGGAAAAATCATGACCTTTTGACAAAAGCAAATGGGAAAGAGCATTAGCTTTGCATGCATTTATTTGGTGGGGTTTTTCTAGGTTTGTAGGTATCTTTGATTTGGTGGATGTCCTTTTCTTGATTAGTAAGCCTTTTTCTTTTTTTAATAGTTCTATGTATATCCGCTATTCTATTGCCTTTTTTATCTTGCAAATCTTTGTTGACTATTGTATGGTCTACCATTTTAATTTTATGAATTATTTAGGAAAGTTCTCTTATTTTTAGAATGTTTAGTATTAGTTTCTTTGTTAATCAGTAGATTATCTGTAAATAAACATGTTGTTATCTCATTATTGGGCATATAATATAGTATATTAGCTTAGTTTGATGTATTGAATTGTTACTCAGTTATTTTGCTTGAACAGAATATAAACTTGGGGATTTTTGCTTGATATATTGAACTGTGAATATGGTATGCTATAATCATCTATAGGTCAAGAAGCTAATATTAAACCAAGAATGATTAGCTTGATTTTTTTTAAATTTATTGAAGTGTATACTACCATCTCTTTATTTGGTTTTAATGTATTGAAATGTATATTGGTTTTTTTTCTTGGTTTTTTGTGGGAATAGCATATTAGCCTTTTCTTTGTTTGATATGTTGAACTATTGATATAGTATGTTGTTTGTTATTAATTTATTGAACTGTTTGATATAGTACATTAGTTTGGTTTTTTGTTTCATTGGACTATATATTAGCATCTTTTTGCTTGGTTTGATATATTGATTTGATATATTAGCATCTTAGTTTAGATATGGATGACATCACAGTTATTATACACTATGGTGGTGTGTTTGGAGGCATAGGTGGGCTATGGTATGTAGGTGGCTTCAATAGTGACCTTGTGGATGAAGATCATGACAAGATGTCCTTGATAGATTTGAAGAGGGATGTAGAAGGCGTAGGCCTAGGATACAAAATAAGGACTGTACTACAAATATGACTATTCTAGCATGGAGGAAGAACTTTCATTGTTGACATGTGATGATGTGATGCCAATGACCAAGAACATTCCTAGTGATGGAGTGCTCCATGTTTAGGCTAAGCATGTAATTAAGATTTAAGGGGAAACAATACCTCTTTCTATGGTTAACCCTGAAGTTCAAGATGACAAAGTAGGTAATAAACAAATGGTTGAGAAGATGAAGTGAAAGTTGAGGTTGAGGTTGAAGTTAATCAAGTTAGGGGGTAGTGCAACCAAAGGTGGAATTGAATTAAGGTAAGGGGGAGTGCAAGATGAAGGATAGGGGGAAGAGTAAGATGAAGTGATAGTTGATCTCAATAAGGATGATTAGATTCAAGTAGACGAAGGAAATGAAGATTGTGTTAGAAGAGGAACAAAGTGACAGTTCAGTTTCTAATTTTGAGGCAAGTAACACATATGATGATGTTTTATTCTTTCAAATTGTAGATTAGATGAGAACCTAGTTGAGTCTGACGTAAGCACAATAGGTTTAGGTAAAGGAGTTAGAAGGCAGCCTACATAAGCTAACATTGAGGAAGGTGATCTCCCCATGGACTCTAAAAGTGATGAATTACACTCTCCTCAAGGATCTAATGTGAGAATGATGTATATGAGTTCTTCAATGTGGAGATAGACCTAAAGAAGCCCTTTGAGCTGAAAGTGGGTTTCAAAATTCACAAATCCAACTGCATTTAAGGATGCATTGAGAGAGTATGCTATTGGAAATTAGGGCTTTGATTACAAATTCAAGAGGAATGAATCTAGGAGGATATTGGCTGAGTGATGAGAGAATTTGGTTGGATAACAAGAGTTGGCTGGACTGATGCAAGAGAGGCCTACCAAATAAAGAGTTACCCAATAAGTAAACGTATTGCGGAAGACACTTTAAGCATGTCAAAGCCACATCTACCTAGTTTGCTAAGAAGTACTTGAAGCACTTTAGGGGTGATGCACAATGAAAGTTTGAAGCCATGAAAGCACAAGTTCAAAGAGACTACTATATAGGTGTCAGCATATTCCAATGCAGGATGCCAAGGAAGAAGACTATTGAAATGTTAAGGGGCTCTTCAAAGGAACAATATGCAAGATTATGGGACTATTGTGAGGCCATGTTGAAGTACAATGAAGGTTCTCCACTACAGAATAGGATTAAAGCCCCACTATCCTTCTAAAGGCCGTATGTGTGAGTAAAAAAGGCTTCTTAATAGGGTATAGACCTGTATAGGGTTAGATTTTGTTTTTTGAAGGAATTGTGTGGGGGGCAACTTATTGTGGTTGTTGGTCAAGATGAAAAAGATAACATATTTCCAATTGCTTATGCTATGGCTATGATAGAGAATAAAGCAAGTTGCGCATAGTCAAACACTCATGATTCTCCTTTAATACAGCGGATTACACACAAAAACCTAAAAATCCATGTAAAAGTCATGGCCATCCTTTCTCAAGCCAAGTCAATTAAAGAAATCCTACTTACTAAGTGTGGATCCCTGAAATTTCTCTTTTGGCTCATCCTAAGAAGTTTCAGATGCAGTTGTTACATGCATGATTTCATCAAATCACGACTTCATTAGATGATCCCAACCTTTTATTCTTTTGACCAATATGCACTGCACCAAAAGAAAAAGAATGAAGAAGGTACAAAAACCTTAATCAAATCAAAGGGCCGAGCGGAGGACTATTGTGGTTTTAGAGCTCATTCGTAAGTTGCTGGTTTGAATCCAGCAGATCGGATTTTTTTCAATCTTGTCATTAACAATGCACTTCTAAAAAATTTAGAAATGATTGAGCAGACAAGGCCTTTTCGGGTTCTTCTCATTTTGGCTTGCATGCAGTTGTAAAAAAATGAAAATGCTTGAGCAAAGCGAAGGCCCAAGCCAACCGCAGAAATTATACTTTTGGGGAAATGTATCTACAATCTCAAAACCATAGGTCGACTATAAGGTGCCTACTAACATGATTTTGTCCCAAAAGAAATTAAACTGGCTAGCTTTTTTTGCCGGGAACCTGAGATGGTTGATGGTCAGAGGGGATAATGCTTGCTGGAGCAAAAGAGAATGCCAAGACTCAAAGTTTTTCCTAAATTCGAAACACTACAAGGTGAAATTAAAATAAAGCAAGGATCAGGATATATTAGTGCTCCATGAATATAAGCTCCATTTTTCAAATCACCTGAATTGAATGAAGTATGTTTTTGAGAAGCAAGTTAGCTCTACTTGACTCAGGATCACCAGTAATCCAAACAAGAACAAGATCCACACCTAAAATGGTGGAATCTAATCCTGTCTCGAACTACAATTTCTCTTCTGAAAATCTTAGACAAAAGCTTAAATGAAAAATGACAATCATCACAGATCCTAAGGTTCTTCGCTATTCGGATTGTTGTATGAGGGCTTGAATTGATCAATCCGAATGCCAAAGCCAGCCTCTCACTGTGATAAGAAACAACACTTGCCTTCTCCTCATCCGCTATATCAAAAGAAACCTGTGTTGTATCAGGAGCATGCCCTGCAGATCTTAGTTGTCTCACCATCTCCTCCAGCATAGAAACCATCTCTTCATTTTGCCGATACGATTTATCACTCGCAAAGAATTGATGTAATGAACCATTCAATTCTATACAGCTCCATCCTGATGGCTTCTGAATTCCTCTTTCCTCCATCTGTTTCCGGATTCTTCGGGCATCTTCCCATCGATTTGCATCGGTAAATATGTTAGATAATAGAATATAGCGGCCAGCATGATCCGGGTCAAGTTTGATAAGTTCTTTACTAGCAACCTCACCCATCTCAATGTTTCTATGGATCCTACATGAACTTAATAGAGCTCCCCATATCACAGAATTTGCTTCCACAGGCATTTTCAGAATGAAGTCATAAGCTTCTGACAGATATCCTCCCCTTCCAAGAAGATCAACCATGCAACCATAATGTTCCATCTGCAGTTCGATACCGTGATTCTTAACCATCGAGTCAAAAACTTTCTTACCTTCCTCAATCAGACCACCATGACTACAAGCACACAGAAGCCCAACAAACGTGATGTTGTCAGCTCTCAAACCTGCTGTCCCCATTTCCTTGCAAACTTCCATGGCTTTCTTACCAAGCCCATGTTGAGCAAGACCCGAAATGATAGAATTGAAGAGGAAGACATTTCTTGAGTTCTCTGCAACTCCATAGAAAACATTCAGTGCATCTTCTATGCTTCCACACTTAGCATACATATCAACAATAGCCGTCGTAAGAATAACATTATGATCAAATGCCCTGCCCTCTATGTATTGATGAAGCTTCTTGCCATAATCAAGAGCACCCAACTGAGCGCATGCTGAAAGAACTGCAACCATGGTTACTTCATCCGGTACTATGTCCAAGCCCTCCATTTCTGCAAAAAGTTTCAATGCTTCATCATAATGACCAGTCTGAGAGTAGCCACTGATCATGGCAGTCCAAGAAACTAGATCCCTTTGAGGCATCTGATCAAAGAAGTGACGGGCAATTTTAATTTCACCGCATTTTGCATAACCTGACACCATAGAGCTCCATGCCATGGTACTTTTGCTGGTACCAGCTTCACGAAATACCCCATCTGCCGCCTTCATCAATCCACATTTTGCATACATGTCAACAAGGGAGCTTTTCAACAGGATATTAGAATCATCAATGTCCGCATTTTTACACAAAAAAAGATGAATCTGCTTTCCTCTCTTTGAATCTTTTAACATGGAACAAGCAGATAAGATAGCAACAAAGGTGAACTCATCAGGCTTGAAACCTGAAAGTTGCATGTTTTGAAAAAGAAGCAAGGCATCCACAGGCCGACCACTTCGAGTGTATCCGTTGATCATGGTATTAAATGAAACAAGATCTCGATCATTACTTTCAGTGAATAAATGGTATGCAAGGCCCAAGTCTCCAAAGGAGGAATACATATAGATGAGAGAATTTAGCACAAAAAGATCCGAATGAAAACCATGCTTTATTATATGAGAATGGATTGGCAACCCAATTCGAACATTGGACAATTTAGCACAGGATTTGACTAAAAAGGGGAATGTGTAATTGTTTGGAGAGACTAGACCTTTGGCAATCATAGACTTGTAGAGGGAGACAGATTCACTAGGGGAGTCACTGGAAGAATAGCCCCTGATCATGGTGTTCCATATGAACAGATTGGGTAGATCTATACGCAGGAAGATGAGGTGAGAATGGTCAAGTCCAAATGGATCGGACAGAGCAAAGAAGGAAATGAGCTTGACTTGAGAAAAAATCTGATTGTGGAGGCCATTGAGGATGATTTGGGCATGGATTTGGAGAGCTTGCCTAATTGAGGAGCATGATTCCAAGAGAGAGGCGGGTGATTGCCGGCACTCAAGTAAAAGCCTTGTCCCAGGCAACATGACCTTCTCTTTGGAGTGTCAAAAGAAATGCCGAATTTAAACATGTCAAGAGGTATTTCTTTGGTAACACCGAACCATGTGTTCAGATCCTGCTTATGTTGCAATCGGAACAAAAACAGGGTACAATAACTGGTACTCTTTTTAATCAGGCTTTTCTTGCTAGCAGTTACAGGGCCTTTAAACTGCCCCCAACAACTATCAATAGAACGTCGGGAAAAAAAGGAAGTTTGTATTGGACACTTAGTTTGCACTTTGTTTGGCTCCCATTAGGAACAGACTTCTCTTTATGCAAAAAATAGCCAGCCCTAAGAAGATGCAGCAAAACCTGAAACTTCAAATCTTTGTAAATGCCAAGGCTTCCACTATTTTGTTACATGAACAAAAATTTACAGCAGACAGGAAAAAGAAACAATTACTGTGGAGTCTTTTCCTCCATTAAAGCTGAATGCAGCCTCCGCAAGCCCATACAGACATGTCAATTGTTGAAGACTAAACGTCAACAGAGAAGGCCAAGTAAAAAAGAAAATGCAATGGAGCACATCCAATTGAGATTAGATTTTCATGATATAAAGATCAAAGAGTGATTAAACAGTCTTTTTCTGCAGTAATAACCTCAGATCAAAATAAATAGAGATGCCTCATGATAATCACTTCTTAAGCTGTAACTTATCTTCTCATACTTATTAAATAACCAGATTGCAGGTCAAAACCAAGGCTGAGTAGACCACCTAGCATCTAGTCATGACATATGACATTATTTGCAGGTACATTGAAAGCACAGAGCACTGACAAACAGATAAATGAATGAAGAATGTAGCAAGTATTAACTAGCATTGGCAGCCAGTTCATGTCATAAGGATGATCGTGATAAGTTGAACAAGATACATAATTTCCCATTGGAACATGGATAGACTTGCAGAAGCTATGGACACAGCAAAAAGAAAAAATTTGAGCACATAGCCATTGTAATATTTTAGGATTAATTAAGTGAAACACCATTCAAACTAAACCTGAAGTACTGCAGGTACACAATTGAAGTTAATAATTTTTTTAACAAGAACTGATACTACTTGTGCTTCACCAGCTGGTCAAGTACTTCCGGAACTTTTTTTCTCAAAATTAACTTTCACATTATCTACTCTTTTCATTTATTTGACTGTCATGTGCATTGCATTAGTTTTTAGAGGGATGCATTGTCATGCATTTTTCTAGGTACAGTTATTTTTCATGTTGTCCTCTTTAAACTGTTTCTTATACTATTAACCTTTTTCTCCTTTGTTGCCTTGTTTACATTTTCTTCTTTGCTTCCAAAGAACAAGAGAAAAAAAGAACTCAATAAATGAAACATGCACTAACTAGTTAGTATTAACAATCAGCTGAAAAGGTAAGAGGCACAATTGAATCATACGTATGCAGAATCATGATTAACAAAATCCAGCATGGTACATATCTTGGTTCTATCTTGGCAAGTCTACATACCTACTATGAACCTTAGTGACCACAAAGAACCAAAGAGACAGGCTAATGACTTACTGTACATAGGCATTATTAGAGAAAGCTTTCACATCATTGCAAGCATTGTTGAACCCCAAGAACAATCCTCTGGAGAATGTAGATTGATAGTCAAGCCATCGACAAGCTCAAAATAAGGGTGATTCCCTATTCCAAAACTCCAAGGCATGGTCCCATTTACTTGGATTTACAGTCTCTTTAAAAAATTGATCTGCAATGGGATAAAACCAATTAGGGTCCTCACAAGTGATGATTGGGTTACTGCTTTTGAGACTATAGCTATGAATGGCTAGTAGGGCCATTTGGGATGACTATGCTTCAAGAACATTGCGATTTAGGAATTGCACCCTTTCATAAAGTTCTTGTCATCTTGTTAATGAAATTTACGTGAATTGGAAGGGTTTCAAAGAGAATTTAGAGATCATCTCAAGCAAGTCAGATGAATCTTGCAGCAAGAACAGATCTTCATCAACCTCAAAAAGGGTACCTTCAAGAAAAGCAGCATTTCTTTTGTCATCTCATCTCATTTTGCTGAAGCCGATCATGAGAAAGCTTGAGCAATACTAGATTAGCCAACTCCTTCCATCCATGATACACCCTGGATGCTTCATTCAATATTTCTACTACCAGTGCAAGCCATAAACATGCTATCTCTAGTTTACAAAGTGTTTGCAGTTTGCAAACCACGACGCTTTTCAAGTAATAGGGAAAAACCACATGCAAGGTGGGAGCTGCGTATCTAGGTGTTATCAGATGGAAGAAAATATAGGGGAGGGTTATCAGAAAAGGAAAATGTGGCGTTATTGATACCATTGCTTAATACTTACCACTGGAACAACCTTGGTACTGATATTGTCCAAGGACATCCTAAAAACCAGATTGGTTATGGATAAATTCTTGTTTCTGACCCATTTCCATGATGTCCCCTTCTCCCAGCGAGAAAACACCTATTCTAGGCCCTCATTATTGTAAAGAGTTTACCAATTACATGGGCTTCAAGGACAATTACTTTCGGCTGTGAAGTGAAGTTCATGAGCTACTTCTTGAAGGCTCTATGAGATAATATTGGCGGTCTTTATTAGCTTGTGAAATTATTTCATAGACTAATTAGAATAATCAAAGGGAGCCTTGGCGCAATGGTAAAAGTTGTCGTCATGTGACCTTGAGGTCATGGGTTGAAGGCATGGAATCAGCCTCTTGCAAAATGCAAGGTAAGGCTGCCTACTATAGGTCCTTGTAGTCCACCCCTTCCTTGGACCCTGCATAGGCAGGAGCATCATGCACCGGGGCTGCCCTTTTACTAATTAGAACAACAACTATAACATGGATGAAGTTTTCCCCAATAGCAGAACTTGCTGCAACAACCACATCAATGAATCTAAGGGCATGGCATTATTTGAGATTGTCACTAGAACTAAGCCACTACAACCCACTGATCTGGCCACCAAGCAACTTGATTTCAAGTTAACTGCTCAAGGTGAAGATTGCCCAACGATGCAAGATTTTATAAACAAAGAATATGTTTTCACAGTGCAACCAGCTCAAAGGAATACAAAGCTATGAAAATTTGCATCATCACCGGGTGATGCTTAAAGAACATGACGATCATGATGTGGTGGAAGGTTTCCAATGGATAAGAATTTTCATTGGATTGAATCAAGATGGAGTTATTGCATGTGATTGAATTGGATTAACTAATATCCCATGAGGTCTTGATGAGGCTAACCAAGGATGGATGCATTAAAAGGGATATCTATAGGGGCCAATGGGAATTCATAAAGAAAAGGGGATATAACATGTGGTTACTCAATTCCAAGGACATTTAAAGAAAGCTTCTATGACTATAAAAAGAAGTAATGGTTATTCAATATAATGATGAACGGGTCAGCCAACTATGGAATTTATATGAGGATGCATCATAAGTTGCATCCACAAAAATTGGCCCATAACAAGTCCTCAAATTACCATCATGCATGTCATTGATCTAGCTAATGAGTTTACTTTCTGCTCCATCTTCAATGTTGGAATGTATTGTGTACCACTTGAAGAAGACAACGAAGATGTTGCCCTCAAGCTCCCTCCTGTGACAAAGCAGAAAGAGATGACTAAAGGTGTCCTGGACAATGGCACAGTCTCAACACGACATCATAGATATCACATATTGCTAGTCAAATGAAAGGATCAAGCGCTAGCAACATGGACCACAATAGCAGATTTCCAATAGCTAGATTGTGATAACTTTGGAGAGTATCTATCCTCAAGAAATTGGAGTTAATTCTTCCAACTCTGAGAATAGATGGAAATTTGCTTCCACGAAATTAAATCTATGTCCAGTTATTGTGATATCCTACTTGCTGTTGACTTGCTTATGTAGGGAACAAACTAAGAGGCATCTGCAAATAGGGAAAATCATGTGGATTGCACCATTTCGGTTGGATAGCCCCTTTCCCCAACCAAAAGATTGAGATGTGAAGTCCCTTCAGACCCCAACTCTCAGAAAACTAAAATGAATCTTCAATAAATGTAAGATTAACAACCTGCTGCTAATGGAATAAGAATAAAAGATTCCTAAAGAGCATAAGTTAAACTGCCTAGTTGGCAAGGTGTGCCTTTCCCAAACAAAAAGTTTGCGGGTTCAAGTCCCCAACAGCCCAACTTTCAGAAAACTAAATCAAGAAAAGAATCATACTGTTATAGGAAATGCTTCACAAGTAAGCAACCAAGAACTTGAAATACAAATAACCTTGCATGGCCCCACTGACCAAAAAAAAAAGAAAAAGCATTGTATGATCCTAGGGGTGGCAATTCGGGTTGGCGGGTCGTGTTTGCGGCGACACGAACACGACACGATTAGAGTTATGGTTCGACACGAACACGACACGATTAATAGTCGTGTCAAAAACCTATGACTCGTACACGACCCAGTTCTTAAAAAAATAACACGACACGACCCGTGTAACACGATTAATTGACTGAGTTGTATTGGATACACGGCACGACATAAAACGACTCGATTTCCCTATTACGACTTAGTAAAAAAACTGCTCCCAAGTGAATGGAGCCAAACCAACCACAAAACATAGGATGGTTATTTTACAACAGTCCTATAAAACACATAACATATAGGACGGTTATTTCACAACCGTCCTATAAAACGGTTTTATAAGACGGTTGTAAAATAACCGTCCTATATGTTATGGGTTTTATAGGACGGTTGTGAAATAACCGTCCTATATGTTATGTTTTATAGGACGGTTGTGAAATAACCGTCCTATATGTTATGTTTTATAGGACGGTTATGTCATAACCGTCCTATATGCTATGTTTTATAGGATGGTTAAGGACTAACCGTCCTATTTTTACACATATGGATATGGTTTATTAGTACTTCACCAATCTGTGATTGTGACTGTGATGTGTCAGACTTCCAATGACCAGTCTGCGTGTGCCGGCAAACGGCCTAGCCTTGGCGCCGGCCTGCCTGACAGGGACAGATAGTTTTCTTTCCTCCAATTCCAAACTGGCAAGTGGTAACTAGAGTTAATGAAACTTACACTTCAATCATTTGTCAAATATTTTGAGTCCTTGATGTTAGATCCGACGTGTGGGGCCCCCTTGTAGTGGCGGGAAAACAAAATAAAAACTGAAAACATAAAGGTTTAACTAATTAATAATTATCTAGGTCTACTAAGTCAATCTAGTCTAAGGCAATTGTTTTGTCTTTTTGTATGTAAGTAAGCCCAATTCCCATATCCAATTATCCAATTAAATTTGAAGTCTTCTGCTAAAGCGCCCTAGCCTAGCTAGTGGTTGTTTGCTATAAGCCTATAACTATAGGTTTTAACCTAAGACTTAGCTAACGTACACACTGTCTCTAATTTTCTTATCAAACATTTTAAGATTAGCTACACATTATCAGTTACAAACTTACAAGTTACACTTAATAGAAAATTAGTTAACCAAGTTTTGTAACTTGTACAAGTACAAGTGAAGTGAGAGACTAACTAACTATCATATATTGTATAAAATTATAAATACTAATGATTTTCTTATATTAATTTCACATGTCATCACCAATTGATCTAATATATCTCTTTTTCATCAAATTCATGAATATCATGTATCTAACTTATATAACTCAATATTTGTTTCTCTTTTCTAACTTCTAATTGATCATAATAGATTAGGAATAACTCATTCATCCATGATCCATCATTCATGCGAGTAAAATTTAGTAACTCCCTTAATAATATCATTCAACATGTGTTTTCTCTCTAATGATTATTATTCATTTTACCATCAATGCCACTTCTTTTCAGTTTTCACTATAGAGTATAGACCACAATCCATAATTAATTTTAGTTTCACCAAAGTTATCATATCAATATCCTTCTAATTCTCTCTTGATAAGCTTTTGTGTTAATTCAATACATAACTCATATTCTCGATCTCATTCTCACCTCACATAATGAATTAATTACATAGCTAATAACTATTCCCTTCATATACTCATTATCCACCAATGAGATAACTATATAACTCTTTATATACTAATTCTCAAAGAAATTGTTTTGTCTTTTTGTATGTAAGTAAGGCCAAATCCAATTATCCAATTGAATTAGAAGTCTTAAGCTAAAGCCCCTGCCCTGGTCGGTTGTTTGCTATAACTATAAGTTATAACCTAAGACTTAGCTACACCTATACACTATTTCTAATTTTCTTATCAAACATTTTAAGATTAGCTACACATTATCAGTTACAAACTTACAAGTCACACTTAGTACAAAATTAGTTAACCAAGTTTTGTAACTTGTACAAGTACAAGTGAAGTGAGAGACTAACTAACTGTCAAATATTGTATAAAATTATAAATGCTAATGATTTTCTTATGTTAATTTCATATGTCATCACCAATTAATCTCATATATCTCTTTTTAATCAAATTCATGAATATCATGTATCTAACTCATATAAGTCAATATTTGTTTCTCATTTCTAACTCCCAATTGATGATAATATATTAGGAATAACTCATTCATCCATAATCCATTGATCCATCATTCATGTAGAGTAAAATTTAGTAACTCCCTTAGTAATATCATTCAACATTTGTGTTAATTTAACACATAACTCCTATTCTCTGATCTCATTCTTACCTCACCTAATGAGTTAATTACATAACTAATAACTATTCCCTTCGGACCGTTCCTATACTCATTATCTACTAATGAGATAATTACATAACTCTTTCTATACTCATTCTCAACTCTCAAGCTACTAAGTTAATTACATAAGCTGCTTTCGATTCTCATTCACCATTTTTACCTAATGAGTTAATTACATGACTCTTTCTTTACTTATCCTCAACAACTTTTGAATTGAGTATGAGTTACTTACATAACTCTTTCTTTTTAAGCTCATCCTCAACTCGAGATCGGATGAGTTAAATACATAACACTTACTTTACTCATCCTCAACCTCAACAACTATTGAATTGAGTATGACAAGTGTGAGTTACTTACATAACTTTGTTTTTAAGTTGATACTCAACTGAGATGAGTTAATTACATATATGCTCTATCTTTTGAAGCTCATCCTTAATGAAATTAAGATGAGTTAATTACATAACTCTTTCTTTACTCTATACTTAATAACTATTTTTATTTAAACACATCCTCAACTAAGATTAATTAAATACATAACTCTTATAGCTTATATGACGGTTATGCAACAACATGTTAACAACCGTCCTATAACTTTCTAATAAATAAAATAACCATCCTATATAACTTATAGAATGATTATAAAAAATCGTCATATATTTCATTATATATATTATAGGACGGTTATTTAAAAACCGTCCTATATTGTTCTATATATCATTTTTCACCTTGATCAGCCCTAATTTCAAATTTTCAATCTTCCAATGGTCCAAACTACTGAGAAAGTGAAAATGACCATTCCTCTTCGATGTTTCACAGATCTAAGCAAAATAAGGTATGTATTTACGAATTTTACAATCAGATACGCTCTATAAAAAACATAAAAGCCAATACCCTTTTTTTCAATTTTTTTGTTTTTTGTTAACTATTTTCCATAGATCTTGATGGGTTTTAGTCTGAGAAGGTGAAAACGACCATTCCTCTTCGATCTTTCACAGATTTAAGCAAAAAAAGGTATGTATTTACAAATTTTATAATCTGTATTTATTTTTTTCAATTTTTTTGTTTTTCGTTAACTATTTTTCATAGATCTTGATGGGTTTTAGTTCTATGTGTATGAGAAACATTCCATTTGAGTTTTATATTTCTTTGCTCTAGATTTGAGTTTGTTTTCAGGTTTTTTACTGTTTTTTCGAAAAAATCAGTTACAAAAATAAAATAAAAAGTCGTTGTTTTTTTTCGTATTTCTTCATTGAAAAGTATTTCTATCCACATATAGAGCTTTCCCATGTTGTGTATTCATGTGTGATAATGTTTTCATCTCGTTATTTTTGTAATTTAGTTTTTTTTTTTTTAATTTTTCCAAAAAAAATAAGTTACGAAAATTAGGAAAATTTTGTTATTTTTTATATTTATTAGTCAATACCTATTCTTATCCACATATATAGCTTACTCATGCTTGAATCTTCATGTATTAATGATTTTTAACATTTAATCTAATTTTTAGTAATATAGGACGGTTCTTCAGGAACCGTCCTATATAACTAGCAATATAGGACGGTTCTTCAGGAACCGTCCTATATAACTACAATATAGGACGGTTATTCTGGAACCGTCCTATATTACTAGCAATATAGGACGGTTCCTGAATAACCGTCCTATATTACATGAGTAATATAAGACGGTTCCTCAAGAACCGTCCTATATTTTCAACCATTCCATAGGTTAGAATCATGTCAAGGTGATGAGTAAATAGGTCGCGTGTCAAACAGGTCAACACGACGGGTCAAATTGATTGACTCGAACACGACACGATTTTTGGCGTGTCATTTTTAGGTAACCCGAAAATGACACGAACACGATAAGACTCGACCCGAACCCGCTAAATTCGTGTCGGGTTCGTGTCGTGTTATCGTGTCGTGTCATATTTTGCCGCCCCTATATGATCCTACCTAGAGCATTTTCTCAGTTGAAAGTTTGAAATGTCTTCTTAAATTTTACTTCCATTGATTTAGGTTTGCTCTTTACTACTACAGATCTTTGTGGTCCGCCCCTACCCCAAAACCCACATAAGTGGGAGTTTCATGCACTGGGCTTTTTTCTTTACTCTCTAGCCCTGATGGAATTCTTATTTTTGGACCGAACTTCTTAGTGTCTTAATCTGGACCGAACTGAAGTTGATGCACATAGCCCCAAGTTTTGGGTCCACAGTAGGATAAACAGAGTCCTCGTTTTGTTGTCCTACATCAGGTTAGTGAAGAGATGCAGTGAGCCCATGTACCACAAGACAACTTCCGATTGATGGACTATCTTGACCATCCTATGATAATATCATAAAGGATCCAATTTCTTGCATTTTTTATTTTATTTTTTCGTTTTTGTTTCTGATGGGCAGGTTCAGAAATTGGATCCTTTATGATACATAGGATGGTCAAGATATGCTTCCAGGCCTATGTATGATGTTAAAATCTGGGAAACTATCAAGATAAGATGCCTGATGATAACAAACTACAACCTGCCGTTCAGACAGGAGGTCCTATCGATTCCACAAAGGGGAGCTTCTTAGTTCATCAATAAGCCAGCCTGTTTGTCATCTTGGCATCCTTGGAAGCCTTATCCTATAGCTCATGAGATAAACGGTTCATATTATCCTGGAAATAAAAACTTATGGTGTTGGTTCAGGGAACTGGAAGCGTTTGTGCAGCTCTTCTTCTCATTTTCTCCATGGATGACCTATTTTACAGTCACAAGGAGCCAATTACTTCCAAAAGCCAGTTAAGGGACTGGAGCATTAAAATGATTAAAACAGCCCTTAATGCGATAAAGACTATCGGTAGAACAAACATAACGAGGTAACCCTCAATTTCAGCACAAGAACATCATACATAGGCCTGGAAGCATATCTTGACCATCCTATGATAATATCATAAAGGATCCAATTTCTTGCATTTTCTTTTTTTTCCTTTTTGTTTGGGCAGGTTCAGACCATAAGACTTCCATCTTGGTGTATGAACAAGACTAACTCCTACCAAGGTTCACACTTCTAAAAACATGAGCAGAATTACATGCAACTAAATTGATATGAAAAATCAACTAAACTGACAAAATCAATGAGTCAAAGTAACCCTTTTGCTTCCTTCGTCTTCGTGTATCTGAAGCACATCCTGCTATGACCAACACTATAAAAAAACACAAGCTACTAAAGAATAGCAGAGATGAAGTAACGAAGAGAATCAGGCAGAACAGCTAGGATAGGAACTTATCCTTACCACCTTAACTGATAAGAAACTGATCAAGTAACAGACATGTAATGTAATTCAGCTTAGAAGCGCACAAGTTTACTCAGATCTGCCATCATTATTTGACAATCCATTATATTGCAGTATTCAGAGACACAATTGTTATCAGTCGCCCCAGTTTGCATCTTTGCCATTGACTAGTTTTACACCTTAGGCATCCTGACTAGGGAGCACCACAAAAAGACTAATTGAAAGGGGTATCTTCCACTTAGATACCAACGAAACGGACTACCTCATTCACTTCGATTTTCCAATTAACTAGTAGTTCTGCATTATGAAAAATGGTGGGCATTCATCATTTAACCTGAATATCTATGAAGGCATTTCATAAGAGACAAAGTACCCAATGTTTTGGATAACACGATATAGTAGCTACTAAGAATAAGAGGCAAACAAATAAATTTATAAATAAACAACTTTAACACCCATCAATTCTTCACCTGAATAATGCAAATAACAAGGGACATGTTTTTAGAATTATTTCGTCTAATCAAAATCCAGTTGTTCTGACCTATTTCATCAGAGGATAGAATCACTATGAACAATGCATGCATGTAGATCATTTCAGAAAGGGTTTTTCGATTTTTAGCAAAAAATCCAACATTTTTACGTTTTTGCAAATTTGCCATTACATTTTAGAGAACTTTGCAAATTTGCCATTCTCCTTTGGTTTAATAGGGATTCACCGTGTAAAATGTAAAATCCCAATATTGCCCTCGTAGTTTCTGCCGTGTTTAATGTTACAGAACATCCATCACCGTGGAAGAAGACCGACAACGAACGATCACAACACCTGACTTCATCGGCCCTCTTCCTTCATCGGAGATCTAATACACAAAGACCGCGCACGCCCCTAAAGCCCATTTCTATCGTCATACGCGTAACCCCCAAAAACCACCCCCCCCACCCCCTGTAAAATGTAAAATCCCAATATTGCCCTCGTAGTTTCTGCTGTGTTTAATGTTACAGAACATCCATCACCATGGAAGAAGACCGACAACGAACGATCACAACACCTGACTTCATCGGCCCTCTTCCTTCGTCGGAGATCTAATACACAAAGACCGTGCACGCCCCTAAAGCCCATTTCTATCGTCATACGCGTAACCCCCAAACCCCCCCCCCCCCCCCTCACTCTCTCTTTCGCTTTGTGTGTTTAGATGCCTCCTTGAATTTGCATAACTCCATGGTTTCTGCATATCAGGTGTTTGATTTTATGCTCCAATCAATGCAAAATGATAGAGAGCATACTGTTTTTGCATTCATTGACTGCTTATGCATGGAGCATTGGATTGTAACATGATTGCATTGGTTTAGAAAGTAGTCATTTTTAGGATTTTAGTTTTTCAACCTACGGAATTGCATGATTATGTAAGTATATTTGGCTTTCTGCTCTCAGATGTCCATCACATGGTCTGCTAAAGTCACAGCCAAAGAACAGAATATTGTAAATTCTTTCTAACAAGATTTGCTCATTTTTATTTGATTGTACATCCTTATAGCCCTGCAAAGAATATTTTAATCAGATGCAAGCCACAAAGTCTGAACTTTAAGTTTTTGGGGAAGTGATCTTTGTGTAAATTTCAGACAGATGCATGTCCAAGGTATTAAAACTGATGGGTTTCATAGAAATGAGGAATTATAAAGATTTATTCTACCAGCCAAATCTATGTAAGGAAGCCACAAAAACATAGTTGTTTCCTCTCCCAAAAAAACAAAAACAAAAAAACATAGTTGTCAAGCGGTGGGTGTCTAGGAAAAGATGAACAACCAATTCAAAGTTTTCAATTCAATGAAAAAGCAAGTGGATACCTGGGCAACGATAAGGGCATAAACAAAAAGAAGAAAATGAAGAAAGAAATGAGATAAACAAAATGCTATCACATTCTTTCTGCCCTCAGATTTTTCTTTCATGATTTTTAATCTTGGTGTCATTTCTTATTATTTCATCCCTCTTCTAAGAAGCCTTTCAAGAAGAGTCTGAACACATTTCGTTATAAAATAGTAATCTGCTTTAAATAAGGGAGTCCATGAGGCTGTTAATTACAAGTTGTTGTTTTCATGAATGTTTAGTTTTAACTATTTCACTGCGTAAGGACTCTTCTTGTGTTTTATCAGTTCATTTAGTGAATTAGTTGCTTGATGAATAACACAAGAAGACAACTCTATATGATGACTCACCTAATAATGAAAAACAGGAATATGCACCCACACTTGGGTTTTATTTCTTGGCACTACAAAATGCCAATGTATAAACATGTAAATGACAGAAAAGTACCATGGATAAATTGATACTTAAAAACTATATAGTCATTCATATGGGTGTTCTTAATCTCCATTGTTGTTTGGACCCATATTTTCCTTTGAGAACCCCCTTCTTTATGTTTTGCATTTAGTATCAACTGACAATTCATTATGAATAGAAGGATGGTGAAATCATTTGGTCCTTTTCTTTTCTTAGTTGTTTTTTCCTGAATTTTTCTGGTTTGGTAGTTAAACACTCACCACCCAAATCAAGAATGTGAACTACAGTTCATCTAGTATTGTAATTAGTTAGTCATTTGTTTGCTCTTTTTATGTGCTTGGTGGTAGAGTTGATTTCCCTGAAATTGAGATTTTGCTAGAATTCATCTACAAGGTAGATTTGAGATCCAATTCATTTATTCTTAATGTTACGACCTAGTTAGCCAGAAATCGACTTGTTGGCAAGTCATTTTGCTGAAGTCTAATGACATGCTTCTTTTTTTTGCGGTTCTCTTCTTTCCATTTTCTTGATGTTCTGGTAATTATTCTTTTAGAAATTGTTAATATTTGTCACCTCCTATTTTTGTGAAGTTTCCTTCTTCTCTAGTGTTTTAACTCTTTCTTTTATTTGTTAGCTCCTATTTATTTGAAGTTTGCTTCTTCACTAGTGCTTCAACTCTTTCTTTTTCTTGTTGTTTCCTTTATATGGTCTTTATGATATCATACAATTCAAGCTACTATTTAAATTGCTAATCCATATATCCTTCTCTTTGCATGCGGGAAGCAAAGGAGCAATTAAGTTCTTGTCCATGCTATGTGGATTTTGAATGATATTAGCTTTGGATATAAAAAGGGAGTCTATCATCTTAAACCTTTAGAATCCTAAACCTTTATCCTATTTTTCTACTATGGAATGATTTTTGCTAATAGTTTGTTGTTTGTTTTATGTGATGGAAGGAGACGATAATGTGGCATCTTGGAATAATTTGGATTTCCAAATATCACAAGAAAGGAAACAAAATGTTGGAATAGATGTTTTAGATGATTGAATATGTCATGAAGAGGAAGGGCGGCAAACATGTAATGAAGATATTAATTTTACTAACAAAAAAGATGTGGGTGAAGAGATGCCAACCAATATAGTGTCATATGAAGAATTTTATGAAGAAGAAGAAGATGATGATATGGAAATATGTGACTCAACTTATGGTTATGTTATCAAGTGACGACGGTTATAATGAAATAAGGGATGGTGTTTGCAAATGTTGAAGAATGTAGACTTGCAATTCGGCCTTATGCTGTGAAGTTTGAATATAAGCTTAGAAATGTTAAGTTTGATCAAGGGAGACTTATTGTTGAATGTCAATAAAATGAATGTACTTGGAGGTATCATTGTTCAAAAACCAGTGGCACTATAAGCTTCCAAGTTAAGAAGGTTAGTGGTCAGCATACTTGCATGAGTAGCAATGCTAACCAGTCAACATCTATCAAATGGTTCACAAAATGTGTGTATAATGTTATGAAGAATGATATGGATAAGTCAGTCATGATATTAATGAAACACTTGCAATCTTTGCATGGATTAAATTTGAATTATTATAAAGTTTGGCATGCTCGTGAGAAGGTGTTAAGTAAAATACGAGGATTGTATTGTACCAAGGTATTACCATGTAGTCTTTAGGTTTAACCTTGGTAGTACAACAACATATCAATTAGAAGGAGAACAATATTGTTTCAAGAGGGTATTTATATCCTTGCATGCTAGCCTCTGAAATCTCAAAAACACTGTTTTGTTCAAAATCAACGATCTGGATCAACAAATTCTGGACCAGCAATGTCATCTCCACGCGGCGTCACCAGAACACGCAAGCCTGGGACGTACCGCGCTGATGCATCGCGTGCATTCTAGGCGCTGGGACGCTCCTATGGCATCTGGGTTTCCAGGATGCCGGGTGTTCCGGCTATCCATGATAGTGCGCATCGTCGCTTCTAAGTGCGCATGCATGCCATGGAATGCCTTCACGTGCTGTTTGCGACAGTGCATCCCGGTCGGCGTCCCTGTTGCATCATCCATCGGAGATGATGAGCCCGATCCATTCGACTTGTTTTGGCTCAATCGGAGCCCTAGATGCCCCGATTTTTTTTAATCTATTTTTGACGTTTTTAGGGTTTTTGGGTCCAAAGATCACATTGAATGGTTTAGATCTATCATCTAACCTATCCTTAATGTGGGTCTAACCATGAACCACAGTTTTGATTTCCTAGGCCTTCCAACGGCCTTTGAGACCAGATTTAGCTCGGATCTGTAAGGGAAAAGTTGGAAAATAAGAAAAAGAGAAGGATAGAGGGTTTAGCTTACCTGATTAGAGCCAGAGTGGGGACATTGGGGTCCTCTAGTGCCTGCAAAATTTGGTTTAAGTTTGGTGGAGAATGAGTGAAGATGGCATGATCCTAGGGCTATTTTTCGTTGGGAATGAAGAGGAAGCTTGCTTTTGTAGTTTGAGATCCAATTTCCTCGCAAGGAAAGAGGATCACCGCTTCCTCCATTGGAGCTAGAATGGGAATGAAAAGGGGTGTCGTTATCAAAATGACCCTCTCTTAATCAAGTTACTTGCCTAATTACCAAACTACTCTCTGATCTTAAAATATTCATATCTCTCTCATCTGAACTCTGTTTTCGGCGTTCTTCATACCATTCAATTTCTATCGATGAGTACTTTCTAAATTTTGTTGGTTTTAAGTCAAAATTCTATTTATAAAATTTTTAATTTTATTAATTCATTTGATTACTAATTTTGGGAGTAAAAATTGAGGATGTTTCAATAATAAAGGAGAAAGAGAGGTCAGAGAATTTATTTGGCTTGCACAATGACAATGACGATAATGATAACGAGGTGGAGTAGATTAGTACTACTAGGGCTAGTGGTATTTCTATTAGGAGCAAGAGGTGTAAGGGAAAGGCACCAATCTATCTTTGTGCTAACTACCCTCAGGGTTAGGAAAAGGCATCCATACAGTAGATGATTGTAATATCCTCAATTTTTAAATCATAAATTAGCAATAAATTAAATTAATTAAATTAAAATTTATATGCCCAGAATTTGGTTCTAAAAATAAAAAACTAAAAAGCACACTTTGAGAGGAATTGAAAGGTATAAAGAATGCAGAAAACGGAGCTCAAACGGAGAAGTTATGAGCCGTTGAAGTTGAAGGGCAAATTAGTAATTTGAATAAGCCTGAAATATATGGGGCTATTTTTTATAACGTCACCCACTTCCACCCTTCCTTATTAGATCTGACGATTTCATTGAAAAAATCGATCAAAGGCTAGGGGAAATGGAACATCAGCTATAAAACAAACCTCCCTTTCGATCCAATCACTTCATCGAAGCCCTTCACCTTTAGAGATCAAGATTTTCCTAGAAAACCCTAGCAAAAATGCAACGCCAAAAAAGTTCAGAAAAACTCCCTCCGGGAGCATCTACGGCTGCCCAGTTGAGCAAGGTAAGTCCCCAGCCCCCAATCCCCTTTACATGTATGATGGATACGTAAATTGCATGCATGAAAGTAGGAGAAACGACAAGGGTTCGTCGTTTTTCCTAGGGATCTATGTACCCTACTGTTGGCGTGATTATACGTTGATGAAATGATGTCAAAACAAAGATTAGACCGCTCATCTAGTGCATAAGGTACCCAACAACAAACTCTTTAAGTTTGAGAGAGATCCGATAGTAGATGATGTCAGAAATCATAAAGAACAATACTTAGGAGAAATTTAGGAACATGAGAAAAATCAAGTAAAAACCTTAGTTTTTGGTAAAATCAAGCTAGAGGAGTGTTGAAAATGGAAAATACATAAAATTTCGAGTAAAATGGTGCAAAAATCATGAAATTTGGACACATGTGAGGTCACCAGCGACGACTGGACTCCGATGGTCTTCCCCGGCGCAGGTTTCCATGTCGCGCTAGTGTAACCCGGTGTAAACTAGGGGCTGTTGGTGTAACCCGGTGTAAACTGGTGCAAACACACTACCCAACCCCTATAAATTAATAATATTAATTTATAAAGTATTTTTACAAAAAAACTTGATTTTGGGAGCTATAGAGGTCCAAATCACGAGCAAAAACATCTGTTGCGATTGGCTTGACTATGTGGACCTAGATTTAGCTTAAAAATCTATATTTGACCACTTCTAAGTTAGTTAAATTATAAAATATTAATTAATAACTTAGAACCGACTGATCAAAGGGTGATCAGGCCTCAAGACTTAAACAATGAGATAAAATATGGCAATAAATAAGTGTTCTAAGGAGCATATTAGTATGACTACTCTAGAAATTAATCTAGACCATTGGTCCGAACTAGATCTTGGGAAATTATTGATCTGAAGATGATCTAACCGTCATATTAAGGTGTAAACGTTAGATACACACAAAAACAAACAGATGAATATGAGATGAGACTAAATTAAGAACCAAATCATAATTAGAGATCTTAGAGGATGATTCAACAGTTGGATCACCGTAAATTCCCTTATGATGAAATAAATAACATAAAATAGTATTGTGGTATTGATAAGTACATTGGAACGTACAAGATAAGGGGATTATACACTCGAGTTTAGTGATCTCACATCGAGGTAGGTGACAACATTTAATATTATGTTTGATTTTAAAAACCTTGCATTATCATAGCATTGTGATTGCTTGTGTTTTAAATTACACTGGTTTAAGTAGTCTATGATTCTCATTAAAAGCTCATATAGTTGGAACTTTGTCAGGTCAATTAGGAACATTTCACATGGCATTCAGAGTAAGTAATGTTATACCAAAATGCCTAATTAACATCAATATCAATCTCCTATGGAAAAATCATGAAACTCCTTAGGCAAAACCATAAACTCGTGCACATCATCTTTGTGTTCATTCCATAGTCACTCATAGTACCCCATAGTCACCCAATTAAGAAATACTTAGTAACCTCTAAAAAGTACCGTACTGCCTTTACGATAGAAATAACACAACTCTTAAAGATGATTTCATGAGATTGATATTACACATTTCATGCATAAGTAGAAAATTCTTTCTTTATTGCACCACTGAAACTGAGGAGTTTTCATAAGAACGACAGTGGAGGCTAGATGGCTGGTCCTTTTAGAGGCTAACACTAGGATGAGGGGCGTGCCTTGGGGATTACAAGCCACAAGTGCTCTTGGTTTTCGAGATATGTGTTTTTCGTATTTTGGGTTTTATGACGAATGCTTTCACCTAGTAGATGTCATGCTAAGACGGAGAGGGCAGGTCACCCACCCTCCGAGATTTGTGATGTGATTGTGATATGATAGACACCTGCCCACAGATGGCTTTTGGTAGGGGTTTAGTAACATGGATAGTCCACACTAGCGGTCCGGGCTTTTCCATGGGGACGGATGTTAAGTCTTCCGTTATGGTGTCGACGGGGAGCGACGATGGTTGAGACCCTGGAGGGTTGCCACTGCGACATGACTATCCATACTCTTGTTTTGTATGTGTGCATGATGAGTATGGAGATATTGATGTATGCCTAAGTGTGACGACACTTAGAGGATTTATATGAGTACTCATGATCTATGATACGAGTGTACATGACACTCGTGGGATCCACGTATCTTTGGGTGCCCTGTTGTTATTGTATGCTCATTTACATTAGATCATATCATGTTTTTAAAATTAATGAGATGCATGTTTTATCGTATATGATATTATAAGATTTTATTGATATTTCTTATAATTAATATATCAATTTATTTATTATATCAGTACTATTATTTGATTTGTTCAATTGTTATTACATTAAATGTCTATGTACCTACCAAGCATTGCTTGCTGAGGCATTGTGTTATTGTTGCAATGCCTCAGATATTAAAGAAAGATAGGATTGATGGGGAGTTAGATGAGTAGTGATCGAGATGTCTCATTGGGAGGTATGTTCTGATTCCACATGGACTTTGTATGTATATCTATCTTATTGGATTTGATTATATTGTTATGGGAATGTGGCTGTTGACTGGATGAGTCCTGGAATAATTAATTTATTTTAAACATGTTTACTTGAAAAAAAAAAATTTGAGTGTTGAGTCAATGGTTGACCCTCGGGATTTTTCTAAAAGTAAAATTTGTTTGAAATTGTTTTTCTTTATTTTGGTTTACATAAAAATTTGGGGCCCCACCTTTTGAAAAGTTTTATTAAAAAGTATTGAAAAACCCGGGTCATCCTAGTTGGTATCAGAGTAGGTGAGAATCAAAACTGGTACGAGCTAAATAAGTAAATCATTTAGTAAATTGTGAAACTAGAATAAACACCATTTAATGGTGTTGGGAGTTGAACTAGCATGCGCAAGGATAGAGTGAAAATCATATATATAGTTGAATCTTATCATTAATAGACAATTATTCAAGTGGGAGACATGAATAGTCATGGCAAAAGTAGAACGATCAGCTAAAGGAAAGGTAAATTCTTATAAGTTGGACCGTGTTTATGAATTTTGAAAGGGTATAAAGGCTATGATAACTGCAATTGAGCAAGACTCAGGGATGGTTACAACAAATGAGAACTCAAGAATTTTAAAGAAGTACTATATTAATCTAAAACTTGAAGTGGATTTAGTTGAGGAATAAATTATAGTATGAATGAAAATCACTGACAATTGATGAAACAATATTTAATATTCTATAGAAGAATTACTTGATCTATGAGTTGAAATTTATAAGGTTTTATGCACACAAAATATTGATAACCAAAACTCTGTGAAAAGTTAATCTTATGAATTTTATTGGGGTTTTAATTATGATTGGAAGTGCATAGCCCTGAAGGATGTGATAACTGTTTTATGAGAATATTTATTAAATATTGATTATAATGTGGCCTAAAATGGCTAAGAAAGTCATTATGAAATATCAATCACATTGGATGTGAGGTGGACAGTTATAAATGATTTGATAAATATGAATATGGAATATTTGATTTGTTAAAGGAAATGAAATAGTGGAAGTGAAAACACCGAAAATGTGATTTTGAGGATTCTAATTATGATTGTTTGGGAGATCATGTTCCTCCATTGCTGAGACTTTATATGAAAGACTCTTAGAAAAGCTAGTGATGATCAATATCCTTGTCTTATGAGCATTTGGTGACATGGTGAGAGTTTGTTGCTATAGATCATAGGAATTAAATGGTTTAATAGTATTGAACTAGAATATATAATTGATAGGCCCCTGACTTCTTTATGTTGGGTAAGGAGGCTACAAATAGATTTATGATATGTTGACTCCTAGATTGAGAAATCAGAGGATGGTAGCATATCCTACATTGGTGACAAGGGCAATGGAATTGGACTCTACGTTATTAAAAGATATTCTCTTGGGACTTGAGTTGAGCGTAGAAACTCAGACATGTGTAGTTGAGCCAGCCCAGTAAGGGTAAGAGATTTTTTTCATTGACATAATTATAGGGACTACTGAGCTAGTAACATTTGATTAGACAAAATTGGGATGTGAATAAGAGAAAGTACATTAGTAAAAGAACAAGCACTTGGATAGTTGTGTCTTGGAGTTAGTAGATTATCGCAATAGCTGTAATAGCAGCAACAATAGCCATTACAGTTACAATCCTTTAAAATGTTTTGACTGTGGGGAGAGAGAGTATTCGATAGAGAATGTTCCATGAGACCATGAGTCAGACCTAATAACATTAGAGATGGGGCAGAAATGGCTCCACATTAACAGTGATGAGTCTCTGTCATTACTTAGAATCAAGGATAAACCTTGATTTGGGCAATAGAAAATATTTTCTTGATTTCTAGTAAACATAATCAAGTACTTAGTGATTTAGGATACAATGAATTTGGACTTTATGTATTAGCGCTTTGAGGAATATATTGGTGAATATATGCAGTATCTGGGATTAGATGCAAGAATACTCGTGAAAGGGTCATGGTAACTTGTATGTCTAGGGATGAGTGGTGGAAATAATGAGCGATAGGATGAATGTTGATTCCATTCCACCCAATATGATTGATTGTAATATTATCCTTAAAATGGATTCACTAATTTGGAGATAGTGATTTTTATGAGAAGAAGATTACTTCTGGTGTAACTGGGTAGCTATTGATCTCACTTATGTAAGAAGAGGCATCTTTAAGAGTTGTGTTATTTCTATCGTAAAGGCAGTACGGTACTTTTTAGAGGTTACTAAGTATTTCTTAATTGGGTGACTATGGGGTACTATGAGTGACTATGGAATGAACACAAAGATGATGTGCACGAGTTTATGGTTTTGCCTAAGGAGTTTCATGATTTTTCCATAGGAGATTGATATTGATGTTAATTAGGCATTTTGGTATAACATTACTTACTCTGAATGCCATGTGAAATGTTCCTAATTGACCTGACAAAGTTCCAACTATATGAGCTTTTAATGAGAATTTGGACAGGTCTAGTGGGTCTTCATGAAGTGCATTAGTCTTCTTCATGAGAAGAGAGCTAGATCTTTATTATCATGCACAGATTTTCATCCGTTTGATAATACTGTGGTAGAAAACTAATAACTTAAATCATATATTGATGATTTATTTGATGGTACATGGTGTAGTGATTTGAGGTGTGGTTATACCTAGCCTGAGACTCTGAGTATGATGTCTTAAGATGATTTTTAGAACTTATTATGATTGCTACTAGTTTTGAATGGTACAAATTGATGGAATCAATACACTGACAGAATGTATAGATATGATGGGTCGAATCTTCAAATAGTATTTTGATGAGCCATGATTGTATTAATAGATAGTATTATTGAATACTTCACGAACACAGAGAAGTACAAGGAATCATTGTGCATAAATTTAGAATGTCTAAGGGCTCATCATTTATTACAAACATTCATAGCATGACTTATGGTTAGAGGAAGTGAATTCTTTCTTTTGAAACACTTTGCATAATAGAGGAGTCGCTTATTAAGACTGTGATGGGCTGAGATTGGTCAAATTGGTGACTGACATTCATAGTTCCTTAATCTTATAAACTACAGGCACTACATAATTGAGTTTCACCAAGATATCAATGATATATAACATTATGTGAGATTATTCCCTTATGACTAATCAAATTGTAATTTACAATCTATGCTGGTGAGTAACCAATGAGGATAGGTGCTAGACACACTAGTAGACTTTTAGGCGGCAAGCTCCTAAGTGCCTACAGTACGATCATGTTGCAGATTGGTTCGCATTGGCGTAGAGTTCCTATTGATGGGTTGATGTGTTGTCGTTGTGACAAGCATGTGAATTCCTGTTGGTGAGCTATATACTATGGTTTTGATTTGGTAAATGATTCCCTATATGTTAACAGAGATGCTCTGAATCGAGCAGATAGTGGAATTACTAGTACTAAGTTGTACATAAGTAATCAACTCCTAGATGGAAGTTTGGTTTGTGCTAGTTATGTCATATGTAGTTATGGTGTGTCTGATTATATAAAGAGAGGATTGATAGGCATCGATTTATATTATGGGTTGAGATAAGAAGGGATGACATGTTGTGGAATCGCTTCTTGATGTTAAATTTGGAATTATTGTCATGATTATGATATATTGTGATGTGAGGATGACTCTGGAATTGTTCAAAGAAAGTACATTCAGATCCGTCTCACAAACTTGAGTAGATCCTGGGAGAATTATAGCCTGATATGACAATTGAGGAGAGATCTGTGTGTACACTAGATAAGAAAGTCCAAGAGTTAAGGATTAAAACTATTTCATTAGTCAAAGTCTATGAGAATGTCGTTCACATCTAGGGGCCACATAGGAGACAATAAAAGAGATGCAGAGGATCCACCCAGAGTTATTCACATAAAAGTATGTATCAAAATTTTGAGGACGAAATTTTAATAAGGTGGGAAGGATGTAATATCCTCAATTTTTAAATCATAAATTAGCAATACATTAAATAAATTAAATTAAAATTTATATGCATATAATTTGGTTCTAAAAATAAAAAACTAAAAAGTACACGTTGAGAGGAATTGAAAGGTATAAAGAACACAGAAAACGGAGCTCAAACGGAGAAGTTATGAGCCGTTGAAGTTGAAGGGCAAATTGGTAATTTGAATAAGCCTGAAATAGAGGGGACTGTTTTTTATAATGCCAAAAAAATTGATCGAAGGCCAGGGGAAAACGAATCATCAGCTATAAAACAAACCTCCCTTTTGACCCAATCACTCCATCCAAGCCCTTTGCCTCTAAAGATCGAGATTTTCCTAGAAAACCCTAGCAAAAGCCCCCTCTGGGAGCATCTATAGGCGCCCAGTTGAGCAAGGTAAATCCCCACCCCCCAATCCCCTTTACATGTATGATGGATATGTAAATTGCATGCATGGAAGTTGGAGAAACGACGAGGGTTCGTCGTTTTTCCCTGGGATCTATGTGCCCTACTGTTGGCGTGATTATACGTTGACAAAATTATGTCAAAACAAAGATCGGACCATTCATCTAGTGCATAACGTACCCAACAACAAACCCTTTAAGTTTGAGAGAGATCTGATGGTAGACAACGTCGCAAATCAAGAAGAATAACACCTAGGAGAAATTTAGGAACATGAGAAAAATCAAGTAAAAAACTTAGTTTTTGGTAAAATCAAGGCAAAGGAGTGTTGAAAATGAAAAATACATGAAATTTTGAGTAAAATGGTGCAAAAATCATGAAATTTGGACACCTGTGGGCCACCAGCGACAACTGGACTTCAATTATCTTCCCCAATGCTGGTTTCCGCGTCGCGCCGATGTAACCCGGTGTAAATTGAGGGCTGCCGGTGCAAACGTACCGCCCCACCCCTTATAAATTAATAATATTAATTTATAAAGTATTTAAATAATAAAAAAACTTGATTTTGGGAGCTACAAAGGTCTAAATCATGAGTGGAAACATCCATTGCAATCGGCTTGATGGCATGGACCTAGATTTAGCTTAAAAATCTACATTTGGCCACTTCTAAATTAGTTAAATTATAAAATATTAATTAATAACTTAGAACCGACTGATCAAAAGGTGATCAGGCCTCAAGACTTGAACAATGAGATAAAGTATGATAATAAATAAGGGTTCTAAGGGTTATATTAGTGTGACTACTCTAGAAATTAATCTAGACCATTGGTCTGAACCAGATCTTGGGAAATTATTGATCTGAGGATGATCTGACCGTTAGATTAAGGTGTAAATGTTAGATACATACAAAGACAAATAGATGAATATGAGATGATACTAAATTAAGAACCAAATCATAATTAGAGATCTTAGAAGATGATTCAACAGTTGGATCACCATAGATTCCCTTATGATGAAATAAATAACACAAAATAGTATTGTGGTATTGATAAGTACATCGAAACGTACAAGATAAGGGGATTATACACTTGAGTTGAGTGATCTCACATCGAGGTAGGTGACAACATTTAATGTTATGTTTGATTTTAAAAACCTTGCATTATCATAGCATCGTGAATGCTTTTGTTTTAAATTGCACTAGTTTAAGTAGTCTATGATTTCGCGAGACTTAGAGTTTTATATTATGATTGATATTAGATATCGATAATGTATTGAATGGATTTATATTCGATGATTTCATGAGATTGATATTACACATTTCATGCATAAGTAGAAAATTTCTTTCTTTATTGCATCACTGAAATTGAGGAGTTTTCATAAGAATGACAGTGGAGGTTGGATGGCTGGTCCTTTTAGAGACTAACCCCGGGTTGAGGGGCATGCCTTGGGGATTGCGAGCCACGAGTGCTCTTGGTTTTCGAGATACATTTTTTTTGTATTTTGAGTTTTATGACGGGTGCTTTCACTCAGTGGATGTCATGCTAGGAGGGAGAGGACCAGCCACCCACCCTCTAAGATTTGTGATGTGATTGTGATATGATAGACACCTACCCACAGATGGCTTTCGGTAGGGGTTTGGTAACATGGATAGTCCACATTACCGGTCTGGGCCTTTCCATGGGGACGGACATTAAGTCTCCCGTTATGGTGTCGACAGGGAGCGGTGGTGGTTGAGACCCTGGAGGGTTGCCACTGCGGCATGACTATCCATACTCTTGTTCTGTATGTGTGCATGATGAGCATGGAGATATTGATGAATGCTTGGGTGTGACGACACTCAGAGGATTGATATAAGTACTCATGATCTGTGATATGAGTGTATGGGACACTCGTGGGACCCACATACCTTTGGGTGCCCTATTGTTATTGTATGCTCATTTACATTAGATCATATCATGTTTTTAAAATCCATGAGATGCTTGTTTTATCGTATATGATGTTATAAGATTTTATTGATATTGCTTGTAATTAATATATCGATTTATTTATTATATTAGTACTATTATTCAATTTGTTCCATTGTTATTACATTAAATGTTTATATACCTACCAAGCATTACTTACTGAGGCATTGCGTTATTATTGCAATGCCTCGCAATGCCTCAGATATTAAAGAAAGACAGGACTGATGGGGAGTTAGACGAGTGGTGATTGAGATGTCTCATTGGGAGGTATGTTCTGATTCCACATGGACTGTGTATGTATATCTATCTTATTGGACTTGATTATATTGTTATGGGAATGTGGCTGTTGACTAGATGAGTCCTGGAATAGTAAATTTATTTTAAACATGTTTACTTAAAAAAATAAAAAAAATTGATTGTTGCATCAATGGTTGACCCTCGGGATTTTTCTAGAAGTAAAATTTATTTGAAATTGTTTTTCGCTATTTTGGTTTTTATAAAAATTTGGGGCCCAACCTTTTGAAAAGTTTTATTAAAAAGTATTGAAAAACCCAAGTCATCACAATGATAATGTACCGGGCATATAAAAAAGAGTTTAAGATGAGAGCATGTGATTATATTGCCTCTTGGTTTTATGAAAATAGCAATGCATTCAATATCGTTCATTATCATTTCTTTTAGACCATGTTAGAGGCAATTGCATGGCATGGTTCAAGTATATGTCTTATACTTTTACAAATTAATAGTTTAATACTTGATTTAGCCTTTTGCCAATTTTTACAATCTTACAATGTTATGTGACTAAGGTTTCAAGGCACCCTCATATCATGAGTAGGTGAGTCTTCTTCAAAAGCAAGTATAAAAGACAAAAGAATACATAGAACAACATAAAGTTGATTGGGTGAGGTATGTGTTCTTTGTTCTTTTTCATACCTTTGTATATTCCTCTCAAAGTGACATTGAATGACTTACAAGCAATTTCATTTATGCCTTAAAGGAATGTGTGCTCGATTATGTCGGATTGGTAGACAAATAGCAGTGGCTGCATCCTTGTCTACTTTTTAGCAAATTGTCCAACTAAGACAATTTTTTAAAATCTATTTATAGGTCTGCACATGTCAAGAGTACAAACTTAATACTTGATATAATGGAGCAGGTGATTTATAAGGTTGATGAGAACAATGTAGTTCAAGTAATTATTTAGTTTCATATATATAATCTGTTAAGTATTCAACTTGTTTATGATGCAAAGTTAACCCTATATGATTTTACCTTTGACCATTTGAGGTCATAATTGACAATGCCTCTAACTATGTGGCTAAGGAAAGGGAGTTAATGGTGAGGAGGCCACATTTATATTGGACCCCTTGAGTAGCGCACTGGACTGATGTTATGTTAGAGGATATAAGCAAATTGCAAAGTATGAAGAAAACTATGGTAGAAGTTAGGGCAATGATGGTGTTTATTTATAGCCACACCCATGTCCTTCATCTTATCAGAAGATTCACAAAGAAAAAAGTTTTAGTTAGACCTATAGTGACGCGCTTTGCCACAAACTTTTTGAGTTTAGAAAGCATTCATAACTTGAAGTCAGAGTTGAGGGCAATGTTCTACTGTTCAGAGTGGATGACTAGTAAATGGGGGAAAAGGCCCAAAGGGAAAAGAATTGAAAGAATTGTGTCCCTTAAGAGCTTTTGGAACCATGTCCTCTTTTGTTTGAAGATCAAATAGTGAGGAGAAGTTAGCAATGTGGTATATTTTTTAGGGCTAAAGAAAAGATTCAAGCCAATCTAACAGGAGATGAGCATCAGGCCACCCATATTTGGGGAATCATAAACAATAGTGAAGTTCTTAGCTTCACCAACCTTTGCATGCAAGTGGATATTACCTCAACTTATTCTTCTACTATGATCATGACATTGAAATTGAACACAAAAGTGACATAAAAAATGGTCTAATTCATACCATTAATAAGATATATGATAGAGAAGAGGCTACCATGATGGTAGATGAAATATCCATTTAGAGATGTGCTAAAGGCATGTTTGGTAATGACCTAGCTAAACGTAAGAGAAAAACCCTAGCCTCTTATCAGTGTTTTATGATGTTATGTGTTTTAACTTCCAAATGTTATACTATTCTAATTTTATTTATTTTTTAACTTTAATTTTCCTCAACTTTTGTAGATGAGTGGTTGATTAACTCTGGGTCTAAAGCCCCACATCTTCAAACATTCACAATTAAGGTCTTCTTCTAGATATGTAGTTCATCTCCTTGCAAGCACAATTAGAGTGTCTTTGAGAATGTAAGTGTAACGACCCTGAGGGCCCCACACACAACCATATTGTCCGCTCTGGACACTGGGGCCCATAACACCCAGCGCCCGCACGGTTTTGTTCTTCTCCCATGGTAGAAAAGGCTTGGTTGTATGGTAAATCCTCTGAACCTTTATCAACAGTCCAGGAACTCTCCCATTAGCGATGTGGGACTAACTCTTAGCGCCTCACCTTGCCTAGAAGCCTGCCAGCCTCAGCAACCACACCTTTTGGCTCACCCTCATCAGCCCGCCCTCATCCGCCAAGGCTAGCCCTCCTCCCCTTAGGGGACATGCATCCCCGCGTGTCACACGCGACGCCCGCGTGTAGTTAGCCACCCACACTGGGTCAGGGTCCCGCTCTGGTACCACTGTAATGACCCAAGGGCCCCACACACAACCATATTGTCCGCTCTGGAGACTAGGGCCCATAACACCCAGCCCCACATGTTTTGTTCTTCCCCTGTGGGGAAAAAGGCCAGGTTGTATGGAAAGTCTTCTGGACCTTTATCAACAGTCCAGGAACTCTTCCCTTAGCGATGTGGGACTAACTCTTAGCGCCTCACTTTCCTTAGAAGCCTGCCAGCCTCAGCGACCGCACCTTCTGGCCCACCCTCATTAGCCTGTCCTCATCGGCTAAGGCTAGCCCCCTCCCCCTTAGGGGACACGCTTCCCCGCGTATCACACGCGAGTGCCCGTGTGCGGTTAGCCACCCACACCGGGTCAGGGTCCTGCTCTGATACCACTGTAACGACCCAAAGGGCCCCACACACAACCATATTGTTTGCTCTGGAGATTGGGGCCCATAGCACCCAGCCCCTGCACGTGGTTGTGTGTGGGGCCCTCGGGGTCATTACAGTGGTATTAGAGCGGGACCTTGACCTAGTGTGGGTGGCTAACTGCACGCGGGCGCTCACATGTCCCCTAAGGGGGAGAGGGCTAGCCTTGGCCATTGAGGGCGGGCTAATGAGGGCGGGCCAAAAGGCGTGATCGGTGATGCTAGCAGGCTTCTAGGCAAGGTGAGGTTCTAAGAGTTAGTCCCACATCACTAAGGGGAGAGTTCCTGGACTATTGATAAAGGTTCAGAGGACTTACCATACAACCAGGCCTTTTCCCCAACGGGGGAAGAACAAAAATGTGCGGGGGCTGGGTGTTATGGGCCTCAGTCTTTAGAGCAGACAATATGGTTGTGTGTGGGGCCCCTGGGGTCATTACAGTGGTATCAGAGCAGGACCCTGACCTAGTGTGGGTGGCTAACCGCACGCGGGCGCTCGCGTGTGACACGTGGGGACGCGTGTCCTCTAAGGGGGAGAGGGCTAGCCTTGGCCAAAAGGAGCGGTCGTTGAGGCTAGCAGGCTTTTAAGCAAGGTGAGGCCCTGAGAGTTAGTCCCACATCGCTAAGGGGAGAGTTTCTGGACTGTTGATAAAGGTTCAGAGGACTTACCAGACAACCAGGCCTTTTTCCCCATGGGAGAAGAACAAAACCGTGCGGGGGTTGGGTGTTATGGGCCCAGTCTTAAGAGTGGACAACATGGTTGTGTGTGGGCCCCTCGAGGTCATTATAGTGGTATCAGAGTGGGACCTTGATCCGGTGTGGGTGGCTAACCGCACGCGGGCGCTCACGTGTGACATGCGAGGACACGTGTCCCCTAATGAGGAGAGGGCTAGCCTTGGCCGATGAGGGTGGGCTGATGAGGGCGGGCCAAAAGGCACAGTCGCTGAGGCTAGCAGGCTTCGAAGTAAGGTGAGGCGCTGAGAGTTAGTCCCACATCGCTAAGGGGAGAGTTCCTGGACTTTTGATAAAGGTCTAGAAGACTTTCCATACAACCAGGCCTTTTCCTCCACGGGGGAAGAACAAAACCGTTCGGGGCCTGGGTATTATGAGCCCCAGTCTCCAAAGCGGATAATATGGTTGTGTGTGGGGCCCTCGAGTTGTTACAGTGGTATCAGAGCGGGACCCTGACCCGGTGTGGGTGGCTAACTGCACGCAGACACTCGCGTGTGAGACGCGGGGACGCGTGTCCCCTAAGGGGGAGAGGGCTAGCCTTGGACGATGAGGGCGGACTAAAAGGCGCGGTTGCTGAGGTTGGCAGGCTTCTAAGTAAGGTGAGGCGCTGAGAGTTAGTCCTACATCGCTAAGTGGAGAGTTCCTGGACTGTTGATAAAGGTTCAGAGGACTTACCATACAATCAGGCCTTTTCCCCCACGGGGGAAGAACAAAACTGTGCGGGGGCTGGGTGTTATGGGCCCCAGTCTCCAGAGCGGACAATATGTTTGTGTGTGGTGCCCTCAGGGTCGTTACAGTAAGCAACTTAGATACTAAGATTTAGTACTCATTAGTTATTATTTATTTAATTATTACTTTTAATTTTATTATATTCTAAATTTACAAGCATTTTTCTTTTCAGATCCACACTAAGAAGTGGAATAGCTTGCAAGCTAAGATCTTAAATGATCTAGTATACGTCCAATACAATTAGCGCATTCATCATCTCAAGAGGATCATTTGAAAATGTAGATATATACAGATCCAAGTGATGACCTCACCTAATTAGATGTTGAGATTGTTGAAGGATTGAGTGAATGTGATGCTCCATCTACTAGGACATATGATTGGTAAATGAGTGGGCAGAGGGGCAACCTCATTTCTCAGCCTCAATAAGAACCAAAAGAGGAAGTTGGAGGAAAGCATGATGATGAGGAGAATGAGGAGGAGGATATTTATATCTCTTAGGGAGATGATTTTGATGACGATCTTGATCTTCTTAATGAGGAAGAATTGCACGAAGATGAAGCTTAAGTCTTAAGTATTAATTCTTAATAGTTACCTGTAACAATCATTTGATTGTTTATTGTTCCTCGATTTATCGGGAGATAATGGTGATGATGATGAGGCCACAAGGTACTAAGGGAGTAGCAAGTAAGGAGACTAGTATTTGTATAGTTTCATTATCACTATATAATTTGTATTTGTATGTTTTTGAATTTCCTTACTTATGTCTAAATAGGGAGCATTTAGTTGATGTTGATTGTGATGATGAGGAGACTGAGGAGGAGGATATTTATATCTCTTAGGGAGATGATTCTAATGACGATCTTGATCTTCTTAATGAGGAAGAATTGCACGAAGTTGAAGCTTAAGTCTTAAGTATTAATTCTTAATAGTTACCTGTAACATTTGTTTTATTTCTTTTATGTAACAATCAGTTGATTGTTTATTGTTCCTAGATTTATCAGAAGATGGTGGTGATGATGATGAGGCCACAAGGTACTAAGGGAGTAGCAAGTAAGGAGACTAGTATTTGTATAGTTTCATTATCATTATATAATTTGTATTTGTATGTTTTTGAATTTCCTTCTTTATGTCTAAATATGGAGCATTTAGTTGATGTTGATTGTTTGGTTTGACCTTAGGTTTTGGACATGTTATTTATTACTTAAGGATTCCATTTTACCTATTTGACTAATATTTTTTCATATCTTTACATTTTTATTTTTATTTTGGATTTTTAAAATTTTGCAATTTATTTTGAATTTTCCTTTTCTTAAAAAATTTTAATTATTTATTTTACATCTTGTAAACTAGCCGCGCTTAGTCCTTCTAGGCGCAAGTTGCACCCCTTGCACCTGGGTACCTCTTAATAGGTATATAATTATTATATAAAATGGCTCCATATTTAACAGATTTTAGTCCTTATTTTATCATAAAGATCACTAATTAGAGTTATTTTAATAATTTGTAAGATAGGCGTACAATTATAAAAAGGATATTTTTGGTATTTCAAACTCTAAAAGATGAATAGTTTAGAGTTTGAGCATCAACATGGGCTTGCCTATAAAATTTATAAATTCTAGAAGTTCAAAATTCTAAAGGGTGTCTGTATCATTTTCAACATATTTAGAAACCTTAAAAGCATTGTTGAACCTTATCCATACAAAAGTGGCTATAAATATCAAAATGTAAGGTGGTAAAACTTTTATGCGTGCTTACACACATTCAACCAGCTTTGGGGAGTTTCAAAGTGAAGCTTGAAAGCCACACACGTTAAAGGAAGTATGCATGTGAAGTGCACTCAAGTCGGGGCCTGCCTAAGACTTAAATTCCTCTCTCTTTGGACTTCAAAATGGGAACCACCTATATGTGTACCACAAGTTTTCCATGCAAAGGTAGTGTATCCCACTTAAATCTTCATGAAATATATGAAAGGATGTGTATGATTAGTTGAGCTAAGGAGGGGGGAGTGAGAAAAAAAGGGAAAATCTATCATTAGTTTTCACTTGGGAATTTCAAGAAAGAGTAGCTTAGATCATTCCACATCTAAGATTAGGATGGACTAATAGAAAGCAGCCATGCAAAAAAGGGAAGACTGAACCATGATTTATGGAGAAAAATTTGGTGGGCTGCCCACCATTTTTCAAGGAGAACAAAATGTATTCTCCTTAGATAAAAACATGTTTTTTAACTAAATCTCATTGGTTGGAGATAAAAATAATGGGACAAGGAGAAAATAAGGGAGAAGAATTAGTTTGGATAAGAAAATCTCTATAGAATCCTAGCCATCCATCTTAAGGCATACCAATCCAACAAATGAGAACGAATGACCCATAAACAATACTTTTTTGGATATAGGACTTCAAGGAAATCTCAATTAGTCATCCTAGGGTTTAAACATGATCTAATGGATGGGAATGAAGAAGGGAAACATGAAAATCCTAGCTGTCATACCATCCCATCTCACCATTAAAGCCAAGCATCACACTTGATCTCAACCATCCATCCTAGGTTACATTCTAAAGTACTTCAAAAAGCAATGCTACAAAAAAAAAATACAATGGAAGCTTCCTAGATGTGATAAGAGGGAGAAAGGATAAGGGAGAGGAAGGATGAGGATGGAAGGGAGTTTCCAATAGGGAACTTCCACCTTCTCTTCCCGCACTATGTAAACACCATAAGGAGAAAGCCCATGTGTGATTCTCATGATTCCATGATTCTCCCCACTCCATCGTCTTCCAAATGAAAGAGAGAGAGAGAGGAGTAGGGAGAGCCTTTAAGGAGACCCTTTATACTTGCTAACCACACATAGTAGCCCATTATTAGAATAGTACTCCAAGGTAAGATCTTAGTAATCTTTTCATTCAAGCCATCCCCCACTTATATTTCTCTCCATGTTCATTTAAAGCATCATTTCTATTTACCCTTTGAAAACCATGCACCACACATCCTTTTTTTTACCATCTCCCTTGTCATCTTCAAGTACCACCATCACACATCCCCTTTGTCCTTTCCATACTTTTATCTTTTTCAAGCACCTCACTCATCTCCCTTAAATGAACTCACCATATTCTCTTTCACCATATTTTCCATTGTCTTTTTAAGTAGCTTACTCAAGGACCTCTCTCCCCTTCCATTAGAAATCTAATGCACCATACTTTTCTCTCTTAACATCTCCCTTGTCATCTTCACGCAGCTCATTCATCTTCCATTAATCATCAATGCATCATCCTATCCAAGTTATTCCTCTCTCTTAAACTTGCAATTCTTGACCACCTAAACTCCACACAACACATCTTTTGGCAATAAACCACCCATCCAATCCTTTCTATCCTCCCATGCATCTCCTTTATCCATCATATCCCTTAGTCTTCCTCACCTTGGATGAAAGTTGTTGAGATCTTTACCTAGGTTAGTGGCTTGAATGGTGGATGAACCCTATCTTTTCTTGGTGATACACCAATGCTATGTTATAATCAGACAACAGGAAAGCGCGGTGGTAGTGTGCGGACTAGCAATTTTTTTCGAGGATTTCCTTTGAGTGACGCAGAGGAGTGCTTGGATGATCTTGTTCTAACCCATAGTTTTTCTTTTATTTGCTTATGTTTAGTTGTTCATAATTCTCTTTTGTATTCATGCATTTTAATGACGTGGTCTCTTTCATTTTTTGTTTATGATCATGTTTCTTTTATGCTTTGTTCTTTAGATACTTATGCTAATGGTTAAGAATAATTTAGTTTTGTTATTTTTTTCTTGTTAAGTAATTTCCCTAGGCTTTAAAATGAGAAATACATATTATAATAGGTATTTTTAAGATTAGATTATCATAGGTTAAAAAGGTGGCTTATTATTGATATCAGTATCCTGGCGCTCGAGGTTTACTTACCTAGAAAAATAGGGATACTAGTTACAGTAAAAAGAGGGTAATAATACAAGAATCTTTGATAGTCAGTACCCTAAGAAGGTTGACTATACTTTGAATAAGTATAGTGCAATGTAAAGAAATTTGTATTAAGAAAATATTTAAAGAGAGCTTTAAAAAGAAATATTTTTCATGTATTATAAACATCGTGTTTTTAATTACAAGAGAGAATATAACCTAGATAGCTTAGTTCTTAAAAGCATTGATTTCTAATGTATTTAATTTTTTATTCCTAGGCTTAGGTTTAGTTTCTAGCATTTTATGTAATTTTTTGTGATTTTTAACAATTTAGGTAATTAATTCTATAAATTATTTGGCTACGTTAAAATAACTAAATAGATTTATAGTTAAAGTTAGTTAATTTTTGTGGATCAACTAATACTTGTCCTATCTATGTTATAGTGTACCCATGCACTCGAGATTATTTTTAAAACTTATCAAGTTTTTAGCATGGTTACAGAGATTCACAACAAATTTTTATTAAAATCTAGGTTACTTACTTTACTACTATTCATTGAGTTTAGTGTTGCATTCATTTTGGTTTCTTTTTTCATTTATTTTTTGTTATTCTTGTGAATTTTTGGGTTCTTAGTTCTATATTTACTTTTTTACAAGAATTTGGAGTGGGAATTGAAGGAAATTAGGATAGTTTATAAATTTCTATTTTAAGTGAATTGTAGTGAGGATGTGAATGTATTTTATTTAATCATAATATTTTTAAATTAAAGGATTTGTAATAATACAAGTCAAGGGTGGGCCATCTGACTTGGAAGAGGAGGTGGCATGTATATGGACCCACCCTTTGTACAAAAATACTTTATTTAAGACCTCATTGTAAGCTATCTTAACTTCTTTACATTTCCTAGCATTAGGATTGCATATAATTCAATTTTCATTATTTATATGACAGTGTAACTCATATAGTGTGCATCCATTATATTACATGGCACATTTTACCTAGAACCTTGTATTAGCCAGTACCTATTTAATAAGGATAACCTAAGCTTGGCTATTACCCAAGGACATAAGCTGTTTGGGTTATTATGTTCAGTTTGTTGAGGGCTTGACCCCTAGTTAAATATCATATAGGTAGTTGCATTTGTGGGAATGTGCTTGATTGAGTAGTAAGGGCAATCACCCCAACAAGATTAAGGGTGAATTTCATCACCATCCCTTGGCCCACCTACGTTAAACATCACCTTACATGCAAGCCTAGCCTTAATGATTAAACTAAAATCAATCTAGAAGAGACCTTAGCAGCTTACGAGCTCATAACAGCCTCTTGGAAGGAGGCAACCTATTGCCACCTAGTGGAACCTACTTGGTCAACTACACTAATATTTAAACAAGTAGCATTGCTAACACATTCGATGACTAAGATCAACTATGGCTCATTAAGGAGGGTGTAAAGTGGTTGGTCATGGTAGGATCTAATTGGTAAGCATTATAGCAAGTCCGAAAGAGAGGAGGAGCTACCTAAGTTAGAAATAACCTAAAAGTTACTCCCCCAAAGAAAATAAAAAAAATTCAACTCTTTCGACTTGTTTGTATTTGGACTAGGATTAATTGTGTGCCTTTGAATGTGCATTATATAGCTTAGGTTCTCCTTAGTTTAAAAAAGAAGAAGAAGTAAAAGTACTCTTTCATTGTATATAATGATTTATTATCAATATGTATAAAGTTGAGTACATTTTACGACACTATTTTTTAGTATAGGCTAGGTCTTCGGTTATAGAACTTAGACTTAGTGCTTTTAGATCCAGAGATTGAATGGACCATAAGGCAAGGGTTAAGGAATCTAGTAGATATTAATCACAATGCCTTAGATATGACCAACGAAGTAAAGGAAAGAAAGCCATTATGACACTATTTTATTCCACAACCCCTTGGATACGATGATATATATGAGATAGGGGCTACTCCTAATCTATTTAATAAAATAGATAGATTGGTAGATGGGGTGGATAAAGTAGATAATCTGATTAATACAGTGGATGCCTTTGTATTAGCTAAAGAGTCATCTATGCAAGCTCAGTATGAGGTTTGTTCCTTTTGTGCTAGTCCAATGCATCCAACTACTTTGTCTCCATCAAGTCTTAGCATCTAGAATACTTTATGGAGCAAAGGAATGTAATGAGTGCATTCCAAAACCTTAGGAAAAACTTCTATTCTAAGATTTGCCATCTTGGATGGGATAGGCATCCCAACTTCTCATGGTCTAGAGATAATCAACCTCTCTCATGATTTAGTTCTACAATAACTTAATCCACAATAGGAGTTTCCTTCACAATAGAGGAAACACTCTTTAGAAGAGATCCTTAGTTTGTTTATGCAGAGCACTTTAGAATTTCAAAATGAGGTAAAGCAAACTATGGAGGCCCACTCACAATCTATAGCACAGTTGGAGTTCCAAATGGATTGGATATCTACTGCATTTTTTGAAGGAGAAAAGGAAACCAACCTAGTTGACGATAATGACAAGCCCATTAATACTTCGAGACCATTATGAGACAATGAGTTTAGTTAATACACCATCCCTACCATTCTCTATCAAAGATCCACTTGAGACATGTCTCAGTCATTTTAATTTTGATGTAGATAGTTTCATTGATGAAGTGAATCATTTACTAGATACTACATCATTAATGAACAGTTCTCAATGGCAAGCCCGAGTAGGACCCATTATAGCTCTTGAGATTAAATTTAAGCCATATCGTGAAGAAGCACCTGATTTGGACCTATAACCTTTACCAAATAGTTTACCATGTGATGATTTAGGTTCATATGAAAACGTACATGTGATTGATGTTCTAGCCCAACATCATCTAGCTTTGGGGTATACATTAGTAGTTACTAAGGTTTATCCTCACCATTTCTTTGCATCCAAAGGAACATGAATATCCCTTATGGGAGATGTAGATCCTACTTAACCCTGCAAGGGAGGAGAAATTTTATATATTGTATGATATGAGCACTGTTATTCCTCAATTTGGCAACCATTGGGATTATTCATCTGAAGTTGGTCCTAAGAAATTAAGAATCATGATGGTCTTTCATGTCCTTATCTTATCACGTCCATGCATTTTAGGGTGAAAAACGTATATTGACTACCTTGAAGTTCTTAAATGGAACAAGAAACTCCTCCATTTAATTGCTAGATTAGGATTAAGATAGATTAGATTACCTAGTAAGGTTTAGGATTAAGGTAGAGTAGATTAGTTAGTTAGTTTAGTTTTAAGATCATATTAGTTTTACATTTACACTAGCATTCAATGTATATTAATGTTACATTCAATAGACACATCAACAAATCAATGAACTATCTTGGGACTGTAAGTACTATCTTCTCATCCTTTCCTCTCAAGTTTATTATTTTCATTTGTCCATGGATGTAGTTTTAAACATTGAGGACAATGTTTAATTTAAGTTTGGGGGTGGAGAAATTCAAATTTTGATGCATTCATTTAGGTTTCTAGAATCATTCTATTGAGATTTAGCTTATCAATAGATTTGTATACAATTAGTCATCATTTTATCCTTCTTCTAATGTGTCCATGAAGAATTAAACTTAAAATATTCATTGTCCAAGATAGCTACATGTATATAGTTTAAGTTGAAAAGAAAATAAAACTTAGAGATCCAGAAGAAGATAAGTGGAGACTTATAACCCAAGTGAGTATTAGATCCATTCTTCCTTTTTTTAGGGTTATATATAAATCCAAAATTTTCTTCATGGAGATTAATTTTGTAGTTGGTCTCATTAATCTTTCATTTTGGTCACCTATTGGAAAATCACAAAAGACTACCATATATCTCTTAAGTTTATGGTTATTTCATGTCATATGAACCATAGGAAACAATAGAGGCCACCCTTGGTAAACCTAGAGCCTTTAGCCATCCTTATGTTAATTTTTGATAGTTAGCCCCTTGAGTGTTTAAAATATAACCCTTTTCTTTGTTATCCAGATAGTCATTACCTATACTCTTCCCCTATAATATACCCATTACCTAGTTGTTTTGGACATATATAAAGATGATTGAAGAACATCTAGAGAAAAGTGTAAATAATACAATTCAAGAGATAACATTAAAAGAAAAATAAGTTCAATAAAGGCTATATATAAATTCAACTTAAAAAGAAAAAGAAAAAGATAGCCAATGAAGAAGAATGTTCACTCTTATTAAAAGAAAAATGAAAGAAAAGTTGTAAATACATTTTAGAAGACCTTTGCATGTTCTTTCAAAACATCTTTGTTTATATTTATAGTCATTTCTTTGATAACCCTTACCTAAGCATTTGTTTCATCCCAATGAAAGACTTAACTTGATCTTAGGAGTAGTATGGCATGGGTGTAATTATAAACAAATAGGAAAATTGGTAGAGTATAACGTTCTTAGTAGTTGATATGCTTTCATGAGACCATTATCATTCTTTCTAAGCTATCATTCTTTTGTATGAAATATGTGAGATTTTTTTATTTGATGAACAATATTTTACTATCATTCTTATGTATAGAATATGTGATAATTTTTTATTTGATGAACAATATTCTACTCTCATAATAATGAGAGATTTACACCTTTTTAAGTGACTTCCTTCTAAGTATTAAGAATATACTATGAGATCTGAAGTTGATGCATATTTTTAATGGTAATTTAGATTATATTTTACTTGGAGACCGATAATTATGTATATATTAGCTATATTCACACACTCACATTTTGAGATTTAATGAATTAATGAGATATCTTTAGTATAGGGGTATGATTTTGAACTTTTTGCTCACTCTTATTAGCAGGTTAAAGTTAGGTATTTAATATGAGCAAAATAGAAAAAATTTCTCTCACATAAGGACTTTTATGAAAGTTTTGAAAAATGTTTATTGGTATCATTTTAAAAATCCATACAAGACAACAACTTGTCCACTAGGTGTAAACCTAGGATTTTAAAGGTTTTTTGATTATGCTAAATGCAAATGATAGTACGTACAAAAGTAGCTAGGAAGTTTTAGATTTTTTATTTTCTATTTTAGTAGTTATGCTCAAGGACTAGCAAAATATATGTATGAGATTATTTAATAGGTATAGAATTATTATATAGAATACCTTTATATTTAGCAAGTGTTAACCCTTATTTTATTATAAAGATCACTAATTAGGGTTATGTCCATATTTTGCAGGATTAGGGTACAATTGTAAAAAAAGATACTTTTGACATTCTAAACCCTAAAAGATAGATAACTTAGAGTCTGCACATCAATATGGACTTGTCTATCAAATTTAGGAATTTTGAAAGTTCAAAATGCTAAGAGGGTGTTAGTACTAATTTTAGCATATTTAGAAACCCTAAAAGCAATGCTGAACTTTATTCGCTCAAAAGAGGCTATAAATATCAAAACATAAGGTGAAAAACTTTTATGTATGCATACATGCATCCTACCACCTTTGGGATGCTTCTAAGTGAAGAGAGCCACACACATCAAAGGAAGCATGCATGTGAAGTACACTCAAGCAGGGTCCACTGGAAACTTCAATCCCTCACTTCCTCTCCCTAAATTTCAAAATGGATACCACCTACATGTGTACCATGAATTTTTCATGTAAAGGTGGTGCATCTCACTTAAATCCATGTGAAATACATGATGGGATGACTATGATTGGTGGAGAAAAATAAGGAAGGATGAGAGATACAGAAAATAAGAAATTTACTATCAATTTTCATCTAAGAATTTCAAAAAAGAGTGGCTCAGATCATTCCACATATAAGATCATCTTAAATTAACTAATGAAAAGCCATTTGAGTTAGGATTGACTATTATAAAGAAGTCATGCAAGACAAAAAAGACTAAACCATGATTGGTGGAGAAAATTTTGGTGGGCTGGCCCCCATTTTTCAAGGAGTTCAAAATGTGTTCCTCTTAGATGGAAACATATTTTTCACTTAATTCTCATTGCCTAGAGATAAAAAAGGTTGACTCGGGAGAAAATAAAGGAGGATAATTAGTTTGGTTAAGAAAATCTCTATGGAATCCTAGCTATCCATCTTAAGGCATTCCAATCCAATGGATGAAGAGGAATGAGCCATAAAATAATGCCTTTTTGGATATGGGACTTCAAGCAAATCTCAACCATTCATCCTAGGGTTGAACATGACCCAATAGAAGGAATGAAGAAGGAAAACATGAAAATCCTAGCTACCATACCATCCCATCTCACCATCTAGGCCAAGCATCACACTTGATCTCAATCATCCATCCTGGGTTACATCCAAAGCACTTCAAAAAGAAAGGCTACACTATTTTTTTCAAGGGAAGCTTCCTAGATGTGATAAGGGGGAGAAAGGACAATGGATAAAGGAGAGGAAAGCTTAGGATGGAAAGGAGTTTCCAATAGGAAACTTCCACCTTCTCTTCCCTCGCTACGTGAGACACCATAAGGAGAAAGCCCATGTGTGATTCTCATGATTCTCTCCACTCCATGGTCTTCCACGTGAAAGAGAGAGAGGAGTAGGAACAACCTTTGCAAAGACCCTCTATCCTTGAAGACTAAATGTAAAACTCCATTAGGAGAGGAGTACTCCGTGGTAAGATCTTAGTGATCTTTTCATCCAAGCCATCCCCCACTTATACTTCTCTCCCATCTTCATTTAAAGAATCACGTATATTTCCCTTTGAAAACTACACACCATACTTTTTTTTTTTACCACCTCCCTTGTCATCATCAAGCACCACCATCACACATCCCCTTTGTCCTTTCCATAATTTTGTCTTTTTCAATCACCTCATTCATCTCCCTTAAATTAACACACCATACTCTCTTTCACCACTTTTTCCTTTGTCTTTTCAAGCATCTTACTCAAGCACCTCTCTCTCCTTCCATTAGAAATCCAACGAACCATACTTTTCTCTTTTACTATGTACCTTGTCATCTTCAAGCAGCTTACTAATCTTCCATTAATCACTAATGCATCATCCTATCCAAGACATTCCTCTCTCCTAAACATTCAAGCCTAACCACCCAAACTCCACCAAATGCATCTTCCATCAATAAACCACTCATCCAATCTGTCTATCCTTCCATGTGTCTCCTTTAGCTATCATTTCCCTTAGTTTTTCTCAGCTTATATAAAAGTTGTTAAGTTCTTTACCTGGGTTAGTGGATTGAGTGGTGGATGTCCCCTAACCTTGTTTGAGTTACACAAGGAGGTTATGTCATAAACGGACAATAGAAAAGTATGGTGGTAGTGTGGAGCTAGCAATTTTTGCCGAGGTTTTCCTTCGAGTGGCATGGAGGAGTACTTGGGCGATCTTGTTCTAACCCATAGTTTTTATTTTATTTGCTTTTGTTTAGTTGTTCATTTGTAATTCTCTATTGTATTCATGCATTTTAATGAAATAAATTCTTTTATTTTTAGTTTATGATCATGTTTCTTTTATGCTTATTTCTTTAGATGTTTATGTTAGTGGTTAAGAATAATTTGGCTTTGTTTATGTTCATTTGTTAATTAGTTTCCTTAGGCTTTAAAATGAGAAATACATATTAGAATAGGTATTTTTAAGATTAGATTATTCTAGGTTAAAAAAAAAAGTGGCTTATTATTGATATTTGTATCTTAGCACTCTAAGTTTACATGCCTATTGATTACTTGAAAAATAGGGATATCTTTGATAGACAGTACCATAAGAAGATCAATTGTACTTTGAATAAGTATAGTGCCATGCTAAGAAATTAATATTAAGAAAATATTTAATGAGAGATTTAAAAAGAAATAATTTTTGTGTATTAGAAACATCATGCTTCTAATTACATGAGTAAAAATAACCTAGATAGCTTAGTTCTTAAAAGTATTAATTTCTAATGTATTTGAGTTTTGATTCCTAGGCTTAGGTTTAATTTCTAGCTTTTTATGTAATTTTTTATTTTTAGCAATTTAGAAAATAAATTTAATTAAATAAATTATTTTACGATGCTAAAATAATTAAAATATTTTTTAATTAAAATTTGTTAATTGTAGAGTCTTTGTGGGTCGACTTGTACTTGCCATGTTTATGTCATAATGGACCCATACATTTGCAATTATTTCCAAAACACATCACAACTACATAGAGAATGAGAAAGCGCATATTCAGAGGTTAGGGAAAATATAAAAATTTAGACAAAAAATAGCTAAAGGATATTTAGAGGTTAGGGAAAATATAAAAATTAAGAGAGTGGTGGAAAATAGGTAAGGAATTTTCTTATTTTTAATTCAATGCAAGAGAGGAAATTAAAGTGTTTGAATTTGCTAGTTGTTTCCACTTTAGAAGTAGAATTTACACCATCATATAACTCCATATTGTATACATTAATCCTCATATTTAGCATTATCCACTAAAGAAGGGGGCCTTCTTTTATATTATAGTGTATATAGGTGAAAATTAATAAGCCTTAAGATTTTGTAAAAGAAGAAGACCATAGCTTTGAAATTAAAATATGGATATCTAATTTGTAAAGCATTTGATTAAATGAATATTGACCTCTATGGAGTATCTTACAAATTTGAACTTCTAGTTATGGGGAATGCTACAATATTTCACATCAATAGGGGAATTAGTAGTATGAATTGTAGTTAGGTTGTGCATCATGCATTTAGTTAGTTGATCTATTGGAAGGGCAAGATTTTGGCAACCACATAGCAGCAATGATGATACATGCAAGATTTTATCCTATAATTTAACTTTATAACTTTGGCAAGTTATAATTTTCACCATCTTCCCACATACAATCAAGATTTTTTTTCCTACTGAAATATGAAATGTGAATTCCTTTTCAATTTTCAAGCATCATGTCTAAAACTTGGTTGTTTACTCTTCCTCCTTTTTCTAAAAGAAAAATGAAAATAGACATGGCAACTAGTGGCCTTCCTTCCTCTTTCTATTTTTTCTTCTTCTAGTAAGCCAAAAAATACTAAAAGGCTTAGGTTATGTACTTAAAGAAGATGGAACTCGAGGAGTTCTACTTTGTATTTTATTTATGTCAGAGACCTATTGTAACTTGTATAAAATGATTACTACAAAATTTCGTTATTTATCAAATTATTTGAGCACTTGGACCTTAATTTTTCTTGTGCTACATAGGTATTTTTGAATTATTTTATTTTTATCTTATGTTAGAAGTTGAATGAATGTGCCCCCAAAGGATTTGCTTTACGTATCCTCTCTTTTTCAGCCACATAGTATTTGTATCCCAATTCCTTAAACTTCTAATTCAATTGAATTCCCTTATCTTTTGCTACTTCACTTTTGAGCATGATACATGTTTAGCTTGACATTGGAAGTCAGAAGAGATTTTCACCCCTTATAAACACTCTCCCATTTCATTACATTATTTTCAAGAGCACACTCTTCAAATGATGCACGCTCAATACAATTTTAGATGTCACTCAACCTAAGCCCATCAGGATGGACGGTCCATGGGCTGGTACATCCAAGTGCTTGCTTGGCCCATCAAGCTAGTTCTAGGTTGTCCAACCCATTGTTGGACAAACAATCAATGATGACTAGGACCATCCAACCTGTGTGCACTAAACAGGAAAGGTGGTGGGCTTTCCTAGCTATGTACATAGGCTAGTTTTTGGCCTCCCTTGGGAACCAAGCTAGGTTCTTTATTGTCCAAGCACCCAACTCTCCATAAAGGGGGTGCTTAAGCCATTCTTCCTTGTACCAAATCCTCTCTCCCTAGTGCTCTTTAGTCTCTAGGAAATTCTTTCTAGTAGAGACATCTCTCTCTCTCTCTCTCTCTCTCTCTCTCTCTCTCTCTCTCTCTCTCTCTCTCTCTCTCTCTCTCTCTCTCTCTCTCTCTCTCTCTCTCTCTCTCTCTCTCTCTCTCTCTCTCTCTCTCTCTCTCCTTGAGTTTGCTAGTTGTGTGCATCACTCTATTTTTTTTTTTTGGGTTTTTTTAGAGTTTACTAGTTTTGTGCATCACACTATAATCTTTTAGTTTGTTTTGAGTTTGCAAATTTTGTGCATCACTTTATTAATTGTTTTGTCTCTTACAGTTTACCTATCTTGGCATCACTCTTCAAGGGTTTTTAGTTGCGATAATCTCTGGTTCTAAAGTTTGCCCTTTCTGGCATCTCTTGAAGGGTTTTGAACTTGTGAAAATTTTCTTATTCTCAATTTCTCTTGAAACTTTGATTTCTAATCCATTTGATCTCATATCTGAAGTGAGCTCAATTTCTAATTTAGTTTCTCTTTGAGAGGTTATTAAGTTTCAAAGAGTGATTCAGATACTATATTTTTATAGAATTCATATTGGAGACAAAATATTGACTGAATATGATCATATGAATTAGCTGAGGGGTGACTGGAGTCTATCTTGGTTTAATCTAAAAAACATAGCTGCCATATTCGTTGCACTTATAGGGAGGATTCAACTATCTTCAAGAAGATAATATAAGCATGCATGTACCTGTGGACCCAGTTATTAAATGCATTTTGAAAGTCTTTTTCAAAAATCAGGATTCTTGATTTGAAAACTTCTTTTGAAAACAAATGTTGAAAACATTTTACTTTGAGAAAACAATTTTCCAAAACCCCGAGTGTCATTCTAAACACAAAAACTTGGATTTAATAGTGGAATGATCATGCAATGCGATACACCAAATAGACACATAGATGGCCATCAAAATATATTTGGAGATTCAGCCTTGACACCATTATAATTAAACACATTTAAGAACTTCAAAATTCAAATCTTTCAAGTACAAGTAATTTAAAAATAGGATAACCAAATCTTCCCAAAATTTCATCCATACACAGCCACAGTCCAATATGTGCATTTTATACATATACATCCACTTTAAGATTATAAAGTCACAATTGAATAGTTCACAATCCATTCATTACTTCTAATAGACAAAGTAAAAAACCCTATGCAATGTACATAAGTGGCAAGTCTCATGCTACTATAATTCTCATCCCAAAATTTCATTTTCAACTCGAATCACCTTTCTTTCAAGTCACTTCTTGGAATTTGAGATACTGTAAACAATTATAATATCTCAGCAAGCTATTGCTTGTGTAGGTGATTAACATATCATTTATAGTTTTCATGGTTTCAAATACAATGAAATATCCAAGCCAAGATGTTGTAATATAGTCATTAATATATTTTAATTCAAATTCTAAAAAAAGTATGATGCTTTTATAAAAATCATAATGATATGAACCCATCACTGTAATCAAATCTCATCAAAGAGTAAAAAATGTATCCAGATGAAACATAAGTGCAAAACTTGCAACAAGTCCATGCCAATGTAATCCACGTCATTTACAATATACTTAGAAGCATGCTATGAAATTAGAGCATCAAAAGCTTGTAAAACACTTTAAATAAGTGTAAAATCTCATCAGCAATAGGGATACCCTATCTCACAAGTCCCATGAGTGTCCCAAACACTCATAATTTGGTCATGCGTACTCATACCAACATCCAAGCATCATCATGCCTTATCAACATAGGGGATCATCACCCTATCGTGCCCATAGTGCCTGGCTACATCCAAAATCATAAAAGAAACACAGACCATCATGCATATACAACCCGGAATTTACCTGTCTATGTGCTCAACTACCGATACCAAAGCAGGGAGACTATGGTCAACATCACATGGGTAGGTGTGGACTTACTCCGATGGGGCCTTCCCATGATTCTCAAATAAAAAAAGTGCCTATCATGGTTGCATCAAGTATCTCAAAATCTTAGATGGTGGGTGGCCAAACCTACAACTCCCACAGTATGATGTCCACTAGGAAAAATCAACTATTTAAAATAGATCCATGAAAAACAAGGTAATAAAATTGGTTCCCCAGTACCCAATATGACTCATTAGTTGTGTACTAATCATCAGTGGAATCAAACCATGGATCATAAATGGATGCTGTGCATAAATCTCATTCATGCATGATTTAAACTACCAAAATCACTAGACTCTCATAATTATGTCATATTATGGATTAAACCAAACCTTGTGTTAATCATATATAAGCATTTCAATGCAATTCAAATGTTTTCAACAAACAATTATTCACTGGCATGTTATCATACTAAAACCAATCATAACAATTCCCATGCTCAATTTAAGATTGCATGTAAATAAACCAAAAGCCATTAAAAATCTAAAAATGCAAGGAACTTAGAGATGTTAAACACCTACCTATCAGGGCAAACTTATTACTTTCACTAGATTTAACACATATGCTGTAGATAAAAGTCAAAATCAAGTATTGAACTCTAACTATGCAACATAACCTGGATAGCATATAAAATATAGTTAAAGTTTGGAATCTAAGTTGAGTGTCCATGTCTGCATAGTGCATCCACACAATCTTTCACCTTAAATATTCATTAACTTAGATTTCACCCATCCCGCCATCGATCAATGGTTTAGATATTCCAAGGTCTATCAATGTTAGATTCAAGCATTGATCAATGATATAAATCCTAAGTGGCATATACATACATACATACATACATACATACATACATACATACATACATACATACATACATACATACATACATACATACATACATACATACATACATACATACATACATACATACATACATAACTATTAGTTCGTCTCCCAATCATAGGTTGCTACATTAGATTTCTAAGATGGACAGTTAGATGATGACAAACTTGTCGATCTATCCTCAAATCATGTGGATTTGAGTGTCTGGTGCTAGGATTCACCAATCGATGGCTTTTTTTTTTATCACAAATCATATGTATTAATGTGTATTGACCACTAATCTCATCAGATATGATCTCGAGGCATTCAACTCATTGGTTGACATTTTTGACAATAGATTCATGACTCAGATCTATGCATGGATGGTTGATCATGTGGTTTAATAGCTAACCATCATAGATTGGAGTCAAATCTATTTTAGAATGTGTCAAAGCTTCACTGATCAAAGATTACAATTAGGGGTTTTACTCAGAATGAAATGAGGAACAATATGTGATATGTTTTTAAAATAACCCCAAGTTCACAGATTTACTATAGCAATGACACGATAAGTACGGGACAATCGATAAAAACTACAATTAATGATTTTTAATTAAAAATATATTTTAACAACTTTAACTTAGCCAAATAATTTATTTAATTACCTAGAATGATAAAAAAAAAATCATAGCAATCACATAAAATTCTATAAATTAAACCTAAGCTAAGTAATAAAAACTCAAATATATTAGAAATCAATAATTTTAAGTATTAAGTTATCTAGGTTACTTTTACTCATGTAATTAGAATTACGATGTTTCTAACATGTGAAAAATATCTCTTTTAAAGCTCTCCTTAAATATTTTCTTAATACTATTTTCTTAACATAGATCTATAATGAATGTCCAAATTTGTATAAAAATGTCCAATTAATTACCTATGTATTATAACTTCTAGGAGTAAATTAAGACTTTTGGTCAAAATTTATAACATATGCATTTAGACCTAAAAGATCAAATATTTGATAATTTGTAGGTTTAGAATATACTCTGAGGTAAGTATGTGATTAATCATATTTTTTATAATTTATTTAGAGTTTTTTATTTTTGAAGAAAGGGAGATGATGATCTAATGGCCAAGATTGATCTAGATGAAAATTGACGATCAAGATAAAAAGATAGAGTCAAAGCCTCAAAGTCATCAATTCAAAATGAGATCAAGGATCTTGGTCATCTTAAGATCACTTGAAGATGGAATAGAAGGAGTTAAACAAGACCAAAGTGGGCCCATGCACATGCAATGCAAAGTTCACCACCTTTGCATGGGTTTCACTTAAGCCGCTTAAGCATATTTAGGCCATGAACAGGGTGACAAACTTAGTAGCCAAGACAACCACGAAAGCCAAGGATTTGATCCACCAAGCTAAGGTAAAAAGCCATCAAATCCAGCCATGAAGCTAAGCCAATGGAGCTTTCAAAGTTAGCTATCTAAGTCATATAAGTTAAGCTAAATGTAAGGCTATGATTGGAGGAAAATCCAAGAATTATTCTTGAGATTTATGGAGACATTTGAAAGATAATTAATGAAAAAATCACTAGGATAAGGTAGCATGTGGACCAATAGGAAGAGTCCCCTTTATTTTTTATGTTTTCACTACTTTTTTCTCCCTTTCCACCTCATCACTAAGATGCACCACGAATTTTACTTTCCATTCAAGAGTCCTATCTTTTCAAGACTTCCTCACCTTCCTAAACTCCCATCCAAACTAATTCCCACTTCCTAGAAAATCACTTGGCCAAGCAATTTTCCCCACCTCATCTCTCTTTCCTATTTTTTTCCTATCACTTTCTTTCCTCCCATCTTCTTATCTCTTTCCTACCTCATCCCAACCAACCCACTTTCCATATGTTAAGGGGCTTCCATGATTTTTGAAGAGGGAGACAACCCTTCCTAACAAAGTGGCATCTTCCACCTTAGAACAAGCAAAGAGGAAGCCACCTATTCCACCTTTCCATCTTAAAAAATCCTAGCTACCCACTTATCCTAACCATCCAATTTACTTGTTTTCATCCCCACCATACCTTTATCTTAGGTAAATATAGGGGAAAAAGTTATAAAGGACCATCAAAAACCTAGGATTAAGATCATCTCCCTTTGGAAGAAAAAGATGCCTCCTTCACTTTGAGGAGGGTGTTCTTTTCCTTCTCCCATTCTTTCACCTTTTTGCCTTGACACCTTTGTGTGGTTGCTATTCTTTCTAAGGTGTGCTACTACTTCTCAAAGTGTTCCATGCTTAGCCTTGATCTTGTAGTTCTTCTTTGAAAGGTTGGTTTGTTCCTTTGATCTTCATCTCTTTTGAATTGGTTTTAACTTTCATTGTTATTAGTTGAATGCTTATTTCATTTCCTTAGTTCTTTTTGGTTGTGATTCAAGATTCAAAGTTAGTTTTTCCCTTGAAATGACAGAGAAGTAAAGGTCACTTTGGATCTAATCTCCTCCTTGCTTAAATCTTTTGTTGGTGCTTCCATTCTGATGCTTCTTTCCTAATAGTTATCTTCAATGGTTCACATGAAACTTTCTCGAGATTTGGATAGTGATTAAGGTGTATTGAAGGATTATCTTTGGATTATAATTTCTTAAGCATAGTGTGCCTATTCCATGAATAGAATGCACCATCTTTTGTAATGCTACTTCTTTTCAATACTTTTAATGATCAATGAAATCTTATTCAATTATTGGATGCTATTGATTTCTTCTTGGGTACTTGTTGCATGTTAGTTAATTGAATTCCTTACTTTAAAATTCCCAAACCATTTAACCAAAGACCTATGAATATCATGCATAAAACTTGCAATGGTGAATGCATGATTTTTGGAGGTTTCTAGGCTGAAGCTAGGATAACGTTAGAACTCTCCTTAGTTTTTGTAGTTCATTAGTTTAATTGCTCATCTCAACAAGCATGAAGGATACTTCCCAAATCATGTTGACACCATGTGTGCAACCCATGAGTGGTATGCATGGTTTTGAATGATTTGGCATTGTTCAAATTCTAGTTCATTGAATCCATTCATATTAAGAAAAGTTAGTTTAATTAGTGTTTGATTGTTAATCTTAATTATATTGTTTAGCATGTTGTTTAATTAGTTGGTTAATTAGTAACGTTTCATTCCTCTAAATTCTATTGCATTCTTAGGATTTGCATGATTAGGAAAGTAGTTGAGTAGTTGTATATTTCCTTAAATTAATTGCTAAATTTCATGCTTCGAAAATTTGATTTAGGAAAGTTATTAAAATTTCATTTTTAAAAAGTTTTCATTTAGAAAATTTTTATTTTTAGAAAGTGTGTTTTAGGAAAGTTGTTAATCTTGGCATGTTTTAAGTTTTATGATAATTTCCATCTTCATGTGTTAAATTTCATTTTTAGTTTAGGAAAAAGTATCACATCCGTTTGATTCCTCGTGGGATCAACCTCCTCACATGAATTATTACAATTGATTTGTGCGATTGTGAGTTTAACTTAATATAAAAAACACTCTAAACTTATTCAAAAGTATAGCTGGTCTCCTTAGGACACTAACTACTAAAGATTCTGGTATAGTCACCATCTTTTTACTATACCTAGTATCCCTCTTATTGAGCAATCATTAACTATGTAAATTTAGAGTGCTAAAATTCTAATATTAATATTAAAGCATTTATTTATCTTAGACTCACATAATAATAAAAATAACTATTGCAAAGTACTTATCATTCTAATCCCTAGATAAACTAATTTAACAAGCAAAGGAATCTATTTTTAATAAGTATAAAAACAAAGCAACATTAACATGGAAAGAAATATTAATCTAAACTAAACAAAAATAAAATTTATTTTACTAAAAGAAATAATTACAATAGATGATTAAATGTAAAAAATACCTTACTTTTGGTGCATCACTCAAAAAGAGCCTAGGGTATTTCTCAACAGCCACAACCCATGGGAAAGATTTTGTACCCAAAACAACATTTAATGCGTGTAATACCAAGAGAGATCGAGTTTTAGAACGGCTTGAAAATGAAAAAATCATAGAGAAATGAATGTTAATGATAGAGGACAGGATGAAAGTATAGTATCATGAATTTTAGATTCAGAAAATGAAGAGAAAATTTTTTAAAAATAAAATAAGATGGAAAAAGAGTAAGGCATTACAATAAAATTGAAATTTGGTGTGAAAAGGGATGGATGGAAAAAGGGGTTAGAATTTGATTTTTTTAATGAAATTTTGTGGAGAGATCTCTTATGTGGTAAAAAATAATAATAAATAAATTTTATGATAAAAAGGTATGCATAAAAAATAAAAATCAAGTAGTGGAAAAAGGTCAGAAAATTGGGGAGAAAAGATTGAAAATAGGGTATGAAATAGACAAATGAATGCAAGGGTTATTTAACGAGTTATAGATGAATATTTTGGTAGTTGATGGAGGACGGTATGAAAGGCTATGTGTGTGATTTTGAAGGTGAGATGAAGAGTATAAATAAATAAATAAAAATTAAATGAAAGAAGTACGATGGAGGAAAAAAAATAAGCCTTCCTTACGTCTTTTCTTCTCCTTGGGAGTTCCTCCCCTTAGGATGTTCTCCCCTAATATTTGATCACTTTGTGGTCCTCTCAGGTTGAGAACTCCTGTTGGTTCTCCCCTCTTTCTTTCTCTCTTCTAAGCTATGGAGCAAGTGAATGGTGAAGTGGAGAATGGAAAGAATAATCCCTTAAATTTTTTGGAGTGGATGGCCTAGGTAAAGGAAGTATAGATGATGAAGAGTTAAGCAAGAAAAAGAGGTTAGAAAGAGAAAAGAGTTGTGGAATCCATGGGGATAAGAATTTTGGTGAGAAGGAAGGGGATAAGGTGGAAAGGAAAGGAAGTATGAAAAAATGGGAAGGGGGATAGGCTAGAGGAATAAAGAGGATAAGAAGGAAGGAAAGAAATCTAGGAAAGTAAGTGGAAATAAAAAGGAAAAAAGGTGGGAGGCGTAGAATGGATTTTTCATTGCATTGGAGTTCAGAAATCTAAGATCAATGCAAGCCATTGGATTGACATAAGTGGTGGAGACCTTTCCTACTTAGGATTTTGATTTGACTTTAAGCCAAGGCCGAGGTGGCTAGAGTTTCATATTTATTTGATCTCTCTCTCCTCAATTAGATCATGCTTGATCCCTAGGATGTATGTTAGAGATCTCTTTAAAGTCCCACGAATAGGATGTAGTTTAATACTTCTTTTCTTCACATATGTCAGATCAGAATGCCTTAGGTTGAACGACTAAGATTTCGGTGACATTTCTTATCCAAACTGATTTTCCTCCTTTATTTTATCATTAGCCCATCACCTTTATCTCCAACCAATCACAATTAGAGAAAAACACATTTTCTCCTTAGGAGAGTATATTTTCTTCTTCTTGAAAAGTGGTGGGCACCCACCAAAATTTTCTCCATTTATAATGGATCAATCTTCTCTCTCCTACATAGCTTCTTCACATTAGTCAATCCTAACTCAAAATTTTTCTCATTGGTTTCTTTAGTATGGTCGTGTATGTGAAATAATCTTAGCCACTCTTTCGTGAATTTCTCAAATGAAAACTGACATTAAATTTCTTGTTTTTTGTCTCTCTCCTCCCTCCTTATTTTTCTCCACCAATCATACTCATTTATTCATATATTCCATGCGGATTTAAATGGGATGCACCACATTTGGATGAAAATTTTGTGGTACACATGTAGGTGGTCCCCATTTTGAAGTTTAGAGAGAGAAAGTTAGGGTTTTTAGTCTCCAATGGACCCTGACTTGTGTACTTAACATGCATGCTTCGTTTGACATGTGTTACTCTTAAGCTTCACTTAGAAGCTCCCCAAAGGTGGTCGAATGCATGTACGCATGCATTGAAGTTCTACAACCTCATGTTTTGATATTTACAGCTTCTTTTGTGTGAATAAAGTTCAGTGAAGCTTCTAGGGTTTTGCTAAAAATGATATCAACTTCTATTTTGCATTCTGAACTTCTAGACTTCATTAAATTTGATAGGTAGCCCATGTTGATGTTTGGACTCTGGATTATGCATCCTTTAGGGTTTAGAATACTAAAAATACCTTTTTTACAATTGTACCCTAATCTTGCAAAATGTGAAAATAAACCTAATTAGTGATCTTTATGATAAAATAAGAGATAAAACCTACTAAATATAGAGGTATTCTATGTAATAATTCTATACATATCAAATACCCCTAGATTTATATTTTGTTAGTCCTCGAGAAAAACTACTAAACTAGAAAAAAAATCCTAACCACTTTCACAGGTGTTATTATTCACATTTAGCATATGCAAAAAGCCCTTAAATCCCTACGTCACCCTTAGTGGATGAGTTTTACTCTCATAAGGGTTTCCAGAAATGATAGACGTTTTTTTATAACTCTTATGGAAGTCCTTTATTTATTTGAGAAAATTTTCTTCTATTCAACTTATATTAAATAGCTAACTTTAGCTTGCAAATGAAGATGAACAAAAAGGTCAAAAATCCTACCCTTATGCTAAAGGTATCCCATTATTTTATTAAACTTTGAAATATGAGTGTGTGCTATAACTAATATATAATTATTAGTTTCCAAGTCAAATATAACCTAAACTACCATCCAAAATGTGTCCTTTGACTCAAATCCCACATGATATTCTTGTCACTCAGAAAGAAGTTTGTAGAAGTGGTTGTGCTCTCATTAATATGTGAGTACAATGATGTTCATCAACTCTAAAAATCTTATATATTTCATACAAAAGAATGATAACTTAGAAAGAATGATAATGGTGTTATGAAAGGATATCAACTACTAATAATATTATACTCTACCAATTTTCTTTTTTGTTCATAGCCATATCCAAGTCATATTGCTCCTAAGTTCAAGTTAGGACTTCTACTAGGATGAAATAAAGACTTAGGTAAGGTTTATCAAAAGAATGAGTATAAAGGTAAATAAAGAATATTTTGAAGAATATGCTAAGGTCCTCTAACATGAATTCATAATCTTTTATTTTCATTTTTCTTCATAAGAGTGAACATTCTTCCTCATTAGCTATCTTTTTCTTTTCAATTGACTTTATATATAACCTATTTGAAGTTTTCTTCTTTTTAACCCTTTTTTATGTTCATTTTTTGAATTGTATTGTTCATAATTTTTCTTCAAAATCTTCAACCATTTCTACATATTTTCAAAACAACTAGGTAATGGCTATCATATAGGGATTCAATATAGGTACTGGTTGTTGGGTTCACATGGAAAATTCTTATTTTAAAGGCTCATCAAGGGTTTAACTAGTGAAAAATAATATGGGGAAGGCTAAAGGCTCTAGGTTTATCAAGGATAGCCTCTATCCTTTTCTAGGATTCATATGAGTTAAAGATTACCATAAACTCAAGAAATATATGGTATAGTCTTGTGGGATTTATAGTTGACCAAAACAAAAAATAATGAGACCAACTAGGAAATTACATTTGCTAAGAAAAATTTTGAATTTTTTGTATAACCCTCAAAAAGGAAGAATGGCTCAAAAACTCACTTGTATTATAAGTCTCCACAGATCTTCTTCAGGATCTTTAAGTTATGTTTACTTCTCAACTTAAACTATATATATGCTATTTTTTGCATCAACTGCTTCGAGTTTAACTTTTCATGAAATACTTTAGCAAAAAGGATAAAATAATGAACTAATTGTATACAAATCTATTAATAAGCTATATGCTCAAAAGATTGACTAAATATTCAGAAAACTCAAATTCTCATCTTAGCAAAGGAACTTACCATAAAAATTCTTATTTCTTTTAAAATTTTAATTTTTTAAAAATAAAATGACTTTAAAAACTTAAATGAACACATCAAAATTTGAAATTCCCTGCCTTGAGACTTAAATTAAACACTGTCTTTAATGTTTAGAGCTACATAACATGGAAAAATAAAAATAATAAACCTTAAAAGGAAAGGGTGAGAAGATAGTACCTGCACTCTTGAGATAGTGCATTGGTCTATTGATGCAGTCTGTTGAATGCAGCATTAATATACAATGACTGCTGATGCAAATGCAGAACTAATATGATCCTAAAACTAAACTAACCAACTAATCTACCCCACCTAATACTAAACCTAACTAGCTAATCTAATCTACCCTAATCCTCACTCTAGCAATTAAATGGAGAAATTTCTCATTTCATTTAAGAATTTCACGGTAGGCAATTTACATTTTTCACCCTAAAATGTATGATGATGATAAGATGAGAACATGAAAGACCACCATTATTCTTAATTTCTTAGGAACAACTTTAGATTAATGGTCCTAATGGTTGCCAAATTGATGAATAATAGTGCCCATATTAAACTATATGTAAAATTCCTCCTCCTCCTTTACTTTTTCTTATAGTTGGGGTTTAAATTGGCCCTGTATTTCCTTAAAAGGTTGTTCTTGTTCCTTTAGAGGCTAGGAACTAGTGTGGCTTAACCCTTCAATACTTCTAATGTGCACCGTAGAGTTGATTAATGTTGGACCAAAACATCAGTTGACCCTTCTTCCTATTCTGCAGTCACATGTAAGGTTTCAGATGAACCTAGATTGCTATTTAGTGATTGGTCAAATAAAGACTGTAGGTCCAAATTAGGTACATGTTCTACAATGCATGGCTTTAATTTAATCTCCAGAAATGCAAGGTATCCTACTCAGGCTTGCCATTGAGAAGTGTCCATTAATGGGGCAATATCTGGTAAATCATTTACTTCATCAATGAAGGTGTCTATATCAAAATTAAAATGACCATGACATGTCTCAAGTGGATCTTTGTTGTAGAATGGTAAAGATGGTGTATTAATTAGACTCTCTATCTCATAAGGGTTTTTAGAGTCTAACATTATTTCTAACCCTGTGGGAGTATTGATGGGCTTCTCATTATTTTCAACTTGGTCAATTTCCTTTTCCCATTCTAAAAATGTAGTAGATATCTAACCCATTTGAACTCCAACTGTGCAATAGATTGTGAGTGGGCCTCCACAGTTACATCAGTCTAAAATTCTAAAGTGCTCTGCATAAACAAACTAAGGATCTCTTCTAATGTTTGTTCCCTCTATTGTTAAGAAAGCTCCTATTGTGGCTCAAGTTGCTGTAGAACTAAATCACTAGGAAAATGTTGATTATCCTGATGCCATGAGAAATCAGGATGCCTAGCCCATCCATGATGGTAATCTTAGGATAAAAGTTTTTTCTAGGGTTTAGAATGCATCAATACATTCCTTTGCCCACAAAGTATTTTGGATGTGCAGAGCTTGATGGACATGAAGTGGTTGGATGCATTGGATTAGCATAGAAGGAACAAACCTTATATTGAAATTGCATAGACGACTCTCTGGCCAACATAAAGACATCCAATTTATTAACCAGATAATCTACTTTATCACCCTATCTACCAATCTATCTATTTCATTAAACAGATTAGCAGTAGCCCCTGTTTCATATATATCATCATACTCAAGGGGTTGTGGAATAAAATAGTGCCATAATGGCTTTCTTTCATCTACTTCATTGGCTATGTCTAAGGTAGGGTGATTGATATCTACTTGATTCCTTAACCCTTTCCTTGTGGTCCATTCATTCTCTGGATCTAAATGCACTAAGTCTAGATTCTAAGGTCGAGACCTAGCATACACCAACTCTTAGTTTAGTGGACTAATAATTTATATACAATGAAAGCAAGTCATTATATACAACAAAAGAGTTTTTTGTTTTTTTTCAAATAAAGAGGAACCTAAGCTATATGATGCACATTCAGGGACACATAATTAATCCTAACCCTAATACAAACAAGATGAAAGGTTTGATTTCTCTTTATTTTCTTTGGGGGTAACTTTTAGGTTACGTCTACTAGGTAGCACCTCCTCTTTTTCAAACATTCCCTACTACTTACCAATTAGATCCTACCTTGATCAAACACTTCACACCCTCCTCAGTTAGTCATAGATGATCTAAGTCATTGAATGTGTTGGCAGAGCTAGTTGTTTAATACCAACGTAAATGATAAAAAAGAGGAGCCACTAGAGTGGCAATAGGTCGTCTCCTTTGAAGAGGGCCCTATGAGCTCGTAAGTTGCTAAGGTCTCTTCTAGATTGATTTTAATTTAATTGTTGCGGCTAGGGTTGCATATAAGGTGAGGGTTAACCTAGGTGGGCCAAGGGATGGTGATAAAATCCACCCTTGATCTTGTAGGGGTGATTGCCCTTACTAATTTATAAAAGCATTCCCATGTTGTATGATCAATAGAGCAATAAACATGTCATATTATGCAAGGAAAGTGGTAAATCTAATGCAACTTAACAAAGGGTCCAAGCCTCAACAAACAGGATACTATAATCCTGATAGCCTATATCCATAGGTTATAGCAAGCTTAGGCTATCCCTTGTTAAGAGGTACAACTAATACAATGTCCCAATTAATATGCAATATTTAATTTATGAGTGCAAGCTATATGATATTTACTACCAACCAAAATGCAAAACAAATTATCATGCAAGTTCTGATGAAAGAAAGAGGGGAAAACCAAGAGAATTTCTCAAACCTAGAGGACCACACAAAGTGTTTAAACACAAGAGGAGAATATTCTAAAGGGAGGAACACCCAAGGAGAAGAGAAGAGGTAAGAAATGCTAACTAGTTTACCTCCATCGTACTTCTTTCATTTTATTTTTTTTACACTTCATCTCACCTTCAAATCATACATATAGCCTTCCATACCATCCTCTATCAACCACCAAAATATCTAACTATAACTCATTCCATAACCCTCGCATTCATTTGTCCCTTTCTACCCTATTTTTAATCTTTTCTACCCAATTTTCTAACCTTTCTTCACTATTTGAATTTTTATTGCTTTATAGTTACATTTTTTTATTATCTAAAAATCATGGATTAAGTTATCCACCACATAAGATATCTCTCCACAAAATTTCTTAAAAAATTGCATTTCTAACCCCTTTTCAATTCACCCTTTTGCGCATCAAATTTCACTTTCATAATCACACCTTAATCTTTTTCTATTTTGTTTTATTTTTCTAAATTTTTCTCTTCATCTTCTGGATTGGCATTCATAGCTCTACACTTACTTCCTATCTTTTATTATTCCATCCATTCATCTCTCCATGATCTTTCCATTTACAAGCCTTTCCAAATCTCTTTCTCTCTCTTGGTATTAGGCTCAAAAAATATATATTTTTAGTGCAAAATCTATCCTATGAGTTGCGGCTGTTGGGAAACACCCTAGGCTCTTATTGAGTGACATAACAAGAGTAAGGTATTATTTGGATGATATAGAGTTTGCTGGTATTTTGCGGGAAAGCAAAGTTGACCGAGCAATTCAATCGAGTGACATGGAGGAGTCTTTCGGTGATCTCATTCTACTCCATAGTTTTCTTCCCTTTTATTTATTTTCTTTAGCTAATTATCTTTTGTAATCATTTATTTTAGTGAAATAAAGTTTATTTTTCTTTATTTAATGTTCTTGGTTATTTTCATGTTAGTGTTTCTTTGCTTTTGATACTTGTTAGAGGTAGATTCATTTGCTCCATAAATTAGTTCATCTAGGAAAGTGAATGATAAGTATGTTAGACTAGTTATTTTTATTATTATGTGACTCTAGGTTAAACAAATGCTTTACTATTAATATTAGAAATTTAACACTCTAAATTTATATACTTAGTGATTACTCAATAAAGAGGCACACTAGGTATACTAAAAACATGGTGACTATACGAGAATCTTTGATAGTCTATGCCCTAAGAAGACTGGCTATACTTTGAATAAGTATAGAGCCATGCTAAGAAACTAGAATTAAGAAAATATTTATAGAGATATTTTTGTGTGCTAGTAACATTGTGATTCTAATTACATGAGAAAAAATAACCTAGATAGTTTAATCATTAAAATTATTGATTTATAATATATTGGAGTTTTAATTACTAGGGCTAGGTTTAATTTATAGCATTTTATGTGATTTCTATGATTTTTAGAATTTTAAGTAATTAAATTAGTTAAATAAATTGTTTGGCTAGGCTAAAATAGTTAAAATATATTTTAATTAAAATCCATTTATTAATAGAGCCTCTATGGATCAATCTGTACTTGTCATTTCTATACCATAGTGGACCTGTGCACTTGCAATTATTTTTAACATACATCAAGTTTTCTATATTATGTCCATAGCCTAGAAAAGAGAAAGAAAGAGGGGATAACTAAGAGGACTTTCAATGCTAGAAGACCACACAAAGTGATCAAATACAAGGGGAGAACATCCTAAAGCGAGGAACACCCAAGGAGAAGAGAAGAGGTAAGAAAGGCTTGTTATTGTTCCCCCATTATACTTCTTTTGTTTCATCTTTTTGTTTTATTTTTTTTACACTTCATATTACTTTCAAAATCATGCTCCTAGCCTTCCATCCCATCCTATATCAACCACTAAAATATATGCTTAGAAATCATTCCATAACCCTTGCATTTATTTGTCCCTTTCATACCTATTTTCAATCTTTCCTAACCTTTCTCCACTATTTTATTTTTCATGTTTTTCTCTACTTAACCTTTCACACCAAAATTCATGGATTAAGCTAATCACCCCATAGGTGACCTCTCCACAATATTTTATAAAATATCTCCATCATCCATTCACCCTTTTATGCACCAAATTTCACTTTCAATGTCACGCCTTAATCTTTTTCTATGTTATTTTATTTTTCTAAAACTTTCTCTTCATCTTATGGAGCTAAAATTCATGCCTCTATACTTTCATCCTATCATCTATCATTCCATCCATTCATCTCTCCATGATCTTTCCATTTACAAGCCTTTTCAAATCTCTCTCTCTCTCTCTCTCTCTCTCTCTCTCTCTCTCTCTCTCTCTCTCTCTCTCTCTCTCTCTCTCTCTCTCTCTCTCTCTTGGTATTATCTCTCTTGGTATTACATGGAAAAAATATGTATTTTTGGTGTAAAATCTCTCTATGGCTATTGAGAAACACCCTAAGCTCTTATTGAGTGATACAACAAGAATAAGGTGTTGTTTGGATGATGCAAAGTTTGAAAGTAATGTGTGGGATAATGAAGTTGATCAAGGAATTCTTTCAAGTAACATGGAGGAGTTTTCGGTGATTTCGTTCTAACCCATAGTTTTCTTTGCTTTTATTTATTTGCTTACTTACAATCATCTATTGTAATAATTTCTTATGTTAATTTTTCCTTTCATGTTAATGGTGTTTTACTTTTGATACTTATTAGAAGTAGATTAATTAGATTAATTTGCTTATTAAATTAGTTGAACTACGGATTAGAATGATAAGTATGTTGGAATAGTTATTTTTGTGATTAAATGACTCTAGGTTAAAGAAATGCATTAATATTAATATTAGAATTTTAGCACTCTAGATTTACATACATAGTGATTGCTTAATAAAGAGGAATACTAAGCATAGTAAAAAGAGGTGACCATATGAGAATCTTTAATAGTTGGTGCCCTAAGACCAGCACTACTTTGAATAATTATAGAGTCATACTAAGAAACTAGTATTAAGAAAATATTTAAAGAGATATTTTTTGTGTGTGTTAGAAACATCGTGATTCTAATTTCATGAGTAAAAATAACCTAGATAGCTTAATCCTAAAAAGTATTGATTTCTAAAACATTTATGTTTTAATTACTAGGCTTAGGTTAATTTATAGCATTTTAGGCAATTAAATAAATTGTTTAGCTAGGTTAATGTTGTTAAAATAGATTTTTAATTAAAATTTGTTAATTATAGTCTCTATGGATTGACCTGTACTTGCCTTGTCTATGCTATAGTGGACCCATGCACTTGCAGTTATTTTTAAAACACATCAAGTTCTAATCTAGGAAATGTAAGGAGATTAGAAAAGCTTACAGTGGGGTCCTAGACAAAGTCTTCTCATATAAGATTGGGTCCATTTACATGCCACCTCCTCTTTCGAGTTAGGATGGCCCACTCATGACCTATATGATTACATCCGCTTTCTAAATAAATTGCAATTAACTAAAATGCATTCACGTCCTCACTACAATTCACTCAAAAAATTTTATAAACTATCCTAATTTCTCTCAAATCTCGCTCCAAATTCCTATAAAAATAAAAAATGGAAGAGAACCCAAAAAATAGATGAATAAGAAGATATAATGCAAATGCCGCTAAAATGAATGCATCCCTAAAATATATGATTAGTGGTAAAGTAATTAACCTAAATTTTAACTAAATATTGGTTGCAAGTCCCTAGCAATAGCACCAAAAGTAAAGGAACATTAAAATTATAATATTAATATTAATATTAAAGAATTTATTTAACCTAGAGTCACCTAATAATAAAAATACCTCTTCTAACATACTTATCATTCTAATCCCATGATGAACTAATTTAACAAGCAAAGGAATCTACTTCTAATAAGTATCAAAAGCAAAGCAATGTTAACATGAAAAGAAATATGAACATAAACTGAATAAAAATAAACCTTATTTCATTAAAATAAATTATTACAATAGATGATTAAATGTAAGCAATGAAATAAAAGCAAAGAAAACTATGTGTTAGAATGGAATCACCAAAAGACTCCTCCATATCACTCGAAAGAATTCCTTGGTCAACCTCGCTATCTCGCACACTACCTCCAAATATTGTATTATCCAAAAAACAACTTACTCTTGTTGTATCACTTAATAAGAGCCTAGGGTGTTTCTCAACAGCTACAACCCATGGAAAATATTTTACGCCCAAAACGACATTTTGTGCCCGTAATACCAAGAGAGAGATAGAGTTTTAGAAGGGCTTACAAATAAAAAAAATCTTGGAAAGATAAATGGATGTAATGATAGAGGATAGGATGGAAGTATAGGAGCATGAATTTCATATCTAGAAGATGAGAAGAAAAATTTAAAGAAATAAAACAAGATGGAAAAAGATTAAGGCATGATAATAAAATTAAAATTTGATGTGAAAAGGTGTGAATGAAAAAGGGATTAAAAATATAATTTTTTTATGAAATTTTGTTTAGCGGTCTCTTATGGTGGAAATTTTAATCCATAAATTTTAGAATGAAAAGATAAGTATAAGAAAATGAAAAGTTAAATAGTGGGGAAAGGTTAGAAATTTGGGTAGAAAATATTATAAATAGGGTATGAAAGGGACAAATGACTCAAGGGCTATGGAATGAGTTCTAAGTGGGTATTTTGGTCATTTATAGAGGATGGGATGAAAGGCTAGGGGCATGATTTTGAAGGTGAGATAAAGTGTTAAAAAAAATATGAAACGAAAGAAGTACGATGGAGAAAAAATAGCAAGTGTTTCTTACCTCTTCTCTTCTCATTGGGGGTTCCTCCCTTTAGGATGTTCTCCCCTTGTGTTTGATCTATTCATGTGGTCCTCTAAGGTTGACAACTCATGTTGGTTCTCACCTCTTTCTTTCTCTCTTCTAAGCTACGGAGCAAGTAAATGAAGAAGTGGACAATGGAGAGAATAATCCCTTATATATAGATTTTTGGAGTGGAAGCCCTAGAGAATATGGGTTAAAATAAGGATAGATGGTGGGGATTTAAGTAAGGAAAAGAGGTTATATAGGTGGGGGAGTCATGGAATCCATGAGGATGAGGATGTAGCTAAGAAGGAAGGAGATAAGTTGGAAAGAAAAGGAAATATGGAAAATTGGGAAGGGGGATATGCTAGAGGATGAAAGAGGTTAGGAAAGAAGGGAGAAAATCTAGAAAAATAAGTGGGAATAAAAAAGTAAAAGAGGTGGGATACATGGAATGGATTTTTGGTTGTGTTTGAGTTTAGAATTCTGAGATGAATGCAAGCCATTAAATTGAAATAAGTGGTGGAGATCTATCCTACTTAGGGTTTTGATTTGACTTCCAACCAAGGGCAAGGTGACTAGGGTTTCATATTTATTTGATTTTTCTCTCATACATTAGATCATGCTTAATCTCTAGGATGGATGCTAGAGATCTCTTTGAAGTCTCCCACCAATAGGATGTAGTTTAATACTTCTTTTCTTCTCATCCATTAGATTGACATGCCCTAGATTGAACGGCTAGGATTTCATTGAGATTTTCTTATCCAAATTGATTCACCTTCTTTATTTTCTCATAATCCCAACATTTTTTATATTCAACCAATCACATTCAAGAGGAAAACAATTTTTTTCCTAGGAGAATATGTTTTCATCTCCTTGAAAAATTGTTGGTGGCCACCGAAATTTTTTCCACCAATCATGGATCAATATTCTCTCTTGCATGGCTTCTTCATATTGGTCAATATTAACTCAAATAACTTTTCATTGGTTTCTTTACACTAGTCTTAGATGTGGAATAATCTCAGCCACTCTTCCTTGAATTTCTCAAATAAAAACTGAACATAGATTTCCCATTTGTTGTCTCTCTCCTCCCTCCTTATTTTTATCCACTAATCATACTCATTCCTTCATTATTCCACTTGAATTTAAGTGGTATGCACCACCATTTCATGGAAGATTCATGGTACACATGTAGGTGGTACCCATTCTGAAGTCTAGAGAGATAAAGTTAGGTTTTCAATCTTCGACGGACCCTAGCTTTGGTGTACTTCACATGCGTGCTTCCTTTGATGTACATGACTCTTAGGTTTTTTATTCTTTGATTTTTGTTTTTCTTCCTTGATTTTTGTTGTTCAAATATTCTTGTCCCTAAATCTCTGTCAATTTTTCTTCGATTGACAAATAGATTGAGAGGTTTTACTCCTCGCATCAAGAGGATAACTATGAACAGCTCAGATCTTGATCCAAGTTGTTTCTCTCACCATGCAGCATTATAATCAGTAGATCATTTACAGTTTCTTGATTTCTTTGTCAATGACGGAGAGGGTTTACAGGTTGACCCCAAGGAATGAAAAGGGGATGTGGTTTAGTGTCGGAGGAAGGGATAGAATTTGGGAAGAGAAACTTTAGTGTGGTTAGCTGGTCAAGCAGTCATGTTGGGTCTATCAGCACTAGAGGGAAAAATGGAAAGAGGGGGAGGAGAGAAGGCTTGCATTAAAGAGAACGAAGGGGGGTCTCACAAGCATATTCCTCCCTTCCCTCTTCTTGTTTTTCTACAACTCCATAGTAGGAGTCATGCTCCACACGATGGGTTGACCCCCAATTATTGAGCTCCTCCTACATGTAGTCAGTGAGAGTTTAGTGGAAGGGGTTTTGCTATCAAAATTGAACCTTTCTCATTTATAAAGTTTGGATTTTTCAACCCTAATATCTGTTTCATGCATTCTTAGTGTCATAACAAAGCTTCATCATGTACATTTTGAATTTTGATATTTCAATGTGAAATTTAGGGTTTTCCAAGAATTCACTTCTACAAAATTCAATTTCTCATTCCATTTTGAAATAAAAGAAATTTGATAAAAATATATGAAATGAAAATAAAATTTAAGGTTGTTGTAGTCTAAGCTAGGTTTCATTTAATTTTATTTTGTACAAGATTATTACATTTCTAACACTATCATCTTTCACTTTTACAAAGTAGTTCCTTAGCTCCCATCTTAGAAATGACATGGCCAAAATCATCCTTTTTGTAGTAGGTAACGTGGAAGATAGTTAACTTGGACACACTAAGCTCATTAAACCATAGCTTAGAGATGCAATATAAAAAATAGCTTCTTGAACATGGTGAAAGCCTTCCAAATTATATAAGGGACTGCATGCAAGTCCTTCTGCAAGATTCAATAAGACCAAATTTAGTCTTTACTTTTATTGGTATGCATTGTTATAACAAGGTCTATATATTTCTCTCCAATTTAAAATGCTTAAAAAATCTTTAAAAATGAGCTTAGATCTCTTTGTAGGTCTACCCTAGTAATTTCAATAATCCACATGATCTTCCAAAGAAAGAGCACCTTCAAATCTCAAATCTTGTAATGACAAGTTTTGAGTTTCAAAAGAAGAACAAAAACCTTAAGATTTTTTATCCTAAAGAGTTAGCCAATCTAGAATAAGCACCTTACAATGTTGAGTCTTAAAGGGTATGACAATATATAAATCACATATATTAAATCTTAGAAAAGAATATATTACCTTTAGATCTGAAGTCTCAAGCATATTGGTATAGAAATCACATGTATTGAATTTCATCAAATATCTTTAGATCTCAAGCCTCAAAGAGTATGATGATATGAAATCACATGTATTGGATCTTCTCAAATCACTTTATGTCTCTAATCTCAAAGAGTTAAATGATCCAGAAATCACATATTCCAAATCTCTTAAAGAGAAATAAGTATAATCAGTTCTAAGTTTAAAAAGTCTTTAAAGTCCAAAATCTTCTAAGAGAATTTCTTTTGATCTTTGAATCCCTAGTATAGCTCTTTTTATATTACCAAAAAAATCTAGATCTCTTAAGGGAAACTCAAAGAGAAAAAGGTTTCCATGTTAATCAATCACATTGATTCACTATCATAAAAACCTCGATGGTGCAACTCTAATTTCATTGAAATTGAAAGTTCTTTATGATATTTCAAATCATATAATGCTTCTACTTAGATACAACCAAAGGGTCTTTTACAATATTCTTCGACTAAAACAACTCCATTTACACATAATACAAAAGCTAAGCTACAAAAAGTGACTAAGAAAGCTAGAATGTTGGTTAACACACCAACTACTTCATGGTAAGATGTCCAAAAAATGGATTATGCTACCTCCCAAAGTATCGCACCAATGATATACTTGTTATTCTGAAATTTCCATAAAATAAAAGTGACCTTGATGTGTCTTAATATTTACCACAACTACACAGCTCCATTGAAGTATAGAATCGGTAAATATAGGTTGATTCCAAGAGAACTCTATGATTAATGAAGTTAATTAAGACTTAGGTTATCTTATTTTACCCTAGCTAAGCATTCAAGGAAAGAGAGAAGAAGTAAGCTTTCTAACTTAAGCTAATGACAAGGAAAGTAAAAAGGACTAACCATTAGACTAAACTTCTAAATTAAGCAACTAGAAAGTAAACTCTAAATAAGAGAAGCAATTAAGGAAATATGAAACTTTTTAAACTATAACTTACTAAAAATCAAAGTAAGGAAACTATTTTATTAATGAAAAATTTACAAGAATTTGATACATAAGCAAAGTTAAGGAAAGTAAATGCAACTTCTTCTTCTTGGGCTTGAATTCCACTGTAGGGCCTACATGTTGTGTCGCTCAACAAGAGCTTGTACACTTCTCTTCAACCTATAATGCACTAAAGTTACCACCAAGTTGTTCTCATCTCCTTAACCCAATATGCCAAAACCTAAAATTCAAATGCTATCCAAAGATCCTTATGAATGAATCCACAAGAAGAGGTGCTTAATACCTTTCCTAGAAGATTACTACCCACTAAAACAAATAACGAGAAGATAAGGAATGGAAGTACAAAACAAGTTGTTGCATCTCCTTGCTAATAACTCTTAAGAAAGAGGTTAGCTCTCAAGGAGAGAGGCAAGGAGGGGATTAGAGGTCATTCATCCTTAAGTTAAGAGCAACCATAGAGGAGGCTTCCTACCTTTAGAATGAAATAGAACAAAAGGAAACTAACATGGTGACAGTGGCCCTTGGCTTCCTACCTTAAGAATGAAATAGAACAAAAGGAATAAGTTTCCCATGTGCCCCAGTCTTCTACTTGTTTTATTTCAAAAGATCCCATTGTATATGATTTGGGCTTCCTTTAGAAGCTTCCCAAGGTGGTGGTTGGCTTGAATGCTTTCTTGGAAAGTTCTATTACCTTACTTTTAATACGAACACCCTATTTTAAATGGATAATGCTTGGTATTCCATTTAGAATTTTTGACTACTCTGACTTTGATTTTATCATCCAATGATCATTCTGAACTCTCTAACTTAATGAATGGCATGTATGGGTTCATAATGTAGCTTGGTTAATAAAGTTGCTCTTTTAGGGATAAAATGGTTAATTTTGTCCTTTGTACCTTCGACTTGCAAAATTGTATAATCCTAATTAGTAATGATTAAGTAATTTTTAGAGTTAAAATATTATAAATATAGAGGTATATACGTAATATTTCTATATATATCAAAGCTCATTAGCTTGGTAGATAGATTATTTTTTATTCATTTGAGTTCATCCATTTTTAGTTCAAACATCATACTAGAAATGGCATGAATCAATAATATTCATTTTTAAATATTTAAGAGAAGAGCATTATATGTACTTAAGAATAGAGCTGCAATTCATGTTAAAAAACATTAACATTGTAACAATGTAGTTTTGCTTTATGAATGTTTAATTATAAAGCATTTTAAACACTTCAAAATGGAGTTTTCATTCATGAAGAACAATGTCAATTTAGAAACATTAGGATTTGTAAATCTATTTAGTCATTTGATAAATTTGACTTTGTATTCAAGAAGGATGACTGTTATCTTCACTAATGAATCAATAGAGGCCACTATCCATTAACCAAATGTAGCCACTTAAATCACCTAACTAAAGGTACATAATACTCTTAGACGATTTAGCAAGGCCACTAATGGTCAGGTGATAGTCCACTTATCTGAGTTAGTAGTCCTTTCAAATCCTCACTAATGTCTCAACTAAGGCCATTAAATACCATTGATTGGATGGGTCCAGTACATATCTCTAATGAAGTCTTCATTGGAGCCGCTACCTCAATGATATCTCATTAGACTACTAATACAACATTGCTTAGCAAGAACTCACTCAAAATATAGATAAATTATTTAACAACTTTGAAATTTTGATTTAGTACAACACTTTGTCACTTATACAAGGTGTTTCACTTGAAACAAAGCATTAGTTTAGAGACATATATTAGAGTTAAATGCATAATTTATCTTAGAAACCCATTTCAAGGAGCATAAGAGAAATCCCTTCTAAAATTCATTGTAGGGACCTATTTTATACCCTATAGAAAGGTTCTACAAAAATTTATTTTAGGAGTGCATGTAGAAACTCATAAAATATGCATAAACTCAATTTCACATGGAGAAACTTAGAGTACATAATGGCATAGGTAAACACATCATTGATAGATTCAGCTATGTAGGAACTCAACTCCTAGATTTCACATGGTGTAACTTAGAATACAAAATACATGAACTAATTTCACATAAGAGGGACTCATTGAAGTCACTCATTTTCTTTTCTCTTTGTAGATTTTGGGAGTTGCTCTACAAGGGCTTTAGGTATTCTCCATGTTTGGCAATTAAATAATGGTTATTTCATATCATTCTTCTTTTTCTTTGAGATCACTTTGCTTAGGGTTTTGGTTGTTCATCTATGTTTGGGAACTAGAGAAGGTCTCTTCTTCTTCATGACTATCCAAGGCTTTAGAGTCTTGATTGTCTGACACCAAGTGCCTTTAGGTTTTTTTTTTTTTGTTTGGATATATCCTTGGATTGTTTGCTTGTGTGGTTCAAAGAAGTGGGTGGTGTTAATTAGTCCCCGTCTAAAAATGAACATTTTTTACATAAAAACCTTAATCCATGTGCTAGAAGAGAATGAGAAGTGTTTGGAACCAAAATGGTCTATAAGATAATGGTGCTTGCAAGATGCACAATAGGCTTTAGAATAAATTGAGTTGACTGTACATACAAAAGTTTGTCACATGCATTTCATCTAAGACCTATAGGATGAATAATAATGATAATAAGAAATTATGCACATGTGAAGGCAAGCAAGATGAACACAATCCAAGCCACACATGATGACTCAACAAAGAAAAAGACATTAGTGTTTGTAGAGGTTCAACTAGACAACCCAGGCACCTACTTCCTCTCTCTCGCAAGGATATCCCCTACTTGAGTCTTCTAAGGTTATCCTTATTGGGTGTCTATTTTTATATAAAAATCCCTAACTTTAGCATTGTTTTAGTGCATTTTATTATTCATCTAACTTATTTGATGTATTTTCTAGGTCAGATTGGCATTTAGAGGTAAGTTTGTATTAAACCATATAAAATAATACTAATTAGAACCATTTCTATGTTTTGTAGGTTGTAGATCAAAGGGTTAGATCGAGGGCTAGATCATCAATCAAATTCAGATGAAACTAGATAGCTCAAATCAAGCTAAGGTGAATTTTGGTTGACCTAGATTGAGTCAAGAAGCAGTGGCCTATGTCCTAGTACTTTCCAAGTGAAGAAGAGGTTAGTATTAGTTTCAGTGCATTTGGAAATCCCACATATGCAACTACCTTTTAGGTTGCCATTATCACATGCAAAGGTGGCAAATTATCCATGCATGCATGCATCATTCACTACCCCTCCAAGCCTGCAAGAATAACTGACATCCCACGCCTTTCTAAATTTAGAAATTCATGCAAATTGGGGGTCACATGCATATCACTTATTCTCTCTTTCACTCACTCACATGTAAAGGGCCCATAGTGAGAGATGTTTTACTTGAAAGGAAGTCCACATAGAGAAGGACATTCTTAGAAGTGGGGAGCATATATTGGGAAATCACTTTTTACATTATAAAGGAGAGTGCAGCTTAGGTTTTGGAAAGAAGAGATGTTTGGTGGGAATATTACCAATGATAAGATAAAATGCAATATTCTACAAGAGAAAGCCATCCTTTAAGAAGGGCTCAAACGTGTTTCTATTTGTCATTCGAAGGGAAAGTTCTATTTAGAGGGGGAACTAGGCTATTCTACTTAGGAGAAAAAGATGGTCTTGCTGGGGGAAGCTTGAGATGTCTTTAGGAAGGAGAGAAGAGAAGACACTGGTAGGGGAACTATTAGAGATTGGGTTGGAGAGTTTTAACATTTTTCTTTTAAAGAGTAGTAGAAGTTTTGGGCTATTGTTCTTTGGATTTTAATAGTTTTTGGAGCAAGGTTTGGGCATCTTTTCTCTTGAAGTTTTTGTTGTTTTATTTGAAAATTTTCATCTTCTCCTTGGTGAGTGACAGATTAGAGGAAGAGAGAGTAGTTTTGATTGGCTTTGAAGTATATCTTAGAGGGTTGTTGATGCATCACACATAAAGCAACGTCTAAGCATTCTACTTCAATCTGATCTGAGAAAGTTATATGTTACTTCTCTTTATTTTTCTTTCATGTTATTATAATGATTCAAATTTGAATTCAATAAAAGTTGTTTTACTTTAGTTCATCTTGAAGTTTAGTTGTGTGTGATGTTTTATTTTAGAGTACTAATTTCATGATTCATGTGCTTCATTCTAGAGTTTTTAGGCATAGTTTTACTTTCATGTTCTAGCACGTGTATATATTTTACTCTAGCATAATTTTGGAGTTAATTTGTTCATGAATTAGCCAAGGATTGAAGGGGGGCCTTGGTGCAACGGTAGAGTTGTCATGAGTTCAAGGTGTGGAAATAGCCTCTTACAAAATGCAAGGTAAGGCTGCGTACTATTGACCCTTGTGGTTCGCCCCTTCCCCAAACCCAGCATATGCAAGAGCTTCATGCACTGGAGCTGCCCTTTTTAATTGGCCAAGGATTAAGCAATGTTTTAAAGCTACCCTGGGAGTATTATCACTTTCTTAGGCATAGTTAGAAAACATGCTAATATAAGCTAAAGTAAGATGTGTTTTTTCACATTTAGGATGTATTTTGCTATAGTTTTTAGATGTGTTTTAGGCTGCTTTTTTCATACTTTTAGGCTTAGATTTACATAACATTTTTCTTTCATTTTAGTTAACTAGATTACAAAATCTTATGCTAGATTTCATTTGCCTAGAATTAGAGTGATCTTAGTCTACCATTAAGTGACCCCACTAATAGTTTCAAATTATTAAAAATTCCTTGAAAATTAATTTTGAAATTGTTCTCAATTTGAAAAGATAAAATTATCCTTAGCATAATCTTTTGATTTTATGCTATTATCTTTTGTTTTTAATGTTTAATGATTTCTAAAATTAAATTTTAAAGAAAACATTTTTTAGAAGATAATCATAGTTTTCAATTTAACTCTTGAGTCATTGAAAGAAATAATAAGTGGTGGATCCTAATGCTAGCTTAGATGATCTTTAATCCTCGCTAATTAAATCAATTCAATCTTATCCCATCCATTTGATTTGATCATCCACAATTCTTCTTTATTTAGTATCATCCATGCATAATTTTAGTTTTAATAGGTATAGAATAATCCAATGCTTATTTGTTGTTATACTTTTTCCTCTGTGTAGGATTGACCATGCAAAATACTACATTGATAAATTGTACACTTACAGGTATTTAAACTACAAACAATTCCTGCATTGAGTTTTTATTAATCATTGTCACAAGTTGATGCAGTACTTTGACACTCAAAATTGAGCACCCAAAACAATTCAACCTCAATACAGAAGTAGAACTAGAAGTTCCCAAGAGAGAGACATCCTTTCTTAGGATAAAGGAGTTTAAAAGGTGAGAAATCTGTCTCAAAGTTTACATACCAACTGACAAATGTAGAGACAAAATTTTAATGCAAAATATATGAAGATTTGACACTAGAGCTTGGAGATGATAGTTGAAAGAGTTGTTTGATTCTTGCTTAATTATTGTTTGAGTCCTCAATAGACAGAATGAATTAGTATACGTTTATATACAACATGAAATTCTCTCTAAGTGTAGGGGATTGTTTCGTAAAATGCACTTCTGAGAATATTCTAAATATAATCATTCAACTCTCGTACAATTGCATAGAGAACACAAGAAAACTAACTCTATTATGGTTTCAGAGCAAGCAGTCTGATAAAAAGGCTTCTCTTTTCCTTTCCATCTCCTTCCCAATCTTCATCTTCAATACTCCTAATCAAGATGTCTTCAATATGACAATCTCTACATCCTTGTCATCTTCTTTCTTCTTGATTTCCAATTATTCTTCTTCACTTTCTCAAACCAACACCACCCGTTTTCTCCATCACCAAACTCTATTCCACCAATTACATCCTATGGGTTGCCGAGCTTTTATGTATCCTACGATCCAAATGTAAGAGAGGTTACATTGATGGCTCAATCACTAGACCAAATTCCATCACCATACCCACTTCCACTAGAACATCAAATCTTGAATATGTATCCTGGGAGCAATAGAATCAAGTGATCCTAAGTTGGATAATTGGATCTCAGAGAGGTGCTCGTTCAGGCTGTCGGAGCAACCCCGTCCAAAAGAGTTATGGATTGACTTCATAATTCTTTTGGTCCAGCAAATGAGGCTCAATTGCTCCAGTAGACTATGTCCCTTCACAACCTCAAAAAAGCGATCTTTCGATCACTGCTTATCTCAGCAAAGCCAACTCATCTTTGATAAATTAGCAGCAGTGCATCATCTTATGTCAAATGATGACTTTGACACTATTTTTTTTGCAGTCTTGGATAAGAATGTGATGGAATGGTTTTTGCCTTTTCATCGTCAACAAGCCTCTTTCGTTTGCCGATCTTCATAGTGCACTTTTGACGCATGGGATTCGCGTCAATGAAGATGCTGCTGTTGCTTCCCAACTGTCATTAGTTACTAATCATCCAAACCATAGCAATGGTTCTTTCAAAGGAAACTTGAGCTTGCAAAACTCAAATTTTCAACAGCAACACCAACCATCACTACTACAATGGTAATTCTCCTCCAACAAAGTCGCCTGCACCACCAAGAAAGAATCACTACCCTTGTGAATGGTGTAATCGTGATAGTCATATTATAGCCGATAGGTTACACGATTTCTCAAACTCAAGGAAGCGGCCAGTTGTGCCTCAACCCACTAAACCTACATCTTACCGCCGAGTACAAATATCATCAATGGTTTAGGTTTGAAAATAAAAAATATTGGTTCTTCTCGTATCAATTCACTTTTAAACTTCCAAATATTCTTCACATAACATCTATTTCTAGACATTTATTATTTGTGTAGAAGTTTGCTAAAGATAATAATGTATTTTTTGAACTTCATCCTGAGTTTTTTGTTGTAAAGGATAGAGAAACAGGATTCCACGTCCATGTGGATAGACTAGGGATGTTCTATACAAAGTTGCAAGCAACTCGATCTCACTCGAACGATACTTGTCCATCAGGTCTTCTTACTGAATGTGTATCCCTCGCCATTGGCATGCATTTTTAGGACACCTTTACTCTAGAGCCATACTGAAAGTTGTCAAAGAGAATAAGTTACCATGTGATTCAATAAAATTGGGTTGTTTCAATATCTCTAGCTGCCTCGCATGCCAATGTGGGAAATCTTCCGGTCTTCCTTTATGTGTTTCTTCTTCAGTTAGTTCACGTCCTCTAGATTTAGTTTCCTCAGATATGTGGGATCCCAGTCATGTACTGTTTGTTGATGGACATCGGTGTCTAATAAATTTTCTTGATGATTTTTCTAAACTCTATTGGAGTTTTTCATTAGTTTAAAAATATGATTCTCTTAAAGAGTTCGTTGAATAACATTAAATCTCTCCAAACTACTAGGGTGAAGAATGTAGATCTATAAACCAATATCTCAAATCTTGCGACAATGAACACTGCTTAGCTTGTCTTCACACTCAAGAACAATGGGGCAGCTGAGCGAAAAATTCGACACTTAGTCAAAACAAGCTTCTCTTATGGCCTATGCTAATAATCTGCATCAGCGTTGGCATTTCTCTCAAGAAATAGCCACATAATTGATAAATAGAATGCCTATTCTTAGTCTTAAATGGAGCACCCCGCTAGAATTACTTTTGAATAAGAGATCGAATCATTCATTCCTCAAAATATTCAGTTCTGCTGCTTACCCATTTATTAGACCATACTACAATTACCATAAGTTTGATTTTCGAACACCTACTGTATTTTTCAAGGATACAGCCCTTCTCATTCAGGTTACAAAGTGTTTACATAAAGAATCTGGGTGGCTCTATATTGCTTGCCATGTCCAGTTCGACAAAAATCTCTTTCCTTTGAAGTGTGTCCATCTCGGTGGCCCACTTAAGTCAAACAACGTTGTTGGACTTTTTATTACCAAGACATGTCAACCTGTAGTAAGTGGAGTTACAAACTTGTAAGTTTTCTTCTCCTTCTGATTTTTCTCTTTCTAATCTTCCTTTTTCGGATTCCCTGTTTGTTCATCATCCCCTCCTAATATTTCTTCTTATACTAGCCCAGCCATTCATGATTTGTTTCCATAAGTTGTCAACAAATCCCATAATTTTTGTCCTTCACATCCCATATTCAACCCCTCTTCCCATGTTGACCAACCACTCTCGACTTATCTCTCAATCTCAACCTTCCTTCTGTATCCACGGCCATAGAATAGATCTCCTCCAATTCAAATTAATCCACTACTGATTTGCTACGATTGGGGCTACTACTGGCCCTATGCCATGTGACTTGTCATGGTGAGCACAAGATCCATGTAGCTTCCAAGCATCCACTTATAACATAAGATTTCAATAGGATGTTCGACGAGGTGAAGCCAAAATCATTTAATCAACCCATCAATGATCCTTGTTTGAGGGGCCGCAATGATTGAAGAAATTAACGCTCTCCTTCGAAATAACACTTAATCATGGTTGTGCATGATGGCAGCCTAAATATAATTGGTAGCAAGTTATCTGTTAAGATTAAGTTCAAACCAAATGGATTATTTGAGAAGTTTAAAGCATGTCTCGTTGCCAAGTGCTACAACCAAAAGCTGGGTATTGACTACATAGAAACTTTCAGTCCAGTGGTTAAACTTGTGACGATCCGTACTAATCATTCGATTGCACTATCAAATAAGTGGAAATTTTGGTGGTTGGATGTCTCGAATCCTTTTCTTCATGGGGATCTCAATGAAATCGTGTACATGGTGCAACCCCCTGGTTTCTTTGATGAATCAAAACCTAAACACTTCTGGTTGCTCCAAAAATCTCTGGACTGGCTAAAGCAAGTTCCCCGAGCTTGGTTCTCAAAATTAAGTTCACGTCTTCAACAGCTAGTATTCTCTGGATCGTACACTGACAGCTAACTGTTTATATGTCGGAAAATGGTATTCTAGTGCATTTTTGGTCTATGTTGATGACATAGTCCTTGACGAAAATAATCCAGCATCACTTGAGGCACTAATTACAAGCCTACAACAATCATTTGTGATTAAAGACCTAGGCTTGCTCTACTACTTTCTGGGCATTGAAGTGTCTTCTCTTACAGTGAAAATATGTTTTAGATGTTCTTTCTTAGACCCAAATGCTTGGCACAGAGCCTGATACCTCCAAGATCTCCAAATTCGGTGGCTCGTTGATGGAAGATCCTCAATTGTACCATAGTATTATCGGTGCTTTATAGTACTTAACTATCACAAGGCCAAATCTTGCCTATGCAGTCAATAATGTCAGCCAATTTATGCAGTCTCCATTGGATGATCATTGGCAAGCAGTAAAGTGTATTCTTAAATACCTCAAACATTCAATTCCCTGTCGCTTACAAAGCTATTAAACGTCTTCCACAAGATGACAAGTCTTCTCCAAGGTCGATTGGGCCGGTTGCTCAGATAAACTTATCTACTATTGGGTACACTTTCTATGTCGGTCCCAATTTAGTTTCAGTCTACAAGAAAGCAAACCAGTACCGCATGCTCCTCAACTGAATCTAAATACTGAGCTCTTGCCATTGCTACATCTGAGTTGATTTAGATCAAATGGCTACTACGTGAGCCATTTTTGTTGTGCCAAATTCCACCCATGCTACTGTGTGACAACATTGGTGCCACATATTTAACGGTTAACCCACTCCTGCATGCATGGACCAAGCCATCAAAATGGATTCTCACTTCGTACATGATCTTGTGTCGAAAGGGTAAGCTCAGGTTAAATTATTTCCATAAAAATCAGTTGGTTGATGCTCTCACAAAACCACTATCTTTAGCTCGCTTACTCTTCTTAGGATGTTGAATGTTCTATGTATAGATCGTTCAACATGGGGGCCATTTTAGTAAATATTTATGTGTAGCATGTAACTCCCTCTAAGTGTAAGGGACTTTTTTGTAGAATTAATTACTCATGAGAATACTATAAATACAATCATATAGCTCTCATACAATTGATGAAAGAACATAGCAAATCTAATTCTATTATAGCCAATGAAGCCATTGGATTTGAAGAGAGAGAGAGAGAGAGAGAGAGAGAGAGAGAGAGAGAGAGAGAGAGAGAGAGAGAGAGAGAGAGAGAGAGAGAGACTAAAGCAGTTGGATATTTTGTCCCCAAGGCAGCTGAGTTGATTCCAAAATAGTTGCCTTTTCTTTCAACTGAATCTTTCATAAAAATTTCCCAAAATCACTTACAGACTTACTAGTTCTCAACAATTGATTGGATTCTGAAAATAGTTAACTATTTCTGCCAAGGTTAATGAAAAACAATTGTGACCATCTGTGGTAGCTGAATGACCATGGTCAACTGAAACTTATTTTGAACTTCCCAAAAATAGTTGACTGAATTTTGAAAATACTTGACTAGATTGGTAAGGTAATCAACTCAAATTATAGTCCAACTTGACCTTTTTCAACTTCAAACAACTATATATTGATCATACAATGTCATATCTGAGTGATCTTTGGTGTGTTAGAAAGGTCTTTCAATGCTCTATGCATTTAACACTTGTAAAGTTTCAAAAAATGATACATGGCATCTTAAAATTCTTGAAATATTCAAAGTAATGACTTCTTGAACACAAGAAAATCTTCAAGTAATGATATGTATCTTCTTGCAATACTTAAAAACTTGAATTATTCAATGAATACCATGTGGCTCTTTAACTATATTGATTTTCTGAAGACAATCACATCAATACTTGAGAATATCTAAGATTTCTTAAGACAAGACTTGTGGTGATCCTATGAACACTTGTACACTCAAGTAGGTGTGTTAGACCACAACAAATTCGTTTGCTTGTCATCAAAATGAAAAAGACATTAGTTTGACACCTTGGGCTCTTAGGGATTTTAGCTTGGAATAAGTTTCTAAACTTATGGTAGTTTATTCTATAGTTTTGAGAGATTAATTATCCTGAAGTAGAAAATTTCCATTTTCAAGGATTTTTTTTTTTTCTTTTTTTTGATATTCTGACTTAAGTGATTTAGTTAAGATATTTAGTGGGAGACAATCATATGGTCTACTTTGAGAGTGCATATCATTGTAGAGGTAAGTTGAGTTTGGATTGGTTGAGTCTTAGTGATAGAGTTGCCAAATATCCTTTGTAATAGGAGGCTTCAACTATCTTCAAGAAATTACTTCACAAAGTGCACCTCTAATGTAAGGTTCTAGAATTTTATATAATGTAAATGTAATATAACTTCTAACACATGATCCTTTATATGAATTTTTGCAAGAACTCATTTTAGAAGCTCTATTAAAATATCTTTAGAAAAATATTAAAAAGTACAAAGAAACATGTTTGGTCACTTGCCTAACACCAGTTAACTTTTAGATCATTCTCCTCTTATTCTTACAATTTCCTCTTTCTCTCTGTTTCTTTTTTAGATATCTCCTTTATAATTCTTTCTTTGCTTTCCAAAACTTCATTCTTCTTCTCCTCACTTCTTCTCTCTATCTCCTCTAGGGATGTGACGACCCGGGTTTTCCCATGCATTTTTTAAATGAAAAATCTAAATTCCTAAGGCGGGATCCCTATTTGAAAAACAATGCAATGCAGCGGAAAAATCTTTTATTTGAAAACCTCGAGTGTCATTTGCTTTCACAACAACTAAGGTAGTTTTTGAACAGTTTTAGAAATCACAAATGCTTTTTCCCAGGTCTATCTAGTCACAGTACACAGCCCAACTGTAATTAAATACAAATACATGTCCAAAGGGTTGAGAATTTACTTACATATATAAGTGTTTCCATTTTGATTCACTTGTTCGTAGCACTAGCATAGATGTCCTCTACTCATGGATGGAATCATCCTGAAAAATGTTAAGGATAGGGTGAGTATATACTATACTCGGTAGGAGTTTATCACTACTAGTTTTATAATACATGCGATCTTTTAAAATCATGTGCTCATAAAAACATATACATGTTGTTCGAATAATCACGTTCAATATCGATATTAAAAGCCAAGGTCAAACCGGAATACTGACGACTTAAAGAAATATCATAATTCAAGTCGAAAGTAATCATATATCATAATCATAAAAATATGCATCAGATGCTCAACTGAATCCAACTCATGGATATCTATCATGGTATGGTCGACCAACCTTATATCATGCCATATGCAATGCACATAAATCCACGAAACCATAGGGTCCCACTATGCCCACAACCTCACCGCCGTGTGGTCCCCGAGTACCTAGGGACACAGGATCATATACCTCCACGGGGCATATGACACTTCGACCCAGTGCCATGACACCAGTGGTAGCCCCCTGTACCACATGCAGTCGAAGCAGGGACATGCCCTTTTTGGGCGTGGTACCCATCCACCTAATAGTGGTAGAGGCTGGGTGGCCAACCCACACCTCTCGGCATAGCACCCACGAGCTTACAAGCCCAAATCATGTACGATCAAATAAGCCAAAAACCTCTGTTCAAAACCAATCCTCTTTGGGTCCCTCACAACTGCCTGGCCCTCGGCACTCCAGCATCTTTTGGCAACCCTCAAGGACATGCAATCTTTGCAAGTACTTAAATCATGCAATGTATGCACTTGTTTACAAAACATATGTGTGCATAATGTACATGCGATCTTTTATGAAACATGTCTATGTACAAAACGTTTATCATATGTATGTTGAATCAATTCATGCAAATCAAGTCATATGTTCAAAATAACAATAGTTCTTTTAAAAGAATCTAATAGTGATAGAGCACCTACCTGACTAGGTCGCGTTAACCCTTTTGTCCTCGTACGCTCCTAAACATGGTTTGGGGACTCAAGGTTAGTTTAACCTATCTTTTATGGGTTTAGAGCAGTTGGGTCTTATTACTTAGGCATTAGGGGTCCATCCCTATGCCTATGGGTGTCCTAAGGTCCTAATTGGGCCTTGGTATCCTCAGTTTTCCAAAGTTCTAGTGGCCACGCGCCACCATCCTATTCTAAGGGTCATGCCCTCCTTTTATTGGGCCTTGATTGGGGATTTTATGGTTTGGATGTGTCTACGTCGTCGACACGGACACAACGCCTTTTGCAGCGCCTCAATCGGAGCTATAAATCTCAAGTTATAAGCGTTTTAGTGTTATATGTACATAGAGTCTTAAAGACAAAAAAAAAAAAAAAAAGACGGAATGCTAGGGCGCTGCGCATCTGCGATGTGCGCCCTGCTTCCTTAAGTAACAAAAAAGTCGACGTGCGCTAGCGCGCTTCGCGTCTGCAGCGTGCGCCTCAGCGGGCGCGTCTACAGACGTGCAGTACACTCCGCCCGTCTGTCTCTTTAGAGGGTGCGTCCCTGGACGCGCCCATTTGGTTTTTCAAACGAAGACGACGTGGAACGTTCCGACTGGAACGTTTCGTCGTCTGGGGAACCGGGGCATCCTCATGATACCTTGGTTCGACCCCTGTCGAACCAATGCGGCCCAGGGAATGTCCCTGGGTCCTTGGTGGCTCTCCTAGGCTCCGTTTTGCATGGTTTTTCATGCAAAATCTTAGGGGAATTGACCTTGGAACTATGGGGGAGATGGGTTTTGAGCGATCTCGGACGTACCTGACTCATTGCTGGGTTTTTCTCCTCGGTTTTCCCTCTAGGTCACTGCTCCACAATGGGTTTTCTCCAAGGTTTTGGGCTGCCATTAGAGGCACCCAAGAGCTCTATTTATAGGGCTTTTAAATAGGGTTCTGGAGGGGTTCTAACCGTCTTTGAATGGCGGTGGAGAAACCTCCAGAATGGAGGTGGTTTCTCCTTGAAACACCGCCATTCCAGAAGCCTCTGGGAGGTTGAAGACGACAGGGTGCCTGTATCAAAACGAGCACCTGTGTTTTTCAGGTTAAGTCGTTTTTGTGAAATTTATAGTTTTGCCCCTAAACTTCAAAGGGCCATATCTTGCTCATTTTAACTCCGTTTTGGGTGATTTTGGTCTCGTTGGATTCCTTTTTCCGAGACGCATCTAATGGAACTATTTTTAGGACCAAATTCCTGGTTTCAATCAAGGCGACTAGTGAAATGACCAAAATGCCCTTATCTTTAAAACTGAACTTTTCATGGGATTTTAATATTACAAAAATTGGGGTCATTACATTATTACCCCCTTAAAAGAATTTTGTCCTCAAAATTTCATAAATTATCATCTTCCAGGTAGTTGTCTCTTAGATGATTTCTTGGTGGATGCATTCTCCCCCTTAGGATCAAATCTAGGTTCATCCTCAATTTATCATTTCTATCGTTCCTCCTATAAGGCCTTACCTATAAGAGCCACCTTTACTGCATACTTTGATGCATACTCTCATACTTGATTAATTAGGGTGGGATACCTTTTATTTAGTCAACAGTACTCTAAAGGTAATGACCAAATAATAGTCTTAGGATTTTTGGTCTCCCAAATTTATGATAATAAGACCTCAATTTGATCCTTGATGGTACCCTTCCGGCTTAATTCCTTTATTTACTCATGTAGCGGCAAGGTAAGATATCACCAAAATTTTCTTTTTATGGACTATATCCATTGGTGCTCCTCATAAGTTAATGGATCTGATAAGAATCTAATAATAATTGATATCAAACAATTTGTAGGATTTTTAACTTCTAGTTGGTCACCATTCCTCTTTGAAAATTTTTTGTGCAGCATAATGTCCTTTTATTCAATGTTCTATTCAAAGTCTTAAACCCCCATATGCTTTCTCTCTTTTATACTCTTTTTACAATAAGATCACCAACTTGCCTAATATTATTCCTTTGCATTTGTTTGATCTACCTTCCTATAGAATTGTATGTATCTCCATAGAGTCATGATCTTCTTCTTTTGAATATTCAATATTCATTGAATACTGGTAGTTACATATCTATCTCTTTCTCTCTTTTCTTCAATATCCATTTGGTCTACCTGGATCGATGTCTCTATATGCGTTGTTGCATATATTTGATACTTCATCTATTTCTTTAAGTAACATATATGATAAACTGAGTGCTTCTCAAAAATTCTAAACTGTCTTAAGATCATTGAAATCCTCAATTGCCTATAGCCTCAATAAAATTCATACAATGTCTTAATAATGGCATTGATGTTTTGGTCATGCTATACTTTTTATGTTAGGATCAATCCTCTATCATCCCCAATATTATCATCAAAAATCTTTTGATAACTCGGTCGAATTCATTTCCTTATTATATTCGTGTTATGTTTCTCTTAATCTCGTAATATGTCACTTGATTTTCTCCATAATACTCAAGTAGTCATTATTCGATAGCACTTTACTTTTCATAAGACTCTAATTAAGGTATCCAAAATTGAGCTAAGTCTTTCAAGATTCATACCTCTGTGATCTAGTACAAGTCACAGTTATCCCTTAGTATTATCTGGTATGCTTATCCTTATTATCATCCAAATTTCCTCAAAGTCTTTCTTTTATATCTCTTATCATACTCATATCAGATCCCTTGTGGTAGTGTACTCATATACTGGTATTCTTTATGATGGTAAGATAGCCATCTAGGTTCCTCAATTTTCTCACCTATGATGAGATTGCTTTATTGCAGGTTAGAACTACTAACAAGTTCACTAACATCTTTTATTCCCTCATCATTCTTATCATAATATAATCCATATATGTGTTTTCATATTTGCACCATACAACAATCCTTATTTCCTATAATTTTGATAGGATTCAATCAATCCAATATCTAAGTATTTGCTAAGACTATCTCCTTTTTCGCCTATGTGTTTAGGGTGAAATGCCTTGAGTATTAATATTATAATCCTCAAATAGAAGTAGGCATCTCTACTACTCCTATTTATACTACTTATCCTTGATTTTCTTTATTCTTCATGACCCTTGGACATGCTGGTCTAGCTGTGAAAGGATAAAACCTGGGCTCTGATACCAACTATGACGACCCGGGTTTTCCCATGCAGTTTTTAAATGAAAAATCTAAATTCCTAAGGCGGGATCCCTATTTGAAAAACAATGCAATGCAGCAGAAAAATCTTTTATTTTAAAATCCAATTTGAAAACCCCGAGTGTCATTTGCTTTCACAACAACTAAGGTAGTTTTTGAATAGCTTTAGAAATCACAAATGCTTTTTCCCAGGTCTATCTAGTCACAGTAAGTACACAGCCCAACTATAATTAAATACAAATACATGTCCAAAGGGTTGAGAATTTACTTACATATATAAGTGTTTCCATTTTGATTCACTTGCTCGTAGCACTAGCATAGATGTCCTCTACTCATGGATGGAATCATCCTGAAAAATGTTAAGGATAGGGTGAGTATATACTATACTCAGTAGGAGTCTATCACTACTAGTTTTATAATACATGCGATCTTTTAAAATCAAGTGCTCATAAAAACATATACATGTTGTTCAAATAATCACGTTCAATATCGATATTAAAAGCCACTATCAAACCGGAATACTCACGACTTAAAGAAATATCATAATCCAAGTCGAAAGTAATCATATATCATAATCATAAAAATATGCATCAGATGCTCAACTGAATCCAACTCATGGATATCTATCATGGTATGGTCGACCAACCTTATATCATGCCATATGCAATGCACATAAATCCACGAAACCATAGGGTCCCACTATGCCCACGACCTCACCGCCGTGTGGTCCCCGGGTACCTAGGGACACAGGATCATATACCTCCACGGGGCATATGACACTTCGACCTAGTGCCGTGACACCAGTGGTAGCCCCCTGTACCACATGCAGTCGAAGCAGGGACATGCCCTTTTTGAGCGTGGTACCCATCCACCTAATAGTGGTAGAGGCTGGGTGGCCAACCCACACCTCTCGGCATAGCACCCACGAGCTTACAAGCCCAAATCATGTACGATCAAATAAGCCAAAAACCTCTGTTCAAAACCAATCCTCTTTGGGTCCCTCACAACTGCCTGGCCCTCGGCACTCCAGCATCTTTTGGCAACCCTCAAGGACATGCAATCTTTGCAAGTACTTAAATCATGCAATGTATGCACTTGTTTACAAAACATATGTGTGCATAATGTACATGCGATCTTTTATGAAACATGTCTATGTACAAAACGTTTATCATATGTATGCTGAATCAATTCATGCAAATCAAGTCATATGTTCAAAATAACAATAGTTCTTTTAAAAGAATCTAATAGTGATAGAGCACCTACCTGACTAGGTCGCATTAACCCTTTTGTCCTCGTACGCTCCTGAACATGGTTTGGGGACTCAAGGTTAGTTTAACCTATCTTTTATGGGTTTAGAGCAGTTGGGTCTTATTACTTAGGCATTAGGGGTCCATCCCTATGCCTATGGGTGTCCTAAGGTCCTAATTAGGCCTTGGTATCCTCAGTTTTCCAAAGTTCTAGTGGCCACGCGCCACCATCCTATTCTAAGGGTCATGCCCTCCTTTGATTGGGCCTTGATCAGGGATTTTATGATTTGGATGTGTTTGTGTCGTCAACACAGACACAACGCCTTTTGCGGCGCCTCAATCAGAGCTATAGATCTCATGTTATAAGCGTTTTAGTGTTGTATGTACATAGAGTCTTAAAGACAAAAAAAAAAAAAGAAGGAATGCTAGGGCGCTGCGCGTCTGCGACGTGCGCCCTGCTTCCTTAAGTAACAAAAAATTCGACGTATGCTAGTACGCTGCGCGTCTGCGGCGTGCGCCTCAGCGGGCATGTCTGCAAACGCGCGGTACGCTCCGCCCGTCTGTCTCTTTAGCGGGCGCGTTCCTGGACGCGCCCATTTGGTTTTTCAAATGAAGACGACGTGGAACGTTGCAACTGGAACGTTCCGTCATCTGGGAGACCGGGGCATCCTCAGGACACCCTGCTTCGATCCCTGTCGAACCAGTGCGGCCCAGGGAACGTCCCTAGGTCCTTGGTGGCTCTCCTAGGCTCCGTTTTGCATGGTTTTTCATGCAAAAACTTAGGAGAATTGACCTTGGAACTATGGGGGAGATGGGTTTTGAGCGATCTCGGACGTACCTGACTCATTGCTGGGTTTTTCTCCTCGGTTTCCCCTCTAGGTCACTGCTCCACAATGGGTTTTCTCCAAGGTTTTGGGCTTCCATTAGAGGCACCCAAGAGCTCTATTTATAGGGCTTTTAAAGAGGGTTCTGGAGGGGTTCTAACCATCTTTGAATGGCGGTGGAGAAACCTCCAGAATGGAGGTGGTTTCTCCTTGAAACACCGCCATTCCAGAAGCCTCTGGGAAGTTGAAGACGACGGGGTGCCTGTATCAAAACGGGCACCTGTGTTTTTCAGGTTAAGTCGTTTTTGTGAAATTTATAGTTTTGCCCCTGAACTTCAAAGGGCCATATCTTGCTCATTTTAACTCCGTTTTGGGTGATTTTGGTCTCGTTGGATTCCTTTTTCCGAGACGCATCTAATGGAACTATTTTTAGGACCAAATTCCTGGTTTCAATCAAGGAAACTAGTGAAATGACTAAAATGCCCTTATCTTTAAAACTGAACTTTTCATGGGATTTTAATATTACAAAAATTGGGGTCATTACAAGGGATTTCCTTCTCTTCTACAAAATTAGTAGGATTTGTATGTGTTGTTTTACTTTGTCGGAAATAGTGGCTCCACTTGAACACCTTAGTGCTAAGAAATATTCTCTATTGGGTCATTAGATTATCTCCTCCTGAAAAGAAATTTGATCATCCAAATTTGCATTGCTTGCCACAAAGTGGAAAGCACCCAGAAACATTGATAGGTTTCTATTATTTCTCTACTTAAGAACCTAAATTAGTCGAAACTTATGTGTAACCTTTGCTTTGACCAGCTCTATTGAGTGCACAGACAAAGCCACATTAGAGGCAAGGTTCTCCTCCCTCCCACCAAAACCAATGTTTGAAATATATATCACTTTTTTGGTCACCCCCTAAATTTTGGGGATAAAATTCTCATATTTATATGTTATTTATGGTTCCCTTCCAAATTGAGTGCTAACCCTGTCTCTAGTTGCAGGTGTACTATAAGCTACGGAACATCTCTTTTGTGGTGTCCTCAAACTTAGGATTCAAGAAACCTAATTTCATTCATCATGAAATTGTTTGTTAGTCATTGAGCGTGACTAAAGAGGCCTAGTGTGGTGGACCATGTGCATTGCATAGGCCTAGTGCAACAACCACCTAACAAAGGTAGCTGCAACCCTACTCGAATGTAGGTCACTACGATAGATATCTAGTCTTGGTGTGACATTTAGTGGGATATGTCCACTAGTCCTAATACAAATTAGAGGAAGAAGCTAATTCTAAAAAAAAAAAAAAACTTTTGGTCTTGGGGTATTTGTCTTATTAAAAGGGCAACAAAGCTTATATATTGAGTTGCTTTTTCAAATTCGTTTTTATTGTTGATGTAGGACTATTTTTCACTAGCTCCCTTTTACTCTTAACTTAAAACTATGAAAGAATTTTCTCATTAGGGCCTTTATCTATACGCCATTTCTCACTTAAAGACCTTATCTATCAACACTTCACATTTGTACCAAGACAAATTTATTAAGTGTGTCAATATAGGACTTCTATCCAGTTACCATTTGTTCTACAAACGGAATGACTTTCACATGAATAATGTAAGGGCAAAAGTATCCAAATATGACAAAGCTTCTTCTTCATCAGACACAATAAAAAGAGCTAAATGGATATATGATGTAGTGTTTTTAAGGGTTAAGTGTATACACATAAATAAATCCATTATTTTTGTAGAGCCAATAAATGGTGCGTCCCTATCAAACAAAATTTGTACAATGAGATAAAGCTAATCATAAAGGATGGATATCAAGGCCGAGGATCGATCTTAGAATCACTTAGTCGAAGTTGCAATCAATAGATTACGATTTTGAGGTTTGAACATTCAAATGGTCAACATCACACAACTCTCAGATTCTAGGAAAGACAACCATCCTTTCAATCCACTACAAGTAATGAGATCCATTGACCAATGCTCAGATTTTGAAACCTAATAGTTATGTTGATTGTATACAATGGTACCTAATAGGAGTCCTTGATACATGGAATGAGATCCTTTATGCTCACATATTATCCTAGTAACTAATTCTAAAAAAAGACAAAAAGATGACAATGCGACCATGTAAAAAGTGTATCATTTATTCAATGAATTTGAATAATTCTTTATTTTCTATTTTCTATTTTCATTTCATTTTTATTTTACACTAATTATTCAAATAAACTATGGTTGGTGAAGATGGTTTTCAAGCAACCATCTTCTTAAAAATAATCAAAGATGTGATTAAAAATTATATTTGAGAAGATGATTCTACAACAACTATCTTAAAAAGTTTTGTGGGAAGAACTTAAGAAGATAATTTGCAAAACTGTCTTTAAAAGATCAAGTTTAAGAAGATGGTTAGTAGTAACTATCTTTAGAATTACATTTAAGAAGATGGTTATGGATAACCATATTTAAAAATCCTACTTATAAAAATGGTTTACCTAACCATCTTTAAAAAGGCTATTTATAAAGATCGTTTATGTTAACTGTATTTAAAAACTTGGTTTTAAAACATAAATGCTTGCAACTATCTTCTTTCCTGTCTTCATGTAGTAGCATATCAAACTACGTAAGTACATAGCCTGAAGCTCATCTAGGTGCATTTTCACTCTGGCTAACTTTAACTAAAACACCACGATCAAATTGAAATTACTTACGTTTTGTCTTCAAGCTACACTATCTCGCCAATATCGATCAAAGTGGGTAAGACTTATGTGTTTTTCAAGTTTTATATATTTGCATGATTATGGTTGGAAAATTCCTTTTTTAAAGTCTTCCTTTCAATATATGGATCTTTCATGTTTGCATCAATCTTCCTGTTAATTGAAAAATCTTCGTGCATGCATATAATTTAGTTTTTTCCAATGTTATATTTGGACAACCAATGTCTAATTAAATGTCTAGCCAAGTTCATTAATCTTTTCTTGTTAAAAAAGTCCTTGCTCACATCTGAGCTTCAAATTCATAAGTGTCTAATTTTACATAAAAACCACCCAATTAGTTATCCATGCATTATAACTTATAGGGTAAAATAGGGTTTTTTCACCAAAATTCATAACACATGCATTTTTGTCCTAATGACTAAAAAATTTGACATTTGTATGTATAGAGGCTAATCCAAGTTAAGTATATGATTTTTCTAGAATTTAATTAGAGTTATTAACTTTTTATAGGAAGTGAGATGGTGATCTGATGGCCGAGATCTATTGGGATGAAAATGGAAGATCAATATCAAAAGATCGAGTCCAAGCCTAAAATCATCAATCCAACATGAGATCAAGAATAAAGATCATATTTAGGACAAGCAATGGATGCAATTAGAGGAGCCAAAGGTGCCCAAAGTGGGGGCATGCATAAGCCATGCAAAGTCCACTACCTTTGCATGGGTTTCACTTAAGCCTCTTAACCATATGCAAGCCATGAACAAGAGGACAAGCTAAGGAGCTATCCAAGCCACCAAAACCAAGAAATTGAGCCATCAAGGTAAGCTAAGAAAGTCACCTAAGCCAACCATGAAGCCAAGTCAATGGAGCTCTCAAACTTAGCCATCAAGCAACATAAGCTATTAGAGAATCCAAAGAATTGTCATTGAGATTTATGGAGATATTATGAAGATAATTGAGGAAAAATCCATTAAGATAAAGTAGAATGTTGACCAATAGGAAGATACCCCTTCAATTTTTATGTTTTTTCCAATTTTTTCTCACTTTTCACCTCACCACTAAGATGCTCTACGAATTTCACTTTCTATTCAAGAGACCTATCTTTCCAAGAGCTTCCCACATTCCTAAACTTTTATTCCAACCATCCAACCAATCCTCATTTCTTAGAAAATCACCTAGCCAATCCTTTTTCCCCACCTCACCTCTCTTTTTCTATCACTTTCTTTCCTCCTATCTCCTTTTTCTCTCTTACCTCCTATCATCCAACTAAACTTTTCATTTTCAAAGGGGTTTCAATGATTTTTGAAGAGGGGAGATGCCTCCTCCTAAAAAATTAGCATCTCCCCACATTAATGCAATAAGAAAAGGGCAACCTTTGTTTCCTCTTTCGAACCCTAGCTAACTATTCAATCCTAGCCATTCAACCCTCTTCCAATCTCATATTACCCTACCTTTACCCTAGAAACTATAGGCCAACAAGTATTAAAGACCTAAAACCAAGCATTCAAGGCATCTCCTTTAGAAGAAAAAGAATGCCTCCTTCACTATGGGAGGGCATCCTTTTCTTCTTCATCTATCCTCCCCTCTTGAAGCTTGAATGCATCCTTTTTCATGGTGCTTGATCTTCTTTTACATTTGTATGCACTCTTTTTTAGTCAAGGTAGGCCTTTTCCCCTTATTATTTTGTTTATTAGTCCATCTTGCTTAAGCTTTGATTCGTTGTTCTTTAGCTTGCTTCTTTATTCCTTAGGATTCATCTTAACTTTTTCTTGGATTATACTTAAATCTTCATGTTGTTGGATTAAGCAGGGATTAGAGCATTAATTTTTGGATTTTTACATGATATAAGAATGGCACGTACTCACCTAGAGTGGAATACACCATCCTTATAAGCCTTATTGTTTTGAATCTCATTTGATATTAATGGTATACTTAGTTAAGATCCTTTCCATTCCTTTGCATGTTCTTGGATCCTATAGTATTTTCCTTGAAGTGATAGCCAAGGGGAAGTTACCTTGAATCCAGTCCTTTCAATGCTTTTCATTGCCTTCATATCTCTTTTGGTTTCATTGAAATCCCCTCTTGCTTTCTTTAATGTTCCTTAAATTCCTTTACTTTCTAGTGGAATTTTCCCTTGACTTTAAAGATTGCTTATTCATGATAGATGCTGGAACATGGAAGAAGATTTATCTTGTAGTTTTGGGTTGATTGAGATCAAGTAGCACTCATTGTAGTAGGACTTACTTTTCATATTTGGATATTGAGGCATTATGTTGATGAATTTTTTATGTGATTCAATGAAGTTATTGGACTTTTCAATTCTTACTTATGTCCAGCAGCTAATGATATTCATTATTGAATGTTTTCTTGCATTGGAATTGATTCATTTCTAGTTTTACATGTTCCATTCATAGAATGATTCAAATAGCATGCTGCTGGAATTTGTTTGGATAGGTTGATTATATTAATTTCCAGCACCATACAATTCATGTCTACTTGATTTTTCAAGAATCGAACTAGACTGTTAGATTGCTTTTTTAATGCTTGAATAGGATTGCATGTCTAGATTTTCAAAGTAGTTGATTAGATCCATTCCCACCCAATGAATCATGCATACCATTCCATAGTCACATGCATGATACTTGGGTAGTTCTCATTTCATTGCGTATTTAAGTGATTGTTTTCCTTTATTTCTCTTGTTTGGTATAGTTAGATTCCATTGTTAACTACTTTGCGGCTTAGTTAGTGTCTAATTCATAGTTAGGAAAGTAATTAATTTTGTCATAGTTGCTAAATCTCATGGGTAGTTAATTTAGGAAAGTAGTTGATTTGGTTGCTTATTTTCCTTAGACTTGCATGATTTAGGAAAGTTTCTAAATTTCATTTTTAGAAAGTTTCAATTTATGAAAGTTTTTTTATTTAGGAAGTTTTACATTTTAGAAAGTGTGTTTTTAGGAAAGTGTTAATTTTAGTATAATTCCATTTTTCATGTCTTGCATTTGTATTTTAGTTTCCATCATTAGCTTAGGTTAAAAATCTCATGATCATTGGCTAGGTTAGATAATTTAAATAGGGACCACTAGTTCACATCCATTTGATTCCTCATGGGATCAACCTCCTTATGTGAATTACCAGAACCGATTCATGCACTTGTGAGTTTTTAACTTAAAATAACAACATAAATTTTTAAAAAATGGATAAAAATGCTTGAGTGATTGCTACAAGATTATCAAGAGAATATAAAGAGATAATAGAAAAGTCCATAGACTTTAAACTGAGGGCAGCAGTGATTGTAATCACATGCATTGTCCATGCTCAAGATGTTGAAACTTGAAAAATGTAATTGTATGTGAGTTAAGAGAACATTTATGCTTCAATGAAGTTGATGAAAGCTACTGTCTCTAGATCTGACATAGAAGAGTACTTCCTCATGAGCCCTCTACAAGGTTAGAAAGATGTGAATATGAAGACACTATAGGAAGTGTCATAGGCAGTACAAATGCATTGATGTTTTGAGAGGTATATAGTAACTTACAACGACCCTAAACAATTCCAAATTACATTAGAGGAAACTGATTTACCTTAAGTGTACATATTACACCAAGTTGTCTGTAGTGGTAGAACTTTATAGCATGAAATTGAGATTTGATTTTTAAGATCAAGGTTTTATAAAAGTCTTGAATGTGGTGGGTGAAATGCTATCGAAGGAGATAAACTGGCAAAGTGCACATGGGAGCCAAAAAAAAAAAAAAAAAACCATGGCTACACTAGGGTTCAAGTATGAGAAGATACATGCTTGTCCCAATGGCTGCATCTTATAGAGAAATGGGCAAAGGGATAAAATACATGCCTAACTTGCGAACAATCAAGATGAATGTTTAAGCACACTTCAATTGAGCAGGTGAAAGACGAACCTACAAAGGTGCTATGGTATTTTTCCCTTATTATAATGTTTAAAAGAACGTTTTGTATTATGAAAATAACAATGAAATAGTATGACATGCCGAGGAGAGAGTAGTAGATAGTTATTTACGTCATCCATCAAATAGCCTAGCATGGAAGCTCATAGACTTCTTACAGTCTAATTTAGGAGAAGAACCTAAAACTTTATCAATCTCTATGATTTTATGAGTGGTAGATATAGTTGTTGGCTTGTTGTAACAATTTGTTACCACCTCCCACCATTATTTATGCATGAAGAGAAAGTTCGTGATATTAGGTTCCAAGCATCCATGGAATGACATTTGTGTGTACTTGGCTCCATTGATCAACATCTTAAGACATTATGGGATGTAGGGTTTGAAGCTTACAATGCATACAAGAAAGAGATCTTCACCATAGAGGCTATATTTTGTGGACAAAACGCGACTTCCCTATGTATAGTAATTCGGCTAGATGCACCACAAAGAGATACAATGCTTCTTCTATTTGTAGTGACCAAACGTGTGCCATATTAGTTACACATGATAGGAAAAGAACATTCCTTGGCCACAAAAAATGGTTGCATAGAGACCATATATATTGTTTTAAGAGGAAAATTTTAATAGTAGTGAAGAGATAAGGATATCTCCAAAGATGTTGACATAATGACAAGTATTGGAATAAGTTACAAATCTTAATGTCTTATGGGGGGGGAGAAGAAAGCAACTAAATGTACAAGTGGTAGCAACTCTAAAAGTTATTGATAGAAGAAGTCAATATTCTTGAAACTTGCACTAGCAATCACTACATGTGCACCATGTGATTGATATCATGCATATTGAGAAGAAGGTGTGAAAAAGCTTAACTAGTACCTTGCTTGACATGCAAGGAAAAATAAAGGATGGACTTGTAGCTTGAATGTATCTTATGAAAATGGGTTTGAAGAGAAGGTTGCACCAAAGGGTAGTAACAACCAAGGAACATACTTGCCCAAAGCAAATTATACTTTTGATAAAGTGGAGAGAAGCATAGTGTGTAAAACTTTGTCAAAGCTTAAAGTCTCATATGGCTACTCTATAAACTTTTGGAAACATGGTCTCTATGGAAGAGCTAAAATTGTTAGGGATAAAGTTGCATGATTTCCATGTACTGATGCAACAACTCTTAGTTGTAGCAATACGTTCAATGCTGTCAGATACAATTAGAGGATTTATTAAAAAAAATTTATAATTCTTCAATGATTTGTGCAATAAGGTAGTGAATGTTTCAAAATTACAAGCAATACAAGACCATCTAGTGACAACTTTATGTGAGCTTACGATAATCTCCCCACCATCCTTTCTTCGATATCATGATGTACTTAACAGTGTACCTAATTGATGAGATTAGACTCTATATGGGTGGGTTTACCTATAATGGATGTACCTATTAGAGAGGTACATGAAAGTTTTAAAAGAGTATGTACAAAATGACAATAAGCCAGTGAAGTGTATAACTGAATATTACATTGCAGAAGAAGCAGTAGAGTTTTACACAAAGCATTTATCTAGAGTGGATGCTATAGGAATCCTAGGAAAGAAATGTTTAAGCGGATTCGATGATCCAAAAGTTGATGAATCTCTCTCAAGTGGTAGGGTGTCAACCAATGAACATAAAGAGTGCATGATTAGGCACAACTTTATGTCTTGCAAAATAACATTGATGAAGTTTGGTTACATGTTGAGTAAGTTGACGCTCTCTCACTCTGTTTCTGACGGCTTTGACATTTCTTCTATTTTATATGTCTAAAATTTAAGGATAATGTTTTTCCTTACTTCTCTTCATTTGTAGTGAGCACATTGACTTCCTGAAACAGAGATATCCAAGTTATGCAAAGAAATAAAAGTGGTTGCAATATGAGCATTGTCATACCTTCACTACTTGGTTTGGTCAGAAGGTAAAATGAATTAGCATTGCATTATTCACTTGTTATTAATTGCATATGTATACTTATAAAAAGCATCCCACTTAATATACACATGTTCAAGATCAGAGAGATGTTCTAGGTCATAGTATATTTGAATCCTTGGGCAGGATATTGATGGTACCATGATTAATAGTGATAAAGTACACTTGATATGCCATCAATTATTACAGATTTTACACAAAAGACCATGATAACTCAAGAGTGCAATAGAATAATGAGATTGGTTTAGTTGTCAATGCTACTTTCTTTTCTAGTTCAAAGGATAACAACCCAATTATGGTGAATGACACCTACTATGAGATTATACAAGAGATATGGGCACTGGATTATAGTTGTAGAGCTATGGTTGTTTTTAAGTGTGATTGGGTGGAACTCAACAAAGACAAATTGATGCCCTTAGATTGACATTAGTTGACTTCAACAAAATCAATTATAGAAATTATTAGTTTATTTTGGCATCTCAAATGAAAAAGGGATTTAATGTACAACATGGACATGATAAGAGATTGTCAACTATTTTATCAGACTCCTCAAGGGACTTTTATGATAAAGATGACTTAGACAATACTACCATAGATTACCCTTGTATTACTAAAACAATGCCATCAATTAATGTAATCAGTGAGAATGAGGATTATGTGCATGATACTGGTGAGGAGGGTGCTTGGATTGAAAACAATTTATATGATGTGGAAAATTAAAATGTAAATATTTGATATATAATTAAAGGAATTATCCCAAAATTTCCATGTGTTCTTGTATTTTTTCTATTTATGTAATATGCAAAATGTGTGTGTAGTTATGTATGATACAAGTACATCAAGAATAGCCCAACATAAGAAGTCATTGAAGGCAGGCCGAGTTCCCAGAAACTACCTTTGGAAGATGGTTCTCCTATACAAATTTTAAAAACCACATTTTTAAAAAGGTGTAGATTTTTCATCTTTAATAACTAATTTTTAAAGATGATAAATGGAACCAACTTTAAAAACCTAGTTTTTAAAGATGGTTAGTGGAACCAAATTTAAAACTCCTTTAAAATTTTTGGTTTAAACCCACATTCTCTACCATTAGCTTCATAGCTTGCCTTCTTACCCTAGTAGTATCTCTCTCTCTCTCTCTCTCTCTCTCTCTCTCTCTCTCTCTCTCTCTCTCTCTCTCTCTCTCTCTCTCTCTCTCTCTCTCTCTCTCTCTCTCTCTCTCTCTCTCTCTCTCTCTCTCTCTCTCGTCTTCACTGTTGTGACTGTATTAAGGCCACCACTGTGTTCCTTGCTCTAACTAGAGTAAAAGCCCTATGAGAAATCAACGATTGGTGAAGTTTTTAGTATTAGATTTTGGAAAAGATTGAGACCACAGTGACTATGAACAGTCCTCTAACAATGTCCAACCTTTATCGACAACTGCCTAACAAATAGGGTAAGTAGATTAGTGTTATTTCAATCAATTCTTTCGGGCATTGTTTAGGATTTTGAATTTACATTAGAACTATGATAGGAAAACCTAACTTCAAGAAAAATTCAACTACTCTATCAAGAATTCTTATCACATTTCATAAAAAAAAAAAAAAAACAGATTTTTAGCTTATCTTAGCCATTCCAAACATGATGGATGGCTTAGATCTATATAAAACTATGACTATGCATGAGAAAAAGAGGCACCAAACAAAATTACTTGACGCAAGGAACTATATACATGCATTGAGAGAGAGAGAGAGAGAGAGAGAGAGAGAGAGAGAGAGAGAGAGAGAGAGAGAGAGAGAGAGAGAGAGAGAGAGAGAGAGAGATGACTATACTACTTCCACATTATTCATATACTTAGAAGAACACACTCAAACATAATGGTCAACACTTCATTAATCTTTCTTTAATCTACTTTCTATCACTCGATATTCTTACAGGTTACATATCATACAGATGTGTGATGGCATCACCCTTTAATCCTCCGATCCATTTAATCATAGTTCATTTCACAACAAGATGATTAATAATTATGTTGATGGACCATATAAATGTACATTGCATTACCCTCTAGTCCTTACCCAAATTTGATTGTAGTTAATTGGATTATAAGATGGTTGATCCTAGTCTAGTTATTGTGGTTGACTTATACCACGAAATAGCATCCATGATGATCATGGATGGTCTGATCTCAGATATAAGATGCAATTGAAACATGCCTAGGGTTTGATGATGTTGCCCTTCATTGGATCTTCCAAGGCTACCTTAAATTTTATGAGCCATTCTATACTGCTGTTCATTGTTCCAAAGGTAAGTTTCCTTCGTTTGTGGATAAATAAATGAAGTTGGTTTTTCCTTGAATATGAGATAAAAGAAATTTACGTCTTACATATGATACATAGACTTCTAACATTTTTTCCTTGAATGATGTCATCAGTTACTTACAAAAAGACAAGATAGAAGGGTTGGACTTTCCCAACTTATACGAACTTAAAAACCCTACGAAATGAAAATTTATGCAAATCCTTCAAATTAAAGGCCTCATTAGCAAGGGCTTATGCCAAATTATTCCATATCATCAGGAAGGTACTATGCAACATAATTACATAATCTGGATTATGTAACCCTTGCCAATCTTGTCCTAAGCCATATTGTCATTTGTCATCATGTAACATTTCTATGTAACTAGAGTCTAGTCAAGTATACTTAACTGGTCATTTTCTTTTACTTCTATCTATTGAGTGATCCATCATTTTCTCATCTAGGAATAAATTTATCTATTCATAATCTAGTGAATGGAAGTTCAATGGTTGACTCCCTTTCAAATGTTGAAGCTTGTGGGCATAATGTGGGTGTAGGTACTTGTGAAGGGTTTTGTTTTCTATCTTTGAAATTTTTGTTGAAAGTGAATGTCCATATATGGATGTTGAATGTAGATGTTGCAATGAATGTTGAAGTAAAGGAAAATGTTCTATTATCTTTGTTCAAGTCTTTTGAATATTGCAGGAAAACTATAATAGCAGGAAGATGGTATACTGTGATTGGATGTGCAGGAAGATTGTAAGAGCATGTTATATATAGTTAGATTTTACATAAATGTTCATGGATATTGTAGTGAATGTGTAAGTGAATGCATATTCTTTTTTCATATTTTTGAAGATTGCAAGAGGACTGTAATAGCTGCAGTTCATTAAATGTGTAAGAAGATTGTAATAGCAGGTTAACATTATTGTATATAGTAGGTAAATAAAAAAAACCAATTAAGAAAGTTTTAAAGATAGTTCTAGAAAACTATCTTTAAAAACTACACACATTTAAAGAAGCTTCTAAACCATCTTTAAAAGTAGAAATATTTAAAGAAAATTTTGGGAAACCATTTTTAAATGTTTGTTCATTTAAAGATGGCTTACTAGAATCATATTAGACACTAATTTAAAGATGGTTTTCTTTAATCATCTTCAAATGTTTATATACTTAAAGATAGTTCTATAACCATCTTGTTTTTCAACCATTTTTTGAAAATGGTTTGATAGAAGATGATTTTGAAATTATCTTTGATATATGCTTTTAACTGTCTTTAAAATCCTCCTATCTAGTAGTGTTGATAACTATATACTAAAAGCTAGTGTATGGACCTTTCATATGTTGTTTTAGGTACTCATATAGACCTTCCTTGACCATTCATGCAAATCTATACATTTAATCATTTTGATTGTCCAACATCAATCAATTACTTATCAAAGATTATTATATGTGTAAATTCAATATAAATATTAAAAGGTTCAAATTATAGAAGTCTCTAACAAGAACCTAATTATCTGCATAAGTTGTGCCTTACATAATACCACAATCTTTTACATCCTAAACGCTGGACTACACTAGTGTCAAAATGCATTATTTAAAAACTAGCAATCTAGATTATAGTAGTATGTTAGAAACAAAACATGCAGGTTTATAATAGCCATATCATAATGTATGTAGTCTCAAAATCTCTCCAAAGATAGCCTATGATTTGAAAGCCTCTTGACAACCAATTTTGTTCACCTTCTCTACAACCACCATATCATTCAAAATGTGTCCAACCAAGTTTCCTACTCTTGCTTTAACTAGAGGTAACTCTTGACAATAGATTAGATCTGAGAAGGGCCCAATGACAATGTGTTGCTCTCTTACAGTTAAGTAACATTCTTTCTGAAGGATCTTCTTAGGAGTGGTTCTGTTATTGGGGCCTAAACCAACATAAAACATGTGGTTAGATAGCTAGTGTAAGTGCCCTTTTTTTAATTTAGTTTTGTTGTATTTCTGGTGATATTTGAGAATGGGCAACTTTTGTTGGTGATCTCCTAGGGTTAACAACTAAAGCTCCAGTCTAAATAAGATGCAAATTCATGTCAGATATAATTAACATAGACACATGCAAACATGGAATCATATGATTAGTGTTAGCCCAAGAAGCCATACCTCACTTTGACTCATCTACTTCCTTAGGAATGTTCTCGGTGGAGCAAAAGCATCTTTCTTGGGAATTATATTACTAAAGTCATATACAAGTAGCATCAAAACTAAGTAAAATTTTGGTGATTGAAATCCTATTGATAGAAAGTAGGATTAATAACAACTCTTTTATTCCACAACCAACTAAAGAACTACTATCACTAAAATCATTCTCAAGAAAACTATCAGAAGCACGAATAGTCAAAATATGTTACAAAGTCTTGAGAAAGAACATAAGACAGAAGTTTGTATTTTTATAAGACCACACATAGTCAACTTAGGGAAAAAGCTATTGAAGTTAAATAATGGAGAACATTCAATTAGTTAAGATAGAGTCTGGATATTATAACTTTACCACAGCAACCCAATTTTTATTAACTTATAGTAACAGCCCAAGTCAAGTTAGTTAGAAAAATGCATGAGTGAAAGTTGGTTTTGGCCTTAAAATAGCTATAGATTTGAAAGTATTATATAGAATTTTAAACTAGATGTGAATATGTATCTTATTTAACATACAAGAACAAGGATCACATTGGTAAAACCCAAGGCTACCCACTAAAATTCAACTCCACCCACTCTATTCATCCAAGTCTAATTCATATTTTCTAATGGAGAACCAAATACACATCTTTATCCATTCTTTTAAGTTGTAAATCCACAACAATCCCTTTCAAGCTTATTCTTAAATCAATCTCTTCAATTTTAACCATAGATTATGTCTCGACAGTCACCAATTCATGCACAGATAATAGAAAGGAAAACCCATTGAACTACATTCTATTTAAATAGGACATAGAAATAGCCTAAACATGATCCACTAAACCCAAAACAAGTTGTATTCTTTTTTCTATGTTCTCCTATAGAAACATGTATAGACATAGCTTCAACTATGGTCAGTTGAGTTCCCAAACTACCTCTTTAATATAGAATAACTAGTTAACAGCTATGACATTGTCTATAAGATTATAAAGTTTATCATTGCATAAGATATAGTTGCCTAGCATTCCTTCAAATTCCCAACCCCATCTTAAAGATACACTCAAAACTTACATGTGAGAATAACATGATACTCAAACAAAATCTCAAGATCATTAATATAGATGAAAAGGAAGTCTTAATGACTACAAAAATTAAAAACTGCAAGTTTGTGGTATCTGTCCAACAACAATCTATAACAATTTCTACCAAATATAGTGATAATGGAAACCAAAACCCAAAGTGCACTGACCAAATAGTTATAAACAAGAAGCCTCAGTTATCAAAAGGATGTTCTAATTTATTGGATGTGGAGTTTATTGGATTTCTAATCTAGTGGTGAAGAAACTATACCTGTGATTGAGGTCTCTTCTTTCTTGGGGGCCTTCTAATGAGAATAAAAAGATCTACAACCTACATGGATTGTAGCAATAAAGTCAAACAAACCTAGCATCATTCACAAGACCTAAAAGACGATAATGGTGAAGAAACTACACTTGTGTTTGAGGTATATTCTTTCATGGAGACCTATTAGGAATAGAAGAATACGGAAGTTAACTTTGATTTCTCTTGACCCAACTAACAACTCACACAAGTCATATAAATGATAGTAGGCATTAAAAAAAATTCTTGGCAATAGGCATTAAGCAATGGAATTCTAAATTTAAACCATGAATTAGGGCACATATAGGAATTTTTTTCCTTTGATTCACTTGTTATTCTTATTAGCGGATGTTAATAATGAAGACATAACATCTATTAGAAGGCAATCCCTAGGAAATTCTTATCTATTTTCGTTGGAAAACAATCCATCTTTCTCACTTTCTCTCTTTCTCCCAATCAATTGCGAGGGTTCCAAGCATGAGAATGCAAGTGTCGGAATCAAACAAAAGGTCCAAGGACGAAGGAGAAAATGTTGGGAACTTGTAGACTCTTTCATTATTGGGCAACATCTTCTGTTAAGACTATCTATGAGCAAATGTTGTATTTTAGTGCAAAAACTTGATTCCTCATCTTATGTGATCTTTGCTTCCCCTCATTCTTATTTCTTCTCTTCTTGGGTCTCTCTGGTTGCTTCTTGTAATGAGGTGTAGCATAGGACCTGGGCCACATATTTGTACTATCCATGGGGCTAACAATGGGAATATAAGATTTGATGTATGTATCTCTTCCATATCAACGAGAAACATAACTCTTTGGTGCTTCTTTCTTGAACTAGACACATGAGATAGCATGGGGAAGGGAATTCTGTAGATCCCATTTTCAACAAGAAAATTACTGCTTAGTCACAATAATAGTAATATGGGTCTCCTTAGGTACATTCTAGCTTTGAATTTTCCACCTCTTGCATGTGTTGGAATGCTTTTCTCACTATCTACCTTGTTTTACTCCAACAATAGCCTAATCCTTTGACAAACGTCTCATCCTCCACTCTCTTGTGCTCTTTTTCTCTGAGTAGTCTACATATTCATCACCACATTCATTATACCTTCAAACATACTCAAGACTAGATTATCTCTATGTTCTCTTATCAATTGTTGAAAGACTAGCATAAATTGTTGCAAAGGATGTCACATTATGGGAAAGTGTTAAAGTGACTCCTCATCCACTCTTGTAGTTGCTTATTTGTGAGCCATTTTACTGTATTTGGACTCTTCTTAGCCAACTCATTCATAGCATGTGGGAAAAATGTAACATAGGATTTTGTGGTTGCGTTCCATAACAACTTGAAATTACTCCTAGGGAATCTTGAATCCCTAAAATTTGCATGCAGATGCATGAATAGGTCCTACGATCACTATAGGGGGAAAATTTTGCAAGGCATCTCCACTAGTCCCCTCTACTTATCACTGATAAATGTTCACATCTATTGGTCCTCTATAGTAAATATATCCTCAAGCAATAACCTTAGGAATTAGGCACATGAATTATAGCACTTAGACTTTACCACTTACCAAGAAATGGGATAGTATCCTTTGCTACCATCCAAACCCATTGCACTTAGTATCTGCCCCTTCGTTTGGTCATTCAAATGGAAACCATCCAACCCAATCAATTGTCTGCACTACTTGAACCCTTCTTTCATTGCTCTTAAGCAAATGCAGGCTCTTAGGAATCTAGGGTTACCTTCAAGAATACTTTGCTCATCACATTTGAGGACTATAGTGCTCCTTGGTTTCTTATTTTCAATCCTAGCAAGTAATCATTTAACCTCTCTAATTGTGACTCTAAAATTCCTTATAGAGCTTCCTTAATCTTCTTCAAAAAAATCCTAATGTGAAGTCCTTCATGACTCTCTCTCTCTCTCTCTCTCTCTCTCTCTCTCTCTCTCTCTCTCTCTCTCTCTCTCTCTCTCTCTCTCTCTCTCTCTCTCTCTCTCTCTCTCTATGTCTTCGCATTGAACTTTAGCTTAAGCATCATCTATTTTATATACTTCATGCTCACCCACTTTGAAGTTAAGTGGGTATTTGTAAACTTTTAGGCACATGTATGGTCCATCACATATGTACTCACTTGTAGTCATCATTAGGCATTTTAAATGCAAAGATTACCCATTCACATTATGGATCTCTACATATCACCCTAATCCTATCTTTGGTATTCTTGACAAAATCCATGCATTTTCTTCCTTGATGGAATGTAGCTTAACAACTTCTTTGATCATAGTGTCGGTGTTGAATTTCATGCTCAACTCAAAGTGTGGAAAATAACATGTTAGTGAAGCTTATACTTGGGGTGTGATTTTCTACCTTCATCTTTAACATTAGATGAAGACCACTTCTCATAGAAATCACAACATCAATTTCTACTTATGCATCATCCAATACTACCTCTTTTCCTTTGCCTTCATCTTGTTCTATCTCACATTGCCTTATGGCCTCCATACTCTACATTTTCATCCATGTTTATTGCAAGCAATGTTTCAACTTCAATATTTGTTTCATTACCATTTATCTTTGAGTCCAAAGTAGTTGGAATCACTATCATTGTGGTTGTTTGCTTTTTTGCTTGCCTTATCATCATGTGATCTTGTTTTTAAGCTTCTTATTCACCTCCTCTTTCATACCTTTCTTCTTCATTTCTTCCCTCTTCAAAATGGATGGAGTATCACACTTGAGAAGCTTATATACTTTGAAATCCAGCACTTTTAGCATCCATTTCTTCTACTATGATATCCAAGCTTTCACTAGGGTCCTCTTCTTCTAAACTATCTACCACAAATGTTATATGGCTTTGTGCCTCATGTGGTGCAATTGCTTCAAGGAAAACATCCATCAACCTAGGATAGGTTGGTATTTGCTTACCCATTCTCAAGGCATCCTTATCAGAATGAATTATCATGAACCTCTCCCTTAAACACTTATTAGGTATCCTCGATAGCACCCTCCACAGCCTACTACATTATTCGCATGAGCAAGTTCTGAAAAAGAAAAGTCATCAATGTCAACGTCATCCATATAGGATCCTCTACATGGGGCAAAAGTCTTATATGGTATGTATGTGAATTGTCCCATAATGTAGTTTTATGGTAAATAACCTATTGTCTAGTTATGTAAATATATTCCTTCTATTTTAGATAATGGGGCAAAGCTATTTTAGAATATAAAAATCTATTCCTTCTATCATAAATATTCACAAATACTCTTTTCTCATTTTATACAAAAATGATTCAAACACTCCTAGGATCTAAGGAGGTAAAATATGCTATTTTCTCCCACAAAGAGTTCTTAAAAAAGTTGAGATTAGAAGGTTGGTTGGAATTTAATATTACTTTTTGCCATCACTAATTATCCAAAAAATGATCTACTTTCATCCAAATTATGCTATAAACAAAGGAATGATGTTCATCTTGATGGGATCAGAACATCGAATTTGAAAAACATTAAAAGTGACAAAGTCTCTTTTTCAGTTTTTTATTTTTCTTTTTTGACAAACTTTTCTTTGTCAACATACAAAGTTGTTGTCAACAATGGGGTGAAATTTTTAGTATTTTATTCTAAACAAAAGCTGCATGCTTTGTCAATGTCAAACAAGGCGGCATGCAACATCAAATTTTTCGGCGCAGTAAAAGTTTACTGCATTTTTCAACTAGTTGTCGCATTTAACATGCACGTCAAATTGATGTTGACATGCCCTCAAAAATCTCTATGAGTAGAGGTTGTCCAGTATGTTTTGAAGCAAAGCTGAGTGAGCTCAAGTTGAGTGAGCTATTCAGGTAAAGGGGAGTGTGTGTATTGTGAGAGATGTGTCCAGACCTTGTGAGTGTGGGAAAGTAGTTGGGTAAATTTGTGTGTCTTGTTTTTACCCATTTGTGTATTTTTACCTCTCCTTATTGTAAGTATCATTTATTGTAACCCCCTATTATTATAGTGGAGATTTTGTTCGATGGGCCCCATGGTTTTTACCTCCTCCTTCAAGAGTTTTCCACGTAAAATTATAATGCTCTTATTTACTATTATTTATTGATTTTATTTACTTCCTTGAAGTTACACTTTACCTAGTGGAAACTGTGGGCACCAACAACTGGTATCAAAGCTCGAAAGGTTGGTAGTACTATTCACATATTGTTACTTGAATAGTACCTTAATGTGCAGAATTACTATTGCAGGCATAATACCTACTGTGCAAAATTACTATAGTAGGAATAGTACCAGTACTATTTATGTGTTACTGTGCATATTTACTATTACAGGAGTAATTTCAAGTCACTATTCATGATAACTTTAGAAATGGCAGTGGTAAAATATAATGGGGAGAAATTTACTAGTGATGATAATTTCTCTACTTGGCAAAGGTGAATGAAGGACATGCTCATCCAACAAGGCGTATACAGGGTACTAGAAGCAAAGAAACCAAAATCCATGTCAGACGATGACTGGTTGCTATAGACGAGAAAGCTACAAGTGCAATCAGATTGCACTTATCAAATGAACTCCTCAACAATGTAAATGATGTGGAAAGTGCCAATGAAATCTAGACCAGATTAGAAGGACTATACATGTCGAAAACCATGACAAATAAATTGTACCTAAAGAAGTAGTTGTACGCACTCTAGATAAGTAAAGGTACAAATTTCTTATCACATTTGAATGTTTTTAATGGCTTAATTACACAACTAGGAAACCTCGATGTTAAAGTTGAAGAGGAAGATAAAGTTGCACTATTACTAAACTCCTTACCACCTTCCTACAACAATTTGGCAACAACAATATTACATGGATGAGATACAATCAGGCTGAATGTGTGACATCTGCACTTTTTTTGAACATGAGAATGAAAAAGTCAGAAAGTCACAGGCAAGTTCTCATCACAGAGGACAGAGGAAGGAGCAAGAACAAGAATTTCAACAATCATGACAAATCTAAAGGCTACGACAAGTCTAGAACATACAGATCAAAGTTTAGAAGTAGAATAAGATCTCACAACTATGGTCAATTGGGTCACATAATGCGATATTGCCGAAACTAGAAGAAAGATCATGGAGAAAGTAGCAACCAGAAGAAAGATGATGACAGAAATACCACTCCTACAACAAACCACGAGGAAATAGTGGTGCTCTCCTCCATCGATAACAAAGAGGAGTGTTTACACGTGGCAAGCCCGAAAATTGAGTGAGTAGTTGATATTGCAGCATCCTATCATGCTACCCCTTCAAAGGATTTCTTTAGCACTTACAAAGGTGGAGATTTTGGAATTGTAAAAATGGGCAATTCTAGCTACTCAAAAATCACAAGCATTGGTAACATTTGTATAAAGACAAATGCCAGTTGCCCATTGACCCTAAAAGAGGTACGTCATGTTCCTGATTTACAAATAAATTTAATTTCAAAAATTGCTCTAGATCGAGAAGGCTTTGAGAGCATTTCAGCAACCGAAGGTGGAAATTTATCAAAGGGTTATTAGTAGTTGCAAAAGGAGAGACTTGTTGTACATTGTACAAAACAAATGTTGAAGTTTGTAAGCAGGGATTGAACGCAGCAAAGGATAACTTCTCACTAAAAGATTGTTGATTCCATCTATTGAAGGTAAAACCATAAATCCCTGTGATTATAGTTTGTATGGCAAACCACATAGAGTTGCATTTCAAAAGTCTTATGAGAAAAAGACTAATATTTTGGATGTAATTTATTCTAATGTTTGTGATCCATTTGAGATGGAGACTATAGGAGATAACAAATATTTTGTTACATTTATTGATAATGCTTCACCAAAATTGTGGGTTTAGTTCTTGAGAACAAAGGACCAGGTATTTTAGCATTTTTAGAAATTCCATGCCATGGTAGAAAGAGAAACTAATTGAAGGTTGAAATACCTCCGAACAGACAATGGAGTCGAGTACACATCAAGGGAGTTCGAAAACTACTGTTCAAAATACGGAATTCAGCATGAGAAGGCAGTTCCTGACACCCCACAACATAATGGTGTAACGGAAAGAATGAATCACACCATTGTAGAGAATATCAGATGTATGCTCAAAATGGCTAACCTGCCTAAGTCATTTTGGGATGAAGCAGCTCGTACAACCTACTACGTCATTAATAGGTCTACATTAGTGGCCTTAAATTTTGACATCCCAAAGAAGGTTTCATCAGGAAGAGACGTCTCATACTCTTACCTAAAGGTATTTGGATGAAAAGCTTTTGTGCACGTGTGTAACAACCCCAAAATTTCACTATTCCATGATCAAATTATGAGTTTTCAAGAGGTATATCCTTTTATAGAAGTATAATTTGGAACTAATAAAACCATTAGATAGTGCTCATAAAACGGAATCCAACAATCCAAAGAACGCTAAAAACAGAGCCCGTATGAAGAAGTTATGGGCCTTTGAAATCAAGGGCAATATGGTAATTAAAAGAAAAAGAAAATAAAACACACAACTTAACGGGAGGAGGCCAAATTGATATTGGCACCCCCCCCCCCTCACGTTGCAAACCTGATGAAATGTCGGGTCTCTCTCTCTCTCTCTCTCTCTCTCTCTCTCTCTCTCTCTCTCTCTCTCTCTCTCTCTCTCTCTCTCTCTCTCTCTCTCTCTCTCTCTCTCTCTCTCTCTCTCTCTCGGTTTCCACCGATGACTAGAATCGTAGCTAAACCCTTGCATCTTCTTCGTTTGATTCCCCACTGGCACCAGCGTTGTACCCTTTTCCCCCTTCTCACCTGCAACTGATCAGATCTCCTTGCCGGTGAGACCTCGTTCCTCTCCTACTTGGAAAATCCCCTTCATGCAAACGAGAACCCTCCTCTTCGACAACCTAGCAAACCCCCATTGCTTGGATCATTACGCTGTTGAACCTCCTTTCCCTCTTTCCTCTTTGGCTATGTATTTCCCTTATAGTTTGGTTGGCCACCTTCTCGAGCAACGTAACATACCATGGCTCTGCAGCCTACTTGAAGATGCAATCCAGCCGCACTGGCAAACATCATTCGCATGATGCCTAGAAACCCTTTTTCTCACTGGTCTGTCTTCTTCTTCAACACACCCAAGGAAGCACGAACATTCTCGTCTCTATCGCAGAGAATTTTTGAAAACCTCCTTCAAATGCTTCAACTATGGTAAATCCCTTTCTACTGCTTCTAGTTCTCTCCTTCACGATCAGAAACCTCAATTCAATGTGTTTTCCTTCTTATTTCCTTCTCTAGATCTGATAAAACCCTACCTTTCATCAGAATTGGAGCCTATTCTCAAAGGCTGGAATTGCAACATCATTTTGTTTACTATCTCTCGAAAAGTGTTCCCAAGGTCAAAAAATTCTTTGCAGTTTTGTCTGTGATCGACGAAAATTAGTTGATTGAGGAAGGTTTTTGTAATATCCTCAATTTTAGGTATAAATTAAGAATTTATTAAATAAATTAAATTAAAATTTTATAGATGGAATTTGGTCCTGAGAACTTAAAAATTAGAAAGTGCTCATCGATAGGATTCAAACACCATAAAGAATGCGGAAAACGGAGCTCAAATGAAGAAGTTATGAGCCGTTGAAGTTATAGGGGTATTTTGTCACAGCACGAAATAGGAGGGGGCAATTTTGATAATGGCACCCCTATCCACTTTGCGTTATCAGATCCGGCGATTTTTCCAGTGAAATCGTCGGAGGAAAAGCTTAAAAGGGAAGAGTTTCATTCCCCTTCCCAAAACGTAAACTCCTCCCCTAGCTTAATCCTCAATCAACCCTCATTCCTCTTCATCACTCTGTTTCTTTTCCAAAACCCTAGCCTCTGCAAAAGTCTGATTTTTTTTATGAGTAGGGCTCCGACAACACCAATAAACACCAAGTAAATCAAGGTAAGCCTTAATCTCTTGATTTTTATATTATATTTGTATATTTGTATTAAAAAAAATACATGAAAAATCAAGAAAAACGTAGTTTTTCCTGGGAACCCTGTTTACGCTACTATTAAAGCGTAAATTCGTTGATAAAACCATGTTAGATTGCAAATCGGACCGTTCATCTAGTGTATAAGAGACCCAAGATCAAACCCTTTTAATTTGAGAAAAATCTGATGGTGGACTACGCCAAAAAATGTGAAAAACAGTACCTAGGGAACATTTTAGGAACATAGAAAAAATTGCATAAAAACCATAGTTTTTGGAAAAATTAATGCAAAAGGATGGTAGAAATGGAAAGTAGATGAAATTTCAAACAAAATGGCCCAAAAACCAAGTGATTTGGACACTTGTAGGGTCATCGGAGATGACCGGAAGCCGGTCGTCTTCTCTAGTGCCGGTTTCCGCTTCGCCGGTGTAACTCGGTGTAAACTGGGTGCCAGTGTAACCCAGTGTAAACCGAGGCCACCCGTGTAACTCAGTGTAAACTGGGTGCTGGTATAAACCGGTATAAACTGCACCGCCGGTGCAAAAGAGCTTATGGTGGTCGGTCAGCCCTAAAAGAGGCATAATTCCACTTTAAACTTGATTTTTGAGAGCTATAGGAGTCCAAATCACAATTCGAAAGAGGCGTTGTGACCGTACTGATAACGCGGACCTAGATTTAACCTAAAAGCTTATAAATAACCACTTTTACTTTATAAAAAATTTTAAATAGTGATGTGATATGTACAAGTGCATCTGAACATATAAATTAAAGGGATTTTACGAACGAACTGAGTGATCTCATGTCGAGGTAGGTGACAACAATTAATGTTTTATTTTCAAACTCTGCATGATCATAGCATTATAGTTGATTGTGAATTTAAATTTCACTTAATAGTAATCGTGATTTTTGCGAGATTTAGAATTTAATACGATAATAGTTACTTGATTTTCAAGCATGTATTAAGTGGATTTATTACAAATGATTTCATGAGAATGATATTATATATTATGCATAATTAGAAATTTCTTTTCTTTACTACATAACTGAAATTGTTAGAATTGCATGAGAATGAAAAGTAGAGACTTAATGGCTGGTCCGTTTATAGGCTAACCCCGGGATGAGGAGCGTGCCTTGGAGATTGCAAGCTACGAGTACTCTTGAGTTTTGGCATATATATGATTTCAGTGTTTTATGTTTTATGACGGGTGCTCTCACCCGGTGGTGTCATGCTAGGAGGGAGAGTGCCGGCACCCACCCTTCAAGATTTGTGATGTGATGAGATTGTGATATGATAGACACCTACCCATAGATGGCATTTGGTAGGGGTTTGGTAACATGGATAGTCCACACTACCGGTCCGGGCCTTTCCATGGGAACAGACGCTAAGTCTCCCATTATGGTGTCAACGGTGAGCGGCGGTGGTTGAGACCCATGGAGGGTTGCCACTGCAGCATGATGATCCATGCTCTTATTATGTGTGTTTGCATGATGAGCATGGTGATGGGATGGTATACCTGGGTGTGACGACACTCAGAGGTTGGATATGAGTACTCATGATCAGAGATGCTAGTGTATATGACGCTTGTGGGACTCATTACCTTAGGGTGCCCTTATTATTATTATTGTATGCTCAATTACATACATCATATCATGTTTTAAATTCATGGAATGCATGTTTTAGTGTACTTGAGAAATTGATACTATGTTGGCATAAGTTATAATGATTTTATTTCATTTATTTTGCTGAAGCAATAGCGTACCTGCACAAGCAATAGCTTGTTGAGGCATTGCTTTGTTTTGCAATGCCTTAGATCTCGAGCGTGACATTAGGAAAGGCAAGACCGTTGAGAAACCGTGATAGCTATGGGAGATTTCCTTACTTTGGGTTATAGATATTGATGTGAGTTAATAAACAGGACTACAATTTGACTTTCTATAAGGACTGTATACTTTTATTTTATGGATTTGATTAAGATAGTTATACATATGATGGACATTTAATGGGATGTTATGATGGATAGACCTTGGGCCATATTAATATTGTGTTTTTTATATTTATTTGATTGAAAATAAAGGCGTCGATGCATTTTGACATTTATTGTTATGCGTATTGTTTTAAGTCTATTATCATAAATTTTTAATTATGTTTTAAGTTTAAAATTGTGATGTTGGTAAAGAAAAAATAACACCCAAAGGTTTTAAGAAATGTTTTAGTAAACAAATTAATAAAACTTTTTCTCATGGGATCCCAAATGCTATTATTATTATTAAAAAAATGTCATAAAATCCCGGGGTGTTACAGTTTTGTGCTTGGGGATTTGGTTTTGGTTCGAGCAGCATCAAACTACTAATAGCAAGTGTTTCTTTGGGAGGCGACCCTAAACTAGGAGTACAAGATCAAGCTTGGAAGGGTGTTGCAGAGTTAGGCTTCTTTGAAGGGAGTGGAGGGGTTTTGGCTGGAGACATTGCGCATAGAATCAACGCGGAGGCTTTTGACATCGCGGATACTCTTTATGCTCTTTTGAATAGTATTATGCCAAATACCCTCCAGATAGCTGAAATGGCAACTCAGGTGTGGATGATCAATCCTATTCTTTCACTTATTTCAGCCTTGGTCATTTCGTGCATGTTTGTTGCCATTGCTTATATGGGTGAAAAACTTTAAATGATATCTAGTAGGTCACATCTTAGTGTTGTTAGGCTTTCATCTTACCTAAATGAGGTCCTCACATCAATGTTTGTTGGGAAGGCATACAATGAGTTGAAGCGCACGGGGTCAATCATGAAGAAGAGTGCAATAAAAGCTTGTGGAATCCGGTGAATGTGTCACACGAGGTAGGTGGAAATTTAAGACAGCATGTCTAAATAATAAGATGCATGTTCTAACATGATCTTATTTTTTATTATATGATTGATATTCGATATGCTTTAAATTGAAATAAGAAAATAATGTTAATTAAAACAATTGCATGTTATAATTGATGTTATGCCTTGTACATCATGTATGTGAATTGTGAAATGATGTTTATGGTACATGGGTACCATGTCAATATTGATGATGTATGAGTCTAGGTTATAGGATACATCCTTGGTGGGTTATCACCAAATAAGTGAGGATGTTATTCTTGTTATGAAATATATGAACAAGCGAATTACCTACTATTATGATTATTTTACATTCGGGCATGGAGGCTTGAGAGTTTTGTTTTAGACAGGCGTAGGCCTGGGGATGCTATGCTAGGAGAGTTATGAGGGTTTGGCCACCCTCTTTCCTAAATTTATTATGTTATGGATACCATGCACTATGTATTGCAAAAAGTCGGGTGGGGCAATCATGGGAAGGCCGCCACTATGACATCCATGGTCCTCCCCATGTGAACATGGATATTGTGATTTCCACCAAGGATGGTATAGGTGGATTATTGAGCAGTTTTCCAGGCACGTTGTACGAATTCTGACTGCATGCATCGTAGTCCTTATATTTGATGCACTATGGTGCATATCCTTGAGGGTTACCAAAAGATACTGGAGTGCCCAAAAGACGCTGGTTAGGCAGTTGTGAGGGCCAAGAAGTTGTGAGGGACCCAAAGAGGACAATATTGTATTCGTTGTGCACTCTACCCACGGAACAACACATTTTTCCTAGGAAACTTTGGAAGAACAAAACCGTGAGGAGTGTATGGGAGCCCTAAAGCAGACAATATTGTGACTGTTGGAACCTCGGGGTGTTACAATGTGCCTAAGGAGTAGAGGACCAAACTTGATGACAAGTCAAAGCCATGCATATTCCTTGGGTATGGCAATGAAGAATTTGGCTACAAGTTATGGGACCCAAAAAAGAAGAAGATCATCAGAAGCAAAGATGTGGTGTTCCATGAATCTGAGTTTGGAACACATAAAGATGAAGAAACAACCACGTATGTTGATAATATTGTATCTGACTATTTAACAAGTTCTCCTTTTCCTAATAATTCCACAGAAGAAGGTGAAAATGAAACATTAGAAGTAATGAATGTTGAGTAGGGGGAGCAACTCGCCCCTGCAGAGATTGTTCAGCCGCTTCCAAGGCAATCGAGAGAGTTCATCAACCATCAACCGGATATCCTACTTCTAAGTATATCTTCATTGCAGATAAGGGGGAGCCAGAGAATTACAAAGAAGTACTAACTCATCTTGATAAGAGTTATTGGTTACAGGCCATGAAAGAAGAAATCAATTCTTTACAAAAGAATGGCACGTCTAAGTTAGTTGATCTATCTAAAGGTAAGAATGCACTAAAGTGCAAGTGGGTCTACAAGCTCAAGAGGGATGGCAACAGCAAGCTAGCAAAGCACATAGCTCAACTAGTAGTAAAAGGCTTTGGATAAAAGAAAGGTATTGATTTTGATGAAATCTTTTCACCTATTGTTAAAATGACATCTATTCAAGATATTCTCAATTTAGCAGCAAGCGTGGACCTTGAGCTTGAGCAGTTAGATGTGAAGACTGTGTTCCTTCATGGTGACTTGGAGGAAGAGATTTATATGGAGTAGCATGAAGGTTTTGAAGTGAAAAGGAAACAACACATGGTGTGTAAATTAAAGAAGAGTCTCTATGGTTTAAAGTAGGCACCGAGGTAGTGGTATAAGAAATTCAACTCTTCATAATGGATAATGGCTACAGGAGAATTCCATCTGACCCATGTGTTTACTTCAAAAGATTCTCTAATAACAATTCTATAATTTTGTTAATTTATGTTGATGACATGTTAATTGTAGGATAGGATGCTCAACTTATTGCAAAATTGAAAGGATAGATGTCCAAAGTATTTGATATGAAGGACCTTGGACCAACTCAATAAATTTTGGGGATAAAAATTAAGCATGACAAGAAGAAATGAAGATTGTGGCTGTCAAAGGAGAAGTATGTTGAACGATTACTCGAACGGTTTAAAATGAAAGATGCTAAGTCTGTAAGTACCCCTCTTGCTGGTCATATAAAATTGAGCAAGAAGACATGTCCTACTACTGCAAAAGAAAACTAAGACATGGCAGATATCCTTACACCTCAGCAGTTGGGGTCTGATGTATGCCATGGTATGCACCATGCTAGATATTGCTCATGCAGTGGGTGTCGTGAGCAAATTTCTTAATAATCCTGAAAAGGAACACTGGAATGCAGTTACGTAGATCCTGAGGCATTTGAAGGGAAGTTCTAAACTATGCTTATGTTTTGGAGGTTCTGACCCAATTTTGTGGTTATTGACTTGGATATGGCAAGTGACCTTGATTGTAGAAGGTCCACATCTGGATATCTATTTACTTTCACAGAAGAGCTATCTCTTGGAAATCCAGGCTACAAAAGTGTGTTACACTGTCTACCACAGAAGCAAAGTATATTGCTGCCACGAAAGCTAGAAAAGAGATTATATGGTCGAAAGGACTTCTTCAAGAACTAGAACTCAAGCAAAGTTAGTATGTGACCTATTGTGACAATCAAAGCGTAATAGACTTGAGAAAGAACTCAATGGACCATTCAAGGACTAAACACATCGATGTACGATATCATTGGATAAGGAAAAAAGTGGAAGACATGTCTTTGAAGCTAAAGAAGATTCCCACATAGAAAAATCCTTCAGATATGATAACAAAGATAATAACCCAGGAAAAGTTTGAGTTATGCAAAGAGCTGGCTGGTATGGGCTCTTGCTAGGAGTCAACAAGAAATCCTCCTTCAAATTTGATGAGCCTGAAGGGAGAGATTTGATGTGATCAACCCATCGAATTCGAAAAACATTGAAAGAGACAAAGTCACTTTTTTAGTTTTTTCTTTTTCTTTTTTAACAAACTTTCCTTTGTCAACATACAAAGTTATTGTCAACACTGGCCTAAAATTTTTCGTATTTTAAGTGGCATGCAACATTAAATTTTTCGGCACAATAAAAGTTTACTACACTTTTTGGCTAGCCATCGCATTTGACATGCACGACAAATTGATGTTGACACGCCCCCCAAGATCTCTATAAATAGAGGCTATCTAGTGTGTTTTGAAGCAAAGCAAAAAGCTGAGTGAGCTATTTAGGTAAAGGGGAGTGTGTGTATTGTGAGAGGTATATCCATACCTTGTAAGTGTGGGAAAGTAGTGGGATAAATTTTGTGAGTCTTATTTTTACCTATTTGTGTATTTGTACCTCTCTTGATTGTAAGTATCATTTATTGTAACCTCCTTTTTATTATAGTGGAGATTTTGGTCGATAGGCCCCATAGTTTTTACCTCCTCCTTGGAAAGTTTTTCACGTAAAATTCTGGTGTTCTTATTTACTATCATTTACTGATTTTATTTACTTTCTTGAAGTTAAGCTTTTACCTAGTGGGAACTGTGGGCCCCAACACATCTTATCTTATTCGATACAACTCATCCACTCTGTAACATATATTAACTAGTACTTTCTTAGAACTACTTGGTAAGAACTACATAATTATGAATGCTTTGTCACATAATCAACTTAGTTTTTGAACTTGTAGCATCTAGTATACTTATTCCTAACAATAATGTTTTTATTAGGTTGCACCATTTTCATTTATTGATTGCCTTGGTCTGGTCTTTATCTCTATCATATTTGTTGCATTATGGTCCCTTCAATCCAATTAGTATCTTGAAACCTAGTACTAAGATTTTGGTTGTGTAGGTATAATTTTAGACTAACCATAGAGGGATATCGAGTGATAGCTACTATTGGCCCCTTTTTTCTTTCCAAAAAAATACTGTAGTTGCATTTTGAGGCTAAAATTTAAGGATGCGTAAGCATGTTGAAGGGGCTATTTTGCAGCTTTGCTATATTGAAAAGGGCACCTTTGCTTTAGTATTTTCCTATTGTTATATGTGATTTATAGTCCTTGTAGGACATAATAAATGCTAGTATAACTTATGCTAGTTATAGAATAACTTGCCCTATAGGTGGAGAAGGAACTAGAACCCTATCAAAAGACACAACAGCACTAGTTTCCTACATTAAAAAGTTGAATAGAATCAAAAATTGAAAAGTAAACCTCATGTGTTTTCCTAAGAAATGGTACAACACCACCGGTTGCCTACAATGACTAGAAAAACAATAAAGATGGGCACCCACATGTCATAGTTGGGGTAATCCATTGTCCAAAAACCAAGAAAACTTTAATTTTTTTACCATATAAAACATATTCTCAAATAAAAAACCTAGAGACTATTTCATCCACAAAAAACCCAAAAAATTCCCATCATCCTCTTAAAAGAAATATTCACATGGGCTAGTCAACACATATACTATATAAAGGGATTTCCAAACCCTATCTGATCCTTTGGAACTCCCAAACTATATTCAAATTTCTTGACTTCTTTCAAATTCGATTCACATCATCGTAGCAAAATTGCCAAAATCTCCCAACCTAGGGCGCCTTCATGATAGAGGAAGAAGATAGAGGCTTTTGGAATCTTAAGATACTTTTGCGCTTACAATATTCACATTAAAGGCATTTGGTTTGTAAAACAAATAGTAATTGGACGAAAGTACTAAATTGACACACTTAATAATTTATCTAGGCACCAATATGAAGTTTTAAAAGATAAAATCCTTAATTAAGTGAAAAATGGTATACTAATAAAGGCACTAAAGTGAAAATTATTCGAAAAACAATAAACCAACAATCTCTCAATTGCTTCAAAGCAAAAACAAGTCAGACAATAAGAGGTTGTGAGATAAGGCACTTAACCAACTTGGCAAGTTCTAGTTTTTCATATGCCTGAAGTAAAATCTTACATTAAACACTATCCTTTGGTGAATGTAGGCATAAGTCACAAACGATCTAACCCGTGCAGCTTGTTCGACTCTCCTAGATTATCTTCACACTGAATATCACTCTAAATGAGTTTTTTATACTTGAAATAAAGACCCTTTATATGAAAAATGAATAAAGAAGTGGTTAGAATCATCTTATTAGCGTGATTTTTCATAAATAGGCTAATCTACAAAAACCAAACAAAATAACAAGTTAGATTCATGAAATTATTTTTTTTTTTTAATATCCAAAAAAGGTCGCATACTAATACTCTATTTTCATACTAAAAATTGAATTAAATGTCTCAAGTGAACATCATTTTACTTCTTATGTATTACAATAAAAATATTTATATTTGTGGAGTTATTAGAAATGTCTTTTAAAGTAGGAAACTTTTTGGGTAAATCAATCATGATTGTTGACGGAAGTTTTCGGTTTCAGTTGCCACCCTACCATAATTTCAGGAAGAATATAAGCTGCCTTACCATGTTTAGAAAAGAGAAGAAAAGGATGCCAGGAAACTTCTCAAATCCACCATTGCAATATTTCTTTTGACCTCTGTCCTAACTTAAACCAACTCCACTTTTCTTTTTCCTTCAAGTCCTTTTGTGCTTGAATCCCCCGATTATTAGTGAGTTGTTAGAGCGGGTAGATCAGTGCATGCATTTATAGGATAATCTGAACCGTGTCTTTGATTGGCCCATCTTCAGATCCTACGTCCAATATTTCATACAATCACATAGTCGAACACTAAAGATTCCCCTCTAGTGGAGTTGGTTCCACAAAAAAATCTATAAGTCCATGTAAAAGTCATGGCAATCCCTTCTCAAGCCAAGCCAATTAAGAAATCCTACTTATTAACTGTGCCTCCTAATAGTTTCTATTTTGGGTCCCCCTAAGAGGTTTTAGATGTAGCTGTTACATTCATGATTTTAGCAAATCCCGACTCTCCCGACCACTTATTATGGTGGCCAATAAGAACTGTTTGGAGGTACAAAAACCTTAATCAATCAAATCAAAGGGTATAAAAAACATCACCAGGAATGAAGAGGAAAAGGGCCTTGAATCCCAGAAATAGTGGAACAACCCAGTTGTATTTCCTGACTCCTCACATATTTGACTTATTACTAAAAGGTTCCAAACTTGACACCAATCCGACCTTAGCTCAGTTGGTAGAGCGTAATACTCTCTTGATGGTTGGATTTTTTTCTTTTCTTTTCTTTTTCTTCCAATTTTTCCATTCATGATGCAGTTCTAAACAGACTAGAAATGCTTGAGCAGACAAAGGCCTTCTCGGGTTCTTTTGAGAAAATTACTTTTGGGGGACACTGAACTATGTGTCTATAATCTCAGAACCATTGATTTGGAAGACCATAAGGTGCCCACTCACATGATCTTGGTCCCAAAAACTGGTTAGCTTTTCTTGGTTGAACCTCGGAAGGTTGATGGTCAGGGGGATAATGTTTGGGCCGAAGCGAAAGAGAATGCCAAGACTCGTTTTCCCTGAATCGACACCATACAAGTTGAAATTCAAGTAAAGTAAGGATCATAATCTCAATGGTCCATGGATATAAGCTCCATTTTCCAAATCACCAGAAATGAAACATGTCATCCAGAAGCAAATTAGCTCTACTAAACTCACGATCACCAGTAATCCAAACAAGAACATGATTCATTCCTATAATGGTGGAACTTTATCCTGTCTCGAACTATGATTTCACTTCTAAAAGTCTCAGATCATAGCTTAACGACGAATGACAATCGTCACGGATCCTAAGGCCCTCCACTTTTCGGGTTGTTTTATGAGGGCATGAATTGATCAATTCTAATGCCAAAGCTAGCTTCTCACTGTGATATGAAACAACACTTCTCATCATTGGCTATATCAAATGAAACCCATGTTGTATCAGGAGCAGGACCTGCTGATCTTGGTTGTCTCAGTATCTCCTCCAGCGAAGAAACCATCTCTATGTTCTGCCGGTACGACTTATCACTAGAAGAGAATTGACATAATGAAACATTCAACTCTGTACAGCTCCATCCTGATGGCTTCTGATCTTCTCTTTCATCCTGTTCCCAGATTCTTCGGGCCTCTTCCCATCAATTTGCATCAGTAAATATGTTAAATAACAGTATAATGGCTGGCATGATCCGGGACTAGTTTGATAAGTTCTTTACTCACAACCTCACCCATATCAATGTTGCTATGGATCTTACGTGCACTTCATAGAGCTCCCCATCTTGCTTCCAATGGCATTTTCAGAATGAAGTCATAATAAGCTTCTGACAGATATCACCCCCTTCCGAGAAGATCAACCATGCAACCGTAATGTTCTATCTGCAGTTCAACACCGTGATCCTTAACCATGGAGTCAAAAACTTCTCATCCTCCTCAATCAGACCACCATGAATGCAAGCACAGAGAACCCCAACAAAGGTGACATTGTCAGCTCTCAAACCGGCAGTCTCCATTTCCTAGTAAACTGTCATGGCTTTCTTACCAAGCTCATGTTGAGCAAGATCCGAAATGATAGAATTGAAGAGGAAAATATTTCTTGAGTTCTCTGCAACTCCACAGAAGACATTCAGTCCGTCTTCAATGCCTCCACACTTAGCATACATATCGACAATAGCTGTTGTAAGAATAACATGATGATCAAATGCCCTGCTCTCTATGTATTGATGAAGCTTCTTGCCATAATCAGGAGCGCCCAACTGAGCGCATGCTGATAGAACTGCAACCATAGTTACTTCATCTGGTATTATGCCCTACCCATCCATTCTGCAAAAAGTTGCAACGCCTCATCATAATGACCGATCTGAGAGTAGCCACTAATCATGGCAGTCCAAAAAACTAGATCCCTTTGGGGCATATGATCAAAGAAGTGACGGGCAATCTTAATTTCATGGCATTTTACATGACCTCATACCATAGAGCTCCTTGCCATGGTACTTTTCCCGGTAACAGCTGCAAGAAATACCCCATCCGCCGCCTTGGTCAATCCACATTTTGCATACATACCAACGAGGGGGTCTTTTCAACAGTATATTAGTATCATCGGCGCCCGCATTCTTATACAACAAGAGATGAATCTGCTTTCTTTCTTCGAACCTTTTAACATCCAACAATAAGTTTAGATGGCAACAAAGGGGAACTCATCAGGCTTGAAACCTAAAAGTTGCGTTCGTTTGAAAGAGACGCAAGGCATCCACAGGCCGACCACTAACGAGTGTATCCACTAATCACGGTAGTAAATGAAACAAGATATGGATCAAGACTTTCGCTGAACAACTGGTATGCAAGGTCAAGTCTCCAAAGGAAGAATACCACTGGATGAGAGAATTTCACACAAAAAGATCCAACAGAAACCCATGCTTCATTATATGAGAATGAATTGCCGACCCAATTCGAATATTGGACAATTTATCACAGGAATTAACTAAAAAGGGGAATGTGAAACTGTTAGAAAGACTACAACTTCAGCGATCATTGACCTGTAGAGGGAGACACATTCACAGAGTGCGTCTCTTCGGTAGTTTCTCTTGATATGCAAGAACCAAGTTTTTTCTGCTTCCATCCTTCTCTCATTTTGTGCTATATCTCTCTTCTTTTCTCCCCTAAAGTCATACTTCTGTTTAGCTCTGCATCAATAGCCTTTGATCACGGAGTTCTATATGAATAGATTGGGTCAATCTGTATGCAAGTAAGTTGGGGTGAGAACGTCTAGTCCAAATGGATAGGACAGAGAAGGAGATGAGCCGGATTTGGGAAAAGATCTGATTATGGAGGCCACTGAGGATGATCTGGTGAACCTGCCTAATTGTGGAGTATGATTCCAAGAGAGAGGCTGGTGATTGCCGGCATCCATGTAGCAGTTTTCTCCCGGCCAACATAAGCTTCTCTTTGGTGTCTTAATAGAAATGCCAAGTTAAACATGTAAAGAGGCTTTCATTTGGCAACACCGATCCATGTATTCAGAACCTGCTTACGTTGCAATCGTAACAAATAGAGGGTGCAATAACTGTTACTCTCTTTATTCAGGCTTTTCTTGCTAGCTGTCTGATGTTTTTGTGATGTCATCACCCAAAGGAGGGAGAACTTGGATATTAACATTTTAGAAGAAAAAATGACCAAAGGAAACAAAACCAAACCATCAAAAACTATAGGCATGATGAACAAAAACTAGCCACTGATTCCAAGTGCAATCAACATCCAGTGGAGGACTCTTTAAAACATAGATGATAAGGGCAGTCAAAACATCCATTAGAAACAAGAACAAATTGCATACTTAATTTTTAATAGGGCCATCAGGGCTACCATCACAAGTGACCCCAGTTCTCTTCAGTACCTTCTGAGTCCACGGTCTATGAATCTTGCAGATGGGCATTCGTATGCAACATGTCCTCGTCCTCCGCAGTTGTGACAGATCATCATGGGACCCATACAATCCCTGCTCATATGTCCCACCTGATTGCACATCCTACAGACAACATCATGAAACCCACCTCCACGGGGCCCAATGGGCCTATCACCAAGCACATCAGCCTTGGGGCACTCCCTGGCAACATGCCCAGATATATTGCAGACGTTGCACACTGGTTCATTTGGACAGTAACGAGCCAGGTGACCAGTTTTTCTGCAGTTGTTGCACGCCTTATCATTTGTGCAGTCGGCAGCAATGTGTCCTTGCTTGTAACAATTGTTACAAAGCCTCAGGTCACCCGGTGGCAGCTCTGGAGCTGAGCAATCTCTAGCAATGTGGCCAGCCTTGCCACACGTGTGGCAGATGCCTTCATTTGGACAACTGCTGGCCATGTGGCCAGGTTCTCTGCAGTTCCAACATATTGACTTGGCAGTGCACTCTGACGCAATGTGCCTGCACAGGCAAGAACTCAATAGGCAAATTAGAAAATTATGTGAAATGTTCACTTCTCTGCGTTTGACAAGGTTGCATGGGTTTTGTTCCCAAATATAAAGAAGTTGATTGCAGAGTGATACAGTCCTGCTGGAGAACAAGGATGCTTGAAGCAAGATACTAAAACATCCATAAGGTATAACACACATCACTCAGCAAAGCAAGTAATGCAACAGATAAACAGCAAGAAGGAAACAGTTTTTTTCATTTCAGAGACAATCTATGTAGTTAAAGGTGCGCCTAGGCACTAGTCGACAGTTAAGCGCCTGGGAGGGGGCCAGGCGCAGAGTAAATGAGGCACGCTCGCCTAGGCGAGCGCCTCGGTGCGCCTGGGCGCCCCTCTCAAGCACGCCCCCGACTTAACCCGGTAACTTATAAAACTCGTTTTTTTTTTTCTTTTTTTCACCTTCCAACCCTAATTTCAATCTTCCAACCTCCTGAGAAGGTGAAAACGACCATTCCTCTTCGATCTTTCACAGATCTAAGCAGAAAAAGGTATGGATTTATGAATTTTAGCATGTGTATACAGTTTTTGTAAAAAATGTAAAAACCAGTACCGTTTTTTCAAATTTTTTGTTTTTTGTTAACTATTTTCCATAGATCTTGATGGGTTTTAGTTCTATATGTATAAGAAAACATTCCATTTGAGTTTTATACTTCTTTGCTCTAGATTTGAGTTTGTTTTTAGGTTTTTTACTGTTTTTCCAAAAAAATCAGTTACGGAAATAAAAAAAAGTCGTTGTTTTTTCGTATTTCTTCATTGAAATGTATTTCTATCCACATATATAGCTTTCCCATGCTTGTGTCTTCGTGTGTGATAATTTTTTAATCCTTTTTTTGTAATTTAGGGTTATTTTTTTAATTTTTCGGAAAAAAAAAAAAAAAAAGTTATGAAAATTAGGAAAAAAAAAATCTTTTTTATATTTATTACGTAATACCTATTCTTATCCACATATATAGCTTACTCATGCTTGTATCTTCATGTATGATGTACTTTTCATGCTTTTTTTGTATTGTAGTGTTATTTTGTTCAATTTTTCCTAAAATAAAACTTACAAAAATTAGAAAAAATTTGTTTTATTTATACTTATTAGTTAATACCTATTCTTATATACATATATAGCTTTCCCATGCTTGTGTCTTCATGTATGCTGTATTTTTCATGCTTTTTTTGTATTTTAGTGTTATTTTTTTCATTTTTTCCGAAAATAACAATTACAGAAATTGGAAAAAAAAACTTATTTTTTTATATTTATTAATTAAAACGTATTCCTATTTACATATATAGCTTTTTCATGCCTGTGTCTTCATGTGTGATGTATTTTTCATGCTGTTTTCTATTTTGGAGTTATTTTTTTCAAATTTTACAAAATAACAATACTCACTCTTTTATGCTTTTTATATTTTAGGCATAAAATTGAAAGATGTCATCATCAAGGGGTCTAACTTCAGATACTTCAGCTATTTCTAGATCTACAGCCCAGGGTGGGAGCATAGAGACTTGAAAATTCCAAGTGATAAGAATACAGTTTGGTACAAATTGTGCGAAAACAAATACAGTAGTGGAATTTATAGACTAAAACAACATTTAGTTGGAGGCCATAAGAATGCTAAAAAATGCAACAAGGTAACTCCTAATATATCCAAAAAAAAAGTGATTATATGAATGAGTCAAAAAAGAAGGATGAAAAGGAGAGAATCATTATAGAGCAAACACGACCAAAAAATTTGTTTGGGATTCATGATGATCTTGAAGTTGTTGAGGGAGATGTGGACGATAGAGAGAGAAAGGCTGGTGGTAGTAGTAGCCCAGGCTCTAGTGGATTTGGCATAGGGAGTAGCAAGAGGTCTATGAGTGGAATAAAGGGACCTCTTAATATTCATTTTGCCCTTGATCCTGAGAAGGCTCCTTTGCATCAAATAACAATAAATAATGCATATAAAAAGGAGCTTAGAACCAGAGCATGCTGGTTTTATGAGAATGGCATTGCCTTTAATGCTGCTCGGTGTCAGTCTTTTTAGACCATGTTTGAGGTGCCTGCACAACATGGACCAGGTAAATGGTTTTCTTTTGTTTTTCTTTATATACTAGTATTTTTTATGCATATTTTTAAGTTAAAGAGTATTTAACTTATGTTTTCTTTCTTTCTTTCTTTCTTAAGGTTTCAAGGCACCCTCTTACCATAAGTTGGGGGTGCCTCTTCTCAAAAAACAAGTTGAAAGGACGAATGAATTTGTACAAGGATGCAAAAAAGATTGGGCACGATATGGGTGCTCTATAATGTCAAATTGGTAGACCGATGTCAAGGGTCGCACCTTAATCAATTTTTTGGTAAACTATCCAATTGGGACAGTTTTTCTAAAATCAATTGATGGATCTGGCATGTAAAGAGCTCAGATTTGATTGTTAAAATATTGGATGTCGTCATAGATGACATTTTAGGTAATCCCCACTCTTAATTTTAATTATGTTTTTTATCAAGAAATTTAATATTTAAAAGTTTTAATATTTACTTATGAATTTCATTGCCTATTACAGATCATCACGATATATAGCTGCAGGAAGACACTTGCAAATAAGAAGAAAGCATCTATTTTGGTCACCCTGTGTAGCTCATTGTGTTGACTTGATGTTGGAAGATAATGGCAAATTGCCAAAAGTGGAGCATGTTATGAAACAAGCGAAGGCAATGACTGTTTTCATATACAATCACACTCATGTCCTTCATTTGATGAGGACGATGACTAAGCAAAGAGAATTGGTCAGGCCTATAGTCACTCGTTTCGCCACTAACTTTTTGAGTTTAGAGAGTATCTACAATGTTAGGGCGGAATTGAGGGAGATGTTCCACTATCAAGCATGGAGTAATAGCAAATAGAGCAATACCCTGGTTGAAAAAAGAGTACAGAATATTGTTAGTTGCAGCTCCTTTTGGAATAATATTTTATTTTGCTTGAAGTTAATGGCACCACTTGTGGATGTGTTGAGGCTCGTGAATACTGAAAAGAAGCCTGCAATGGGTTATATATACGAGGCCATCACAAGAGCCAAGGAAAAGATTATGGCAAATCTTAAAGATAATGAGTGACAGGCTGCCCATATTCGTGGCATTGTTGATAGTAGATGGACGAATCAACTTTGTCAACCTATGCATGCAGCTGGTTATTATCTTAACCCTGCATTTTATTATGATAGGCAAGAAGATATTGAGGGCGATAAATTTATCAAGCAAGGCCTATTTAACACTATCAATACCTTATCTGCAAATCAAGATGATGCAAGCAAGGTGATTGACAAGCTAGGCCTATATAAACGTGCGGCAAGCCTGTTTACAAATGACTTGGCTAAATTGAAAAGGAAGACAATGGCTCCTTGTAAGTCTTACAATTTTAAATCTTATTTGTCTTAAATTTTTTAATTTATGTTTTTATTTTATTGTTATTTGACTCTTGTAGATGAGTGGTGGGTTACTTTTGGGGCTGAATGCCCAATTCTCCAAAAACTTGCTATCAAAGTCCTCTCTTAAACCTGTAGTGCATCTCCTTGTGAGCGGAACTGGAGTGCTTTTGAGAGTATAAGTATTACTTACTTCACTAATTTATAGATCATTCAACAATATAATTTAAATTTACAATCAACCTTATGAAATTTGATATTTTGATATTTTATTGCAGCTTCACACAAAGAAGAGATAGATTGTACGCAAAAACATTGAAGGATCTGGTATTCGTTCAATATAATTAACGTCTCTGCCATCGACATGAAGATCGTTTGAGATCTCAGACATACACAGATCCCATTGTATTGAGAGAGGTTGATGAGAGTAACGAGTGGATCATTGAAGCAGATGCTGAGGATGACCTCGTCCATCTAGATGATAGCCTCACATGGGGTGACGTTGAACATGCTATGGGATCTAGTTCACGTGTTACTCCTCCCACTAGGCAGTACCAGAGGTAAAGGAGGCAGGAGAACATGTCTCAGGTACTTGCAGAGCCAGAGAAGGAAACTGGTTCTAAGGAGGACATTGAGTTGCAAGTTCAAGGTAGTGGTCTTCCTACATATGCCGAGGATTATGATAGCTCTGATGATAATTTAAACCCTAAGCCTGAAGATCTCTCTAGAGATGACTGAAGTGAGTAGTCTTGATTCTTAAACTCTTAAAAGTTATTTTATTTGATTGATTATGCTTATATTATTTTGTTCATAAAAAAATTACATGTTTAGATAATATTTCATATTAAAATTATGTTTTAATGCTTTTTAAGAATTTATTAATGATTTTTAGCTAATTTTTAGCATTTTTAGTTAATTTTTAGCTAATTTTTAATTATGAAAAATATAATTTTACGCTCCAGGCTCCAGGCGCACCCCTTTGTGCCTCGGTACGCCTCGCGCCTTTAACTACATAGGAGACAATGACGTCAACGTTGTGACATCTACTTCTTAATCAACAAGGCACAAGATCCAAACCAGGAAAATGTCTTAGGGGTGTTTGATTATTGAGTCTGAAGTTGGTTTTGAAATTTAACAAAGCTAATTTGGCTCTAGAGAGACTATCCAAGATTTCAGTGCCAACTAAAGATCTCCACTTCAATCGCACAGGTTACCAAAAAGTGAGGATCATCATCATCATCAAGACCTTATCCCAATTAGGGATCAACCACATGAATCTTGTTCCTCCATTCCCTGTATTAAGTATCATAGCTTCATTTAATCTCAAAGTTTTTAAATCTTTTCTCATCACTCCTATCCACATTCTTGTGAGCCTTCCCCTTGCCCTTTTAGAACCATCGGCTTGCATTGCCTCGTGCCTTCTAACCAGTGCCATTTTCAGCCTCTGTTGGGCATGTATAAATCATCTAAGTCTAATCTCCCTCTATGTAGTCGTAGGCACGACTAGTCGCTAGGCACAGGTAGGCGCACAGCATGCGACTCGACTTACCCCAGGCGTAGCAAGTTAAATCACAGCGCGACTAGTCGCGACTGGTCGCGAGCCTGGATGCGCCTTGCGCCTAATGTGCCCCCGACTCCAAGCGCATCGACAGTCTTAAAAATAAAACCCTAGTTACGGGTTTTTTTTTTCATTCTTCTTTTTCCCCACTCAACTACTTCCTTTCTAAACCTTTGATCTTCCATCCAACTCCATGTAATTGAAGTAAGAATCATAAGATTGTAACTTGTATTTAGTATTTACTTTCATTGTTTTTTTTTTCTGTAAAAAAACGGTAAAACCAGTATCGTTTTTTCATTTTTTTTACATAATGCTTCTTTTTCTTTGAAAATTCAACATATGTATACTCTAAAGGTAAAAACGAAAACTCCATTTCATTCTTTCCACCCGTTTTCATTGATTTAGTGTATTATGCAATAAATTTGTAGTTTTCTGAAATTTTTTACCCGAAAATGATAAATACCTCAATAATATGTATTTTTTTCATTTTTTTAAAGCAAATATGCATATCCTCACCGTCATAATGCTAAAAACGATTGACCCATGAGCTTAATTGACTGTTTTTTTTTACAGTCTTTTTTTTTTTTTTTACAGAAACCAATAAAAAACCCGGGTTTTTTATTTTTTCCATCTTTGTAACAAATGTGTAAGTGTCATCATAGGATGATACTAGGAATGCTAAAAACAACTTATCAATACAATGTTTTGATGTTTTTTCTTCTTCTTTTTCACTAACAACATTTTTTACTTTTTTTGTATATTTATTTTGTTGTTAATTTTTTTGTTCCATTTGTTTGTAGGTTTTCTCTTTTAAATCTCTGATTGCTTGATTTGATTCCACTTTCCATTCCACTCTAAAGTCTCCAATAGTTTCTTGTATTCCTATTGATACATCAAGTCTACAATATGTCATCATCAAGGGGCTCCACCAATGCTTCTTCTAGAGTAATGGATCCGGGGTGAGAATATGCAGAGGCATGGGATCCAAATGATAAAAATTTGGTTTGGTGCAAGTTATGTGGGAATAGATATAGTGGAGGAATTTTTAGATTAAAGAAACATTTGACAGGTGGGCATAGGAATGCCAAGAAATGCTCTCTAATCACTCCTGAAATATCTAAAAAAAAATTAGATTATATGAATGAAACAAAGAAGAAGAAAGAGACTAGAGAGAGAATAACAAGTGAGATGGAACAGCCAGAAAATTTGTTTGGCTTGAATGATAATGATGAGGAGGATGTGCAGGAGATTGATAGCACCAGGTCTGCTAGTATTTCTATTGGGGGGGATAAGGGTAAGGAAAAGGCACCCATGCAGCAGCAGACGACAATGAATCGAGCATACAAGAAAGAGTTTAGAACAAGAGCATGCAATTATATCACCTCTTGATTCTATGAACATAGCATTGCATTCAATGCTACTCGTAGTCGTTCAATTCAGACCATGTTAGAGGCAATTGCGCGACATGGTCCAGGTATATATCTTATATTTTTTATAATAAATAGTTATATATTTGTTTAGCCTTTTACCTAATCTTATATCGTATAATCTTATGTGACTAAGGTTTCAAGGCACCCTCATATCATGAGTTGGGGGTGAATTTTCTTCAGAAGCAAGTAAAGGAGACAAAAGAGTACATAGATCAGCGTAGAGGTGATTGGATTAGGTATGTGTTCAGTGTCCTTTTTTGCAACCTTGTATATTACTTTTAAGTCTTAAGGTGACACTGATACTAACAACAAAAATACTCCATGGTATTATTCCTTTATAGGTATGGGTGCTCCATCATATCAGATTGGTGGACCGATGGCAAGGGTCACACCCTTGTCAACTTTTTGGTGAACTATCCAACTGGGACAGTATTTTTGAAATCTATTGATAGGTCTGCACATGTCAACAGTGCAAGCCTAATACTTGGCACGTTGACGGAGGTGATTGATGAAGTTAGAGAGAATAATGTGGTTCAGGTAATAGTTTAAATTTATATCTATAAGTTGTTAAGTATTTTAAATTACTTATAAGCATATACTGTAAGTTCATCTTATATAATTTGACCTTTTTTGTATTTTAGGTCATAACTAACAATGCCTCCAACTACATTGCTGCAGGAAGGGAGTTGATGATGATGAGGCCGCATTTATATTGGACCCCCTGTGCAGCTCACTGCATTGAATTGATGATGGAGGACAGGAAAATTAACAGTTGTGAAGAAAACTGTGACAGAAGCTAGGGCGTTGACAGTTTTTATTTATAGCCACACACATGTCATTCATCTTATGAGGAGTGACGTGCTTTGCCACCAACTTCTTGAGTTGGGGGTGACGCGCTTTGCCACCAACTTCTTGAGCCTAGAGAGCATCCACAATTTCAAGACAGAGCTGAGGGCAATGTTCCACTGTTCAGAGTAGATAAACAGTAAATGGCCAAAAAAGCTTGAGGGTAGAAGAGCTGAAAAGATTGTATCGCGCACCAGCTTCTGAAACCACATCCTATTCTGTTTGAAGATTATGGCTCCACTCGTAGAGGTGTTGAGGGTGGTGGATAGTGAGGAGAAGCCAGCGATAAGATACATCTTTGAGGCTATAGTCAGGGCCAAAGCTAAGATTCAAGCCAATCAAGCAGAGGATGAGTGCCAGGCCACTCATGTTTGGGGGATTATCAGCAGTAGATGGAGTTCTCAACTTCACCAGCCTTTGCATGCAGCGGGATATTACCTCAACCCGTCCATCTATTATAACCATGACATTGAAATTGAGCGTAATGATGATATCAAGAATGGTCTAATGCATGCCATTAATAGGTTATATGATGGAGATGAGGCTAACATTGTAATAGATCAGATATCTCTTTATAGACATGCTAGAGGCTTGTTTGGAAATGACCTGGCAATACGCAAAAGAAAAACCCTAACCCCTTGTAAGTATTTTATGTTATCCTATGTTTTAAGTTTTAAGTTTTATTTATTTTTTTTTAACTTTAATTTTTTTCCAAAATGTAGGTGAGTGGTGGATTACCTTTGGGGCTGAAGTCCCACAGCTTCAAATATTCGCCATTAAGGTCCTCTCCCAGATATGCAGTGCATCTCCTTGCAAGCACAACTGGAGTGTCTTCGAGAATGTAAGGTACTTAGATATTAAAATGTAATACAGTACTAGTAATTAGTTATTAGTAATTTAGTATAGCATTCATTGTATTCCAAATTTATATTTACTTCTTTCTTCTTTTTTTTCAGATCCACACTTGGAAGAGGAATAGGCTGCACGCTAAGAAATTGAACGATCTAGTATTCATTCAATACAATCAGCGCCTTCGTCATCGACATGAGGATCGTTTGAAAATGCAAACGTATACAGATCCTATTCTGTTAAAAGAGGTCGACGAAAGTGATGAATGGATTGTTCCAGAAGATGCTGGAGATAATCTGGTGCACCAAGGTGATGACCTCACCTGGTTAGATGTTGAGCTTGCTGAAGGATCAAGTGAACACGATGCTACATCTACTAGGCAATACCAGAGGCGAGGGAGGGGGCAGAGGGGGAGCCACATTTCTCAATCTCAAGCTCATGCTCATCAAGAACCAGATGAGGATATTAGAGAAGAGCACGGCGATGAGGAGACTAGGGAGGAGGAGGATGTCAACATCTCTCAGGGAGATGATTCTGATGATGGTCTTGATCTTCCTAATGAGGAAGAAAAGGTGCAGAAAAGTTAACTTTAACATTTGCTTTACTTTATTTACAAAACTATTGTTTGATTGTTTATTGTTCCTCGATTTACAGAAAGATGGCAATGATGATGAGACCACAACAGATTGAGGGAGTAATCCCACCCTGGCTGCTACTCCCTATTATTTCATTGTTTATTGTACTTATATGTTTCTCAAGACTCAACTTACTTATATGTATATAACTGTATGATTGATTATTTGATTTAACCTTTAGCTCCTTACTCTTTCGTCCTTAAGTTATTCGCTTGTTATTGTATTGTTGACAAGTATTTATTCATATCTTTATAGTTCTATGCTTTTTAATTTTTTTAAATTTCTTTTACAATTTTTTAGATTTTTTTCTTCTTTTAAATATTTAAAATTCTTATTTTTGCGCTTGATGCCTAAGCGCGCCTAGTCCCTCTGGGCGCAAGGCACACCCCTTGCGCCTAGGTGCGCCTTGCACCTATGACTACATAAATCTCCCTCATCTTATTACCTATTGGTACTACTCTTAAGTTTCCTCTAATATTTTCATTCCTAATTCTATCCTTTCTTGTCTTGCCACTCATCCATCTCAACATCCTCATTTCCGCTACACTCATTCTATGAACACGATGTTCCTTAACTGCCCAACACTCTGATCCATAGGGTATGGCCAGCCTTATAACCAAAAAGTGAGTATGCAATCTAGAAATAGATAAAGATATGGGGGAGGCACTATACCCTGGGAGACCACAATTGTTACAGACAGCCACATTGGGGCAATCTCTTGCATAATGTCCAGGCCGCTTGCAGTTCTTGCACAAGTTGTTTTGCCTGAAACAAAAAAAAAAGAATTACAGAGTTAGTAACCCGTACCAAAATCCAAATACTATTTCAGCATATAAGAACCTTTGTTAAATTGGAAATACAAAACATGTGAGGGACTAGAGCTTATGTTCAATATTAAAATCTTGCATTTTCCTTTCACTTGATTTTTTAGTGCATATTTTTAGCACATGCAAAAGATGACAATTTTGAACACTAAAATAGACCTGAAACTTCTTTGAAAAGATCCCAATACACTTAAAAGGAGAGAATTCCCAAAAGAATGCCAATCCAAATCTCATTTCTTAATATTTTTCGGTGCCAAAATGCTGCAGGTTATAAAGACTTCCTAATTCAACCTTCATATTTCAGCTTCAACCTCCCTAATTCCAAATTTAAGTCTAGGATCTTTAGACATTCCCATCTTTCAAGCACGGAAAACCCAACAAATAAATTCCAAAAAATCAGATAGAAGTATCAGTACTCATCAAAATTTATTTTCTTACAAATGCCATCCTCCAATTTTGGCGTGAAGCTCACTCCACATGTTGAGTTGTATACTCTAAGGACACCAAACATATGAAATAGGGATCTCCCTTTTTCCTTCCTCTTTTCTGTTGAGAATTATATGCCAGTCTTTCAACCCATAAAAGAGAATAAACAGTAAAAATTTCAAGAGGAACCAACATCCAATTCAGTTCATCAAGGAATCCACACCCAAATCAGTTAGTCAAAAGTCTTTATATAATAGGTCAAGCAAACCATGAAATTAACTGGAAGACCGATTTCCACATAAAACCAACACTCATAAAAATACTATCACACACATGATTCGGGGTTCCAAGTTAGTAACTTCAAAATTTATTCATACCAAATGAGAAATATTCTAAATATTTTAAGCCATCCAAGCAACATTTCCCAGCAAGAGTACTGGATCTCAACTCCCTAGAAGCCTATAAAGATGGAGAAAACCAACAATAACTAAAAGCAATCCAAAATAACCAACAAACAAATCACCAACTTAATGTCTGTACCTCCTAACTTGCTATGTTTTCAAGTACCCAAAAGACAGAAATATCGTCGTGCCCTTTTGCCCCTATTCATCTGTCCTTTATTCGATGTTCTCCTCTAACAGTTTAGATGCATAATCTGTGTCAATACTCTTCTTTGGAGAGCTCACCTTGATTTAAAAGCTTCAAAGAACCGAGGGGACATCTGCAGAACCATTTCTAGTTAGGCTTGGCAATGCGGGTTGGCGGGTCGTGTTTGTGTCGACACGAACACGACACGTTAGAGTTATGGGTCGACACGAACACGACCCACTTAATAATCGTGTCAAGAATTCGTGACCCGAACACGGCACGATTATTAAACGAGTCGACACGACATGACTCGTGTAACATGATTAAGTAAATAGAAAATAAATAATATAGGACGGTTTCAGAAGAACCGTCCTAAGAGTAATATAGGACGGTTCTAGATGAACCATCCTATATCTGCCCGTATTTGTCTTGTCCCTTATGTTGGTTCATTTTGAAACCTCTCTTACTGCGAACCGTCCTATATTGCATTGTAATATAGGACGGTTCTAGATGAACCATCCTATATCTGCCCGTATTTGTCCTGTCCCTTATGCTGGTTCATTTTGAAACCTCTCTTACCTCGCAGTGCTTCTTTGGATCCTTTGATGTCCCTGATTATTCATCATTCCTAGCATTCAATGTAAATTAGTCTTTGTTTCTCAGTTCTGGTCTACTCTACATTGTTGATATCTCCAGGTACTTTTCTTTTAGCTCCTTTGATGGTCCTGATTTTCCGACACTCCTAGCATTCAGCATGTATTAGTTTCTGTTCTCAATGCTGGACTACTCTATGTTGTCACTTTATCCAACTACTTATATTCTTATTAAGGATCTACAAACAAGGAAGCTGAATTACTAGAGGTGCATATAAGACGGTTCATCTGGAACCGTCCTATATTACATTTACAGTTGTAATATAAGACGGTTCATCTGGAACCGTCCTATATTACATTTACACTTGTAATATAAGACAGTTCCAAATGAACCATCCTATATTTTAATATACGATGGTTTTTGAAGAACCGTCCTATATTTTCAACCACAAGTTAGATGGGTCAACGCAATGAATAAATAGGTCGCGTGTCAAACAGGTCGACACGATGGGTCACATTGATTAACCCGAACACGACACAATTTTTGGCGTGTCATTTTTGGGTTGACCCGAAAATGACATGAACACTATAAGACTCGACCCAAACCCGCTAAATTCGTGTCGGGTTCGGGTCGTGTTATCGTGTTGTGTCATATTTTGCCACCCCTATTCTAGTAATATAATGTACCCATTTAGCAGTGAAATCCAACCCCAATTCCACACTTTCTGATGCACCCATTGAAACAGTCCATAAGAAAACCCCAAATGAATATAAAATCAGACACAAAATTGAGTCACGTGAAAAAAGGCTTCCGAGGAGTTGAACTCTATAAATTGTGATATAGTCACCAACTTAAGAGGTAGTTAGCTAGCAAACCTAGACAATTCTTGCATTATAAATAACTTGACAAGACCAAATAACAACAGGGATAGATAATAAAAATCTCAACTGAGGCAAGAAACGAGGAATCAGTACATAATGGAGGACAATAAGGTAAAAGAAGGAAACATGAAAAGCAGACTGAAACAAGAAATAACCATGTGTTTCTTGTTTGCAGAAGCAAATTGCTTCACTTTTGAAATTAAGAAGACCTTTCCACTTTGAACTATTCTATTGAGGCAATATTGATACATCTGTTAAACACCAACAAATAACCCATTGTGATGAGCTAGTCACCAACAAGTAGGCACTAAAATGGACAAACATAACACAAAAACAGCTCCAAGTAGAATATTATTACCATTCTAGGTCTCTTTATGGATGCTAACACCAAAAGCAATCAACTAAATGAGATGATGCCCATTAAATCAAATGGCTGGGATCACGTAACTAGTTAGATTTTCACATTATGACTGCCAAGCAGGCTACAGATGGAGCGGGAAACAATTAGATCATAGTCCAATTACACTTGGTTTGTGCAAATAAAACAGTGTTTGCTTGTGAATAATAAAGGATATCTTAGTGACGCATGCTTACTTCATCCCAAATTCATGTATACATATAGATAAGATTTTTTCTTCGTTGCTATCAACATAAAAACAACTACAAACTTTTCACTCACTGATTTCTTTTGGTCTACCCCCTTACTGATCCCTCTCCTTACAACATCTTTCATGTATCTAAAGACCACACTGAATTTATTTTTTTTCTCTTGTTTCCAGTATCCCTTAAATATTCAATCATAACTTGTATACCATCCAAAAAGTAACTGAAAATGCCACCATCATTATGAAACTCCATGCCAAGCATCAAAAAATAAATAAAAAATCAAGAAGATTCATAAACTTAGGCTCTTTAACCAACCTTCAAAATGAGACTCCCTCTCAGCCTACCAAGTGTCCCATTTAACTAATGTAATGGTTAGTGCACACAGCTGCTCAAAGGAAATTAATCTGAGTGAGTGGTTGAGAGGGAGACTCAGTTTGAGGCTTGGTTAAAGAGCCTCAGTTTACCACTACCCAAAAATCAATAACTCCAATTGCTTCCAGAAATCCAACTTGCAAAGGAACACGACATATCTTGTTTATCAGCCATAATGATGCTAAAAATCCTTGACAATAACATCATAAATTTATGAAAATGAAGGCAAAAAGAATTACAACTAAATACACACAATTAACTAGCACTTCACAGATGAAGCTTCACAAATTGAATGACCTGGTCATCATTGCACACAAGAAATTCCTGACCAAGGATTCACCTTATCAAGCATCTTTTGGGAGATGGTAATACTCTAGGCTCTCTAACCTAAGGATAATCAAGAAAATATAAGATAATGAATAATATGTCAATCCTACTTGCACAACCATCCAAGAACTGAACAAATCAGCCTACACGAAATTCGCGATAGACATAAGAGATTCTGCCAAAGAAACAATATTCACTTCCTTATTTTTCCTTTTTTTTTGGATAACTATAGCAATAATCCCATTTAATTAACCCTAATGGCTGAGAAGAAACTACATAGAAGTCAGATGGATACTAAGTGAGAGTCACCAGTGACTTTATGATACAGAATATGAAATTTTTTCTGTCTTTCTGATTCTAAGAATTACATGTGAATAGAAATAATGTAAGTGGACAACAAACCTTCACAATTAATAAAAGAAAATAAATTGCTCCAATGACCAGCAGGAGGAAACAAGTTCGAAGTACCTAAAGATCGACCATCTGATCTTGTTACAGCCATACCCTTGGTAAACTTGGACACCCAGTTTCCTGGTCTATCTTGCATTGACTTGACACATCTTTTTAATTTCCAGTTCATTGAATCCTTTCATCTCACAAGACAGTACAGAAACTAACCTTGTTGGCTATTTACTAAGCTATTCAAAAGAGGAAGAGAAAATGTTTTCACTAGACAACTATATAGAAGCTGTTTTGCAGACAAGGATGAAAAAAAGCATCTAGAAGATTCAAGAATGACAATTTTGAAAAGTTTGCCGAGGTGACCTCTACAGGCACAATATTGGTAAGAAAGCAGCAAATGGCATAATTACCCAGCAGCTACATCAAAATGAACTTTATAAGCTCCATTAAGTCGATTCCAGGATAGAAAGGATAGCATACATTCTCATCATGACGACACCATGGGCTTGCTTCTCAATTTTTTTTGGCATATAAAACCTGATCCAAGGCGTGGTATCAGTCTCTTGCAAAAATGCAAGGTAAGGCTGCCTACTTTAGGCCATTGTAGCCCGCCCCTTCCCTGGACCCTGCATAGGCTGGAGATTCATGCACCGGGGCTGCCCTTTTTTTTTTTATAAAACCTGATCCAAGTACTAGCCCTTTTTCCAAGGGCTTAAGCTATGAGCCCAGTTATTGTTGGCCCACAGAACAATGAAGGCCACTAAGAAAGTATAATTACATGAATACAAATTATAGACCTGACGTCCTCTTAGAGTTAGAAATGATAACAAGGTTATTGATTCCCTAGGTAAACAAGTGCACATAAAGGCTAAGATGATAATGAGCTAAGATCAATCTTGAGTATATTACAAGCTTAGCTCTGATGTACATGTACAGTACTTACAATGACACAAAGCATTGAACACAAAATTGCATCGCATTGGACATGAAATACCTTATATATTCCAGTTTGGAGATGAAAACAAAAAAACCGAGAAAAGGATTGCAGTATCACAAACAAATATTTTGTGAAATTTAATGGATGATAATGAAGGTTGGCTTCCAGTTAAGAGAAGTACATATCATCCACCTGCAAAATATATATACTCAAATCCTGTCTAGTAGCCTCCACTTGTGCTGTGGTGAGATCAATGACTTCTAGAAAGATACAGAGCAATACATACTCATCTGTTTCATCATGGAATAATTCATGGCTTTACCAAGTAATATAGTACTGTATAAATGTATAGTCTCCACATTACATTTCCAAATTCTTTAAACTAAGAGACTCTAATGATCTCCTATAACATTCAAAGTCCTACCACAAAGAGCAAAATTTGACCCATATGATAGCATTGGTCGCACTGTTCACTAAATCCTTGAGATCACATGTCTAGCATGTCCTTCAGTATTATTAAATTCCAAAACCCTTTCCCATCTCCAGTTCCAATGTGAGACAGCAAAGAAAAAAGCTTAGATCTAATGAGAAAGCTAGTGTTGGAACAATGTCCCTTCAACTGATGCAATATCCAACTAACAAGATACACAATATTCACAACTCAAGGACTCGGCTTGATAAAAAATTACCACTAAAACTATGTATTAATTTATTATTAGGAGGCCATTACATTTATCTGGCAATTCCATGTTCGATCTGAAAGCATAAAACATATGAACTTTTGCACTTAACATAGTGGTTGCATATGGAGTACTTGAAACAAAGATTGTGGTCTGTAAAAGACCATATCAAATTTCAAAGGGGGCCTTTTCAGTTTTGACAAACTTGAGTAACGGTTATGTAGTTCTCAAATCCATTTTAAAACAGAACTTTCAAACATGACAATCTCTCACCCAAGGTTCAAGAACAAACACTGCAATTGCAAGACGGCAATTTGCTCAAACACATGAGCTCCAAATAAAAATTTCATCCATTTGAACTAAAATCAGCTCTTATATTTGATGCAGAAATCTATACCAGCATTGAGTTTCTGTGCAAGAGTTGAATTTGAGCTACTTAACAACAATGTATAAACTTCAAAGAAGCACGCAAGGAGCACTTCACATGAAAGAACTAAAACCATGCAAGACAGAAAGGCTGTATAGACCTACTCAAAGTCTCATAAAATGAACAAGATAGAGTGATTGAATAGGGACCCAAAGACTTAATTGTGCAAAGTCGTGACATAATGATTTTCATTAGATCAAAGGCCCAAAATGCAGTTTTACTATACATCTCATGCAACTAAAGGGAAACACAGAAAATCTCCATGCTTAGCAGAAATTAGAAAGAAACAGGATTTTATAACTTGTATTTTTATATCCACACACAAAGTCAGGGAAGAGATAAATGGATAGAAGCCAGAAGACCTGATGCCCCGATGTGAATCTCTCTTGTAAGGCACATCCCGGTGTGAGAAGCGTTCACTACGCATCCTGCGATCTCTGGGGCTCCTGCTCCTTGAACTCCTTGGACTCATCTTCCAACTTCAACTTAATCACATCAACCACCACTTATCTGCAACACAACTGTCAAGACCACCAGCACTACCACCAGTGCACCTTTCTCCTGTCCACAGCAACCATGCATCCAACCTCTATGAGTCCATATCAAACCCCCACCTTTCCCATTTCAACATTACAAAAAGAATCTAACCAGTAAGCACCTTCTTCATTTCATGTAAGTAGTTACTCGTCAAAAACCCATTAACTTAGAGCCCAATTCTCCAACTAATCTTCCGTCTGAATTTTAAAAAAAATTCAAATACTCTAGCAAATTATAAATTACTTAAAGCAACCACCAGCCATACAAAAACAAAGAAAAACTCGAGAGTGTATAATTGAAAACCTCCTCCTCTTCACCACTATATCTCCCTTGCCAACATTACATGAAAGCCTAAATTTCTTCAACTTACAGAATCCAAAATATCCAAATTTCTCTTATATGAAAAAAAGCAAAAAAGAAAAAGACTATTCACTGAAACCCAACATCGTTAAGAGAACTTAATATATACCACAGCACAATTGACATTTCATGCCTACTTCCAACAACGATCAATTCCCCAACTATTCACAGTCATGAAACAAAAACAAATGCATTTTATGGGTTTTTTGCAGAAATTTCATTAAGTTTTGGAATATTTGCAAAAAAAGTCCAACATTTTCTGAGCTTTGCAAATTTGCCATTAAGTTTTAGTGAGCTTTGCAAAATTGCCATTCTGTTAGGTTTCCATCTTCCTTTCTTGTTATTTTTTTACAAAATTTCAATATTAACCTTCTTTAAATGACCTCCTACCTCACAGACGCAGCCATGATTAAGTTACCAACTTTGACTGCTAAGTTCAATGACTTCCTCATGAAAACTTTCTACGAAACTAGGTATCCAACACAATTTAATAACAAGGAATCTAATGGTAAAATTGGATTTCAAAAAAAAAACCAACCAATAGTGAGATATTCAATAGCAAATATACCATGTTCGCCAAACTACACACAGTACCTACTACCTCACAGATGCAAATGTGATTAAGTTAAGGATTTTGCACGTGATTTCCTGCTTCGTTAATCAACAAAGTTCTCTAAAATTAATCTTGATAGATAAAAGACAATGGAAAAAGAAGACTCAAGTCTTAGATTTCTAAATTTCATTTATAAAGGCATCGAACAAAGAGCTTAAAGTCTGCTACTTATCTTTATTCGTGTGAACAGTAACAACATTTCACTTATGTTTTAAACTTGAATTTTTCTTTAATTATTGTGCCTTTGATTGAATTAAAGCATTGGTTATGCTATAATTTGTGTTTGTAAGAGTTTTATACAAGTTTTTGGGGAGAAATCTAAGTTTAAATTGTTGAATATCATTGAAAAAGCTTAATAGGTACTGTTACACAGGTTGGTGAATATGGTACGTTTGCAGTTGAATATCTCACTATTGATTAACTGTTGTTGAAATCTAACCTTACCATTAGAATCCACGTTATCAAATTATATTAGATACTAAGTTTCACTGAAACTTTCTATCAAAAAGTCATTGAACTTAGTGGCCAAAGTTAGCAATTTAATTATGATTGCATCTGTGAGGTAGTAGTTACTGTTGTGCAAGTTTGGTAAACATAGCATGTTTGCGATTGAATATCTCACTATTGGTTAGTTTTTGTTAAAAATCTAACTACCCCATTAGATTCCTTGTTATCAAATTGTATTAGGTAGTAAGTTTTACTGAAACTTTCTATCAAAAAGTCATTGAACTTAGTCACCAAAATCCTCAACTTAATCATGTATGCATCTGTGAGATAGCAGGTAATGTGTGTAGGGTGGTGAACATAGTATATTTGCGATTGAATATCTCACTACTGGTTTTTCTTTTTCTTTTTTTAAAATCTAACTTTACCATTAGATTCCTTGTTATCGAATCGTGTTAGATACCAAGTTTGACTAAATTTTTTTTTCAAGAAGTCACTGAACTTAGTGGCCAAAGTCAGTAACTTAATCATGTCTGCATCTGTGAGGTAGCAGGTCAATATTGAAATTTCGTAAAAAGTAACAAGGAAGGAGGATGGAGACCTAACAGAATGGCACTTTTGCAAAGCGCATCAAAATTTAATAGCAAATTTGCAAAACTCAGAAAATGTTGGACTTTTTTGCAAATATGCCAAAACTTAGTGGCATTTTTCGCAAAGAACCCTTTCCAGAAATTATGCACCTAATACAAAGCCACCCTCCAGTAATATTACTTGTGCCGAATTCCAACATTTACTCCATTTTACTGGGCAACTGTCATTTTAAACTCAGATCACTCGAATTGAACAGTCATGTAACTCAAATGTACAACCGGAAACAAAAGATTAATAAATCACCCCGCTCCCACCAAATAGACAGGCGCATAGGAATGCACTTACATTGTATTTATATCCTAAAACTTGATCTACCATAGAGATACAGAAAAAGGAATTCTCATAAATAGGTGGCAGAACAAACAGACTCTGACATCTTACATATCCCTAACTTAAACATAAAATAATTCATAAGAACTCAATTCTCAACTTATCCTCAGAAAAGCTAATAATCAGGATACAGTAAAATATAATAACTAGTCTCCCAAAATTATGAGAAAGCCTCAGAAACCCTAATTTGCAATTCAATCCCCTATCCAGTGCCACAAAGTCACATAAACAATACAAACTGCAAAAGAAATAGAAGGAAAGAACATCATCATCACATAACAAGAGCGACGGTAAGAACAAGAAACGAAAACAAAAGTCAGTTTGGCAGAGTAGTAGCAATCCATTGGCGGTGATATTTTCCACTACTATTAAAACATAGTTGACGACGAAAACAGCCCAAGATTTTAAGGTGTTGATGATGACTAGTCCATGTCCGAATAATAATTTTTTCTCCAATTTTAGGGCTTGCAACAGCTAGAAACCAATGTTACAATCCAAAAACGTTATCAATTCATTCAATAGAAATAGGCGTCCGTAGACTCCTAGAAATGAAGAAATCTGAATCTAGGGTTTTGGGTGGGAGGAAAAAAGTAGTAGAAAGAGAAAAAGAATGCCCTAAATTTAACGAGAGAGAGAGAGAGAGGGGGGGGGAGAGAGAGAGAGAGAGAGAGAGAGAGAGGATACCGATTTATGGTTGAAAGAATGGCTCTCTTCTCCTTCTCCTTTGGGCGTGACCAACGAAACGAACAATTCCCTGCTCGCTCTATCCAGGAACAATAGGAGAGGGAGAAGAGAGGCGCTTTGGATGGGAGAAATAATAAACCCTGCCTCAACGCGGAATGCGGCCGAGTCGAAGCGTTTTCGGCTTAACCGCATTTTGCACGCCCGACTCGGCCACGTCTTTGCAGAGTTTTGGATTTTTATTAACTAATACGAGAAATATACATATACACTTTTAGTCTTTTAATAGAGAAATTTTGGAAGAAAAAAAAACGTACTCTATCACGTGCACAAGCAATCGTGTACAGATGGTTAGAGTTCTAAGTTCACGTCAGTATTTGTTAGAATAACGTGTCTATGCAGTAGTGGGAATGAGCATGTCTAAATTATAGTTAATGGATTGGTAGTTATGTAGATATAATTTCTGACGTGAGATTTACCACTTGTCTCCTGTATGGCTTGTATTTGGTACCTGCTTTCTCTTGAATTACATAATCAGAGAAGAATTCACCATTCATGTATTGTTTTAGAGGCTTGGCTCCTTCAAAGTGTTCATTCAATCTTTAAATCTCTTTCTTACAAACAATTGGCACCAGAGCAACTCGGTCCTGCAATGGCTGAAGGTGATAGATTATCACATTTGATAGACATGTGAATCGTGCAAGGGAGTTTTGGTGCAACAGTAGAATTGTTGTTGTGTCACTTTGAGGTCATGGGTTTAAGATGTGAAAACGACTTCTTACAAAAATGCAAGATAAGGCTGTGTACTATAAACCCTTGTGATTTGTCCCTTTTTCAATCCCCACAGGCACCGGAAGTTGTGAATCAAATGGAGGCTCGAGAATATATCATGTTGGACATTCACTGAATAGACAAACTAAAAACCATCAATCGGAGATTGTGGGTATCATTCCAAACACCAACAATTCGTTTGGACTTTCCCAAGCTCGATGGAGATGATCCATATAGGAGGCTTTATTGAGTTCAACATTTTTTACTTACCATCTGACCCCACCACAACGCTGATTGTTGAGAACACTTGGCAGTATAGTTTGGGGATTTCTCTCAACTATCTATGCAATTTGACTCAGGATGGCAACCAATATCAACTTAAAGGTGCATTGCCCACTGACTTCTCTACGGTGGATGAACTAAAGTACAAGATGACTTCTTAAACAAATAGAAGAGACCTACTATTGTAACTCATGAATTTGAATGTAGCGGCTCAATCACATTCGACTGCCCAGTTTCAACCAAAGTGGTACCCACATCTCAAATAATTGATGCTGAAATTTGTTGATGTTTTCAATTAACCAAAGGGCCTACCACCCTCAAGGGCTCAGGATAATGCAATTCCTCTAATTGATGGGGCTAAGCTGGTTAGCATCAAACCTTATTGATATCCTTAGTGTCAAAAAGGAGAAATTGAGCATATAGTCAAAGAGATGCTTCAATTGGGTATTGTTCACCCAAGTCGAGGCCAATTTTTATCTCAGTTTTGTTGGTTCACAATCAGATGGTGATTGGTGTTTATGTGTTGACTACCATGCACTTAATCAAGAAAAAGTGAAGGATAAGTTTTCCATTCCAGTTGTAGATGAATTATTGGATAATTTTTTTGGTGCTACCATATTTTCAAAATTAGATCTCCTATCAAGTTGTCATCATATAAGGGTCCACCCTAAAGATGTCCACAAAACTACATTTCACCCACATGATGGCTATACAAATTCCCTTGATGCCTTTTGGTCTTAGAAATGCAGCATTGACTTTCTAATTAGAGCTAATGAATGACATTTTTAAGCCATATGTTAGTAAATTTTTTCTTATTTTCTTTTATGACATCCTAATATATGATATATATAGTAGAAATCTTAAAGATCATTTGAAACACTTTTGGGTATGTAAACACCCAAAATTATACTTTAAGATAATCAAGTGATTTTATTACTATTAAGTGTTCATCTTTGGTCAAAATACCCCTAATTTAGTATTCAATTAGATCATTTAGGCCATCAATTTTGAAATTTTTCATAAAATATTTTATTTTAGCTCTAATTGGCCATCCAACTGTTGAATTGCAAAATTTAACGGTTAGATAATCATCAGAGCTAATCAGAGGAGTAATGAATGGTTTAGATGATTCTAATTGGGTCCTATGCATTGCAAATAAATCAACTCAAGCTTGGATGATCTAGATTAAATCAAGGAGATTAAATGAGGATGATAAAGCTTTCTTAAAAGAGAGGACTTTGAAGACTCCTATGACAAAGGAATTTGAAGAATGGAGGAGTCTTGCAAATTTTTGGCAAGATTGGACTATTAGTGGATCCCATTCCCTCTCCATCTCTCTCACCTCTCCACCTCTCACGGATCTCTCTCTCTTATCCCCTCTCTCTTTCTATCTCACGTCTCTTCTTCCTTTAAAAACCACTTCCCACTTCTTCACCGTACATAACTACCTCTTCTCTCCACCCTCCTCTCTCTCCATTCCCTTTTCTCTTCCTCCTCTAGGCTGAAACGTTGGTGGAGGCAGATCCACCGTCCCTCTCTCACTACCTCACGACCTTGGCTCCTTCTCCCTCTATTCTCCAGTTCACCGCTCCAGCCCACTCGGCCAATCCCCACCTTGCTCTCTCTCTCTCTCTCTCTCTCTCTCTCTCTCTCTCTCTCTCTCTCTCTCTCTCTCTCTCTCTCTCTCTCTCTCTCTCTCTCTCTCTCTCTCTCTCTCTCGTCCTTTCCTTCTGGCAAATTGCCACAACCCCGATGCCTCCAAATTCTCCTTTCTACTCTAGTTTTTCCTCCCATTTGCACCGTAGGCAACTGGCTGCACCCACTTATGCTTGTTTCCCTCTTTGCTCTGACACTAGCTCTCCCTCTTGTCACTTTCTCCCTCTTTGCTCCTATTTTCTTCTTCACCGTTCTTACACTTGCTCTTCCTCCTCTCTCTACTTTTCTCCTTCCCTTTCACTCTTCCTCACTCTCATCCTCTTCTCTATCCCTCTCTATTTCCCTCTCTTCTCTCTACCTCTCACTTCTCTCTTTCACTCCTGCACCAACCCCTCTCGTCTCCTCCTCTCTTGTTCCATCTTTCTCACTCACCCTGCTCCTCTTTCCCTCTCTCTATTTTTTTCCCTTCTTTTCTTCTCTCGGTTTCCAACAGGAAAGCGGAATACTCAGACCCCCAGATCGCTTCATAGTATTCTCTCTTTCTCGTTTTCTTTTTCCTTCTCGATCTCTCGCATTCACTTTGTTCTTCACCACCGCACTTCTCCATCTCACTGCTCTCTGTCTCATTCCTTCTGTAGTACCACCGCCTCCCTCCTTCTCCCTTTAGTTCTTTGATCTCTTGTCACCTCCTCTCTTACCAGATTTCCCCATATCTGTCTCGTCTTTCCCGCTTGCTCCCTCACCTCTTTCGTCTCCCTATTCTTTCCCATCTCCACCCCACTCTTTTCTTCTTCCTCTAAATCTTTCTCCCTTCTTCCTGCTCACGCACACTGCCTCTGCTCCCTCTTCTTTGTATCTCTGCTCACCCCAGCCTTTCCCGATCCCCCTCTCGCATCATGGCATCACCACACTAGTGCTTGAGCCAAAACCCAAACCAACCAGTACCCACTAACGCACTGGCCCTTGCTACGCCTCTATTCTCTCTTCTCTTTCTCTTCGTCACGCCTCTCTAGATCTTCCCTCCAATCTCTGCTCCTCTCCTCTCCTTCAATACGAGGGTCTGCCCCTTCCCTGTTCCACTGCCCGGCAAAGCCAAAAAAGCACCACTCTCCCACCGCGCAGTAGAACACCGACACAACCTAGTGTCACCGATCAATAGACCCATCGACGCCCAGCAGAGTTCTTCTCCAGCAGCACGAAGCTCGCACCGTTTTGCTCTCTGTCTCCCACCTAGTTGGTCAAGCCCCCTACTTCCCAAGCCGCTCGAGATCATCTTTCTCCCCTGTTGGAACCTAGCACCGCCCAGATCTTCATGTCACACCCTCCTCTGCTCCACTACACAGATGCCTAAACTCCATCGGAGTAGTCACCTTCATCTGGCATCTCCAAGCTCTCCATCATCGGCTTTCCCTTCTTCTCCAGCAATCCCCCCTCACCGTCTTTGTCGTTGGGCTCTTTCTGGTTTTTGTTTAAAACCAGAATTTCAAAAAAATTCCAGAATTGGCCTTGGGAAAAAATTAGAATTCTATTTACATCCTATTTTGTCTTTTCCCTATTCTATCTTTTCTTCTATCCTTTTTTTACTTTATCCAGTTTTTGTTATCTATTTTCTATCTTATTCTGACAATAATCCAAGGACATTGTTATCCAGGGACAGTGCTCTCTACGAACAGTGTAATTGATGGATGTTTAATTAGTTTCATTTTATATTTTCTGGACTTAGAATTTCTGTAAATTGCATCATGTCAATAAATATGAATATTTATTTTACTGTTAGTTTAATTTTGTTATTTTCTTTAATTTTTAGAAAATTAAATTTTATTTAAACTCCTTATTTTTAAAGCAAGTCCCCGTGGGATCGACCCGTATTTGCATAACTATACTGCAATAGCCCGTACACTTGCAATTAAATATCAACAAGCTTTTGGCACCATTGTCAGAGACTTGCAGAGTTTTCATAAAATTTTAAAAAATTTAAAATTTAAAAAAATAAAAATATTAGGAATTGTATTTTTTTAACATTTTAGGAATTTTTAGGTGCATCTTTAAAAAATAAAAAAAATTAGTGCATAACCACTTTATTTCCTGAATTTGGTACTAATTGCTATCTTTCTTTTTTGAAAAATTGGCAAGTGGACCATCATCAATTAAATAGATTTTTCTTGCTTTCTTAGATTAGGAAATTTTCATTTTTTTTAAGTGAATCCTATAGTGAAGCCCCTTTGTAATTTGCACTTTCAATTTCAATTTTAAAGGGTTGTATAATATAGGGCAAGCGTGAGATAAGTTGGCCCACACTTGATCTTCATAAGAAACCCCAATGTAAGTTTTCTCACTCATTTATTTTAAATTGGTTGGTAGTTTAATTGCATATAGAAAGCATACTTTATATTTGTTGCATTTTAGGGTTTGCATTAGTTTATTGCTTTTAATTGCATTTTAGGACACGTCTAATGCTTTAAGTTGATATATATGTTGATCGAATTATTATGGTGTGTGAAAATTAATTAGTAAGGGCACTCGACCCCACAAGATCAAGGGTAGATTTCATCACGACTCCTTGGCCCACCTAGGATGATCACTCTAGCACATAGCCCCACTATTCATATTAAGTTAAAATCAATTAGAAGAGACCTATAGGATCATCACATGCTCGTAAGACCCTCTTAATATGACACAATTTATTGTCACTCTTTTGACTTTTAATCATTGTGGTTATTGAGGGTTATCTAATAGAGCCTCGCTCTTCCCCTACCTCCTGTTGACATTTGTTGAGGTCTAAACACCTCATTACATGAGGGTTGTATTAACTACTTTGAGTAGAACCTAACTAGTAAGCAGTAGTCAACTCCTAAAGAGAGGAGTGTTAGATTAAGCTAATTAAAAGCATCGTCCCCACATAAAATGAAGAAAATCAAAATATATGTGTTTATTAGCCTTAAGGGATTGCTTTATTGTGTCCTTGATTGTGCATCATTTTAGGCATTTAGGGTGCATTATTTAGGATAGTCCTCTTCTAAAAAAAAAAAAAGAAAAAAAGATCTTTCATTGTATGCCCTTTTGGATACACGGAAAAACTGGTAGGTTAGTCAAGTATGACCAAAAAGACATACCACTAATGACTGATCAACGATCAAGGGGCTAACTCACTCCATGGTAGTATCAGAGGTGATCAAAGCCCTCCGCTGGTCATAAATGAGGACCCATCACCTCTAATTGATGATGAATATCAACCTCCATGAAGGAGGAATAATCATCAACAAAGAAATTGGAGACCTAATGAAAATAGGGAATGGGACCAACATAGTAACCATGGAGATAATGATGCTTATCAGAATCTTCATGAAAGAACCTTAAGAGACTACCTTCAGCCTACATGCACCAGTACACCTTCTTGTGTCATTCGTCCTCAAAATGCTGGTGCATTAGAATTAAAAACGGGAGTAATCCAATTACTTTTAAAATTCCATGGGTTAGATAGTGAGAGTCCTTATTTGCACCTTAAAGAATTTGATGAGGTATGCAGTACCTAAAGAACACAAAATGTAGGTCTAAATACTATCAGGCTTAAGTTATTTCCTTTCTCTTTAAAGCAAAAGGCAAAAATGTGGTTTAATGCACTATCGTCAGGTTCTATAAGGACCTGGAATGAAATGACTAGGGAATTCTTAAAGAAGTTTTTTCTTACGCATAAAACAAATACACTTCATCGTAGGATAAAGTACTTTACCCAGAAAGATAAAAAATTATTCTACCAATGCTGAGAAAGGTTCAAAGATCTATTGCTTACTTGCCCACATCATGGCTATGAACTATGGCGCATTATCAGCTTCTTTTATGAAGGACTTAATTCTGACATGCGCCAGTTCGTAGAGATGATGTGCAATGATAACTTTTTGAATAAACAACTAGATAAGGCAGAGGAGTATTTGGAATGGCTAGCTGAAAGTGCACAGACCTGAGCTGACTTAGAAAGAGTAGAACATCCAGATAGACCCAAGCCCACTACCACATCTACTAGGGGAGGCATGTATGAAAAAGATGAAATCAATGCCACAGGAGCAACCCTAGCTAGAAAAGTAGAAGCCATAGAAATGGGAAAGAAAAACTCAAATAATGATGAACAAGTGTGTAGTATTTGTGAAATTACTGCCCATCTTATTCAAGTATGTCCTACCATCCCTACATTTCAAGATGTACTTCATGATCAGGCTAATGCACTTAATAATTATAAACGACCTTTCTCCCCATATTCAGAGACATATAATCCCAACTGGAGACACCATCCAAATTTTAGTTGGAGAAATGGACCAACTACTAATGTCTCACAACCAAGCCCATACCAGCATCAACAACCAAACTAAGAACTATTGCTCCACCCCCATACCAAACTCATCAACCTCATTCTTCTAAACCTTACTTGCCCCCACCCAAAAGGCATGTAGAAGATAATCAACTTGCTCAAAACCAGGAGAAGAAAATTTCTCAATTAAAAGTCCAATTGAAACAAACCAACCAATCTGTTAATGAAATAAAGAACATAATGAGTCAATGGATGTAAAGTATGGAAAAACGAAAGTTTCCAGCTCAACCACAATCAAAGCCTAAAGGCGTGCATGCGGTTAGCGAAACTACACCTAATGCATCATCAAGCTCTATCATAGAAGAGACTAAAGTTGTTACCATTCTTAGGAGTGGTAGAATAATTGAAAAAGATGAGCCCCAAAAGACTAAAAAAGTAGAAAAATCTAAAGAAAAGGATCCCACTCCACCTGTTGAGCCATGTCCATTTCCTGCTTCATTCCCTCAAAGGTTGCGTCAAGTCACAAAGAGTACCACTAATGATGAGATTATGAAGATATTCAAGCAAGTCAAGATCAACATACCGATCTTAGATGTAATAAAACAAATCCCATCATATGCCAAATTTTAAAAGGATTTATATATAATCAAAAGGAAATTGAATGTGCAAAAAAAGGCATTTGTGACTGAACAAGTAAGTTCAATTCTTCAACACCATACACCCTAGAAATACAAGGATTCAGGTTGCCACACTCTCACTTACATCATTGGCAACCATAAGATTAACCAGGCCTTATTAGATCTTAGATCCAGTGTTAATTTGTTACCACATACAATCTATGTTTAGCTAGGACTAGGAGACCTCAAGCCAACATCCACTACACTCCAACTAGCTAATAGATCAATGATAATACCTATGGGCATAATAGAGGATGTGTTAGTCTAAATAGAGCAATTCTTTTTCCCAGTCAATTTCTTAGTTTTGGACACATAACCAGTGCTGAATGAGCAGCGACAAATTCCTGTCATCCTTGGACGTCCATTCTTAGCTACGTACAATGCCTAATAAATTGCAGAAATGGTGTCATGAAGCTTTCATTTGGAGACTTGACACTAGACTTAAACATCTTCGATATCTATAAGAAACTTGGAGAACCCACAAATGACTTTGCACTATGTCAATATGATAAATTCAATGGTGTAAGATCATTTTCAATCATCTTCCTTGTCGGACCCACTTGAGGCTTATTTGGCCCATTTTAATGAGTTTAATGAAGACACATTAATAGAGGAAGTTAATGCCCTCCTTAATTCTATGCCTCCTATGGATATAAAAAAATGAAAACCTTAGTTCAACGAACTTTCATCAAGAGAGTCTACTCCCATTCCATCCTTAGTGGAACCTCCTAAGTTAGATTTGAAGCCTCTACCTTCTGAACTCAAATATGCCTATTTAGGAGATGAAAAAACTTTTCTTGTTATAATTGCCTCTCAATTGGAAAAATATCAAGAGGAACAATTGATTAAAATTCTCAGGGAACATAAAAGTGCAATAGGATGGACCCTAGCAGACATTAAAGGTATTAGCCCTTTAATATGCACCCACCGAATCTACCTAGAGGATAATGCTAAACCATGTCAGCTAATGCAAAGAAGGTTAAACCCAAATATGAAAGATGTGGTTAGAGTAGAAGTCCTTAAATTGCTTGATGTGGAAATCATCTATCCTATAAGTGACAACAAATGGGTGAGTCCTACTTAGGTCGTTCCGAAAAAGTCTAGAGTGACAGTGACCACTAATGCCAATAATGAACTAATTCCAACTAGAGTTACCACTGATTGGCGTATGTGCATTGACTATAGAAAATTGAAAGTTGTAACTAGGAAGGACCATTTTCTTGCCTTTTATTGACCAAATGTTAGAAAGGGTTGTAGGACACCAATACTATTGTTTTCTAGATTGTTATTCAGGATATAACCAAATAAAAATTATACCCGAGGATCAGAAAAAGACCACATTCACATGACCTTTTGGCACTTTTGCTTACAAAAGAATGCCATTTGGATTATGTAATGCTCCTGCCACAATTTCAACGTTGTATGTTAAGCATTTTTAGTGATATGGTAGAGAGAATTTTAGAGGTTTTCATGGATGACTTTTCTATTTTTGGCGATTCCTTTGACACATGCCTTGAAAATTTAAGAAAAGTCTTAAATCATTGTGAAGAAAAGAACCTAGTGCTTAATTGGGAGAAATGTCATTTCATGGTTCCAAAGGGAATTGTCCTTGGCCACATCGTGTCATTCAAAGGTATAGAGGTAGATAGAGCTAAAGTTGACCTCATTACCAATCTACCCATCCCCAAATCTGTTAGGGACATTCGCTCATTCTTAGGTCATGTAGGATTCTATAGGAGATTCATTAAAGATTTTAGTGCTATATCTAGACTATTGTGTCACCTCCTTACAAAGGAAACCCCTTTTGAGTGGACTGATGATTGTCAAAAAGCTTTTATAAAGCTGAAGGACAAGTTAACCATTGCACCCATTATGCAACCACCTGATTGGAGCTTACCCTTTGAAATCATGTGTGATGCTAGTGACTATGCAGTAGGAGCTGTACTATGATAGAGAAAAGAGAAAAAGCTATATGTTATCTACTATGCTAGTAGGACCTTAAATAACACACAAATGAACTATTCCACTACGGGGAAAGAATTGTTAACAGTTGTCTTTGCGTTGGATAAATTCAGGTCTTACTTGGTTGGATCTAAATTAGTCATCTTCACTAATCATTCGGCCATTAAGTATCTTCTCTCTATGAAAGATTCTAAGCCTAGACTACTTAGATGGATTCTTCTACTTCAAGAGTTTGACATTGAGATAAAAGATAAAAAAAGGAGTAGAAAATGTTGTAGCTGACCACTTGTCTCGCTTAGTCCAAACAGAACTTTTGGATGAGTTGCCAATTAAGGATACTTTCCCTGATGAACAACTTTTTCATGTCTCCCATCCTCCATGATTTGCTGATATTACAAATTATTTATTCACAAGGAAGATTCCTAATCATTTGAATAAATTAGAAAAGCAAAAATTCTTTTCTAATATTAAGCACTACTTCTAGGATGACCCATATTTGTTTAAGTACTGCCCAAACCAAATCATTAGGAGATGTGTCCTGACTTAGAGCAACATAGTGTCATCTCCTTTTGCCATTTAGAAGCATGTGGTGGACATTTTTCTGCACAGAAAACTGCTGCAAAGATTTTGTAGTGTGGTTTCTATTGGCCATCATTGTGTAGAGACATACATGTATTCTGTAAATCATGTGAGAGATGTCAAAAGTTAGAAGGAATAACCCATATGAATATGATGCCTCTAAACCCTATCCTTGTTATTGAAGTTTTTGATTGCTGGGGTATTGATTTCATAGGCCCATTCCCACCTTTTTTTGGCTACATCTATATCTTATTGTCCATAGACTATGTTTTAAAATGGATTGAGGCTATCCCATGTAGGCATAATGATCACAAAATAGTTGTGAAATTCTTAAAAGAAAACATTTTTTCTAGATTTAGGACACCTTGAGCTATTACAAGTGATAACGGTACACACTTTTGCAACAAACCATTTGAAGTACTCATGAAAAAATATAATATCACCCACAAATACGTGAACAAGTAGAAGTATCTAATCTGGCTATTAAACAAATTCTTCAAAAAACTATAAATCCGGATCGTAAGGATTGGTCTCTTAGACTAACCGATGTGCTCTAGGCTTACAGGGCTGAACATAGAACCCCGATTGGTATGTCTCCTTATTGTATTGTATATGGTAAGGTGTGTCACTTGCCTGTGGAATTAGAACATAGAGCCTACTGGGGAATTTAATTTCAACATGAATAAAGCAGGCTCATATAGGAAACTCTAGCTTAATGAGTTGGATGAGATCAAGTAAGAAGCTTATTTGAGTAATAGGATATATAAAGAAAAGATAAAAGTTTTTCATGATAAAAACATAATGAGAAAATCCTTTACTCCAAACCAGAAGGTTCTGCTTTACAATTCTAAGCTCCACCTATTCCCAAGTAAGCTTACATCTCGATGGACCAGTCCATATATAGTTAAAGAAGCATTTTCATATGAGACCATAGAGATTGAGGATGCTAGGACTGGTTATACTTTTGAAGTGAATGCTCAACATTTAAAGCCTTTCCTAGAATATGACAATCAAGAAGTTGAGTCCACAAATTTGGAGGATCTTGTTTATCAGGATTGAGTGGATCTGATCCCTCTGTACCATATCTTATATTTTTTATTTACATCACCCATATTCATTTTAAGTCCTACATTTGAGGACAATGTTTCTTTCAGCTTGGGGGGTGTAGAATTCTAGCAAATTCTAGCACTTTTTTAAAATTTTAGGTGATTTCCTTGAATTAAAAAAAAAATTGAAAAAATGAAAAATTTTAGGTCATTTCCTATACTATGATGAGAAGTGGATTTTCTGAAGTCTAATCTAAATAACTTTAGTTTATTAATGGAATTAAATATGATTAATTAATCATTTTACTCATTTTCTAAAGTATTCTATGAAGCCAAAGTCTCAGATCACATATGTTCACGTAGTTGCATATAGATAGTCTAGGTTGATAAGTGGCTATAACTTAGAAATTCTGAAAAAATTCAGTGGAGACCTATAACCTAAGTGAGTATTAGAGCCATTCATTTGTTTTGAGGGGTTATAAATGTTCTTAATTCTCTTCAGCGTGCTTTAAGAAAATTGATCCCAAACTCTTAAATTTGGCTAATTACCTAAATAATTAGAATACTACCTTTAAAATTCTGGAAATTCATTGAATTTGATAGATTGTAGGAAACCTAGAAAACGATTTAGGCCATCCTTATTGTAAACCTAGAGACATAAAGCCTACCCAGAAGTATTTTTACCATTAGTCAACCAACTTGAGCTTTCAATATAAGCCTTTTCTTTTGTCACCCAAATTATCCTTTACCCATATTAACCCAGTATAAATTATCCATCACCCATTTTCTTTGAAAAATAAGTTAAAGATGAATGAAAGAATACCTTTTAGTTGCAATGAGAGTAGAAAAGTGGATATCAAGAAAATAAATATTCTTGAAAGTGATTCAAAGGTGTGAAAAGAAAGAAAAGTGTTTAAAAAAAAAGGTTTGAAGAATGCAAAGAAAAGTGGAAAAAGAAATATTCACTTTAACAAAGTAAAGAAGAATTGTCAACTTTAGTAGAAGAACTATGGCTGTCCCCGAAAGGGTGCTGTGACACCTCCAGTGGTCGTCCCTATTTACCACAGCAGTCAGGGAAGGGACAATGCCATTTTTGGCAGTGATACCATCCACCTTTTTGGTGGTAGAGGCCGGGAGGCCAAACCCATACCCCTCAGCATAGCGCCCACTAAGGTCAATAGCCAAAAAACATACATAGTCCAAATCCCAAATCAACATAAATCATGCAATTTATGCATTTATTTTCAAAGTATGCGAGCATGGCATAAACTCTACTCATGCTAGTACCGTACTTAATGTTATAAATCCGTAATCTCGTATAAGAACAACATGGTTTTAAAAACAAATACTAATTACAATAATAGAAACAGGTAACTTAATGAGGTATGCAATTTGAAAATAGAGTAGTATCAGACTACCTACCTCGAGCGTCGTTATTTAGTGCATGCCTGTCCTCATTTCGAGTCAATACCCTGGTAAAGTCCTGAATGACGTTCAAACATAAGATCCTGATGTTATTTCTAGGTTTTACAGGGCAAAGGTTATATCTATATGATTTGTCGACTTCTAGGGGTCACTTTATGACATTCTTGGGTTGATCTTATTCTAAGAATGTTGTAAGGTCTCTCTTAGACTAAATTATGAAGTTTTATTGCGGTTGATCTCATGGATTTATGAGATCTCTATAGCTTTTTAATCTATAGTTACCTAAATGAATCTCTTAATCTCTTGATCCTAAATTTTTAGGGCATCATTAGGTCCATGTCGAAATTACGAACGTAATGGTTCTTTCGGATTGTTAATTGGAGTCCTACAGCTCCTGAATTTGCATTTTTAGCATTGCATGATTACGGACGAACCATATTTGTTCATGCATAAGGACCGCACGTCATGGTTCCCAGGACGCTCACGTGCCTTGGTCAAACTAGGACTCGCACTCGTATGATGCGTGCACCCGAAGGCTGTGCCAGGAACTGCATTAGCACGTGCATGCATGCCCAAGCGACGCGCTATGACGCATGTCTTGGATGGCGTCGCGCGGACGCATCTTTGGCGCAGCACGGTGCGTCTCAGCTCCCAGGGCACCCCATGCATCCTGGTTGAGCCAGGCTCCCAGGGAACCCCGTGCATCCTGGTCGAGCCAAGACCCGTGCCCATGAAGGTCGCGCCAGGGACCTGTGCCCCTGGGACAGTATAGTCGAGGGTTTTGAAATGAACCCTCTTCCCCGACTGGTTCTCCGGCCAGGACACGCTAGATCTGGCCAGATTCTAGGAAAAACAGAGAAGAGGAAAAGAAGGCGAAACCTTACCTGGGCAGCTGAAGAAGACGCCCTCTTCTCGGTGTCCAGCTCTCTTTTTCGTGTGTTGGAATCCAGGTCATCAGAAAAACCTGAAGAAGGGGAAAAACTCAGTTTTTCGGGTGATTACAGGGAATAAATGGGGAAGAGAAAAGAGGGAGATGGCTGGCCCAAAAGGGGAGACTTGGACCAGCACCAAAACTCCCAGAGGAATCCTAGAAATGGGTTTTCTGGTTTGTCGGGAACCTTAGTCCGAGATGGCCGGAGATGGAGAAGAAGGAAAGGATGGCTGGAGGAGGAGGAGTGGGGAGAAATTTATAGGAGAGGTAAGGCGGTGCTGTCCTATGGCAGTGCCACCATTTCTCCTGGCACCGCCTTATAGAGGAGGTGCTGGAAGTTCTGGAAAAATCGGGAAAGGTGGCTAGAGGAGGAAGAAGACGGGGGTGTCGTTATCAAAACGGCCCCTTGCATTTTTTGTCTTTTTCGTTTTTAGGTGCAATTTATAAAAATGCTCTCAATCTTCAAATGCTTATAACTTCTTCATACAAGCTCCGTTTTCGGCGTTAGATTTTATTTTGAGTGTAGAATCTAGTGGCACTGATTTTTCTTCACAAATTCCTAAGTTTCCTATGTTAATTAAGATAAAACATCCAACCACTTATTAAGACCATTAAATATATAACAAACATATATTCATTCCCAAAATAGACAAGTTACAATATCGTTGGCAGATAACAATATCATGGTTGTTCTTTATACAAAATGTCTCCAAAATTTGAGTCATTACATCATTACCCCCTTAAAAGAATTTCGTCCTCAAAATTCTACAATCCATTACAAGAAAACATTTCAGGGTAATCCTTTGTCATTTCCGATTCAACCTCTCAAGTTTCTTCTTTGATGGTCGAGTTCCTCCACAAAACTTTGACTAATGGGATATCCTTATGCTGTAGCGTCTTGATCTTTTTGTCCAGAATCTATACTAGTTTTGTTTCCAAGGTTAAATTCGGTTGTAGCTTGGGTGGTACCTGTTCAAGAACATGTTTGGGGTCAGGAATATACCTCCTCAACATGGATATGTGAAACACATTGTGGACTTCTGATAACCGTGGTGGTAGCGCTATCCTGTAGGTAGTTTTTCCTACTTTTTCCAGGATTTCAAATGGTCCAATGAATTGAGGACTAAGTTTCCCCTTCATCTCGAATCTCATGACACCCTTAGTTAGAGATATCTTCACAAAGACATGATCTCCAACTTCAAATTCCAACTGTCTACGTCACCTATCCGCATAACTCTTTTGTCGATTGTGAGCTGCGAGAAGCCGCTTTCTAATAAGCTTTACCTTGTTTGCGCATTGTTCCACTAACTCTGACTGTATGATTCTATTTTCACCGACTTCATTCCAGCACACAGGTGATTGCAGCGCCTTCCATAGAGCGCTTTGTAAGGGGCCATTCCGATGCTTGAATGGAAGCTATTATTATACGCAAATTCAACTAAGGGTAGATTTTCATCCCAACTTTCCTTCGAGTCAATTGCACATGCCCTTAACATATCCTCCAATACCTGAATTCTTCGCTCAGATTGGCCATCAGTTTGAGGGTGAAAGGCCATGCTGAAACTTACTGAGGATCCTAAGGACTTTTGTACTGACTTCCATAATTGCGAGGTAAAACGACTGTCTCTGTCGAAAATAATGCTGAGTGGTATCCCATGCAAACTAACTATTTCCTTAATATATAATTGGGATAGGCTGTCAGTGGATTGACTTTGTCGTATGGGACGAAAATGTGCTGTCTTGGTTAGTCGATCAATGATCACCCATATCATATCATGTCCCTTAGATGTCTTAGGTAGCCTTAGGATGAAGTCCATAGTAATATGATCCCACTTGCATTCTGGTAGCTCAAGTGGTTGTAGTAATCCTGCTGGTCTCTGATGTTCAGCCTTAACTTGTTGACACATTAAACACCTTGCTACAAATTCTCCTATATCTCTTTTCATACCATTCCACTAGAAATGTCACTTCAAATCTTGATGCATCTTTGTTCCATCAGGATGAATAGCATACTTTGATTGATGTGCTTCCCTCAAGATCTCTCGTCTTATTTCATCATTGGCTGGTACGACTAACCTCCCTTGCAGGCAGACACTCTCGTCCGCTACTTTGACAAATCCTGGTTTTCCAACTAATGCTTGTGTGTCAGTGTCATCTTTTTGCATCTGTTTAACTTTCTCATTAATAGTGGACTTCATAGTTAGGTTGGCTATAATGGATTTTCCATGACTTATTTCAGGTCTGCATTCTATCACTTCTTGCAGTAACTTCCATCTCCTAACATGTAAACTTGCACTTATCCCTTGCGTCTTTCTACTTAAGGCATCTGCTACAACATTTGCTTTCCTTGGATGGTAGTGGATGGTCATCACTATATATATAAAATCCTCCACTGCCAGATGGTAAAGTAAGTACTGGTGCAGTGGTTAGCCGCCTCTTTAATTCTTGAAAACTCTCCTCGCATGCCTGATCCCACTTGAACTTCTTGTCTTTTCTCATCAATTTAGTTAGGGGTAAGGCAATGCGTGAAAATCCTTCGATGAATCTCCCATAATATCCTACAAGACATAGAAAACTCCTTACTTCTGTCACTGTTTTAGGCTTATTCCATTTCTCCACCGCCTCAACCTTTGCTGGGTCAATGGCAATGCCCTCTTTGGATATAACATGAACCAGAAAATTTACTTTTTCCAGCCAAAATTTGCACTTGCTAAACTTTGCGTATAATTTGTGTGCCTTAAGTGTATCCAGCACCACTCTTAAATGTTCTTTATGGTTTTCAGGAGTTTCTGAATAGACTAGAATATCATCCACAAATACTTTGACAAACTTATCTAGATACGCTTTGAACACTCGGTTCATAAGATCCATGAACGCGGCTGGTGCATTTGTCAGTCTAAAAGACATCACTCTAAACTCATAATGTCCATATCTAGTTCTGAAGGCTGTCTTTGGGACATCTTCTTCTTTGACCCTAAGCTGCTAATATCCAGATCGCAAGTCTATTTTGGAAAATACACGGGCTGACGAAAGCTGATTGAACAGGTCATCAATACGGGGTAAAGGATACTTGGTTTTCACTATAACCCTATTCAACATTCAATAATCAACGCAGAGTCTCATTGACCCATCCTTTTTCTTGACAAAAAGAACTGGAGCTCCCCAAGGAGATACACTAGGTCTGACGAATCCTTTGTTTAACAATTCCTACAACTGGGTCTTCAGCTCTTTTAACTCTGCTGGGGCCATCCGATAGGGTGGCTTCAATATGGGGGTTGTGCCAGGGATCAGGTCAATAGTAAAATCTCTCTCTATCTCTTTGGTGGTAACCCTGGTAAGTCTTTAGGAAAAACATTGGGGAATTCGCTAACTACATCTACCTCTTCTAACTTAGGCTTCGCGACTTTCATGACTTCTATCTTAGCCAAAAAGAATGGACACCCCTCAGCAATGTGCTTTGCTGCTTTTATAGCAGAAATAACACATGCTCCTGCATACTCTCTCCTCCCTTGTAAGGAGATCACTCTCCCTCCGGGAAGGTGAAAAATAATCTTCTTATGCTGACAATCAACTGTTGCATTATGCGAAGCTAACCAGTCCATCCCAAGGATGACGTTAAAATCTGTCATATCTAGGTGGATGAGGTCTATGCTCATCTGATTGCCCTCAATTAAAATTGGAACATCCTGGAAGTAGGTTTGTGTAGAAATTGACTTGCTTACGGGTGTCATGACTTCTAAGGAGAAGTCTAAGTCTTGAACTATAATATCCATGGAAGAGGCAAACTCGCAAGAGATGAAGGAATGAGTGGAACCAGTGTCGAATAATACTTTGGCAGGTCTATTGCAGATATAAAGCGTACCTCCTACTACAGCATTGGATGTCTGAGCCTGACTTGAAGTGATGGTGAATACTTGTCCTTGGCTTCAAGGAATGTGATTTTCTTTGCGTTCCTCCTCTTTCTTCCTCTTAAGGTAGTTCTGAGCTAAATGTCCTATTCTCCATAGTCAAAACACGCAAAACGAAAGGTACACGGCTTTCCTGGGTGATATCTATTGCACATGGGGCAAGTCTTGGATTCTGGGTTCCTTCCTTTATAGTCGAATTGTCGCTTGTGTGTTTGTCATGGTCCAGAAGGTTAAATGGGTCTTTTACCTTTCTTATTTCTCCATTATTGTTATTCTTTGCATCCTTAGCAGCCTGTGTTCTTTGATAATCTTTTTAAAAGAGAGACGACATTTCCACCGCCTTTGCTACAGTGGTTGGTTGGAATCCTATCACTCAGTTCTTGAGGCCTGAGTGTAGTCCATCAACAAACTTCTCAGCAGCGTCTTCCTTTGTGGAGCAAGCATTGGGTGCAAATCTTCGAAGACTTATGAACTTATTCTCATACTGTCGCAAGGAGAGGTTATTTTGTTCTAAGTTCATAAATTCTTTCTCTTTCTGTTTTCGTATATGGTGGGGATAGTATTTTTCATTAAATACTAGTTTAAATTATTCCCAAGGTATAACATCATTATCTCTAAAATAGGTTCTCTCAGCCGTTTCCCACCAAAAGCCTGCCTCGCCTTTTAGTACGAAACTGGCCATGGCAACCTTCCTATCCTTTGGAATTCTCATAGCCTTGAATAACTTTTCAACGTCAAAGATCCATTTTTCTGATGTTGCGGACTCATGTTCTCCCGAGAATGATGGGGCCATTTTCTGAAAACGTTCAAGTTGGGCCTTTGTCCTATCAGCAATTCTTTTTGGAGAGGAGGCTCTTACAATAGGTTCTTGTGGTTGGTTCTACATGAACTGCCCCATATGTTGCATGAATAGCTGAAAAGCTTCAGCCATTCCATTAACAAATCCAACGAAGTCAGCTAGAGGGTTATCAGGTCTTGGGGCTGCACCTCCTCTTCTCCTTGGCGGCATCTGTTTTACAAGACCAGTACCTACCTTTTTAGGGGACTTTATCATGCCATCCTAACGGTTTTTCCTATTGATGTAACTTGATTATAAGTCTCCAATTCATAACTAGGTTGTGAATAACAGGAACCTGGGCTCTGATACCAACTGTGACAACCCAGGTTTTATAATGTAATTTTTTAAACAAAACATAGTGAGATCGATCTCTATTTTTAAAACAATTTATGCAAAAGAATGCAGGAAATTTTTTCTTTTTCAACAATCATTGTACAAAGAGCCCAAGTGTCATAATAAACTCTCAATGCCATGGCAATGTATAGGCCAAATAGAAATAAGTATTCCTCTCAGGATTATTAGTCACAGCCACAGCTATAAACAAACACTTATAACCAAGATTACAGTAGGTACTAAAAGAATTACTAATTAAGTCTTACCTTTGCCTACTCGACTATGGTTCTAATGCTTCATGATACTCCTTCTATTTGTACTTTGTTTGATCTGAAAAATAATAGATTGGGTTGAGTATTTATCATACTCAGTAGGTAACCTGATACTACCGTTTGAAAACACGGCAAACAAGCATAGTTTTGATAAACACGATCATAAAAACATTTACTTCTACTTTTTGTTAATCATAGGCACATGTGCATAGACTATGTAACTCATAAATTAGCAAGCTAAAGCATATGCATGCATAGCATAAATCTCGGCAAATATATCGGGTGGATATCGTAGGTATGAAAATCTTAAAGTACAATTAATTCAAACCAAATGAGGATATTGCCATGAATGTTGTGCATGTGGACATTTTAGTGAACTACGCAAAACTGGTCGGACACGAGTACTCATATATGACCATCTCCATGCTACATGTATAGCGGTAAAACCAAAATCATAGGGTCACTATGCTCACGATTCAGCACCCTACCGAAATCATGTGGCTCCAGTATCTAGAGACCTACCCACCATAGCCTCCACGGTGACTATGACTATCCCCAAAAGGGTGCCGTGACACCTCCAGTGGTCGTCCCTATTTACCACAGCAGTCAGGGAAGGGACAATGCCATTTTTGGCAGTGATACCATCCACCTTTTTGGCGGTAGAGGCCGGGAGGGCAAACCCGTACCCCTCAACATAGTGCCCACTAGGCTCAATAGCCTAAAAACATACATAGTCCAAATCCCAAATCAACATAAATAATGCAGTTTATGCATTTGTTTTCAAATTATGCGAGCATGGCATAAATTCTACTCATGCTAGTACCGTACTTAATGTTATAAATCCGTAACCTCGTATCAGAACAGCATGGTTTTAAAAACACATACTAATTACAGTAATGGAAACATGTTTAATGAGGTATGCAATTTGAAAATAAAGTAGTATCAGACTACCTACCTCGAGCGTCATTATTTAGTGCGTGCCTATCCTCAATTCTAGTCAATACCTTAGTAAAGTCCTGAATGACGTTCAAACATAAGATCCCGATGTTATTTCTAGGTTTTACAGGGCAAAGGTTATATCTATATGATTTGTCAGCTTCTAGGGGTCACTTTATGACATTCTTGGGTTGATCTTATTCTAAGAATGTCCTAAGGTTTCACTTAGACTAAATTATGAAGTTTTAATGTGGTTGATCTCATGGATTTATGAGATCTTTATAGATTTTTATGCTATAGTTACCTAAATGAATCTCTTAATCTCTTGATCCTAAATTTTTAGGGTATCATTAGGTTCGCGTTGAATTACGGATGCAATGGTTCTTTTTGACTATTAATCCGAGTCATACAGCTCCTGAATTTGCATTTTTAGCATTGCATGATTACGGACGAACCAGATTTGTTCATGCATAGGACCCACAAATCATGGTTCCCAGGATGCTCATGTGCCTTGGTTGAACCGGGACTCGCACCCGTACGATGCGTGCGCCCGAAGGCTACGCCAGGGATCACGTTCGCACGCGCATGCATGCCCAAGCGATGCGTCTTTGGCACAGCACAGCGCGTCTCAGCTTCCAGGGCACCCCGTGCATCCTGGTCGAGCCAGGACCCGTGCCCACGAAGGCTGTCCCAGGGACCTGTGCCCCTGGGACAGTAGGGTCGAGGGTTTTGAAATGAACCCTCTTCCCCGACTAGTTCTCTAGCCGGGAAACGCTAGATCTGGCCGGATTCTAAGAAAAACAGAGAAGAAGAAAAGAGGGGGAAACCTTACCTGGGCAGCCGAAGAAGATGCCCTCTTTTCGGTGTGCAGCTCTCTTTTTCGTGTGCTGGAATCCAGGTCACCGGAAAAACCCGAAGAAGGGGAAAAACTCAGTTTTTCGGGTGATTCGAGGGAATAAATGGGGAAGAGGAAAGAGGGAGATGGCTGGCCCAAAAGGGGAGACTTGGACCAGCACCAAAACTCCCAGAGGAATCTTAGAAATGGGTTTTCTGGTTTGTCGGGAACCCTAGTCCGAGATGGCCGGAGATGGAGGAGAAGGAAAGGATGGCTAGAGGAGGGGGAGTGGGGAGAAATTTATAGGAGAGGTAAGGCGGTGCCGTCTTATGGCAGTGCCGCCATTTCTCCTGGCACCGCCTTATAGAGGCAATGCTGGAAGTTCTGGAAAAATCGGGAAAGGTGGCTGGAGGAGGAAGAAGGTGGGGGTGTCGTTATCAAAATGGCCCCCTGCGTTTTTTGTCTTTTTCGTTTTTAGGTGCAATTTACAAAAATGGCCTCAATCTTCAAACACCTATAACTTCTTCATACAAGCTCCGTTTTCAGCGTTCTTTGAGGTGTTGGATTCTATTTTGAGTGTAGAATCTAGTGGCACTGATTTTTCTTCACAAATTCCTAAGTTTTCTATGTTAATTAAGATAAAACATCCAACCACCTATTAAGACCATTAAACATATAATAAAGATATATTCATTCCCAAAATAGATAAGTTACAATATCGTTGGCAAATAGCAACATCATGGTTGTTCTTTATACAAAATGTCTCCAAAATTTGGGTCATTACAGACAAGCAAAATGTTGGGTGTGTGTTAAGTGTTCATCTTTGGTCAAAATACCCCTAATTTAGTGTTCAATTAGATCATCTAGGCCATCAATTTTGAAATTTTACATAAAATATTTTATTTTAGCTCTAATTGGTCATCCAACCGTTGAATTGCAAAATTTAACGGTCAGATGATCGTCAGAGCTAATCACAGGAGTAACGAATGATTTAGATGATTCTAATTAGGTCATATGCATTGTAGATCAATCAACTCAAGCTTGGATGATCCAAATCAAATCAAGGATATTGCATGAGAATGATAAAGCTTCCAGGAAAGAGAGGACTTTGAACACTCTTAAGACAAGGGAATTTGACGAATGGAGGAGTCTTACAAAGTTTTGGCAAGATTAGATTGTTGGTGGACCCCACTCCCTCTCCATCTCTCTCACCTCTCCACCTCTCACGAATCTCTCTCTTATCCCCTCTCTCTTTCTATCTCACATCTCTTCTTCCTTTAAAAACCACTTCCCACTTCTTCGCCGTACATATCTGCCTCTTCTCTCCACCCTCTGCTCTCTCCATTCACTCTTCTCTTCCTCCTCTAGGCTAAAATGTAGGTGGAGGCAGATCCAACATCTCTCTCTCATTACCGCAGGACCTCGGCTCCTTCTCCCTTTGTTCTCTAATTCATCGCTCCACCCCAATTGGTCAGTCCCCTCCTTTGCTTCTCTCTCTCTCTCTCTCTCTCTCTCTCTCTCTCTCTCTCTCTCTCTCTCTCTCTCTCTCTCTCTCTCTCTCTCTCTCTCTCTCTCTCTCTCTCTCCTGCAAATTCCCAAACAAACCTGTTGCCTCCAGCTTCTCGTTTCCACTCTAGTTCTTCCTCCCATCTCCACCGTAGGCAACCAACTGCACCCACCTCTGCTTCTTTCCTTCTCTGCTTTGATACCAGCTCGCCCTCTAATCACTTTCTCCCTCTCTGTTCCTATTTTCTTCTTCACCGTTCTTACACCTGCTCTTCCTCCTCTTTATACTTTTCTCCTTCCCTTTCACTCTTCCTCGCTCTCTTCCTCTTCTCTATCCCTCTCTATTTCCCTCTATTCTCTCTACCTCTCGCTTCTCTCTTTCATTCATGCATCAACCCCTCTCGTCTCCTCCTCTCTTGTTCCTTCTTTCTCACTCACCCTGCTTGTCTTTCCCTCTCTCTATTTTTTTCCTTCTTTTCTTCTCTTAGTTTTCAGCAGGAAACTGCAATACTCAGACCCCCCAGATCACTCTGTAGTATTATCTCTTTCTCTTTCTCATTTTCTTTTTCCTTCTCGATCTCTCGTACTCACTAGGTTCTTCACCACCACACTTCTCCATCTCTCTGCTCTCTTTCTCTCATTCCTTCTATAGTACCATCGCCTCCCTCTAGTTCTCTAATCTCTCATCACCTCCTCTCTTACCAGATTTCCCATATCTGTCTCGTCTTTCCCGCTTGCTCCCTCATCTCTTTCATCTCCTTGTTCTTCCCCATCTCCACCCCGCTCTTTTCTTCTTCCTCTGCATCTTTCTCCCTTTCTCCCGGTCACGCACACTACCTCTGCTCCCTCTTGTCTGTATCTCTGCTTGCCCCAGCCTTTCCTGATCCCCCTCTCACATCACGGCATCACCGCACCGATGCCTGAGCCAAAACTCAAACTGGCGAGTACCCACTAATGCCTTTGTTCTCTCTTCTCTTCTCTTCTCTTCTCTTCTCTTTCTCTTAGTCACGCCTCTCCAGATCTTCCCTCCAATCTCTGATCCTCTCCTCTGCTTTAGTACGAGGGTCTTCCCCTTCCCTATTCCACTACCCAGTAGAGCAAAAAAAGCACCACGTTCCCACCGTGCAGTAGACCACCGACACCGCCTAGTGTCACCGATCAATAGGACTATTGATGCCCAGCAGAGTTCTTCTCCAGCAGCACAAAGCTCGCACCGTTTTTCTCTCTGCCTCCCAACCAGTAGGTCAAGCCCCCTACTTCCCAGGCCGCTCGGGATCATCCTTCTCCCCTGTCGGAACCTAGCACTGCCCAGATCTTCAGATCGCACCCTCCTTTGCTCCACTGAACAGACACCTAAGCTCCACCGGAGTAGTCACCTTCATTCGGCATCTCCAAGCTCTCCATCATCGGCTTTCCCTTCTTCTCTAACAATCCCCCCTCACCGTCCTCATCATCGTGCTCTTTCTGGTTTTTGTTTAAAACTAGAATTTTAGAAAAATTCCAGAATTGCCCTTTGGAAAAAAATAAAAATTCCATTTACATCCTATTTTATCTTTTCCCTATTCTGTCTTTTCTTCTATTCTTGTTTTGCTTTATCCAGGTTCTATTATCCGTGTTCTATCTTATTCTGATAGTAATCCAAGGACATTGTTATCCAGGGATAGTGCTACCCACGGACATTGTAATTCAGGGATGTTTAATTACTTTCATTTTATATTTTCTGGACTTAGAATTTCTGTAAATTGCATCATTTCAATAAAGATGAATATTTATTTTACTGTTAGTTTAATTCTCTTATTCTCTTTAATTTTTAGAAATTTAAATTTTATTTGAACTCCTTATTTTTAAAGCGAGTCCCCGTGGGATTAACCCATATTTGCATAGTTATACTATAATAACCCATGCACTTATGGTTAAACATCAACAAGTACACTACTTCACAAGGAGGCTTTTAAAGTCGATTTAAAATGCTAATAGAAGTAGATTAAAAAATGACTTCTATTAAGCTGACTTGGAAAATTGAGAACTTTTAAAGTCATTTAGGTAAATGACTTTAAAAGTTAAGGATCTTTGAAGTCACTTAGCCCTAAATGACTTCAAAAGTTTGGGACTTTTGAAGTTGCTTAACCTTAAACAACTTTTAAAGTCCAACACTTTCGAAAATTTTTGTGGCTAAACGACTTCAATTTTTTTTTTTTCTTTCTATTTTTGACTTTTCGAGCTCTACCACCTGTATACATTGATTATAACATACTTCTTACAATTCATATGCACATGAAAAACAAACTTCCATTGCAACATCCATGTCTATCTTGATACACGTGATACTTCTAGCAATCTTTTTATATACATGAAAAATAAACATCCACTACAACATGTATCCACGTCTTTCTTGATACACCCGATACTTCTTACAAATAACACCTAATACATTCACTTTCACATCGGGTACAAAACATCCAAATTCATCATTATCCATCCACATATATCTTGAAAATACTTTATAAAAGAAACCACAACACATGCATTCACTATAACATCCACATTCACTTTATTTGTAAATCTATACACATTCACATTTACTTTCACACTCTAAGTAAACCTCTCATTCATCATCTCATAAAAGTTATATAATTTAATGAATATATTGAAAACCAACTGTCATATATTCACTTCATTTATAAGCTCTAAATTCATAAAAGTTATATAATTTAATGAATATATTGAAAACCAACTGTCATATATTCACTTCAATTACAAGCTTTAAATTCACTTCATCCATACTCATTTATTTCGATACTCTAAGTTTTCTCATTCATCGCATAAAAAATATATATTTCAAAGAAAGTAATAAAAACTAAAAGAACACACACAAGTAAATGAAAAAAAATACTTTATTATGTATTTAACATTCATGTAGTTACCCGAAGTGGTCTAATTGAAACTCATTACATACTTAGCCCATTCATTTCGTGTTTAATTGAGATTTACTTTAGAGTAACTCTTCTTATTTGCCCGCTTAGAAAGCACAGCGGCCTATAATACAACATATTTAATTAAGGTCACATTCTTTTAGCTAGATCCATAAAAAACTGTAGAAAAATATAAGATTATGAAAAATAAAAAGTATCTTACCTTTCTTAGTTGTGAGGAATATTATCAAATATGAGGGTCCTCATGTATCTTAGGACATAGTACCCACACTCCCAATTAGAAAGTTGTTGACAACACTGTACAACAAGGACAACAAAAAGAATCCATAAATATTATTTGTAATATTATAAGTTTAATTAGTGATAAAATAGTGCAATTAACAATTTTCTATACCTTGACATTCTTCTAAGTGATTTTTGTTGACTGTATAGTCTCGGTTAAATTAGCCCATTCATACCATATTCTACAAATTTAAATTTCAAAATCATTATAGATTAATAAAAAATTATTTATCTACACATAATATATGAAAAGAATAAAAGTTTACTTATTTATAATTTCTATGGGGGGCAGGATGGATGTGTGGTCCACAAGAATAAAAAAAAAGAGCATGCCCACTATGCACATCCAAAATGAGCAGCATCCAATGAGCCCTACATGGACAATCATATGTATTGTAATTAAAGTTGACAATCCTTAAGTATAGAATAAGTTAGCAAGAAAACAAGAAAATTAAAACTTAAGCACTATTATAGGGAATTATTAAGCCCTATCCTTGAGAGCAATAGAAGAAGCCTAGTAAAATATCATGAACACGTCACTCTATCGGCCATTGCTTTGCCGCTTCACAAATAATGCCAGGGTCAAGGAATTGGTAAAGTGTACCCTCACCCTCAAGAAGGCTAGTTGCATCATTCGAGAAGCTGCAATAAAGAAATAATTATTACCTATACCATGAAAATATAACATGCAATGTCAAATATTTTATAAACAAGTGTGTGCATATACCCCATGTAAGAGACAATGTGAGGGTGCCCAAGTTGATCCCATAGGCAAACTTCGAATAGGCCCTCTACCATAAATGGCACTTCAACAACATCATTGGCAAGCACTCCCTTCTTTATTTGTATGGGGTTGATTACCATGTCTTCGTTGATGAGATCATAAATTAACCTTAGGGATCAAGGTGCATGCTCCTTAGATGGCTCCTATAAAAGATATAAAATTTTTTAGCTAAATAATATTATTCAATGAAGAGGACCTAATTTATGATGAAAAAAACAAAGATATATACAAGTACATGTTCTATTGTTGCAACAATAGGTGGTAGTGCAAAGGCGACTGACCTCAATGAGATATGTTATTGATGATTAAGTCAATAAATAATTAAATTGAGGTCTCTAGCTAAAAAATATTGATGAGGAAGGTATTATGATAAGATGCATACCGTGGCCTCTATGTATATACCTCCTTAGCTAGAATTTCTTTTTCGAGGTGTGCCAGATGTCCTTTATGATCTTCTTCAATTGGAGAATTGCATCTGGCATTTGATGGAGGTATAGGGGCACTGCGAGAATTATGTGTAGGGGATGGAAAAACTATCATCAAACCTCCTTCACGTAGTGGATTAAATATGTCCATTTTTATTTTCTCAACCAACTCATTGTAGGCCTCTTCATCTTAAATTGTAGGTAAATGTCCTTTACTAAAGAATTTAGATGGAACAATACCATGTCTTATGCCCTAGCTCAAATAGGGTGGTCCTTCTTATTTCCCATATCCCTATATAGGATGTCCTCGTTGGCACCAGTGCTGCTTAGAGTTCCTGGAGTTATGCCTTATTAGGTAAGAATGTCTTGCAAAATTTAATTAGAAAGATATGATCATGTCGTCTAATTAATTGTATACATTTTATAGAAAGGTGGAACCACTTACACTGCAAGAAGCAATTTATGTAGTACTTTCATCCGAGAACTTGTTGCCAATACAGCCCACCAGATGCATCATCTACCTGAGGATGGAGCAATCAATGTGTTATGTAGTACTAGATTTCTTTTGTTATCAAGCAAGACACTATAGTTAGAGAACAAAATGTATATAACTATATTAGCATTAATTTGAAAAGGATAAATTGTTAGAGATGCTTACTTCAAGCTCTTCTAAACAAGCATAGCCCAACATGGACAGGTGGTGTCGCATATTAGTTTCATGCACCTTTCTTCCTCTTGCACTCTTTGCCTACACATTTGTACATACGTAATCAAGTGCAATAATTAGATATTACATGTAATTAATTAAATGAATCATCTTTTCTACACATACCTCAAATTCAGTAGACGTGCAATTTTGTCCAAATGCATTCCACGCATCATAGTCAATGACATCAAAGTAAATGGCACGCACTGTATGCAATCTCAAAGGATTGTTGACTTATGGAACTATGTAATTGTGAACAAGGTAGTTCTTTCATTTTCTCCATTGTTCAGCAGCTCCTTCTAAAGCATGCATCTTCTTCTAATCAGGCAAATCAAAGGTAGTATGCAAAGTTCACAACAATTATTATATTTGAAAATAAGTATGTTATAAATTACATAATACATATTATTAATGTTTACCTACCTTCACCATGTCGCATATTAAATCTTTTGTAGAGGATGACACAAGTTTCTAGTCCTCAAATGTGATAGGAACCATGCTTCTTACTGTAGAGCAGAGGAAACTACTATAAGAGGTTGCACTCTCACCTATCTCTTGCCCTCTACTATTGTATTGGACAATTTCTTTAATTCCCTTAGACTTTCTCTTGATAACATTTTCTATTGTTGTTCGTCCTCTACTCTTTCTCTTTTGAGTAGTGCTCATGTTAACCTCTTATTGTGCTCTTCATTTTGGCCATATTCTTCATTTTGATGTTATTCTTATTCCATCGTTACTACAAAGAAGAACACAATGATATTAGAACAATGACATAAAAAAAAGGGGTCATGTAATTCATTTAAAGAAAACAAACTGACATGACATATGTGGAAAAGAAATCGAAAGCAAATCATATAAATCATGTATGAAAATAAAACCTAATTAGTATAGATATTTCTAAAATTAAACTTACCAAAAACTAAACCTAGAAACTAACAAAGTACTATTGTGAAGATTGAACAACTTTAAGCAATGAAACCTAAACCTAACATAGCATGCAATTAAACTTATCAATGAAGGGCAACCTCTAAATGTGGACTAATAATACAAATAAAACCTGTAATTAAAACTTAAGAGTTCAAATACGGTGCATGTATCATAGAAAATGATAAATTTCGAGTAATTCCAAAGTTCAAAGCAACAACATAAAAGAGTCATCATTTATGTACCATTCATACAAGCATTATACACACACCCATCTTTTGTTCTTAAACATGGCTATGTGAAATGGAGTTATTCATTCTTGAGTTATTCAATTGCATTTCATATACATTCATAAGAAAAATTTTAAACATATATTCAAGGAAGATAATCAAAGGTGACAACATTACATCATGAAAAGATTACAAATATACTAATCCAGTTTTACAAATTCAGTTATCATGTCTACACTACTCAATTAAGAGAGATCCACTACAAGTTTTTATAACATTTTATTTTATCATGAAGTGTTGTACAATTTCTACAAAAAGAGTATTAGAGCTGATATGTTTATTAAGGTTGATAAAAGAAAGACTTTCTACTATATTCATTGGGGTGCTCTTTTGAAACTTTTGTAGAAACAAGGTTTTGATAATACTTGGCTTCAATGGATTACTAAATGCATTAACACTCCATATTTCTCTATTTTGGTGACTAGTTCTCCTCAAGCTTACTTTATAAGTATGAAAAGACTTCGATAAGGGGACTCTATATCTCCCTATCTCTTCTATGTTGCCTTTATAATGCACTTCATCACATTGAACACACACCCATTAACCAAACCAATACAACAAGTGTCCCACCTTTTCATGCCACATTCAACAAAGTCACATTTCAAAGATCATGAAGGAAGAATGTTTATAGTAATAATTCAAATCATAGTTGTTCACCATAGAGTTCATGAAGTAGGTCCTCAGTGGATATAAATCATCATGTTTCCTTTCTAAATGATGATCATATGGAACTCACAATAGTGTTCATATTATTAAGCATACTTTTCATGGATAACATTAAGCATTCTCAAGTAAAATAAAAGGGGTTCAAACTACTGCCATTCAATGTCTAAAGGCCTAGTACAATCTAACCATTTACCTAGGTCTTCCTTATAATTTGAAGCCTTTATAGTTATGCTACCAACTTTCATCTTGTTACTAATGTAACTAGTGATATTCTCTGCTGTTTGGACTCTTTAAATGTTATAAATGTCAAATATACAAACTCATCTCACATTTGTAGGTAGTCAAAGAGCAAATCACGTTCTAAGTGCTTCAACATCAGCTAGGTATATGTATAAGTTTCAGTCCAAAAGGGCAGTCCACACTCTCTTGTTTAGGTCTTACAACTATGGCAACATTAACATTTTCAAGCACACATTTAATCATTCAAATCTTTTCTTTGATCAGTACAAAGTGTCATTATTTAGTAACCAAGTTCCACATGATAATAAGAACTCTAAATATCACTTTAAACTTAGGTAAGTGAAGTGCCTAGCTTAGATCAAATACAAGAAATCAATTTATCATATGGGTTCCACGGATTCTACTTCAAGGATGTATCTCCAAATGACTTTCCTCAATAGATGGGTCAAATTGATTGCCATTTTTCGATGATGAACTCCAAGTCCATCAAGTGTGGGTCCCTTCACCAATTGATTGGAAAAAACAACATAGATTACCCAACAAACTTGGGGCTTTAGTTTGTGGTCATGCACAAAAGATTTTGATCAGCTCGGATTGTTGATTCGAGCCGTCGTCTCTCTAGTGACAGCTTACGAATTTCGACAGCCGTAAATCCCCTTTCTTCTCCTTTCACTTCCTCTCCTTCTCCCCCTTCTTCTTCTTCCTCTTCTTCTTCTTCTTCTTCTTCTTCTTCTTCTTCTTCTTCTTCTTCTTCTTCTTCTTCTTCTTCTTCTTCTTCTTCTTCTTCTCCTCTTTGTTCTCCCCCTTCTTCTCTCACTGTTCGGTGGGTTTGGCCATCGTCGATGTGGAACGTCTCGTGTAGCATAGATCCCAGCTCTTTCTCCTCCTCTCTTCATCTCCTTCTCCCCCTTCTTCTTCTTCTTCTTCTTCTTCTTCTTCTTCTTCTTCTTCTTCTTCTTCTTCTTCTTCTTCTTCTCCTCTTTGTTCTCCCCCTTCTTCTCTCACTGTTCGGTGGGTTTGGCCATCGTCGATGTGGAACGTCTCCTATAGCATAGATCCCAGCTCTTTCTCCTCCTCTCTTCATCTCCTTCTCCCCCTTCTTCTTCTTCTTCTTCTTCTTCTTCTTCTCTCACAAGTTTGGGCATCATTGGCACGAAATGTCACCAGCAGTTTGGATCCTCCCTCTTTCTCCTCCTCTCCCTTCTTCTTCCTCCTTTCTCTTCCTCTCCCCTCTCTTCTCTCTCCTTTCTTGTCTCTAGTCAACTCTACTACAGTTCTTCCTATTGAGTTTTTAAGAACAAACCTTGGTCTGTTCTCTTTTCGTCAACTAATAACTTCAGTGGGAGGGGGTGCCATTATAAAAATGGCCCTTCCTTTACTTATTTAATAATTTAATTTTGGAAAATTTTAAACTTGAAAATTGTGATGTTTTTTACTATTTTGTATATTATATATAGTTAATTATAGTAAAAAAATAGATGAATGCTACTCAAATCTCAAATTTCTACAACTGGGGCCCACTATGTGAAATTACCAAGTTTCCCTTTTCAAGAAAAATAAAAATTATTTGGCCAAATTCTGATTTAAGCAAACTTAGTGTCATTAGAATCATTTTTTCGACTACAATCCCATTATTGAGTTTTAGCATTTGATTTGATGTCTATAAAATTTTTACTCTTTAGAACTCCAAAAATTGAGAATTTCAAAATTATTCTCTTTTCACTCTGATTTTACATAATTCAAAATCTGTGTATTGCTATTTAAAAATTAAAGATGTTACATAATGATTAGTGTAAATTTGGTTTATCGTTCTTGGTGGTCACATTTATACTTTTCTTACCATCTAAGGTTACTATTTTAACCATGATAGGGGGACCATAAAGATCGTTTGATCTGTTTCATTACTGATATTTTTTTATTTATTAGGCATATCATTGATCAGGCATCATCGGTACTATTTCCACAACTTTTGCATCATCATAAAACATACATACATACATACATATATATAGACACACATGAGACAAACAAAGAGATACTAATTACCAACACTAAAAAATCGATGATGACCACAAATATGTGAATGTAGTTCCAATTCATAGTTGGAATTTGGTTGAGGATAGCTACAACTCAGAGTAGAAATTTTAAAGTCGTTTAGTGCAAACAACTTTAAAGGTCTATTATTTTGAAGTTGTTTGATGCTAAAGGACTTTAAAAATATAGGCTTAACAAACTTTTAAAGTCATTTGCACTAAATAACTTTATAAACTATTTTTCAATTCAAATTATATATATATATATATATATTATTTTAGTACTTTACAGTATCTAACACAATTAACACACAATGAAACCAATTTTTTATGATAGTCAACATTGATTCATTCATTCTTTGAAGACACACACACACACACACACAAACATGTGAACTAGGAAATCAAGGTATTTTTTAGAATAACTCCTCATTTATCATCCTTTTATGATATATATATATATATAGTCACATATAGCTCACTTATCAATCTATATAGCTCATGACAAAGGAGTTAATTATAAATCTAGATTATATTGCAACTCACTAATACAATCCATATACCCCCCAACTATAGTTTTCAAACGCAAGAACCTTCCTTACCATTATCACGCACATAATCCTCATTCTCACCAATTACTACTTCGATTGATGGGATTGTTTTGGTAAGACAAGGATAATTTATTTCACTATCTCCCAAGTAGTCTTCACCATAAAAATACATCTAACAAGATGATAAAATAGTTGACCATCTCTTATTATGTTCGTCTTGCACGTAAATTACTTGTTTTACAAGAGATGCCAAAATAAATTGATCATTTTTATAGCCAATCTTATTGAGGTCAACCAATGTCAATCCAATGGCATCAATTTTGATGTTGTCTTTGTTGTGTTCCACCCAATCACACTTAAACACAACTGCAATTCTGAAAGTATAATCCAAGGCTCATATCTCTCTTATAACTCGTAATAAATATCATCCGCCACTATTGGCTTGTTATCCTTTGAACTAGAATAGAATATAGCATTGGCAATTAAGCCAACCTCACTATTCTGTTGCAATCTTGAGTTATCACAGTCTTTTATGTGAAAGTGATAACCATTGATGGCATATCCACCATATTTTATTACTTCTGATCATGTTCCCATTGTCATCGAGCCCAAGGATTAGGATATACTCTTGCCTGTTACTTCTTATTGATCTTGAATCTGTGTATACACATATTAAGTAGGATATATGTTTGTTGCAATTAAGTAAGATTATATATATACATAGATACATAATGTAATTTATTAATTGTGTAAATTATTTCATTTTACCTTTTGATAGAGCCAAGTATTGAAAGTGTGATTATGCTCAAATTGTAGCCACTTCTATTTCTTTGTGCAACTTGGATTCTTTGCCTTGAGAACATCCATGTGCTCACTACATAAACCCACACAAATTAATGGAGTGATCAAAGAAAATATAACCATCAACAATTAATTTTTACCTAAGTGCGTAATCAACTTACTCAATATATGGTTGGAGTTCATTAACATTTCGATACACGACCACTTGATAGAGATGCTCTAACCTTAGGATCATGAAATGCAACCAATTATTTTTTCATGGGATTCTAATCGAATCCACTCCTGATATGTACTCTATGCAATGCTCTATTGCTTCCTCTACAATATAACATTCGCCTATATACCCCTCTAGACCGTTACGATTGCGTACATGCCCTTTTAAAAATTTCATGTACCTCTCAAATGGGTACATCCATAGTAAGTAAACTGGCTCATAGAGTCTGTGTAACACCCCAGATTTTTTTAGATATTTTTTATTTATAATAATGGCATTTTAAATAAGAGCATTTGGGATACCATGAGAAAAGTTTTATTTAACCTTTTACTAAAACATATCTTAAAAACTCCGGGTGTTATTTTTCCTTTCTCAAAACGGCACACATATAAATAACATGAGTAACAACAAACCGAGTATAAACAAATGTCAAATAAATTGGCACCTTTATTTTAAATCAAATAAATGTCCAAAACACAATAGGAACATGGCCCAGGGTCTATCCATCATAACATCCCATATAACTATCCAACATATGTTCAAACCTCTCAATCAAATCCAAAATATAAAGTATGTAGTCCATAATTAAATTCAAATGATAATCTTGTTTACTGACTCACATCACTATCTAAAACTATAGGAAAAAGATCTTCAACAGCTCTAACGGTTTCTCAATAGCTTTTCCTTTCCTGATGTCGCGCTCGAGATCTAAGGCATTGCAAAACAAAGCAATGCCTCAGCAAGCTATCGCTTGTATAGGTACATAGACAATTAATGTAATCAATGAAAGAAATAATGAACAGCACTGATGAAAAGTCTATCATTTATGAAAATAGTAGTATCATAATGTCATGTCCAAATAAATGCCAATATATTTCATATGCTAAAACATGCATTTCAAGGAGTTAAAACATGACCTGAATCAAAGTAAATGAGCATACAATAAGAATAAGGGCACCCTAAGGTAATGGGTCCCACAACATCTCACTAACATTACTGATCAAGAGTACTCATAGCCAACCTCTGGGTGTCGTCACACCCAGGCATACCATCCATAACCATGCTCATCATACATGCACACATGATAAGAATATGGGTCATCATGCCACAGTGGCTACCCTCCATGGGTATCAACCACCGCCGCTCCCCGTTGACACCATAAATGGAGACTTAGTGTCTGTCCCTATGGAAAGGCTTAGACCGGTAGTGTGAACTATTCATGTTACCAAACCCCTACCAAATGCCATCTATGGGCAAGTGTCTATTATATCACAAAATCATCACATCATAATCTCGGAGGGTGGGAGGCCGGCCTTATCCCTCCTAGCATGAAGCCCACCGGGCGAGAGCACCCGTCATCAAATATAAAACACAGAAATCATATGTATATGCTAAAACTCAAGAGCACTCATAGCTCGAAATCCCCAAGACATACCCCTCATCCTGTGGTTAGCCTATAAAAGGACCAGCTAATAAGCCTCTATTCTTATTTCCATGCAAATCCATGCATTTTCAAGATATAATAATAAATAAGTCTCTATTAAAGCATAATTTATTAACATCATGCTCATAAAAACATTAGTCAAGAGTTTATTCAAATAAAGATTTCAATTTGTAATAATCAGAATGTGCTCAAAGTTGCATGAAATCTACGGCAAATAATAATTTCAAATTTAAAACACAATCACACATGATGATATGTTTAAACATGATTTAAAAATCAAGAAAAAACATTAATTGTCATCACCTACCTCAATGTGAGACCACTAGCTTGCTAATAACTCCCTTTAACTGGTATATTCAAGTGTACCTGTACATGTCACATCACTATTTAAAAAATTTTCTAAATAAAAAGTGGTTATTTATAAGTTTTTAAGTTAAAACTAGGTCTGCGTTATCAATACGGTCACAAACCCTCTTTTGAATCGTGATTTGGACTCCTCTAGCTCCCAAAAATTAATTTTAAGTAAAAATACTTCATAAATTAATATTATTAATTTATAGGGTGTTGGGCGGGTGCACTGGTTTACACCGGCGGCCCTGGTTTACACCGGCGCCCAGTGTACACTGGATTACACCGGCAGCCCCGGTTTACACCGGGTTACACCGGCAACGCGGAAACCGGCGCCGGAGAAGACGATCAGCTTCCGGTCATCTCCGGTGACCCTACAGGTGTCCAAATCACATGGTTTTTGAGCTATTTTGTTCAAAATTTTGTCTAGTTTCCATTTCTATCATCCTTTTGCATTGATTTCTTTAAGAACCATGTTTTTTAAATGGTTTTTCCCAAGTTCCTAAAAACATCCATAGGTACTGGTTTTCACGTTTTCTAGAGAAACCCACCGTTGGATCTCTCCCAAATTTAAAGGGTTTGATCTTGGGTCTCTTGTGCACTAGTTGGACGGTGCAATTTATAAACGACCATGGTTTCATCCGTGAAATCACATTCCAATAGTAGCGTGCATAGAGTTCCCAAGAAAATCTGATTTTTCCTGATTTTTTAATTATAATTCTAATTATTTTACCTATTTAATAATTACTTAAATTAGGGTTCAAGGACTTACATGTTGTTAGCCATTGCCGAGCATTGCCAGAGTCCCACTCACCGAAAAACACGAACTTTGCAGGGCTTAGGGTTACTGCGTGAAACACAATGAAACGCTTAAGGTGGAGCATTTTGGCTCTTAGGATGGGTAGTTATAGGCTTAGAGTCCTAGGGGAAGAGAACCTCTTCCATCCACGCCTCTTTCCATAGTCTATCCAACGATTTCACCAGACTGGTAGAGATGTGTGGAAGACGGGGGTGCCATTATCAATTTGGACCCCTGTGTAACACGTCTCTGTCAAATGACTACATTGCCCTTACACTTCAATGGCTCCTAACTCCCTCGTTTGAGCTCCGTTTTTCGCATTCTTGGTGGCGTTGGAATCGTATCAACAAGCACTTTCAAATTCTTAAGTTTTTAGGAAAAATTTCCATCTCTAATTTTTTTAATTTAATTTATTTATAAATTTATAAATTTATACTAAAAATGAAGGATATTACATCCTTCCCTCCTTATAAAAATTTCGTCCTCGAAATTTAGCTACATACTTCTATGTAAATAACTCTGGATGGATCTTTTGCATCTCCTCTTCTGTCTCCCAGGTAGCTTCTTTTAATGAATGATATTGCCAAAAGACTTTGACCAAGGCAATGGTCTTATTCCTTAACTCCTTGACTTTAGTGTCCAGTATGCGTATTGGTCTCTCCTCAAATGTCATATCAGACTGTAGCTCTCCTGGGATCTGCTCCAACATGTGTGAGGGATCTGACATGTATTTCCTCAGCATAGACACGTGAAAGACGTCATGTACATTTGCCAGCTGTGGTGGTAAGGCTAGCTGGTATGCCACTGACCCAACTCTGCGTAAGATCTCAAAAGGTCCAATATACTTGGGGCCAAGCTTCCCTTTATTTCCAAACCTCAACACCCCTTTCATAGGAGAAACTTTCAAGAATACATGCTCACCTTCAGAGAACTCTAAGTCTTTTCGCCTCTTGTATGCATAACTTTTCTGTCGACTGTGAGCTGTCAGTAACCTCTTCTGGATGAGTTGGACTTTTTCTGCACATTCTTCCACTAACTCAGACTTCACAACGCGTCTTTCTCCTACATCACTCCAACATAAGGGTAACCGACAAGGTCTGCCATAAAGTGCCTCGTATGGAGCCATACCAATACTAGCGTTATGACTATTATTATAGGCAAATTCCACCAAAGGTAAATGATCTTCCTAGCTGCCCTTCCAATCCATAACACAAGCTCGTAGGATATCCTCAATAGTCTGGATGGTCCTCTCGCTTTGTCCGTCTGTCTGAGGATGGAATGCTGTGCTGAATTTCAGTCTCGACCCTAATGCCTCTTGCACGCTCTTTTAGTATTTTGAGGTAAATCGCGTATCTCGATGCGATATAATCGTCAAAGGAACACCATGTAGACTGGCGATCTCCTTAACATATAATTTTGCTAAACTATCCACGGTCTGATTCTGTCTGATAGGAAGGAAATGAGAGGACTTGGTCAACCTGTCCACAACAACCCATATCATGTCATGACCGCTAGCCGTCCTAGGAAGACCTAGAACAAAGTCCATGGTAATATGATACCACTGCCACTCAGGAAGGTCCAGTGTCTGAAGTAGTCCTGATGGACACTGATGCTAAGCCTTGACTTGCTGACAGGTCAAACATCGTGCAACGCACTCACCAACATCCTTCTTCATACCATTCCACCATAAATGCCTCTTGAGATCCTGATACATCTTCGTACCCCCAGGATGAATTGTATAAGGGGACTGGTGTGCTTCTTGAAGTAACTCACGCTTCAATTCATCATTTGCTGATACTACCAACCTTCCCTTAAATCTGACTCCTCCATCTGGTCCCCTCGAAAAATCTGTCTTATCTGTCAGATCTTGTGTTTCCTTATCTTTGTCCTGTGCCTCTAAGATCCTGTCAAGGAACTTAGACCGAGTTGACAAATTGGCAATCATCACTCCAGACTTCCTACTTAGGGCATCTGCAACGATGTTAGCCTTCCCAGGATGGTACTGTATGGTGAAGTTGAAGTCCTTGAGATACTCCATCCATCTGTGCTGCCTCATGTTCAAATCAATGAATACCTCAAATCTCTCACTCTAAAGATAATGTCTCCAGGACTTCAACGCAAATACCACCGCTGCTAATTCCAAATCATTTGTTGGGTAATTTATCTCATGTGTCTTCAGCTGTCTAGACGCATAGGCAATTACCCTCCCATGTTGCATCAACACTGCTCCTAATCCCTTGCCAGAGGCGTCACAATAAACTACATGACCGCCTACACCTGATGGTAAGGTCAATACCGGAGCAGTAGTAAGTCTCCTCTTGAGCTCTTGGAAGCTCTCCTCGCAAGCCTTGGTCCATACAAATTGAGTGTCTTTCCTGGTCAGGGTGGTCAATGGTAACGCAATCTTAGAGAATCCCTCTATGAAACGACGATAATATCCTGCCAAACCGAGAAAATTGCGTATCTCAGTCACTGTCTTGGGCCTCTCCCAGTGTAGTACTGCCTCTACCTTTGCTGAATCCACGACCACTCCATCTTTATATATGACGTGGCCTAAGAAATGCACCTGGTCTAGCCAAAAATCACACTTACTGAACTTGGCATGTAACTGATGTCGATGAAGTGTGTCCAATACCGTGTGGAGATGCTCTCTATGTGCCTCATGACTAGGCGAATAAATCAAGATGTCATCCACGAATACAATCACGAACTTATCCAAATAAGCTCGAAAAACACGGTTCATTAGATCCATGAACACTGCAGGTGCGTTCGTCAATCCAAACGGCATCACTAGGAACTCATAATGACCATAACGACTCCTAAAGGCAGTCTTCGAGATATCCTCTTCTCTAACCCTCAGCTGATGATATCCTGACCTCAGATCTATCTTGGAGAACACTTATGCCGATTGGAGCTGATCAAATAAATCATCTATGCATGGCAAAGGGTATCGGTTCTTTGTAGTAACACCATTCAACAACTGATAGTCAATGCATAGTCTCAGTGATCCATCCTTTTTCTTTACAAAAAGGACTAGTGCTCCCCATGGTGATCCACTCGGCCTGATGAAGCCCTTATCCAATAACTCTTGCAATTGTACCTTAAGCTCTCTCAACTCTGCTGGAGCCATCCTATATGATGCCTTAGAGATAGGCGATGTACCTAGCACCAAGTCAATGATAAAGTCAATCTCCCTATTTGGCGACAATCCTGGTAATTCCTCAGGAAAGACATCAGCAAATTCACGGACAACATCAATCTCGTCAAGTCGTGGTTGTTCCTTGTCCTCAACAGTCACATATGCGAGGAATGTGTTACACCCTCATGCATAAAATCGTGCCGCCTTCATAACAGAAACGATGCATGTACCTGACTGATCTTTCCTACCTTGGAACACTATTTTTGGTTGCCCAGGTATAAGAAAAGTGACTCGCTTCTTTCGGCAGTCTACCATAGCCCAATAGTTGGCTAACCAATCCATCCAAAGTATAATATCGTAGTCTAGCATGTCTAGCAAGATAAAGTCAGTGTCCATACTCACGCCTGATATCTCTACAGGTATTTCTCTAAGATATTCTGTAGTCTCTACTGTCTCTCCCATAGGTGTCATAATATCTAATCTAAATGCTAGTTTGTGTACACATACATCAAGACAAGATGCAAAAATACATGATATAAAAGAATGTGTAGACCCTGTGTCAAAAAGAACTTTGGCATGTCGTTCTAAGACTAGAAGAGTACCTTCGACGACCTGGTGTGATGCCTGTGCCTGTCTTGACGTGATGGAAAATACTCGTCCCTGGCTACATGGCACGTTAGCTGTCTCTGCACTCATCTCAGTCTACCTCTCTCTCTGCCCCTTAGGACAGTCCTTAATGAAATGACCGACGTCTCCACAGTTGAAACACCTGTATGGCTGTCTCTGGTAAGGTGTATAGGGCTGTCGCTGTGGTTGGGGCTACCTCTGCTGCTATGGCCTGTCAAATCTATTGCACCCTCGCCCAGGGTGCCAACCCTTGCACCGATCACATCTCTTCCTCTTAGTATCTCTCTTAAATTTGGCCTACGGTGGATGACCTACTACACCATGAGTTTGCATAGCACCAAACGGCCGCTTGCCCTTAAAGGGCTGGAACGCACTCCCTCTAGTCTTGAGAGAGTTCTTCTCATGCATGGAAGTCATGTTAACAGCATCCCGCATAGATGTAGGTTGTGAAGAGATCACCCAATCTCTCAGCCAGGGTGTCAACCTGTCCACAAATTTGTCAGTTGCCTCTGTGTCTGAAGCCAATGCGTGAGGTGTAAATCTCCATAGTTTTGTAAATCGGTTCAGATACTACTGAACCGTCATGTCCCTTTGCTCCAGGGTGGCAAACTCTTTCTTCATTGACTGCAATGCATGGGGTGGAAAATAATGAGTGTCGAAAGCCTGTTTAAAGGCCGCCCATGTCATCATCTCGGTCGGATCTGGTTGGGTGAGTGTGAAAGTCTGCCACCAGAAGCCTGCCTCACCCTTTAGTAGGTAGGAGGCTACTCTGACTTGATCCTCTGGTGAGATCCTCATAGCGTCGAATGTTCTCTCCGCCTCAAATAACCATCGCTCGGCTTCCTCCATGTTACCATCGCCATAAAAGGGTTTCACCATCTTTTGAAACCTCTCTAATAATTTGTCTGTCTTCTTAGAGTCACTCGTAGCATGGCCCTCTATGGCTCTAGGTACTGGTGGTTCCTGTACTGGTTGTGAGGACTGAACTGATGAAACCATGGGTGCCACTTGAGGTGGTGGAATAGGGCTAGGGTTAGCAGCGTCAACAGCTATCCTAACCTGCTGCTGTATAAGTGGTACTAGCCCTGACATTAATCGATTCAATAACTCCGCATCTTGTTCCCCTTGATCAGAGGACTCAATAGGTGGGGCCACGTGTGTAGCAGGGGTAGACCTTGTCCTTCTTCGAGGAGCCATCTGTCAAAAGTTTTAATTGTCACTAAGTTTAAGTTCCTCTCTCATAGTTTCTCTCTCTACAACTATTATGGACTGTCACTCACATATAAATGGACATTTACAAGGATTATGATGGACTAGACTGGGCTCTGATACCAACTTTGTAACACCCCAGATTTTTTAGACATTTATTATTATTATTATTATAATGGCATTTTAAATAAGAGCATTTGGGATCCCATGAGAAAAGTTTTATTTAACCTTTTACTAAAACATATCTTAAAAACTCTAGGTGTTATTTTTCCTTTCTCAAAATGGCATACATATAAATAACATGAGTAACAACAAACCGAGTATAAACAAACGTCAAATAAATCGGCGCCTTTATTTTAAATCAAATAAATGTCCAAAACATAATAAGAACATGGCCCAGGGTCTATCCATCATAACATCCCATATAAATGTCCAACATATGTCCAAACCTCTCAATCAAATCCAAAATATAAAGTATGTAGTCCATAATTAAATTCAAATAATAATCCTGTTTACTGACTCACATCACTATCTAAAACTATAGGAAAAAGATCTTCAACAGCTCTCACGGTTTCTCAACAGCTTTTCCTTTCCTGATGTCGCGCTCAAGATATAAGGCATTGCAAAACAAAGCAATGCCTCAGCAAGCTATCACTTGTGTAGGTACATAGACAATTAATGTAATAAATGAAAGAAATAATGAACAACACTAATGAAAAGTCTGTCATTTATGAAAATAGTAGTATCATAATGTCATGTCCAAATAAATGCCAATATATTCCATATGCTAAAACATGCATTTCAAGGAGTTAAAACATGACCTGAATCAAAGTAAATGAGCATATAATAAGAATAAGGGCACCCTAAGGTAATGGGTCCCACAACATCTCACTAACATTACTGATCAAGAGTACTCATAGCCAACCTCTGGGTGTTGTCACACCCAGGCATACCATCCATAACCATGCTCATCATACATGCACATATAATAAGAATATGTGTCATCATGCCGCAGTGGCAACCCTCCATGGGTATCAACCACCGCCGCTCCCCATCGACACCATAATGGGAGACTTAGCATTTGTCCCCATGGAAAGGCTCAGACCGGTAGTGTGGACTATCCATATTACCAAACCCTTACCGAATGCCATTTATGGGCAGGTGTCTATCATATCACAAAATCATCACATCATAATCTCGGAGCGTGGGTGGCCTGCCCTATCCCTCCTAGCATGAAGCCCATCGGGCGAGAGCACCCGTCATCAAATATAAAACACGGAAATCATATGTATATGCTAAAACTCAAGAGCACTCATAGCTCGAAATCCCCAAGACATACCCCTCATCCTGGGGTTAGCCTATAAAAGGACTAGCTAATAAGCCTCTATTCTTATTTCCATGCAAATCTATGCATTTTCAAGATATAATAATAAATAAGTCTCTATTTAAGCATAATTTATTAACATCATGCTCATAAAAACATTAGTCAAGAGTTTATTCAAATAAATATTTCAATTTGTAATAATCAGAATGTGCTCAAAGTTGCATGAAATCCATGGCAAATAATAATTTCAAATTTAAAACACAATCACACATGATGATATGTTTAAACATGGTTTAAAAATCAAGGAAAAACATTAATTATCGTCACCTACCTCAATGTGAGACCACTAGCTTGCTAATAACTCCCTTTAACTAGTATATTCAAGTGCACCTGTACATGTCACATCACTATTTAAAAATTTTCTAAATAAAAAGTGGTTATTTATAAGTTTTTAAGTTAAAACTAGGTCCGCGTCATCAATACAGTCAGAACGCCTCTTTCGAATCGTGATTTGGACTCCTCTAGATCCCAAAAATCAATTTTAAGTGAAAATACTTCATAAATTAATAAATATTAATTTATAGGGTGTTGGGTGGGTGCACTGGTTTACACTGGCGGCCCTGGTTTACACCGGGTTACATTGGCCCCCAATGTACACTGGATTACACCAGCAGCCCCGGTTTACACCGGCACCCAGTTTACACTGGGTTACACGGGCAGCCCGGTTTACACTGGCAATGTGGAAACCAGCGCAGGAGAAGATGACCGGCTTCTGGTCATCTCCGATGACCCTACAGGTGTCCAAATCTCTTGGTTTTTTAGCCATTATGTTCAAAATTTTGTCTAATTTCCATTTCTATCATCCTTTTGCATTGATTTCTCCAAAAACCATGTTTTTTAAACGGTTTTTCCCAAGTTCCTAAAAATGTCCCTAGGTACTGGTTTTCACGTTTTCTAGAGAAACCCACCGTTGGATCTCTCCCAAATTTAAAGGGTTTGATCTTGGGTCTCTTGTGCACTAGTTGGACGTACGATTTCCAAATGGCCATGGTTTCATCCGTGAAATCACGCTCCAACAGTAGCGTGCACAGAATTCTTAGGAAATTTTGATTTTTCCTGATTTTTTAATTGTAATTCTAATTATTTTACCTATTTAATAATTACTTAAATTAGGGTTTAAGGACTTACCTATTGTTAGCCGTTGCCGGAGTCCCACTTGCCGGAAAAACGCGAACTTTGCAGGGCTTAGGGTTACTGCGTGAAACGCAATGAAACGCTCAAGGTGGAGCGTTTTGGCTCTTGGGGATGGGTAGTTATAGGCTTAGAGTCGTAGGGGAAGAGAACCTCTTCCATCCACGCCTCTTCCCATGGTCTCTCTGGCGATTTCGCCGGATTGGTAGAGACGTGTGGAAGACGAGGGTGCCATTATCAATTTGGACCCCTGTGTAGCACGTCTCTGTCAAATGACTAAATTGCCCTTACACTTCAACGACTTCTAACTCCCTCGTTTGGCTCCGTTTTTTGCGTTCTTGGTGGCGTTGGAATCGTATCGACGAGCACTTTCAAATTCTTAAGTTTTCAGAAAAAATTTCCATCTCTAAATTTTTTTTATTTAATTTATTTAGAAATTTCTAAATTTATACTAAAAATGAAGGATATTACAGTCTGACCTCATCAATGAGGTGCACTATTAAGTGTACCATGATGTCAAAGAAGGATGGTGGGAAGATTATCTTGAGATCACATAAATTTGTCACTAGATGACCTTGAATTTCTTGTAATTTTGAAACATCCACCACCTTCTTGCACAAGGAATTAAAGAAGTAGCAAAATTTTGTAATAGCTCCTCTAACTTTGTCCAGTAACACTGAACATATTGCTACAGGCAAGAGTTGTTACATCGATGCATGGCAATCATAGACTTCATCTCCAACAATTTCATCTCTTCCACGGATATAATGTTTTTAAAGTTTGAAGAGTAGTTGTCTGTGACTTTGAGCTTAGACAGGGTTTTACATACTATTCTCCTCTCCTCTCTATCAAGTGTATAATTTGCCTAGGCAAGTATGTTCCTCGACTGCCCCTATCCTATGGATGCAACCTCCTCTTTAAACCCATCTTCATAAGATCCATTTGAGCTGCAAGTCCATCCTTTATTTGTCCTAGGATGTTAAGCAATGTACCGGTCAAGCTTTCACATACATTCTTCTCAATGTGCATGACATCAAGCACATGACTTAGATGCAAAGATTTCTAGTATGTAAGCTTAAAGAATATTGATTTCTTCTTCCAACAACTTCTACAATTACTTTCACCTACACGTTTACTTGATTTCTTCTTTCCCCATAAGACATTAATGTTTTCAACCTACTCCAATACTTATTGTCTTGTCATTTTCTTTGGAGGTGTCCTTGTCTTTACACTATCATTAAAGTCTCCCTCCTTAAAATGATATGCATGGCCTTTGAGCAACCATCTTCTATGGCCAAGGAATACTATTTTCTTGACATATTTAAATAGCACATGTTTGATCACTACAGACAGGACAAGCATTGTATCCCTTTACAATACATCTAGACAATTTACTGTATGTAGGGAAGTCGCTTATTGCCCACAATAGTGTAACTTTTAGGGTGAATGACTCTTTCATGTATACGTCGTATGCTCCAATGCCTACTTATGATAATGTCTCAAGATCATCGATCAAGGGAGATAAATACAATCAATATTCCCTAACTTCTTTGGACCCAATATCAACATAATTAACATCATGGATTTCCTCTTCATGCATAGAAATGGTAGGAGGTTGTAACGAACTAATATAATGGACGAACAACTATACTTGCTACTCACAAAACCATGATGATTAATCCCATCTACAGATAATGCAAGTCATAGGTTTCCAAGTTCTTCACAAAAATTAGGCCACATGAAGTCTACGAGCTTCCTTGTTGGGCTATCTGCTGGATAGAGTGAAAAGCTATCAACCACTCTGTCCTTGGCATGCCGTACTAATTTCTTTATTGTTTCCGTTATATTGAACATTCTTTTAAACCTTAGAATAGGAGAAAAGTACCATAGAACCTTTGTAGAAATGTCTATAATCGCCAATTGAATTCTTCTTTAACTTCCATCTTGGTTGTTCATAAGTTGGGCGTGTAGTTTTATCCTTATGCTCCTTCCTATACAAGATACAATCATTGAGACATGCATGTATCTTCTCATACTTCAAACCTAGTGTAGCTAGGGTTTTCTTTGCCTCCCATGTGGACCTTGCCAATTTATTATCCTTCGGTATCATCTTACCCACTACTTTCAAGACTTTTGTAAAACCTTGATATGAAAAACCAAATCTTGTTTTCACGTTGTAAAGCTCTACCATTGCAAACAACTTGGTATAATCTTTACACTCATGGTACAATGGCTTATCGACTTCCTCTAATATAGTATGAAATTGTTCACTGAAAATCATCATATACACCTTGAAATATTGCTACAACTGTACTGTCTCTAATACTTCCTAAAGTGTCTTGATCATATCTTTAAAGCCTTGTCAAGGGCTTATAATAAAGTTCTTCTCCATGCCAAATCCATGGGTGATAGCTTTCATTGATTCCATTGAAGCACAAGTGTTCTCTCAACAACCCTACAATTACTTTTTTCAAGTTTTCACATTTTAAGCATAGACAACACGTGATTATGATCAACACCCGCCTTAAGTGCAAACTATGAAAATTTATGTTCCCTCCTCATATTCTTTTGATGTTTTTATCACATTCATCCAAGCATATTTGTCCATTATCACAAGAAATTGAAGCAAATATGTGTGTGGAGACTTATTATACATGAGAAGTTAGGTTAGGCATTTTACCAAACATTAAGTAGATAAGAATTAGAAGTATTTGAAATAACTGCATTATATGCATGCACACATGAGGAAATTTTCAATTAACAATGAAAAAAAAGTAGGATATGATAGATACATTTAAAAAGAAATTTAACCTTAAAAATAAAAGTCTCTAATCACAACCTTGTAAAAATTCTTCAAATATGAATAATACATATGAGACAAACAAGGAGACACTAACAAACACTCAAAAATCGATATCGACCCCAAATTTGTGAATGTAGTTCTAATTCATAGTTGGAATTTGGTTGAGAATAGTCACAATGAAATTTGGCTAAGTTTTTGTATATAGATCATGAACACAATAAAAGAAAACACGACAAAAGTCGACAAAATAACTCTTAAAACAAACTTGTAAATTTAAAATTGGTTGCCTTAAATGACTTTAAAAGTCACAAACTTTTAAAGTTGATTGCCTTAAATGACTTCAAAAGTCTAGACTTTTAAAGTCTTTCAAGGTAAATGACTTTATAAATTTGTGACTTTTAAAGTCGTTTACATTTAAAGACTTTTGAAGTCATTTAAGGCAAATGACATTAAAAACTAATATATTTTTACTTCAAATATATATAATTGATTTTTGTACATTACAATATCTTACATAAATACACAATGAAACTGATTTTTTTATGATACTTAGAGTTAATTCATGCATTCTTTACACACACACACACACACACACACACACACACACACACACACACACACACACACACACACACACACACACACACACACACACACACACACGTGTAACAAACATGTGAGCAAGGAAATCAAATTAGAGTGAATTTGCTCTTTTTTCATCAAAATATGGCCTCTTGATATTCAGCTGACACCACTCTAGGAGGAGAGAGAGTGTAAAGCTTTAACTTGCAATTTTCTTGGCCAAAACTTGATGGTATAACCACCACTCTTCATCAAACCCTAATTTTGAATGAGAACCACAAACCATAATGCTCTCCCTTTCTCCAATGGTGAGGGTTAGAGAGAGAAGCTGTTGTCCTTTGCAATGAAATCATACTATTTTAGTCAAATCAAGACAATCTAATACACTTCTTAACCCATCATCTGTAGTAAGAAAACCCACTTGATTTACAAAATGAAAATAGATAGAGTTGGTAACAAGAAAGCAATGCATGATAAAAAGAGGTTATGGTTTACTTATAATTTTTTTCATGACACAAACAATTTAAATATCTAAAACAGAAAGCAATAAGGGAAATAGAGAGAGGCATAAGGCCCAAAGGAGGATGCTGTCATGCCACCCATGAGAAGAAGAACATGAATAGGGGATACAAGAAAAAATAAGATGACTTTGGCTTTTTTATAGATGAGTAAGGACTTTTGAAGTCGTTTAGTACTGAATGACTTTAAAAGTATAACCTTTTGAAGTCATTTGAGTTGAACGATTTCAAAAAGTATATGTAGGAAATGACTTTTAAAGTCATTTGAATCAAAAGACTTTAAAAGTCCTTTCCCATGTAAAATCCTCTTCGTGCTAAACTTATGTGTATACTTTTGAAGTCATTCAACTCAAACGACTTCAAAATGTTGTACTTTTAAAGTCATTTAGGATTAAATGACTTCAAAAGTCAATCACTTTTAAAGTTGTTTAGATATAAACGACTTCAAAAATGAACACTTTTGAAATCGTTTGAGTCAAACGACTTTAAAAGTCTATTCTCACAACAACAAAAAAATTCCTCTTTGCACTAGACTTTTAAAGTCATTTTTTATTAAATGACTTCTTAAGTCTATACTTTTAGAGTTGTTTTTTTCTAAACAACTTGTAAATATTTATGAAGTTGGTAGTCAATATAATGACTTCTTTATATCAAATTTAATAGCCTCATGTGTAGTAATGTTAGATCTTTAACACATTTACTACTTTTACATATAATATTGTTAGCAATGATGAACTTGAAAAATTAATTACTTTCTATAAAGTCAACCAATTTACCAAAATAATCCTTCTATCATCACAGTAAAGTGCTACACTATTCTGCAACATGATCAAGTCAACAAATTAGAATTCTATTCATTCTCATCCTTTTCTACGTAGGAATTCATTTCCACATTAGCCTGCTAAGATTAGAACTTCAAAATTTTAGTTATAAAAGGTAAGTACCTAGCAAGAATAAGTACAATGATTAATAAGCTCAAAACATGTACATTTGAAATAACTTGTGAACTTAAGAAGATAGTTAAACTACTTTGTGGAAAGTGGTTAAAACTCTTTAAGAGTTCTAATTGGTTGATAAGCATTTTAAAGCTCTTTAACTCTAGAGTTTGGGAAAAGCTTGAAGGTTGTTTATAACTAGGGGGAGGGATTCATTAGCAATCTCTAAGCTAATTTCTTTACTTTACTTTTGATTAGTTGAACTTAGTTCAATTTAATTTAATTTAGTTTAGTTTACTCTATTTTGGTTCAGTTGAGTTTTAGTTTTAGTTTTAAAGTGCATTTGCATCTTTCTTCCTTTTTATGTCTTCTATATGTTTAAATTTTGGATTCTAATATTAGCACTATGTAATTCCCTTTAAGAGAATTGGTGCTTCACTAATATATCTAGAAATTCATAATTGATTTCATCAAACTTTTCTTTCTAATTCTCAAGCTGGTATACTGGCCTTCATGGTGGACTTAACTGATCCATTATAGAGAGAATCATGACCTTAGAAATATAGCTATTAATGTTGACAAATTTGGTCTTGTAGCCTTTATTTCCACAAATGGTGACTCTATGTTAAGAGACCTTTAAATTAATAGATAAGGCTTCAGTGTAAATAAGAGTGCCTAAACTATTAAGCATTTGATCCCCAATATGTCACCATAGTATAACCTTGTCTTCTATGAAACCTTATAGGGTGCTTGAAATTTTAAAAGCCCATCAATTATATGCTAAAGCTTCTAAATGTAGGTTTGGGTGCATTGAGATTGAGTATCTTGGTCATGTTATATCAAAAGGTGTTGTAGTTGGTCCATTTAAGATACAAGCAATGCTATCTTGGTCGGCTCTGAAAACTCTCAAATGTTTGCAGGATTTCTTGGGTCTTACAGGCTATCATAGGAAGTTTATATGTAGCTACGTAAAGATTGTTGCACCACTGACTGCCATGCTAAAAGATGACTCTTCTAATAGACAGATAGTACTAAAGATGCCTTCGAAGAGCTCAAAGTTGCCTTGACCAATCCATCAGTTCTCGCCTTAACTGATTTTTCAAAGCACTTCACCATAAAATGTGATGCATGTGGAAAACTGTTAGCTTTCTTAAGCCAAGATCTCAAAAGGAAGACCCTCAATCTGCCCACCTATGAAAAAGAATTTTCGTATCTTGTATTGTCAGTAAAAAAGTTTGGGACCATACTAGTTAGATTGACAATTTAGAGTTAAAAATGATCAACAAAGTCTTAAATTCCTACTAGAGCAACAAATTGGAACTACTATTCAACAAAAGTGGGCCACAAAATTATTAGGATATGATTTTACTGTTGAATATAAATGTGGCAATAAAAATAAAGTTGCTGATACTGTATCTCGCGAACATGCGTAACAAAGCATTCTGTGTGCCATTTCAATCCCAATTGACACATTGAAAAAATTAAAACTCAATACAAGTGGGATCTGAATCTACAACGACTAGTGGAGCAATTTTACAAAGGTACGCTTGATCCCACTAAACGTAATTATGACAATGGATTCTTATTTTTGCAACACTTACATAGTACTCCCACCACTAGCCTCTCTGGTCATCACAAGACTATGCGACGAGTCTAAGGCAGAATTTTATTGGCCATGGATGCGATCTGATGTTTCAAATTCATTAGGTATTGTGATGATTGTCAAGGTAACAAATCTAAAAATGTTGCAACATCAGGCCAACAGCAACCCATGTCTATTCCTTGCAAAATTTGGTTTCAAATCAACGGGGACTTCATAGATGGGATTCCAGAAAATCTACAAGTTGCTCAAGATCGAATGAAGCAATTTGCCAATCATCATCGTACTGACCCATACCTATTCCTTGCAGAATTTGGCTTCAAATCAACGTGGACATCTTAGATGGGATTCCAAAAAATCTACAAGTTGTTGAAGATCGCACGAAGCAGTTTGCCAATCTTCATCATACTGATCATGAATTGCAAGTAGGGGACTGGGTGTCCTACGTCTTCAGCCTAATAAACAGCATTCAGGTGCTATGAGAAAAGTTTTTAAACTCTTATCTCAAATACTATGGTCCCTACCAACTCATCCAACATGTAGGGCCTGTTACTTAATGGCTCCATCTCCCGGGCTGGACTTGCATACATCCACTTTTTCATGTATCTTGCCTAAAGTTCATGTATCTTGCCTAAAGAAGAAAGTCGGGGTGCAAACAATACTACTACCCACTTCTACCTCTACTCAATGAAGATGGTATTTTCCAACCTGAACCAGAAGCAATACTTGATCGGCACATTGTTAAAGGGGGAAACCAAGTGGTCACGTAGGCTCTAATTAAATGGATGGGTGTTGGTGAGACTGCTTTAGCTTGGGGAAGAATACTAGATGCTTAAGGATAAATTTCCTAACCTTGAGGACAAGGTTAATTGAATATGGAGGAAATGACACTTGCATAAGCAATCATGCATAGGTAGTCAGAGTTCTGAGTTCATGTTAGTATGTGTTTTGAGTAACGCGTCTATGAAGTAGCGGGAATGAGCATGTCTAAAGAATAGTTAATGTGTTTGAGTTATGTGGTTATGGTTTATGATATGAGACTTACCACTTGTGTCAGTTATAAGCGTGTCCTATAAGGTTTATATTTAGCACCTACTTTCTCTTGAATGAGATCATCATAGATGTAGATGTTGAGGCTTGGCTCCCTCGAAGAAGCCATTTGAACTTTAAATTTCTTCCTTACAAACAATCAGCATGTTACATATTCAGGGAATTTTTTCAATGAATAAATTCTGTCCATTCATGCCAGTTGAATCATTATCAAGTTTTATTTCAGATCCCCAAAACAGACTGAATTGAAAATCCTATTTATCAATCGTAAAAAAGGGCAGCCCCGGTGCACGAAGCTCCCGCCTATGCTGGGTTCGGGGAAGGGGTGGGCCACAATGGCCTAAAGTAGGCAGCCTTACCTTGCATTTTTGCAAGAGACTGATTCCACGCCTTGAACTAGTGACCTCAAGGTCACATGACAACAACTTTTACCTTTGCCCCAAGGCTCCCCTTCCCTATTTATCAATCGCCCTTCAAGTAATATATAGCAACAACAATCTCAACCCACCTTTGTCTTTTTAGCCATTGCAACCTTTGTTCTTCTCTCGTTGCTACCATTTCCTAGATCATAGTAGAGGTAGGTTCAAAAGCCCATCTTTTGTTCTTGTAAATGTTTTAATTTTGAGATAAAAAGAAGATGTCTAAAACGATACTCCCAAAAGTTGTATTAGGCACCCCTTTACATTATCTAAACCGGGGTGTATGTTAAATGGTACTCACTAATTCATTTATATAAATATAGTTAAGAAGCCTATATCTATCGTGATCTAAACCGTTCATTTTAAAAAAAATCTCTTCATCGTCTACATCCAAAATCTTATATCTATTACTATACTAAAAAGAATATATTTGCATTATCATATTAAAGTTAACTACGCCATCCATTTTTACATCTTAAATATTTTGAGCTAGATATAGAAAATGGAAAATTTGTTTACAACATTTCCTATCTATGATATTCTCCACGTTATAAATCATTCAGATCTCCAAAACTAAGATGGATTTTTTGTTTTTATGTTAAAGTTAAACATTCCATTATATCTGCAAATGTTTGAGATATATATAGAAAATAGATAAATCATTTACAGAATTGCTTATATGTAAAATTCTCAATATTGTGAACCATTTGGATCATCAGAAATAAAATTAATTTTTTATTTTTATGCTAAAATTTTTTACCCTCTATTTATATTTAAAATTGCTTGAACTAGATATAAAAATAGATAAATTATTTACAGTGTTACTTATGAGTTATATACCTGACATTATGACCTATTTGGATTACCAAACTAAGATAGAGCTTTGATTTTAATGTAAAATTTACATAAAATGGATAAATATACATAGTATTGCCTATCTATTACATCCCCCACATTGTGAACTATTTGGATTACTAAAACTAAGACAACATTTTCATTTTTATGTTGAAGTTAAGTAAATCTTCCATTGTACAATTATAATTATTTGAGATAAAGATAGACAAATTGTTTATAACATTGCTTATATGTAGCAAGTTAAGTAAATTGTCCATTGTAAATCTATAATTGTTTGAGATAAAAATAGAAAATATATAAATTGTTCATAACATTGCTTACCTACAATATTCTTCACATTATAAACCATTTGGATCATTAGAAATAAGTCTTTTTTTCTTTTCTTTTATGTTAAAGTTACCCAAACTGTCCATTTTACATTTAAAATTATATAAGCTACTTATAAAAATGGATAAATTGTTTAAAGCATTGCTTATCTATGATATCCCTCACGCTATGAACCATATGGATCACCAAAACTAGGACATGTTTTTTAATTTTATGTTAAACTTACCTACATTGCCTATTTTATATTTGCAATTGTTTAAGATAAAGATAGAAAATAGAGAAATCATGTCTATCATTACTTCATACAATATTGTCCACATTATGAACCATTTGGATCAACAAAAATAAGACAATTTTATTTTACTTTTATGTTAAAGTTACTTAAACTGTCCAATTTAAGATACAGAAAAATAGATAAATTATTTACAGTATTGCCTCTTTGAGATTATTGTATTAATATTTTTAGAAATTTTTTTGTGCTTAAGTATTACTATTAAAGATATTAATCATAAGAGTTCTTACATAAATAATAACACTAATTTAGTACATTTTAATCTCTTAACAATTTGCACATATCATATAGTGACTTCCCAAATTTTTGTTTACCAGTCAAATTGAACAGCTTAGATCATCCCAAAAAAAATCACCATCCATTGAAAAACTAGAACCCACTCTTCTCATGTCCATGAACGTTAAAGTAGGAAGTATCCATCTAAATTATGATTAGTCCCCATAAGAGTCCATGCTCATAGCTTAGTCTAGACTTTGATTATCATCCAATTGCATTGATTTCTAATGAGTTACTCATATTTTGTATGGCAAATAAGATGAAGGGCATAGATCTACAAAATATTCTCAACATGCAAAACCATGTACAATCGTAAATACTGAGGTTCGCTCTCCCTTCTAAAGGGATACTAGTATATTTGCCTCATGGCACAAATGCACCGTATGTGACAGCAAAGAGAGGATGTATAAAGCAACTCTTTCAAGAGCCCATTCAATCAACTAATAACATATGATAAAATAAAAGTAATTAACAAAATTTAACAATACATGTGTAGTGCAAGGAAAAATAGAGTTCAAAGAAAATGCCACGTGGCCCAGTAACCACAATATAATCCACATATACCAGGAGCTTTTTCTGAATCTGCATGAGTGCAAATTCACGCAAATAGTAGGGTTCACAATGCTGAGAAAAGCCCTATTTGCTTGATGTATAATAGACATTAAAAAGATATTGTTGAGGATATATTTTGACCATAGGAACAATCAAACTCATTTCACAAACAGAGAAATTCAAAACATGGAACCTGGGAAATCTACACTAGTCTTGGTCGAAGAAATGTTCAGGCAGATGCATCTTAAAATGCAGTTTGCTGTATGTGAATCATGTCAAAGTCTGCAACTGACTACTAGAAGAATAAATATATGCCCGGGTGTGATCACTTATATTGGATCATTGTTTTTCATGATACAAAATGAGCTTAACTGTGTCATTCTTCCCCATGTACTAGCAATCCTCCACATTTGTGGAATTTCTGAATTGCCTCAAATAAACAAAAAGAATAAGCCACAAGATCATCATTGAACTTCTGTAATCTCAAATCTGCGTAGCCCCTTCTTGAAAATAAGCCCTGTTCTGGAAAAAAATAGAGAAAAAGAAGAAAGAAACAGCAACAACATAAGGGATATATTGCATCTAAAGCTAAGCACAACTGTATAATTTTATCAAGCAAAAGACATGGAGGAAAAATGTCAAGGCATGTTTAGATAGAAATCCGTCTGTTGATGGCCAATTGTTTTGATAAAAATAATTTGGTGATCAACTATAAAGAACAATCATATTCCTTTTAGTTAGATTGCCAGCTAATCCATCCAATTGCAACTTCAGTGGCTTGGTTACCTCGGTAGACAAATTTGAAATGCATGAACCATATCATCTGTCTACTCTGAGAATGTTGTTTTGTATGTTGCCCCTGGTAATCAACTCTCTCTGGGGATCGATTCTCCAATGACCGTCAACAATGAATTTTATCTGGTTGCAGAAAGATCAACAGGTCAAACACCTGAATGCAAAAGAGCTTTCCATTGACTTAAAGATAAGAAACCAATGCAAAGTATTCACAGCTTTAAAGTGCAAGCATAATTTCAGATTTATCAGACTTTGATTTCATGCAAATTTTGGATTGTTACTAAGAAATGCAGCTAATTCCAAGATTACAACAGACTGTCAACCAAAGGAACAATAAAACATATAAGTTGTTGCACACTATAAGCAACAGGAAATATCAAATATCAAATTTTTTGTGGGATAGAATATCATTCCGACATATGACTTGAAAAATACCCTTCTTCACTTTTTATTTCTCCCCTTCCTTCTTCCACGATGCATATTATCCTATTTATTAACTTCTTTCTTTCATATAATTTGAAGTTGGGAAACAATCATTTTCAGTATTGATTTCTCTATTATGGGATTAGGGCAGTTGTGGATACTTCATCATCATCGTCAAAGCCTTGTCCCAGTTAGGGGTCAGCTACATGAATCTTGTTCCTCCATTCTCCTCTATCAAGTGTCACTGCCTCATTTAGGGAAAAAGTTTTTAAATCTTTTCTTACCAATTCTATCCACATCCTTTTAGAGCCTTTGACTTGGATCGACTCTCTCCTTCTAACATGTCCAAACCATCTAAGTCTACCTTCTCTCATCTTGTTACCTATTGGTGCTACTCCCAAGTTTCTTCTAATGTTTTCATTTCTAATTCTGTCCTTTCTTATCTTGCCACTCATCCATCCTTAAGTTTCTTCTAATGTTTTCATTTCTAATTCTATGCTTTCTTGTCTTGCCACTCATCTATCTCAACATCCTTATTTTGGCTATGCACGTCCTATGTTATATGCCGTTCCTTAACTGCCAATACTCTGATCCATAGAGCATGGTCAGCCTTACAGCTGTCCTATAGAATTTTCCTTTCAATTTGCATTACACCCGTTAATCATACAAAACTCCAAAGGCACATCTTTATTTGTTCCAACACACATGGATTCTTTGGATAACACCCTCTCAATTTCTCCACAACTATAACTTTGTGTTTATGCCCTCCCTTATCTTATCAATAAAAATTATGTCATCTGCAAATAACATGCACCATGATATCTCCTAGTGTAGATGTTTTGTTAACTCATCCATAACCAATGTGAATAGGTAAAGGATCAATGCCAATCCTTGGTGCATGTAACAGACCCAATTTTTTAAATTTGCATATTATATATATATATATATATATATATATATATATTTGAGGAAAATGTAAAATTGGATCTCTGCGTTTTAAGATAAAGGGAATTGACTTTTGAAGGACACCTACTTGACCCCTGGAACCTTAATAATTGAATTGTACTAAAAAAACTAATTCCAACCACAAAAAGAACACTTAAATCCGAGTACGGAAGCAGAAGTTATGAAATTTTGAATATGAAGAGAATTTTAACAAAAAAATAAGATTAAAAAAAGAAAAAGTGATTATGATATAAAGGGAGGCCCGAAATTGATATGGGCAACCCCCTCCCTTTTGCGTGCACATCTAGAATGACGTAAGAACCCCTGCCTACTTTTCACTAAATTTGAGATTTGATGCAATTCGTTGCTTATGGGAGAATGCCCTAGTAGTCCTTGCATATTTTCCACTGCATCCGGGATCTAATGCAGTGTGTCACTTACTGGAGAATGCCTTAGTAGCCTTACCCACTTCCCACTACATTTGGGCTCCGATGAAGCGCATTGCTTATGGGGAATGCCCTAGCCTAAGGAAATGCCTTATGCTTTAGATTCATGTTAAGGATTTGCCAAAGAATTTTATACTGGTTGGCACATGACACAACCCTCTTCTTTTATCTGGGCTTAGGACTGGTTGCAAGATCATAAAATCATATAGAACTAAAAGCACACATGCGGAGTTAATCATAAACACTTGGTGCACAAAAATTCTCCCACAGATAGAATTCAAATAACTTTATTTAGAAGGTATACCTTGCCTAAGCCAACAATGGATATTGGTTGATAAATATCAGGCAACATGTTACTTTCAGTTAGAAGGGGAGCCTTGGCGCAATGGTAGAGTTGTCGTCATGTGACTTTGAGGGCACGGGTTCAAGGCATGGAAATAGCTTCTTACAAAATGCAAGGTAAGGCTGCATACTATTGACCCTTGTGGTCCACCCTGCATACGTGAGAGCTTCGTACACTGGGGCTGACCTTATGCTACTTTCAGTAAAATCTTCCCAAGATTACAGAAGTGAGCAAGAATGCACAGTTTCGACCAAACTTTGTGGCTACTATCACATTCTTTATAGCATTGTTTGTGAAACAAATGTCTGAGTTGTTAAACCTTTACTATATCATGTGTTTTAGAGTGTCTTTGTTGATATCTACTACTAATTGACAAGACTTCTAACAAAAAATATGTCAACTAAAGAACAAAAATAGGTAAAGCAAAAAAAAGAATAAATTGCATAACACAAAGGCATTAGTAGTTTACTAGATAGTAATGTATCGAGTGTTTGAATATATATGTGAGAGGTATTTTGGTCAATTGACCAAAAAGATCTATCATATGTATGTATGCACACACATATATATATATAGTCACACACACCCATGCACAACCTCAAACCTTGGTCACCCCAGTGAGAGACTTCCCCTAGCAGCACTGCAAAGGCTCCTAACACCAATTCTAAGAGTTTGGTGCTGATTTGTCAAGTCAAAAAGGGCAGCCCCGATGCACAAAGCTCCCGCCTATGCGGGGTCCGGGGAAGGGGTGGACTACAAGGGCCTATAGTAGGTAGCCTTACCTTGCATTTTGCAAGAGGCTGATTCCACACCTCGAACCCGTGACCTCAAGGTCACACGACGACAACTTTTACCATTGCGCCAAGGCTCCCCTTCTGCTGATTTGTCATATATATAACAAATTTAATGATTGCAATGTCATGTTGCATTGAATCTGAGCTGGGACTCCATGTGCTTTCCCTTCTGGATGTTCTACTCCACTCTTAGAAATGTGATTCCAATATGTTTCACAAGATGATGGAAGACCTCCTTGTTCTCCTCTAGACAAGGTACCTCTTATTCTTTCCTTCTAATTACTTTTCACAATAATCCCCTCCCTTTTTCTTTTTCTTTTTTTTGTTAGGTAAGCAGCAACTTGAACTCACAACTTCATGGTCATGAGAAAGGCACTTAAGCAACTCGGTTAAGTGCTCAAGTCTAAAAATATGTGCCTATTAGCAGGTGTAGAATCCTTATTTGTCGACCAGTAATCTCCTCTTAAAGCATTATAGAACAAACTATATATTACTATAGTATCTCATATTATAATCTTGCTATGTATCTTTTTGTATATAGTACTACTTTACATACTACATTCTGTATTTGCATATAATATTTTATACTGTTAAGTGTATAGTATGTCAAGTCATATTACATAATAATTATTATAAAAACACATATATAGATATAAAATAGACATAGTTTGTATAAATTCTCAACCATTTGAACACATTCAATTTACAGGAAACAGAAGTTGTCTAACCAACACAAGACTGTATAACTAGCAGCATTATTCCCAAACAAAAGGGACTTGGGTTTGAGTCTGGTTACGCAACGACTTCCAAGAAACAACATAAAACTGTAGCATGAAACTGATGATGGTCACTAAAATATAAATCATAGAGAAATCTCATTCTCTTGAACTCTTAATGAGTTTGAAACTAAAACAAAATCAATACATCCAACACCTGTCATATATTTTTTTCTTGAAAACTAAATGTCTACGCTTTTTTTTCCTCTTCCATACCCACAATTCCCAAAGGCATTCTTCTCTTCACTTTTCGATGTTCTTCCCTATAATCTTTGTTAGATGACTTGTTTAAGAAAGGCTCCCCTTCGTTTCACTTAAGAACGAGGTGCACTTAGCACCTTATTAGTATCCAATGGATGCATTTTAGTGCACATGCTAAACCTCATCAGTTCCATAAAAAATCACATGTTTCACGATTTTCCAAGAACCCAATCTGGAGATCTTGCTCATGTCTTTAGCAGCTGTTGGCTAAGAATATTAATCAGCTAGAGCAAGTTAAAAGCAGAATACATGGTAACATAGTCAGGAAACTGATTGGGAGGAAACGATAAAAGACATTGCTAGAACTAGGAATCCCCTATTGTGAATTTCATTCTAATAAATGAAGAACCGTTATCAGGTGTTTAACATTCCAAGAATTTGGAACCAGCTTCTCCAACATTTATTTTTCTGGTGATTCAGTACATCAGCCATTGTTTCTCTCCTGTTTACTTGGCATCTTTCAAGTTGTGGTTGACACTTACATAACAATTCCAATGCATTTAAAGTTTATGGCGAAGACAAATGATTCACCGCACACAGGACAGAACATGTAATGAAGTGAAGCAGTTCCTTTAAGGATACGATAAATCATAACATTCCAGATAGCTGAAACAAAGCAGAAACTGCACCTCATGTGCCAGTTGCTCATAATCAACAAAGCCATTTTAGACTTCCTGAAGCATCACATGAAAGATTAAGATTCATTACATAAACACTAAATTCATGATCCAGCAGTGAAGTTTCACATATATTAATATCCTAAAAGATGAGTTACTCTACCCAAAGGATCTCATGTTATAAATAAGTAATTCATTCTTAGCCCCTCATCACTTGATTCAATGAAACACAATCACATACAGTACATTGGTGAAAATGGCTACCCACTTAATCAGTTATAGACTTAGCTCATCAAGAAAGCAAATAATTTAGGACATCTGTGCACCTCATAAATCCCTGGATAAAGCCATAAGATAGTCGACCACAATAAGGACTTCCTGCAAAGGATGTTGCAGGAGTAAGAGATAGTTGTATGAATTAATCTCTGTAGAAACAAACAAGGATATTCAATTCAAGAAAACGAAATATAACAAGCAGGAGAGACATCATAGAACAAAAGACAAATTGAAATTGCTACTCAGACTTGCTTCTCGTGGGAAAACAATCAGGATTGGCTGCCGTCAGCTCATAAAACTTAATCAATCATAATATCCACATTCTTTTGGAAAATTTTAGCAACTGATTTTCCTTGAGGTTTTATTGACTTTACCCTATTAACTCAATAACATTCCTGGATTAAGCGAGATATTGAGACTCCTTTTCTCTATTTTGACATGCAACCTTGGATTGGCCACGAATATAGATATGAATACTAGTAAACTGCTTCAGGATAACTATATAAAGGATAAAAGGTAACATGGTGGAACAAAAGGTGTCACAAGTGGTGTAAGAAAGAAGAAACTAAAGAACTTGCATCAACAGAAGACTTAACAAGAAGAAGCTTAGGACAAGACAAAAGAAGATTGTTTGACTCATTTCCAACAGTCGAATTTCATAATGACTGGGACAGGCAAATATATTTGCATTTATACTTCAAGCCACTGTGCTAGTGTTTTCTTTTTAATGATGAAAAGCTAAAAAGAACAAAACAAGTGACTGAGCTCATCAAAGCCTGAACAAAAGGATGAATGTTAGCATTCTCAAGGATGATCACAATCAGAAAAAACTCACTGAAAGCACAAAACTCCAGAGACCCTTTGGTGTGCCGAAATCCAAATCCTGTTAGGGACTCAAAATGCAACATGGATTCTGGGGTAGCTGATCACATTTATAAGTCATCATCTTCAATTTCTAAGGGTTTTCTCCCGGTTTTATAAAAATTGTATGGTTTGCATGTTGCTCTCTTTTGGTTTTGCAGGGTAATGGTGGTTTGTAGCCAAAGGCAAGAGAAATTTGCTGGACCTAAGCTGGGTTTGCATGCAGAAATGGCTGGAAAGTTGCCGTGTAGCAGCCGCTGCACAAGTGTTGGGTTGCATGAGAAAAACTGATGTCAGCTGCTACTAAAAGTTCAGCTATGTCCAAATTCATATAGACACACAAGTTATGGCCACTTACCCACCTACACTTTAAGTGTTTTACCACTTAAACACTTCCGTACTGAGAACTTCCTAGTAAACACTTGAGAGGATTTTGGGTCATGACAGACCCTCATGAGCTCGAGATTACATCAGAGTCCACCGCTCTCCTAGTGCTTCACCCCAATCAATTAGCATCAGCTATGCGCTTCATGCATTGAAGCATATTAAGGGAAACCTCACCCCAATCAAAGATCTAGGAAGGACCCAAATAAGGAATTTTATATCACTTGAGAGTCGATACTTCGCTCTCTAGAACCACTGCTTCCACAGGCTCAAAGAAGGTTAATCTCACAAACCATGATGATTTTAAGAATGGAGGCAATGACAGAATGCCTAGAGTTTCTGAAACTCCATCAATGTTGACCTTGAGATTTCCACAAGAGAAGGCTAGTCAGTTATTGAATGGTTAACTGAAACATTGGTAACCAATGGTACTTACTGATCTCAAATGCTGGAAAGCAAATAGTCCATTGGAAGCATTAGCCACTTCTATAAAACAAAACGAAGATACTGCTTCTCCAAACACCATATTTGATGCATTGGACATACACACTGTTGCCTCTTTCAGTTTTCCCTTTCCCAATGTTAACAGCAGAAATTGGGCTACAATGACCCCCAAGTTTGGAAAGAATCTAGCCCAAAAATAGGCATAAGCATGGAGGCTCCCACAAATAAAGTCTTACCCTAGGATCCAAACTCAAATCAACTACATCTAAGAACCTTCCATCAAACCAAACTGAATTCCACTAAAGTATATGTTTAAAATAGCACATGTCACTTGTATATGTATTTACTTAAGTTCAGAAACTTAATAGTTATGCGAGAACAAACTTGAGAGATACCCTACTCTGGGATCGTCTAAACTTGTTCATTACGTGCAAGTGGAAAAAGTTGTTCTTTATCTATACTTTGTGCAGCAACTCCAAAATATGAAACATGGATGTAGCACAAACAGGGGCATCCATATATAATGCGACCTGGCGCCTTGGTCCTTGCTTCCTTGTTAAAAGGATGACATTTAGATAACAGGTTTGACACGCTAATGATTCGGCATTGATATGTTGGTCCATATTTGGGTATTGACATGTTGGATGTAAAGCAATGAGGTTGTAACTAAAATTAAAGATGGGAAAATGATGCGGCAGGCAACAGGACGGACAACCTATTATGTCCAGTTGATTTATATACATGAACTAAAGGAAAGAAGAGGTAGAGGACTAAGGATAAATAAGAACAATTAGAATAAAGAGAACAAAAGCATAAAAGAATAAAAGATAAAAGATAAAGCTAATGGTATATTTACCAAGAGAGATCCATTTTTTCTTCTTACCATCTATGTAACTTCACACTTTTCCCTCTCTTTTGCAACCAAAAAAGAAAAAAAAAAGCATTAGTACAAAAAGAGTACATAATAGAAGATGGAAATTTCAGTTTCAATAAGTCTAGATCATGTCCTCCATCTCCCACAAAGGTCTACAAAGGCCAAGATGATAAATCCACTAGAATCTAAAACAATCATTCTGAAACAAGCGATTTACTCATCCCTAAGGAACTGAAGAAAGCTTTAACATACCAGAGAAAATGAGTATTAACTAGTTAAAAAGAGACTAGAAATTCATTCCTAGATTAAGAATGGAATCCAGATAAATGAAAACCCATGCGTCTAGTTAAAATTCCTTTAATTCAACCAAAATTATCATTATTTTCTTATTTTCTCAACTCTCCACATTCACCAATTTCTTCTCTCCCTTTTTTCATCTTCTTTACATTAGTCTATCAAATACACATCATCCTTCTCATCAGTTCAGCTGAACTAATTATCCTTCTTCAAGCTACCCTATCCTTCTTCAAGCTACCCTATTTACTTATTTTCCCTTTCCAGTTATCCTTGTTCACTTACTTGTGCTTAGACCCAATTGCCTCCAAGACATAAAATCTCAGTTTCTATTTTACATCATCTTTGATTATTCCCATCAATCATCCCATTTCTGTTGCAACATATTAATCTTTCAAGGAGCCATTGCTACCCTTTCCAGGTTTTATTAGATTCTTTCAATTCATTAATGACTTTTATAAGTACCTTGCCTTTCAAATGGCCAATGGACAAGTCAGAGTCTAAAGAGTCCCAAAACATCAAATAGGAGTTATAGCTTACAAACATCTGTATATTATTCCCATGGCTGCAAAGTAAATAATTTCTACTTCTCTTTATATACTTTCTCTTACCACCACCAACCATCTTTTATCAGACTTTGCAGTATTTGATTCATCTTTACTAGGAAATGCACGACGGGGAACCTTTGGACAATGGTAGAGTTGGTATCATGTGACCTGAAGGTCACAGGTTTGAGGCATGTAAACATACTCTTGAAAAACTGCAAGGTAAGGTTGCATACTATAGACCCTTTGTGGTCTGCCCCTTCTCCGAACCCCGTATATGTGAGAGCTTTGTGCACTAAGCCACCCTTTTTTACTAGAAAATGTACATGTCAATCTAATTGTCATTTTGAACATGTAGCACATTTATGAAAAGAGAAGATAATCAAGTATGAGACAAAATGATACGAGAGTGTCTAAGGGTTCCAAGATTGATGGTGGATCAAACAAGATCAAGAGTGATCTAAGCAAATCTACCTATGTATGGCCAAGATCAACTTCAAAATCACTTATATGAGATCATTAGTATGATTGGTCATGGATGTCAGGACGTCATTAGCATGAGAAGTCTCAATGGTTTTGACTTTCCAAAAGAGATGTTTTTGAGCCAAATTGAAGAATGCCTAGAAATTGCTAAAAATGAACATTGTGGATCAAATCTTGAAAGGTGCGTGATGAATTCTCAGCTGGTCGTTTCTAATTTATTTGTTAAGGACAGACCACTGACCAGTCAAACTTTCTAAGCTTGAGGTGCCAAAAAAGGCCCCCTACAAGCCTTACTTGGTCAAGGAGTTAAGGTGTTGACCAGTCAAATATTCTAACTACGTTGGCTTAGGAAATTTCTTGCTAGGGAAGTTTATGATTTAGAAACTTGCTAATTCATATTGTAAGAGTTTAAAAGTTTCTTGATTGTAATTAATAACTATCTAATGATTAACAAGTGAGTATTTAGCAACAACCAAAATAAGGAAAAGTCTTGGAGGGTAAGTGTTACATATTTAGAAATTCTTAGACTAAGCAACTCTTGTAATTAGATAGCTTATTTGTAGCTTGCTAATTGCTTATTTGGAAGGGTTGTTCCTACCTATAAATACACTAGCTATGAATCAAACAGTAGGTTAGTTCAAGCATATTCAAGGATTTTTTTTTTAAAAATATATATCTAGTTTTGCATTGAAGATTGATGTTTCATCATGTTGGAGTTTTAGACGTGTTTTCCACTTGGTCTAAGATAGGTGTGGTGCATCTTAGTTCCCTATGTTTTTGTATCACTTGGTGAATTCTTAGTGTGGTTAGATGTGTTTAGTTCTGTATACTCAAGGTGGTGAGTTTCTATATCCTTGTGGTGGTGTGTTCACTTCCAACCTAAAATTATGCATCTCTTGGTGGTGATTCTTTACCCAAGAGTGGTGAACTATTTGTACTTGAATTCTATGGTGCTGATTTTGTGTTTGTAAGAACTAATCTCAACTGAATACTGTGGTGGTGAATGTTCTGTTCCCACAGAAAATTTGGACGTTTTGTTATCTTAATTGAAACTAATTTCACATACTATTTTATCTTTCTTTGTAACTCAGCTGTTGCCGGTCCCAAGCCCAAATAAAGGAGGAGGGTTTTGCGTCAAATGTCAAGTGTCGATTATTCTCTACATCCAGGATCCAATGCAGCGCATCACTTATAGCGTTTGCATCAAGTGTAAGTAATGCACTGCATCGGATCCCGAATGCAGAGAAAAATCAACAAGGGCTGCTAGGACGTTTCCCCACAAGTGAAACGCCGCATTGGATACCAGGGTAGTGGAAAATAGGCAAGGGCTATTAGAACACTTCCTTGGAAACAATGTGTTGCAACAAAACCCAGGCGCAACCGAAAGTATGCATGAGTACCCACGCCATTTGGGCAATGCGCGGGTAAATAAGCTAGGTCAGGAAAACAAGATTCATATTGCTACATTGAGTACAGGTACATTGACATGTAAGAGTCTACAGTTAGTGGATACGATGAAACATAGGAGAGTCAACATTGCTCTTATCCAAGAAACCAAGTAGAAAGGGATTAAAACTAGAGAAATAGATGAGTATAAGCACTGGCACGTAGGAAAGGAAAACAATAGAAATGGTATAAGGATAGTGGTAGATAAGGAATTAAATGATAAAGTTGTAGGTGCTAAAAGAACCATTGATAGAATTATATTAGTAAAACTTGCTTAAACTCGCAAAAGTAAGAAAAAAGAAGAATAAGGACTTAAACCATATTAAGTATATTAAAAGTGATGACGAGATCAAACAAAGATGGAAAAGTTACTTTAAAAAATTGCTAAATAACAAATACCGTGAGTATAAAGGCATTGAAAGTACCGTAACTCCACCAATGCTGGTCCCAAGCCCGGATGAAAAAGGAGGGTCTTGCGCCAAGTGCCAATTGGCAACAGAGAAGTTGAAGATGATTATGTTATTTCTTTCCTTCTTATAAACGAATATGCATTGTATATTAGTTTGTACGGAAGAAATGAAAATCATCTTCAATTTCTTAAAAGTATGGCAACATAAACATGACATGAATCGAAAACTGACATTTCCTTAAGCTAGGCGTTCCCCATAAGCGACGCGCTGCATCGGATCTCGAGAGGAGTGGAAAATGGGCAAGGGTTGCTAGGGCGTTTCCCCAGAAGCAACGTGCTACATCGGATCTCGAGTGTAGTGAAAAATGGGAAAGGGCTGCTAGAGCGTCCCCTAGGAAGCGACGCGTTGCATCAGAACCCAAGTGTAGTGAAAAGTGGACACGAGTTCATGCCATGGAGGTTGAGAAGGGCGCTAGTAAATAAGATATCTCAAGAGCATAAGATTTGTGTAACCGAGTGGAAGGGAGCTAAAGCTAGAGAAAACAATGGATATAAATTATGGTATATAGGGAATGATAATAACAGAAATGGCGTAGGAATAATAGTGGATAAAGAATTAAAGGTTAAAGTTGTGGATGTTAAAAGAATCAGTGATAGAATTATAATAATAAAACCTATTCTGGGAGAGCAAATCATAAATATTACAAGTGCATATGCATCACAAGTAGAGTTAAGAAGACATAATCAAGAGATAGTTTTGGGAAGATATGGAGGGAGTCATGCAAGAAATTCCCAACACCAAGGGGATATTTATAAGTGCAAACTTAAATGGCCATGTAGGAAAAGAAAAGTAAGGATATTATAGAATACACGGAAGGTATGGTATAGGTTAATGAAATGAGATGGTAGAAACTATCCTCGAATTTGCTTTGTCATATAACTTGGCCATTGCAAATACTCTTTAACAAGAGAAATGAACACCTAATAACCTTTAAAAGTAGACTTCATAAAAGCCAAATAGAATTTTTTCTACTTAGGAATACTGAACGATCCATGTGTAAGGATTGTAAGGTGATACCCGGTGAGAGTTTACCTCACAACAAAGGTTAATGGTTATGGATATCCATACCAAAAGTTGGAAGAAAGGAAATAAACTTAATAGTTATCTAAAAACTAAGTCATGGAACTTAAAAGGAGAGAAAATAACCTCATTCACAAATAAGTTGATGGTAGAAGAAAATTGGAACTATGAAACAGAAATAAACACCATGTGGATTAATATTGCTGAGTCCATTAAGAAAGTGGCAAAAGATATCTTAGGAGTATCTAAAGGTAAAAGGAAATTAGTAAAGGAAACATGGTGGTGGAGTGAAACAGTGCAAAAAGTTATTAAAGAAGAACGCATCTATTTTAAAACATGACAGAAAACTAAAAATAATAAAAACTATGAACAATATAAGAATGCTAAAAAGGTTACTAAGAGACTAGTAACCAAGGCTAAACTTAAGGCATATGATGAGCTCTACAATAGACTAGGAATAAGAGAAGGTGAGAAAGATATGTTTAAACTTGCAAAAGTAAAAGAACAGAAGGGTAAGAATGTAGATCATGTTAGGTGCATTAGAAGCGACGATCAAAGGGTATTAGTCAAAGATGATGAGATCAAAAAAATGTGGGAAACGTACTTTCAAAAATTGTTAAATGACAATGGATTTAGAATATAGGGATTGAAAATACCATAAATCTAAATAAAATTGGATATTATATATATATATATATATATGAATGTAGGATTAGAATACCCGATGTGAAAGAGGCCCTGAAAAAGATGAAATAAGGAAAGGCTATGGGGCCCGATGGTATACCAGTAGAGGTTTGAAAGCATATGGGAGATATGGGGATAGTTTGGTTGACCAAGTTGTTTAACAAGATTATAAAATCAACGAAAATGCCTGATGAATAGAGGAAAAGCTCTATTGTACCAATTTATAAGAGTAAAGGAGACATACAGAGATGCGCTAATTATCAAGGGATCAAACTTATGAGCCACACTATGAAACATTTTGAAAGAGTGATTGAGAAGAGGCTACGGCATGAGACAAGTGTATCAGAGAATCAGGTTGGTTTCATGCTTGGGAGGTCTACCATGAAAGCTATTTTCTTACTAAGACAATTGGTAGAGAAATATAGGGAGAGGAGGAAAGACCTTCACATGGTCTTCATTGACTTAGAGAAAGCTTATGATAGAGCCCCTAGAGAGTTAATATGGAGGGTGTTGGGCGAGAAAGGGGTTTCACAGGGATATATAGACATAATTAAATATATGTATGAGAGAGCAGTAACAAATGGTAAGACCACTAGTGACGAGACCGGTGATTTTCCTATCACTATAGGATTGCACCAAGGATCGGTATTGAGTCCATACCTTTTCATGTTGGTTATGGATGAGTTGACAAAACATTTGCACGAGAAGATTTCCTGGTGCATGCTATTTGCAGATGATATAGTCTTACTTAATGAGACAAGGGAAGGTATAAATACAAAGCTAGAGTTATAGAGAGAAGCATTAGAATCTAAAGGATTTAAAATCAGCCGAACTAAGACAGAATATATAAAATGCAATTTTAACAAGGAGAGTAGGAGTGGAACGCCAGTCAAGATTGATAACTAAGAAGTCCCCGTAAAATACCACTTTTGGTACTTAGGATCAATGATTCATGAGGGTGGAGAGATTGAGAGATTGAGAGGTAGGTTACCCATAAAATCCAAGAGGATTGGAACAAATGGAGATGTGCATCCGGAGTTTTGTGTGATCGGAGGGTGCCACTCAAACTAAAAGCAAAATTCTATAAGATAGCCATAAGGCCAGCCATGCTCTATAGATCAAAGTGTTGGGTAGTTAAGGAACATCATGCTCATAGGATGAGCGTAGCAGAAATGAGGATGTTGAGATGAAGTTGGCTCCGACATTGCTGGCACAGTGCCTAAACTAATGTTGAATGACTTATCTTTTGGTTGAACATTAAACAAAAACAAAAAGGAAAACTGAAATGTTATTTCAAAATCTGATGTGAACATTGTTTAAGACACACTTCATTTTAAGATGTGATGGAAAGAAGAAATAGCAGCAGTCAGCATTTGTAAGAATTAGCAACCTCAATTCAAAGAACATGTTTGGCCAACTCGAGGAGGAGGTTCTGCATCAATTATTTTTTGGTCTTTATGTTTTATACAATATATACATGTGTATAGCAATGTCATATAAAAAATAAAAAATAAAAAGAACGGAAGCCCAGTGCACAAAGCTCCCGCAATATGCGGGTCCAGGGAAGAGGTAGACCACAAAGGGTCTATAGTAATGATCATATAATGGATGTTATATTCTATGTAGTTAGAGGCGCGAAGCGCACCTAGGCGCAAGAGGATGCAATTGGAGCCTGGGGCACTGAAGCACAAGGCACAAATTTACATATTTAATAATTAAAAAATAGCCAAAATGCTAAAAATCTTTAAAAAAAAAAATCCTAAAAATCTTAAAAAATGTATGAAAACATAGAAACATAATTCTATGATGAAATATTATATAAACATGCAATTTTTTATGAACAAAATAATATATAAGATTTTTTTTTTTCAATTTCTGTAATTGTTATTTTTGGAAAAAATGACAAAAAAAATGTAAAATACAAAAATAGCATGAGAAAAACATCACACATGAAGACACATGCATAGGAAAGCTATATATGTGGATAGAAATATGTTTTAACTATGCAATTTCTATAACTGTTATTTTCAGAAAATTTGAAAAAACAACAACCCTAAAATACAAAAAAAGCATGACAAAAACATCACACATGAAGACACAAGCATGGGAAAGCTATATATGTGGACATAAATATGTTTTAACTAATAAACAAAAAAACAAAATTTTTTCCAATTTCTTTAACTATTATTTTCAAAAAAATTGGAAAAAAATCCTAAAATACAAAAAAAGCATGAAAAAAACATCACACATGAAGACACATGCATGGGAAAGCTATATATGTGGATAGAAATATGTTTCAATGAAGAAATACAAAAAAAATGATTTTTTTTTAAATTTCTGTAGCTGATATTTTCAAAAAAAACTAAAAAACCTTTAAGAAAAACTCAAATCTAGAGCACAGAAGCATAAAACTCAAATGGAATGTTTGTTTATACATATAGAACAAGAGCCCATCAAGATTTATCTAAAAAAGTTAACAAAAAACAAAATATTTGCATAAACAGTACTGTTTTTTTTACGTTTTTTAACAAAAAATGTAAAAAGATGGTAAGATTCATGAATCCATACCTTTTCTATGAAAGATTGAAGAGGAATGGTTGTTTTCACCTTCTCAGCTCTTAGGAATAGTCAAAATAGGGTTAGAAGATGAAAAATTTTTTTAAAAAAATCTACGCATACGACATAACAGGTAATCTGTTGCACCTGGAGTCAGAGGCGCGCCTGAAATGAGGCTCCAGGTGCACCCAGCCGTGCGCCTCTGTTCCTATGTTGCTTGCACCCTCCCAGGCGCACCACTCTCGCCTTGCGCCTAGGTGCGCCTATAACTAGACAGGTTATATTTTCACTCGAAAAATATGAACTACCAAAAGTACATACGGGGTTCACCCCTTCCAATGATCCAAACCATTAGGCCATTCTATGGATAAGCCATGCACCAAAATTCGAATCCATTAGAGTCCAGCCCTCAGATTTATGAATATAACTGGATGGTTAAAAACTAAAATATGAACTGTCAACATTCATTAAAATTCTTTACAAATCGAAGGCCATCATTTAACAGTAGAATCTTATGCATGACTCATACATAACCTGCCATAAAAAAAACTGCTTGGGTCATTGAAAGGTGGCCCACTTGTACTTTTGCTCACTATTTTTGCTAAAAAGAATACAAGCATCCATCACACACGCACACACATGTCATGTCAATCCAGACTTTCTCTACAAAGACAATGTCATGTACATTCACAAGTTATGTCAATCCAGACAATGTTCTTACAAACACAATGTCATGATTTATGACCTCTACCCACCAAATTCAACAGCTGTCATCTACATAAAATGCTAGGAAAGAGGAAGGATGAATGTAGTCCCAGAAAGTTAATGAGCAAACAGAATGCTAGCCAGACCAAAGTCATGACACATAAAGGAAATGGAAACATCATTTCCATGTCAGTGTAAGGAAACAGATTTGGTCCACCACTGATGAAACAAATGTTATCCATACTGAATAGCATATCCAAACCCAACTTGTTAAACAATATCTTAGAGCATAATGCACATAACTTCTGTTAACATTGCATGCAGAAAACAGAAATTTCTGACCTCAAAACAGTCGAACCTATTGCTTCAGATGAAGTACTTAAATCCATTTTAATTGGATGATGCCACCCATTGAAGCTACCTGCTACCTCCACAATTCCACCATTTCCCTGATATTCTATCTGAACCTGTTTCCATCAAGAAATAGTTGATCCATTAGCTGAGAAATGATAACAGAATGTTAACAAAAGTCAGCATTCAATGCTCAAAAATTAGAGTTATTAGCATATAAATAAATAGGAGAAAACCTGAAATTCAAAGGAAGTAGAGATGTGTTCTAAGGCAAAAAATTTACCTCTTTCAGTTCAGAAAGACTTTCCTCCACTGCTTGTAGTTCAGCATCTTTTTCTGAAATAGTTCTTTGAGCATGGCCAATCTCAGTTTGCACCTTGTTTTGCAGGAAGGATAAGGCTAGCTGAAGGAATAGAAAAGGAAACCAATCATGAACACATAACAGTACATGTCATCAATTAACTCACGTAAGAGACACAGAGTTTTGCAAACAGAGGGCTGCAGGACATGTTGGTGTTCTGAACTACTTAACTGTGTACCAACTTTTAAGGATTCTGATGAGTGGATAATTTTAGCCATGTTTCAACTTTTCCAACCAAGTACTACAGAGACATCATAGAATTGTTCATTTGTAATGCCAAATGTCACCTAAACCCTTCTGAATAGTCACAAAGAGTGGGAAGAAAAACAAGTCCTACCTACCAACAGTTTACTACTACTAAATATGTCTGAAAGTATAAGGTTCAAACATCACACTTTGACATTGCACTGTCAGAACACAATTTTAGTAGGCTTATTGCGGTGAGGAAATGCATTTGGCAGCAAACATTTTTTGAAAACCATAAGTACTCTAAACCAAAATGATTGGATCCAGAAAAGAAAGAAGTGTTTCATCTCCCTGGTGGGAAATAGATCAAGGTACTCTTCAACGGAAGTCTTAGAAACAACAATCCACTGCTCAATAAGGCCTATGGATCCTATGGATCCAAATTAGTCGTTGCTCCTAAATACTATTTGTGGCTTGAAAGATGTAAACAAGATTATTTTATTTAAGAAGCTATTCCAAGACATGCTACCTCAGATCCTAGAGGACTGGCTGTTTGGAATTCGGTTTCTACTTGAAGGAAATGTCAGTCAATTAGGATGTCAGAGGAATACTTTAATTAATTAGCTGATGTCAAATATCTCTGACTTGGACTGAAGAAGGAAATGATTTGATCTTTTCCCACCTTAGGTCATATCTTGTTAAAACTCGTCATTGAAGACTACTATTTAAGGGGAAAATGCTTCATCTCCTTCCTTGCATTTTGAGAGTGAAAACAATTTAGCTAAAGCTTCCCGACCTATTGCAGAGCTTCTGGTAGTATGTTTTGGATAAAAGAAGTCTCTCATATGCATAAAAATTCATATTATTGAAGTTCCATTGAGGCTTGACTGCTTCAATGTGAATCTCTTTCCTCCCCTATTCTTGACTGGAAAGAAATCTATAAGGATCTATGGCATACTCAAACAGATCACCAGGTTGGGTACCAGTCATAGTTGTTAACGGTTAACATTGATGGTGTAGAAAAATCAAGTACTGACTCATCTAGTTTATGGGATTTGCTTTTGTGGGTTCAATAGGGCATGCCCATAACACTGGAACACTAAGATAAATCTGTCTGAAGTGGATGTTCTTGAAGGAATTTTGTCTATTAAAATTTTGAATGAGATGTGCCCTAAACTGGCAATTCTCAAAAATTCGTTTGAGTAATGGAGGATGTCTTAAAAGATTATGGAGTGCCAGACATCTCATATTTGGGACAAGGCCTTAATGATGATGAGACATCTCATATTATCCAAGAAATAAACCTGTAGACAGTTACTGCTGAGCTGGGGACCGGCATCGGCGGAGTTTTGCACAAAATAGATTGACAGGACTTAGCGGTTAAAATAGCAAATGGCCTAGTCAAACAGCTTTAAAAAAGGACAAAGGAGATATAACTGATTGAACACATCCAGTCAGAATAAAACTATTCAGACAGATTAAACAATTCAATGGATAACAGAATGAACCATACGGATTGGTCAATAAGACAGGTCGGAGTGGATTATATAAGAACCAGGCAAGCAGGGCAGATAGGTGGAGCTGATCAATCACATGAAAGAGAACTAACAAGGAGATCAGCCAATTGGATAGAATACAATGGGATGGATTGGACTGATCGAGTCAAAGAAACAGATCAATCGGAAGAACTTGATAAAAGTAGTTAGATGTATTGGAATATCAGACCAGATCAGATAACACCAATCTGATAATTGAACAAATGCATACTTGCAGGACTAATCAGGTGAGTAGAGAGATTTAATGAACTGAAAGGAAAGTCACATAACTAGATGCTCGCATTTTCTTCTCACATAACATAATAGGGAGCACACCTTCTTATCCCTTTTGTAATTAGAAATTGTATTACTATAATGATTTGCTTCAAGTTAAGGTGAAACCCATAATCAGACAAGTATCTCATTCTTTCCAGATAACCTAACAAGCATGGACATCAAATGGTGATATCCCAAAATTCTCCTTATGAACTAAATTCATAAAATCCCTGCAAGAAATGAACATTCTAAACAGAAAGTCTTTATCCGGAAGGAGGTCACTACAGTAATACTGTAGAACTTTTAAGCTCTCTTTAACTTTTCTTTTGCAACTACTTGATCCTGTTAAGATTTTAGCTGTAGCCTTCACTCTTGTCCGAGCTCGTCTGAGAGCTAAATTTGCCTCAATTTCTCATCTCTTGCCTTCAGCTCTGCTAAAGTTGGCTTCAGCTATTTCAAAGCTTACTAACAGACTTAAGCAACCTCGAATTTTTCAAATACAATGGGATGACCTATTCAAGAGAATGAGGTGAAATATACATCTGGCAGCCATAAGTTTCAACAAGCAAATATAGTCATCTCTGTTTGTACGTGTTTTCTAACAGCAACTGTGACCTACATCAACATGAAATTGGCCATTACAAAGGAAGGAAAAGTGAGCCCCAGATGCATGATAGAAATCAAGGGCTATGTTGTTCCTAAAGAAGTACACAATAGAGATAATCACTTCTAATTTTAACTCTCATGTTTATAAAATGAAGAAGCAGATCTATCATGAGCTTAAGGAAAGTCTTCACTGATTTAAGAGAAACAGATTACCAGTGATTTCTATGCAACAATTCTTACTCAATATACATAACCATTTACATCCCGCTTAAGGAAGGTCAATAAAAAGATAATCAGTATTTCTGTATTCTAGATGGGAATCATTTAGATAGAGGAAGAATTATACGACGCAAGCAGTCTTATTGTGGTTGCATCATAGGCACCTAAAAAATGGCTTGTGGACCCACTTTTCTTATGTTTTTTCATGGTCCAAACTGTTCCTCTGATTTGGCTCACCTCAATTGTCCTGGTTACCAAAGATTTCATCTAACCAACATCTCTAAGTCCTTCATTTTTTTACCTTTTCGAAGCCTAAAAAGAATACTTTTGGAGCTTTTCTATGTTCCACTATCCATTTTTTGGCTTCAAAAGGTCAAAAGGTGAAGGATTTAAAAATGTTCCTTAGATGAAATCTTTGGTACCCAGGATATCAGAGGGGAGCTGAATAAGATGAACAGTTTGGATCATGAAAGAAATAAGAAAAGTGGGCCTGCTGACCACTTTCGGGGATGCCTATGATGCAACCACACTGAGACCGGTTGCAACATATAATTCCTCCAGATAGAGAGAGTTATAATACCAATATGGGAATAGCATCCATACCTTCTCACTCTCAATTTGTTGCTTTAACTGATACAATTCCAATTCCTTTTGATGCTAAGTCCATGGAAGACAATGCCATAGAAATTGTTAGAATATACATAGATAGATTCACCAACAGCATACCAGATCAACTAGCAAAACTAAATATTAGTAGAAGGTAGTACCAGCATTGCTTTCAGACAATTAATTTCAACTTGGTTGTCCCTCTTGCTGCCCTGCTTACCCTATAGCAAAGTATTTAAAATATACAGAATCAACAATTTAAATCAAATATATGTTTTGACCTTGTATGCCGACTACTACCTCAACACCTATGTCCTGATTGCCTGCCCCTTCCTGTGATGGACCATCATCCCTATTATCATTAGTACAGAAAAATTCACTTAGACAATGACACAAGCTCAAACATTGCAACATCAATAAGACTTGATAAACATACTCAAACCAAAAGAAATTACAAATAACATAATATAGTGACAAATTGTAAGAATTAATGAGAAAGAACTTACATGGAATGAAACATACAATATACACATCTTATTATATATGTCACACTTGATGATATTTTATCTTTTCTGTTGTTGTTAAATTTTGTAAACATGACTTTTAGGCAATGAATTATTTAGAATTGAATCCAATGTTCTCCCCTCTCCCTGGTCTCCTCTCTAGCTCATCTTTCCATAGATTATAGATCTTTTCTTCATACCTTGTAAAGAAGATTCAAGATTATCAAAAGAAGATCAACAGAGAACGAGAGCAGAAAGTAGAGTGAACCCTAAAGCTTTGCTAAGTAGAATTTATTTCATGTGCTCACAATATGTAATATCTTAAGGAAGAAAAATATGCCCTTAAGTGCAGAATAAAAGCTTGACATTTTGTGTTCTACAAAAATGAAATGACAAATTGGTGAAAGACCCAGTTCTTCTAAATCAAGAAACAAACGGAATCTTTATGTAGACTTTCAGAGCAATAAACTATTATAAAAACAGTAATGGTATTTTCATGAGACAAAAATCTAAATGTCTGCCTAGTGTTGGTAAGTATATTCATATCATTTTTTCCTGGGTACACTATAATTTATTTTGTAATACTTGCTACAATGACGAATGCAAGGTCAACAGTGATCAAACAGCATGGGAATCTTGTAACCTTCACAAATGTATTCACCAAAATAATGGAAGCACTATGCCAAATTGCAGCATGAAGTAATGATCAAGAAAATTTATAAATATAAGCTGGTTCAACTGACTCCGGCAAGAAAGCAATTTCTGCTCCATTGATGACTCAAGGAAACCATAATGATTCTTACAGACTAACCTGTGAGAGTTGTCTTCCTTGGAACAAAGATCAATTTGTTTGGAAGCCACATGGCCTGTATCCAATTTTGCAACAGTACTATTCCCAATAGACTGAGCCAAAGATTCAACTTTGACGGGGCCCCCATATTCAATTTCTATGTTGTCAACCATTTGTGGACATCTCTCACCTGTATCAGCAGTACTTTTGTAACTGACATTTGTATCTAAGTGTCTGGATGTCTTCAACAACCAGAACAGCTATAGAATGATAAGCAATATTTTGTAAGGCAACTACATAATTCAGGCCTGGAATCAGGTAATCCAAACCATGAAAAAAATTTATGACATGAAAATTAAAAATACAGAATAGTCTGTGATGAATCAAAGAACCTATGTACACTTAGTAGCATGGTATCCTTTTTCCCTCTCAAACAATATGGATACTATTGCATGCATAGTGATCAGATAACTTCGAAGAGATTCCACAAAAAATGCCACTTTTGGTGATAAACTAAACAGTTACATGAAGAACCAAAACTACTTAATAGCAATTGTCAAGCAAGTCTAGTAACAGAAACCAAAAGTATGAAGAAAGCCGAGAGAGAGGTTTGACTGGAACTGAGTTAAACATTCATGGAATTACATGAAAATTTTGTAAATTAGGAATCCCAATACCCTTCAGTAGTCAATACTGTTGAGGTCACCAGGATTCTAATTGTTTAGAACTTCTGAGTTATCTTGGTAGGAATTTGATATCTTCATTCCATCCCAGCAAACTTCCTTTTTACAAAGAGATTGTGATGTCTATCTATTGGATCACAGGTCTTTTCATTACTTCCCATATGTGGTGCATAATTTCGTTCAATGTAGGTAGTGGCTACAATCAAATCAATGTAAAACAGAGGGTGCAGTGCATTTTTTGTCCCTGGTATGTAGGAGTGAAGAAATAGAAATTCAAGAAATAGACACAAGTAATTTATTTCTTTAAGGTGTGAACCCCAAAAAATCTTATAAACGCTTCAAAAATTGAATAAGAAGCGTCAATATCTCTTAAATTTCTTCTATCAATCCAAAGGACACCAACTAACTCCTCTGATGCCAGTCCCAAGCCCAGATGAAAAAGGAGGGGAGTCTTGCATCAGGTGCCAGTAGGCAAAGAAGAAGTTGAAGATGACTTTGTTATTTCTTTCCTACTTGCAAATGAATATGCATTTGTATATTAGTTTGTATGTAAGAAATGAAAATGACAATCCACTTCTCTGTGTTTGGTCTTTTCATGGAAAATGGGATTAGATGCAATATATAAGGCTGCTTGATTATCACATATTAGCTTCATACTTCCATCCTCTCCGAATTTCATCTCCTGGAATAGTTGTTTCAGCCAAATAAGTTCACATGTTGCTAAAGTCATAGCTTGATACTCAACTTATGCACTTGATCTGGCAACTACATTTTATTTCTTGCTTTTCCAAGATACTAAGTTACCTCCAACAAAAACACAATATCCTGAGGTAGAATGCCTGTCTGAAGGAGAACCAGCTTAGTCAGCATCTGTGTACCCAACAATTTGAGTGTGGTCTTTATCTTCATATAACACACCTTAACTTGGTGCTCCTTTAATATATCGAAGACTGCGAACCACAGCATCCCAATGACTATCACACGGTGACTATAGGAATTGACTGACTACACTTACAGGAAAAGAGATATCTGATCGAGTAATGGTGAGATAATTCAATTTACCCACAAGTCTCCGATATCTTCAAGAGTCTACTAGAGGCTCCCCCTGTCCTGGTACAAGCGTAACATTCGGGTCCATGGGTGTGTCCATGGGCTTACAATCTAACATGCCAGTCTCTTCCAAGATGTCTAAAGCATATTTTCTTAGTGAAATGGCAATACCTATACTAGATTGATTTACCTCAATTCCCAGAAAATACTTCAATTTTCCCAGGTCTTTAGTCTGAAAGTGATGGAAGAGATGTTGTTTAAGCCTCTAAATGCTATCCTGATCACTGTCTGTGATGACAATGTCATACACATAGACCACTAGATAGATACACTGACTCGAAGAGTTGTGTTGATAGAAAACATAATGATCTGCTTCACTCCGAAGCATTCCAAATTCCTGAATAACAGAGCTAAATAGTCCAAACCATGCTCGAGGAGATTGTTTCAAACCGTATAGTGAACGGTGCAATTTGCACACTAAACCAGAATCCCCCTGAGCAACAAAGCTAGGTTGTTGCTCTATATAAACGTCCTCTGCTAGATTACCATGAAGGAAAGCATTTTTAATATCCAACTGGTAAAGAGGCCAATGCCGCATAGCAGCCATGGAGAGGAATAATCAAACAGAGGCAACCTTCAATCTGAGTATAGCCCTTAGTAACTCGGGGGGCTTTAAGTTGATCAACTTGTCCATCAGGATCCATCTTAACAGTATGTATCCAATATTGAGAAAAAATTGAGAAAATTGTAGTCACAAGAGATGATATAAATGGCATGAACACACTAAGGAAAAGATACCACACGAATTCCAAATCAAAGACTTAGAAGCATTAAAATACTTCTTAGGAATTGAGGTAGACGAGTCCAAACAAGAAATCTTCATTTCCCAAAGGAAGTATGTACTTGATTTGTTGGAAAAAATGGGCCTCGCAAGGGGAAAACCAATAAAAAAAAGGGCAGCCCTGTTGCACGAAGCTCCCGCCTATGCAGGGTCCAGGGAAGGGGCGGACCACAAGGGCCTAAAGTAGGCAGCCTTACCTTGAATTTTTCAAGAGGCTGTTTCCATGCCTTGAACCCGTGACCTCAAGGTCACATGACGACAACTTTTACCATTGCACCAAGGCTCGAGCAGGGAAAACCAATAAGTGCTCTAATTAAGACCAACAAAAATCTTGAGCTGAATCAAGGTGAGGAGGTGGTAGATAAAGGACAATACCAAAGATTAGTGGGGAAACTAATATATCTACCACATACAAGCCTAATATAGCATTTGCAATAGGGCTAGTGAGCCAGTTCTTGCAAACCCGGAGAAAGAACATATAGAGGCAGTGTATAGAATATTAAAATACTTCATATCATGTCCTGAAAAGTATTTTATATTCTAAGCAAGAGAGTATGGAAGTAGAAGCCTACACAAACTCAGATTGGGCGGATCTGTCATTGATAGGAGGCCCACCACAACTAACTGTGCATTCCTTTGGGGCAACCTGATCTTGTGGAAAAGTAAGAAACAGAAGGTTGTGTCTTGCTTCAATATAGAAGCGGAATTTAGAGCAATGGCAGTGAGGGTGTGTGAGTTATTGTGAATAAAAATTATATTGAAAGACTTGAAGATTCCAAATAGAAATGCCTATGAAGTTATACTATGAAAACAAGGCAGCTATATTTATAGTGCATAATTCAGTGCAGCATGATGGAACCAAACACAGAGAGATTGACGGGCACTTTATCAAGGAGAAAATATGGAGGCTGGTACAAAATATTAAAAAATCATGTCTCAAAAAAGTACTTTATATTCTAAGCAAGAGAGTATGTAAGTAGAAGCCTACACATACTCAGATTTGGCCGAATCCATCATTGATGGGAGGTCCACCACAGGTTACTGTGCATTCATCTGGGGCAACCTGATCTTGTGGAAAAGTAAGAAACAAAAGGTTGTGTCTCGCTTCAGTGTAGAAGCAGAATTTAGAGCAATGGCAATGACGGTGTGTTACTGAGGATAAAAATTATATTGAATGACTTGAAGATTCCAAATTGAAGGGTCTATGAAGTTATACTATGACAACAAGTCAGCTATATCTATAGTGCATAATTCAGTGCAACATGATAGAACCAAACACATAGATACCGACGGGCACTTTATCAAGGAGAAGATAGAGTCAAGGGAGATGATGCCATAGGTTCCTAATGAAGAGGCAACTTGACGATATATTGACAAAGGGGATAGACAGCAAGTCCTATGGGACGATTGTAGACAAGTTGGGAATGGTAAATATCTATTCACCAAGTTGAGGGGGAGAATTGGAAAGCTAAGATACTTTTAGATATTAGTACCAGCTTATGAAATTTACAGTTAGCATATTTGGAGGATTTCTATTTTGGAATTATTGAGATAATATAGTATCTCCTTAAATCCCTTATAGATCCACACTTAACTGCCTCAACCCACTATAGTTTTACCAGGTGGCAAAGGAACCAAGTCCCAAGTACCATTCGTATGCAAAGCAGTTATTTCATCTACCATGGCTCGTCTCCACCCAGGATGTGAAAGAGCTTCACTGGTGCTTTGAGGAGCAAAAATAGAGGACAAGGAGGAAACAAATGCATAATAGGGTGAATATAATCGTGGTAACTCAAAAAATTATAGATAGGATGAGGATTAAGAGCAGATCGATCACCTTTTCGAAGAGTAATAGGCAAGTTGTCAACCGAATGCGGGGGTGAAGTAGGCGAAGCCGGTGGGACAGGGAGATTGTCATCAGGGACTTCAGTGGAACCTGCAACAGCTTCATGAGGAGGCTACGATGATAAACTTGAAGAGGACGAGAGACATCATCCGCAAGCATGGAAATATAGGGAAGAGGTAAAATTTCAGAAATGGAGAGTGGCTCAACAATGGATGAGAAGAATGGTGACTGCTCAAAGAAAGTTACATCTGTTAAGAGAAGATATCGATTAGTGTCAGGAGAATAACAATGACACCCCTTTTGAAGCCTGGAATATCCCAAAAAAATGCATTTTGTGGCCTTGGCGGAAAGCTTATCTTGCCCAAGTGCAAGGTTCTGTACAAAATAAGTACATCCAAAAACATGAGGAAGAAGATAAAGAGGTTGTGTGGGGAAGAGAATGGAATGGGGAATTTGATCATGCAACCCAGAAGAAGGCATATGATTAATTAAGTAGCAAGCAGTGAGAACAGCATCCCCCTAGAAACGAAAAGGAACATGACTGTGAAGAAGTGTGGGCTATCTCTATGAGATAACGATTTTTGCGTTCAGCTACTCCATTTTGTTGAGGAGTATGGGCACATGATGACTAGTGAAGAATTCCTTGTTGAGACATAAAAGAAGAAAAAGGTGAAGAAAAATATTTAATGCATTGTCACTACATAAAACACGGAAAGCAACATTAAATTGAGTTTGAATTTCAGCACAAAATTTCTTTAAAATTGAGAATAATTCAGATCGATTCTTCATAAGAAATAACCAAGTACATCGAGAATAATCGTCAATAAAAGTTATAAAGTACTGAAAACCCAAACTAGAAATAGTACAACTAGGACCCCAAACATCAATGTGGACAAGTTCAAAGGGGGATATAGCCCGATTATTGAGATGCTTTGGAAACAAGATACGAGTATGTTTTCCAAGTTGACAAGACTCACACTTAAGAGACAACAAAGTAGAAAAATGAGGGACCATCTTTTGAAGTTTGGAGAGACTAGGATGGCCCAAACGAGTGTGAATAAGAGCAGGAGAATCAGTGGAGATGCAAGCGCTAGGAGCTGCAGTGATGTGAGATGGTAAAGGCCTTGAGACTCACGCCCTGTACCAATCGTCTTCCCCGTACCCCTATCCTGCAAGATTACAGATTTATTAGAAAAAGTGAGAGAGCAATTAAGAGTGTAGGTCATTTTACTGATGGAAATAAGATTAAATGGACACTTAGGTACATAAAGTACAGAGGTGAGAGGAAGAGTAGGAAGGGGATGAGCCAAACCAATTCCTTTAGCTACAGTTTTAGAACCGTTGGCTAGAGTGACAGTAGGTAAAGTAAAAGAACAAGGGAGGAGAAAAGGTGTTTGTTACCAGATATGTGATCAAAAGCTCCAGAGTCTAGAATCCACGGGCTAATAGAAGAAGATTGAGTAAAGCAAACACTAGGATTACCAGTTTGAGCGACGAAAGCAACAGAAGATGACTTGGCTGCTTGATACTAGAGGTACACATCATAATCATTACCAGTCAGGGTAATATTCTGAGATTTAGAACCCTCAGATGAGTCAGGTAATTGGGTGTTAGATGACTGGACAATATTAGCAGTGCGAGGAGGTCGCCCATGTAGTTGGTTACACCGATCCCGAGTGTATCCAATCTTATTACAATATGTGCACTGAGGACGTTGTCCTCGGTTATGACCACCACCATGGCCGCCTCTAGTGTTTGCTTGAGAAACCAAAACTGAGGAATCTGAAGGGCCATCAAAAGTAACGGAGTAGAGGAGATAAGCAACAAGCGAGAAAATACTTCATCCAATGAGGGCATAGAAGGGCTAGCCAGAATTTGATCTCTGATGGATTCAAAGTCAGGGCGGAGCCCAATGAGAGTCAACACCATGAAAAACTTATCGGTATGTGTTTGTTGGGCTTCTACACCATTAATAGGAGGCATCAGAGATAAGAACTTCTCCTTAAGGGATGCAATCTTTCCTATGTTAGTCGAAAGATCCATGTCCTGTTGTTTAACATAAACAATGTCAGAAACAACTTTGTAAAAACATTGAATATCATTCATGTATAAGCCCTTGGCCTAGGTCCAAATTTTGAAACATGTTTTATAGGCGTGAAGATGATGTAAAGCTTTGGGATCCACGGATTTCCATAATAGACTGCATAATTGTGCATCAATCGTTTTCCATTGCCCTTTGTCTGCAGCTGAAATATCTTCCTCTTTCTTGACCAAATGGTCTTCATAACCTTGGCCCATAAACCATAATTCCACAGAGGCAGACCAAGATAGGTAACTACCAATTAATTTCTCCAACGTAATAATAGGAGATCCAAAAATTACAAAAGTGAAAATACCATTTTTAATAGCCATGATTACTTACCTGGGTGGTCTGCGGCGAAGATCGGAGGCAACAACAATCTGGAGGCAGTAGCAGTGATCTGGGAACGCCATAGATGACAGAGGGGTGGCCGATAAAGAAGCACGGTCGCCAAAGGAATTGCCGGAATGGATACACGGCCAAACCAAAAAACAAAGAGAAGGTAGATAATTAGGGTTTCTCTTATGGCTTTGATACCATGTTAAAGTGGAGCCAACAGAGAGAGAGAGAGAAACCCTTAGAATGGGTGAATGTGTGTTGGTGATTTTGCACACCTCACACTTAACACATATATATACTAAACAAGGATAGTTACATGCTCCTAACTGTACAACGTGGGACTAAAAATAAACAAAACTAAGACTAAGGCTAAGTAAAGCTATACAATACTATGCTATATTCAACACTCCTAATGGATATGTGGCACAACAAAGTAATTTTCTCATCTGGTTCTACCCTTTTGCTAAAGTGATATTTTTATAAATGTATGCATGCATCAGTGCTTGATTTTAACTGCATTAAGAAAAAGCTTCACATGCATCACAGTTCAGTTACTTGATCAATTACAACTAGACACAATGAGATGATGTTTTAAGTTAGAGGATGTCATAGTTACTTTGGATCATGTAGAAGCCCATTTACCGGTTAGGGAAATTTAACTGTATGCTGTAAGAATTAAAAGCAGCCTTTGAACTAGCTTTGAACTAAGAAATTGTGTCACCACTGTGGTTTTAGAGAAGAAATAACAGAAATGGGTTGTTGGAGAGCTACATAGAATACAGTTCTTCTAAGGATAGTAACAGAAAGAAACTTATATCAGCCTGGATCTTGCCTTGAACCAGTTTGATCCATTCGGGTTTGACATTGGTTGGCCTTTGAACTAAAACACCTCGCCATGCTCCAAATTAGTAGAGAGCAGCCAATAAGCATGGCACATATAAGGCAGATTGGAAATGAATGTGTAGACACCAAGCCAACTTTGCAATAGCAGCTCCAGTTCTAACTAGGAAAATTTTGAAATTCTCACAAACTCTAAACAGATGACAGAGGATGAAGAGTTGGCCTGCTCATACTTCCATTGCAGTGGTATGCAGTATGTCCGCTGAATATAAGACTAAAAGTTAGAATCTAGAGGAGATCTGTAATCCAATTAAGTGCATAAATTCCTGGATACAATGGATAGATCAGATGTTAAATCACTGATTATGAAACTATGAGATGACATAATCAAGATCTTACAAATAGGCAACAGGAGAAGTAAGCATAACATCAGTTAACTGGTGCAGAATTGGCCATAATATAGCAAACGTATATGATCATATAACTTATAATTCTGTATCATTAGACTTAGATGGTTCGGACATATCCAATGGAGACTGAAAACGGCACTGTTTAGAAGGAGTGAGATGATCCAAGTCAAAATTTCTATAAGGGCAAGGGGAAGGACCAAAAGAATGTGGATAGAAGTGGTGAGAAAAGATATGAAAACATTTGGTATTAAATGAAGTCATGACACTTAATGGAGGGAATGGAAGAACAAGATTCATGTGGCCAACCCTTAATTGGGATAAGGTCTTGATGATGATGATGATGATGTAAGAAATGAAAATCATCTTCAGGTTCTTAAAAGTATGGCAACCCTAACATGACATAAATCGAAAACTAACATTCTCTCATAAGCAACACGCTACATCGGATCCTAGTGCAGTGAAAAATGGGCAATGGTTGCTAGGACATCCCTACAGAAGCAATGCACTACATCTAATCCTGGGTGTAGTGGAAAATGGGTATGCGCTGTTAGAGCGTCCCCTCGGAAGCGACGCGCTGCATCAGAACTCAGGTGCAGTGAAAAGTGAGCATAGGTTCATGTCATGGAGGTCGAGAAGTATGCGAGTAAATAGTATATCTCAAGAGCATAAGATTCATATAGCCACATGGAATATAGGGACATTGACAAGTAAGAGTTTGGAGTTAGTAGATAGGATGAACCTTAGGAGAGTCAACATCGCTTGTCTCCACGAAACCAAGTGGAAAAGGGCTACAACTAGAGAAATCAATGAGTATAAACTCTGGTACATCAAAAAGGATAATAACAAAAATGGGACTAGTAGTGGATAAAGAATTAAAGGATAAAGTTGTGGACATTAAAAGAATCAGTGATAGAATTATAATAATAAAACTTTTTCTAGAAGAGCAAATCATAAATGTTATAAGTGCATACGCACCACAAGTAGGGTTAGAAGATATAATCAAGAGATAGTTTTGGATAGATACTGAGGCAGTTACACAAGAAATTCCCAACACAGAGGGAATATTTATAGGAGCAGACTTAAATGACCATGTAGGAAAAGAAAAGGAAGGATATGATAAGATACATGGAGGCTATGGTATAGGAGAATGAAATGAGATGGGGGAAACTATCCTCGATTTTGCTTTGTCATATAACCTAGCCATTGCAAATACATTCTTTAATAAGAGGGATGAATGCTTAATAACCTTTAAAAATAGACTTCATAAAAGCCAAATAGACTTTTTTCTACGTAGAAATACTAAAAAATCAACGTGTAAGGACTATAAGGTGATACCCGATGAGAGTTTAACCTCACAACATAAGTTAATGGTTATGGATATCTATATTAAAAGATGGAAGAAAGGACATGAACTTAATATGTATCCAAAAACTAAGGGGTGGAACTTAAAAGGAGAGAAAATAACCTCATTCACAAATAAGTTAATGGTAGAAGGAAATTGGAACTATGAAACAGAAGTAAACAAAATGTGGATTAATATTGCTGAGTCTATTAAGAAAGTGGCAAAAGATGTCTTAGGAGTATCTAAAGGTAAAAGGCAATTAGTAAAGGAAACATAATGGTGGAGTGAAATAGGGCAAAAAGTTATTAAATAAAAAAGGATGTGTTTTAAAGCATGGCAGAAAACTAGAAATAATGAAAACTATGAACAATATAAGAATGCTAAAAAGGTTGCTAAGAGACTAGTAAGCGAGGCTAAACTCAAGGTATATGATAAGCTCTATAATAGACTAGGAACAGGAAAAGGTGACAAAGATGTGTTTAAACTTGCAAAAGTAAGAGAATAGAAAGGTAAGAACTTAGATCATGTTAAGTGTATTAAAAGTGATGACCAAAGGGCACTAGTCAAAGATGACAAGATAAAACAAAGGTGGGAAACTTACTTTCAAAAATTATTAAATGACAATGGCTCTGAGAATATAGGGATTGAAAACACTGTAAATCTAAATAACATTGGACATTATAGATAAGAACGTAGGATTAGAATACCTGAAGTGAAAGAGACCTTGAAAAAGATGAAATCAAGAAAGGCCATGGGGCCCGATGGTATACCAATAGAGGTTTGCAAGCATATGGGAGATATTGTAGTAGTTTGGCTGACCAAGTTGTTTAACAAGATTATAAAATCAAAGAAAATGCCGAATGAATGAGGAAAAGCTCTCTTGTACCAATTTATAAGAATAAAGGAGACATATAGAGATGCACTAATTATCGGGGGATCAAATTTAAGAGCCACTCTATGAAACTTTTTGAAAGAGTGATTGAAAAAAGGCTACAGCTTGAAACAAGTGCATTGGAGAACCAATTTGGTTTCATGCCTCAAAGGTCAACCATGGAAGCTATTTTCTTACTAAGACAATTGATAGAGAAATATAGGGAAAGGAGAAAAGACCTCCACATGGTCTTTATGGACTTAGAGAAAGCTTATGATAGAGTCCTTAGAGAGTTAATATGGAGGGTGTTGGGCGAGAAAGGGATTTCGCAGGGGCATACAAACATAATTAAAGATATGTATAAGGGAGCACTAATAAATGTTAAGACCACTAGTGGTGAGACCAATGATTTTCTTGTCACTGTAGGATAGCACCAAGGATTGGCATTGAGCACATACCTTTTCACATTGGTTATGGATGAATTAACAAAACATCTGCACGAGGAGATCCCATGGTGCATGCTATTTGCAACTGATAGAGTCTTACTTGATGAGACAAGAGAGGATGTAAACAGAAAGCTAAAGTTATGGAGAGAAGTATTAGAGTTTAAAGGATTTAAAATCAGCCGAACTAAGACAGAATATATGCAATGCAATTTTACCAAGGAGAGTAGTAGGAGTGGAACACTAGTTAAGATTGATAACCAAGAAGTCCCCATAAAGACTACTTTTTTATTTAGGATCAATGATTCATGAAAGTGGAAAGATTGAGAGGGAGGTTACCCAAAGAATCTAAGCGAATTGGAACATATGGAGATGTGCATCTTGAGTTTTGTGTGATCAGCAAGTGCCACTCAAACTAAAAGAAAAATTATATAGGATGGCTCTAAGGCCGACCATGCTCTATGGATCAGAGTGTTGAGAAGTTAAGAAAAATCATGTTCATAGGATGAGCATCGGGAAAATGAGGATGTTGGGATGAATGAGTGGCATGACAAGAAAGAATAAAATTAGGTTAGGGGAAAATTAGTAGCACCAATAGGTAACAAGATGAGGGAGATTAGACTTAAATAGTTTGGACATGTCCAAAGGAGACTAATAACGACACCGGTTAGGAGTAAAGCAATGCAAATAGAAGGTTTTAAAAGGGCAAAGGGAAGGCCCAAGAAAACATGGATAGAAGTGGTGAGAAAAAATTTAAAAACTTTGGCACTAAATGAACGCATGGTACTTGATAGAAAGAAATGGAGGAATAAGATTCATGTGGCCAACCCCTAACTGTGATAAGGTCTTGATGATGATGATGATGAATCCAAAGTACACCAACTTTGCTTCTGAACGATTTGGGTTATCATTTGATAAACAAGACCATGACTAAAAAAATTGAACTCTAAAACAATCCCACCTTGATTCTGAATCCAATGCCTCGATGAACTAATTTCAGATTTGGAAACCTTAAAGTTTCTTAAGAAAAGACGTCCTAAAGTCATGGCACAACAAGGGCCTCTCCTTTGGTAGGTCACTGGTTCAAGGTGCCCTTGGGTCTGTGCATTCAACAACAATCCCCACTAGAAATAGTAATTTGCAACTCTAAAGAACCTTTAATATCTCAAGCCACTAACGTAACCATCCACAAACTATCCCTCCATATATCCTACTCTTCATAACTAAAATAAAGATCATAATGAAGTGGAGAATGCTGTGGTCTATACTCTATAGCATGTTAAATTCTTGAGTAATTAGCTAATGATTGGAAACACTTATTTCTATAAGCTATTATCTGATATCCGTTTTTGAATATAACAATGCTATATGGTAAAGGCTGTTTCTAATATCAGTTTATCCGTTCTTGGAAACAGAATGGTGTTTGGAAAACAGCAACAGTGTATACAAGTTATATAAACCTGTCTACCTGGTAACCTATTTATTTATTATAGAACCCAGTCTTTCCCATAGAAGCAGTCATGAGGGCATGTATTGCCCATAGAAAGTAACAATCACACAAAGGCCTTGCTATATGGAATACTACTCCTAATTTCCCTTAACTCATTCGGTCCCAACAACTCCATTAAGTTCATCAAATAATGAGTATATGTACTCCCAACGACGACATATTTCATACCTAGATCGCCCTTGGATGCTCACAAAATAGTTAAGCACTATAAGTAAATATCAAATAAAATAAACCAAATTCACATTTCATTGAGTTGGTAGCTACTTGCCTCAAGGTAGGGATCCCACACTTCATCTAGTGCTACCACTGTACCAATTGTGTGGTCCAAATGAAACTCGATTCTTTGGATAAGCCTTTTAAATTCATAGTACTTCATCTTTACCCTAACCATCATGTTTTTCATTTGATTAGGGCTATATTGGTTCCCAGCTCTCTGAAGAAATTTTGTGTGAATTATTTTACTTGCTGCTTCGGAAAAAGTTCTTTACTGAAAATGGCCTGTGTAACCTCTTCTAGCATCAAATCAAGATACAAATCTATTTCAAAATTAGTCCACTGAGCAAGACAAAGCATCTGGAGGGAGAATGTGTTAGTAATGAGTCAAAATTTTGTCTAATGAGCTTGGTCAAATCAAGATACACACTAATTTAGTTGAAATAGACCTCATAAAAACATCCATGTATGAACATAAAGAACGTCCACCATGTATGCATTATAATAAGTGCAAATACAAGCATCGAGTAAATAGCTAACATAAAAACACTTGAGGCTCAATCAATCATCCCATCCAATGGAATCCCTGATCTCTATGATAATCTATTGTGGCTGCGGATCATGAATAACATTGTCCTCATCAGGTACATCACAAGCTTCTACATCAAAGTCTCCATTTGCTTCTGGCTTACTTCTTATAAAGTTGTGTAAGATAAGGAGGCATCAATTCAAGTATGGGAAATTGCTTCTTTACCAAACTGAAGCAATGTTCTATGACATTTTGTAATGACCAATGTTTATAGTTGAAGAGTTATCCTCCTTGGGTAGGTGATAGGAAACAAGTTAGACAAGCAGTAATGTGAGGAATTCAATGGGCAATACTCAGTTACAGAGATCTGAATTACAGTAAAGGAGGTTGGCAGATTCAACCTCTGAGATGCGTACAGGAAATGGTTTATCAAGAAGTTCAAGAAGAACAAACAGTTCTAGCTTTCGAGGAGCTAGGCCCTCCCACTAATCCCCTCTGCAACTTAAGTTCTTCCATTCCTTCTAACTGCTTTCCCTTCCTCTTTTATTCCCCCTTCTGCCAGTTGTCCCTGTTCTTTCCCAGTAATGAACTCTCTATTACCTTCTATTATTTCTGTCAGTAACCTTTACCTTCTGTTACTTATGTCAGTAATCTTGTGAATCAGCCTCTTCTTGCATAGAACTTCCTGAATCTACCCTAAGGTGCAGCAGATGTAACAATACCCCACCCTAAAACTGCCACCTTGTCCTCAAGGTGGAAGTCAGGAAACTACATCTTAATGACATCCAGTAGTTCCCATGTGTTGTCATGTTCAGGAAGATCCTCCCATTGTATGAGGATCTCTAACTGTTCCGTATGAGAATGCCAAATGTCCTTGACTGCTGTAGGGTATACCTTATGTTCCAAATCTTCGGATAAGCAAGCTGGTATTGGTTGAGGTGTCAAGGTAGGGGCGGTGGCAGGTTTGAGCTGGGAGACATAGAAGACCGGGTGTAGTTTAGTATGCTATGGTAGCTCTAGTCAATAAGCCACCTCTCCAATCCTTTCAAGTATGGCATATAGCCCATAACAATGGGGGCGCAATTTCTCATTGAGTTGTGTTGACAGCGACTTGAGGCAATAGGGGTTGAAGCTTCAAATAGACATAATCCCTTGGCTAGAAAGTAAGATTACGACAGTGTGAATCTGCCTGATTCTTCATACGAGTTTGGGCTGCCTCCAAGTTTTGTTTTAGTTTTGCTAGAACTGAATCACAAGCAACTACTTGTTGGTTAACCTCTTCCACCATGGATTCCCCACCAGTAAATGTTAGTAGGGTGTGACAGTCACGTCCATATAAGGCCTTGAAGGGTGTAATCCCTGCAGAACTCTGATGAGTAGTGTTATACCAGTATTCTACCCAGCATATCCAAGTGGGCCAAGATTTAGGCTTGTTGCCAATGAAACAAAGTAGATACGTTTACAAACAATGATTGACCACCTCCATCTGTCCATTTGTTTGAGGATGATAAGCTGAGCGCAAATTTAGTGAAATTCCTGCTTGTTTAAAAAAGACCAAAAGTGGGTGATGGAGACACGATCTTTATCTGAGACAATTGACTGGGGATACCCATGTAGCTGATCATTTCTTTGATAAAGGTATGTGCTACATCTTTGGCTGTGTGAGGGTGGCTGAGAAGGAAGAAGCGATTGAATTTGGTGAGACGATAGAGGACAACTAACAATGTGTCAAATCGGTGGGCTTTAAGTAGACCACTAATGAAATCCATGGACAAATCGTTCCAAACCAACTTAGAAATGGGAAGGGGCTGAAGAGGCCCAGCCAGCTTATTAGGAGCATACTTATTCCTTTGACAAATGTCACAAGTAAAAACAAATTTTTGAATATCCTAGCGCATCCCTTCCCAATGAGCACCCTGGAGATGCATTTATAAGTGCGTGTGAAACTGTAACGTCCCCCTCTTGGTGTGGAGTGGAACTCATGTAGGAATGCTGCAATGCGAGGTGAAGATTTTAGAATAACCAGTCTTCCATGGAATAGTAAGAAACTCTGCTTAAGGGTGTAACCTGTGTGACTGTCTTGATTTACTAGGAGATCCTAAGTAGTACTACGAAGCTGAGGGTCATCTTATATCTCATCCATTAGGGAATCCAATTCAGCACATCGAGCAACCGAGATAGCAAGATGTTGGAGTAATGGGTCGTGCTCTTTTATGGGCTAGGGAGAAGGATCTGTTGGAGGTGCGCCACTTGCATGATCATTTTTGGAGTTGTGGATGTGGGACTCTTGACGCCTAGACAAAGCATCTGCCACTCTATTTTCAAAACCTGGTTTATATTGGATTACAAAGTCAAACCCAACGAGCTTGGTTAACCATTTATGTTGTTCTTCATTAAGCAGCTACTGTTCCATAAAAAATCTAAGGCTCTTCTGAATCTGTGTGGATGATAAAATGTTGCCCCAGGAGGTAATGTTGCCACTTGTGTACTGCGATGACTATGGCCATAAGCTCCCTTTCATAAACTGACTTAGACTGGGATGGAATAGAGAGGGCTTGGCTGAAGAAAGCTGCTGGTCGACCTTCTTGCATGAGGACTGCACCAATTCCTTGCCTGATTCATTGGTTTACAGCACAAAGGGTTTGGAAAACAGGTACGACCAAGATGGGAAAGGTTGTTATGGCTTGTTTCAATGCATCAAACGCCTTCTGGAATTTCCATTGTCCATATGAAACCATCTTTCTTGAGTAATTTGGTCAAGGGAGTAGCAATGAGGCCATAGTTCCTAACAAACCTTTTATAATAACCAATAAACCCCAAAAGCCTCAAAGTGCCTTGGCATAGTTAGGAATAGGTCAGGAAAGCATACAATCTATCTTGGAGGTATTAGCTGCTGCTTTGTCTATAGAAATAATATGACCCAATTATTCCAACGAAGGCTGCGCAAACAAGCACTTCTTCTTGTTTGCAATTAATTGGTGTTCCCCAAGTATTTGCAAGACAATAGTGATGTACCCAAGGTGCAAAGCAAAGTTACTACCATAAATCAAGATATCATTGAAGAAGACGAGGACAAACTTATGTAGATGGGGTCGAAATATCTCATTCATGAGTGCTTGAAATATCACTGGTGCATTAGTTAAGCCAAAAGGCATAACCAAAAATTTGCAGTGTCCTTCACAAGTTCTGAAGGCAGTCTTTGCTACATCCTATTCTTTAATGCGAATTTGATAGTAACCGGATTTAAGGTCTAGCTTGGAGAAAATGGTTGCCCCTCCCAATTCATCTAAAAGTTTATCAATCAAACTTGTCAAGCACAATCACCTTGTTTAGTGCACGATAGTCTACATAGAACCTTCGTCCACCGCCTTTCTTTTTAACCAATAACACCGTGCTAGAGAAAGGGCTCTTAGTGGGTCGAATGATTCCCAAAATTCAGCATTTCTCTAATGATCTTCTCAATTTTGTCTTTCTGGGAATGCAGATAGCGGTATGGCCTGCTATGTGGGGGTTGTGTTCCCTCTACCAATCTGATTGCGTGATCATGAGAACGACTAATAGTCCCAAAGTTTGATAATAAAAAAAACTTCTGAAAATCTCGGCAAAAGAGAAACCAGTGCTGGTTGACAATCTTCTGGAGGTTGAGAATGGCTAGCATTCATACCGTAGAACTCAACCATACAGCAGAAATCAGCTTTAAAGATAACTCGAAGAATGGATTTAAGGTAAACTAGAGAACAAGAGAGGGTTGGATCTCCCTTGAAAATGATTTGACGCCCTTCAACAATGAATCGCATCATAAAGATCACAGAAATTAGCTGCAATCTTGCCTAAAGTTTTTAGCCATGCTACCACAAGGATTACATCTGCTCCGCCAAGATCAAAAGGATGGAAGTCTTGAGTTACTGTAATAGCCGGCAAGCTTACCCTAATTTCTCAGCACACACCCTCACCTCTGATGCAGTGGCCGTCCCCGACCTGTACCCCAAATTGTCGAGAACTATCCATAGGTAACAGAAGTTCGATGACTAAGTGTCTGGCGATGAAGTTTTGGGAAGCCCCACTATCAATCAACATGATAACCTCCTAGATTCCAACCAATCCTTTTAGTTTCATCGTGTCACTGGTCGTGAATCCAAAAATAGAGTTTAGGGATAACTACAAAGTTTGATTATCCCATTCTCGGTGGTTGCCTATGTTTGACAGAAGAGTTAGGGTCATTTCTATCTCATCTTCATCTCATCGGCGAGTAGCAGCACTTGACGCTGCCAGTTTTTGCAACGATGCCCGAGGTGATATTTCTTGTCGTGTCTATAGCATAAGCTTTGAGCGTGCCGTTCCTACAGTTCGGCGTTGGTGAGTCTCCACAAAGATTCCTTTTGTCCAGTGGCCTGATCGTCAACGTGCCCCTTGCGACGGGGTTCTATATAGAAACCCTTCACCCAATCAATGCTGCAGCAGGGGAAGAAGGGCAAATTACCATTTTTCCCTTGATACTCCCCTTTTGTCGACCAGTTTTTCAAGTGAAGTGAGCTGGGCCCCGACATCCTTGGCCCATTATCAACCCTATTTGGGCGGGTCTTTATCAAGTCCAACACAATGTTCTTTTCTTCTATCTTGTGGGCTCTCCATGAGCCTAGCTAACGATGCAAGCCTTAAGATCTTCATTTCGGCCTTTATCTCCTCCTTGAGTCAATCCAGGAAAGCCCCTTTTAGGAGCTCGTCAGAGAGATCTACGAGGGGGCAGGAAAGTAGCTCAAACGACCAAAGGTAGTCAAAGACACTACCTCGTTGTCTCAAAGCCAACAAGGTTTCATAGTCGTAGTCTGACTGAGACGATCGGAATCGCTGGAGCTGGGATGATCAGAAGGAAACCCATGATCGAAAGGGAGTCCAGGATTCTGTCCACAGAAACCAGTGGAGCACGTCTCCTTCCAAATAGACAGCAGCTACAGATATCTCTTCTCATCAGTGATCTGGTTTACTTGGAAATATCGATCTGCTCAGCAGCCACCCATAAGGGTCCTTACCGATCTCTGTGTTCTGGTTACGTCCACGAGTCTTCCAGTGTCTCTCTTTGTTTGATCCACTCTCGTATTTCCAACAAGTATTCACCGAAGGCTGTAACGTTCGTTTGTAACCTCTCAAGGTGTTCTTTCATGTCGTTGATCTCCCCTCAGACTCCTTTGATGTCCTTCTCCAGTATTTCGATCCTTCCATCCTAGTTCTAACCATACCCCACGACTCAACTGCTCTGATACCAATTGATAGGAAACAAGCTAGACATGCAATAATATGAGGAATTTCAATGGGCAATACTCAGTTGCAGAGATATGAATTACAGTAAAGGAGGTTAGCAGATTCAGCCTCTAGGATGTGTATAGGAAATTGTTTATCAAGAAGTTCAAGAAGAAGAAACGGTCCTAGCTTTTGAGGAGCTAGGCCCTCACACTAATCCCCTTTGCAACTTAAGTTCTTCCATTCCTTCTAACTGCTTTCCCTTCCTCTTTTATGCCCCCTTCTGCCAGTTGTCCTTGTTCTTTACCAGTAACTGAACTCTCTATTACCTTCTGTTATTTCTATCAATAACCTTTACCTTCTGTTACTTATGTCAATAATCTTGTGAATCAGGCTCTTCTTGCATAGAACTTCCCAAATCTACCCTGAGGTGCAGCAGATGTAACAGTAGGCAACATTTTCTCTCCATTATTTGCATGGCAAACTCTGGCAAATGGTAGAACTCACACTTCTAAGGAGTCATGTACCCAGGAAGGGTAGAGTTGTGTTTGGAGTCCAAAACATAATACTTTCCTAATTTTAAAGTTAATAAAAAGCTATAAGAATAGACATTATATGATGATAAATGTTTTAACATGAGCAATTTACCTGGTGGTGCGTGAGGAAAAAGGTAGAGTTCCTTAAAGCTTCTGTAAATACTTTGTGATCATTGGCTGAGCCTTCCCAACTTGTATAAACAAAGTAAATTTCAAGCTGAAAGAGCACGCACATGACATTTTGTACAATAACTAGCTTTCAACCATCTTGTACGATTTGATCTTATCCTGTATAGTCAACTATTGTATACATTTATAAACAGAGATACTGTAGAACAATGAAATCATGAAGAAAACAAGGGTTATTAAGCTCTGTTCAAATTCTTCACCAACTATTGAAGTTCAACCTTAAATCACCTTACTGCCAAGTCACTTGTGTACTAACAGATTTCCAGAGAATAATGTTTACAGAAAACCAACTTTGAACCGTCAACGGAAGTGTTTTTCTGACTATCTCTTTCTATAATCTCACTAGAACCCAACGTCTGACACTAGGAAAGTTTACCACCACATCTAGGCTCCTATTCATCAACATTTATGCTCACATTCATCAATGACTAAACTGTAAAGCTATCCCAATTTTAGAAACTAGATTAGCACATAGGGGGCCGACCCCTAATTGGGGGAAGATCTTGATGAGCACATAGGGGACTATGTGAATACCTTTTTATATGAACTATGTAGTTAAAACTCACTGTTTAACAAAGCCCCTATAAAGGGGCCAAGAGTGCTGAAAATCAATACTAAATAGTCACAATGTTGAATGTCAATATTCGGTAGTCACAATGTAGAAATGTCAACAGTCAATAGTCAAAACTGAAATATAATACCGTTATTTTAGAAACAAAAGGACAATTATAAAGATTTTTCACTAAAATAACTGAGAGATAAGACATTTCTTCTCAAATAGATGATGTGGAATCTTAGCTTTGTTCCCACATCCTACTTTAGAGACCGAAAAAATTTCCAGTCCACTATGGCCTCACTAGCTGAAAACCATAACTGTAAACAAGTCTTTCAAATTGTTGACTCATTAAAGATAAATTGCAAAAGACATAGAAGACCCTGAACCCTGAACAGAGACCAGTTTACAGTTAACCTTGAGCAAAAATGCTTGACATGGGATGACAGCTTTACCATCATTGTTGAAGCTAAAAAGTCAATGCAATAAAAAGTTAAGGCTGAGAAAGAAACTAAGTCCAAGTGAGTGTTCGATCTTGGAATAGCATCTATATTGCATTCTCCACCAGTCAATTATGTACAACAGATTCTTCCCACCATTGACTTAAAATGCTTACGGAAAACTTCATGGATCAGAAAGGTTACTGAAGTTTCATGGATAAAAGAAAAGATGGAAGATGGAAGATGAATAGAAGAATAGATCTCACCTTCGTCTGCAGTATTGTCTTCAACCCCATCCAACTTTCCATTCCGAATAAAATTAGCTGCCATCTCAAGCAAACCTGAACTGACGGAAGATTCCACTGACTTGGAACATTGAACTCCAGAACTGTTAGCCAGACCACCATCTGCACTAGAAAAATCCTCTTCCACTGTGAAATCTCTGGATGAACGGGTTGAACCATTAGCCAATCCATTCAGTCTTTCTTCATGACCTTCTAAAAATGTATGAGAATATTAAGAAAACCATTAGGATCATTGTAAATCAGAAGCCAATGTATGAAATGGTCACAAAAATACACCTGTGGATTCATTTTCATAACCATCAGTAACATCCTGATTTTCATCCGAATTTCTCTTGGTCTTGATTTCTACTTTTGTTGAGTTCTTAAGGAGTTCCGAGATCAGCGTGTATCCCCTCCGTCTCACAATGTTTGCAAGATCTTTCCTATGGGAAGTGCACAAAGAAAACATGAATATGAGCCCCAGACAAATAAATATAGAAGCAAGAGGTCATATCATCCATCTTTCATGATAAGGAACTAACATTAACAACACAACCAATATTCCTAAAATTTACTCCACAAACCTGTCTATTCTGCATAATATATTAAAAGGGGGGAAAATAGGTAAAGTTAATCTCAAAGAGCAAAAACTGGAACAGATCATATCATCCATCTTTCATGAAAAGGAACTAACATTAACAACACAACCAATATTCCTAAAATTTACTCCACAAACCTGTCTATTCTACATAATATATTAGAAGGGGGGAAAATAGGTAAAGTTAATCTCAAAGAGCATAAACTGGAACAGACAGCTGGAAACTAAATAACTAGTTCGTAAAGCGATAATTCAAAGAAACATCCCCGAGAACCTACAAAATTTTCAGAATATTTACCAGCAATAGTAACTAAGACTGATTTTAGAATTCAGATACCCGACCTAACTATCTCCAGGCTTATCTGAATATGAATCTTAGAATTGACAAGAGCAGGAAGAACTTCCAAGCTGTTAATTGCATTAATATACAACTGAACAGGATAGCTCTGGGATTCTTAACTACATTCAAATTACACATCTTAATTAGAATTCCAGTATTCCAGCAACTAGTCATATAGACACACCAGAACAGCAGTAACTTCCAGCCTGCACATTAGAAGTGTTGTATTGCTTAGAAAATCAAGGTGATAATGGGGACTCAATTATCTCCAACCTTGAACAAGCCACTCTCTAACAAAATGGATCTTGAGTGTAACCTCATATCTTCTGTAGCCAAAGAAGTAGGTTTGGTAGGAGATCAGTCTAAGAACCGGATGTTGAAATGACTTTATCTTGGTATTAGGGCACCGACTGCATCATGAGGCGCCTTCAGTGGAATCATATGGATATCCCATCTCAAGTGAATCTGATGCGGGATGGTACATTTGGAAGATATCACACTCCTTTCATGTCGTATAAAAATCATAAAATCAATCTCTCTAATTGGAAATCTCAAATATTTAATCACTAATCCTCAAACAGCAAAAGAGGTAGCTATAGATCTAATATTAAAAAAAAAAAAAGTAGCTACACAACTGTGAGCTTCATCAATCGCATGGAGCAACCTGACCCAATAGACAGCGGAGATGAATAAAGGTTAGAACCTGAGGGAATTGGATTACCAACTTCCCTACCTTAACAAAAGAAGGGCTCATACCCAAAGAAAGGAGTTCACCCTGTAGTAACCTCCGTTATTGACAATAGGAAAGCTAAGATAGAGTTAGATATTAGTACCAGCTTATGATATCTACAAACACCATATTTGGAGGATTTCTAATTTGGGATTATTGAGATAACATCGTATCTTCTTAAATCCCTCACAGATCTACAATTAATTGCCTCAAATCACAGTTGTAGATAAAAACTGATTAACTTACTTTGTATCACAACTGTAGATAACAACTGACTCACATGCCTTATATAATTTGATTTTGCTCGATCTTATCCTATATAGTCAACCCTTATATTCCTCTATAAATTGAGAGACTATAAACAATGAAATCAAGAATTCACCTTACTTCCATTAGTTCAACTTGGTATTAGAGGCAATCTTGCGTCTACCTCTGTCCACACACCAACCCTTACACTCGTTTAAAACTTCCCAAAGATAAAAAACAACCCTTCAAATGGCCAACAGCAAGACCACATTAGAAATTCCTGCCCAAACCGTAGCCAATAATGGTAATCCACCAACCTGCCAATGGGTTTTTGAATAACTCAGCCCTCACAACTACATCAGTTGGGCCCAATCAGTGAAACTTACACTAAGAGGAAGAGGAAAATTTCGATGTCTAGATGGATCTAAGAGACAGTAAGAAGAAAGTGCTACTGCCACGAAATATGAGGAGGAAAATGCATTGTTGACAGCTTGGTTGATTCAAACAATGCAACCTAGCATCAAGAAGAATTATCTTTTCATTGAGAATACAAATGAGGGAGGCAGTGACGGAAGTGAATAGGCAATAATGGACATGTGTATGAATGGAGAACCACATTAGAGACACCAAACAAGGTGACTCAAATGTAAAGAAACGATCTTACACCAAAAACATCTAAACACCAATCAAGAGGAAAGACAACACTACTCAAACTTTCAATCTGATAACTTACTACAGATGATCGTCCAATTGTGTGCTCACTAACAAAGCTTCAATGGCTTTTGGACTAACAAGAAGAACTAACAAGAAAGCAAGACTACAAGTTAACAAAGAACTTATGTCTATTCTTGAGAGGCTTGTGGCATGCCTATTTATAGCTTTTGAGTCCTCACCAACCCTTCACCAACCAACCCAACGAATTAGACTTTCAGCACACCTTCGACATGACTGTTGTAGTATGAGTCAAAGGAATGGCTGCTGGAAGCTTCCTGTGTTCACACAAAGGATAGCTGCAGGAAGCTTCCTGCTTTCACACTTGACAACTTTTGAACTACAACTCAAGCTCCAACATTCAGATAGTGTGTTGCCCCCTTGGACCCCCACCGGGGCTACTGCCCCGAACCCCACTCCTTGGGGGCGCTGCCCCCGAACCCCCGTTATTTCTTCTCATAACCATCACGGTCTCTAATGACCTCATCAACAACTAAGTTGGTCATACCACTGTGGCACTTCTAGTGGTATCTTATTGAGGTGGGCATTGTCATATACCAACACCCCCCCTCCCCCCCCAATGTACACCTTATGTATGCTAAGTTTTTGGGCCAATGCTCAATTTACAAAGATGCTTGCAGAGTTGGGTACTTCCGAGTGCTTTAGTGAACATATCAGCACAGTTGACCTCTGTAGGGTAGTATTCCATGTAAATAGAATTTTCTTGAATCAATTCTCTAACATAGTAATACTGAATCTCTATGTGTTTTGTCCTAGCATGGAATACTGGGTTCTTTGCCATGGCTATGCAGCTTTGACTATCACACCTTAGTATTGTTGCATCATCTGTAGACACTCCTATATCTATCAGGATACGCCGTAGTCATATGGCTTCACAAGATGCTACACAAGCAGCTTTATACTCAGCCTCTATTGATGAAAGTGCAATTGTAGGTTGCTTCTTGCTAGCCCATGAGATGATGCCACCTCCAAATATAAATCCATAACTAGTAACAGATTTCCTAGAGTCAACATCGCCAGCCCAATCTGAGTCACAATACCCCAATAAGATCTCTCCCATAGTATATGAGATCCCATACTCCACAGTGCCTCTAAGGTATTTCAGGATCCGCATCCCTACTTGCCAGTGGGATTCCCTTAATTTGTTTGAAAAACGACTAAGAACTCCCACAGCATAACAAATGTCAAGTCTGGTGTTACACAAGAATAAGAGACTTCCCACCAACCTTCTATAGAGCTTGTCATCTACTTGTTGGAAAGGATCATTAGCAGATAACTTTGTGTTTACCTCCATTGGGGTGACCACTGGCTTGCATTTGTACATACCAAATGCAATCAGCAATTCATGAACATATCGTTGCTGTGAGATAAATAATGCACGAGGTTTCTATCAAACCTCTATTCCCATGCAATAATGCAGAAGCCCAATGTTTGTCATTTCAAACTCTTGGCTCAGCCATGCTTGGGTTTTGTGAATATTTTCTTCATTGTCACCAGTTAGGCCTGGCAATTCGGGTTGGCAGGTCGTATTTGTGTAGACACGAACACGACCCACTTAATAATCGTGTCCAGAATTCGTGACCCGAACACGACACGATTATTAAAAGAGTCGACACGACACGACTCGTGTAACACGATTAAGTAAATATAAAATAAATAATATAGGACAGTTTCAAAAGAACCGTCCTATATTACTCTTGTAATATAAGACGGTTCCAAATGACCCGTCTTATATTACATTTAGAGTTGTAATATAAGACAGTTCATCTTGAACCGTCCTATATTAGTCTTGTAATATAAGACTGTTCATCTGGAATCGTCTTATATTAGTTGCATTCTTTCTCTAGTTGCAAGGGCAAAAAAGTCTATGCGTAGAGAGTTTGGTGGAGTTGAGGATGAAATGCATGATGATGTTGAAGAGGAAGAAGAAAAAGAAAAAGAGCTAGTATGGCATAAGAGAGGCCACCTGTATGGAGCTGATGTTGATTGGGAGGTGAGGATGCCTATTTAAACACCGTGAGTTATAACTAGACCACCTAGAAACCCATCTGAATAAGCTACAAAAAAACTAACAACAATAGTGGACAGACTTTGATACACATATCATACTCACCTACAACTTGTGCTTCTTCATTCACAACAGGTATCCTGTGAATCTTCTCCTTAAGTATCAAAGCTGCGGCATCTGCAATGGTAGGCAGACATACAATGTCCTTTAGTCATCTATCCAAGTGATTCTCACGCAAGAAAGAAAATGAAAAGCACACTGAGGAGGCTATATTACATTAATACATTGTAATATAAGACGGTTCTAGATGAACCGTCCAATATTACACTTACATTACAGTTGTAATCTCCTCATCATCATCATCATCATCAAGACCTTATCCCAATTAGGGGTCGGCCACATGAATCTTATTCCTCCATTCCACTCTATTATATACCATGTCTTCATTTAGTCCCAAAGTTTTTAAATCTTTCCTCACCACTTCTATCCACGTTCTTTTGGGCCTTCCCCTTGCCCTTTTAAAACTTTCTACTTGTATTGCCTCACTTCTTCTAACCAGTGCCGTTGTTGGTTTCCTTTGAACATGTCCAAACCATATAAGTCTAGTCTCCCTCATCTTATTACCTATTGGTGCTATCCCTAAATTTCCTCGAATATTTTCATTTCGAATTCTATCTTTTCTTGGCTTACCACTCATCCATCTCAACATCCTCATTTCTGCGACGCTCATCCTATGAGTATGATGTTCTTTAACTGCCCAACATTCTGATCCATAGAGCATGGCCGGCCTTATGGCCATCCTATAGAATTTTCCTTTTAGTTTGAGTGGCACCCGTCGATCACACAAAACTCCAGATGCACATCTCCATTTGTTCCAACCCGCTTGAATTCTCTAGATAACCTCCCTCTCAATCTCTCCACTCTCATGAATTATTGATCCTAAGTACTAAAAGTGGTCTTTGACGAGGACTTCTTGGTTATCAATAGGTATCCTAAGTACCAATTGATATACTAAGTACCGAAACTTGTAATATACTAATATAAAACCATCCTATATATTACATTTGATAGAAGTCCTCCAATGAATCATCCTTCCAAATAAAGACAAAAAAAACAAAAGAGCCAACATAGATGATTAAGTAAACCGCTACATAGGCGACTACTCAGACTCCTGTAGATCCAAATCCTCCCATGCCTCTCGCCATAGCATCAAGATCTTCAACTTCCAAAACCTCGAGCGTCATTATCCTCTCAATGATCAACTGAGCAATCAGATCTCCTTGCTTCACTTCAAAATCAACATCAGAATGGTTGAACAAAATCACGCCCACTAAACCTCTGTAATCAGCGTCAATCACACCTGCACCCACGTCGATCGAATGCTTCCAACCCAGACCAGATCTCGACGCTGCAAATAACAAGCCCGTCCATGGGTATATCATCAAACGCATCAAAAGGTTTTCTATTTCGAGCACATACCTATGTGAGGCTGCGAGCGTAGGTTCCTTCGGGTATTCTTATGCTTAAATCGGTAGGAACAAGGGCCTTTCCTCTGGCGAGAATGGTTGTTGACGTAGAACTGGAAAATAAACAAGCGATGAAAGATTAAGATGGGCATTGCTCAAAATCACTGATACCTAGATGGATTGAAGCATACATTACCTTGAAAGATCATATCCTACTGAGAGAGGAGAACCTTTTGAAGGCAAACTGGCATTCTCAAAGAGTCTTTTTACCCTCAAAAGAAAGAGAAGGTTTGGAGAACCTGTGGATACGCCATTTTGGTTGGTTTTCTGAAGTTTTGGGAGGGGTTCGTTGGTTTCAGGGCTTGTGATTTGATCTTGTTTTCCCATTTTTGATTGAAAGCGCTGAGAATTCAGGGAAAGAAGGGGACGAGTGGAAAATGAAGGCAAGAAAAGAAACTTTAATCGAGGGAAAATGTTGCCGAAATTTGGGCGCCATTTCTTCCCGTAATATTTAGAACATTTTTCATTTGAAAGGGGGAGAAAGTGAATCCACTACAAGGACGGGTAGGCATTTTGAAGTGAATCCACTTCATCAGAAAGTAACATGTAATATTACAGGACTAAATGTAATATAAGACGGTTCCAGATGAACCGTCCTATATTTTAATATAAGATGAAGAACCGTCTCATAGTTTCAACCACAGGTTAGATGGGTCAACGCGATGAATAAATAGGTCGCGTGTCAAACAAGTTGACACAACAGGTCACATTGATTGACCCGAACACGACACGATTTTTGGCGTGACACGAACCTGATAAGACTCTACCCAAACCTGCTAAATTCGTGTCGGGTTCGGGTCGTGTTATCGTGTTGTGTCATATTTTGCCACCCCTATCACCAGTTATCACCAGGTCATCTACATACAGTACTATGATCATTTTCCTTCCCTGTTCACATAGAACATACAAGTTGGGTTCTCATTTGCTTTTACTAAATCCTCTATCTATGAAGGAGTCAATGCATTTGTACCAAGCTCTTGGTGCCTGTTTTAAGCCATATAATGCCTTCCTCAATTTATAAATCTTGTCTCCTTCATCTTGTACTTGGAAGCCTGGTGGTTGTGTTACGTAAACCTCTTTTTGTAGATACCCATTAAGAAAGGCAGATTTCACATCCATCTGATGTAGAACCCATCTATAATGAGCAACAACAGCTACAACTAATCGGATAGTCGTCATCTTTGTTGTGGGAGCGAAGGTCTCATCTACATCAAAACCTTGAACTTGAGAAAACCCCTGTGCTACAAGGCGTGCCTTGTATTTTTCAAGGCTTCCATCAGCCTTGTACTTCACTTTCCAAATCCACTTGGTGCCGATGATTTTCCTATTCACTAGTTTAGGAATAATATCCCAAGTATCATTTTTCAAGATACTGTTATACTATGCCTGAATTGCTACTCTCCAATTTGGATCAGACATGGCCTCATCCACATTTACAAGTTCAATAACTGTTTCAATAATTTGACTCATTAAAGCCTTGTTAACTAATTGTTGTCCTTATCTACTCAGCTCCTCTATTCTCTTTGATTTTCGTAGCCCATCAAGACTTGAGTCATCTTCCACAACTTGTGGATTTCTATCATCAAAGAGCTGTTACACCCATTTCGGTTGTGGCTTCCTTATAGGTGGAACAGGTTTATCTTCAATTTCTTCAAACACTTCATCTGTATTTGACACGTCATGGTTCGACACTGGGCGGGTTACTTCTTCAGTTGATGATGAAATGGTAGGACCAATATCCTCCACTGAGTGTGGTCGTTCATTAAACACCACATCTCAACTCATAATGACCTTCTTGGCCTCTACATCATAGAGTTTATATGCCTTAGACTCCTCACTGTATCCCACGAAGATACCTTTTTTGCTCTTGTCATCAAGTTTCTATCTTCTCTCATTTGGGGTGTGTACAAAACACTCACACGCAAATTTTTTACAATGAGAAATAGATGGCTTCATACCTGAATATGCCTCTTGTGGAGTCATATTGTTTAATGTTCTTGTAGAACATCAATTTAGGATATATACTGCAGAAATGACTGCTTCAGCCCAAAATGTGTTAGGTAGACTTGCACCTTTCAGCATGCATCGAGCCATTTCCACTACTATTCAATTTCTTCGTTCTACAACACCATTTTGCTGTGGTGTGTATGGAGCAGTCAATTGGCGTTTTATACCAAGCTTGTTGCAGTAAGTGATAAATTGTGTGAAACAGAATTCCCCCTCCCCCAATCTGTACGAAGCTTCTTCAACTGGCTAGCATTCTGATGGCAGGTCTGTTACCATATTCTTTTTCTGCATCTCCTTTAACACATGATAGGAAATGTGTCCAAACAGTTCATGCCAAAGTTGACTCATTTTGGCATCTATAATGGCAGTAAGAGAGGCAATTTCATAAAGGTTATTCTTTTGAATACCTTTGGCTATTATACTTTTATTAGTGTCAAGAATTAGTACCTGCTTCTTCTCGAATCGTACCTCCAGATCTTTATCTGTAATAGCAACTACAAATAATAAGTTTCTTGTAATCTGAGGTACAAGAAGAACATCTGCCAGCTTCTTACTTCCTCCATTGCTAGACATGATGGTGATAGCACCCATCCCTTCAACAGGATAGTGAGCGTCATTCCCAACCACAATATTCATCGGTTCTTGAAGCGGTTTTATGGAATCAAATAGTTCCCCGTTGCTGGTCACATGTCGGGAAGCTCCACTATCTAACACCCATGTATTCCTTCGTTGTACATGTGTGCTAGAAGAAGTCTCCTTTGTTACTATAAATAGATGTAGCTTCGTTTCTATTGTATTTACAGATTCTTTGTTTCTCCAGGTAGGTTTCAATGTGCCATTCTTTTCGTCAAGAATCCTTTTGCGACAATTTTTTATTGCATGACCCTTCTTATTGTAGCAATAGCACGATCCAGAGAACTACTTTTTCTTTCCTTTCTTCTTTTCATCTATGCTACTCTTTACCTTGACTAAGAAAGCAAAGTCCAACTAACTCTCTCTGCTTTTTAGCCTCATCTCCTTCTCTAGCAACACAGCAGTGAATTCTTCAAATGACAATGCTGGAACGCGAACCTTTGTATTCAGTGCTATTACAAGGCCATCATACTTTGGTGGTGGAACTCTAATACACCTTCTAGCAAATTCCTCAGTGGTCTTTGCTATGCCGACAACAGCCATTTGATCTCTTAGATTTTTCATTTACTGATGAATGATTCAGCAGTTTCATCCTCACTTAATCTTTCAGCAGCTAACTGATTTTCAAGGTTCTGGTCACGGGTCTGGTTCCTGGTCTCATACTAATTTTTCAATATGTTCCATGCTTCAGACGCCTTTGATGTATGCTGCATCAGAGTGAGGACAGAATCATGAACACTTGTGACAATAGCACAAAGTGCATCAGCATTCCGTCTCCTCCATTCTTTGACAAGCTGAGGACTAGGAGGAATGATCTTTGTGGAATCATCGGGTGAAGAGATTGCAGTAAGTTCAGCATCGATACCCAAAGTAGTATCAAGAAGCTCATAGGAGTCCAGAATAGTTAAAATCTTGAACTTCCATAAAGTATAGTTCGATCCATCGAGCTTTCCCTCTGTGAAAGTTGGAGGACGAATGCGAAGTGTTGGTACAGAACCAGTTGATGCAGAAGCAGAATCCATGGTCTGAGTAGTCATCATTGTTGAGCTTTACAATACGAAATTGATGTTCAGAGTACCCTGTGCTTTGATACCATGTAAAGAAACGATTTTATACCAGAAACGTTTGAACACCAATCAAGAGGAGAGACAACACTACTCAAACTTTCAATTTGATAACTTACTACAGATGATCGTCCCGCTGCGTGCTCTCTAACAGAACTTCAATGGCTTCTGGACTAACAAGAAAGCAGGACTACAAGTTAACAAAGAACTTATATCTATTCTTGGGAGGCTTGTGGCATGCCTATTTATAGCTTTTGAGTCTTCACCAACCAGCTCAACAAATTGGACTTTTAGCACACCTTCCACATGGCTGCTGTAGTATGGATCAAAGGAGTGGCTGCTTGAAGCTTCCTGTGTTCACACAAAGGGTGGCTGCAGGAAGCTTCCTGCTTTCACACTTGACAACTTTTAAATTGCAACTCAAGCTACAACCTTCAGATAGTGTGTTGTCCCCTTGGACCCCCACCGGGGCTTCCGCCGCGAACCCTCTTTATTTCTTCTCGTAACTATCGCGGTCTCTAATGACCTCATCAACAACTAAGTTGGTCATACCACTATGGCACTTCTAGTGGTATCTTATTGAGGTGGGCATTGTCATGTACCAACATCAAATGTCAAATCTTACTGTAGGACAATTAGGGGACTAAGGTTGGAGTTGGACTACTATCAGAGTATGGAGCTTGGTGCTTCACAAATCCCACCCCAAGTGCTGGAAAAGGGGAGGACATATATGTTTCTTGCAGGACTTAGACTAGGATTTGATGTTGTGTGTTCATTGGCTATCTGCAAGAGCCTCTTTCCTACTCTTGGTGAAGCCTTCTCCATGGTTAGGAGTGAAGAGAACAGAAAGAAGGCCTTGATTGGAGAAGAACATGCTAAAACTACTATGGCTGCCAAAACAAATGGAAGGAGACATGCTAAAGGCAAAGGCAAAGATCCCAAAGCTGATTTGTGATGCACACACTACAGGAAGCCTCACTATGACATTAGCACTTGCTGGGTTTTTACAAAGCTACAGGCACAAGAAAAGGCAGTAAAGGCTGCTACAAATGTTGTTGGAGTTGCTACCAGTAGGAAATTTCGGGTTCACTCCCAAACAATTAACTGAGATTAGAAAAATCATAAAGGAAGAAAGTCCAGACATCGGTTCATCAAACTCTGGCAAAACTCCATCAGCTCTTAACTGCTATTAGCAATCTTAAGGCTTGGATACTAGACTCAGGTGCCTCTGAGCACATGACAGGCAACTCTAAGTTATTCCATACCCATAAATCGTGTTCTAGCCTTCAAAAAGTAGAGGTGGCTGATGGTAGTCACTTAGTTGTAGCTGAAAAAGGGTTTATAAAAATTGAACCAAGCCTACAGATCACTTCTACACTTCACGTACCAAAATTAGAAGTTAATCTAATCTTTATTCATAAGTTAGCTATGGGAACTACCAAGCTGGTATCTTTTTCTACTAATGATTGTTTCTTGCAGGACCAAATCACAATGAAGAGGAGTCTTTCTAGCGAATCAAGTGGCCTCTATCTCCTAGAACCTGACATACAGCAGCCTTAAAATCCACTTGGACTACCTAGTACTCTCATAGACCCAAAGGAGCAGCTCTGGTTGTGGCATGGGAGATTAAGTCATCCTTCTTTTCAAACCTTATGTCATAAATTTCTTGATCTTCCTAGAAAAGATAGGGCAAGTGAATTTACTATGAACCTTGTGAAATGGCTAAACATCAACGTGTAACCTATCATTCTAATGATAATAAAACTGCAATTCCTTTCTCCATGGTGCATTCTGATGTGTGGGGACCATGCCATATATCTAGTAGATCAAGTTACAAATACTTTGTTACTTTCATTGATGAGTGCACAAGACAAGCTCTACCTCCTAAAAGACAAATCTGAGGTCTTAAATACCCTATGTAGCTATGTAAACATGATTGAAACACTCTTTAATTCAAACTCAGATTTGTCTTTTAGTGATTGAGGGGGTGAGTAGACTGCATTTGAAATGGAAATTATTTAACTCAAAAGGTATAGTCCATTGAATGTTTGGTGCTTATACACCTCTCAAAATGGCTTAGTTGAAAGGAAAAATAGGCATCTCTTAGAAGTCACCCACAGCATACTCTTTTCTCAAAATGTACCACCTTATCTATGAGGAGATACAGTCCTAACAGCTGCTCCTTAGTCATATGTTATAGACTCTCTTCATGCTAAATTAAGTCAAAACTTTCCTTCAGTCAATCTTCCATTAAAAACTTTCGTGTGTCTGTTTTGTACACACTTCCTTGGTAGATAGGAGTAAGCTTCCTCCTCAAGCCATCAAAGGTGTTTTCTTGAGGTACTCCCTAATCATAAAGGCACCTCACCTCAGAAAATTATCTCTCTAGGGATGTTACTTTCCATGAATTTTTAGCCTTCTATCACACATTTGGTCGTAAGGGAGGGAATTTGGAGGATTTCGACCAACTATTCCTATTGCCACAGCCATAGGACACTGCATTACTGCCAAAAAATTCAAAAAATCCACCCCTAGACCCTACAAACTATTCAAACAACCATACACTATTCTTGGCCAGCCTATTAAACTTGCCTATACAGAACCTGAACCCTACAAAACCACACTCCTCAACCTCAAGGAGAGTATCCGGGGAAGGGGCGGACTACAAGGGCCTATAGTACACAGCCTTACCCTGTTTTTGCAAGAGGCTGTTTCCACGCCTTGAACCCGTGACCACAAGGTTACGCGACAAAATGTGTGATAGAACAAGAAAAGGAACAAGAAGCAGCACACAGCACCCAATGGTTCATTATGTCTCATACCATAAGCTGTCTTTAGCACTTAAGGCCTTTGCTACTCTGCTTACAAAAGTCAACTTACCAAGGGATATTCATGAGGCTCTCAGGCAGAAAAAGTGGTAGCAGGCTGTTCAAGAAGAGTTGAATGCACTAAATCGAAATGAGACATGGGTGCTCACAAACCTACCAAAGGGAAAAAGAGTTGCAAGGGAAAAAGAGTTGCAGGCTGTAAATGGGTATTCTCAATCAAGTACAAGGCTGATGGAACTTAGAAAGATATATGGAAAGGCTAGTCGAAAAGGGATTTACTCAAACTCAGAAAACAGACTACTTTGAGACATTTGCACCTGTTGCCAAACTTAACACCATCAGAATTCTGCTATCTCTTGCCACGAATAAGGATTGGAAACTCTCTGAATATGATGTGAAAAATGTTTTCCTACATCAAAAGCTAGAAGGAGAGGTTTATATATGATTTGAGAAATGAGAAAAATAAGGACAGTGTGCCGACTAAAGAAGGCTCTATATGGCTTAAAGCAATCACCCAGGGCTCAGTTTGGAAGGTTTGCTAGATTCATGTTGGGTAGTGGCTATCACCAAAGTCAGGGAGATTAATACTTTGTTTGTCAAACACAATAAAATTGAGAAAATTGTAGTCACAAGAGATGATATAAATGGCATGAACACACTAAGGAAAAGATACCACACGAATTCCAAATCAAAGACTTAGAAGCATTAAAATACTTCTTAGGAATTGAGGTAGACGAGTCCAAACAAGAAATCTTCATTTCCCAAAGGAAGTATGTACTTGATTTGTTGGAAAAAATGGGCCTCGCAAGGGGAAAACCAATAAAAAAAAGGGCAGCCCCGTTGCACGAAGCTCCCGCCTATGCGGGGTCCAGGGAAGGGGCGGACCACAAGGGCCTAAAGTAGGCAGCCTTACCTTGAATTTTTCAAGAGGCTGTTTCCATGCCTTGAACCCGTGACCTCAAGGTCACATGACGACAACTTTTACCATTGCACCAAGGCTCGAGCGGGGAAAACCAATAAGTGCTCTAATTGAGACCAACAAAAATCTTGAGCTGAATCAAGGTGAGGAGGTGGTAGATAAAGGACAATACCAAAGATTAGTGGGGAAACTAATATATCTACCACATACAAGCCTAATATAGCATTTGCAGTAGGGCTAGTGAGCCAGTTCTTGCAAACCCGGAGAAAGAACATATAGAGGCCGTGTATAGAATATTAAAATACTTCATATCATGTCCTGAAAAGTATTTTATATTCTAAGCAAGAGAGTATGGAAGTAGAAGCCTACACAAACTCAGATTGGGCGGATCTGTCATTGATAGGAGGCCCACCACAACTAACTGTGCATTCCTTTGGGGCAACCTGATCTTGTGGAAAAGTAAGAAACAGAAGGTTGTGTCTTGCTTCAATATAGAAGCGGAATTTAGAGCAATGGCAGTGAGGGTGTGTGAGTTATTGTGAATAAAAATTATATTGAAAGACTTGAAGATTCCAAATAGAAATGCCTATGAAGTTATACTATGAAAACAAGGCAGCTATATTTATAGTGCATAATTCAGTGCAGCATGATGGAACCAAACACAGAGAGATTGACGGGCACTTTATCAAGGAGAAAATATGGAGGCTGGTACAAAATATTAAAAAATCATGTCTCAAAAAAGTACTTTATATTCTAAGCAAGAGAGTATGTAAGTAGAAGCCTACACATACTCAGATTTGGCCGAATCCATCATTGATGGGAGGTCCACCACAGGTTACTGTGCATTCATCTGGGGCAACCTGATCTTGTGGAAAAGTAAGAAACAAAAGGTTGTGTCTCGCTTCAGTGTAGAAGCAGAATTTAGAGCAATGGCAATGACGGTGTGTTACTGAGGATAAAAATTATATTGAATGACTTGAAGATTCCAAATTGAAGGGTCTATGAAGTTATACTATGACAACAAGTCAGCTATATCTATAGTGCATAATTCAGTGCAACATGATAGAACCAAACACATAGATACCGACGGGCACTTTATCAAGGAGAAGATAGAGTCAAGGGAGATGATGCCATAGGTTCCTAATGAAGAGGCAACTTGACGATATATTGACAAAGGGGATAGACAGCAAGTCCTATGGGACGATTGTAGACAAGTTGGGAATGGTAAATATCTATTCACCAAGTTGAGGGGGAGAATTGGAAAGCTAAGATACTTTTAGATATTAGTACCAGCTTATGAAATTTACAGTTAGCATATTTGGAGGATTTCTATTTTGGAATTATTGAGATAATATAGTATCTCCTTAAATCCCTTATAGATCCACACTTAACTGCCTCAAATCACAGCTATAGATAACAGCTGACTCATTTACCTTATATAATTTGATTTTATTCAAACTTATCCTATATAGTCAACCCTTGTCTTACTTTATAAGTTGAGAGAATGTAAACAATGAAATCAAGAATTCACCTAACTTCCATTAGTTCAACTTTGACAAGCAAGGAAACCAATAAGATTGAAAAACTTTGATTTGATTACTTACCAATTAACTAAAGAAGCAATCTCTCTGATGTAGGACGACATGCAAAATGGCCTAATCTATATGCTGAGATCAGATAAAAATCAATTTAAATAAAACAATATAAATTAAACTATTACTACTCACTTTTGACATGCAAAAAAAAAACCTTAATAAGCATGAATGGCCTACAATAAAGTATAGGATCTTCATATCGTCCTAGATCTCTACTAATTAAGGTAAGATCGAAGCTTCAATCCAAATCATCCCTTTGATTGATGAACAGTCCTAATTAAGCTTCAGATCTAGGGTTCTAGGAATTTCAAGGGGAGCCTTGGCGCAACGGTAAAAGTTGTCGTCATGTGACCTTGAAGTCACGAGTTCAAGGCAAGGAATCAGCCTCTTGCAAAATGCAAGGTAAGGCTGCCTACTATAGGCCCTTGTGGTCCAGCCCTTCCCCAGACCCCACATAAGTGGGAGCTTCGTGCACCGAAGCTGCCTTTTTTTATCTAGGATTCTAGGATTTAATGCAGGATAACAATTAAAACTTATTACTGACACAATTATGTAACCACACGCAGCACAGAAATCATCCAAAAAAAGATAAAGTAGAAAAAAAAATATTGAATGACAGATCAGGTCAACATGATATTACCTTGGCCTCATAACAAACGTGGCTTCACATTCACGAGAAGGAAACTAAAACAAGGAATCCACTAAGTTTAACAAAATCTCTATTCATTATTCATCCAAAAACTCCTTATAAAAAAGAGAAAAAAAGGATCTTAAGTAGGGGACGTCCAACCCTAATCTAAAGGAAAAGACAACATTGCCCCTACTTAAGTCCCAACACACTAATAAAGCCAACGCCCTTAGTGTTAAATATAGAAAAAAGGCAGCCCCGGTGCACGAAGCTCCCGCTTATGCAGGGTTCGGAGAAGGGGTGGACCACAAAGGCCTAAAGTACACAGCCTTACCTTGCATTTGCCGGAGGCCATTTCCACGCCTTGAACCCCTGACCTCAAGGTCACATGAAGACAACTTTTAGTGTTAAATGTCCAAAGTAAAAAAAAAAAACTAAACTAAACTATAACATAACATAACATAACATTAAAAAAAAGGTGGGATGGTCCCCATCACTCTCTCAAACAACTGTCACTATAATTATCCATCTAATACACTTCAACAGGAGTACCCACTATCAAAGGCTGTGCTTGTCAGCGAAATTGCCCAATACATCATCTCTTAGTTAGAGTTACCATAATGATGGTGAAAAACAAATAAGAAAGACCACCATTTAGAATAGGAAGAGTTGTCAGATGGATGATGTAAAGGAGCATAATGCTGTAATGTTGGCAAAGCTTAACATGAAAACCTTATGAACTCAATGGTGGATAAACCCACTAAATATAGAGGCTATGGCAGTCAAAACTTGGAGAGAGCAAAAGGTAAAGGCGCATTCCCTGCCAGTTGGAGAGAGGAAAAAGTTGTTCAGCATTATGGTCCGCATGAGTAGAAGTTTTCAAGAGCTCAAAGTGTAAACTAAACTGTATCGGCTATATAAGGATGTTTGTGCTTGCTCTATGTCATGGCAGCAAGTTGAGAGCAATGAAGCCTCTTTTATCAGTTCCAGTATTGTTGAGAGTAGCTCTGCTGAGAGCAACGCTACCTGAATCCAGTGCATATCTGACATAGCTAGGATCCAATGACAATAATTTCCAAATTATAGCAAGCTCCAGATTCCTGATGCTGCTACAGACAGTAGATATAGTGAGGGTCAGATAACAGGGATGTTCCAAATCCTGGAACTTGGGATGAAGGAAGCAACAGGTTATTGAGATAAACATCTCAACAGCTAAAGAATCAAAGTATGAAGGACCCGATTGTAATATTTAGTTATGTGGAGTCTACCATCAAATTCACATAGTTCCAGTCAATGGTCATTGCTTTCAGGAGCAGCAACCTTTCCAAGTTCAATGACATACAACAGGAGAAGTAAAGCCGATACAAAGAAATGGGAAAAGAATAAATTCAACTTGACCTAGTTCTGTACAAAAATTCATTTAGTATATAAACAAAGGTACATACCTCAAAATTTTTAAAACTGACAAATTGCAGTTTACAACTGAAAATTTCATATAGTATATATACTGAAATAAATACCTCAACAACTTTGAAGCTGACAAATTGCAGTTTACAAATATGAAGAATGGGTTTGAATTTTAATAAAGTTACACTGATCCAGTAGGAAATCAATTAAATAGGAAACTCTAGTTAAGATGGCATTAATAAATAGAAGACTAAGATAACTGATCATAAAATATCAATGTTATCTGAGTGCAATAAAACAAGACATCAACATATTGGCATAACCTTGCCTCTCAAAAGAAACATTTGGCATAACCATGCATATAAGATTTATTTTTCAAACGATTGGAAAGTTTATTGATCAAAGAGGAAAATGTCAAAGACTTGTGCTTTCACTGAGATTCAAACTCAAGACCTCCCACTTACTAAATCAGTGATCTTGCATATAAGATATTGGACATAAGAAATTCATCCCAAATCCAATATGAGATCCATTTACAATGACACAAAGATCAGTATACATTAAAACAGCAGGAAAAAGATTAATGAAGCAAAGTTTCTCCATGGAAAGTCAAATGGAGCACCACAATGATGTATGGTCCACAGCGGCAAGTCATCAACCTCCTCCTTATCATCATCGTCAATGGGAATTCCCTTGTTTTTTGTCTCCTTTAAATCATTATTACACCCAAAGACCTCTATCTCATCTTCATTATTACAGTCAAATGCAAATACTTAGCCATCTTTCTTTTTCTCTTATTTTCCATTTTTATTGGTGGGTGGGGTGTTAAAGTAATATTTTGTCTTCTTGTAGTGAGGTCTCTATATTGATCTTAACGAAAAGATTGAGAGCACAGCAATTATTCTACTCTTCTTGATGTCATTAGGGTTCTTTTGATACTATGAACAGGAGAAACTTAGTCTGATTCCTCACCCAGCAAAATGATGAAAACAAGAGAAAGCAATTTAAATTATAAAAAGAGACATCTTTTCCCTAAGAAGAGATGCTTCTCATACATCATAGCATAATGAAATGAGGCTGATGAAGTTAGAGCCCCTAGGAAACTCATAAAATTCCACATAAACCGTTAAAACTTTGATTCAGTGGTATGTATTGATCTTGATGACGCATCCAATTAGAGAATCTAGCTTTGAGCCAAGTCTCACTGTAATATTTTGGCATCAAGGAATGGTTTAAGCAATGAGAATGGATATCAACCAAAACTTTGGAGAAACACCAAAAATTTCAATACACCCATGGACAGAACTAGGACTCAATTTTGGAGGGGATAGAGGTTTGGAAATAACATAGTAAACTTTTTATATTTATGAAGTATATAAAATGTACAAATCCAGGTAATAGGAAATACCATCTACTACAGATTACTACATTGACAAACAAAGCAGGTATTAAAATTATCGAAATGATGAGATTTTAGGTGCAAAGTTCATCTAAGATGCAAACAAGATCATGAATGGTTCAAATCTTCCAAAAGCTTGGCTCACATGGAGTTATAGCTTGTCCACGAATCAGATGGGAGTGCAGCTATTAGAAAGTGGAGTGTAGATATCAGGCACCAAAACTTAACCTTGAACTTTTGGCTTATAATGATCTTTTTGTGATGCGAAGTCTTTCTAAGACTAACCTAACAGATGCATCACTTTGAGTCACCATTTCAAAACAAAAATTTCCTCATTTCTTGAAAGGTTTGAAAACAAAAATCATAAATATAAATTATTGAATTGAGCAATCTTCATTGATCACACTCAAAAACACCGTAGTAACATTAATCATAACGAAAAACAGTGGCAGCTCAACATATCATGAAGCAACTCTCATTATTGGATTCGTAAGCAAGTTAAGTCATGAAGGGGAGCCTTGGCACAATGGTAAAAGTTGTCATCGTGTGACCTTGAGGTTACGGGTTCAAGGAGTGGAAACAGCCTCTTGCAAATGCAAGGTAAGGCTGTGTACTTTAGGCCCTTGTGGTCCGCCCCTTCCCTAGACCCTGCATAGGCGGGAGCTTCATGCACTGGGGCTGCCCTTTATGCAAGTTGATTCATGTCTCCACTACACCATTTGCATTTATAACAGAAAATAATTTTTAAGAATTACCAAATAATTGGAGAGGCATAGCTTTTTGCAGTGAAATGAAGCTTAAAGATGTACTTGAGTTGGTGTGAACAAAGAGTCTCAATGGAGAAGAAAAGAGAGATTTTTGGGGTGGGCCACATGCAGAACATAGGTATATTGAGTAGGGGTTGGAAGTGCTGGGGGCACTACTTTGGCCCCAACGTAGATGTGTCCCTGAATACATCTACAAGCAAATCAATATCTTCATCCTTAAAGATGATAACCTTTTATTTACCTTCTAAATCATATCACCTTGTTTGATAAACTCAGATTACTGCATGCTTAGATCTTAAGTTTGGTTTAGAATTTCATCTTTCAATTTTTCTAAAAGAAGAGGAGGCACTGCACTTGTGTTATACTCTTTCCATTCTCCCCGATGGAATTCTAGTCTATTTTCTTTCCTTTTTCTTCTTCTTCTTCCTACAGTTTCTTTTCTATTTCACTTTGAAAAGGCTACAAGGTGGTCAAACTGGGTGTAGATTATGAGTTCTCAAACACTATTTATCTTTATCCAACACCACTTTCCTCAGAAAGAACAAGGGCTGATCTTTAAGAAAAGGCAAAAAAAATTGACATTTCAAGACCATAAGACTAATCATGTCCCTCTATACTATACCTCTCCTCATAACAGATCAAAGTAAAGCCAAGCCCATTTATGAAGACCAATTAGAAAGATTTATGCAACTTTTTCTAGATCTTTTTTTCACTAACATGAACTTTTATAGATCTTGTAAAGACATTATTTCCACAAGAATAATACCCATATCTGAAATGTCCATATCTCTGAAATTCTGCACTATATATAAATTTGTTTTGCTCCAACCTGAAAGAAACCTTTGAAGGAAAACCAGACCCTTTACAACTCACACTTTCTGAGTCATCTCATACTTCGCTGATTTATATTAAAGAGCATGACACTATGTCCTAGGGCTTCTTGACTGCTACAACATCAGGTTTTTCATGGATTTCAGTTTTTAATACTGGCAACTTTGATCTGCTGGGACTAGAAATACTCGTGAATCTATTGATAATTGGAAGAGAGAATATGGCTGATTACTCATCCTCAAGAAGTCCCATGGAAAGTCCAAGCTCCTATTGTATAGAACACAATCATCATCATCATGATTAAGACCTTATCCAGAATAGGGGTCAGCTACATGAATCTTCTTCTTCCATTTCTCTCTAATCTAGTGTAAAAAGGGCAGCCTGGTGCACGAAACTACTGTGTATGCCAGGTCCGAGGAAGACGTGGACCACAAGGGTCAACACTAAGCAGCCATACCTTGCATTTTTTTCCCTTTTTTTTTTAGGCAAGAGACTGTTTTGATGCCTCAAACCCATAAACTCAAGGTCACACGACAACAACTCTGCCGTTGTGCTAAGACTCCCCTTCTTCCCTCTGTCAAGTGTAATGACTTCATTCATTCCACAAATTTTTAAATCTTTTCTCACTATTTCTATCTACGTCCTTTTGGGGCTTCCCCTTGACCTTTTAGAGCCTTCAACTTAGATCGACTCACTCCTTGTAAACTATGTAATAGCAGGCGCGACTAGTCGCTAGGCGTAGCCTTGCGACTTGACTAGCAGAAGGTTTAAGGCATAGTGGGACTAGACACACGACTTTCTGCTCTTTGTGATTTCTGCATCCTCGACTCTAGGCGCACCGTAAATGATATAAAACCCTATTTCTCCCTTTATTCTTCTTCTTTTTCTTCCCAGACTTCCTTTCTTCTTCTAGCAACCATCCTCATCTCACGGTGGCGATTGAAGCTTTCTTGAAGTGATTAACGGTAAGAAGTTACAGATTTTCATTGGGTATTTATCTATTATTCGTTTCTAAAAAAACTGGTAAAAACAGTGCCGTTTTTTCATTTTTAATGATCAATGCTTGATTTTTGTCTAAAATGTCAACATATCTACACCCTAATGCTAAAAAATAAACTCCATTCCATCATTTCTGTTTCTTTTCATATATTTAATGTAGTATTTACTGTTTTTCAGTTTCCTGAAATTTTTTACTGAAAATTGTGATACATATCAGTATTTTTTTTCTCTAATTTTTTGTGGAATGCATCCATAGGTTATATGGCTAAAACCAAAATTTCCATGGTATTGCTTAATGGTTTTTTTTTTTTTTTAATAAATGTGTAAATGTTTTCATTATAATACTAAAATCAACAATCCTATATCAATGTTTTCATAATTTGTATTTTATTTTTTTTGTTACTTTCTTGTAAAATTCATAAAAACACTACTGTTTTTTTGTTAATTTCAGTAGTAATAGTAAAAAAAAATCATTCTAATACTAAAAAATGACAATTCCACATCATCCTTTTCAAATTTTGTATTTTTTTTTTACTGTTTTTTGTTACTTTCTTGTAAAATTCATGAAATACACTACTGTTTTTTTGTTAATTTCGGTAGTAATAGTAAAAGAATCATTCTAATGCTAAAAAATGACAATTCTACATCCTCCTTTTCATAATTTGTATTTTTTTTTACTTTTTTTTTTGTTATTTTCTTGTAAAATTCATGAAATACACTGCTTTTTTTTTTTGTTAATTTCAGTAGTAATAGTAAAAAACATTTTAATGCTAAAAAATGACAATTCCACATTACCCTTTTCATATTTTGTATTTGTTTTAACTGTTTTTTGTTTTTTGGTTATTTTCTTGTAAAATTCATGAAATACACTATGGTTTTTTTTTTGTTAATTTCAGTAGTAATAGTAAAAGAAAAAATCATTCTAATACAAAAAATTTACAATTCCGCATCATTCTTTTCATAATTTGTATGTTTTCTTTACTTTTTTCTTTCTTTCTTTTTTTGTTACTTTCTTGTAAAATTCATGAAATACACTACTGTTTTTTGTTAATTTCAGTAGTAATGGTAAAAAAATCATTCTAATGCTAAAAAATGACAATTCCACATCATCCTTTTCATAATTTGTATGTTTCTTTTACTGTTTTTTGTTTGTTTTTGTTGTTTTCTTCTAAAATTCATGAAGTATAGTCTATTTCTTACATTCCTATATAACAAAAGAAGTCCCCGTGAAAGACCACTTCCGGTACTTAGGATCATTGACCCATGAGAGTGGAGAGATTGAGAGGGAGGTTACCGAGAGAATCCAAACGGGTTGGAACAAATGGAGATGTGCATCTGAAGTTTTATGTGATCGGCGGGTGCCACTCAAACTAAAAGGAAAATTCTATAGGATGGCTATAAGGCTGGCCATGCTCTATGGATCAAAGTGTTGGGCAGTTAAGGAACATTATTCTCATAGGATGAGCATCGCAAAAATGAGGATGTTGAGATGAATGAGTGGTAAGACAAGAAAGGACAGAATTAGAAATGAAAATATTTGAGAAAATTTAGGGGTAGCACCAATAGGTAACAAGATGAGGGAAATTAGACTTAGATAGTTTAGACATGTCCAAAGGAGACCAACAACGACACCAGTTAGAAGGAGCGATGCAATACAAGTAGAAGGTTCTAAAAGGGCAAGGGGAAGGCCCAAAAGAACGTGGATAGAAGTGGTAAGGAAAGATTTAAAAGCTTTGGGACTAAATGATGATATGGTATTTAATAAAGTGAAATGGAGGAATAAGATTCATGTGGCCGACCCCTAATTGGGATAAGGTCTTGATGATGATGATGATGATGATATAACCTAGCCATTGCAAATACACTCTTTAAGAAGAGGGATGAACACTTAATAACCTTCAAAAGTGGACTTCATAAAAGCCAAATAGACCTTTTTTCTACTTAGGAATACTGAACGATCAATGTGTAAGGATTGTAAGGTGTTACCCGGTGAGAGTTTAACCTCACAACATAGGTTAATGGTTATGGATATCTATATCAAAAGATGTAAGAAATAAAATGAACTTAATAGGTATCCAAAAACTAAGTGGTGAAACTTTAAAGGAGAGAAAATAACCTCATTCAAAAATAAGTTGACGGTAGAAGGAAAATGGAACTATGAAACATAAGTAAATACCATGTAGATTAATATTGCTGAGTCCATTAAGAAAGTGGTAAAAGATTTCTTAGGAGTATCTAAAGGTAAAAGGCAATTAGTGAAGGAAACATAGTGGTGGAGTGAAACAGTGCAAAAAGTTATTAAAGAAAAACGGATGTGTCTTAAAGCATGCCAGAAGACTAGAAATAATGAAAACTATGAACAATATAAGAATGCTAAAAAGGTTGCTAAGAGAATAGTAAGGCTAAACTTAAGGCATATGATGAGCTATATAATAGACTAAGAACAAGAGAAGGTGAGAAAGATGTGTTTAAACTTGCAAAAGTAAGAGAACAGAAAGGTTAGGAATTAGATCACGTTAGGTGCACTAGAACTGATGATCAAAGGGTATTGGTCAAAGATAATGAGATCAAACAAAGGTGGGAGATATACTTTCAAAACTTGCTAAATGACAAAGGTCCTGAGAATATAGGGATTGAAAATACTATAAACCTAAATAACATTGGATATTATAGATATGGATGTAAGATTAGAATACCTAAAGTGAAAGAGGCCTTGAAAAAGATGTAATCAGGAAAGGCCATGGGGTCCAATGGTATACCAATAGAGGTTTGGAAGCATATGGGAGATATTAGGGTAGTTTGGTTGACCAAGTTGTTTAACAAGATTATAAAATCAAAGAAAATGCTTGATGAGTGGAGGAAAAGCTCTATTGTACCAATTTATAAGAATAAAGGAGACATACAGAGCTGCGCTAATTATCGAGGGATCAAACTTATGAGTCACTATGAAACTTTTTGAAAGAGTAATTGAGAAAAGGCTATGACATGAGACAAGTGTATCGAATAATCAGTTTGGTTTCATGCTTGGAAGGTCTACCATGGAAGCTATTTTCTTACTAAGACAATTGGTAGAGAAATATAGGGGGAGGAGGAAAGACCTCCACATGGTCTTTATCGACTTAGAGAAAGCTTATGAAAGAGTCCCTAAAGAGTTAATATCGAGGCTGTTGGGCGAGAAAGGGGTTTCGAGTGGGAATATAGACATAATTAAAGATATGTACGAGGGAACAGTGACAAATGTTAAGACCACTAGTGGCGAGATTGGTGATTTTCCTGTCACTGTAGGATTGCACCAAGGATCAGCATTGAGTCCATACCTATTCACATTGGTTATGAATGAGTTAACAAAACATTTGCACTGCGAGATTCCCTAGTGCATGCTATTTGCAAATAATATAGTCTTATTTAATGAAACAAGAGAGGGTGTAAACACAAAACTATAGTTATAGAGAGAAGCATTAGAATCTAAAGGATTTAAAATCAGCATAATTAAGATAAAATATATGGAATGCAATTTTAGCAAGGAGCGGAGTAGGAGCGGAACATCAGTTAAGATTGATAACTAAGAAGTTCCCGTAAAAGACCACTTTTGGTACTTAGGATCAATGATTCATGAGAGTGGAGAGATTTAGAGGTTGGTTATCCAAAAAATCCAAGAGGGTTGGAACAAATGAAGATGTGCATCTGGAGTTTTGTGTGATCAGCGGGTGTCGCTCAAACTAAAAGGAAAATTCTATAGGATGACCATAAGGCCGGCCATGCTCTATGGATCAGAGTGTTGGGTAGTTAAGGAACATCATGCTCATAGGATAAGCATCGTAGAAATGAGGATGCTAAGATGGATGAGTGGTAAGATAAGAAAGGATAAAATTAGGAGTTAAAATATTAGAAAAAAATTTAGGGGTAGCACCAATAGGTAACAAGATGAGGGAGATTAGACTTATATGGTTTGGACATATCCAAAGGAGATCGAAAACAGCACCGGTTAGAAGAAGTGAGGCAATGAAAGTAGAAGGATCTAAAAGGCCAAGGGAAAGGCCTAAAAGAATGTGGATAGAAGTGGTGAGGAAAGATTTAAAAACTTGGGACTAAATGAAGCCACGGCACTTAATAGAGAGGAATGGAGGAATAAGATTCATGTGGTCGACCCCTAATTGGGATAAGGTCTTGATGATGATGATGATGATGATGATGATGATGATGATGATGATGATGATGATGATGAATTTTCTTCAACTTTTGTAGATGAGTAGTAGATTAACTTTGGGGCTGAAGCCCCACATCTTCAAGCATTCGCCATTAAGGTCCTCTCTTAGATATGCAGTGCATCTCCTTGTGAGCATAACTGGAGTTCACATGTCAATAAAATGAAAATTAAATATGAGAACATGTAGTTCACATGTATAAACATAGCATGTGTCAATTTCAAATAAAAGACGAGAAAAACACAGAAGGTGCATATGTAATAAGACAAACTAAGATATATATTATATAAATAGCAGTAATGGCTCATAAATTTTTATTGTAAAATTTTGATACATAACTTTAAAATGAAAAAAAAAAAATGGCATAACAGAACTGGCTTTCTCTTTGTCAGGATTGGCAATATATCTGCCAACTATCAGGCCTCAGACAACCAATAGCATGTATGAAACTCCCAATAACTAGAGCACAAAGAATTTTTTTATATTTTATTTTCATTTCCCAGACAATTCTCATCGACGCAACTTGAAGCATACAAGTAGAGTATTGATGAGCTTGGCTTTGTTCACATTGGACCTCTCAAGCATATTTTCTATATACTTTTCTTAGAAAGCCATGTTTTCGAAGCACTCCTACCACAAGATATTTCATACTCAAAATTTGTTTTGCTAGTCCTAAGTCCATTAACATTTGATTTGATGGGGTTCCTTTTACATCTGGAAGTTGGATCCACAACCTTTGGGCTAAAAAACCATTTAAATTCTTCTCTAATATTGTTTGATGGAAGCATTTACTTCCATGCCCCTTCCTTTTGAGTTATCTTTGACTTGGACAGGGAAACCATATATAGAAGCTTCCTTTTCAGTTTTCCTATTTTATCTTAGAAAAAGGAGCAAATAAGAGAGAAGGAAGAGTATTTTCGGTTATCCTCTATGGTGAAGAAGGGAAGATGAAGGACAATACCAATATGCTCTCAATGTTCTTGTTTGCTATTTGCCAAACCTCTTGGATGCAATTTATGGGTTTGATCTTCAAAGCCTACAAAGTATCTCTTTCATGGTTCTTGCATACTTACAAATGCCCATGGTGGTTATTGAAAGAGTATAGAAGCTCTATTTGATGAGAGATTCAACTTATTTATTATTGATATCTACCTATTATGGAGAGCACTTCTCGTATCCAAAAGTGTACCTCTCTTGATGACTTCTATTTCTCCAATTTTAACTAGAGAATATTTGTAGTCCCATTTACATTTTGGAAAACTTTGGGTGGACCAGAGCATAGGTTTTTCCCTTCAAATTGAAGGGATTTCCATGTATAAGGTTTGGTGTCTCTTGATCTTTGACTAGACTAGCACATGGGCTTTTCCCTTCACATATTTCAATACCTACTTGTGGATGTTTCCATTTGATTTACGCATAGACAAAGAAGGCACTTTCACTTACCAACATAGTGGAAGCAAATCCAAACTAGGACACACTAATGGAAAATTTGAAGGAGGATTTATCTCGATACTCAAAGCATGACATGGTAGTGCACTCTATGCAAATGACGATCAGTAGAGATCTAATATTTTATGCCTAGCAAAAGAGAAGTGGATCATATAGGTGAGACATACTACCACAAACATGACATAGCTGAAGTTTATTAACTTCAATGAGATATAGCAAAATATTTCAGCATTCAAGAGTTCTAGAGTATCTAAAAAGAATATACAGAGACCAAAAAAGAATCTTTGAATTCCAAAAACTAGGGAGTTTAAGCAAACATAAAATGGTTTTACGCCAGATCTAGCATGTCCTCTATTTCTTATCGCTCCAAGAGAACTAAGCAATAATTATTGGGATGGTTGTCCGAAATGATATCCTATATTTGGATAACCTACTTCTTTGTAAATGGACCTTTGTTGTTGTTAGTCTTATATGTTACATAGCTTCCATACCAAGGTTAGCATGGTTGATGATATCAGCCAAGTCTTAATAACACGACCTTGACTATCAACTATGGATTGGTAGCAATTGAAACCATTTAGATTAAAATCCATTATGCAGATACCTAAAGCAATGAACCAGATACTTTCTACAGGCCATGCAGCTAGGAAGAACAAGAATTGTAGAAACTAGCATATTAGAAGATTGATCGGCCAAAAGAATCCTGAAAAGCAACAATATTATAAGTTTCTTACTCTAGACCATGTAACCTTCATTAGAAAACTCATTTTCGGTGGTTTCCCTGATCAAACTAGAGCTTACCAAGAAATCATGCATAGCTCTGAATAGGAAGATGCCTAATACAGAAGTTACTCCTAACATGTGAAATGGATGCATAAGGCCATTGTCTAATGAGAGTCAAATATAGCTCAGGCCTAGCTTCTTGAAAGTAGCTGTTTTTTTAACATTGAAGTACCACATGCTTCTATTGTACCCCCCTGCTTTCAAGTGTCTGATATAGTCCATGAAATCATGATCTTGGCTTTAACCCTTATGTTGCTTTCTTGAGTTGTAGTTGATGACAGAGAATTTATCCATTTATCATCACTAAAGATGAAAAATAGGAGAAAGGACTACCATTATTTTGTTTGCAGGAACAGGGCAGCAAAATTCAAATTTGAAAGGGTAAACTTTGCCAAAACATGAGGTACTTGACTTTGTTGATTTTAAGTAGGTTAAGGTAAATATTCTAAAAGGTAAATAGGTTTCACATTGATGCTATGTTTATTAGATTTCAGTAACAATTTCAAAAGTAGGAAGGTTACGGTCATAAGAAGCAATATCATGGATGCCCATGTTTTTAGTAGGAAAAAGTATGAGAGGCAAAAGGACAAGTGAGACACTATTTTCCATGATCCAAACGACCTTTTCTGGCCCCTCGAATTTTAGATATGATACATCCGTACCATGCCCAACCAGATAAATAGCTTGGATCATTGAAATAGTGGGTCGCAATTGTACTATAGAGACTAGTATCTTAATGCACTCCCATCATGTAACCGCCTTATCAATTTCCTTTCTCCGTTCACAAACATCCTTGTACAGCGCGTACCAACTCTCAAACAATATTTGGAGGTAACTGAAACAACTATTGGTAGAACAAGAAGAAGCAGAACAAAAGCATTAACAAGGAAACCAAATCCTCAAAATTTGCAGTTAAAAAGCAAAGAAGACGGCAATGCAACCAACCTCCCATGTGTTGATAACTCCTTCAGTGAAGGGACACAATTTTCTGGAAGCCCATTCATCGATATGAATTCTCGGAGTTCATTGCAAAGTTCTTCATTACTTTTGGTGGGCCTACTACCCTTTGGTTTCTTGCTAACTCTGTTACCAAAACAGCATCCATAAAGAGGACACGAATACATAAGATAAACTAAATAAACAAGAAGAAAGAAAGCACACGCATGCAGTTCCAAGCATCGAAATGCGGATATCATACTCTCAAAATTCGAGTAAAACTGATGACCAATTGACAAGAGAAAGGAACCTGGAAGTCTTGGCAGAACAAGCAGTGATAGCAATTGTGCTTGTGCAATATGGAATTTGGAGGGTTTTCCTTTGGGGCTGTTCTTGCACTTTCACTAATGAGCCACTATAGGAAGATACATTCTGGGAAGTAGATGAGAAGCTCCGGAGGTGACAGAGCGCCATGAGACTGTATGAGATCATAGGATTCTTGCAGAAGAAAACCGCAGCATTTTAGAGAGAGTGAAAGAGGGTTAGGAGAGCATAGAGAGGGTGTGTGACAAATGAACTGAAATGACAGGTGAGTGGAGCTACGATCCGCAAAGGCAGTGAACTTTGCGGAATCTTTAGTTGCACGACTGTTTTGAGCGAGGAAAAGGAGGTATAGCCTTTCTGCGGTTGTGATAGATTACGGGGGAAACCTCGTTATGCTGACTGGCATTTCGCCTCACGGGTATGTCACTCTCGTACCACGTGTACGGTTAGATCTTACTTGTTGTATAAATGATCAATGATGTTGCTGCTGGGGAACTAATGGGGTCAAGATTGGATCAACCCAATGTTGGCGGACATGATTAAATAATTGTATGTGTTATTCCAGAGCATGAACAGTACAACAAGTTCTAAGCGTCCAATCTTTAATGGGCCACCCTTCAATGTAAACTTTAAATAGGTAACTAAATTATTGGACGAGTTCTGGTAGAGTACATGCTATGGGGGAATGTAGAGAAGTACACGTCACTTTACATTATTCTTTTACAGAAGATCCAAGTTGTTCATTGTGTTTGGCATACAAAAATTAATCAACGTGCAAGAAAAATCAATGAATTTTAGATGATTCTCATTACTCATTTTTGGTCTTTGAATTTTTTTAAATACCAATTTATCACTATTTTCAACTCAATGAAACATTAGTTAAAAGTATCTAATGAACATGAAATTTAGTGTCGAGCTTATTAAGGCATTCCAAACATGAGCTATGGTTTAATCTACTAAAAACTATCACTCCACATGATAAAAGGAGGGTGTGGGACTAAAAGTGTATTCCTACCATGATTCTCTTTAGATAATAGATACTAAGTTTACAAGTTTTCTTTTCTTTACTTTTCTTTTAGTTTCAGCAAAGAATTATGAATTAAATTGCCTATTAGCGTGTCCTAATTCTTAAATCTACTTAAAATCTTCTTAGAGGAGGAAAATTGCTGCTTCGAACGTTCAACCAAGTGTAACGAAGAGAGCACCACGATATCTGCAAACAAGTGCAGTAGGTGGCAAGTTTATTAGTATGATAAATTCTACATATAGTTTTATATATTTTGTTACCAATTTAAAATTTAATGGCAGACATAAAATCGGACGTACATCATCGTACATACTCATGTCTTCTGGCAAACCTTCCTAGAATTAATTCCAGCTTCAAAGGCTCAAGACATATGAAATGACTACTTTTCCACCGTGAGAAAAGACAATCAAATGTGTAACACTATTAAATGCGTTTTGAAACTATGGTTGTTGGGCTTAGTTATGATGATTTTATAAGATATATGGGATTGATCTCAAATATGCAAGAAGACATGACAACGTTGAATCATTTTTTTTTTAATAAAATATTTTGCACATCTCTTGCTACAAATCAACTAGCAAATTTTGAGTCCTGGTATTTCCACTCTATTCCACCTCCTGATGATATGTGTGAGTTTAACTACACCCAGGTTAAGATTCCACGTGTCACTTTCTGAGACAGTTTGTTGCAGTTCTTGGTTAATGAGAGTGGAAATACTAGGACTTGTTTTAATTATTGAGAACATTGACATAATAGGTTATTAGCAATTGGGTAAGACTATTACATCATATAGATATCCCATTTGAAAGATTAAGGCACAAAAAGAATCACCCGTACATGAACGTCTTTAAAAGGCTACTTAATTTCCTATCACCCTTATCAAGGGTCAAGATCAATTCAATCATGGAGGGTCCAAGGCTAATGAGATTGGTTTATCATGAATCGAGAGATTGATGAGATGCATTATTCTAGATAGTGGTAGAAGTAAATATATGTTACTTTCTATAAAAAGAGATAAAAATAAATCTACGTTGTATAAAGTAGTTTCCTCTATGGTGATTATTTCAAATGAATTTTTCTATTGCTATGATACATGATAGAGCATTTTAAATTGAAGACATGAGATGATGAAACAAACTTGTCAACATTTGAATGAGACACTTATTGAATAAAAGTTCAATAGCTTCAAAACAACCAAAGTATCTAGCATAAAGACAAAAAGGTACACATGGCAAGGTGCCCCACGATTGTCATATCTGCCTAATATTTTTATTTTGAAGTATCACCCTTTCCTTGGGAGGACGACGAACATTTGATAACTTGGAGCTTTGCCACGCATGTAGGGGATGAGCCTCCTATCCTACCATCTTTACAACTTTTTATTATTGTGCTACGTTGCACTATGTTTTAGATACAAATTTGGTTGAAGATACATTTTTGTTGGCTTTATTAATCTAAAAACTAATATATGCGCATTAACATAGTAAGCACAATCTTCTTTTTTCTGTATGGGACTTGAATCCATTTAATCAAATACGTGTAATATTATTTCTGGTGGATAGAAGGTTACTATAAACCACCATAAGATCATACCGTGAACATAATCTTTTTTTACTAAACAACGTGGCATGAGTCTTATATGAAGAAAACTTATGTAGATGGTTTCAATCTACAAGCCATTACAACCAACCTAAAACTATATAAACGGTGTAGTGGACCACTCGGTCAAAGGAAAATATGGAATAATTAATAAGCAAGAAACAAGACGAGATGTTAAAAAAAGAAAAAAAAGAACCCATAAGTGTTTCATGAGAAAATATCTAGGAGATCAACTAAAGCCCTTCTCTTTGCTTTTTCTTAAAACCATGTTTTTCCTTTTTTGGCAAGATTAAATAATATATTTATGAATTTACAATGATAGTATCTCTAGTAATATTTCTCATAGCACTTGAAGAGGATGAGAAATACATAACATTGAAAGTGCAGAAGTAGCAACTATTTTAGCATAGGGTAACGCTAAGAGCCTATTATTGTATAAATTACCCTCATTTAACATGACTTTCGATATATTATTTAGAAACTTATATGAAAGTATATCATTTGAAAATTTTATAATCTAACCTTAATTTGGTAAATTTTCAAAGTTAAATGATGATCTGAGGTAAGTATGTATTAAATTAAATGTTGTATAATATTAATTAGGTTATTTTCTTTTATTTGTAGATAGTATATCAAGATCCCTGTAATTAAATCAAGTCGATCAATATTATAGATCTTGATCAAGCTTAAATTAAAATGGACGACTTGGATCAATCTAAATTATATAGATCAAAATCAAAGACTCCAGTTCCATCCTCAAGCATCAAATACAAACCATGAGCACAAGAGAATTGAGAATGCTAAGGGGATTTTATGTTTAATGATGGAAAGTGAAAAGGATGAAGAGAGAGGAAATAGTTTCTTAATATTCAATTGATTTAGAATTCTTTGGAGAAAAATGACAGACAATGGAGAAGTGAATTACTAAAAATTGATTTTAAGCCGACTTTCCATCATTTATAAATACCAATCGAAGACAAAGTGAAAAAAAAGAAAAAAAAGCTTCAAAATTCAAAGCAAAATGGAGGTTGAAGAAGATTAACAATACACTTAGAGGCTCATGAATAAGGGTACTTTGCATATCAGTTTCTGCTTCGATACTTAACAAAAATATCTAAATTTTAGTTCATTGGATAGAAGACACCAAGGAGAATAAGACACGAGTGTTTAATTTTAAATTTTCAGTCCAAATATTGTAACTTGAATTGATTAAAGTTACCTACTTGCTACTATTTGCATGAATAGTAACAGTGAGTTACTTAAAGATTTGCACCTTTAATTTGGTTTATTTGATTAGTTTTTTGAATGATTTAATCCTTCGCTTTATATTTCTATTTGAGTTAGAAAAAGTTTCATATAAATTTTTTTGAAATTCAATGGTTGGATTGGTTTAATTTTATGAAATAATCTTGAAAGGTATTGTTGTGCAAGTTGCTGATCAGCCTATGTTTGTAATTGATTATCTTAATTTTTGCTATCTTGATTTGAAATATAACCTTACAATTGAATTGATTGATATCAAATTATTATAGGTACCATGTTTTATTAAAAAATTCTATCAGAAAGTAGAAGAAATCAATGACCAAAGTTAATAACATATCCATGGATTCTAACTATTTGTCGATTGTAAATAAAGATTAGATTAATCCTAGATTGTGAATAAGGATAAGATAACCACTTAGCTAGTATCATACCCGCGCAATTGTGCATAACTATCTCAATTACCTTATTTTTTTCTAGTAGCATTCTCTCACTTGCAGACATAGTAATACATGTTTCTCTAGCATTTTACTTTGAAAAAAATTAAGAAAATTCATCAATAGGATCTCATGCGTGACACATCAGAGAATGTTATAGGTGATCTTAATTTTTGGCCAATTAAATTTTATTTAAACTCTAATTTTTAAGTCGAGTCTCCGTAAAATTGATCTGTGCTTGCATAAGCTGTACTACAATAGCTCTGCACTTACAAAAGACAAGCAACAAGTGTTTAATGCCATTGTTGGGAGACCCGCAATGAAGTTTTCATAAAATTGAATAAAAATAAAATAAAAATTAGGAATTGCATTATTTTAGACATTTTTAAGATTATTTTTTAATTTTTTACTGCATAATCACTCTATTTCCTGAATTTTGATACTTATTGCTATTTTTAATTTTGTAGAAAATTTGGTAAAGGAGCAATGATAGTGATCTTGTGGGCCAAAGCTTCTCCAAATTAGGATTTTTTGTTGTCCTAGATATTAGGTTTTCTTATTTATTTGAGTAAAACTTATAGTGAGGGCCCATTGTATTTTACAAATTATTTCAATTTCAATTTAAAATGGATTGTATGGAAACAGGGCAAGTGTGGGATATGGTGGCCCGCATTTGATCTTCATAAAAAATCCTACTATAAGTTTCCCTTACTCTTTTTAGTATAGTTGCATTTAGAATAAATTTGCAGTATTTTGTAGTGTAATTGCATATAGATAGCATACTTGATAATTGTTGCATTTTAAGGTTTAATTGCTATAAGATCAAGGGTGGATTTAATCACCACCTCTTGGCCTACTTAGGATAATCACCATAAGTGCATAACCTAACCTTCCAAATTAATTTAAAATCAATTAGAAGAGACCTATAGAGGCCATCACATGCTTATAGGACCCTCTTAGAAAGAGGCGACCCATTGCCACTTAAGTGACCTCTATATAACTAACTGTGTTGGTATTTAAACAACTAGCCTTGTAAGCACATTCTATTACTTAGACTACCTACGACCAAGTGAGGAGGGTGTGAAGCAATTCGGTTACGATCTAACTGACAAGTGGTGGGATAAGTCTAAGAGAAAGGAGGAGCATTAGATTAAGCTAATCTAAAAGCTTCTCCCTCACACAAAGTCAAGATAAGCAAATTATTTATTTGTTAACCTTAGGGTTGTTTGAATTTTGTGCTCTATCATTGTCCATCATTAGTAGTTAGGTTGCATTAGTTAGGGTAGTTTTTCTCATTCTAAGAAAAAAAAAAAATCACAAAAAAGTACTCATTTGTTATATATGAAGATTTATTCTGTTGTATATAAAGATTGATTACAATGGATTATCAAGAAGGGGATAGATAAAGGATGACTAGTACATTATATAGGTTATTTACATCAAAGTGAGATACTAAATCATATCCAAAACCTCAGTACAATAATTATTATGCCTATTCTTAACCACAATATACCACTTCTTCATGGCCATCTAGCTCTACATACAATGATTATTATCAGGAACTAGTGGATGCACCTCATGCATTCTTAGAACCTAGCAATAATTACTATCCTAAGACAAATTACCAAGACTATCATGGATAGGCATTATGAAAGACCACAGTCTCGGGATTATCAACCATATCAGGAAGAACCAACATGATCTCACTCTAATCAATCCTTTCCTAGTACTCCAATGGCACAACAGTTCGTGCCTTTCTAGTTGACATCTCTAGTATAGAGGAACAAGCATTAGACAAGACCCATGGGTTATTTATGGAATCGACTAAATAATGTCGTGAAGAGATTGGTTAACTTTATGCTTTTTTTATGGAAAGGATTGGAGAATTTGAACCAAATGAGAATAATGACGAGCCATTTATTATTGATGATAGGATGGAAACTTCATGCGATCATTCTAAGCTACGTAGTCCCCAACCATCTATGCAAACTTTTAGTATAAATATGCCCCAAGCAGATCTGAGTCCTTGTTATATTTTAATGAAGAGATTTTCATTGATGAAGAAAATGAAACTATAGAAACATCCAACCCAGATCCACTCAATTCTTGTCCTACTTATTTTTATGAATTTGATGAATGCACATCCATTGAGGAGGTGAAGGAATTGTTGTAGATTGTGCTATCAATGAACACATCTCAATGAAAGCCACCGTAGAACTCCTTACAGAGCTTGATATTTTAGTTAAGCCTTGTAATATAGAAGATGTACTTGATTAAGACCTGTGGACCTTATTTGAACAACCATTAGATAATAATTTAGGCCCATCTCAAATCTTACATGTATATGTAGAGCAGGAAGAGAACGAATCCATTGATGTACTTGCCCTACATCAACCAACTCTAAGGTACACACTAGAAGATAATAAGGGATTAAGCCAAACCATGTCTCTGCCTTCAGAAAAACAAGAACAACCTTTTAGGAAACTACAGAATCAGCTTATACACCAATTTTAGGAAAATACAAGAGAAAAGGAGGAAAAAGATGCATTAAGTACAATGGTCAATATATTCCTAAATTTGGTTAAGAAAAGCACCATCCATTTCCATATAGTAATAGAATTTAAATTCACAGTAGTTCACATTGTTATAATAATACCGCCACTTAAATTTTCAAGGAGGAGAAATTATATTGATTATGTAAAATTTTGAAAATGGGCCATCATTAGAGTGGTCCCACTCAATTTACAATCTTGGTGGTTTACTGTGTCATAATGATATCATCACCAAAAATTTCATGGTGGAGGAAATATATTAACTATTACTAGATCTAAAGTGGCGTGAGAAATCTTGTCATTTCATTATAAGGATTAGAAAACTCAGGTAACCAGCTAGGTCTATATTAGTGTACATTAGGATATGTCTGGCTAAAAACATTAAACTTAGCACTCACTAAGAGGCAACCTAGAGTTTTTTTAAAAAGTGTCAGTATTATACATCACCCACATTCATTTTAGGTCCTACTTTTAAAACATTGGGGACAATGGTTATTTTAAGTTGGGGGTGTAGAATTCTAGTTTTTGCTAGTTTTTATTTCTTAATTTTCTAAAAAATTAAAAATTTTGCTAAAACAATTTTTTTGGTCAATTCCTACACTATGATGAGAATTGACTTTTTTGATGTATAGTCTATCTCATTTTGGCTTATTAATGAAGTTTTATATAATTAATGCATCATTTTACTCATTTTCTAAAGTATTACATGAAAGCAAAGCCTCAAATCACATTTCTATACATGGTTACATATACACAGTCTAAATTGATAAGTAGTTATAACTTAGAGATTTAAAAGAAATTCAGTGAAGACCTATAACCTAAGTGAGTTTTAGAGCCATTCATTTTTTTTAGTGGTTATAAATATTCAAAAAAAATCTTCAGTGTGCTTAAAGTAAAATTTGATTCCATCAATTCTTAAGTCTAACTAATGTGACACCCCGGTTTTTTTTTTTTGAAAATCTTTTCCCAATATACATAATTTAATAGTAAAAAGTTTATGATTACGAAATAGGCGGGATCCCTGAAATAAAACTCAATAATTAAAAATTTTACACGGCATCAAGGAAAGTACCAAATAAGGAAAACCCTGAGGGTCCTTCGCAAACCAAAACCATAAGACTAAACCAAAAGCGCTTTTTAACACTCTGAGCATGCTCAATTATAAAACCACGAGAAATTCTACGACTACAAGGAGACGAAGATAATAACAAAAATGCCAAAGCTCGAGGGTCCATCCAAGATCACCACATCATCCACGTATGAGTGTATGCACACTATACAGTAGTATGGGTCTAACATATCAAATACATAATATCCAGATAGAGTACCCAAAGTCTGATACCAGCCTAAAAAAGACACTACTGTCTCCGACGACAAAAAGTATGGGGTCCTCAGCTCCGCGTCTGAGTCCACACTAATCCACCTTCTTCCCTTTCTGATTGTCTTTCTCCAACTCTGAGGCATTGCAAGACAAAGCAATGCCTCAACAAGCCATGCTTGTGTAGGTGATATACATTCAATATAAAGCAATAAGAAATAACATGGCACAAAACCTCATGTTCATACGATGTAGAACACACCAATTCCATGATATAAACACAGCAACATATGTTATAGTGTTAAGACATAAAAAATTTGAAAAGATATGCAGACACAAGTAAGCCATAACCACGTGAGTCAATATCCAAAAAACCACATGAATGTATACCAAAAGCATCGAAACATCATACATAATCAAGCCCTATGAGTGTCTCGAGCACACTCACAGCAATGTGGGGTCAACTCTCGATACCATCCGCTTTCACCCTTGCACCCACAAGGGGCACTTAGGCACTCGCGGAAAGGCGTGTTCCAGCTCCGCATTCACCCTTTTACCCACTCAGGCACTCGGCACTCACGGAGAGACGCGTTTCACACCAGTTTTCACCCTTTCACCCCTTTGCCCTCACGGACACTCAGGCACTCACGGGGTGAAGAAATACATCCTACCACAGGAGGAATAGTCTCAACATCAAAACAGAGTGACTCCCACATGTTAAAAATACCAATAATCAAGGGAATAACACGAAATATATCAGAAACAGTGCATGCAATAACCACCCGAAAGATAGCACGCACATGAGAAACTACATGCTGAAATTAATCTCATGCATGTGGTAAGGAATAAATCATATATTTCAAAAACTCAAATCTCCAAGTCATCATTTGAGAATCATAAAAAAATTATGAATGAAATCACCTACCTCGATAATGTCAAACTCCAGTCAGGCACGTAGGCGATATCAAGTCGCACGCTCTGACTTACCTGTCACATTATAAGTCATTATTGCTAGTTAGACCTCTCATTTTCATCATGACTCTTAAAAAATTATATTGTGTTTAGTGATTCACGCATATCTTTATGATCACATGTCACTCTAACGGTCAAATCATTCTTAATCAGCACATCCTAAGGTTGTTGCCTAATTTGATCATCAGGATCATTGTTTTTGGCAATTCCATGAGATTTGCCCTTCAAATATCCTAGATTATCTCATGTTTGATGTGTACAACCGAGGTGTAAGGCCTGATCATCCACTAATCGGCTTGATCTGAATCATTTAATAGCATTTAGTAGTTTGGCTATTAAAAAGTTTCTCTAAACTAGAGTTTTATCTTAAATCTAGTGTTGAGACGATCACAACACCTCTTTCGGATTGTGATTTGGACCTCTATAGCTCCCAAAATCACGTCTTTTTATGAATAAAGGGTCAAAAAACCTCAAAATCAAGAAAAATGGCCCGCCACACGTGCGGTCTGTGCACTACGTGCGTGGCGCGTGTCTGGAACAGGCGCATGTGGCTCGCGCATCTGTGGACGCGCTCTGCGAATGGGGGCGGAAACAGCGCGCGTGGCACGCACATGTCCTCCCACGTGGCGTGCGCGTGGCCCGTCCTGTGTCCCCCACGTGGTGCGCACGTCGCACCTGGCTGTAACGTGTGTCGCGTGTGTCTCTGTCCAGTCGCAGGTTGCCGTTGCCGGGGACGGTGACCGGACTGGTTCGCCGTCGTCGGAGACGACCGCCAGAATCAGGTCTCCAGCAACCCCAGGTGCTCCGTTTTTTTCAATTTTTATAGCCAATTGTTCAGTTTATCATGTACATTCCATTTTCACCCTCCATTTTCACAAATCCATTCATTTTCTACCGTTTTCTCATGATTTTTGTTTCATTTCAAAAAACCCTTACCTGCTGGTTTTGGGGTTTTTCGGCATCTCTAGCAGTCTGATCACCTTGAGATTTTATAGGTGTGCTCCTTGCACTGTTACGTTCAGGATGAACGGTCCAGATCCCCATCTAATACCGTTACATTGACCTATTCATAAGGCAACAGTAACTCACTAAATGCATCGGAAAACGGTAGTTCGTGTCATTTTCTGGCGCTGAACAAAGGAAAATCAGGGGAGGGGGAATGGAGGTGGCCTACCTAAGTTGTCCTGTCACCAATGCTCTCAGGATTATAGCTTCCTCATCACAGATCGTCACCGGAGATACGTTTTCCAGTGGCTGCACGACGATCAGTCGCCGTGAACACAGAGGGTGCGGGGAGGGAAATGCATTTAAGGCACCCTCCCCCCTCTTAATGCATTATATATATTATTTATATTTATTTATTATTACTAATTATTATGATTATTAGTATTATTCTAAAAAATATATATATATATTCTAAAATTCTAAAATAGTGAATGTTACAGCTAAGTACCTGAATTATTAGAATATTACCTTTAAATTTCTAGAAGTTCATTGAATCTAATAGATCATAGGAAATCTATAAAATGATTTAAGCCATCTTTGTTGTTAACCTAAAAAATATAAAGCCTACCTCAAAAATATTTTTCCCAGTAGTTAGCCAATTTAAGCCTTTTATAAGCCTTTTCCTTTGTCACCCAAATTACCCTTTACCCATGCTAACCCAGTATAACATATCCATTATCTATTTTCTTCAAAAAATAAGTTAGAGATGAATAAAGAAATACTTTTTACTTGCAATAAAAGTAGCTCCAAAGAGATTCAAAAGTGTTGAAAAGAAAGAAAAAGTGATGAAAAAAAAGTTTAAAAAATGAAAAAAGTGGAAAAAGAAATATTCACTTTGACAAACAAAGTAAAGAAAGAATTGTCAACTTTAGTAGAAGATCTCTACTTATTTTTGAAGAATTTTGAATAACCTTTCCTTTCATAACCCTGTCCTAAGCCTACATTCCGTCCCAATTGAAGACCTATTGATTTTATGAGAAATATAGTCTTGATAAGGATATGAAAAGATAAGATTTAAAGAGTAGTATTTTTAAATATTCAAAGGCAATGACATCTTATACTTTCTAAAGTGAACAAAATTAAATTCCTTAGTAACTCTCACTCTTTTATGAGTATATATGATATAAATATGCTTTTATTGACTATGCTTACATATTTAAAAGAGAGATATGATTTAAACCTTTTGTGAAAGATTCTATTTTTTATTGTACGTCATTAGTGAGGATTGAGATCAAAACATATATAAGATGAAATTCAAAAGTTAGAAGTATACTTAGAGATAAGGATTATTGTATATATAGACTGTACACATACTCAATCTAAGATTTAAGCTCAATTGGAATGCATTTAGCATATGGGTAGGGTTTTGAATTTTCATTCACTTTTATTAGTATACTAAAGTTGATAAATTTATTGAAGATAATTCTTTGAGAAAAAAGTGAAAATTGACTTAAAAAAGATTTTTAAAAATTTGTAAGTATATTTGCTACAAACCCCCATGACGCTTAAACTCATTGACTAAGGGTAACCTAGGGGTTGAAGGGCTTGCGATATATGTTAACTGCAATTGTGAGTACTTACTAAAGTTGTAATTTGTATCAATTTTGTAATTTGATTTTTTGTATGTTTTGCTCGGGACTAGCAAAATGCTAGTTGGGGTGTGTGTTAAGAGTCTATTATTGTATAAATTACCCTTATTTAGCATGTCTTTTTTTATAGTTTTGAGATATGATTTAAAAATTTATATGAAAAATATATCATTTAAATTTTTTATAATATAACTTTAATTTGGTAAATTTTCAAGGTTAGATGATGGTCTAAGGTAAGTATGTGTAAAATTGAATATTGCATAATACTAATTAGGATAATTTATTTATTTTGTAGGTAGTGAATCAAGATCCATGCAGTAAGATCAAGCCAATCAATATCTTAAATCTCCGACCAGGCATAAATTAAAATGGACGACTTAGATCAATCTATATTATGTAGATCAATAATATAATACTAGTCTTTATGAAAGTCAGGATCCGTATTTTAAACAAAAAATTGATTTTTAAATCAAATGAAAACAAAGCTCGAATAAAAGCAGACATTTCAAAACCCGGGGAGTCATACAACCACGAAATCATGGATTTAAAGATAAAATGATATTCTCAATTCTCCCGAAAATCCAACAGAGTCTTCTTTGTATTTTGGACATCAAATATAACACATGCGATACAAAAATACCTAATGGATACAATAAAAACACACACACACACACACACACACACACACACATCATATAGGAGACTCACTCTCCATACCCATCCATCCAAATCAATTACCCATCTCAATAAAATCATATAATAACATTACCCAGGGTCTGTCCATACACAGCCATCACATCCAGCATAGATACATCCATATCATCCAAATCACAATATAAACCATACATATATACAGTCCATAACTAACATTGAGGTAAGGTTATACACAAACCTTGTCCATTTCTAAAATCTCCTCTATGCACTACATGAAGGACTTCAACACCCTCGCTACTATATCAGCATGTCCAACTTGTTGTCTTTCATTGTATCCAAGGCATTGCAAAAACATCGCAAAGCCTCAGCAAGCTATGATTATATAGGTGATGACAAATAATAATAATAACATTTAACATCATATGAAGAAAACATATATCATTTTTCAAGGCATGTGATAAAACATCGATCTCATGAGAGAAGTTCAAACATAATCTCAATATGAGAATAAATAACAATGCAGTACAACATGGTTGGCATTTAAAACTAGCTAGATAGGAGGAAATATCCAGGCCACTTGCATGATCAAAACATGCAGAGTAAACAAAACCTTGATTACTCGTCAACTAAAGACACCGAATCAATGTAACTCATGCCAACCACATGCATGAAAACATGTCAAATCGACTAAGCTTCTAAAGCTCATAAATATACTAAAATCATATCACTACAAAGTGTCAAGAGCTCATAGGATAAATGTGTATATCATCATCAAGAGCATCCTCACACGTGGGTCCCACAAGTGTCAAAATCACATCAATGCAATGAGTTAAACACGCAAGGAATATCTAAATGCATAAATGTCATCAATGCAAGACACCTTAACATGAGGGTCCCATGAGTGTACTACACACTCGTATCACTGATCATGAGTACTCATACCAATTTCCCATGCTTGTTCCTTTTAGGGATACCTACAGCACAATCGCCCCTCAGGACGCAACATCACGCCATGGGTACACTGGGAATATCCACCATGGTACACTATCTGTGCAATATGATAAAATCACACATCAAGAAATGCATTGGCTGATATGCCATAGTGGCAACTACTCCGGAGTATCAACCACTGCCGCTCACTGCCGACACCAGAACGTGAGACTCCAACACCTGTCTGCATAGGTGGGATGGGGACTGTAGCGTGGACTACCCATGATGGCACTCCCTACGATGTTTATCATATATCGGGCAGGTGCCTATCATAATCACCATAAGTCAGAGGGCGGGTGGCCAACCCTACAACCCTCCTAGCATAGTGTCCACTGGGTAGAAACACACATCATAAATTCGCTAAAATATAGAAATCACATATCTCATAAAACCAGAAGCACTTGTGGCTCACCATCCCAAGGCACTGCCCTTATCCTGGGGTTAGCCTCTCAAGGATCAGCCACCAAGCCTCCACCACCAAATCTACGAATAAATAAGCAATAAAAACAAGGCATCCATATGCCTCAATATGTCATAGTAAACAAATCACTATGTAATGATTCCATGGTCACAAAAGGGTATAGAAATCATGTGACATCAATATCGCTTATAAAAGATAAATAAATCATGCTCAATCATGCATCCTTGGATAAATATGAATCCATGAAATCATGTAAATATATATCACTAGCAATAATTGCAATACCTCAACATCAAATCATCGTAAAATAGAAATAAGATGCCATATATGTCTTAAATTTTAAAAACAAAAACATGCCCATTAATGGTTATCATCACCTACCTTAGACAAGAATCACTCGTCTGTACCTCTCAAATCAATTGGACTACACCTTGAATGAGTTTGTCTTGGTTCCACCACTTGGATAAACATCACATCTAGGTCACACATCAAATCCAAATGATCTAAATTGGATCCTTAATTATAAGACACATTATATTTCTATATCTCAATACATGGTGTTTTAATAAAATCTAATAGATCATAGCCATGGAATCTTAAGGTGGGGCTTACCTCATTCGACTAATAATCCAAATTATGATGATTTGGGCCTACCTATACTATCAGACTCCTTTCATAAATACATCATTATGAGTTCTAGAGCTATCATGCTCAGATCATGTCAATCTTAAGAAATTTTATCATAATCAACTAATCGGGCATCATTTTATGATATTTGTGCATAACCTTATATAATTATAGCCAAATTAATAAAAATCAACAGGTTAGGGTGATAATTCTACCTCATCTAAGTCCATCTGAAGGATATCCAGTAATTTGCGTCACTAGATCATCAATCGATTACCTTGAATGTGCCCCATCAAAGATGTCCATACCGATCTGAATGTGCCTGATCATTTCTCCACTTGATCATCCCAGATTAAAGAATAAATCAATAGTTTTATTCATATAATCTCAATGATTCATTTAAACAGAATGGATCATTAATCTCGATCCAATTCCACATTTAAATCATCGATCGATCTCAGCCATTGATTAAGATCTACTAGATTGTCTCTCAAATATCTCAGATCTAGTATGCCACCCATGGATATTGATCTATACATCACAAGGATCACGATGAACAGTTCAGATATTAAAATCACACCTCACAGATCTTGGATCTGACATGCATCCAAATTGAATGGTTAGATGATCCCCGATCAAAGATTTGACCTTACCATGGTGTAGATCACACCAAAATACCCATAGGGTGTGATTTTCACAGCGTTCCACGAAGTCACTGGCCTTGATTGGCCATTGCCAGAGAAGGTGACCAGAGCGATCGCTGTCGGTGGCCCATTTTTCTTTGAATCTCAAATTCCTCAAAAGGTGTTGTAGATTAGGATCCTACATTCACTCATCTAAAGTTTGGTGGTAATCTAACATCATTTGACACTAAAAAAATGGCAAGAAAAAGTTGCCAATCGTCGAATTTCTACCATTTGCTAGCGTCATCAAAGCTGTTATTTTTCCAGGCGCTCCCTACAATTCGACTGCTTGAAAATGTAGTTTTCTCTCCTTTTCACCAAATATTCACGAAGTCATCGGTGTCCACGCTGTTGTCCAAAACTGTCACTTCCTCCTCTCTCTCTCTCTCTCTCTCTCTCTCTCTCTCTCTCTCTCTCTCTCTCTCTCTCTCTCTCTCTCTCTCTCTCTCTCTCTCTCTCTCTCTCTCTCTCTCGGGTGACCGTGGCTCACAGCCACCTAAGAGGATGGGGTTCTTCAATATATATATATATATATATTTGTACTTCACGTTCAAAATTCTATATCTTTTCCATATTGACTCCAATTTCAACAAAATTTGTGTCATTGAAATTGTCTTTCCAAGTACAACCCAATGATATAGGTCTCAATACTTAATTTGATGCTTATCAAGTTTTTCACTCATAAAACTCTAAAATATGAAATTCCACTATCTTCTTTTTATCCCAATTTAAAAAATTTCAAACTTCACTCAAATTGGGATTTAAAAATTAGGGATGTTACAATTCTCAAACATCAAATCCAAACCATGAGAATAATAGAATTGAAAATGCTAAGGGATTTTATGTTTACTGATGGAAAGTGAAAAGGATGAAGAGAGGGTAAATAATTTCCTAGTAGGCAACTAAGTTAAATTATAAAATTTAGTTGATTTATAATTCTTTGGAGAAAAAGGAAAGAGAATTGAGGAGGAATTACTAAAAATTGAATTCAAACCAACTTCCCATCATCTATAAATATTAGATCGAAGATGGAGTGAAAAAAAATCTTGGAAATTCGAAGAAAAACGGAGGTTGAAGAAGATAAACAGTGCACGTAGAGGCTGGTGAATAGGGGGATACTTTGCATGTTGATTCTTCCTTTAATACTTGACAAAAATCTCTGAAATTTAGTTCATTAGATAGAAGACATCAAGGAGAAGAAGGCTCGAGTGTTTTATTTTCAATTTTCATTCCAAATATTGTAACTTTAATTGATTAAATTTAGTTAGGTGCTACTATTTGCATGAACAGTAACAATGAGTTGCTTAAAGTTTTACACCTTTAATTTGGTTTATTTGATGAGTTTTGAAATGATATAATCCTTTGCTTATACTTTTATTTGAGTTAGAAAGAGTTTCATATTAATTTTTTTGAAATCTAATGATCAGATTTATTTAATTTAATGAAATTATCTTAAAAGGTACTACTGTGTAGGTTGATGAATAGCTTATGTTTGTGATTGAATATCTTAGTTTCTACTATCTTGATTTGAAATCTAATAGTACAATTGAATTTATTGATATCAAATTGTTCTAGGTACCAAGTTTCATTAAAAATTTCTATCAGAAAGTAGAAGAAATCAGTGGCCAATTTTAGTGAAATCTACATGGATTCTGACTATTTATGGATTATAAATAGAGACTAGATTAATCCTAGACTATGAACTAGGATAAGATAACTACTTAGCTAGTGTCACACGCATGCGACTGCGCATAACTGTCTCAATTACCTTTTTCTTTTCTAGTAACACTCTCACTTGCAAACACAGTAAGAGGCATTGCTCTAGTATTTTAATTTGAAAAAAAATTAAGAAAATATGTGAATAGGATATGTTATGGGTGATCTTAATTTTTGGTTAATTAAATTTTATTTAAACTCCAAAATTTTAAGTTGAGTCCCCATGGAATTGACCCGTACTTGCATAAGTTGTACTACAATAGCACATGCACTTGTGAAAACACAATCAACAGGTCTTTACATTTTTTACTAGTTTGTAAGGAAGGATGAAGTACTAATTACAACATCATTAATGGATTTTTGTTCAAAGGGAATTAGTTATATTTACTTGCTGGTTCCTAGAGCTCACAAGTTGATGCAGTGCCAACACATGATCTATTTTCTTATTTATATAATATGATGCACTATAAGTAATCATTCACTTACATGGTAGTTGAGTTGGTGGGCATTTTAGGAGAGACAAAACTAAAGCACTTATAAAAGAGTGGTACTTTTGGGATGTGGCTCATTTTCTAGAGTTGTGTATTATTTTCCAATGAGCTAAGAGTGGCACACAAAATGTTAATTTGTATTAGCCATTATCATTACATGAATTTCCTTAAGAAACCTTTTATGGATTTTGTTCTTTGATTAACTCAAACTCAAAATAGTTTCACTCTATCTTTGTTATTGATCAATTTTCTAAAATGACTCATTAGCTACCATGCAAGAATAATGTTTATGCATTTTGTTAGCAACTTTAGTTTTTGAGAAGTTGTTCATCTACATGGAGTGACCTGATCTCTCAATCATATTAAGATATACCCTTTGTGATCCACCTTTCATGTATTCCTATAAAAGTACTTGACCCACAAACTAATGGCCCAATTGAAGTTGTGAATACATTTCTTTAGAATATGTTAAGGAGCTTAATTGGGGAACATTTTGTTGACTCATGTCTTTATTTTGAAGATAACAAAACATTAATTATGGTTGATTCTTACTTATTTCTAAGAGTATTTATGTATATCATTGTTTAAAAACAAACATGAATCAAATTGGTAATGTTTTCAATCAAAATTGCATGAGTTTCAAAAATCAAGTTGACTATAATTGAATTTGAGCCAATTATCAAGACTAAGTAGTAGATCTAGCTGACTCTATCACAAAGGAAATAAAATTTTCTTTGAAAAGAGTTGATTATCTTGGAAAAAAGTTTGACTATTCTTGAGTAATTGTTTGGAAGCATGAAGATCATGATTTTAATGGACTATTTGAGAAAGGAATGCAATTGGATTGTAGAACTAAAGACTTCACACAAATTTGAGTTGTGTGTAGAAAAATAGCTGGCTATCCTAAAGTGAGTCAACTATTTCATTCCAATAAGTCTAAATTAGATTTACCTGTCTACAACAGCCTACTATTTTGAAAATGAATATGCTAAATGATAGGAGTGGATGCTTTCTTAAGCAAATAGCCAACAATTTCCTTAATGAAATTGACTACTGTAGGGCCAAATGGGTTTAAGTTTTTGGATTGAAATGGAGTTGACTAAACATGAAATATATGTAGCCATCCTATCAATGGTTAGAATATAGTTTTATTGCATAAGAAATATAGTCCCTTGGGTTTTTAAAATAGCCAACTATATGGGAGACAAGCATGCCAGCTATCTGTTCAAATTTGAAAATTTGTCTCCTAAATGGATAAGGAGGCTCTATAACATATAGCAATTGTCCTACAACAAATCATTTTGAAATGAGACTATATATATGATTGATTAGAAGAGAAAAAAGAGAGAGAGTAAGTAATAGCTATATATATATGACCGATTAGAAGAGAAAAAAAATAGTAAGCAATAGATAAAAAGTCAATAGTGTGCCAACAAGTTCTACTCAAATAAGCTTCCTTAAAGCCTTGCGCTAATTCTTTCTATTCTTTGTACTATAAACTCTTTTTATTAATTACATTTGCATTTTCTTGTTTGAAAGAGTGATTCTTATTTCGATTTTTTATTTTTATTAAGAGTGGTATAGTTCTCTTATTTTATATAGTAATCCAAGTGTTTGTAAGAAGGTAGAATTGATATGAGTGCTCTTAACCCTTTATTTGTGAACCAATGCAGTGTCTATTGGTTTGCAAAATTTTGTAGAGTTTAAAGAAAGCTTAAAGTAGAGAATACCTTGAGCGGGAGAAGTAGGCACCCTGGTTGACTATCCGAACCCCTATAAATCTTCGATGTCTAGCTTTTATTGGGTGTCAGCCCCTCTCAAACTTGTTTTTATTGTTTTTTAACACAAAATTGTAATTATCTTCAAAAATCATTTTAAGGTCCACTTCACTCTTCCTCCCCCTTCTTAGGACCTATCATATTCAAAAAGATGGAAGTTTGTCATTGATCAACTAAGAAAGCAACCTTTGAGATCCTTATTATGTTTTAAATTAATTGTCATTCAAAAAACTAAAGCAATTGAATAGGAAATGAAGAATTTGTTAAACATAAGAAGCTTGTTCATAAGAAAATATAGAATAAATTGCAACAAGTGATGGCAAATTATAAATCAAAGGTTAAGGCAAATAGCAGCCATATTGAATTTACAAGTGTTTAGCGGCTTCTTTTTTTTGTGGGTTTTAATGGTTTTGGTGGCTTTTGGGAGATAACCACGTTCCTAGCTAGCTTGCTAGTTGGGTATAAATTGTTCAAACATCTGTAGTTATCCATATTACTAGTACCCTAGTTTGGCTATTTGTGGTTTTTAGGAAGTTTGACCCACCCATACATTAATTATTTTAACCATGAATACCAACAAAAATAGGGTGCATGGTGTTTTAAGATATATGTTGTGTAAATTTGATTAATTTTGAATTGAGAAAAGCAATAAGAGAAGTCATTTTTCTAAAGAGGAAAAGAATCACAACCTATTTTCTTCTCTCTCCGTGATTCTATTCACTGCTTCTCCCTATTATTCTCTTTTAGCTCTTCACTTTTTCCATCCTCATAATCAAGGTCTTCACTTTTTGGTAGTCAAATGCTGGATTTTATTACCAAGAAATATGTCAAATAATTAGAAGCTTGTAGATGAAGCGTGCAATTAGTTTTTTTTGCCGCAAAAAAACTAGTTTTCGGTTAGAATGTGATAAATTCACACCCTTTTGTAGATCACTTGAACGGAAAAGGTATCCTTCTACTTCTCTTTATTTATTTTATTTTTCATTTATCAACTTGTTTCTCTCTTTTCTCATATACTGGGGTTCTTTTTGGGGACATCAAGGGTTAGAGTTATGGTTTTTCTTCAAATATCAGGGGAAGAAAGATGGGTCATTTTTTTCTACTATATGCCTTTGATTTTTTAAAATTCATACTTTTTGCCAAATTTTTTGGGTGATTTATGTGGGTTTTATAGTCTAATTTGAGATTATATTTGTGATATTAGATTAATTATAACTATGATTTTGGGTGTTTTATATGCATGGATTTGGCATTTTCATTGTGTGATTTTGGGCATTTATGTCTTTGATTTTAGGGGTCTTATGTGTATGATATTTGGCTTTTTTATGGGTTTTTTTTTATATGTATTATAGTGGGCTATTATATTTAAATCTTGAAGTACATATGCATAAACTCAGATTCTTTCATAGGTCTAACTTAGGGGATTTTATCTTGGGCTTTTTCACTGTATGTGCATGGGTGATTTTTTGTGTTTGATTATGAGGAAGTTATATGTATCATCTTGGACTTTTTGACTGATTTCTGTGCTTTTATATGAGTATGGTTGGTATTGTTTGGGCATATTCAATAGAGTGATTTTCTTTATTATTTAGTATGAGTATGGCATTGCCATGTCTGATTTTGTGGAATTTATTTATCTAATCGTAGATTTCCCTATATGATTTATATTATTTTTTTATGATTATGGTAAATATTATTTCTGTGTGTACAATAGGATGATTTTTTTATATTTATTTTCTATGACATAGTTTAGTACTTAGTGTAGCTTTAATATTACTAGTAAGCACATGATTCAACTGTAGTAGATGTACGCTAATGAGGTCGATCATGGAAGTGTATGCTAGATGGATCTTGTTTAAATTGTTTATTCATAGCCAAAAGAGATGGTTTATTTCCTATTCTGAGAATTTAAACTAACATGGAAACTAAAAATGCATGAAATTAGGAACTTTCTAAAATTAGAACTTTCTAAACCTATACATGGAAACTTTCTAAAATTAATCTAACATGTAAATTAACCCAGACAATGATCAATTAACCCTAAACATGACATTATCTAAGAAATCAAAATGTGTAATGTAACTTAGCATGATTCATATGATTTAAAAATGAAAAGTGCATGAAATAAAGTAACTAAGATGCATAAAACATGAAAGTATGTATGAACTAAGATGCAAACTAATTTAAATGGTATGCATGAAACTAACTTACTAAAGCATGTAAAACTAAGCAAAATAATAAATGTTCCAAGGGCTACACAACAAGACAATGTACATGACCCATGGGGTGGTGTGCATGGTTCAATTGTGTGGTGCATGTGATTTTAAGACAAAAAGAAAACTAAACCACAAATATGCATATACTCTAAGGTGAATGGTGCATGGATTCAAGCATAAGCTACTCAATTAAACAGCCATGGAAAAGATTTAAGTCACAGAAAGATTTAAGCTACTCAATTATGAAACAACTTCAATCTTTAATAAAGGAATTTTGAGTACAAGTGTGGTGTGCACCATCCATGAAATGTGCACACCATTCAATGCTCCAAGATACAATAAAAAATATAGAATATTCTATCTTTCCACACTCAAGTCTTAAGCATGCATGTATGCCAAACGAGATCTAAGGAAAACAAGGAGAAAAGATGGGAAAGAAAGTAAGAGATGGTCAAAGATCTTAATGACAAGGATGGCAAGGAACTTGACCCAAGGTTATACTCTCTTTTCAATCACTATTGTATCCTTTAGATTCAAGGATCTAAAGTTTCAAATTAAAGGCAAATCGACAAGGTAAGCAAGGAACATAGAAAAAAAAAAAAAAAAAAGCATAGAAAGAACAAAGTAATGAAGGCCGAACTAGAAAATAGAGTGCAAGAATCAAAGGAAAAGTATGCTAATCTTAAAGGAGATTTGAAGGAGAAGAACGATGCATGGAAACCAAGTAGAGAATTAATCCAAAATGGGGGCGTGGAACTCCTTTGATCCATGCATAAAATCATTTTTGCTTAAATAGTCTTCCAACTTCTAAAGAGTCCTAATGAAAAAGAGACCGTGGGATAGAGATTTAGCAAGTAGATGATTGAGTGTGGTGGACAATCTCGGAAGGTGTGTGGAAATATAAATAGGTGAGGTGGAATCTGGCCACCTAAGAGAGAGAAGTTAAGGTGGGAGGAGCCATTTGTTTAGAGGGGTGTCTCCCCCTTGTAAAAATAATGGAAGTAGTTTAACATGGAATATTTGTAATGACCATAAATTTTGAGCCATTTACTGTGGATGATATTTCATTTTTAATGGAAATAAAATAAAAAATTGAACTCTATGTAAAATTGAATTCTATAAAGGTGACTCCTTTAGAACCCGAAATTTGGACTTGAAACTATCAAATTTGGATTGTACACATCGATAGGAATTCAATGACACTAAGTTTATTGAAATCAAAGATCGGAAGAAAATTTTGTATTTTTCTCAATTTTTATATTTTAACTGAATTAAACATGGACAAATGAGTAATTGCACCTCAATATGAGCCCGAAAAGATAAAATCCAGTCAATGGTAATTGAGTGTGAAGACCAACAATGATTAAAGCTAAAATCATTATGAATTTTCTTTTAAGAAAATATTTAAAGTAATTAAAAGAAAATTTTTAATTTTGAATTGTGTAGGAAAAATCCCATGCAACTCCTCATCAACCACTCCTCCGATCAACCGGACTCAACCAGGCCAAGCATGGCAGGCTAGCTAGACCCCAAACCCTCTGTCATCCTAGCCCTGCTCATGATGCACACACTCTTCTTGGGCAGATCTCATTTTTTTCCGGCACTGACAGATCCTTCTCCTTTGGCTCCTGTGAAATACCCCATTTGTAGTTTGCTTGATGGAAACCCTTGTCGGGTTTTTTGTTGTCTCCGGCAAGCTACCCTCTCTCTAGCATTGATGACCCGTTTCTCTCATAGGGTGCAATGACTTTCCCTTGGGCAAACACCATCTCCATCAACCTTGGCACAACCAAAAACCCCTCTTGGGTTTTGCCACTGCAGAATCACCAGTTCCCAGATCGTTTCTCCCCCCACTGGAGCATCCCTTATTCTGGGCAAACCCTTCCTCTAATCTCCACCATTCCCAGAAACCCATCTTCATTTTGATCTCAATTTGTGTATATGCATCTAGGTCTAAGGTTTTGGCCAAGTGGGTAAGAGAGAAGATGACTAGAATTCGTGAATTTCATGGAATTCCAGTTCCCAGAACTGTATGTGTAAAAGTTGGAATCCGCAAGTTCCTCAGAATTCCAGTCCCCAGAACTATATGTGTAAAAGTTGAAATTCGTGAGTCCCTCAGAATTCCAGTCCCTAGAACTGTAGGTGTAAAATTTGGAATTCTCTAGTTCCACAAAATTCCAAACTCCATAATTGTACGTATATAATCTGGAATTAGAAGGAGAAATTGATTTAGACTCTAACCACTCTACCCGAAATTATGTTTTATGTAGTAGCTTCATTGTCAATGTTCTTGGCAATGGTTCTATACTTCAAACCTTGTTATGGTTAGACACATATTAGTTTACTTAGACATCGGTTCTTTGATGGGTTCACTAACGGTTACCAGCATAAAAGCCCTTGGTATTGTAATGAGGCTTAAAATAGAGGGGATAAGGCAAGTTGCTTATCCTAAAACATGTTTTGTTCTTTTTATTGCTATAGTAGTTGCATGTATTTTAACTCAATTGAAGTACTTGAATAATATTGAAGTGCATGGTCAATCGTGGAAAAGAGGGCGATTAAAGCTAGTGGAATTGAAGAACGCGTCACAAGAGGTAGGTGGAATTTTAAGAGTACATACTTGTTTACATATTAAGATGAGTATTTGATGCATGATAGTATTTCCTATTATGGAATTGATAATTTAATTTATTCGAACCATGGAATTACTATGAATTAGTGATTTAAAGTGCCTAAATATGAGGCATTATTATGAGATTTCATATGAAATACGTCTTGAATAATTATTATTAGATGCATTTGAAATTGTATGTAATTCCATGTATCTTATGTGATTGTTATGGAAAATTTTAAAAGGATTAAATATTATCCTTGATATATTATTCTCTTATAGAGAGGTGGTGGATTATGGCTATGGACTGGCATACATATAAATATGTATATGGACACATTATATATTATGATATGATTGTTGTTGGTATTGATATCTCCCTGAGGCAGGTCTACCGGTTGAATGGCTAGTGGAGTACACTCCCTGAGACAGGCCTGAGAGACTGACGGGCTAGTGGAGAGACCTCCCTGATGCGGGTCTAATGAGGCTAACAGGCTAGTGGAGGATGCTCCTTGAGGCGGACCTATGGATTGATGGGCTAGTAGAGGCACTTCCCTAAGGTGAGTCTGATGAGGCTGACGGGCTAGTGGAGAGATGCTCCCTGAGGCAGGCCTACAGACTGACGGGCTAGTGGAAGTGAGAGATATATATTAGGACGTTTCCTTGAGGCAGGTCTAAGAGGCTGACGAGCTAGTGGAGGACGCTCCCTAAGGTGGGCCTATGGACTGGCGAGCTACTAGAAGAGGTATATTATTTGTGTGTACTACTTACCAGCAAAAGGCTATAATATTATGATACTAGTAAATACTAGATATGTATTCGAGCAGAGGATGGATTATTATGAATCCCTGATGGTAAAGGGGTATGCATATTAAACCTGTAAATGTCTAGGTTTTGATATTATGATATATGATACTCACATTTTGATAGATTCTATTAATCTGCAGCTAGTGTGTGTGTGTGTGTGTGTGTGTGTGTGTGTGTGTGTGTGTGTGTGTGTGTGTGTGTGTGTGTGTGTGTGTTTCTATGAGAAACATGTTATAGAGATTTTAACATGAGAATATGCCTAATATGCTTATCTTATAAATTTTGATTTATGATGTTGGGATTAATTCATGCAATAAGAAATTTTATGATGTTGATTTATCTGATGATTATGAAATTATATATGTTTAATTTAAAGTTAATATGTCTCTTAAATCCCCTTCTAAGCATGGCTTGTTGAGATATTGTAAATGCTTGAATGTTTATAATATCTCAGAAATAGATAGATAGGAGCTGATGGATGTGATATGTGGATACTGGTAGCTAGACCACTATTAGGGATGAGTTTTATTTCAATTCTTATATTGCTTAGTTAGTTTCATTTGGATTGTGGACTTTGGATATTTAATATAATGTTATAAGGGTTGTACAAGTGAATCACTGGATGGGTCTTGTTTTTAAGAAATGAATGTCTATCTTCTAGAAAAACTATATATATATATTTGTATGAGAGAGAGAGAGAGAGAGAGAGAGAGAGAGAGAGAGAGAGAGAGAGAGAGAGAGAGAAGAAGAAGAAAGATGGGATGGTTCTTCCTATTGGTCAACCTTGCATGCTTACTTGTCTACATAATAATCTATTTAATTCCTTATAATTATCCTCTTAAAAATCTACTTTAAGCATTGGATAATTGAGTAAGATTTTCCTCCAATAGTACAGCTCCATGTAGCATTGGCTTAAGTGGCTTGAGTAGTTCACTTTGAGGACTCATTTGCTTGCTTCATGGCTTAGCTTGACTTCCTTAGCTTGTCACCTTCTCTCATACTTATATGGCTAAGGTGGCTTGAATGACTCCCATGCAAAGTGGTAGAAATGCATGCCTTATTCACGGGCCCATTTTAATCACTTTTAGCTCTGCCAATTTCTTCTTTACTTGCCCTATGATGATCTTGCATCTTGATCCTACTTTGGATTGATGACATTTAGGTCTTGGCTTGATCTTTTGATCTTGATCTTCAATTCTCATCTCAATCAATCTTAGTTGTTGAATCATCATCTTGATTCTTACAAAAGGTCAAAAACTCTAATTAAATTCTAATTTTATTATTATTATTATTCACATACTTACCCTAGATTAGCTTCTGAACCTACAAAATATCAAACTTTTGAATTATTAGGTTAGAAATTCATGTGTTATGAAAGTTTAGAAAAACACTAGAATAATGCTTATAAGTTATAGCACATAGACTCTTAATTGGATGGTTTTTATACAAAACTTAGTAGTACTATTAGGATTTTGTTTGGATGTCAACTGTTAACTAATTGTTATATGTACTAGTGGTTTGGTTTTAACCTTTTGATCTTATTAATGGTTTTGATGTGTGCCAATTGTTGATTGTTCAAAAGTTGTTGACCTATCGAGTGTTTGGCTACTATTTTAATATTATAAAGTTATTATTGTTTTGTACCTTTTTTTTATCTACTTCATGTTTGTAAGTTTTGATCTGCTTGATTTTTATGAGTTTGTGATCTACTACATATTTCTAACTTTCTTATCTATACTCCATTCTTTGGTTTGTTATTGACATTAACATGTATTATTATTTGAGGAATAGTTTTAGCAATGGATGAATATGATTGACATTATAGTAACTAAATAGTTAGAGAAATACATCTACTTGTGCGTTTAGATGCCCAGGAAGGGTAAGGTTTCACGATTTCTGTCATTGGAGCAGCAGTTGGGTGGTGACAATGAGGATGATGATAAGGGCACATTGGGGGAGAGGAGGCCAATTAGAATAACAATATTAATAGGAATGATAATGCCAATAGGAATACCACTGTAAATGGTAATGGGAATGGACCTATAACGGGTAAATATAAGTTCTCATAAGTAGAACTTATAAGTACTCAGTTAAAGGGGTAGAGTTTGAGTACTTATAAGTTCCCAAAGTTCTCATACTAGTAGGGAAAAGTTCTCATAAGTTAAGCACTTATAAGTTCTAAAAAAAGATGGCTGACCTAAAGAGGCTGTTTGTGGTGTAAATTGAGCAAAAAGAAGTTTCATTCTAATTCATCTTCAGGAGCATGAATTGGAAAGTATTGTGCACTAGATGCCTCCATCAACCTACAAACCTATGGTCCACTCTATTTTAGACCTGAAAAAGGTGCATTTTCTCTCTTTTTGTATCTCTACCTTTGGCTCTCATTAGCATGTTTTTTCTCCTTTTCTTTCGCTGATTTGGGGTTTTGTCAGTGGCATGTGAATTATAAGGAGTGCCTTCTTATTCTTCTTTGATTATCCTTCAACTTCAAGAAGAAAGATTCGAGTTTTCTATGATTTGTTTCTTTATATATGCGTTCATTGGTTTGTTTATGATTTTATGTGTTTCTTTTCAATTTTTTGTGTAATTTCTCTAGTTTTTCATTTTTTCCTATATCAAGTGGTCTATGATAATGACTACAAAAAACAAAAATGTAGCCATTATTTCCTACTTTTTGTTGATTTATCTTTCTGATTTTATTTTTTAACTGATGTACTTTGTAGTTTAGACTTCAAATTGATGTGAGGAAAGGATATATGACTTTTAATCGAAGTAGCTTATAGTTTAAATTGTATATAAAGTACTACTTTAAGGGAAAACAAAAAGAAAACATATGAAATGATCAAGTGAAAATAACAAGTTGCATGATTATTTTGAGTTTCTAGAATCATGAATGGACTCTATTCCAACTTTTAAAACCATGTCTAATATGTGTGCTCATTTTGCATGTGTGTTGATTGGTTTCTATCGTAATGTAGAGCATAATTTACTAGATTTTGGTATGAAATATCTATGTGGCTTGCTAATTTTCTGCATAAATGAGATTATAGTTGTTCAAATTTGGTCAATTTTCATTTTGCAGCATACTTATGTTAATGTAAGATATTTGTATGAGAAATGTACACAAATCCTTGAATGATTGATTGCATATTCTTTGATATCCGACTTATATTTTTTGATTGCTAGATATTTTAAGATGAATTTCAACTTGAAAATTAGGCGTCCTTTGATTACCAATTTGTGGAATGGGTTTCCTTTCTTTTTCAAACTTGTTACTAGGATGATTTATTTGAAGTTAGTTGTAACAATATGTCTAGCGACATTGCAGTTTCTTATGATTCTAGTCTATTTAGTGCCACTATCATCCTAGGTTTGGACATTTCCAAGAAACAAGTCATCATTGGTTTTGAATATGTTTATGGGAAGCCTAGATACATTTTAGTTTCTTATGACTTTTTCATAGAGAAAATTGAGTGCAAAAAGTCTAGCGTAGCACATGTTTAGCTAAAAGCTCTCTAGATCACAAACTGTAGTTGTAAACCAAGGTATGTGGTCACATGTAAATGGAACTAGTGTTAGAGGCATGTTAGTCTAGTAGGTCTTTAAGCTAAATGTGTTTATGGATTGGGTTCCTTGTTATCAACCTCATGGAAAATTTGACTTTCTAGTATTTATTATTGCAAGTCCCAATAGGCCCCTAGTGGTCTGAATCCTACATTTTAGTTTTTGAGGATGAAAATGCCAATCCTAACATTGATTTAATTTTTATATTTGAATTTTATATCTATACTTTATCTATTCCCATATCATATCATATTTTAGCTTGTGGAGAACGACCTTTGTAACTCCTTGGCTTCTCTCTAGCTTTGTATGCTATAGAATATCACAATCTCTCCAGTTTAGATTATTTATAAGAATTGATGAAGTATTATACTGAGAGTAAACTCATGGAACCCTAACCATTATTTCTTAGTTGTGGATCTTCTTTTTGACAATGAGATTTAATATAAGTAGAAATATACCTTCAATATTATTAGAGACATAGATCTTTAGACTTCTCCTCTATATTTTTAGTTGTACTTGACCCTCTAATGTAATCGTTTTAGGACCCAAGGCTTGTTAGTAAGTTATTAAGGAGAAGATGATTATTAATTTAGTTAGGCTTTCTTCCTTTTAGTTTCCTATTTGAAGACTTTCAGAACATCCATTTGTATGAATAGAGATTTGCTCCCTAGGAATATGTTACCCACTAAAAGCAATGGAGGATGCATATGCAAAGTAGTCCATAACATCCTCTATGTACTTATATATCCATAACATCCTAATGAAGGATGTATGCTTTATAACTACACCTTTTGTTTCCACTAGGAATCTTCATGAAAGTTTCCATAACCTTCTGTTTGCATACCATCATATAAGATGTATGACATGGCATGTGGGTTTTTTGTAACTCTACTCATGGTTGTTTCATTTGTGATTTATATTGGTTATTTCTGTCATTCACTTCAGTATTGATTAAATGAATGCTTAGTGTGAAATAGGTATGTCATTGATGTTGACATGTTATTATCTTAATGTAGACTAGTAGGATGCTTGAACATTCCTAGTAGGGGAATTATATATTGGATATTAATATTTTCAATTGAAAATATTAGCAAACAATAGTAGAAGCTGCTATTTCGAGGATGTAAACCATTTCCAAAGGAAAATATGACCCTCTTCTCTATGAAAAATATTTATATGATTGATATGTCTTTTTTAATTTAGTTATTATGTAGTTAGAAGAATCTTTGAATTTCATTGTCTACCAATGAAGCAAAATGGAAGATTGAGAATGAAGGCTACTATGATGATAATCAAGGGAAAATTGACAGTGAAGATGTCATTGGCATAGGTGGGGCTGACTATGATAGCCAAAGGACTAGTTATGCCAACCAAGAGGTTCATCATTGACAAGGGCCTAATGGCAGTCATAGGTGCAACCAAAGAGGTCGAGGTAGGGGCATGAGGTGAAGGGGTGGTGGAAACCAAATGTATAATACTAATGATGGTCCAAGAGAGTTTGTGACTTGGAAGCCTCAAGAAGACGTGGTATTGATCGAAGAGTTGGTTAATCTAGCCAACAACAATATAAAATTGTACCAAGGGCTATAATTCTATACTACTATGCAATAGGTAGTCCTTCTCAAGTTTTTTAGAGCAAGAAAAACTATAACTAACTTTCATAATAAAGAAAAATTGTTAAAGTGAATTTTAAAGACTTGAGGACAAAAATGAATACATTCAAATGGGGATGGGATGAGTCAAATAGAACCCTTTGGTGTGATGAGACTCGGTGGCACAGCTTCATGAAGGCTAGGGTTCTTCAATTTTAACTAGTACTAGGTACTGATTCATAAGACATCTAACTGTAATTTATACTATTGTCAAAAGCATAGGAATGCTACCAACTTGAGAGGAAAGACATATAAGTATTAAGAACAACTTGGGCTCATTCTTGATGGAACCATTTGTCTTGGAGAGAAGCACACGGTTTTCTCTAATGAGACCTAAAATATTTGACATGTTTATTTCACAGCCACCAAATCATGGTAGCAAAACAAACCAACAAGAATTAGAAAGTTATAGCAATAATGTACCTATTTTAGATAATTTTGATAGTGAGGATGTAGTATCCCTAGTACAAAATACAACGGGTCATGCATCTTTTGCTTCACGTTGGAGAAAAGATGATAGTGCTTGTGTACCTACCTAGCATGCACGTATTAAGGTGGAGGAGAGCAAAGATATTCTTCTTTTCTAACTAATCAAGCTAGTTGAGTGTGTTCAACCTCTTGTAGAAGTAGCTAGTGATGAGTGATAGGTGAAGTTGCATGAACTTCCAAGGTGTGAGATGATGGAGAAGCAAAGGGTAATGCATAAGATGTTTCTTATCACCCTTATTTGCTTAAAGTGATTTTTCATGTGGTTAGTTGAGGAGAGAATGGCTTATCTTAGGGCCATACTCAATGGCATGTTAAATTGATGTCAACACATAGAAGCAGAATTTTTTTGGATCATGGAGCCTTCTTGTTTTAAAATCTATTAGTTTGATTAGTTCTATTTAAAATAGAGGATTTAAGAAGTAGTGTTTATGTAGATCATGGTGGATGATGATTATTTTTTGGAATGTTCTCTCTTGTTATTAGTTCTACTTAAAAGACTATGTTTTGTTATTAAAACAATGACTTATATTGTTATCAAGTGATTGTCTCTTTGTCTTGATGAAACAAAAAAATACATGTGCTATTAGAACTCTTCACTTGGTATTCATTGCATTATTCTTTTGTTGTATTTGAATAGGAGCCTTGAAATATTTATAGGGAAGGATAAATTTCAGATGATTAGGTCTTGGAGTCCATTCAACATATGTGTGCCTTATGCTAGTGTGGCAATTGTCGGTGTAGCTAAAGCAATCATGAGAGTACGTGTCAAGGGAAGGGTTAGTGATGAAGCACATAAGAAGCTATTAGCATATAGATATTTATCTCCTGAGGAATTTCAGCTTTATAAGATGCACTTGGAACAATTTGATGAACTCTACTTTATCACCATCAAATATGTAGTGAGTGTAGAAGCAATAATGTTGGAATAGTTGGTTACTTTTGCCAACAATGAAATTCATTTCACATAAGGCATGTTTATCAGGCCTAGAGGAACAAGTGCTTCCTACCCTGCCTAGAGCAACAACAAACTCTTTAGTGTCTTTCATATTTAGATATGAAGGAAGAAGCTAACATGTACTTGACAATTATTGCGAAAGCATTCGAATGGGGAAGGTATGGGCAAAATGGCACCTTTAGTGTGATAATGTAATGTGATAGGACTTTCAGAGGGTGAGCTTTTGCTTATATAAATTGTTGTTGCTACAATACCATGACAAGCTAAAGCAATTTTTGGTTGATGAAACTGCATCATTATGGAGTGATAATTTAGATCGTGGGGGGAGAAGATAGTTATATGTTTGATACTAACTTTGATTTGACTGAGATGTTACTGAGACTATAATTGTCATTAGACATTATTCAGATGGTGTGTTACCATTGAAAACATTAAAGCATTTCCTTTCTAATGCATCTACTGAACTCTAAATGTGGTTTTTTTTTATATATGGGTATTTACGCATATGCTGATCACCTATTTCCTTGTTTATATGTTCACCATATCGTAGGTGTTTAATACCTCTATTGATTGCACATTCTTCAAATTATACGCGAGGAGTTTTCTGTAGCTATTAAATTTTTATCATTGCAAACATGTTTTTATTATACAGGAGGTGTTTAGTACCATTTGGGGGACCACACCAAGTAGTAGGACCCACAATGTCTCAATTAGAAAAAGCCGAGAAGGCATGTTGGATTTATATATGATCATTGCAAAAAAACTATTTTCTTGAAGGACCCATATAACTACTGTGACTCATACAGGTTCAATTATAGGAGTTAAGAGAGTATATGTTGGTTTTGTACATGTAATTGTTGCAAATATGTGTTTCTTGGGGACTAATATGGTTGTGAGAAATAAGTTGTATGGAAAAAATCCAATTTCAGTTATTGGCCACTGATGGAGTCCTTGGCTAGTCTTGCCTCACGCTTGCACATTAATACTCTTATACTTGGACATGTAGGAACAGCTTACTATACATATCTTCTTTGGAATGTAGTATCCAAACCTATTTGCAATAGATTTTGTGTCGAACCTGGTTTATTTGACTTCTAAGGCTTTGTCATTAATTCTTGGCTGAGAGAGAAGTGTGAGGTATCTATATTTTGGCAGGGTCAACCTCACTTGGTATCCCTATAGAAAAGTATCCCTCCTGAGCATCTGATAGCTTAGACTCTACTTTTAGGGTCTAGCTTTGAAAAATCCAAGCCATTCATCATGTTTTGGGTACAGAAATGAGGTGACTTATGAAGAAATTAATGCATTTGGAGATTTGAATCACTCGTTTTGAATCTTTCAAAACTAACGATTCTGATTTTTAATTTAAATAATCATAAACTAATAATATGTAAAATACATAAAATTCGGTATGTGGCCTATCTAAGCCATTTTCAACCTGGTGAATAGTTTAGATATAAAAAAAATCATAGCTATGTATGAAAGTCTACACTGTCATACGCTCATGGGCATCCTTACAGAACGTCGCTTGCCAAACTTGTCATTATAGCAAGTCCAAATAGAGTATGACAAGAACCCAACTGTTGCAATCTTCTTAGCTCCCAAGTGCCACAATTCGTATAAGAGAAAATCACAATTCAAGTGCTATACTTTCACAAGTTTTTTTAATATTTTGAATCGTGATTTTTTTGAGATTTTATTTCATCCTTGCAAGATACTTTCAAAATAATCCAAAACCATTAACTTATTTTTTGGTGTTAAATGAATGTTATCATGTCTTATCCAAGTGGCAGTTGACTTAATACAACCTAGGTAGATCTCAGTTTGTATGATTTGAGTCGTACATCGTGTTCAGCTTTCCTATTTTCATGCCTATTGAGGCTTTCAAATGCTATTTTTTCTAATTAAAACTTTTGATGGATATTATTCCAAAACAAAAAGGGCATGGCTCACATTATCCAAAGGTCATTTGGTGGCTAGCCAATCTAAGGCAGCCTAAATACGATGAACAGATCAAAACATCCAAAAGAGGGCCCCTCAAAGTGGGTCACATTCAATTTTCATTCCTTCACTACCCAAAAACCCTTTGTAACTCTTAGATAAAAGAGGGTCTCTCTTAAAAGCCTCTATAACTCTTAGATAAAAGAGGGCCTCTCTTAAAAATCCTCTACAACTATTAGATAAAAGAGGACCTCTCTTTTGGATAATCCAATCCATTCATCATGTTCGGGCTACCATGTGGGCGGGACATGCTGATTTCCATTTAACATCGTCAAGTGAGTTGACAGTTCTACATACTTTTGAAAATGTCTTCATAAGTTTACGATGAAATTAGAAGGCTCGAAAAGTTCAGCATTTGAACAAAAAACTTGTGAAAGTTCAAGGTAAAAATCATGATTTTCCCATTCTTATAATGGTAAAAGAGGCATACTTATATGGTGAGCGCATCACACTCACGAGTGTGCAACCCCCAACCCCACTTATCATGGTAGGTCTCATATTTGGCTAATTAGAGCCGTTCTTCTGATTACACTTGTTATGGATGACTAATAATCAGAAAACAATGCTAATTAGATGAATCTAGTAAGTGAAAATTAATTACAAACATTGGGTGCCCATAAAACAGTTCAAAGAATGGTTCAAAATGGAGGAGTTAAACGTACTTTTTGTGGATATTGGAATAATTCAATCTTGATAATATTTAACTTTTAAAATATCTGAACTTAGAGTAATCAGATCGGTTCTGATTACACAAAGATGAGGCCCACCATGATAAAGTGGGGCTGTAGTACTCAAGTTGTATGTGACGCGCGTACCATAAAAGTATTCACGCTAAGAATTAATACCAAAGCCTTGAGACAGCGAAAAAGCCAGCTTGGGACCAAACCTATTTCAAATAGGTTTGCAGTCTACAATCTTAATGTCACTTTGGCATGCCACTATATTCATATTCTACTATGTACCGCAATCATCACATATCTGACCAAATACAAGGGCATCACGGTCATCTTACAAGGTTTATTTGGAATTTGCTATGCTATCATCTCACTAAGATAATTCGCTTGTGCATATCAGCACTCTCTTACAAAAGGTGGAAGAGCTGTAAAAGTTAAATGGGATTGTTCAGGCACCTCCACTATTTTAGACTTACTTGTTTTCTTTCGTTTTTTTTTTTTTTTTGTGAAAAAAAGTGAAATACAAGACTATAGTATTACAATCTAGGACAAACAACTGAGAAGCATCTGAAATTGAAGGCTAGATCATGGAGAGCCACTCAACCACTCAAGCTAGTTTTTTGCCGACATATGTAGTCCAATGCAAACGTTGTCTCTCAACAAAAGTCGTTTTCATCTATGCTGATGATTTCTCACAAGGGTACTTTCTATTTCCAATCAAGCATTCCATACGAATACTTTTGTAATTATCTCACATGGGCTTCAGAGTGATAATGGAGATTCAAGGGTGAGTTCATGAAACTACAAAAGGGGAATATAGGTTAGTTTCGTTATCCAAAATGTTCATTTGAGAGGTGGTACTGTGAATGATAAATCATTCGTGTGTGATATATTTGATAAATCTAACAACAGAGAGCCTCTAATAGTTGGCCACACCAAGCGCTTCCCTAATAGAAAAGGCAAGGAACAATATTACATTTTCATTAACAAATACTTCTCAAGGAATTGTTTATTTGGTGTAGAGGCCATCTAAAGCAAGGCCTATCATCTGATGAATGAATCTGGGTTTGATTCATAAACAAAACCTCTAGTGTGACCTAGCAATGTGCTTCACTGTAGACGACTCATGAGCAGTCATAGTTTTTTGCCGTGGGTTACTAGATGAATATAGATGGTCTTCACTAAATGGTCCACTTTATATGTAGGGCCATATTTAAGATTTTGATAGTAATTAAGTGATCCGCCTTAAGATAAAAAACAAATGAGTTAGCTGAGGAAAGACTGACAAAGAGCATAAAATAGGCATAATACAACTTCCTTTTTCTCTACCTGCTTTCCTTTGGTGTAGTTACCTGTCATTATTGCAAGCGAAGTTCTATTTAGGAACATTTGGTCTTAAGGTAGATGCCTTTAGGGGAAGATACGTTTGGAGATCCATTTGCAAGCTTGGCTTTTCTATGGCATTATCAAGAAAGGAAATTTATGAATAAGTATTTATGTTCGTCCCTCTTTAATCAACATAATTTGTTAGTACTAAATAGTGAAGGCCTTCTAGTGTATTAGCTCAAGGACCCTCTTTGTAATGGGTCAGGGATCGAGTCTGCTAATCATTACGTGCTGACCATTTGAAAGAAAAAAGAAAAGAAAAAGAAGATTTCTTACCGCTCAATATGTAGTGTATGCTAGTATTGTATCTGACACAAATCTTAATTAAAGATGGAAATGGACAATGACTTAAGGTTCATTCATTGGAATCACTAAATCATAATTGATCGAGAAAATGGTTGATACTGAAATCATTGTTACAAGAAATACAAGGTCACACACCACATGCAAAAAGTAATTATACGAGAAATCTATGTTAGGGCTAGATATATTGCCAACATGTTCAAACCATGAGCATCAACATCCATGAGCCGATCCAAACTAGATCTCATAATTACTGAAACCAATCTATGTCAAGGTAGGAGGTATTATGCTGCTTGGTGGTGTGGGGCTCAATCAATAAAGTTTGTGGTAACTTTAGCTAATACCATGATAATATATATTGCTCCCTAATAACTCAAAGTCTTTCTCCTTTGGCTTTGCATTGATGCTAATAATGTAAACACTTCTTAAAGCTGAAGATAGAAGAACAAATCGCCAAGTCCTTCAAGAAGAAGTTTATGAAACGCTAAGAAATGGAAGCCATACTTGGCTGTCATGGAAATCATGAATGGAATACATAGATTATAAGGCAAGGGAGGACTACCTACTGTGAACTTGTTTATTTCACTCTTAAGCTCTAAATTTTAAAATAAATGGCTTACTCTTAGGAATGCATTTTTCTCATAAGTTAATAATTATTTATTAGACGTTGGCATAATAAATAAGATTCATTTGTATGCCAATTCTATGCTACAAGTACTACTTTGTAGGTGCATTTATTAAATATGACATTTATTAGTTAGACATGATATGATAAGCAAAACCTTAGGGAGCATTGTAGGAATCCCATGTTAAGGTGAATAGAGATTCATATGATAGATTTAACGCTTTTAATCAGAGTCAGCTCCTAAAGGCATGTTCATCCTAATTGCTCTGACCCCACGTCAACAATCACTTGGTGCATATTTAAATAATTTGATTATGAAATATCTAACAATGGATTAAGCTTGAAAAGAGAAATTCAATGACATTAAGATAGCAAAAAATCTAAAAGTGGAGTTATAAATTATTAACTAAAAGGAATTTTGTATTGATATTGGCACCCATTTAATAAAATAGTAAGAAAACATATTAATATGGGTCCTATGACTTTTACATAGAGCTTATGAGTGAATAAATTCCATGTGACCTTTATAGATTGAAGTTTCCAAATAATTAAGGAAAGTTCTGAATGAGAAAATGTCTAAATTCAATGAACTACGGAGAGGTAACTAAAGATAATTAGGATTCCTATTATTAGGAGGAGATCCTTATCTCTTATAGTTAATCACTAATTTAGGGAACCAAAGGAGGAAATTAAAGAGGAGATTCATGACTCATAATAAAGGAATTTTGTGAACTCCCTTGGAAGAGAAAAACTGTGTGCAAGTAGGGGGGGAAGGAAAAAGCTAAGAGGAGAACGATAGATCTATGACCAAGTAGGTAGATCTGGTTATCTCACTTTTTAATCCTTAAAAATAAATCAATATCTATGGTTTGATTAGATTTTTAAAGTGAGATTTTTAATGTTTTAAATTATAGATCATAATACTATGTGATTCATGTTATTATGCTAGTCTTACATTTGATTTCACACTCACGATTGGTTGTTGTGTGAATCATGCTAGGTTAGCCATGTTTTAGGTTGCCATGATTTTATTTTGATCATTAGATGCTTTAGTTATTTGGCTTTAGATCGTTCATAATATAGCAACCCTAATTTTTTTTAGTTATTTTGAATGAAATGTGAATTTGAATTCTTTTGATTTAAGTTTCATGGAACTACCTTTTTGAAGGACATATAGACCCTTGAAATGTCAATAATTAGATTATACTGGGAAAAACAATTCTAATGATACTAACAAGATTGAAATTGGACTTTATATGAAAAAGTAAGGTATTTTGCAAGTGAAGGACATTTTGGTAAATTCAATAAGCAGGCCTCGCTCATGAAATTTGAAACTAACGAGTCAAGCAACATTACTATTATACATGACCATCATTATGCCAAATTCAAAAAGCCACGATGATTATAATTAATAAGAATTAATAAATATATGTATATAATATAATATATAATAATAATATTGTTTAAATATTTTTACTTAAATGGAGGGGTCGTTTTGGTGACAATCAAGTCTATTGGGAATGGTTGAAAGAGAGAGGAAAAGTAACATGAGAGAAGGAAGAGGAAAGGAAGAAAGAGAGTAGACATTGGAATAGAAGGGGGGGGGGGGGGGAGGGTTTGTTGATGAGGAACTGTGTGCATGTTTCCCGCTCGTCGGAGAGTAAGCTTGTCAGAGAAAATGGGACCTCAAATCGATGATCTGATTCAACCATCTTTTCGCCATGACAAGAAGACCTAGAATCATAAGTTCCCTTTTTGATCCTGTTGCATGTTGCTGAAAAAATCGATGAACTAAAACTCATCAAAGAAAATTACTGGTCAAATTGATTATTTGAGTTAGTCATTTCCTTCATCACAATAAGAGGAACAAAAGCCCCAAGCCTACTCTTCAATTTGACAACGTCTCATTGAAAAATCAAAGGAAGAAGATGACACATGTAGGGTTTGGTTTTGCCAGAAAAACAAAGGGACAAATTGGAAGATATCAATTGTTCATCATCTCCTTTGAGGTTGAAGGAACAAAACTCTTCAAGGGATTGGGGAGATTTGTGATGTTGGCTGAAGATTCAATGATGTAGGGGCACACAATAACAAAGATAACTCGAATTGAAGATCCGAATCATTTGTCGCAATCCTAGTCACATGAGGAACCTAAACCCTTGAGCAATTTGACACTCCAAATGACCCATTAGACGAGGATCAAAGTGAGTACATGTAAGATCGCTACTAATCTTCACTAATTCAACTCAAATTCCAATTTGAATATATTGTGCACAGTAAATCTTTAAATTCCTAGGAATTTCATGGATAAATGAATACAATTAGATCATTGTATAATATATCTACATCTTATAATGCATGATTTTTAAATATACCCATTGAAACCTAGATCTAACAGTTAAGCAAGCAAATTAAGTGTCTTACGATTATGAATCATTGCATTACCATTATATACATAGATATTGAACCTATAAGCTACTATTTCAAGATATAAAACATGATGCAATAGTTGAATCAACAAAAACCTTAAAATTTAAACATGTATGACCATTGATAATGTATGAACCCAAGATCCAACAGTCCAAAATTGGATCTGGTAGTGGATCAAGAGTTCAAAGTTACCAATCTACAAAAGAGTGAATTGTAATCTTGCATACTAGTATTTTTAAATATTAAAAGAGTGATTTGGACCATGAATTGATGATCATCAACATGGATTTATGTTTCCAGCAATCCTTGAAGATCTAATTGATGATCCATAGCTGGGAAAGACCAATTAAAAGATTGAATGACCATGATTGCACTAATCTGTGCTAATTGGTGATGAAATAGTGATTTATGGTCAATCTTGACTTAGATAATTACGAAAGATCTAGATTGCAAAATATGTGTGTGTTTCATAGATTTACAAGTAATCAAGGATGAAAAGTTGAATGGTCTATTAACCACTAATTAGTAAGTGGTTTTGATGCTTATGAAGTTAGGTAGAACGAGTAAACGCCATATAAGGTAGGTGCAATTGAGATTGCTATGTTTTCTATATATTTGATTTGTAATTGCTTAGTAAGATTTGATTGAGTATGTGATAAATGTCATTAAACAGCATACTGTGTTTTGATTAAAGATTTAAATTATGTATATAGATGTGCATGTTATCCACTATTTGTCTTGTATGAGATGTCTACAAGATTTTTAATGGTACTTTAGTAGGTGATTACCCATATTTTATGTATATATTTTTCATGGATTTGTTTGAAAGAGATTTATGTAAATGAAAATTGGACAACTTGTATGAGTTGTACAACTATATTTGGAAAGGACAAACAACTTGTAAGAGTTATAAGACTATGATTTATAGGTAAAACCAAACGACTTATAAGAGTTGTAAGATTGTGATCTACAAGTAAGACCATATGACTCATAAAGAGTTGTAAGATTGTGAAATTACATGTAAGACCAGATGATTAATGAGACTTGTAAGACAGTGATCTACAGGTAAGACCATATAACTCGTAAAGAGTTATAAGATTGTGATCTTATAGGTAAGACCGAATGACTCATGAGAGTTGTAAGACTGTGATCTATAGGTAAGACCATATGACTCATAAAGAGTTGTGTGTATGACAATTTGATATTTTGCATAATATATTAGTATGTTTTGTGCTTCTCATCAAATTGAGAATTTGATATTAATTATGATTTAAATGAAATGTATTGACATTGATGCGTTGAGGTTTTATACCTTCATTGTGCATACTAAACTTCAATCATGGATTGGATATAGCTACATGAATATGTTTCTAAAGTTTATGATTATTTGAGATTGAATTATGAACATAAGAATATCTGAAAGACCGTATGTTTTAGACATGCATCTATGAATTCTTGAAATTATGTTGTATGTTTGTATTATGATCATACGAGATTGAGTTTGATTCTTACTGAACATATTGTAATGGCCTACATTTTTAAGAAATAAAGAAATTACGTTTTTTTAATTTTTTATGTTAGTTTATTTTATTAATTATTACGAATTTTTTTGCCATGTGGAGAAAACCATTACAAATGGCTAAACATGATAATTTGATAGTTATAGAAAAAGGGTGTAAATACACCATTAAAAAATTTGAAGAGTTACAAATATGTAATAAATTGGGAAAACCGTTACAAGGAAAGCTTTTATAAAAGAAACAAAGAAAATGGAAAGAAAAGTTTAGGAATGTGAAATAGTTGGAGAGGAAGAAGGGGAGTGCATGAGACAAAAAGAAAAGAGAAAAGGAAAAACAAAAAAGAAGATCAAGAGGAAAAGCAAAGATCTGAAATTTTCTTCAAATCGATTAGAAGTAGAGGAATTTGCGTTGAAGGAAATCGCATTTTGATGTAGGGAATCTAAATCTAGACCACGGTTTTCTCTTGAAAACAAAAAGTATCGATCTTTTGTCGATTGTTTGTTTTTTTATGCAATTATATTAAAATTTCCTAAGATATGAAGTTGAATATGGTTGATGGATTGATAGATGATAAGCATGTGATAATTGTTGAGTATTTTGATACAAAGTTCACACATGATTTGTGAATGTATAAAATATAAAATAGAGATGGACGGTTGAGATAGAAATATGGCTTCTTCTTCTTTGGCTTTTTATTTCAGTATTGAGAATTGACGCGTAATACTCTTTTTGAGTCATATTTCACTAGGGATTTGTTAATTGCATGAAAAATAAATAAAAAAATCTAATTGATAAAATTCTGCACACATATGGCGTTTCGACCAGCATAAAAGTTCATTAAATTTAAACTCAGGTGAATAAAGCTATGATCATGACAGTTGCATCATATGTGTGTTGCTGGAATAATAAGATGTAATTTCATGGGCACATGTGCAAAGTGTATAACTTGAAGCAGCCTGCCACCAATCAATTGCATGCCTATAAAAGATATGGCTGGGATCAAGCATACAGTATCAAACTATACTAAGCACAAAGTAGTACTTAAGCGCATAGAGTTCTAGATTGGGTTCTAATACTCGGCAATTTGGATATGCAAACATGCTTTAGAATATTAAGTGTTAGACCGTAATTGGACTTAAACTATGCATTAGTTTAATTTAGAATATTAAGTGTTAGACTGTTTTTGGACTTGAACTATGCATTAGTTTAAGTATTACCACTCTGATTTATGTGAGATGCATGAAGCCATCCTTGGAGTGTGGTGTGTTGGATTATACAAACTGCACTATGCACCAAGTGATACTAAAGAACATGGGCATTGGATAGAAGTTGAACACATTAGATTTTAAATCTTGTTTAGCTGTATCACGCCATAAATTATAGGCAAGTGGATAAAGTTTAGATTAAGGGTCATGCATACTCTATTGAATTAAGCACATGGCAGGTTTGGAGGAGAAGAAGATTTAGGTACATCACGTGCTAAGCATTGATTATTAAATACACATACAAACAGTGAAATCTGAGTAATAGTCTAACACATAAATATAGAATGATGATCACTTGTAAACATTTATTTAATAATAGGAACACATGTCATCTTGGATTTGACAAACATTCCATAATTTAAGTTGAATTCATGCATGTAATATTTTGGATAATATTTGCACATTGAGAGTTGAACGGAGTTCATGCGTGCTGGATATTAAGCATTGACCCATAGTTTTACATAGGAATATTTAACTATGCCTTGTACTCTTTGTACAACTAATATAATATCAAATGTAAAATACATAAGCACAAACAACCACAACATGAAATTGATGATCTGCATGGGTGTAGTATGAGGCATTATTATGAAGTGCCCCATCAAGCACTTAACGATCTGCTCTAACCTTGATAATCTCGCCATGTATCTAGTCAACTATAAAGACCTAGTTTATTAGCATAAAATAGCTGCAACATTTTCTCGTAATCTGTAGGGTGTGGCGTACTGGATTCAAACTAGCATTATTCATGTGATTAGATTAGAGCACTTCACATCTTACAATATGTTATTGTATGGTGCAAAACACCAAGTAACCTAGCATTGATCAGTTGTATAACAATTATCAGTCTAGTTAGAAACAAACACAATGCATTGAACATTCAAATAAAGACAAGGACATGATATCATGCTGCATAATAATAGTCATGCATATGACTTAGAATTGTTCTAAATAAGAGATCGTGCCATGAAACCAACCAACCGAACTTAAGGTTGGGTATATTAAATATTTCATATGAAACAAGTATCTAACAACGTATAGATTGACGATGCATTAGGAGTCAATAGATATATTTGACATAGTAGATTATGTATTATGGATGCGTGAATTTTTTAAATTTCTAATGTTTTAGATGGACTCATTTTGATATTTTGAATTTGTTACCAAGAGAATTGTGTATGCTCACATCCTAATATAAATGGCAATATTTTTAGCATTTATGATTAGTTTATCAGAATTTTTGCAATTTGACCCTAAGGGTTATAAACATGCTTGAATTTAGCAAGGATAGTATATATGCATTTATTATTAGTACGAGTTCTGTATGATTTTGCACTCTTGCACAACTATACCTTGCTAAGAAATCAGGAGACTCTTAAGAGTTGATCCTGGCTCAGGGATGTTATATCAAATCCCATGGTTGCTATACTAGGGAGTCAGTTGGCCACTGACTTCCAAACAAGTACCAACCTATAATAGGCATGTTTGGCGAGGGTATGTTACATGGGAGGACTACCCATGTATTGGATCGATTCGATTATCCCATGTAGTCGGTGTAGTTAGTGTGGTCCCCACTAACGAACGTAGTTTGAAACTTTGGTTTTTGTTGCGCGTATAGTCAACCTTATATTTTGTTTGGATATGCCGATGCTTGTGACATGATGCTAAGTTCCATCCAGATATATATTTATTATTAATTGGATTTACTTATGAATTAATCATTCAATAAATATGGATTGAATTTAACTCAGATCTTTATATGCATGGATATTACTTGTATTATCCAATATGATGTCATTATGATTATTACATAACTAGTAGATATTAATTGAGAGCTTACGATGTGACAATGACATGCTTGATAGTACATGCATGCGTTTAAAAAAAAAAACTTGCATAGCAAGATTTTTAGAGTTTTTGGCTAGGTTTAGATTTTTTATTGGGTAATTCATATTACTCACCAAACCACCCTACAGGTGAAGAGCAAAAGGAAAAGCTTGGAATTGACGCGAAGGAGATTGAGTAAACTCGGAGTTTCAAAGTATGAGGAGCTAGAAATAGTTTTAATTTATTTGAAGACTTTAGTCAATTTTTAATAAATTAAATATTTGAACTTTATATTATGATTTAACTTAGTAGCGTTTGGGCTGTGACTAGCAGGTCTTGACTGGCTAAAAAAGATGAACTATTATTTTGAATATATTGTGGAGATTTATTTGACGTACTTGGGTTAGAAGAAGTAATTTCAATATATTATTATATATAGAATTGAAATTTTTTTTTATAAGGATCGATCCTGACAAGATTTATCAAAAATACAAAGAAAATCTCTTTATAAAACCCAAGTCGTCACACATATGATTTGAGAATTTAATAGTTTTGGCATAAATATGTGATCTATACATGATCTATTAATATGATGAAATTGACACGAGTATCATATTTTGAGATATAATGATTATGATCATGCATGAATTATTGTTAAAAGCATTAAGTAAATCATAGTTCGTGTTTTATCATTATGCATCTTATTGCACCTACACATGCGCATGTTTGCTAAGATATTGTATTTGTTTAATATCACAGATTTGATAAGATATAACAGAAGGAAGAAAGTATACAACAGAATGACAAGTTTCAAAAGATATCAGCAGTAGTGACGTCAAAGTAAGTACAAGAACATATGAATGTTCCTCCTAGAATTGATGTATTAGACCTTCATGACTTGTGTTTTTGTGGACATGTATGAGAAGTGTATGGAATATGGCTGTGACTAGATAGAGTATGGCTATGATAAAGATGCATTTTAATTATCTCTTTAAAAAATAAAAATTATTTTATTTTTCAAACTAATGATGTCCTTGGGAATTGAATGAAGAAGAGTCTCCTTTATTGTTTAAATGTATGGTTGATATTTATTAGGGATGCTGCATTGCTTGAGAGAAATGCGTAATATTTGAGAAAAAGAGGAAACTCTGCCAAATTTTCAATAAAAATAAAATGATCATTTTGCTATTAGATCTCTGTTTGTAAAGTAGTAATGACACTTGGGGTTTTTGTAAAAATCTTTTTACAGAAAGAGGTTTTTGTTTGTTTTCAAAAGGAATTTTAACTAACGGCCTTGCTTTTTGAAAAGAATTGAGAAAAAGTCATTTAAAAACCCAGGTCATATACACAAACATGTGAAGTTGCGCATGATATATTAATTATAAACATAGAATCTATGTTTTTTTTCAGTTATGATCTATGTGCACAAATCCATACTTTTGCATCACTAATTTGTGAACATAGATCCATCGTTTTGAACCGTGAAATCATGTGTATGGATCTATCCTTGGGTTAATGATTCCATGTGCATAAACTCATTTTTTGGACCATAGATCTATCCACATAGTCTAACCTTTTGGGTCATGAACCCATGCTCATGATCTATTTTGATGGATTCTAAGATTCATGCACATATTTTATTTTTTGGGGTCATGAACTCGTGTGCATGGTTTAATTGAATGTTAGTTATGCTCATGGTTTACTGCTGTTGGGTCATTTAATCTGTCTATAAAATCTAATTCATTTGGGTTATTTACTCTATGCATGAGGATTTCTTATTTAGAACATGGACCCATGTGCATCATTTATTTTCTTTGTATTTTTATCCATGCACATGATCATTCACCATTTGGGTTACTAGATACTTGCACACAAGACCATTTTTTTTTTGGATCATTGATCAGTGCCATAAATTTGGTAAATTGGACTATAATTCACGTGCACATATCTAATTATTTGGACATGGATCCAAGCGCATAGGTTGGTCATCTTGGGCGTTGATCTAGGCACACAAGATCCATCATTTGGGACATTGATCTAGGTGCACAAGATCCAAAATTTGGGCTTTGGATCAGAGTGGTTGGATTTGTCACAATGGACCCTTGATCCATGCACACTAATTTGTCCAACTAGGACGTGGATCTAAGTGCCTATGCCACTAAAATGAACCATCAATCTATGCACATAGACTCTTCTTTTGGATTTTCTATGTGTGCATAGACTTGACACTTGAGGACCATTGATCCGTATCCATGAGCATATCTTATTTGATTGCGAGATCCATGATCATATGGTATATGATTGGTTAATTTATCACCTTGATTGTATGATACATGATTATATTATATATGTTTGGTTGATTTATCACTTTCAAAGCATGATCTATGATCATGTGATATATGCTTGGTTGATCTATGATATAGACCACATGATCCATGATGGTATGACCTATGATGGGGTGATACTTCGTAAAGATTTAAGATCAATGATCATATGAGCCTTGACACTTAGTTGAATGGGAAAATACTCCATACTAAAAAAACAAAGAAATAGTTATCAATGCTTAATAATAGTGAAAGATCAATAGTTGAAACTTTGTGCGATGTGTATGATCTGATGAGAGAAAATTACGTCCGATTAGCTACCTTATATAGATGTGATGAGTATGATACTCCCAGCATATGAGTTTTGATAGACTAAAGGCCTAATGAGAACTATGCTATGGGTAATGCGAGTTTGGCCAGCTGACCTCCAACTAGCCAAACAGTGACTCATGACACCCTTTTCTCATTTCATGGTAGAGATCGCAGTTGCTAACTCATGACACCCTTTTGAGATAGTCCATAGGCTCCGTGAGGATGTAGTCTAAGTCTTTCAAGGATATCAAAAAGTGCATGATGTAGTAATCTAGTCGTGAGCATGGCCTATCCCCGATGATTTTTTATTTTTTTTTGTGAGATTTTGATCTAGTTCCTGGGGAATGTAACTTTTGGTTTTAATATAGAGCCTTGGATGAGTGATAGATGAGCACTCATGGGTTTTTGCTAGTTGGATTATTTTCCTATGTGCCAAAGTGTATTAGATTTATTTTTTGGATTGATGGACTGCAAGATATTGTTTTCTTTTCTTTTAATCATATTACTTCTAGGAAGTATAAGTTATGTTTCATATATATGAATGATATGTAGCAATGCCTTATGAATGCCTCTTGGTGTAGCTTTGAATCAAAGTAGTAAATTTACATGGGTGAGATCGATCCCAAGAGGAATCTCACAGATTTGTATTTAGTTGGAACTTATTTAGGTTGCTTATCCTAGCCAAATAAAGATTGTATTTGATGTATTTTAGGAATTAAAAGTACATGGAAATAGAAACATCCATGGAATTAGAAACAAGAACTAAAGGACACTTTCTAAAAATAAAGATCTTGAATAGAATTAGAAACTTTCCAAACTAACACGCACTTATTAAGGAAAACTAAGGCAAAACTAGAATGACTTAATTTAGGAAACTTTCTAAAAGCAAGCTTAGAAACTAACTAAAACTACTCTAACAAGGCAAATACGTTAAGCAATGAAATCTAAACCTAACATGAACTAATCCCAACAAACATGAACAAATACTTAAGAAAGGTGCACATAGAATATGGGAATGTGCGCATGGAACATGGAAGGAAATCTAAGCTACAGTGGTGCAAATGATGCATGAAAGATTGTGCACGGAAATAAGCATGATGTGTGTAATTCAACAAGCATGATAATGAAGATTCAAGGAACTTAAAGCATTAGAAACAATCAAAGAGAAGTGCACATGAACCAAATTGATTGATTGAATCAAACCCATATAAGAATGTTTCACATATACATGAACATAGAAAGAAATTGCACACTATTCAAAGATGTAACAGTAACCTAAAATCTTAACTTCTGTTTTCTTTAAACTAATTCAACAATCAAATCCCAAGCTAGCATGCATGAGAACCCCAAAAGAGAATCAAAGGGCAAGAGAGTGACATAGAGATGGAATATAGTCAACAGATGGGCAAGGAACAGGTAAGTAAGTAAGTAAGGGAAAATAAGATGATTAAAAGCAAGAACTATAATAAACTAGACAATGAGACAAAGATGATTCAAGGTTACTATCTCTTGGCTGTTGCCACAAGAGATAAGTAACCTTTAATCAAAGAAAACTAAGCAAGGTAGAAGCCAAACACTACGAAAAAAGAACTAGAATTATGGACATGGAACAAGGAAGCAAGCAAACCAACAACGAAAAGAAAAAAAGGCTTGGAAACCAATATGGAAGTGCTTGGAATCCTTAAAGAAAAGATGAGTGCTGAAGCTTGAATGGAAAACAATCACCCAAGGATGGAGGCCTAGAAAGCTTGGAGCATCAAAGTGTAGAAGTTTAAAATTGTAGAGCAACCAAAGGTGGGAGGTGCCACTTTTTAAGGAGGAGGTGCATCCACCCTAAATTAAGTGTTATACATTTTTTTTTTCATGTAGAGAACCCAAAGGTATTTATAGGTGATTTCAACTTTCTAAAGAGACCTAATGGGGAAGGGAAGATAGGATAGAGAATGGGGAAAGGTAAGGATGTGGAATTAGAAGGTGGAAGGAGGTGGAACATGGAAAACCCTAAGGAAGGAGGCGCCTAGTGTACTTGCAAGCGCACAAATCAATATAGTAATCTGCACGTGAGAGAGGTTGATCCCACAAGGAATCTCATTGATTTTCAATCAATTGGATCTTATTTAAATCACTTCTCTTTACCCAAAGAGAGATAGTTTCCATTAAACTAGGAAAGAAAATAACATCCAAAAGGACACATGTATGGAAATGGAAACTACTAATAAGGAAACTTACAAAAATTAAGCCTTTCTAAAAACCAAAATTAGAAATTATCTAAATCTTAGATGCAAGCAAGTAATCAAAGAATACTATGCATAATTAAAAAAGAAAATAATTAACATCTTAAAGGAAAATCACCTAATTATCATGTGCATGACCCATGAAGTTATGTGCATGGATCTTGAATGTGGTGACCTACATGCAAATTAACCTAGGATGAGGTACATGAAACTAATAGACTTTGATTCATGGAACTACAATGATATGTATGGAAATTAAAGAGAAGGGCATGCACAGGAACTATGTATGAACAATTGACATGATAATCAATTTAATGAATTTAAATCAACCATTAAATTGTGCATGAACATAGACTTTTATTGAATTGAAACTCATACAAAGGTGTGCACATAATTACATAAATATAGAAACAAAATTACACTTCTTCGAGACATAAAATTCAACCATATTCCAATCCAAAATTCCTTAAGTAGCATGCATGTGATCCAAAGAGAGAACAACTAACTTGATCCTAAGGTTTACATCTCTTGGTTGTCACTAGAAGAGATTAATGGCATTAGGATGCAAGGCTTTAAAGTACATAACTAGAACAAACAAGGAAAGGGCTTAAAGGATGAAACTAGAAATCAAAACAAGCAATATGCAATGTAAAAGAGCAAGGAAAAACCTACCTAATTAAAGAGCAAACAAAGAAGGAAGAGTCGTAAATTTGAAGGAGGCTAGAACAACTTAAATAAGGCTTGAAGGAAGAGAATCATGTGTGAAATCTTTGTGGAGGACCAGCCCAAAAGGGCATGGAACTCCCTATGTAAAAAAACATGGAAAACCTCCCTTTCTTTTATATTATATTCCATCTTTTCTAAAAAGATAAGATTTTGTAGAATTTTATCCCTAGAAAAATAGTAAAAAGAGATAAGATTTGGGATAGAGATAAGATATGATAGGTAACTTAAGAAGGGAATTAAAAGTAGGACTCTAGGAAAGTGTTGGGAATTAGAAGGTGAGAGAAAAGGAAATTTTAAGGAATGAGGAGTCTTCTCCTATTAGTCCACCTTGCATGCCACCCACCCTTGTTGACAAGTCAATCTTTCTTCCTATTTTCTCTCTTTAAATCACTTTTTTTTTCAAGTGGGATAATAAGTGTCAAATTTTCTATAAAATCACCTAATTAGTCACCCATATGTTATAATTTATAACATTAAATTAGGGTTTTTGGCCAAAATTGGTAGCGCATGCATTTCTTACCTAATGACTCTAAAGTTTGATATTTTGTAGTTTTAGAGTCTAATACAAGTAAGTATATGAATAGCCGTATTTTTTAAGGATTTAATTAGAGTTTTTCATTGTTTTTGTAGGTAATGGGAAGGTATTTCAATGGCCGAGATAGAAATTGAAGTCATTCATGAGGTTTCCTAGTCTAACCAGGAAACCTAGGAAAGCCAAGGCATAATCCAAGGTGTAACCAAGGCTAAGATAATCTCAAGGAATATCATGGATCAAATGAAGCAAGTAAAGAAGCTAAAGGTGACTAAAGTGGGTGCATGCACAAGCCATGCAAAGTCTACCACCTTTGCATGGGGTTCACTTAAACCACCTAGCCATATACAAGTCATGCTAAAAGATGACAAGCTAAGTGAGCCAAAAGAGCCCCCAAAGCTAGTCATGAAGCCAAGCCAATTGAACTCTCAAAGCAAGCTATCAAGCCACTTAAGGTAAGTTATATGGAAGGCTATGATTGGAGGAGAATCGAAAAAAAGTATCCATAGGGTTTTTGAGAGAATAAGGAGAAGTTATTAGGATTAAAATCAATGGAAAAGCATGCATTTGGACCAGTAGGAAGTACCCACCTTTATTTTTTCTTTTTTCATCTTATGTTTTTCTTCTCTCTCTCTCTCTCTCTCTCTCTCTCTCTCTCTCTCTCTCTCTCTCTCTCTCTCTCTCTCTCTCTCTCTCTCTCTCTCTCTCTCTCTCTCTCTCTCTCTCTCTCTCTCTACAAGGTAACCACGAATTTTTACTTTGGAGGAAAGTCTTCCACATAAAAGTCCCATAATTTTAAAATACTTTTACCTTCCCAACTTTATCCTAGATCTACCCAATCACCTCACTCCACCTCATTCCCTTTCCTCCTCTCTCTTTCCTTATCTCCCCATCTCTCTTTTCATATCCTTATTTATCTACTCCCTTTCTCCTTGAAAATTAACATGGGGAACAAGGGGGGAGGAACCTTCTTGAAAAGTGGCACCTCCCACCTTACAAAATCCCTCAAAAACTCCATTTTTCTCACCTAAAATCAACTTTCCACCCACCTTCCTAACATCCATACGATTTTATCTAGTAAACTTCCTTTTAAAGTCTTCACGTCCAACTCATAAACCACACTTTCCTAGCACATTCTTAGAGTCCTGCTCATAATCCCCATCTTAAGTTTCCTACCTTATCTTTATCCTCATCCTCTCGTCCTTATCCCTTAGATTAAAATTGTAGTAAACCTAAAAAAAGCTAAAATCTTCTATAAAAGAGCTCCACGCCTCTCTTATTTAAAATATAGCTTTTCCTCTTTTGTTCAAGTCCAAAGTTCTCTTCTTAGAAGTGGTTTCTCTTGCTCTACCTTCAAGGAGTACAAGTCAGTCTTGCTTTGTTCTTTGCCTCACTTTCATTGTTTTTCCTTTTCCTTACTTTACTTGCTTTTTCCTTGAGTTATTGCTGTTATTTTATTGTTTATTCATCAAACATCTAAGATACTCTTCTCTGGTAGTTATAGCAAGGAGAAGAGGAAACTTGAATCCTTGATTTTCCTCTTTTGATTCACACATTTTTCACTTTAAATTCATCTAGTTTTGTGTGCTCTTTTCCCTTGCTTAGTTCAACTTTTCATCCATATTTTCTCTTAGTTTTTTTTCCTGGGTTCTCTTGGAATGATATACTACTTGAGATTAGAAGCATTGGATTTGGTTGAAGTGGATGTTTAGAGCAAGTTTCATGCTTTTGAATTGGATGCGCTTTTCAGCTTATACTTATGTATTATGTGTCCAATTTCTAATGTTGTTTGGACTTGATCTAATTGAAATCTTTGAGTATTCTTGTTATTGATTTATTTTAGTATCATAGTACTTTGGATATGAATGGTTATCTTGCACAAAAAATATTGTTTCAATTGGTTACTTATTCTTGATTTGTTGATTGTTCATGAGTACTTGTATGCTGGATTTTCCCCCTTAAACTTTATTGCTATGTTCTAGCCATCTAGATATCCCATTTAATGGAATCCTTAGGAAGAAATTTAGTTTAATTAGTTGTTTATATAGTGCATAAATTATGTTGCATGATTAATTGCATTATAAGCATCAAATTTGATCACTTTTGGACCTTAGAATAGTGCGTACCATCCATGGGTCATGCGCATGATTCTTAGGCAAAATTTTTGTTAGATCTTAACTTGTGTTGTTGTTTATTTCTATATTAGTAGTAGTTAACTCATGATTGGAATCTTAGTTTAGATTTAGGAATTTTCCTTAGTTAAATTTAGAATTTTCTAATTTTAGCAAGTTTCACATTTGGAAAGTATTGATTTAGGAAAGTTTCCATTTAAAGTAGTTTCCTTGTTTAGTTAATTGTTTCTAAGTTGCTGTAGTTCTTTGTTTGAATGCATGTTAGTTAGGTGAATTTATAATTTCAAGTTTCCATTAGCGATAATTTATAATTTTGTGCATGTTCACATTCTTTGAGTTTACATCTTAGATAAATCAACTTATCTTCCTTGTTTGGCTAAGATAAACAAGTTAAATAAGATTCATCCAAGATACTTTACCTTGAGATTCCTTGTGGGATCGACCTCACTTGAGTGAGAATACTATAATAGACTCATGCACTTGCGAGTTTATATAAAAGACCAACAAGTTTTTTGGCATTGTTGTCAGGGAATCACAACAAATTTTTGGGTGAATCTTGTTTGAATTGTTTAACTCTAGTCTAGTTTAAGATTTCATTAGATTAGGATATTTTGCATCTACTTTGCATATGTTGCTTACTCCTCACAAAATGATCTATCTTGTATGTTTTTGTGTGAGGGGAATATGGCAAAAGGAATGGCAACAATCCTATGGGCCATGACTTCATCATTAGATTGGATTTATTTGCTTTCTAAGATTATGATTTTTTAGTGAAACTTGTAAGGAGGCCCATGTATTTTGCACTCTATCATTCAATTTTAAAGGGGTTGTAATAATATAAGGTAAGTATGGGATATGGTGGCCCACACTTGATCATTATCGAAACCCTCATTGTAAGCATCCTTCACTCATCTTTTATTTTTCTACTATAAGTGCATTTAGTGTAATTGCTTTTGAATGGTAGTTTAACTCATATAGAATAATATCATTCACAATATATGTTGCATAGTATTTAGGATTGCTGCATTAGTAAGCACTTATTTAACAAAGGTTAGATTAAGCTTGGCTATAACTAAGGCATATCCTATCTGATTATAGTGTATCATTTGTTGATGTGTTCGATGTGTTCTTAAGTAGCATATAGGTAGGCATTAGTTTGCTTTTGTTTTGCATTGCATGTTTAATGCTTTATGGTGAATTGTATGATAATGCTAGTAAGGGCCCCACAAGAACCCTCATAAGATAAAGACTGAATTTCATCACTAGATCCTTGGCCCACCTAGGAAATCAATCAAATTCCTTGTATGTCACGATCCCAACCATTAAACTATTATATTAAAATAAGTATCAAGAGACTTAGGGTATCGAGCTCATAGGAATCTTTTAGATGGAGGGGATCTACTATCACTCTAGTGGCTTTTGAGCATTGTAGTTATAGTGGGCATTCTAAAATTAAAGTGATTTTTTCATGCCTTTTGTTGTATCTATTGAGTTCTAAATACCTCCTGACATGAGAATTGTATTAACTACTTTAGGACAAAACCTAACTGATAAGCTTTAATCAACTTTGAGAGATGTCTAGATTTGGGTATAAGAAGCTACCATCCTATGCAATAATAAAAGATAATCAAAACTGCTCAATTAGATATTTACTAGGATTGATTGTGCATCACATAGAGTCAACATATAGTTAGGTCATTTAGTTAGGAATTAGTTTAGTGCATGCAAGGGCATTAATATGAGAACTTAGAGTTAGCACCTTTTGTATCCTTAGGCAAAGGGGTAAACTAAGTTCCTAACCCCATGGCCGAACCACCAGCAGAAGTCAAACGCAAAGCCATTATAAATTTCTATGCACCACTCCAACTAAACAGTCCATCGTCATCACATTACCCCCAACCAATGTCGACCCCTTTGAACTCAAACCAGGACTTATTCAATTACTTCCAAACCTACATATCAAGGAATTCCTAGATATTTGTGCCACATTTAAGTTTAAATTTTTTTGAACGATTCCACTAGGCTTAGGTTGCTCCTATTCTCACCCAAGGATAAAGCCAAGTCATGGTTTAATTCCTTCGAGGTAAGTTCGATGAACACATGGGACTAATTGTCCAGAATGTTTTCTAATAAATTATTCCTCGTTCAAAAGACAAATGCCCTTTGTAGGGAAATCATCAATTTTCAGAAGAGGAATGATGAACATTATTATGATAGCTGGGATTGTGGAATGAACTACTGCAAAATGACCTTATCATGGCTTTGAGAAGTGGCATTGAGTTCCATACTTATGTGAGGCACTAACACCTTAAAATAGACAAATGATAGATGCAGCAAGTTGGGGGCCCCTCATGTTGAAAGATGAGAGAAAGGCCTAGGATTTTTTCTAAACTGTAGCTAATAATTTTCATCAATGGGATTATTCAAATAGGAGAGAAAGAAATTCCTAGCCTCATGATTGCAAAAAGCCCTTAAACCCCTAGGTAACCCCTATTGTATGAGTTAAGTCTCTTAAGAGTTTGTTGTGAATATACCTACAAAATTTCATAAGGAGAAGTCAGAGAATTCTCATCCATTAGCACTCTACTAGCTTAAACAATTTAATAAAGGCGAATGAAAAGTTGTACAAGTTATCCACATACCAAAACCATTTCATTACATGTATATCTCAGAGTGCAGTGTGTGTGCAAGCTCCATAAGTTAGTACTTCTAAATGGGAATGCTTATACTCTGTTGGAAAATATCTTGACCACAAATTCTCACTGGGATACACTCAAAAATAAACCTCTCATAGAAAGGGGTTAAACAAAATCCACTCACTATGTGACTGAATCCAAAAATACTAATGGGTCCCATAAGTTCTTTTAAGCACAGATGAGACAAAGAAATGTATTCCTATGAATGGATGTCATTAGTAAGACTAGTAGGGGTAGTTCACCACAATTCCTTCCTATTTATATCCTCAGTAAGGCTATTTTCTACCTTAAGATCAATTGGTCTTTAGATAGGACAAATCGTAGGCTTAGAATAGGTTTTGAAAGGAAGGGTATAAGGATTTAAAGTTTCAAATCTAAGTAGAGGTCTTCAATTGAATGTTGGACAACTCTACTTTTCTTTCACAAATAAAGTCACACATACCATTCAAATGTTTATAGTCATCCCATGTGTTAACAAAAGTTAAATTATATACAATACCAAAATGCAATCTTATTCATGGATTGTATCAAATAATTACACTAAAGCATTTTTATCTCACATATAATCTGATCCAAGTACTTTCTCCTTCCCTAGGTTTCTCGCACTCAAGCTACTTGCTATGTCGCTTGAAATGTTGGCTGTAGGGGTATGAGCAAAAAAACCACTTGCAATAGAAAGGAAAACTAATACAAGCTGGAAACCTTAAAATAGGGTATGCAGTGGCATACATATAGGTTTATGTATCTCCACACATGCACATGCACATGCACATGTGTATATGTATATGTATATAGTTTCTGGAAATGAGAAATCAGGACACGTAAAATAAAGATCCATGAAGAAAACTGGTTCTCAAATCATTTGCAATATCTAGAAAAATCTGATAAGTCAATCAAACCAGTGTGCCCAAACATCTGAAACCGAACCAACACACGAAGCCCTCATTCCGCAATGTACAAATCCACGCCCATATCATCGTGGAAAACTGATCGCTCCATATCACAATGGCATACAATCCTACCACCAAGCACGCATCAGTGGCATACGGTCCTACCACGAGGGACATGATCTCAACTCATGAAAATGGCCAACATGCCCAACATGCCCACATCGCATGCACACCTATGCTTGTAGGGCCTTACCATCACCCGCTAGTGACTACTGTGACCTCTATGTTGGCTCGTGTATACCCTCATTGCCATGATTCACTAGACTTCATTGGGGATACCCGACTATCACTTAGAGCACTTCTCCATAGGGAGGTACTCCTATAGAATGTCATCTCCATCGCAAGGCTAGTATCAATCTCATCTCAAAGGTTAGTGGCCAAATGCACCTCCTAGCATAGGGTCTCTAGGACTTATGATACACTTACATAGTGCACCTATAGAGCGATCTGGGAATTAGGACACTCCAAGAGTTATTGCCTAAAACATTGATAAAATCTATGCCACCAAGGACTTACAGTTGCGCATGGAGCGCCTACCTAAACATCAACAAATTCATATCCATTAAGACTTATAGCTACTCATAGAGTTCCCACCTAAAGCATCGATAAAACCATAACCCATGGTTCATAAAAATCCATATCTCATGGCTCACCACCACACTTGTGGTGCCTGCCAAGTATCAATGACAATAATGTCTTTGTGACCTTGGCCATATCCATAAATCCATTAGTCCAAATCATGGAAAAATCTGAATCATGAAGTGATAGTGTGTTATGCACTGGTATCCTGTCTCTATTAATATAAAATGCTTTGTTAATCCTGTTATTAACTTATAGTGAAATCTTTACTTGATGTTGTCTTCTCTATGTAGTTTAAGGGCTAGATGCCCATTTAACAAGAACACATATCTTTATTTCACCTCTAGTATTTTTGTACTTATGTCTGATGCCATGTTATTAATATTATTACACCCTTGTTAATACTCTTTTAGTGTTAATCACAAATCTATAATGTTCAACAAGTTTCTTTTAACTGGTCCATTCCTAAAGTTAATAGTCATGGTTAACCTAGATTTAGACTCTAAGTATAACTAGGTGTTTACCTCTCGTCAATTTAATTTCATAGTATAACTAGGTGTGTACGGATCTTCAATTTAATTTCATAGGGATGTGAATACTAAAGCTTAGGTGATCTAGTCATGGTGATAAATGCTTTGGTGCTTAAAGCATAAGTATCTTGAGTTTTGGAAAACTAAGGCCTAGGAGACTAGTCACATGAGACTAAGTTGTAGGAAGTTAGGTCATAGAAAATTAAGGTAGAAGTGGCACATTATACAAGTCTAAGTTTCGGAAATTATGTCTTACAAGACTATGTTGTAAGTAACTTTGTCATATGAGACTCAGTTGTAAGTAAACATGTCATTGAAATCTAGGTCATGTAAATATTCAAGTCATGAGTGACTAAGGCCCAAGGGATTAAGGCATTAGGATTAAGTCTTATGATACTATGATTTAGTGTCTAAGTCACATGTGATTGAGCTTAGATGAGTTGGCATAAGAGGTTTTATCAATGGAAACTAACTTAAAAATCTAAGTATTTAGAGTTCTAGTATGAGGACAATTTAATCGTTCCCATCATCAAGCATATTACCTTTTTGCCATTAACTATTTCCAACACAAAGATGGTTTTGCATTCCCAATCCTACCAATAAGGAGTAAAAATAGCATAATCACATTCCAGAGTAAAAAGAGCTAAATTTTTAACATTTTTTTTTATCAAAAGTGGAACTTAGGAATTCTCAAATTCCATCACAGGTTGTTTAGGTTCAATGAAATTCCAGCTTTCAAATTCCATTCTAAGTTTTCTCCTCCACCTGACATTCCAGTACGCAGGTGCATCTAGAATTCCAATTTCAAATGCCTTTCAAAGCTAGGAAATTAGAGTTTTTTTTTTTCTCAATTCCCACATAGGTTTCCATTTCCCCAACCTATTGGTTAACTTCAAACACTTAGAAATAGGATTGACTAGTTAAGGCACCATTTCCTGTTCATCCTGAACCAGGAAATGGGTGCCTACGGTTTAAACTTTCACATTCAATCCTCTCCTTAAATTACTTAGCAATGTAAATCCTCAGGCAAGCCATGAGGAGCCAATAGGTAGCAAGAAATTGTGCCATTTCCTGCACAAATGCGTGCAGGAAAATGTTCTATTGCTCCCTGTTGGCACTCGACAATGTGAGCTTAATAGTCGACTTTTCTTGGGAAATTTGGTATACAAATGAAAAATGAAATGTAATCTAAAGAAACCATGTTTTACTTTTCAAAATTTGAAGTCCAGATTCGAGTTATAAGCTCGGATTGGATGCTACCTCACTGCATGTGTGTGCAGAAATACAGGGTGCGCCAAGTCCCCATTCTACTTTGCTACCATATTTGATCTCTATTAACAATTACAGATTATGCCTTTTATGGAACATTTCAAAGTTCAATCATAAAGATCATGACCCATAACTTAATTTTCCTTTTTATCAAGACAAAGGGAGGTGACTCTAATGAAGTTTCATCCCCTGTTACAACATTCATGCAGAGAAGTAAAAAGAGCATGCCAAAACTAGTATAAGCTTGGATTTAAACGACTCAAAGATGAGTTCCTACTTATGAAATGCATGCCAAAGATCATGTAAGATCATCATGCAACAAGAGTTTAAGCAATCATGTAAAAGAAAAATTCAACCATAATAGCAAAATTTTCTAGAATACGAAGGTTACTGGTTTAAGTTCCAGGAAACTTAATTCTTCTCAATTTAAAGCTATAAACATACTCGATTTCTGCTTGACTAATCCAAGCATGCATTATTAATTCTCTCCATAAAAACCCTACCTGAGAGCGAATTTTTGAAGGCTGGATTCCCGGAGCTCTCTCACTGAGTTGCAGGTCTCCTGCTTCTTGCATGGAGCTTCACTCAGGGAAGAACTCCCCACGTTCCAGCTCCCTCTCCACCTCCATACGGCTTACTCCCTTCTTCTTTTTCTTCTTCTCAAACCTCCTACCAGTGCTTTTCCCTTTGTTCTCAGCTCTTTTCCTACCCCATTTTCCTCTTCTTCTTCCCACAGTTGACTCTTCCTTTCACTGGTTCATTCTCTTCTTAGTTAATTGGCTGGAAATTTTCCAGCCTTAGTCATTGATTTTATTTTATAGTTAGGTTTATTTTCTGCGTGTGGGGAATTGAAGGACATGTGGGGAGCCAGCTGCTTGGCTTGTGCCCCCACGTGGATGGTCCTGATCTAATCAATCAGGCAGAAATCCACTTAAGTGCATTTCAAGTAAAACCTCCGATTTGTCAAACTTTTGTTCAAGTACATCCTGTTCAGGCTACATATTACAATTGTAACCTGGACAGTAATACACTTATATTGCATTTCCTAATTAATTAGTTGGAATGTCACCATGAGCTTAGGGTTGTGCTTAGGTTAAGACCTTCACTCATTAGTGACCTCTGTAATTCCTATCTAACACTAATTTATATTTTCATTTTCATTTTTATTTGGAAGATCACCTAATGCTACTTAATGTGAAATTTTATTTCTAAATCTTTGGATTAACCTAACAATCAACTATAGTGGTTATCCTAAACTCATTTCTGAATGTGCTCATTTAATTTTTCTCCATTACCCTTAAAACATACTCTTAGTAAATAAAAAATTTACCTTTTTTTTTGTAAATGCATAGATTTACATATTAGAATCATGTGTTTTCATATATTACACTCTTCCCCCTTATAAAAATTTCATCCATGAAATTGCATACATATGAATAAAAAAGTCAAAACAATTCCGGAAAACACTACCTTATACCCTCATCACGACATATTTCCTCAACGTGGAAACATGGAATATGCCGTGCACATATACTGATGTGGGAGGGAGTGCTAACTTATAGACAACTCTCCCTATCCTCTCGAGTATCTTGAATGGTCCTACATAGTTGGGGCACAACTTACCCTTCACTCAGAATCTCATCACATTTTTGGTTGAAGATGCCCTCAGAAAGACATGGTCTCCAATCTAGAACTATAAATCTCTCTTGAAAGCACAATAACTCGCTATTTGAGGTGCACAACATCATCTACTTCTTCCTATAGTCGACTATAGCTCCATGTGCAACCAACCAGTCTATGCCTAATATAATATCAAAATTTACCATACCCAAGATAATCAGGTTTGCATTGAATCTCTCATCGATGACTATCATTAATACGTCCTAAACAAATTCCTACACTATCATCAGCTCACCCATTAGCGTGCTAACCTCCAATAAAAATCCCAATCTACCCGAAGGAGCATCCAAGCATGCAGCAAAACTATGCGAAATGAAAGAATGAGTAGATCCATGGTCAATAAGCACATGAGCAAATCTATATGTAAACAAGAAAAGTATCTTCTATAACAGTACTAGATGCACGAACATGGTCGGTAGTAAGAGTGAACACTTGTTCCTAACTCTTGGGCACCTGGTCTCATCCCTAATCTCACTGAGGTTGTCCCTCTCCACTGGCTCTTGGACAATCCCATGCCATGTGGCCCAATTGACCATAAGTAAACATCTTCCTAGTGTAAAACTTGATCCTCGAAGATGATGACACTAACATCTCTAGTATGCTCCCTAATCACTATCTTTGTCCCTGGCCTGACCTATTGCTAGTCAGATAAGCTTTACATCTATCTTTATAAGGGCAAACCTACTCCTCTTTGGCCTCACCAAATGCTAGTCTAGGCTGTCCAAATCTGCCCTAATCTGTACTAGGGTCCTTCAACTCTCGCTCTAGAAATGAAGCAAGCTCCACAACCCAAGCCACAGTAGTGGGCTTTGAAGTCAAAATCTACCACTTCAGGTCAAAGTTCAACCCTTGAACAAAGTTTTAGGACACCCTCTACTCTAAAGAACATGCATGTAGTGCAAACTTGTGTAATCAAGAGATCTCTACTGCATACCATGGCACAGTCCCCATGCCTTGCATGAGTGTTATAGAGTTTAAGTGTTGATGGGGGTGGATCTGAGAGGAGAAGTGCCCAGTCGAGTTCCCCCTACGGCAATAGGTGGAGAGGACCTTCCTTATTTTACATAAAGTCCTAACTTTCCTCTTTAGATCTCCTGCCTAACTCATTCTACTTCTAATTTTGTTTCTCCCCTACTTTCCTACTTTTTATGCTAAGCAATGCTTTCCTCTTTGGGTGTCTTATTTTCATGGTTTCCTATTCTTTCTTAGTCTTCAATTAGAAATTATTCCCTTTTGCCTTGTGAGTGATCTGGTTCATTGATTTGATCCCAGCCATTCAATGCCTTTTAGAATGATTTGCACCATTGAATTTTGATATGAGTTATCCAAGCCTATTTTGGTTAGTCTGCAAAACAAAGACCAAATCAAACTCATCTAAACCATGCATTATACATTTGATTAGCTCTGATGATCATCTGACTATTAAATTTTACAAATCAATGGTTGGATGATCAACTGAAGCTAAAATTCATATTTTATCTAAAAATTACAAAAGTAATTGATTAGATTATCTAAATAAATGCTAAACTAAGGGTGTTTTGACCAAAATTAAATACTTAACACATACCCAACCATCATTTTGCTAGTTTCGAGCAAAACATGAGAAAAAACAAATCACAAATTTCATAAAAAAAATTATTTTCAATCAGAGAATTATCTTTAATAAATCTATCAACTTTAGTATGCTAATAAAAATAAATGAAGAATTCAAAACCCTGCCCATATACTAAATATGTTTTAACTAAGCTCAGGTCTCAAAGAGTGTGTGTGTGTGTGTGTATACAGTCTACATATAGAATAATCTTTATCTCTAAGTCAACATCTAACTTTTGAACTTCATATGAAATATATTTTGACCTTAATCCACACTAATAGTCATACATTCATAATAGAATCTCATAGATAAAGGGTTCAAATCATATCTCTCTTTTAAATATGTGAGTAGAGTCAATAAAAACAAATTTATCTTACATACACTCATGAAGAAACGAGAGTTACTAAGGAATTTTATTTTTGAACCCTTCAGAAAGGATAAGATGCCATTACCTTTGAATATTTAGAAAAACTATTCTTTAAATCCTATCCATTTATATCCTCTTCAAAACTATATTTCTCCTACAATTAATTGGACTTCAATTGTTAAGAAACATAAGCTTGGGATAGGGTACAAAAGAAAGGATATTCAAAATTTCTTCAAAAATAAGTAGAGGTCTTCTAAAGTTGGCAATTATTCATTGCTTTACTTGTACTAAAGTGAATATTTCTTTTTCCACTTTTCTTGCATTCTTCATACTCTTTTGTTTTTTAGTACTTTTGAATTTCCTTCTTTTCAATACTTTTAATTCTCTTTGAATCTTTTTGAAGAACATTTCTTTTATTGATATTTACTTTTCTATTTTCTTACAACTAAAATGTATATCTTCATTCATCTCTAACTTATTTTTCAAAGAAAATAGGTAATGGATATATGATACTTGGTATGAGTAAAGTTAATTTGGGTGATAAAAGAAAAGGCTTATATAAAAGGATCAACTTGGCTAACTAGTATAAAAATACTTTTCTGGGGTAGGCTTTATGTCTCTAGGCTAACATCAAGGATGATCTAAATCCTTTTCTAAGTTTCATATAATCTATTAGATTTAATGAACTTCTAGAATTTTAAAGGTAATACTCTAATAATTCAGGTAATTAGCCAAATTTAAGAATTTATGGGATCAAATTTTACTTTAAGCATGCTAAAGAAAATTAGAAACATTTATAACCTCTCAAAAAGAATGAATGACTCAAAAAATCACTTAGGTTATAGGTCTCCACTAAATTTCTTTAGGATCTATAAGTTAAAAGTACTTATCAATTTAGACTATGTATATGCAACTGTATGTACAGATGTGTCGTGAGAATTTATTTTCATATAATACTTTAGAAAATGAGTAAAATGATGAATTAATCATATTTAATTCTATTAATAAGCTAAAATTATCTAGACTATATTTCAAAAAATCCAATTCTCATCATAGTGTAGAAATTGACCTAAAAATTTTCATTTTTTATCAAGAAAATTTAAACTAACAAAAGTTAGAAATTGCTAGAATTCCATACCCCTTAACCTAAAAGAAACATTGTCCTCAATGTTTAAAAAGTAGGATGATGATAATGCATTGAGAAATGAAGAAATGGGAGATGTAGAAACATAAAGTTTTGGAAAACTAGGGTACATTATTACAGATGAAAATTTTATAGAGTTCAAAACTTCCCTGTGTCCCATACAAAATGAGCTAGATAAGCCTTTAAAGAGGAAAGGTGAGTCTATTTATCTTGCAATTTTGAACTTTTTATTTTATCACAAGATAAGATAAATATATCTCCAGGTTGCTTATCGTAATTAGAAATAATATTGGAAGGATTTTAATGATCTAGACTAAGAAAGGATTTTAGGTTTTGGACAACTTAGATAGAATTTTTGGTTCTCAAATTGAAGATCAAAACTGGTGGATAAGCCAAGAGACCTAACAACAAACTATGAAAATTAATTGAAAATTTGATGAGAAACAGATCAAGAAATAGAGAGATCAAATTTGTTAAACCTAAATCATTGATTAGGTTAAGCTTTAATCAAACAAGGTCTAGATTACACAGTTCCTGGAATTAACTGACAATAACACAAAACTTGGATAGGTAGAACATGGATAGGAATAAGAAAAAATAAGGAAAAGATAAACAGGATATAATTGGAATTATAATTAAAGGCTAAAGGGCGAAACTAGAATTTGCCCTAAAACTTCCTCTTCTTCTTTGACCTGTAGAAGAGAAAATCGCAAAATGCAGGGAGCTTTTGAAACAAAGGGGGAGTTGGGGGATTTGAAGAAAAACCCGATTTGAGTTTTGTTTAATTTACTGGACAATTGCAAAAATGAAAATTTGGTGAGAATTCAGTGAAAAATAGAAGCAAATTGGTGATGAACAGGGACTGGTGTGTGCAATGAACATGGATTGGTGTGTGTGTGTGTGTGTAGGAATGAGCTGGGGGAGATAAGTGAGAGAAAGTAAGCAGCTAGCTTTTGTGTGGTTACCGATGATAACCTGAAGAGAGAAAGCAGACAGTCCAAGAGATGGGGGAAACAAGGGGAGATGCGGATCTGGTTTTAAAATCGAAGGAGAGAGGTGACAAGTTGGGGCAGGGCCAAAAATAAAGAAGGATACGAGAGGGGGGTGACGTGAGAGTGAAAGAGAGGAAGAGAGAGAGAGTGAGAGCGAACAATGAGCATTGATGGGGGTGGATCTGAGAGGAAAGGTGATCACTTGGGTTCCCCCTACATCTGCTCTACAATGAAGAGGTCCCTCCTTATTATATATAAAGTTCTAAGTTTCCTCTTTAGATCTCTTGCCTAACTCATCCTCCTTCTAATATTGTTTTTCTCCCACTTTCCTTCTTTTTATTCTAGGCAATGCCTTCCTCTTTGGGTCTCTTCTTTTCATGGGTTCTCTATTCTTTCTTAGTCTTCAATTAGAAATTATTCCCTCTTGCCTTGTTTGTGATATGGTTCATTGATTTGATCTCAACAATTCAATGCCCTTGAGGATTATCTGCATGGTTGAATTTTGATCTAAACTATCCAAGCCTATTTTGGTTGATCTGCAAAAAATAAAACCAAATTAGAGTCTTCCAAACCATGCATTACACATTTGGTTAGTTCTGATGATCGTCTGACAATTAAATTTTACAAATCAATGGTTGGCGGATCAATTGAAGCTAAAATTCATATTTTATCTAAAAATTACAAAATTAATCGGTTAAATGCTAATACTAGGTGTATTTTGACCAAAATTAAATACTTAATAGTGTGATTATTTGCATTCATCATACACCATACAAAATTTGATACCGATGACACACCAGTAGTGGAACATGTATTTCCTTAAATTCTATTCCTTAAGGATTTTGCCTCACACTAACGTTGTCAACCTTAAGAATTATAGCATTTCTTACCTCAACAAATATATAAATAACTTGAATAAGCATGCCAACTTGAATGAGCAATAGTTTTTAGTAAACAAGTGCATCATTATAACAATTGTGTGGATAGAGGCTATAAGACACTGATAGTTTGGATAATCAACCTTATGATTGAGCTACTTTATTCTAAATATTGACAATGAGAAAATCATATACCTTGGACATCTATGGTTTTACTCTTTTATTATGAGAACTAATAACTTCAATCCAATCAATTTATGAAATATGATAACTTCTATATGGTATTGAGTCAAAGTCTTTCCCAATTAATCATAAAGTTGATGTAATAATCATTGTTGCTTTTGTGCCTTCTTTGAGATAGACATATATATGCAACTATCATGACTTGAGATGCTTTTACTATTTTGAAGCCATTCTTTGACTCCAATATATGATAATGGGATCAAATAGTGACATGATTTAACAAAAAAATGGGCACAATTTAGTCATGCAAACTAATATGACATGATGAAATACAAAATATGCCTAAACATATAGATCCTTTCTTAAATTAAATATATATGAATCCTATTACAAAAAGGACTATGTAATTATTCTTAATTTCAATTAGTCCATGAGTGCCAAATCCAAAATTGCATAAATGGCACAAAAGTTTGTAGCAATACTAAAATTACAAAAATGCCCTTCTAAAAATGAATGTTTTTTCAAAACAGGCACTACAGAGATTATGTAGTAGATGCAAAATGACACTCAAATTCTTCTACAAGTCTCTTTGTACTTAATAGGTCCTCTCAAAAACTTGCAACTACATGGCCTAATAATCTTTTCTTTCCATCTCTCCTACCTATATATAAGGGATTTACAAGATGTATAAAAAAAAAAAATTATTCAGCAAAGGAAAAGGGTTGCTCTGGTACCAATTGTGAACTTGTTCCTTTCCCTCTAAGCTCTAAACTATGAAATAAGCTTCTTACCTCCTGTCATAGTAATATATTGGCGTTGAATTTGAATATATAATATTTATGTTTGGATAGGGAAAGCTTCTTACTTTAAAAAATATAATACCTTTAGCCTTACAATAAGTTTGGTTATTGTATTGAGGCTAACTTAGAGCATTGGGTTCTAATTGTGAGCTTGCACATATTTCACTTATATGAGCTATGCACCACACTTATGATGCATTCAATATTTGTAAGCCTCCTTTTCTTTTATTTTTTGCCTTTGAAATGTGTTACAAAGTTCTTAAATAATTCCACAACAAACTATACACAATACAAAGCCTTAGAATATCACCTTATGGTGGGCTTTTATTTAATCCACATCGTGCATATCTAGACTGTTTCCTTGAAAGCTCTTATTATATAACTCCAATTAAGTATTCTAAATGTTCTCGATGTTTTTTTTATTTATTGGTATAGATATATTTTTTCCATTTGGTTGGTTCTTCATATTCAAAATGTCATGAGTCATACTGTGCAAGTCTCAATTCATAATAAAAAGGAGGAGAATATTAAGAAGACATCTTAAAATATTTAAGCAAATATCTGAAAAGGTGTCTCATTAGGTCAAGGGCTTGTGTGTTCCTTCTTCACTTTAGGAGCATTCAAAAGAAGAATTATTACCAATGACCACTATGGCAAGACCCTAACATTGTTCTCACAGAAATTGATCGTAACCCATGAGAGGTACTTTTGATGGCTTACATGCACTTCCACTTTTGTTTTACCAAAATTAAGATGTGTTTGAAAATTTGAATGCACAGCCAAAATGCAATTTCAACACTTCCATTTAGCATCCATAAATTACATCAGGAAAAGCTTAGATTGTATTGCAACCGTAAATTGCATAACTAAACATATATTTTGAAAACCATCTTGTAAAAAAAAAGGGGCAGTCCCAGTGCACGAAGCTCCTACCTATGCGGGGTTTGGGGAAGGGGCAGACTACAAGGGCCTACAGTATACAACATTACCTTATAGTTTTACAAGAGGCTGTTTTCACGCCGCGAACCCGTGACCTCAAGGTCACACGACGACAACTTTTACCGTTGTGTCAAGGTGCTCAACGAAAACCATCTTGTAAACAAAATAAATTAATAATTGACTCTATAGCTATTTTTGTGCAGTATATTGTGTAAAAGAGGCATGACTCTTGCTAAGGATTGGAGAAAGTGCTTATGGAATCCTAGTCTATGGTATTTCTCTCGTTTCGTGAAAAACACTACAAACACGTTCTCATTTTCTTGTTTTCATTTTTTTTTTTTAAAGAGAAGCTCCCGTGAATGAAAAAAACAATTACCAAGTTCTCTCGAATAATGTCCATATGTTTTACGTGTATGTAAAACGTAAGAATTTACTCAGCCAGTACTAATGCTTCAATAATGACCATGTTCATCCTTAGAAGACTGGTGCTCTCCAATAAAATAAATCTTCTCCGATAGATGAAACTAGTTCGCCTACGCCATGGCACTGTAAAATGAATGGCTCAAAATGTGCTAAAGATAAATAAATCGCGGGAAGATCTTGACCAAACAGTGCATGAAGTTGCTGGAATGATGAACGGTTCAGATTACCAAATTATCTAGTCCTCCTCGTTCAACTTTAACTGCCATCACAAATCTACATCGAAAATATAAGAAGATTCTTGAGTGCATAGTTAGCGGCGGCCTTTGAAAATAGAAAATTTCCACAAAATAAATTATATAATTAATTAAATTCATAATTTCCACTCCATTGAAAATGTGAAATATGGGTTCACATAAGCTGGGCCCCAGCGACCTTCCCGGTGCACCAGAACATGCCGTAAGATTGGCGGTGGGACTAGAAAAATGTGCTCAGCGGGAACCACTGTTGGAATAACGCAGAACGGATGGCTCAAGCCATCTTATTAGAAAGGGAAGCGGGGAAACCCAAAAGGCGTTCCCCCGTTGATTTCTCTACACAAGGAGAGCTATTCCATGCGCCTCCGCTCCATGACTTGTTCGAAGATCTTGTTCTTCCTCTGACCCCTCTTTTTCTTTCTCAAACGCTCTCTCTCTTTCTCTATCTCTCTCGGCGACCATTACTGCAGATCTGGTCTGTAATTTTGCGGGGGAAATTCAGCACAGGAAAAGGTTGAGAACTACAAAACCCTAGGTTTTCATTTTCTGCAAATGGCTGGTTGTTTTCATTTTTCTTCAATCTGCACATGCTTAATGAGCTAAGATCTTTCTGCATCTCTGCTTCTTCTATTTGATTGTTACGTTGATGCTTGTATAATGCTCTTTTGACTGCAAAAGCAATTCAAGCTCCAGTTTGAGCTGTAGATTTACTGGACATATTTTGCTTCAAGCTATTTCTGTTAGTCGTTTTTTGATTGATAGTAGATGTACGCGAAGACACTTCGTTTCATTTGTTTTATTCTCTTTGACGTCTCTGATTACTCCATTATGCTCTTCGTGTCAATTACCATCCGTTTTCTTATCATGCTAGCACTAACTAAGGACGTTTTGGGATCTCTACGTGTTTTCATGGACGTCCCAGATGTATGGTTTTCATCTCATCGTGTCTTCTTGGTAGAATTCAATCTTTTTGACTTTTTTCTGTTCTGTTACAAAATCGTGTTATGATTTCAAATTTTAGTTCTTGCTTATTACAGTTTGCCAATCTGTTCCCGTTGCTTCTGCTTTCTTTCAACCTTGAAGACTGTCTGAACATCTGCTTTTAGTACGGGTAATTTTTTTATGGGTACCACTAGTTCCTGGTTTGAAATCGAGTATCGATTGAATTGGAAGCCTGTAGATTTTGGAGTGCTTCACAAGTTACGAGTTTTGGAGAATGCAAATATTGATCGTTGATGAAGATCTGATTTGCATTTCTTTTGGTGATTAGGAGAATCCTGAGCAATCGTTAAACATGTTGGGAGTTGTTCGGCAGAGGGCCAGATGCGGGGCCTATCCGCTCTCGGTAAAAAATCTAAAGTTTCTGTTATTCTTGTGTCATTTTATGTTGATCTTTTCTCTTTTCTCTTTTCAAATTTCATGCTTTCTGTTCATGCCTTGCTGAAAAAGGGGTATAAGTTATTCAATTCATTTGATTTTATTTATACCCGTTTTAAATAAGGAAATGAATCAATCAATCAAGGCAAATTGTATGAATTGTTTGATTTTCACTCTAAGAGTTAGATTTGTGAAACTTCCTCTCTCTCTTTTGTGTGTGTTCATGTGTTGGGGTGGTGGGTGGGTTGATGAAATTCCCTTTCATAATACGAATAACTTCCAACACATACACATTCAAATTGTAGTTGCATAGAACTAGCATCCAATTGCGTAGGGAATACATTGAAGATGGAGGTTTCTTATACTATTTATTGCTTGTTATCCATAATTTTGTACAAGTACTTTAGGGATCAAGTTGCTGTCACTTATTGTGTGTTTACTTCAGATGCAACTTTGAAGATTGTATAAATGACATTGACTTCTTCTTCTGCTTATTTCTTCTTTCTGTTATCTAATTATTTTCAATATTGCTTATCTGTCACATGGATTTCACTAGAATGTGGAGTATCAACTTGGTGGAGAGAGGAAAATTAGTTGCCATTTGATCATATACTGTTAGGAATAATATTTCCCTGCATCATTCAATTGTCTAAACATTCTTATGATAAAACCCTTTTGGAAGTTCAGTTTAAACATTTCCATAGCACATACAAACTCTTCATTTAATTGATTTATTTGCAAGAACTTTAGTTGCTACAAGCTCCTAGGAAGCTGGGGAGGCTCGCTTTGGAAGCCAAAGCCTACTCCCACAAAGGGGGGAAGCTTGCTTCCTTGAAGCACTTTAGAAGTGGGGAAATTTGACAAAAATGTGCTATCAAGTCTTAAACTTGCAACCTCAATGCATAGAACCCTCTGTTTGACTTATATCTTGATATTTCTCCACTTTTTTCCAACTTTTTGTAATTTTTTCTATGGAACTTGGCTTGCAGACATGGTGAGAGATAATGTGAAGATTTTGAATGTCTGAAAATGCTTTTACATTTATGAATTGAACTTTGAAAGATTTCCCAATAAATGGCTAACTTTCAGATCTGTGGTTGTATTGGATATATTCTGAATTTGATAAGGGGATTGATATTCCTGCCCCTTACGTTTCCCCACCCTAACCCTCCACCCCCCTGACCTGCATGACTGACCAGCTCCTGGGCCTATCTCTCTCTCTCTCTCTCTCTCTTAGGTGGAAAATGATCTAGGATGATGAAAAATGTTGAGGAGAAGGAAGCAAAAGAAGTCCATGGAAGACTTTTAACTTGTGTCTGGAATGTTCTTGATTTCACTAAGGAAGTTAACTAGTATGGTGTCTCCCAAGCATTCTCTCATCTCTTGCACGTGCAACTGCATCTACTGCAAAAACAGACCCTAAAGTAAAACATGTAGGGCGAGGACAAGAAACAAGGATGATTGTTCTTTTAAATTTTCTTTAGAAATAGGGTTTGATGAATGAGGGAGTGGGAAGAAGAAGAAGAGAGACCCTTTAGAACTGGTGGAAGCAGTAGCGCGATCTTCATCTTGTCCCTTCCAGGCTCTTTTCTTCTTCCGCCTCCATAGAATCTCTTCGAAGCCAATTATCAGCCATTGCCAAACAAGTAAATCTAAGAACCTTCTTTGCTACCATGTTCTCTCACTAGAAGGCTAAGCAGCAGGTGCAATATTTGCCAGTGCGTGTCTTGGAGAACATTATTGGCCACATGGGTCCATTGGGAATTAAGTTGAAAGACATGAGCTGTCAAGATCTTGAAGGTCTCTTTGTTAGTAGTCCCCTGCTTTGGGCCAAGTGAAAATTAAAACAATGAAATAGGGGACGATGATCAAAATTGAGGAAAAGGGGAGAGTTGATTCCATGAAAACAGAGCAAGTGACTGAATTGCAGCACCCGCATCTGTGCTTGCCCATAAAATGTCAGAAATTGTTTCAGCTGCTTTTACCAGTTGGCAGTAGATCTTGGTATGCACAGGAAGCTTCAACTTTTGAAAGGGGTAAGGATAGAAGAGGGGCTATGAGTTCCTTTGATATTTGGTGACTTTGCAGGAGAGCAAAATGGTTGGAGAGGAAATTATTTTGCTGGCAATGTTTTCTTTCTATGATTCTTCTCTAATTTTCTCTTATTGCAGTCTTATGTAATTTAGTCAATAGATTAGATTTTTCCTAGTTTTTATTTTTTGCCATGTTTGCTTTGCCTGATTTTTTTCTCTTTTTTGTTGGTTAAAGTTATGGTTGTTTGATTGTGCATATTCTTAATCGTAAATCTCATTTTCCTGATGATCTTTTGGCATAAACAGTCCATGTTGTACTAGCATCCCTGCCTGTACCTGGTTGTAGCTGATTCTGCTCACTCAAATTTTAGATTGGGTGTGTTAGAGCCTTAAGGTCATCAATGTTTCCTTTCAATTTTTGGTTCCCCTTTCTCAACGTTAGACTTGTTTGTACAAGGCTCCTTCATAGTTCATAGGCATAGATTTACTTTTCAAGATATTCACCTTATTTGAAGCCTTGTGGCTGTAATTATTTAACCCGGCCTGTCATCCAGCGTTACAACTTTGTGGTCACCATTGAAAGTTCCTCTCAGGATTGTCCATCTGCCATATTTTTTTTAGCATGTTATTCACTGTTAAAATTTAGGACCCAACTTTCACTCAATGTTTTGACTTACTTGGTAAGTTAACTGAGATTAATTTCATGATGCTGATTCAATTATTCAGTTCGCATATACAGTTCCTGTGGGAATGACTTGTGGCTCACTGGTTAAAAGGAGGATAATTGGACACTTTATTTAATCTCCTTGCTTCCTACATGTTCTAGGCTTGAAATGAGGATTTTTCATCAGCTGTTGCAATTTCTTCTTCTAATGCTGAAAGTTGATATTAGGCACATTGACATATAAGAGTATGAAGTTAGTAGATACGACGAAATACAGGAGAGTCAACATTGCTTGTATCTAAGAAATCAAATAAAAAGGGGCTAAAACTGGAGAAATCAATGGTACAAGCTCTGGTACATGGGAAAGGACAATAATAGAAATGATGTAGGGGTAGTAGAGATAAAGAATTAAAGAATAAAGCTGTAGACATTAAAAGAACTAGTGATAGAATTATACTAATAAAACTTGTTTTAAGAGAGAAGATCATAAATGCTATAAGTGCATATGTACTACAAGTAGGGTTAGATGATAGAATCAAGAGATAGTCTTGGGAAGATATGGAGAGAGTCATCTAAGAAATTCCCAACACAGAGGGGATATTTATAGGAGTAGACTTTAATTTTCATGTAGGAAAAGAAAAGGAAGGATATGATAGAGTATATGGAGAGTATTTGGAGAAAGAAATGATAAGATGGAAGTTATTCTCGATTTTGCTTTGCATATAACCTAGTTATACTAAACACATACTTTAAGAAGAGGGGTGAATACTTATTAACCTTTAAAAGTTGACCATATAAAAGTCAAATAGACTTTTTTCTACTTAAGAATACTAAAAGGTCAATGTGTAAGGATTGTAAGGTGATACTTGGTGAGAGTCTAATCTTATTGCGTAGGTTAATGGTTATGAATATTTACATTAAAATATAGAAGAAAGAAAATGAACTTATTGGGTATCCAAAAACTAAGTGGTGGAAATTAAAAGGAGAGGAGATAGCATCATTTACAAACAAGTTGATGGTATAAGAAGACTGAAAAAATGAAACATAAGTAAATACCATGTGGACTAATATAGTAGAGTCCATTAGGAAAGCAACAAAAGATGTCTTAGGAGTATCTAAAGGTAAAAGACAACTAATAAAGGAAAATTGGAGTGAAAAAGTACAAAAAATTATGAAAGAGAAACGTGTGTTTTAAAGTGTGGCAGTGGATTAAGAATAACTAAAACTTTGAGCAATATAAGAATGCTAAAAAGGTTGTTAAGAGAGTAGTAAGTTAGGCTAAACTCAAAGCATATGATGATCGCTATAATAAATTAGAATCAAAAGAAGGTGAGAAAGATATGTTTAAACTTGCAAAATAAGAGAACAGAAGAGTAAAGACTTAGTCTACGTTAAGTGCATTAGAAGCAATGATCAAAGGGTACTAGTAAAAGATGACGAGATCAAACAAAGGTGGAAAAATTACTAAATAACAATTACCTTGATAATATAAAAATTGGAAGTATTGTAAACCCAAATAGTGTTGGACATTATAGATATGACTGTAGGATTAGAACACTTGAAGTGAAAGAGGTCTTGAAAAGGATGAAATCAGGAAAGGCCTTGGGGCCCAATGGTATATCAATAGAGGCTTGGAAGTATATAGGAGATACTGGAGTAGCTTGGTTGACAAAATTATTTAACAAGATTGTAAAGTCAAAGAAAATGTCGAATGAATGGAAGAAAAGCTCTATTGTATCAATTTATAAGAATAAAGGAGACATACTGAGTTGCACTAATTATCAGGGGATCAAACTTATGAGTCATACTATGAAACATTTTAGGAGTGATTGAGAAGAGGCTATAGCATGAGACGAGCGTATCAGAGAGCTAGTTTGGTTTCATGCCTAGTAGGTCTACCATGGAAGCTATTTTTCTACTTAGAAAATTGATAGAGAAATGTAGGGAGAGGAGGAAGGACCTCCATATCATTTTTATTGACTTAGAAAATGCTTATTATGGGGTCCTTAGAGAGTTATGTGGGTGTTGGGCAAGAAAAGGGTTTCACAAAGATATATAAACATAAGTAAATAAATAAATAAATATATGAGGGATTGGTAACAAATGTTAGGACCACTAGTAGAGAGATTAATGATTTTTTCATTGCTGTAGGATTGCACTAGGGATCGGCATTGAACTCGTGCCTTTTTATGTTGGTTATGGAAGAGTTGACAGAACATTTGCACAGGAGATTCCACGGTGCATGTTATTTGCAGATAATATAGTTTTGATTGATAGGATAAGAGAAGGCGTCAACGCAAAACGAGTTATGAAGAGATGCATTAGAATCTAAAGGATTTAAAATTACTTGAACAAAGACAGAATGTATGGAATGCAATTTTAGCAAGTAGAGGAGTGGGACTGGAGCACTAGTGAAGATTGATAACCAAGAAGTCCCCCCAAAAGAACACTTTCGATTCTTGGGATCAATAAATTTGTGAGAATGGAGAGATTGAGAGGGAGGTTATGTAGATAATCCAAGCAGGTTGGAGCAAATGAAGATGTGCCTCTGGAGTTTTATGTGATTGGTGGGTGCCACTCAAACTGAAAGGAAAATTCTATAGGATGGTTATAAGGCCGCTTATGCTCTATGAATTAGAGTATTGGACAGTTGCGGAACAACATGTACATGGGATGAGCATTGCTGAAATGTAGATGTTGAGATGGATGAGTAGCAAGACAAGGAAGGATAGAATTAGATATGAAAACATTAGAGGAAACTTAAGCGTATGGCCAATAGGTGATGCGATGAGGGAGTTTAGACTTAGATGATTTGGACATATCCAAAGGAGACCTAAAACGGCAATGGTTTGAAGGAGTAAGGCAATCCAAGTCAAAGCTTCTAAAAGGGCAAAGGGAAGGCCCGAAAGAACGTAGATAGAAGTGGTGAGAAAAAATTTAAAAATATTGGGACTAAATGAAGCCATAACACTTAATAGAGGGAATGGAGGACCAAGATTCATGTGGCCAACCCTGATGGGGGTAAGGTCTTGGTGATGATGATGATGATGATACTAGAAGTTTATATCATTAATTGAGACCAATGTTCATTTTCACAATGAAAATTTTCTGTTCCAGCATGGTCCTGCTGATTGGCACCTTAAAGGCTTAAATAGACATGGAAGATCAGTTTGGTTAAGACTTCTCAATTTCTTCCCATGCGAACTAGTAAAACCACCCATATCACGCTTCTTAGTAGACCCTATTCCATCCAGTTTGATTAAACGACAAGGAATGGCTTTTGGAGAATTTGCAAATAGAGAGGCAATGCTTGTTTTCGTCCAAGTGCAGCTGATTATGAGTCTTGTCCATTTCTTATATTCCCAGCTTGTATTTCTTATATAAAAGTCTCCTTGCAATTTAATGGACATTTCATGTTTCATTTAGAAGGGGAGCCTTTGCGCAATTGTGGAGTTGCCGTCATGTGACCTTCAGGTCACGGGATCGAGGCGTGAAAATAGCATTTTGCAAAAATGCAATGTAAGGCTGTGTTCTATAGACCATTCTAGCCTGCCCCTTCCTGAGACCCCACATACGCAAGACCTTTGTGCACTGGGCTGCCCTTTTTTCATGTTTGAATCAATTCATAGTTTTGTAGCTTAAAGTCTCCTTGCAATTTAATGGACATCTCATGTTTCATTTAGAAGGGGAGCCTTGGTGCTGTTGTAGAGTTGTTGTCGTGTGACCTAGGGTCACGGGCTCGAGGCATGGAAGTAGCCTCTTGCAAAAAATGCAAGGTAAGGCTGTGTTTTATAGACCTCTTTTGGTATGTCCCTTCCTCGGACCCCACATACATGGGAACTTTGTGCGTGGGCTGCCCTTTTTTCATGTTTCAATCAATTCGTAGTTCTATAGCTTAAAGTTTATGGAGCTATTGTTTTTCCTTTTAACCCTGAAGCTTTTTTTTTTTTTTTTTTCTGCTGTTGTTTAATGTCTCTTTTCTTTTGTGAAACCTAGCACCTAGAACCTATTGTTGTTTGATGTCTCTTTTCTTTTGCTAAACCTAACACCTAACACCTATAACCGTGTACCTGGTTTTTATGTTGTGTTTATTGGCATTGGCGAGTCTGCGGACGTCTTTCTCCATTTATAGGCAGATGGCCTGGTATTAGTGCAGCCATTTTTCTTTCAGTTTGTGGATTATATGGGTCAGAAAAGGTCTCTAGGATTTTGTTGATCCGCTTTGTGGTAGAAAGAATTTCTAGAATGCTCCATTTCAGTAAGAAAAGAAAGAAAAGGGCAGCCTGGTGCACGAAGCTTCTGCATATGCAGGGTCTGGGAAAGGGACGGACCACAAGGTTCAATAGTACGCAGCCTTACCTTGCATTTTGCAAGAGGCTGTTATCACGCCCCGAACCCGTGATCTCAAGGTCACACGATGACAACTCTACTGTTGCCCCAAGGCTCCATTTTAGTAAGAAAAAAGAAGTCAAAATTGTTCTAAAAAACATTTTGGTCTTGGTCCCTCTAAAGTTTAAAATTCCTTCGGAAAGTTCCAAAAAACCTAGAGCTGCATTGGAATTTCAGCAGGAACTCCTTGTTCTTCATGGAATTGACTATGAAGTGCAACGTATTAATTTCCAGGAAAAGGCAAATTGAAGGGTTTCTGCTGGAAATCAGAGTGCTGTAGTTACTTCGACCCCTCATCAATGAACGATTCAAATTGATCAAATTCTTTGTCATTTGGGAGATCGAATAAAAACATGCGCTGAAGGGGAGCCTTGGTGCAAAGGTAAAGTTGTCGCCGTGTGACCTACAGGTCACGGGTTCGAGGCATGGAAACAGCTTCTTTCAAAATATAAGGTAATGTTGTGTACTATTAACGCTTTGTGGTTTGCCACGTCCTTGTGCCCCACGTGTGGGAGCTTTGTGCACAGACCTTTTAATAAAAACAAAAAAGGCAGCCCTGATGCACAAAGCTCCCATCTATGCGGGGTCCGGGGAAGGGGGGGACCACAAGGGCCTATACTACGCAGCCTTCCCTTGCATTTTTGCAAGAGACTGTTTCCACGCCTTGAACCCTTGACCTCAAGGTCACACCATGGCAACTTTTACTGTTGCACCAAGGCTCTCCTTCCTTTTAATAAAAAGTCTTCAGTGTCCTAGTGCATCAAACGGAATACTGGAAGATTCTAATCAAGTAGAAAAAACAGAATGATCATCAGAACAAAGTTGACGACTAAGTTCCGTGATGAGTTGAGAACTTCATCCAGTCCAAGGTCATTGGAAATGGCCCCCAAATTTTGGAAGTTTGAATCTGTAAATCCTGAATCTAAGATGGGATACAGGACATTTGAAAAAGTTTTTGGATTCGTGTTGCCAACATTTTAGATTTGGGTTTTATACGATTTGGAATCAGGTTTTGGACAGTTCAGACTTGCAAATCCCATAACTTCGGATTCATGTTTTGAAATGGAGGAAGCTGGTCTTCAGATTCTTCCCAGCCAGTCTTTTCTCTGAATTTGCAAAGGCTCACAACAATTTTGTAACAGCTGTAGTTCTTGCCCTTGGTTTGTAAGCACAATAAGTTTGATGGCTTAGTTTGAAAATTGAGCACAATCTGTTTGATGGCTTAGCTTGAAAATTGAATAAGAAAGGAGGGTTAGTGTTCTCATTCGGTAAGAAAAGGTAGTCCTGCTGGTTTTATTTGCCTGCAAAATCCCATGTCCAAAGGAACTTGTTCCTTTATCAGACAAAACCCATCATGTCTATTGCAAGTTACTACTAAAAGTCTAGAATCCAAAACTCTTACGTGGCAAGGAATAGTGAGTGTGCCCTGCCCTGTCTTTTGTAAACATGATTATAGGCCATAGGAATGCAATTGCACCCACTTCTTAGCAATCCCGATCTATTAGACATTTCTAACCCTGTTTTGTAACCTTTACATGATTTGGATTTTGGATCACTGAAAGAGTGGGGCCACTTTGCCTACCTATTATGCATTTCTATCCCTGATTCATGTGACCTTCACAAGGTTTTGATGATGTGTTGCTGGGTGTGTGTTTGTGTGGTTGCACGTGCGTGTGTGCACCAAACTATGTCATTCTTCATGAATGGCTACTCTTTCTGATTACAACTGCAGGTCCTTTTGATGATGGAACTAAATTGAGCCTTGTACAAATTTTAATTGCATATTAAGAAGCTTTGAGAAACCACATGCTCTTTTCAAATACCCATGTTGATGGTATTTGTCCTTGGGAGAGGGTGATTGGTCAAATCCTGACAATCAAGCACCACTATGAAGAACATGGAAAAGGTACTGTGTGTTAGACTGAAAGACAGCATTTTACACTTTAGCAGTCCCATCAATTAGGATGCATGTGGATTATATGATCTGGATGCCATCCCATTCTTCTAACATAAATGTGTTAAATTCTGTAGGAACAACCATGGTTAGAACAGAGAAAAAGTATAGCTGGTTGGTAAGGAATCTTGATAATTGAAAGGACTATGTCTAAGTGATTGGGTATTGGAACCTCCTTTCCTGAACCGGCTTGATTAGGATTTGTTTTTGGACAATTGTGGTATGAAAGGGTTAGTGATATTTTGGATATAGTTGCGACTGATACTTTATTGGCGAGGTGAAGTGTTTGACTTGTTGACATGAATTAAGTATAAGGCTTTTAATTTCTTTTGTGGTTGTGAGGTCATATTGAGGTGATTCTGTGTTTCTCTGTCTCTTGAAACATGAAGGCTCCTAAGTTGCAACGTGTGATAGTTTCACAATATTTTTGCCAGACAACTTGAAACATGTAAAAATAGTAAAATACACATATTAGTGATGAATTTTATCGTGTGGAGCTTGTTGAGCTATGCCGCTGGTTTTACTGTTAATATTAGTGTTTGATAATTACTTTGAACTTTCTGTATTGTATACTTAATTCAAGTCAACATTGAACTTCCATATGTCATGTTGTAATTTGCTTGCTTAGTATTGACGTGAGAAGCTCTTACCCTTCATAATTCCCAAATATCTGTGCAGAGATTATTTATGTCTAGAGGCTATAGGCATGCCCAGAACTTCAAACACCACATTTTGGCAGGTGAGCTTGTACAATTTTTGTAAGTTATAGGCTGGTTACTATCTCACTACCTCTGTAGCAACTGAGCATCGTAAACTATATGTCATGTACAGGTGGTCCAGTTGGTTCCAGGCCAATGAGGTTAGCTATTGGAAAAAAAGCTTATCATTGGATTTATGTTTCTTTTTCTTTATTGAGTGGCTGTAGTGCTTGCTTTTGAGATGTTTATTTGCCTATCTGTTTTGCATATTTTCTTCTGGTCTGTGGATAGGTAACTATCTCAGATTCACAATTTTCTTTTAGTGTTATGTATTGCTTTGCTGTTTCCCCTCCCTCCCGAACATTTTAATTTTGTTATGCAGGGATATTCCCGTGTTCCTTCAAAAAGAGTCTCCTTACAGAGTATGCAGTAGGTCATTTGCTTCAGATAGTGGTATGCTGCTCATTCTTTCTTCTTTCTTACTACTTTGGGAAACTTATTTCTAGTGATATGTTGGAAGCTGGTGTGTAATCTGTCTTTTGCTTTATTTGTGAAATGAAGGGGACGTGGTTGATGTAGTAGTCCCACCGTTGGCTGAATCTATTACTGATGGCACACTGGCGACATTCTTGAAGAGTATGTATATTGATAAGTCTTAAAAATGCTCTCTCATAATACTAGTGACGTTTCTATAAGTTGCCTTATGATTTATGGCTGAGTCAGATCTGAAGATTGATAACTTGTCTTTCATGGGTGATTCATATTTTTCTTGACTGAAACTTACTCATCTAATCTTGTGGGGTGCAGAGCCTGGTGATAGAGTAGAAGTGGACGAGGCAATTGCTCAAATTGAAACTGACAAGGTACTATTATGATGAGAGACTATTATCTCAGATATCCCAATTTGAACATTTCAACTAGGCTATATTCTACTCATAATTCTTTCTTAATCTCTTCCGTCAGGTAACAATTGATGTTGTTAGTCCTGAAGCTGGAATTATACAGAAGGTAAAATATCATTCCTTCCGAATTGAGCTTCCACTGGTAATGGATTAGCTATTGCATGTGGTAATTTTGACACCTTTGTAATTTTTTTGTAGTTTGTAGCAGAGGAAGGTGACACTGTGACGCCAGGAACCAAGGTTGCTGTGATTTCAAAATCTGATGCTGCTGCGCCACCTGGTTCTTCAGAGGAGGAGAAGCCTAAGGATGTACCTAAGCCTACTGCTGCAGAAAAGGAGACAGATGACAAGAAACCTGAAGCAGAACCTTCTTTTAAAGAGGTGCCTAAACCCTCTTCTCCTGCACCTTCCAAGCCCCAAGTGACAGAACCTCAGCTTCCTCCGAAGGAAAGAGAAAGCCGGGTTAGTTTCCTGACAATCCCCATCTATCAATATACAATTTATGTGACTTTTAAATTCTAATGCCTTTCGGGAATTGGAGGGGAAAATGTTTTCTGTTGCTAAACTATCTCTTGAATCTGCCACAATTGCAGGTTCCTATGACAAGGCTTAGAAAGCGTGTTGCTACGCGATTGAAGGATTCACAGAACACATATGCAATGCTCACAACTTTCAATGAAGTTGACATGTAGGTGATGGGATTAGGGTTAACTAAATGTGGATTGTTCATGATTTCCTTTTGATGAGTAATGATGTCTTTACAAAGGTTAACTAATATTAATTTAACATGCCACAAGCTGCAACTAACATCTATGATTTCATACGGATAATGTTGACTTGCTGAAATATCTGGCACTCACTGGCTTCCTTGTCAATGCGTTGTACGATGTAGGACTAACTTGTTGAAGCTCCGTTCTGATTATAAGGATGCCTTTCTTGAAAAGCACGGAGTAAAGTTGGGGCTTATGTCTGGATTTGTGAAAGTATGTAGACATATAGGTTTGCAATGTTCAGCCTTTTGTTGATAGTGTGATCCTCATATTTTTCATTTTGTTTCAGGGAGCTGTCAGTGCACTACAGCAGCTGCCCGTTGTCAATGCAGTCATTGATGGTGAAGATATCATATATAGAGAATACATCGATATCAGTATAGCTGTTGGTACACCCAAGGTATTCTACTATTCTTTGCATTTATAGTTTTAAGTTTTTTATTGGTGCATTTTCTGTCAAATTGTTAGATTCTTACAATCAAAAGATGTCTGCAGACCATTTCTTCAAGTATTAGTTGAATGTTCCTCCCACTTGCGGGGGATATGGCAATGGACAAACTTTAAGCAGACAAGACTATAACGTAAATAAAAGCTGGGATTCATTTGATGTCACTTCTACTGTAGCATAAATGTTGCAGCGTCATATGTCTACTATTAGGTTAATTGTTTAAAAGCCTAAACTATGTCAATGTAAGCCGAACTGGGTTAGTTTGAGATGCACAGAATGATGATTGAGTATTTTTACGTAAGACATATTTCATTACTCATCCAGCTTGATTTTCCACCATGCCAAGTTTATGTGACTGACCGAGACAGGTAATCAAGTTTGTAGTTTGTGTTTATCTGTAATTCATCTCAACTTCTTATATTTGTGGTGAATTGGTAGACTAATTACTTTGGTTAGCTTCTTGTGGATATAAATAGCATAAAGATTAAAAGGTTGTAACAGAAACTTCGAAACCAATCAAGAGAAGCAAAATTTGAGAACACCATCAATTTTCAGAATTTAACGCAAACATCTCCTGATAGCACTGAAGTTCAGCTTGTCATCATCTAATATTTTAGGATTAAGGAGCAAAAGGTGGTGGTGCAAAGAATTGCAATGAAAATGGCATCAAAACACACAGAAGTGGATTGAACATCAAAACACTGGCATCTAAGTCTTGTCCAGTTGCACGGGATCTGCACTGCAGAAAGCATTTTCAGTTTATATGGTTGCTTTCGAGTATAAGACTCCAAGTCAGAAGTGGCAATAGTGTCCAGTTTATATGGCAGCTGATAAACCATTAAGGCGAGTGACTCAGATGGTTGCCCTATGTTCTCTCATAATGTTGTCCATTAGTTAGTTAAAATGGGTTCCGGCTCCTGAGAAACTTGAGATCTGTAGATTAGGATGGTGCGTTAGTGTTAAACTGCCAGTTAGAGTATTCTTTTGCAAGGTCACCTTGGATGATGGGCGTACTGATTCAATATCTTGATAGTGGTATCCTGGCCCTCCTATTTCCAAAAAGAATCTTTATCCTTACCATTCCTAGATTATGGCTTCTGTTAGTGGCGAGTTGTTAAGTCAGCAGTTGAAGTATTCTTTTGCAAGGTCACCTTGGATGATAGTGGCATGTCCTGGCCCTCCTATTTCCAAAAAGAATCTCTATCCTTTCCATTCCTAGATTATGGTTTCTGTTGGCTGCTAGCTTGACAGACTATTCTGTTACTCCTTGCCTAGCTGAAAGATACGTGCAATAAATAGATGTGCAATGTGTCCAGTGGATGCGTAGTTTCAACTATTTTCTTTGGTTCAGTATTCATAGAGATTTTGGTATATTTTGCCCTGCTTGTTATAGCTGTTGCTTGCCTTTGTGATTACTGAGAGATATGGTTTAGTGGCTGGTCTTTTGTCCCATGATTCTCTAGAGGTAGCTTCTTTTGGATCTTCTTATTGTGTCTGCTTATGGATTACATGGATAGTGGAAATTTCTGAAAAGATTGAGTCTATGAAGTGACTGAGGAACGTGTGCTGGGTGATGTGATCTTGTGGCAATTACTGTCGTTTATTTAGTGTTACACCTACTGAGTTTACTAGGTGGAACCCACCTCTCGTAATATAGTATATATAAAATCTTGATGGCTCTTCAGTCGGTAATTAAATACCTGCTGGCTACGGTTAGACAATTGGAGACAGTTGTGATGACATGCTTGGCATTGTTGGGACCAATCTGTAATTCATACTCTACTATTGTGGAGGTGTTAATGCTGAAGGCAGGAGTTCCAACTGTGTAAGTGCAATTTGTGCCTCGTATTATTGAAGGAGAATCTACAATGTCATCTGGTGGATCCGAGTCAAGATTGCTGTCACATGGAGATTCACAAATGATACTGAGTAGGTGGCTGATACAATGATTTTCCTTGTCCTGCCCCCATGCTAGAGTATGAGCCTCTGTGATGGCTAATCTCTTGGTCGTCTATGGATGCAGATGATCTCCACGGCATTCTTGGATCACTATCTGCCCTATGACTGGCTTGTCAAGGACCACCTTGGTCTAGGTAGTCCTTATCTTATATACCATTACGTTTCACGAGAAAGGTGATATATTCAGCTACTCACTTGGAAAGCATAGATGACTCCTAGGTACTATAATGTGTCATCACTGCAGTAAGATAGTTGAAGGGAGACCTGTGCTCTGCGTTCTCCTTGTTCTGACAAGGTGGCATTGGTTATTGAATGCAATTATGTACACCAGAGTTAACTACCAATAGTTAATTCTTTAGTTGTGTTTATTGTGCTGATGTTTCTTTCGCCTTGTTATCCAATGCAGTTTCATCTTATGAAGTGTTAAAAAGCTTGTACTTTTTCAAGGTTTCAAGCCAAGTTAATAAACATAAAATATGGACTAGTTCACATCTGTCAGTTGGTATCAAACTTGGCAAAATCTGCTGTAAAGTCTCTCTTTCTGAGTGGAACAGCGATCATTGTACGCACTAATGCTGTTTTTCCTGGATACTGCATCCATCGTGTTCTGTTTCTAGTGCTTACAATCATTCCATATCTCATCATCATGCTGATTTTACACCGAGTTTTGATTTTTACAGGGCCTTGTCGTCCCAGTTATCCGCAATGCGGATAATATGAACTTCGCTGACATAGAAAAGGAAATTCATGCACTGGCAAAGAAAGCCAACAATGGCACATTATCAATTGATGAGATGGCTGGAGGCTCATTTACAATATCCAATGGTGGTGTGTATGGCAGTCTTTTGAGTACCCCAATTATCAATCCGCCGCAGGTATGTGCTTGTACTATCGGGTTTTGTACTCTGGAAATTGAGTCTAAATATGTGGAAATTTCTTTACTGAGTCATCTTGTGAACACATCTTTTGCAGTCGGCCATCCTTGGTATGCATTCAACAGTGAACCGTCCTATGGTTGTCGAGAAAAACATTGTGGCTAGGCCAATGATGTATCTTTCTCTGACATATGATCATAGGCTGATTGATGGAAGAGAGGCGGTTTACTTCTTGCGACGTATCAAGGACGTTGTGGAAGACCCTCGCAGGCTGCTCCTTGATATATAAAGCCCAAGCCTGACTTGGAGCAAACGGAGTGGCTTGACCGTGGCAGGCCATCGATATATTCTGATTTTTGTTGCTTGGAAATAAACCCGCATGTTTGAAATTGAAATTTTGTAGGTTTTTTTATTCCTATTGATACCTTCTCACTGAGCTTACATTGATACTTCAAGTCAAGAGCATAATAATGTATAAAGAAGGAAATACAGCAAATAGTGAAAATTTAGATGCTTTATTTTATTTTTATTTTTATTTTAAATATTAACCTAGCATCTGAGCTACCTTCTCAACGAGACTTCAATTGTTTGAGAGTTTAGTGTGGTCCTAGTCACTGTTTGTTTGTTCTCCCATCCATCGGGGAGTTTACCGCGGATTACGCATTTATTTGGTGATGTTTTGGCCTTTGATTTTGCTAGTAGGGATTTTTGTTCTGCCCCCTTCTGGCCAAGAGATTATGATGCGGAACCAAAGAGCACAATTCAAAGGGCCAATTTGTGTAAAAGTGTCCACTTGTAAATGATCCAATTTGTTTATCTGGTTTCTCTTCCTTTGTATATTTCCAAAGCTAAAAAGGTCATAACATTTGGATCGTTCTAGCATCTTACAAAGGAATTTTATAGGTCGTTGAATTTGGGCCATTGTTTTACGGGGGTTCCTATCTAGTGTGATTAAAAGTTGACAATTTTTGAAGTATCAATACCCTTGAGTTTACACAGTTTTTCTTGGGGCAGCGCAAGTTTTTAAAGCTAACATTGGTATCCTGAATTTGCTTTAAGTGACTTAACATGAGGCTTTCGTGTGCTAGTCATTATTTTTATCAACGAAATGGCTTCACGATGCCATTCATGTAAGATTTTGGAGGGGCAATATGATAATTAAAACCGTAGTATTTCTCAGCCACAAAATTAGTAGGTAAAAGCATCCAATCTTATGAATTTTCAGCCTAAATAAGGTGGATCGAACAAGATTAATGATTAGATCATTCAAAGGTGGGGTTTAGCTTGGTGGCATTTTAAGGGCATCAATTTCTTCGTTTCTTTTGCAGTTTTAACTTATGACCCCATTGAATTTTCCTACTAGAAAAACTAGTAAGTAGATGTATCTTAAGGGACATGAATTTTGCCAAGCAGCTTAAATAGAATTTCAAACAAGATGAACATATATGATAGCTCAAAGTGGAGCCTAGCTAGGTGGAGCGCTGTTTTAAAATTTTAAATCATGACCATTCACACACCGTAGGTGGTCCTCAATTTCATAGCTTAGTGCAGAGTCACAGTTGGATCCACTCTTCATGTGCTTTAAATTCCTTACCTGTCGTCCTTCAGAGATGCAAAAGGAATGGATTGCTTTCCTCTGTCCTTAAACTAACCTTTAAACCGTAGAAGACTTCTTCTTCTACATAGGGCCAAAATTTTCTCATTTCAAACTTCAAAGTTCATCTTTTTTGGGAAGTAGCCTGCAATGAGGCTTGCACCAGAGTCTACGCTCTATTCGCAGGGCTATTTATTCCTAACTCATAGGACACAGCTTCATACGTCAAATATTTCAGTTCAGCACTTTCCTCTATAGATATGCAATTGGACAAGGCTAATTCTCGCGGGGATAAATGTTCTTGCGCTTAAAAGTGTGCAAGTAAGATTTTGGGCAACAGAAGGGTGAGACTAAATGGTTACTGAATTCAGTTATGAATAGTGAGTGGCATATGTGTCAAAATTAGACTCCAATCTAGTGTTATACCAATTATTTTATAGCTTTTATGACCGTTTTCTCCCTTCAAAATCTCACATGAATGACACGTGAAGCCAGTAGGTGTCCTTAAGTTTGTCTTTCTGTTTTTCACTTTAATTGGTCGTTGTGTCTACTCGTTTGACTAATTTGTCTCTTCGCTTTCCGTGTTTTTGTAAGGCTTACAAGGGAATTACATGGAATACAGAGATAAGGATTGATCTGGCTACACGATGATCACCAAAGCCCTTCCCTTTCTTTGTTGGCATGGGATCTCAATTTCCAAATAGTAAATAGTTTGACAAGTTGAGGGATGGATTTGCTTTCTAAGGCCTGCTTCTCACAGTAATAACAATTCATGAATTAAGTTATTTTTTAAATAATTTTATCTATATTTTAAGGTTGTAAATTGCAGAGGAAAAAAGTCCCGTTTGGAATTAGCTAAGTCCATGAAAGGGAGCCTTGGCATAATGGTAAAAGTTGTTGTCATGTGATCTTGAGGTTACGGGTTCAAAGCATGGAAACAGCCTTTTGTAAAAATACAAGGTAAGACTGCGTATTAAAAGCCCTTGGAGTCTGGTTCTTCCCTGGATACTACATAGGTGAAAGCTTCGGCTGCCCTTTTGTGTCACGTAGCCGCTAAGCGTACTAATCGTCTTTTACATTTTGTTGACCTTGTAGCTATTGGCATTGATTGTCTCACACGTTGCTTTGATGAGATGTGGGGATGTTAGGGCCTACTACATAAGTTGTTGACTTGGTACACGGACCTTGCTATTGGCCAAGTCCTTTATTGGCATCAAATTAAGGCTATGCGATCAACTCTTCATTTCTCTTAATACTTTTGTATGGTGCTTATTATATTTTTATTTACTGTAGCATAACCCTGAAGTTAGAGCCATTGTGCAAGAGTAAAGTTGTCCATGTATGACTTTGAAGTCACGGGTTCAAAGCATAAAAATAATCTTTTACAAAAATGTAAGGTAAAAGTATCTACTATAGATCTTTGTGGTCCTCCCAACCCCACATAGGCGGAAGCTCGTGTACGAGACTGCCTTTTTTTATAATGCGAAAGTTAAAGCACGGATAAGATTGCTAGCCTATGCCAAAGAAACAGGAGAGACTAATAAGAGCAACAACCGTACCTTCATATTTCAGTTTTCTAAAAATTTTCTGAAAAATTTATCATCTGCTTTAGTCGACTTTACAGTCACAGCCATCAAAGAAAGAACTATTCTATGAATAATTTTACAGATATTTTAGATGCTCCATGGCCCACATACCCTAACGCGTGTGTGAATATTGCCTGCGAGTTGCATGTCTGATGGCCACCAATAGCAGTGATTCAATCACGAGTCCTCCAAGGTACAGGAAGGTGCTTGGACACAAATTAAAGTGACATTCAACAACACATACGGATCGACGGCTTCAGAAGCTCCGTTTAAATGCAAAGGTAGATTGATTTAAAAGTACACTCATAAACGGTCGGTCATCTAGACCTTTTACTTTTATTTATTTATTTATGGGGCCTGATAACTCACAGGATTGCCATTTTGGCCATCGCGCTCATGTATGATCTGGACTCGTTCTTTACAAGTTCATTTCTTTTCATCAAGTCATGCATTGAAGCCTTTTATTTTGTGTAGAAATTAGTATTAGTCCAATTTCACCTTCCATCAGTTATAAATAAGAGTCTCCGCTACCCCGAACAATTTTTCTTGGGAAGTACTTTCTAGATCAGGATTAATTTCATTAGGAGGCCCTCGTGCAAAGGATCAATTTTTGCACAATACAAACATTGAGTAGTCCTAAAAGGAAACATTTGGTAGAACCCGGAAGGACAGTGGCTTAGATTTGGTATTGTGGTTGAGATTAAAAGAGGGATAACAACTGCATGATCTAAAACTTGATCTCAGGAAGCAACGGGTGAACAGAATATGGACTCTGCTTCTTCAATGGCAGCTTGAACTCCACACTGATGAAGGCTGCATTGGAATCAACTCCACAGACCCACAATCATAGAGAACCTAATAGTTGTTACCATGACAAAGCATTTCTTCATTTTGGGTTAAGATTAGACAACTATTTTCGGGATTGGTAGAAATGGATCTAAGTCGGTGGGGAGAAGTGGAAGTACTGTTGCTAGGGCTTAGGCTTTGAAAGAACAGAGGAAAGAGATAAAAAAGACCACTTTTGCTTAAGGGTTATTTTGTCATGCTCCAGAATGGCAATTCTACAATTAAATTTGTCTAATTTATAATTACGAAAAACTCAAAGTTCAACTATAGCTTTGCCACGTTTTAAGGATAAAACAAGTCTAAATGATGCTGATATGTTGAACGCAAAAGGCACCATTGATTATTGATGTCATAACAGAAACTTAGATAATATTTTCAAGTTTTTTAGATGATATTGGTGACAAGAGAGAGAATAAGCTTATACTCTTGTGTATCATGAAAAAGAATTCTATGAAATATTGATGAACCAATTAATGGCATCTATTTAAATCATTATAACTAATAATAGTTAAAAGGTCCATCAAACTGAGGCATGCAAAACTCCTAAACTCCTTGTTCTTCATTTTCTAAATATGTTTGTTTTTCTAGTTTTTATGAGAAATTTTGTGTTGCCACATACACAGGGATGGAGCTACTCCATGGCCAACGTAGGCCATGCCCCCTCCTAACATTTTAAATTTACATATGTGTGTGTGGCACCACCTCATTTGTTTGTTTAACTTACTTTTGCTTCCCTCCAAATCCAATCTCCACCCTCCATATTCAATCTAGCCCCTCCCCAAATTGAGTCCTAGCTCCCTCCCCACATATACATATCAATTGGTCGGAGTAAAAAAATATGAACATACATGAATTGCAAATGCTCAAGTATGAAAGCATGTTAGTTGTTGTGTTCCTAAATTAAGTAACAATTATTTGAATTAATGGAAGTATCTTACATTTGAGGAATTTTCATGACATGATAATGAAGATTATATTAGGATATATTCCTTTATTGGGTTTATGTTATCCTGCTTAAAAGAATTATATTGCTTTGGTCATGACAACACACATTAAGAGAATATTATATGACATACAATAGTAGATATGTATCAACAGAGATCTTATATTATGAAAAACATCGAATGATTCTACATGTATGAAACATTGTTTAAGGATCTTATGTTTGGGTAAGTATTCATCAATTCTGAATTATAAAGGAGGATCTAAACTAGGAAAATATTATGTGATCCTTGTAGCATATATTGCATGATAAGAAATTAGTCAAATGGTTGATCATACTTGTTATGATAGTTTCAATAATATGATAAATAACTTCTATAGTGAGATGGATCCATATTCAAGTTACTACATATTCAAAACCTATACTGTACAGGAATGTTAAATTGTATTAGTATTGGCCAAGTTGCTACAATAAGATGGGCAAAGACCCTCCATTGCAAGATGATATTGGTATCAAATGTGAAGGCTTTAACTTTTCATAAGTTGTTTGTGATGTGATTTATGTAAAAATAATTTACAGCTAGAGATTCTTTATGAGATGTTTGCTTATATAAACTAGGTAAAAATAATTTATCGTAAGAGTTTCTTTTTGACATGCCTGCCTAGATAAACAAATTGATAATTAACCCATTGAGTGTACCTATAAAGTGGATGACCTTGAATGACATGTAAGATTGTTAGTCGATTGGAACATTGATTCCCAAGTGGGAGATGTTAGACCTTTCGAGCATGAACATAGACTACCTATGACACTGTATATATTGCTTTGATAGGATGTGGTAATGTTGAGGCTTGCCACATCAATTGTTGATTTGGTGTAGGGGCCTTCATTAGGTGGACCCCACTTAGAATAAGAGTAGATTAAGTGTAGGACTTAAGGGCCATGGTTATTTGGTAGTAGGGTGTTAAATAGACATGTTAGCTCATTTGAATTGGAACCCTTGGATGGTCATGATCGCAGGATAAGAGGACACAGACAATTATATATATTCCCTCTTATTATGGAATAAGGTCACTGGTGGAAGGGATTTGAGGATTTGATGATGATGAAAGTTCCTTCCTATTCAATCCATGTCATCATTTAATTCCTAATTGGAAGAATTAGCTAGCATCCTAATTTTGGTCATTCGTCTCATCTTTGCAATTGGCCATCTTTCACTCTTATATCCAAATGAAAATATCATTCAAGGAAACTATTATCTATTAATGCAATAGGTCTGATCTTTCTAAGCTTGAGTAGATAGTTAGAAGATTGAGTCATGTGGCACGGTTTGTTGATAGCATGAATATGGGCACCTATTGTTTGCATTATCTTATGTGATAGCTTCAATCCTTTTTATTTTCTCTCTATGTTTCCAAATCTCTTTCTCTCTCCCTTAACTGGATATCGTTATTAGTTTCAGTTTTTTCTTATGGTTAAACAAATTTCTCTCTTTCTCTAGGGTTTTTTGTGCATATAAGACTTCTCTATTTTATAATGGCTTGGATATAATTGTAAAAAAATTAATAAATCAAATACTTAGTTGAATACAAACCATAGTTGTCAACTCCGTTCCATTTGAATGAAATAGAAAACAAAATGATTTTTTTTTTTTGGAATTGTTAACTCATATACCCTATAGGTCCTTATATATACTCCCTTCCCATACATATCCTCAGAACACCCCCCCCACCCATGCTCTCAATGTGCCAATACCTTTTCCTATGTTGCCTACTGGGATGAGATGCACTACCTCAAACCCATGACCTACTTTCAGGAGAGGCGCCTTAGCCTAACCACCAAGCTATATTGGCTTTGGTGTAAAAGTGAAATGAAATTGCCGATTTCGATCATTCTATTTAAGAAATCTAGTAAATTCTAATATTTTTATTATTAATATTTGTAATTTTGAGTAAGAAGATCCAAATAGTGATGGAAATTTTGTTTGCAATTGATAGAATTTTGAATCATTCCATCCTAGCAGTAAAATAGAATGACCATTGGCAAGAAATTGACAACTATGATATAAACCATCATAAGAAGCATAATCAAAACCTTCTTTCCACCAAGGTTGTCAAATATATTTTGTCAAACCAAATTAAACTTTAATTCTACATGAAGTCCAATTGAAACCTTAAGGTATTGCTAGAGTGTAAGGGAAAGCACGAGAACATTTGGAATTAACTCTAACAAGGAAACAAAGAAAAGAAAAGAAAATAGAAAAAGAATAGAGGGAAAGGTATATGTCAAAGGTCATTGAAATTACCTATTTTAATTGAAATTGTAGAAACAACTAGAATTTGCCAAAGCTCTAAAATTTCCTCAAGTTTCATTGAAACTATATACCTCCTTTTTTTAACTAAAACTAAATTTCAGTGAAAACAAAACAAAATGAATAACTATGTTCCATAGGAAAATGTATTGAAAATGAGGAATATTAATTTCTTTAAAAAAATAGAGAATATTAATTTTGGGAATGATATTTGCAAGAATCTTGTTGATTTTTGACAAGAATGAGAAGGGCAAATGGGTTTAGTTAGGTGTCATCTAATAAAGGTTTTAAAGTGGGAACTATTTCTATAAAAGAAAATGGATGCAAATGATAAAATTACCCTTGCTTAAGCATTCAATTTCCAAAATAGATACCCTTATTCTTTTCAACAATGGGAGTGACATGAATGCATTAACTCCTTTCTCTCTATGTCATTTTGATCACTAAAAAGGTTGAGCCCAAATTAATGGTTATGATAGCACTTCTAAAACGGTTGTAAATCTTCCACATGGAAAATGGAAGATGAGGAATAATTAACTATTTCCACACGAGATGAGGAATAGTTAACCAATAATATGTTGGGGAAAGTCAATCACGCTCAATGGTTACTTGTAGTTGAGAAGTGAATTTGGAAGAAAGTTTGAAAAAGGAAAGATTGGATTTAGAAGATTTGGAAGAACGTTTGAAAGTGAATTATGGGACCAACTAAGCTGGGCTCCACCTCTGAGTGATCTGGCCCATTCATCCTTTTTACACCCTCTAATTAGCTAGACACCAAAATTCATGATTATTGGATGAGTTTTGCGATGCTGTCTTGAGTTTAAATCATGCAGATTTTTCCATTGAAACAACTACTGGCTAAAAACATCCAATGTGTATGAAATTTTACAAGCAACTTAAATACAACATGCCAAACAAGATGGTGGATCAAATAATCTACTGAGTCCCAAAATTAGTCTAGATCAGATTCTTCTATGATATTCATAAAGAAATTAGGTTTCATATTGTTAGTGGGTTGATCGAACAAGAGGGTATTCTTGTAACTTGACTAAAGATAAAAGCCACCCATGTGTTGGTACATATCATCCATGCTACCTTTTGTTGTTTTCAACTTTGACCTTAGACATTGTTTAGTATGTATTATTTTTCAATAGAGGTTTGGAAATATGTGGGAGATACTAGAGTAGTTTGGTTGACAAAGTTGTTTAATAAGATTTTAAAATAAAAGAAAATGCCAGATGAATGGAGGAAAAGCTCTATCATACTAATCTATGAGAATAAAGAAAAATACAAGGTTGCAATAATTATTGTGGGATCAAACTTATGAGTCATATCATGGAACTTTGGTAAAGAGTTACTGAGAAGAGGTTGTGACATGAGACGAGTCTATCAGAAAACTAGTTTAGTTCATGCCTATGAGGTCTACCTTGGAGGCTATTTTTCTCCTTAGACAAATGATGGAGAAATATATGGAGGGTAGGAAGGACCTTCACCTGGTCTTTATTGACTTAGAAAAAACTTATGATGGGGTCTATAGAGAGTTAATATGGTGGTTATTGGATGAAAAAGGGGTTTCAATATGATATATAGACATAAGTAAGGATGTGTATGAGGGAGCAGTAACAAATGCTAGGACCATCAGTAGAGAGACCAATGATTTTCCTATCACAATAAGATTGCACCTATGACCAGTATTGAGCTCAAACGTCTTCACTTTTGCTATAGATGTGTTTAATCAAACATCTACAAGAGAAGATTCCATGGTGCATATTGTTTATAGATGACATAGTTTTGATTGATAAGATAAGAGAGGCATAAACACAAAGGTAGAGTTGTGGAGAGATGCTATAAAGTCTAAAGAATTTATAATTAGTATATAAAATGTAATTTTGGCAAGGAGAAGAGTGGAAGGGAAGCACTAGTAAATATTGATAACCAAGAAGTACCCAAAAGACCACTTTTGATATTTGGGATTGATTATTCTTAAGAGAGAGGAGAGATTGAGAGGGATGTTACCCAAAAGATTCAAGTAGATTAGAACAAATGGAGAAGTGCCTTTGGAATTTTGTCTAATCTTTAGGTGCAACTCATATTCAAAGGAAACTTCTATAGGACAGTTGTAAGGCCAGCCGTGCTGTATGGATTAGAGTGTTGGCATTTAAGGAATAGCTTATACATAGGATGAGCATAGCCGAAATGAGGATGTTGAGATGGATAACTAGTAAGACAAGAAAGCATAGAATTAGAAATGAAAACATTAGAGAAAACTTAGGAGTAGAGCCAATGGATAACAAGATGAGAGAGGATAGACATATATAGTTTGGACATGTCCAACGAAGATTGAAAATGACATTTGTTAGAAGGAGTGAATCCAAGTTGGAGAATCTAAAAGGCAAGTGGAAGGCTCAGAAGGACATGGGTTGAAGTTGGGAGAAAAGATCTAAAAACTCTTGGACTTAATAAAATAATGACACTTGATAAGGGTGAATGGAAGAATAAGATTTGTGTAGCATACACATAATTGGGATAAGGCTTTGATGGTGATGATGATGATGATCTTTCAAGCTTGTTGAGATTATTGATTTACCACATTGGCTCAAGTTTGGATTGCACACTTTTTATTACATGTAATTAACTAATTAGAAATAAGAGAAATGCTCTGCCAAAAGTCCTATAGGTTGCTTCCCTAGAAGCACCCCTCATTTTTCCATGAGGGGGCCCACCTTTGAATAATTAACCCACTCTTCTAATAACTCTAGCATTGTATGTATGTATGTATGTATGTATGTATGTATAGGAGTAGTGTGCAGTCAGATGAGTAGGTTCAATCATTCAAAGGTGGTCCCCATATATGAAAAAATGAGACACACTTCTAGGATAGTGCCCTTTAGGGCCTTCTGCTTAGCATTGCTCTAGAAATAATTTATTTGGAATTTGTACTTCTAAAACCAACGTCCTTAGAAAGGTCCTTCATTTTTGCATGGATGAGGTCTACCTTTGTATAATCAAATTTGGTCATCTCATTGCTCCAGTCTTGTATAACTATCAACCAAGAGACCACAATTATTGGATGATTCTACTATGTAAAGAACTATCTTTTTGAGCATTTAATTTAGACCATTGTTTATATCAAGTTTCTAGCCATCTATTTTTATGATAAAAAAAGTAAATTTTTTTAGAATATAGAATTATCCAATTAGCGTGTTATTTGAAGAACTAGATATCCAAGACTAGAGCAATGAAATGAATGGGTTCAATCATCTACAGGAGGGCCCCATCCATGCAAAAATGAGGGGAATTTGGCCTACCATTCCTCTTGTTCATTATGTGAATTCGATGGATCAAATTTAGGAAATTTTGTGGACTAAATTGTTTTAGGAATGAACATATCCCAAAATGTCAAGATAAAGCACATAAATGAGAACTGATAGGTTTTGCTTTAACTAATAAAACCAACACACTTTCTTGTGCTTTTTAGAAATGGAAAATTTTGCTCAGAAGTGTGGCCAAAGGGGCACTTTGTTTGCTTGTGTGAGATCATGTTTGGATCTTGAGTTTTCTCGTTACTTTCTCACTGCTTAGGGATGAAGTTGATAATTTATAAATCACAAAAGATCATTTTCATATGTAGTTTCGATTATTTTTTAACGGTAGTGGATGTCTTATAGGCAGTTCAAGTTGCCATTGCTAAGGAGTGTAGCATGATACTCCAGTGTTATCCAACCCATTCGTAGGCAATGCATCAAAAATATTATCTATTTGATGGGCTTAACCTATATTTTAAGTTTCCTAATTAGATGGGCAAGAGGGTTTTAATGGATAGCCACAAACTGACAAGTGACTTGAACTCTTGATCAAGCACTCTAGAGTTCATTCTTATGCCACTCTTGTAGAAGGCCATGACTCAATGTCCTTTTCAATATGCTACAAACCAATCATAACTCTAAGGGGCTTATCTTTTGGTGGATCCTAATCATTCAAACTATCTTAGATGAACTATGACCTAAAAATCTCATCTATTGGCAATCCAAGCCACTATGTCATTGGGTTTAATATGGACAGTAGATAGTTAAATAACACATTTTTAGTGCATAGCTCATCTAGGACAGGGCAAGATTGTGAATGGTTCGGAGCTTTCAAAAAGTGGACCTAGTTGGAATTATAGCTTGCCAAAAAGTTGGGATGGCATTGCATTTTTAAACAATGTGGCATGCACATATTAGATGCTTAGAAAGTTCACCAAGTAAAAACCATTTGCTTTAGATGATTCTGGCCATATTGGAAAAGGATGATTGTAAAAATTCAGTAGAAAATCATACAAATATCTTAGCATATCACATATTTAACATTATCTTATTAGGAATGTATGTCCTCATATTTCAATAATTAATTAATCTTATGTTAGCATAATTAATAAGATTATTTTGTATGCTAATTTTGTTTATGAGTACTACTTTGTAATTATATTTTAATATTATACTTATTGGTTAGTCATAAGCTAACAACCAAAAGAATTCTATGTCAAGGTGATGGTGCTTAGAAGTGTATGTGGTTAGAACATGATCTTGATTTGTTTGAATATTCAGTGAATATGGTTGAGGAATGTTTCAGAAAGAGCATAACCATCCATGCCCTTAGACTTGAGAAGTCCATAGTTAAAGTGAGTCCAATATTTATTCTTGAGGATCAAGGGGTAAAATCTAATTTTAGGTGATACAATAATACTTTGAAATAGATGTAGGACTTATTGAGGGTATGAAATATTCAATACAAGATCTACATCCTCATTAGAAAAGATATTTAGATGGAGCTTATTATAAAAAATATCTGAGAAATCCATGCATGATATTTGATAAAGATGCTTATCAAATTGATTTAGTAAAGTCACTAATAAATGATAGCACCTACATGAGCTTATGTATCTAGATATTAAGTTAAATATAATCTACATGCTCTGCATAAGATACATAAGTGACTAAAGAAATATGAGCAGAAAACAATTTAATAAAATGGATGACAAGGCAATAACTTGATAATGTATGGTCAACATTTAAAATTTTTTAGTTGGTAGAAATATGTAACACAATTGGTGATGGATGATTTGATTATAATTGAATCTCACTAGTGGAGGGCCGCACATGTGGGATGCACCTTGGTGATCTAGTGACAAAAATTGAGTGTAACATGAAAAATCAAAATTTGACTAGATTTGCGATAATTGAGTAAGTTAGGTGGGACCTGCATATACTAACTTAAAGAGAGATCACCCATCAATTATGGAACCTAAGACATCACATGTAAACTTAATGTAGTTGAAATTAAGAAGTCAAAAGGAAGAGAAGAGAGTCAAGGTAACTCCTATTTGGTGTGTATCACAAAATGAAAAAGTGTAGTGGAGAGTTTTCTTAGTGGAAACTCACCCAAACTACTATATAAATAGAAGAGTTCCCATCCAAGTTAATGCTACCGTAAAGCCTTTCAAGAGAAAATGCTCCCCTCTCTCTCTCTCTCTCTCTCTCTCTCTCTCTCTCTCTCTCTCTCTCTCTCTCTCTCTCTCTCTCTCTCTCTCTCTCTCTCTCTCTCTCTCTTAATTCTTCAATTCATGAAGTTTTGCTTTCTAGTTCAAAGTTTCAAAAAAGTTAACAATCACAATGAGGATAGATTAAAAAGGACTTCCATAGTTTTGAAATGTATGTACTTGATCTTTTAATCTCTAGTTAATCTAGGGTTTTATATGATATGATAATCTTGGATGGAGAAAATTAAAATTGACCATATATCTATGATTTCTTCATTAAGGGCCTGAATATTTCACTATGGCCCAGGACATAAATTACAAGATTGATATCCAATCCAAAAGATCTATGGTTCAGATCATGAATCATTAGGCCCTATAGGCAGATTTTGTAATGACCCTGAATTTTTGTAACTTATTAAGGCAAATTAATAAAGTTTGAATTTTTAGAAATTCTGGGCTGGAATATTAGGTTATTGAAAATTCTCATTTTATTGAGATTATATCATGAATTAAAATATATAAATTAAGAATGTACTTGGAAAACTGATTGAAACAACATTAAGTACGTTCAATTCTGAGTTAAAATGAAAATTCCTTAATTTTCTCCATTTAGGGGCAAAATGGTAATTTTACCCATATTCCATATCCAAGAAATAAGACCTCAATATTCAGGAAGTACATAGAAATACGATTCCAACGCCACTAAGTAGGCTCGATTTCGAGTTCGGACAAATATTGCCCATTATTCTCCAATTTTGGAGTTTAAAGGGCAAAAATGTCTTTTTACATAAAAGTGGGGCCCACAAAGTGGGCCAACGTTCTAGAAGCAACAATAATTGCTCAGTGCATTATTGCTGGTAGTGGAGAATGTAGTGGAGATTGTAGTGGAGAATGGAGAATGCACTTGTAATAAAAAATTCTAAAGTAATAAAATATCTTATTAAAAGAAATGATAAAAAATTCAAATTTGGCTATAAATATGTCCCAAAAATTTCCAAAAATTTTCACAACCTTAACCACGAAATTTCCAAATCTTCCTTGGAGTTTCAGCCCCAAATTCTCATTCATCCCTCCTCAATTTCTATTTTTCTTATTTCTCTCTCCTCTTTCTAAGTGGAACAAGAGACCTAAATTCAATTAGGCACTCCGTTCCAGGAAGAATCTGATCAATTCCACCGTCCATAACCTCCTACACTACATTATATACAAAATCCCCAAATCAATTTCAAGATCCAACGGTTCCAACAACAGAAAACTACAAAAAGGTAGACAATCGGGCTATATTATCATCAACCGGTAATTCTCTCAAATTGAGCATCAAATATATGTTTTTTCTCCAATCAGGTAGGTGGAATTACTTCCCATTCATATTTATTATGTTTTAGTGTAATTTTTATTTTTCTGTAATTTAATTTGAATGAAAAATGGTAAAAATAAAGTAAATACCGGCCCCTTCAATTTATGGTGATAGAGAGCTCAGATGGAAATTCTGAGTTTTCCAATCAATCCAGAAGGGTCAAAAACCCTTAGGATACAATTTTCAAGAAAATCTAACAAGGTTTGGACCCTCAATTGAGAGAGATTAATTCTGGTGGGCCCAGATCAAATCTGGACCCTAGGAATGGCTGAAAACTTCAATTAAGATTGTGGAGTCATATGAACTCCAAATTGAGATCAGAAAGAAGCTATGGAAAGCTTGTAATGTCTAGTTTCTAATGAAGTCATAATATTTCTAAAAATTATATCTGTATTTTTCTGTATTTTTTTAAATAGGTGTCCAATTTCTAAGATCTTCAAGATCTGAGGTGATCAGATCTTGGAAATTTATTTTAGTGATGATATAATAATGTAATAAAGTAATATCTATTGTTAATTTGGACAGATCTTGGATAAAATAGGGGATCTACCCTTTATGGTAGAAAAACCCTAAAATAAAAAAATAAAAAATTACAAAGGGACCCACTTGATCAATGAGATCAAGTATGATCAGATCCTTGGGATGGATTAAAGGGATGATATTATGATGGAATCCAGTTAGATCATGGATGAAATGTGACAAAATCAAGTGGATATGATTTTTGGATCTTAATGGATTAAAAGCCCTAAAGGTAATTAAAACCCTTAATCTAAAAGAAAACACCTAAGATCTAATGGTTGGATCATATTTAAAGGTTTATAATAATCTTAATAAAATTAGTTTAAATTGTCTTTTATTGGATATAGAAGTGTAAATGTGATTTATGTTTTAAGTTAGAAAGCATGATAGTGTAATCTTTAAATTTTAGTATGATATGCCCTAAACGAGTAATTTGTTAGTAGATTTGATTATCTTAGGATCATGTTAGTGTATATTAGGATTTGAACATGATTTCATTACGATAGAAGATGTGTTTCATAACTTAGGATCATGTTAGTTTTATTTCACTAGCTTAAGTTACATTCATAGGAAGAATGTTAGTATATAGTTGTTAAACTTATATTTGATTTATGCTTTCAAGTTGATGAATTACTTATTGTCAAAATTTATTCAATTGTTAAGTAATTGTTAAGATATAAGGAGCATAAATCACCAAAAATGTAAACTAATGAAATATAGAAATTCATGGACAACTAAGATGAATGGATGATTGTGACTTAATAAGTGCTATAGTTAGTAGGACAATATAAGGAATGATTTATCATTTCCTTGGCCCAAAATAGGAAAATAATGAACATCCATGGATGACATTGTGCATATCCATGGAAATTAATTAAAATCAATTAGAGAAGGGACTCAAGGTAAAGAGCTCATAGGAACCTTGTCAAAGGTTGAGCTAGTACCACTCAAAGGGACTCGAACATTGTGGTTATAGGGGGTATACAAGAGCCAAGTGCTTTTCCCTCACCTCCTGTTGACGTAAGAGAGGTCTAAACGCCTCCTTACATGAGGGTTGTATTAACTACTTTTTGAGCAGACTATAACTGGTAAGTACTAATCATCTTGAAATAAGGAGGAGTTGTCTAGTAATAGGAAGAAATAAATTATCTTCAACCAAGTAAGACACTAACTGGTTGAATAATAATAAGAACATAAAAAGATAGCAAATTATCTAATCCTAATAAAAATAGTAAGTAAGATAAGGATGATCAAACAAGATGAGATCTTGTATGATCAAAAACAATAAAGAAAAAGAAACACCAATGTAGATTAGATTGTTTATGTATGATATAGATAGTATTTGTATAGATGATATTAAACCCTTAGACATATGATATTCAAGGAAGAAAGAGTCAGATTATCCTACATAAGGATGATCAAAAGACTATGTAGTATGTACCCTTGATTACAAAAATGACATTATACATATGATTTGACAGATATATGTTGATCGAGACTATGGCAGATTTCAAGGAGTAAGAATACCTTATTGAGGTAGGTGGATTATTAAGAATGCTTTTACATAAAGATATATGTCTAATACATGATCTTATGTTTTGAAGTATTGACATGTATGATACCAATATATTAAGGTAAATACCTCAAATTGAAATATGATCCAACCAAATGATGAGAAAAATAAGTATTAAATGGTCAAGTTGAGAATTGAGAACAACCCTAAGTGAATAGGAAAGTAGAAAATATTTCAGCCCTAGATAAACAGACAGATAGTCTGATATGTATAAGTATTATTTTACATACAAGCTTGGAGGCTTGTGGTTTTGTTTTAAACAGGCATAAGCCTGAGGATGCTATGCTAAGAGAGTTAAGAGGGTTTGGCCACCCACTCTCTGAAACTTGATGATATTGAATACCAAGCCTAAGAAAGGCTAAAAGTCGGGTGGGGCAATTATGGGAAGGCCACCACTGTGACAGCCATGGTCCTCCCATATGGACATGGATATTGTAATTTCCACTGAGAATGGTATAAGTGGATTATTGAACAGCTTATCCCAAGGCGCGCAGTACGGATCGATCTGCAAGCATAGTAGTCCTTGATTATTTTGCATTATGATGCATATGAAATTGGCATAGTGAAATGCCTTAAAGGATGGCATGATGAAATGCCAGGTAATTGTATATTACCAATATTTTTCCCAAGAAGGGAAAAACCCAGTATAGTAACTAGCTGAAATACAAATCTCCTATAATGAAAGGAGTTGATCAGTTTTGTATGGAAATGATTATTGATTATTTTTACAATTTTAACGGATTTGTTCTTATATACTATGTATGTATAAAGGTGAACACAAATGATAAGGAAATGAGATGTTTATATAAATAATAGTGGTCTGTGAATGTGTTTATGATAGAATGAATTATGGGATAGTTGAATATTGAGATTTTACTGTCAATAACTTACATTCTTATCCCCTACCAAGCATAGCTTGCTAAGATATTGTAAATGTTCAAATGTTTACAATATCTCAGATACAGAGAAGGAGACTTAGGAGCTCAAGACTTGAAGAACTAGTGAAGAATAAGTAAAAAGGGTATATTCCTTGAAACATTGTATAGAGAGCATGTATTGTATTTAGAACTTTGTAATTTGACGTGTATTTGGACAAGTATTGTAAGGATACAATGAGTTGTGTACTGTGAACCACTGGATGGATCCTGGAAGTTTAATAAAATCATATTCCTTCAATGGAATTTTATTTTGTACACAAATTGTACTTATGTTATGTATGAAGTGGTGACTTGGGTTTTCAAAACAAGTTTTAAAATAAAAGAATTTCCGCTGCTTTGTTTTGCGAAAAAAAAAAAATTTACTAAGGGGACGCCCTTGCCTTTGAAAAATATATTATAAAATGTGTTTAAAAAACCCGGGTTGTCATAGATTTAAAGCTTGTAAGTCTAGGACATTGAAATATTGGAAAAAGGCATGGGAGAAAACCATGTTGGCTAGTGATTGTGAGGCCTTAATTCGTGATTAAAAGGGGCATCAAAGGTCTCTCCCTTTCTATGTCTGTGATAGATAGAGAGGGAGGGTAGAGCTTTTGGTTTTCATGTCATCAAATGGTTGAATAATGGAAATAGATGGTGGGCATATGAGGATCCCCATCTGTGCTGCAAGTCTTCTAGACTCCTTTTGCTATAATGAGAACTAAGTGAATTCATTGGAGTATTACCCGGATATGGCCGAAGACACTTTTGAAACCATACTTCCTACAGCTAACATGTGTCTTGTCTAGTGGGAATTATCAGCCATCCCATCCCTCCTTGGGAGGAATGATGAAAAGTGTAAATGACCTTTTTATAGCTTACTTCTTGTTTAGGTTTCAATGATTTTCTTCACTCTCATAACTTTATATGCATAAGCTTTTGTCTCAGTACATGTATTATTCCACATTTTGTCAAAAGGACATTCATTCATTTGTTTCTTGCCCATCTACCACCACAATTAAAAGGAAGCAACAAATCAAGACCCTTGAAGGATAAGGGCTAGTGGTGGGCATGTGAGAAAGTTGGGCAAGTCGGGTGTCTTCATTCAAGTGGCAATACAAGGGAAGAATGAGAAAATGAGAGACCAATGGATAGGAAGCTTTATTAGCTATCCCCCTATCATTTTCATTGGCATTGATTTCCTCCAATGGATAACAAACAAATCTCTTATTGCTTTTGGTCGTTCATAAGAAGAGAGGGGCCTCATTAATATAAGGGTGTAGTGTTCCCCTTATTTGCCAAAGGCAAACAGCCCCATATTATTTAGCATTGAGAGCTTGCATGAAACAAGCACTTGCTAATATTGGAACATCTAAAGTAGGGGCAAACAAATTTTGGTTTGGTGAAATCTGATTTGAGAGCCTTAAACACATTAATTCTCAAGCTAGATAGGAACCCATTCTCTCTTGTCGATGTTCTAACCACTAGACGAAAAGGACTAGAAAGCCATTCTTCATATTCCTCAACTCTTAGAATGAAAGTGGTTTGTTTTGTTTCTATATACAATTTCATTTGTGTCCATGTTGGTGATTTCTAATGTGAGTATAGTCATGATGTTGAGAAGATGACCTTGATGCATACTTTTTCCATGAGGAATTTGAATCTTTAGTAGTATCTTTAACACTTCATATACATTGGCTGCATTTATTATGACCAACTTGTTTAAATGAATGTTAGGCCAGGGGTTTTTGCCTTGTTATTAAAAGGAGAGTTAAGTGAATTAAACTCCCTCCTGGGACAAGCATGGAGCTTAGTCAAGTAGAGACAAGGTGGACTTTTCTTCTCTTTTTTCATTTCATTGTTGGAAGAAGTGACTCCTCATCTTATTACCTTATTATTTAGTGACTTAAGTATTAAAGTTCACTTGCTGGTTGTAGCCTGCTTAGTCAGGAGCATAGCCAAGATTTTGCATCAGGGTGGGCAACATATTGGAGTACAAAGGGTTGTACAAGCTTTTATTTTCCTCCAAAAGACATATAGCTGCTTGCATGTAATGGGAGTTTATTTTCAACTATCTCTAGCAGCAAACCCCCACAGTTCACAATAGGTGCTTCTATGCTCCTTATCCAAGACAAAAGATATAAGAATCCACCTGATGTCATAGTGCCATAGGTAGAAAAGCAATCTACAAATTCTAATAATGGACTTCATTTAGAAGTTATAATTATTCCTAGATAATGATTTTTGTTTGAAAAAGAGAAAAGAAAATAAATAAAAAAGATGCATATAATGCTTCAATGTTCAAAGTTTCAAATCATCTTAATCCTCAAATTTCTAATCTTACTAGTTAACAAAATATTTTTGGTAGGCGCATACACGCTCTTGAGCGTGAGTAGAAATCCACACCCTACTTTTCATGTGTGGTGAAACTTTGATCTATACATTTATCATCTTTACGATAGCTTAGATAGGTTAGAGAACAAATTTCATAGTCATTAGATGCTTTTAACCTGTGTTTCATGAGCAAAAAAAAGCGGCCATCTATTTTTATTAATTTTTTTGAAGGCCCAAAACAAGTGGTTAGAATCATTCAAATCCATTGATTTATATTGGTTTAACTATTTTGGTATGGAGAACATGATGAACGGCTTAGATCTAAAAATGATAATCATATATTAAAAAAGGAGGGCATGGACTTCTCAAGCTCAAGTGTGTGCACCTATTTTGACTTTGAAAATAAGGCTTGTAGAAGTTATGTGGATTCAATTTCGGTAGGTGAAGATGCTCTAATTGTCCCAAGGGATATATGTTGCCTTTTCTTAATCATGGTGATTATGTTTTATATTTCTAAGCCATTCATCGTATTTGGAATGGGTTAGCCAGGTTAGCAATCAAATTTCATAACCATTGAATGACTTGAGCCTATATTTTTTTTGGATTTTTAGCAAATATGCCAATGCAATTTTGCAAAACAATCCAACAACTTTTAAAAATTTCAAATTTTCCATTAAGTTTTTTTGAACTTGGTAAATTTGCCATTTTGTTACTTTTACTTCCTCTTTTCAGGTTAATTTTTTAAAATTTCAATATTACCTTCTAACTATCCCCAAACCCATTCCCATTGACGGGGGCATTGCTTTTTCAGGCTGACTCCCCCTCCCCCCCTACCCCCACTGCTGCATCCCCCCCTCTAACCCACATCTCTCCCTTCCTCGCTCAGATCCGTGGGTTCCTCCCCCCCCCCCCCTCTTCTGTCGCCTCCCATTTTCACCCATTCCCCCAAGCAAGATCCACCCCCACTCCCCATTTTCACTTGCTAGCCTCTCACCCGCTTCTAGTGAGATCCACACACTCTACATTTTAGATCGTATCCCTCCCCCACCTCTCCTGTCGAGCCCACTAAACCTAATTCCTCCCTTCCCGTCGCCCTAACTTTCAAGCTAGATCCATCCCTCCCCTGCCCTACTAGTCTCCATGGAGTGGCGGGCCGTCGTCTTCCGTCGTTTTCTCTGCCATCTATATTGTAGTAGGTCCTGTCATTTTAGAGGAGGGCAAAAATAGAATTTTGAAAATATTAATAGAGAAGGAGATTGAAGAAGTAAGAGAAATACAAATTTGCAAGGTCCAAGAAAATTTAAATGTAAATTTATAAAATTTAATTTTTTATTATAAAATTACCAAAATTACTATTTTTACAAAAAAAAAACAATTTTTTAAAAAAAGAAATCAACATTCGCATTCCTTGCCTCGGTATCGAGACGCAAACGGGGTGTAGATAACAATACCGTCCCATGAATAATTACTCCCCGAACGCGGGAAGCCCAATGAGTTCTCGATTTTCACGTGCAGATACAATACAAAAATTTCATGACCATTGGGGCCCACAAAATCGTTATGGTGACCTATGCTGATTGATCGCCTACTTGCCACGTAGACAAGTTGATTAACATGTTCTCTAGGAGTAAAAAACTGGTAAAACGACGCAAGTGGTGACGTAAATCTATGAATTACGAATCTCACTGTCACTTCTAGTTTATTCAGAAACACATGTCAATAACCTTCTCTCTTTATATAAAATTATGCAAGAGGCACTACATCATATATGTTGAACGCCATATTAGTTACTTTCTCCCCATGCTCGACTACTTGGCATCCCACTTTACGTACTGGGTCCACCTGTGGTTCATCTGTCATGGAGCCAAAACCTTCATAAACCGGCTACATTCACAGGTTACAGAGATCGTAACAGGTATATCATATCAACTGTTTAACTTTTCTAATATATTAGTTATGAAGCAAATATTATGTTCCAAAGTTATCTTACCACGTAAAGGATTGTGCTTCCTCAAAGATTACTAGAGTGCCACCTTCAATTTCCTTCTTTTTGTTTTTCACTTTTTGTGTTCTAATGTCCACGATAGGCACCTGGGACCAACCTTGAAACTTATCACTCAAGAGAAAGGCTCCATTTTGGTCAGCCCATTCTCCGGACCCTACATATGCACAACTTTTGGGCACTGGGGCTGCCCTTTAGAGAGGCTCCATTTTGCACCACTATACTAGAAGGCCTTTTCTCTTTGTCAATGGTCTCACAATTAGTATTGATATAAAGAACAATGGGTATTAGGCTCTTTCCAGCCTGAATCTTATTGGATCTGATTGGTGATCATATATATGGCCAACGTAATTGACTCCGCGAGGTTTGAACTATCTTAACCTACAGTTTTATTAAGCCAGACTTATTTACTATTTTTCATAGTGAAAGAGCTTACGTTACGAATTTATTCTTACTTTTCCATGTGAACAAAGCCACAGGGAATTGAAGAAGGCTGATAATGAAAGTATGAATCCTTCCTGTTTGAGGGGCTAATTAGGAGAACAGTCTGTAATGCTCTTGGTCATTTAGGCAGAGATAGTTTGAAGAAGAAACAGCAGTGTATATAAGCCTCTTGGTTGTCTTCCCTCACTCGTTTCTGAAAGGTCACAAGTCTATTAGAAATCGCAGTCAAAGAACTTTACCCCTCCATATAAGCTTCAGAGCTCACACTTTTGGTTATCCACTTTAGATTGCGTCATCAACCAACATCCATATTTAATTGAGAAATCATCTAACAGGTTAGGGGAGAATAGGTGATTAAATCTTTTAATTCATTAAGAAATGAACTCACCACACAGACCCATCATATCCTAATTTCAAAAGTGGGGATAAAGATGCGGTAGACACATTTGATTCAGCATTGCTAACAAGAAAAGTCTTTGTTCTTCCCATGTGTAAACAGATCGGTTCAAAAGCGTCTCAGTTGAATAAACCCTAAACTCTTTGAGTTGGATGCCTAAAGACAATTTAATTAAAATACTTGCTCCAAAAGTGCAGTGATAGTGTAATACTCGCTCCAAAGCTGTCGTAATTGGAAAACTATTACTGTACTTTTGGAACAATTATTTTATTAACTTGCTTTTTACACTACGAACGTGCTTTTGGTCAATTCTTTTAATCAATTTTTTTTTTTCATCCAACTTAAAAGAGTTTAAAAATTACTCACCACAGTAGATTTGGATAAGGTTTCTTTTATTTTTGTTCTTATATTTATCTATATTATTTATAAAGCAAACATATCTTATACGGACTGTTGATGGATGTACAAAGGAGAAAACGGGTGTATGCTTTATATAGTATAAGTAATAATCACATAAGATTTATTTGTTTCTATACTTTATCGAGAAAAATTACTTAGAAGGATATTTAGGGAATAAGTGGCAGCACATCATTTTGTTAATAGGCGGAAGCGCATTTTTAGGGTAGGTGTAAGGGATATTAAGGAAATAGTGGGATCGTAAAAAAAGGTGAACTTTAACCGGGAGAAAATTGCCGCTTTTAAAAGTAAAAGCACCTTTTATCTATCAAATATATATTATTTTAATGGATTTTACCAGTAGTATTTTGCCACCGCTAATGATGAAAAAAAAGCTGTTAAATATATACATCTTTCTAATCCCACACATATTGAAAAAATAAGATTTGGATAAGTTGGAATAAGATTAGACCTTCAAGGATTTATAAGACCAAACCTATTCTTGCTTGGACTCCACCGTAGCAAGGAAAGATCCAGATAAATTTTCCTACCATGGTGAGTCTGGAACCGGGGGCTTACTTGGAGATTGGCATGTGCATTTGGCATTCTAGTAGTAGTTGGGACTATTTCTCTGTTTAGGTGTTTAGTTATGTTTTAGCTATTTTCTCATTTGAGTTGTTTTAATTAGTGTCAAATCTAAACCATTAAGATTGGATGGTTGAAATCAAGGTACTGACACTCAGTTTTTGCGTCTTGTCATAAAAGCTCCTGTTAGAAAGGATAAGTAATTGTGTTGAGATTTACATAAATAATGAAGAACATATTCTTCTTTAGAAGTTTGGAAGAACTTCTTTGAACCTGAAAGAGTTTCAATCTAGCCTAGACAAGCTAGTCCTGGTACTTGGAAGATCACTTTGTCTAGGTCTTGTTTTGTATTGTTTCCATACGCCCACATTGCGTATGCAAAATGGAGACTCATTCAGCCAAGCTGAAGTAGCTTTACAAGCCGAGTTAAATTGCGGAGACCAAGGGCATTTGGAACTAATTGTCCAAGTAGGTTCTAAAAACATGATAAGATGGTTGTTTAATTTCAAATGACATCGTTGGATGTAAGTGAAACATTGGAACTCATCAAGCCTCCCTTCCAAAATCGATAGATGTTTTGTTGTGCTAGATCTGTCACAGATTGATAGATCTGATAATTAGGATCGACATATATGTAAGACAAACACATATAATGAAAGAGATAAGGATTTATGTGGTTTGGTCAAACTCGGCGTACTTCCATAGGAGCGGAGGTTTCACTATCTGATTAGATTACATGGGTAAAGAAGAGGAGGCAAAGCCTCCTAATTGCTTCATCTCTTTTCTACGTACAAACTCTCTCACTCACTCTAACCCTAACATTATGAGCGCGCACACACACACACACACACACACACACACAAGAATCTCCCTAACATTGGTATGGACCATAGCAGGTCCACCCCAACAATCTCCCCTCCATGTCTATGAGAGGAGGATACATCAAATCCTTTTAGCTTGATTAAGCTCCCCCAAATTATAAACATTTCTTTGATCCAGCCCCCCTTTAATAATCATCTGCGCTTTCTAATAGCTCCATAAACAATTTATGAATATTTGTGGCTTTTTCTGGAAGGGTTACTCCTCCTATTCAATACTCTCTAATGAGTTTAAGTACTAATCAGTCATAGAGTGTAACCTAAGTATCTAGAAGCTTGCCGATTAGAAGCCTGCCACCTAAAAGCCTATCAGTGCCTCTCGTACCTATCCTCATGGGCTACTCTTGTAGGTCACCCTTTTATCCTACTCACAAATATCACTCAAAATGGTCAAGTCCACTTGGAATGGGGTCATCGGGTCTGTTCGAAATAGTCACCCAGTCGACTCGGAATTACATCTTTCATCTTGTCATCTAAATACTATTCACCGAGCCATCCTATTGTTGTTCCCGAAATTATCTCGCTACTGTTCTCAAGTCAGTCTTACTCGTGATTATCAAGTCCACTCTCAGTAGTTACTGTGCCCACTTTTTGCACTTGTTCATCAAGTCCATTCACCAGCTATAATTGAGTTCACACTAATTATCACTGAGTCCACTCACCATCTGTCACTGAGTCATCCATTCATAACTACCACCGAGTCATGTCTTAGTTGTCACTGATGCTCGGCCACTGTCGTCGATTGGTGGACACAAAGAGCTAGTCCATCGATCTCCTCATCCGATCGTGGCTGGTTGATTCTTCGATAATGTTAGTTGCCGTAACCATTCGACAGTGCTGCATCTTCCAATTTCTCCACTCCTGCTTGGCGATTGACGGATTGTGAGATTGACTGCTGTCGGTCTCTCTTTCTTTTGGCTGGCTTCTTCTCCGACATCTTCTTAGTATGGCTGGCAACTTACTTCTAGCATCGACGATCAAAAGATCTCACAACTTGTGATCGTTTCTTCTCCAATTGGCTTGTCATCACCTACGATCTTCTACTTGTAGGGGTTCAGATCGGCACTGCATTTTTGTCCTCACTGGCGATCAAATCGGTCCTTTTTTCTTTTTTCATTTGGTGATTGCTTCTGGCTACGCCTCTAATCTGGCTTGTTTTCCTTGTTCGGCCTCTGATCAGCATGTGCTGGTTACCTGATTTTCTTTCACCGATCAGGCATCTCTGTGGTTCTGTCAGGCTACATCGCATTCCCCCTTGTTCTCTGTCACTTACGATCGACGAAATGCATCTCGTGTACTATGTCTCTCCGTGAGCTTGCGATCATTGGTTCATCAACATCTCTTTCATCACCAGCTTTCTCTATGCTTGTTTCATTTGCCTCTGTCGTTGACTGGTTGCCACCGATTGTCATGATGCGTTCGGCATGTTCGAATTATCCACCGATTGGCTTTTTTTTTGGTTTTCACCAGTCGGCGACTCCTATGTTTTGTTGTGCCAGACCTAGGTGCGCTGTTTCCTTTCATCCTCTGGTGAGACCGCTTTTCCATTCTTGCTATTGTTAGCCAACGACGATTGTTTCTTCAGACTTAGATCTGGGTATGTCATTGCAGATCTAGTAGGCAGATCTAAGGGGCTAGATATGAAGGTTTTATCACTGATCTAGGATAAGGGAATGTTCAGACTCTCCTTGTTGTTTCCATGATCTTCTTCATGGAGGTGGGCTTTTGAGATTGATTAGATTTTAAACCACAGCTGTGATACTAATTTATTTTGCCATATCTATCACAGATTGATAGATTTGATAATTAGGATGAACATATTTGTGAGAGACAAACATAAACACATAATAAAAGAGATAAGAAGTTACGTGGTTTGGCCAAACTCGACCTACATCCATGGAAGAGGAGGTTTCATTAAGCAGATTATATGGGTGAGGAGGAGGCAAAACCTCCTCATTTGCCTCCTCTCTTCTCTACATACAAACTCTCTCTCTCACTCACTCTAACCCTAACATTACACACACATGCGCGCGCACGTGCAGCCGCAAGTATGGGCTAACATATTTATTTGCTTTAAGATAATATATATGATTGATAAAACTGCCATAGGAATGAAACTTCATTAGTAAGGGCAATAACCTTACAAAATCAAGGGCGGATTCATCACTACCTCTTGGCCCACCTAGTTTAATCATCATCTGTTGTGCACCCTAACCTTCCAAAAATTAATTTAAAATTAATTATAAGAGACTTATAATAGGCCACAAGCTCATACGACCCTCTTCAAAGGAGGCGAATTAGTGTCACTCCAGTGGCCCAGAGCTAAATCACTTTGTTGGTTTTTAAATGACTAGGTCTACCAATATACTCAATAACTCAGATTACCTACGTCTAACTGAAGAGGGTGTGAAGTGGTTCATTACATTAGGATCTAACTAATAAGCAGTAAGACATGTTAGTATAATCTTAAATCTACTCCTCATAAAGGAATTTAAGATAAATAAAAATTTTCACCTTGTTCACATTAGGGATCATTTGATCGTGTGTCCTTTGAATGTACATCATTTTCTTCATTTAGGTTGCATGATTTATATTAGGTTTCTCTAGTCTGGTTAGTGAAAAAAAGAAGAACTCTTTCATTGTATACAGAATATCTTTTGTGGTATACAATGTTGAGTCTATAACACCAAACATCGGTGTATGCAAGGTCATCAATCTTTGAACCTAAATTTGGCAATCATAGATCCTAAGATCGAATGGACTACTAGGCTAGGTTAAGAAATCATCTCGATTTAAATAACCCTGAAATGGCATACATAATAGTAGAAGTTAAGCCACTTAGAAACTATTCCACTTAGGTTCAGTACAACTCACCATCATTTATAGTATTACTTGCAACTAATTCAGATTGTTTCAAGTTGAAACTTGGAGTGATTCAACTTTTGCCTACATTCTATGGAGTAGACAAAGAAGAACCTTATCACCATATCAAGGAATTTGGTGTAGTTTTAAAATTACTCGTAAGTGCATGAATCTATTGTAGTAGATGTACGCAAGTGAGGTTGATCCCATGAGAAATCTCACAGATTTCTTATGTTGATTAGATCTTATTTAAATTGCTAATCTTAGCCAAAGAAGAGTGTATTTGATTAAACTAAGAAAGTAAATGACATGGAAAAAGGAAACATGCATGAAATTAGAAACACGAACTAAAGAAAACTTTCAAAAAATAAAGATCATGAATAGAATTAGAAACATTACTAATAACATGCACTCAATAAAGAAACTAATGCAAACTAGATTGACCTAATCTAGGAAACTTAATCTAAGAAAATTTGTTAAAATAAAACTTTCTAAAACTAAGTAAATAAACTTTCTAAAGCTAACTAAAGTGCAACTAAACTTAACAATGAATTAAGGAACCTAAATATGAACTAAACTACCAAAGAAACAAGCAACAAAGATTTAAGAAAAGTGTGCATGAAAAGTGCATGAAATTTGGAATGTAGAACTAACCTAGAGTTATACACATGATGCATGTGATTCAACAAGCATAATAATCAAGATTTAAGGAACTTAAAGCTTGAGAAACAATCCAAGAGAAGTACTCATAAACCAACTTGATTTATTGAATTGGAATTCATATAAAGAAAGTGCGCATAATACATGAAGATAAAAGGAAAAATGTGCCCTTTTCAAAGACATAACAAAAACCCCAATATTAACTTCAATATTCTTTAAATTAATCCAATATAGCATCTGTGTACATCTAAGGAGGGAGAGAGAGAGAGAGAGAGAGAGAGAGAGAGAGAGAGAGAGAGAGAGAGAGAGAGAGAGAGAGAGAGAGAGAGAGAGAGAGAGAGAGAGAGAGAGAGAGAGAGAGAGAGAGAGAGAGAGAGAGAGAGAGAGCAAAAGATGTGCAAGGAAATAAAAAAACTAAAAACTTGACTCAAAGACTACTATCTCTTGGCTGTCACTATAAGAGATTAGTGGTCCTTGGATGCATCGAAGCACGAAACTAGAAGCAAATAAGAAATGAGAACAAGAAGCATGAAACTAAAAAGCAAGGCAAGCAACTATGAATGTAAAGTGCAAGGAAAACCAACCTTAAACTTGAAGTATATTAACTTGGAATGGCTGGAAGAAGGAAGGAGGAGTGGAGCATCAAGTGGATTAGCAGCCAAAGTGGAGAAATCACAAACCTTAGAGAAGCAACTAAGGGAGGAGGGAGGCACCACCTTTTTAGGGAGGAGGAGTGCCCCCTCCCTCATTCAATGTATTTTGTTTGGTGAACCCTAGAGGGTCTTGTATAGATGGTTAAATCTTTTAAGGTTGCTAGAATTCTGTCCTAAGAGATAAGATATACAGGATAAGGAAGTGGGGAAGGGTAGTTGAATGGGATAGGTATAGGATGGGAATTAGAAGGAGGACTTTAGGAAAGTGGGAAACTAGGAAGGTGAGTGGAAGGGAATTAGAAGGAGAGAGAAAGGAAAGTCTAAGGAATGTGGTTTCTTCTCTAGTTGGTCTACATATGGATGACACCTAACCTTGTCGACAAGTCACCCATTCTTTCTACTTTTTCTCTTCAAAACAAGTTTTTTTCTAATGGGAAATTTCTTAGAAAGTTCCCAAAATGTGTGGACACATATTGACTTGGCTTAAATGGCTTCCTTTGATGCCTTTTAGCTAGGTGGCTTCATGGCTTGCTTCTTCTAGAATGGCTTATGTGGCTCAAGTGGCTTACATGACTTGATTTCTCCTCTAAAGAAATCTTGGCCTTTGGATTGTTCTTTTAACACCTACAAGAGATAAAAAAACCCTAATTAATATCTAAAAAATTATGATAAATCATATACTTACTCTAGATTAGGTTATAAACTTGAAAATATCAACCTTTTGGATCATTAGCTAAAAAATGCACATATAGTGAATTTTCAAAAAAATCTTAGGATAATACTTATAATTTATAACACATGGACTACTAATTGGGTACTTTCTATACAAAATTGAACAATTATCACATCCTCAATAAGTATTTTACATGTCTCAAGAAAAATATACAAAAAACCATGAAAATAAATTAGTTGCTACTTTGTAAGTACTCATGATTACATTTAGCATATGCAACAAGCCCTTAAACCCCTAGGTTGTGACAACCCGGGCTTTTGTAACACATTTTGTAATACATTTTCCAAAGGTAGGGCCCTTAGTAATAATTTTTTTTGCAAAACAAAGTAGCAAAAATTCTTTTCTTTAGAACTTGTTTTGAAAAATCCAAGTCATCCCTTCATATATAACATAAGTAGAATTTTTGTACAAGATAAAAATTCCATTGAAGGCATATACTTTTATAAATTTCTAGAATCTATCTAGTGGTTCATAGTACACCCCAAATCCATTACAGTACTTGTCCAAATTACATAATCCAAAACTCAAGCTCATCATACAATGAAACTCTCACTATAATACAATACTCTCAAACCGAACAAAATACATATCTTTAAGGGGTATACCCTGATGATTATTTTCTTCAAGTCTTCTACAATCTTGAGCTCCTAACTCTCATTCTTTGTATTTGAGATATTGGAAACATTCAAACATTTACAATCTCTTAGCAAGCTATGCTTGGTAGGGGATTCAAGAAGCATAATAATTTACAGTATAATTTTAATACTTCATAATCCCGTTATTCATAATCATACTCATGTATCAATCTCTTTACTTTGTCATATATGTACATCCTTATACATACATACATACATACATACATACATACATACATACATACATACATACATACATACATACATACATACATACATACATACATACATACATACATACATACATACATACTGTATATGGGTAAAACCATCAAATTTATGAAAGTAGTCAAATAACATTCCCAACTAAGCTGATTAATTCTTTCCACTATGAGAAATCAGTATTTTAGCTAGTCATATATTGGAAAATTTTCTTCTTGGAAAATACTGGTAATATACAATTACCTGACATTTCATGATGCCAAAACTTAAGGCATTTCACTATGCCTATCTCATATGCATTATAGTGCAAAATAATCAAAGAACTACCATGCTGCAGTCTGATCAGTACTAGCGCACTCGGATAACAACCTTGCTCACCACTGATACTGTGGTGGAAAATATTGTGTCACTGCCCATATGGGGAGATAGGACTTTCATAGTGGTGGCCTTCCCATAATTGCCCCACCCGACTTTTAGCCTCTGATAGGGCAAGGTATTGTCAAATCATCAAATTTCGGAAAGCAGGTGGTCAAACCCTCATAACTCCCCTAGCATAGCATCCCTAGGCTTATGCCTATTTAAAACAAAACCATAAGCCTCCATGCTTATATGTAAAATAGGTTTCATACATATCAGACAATCTATCTGTTTACATAGGACTAGAATGTCTTCTAGTTCCATATTCACTTACAGTCTTTTCCTCAAGTCTAACTCAACCCACTTCACATGTGTTTGGTTAGATCATAAGGGTTTTAGGGGATTTAATACAAGTATTAACATTACACTTGTCAACATTTCTAGACATAAGATCATGTATTCAACATGTACATCCCATGTAGATGCATTCATAAAATCCTTCTACTTTCAAGCAGTGATTCATCTCTTCAAATCTTCCATTATCCTGATTGATGTATGAAATCTGTAAATCCATACATACTGTCAATATTTGTGTAGTCTAAATAATCCTATATTTTTGATCCTATCTACATTCTTTATCTAATCTTGTCCTTTGATATAAAGGATCTAGATCTTGTGTCCTATCATGATCTATCTCCCTTAGATAGTATTGATCAATAGATTTAATGGTTAGAATGATCTTTTAATCACTCAAATCTAAGTATTTTCTATTCTAAGTCTTTGCGCATTCCTTTCTTTGATCTTGATCTTTCATAAATCCTTTGATCAACAATTTATACTTGTTGATAAAGATCAAGGGCTTAGATCTTCTATCATCTAGTTCTTCTTTGATCTAAGTTCAGTTGTTTGACCATCCCTAAGGAGGATGATCTTGATTCTCTTCCTTGAATCATATTTGATCAAGGGTTCAGATCTTCTATTCTATTTGATCTAAGATGTTCTAAATTACAAGCAATATATATATATATATATCATCAAGAAGTATTTATTTCTTTTTATTGTTCTTAATCATTCAAGATCCCATAGATCTTGTTTGATTATCCTTATCTTACTTACAATTTTTATTAGGGTTAGATAATTTACTAACCTTTTATGCTCTTATTATTATTATTCAACTAGTTAATGTTTTATTGATTGAAGATAAAATATTTCATCCTAAGTCTAGATTGGTCCTCTTATTTCCAATTGGTTAAGGCTTACTAGCTAAATGGTTGAACACAAAGTGGTTACTTTAATCCTCATGTAAGGAGGCATTTAGACCTCACAAACGTCAATGGAAGGTAGGGGAAGAGAGAGGCTCTATTAGAGAACCCCCTTAACCATCATGTTCAGCATTCATTATAGTGACCTTAGCTCAACCTTTCATAAGGTTCCTATGAGCATTTTAACCCTAAGTACTCTTTCTAATTGATTTTAATTAAATCCATGAATATTTAAAATGTTATTCATGGGGTTTATTATTCTCCTAGTTTGGGCCAAGGATTTGATAATCCTTATATTGTCCTACTAACTATAGCCTTTACTAATATTAAGTCAAAGTCATTCACTCATTTTAATTATCCATCGATCTCTATATTCTATTAGTTTACATTTTTGGTGATTTATGCTCAATAAATCTTAACAACTACTTAACATTTGAATCTACTAATAAAATTTGACAATAAATAAATCACAAACTTTAAATCATAAATCCAATATAAATTTAATAACTACTTATACTAACATGCTTCCTATGAATGTAACTTAACCTAATGAAATAAAACTACACTTAAACTAGCATGATCCTAAGTTATGAAATACATGAAATTTTACTACCAATCTAATGGTATCATGCTAAAATCTCAAATTTAAACTAACATGGCCCTAATATAATTAAATCTACCAACCTATTATAATAATCTAATAACATATAGAGCATAGCATGCTAACATTTAAGAATTATACTATCATGCTTCCTAATTTACAACATAAATTACATTTACAATTATATTATCAAATAAAATATAATTAAACTAATTAGATTAAGATTATTAGAAACTTTTACTTATGATCCAACCATTAGATCTTAGATCTTTTTGTTTAGATCAAGGGTTTTAATTACTTTTAGGGCTTTTACTCCATTAAGATCTAAAGATAATATCCACTTGTTTTTGTTATATTTAATCCATGATCTAACTAGATTCCATCATAATATCATCCATTCAATCCATCTCAAGGGTCTGATAAATTGATCAAGTGGGTCTCTTTGCATTTTTAGGATTTTTCTACTATAAAGGGTATATTCCTCATTTTATGTTAGATTTGTCAAAATAAATTATGGATATTACTTGATTTCAACATTATATCATCATTAAAATAGATCCTCAAGATCTGATCATCTCAGATCTTGAAGGTCTTGGAAATTGGAAGCTTATTTTATAAATACATAAAGTTTCTTGAAGAATTTTCTAAATGTTATGATTTCAGAAGAAAATAGATATTATAAGCTTTCCAGAGCTTCTTTCTGATCTCAATTTGGAGGTCAGATGACTCCACAATTGATGATTAAAGTTCATAGTCGTTCTTAGGGTTTAGATTTGATCTTGGCCTAGCGGAACGGATGGTTGGGATCAATTGAGTGGTGCTGGTCTTGTTGGACGTAGCGAGCCACGCTCCCTTCACCGGTTCATGGGCAGGAACGCATTGCCCGGGACCACATTGCTTGGCACATCATTCTGTTAGAACACTGCTGCACGCGTGGAAATGCTCCCCCAGGGCACGTTTTTGTGCAGCGTTCTGCTGCCCGTCTGGGGAACCGGATCTTCTTAGGAAGATTAGATAGTCTATTTTAGACCATCCAATCTATTCCTTTTCAACCAAGGGGTCAAAATTTGATTAAATTTCTTGAAACTTCTACCCTAGGGTTTTTGGATCCTTCTAAATCAATTGGATGGTTCATATTTTCCATATGAGCCCTCCATCGTACAAATAAAAATTACATAAAATAATATAAAATAAGTGTGGAAAGGGTTTCCACATACCTGATTGGAGAAAAACATAGATTTTGTAGTCCAATTTTAAATAGATATCCCTTTGATGATAAGATAACTTGAAGCCTGCTTGTTTTATGATTTTTTGTTGATTGCACCATTGGATCTTGAAATTGATTTGGGAGTTTTGTAGATAAGGTAGTCTAGGACAATATGAAAGGTGGGATTTGTGAGATTTGATTTGGAATAGAGTGCTTAATTGAATTTAGGTCTCTTGTTCCAATCTAGAGAGAGGAGACATAAAGTGAAAGAAGAGAGAGTCTTGGGAATGAATCTAGATCTACTTTTTTAGGGTAAGTAAGATAATTTTTTGCTATATTTAATGAGTATTTTTGGGGGGGTGTATTTATAGATGTTTTTGAATTTTTCATAATTACTTGTAATAATTGTGTTTCAATTATTTTAATATTAAATTAACATTGGATCCTCCACTACCACCTCCTTCTCCATAGTAGATGGTAGTGGTTTGACCACTCATTACATGTTTTCTTCCGTTGGATTTGTTTGTGGGCCCCTTCTGGGCCCCACGGGGGTGTGAAAGGACCATTTTGCCCTTTTATAGAGAAAAATCCATTTTATTGTCTTTAACTCAGAATTGAGCATACTTAGTGACGTTAGAATTGTATTTTTGAGTACATTCTAAATATTGATGTCTAAGATCTCTGTTATGGGTAAAATTACCATTCACTCTTTTATTCATAAAAATAAAGAAAATTAGAGATTTTTCATTTTAACTTAGAATTGAACGTACTTAGTATCATTTTGATCAGTTTTTCGAGTACATTCATAATTTCTAAGTTTTAAGTCATGTTTTAATCTCTATAAAAATAGAATTTCCAATAACTTAATATTCCAGCCCATAATTTTTAAAAATTTAAACTTTATTGATTTTCTCAATCAATTTACAAAAATTGGGGTATTACATAGGTTGCCCCTAGTAGACGAGTTATGTCTTGTGAGGGTTTGTAGTGAATATACCCACAAAATTCAATAAGGATAAGTCCTTTATTTAATCTTAGAGAATTATCATCCATTACCACTCTACTACTTTAACAACTTAATAAGGATAAATAAGAAATTCTACTAGTTACCCACATACCAAAGCCATTTTACTACAATTATATCTTGGAGTGTAGTGTGTATATATTTCATAAGTTTGGAATTCTAAACATATATGCTTATACTCTATTGGAATAATATTTTGACCTTGAATGCTCACTGGTATACACTTAGAAATAAAGGTCTCAGAGAAAAGGGATCAAACAAAATTCTCTCACCATGTGATGATATCTAAAGATGCTAATGGTTCACATAATTTTATGGCACAAAAGAGACAAGTAAATATGATTCTTAGGATTGATGTCATTACCAATACTAGTAGGGGTATTTCACCTTAATTACTTCCCATTGATATCTACTTTAAGGCTATATTCCACCTTAAGATTAATAGGTCTTTAGATAGGACAAAACTTAGGTGTCAAAATGATTCTAAAAAAAAAAAAAGAAGGTAAAAAGAATTCAAAGTTTCAAATCTGAAGAGAAGTCATCCATTGTTGTTGGACAACTTTACTTTTGATTACATTGAAGTAAATATCTTTTCTAATTTTCCTTTTCCTCTTCATAGCCTTTCTTTTTCTTGGAGGAAAAGCTTTTTCCTTTGTTAGCACTTTGATATTTTTCACTTCTTAGACATTGATCCTATTTCTACTTTCTCTACTAGCTGTACTCATATTTGAAAGATAGGTACTGGATATTTATTTAGGTTTTGGGTTAAGGTAAATGGGGTTTTGGACAAAAGAAAAAAAAAAAAAAACTTACCAAGAGGCTCAAAGGTTCTAACTCATGGTATTAATATAGTGGGTAGGCTTTATGTCTCTGGGCTGAAACAAGATGGCCTATATCATTTTTTAGGTTTCTTGAAATCTATCAGATTCAATAAATATTAGGAAAGAAAGTACTTCTTTTTCTTTTCTTAGCAATTGACCAAAATAAAAATACTCAGATCTTTCTAAGTAATGTATGCTAAAGAAATTATCCAATTATATTTATCCCTCAGAAAGATGATAGTCTCTAATATTCACTTGGTATATGTCTCCACTAATTTCCCTTAGGGCCTCTAAGTCATAACTATCTATCTATCTAGACTATGCACTGTGTGTAAGTATATTCTAAGATTTAACTTCATAAAATACTTTAGAACATAAATAAAATGCAAAATTAACTATATGCATTTTCTGTTAAGAAGTTAAAGTGGGAGAAGTATGAAGCTTGACAAAATCCAATTCTCATCACAGTATAGGAACTTTGACCTTGAAAACCTTTTCTTTTAATTCAAGTAAAACTTAGAAATCTCATGCATATCTACACCCCCAACTTGAACTAAACATTATCCCCAATGTTTTGAAACATAGGACTCCTATATAATAAATTGGTAATGTAGAACATTAAGATTCTAAAAACCCTTGGGTTGCCTCATAGTAAGGGCTAAGTTTGACATCTTCAACTTGACATATCCTAAACTAAATTAACTAACTAATCTACTCTACTATAATCCTAAACCTAACTACTTTACCTAATTTATTCTAATTCTAAACCTAATAATGAAATGGATGAATTTCTTACTCTATTGAAGAATTTTATAATAGTCAATATACACCCTCCACCTCGAAATGTTTGGTGGTGATAAGATTAGGACACAGTAGACCACAATGATTTTGAATTTTGTGGGACCACATTGAAATGAATGGTTCACATTTCTACCAAATGGAAGTGGGATAATGCCTATGATAATTAGTATGTAATTCTCTCCTTCTCCCCTACATATTTCTAAATATGAGGTTTATGCTGGTTTTGCATTTCCCTAAAAGGTGGTTCTTATTTTTCTAGAGGCAAAGTAATTGTGAGGCTTAAACCATTAATGACTTATAATGTGCACCGTAAAGTTGGTTGTTATTGAGCCAAAACATCAATAGACTCTTTTTCCTATTTTGTAGGCACATATTAGATTTCAAGTGATGGGAAACCTTGGCACAATGGTATGAGTTGTTGCTGTGTGACCTTGAGGTCATGGATTCAAGGGGTGGAAATAGCCTATGCAAAATACAAGGTAAGGCTGCGTACTATTGGCCCTAGCGGTTTGCCCCTTCCTCATACCCTACATATGTAAGAGCTTGGTGCACCAGTGCTTCCCCTATGTAAGGTTTCAAGTAGACCTATATTGTTATTAGGCATTTGGTCAAATAAAGTCTGTAGGTCCTAATTGGGCATGTCTTCTACATTACATGGCTCAACGTGATTGTTAGGTTGGAGGATTCTAGGGATGGATGAAAACTTTGTAGCTTAGAAGGATCATGTGATATGTCTAGCTTGGTAATTCTATTAAGGGTTTTCTCACTATTCTCCCTAATTTGTTTCATTTCCTTAGTCCATTGTATAATGTTAGCATGCATTTGACCTAGTTGAAATGATATCAGCTCCATATTTTCTCCAATTCAAGTTGCTTTTAATGATTGTTCAGACTTGTATGGCTCATAATACTGTGGCATTGGGGTAGTGGAAAAGGATTGATTAGGGTGGGACCATGATCATTGTCCTTGACATTCTTGATAATCATGCTAGGGTTGAGCAAGGTGGGACCATACTGGCTCTTCCTAATATTCTTGATAATTCTGAGACCTTGGTTGTTCATGATGCCTAGCCCATCCATTATAGTCTTGGTAGTCTATTTCAGAATAATAGTGATTGCTAGGGTCAGTGAATGCATTAGTTGTATCTACTTGTTCCTTATAATAATCATTCTAGGTGGTGCTTGATGGGCTTGAAGTAGTGGAGCATGGTTGACTAGGATAAGTATAATCATTATCGTACTAAGGTTGTTGATATGACTCATTATAGGAATTATCATACTAAGGTGTTGATATGATTGATGTGACTCATTATTTTTCTTAGAAACAACTAACTTATTCATTATACTTTCTATACTATCCAATTGACCATCAATTCCATTGGATAGATTAGGAGTATACCTTGGCTTTATCTCATACATATCCTCATCATGTAATGGCTTAGGAGTGAAAGAGTGTGAATTAGTGGTTTTCCATCCCTTGTTTGGTAGGCCATTGTACTCAACTTTATATACAACAAACTGGTGTATATAATGAATGAGTACTTATTTTATGTGAAATTAAAGGAAAACCCTAACTATATGATGCAACCTAACTAAATGCTACTCCCAACTCTAAATGATGCACAATCAATCATAATGGTTTGCTAACAAGCTGATTTGATAATCTTTGATAATGTGTAGGTTGGTAGCTTTTAGACCTAAATCCAAATAGCTCATCCTTGTACCTAGACTCGATTATTGCTTACTACTTAAGTTCTGCTCAAAGTGGTTAGTACAATTCTCATGTGAGGAGGCATTTTCATCTTAAAAAATATCAATGAAAGGCATGAGAAAATCACTTGGATTTTGCATACCCACTATAACCACGATGAGCAAGAAACTGTAGAGTGACAATAGATCTACACCATCGAAAACGGTCCTACAAGATCGATACCCTAAGTCTCTTGCTACTTGATTTTAAATTAAGTTTTAAGTGCTGGGATGGCGAACATATAAGGAATTAATTAATTACCTATGCGGGGCAAGGATCTAGTGATGAAATCCAATCCTTATCTTTTGAGGGTTCTTATGAAGTCCTTACTATGAATGTGACCATCCACTATAAAGCAATTAAACATGCAATACAATACTAAAATAGGAAACTAATGCCTAATTATATGCTATCTATCAAAGTTCCACATCTTAATGGACAAGACACTATAACTAGATAACCTATGCCTTAGTTATAGCGTAGCTCAGACTAACCTTTGTTAATTAGGTGCAATCTAATGCAATCATCCTAAATAACATGCAAGAAGTTATAATGAATGACAGTAAACTATATGAATTACAGTACCATCCACAATGCAAATTACACTTAATGCAAATGCTATAGAAAACTAAAAGAGAGTGAGAAAACTTATAGTGGGGTTTTTGATAAAGATCGACCTTGGGCCATTATACCCCACACTTGACCTGTATTATTATAACTCATTTAAAATAAACAATTAAAATTAGGATTACAATGGGGACTCCCTACAAGCCCTCTTCAAAATTAAAAAACTTAATCTAGAAAAGCAATAAAATCCTAACTAATCAGATGAAGATTTGCCCCACAAGATCATCACTACTCCTTTTGCCAAATTTCCATCACACAAAGTCAAAGAAATATGTCAATTGTGAGGAATTAGCAAATTATGCAACAATGGATGCAAAAACCTAAACTAATGCAGCTTAAACTATGACTAGAGATGAACAATCTAAACAAAAACCCAACCCACAAATTGATTGTGATTTCCCAACAATGATGCCTAAAATATGATGTAGCTTTAAAATTACTAGCAAGTGCACGAATCAATTGTAGTAGATGTATGTGAGTGAAGTCAATCCCATGAGGAATCTGACAAATTTCTTATGTTGATTGGAACCTATTTAAATTGCTAATCTTAGCCAAAGAGAGTGTATTTGATTAAACTAAGAAAGTCAATGACATAGAAAAGGAAACATGCATGAAATTAGAAACATAAACTAAAGGAAACTTTCTAAAAATAAAGATCTTGAATAGAATTAGAAACTTTGCTAGTAACATGCATTTAATAAAGAAACTATTGCAAACTAGAATGACCTAATCTAGGAAACTTAATCTAAGGAAACTTTCTAAAACTAAGCAAAGAAACATTCTAAAGCTAACTAACATGCAACTAAACTTAACAATGAATTAAGGAACCTAAATATGAACTAAGCTAAGCAAGAAACAAGCAACAAAGATTTGATAAAAGTGCACATATAAGATGGAAAAATGCACATGAAAAGTGGATGAAATTTGGAATGGAGAATTAACTTTAAGTGATAAGCATGATGCATGAAGTCTTATGCATAGAAATAATCATGATGCGTGTGATTCAACAAGCATAATAATCAAGATTTAAGGGACTTAAAGTATGAGAAACAATAAAAAAATTACTCATAAATGAACTTGATTTATTGAATTGGAATTCATACAAAGAATGTGCACATAATACATGAACATGAAAGGAAAAATGAGCCCTTTTCAAAGACATAACAATAACTAAAATATTAACTTAAATCTTCTTTATATCAATCCACAAGAAATATCCAATCCAATATAGCATGCATGTACATCCAAGGATAATTAGAGAGAGAGAGAGAGATAGAGAGAGAGAGAGAGAGAGAGAGAGAGAGAGAGAGAGAGAGAGAGAGAGAGAGAGAGAGAGAGAGAGAGAGAGAGAGAGAGAGAGAGAGAGAGAGAGAGAGAGATAGAGAGAGATCAAATGGAAGTAAAAGATGGGCAAGGAAATTAAAGAACTAAGAACTTGATCCAAAGACTACTCTCTCTTGGCTGCACTACAAGACATTAGTGGCCTTTGGATGCAAGAATCTAAGCACAAAACTACAAGCAAACAAGAAATGACAACAAGAGGCATGAAATTAGAAAGCAAGGCAAGCAATAAGGAATATGAAGAGCAAGGAAAACCAACCTTAAACTTGAAGTAAATCAACTTACTGGAAAGGAAGAAGGAGGAGTGGAGGGCAGCCAAAGTGGAGAAGTCACAAAACCTAGAGGATTAAGTAAGGAAGGAGGGAGGCATCACCTTTTTAGGGAGGAGGCGTCCCCCTTCAATGTGTCCTGCATGGTGAACCTTAGAGGGTCTTATATAGATGGTTAAATCTTCTATGGTTACTAGAATTCTATCATAAGAGATAATACATAGGCAATAAGGAAGTGGGGAAGGGTAGTTGAATGGGATAAGTAACATAGGATGGGAATTAGGAGGTGGGAAACTAGGAAGTTGAGTGGAAGGGAATTACAAGGAGAGAGAAAAGGAAATTCTAAGGAATGTAGTCTCTTCTCTAATTGATCTACATGTGCATGCCACATACCCTTATTAACAAGTCAACCTTTCTTTTTATTTTTTCTCTTCAGAACACATTTTCTTCAAATGGGAAATTGCTTAAAAGGTTCCAAAACATGTGGACTTATGTTGACTTGGCTTAAATGGCTTTCTTTGATGGATTCTAGCTTCATGGCTTCATGGCTTGTTCTTCTAGAATGGGTTATGTGGTTCTAGTGACTTGCATGGCTTGATTTCTCCTCTAAAACGGTCTTGGCCTTTGAATTGTTCTTTAAAACACCTACAAAATATAAAAAACCCTAATTAATACATAGAAAATTATGATAAATTACATATTCTTGATTAGGTTATAAACCTACAAAATATCAAACTTTTGGATCATTAGCTCAGAAATGCATATGCATTGAATTTTAAAAAAACCCTTGGATAATGCCTATAATTTGTAACACACGGACTACTATTTGGGTACTTTTTATATAAAATAGAACACTTATCAGAATTCCTTGACATATGGGCCACATTCAAATACCGCAATTTCTTGGATAATTTAGTTAGAATATGGCTTTTACCCTTCTCTTTGAAGGATAAAGCAAAGGCATGGCTAGATTCTTTAAAGGTTAGTTTTTTCACTTCTTGGAACAATTATCATGGAAGTTCCTAAATAATATTTTCTTGTCCACAAGGTCAATTCCCTCAAAAGTGAAATTATAAACATTCAATAGAAAGAGGGTGAGCATTTTGATGAATGCTGGGAATGGTAAAAGGACTTATTATTCAAATATCGCCGCCATGGCTTTGAGAAGTGGCTATAGGTGCAGTATTTATACAAAGATTTTGCTCCACAAAACTGATGTATGATAGATGCCACTAGTGGTGGAGCATTTATGTCAAAAAGAGATGTTGATGCCTGGAATTTCTTTAAGATCCTCTCTAAAAACTCCTAGCAATGGGATTATTTTATTATAATGAAAGAATTCACAACCACAGAAGAAAGGTGGTTTGTATGAGATAGGAGCTACTCCAGACCTGTATAGTAAGATAGACATGTTGGCACATAAAGTTGACAAAATTGATAGTCTAGCACAAAGGTTAGATGTTACAACCCAGATTTTTAGAAATAATATTTTAAAAATTTATTTACTTAAAAGGACATCCTTTTTTAAAACTATTTTAAAATGTATACGATAGTCTAAATGACATCAAAACCACTACTTCCAATTCCAAGTATCAATTTTCAAAATTTGGAAAATACATAAAATGTGTAACTTTTGGAACATCCAGAACCGACTAGTCATAGCCCATAGCAACTAACACAACATCCAATTATTTTAAGATGTAATTAAAAATAGAGTATTTATTGGAATATTATTGAATGTCATTGTTCAGGAAGGTAAACACTAACTGAGGTTCTAAATCTTCATACTTTTTAAAAATATCTAAATCTTCCCCCTCTTCATTGTTGAACTTCAATCGATTTATATTTACTTAAACTTTCTCTTAAAATGTTATTGTAAGAGGGTGAGTAGGATGACCTAATAGGAATCTTCTAAGTTAGATAAAACATACAAAACCACATGCATGTAAGAGAGTAAGAGAGGATCCAAATACATGTGTACAAACCATTTCAAACTTGAACCTAGTGTCAGTCAGTTACTCCTCACATTTATGGTCAAGAAAGAGAGGATCCATACCGACATATGAAGGAATTCCTTGATATTTGTGCTACCTTTAAGTTTTAAAATATTTCAGATGACTCAATTAAGCTTAGGATCTTTCCATTCTCACTAAAGGATAAAGCCAAGTCATGGATAAATTCTTTAGAGGTTGATTCCATCAACACATGAGATCAGTTGTCTAGGAAGTTTTTGAATGAATTCTTCCCTGTTCATAAAATAATGCCCATATGAGGGAAATTATAAACTTCCAGCAAAAAGATGATGAACAATATTATGAATGCTAGGAATTGTGGAATGTATTACTGCAAAAGTATCCCCATCATGGATTCAAAAAATGACCGCAAATTCAATACTTTTATGAGGCATTTACACCTCAAAATAGACTAATGGTTGATGCAACAAGTGGAGGGGTCCTTATGATGAAAGACGAGAGGCAGACCCTAGAAAATTTCCAAACATTAGCTGATAATTCCCAATAATGCGATTATTCTAATAAGAGAGACAGAAATACCCGACCCCCAAAGAAAGGAGGCATGTATGAAATAGGAGTGCAACAAATATATCGTACAATCTCGACTTAGTGATTGAAACATTAATGGACAAGTTTGATTCCTTTGGTGGAAGAGTGGACAAACTAAAAAATATGTTTCAAACCTTTATGGTTGCTATTACATCCACTAAACCTCCACACGAGGTTTGTTCCATTTGTGCTAGGTTAGTTCCATTTGACAATCAAGTAGGCTAACAAAGGAAACTATAAAGGAGATGGAACCAGTAAAAACATAGGAGATAGAGAAGATACATAAATCTCCTACTAACTTATAGTGGTAGCACCCTATGTGCCTAAATCTCCATTTCCTTAGTTATTGAACAAGGTTAGGAAAGGAGCAAATTTCAATGAGATAATGGATGTATTAAAGCACGTGCAAATTAACATACCATTGCTCAACGTGATTAAATATATTCTTGCTTATGTCAAGTTCCTTAAAGAGCTCTACACATGAAAGAGAAAGCTTAACATATAAAAGAAAGCTTCCCTCACTGAGCAGGTGAGCTCTTTAATGCAGTGCTAGACCCCACCAAAGTTTAGAGACACATAATGTCCTACCATTTCTTGTGTCATTGGAGATCATATCATTGATAGACATTACTTAATTTAAGGGCTAGTGTCAATCTATTGCCATATTCTGTCAATGAGCAACTAAAGCTCGGTGACCTCAAACCAACCAACACCATGTTTCAATTGGCATATAGATTAGTAAAGATACCACGTGGTATGGTTGAGGACATTTTGATATAGGTGAACTAGTTTTACTATCCTGTTGATTTCATTGTACTCGATATGTAGCCTTTATTTGACCTTGGTAGTCAAATTTCGATCATACTTGGATGTCCATTCTTGGTGATTTTCAACGCCACCATAAATTGTAGGAATGGTTCAATAAAGTTGTCTTTTGGCAATATGAAGGTCAAGCTCAATGTCTTTAATTCCAACCATCTAAACTTAGACCCAGATGACTCATATGAAGTAAATTTAATTAAAGGTCTAATAGGAGATGCTAATCCACTGTTATCAATCTCAGACGCACTGGAGACATGTTTAATGCACTTTAATTGTGATCTAGATATAGACGAGACCATTGTGGAGGTAAATAATTTGTTAGATGCTAACCAATCATGGATACCTCCAAACGGGGACCTCATGTTGAACCATTCCCACTGTTAGAATTTGTCCCACTACCTTCTATAGAGAAACCACCTTCTCTAGTCCTAAAGCCCTTACCAGATAATCTCAAATACTCTTACCTAGGATTAGATGAATCCTTACCTGTCATAGTAGTACAGATGTAGACCATGAACAGGAAGGAAAACTTCTTAATGTTCTTAAAGAACATAAGACTGGTCTAGGGTGGACCATAGTAGATATAAAGGGGATTAATCAAGCTATGTGTATGCATAGGATCCACATGGAAGAGAACTCTAAACCATCCAGGGAGACACAAGGAAGACTAAATCCTCATATAAAGGAGGTGGTAAGAGATGATGTACTGAAACTTTTAAAAGTTGGTGTTATATACCCCATATCTAAGAGCACTTGGGTTAGCTTAACTTTCAGGTTGTTCCCATGAAATCCAGAGTCATAGTAATTAGAAATGAGAAGAACGAGTTAGTACCCATTGGCATGTCCACTAGGTGGAGCGTTTGTTGATTACCAAAAATTGAACTCAGTCACTAGGAAAGGCCACTTTCCTCTTCCCTTCAGTGACCAAATGCTTGGGAGGTTAACTGGTCATAATTATTACTACTTTCTTGATGACTATTTCAACTATAACCAGATTCCTATTGCACTTAAAGATCAGGAGAAGGCTACCTTCACTTGTCCTTTTGGAACTTTCACCTACCAATGTATGCCTTTCAGACTCTATAATACTCCAACCTTTCTAAAGGTGTATGTTGAGCATATTTTATACATGGTAGAGAAGTTTTAGAGGTGTTCATGGATGATGTCTTAGTATTTGTTTCTTCTTTTAATGAGTGATGCACCATTTACAGTTAGTTCTTGTAAGGTTTTAGGAGACAAACTTAGTGTTGAACTAGGAGAAGTGTCATTTTATGGTCCAAAATGGCATTGTTCTAGAACATATAATATCAAACAATGGTGTAGAGGTAGATAAGCCCAAGGTGGACTTTGTCTTTAACCTTCCTCCTCCAAGGATAGTGAAAGAAATCCACTCTTTTCTAGGCCATGCTTGGTTTTATCAGCGATTCATCAAAGACTTTAGTAAAATTGCCTAGCCCTTATGTAATTAACGTACTAAGAGAGGCATCATTCGACTTTGATGACTACTATAAGATAAAATTTGAGTACTTAAAGGTTGAGCTAACTTCTGCACCTATAATTTGATCGCGTGACTAGAGTGCACCATTTGAAATAATGTGTGATGCTTTAGATTATGTGATCGACGCTGTCTTCGTCCAACATATTGTTGAACTTCGCCACATGATATACTATACTAGTAAAACACTCAATGATGCACAACTTAAGTATTCAACTATAGAAAAAGATTTGTTTCCAATTGTATCTACACTGAATAATTTTAGGTTTTATTTGTTAGGATCTAAGGTTATAGTATACTCAGACCATGCAACATTAAAATATCTCCTTCCTAAAAGGAATGCAAAACCTAGGTTGATCTAATGGATACAATTGCTATAGGAATTTGATCTTGAAATTTGGGAAAAGAAAAGTTCCTAAGACGTTATAATAAATCACTTATCTAGGCTAGTGGTCTAAAATACAAGTGAAAATGTGCTTATAATGGAAATTCTTTTAGATGAACAACTATTGCACATTTCCCAATGACCTTGGTATGGAGACATAGCCAATATCTTGCTTAGGTCAAATGCATAGTCATTGGACTAAATAAGATAGAAAAAGATTTATTGTTGAGGTTCCAAACTTGACTTGGGATGATCTTGTCTTGATTTGGTCATTAGGAGATGCATACCTGATAGTGAACATAATGAAATCATCTCCTTCAATCATTAGGAGATGCATGCCTAAGTTAGTAGAAGCCATACCATGTAATACCAATGGCCATAGGGTGGTGGATAAATTCCTAAAGAAAAATATATTTGCATGCTTTGTTACCCCTAAGGCTATAATTAATGATGGGAATAAACACGTTTGTAATAGAGTGTTTGAGAACTTAATGAAAAAATATGGTGTAAAGCATAGAATAGCTACCTCTTATAAACCTCAGACCAATGGACAAGTATAGGTGTCTAATCAGAAAATCAAGAAAATTTTAGAAAAGATAGTCAATCCAAATAGGAAAGACTGGTCTTTGAGCCTTAACGACACTTTATGGGCCTACTGAATTGCATTTAGGACTCTTATAGGCATGTCACCCTACTTCCTAGTCTATGGAAAGGCCTGCCACCTACCACTAAAACTTGAGCACAAAGCATATTAGGTCATCAAAAAGATCAATTTTGATTTAAATATTTTTAGAGTAAATAGAAAACTCCAACTTAATGAGTTGAAGGATTTAAGGAAAGATGCATATGAGTCTACAAAGTTATACAATGATCCCCATGAAGAGCACTCACAATGGAAATATTTTAAGGAAGTCCTTTACTTTAGGTGAGAAGGTCCTTTTGTTTAACTCCATATTGCATCTATTTTCAGGAAATCTTAGATCTAAATGGACTAGACCCTACAATCTACATACTGTATATCATCATGAGGCCATCGAGATAGAAAATGATGGAGTGATCTCCAAATTAAATGGTTGCCCTTCCTAGAGTTGATAAACCTTAAGGTGGAAGAAACATTCCTTAAAGAACTGACTTACCATAACCCACCTTAGCATAGCCCAAGATACTTGCATACATGAGCTACATTCATCAACACTTCATACTATGTCAAGTCGAAAATGTAAAACTTAGCATCCTTTGGGAGGCAACTTAGGAATTTTTAGAATATATGTACTCTGCATCACTCATTGATCATTTAGTGACCTACACTTCAAAACACTGGGGACAATGTTTAGTTCAAGTTGGGGGTGTAGATACACATTACTATTTCCTAGTTTTCTTGTTGATTTAAAGTAATAATAATAACAATAAATAAAACACACACACACACACACACACACACACACACACACACACACACACACACACACACACACACACACACACACACACACACACACACACAAATGAGTTTTTGATGGTTTTAAAGTCAAAGATTCTTTATTTTGGCCTCTTAATAGAAATTCATATGATCAATACAACGTTATTTCATGTCCTGAAGTATTTTATAAAAGTTAAATCTCAAAATATATTGCCCACAGTGAATAGTCTGGGCTAATAGATAGTTATGACTTAGAGACCTTGAGGGAATCAATGGAGACCTAACCATGTGAGCTTTAGATACTATCTTCTTATTGAGGGTTATAAGTAAGTCTATATTTTCTTCAATGTATAATAACTTTTGAAAGATCCTAGTATATTTGATCAAATTACCTAGAAGAAATAAGAATACCAACGTTCTTCATGTAACATTTATTGAATTTGATAAGCTTTAAGAAACCTAGGAAATAATATAGGCCATCTTTGTTTTACCCCAAAGACATAATGCCTACCTAGTACATTATACCTCTAGTTAGACCCTTTAAGCCTTTTAATAAGCCTTTTTCTTTTCAAAACCTCAATTACCTTGACCCCTAAACTCAGCAAATAATCATCCATTACCTATCTTTCAAAAGTGACTAGAAAAGGGGCAAAAGTCACATAGTTAAAAATGTAAAAAATATGAAGTAAAGTATTTCTTCTCAAAATAATAAAGATCAAGAAAAGAAAAGATGAAGAAAGAGAAAGGAAAAATATAGAAAAGATATTCACCTCGGTATAGTCATAGAAAAGTTGTCTCGATAATCAATAGAAGACTTCTATTTAGATTTGAATTTTGAATCCCTATACCCTTTTTCGAAACCTAACTCCAGCCTACATTTCATTCTATCTAAAGACCTGTTGATCTGACATGGAAAATGATCTTAAGGAGGATATAAATATTAAGGGATCAAGGAAAAATATTTTTGTTGGTCTTTGTAATGACATCTATCCTTAGGGATCACATTCCTTTGTTTCTTCATGCTTAAAAGATTATGTGAATTATCAGTCTTATTAAGAGAGAGAGAGAGAGAGAGAGAGAGAGAGAGAGAGAGAGAGAGAGAGAGAGAGAGAGAGAGAGAGAGAGAGAGAGAGAGAGAGAGGTGTTTGACCCTTCTTTGAGAACTGTCAAAATATCTTTCCAATAGGAATATAAGCATTACCGTTTAAAACTCCAGACTTATGCATCTTGTACAGACACTACAATTCGAGATATAATAGGAATAAAATGGCTCAAGTAAAAAGGGCAGCCCCAATGCAAGAAGCTCTCGCCTATCCAAGATAAGGGGAAGGGGCAGACCACAAGGGTCTGTAGTACACAACCTTACCTTGCATTTTTATAAGAGGCTATTTCCACGCCTTGAACCTGTGAGCTCAAGGTCACACTTTACCATTGCACCAACACTCCCCTTCAATAAAATGGCTTGGGTATGTGAGTAAATTGTAGAATTATTCATCCAAGTTTATTAAGTTGGCAAAGTCTATAGTGGTAATGGATGAGAATACTTTGAGATAAAATGAAGGAATTTAACCTTATTTAGAATTTGTGGGTACATTCATTGCAAATGCTCACGAGGCCTAACTTGTCTACTAGGGGTAACTTAGGGGTTTAAAGACTTGTTGCTTATGCTAAATACTATTGTGAGCACCTATGAAAATGACAACCATTTGTTTTCATGATTCTTTGCATGTTTTACTTGGGACTAGTACTAGTTGGGTTGTATGATAAGTGTCCAATTTTGTATAAATATCACCTAATTAGTTTCCATGTGTTATAACTTATAGTGTTGATTATAGGATTTTTTTTGAAAATTCATAACACATATTTCTAACCTAATAAATTGAAAGCTTGATATTTTGTAGGTTCATCGGCTAATACAAAGTAAGTACGTGAATAATCATATTTTTCTAGGATTTAATTAGATTTTTTGATATTTTTCTAGTAATCAAGATGATGATCCAATGGTTGAGATTGATCTAGATGAAGATCAAGGATCAAGATCAATTTTGAGGGCCCTAACCTACATTCCAATTTCAAGTTCTAACAAAGGTCAATATCATCTCAAGGCAAGATCATGGATGCAAGGAAGCAATTGGAATAGCAAAAGGTGACTAAAATGGGCCCGTGCACAAGCCATGCAATTCCCACCACCTTGCATGGGAGCCATGTAATTCCACCTAGCCGCGTACAAGCCATTTTAAAAGGGGACAAGTGAACCATGAAGCAAAGCTAAGGAAATTAGCCATTTGAGCTATTAAGTAAATGAGCCATTGAAGTGAGCCATTAAGCCAAGTGAGTCATACACATGGAGTGTTATGATTGGATGAAGGACTACAAGTTATTATCCATGCCAAAATGAGGAATTTCAAGATATAATTAGCAAGAATTAGATGGAGATTATCATAGCATGCATATGTGGTCCAATAGGAAAAGAGCCAACACTTTCTCTTTCCTTACCATTACTTCCCATCTTTCTCTCCCCATATCTCTCTCACTCTCTATGATTTCCACGTGAAAACCAAAGTGGGAGATGCCTCCTTAAAAAAAATGGTGCCTCCAATCATTGGTTGGTCCTATCAACAATACCACATCCCCACTTCGACTCCTCCCTCCTCTTACTTGTCCTAGATGGTCAATCTCTTCATGCCATCTATACCCACCATCTAACCTTCCTCATTATCTCTATTTCCATCCTTCTTTTCCTCTCTCTTTCCTCTTCCGTCTCATCTACCATATCATCCTCTCTTTAAGGATTTTCATGCATGGGAGAGAGATGGAGACGCCCCACCTTAAAAATTAGGCATCTCCTACCTCATATGGCATCTTATTTCCTCTTTAAGAAACCTTAGATAGCCATCCCATCTTTGGATCCTAACCATCAAATTTTTTTCCCCCTAAAATCATCCCCCCACTACCTTTTCGTTAGGTTACCCTAGAAGAGCTTAACAAGAAAACTATATATGCCCAAAAAGGTAGTTCCACGCATATACATTTTGGAAGAGAGGAATGCCGACTCTAGAAGAGGAGATGGCCCCCATCTCACCTTCTTCTTAAAGCCTGCAATGCACCTTCTTCTTGGCAGCTATTCTTCACAAGCTTTCTATGCCTCCTTTAGTTATTGCTCTCTCATTTTAAGTTTGTTCTAGGTTAGTTTCCATCTTTTATTTTCCTTGCTTTATTCTTGTCATTGCTTGTGTTTGGTTCTAGTTTCATGTGTAAGATCCATCTTTATTTGGTTTTTATTTTTCATCACTTTTGCTAGTACTCTCTTGCTTGTTTATTCTAGTTCCAAGGTCTCCTTTGTCTTGGAGTGACAACTAAAAGAAAGCTACTTTGAATCTCCTTGCTTTCCCATCCCTTCATTCTCTTATTCTTGCCTGTCCTAGACTTGGTAACATTGTTCCCAACTCTATTTCTTTTTAAGCTCTTGTATTCTGTTTTGGCTTACAAGCATGATACTTTGTAAGGTTGGCTGTGGATCATTATATTAGATTGAGGGTAATGACTCTTTGTTCCAATACATGTATATGGTGCCATTATGTATGAGATTCCACACAATAAAGTTTATATTTTGTGCTTACTTTTCAACAGGTTGCTAATGCTTGAATTTTTGCTTGAATTTTGGTTAATTCATGATTATATACCAAACTTTCTTACTTAGTTCATGCAATTAACATTCAAGTAATTATGTGCACCATTCAGTCCATCTTTCATGTCTTAGCTTCCTTCAAATTCTATGCATAGTTCCAGGTTAGTTTGTTTCGAGTCATGTTTATTTTTATGCACATGTTTCATGTATCTTTCATGAACTTTATTTAGTTACTTAATGCATTATATTAGGATAGATTTAATGTGCACCCTTGTTTACTCCATTTTGGTCGCTTTCCTCTTAGATTCATGAGCATAATTCTTTAGTTGAAGCATTCCACATTAACTTAAGCTACATCATAGATAATGTATATATTGTTTAGTTCTTGATACCCATTTTTAATTTTAATTTATGTTTTACTTTGTTAGGATAGCAATAGCACAAGGTTAGGATTCCAATTAGCCATACACATTTCAATTCATACATAATGTTAGAACATCAATTGGCTCTTCTTCTTCCTATTCTTTAAACACAGGTAAGATTTTTTAGTGAACCTATATTATTATCTGGTGTTTGATCAAATAAATTTTGTAGGTCCCAATTGGGTACTTCTTCTACATACAAGGCTTAAATGATTTTTAGGATATGTAGAGGGTTCAACTCGGTCTTGCCATTGAGCACTGTTCACTACATGCCCAATGTCTAGATATTCATGCTCTTCATAAATGGATGTCACTTCATCATAATCATAAAAAGGAAGAAGACATGACTCAAGTGGATATAAGTCGGAGGTTTGCAAGGATGATTATAGACTACGTGGCTCAGAATAATCAAATGCAATTTCCATCCCATTATTGATGTCAATGGCCAAGCATGGTGAAAAATATGTCGCTTAGAAGGATCATAAGAAAGTCCCTTCCTATGTTCTTCCATTTCCTTTATTTGTTTCATTTCCTTAGTCCTTTATATAAATTCAACAATTTTTTGTTAGTAGTCTCCCATATTGGCTTCATTTTCTCTACCCATTCATATTGCTTAACCATAAATTTTCTATAGTCAAATCTATGCAATTGATGAGTCTTTCACTAAATTGGATTTTTCTAAAGATTGTACCTTAGGAAACAACTCATATGGTTCATATTGTTGTGGCATTATCGTGCTAAAAAAGAGCTGAGTAGGTTGAACCTAGGATGGTTGTCCCTGATATTCTAGATAATTCTGATAGGGTTGAGTAGGGTGGGGCTGTGATAGTTCTTCCTGATAATTTAGAGATGATTGTTGTTCATGATGCCTAGTCCATCCATTATAGTATGTCTCAGGATAATAATTGTTATTGTAAGAGTGTGTGACTGCTGTGCATCCACTAGCTCCTGAAAATATCCATTATAGGTGGAGCTTGATGGCCATGAGATAGCGGGATGTGTGTGGCCAGAATGGGTATAGGAAGTCTCATACTGAGGTTGTTGATATGACTCAGTATTGGAATTATCACACTAAGGTTGTTGATATGACTCAGTATTGGAATTATCACACTAAGGTTGTTGATATGCCTTAATATCTTTCCTAGAAGTAATTATCATATTCATTAGACTTTCCATACTATCCAATTGACTATCAATTGCATTGGACAGATTAGGAGCATACCTTGTCTCTATCTCATACATATCAAGTAAAGGTTTAAGAGTGAAATTGTGTGAAAGTGGTGGTTTTCCATCCCTTGTTTGGGAGGCCGTTGCACTCAACTTTACATATAATAAAATAAATCGTTGTATACAATGAACAAGTACCTTTTTTCTCTATCTTTTTTTTTTTTAATATTAAAAACCCTAACTAAATGATGCATCTTAACTAAATGTGAATGCTAACTGTATATGCTATGCAAGAAATTAATTCTTAATGCTATCAAGATGTTTTGTTGATCTTTGTTAATTTGTGAAGTTATAGCTTTTAATCTTAAAGGTAGGTAGCTCCTACTTTAATCTAGATTTGACTATTGCTTATTAATCAGGGCCTACCCAAGTTGGTTATTATAATTATCATGGAAGGAAGCATTTAGACCTCAACAATCATCAACAAAAGGTGTGAAAAAATTACTTGGATTTTGGATACCCACTATAACCACAAAGTTCAAGAGCCACTAGAGGAGCCACTAGAGTAACAATAGATCACATCTTTTAGAAAGGGTCCTATGAGCTCTAAAATCCTAGGTCTCTTGCTACTTGATTTAAAATTAAGATTAATGGTTGGGATCAAAAGCATGCAAGGAATTGATTTAATTTCCTAGGTGGGCTAAGGATCTAGTAATGAAATCTAGTCCTTATCTTATGAGGGTTCCAATGGGGCCCTTACTAACATTATGTTCCATCCACCATAAAGCAATAAACATGCAATGCAATTATAAGAAAGCAAACTCATGCAATGTATATGCTATCCAACTAAGGGTCACATAGGTTCAAGCTAATGCAACAACCCTAAATGAGATGCAACAATTAAGATGAATGAGCTTAAATTATATAAACTGCTCTACCAACCAAATGCAAAGTTATACTAAATGCAGTTATCCTAGAAAAGTAAATCAAAGTAAAGGGTACTTATGGTGAGGTTTTTGATGAAGATCATGTGTGGGCCAGCACATCCCACAGTTGGCCTATTTTAATACAACACATTTAAAATTGAAATAAAGAAATTTCAAATTACAATGGAGCCTCCTAACAAGTTTATTAAAAATAATAATTTAGGAAAGTAAATTTGATGAAGCTTTAGCCCACAAAATCACCGCTGCTCCTTCGCCAAATTCCCCTTGCACAAAACAAGTAAGATGGATCAATTTATAAGAAATTAGAAAAATATGTAGATATGAAGCTAAAGTCCTAATCTAATGCAACCTATAGTTATGACTAAAGATAACTAATATAAATAAAGATCCAACTACAAATCCATTGCGATTCCCCGACAATGGCATCAAAAACATGGTGTAGCTTTAAAATTACTCGAAAGAGCATGAATCAAAGTAGTATTTTCACACAAGCGAGGTTGATCCCATAAGTAATCTCATAGATTTGCAATGGATTGGATTCTATTTAGGTTAATTACCTCAGTCAAAGAGAAAGAGTTGTGATCAAACTAGGAAATTAAAAAACAAACTAAGAAGGAAAATCGCATGGAATTAGAAACTAGAATTAAAAGAAACTTACTAAAACCAAGTCTAAGCAATGAAAATAGAAAATTACTAGACTAACAAGCAAGCAACTAAAGGAAACTAATTCCAAACTAGAATGAATCAAAATATGTAACTAATCTTGTGGAAACTACTAAAATGGAAACTTTCCTAAACTAGAATTAGAATCTTTCTAAAACCAATGTAGGAAACTTTAAAACACTAAGGTAATATGAAAAAACAAGTAACCAATGAGATCTAACTAGATTTAACAAGAAATTAGAAACATGCATGTGAATGGAAACTACAATTAAAGAGACTTTCTAAATTTAACACTTTTTAAATCCTAAAACTTCCTAAAGGTGGAACTTTCCAAAAAAAAACATAAAAAAATTTCTAAACCTAAACTATGATGCAAAGAATTAATTAACTATTTCTAAAACTAAATTAAGTAAGTGAATGAAGAAAAAAAATCAAAGGTGAATCACTATACGTACCACGCACATGATCAATGGACTATTAGCATGGTTGACTCTTTGAATGTAAACACACATGAACTCTAAGATAGGCAATAAAAAAGGAAACATAAAAAATCTAAATAAAGTGTTTTGATGGTTAGAAATAAAGTGCAAAGTTAAAAAGAGAAAAATTCCATATTTCAACTACTTAAGAACATCAAACAATTTAAGCATAAGGAAGCAATTGAAAGAATGAACTTCATACAATGAAACAACCTAGATCTAAGGTACATTGATAAGGTAATCATTCCATAATAGGAAACCATAAGAAACATTATAGAACCAATGTTGAATTACACGTAAAACTAGGCATATAATACATGTTCAAAATATGAAAATTGTGTCTAGTTCCTAAGCATTGAATCCTATCTAAACAATACTAACAATACTAACAATGCAATCTAATGCTCAAAATTTAAAGGATGACATACAAAGAAAACCTATAAAGGAGTTCAAGAGAAAACAAGGCTAAGTGGGTGAACTAAGTGAAAGAAATTAACCTAAATCTAAGGTGAGAATAAGGTGAAAAACATAAATTTCAAGGGAGGAATTCAAGGTTCTAAGCTACCTCCTCTCTTGGTTGTCACTAATAGAGAAGAATTAAGTTAAATATTTAATGAATAAAAAAAAAAAACTAATTGAATTGGGGTAAAGAATAAAGGGAAAGCTAGATGGAAAGGATGTTGCTAAACTAGAAAGCAGACAAGTAAAACTAAAGTAATGAAAACTAAACTAAAACAAGTAAACAACTAACTGGAATTGGAGAGCCAGTAACAACTAACTAAAAATCTGAAGGAAGAAAAGCATTAAAGAAGTCCAAAGTCCAGTAGCAAATAACCATGAAGAGGGAGTTATGTTTCAAGGTGTCCCACCCATCTCTGCTTAGAATAAAAAACACGGAATTCAATGAGGTATATATAGATGTTTCCAATTTGATGACTGTTTAATCTAGGAAAGTGGTGGAGATCTAGATCTTAGACTGAAGTGGAGTTTAAAGGAGGAAATTTAGGTGGAGAGAGAGAGAGAGAGAGAGAGAGAGAGAGAGAGAGAGAGAGAGAGAGAGAGAGAGAGAGAGAGAGAGAGAGAGAGAGAGAGAGAGAGAGAGAGAGAGAGAGAGAGAGAGAGAGAGAGAGAGTCATGGGCTAGCTGATTTCCTAACTAGGAGGGGAAGGGGGGTGGTGGCGCAGGGAGAGGTCATTTTCCTTAGAAGAAAAGTGGCTCTCCTTCCCTTCTAATTAGATGGCAAGTGGCTGGTGGGAAGAGTAAGGGGATAAGAATGAAATAAGGAGAAAAAATCTAAAAGAAAACCTAGGTTTTTACAAGTTTGCATGGACTTAGATCTAAGGTTCTTGATTTTTCCAACTAAGCAAGAAAGAGAGGAGGGGGGGGGGGGGGGGGGGGGGGGGGGGGAGGGGGAGGGAAGGTGGCTCTCTCCTTGATTTAATAACTTGGAACCCTAGGGTGGATGGTGGATTAGGGTTAGGAATGTAGGTTTTTCTCTCTTGATGGGTCCCTTAATGCATGATCATTTTACCTTTTAGATTAATCTCAAATCCATTAGAAATCACACTCTTGACGTAAGAAAGTTGCTTAAATTGATGCTCCAATCATGTGGCTCCATGTGGTATTACTCCTTGGCTTGTTGCCTCATTCCTTGGTGGCTTAAGTCGCTTCAAGGCTTAAGTAGCTTGTATGGCTTATCACCCTTTTTCATAGATTTAATGACTAAGGTGGTTGGGATGGCTCCCATGCAAAGGTGATGGAAATGCATAGCTTTTTATATGGATCATTTTAATCACCTTTTTTTTTTCCTAATTTTTTTGTGTGGACTCCATCCCCACACCCTTAGGAAAGGGTGTGCCACCCCTTGCACCCTTCACGAGCTAACTGCATAGCTTGACTAGCAAAAAACTTTGTGAAGTGCAGTATAGGTCTTGGGATCATCTTCTAGTTTTTTACAAAAGAGTAAAAAAATCTAACTTAATCCTAAAAAATTATGATGATTGTTATACTTACTATAGATTAGCTTTTAAATTTGTAAAATATCAAACTTTTGAATCATTATGTTAGAAATTCGTGAGCTATAAATTTTCAGAAAAACCCTACATATAACACTATATTTTATAACACATGGGTTATAATTGGGTACTTTTTATAAAAAAATTGAATACTTATCACCATTTATTGGGGAGATCCTTAACTTTCTCATGCAAAGTTCTTTGAAATGCTAGAATGATACTAAACGAACTTTGCATGCCAACTTGTAATCTATTGCAAAGTTGGAGTATCAAATGGAACATCTTTTTAATGCACTTAATGAGAGGGAAAAAGTAAAATTTGCTAATAAGCATGTACCCAACCCTAAGGCACAATTTAAGATTGGCACACCATCATCCAAAGAATTTTTCTTTTCATGAATTGGCCATATCTATTGCTACCCTTAGGAGTGGTATGCAAATAGACAATCAAGTGGGCCTAACTAAGGAAACCTCTACCAATGAGGAGAAAGCAAGCTACACCAAAACTCAGAAGGGTAAAGAGAAGTGTCAGCCATCCCCCACTTCTTTTGATCCTCTTCTTGAGGCGCCTTATATGTTAAAGGCTCCCTATCCTTAATTTCTTAATATGGTAAAGAGAGGCACAAACTATGATGAGATAATGGATGCTTTTAAATAATTTAATATTAATATTCAATTACTCAATGCAATTAAAGAAATTCCGGCTTATGCCAGATTACTCAATGCAAAAGAAACAAATTCTTGTCGATCAAGTAAGCCCAATAATTCAACACAATACTTCACCAAAATATAGGGATCCTAGGTACGTGTCATAGGGAAACACAAAATTGATAGGAGATTACTTGATTTAGGGGCAAGTGTTAACCTATTGCCATACTCTATCTATGCACAATAAAGTTTATGAGAGTTAAAACAGACTACTACCACACTATAATTAGCAAATAGATCAATAAAAATTTCTTGTGGTGTCGTTGAGAATGTTGTATTACAGGTTGATATGTTTTATTATCTTAGATACCCAACCTATACCCAATCCTAGTAGTCATATCCCTGTTATTTTTAGATGGCCAATTCTAACACCATAATCACTTGTAGGAATAGAGTCATGAAGTTATCATTAGGAAATATAAATATTAGGCTATATGTTTTTATTACTAGCTAACATGTGGATTCTATATATTCTTTTGAAGTAAATATGATTGAGAGTCTCGTCCATGCCACATTCTTAACATCCTCTAATTCTGACCCACTGATAGCTTCTCTATCTCATTTTGAGTTAGATTTTGATATAGACAACTCCATTGATGAAGTGAATCCATTACATAATATTGGACCAGTACTGGACATATCTAAATGGAAAGCCAAAGTGGAACCTCTTCCACTCCTTGATACTACCAATGTTCCACCTATTGAGAAACCACCTACACTATGCCTATAAACTTTGCCAGAAAGTTTGAGATGTGCATTTTTAGATCCATCTAAGATCCTACTTATTATTATTGATTTTGATCTTGATAAGGAATAGGAGGGTAAGCTACTTAATGCTCTTAGAGAACATAAGAGAGTCATAGGTGGTCAATAGTAGACATAAAGGATATAAGTCCAACCATCTGCATGCATTACATACATCTCGAGGAGAATGTGAAACCATCTAGGGAGATGCAACAAAGGATTAACCCTAATATTAAGCAGATTGTAAGAGGCTTTAAAGATGTTAGACATTGGTGTAATTTACTCCATTTCTTATAATTCTAAGGTCAGCCCAGGTCATGTACCCAAGAAGTTTTGTGTGATGGTAATTAGGAATGATGATAACGAGTTAGTCCCCACTTGCATGACCATTGGGTGGAGAGAGTGTATCGACTACCTTAAATTGAACTTGATCACTAGGAAAGACTACTTTCCTCTTCCATTTATTGACAAAATGTTTGAACCATTAGCTAGTTATTCTAGTTATAACTTGATTCCAATAACACTAGAGGACTAAGAGAAGACTAAATTCTATTGTCCATTTGGAGTCTTTGCCTATCAGTGCATGCCTTTTGGGTTATGAAATGTACCTATGATTTCACAAATGTGTATGATAAGAATTTTGTCCAATATGTAGAGCATTTTCTTGAGGTGTTTATGGATGATTTTCCAATATTTGGATCATCTTTTGATGAGTGCTTGGACCACCTAACTTTAGTGTTAGGTAGGTGCAAGAAAACAATCTAGTGCTTAACTGGGAAAAATGCCATTTCATGGTGAAAAACTGACATCGTACTTGGGCACATCATTTCACAAATGGCATAGAGGTTTGCAAAGCTAAAGCAGATCTTATCTTTGATCTTCCACCTCCTATGATGGTGAAGGAGATTCGCTCATTTTTAGGGCATGCTATGCCTTATTGTAGATTTATCAAAGATTTTAGTAAAATTTCTGCACCCCTTTATAATCTACTTGCGAAGGAGGCTACCTTTGAATTTGATGATGATTGTATGTGAGAATTCAAATGTCTTATGGCTGAGTTAACCTCTACACCTATTATTCAACCATCAGATTGGAGTGCACCTTTTGAGATAACGTTTGACACCTTCAATTACACAATCAATGCTGTTTGTAGCAATAGGTTTATAAATTACCCCATGTCTTATATAATTCTAATAAGACTCTTAATGATTCTCAACTCAATTACTTCACCAAGAAAAAAAGAGATATTGGAAATTATTTTTGAATTGGATAAATTTAGATATTATCTTTTGGGATTTAAAGGTATTATCTATTTGAATCATATTGCTCTGAATTATCTTCTTTCCAAGAAAGATACTAAACCTAGGTTAATCCAATGGATATTACTGCTACAAGAGTTTGACATTGAAATTTAGGATAAGAAAGGTTCCAAGAATGTACTAGCAAACCATTTATCCAGGCTTGTCGTTGAGTCTACTAGAGGGTAGGTGCATATTACCTAGTCTTTTTTGAATGAAAAACTACTGCATGTTTCTCAATTGCCTTAGTTTGTAGATATAATTAACTATCTTATCACTAATTAGATGCTATTACATTGGTCAAAACAGGAAGGTCTAAATTTAAAGAAAATATGAGGTTAAGTGCTTATTTTGGGATGATTCATACTTATTCAAGTATTATCTAGACTAGATAATTAGGAAATGTGTTCTAGATAGTGATCACTAAAGTTTCATCTCCTTTTGTCATCATCATGCATGTGGAGGCCACTTTAATGCAAGAAAGACTATTGCTAAGATTTTGCAGTTTAGGGATTTTCATGCGTACTGTATTGCTTGCAAACATTGTAAAAAATTAGGAAGCATAGGACATAGCAATATGATGCCCTTAAACATTATATTAATTGTTGATTTTTTGATGTTTGGGATATTTATTTTTGGGGTTCTTTCATAATCCCTTTAGAAAATTATACATCCTTGTGGGCGTAGACTGTGTGTAAATGGGTTGAGGGAATACCATGCAAAACCAATGACCACAAAGTAGTGGTCCATCTTTTGGAAGATAATATTTTTGTACATTTTGGTATTCCATGCGCTATTATTAGTCATGGTGAAAAAAATTTGGGTTTTGAAGGATTAATGAAAAAATATGATGTTACCCATAGATTTGGATTGTTCAATCATTCAACAACTAGCAGTCAAGTAGAGGCATATAATAGAAAAATCAAGTAGATATTAGAAAAGATGATAAACCCTAGTAAAAAATATTGGTCTTTATGATTTAGTGATGCACTATGGGTTTACTAGTTGTAACTCCCATTGGCATGTCACTACATCGTTATCTTAGGGAAAGGCTTGTCACTTACTACTTGAGTTAGAGTAGAAAGCATACTGGGCTATTAAGCTCAACTTCAATTTTGATAAAGCAGGAACACACTGGAAACTCCAACTCCAAGAGTTGGAAGAGATTGGGAGAGATGCATATGATACTGCTAAACAATATAAGGATCATATGATTTTGGTTCATCGTAGCAATATTTTGCAAATATCTTTTATCCCTGATCAGAAGGTCCTTTTATACAATTCTTGATTGCATCTCTTTCCAAGCAAATTGACATCTTGATGTACTAGCCCTTTCATAGTTCATACTATTTATCCTCATGGGGTTGATGAAATTGAGAAAGATGGATTAATTTCTAAGGTAAATGGACAAAGGTTAAAACCATTCTTATAGTTAAGGCATCCTAAGGACTAAGTTTCTCTTGAGGATCATACTTATCAAGATTAATTTCACTACATGTCTATGGTATCTTATTTGGGTAAAATTAAGGTCTAGTAGAGTCACTAGGAAGTATTGCATCTGCATTCATCATTATACATTACATTACATTATAGTTGCATTATCATGTTCACATCGAAAGATCTATGCACCATCATTGTCATACAAGTACATTTCTTCTTACCCTCATCTCTCAGCTTTGTTATTTTATTTATCCCTAGTTTCTAATTCTAAACATTAAGGACATTGTTTAATTTAAATCTAGTGGTGGGATATTTCAAAATTTGATTTGTTCATTAGTTTTTGAGTCAAATTTTTTGAGAAAGGAATAATTTTTCCTTACGTTTTTTGGCAAGTTCCCTTACAAGGATGAGAATTATCACATTTTTTTGAAGATTCGATATTATTTTTAGACTTTAGTTTATTAATAGATTTGTAGGCAACTAGTTCATTTTATTATCCTTTTTCTAGAGTTTTCCATGTAGATTAAACTTAGAACACTTAATTTCACAATAGCCACATATGTATAGCTTAGGTCGAAGAGTACATATAACTTAGAGATGCTGAAGAATATTAGTACAGACTTATAACTCATGTGAGTTTAGAGCCATTCTTTCTTTGTGAGGGTTAAACATAAATTTAGATTTTTCATCAACATGCATTAATTCATAGTTGGTCTCATTAATCTTTGTTTTGGTTAACTATTAAAAATTATCATTTAAAGATGTACTACATATTTCTTTGTATTTATGGACACATTTAACCAATATGAAACAAAGGAAATGATTGAGGCCATTTGTTATTAACTTAGAGCCTTTAGCCTGCCCTATGTTATTTTTGGCTAGTTATCCTTCTAAAAGTTAACATCATATGCCTTTTGTTATTGTCCAATTAACTGTTACCCATATTTAACCCTATATTATATCTATTACCAAGTCTGATTTGGAAATATGTAGAGATAGTTGGAGAAATATCTTGATGAACTAGTATGAACAATATAGTTCAAGTGGTAAACATCAAAATGCTTCAAACAAGAAACATGCAAAAGTGGAAAAGGACTATGTTCAAGGTCAAGTGGAGAAGAAAAGAATAAAAAGACTCCCAAAGAAATGGAAGAATGTCCACGATCATGTGTGAAAACAAGGTTCTGAATACTTTAGTAAAAGACCTTTTACATATTCTTCAGAGCATTTTTTTTACCCATATGCCAATTTCTTTGATAACCTTTTCCTAAGCCTAATTTTTTGTCCTAATAAAGGAGCTAACTTGATCATAGGACTAGTATGGCCTGGATGTTGTTATGAATGAGTAGGGATGATGGTAGAGAATAACATCTCTCATAGTTAGTATGCTTTCCATGAGACCACTTATCAATTTTTTAAACTTAGCTTTCTTTTATATGAAATAAGCGAGATAATTTGTTTTAATATACATTATTTTACCAACACATTGATGAGAGCTTTACCCACTTTAGAGTGACTTCTTTCTAATTGTCAATTATATCTTATGTGATTTGAACTCAAAGCATACTTTTGGATGATAATTTTGGTCATAGTTTACTAAAATTGTGTGTGTGTGTGTGTGTGTGTGTGTGTGTGTGTGTGTATATATATATATATATATATATGGGCTATATTCACACATTGATGCACGCATTTTGATGCTCGATTAGTAATAGAATGTCTTTAGCATAAGGGTAGGATTTTGAATCATTGTTCAATTTTAATAACATGCTAAACTTAGATATTTAATGTATACTAAATAGAAGAAAATTCTTTGAGCCAAATGAAGAAACTTCCATATGTGTTTTTTGAAATGTTTATGGGTATCATCTCTAGAAACTCATATGAGACTATAACTCATCCACTAGGTTTCAATAGGTCAATTCAAGTACTTTTGACAAGAGAGATAATCTACCATTCAAGCAATGTCATGGACCCACATGTCAAAAATCATGAATTGAAGAAGTTTAGAGTAGTGAGAAACACTAAGCATGCGAACCAACCTTTGTGATGTTCGATTTTTTTATAGTACTTTTTAAATAATTTTTATAAATTGGGGATATCCCTTGTTTGAAAATTCTATTGGAAAACAAAACAGCAAAATTTTTTTCCTTTGAAAAGTGTTTCTAAAAGACCCTGAGGGTCATTTCTTTAATAAACACTTAGATTTAAAGTGAAATTAATTTTATCATTCTTACCAAAAATCTGATGAAGTTTGCTTTAATTTTCAAATATCAACACATTTAGCACATAAGACATGATAGTACCTTATAAACTTTACAAATATTTCTTTTTGAGTTTTTAGAAAACAAATAATGCAAACTTAACTTTATCACTTCCCAAAACTTTCAAACATGACCACATCACATTTTACTCATAAAAATGAGTCCTATTCATAAATTTAGCCATACACTCTCATTTTCATAACAAATCATATAACAAATCTTAAACTATGAAACTCATATTTAACATATCAATAGCCTTGATCTTTTGTAGTTACAAATTCACCAATCTATCTCCTCAATAGCTTGACATGTTCTTTCTTCATTTCTAATTAGTTAAACCCAAGATACTGTTAAACAAATTATAATATCTCAGCAACCTTGTGCTTATTTAAGTGGAATTAAGATACTCTTTTGACATACATTTCATATTTTACAAAATCTATGCTTTAACAAACATTCATATCTGAACAAGGTCACGATCTTTCAAAACATGGTGCTCATTTCAAAATTCTAAATTAAAAAATCATACATTCCATAGAAATGAAAACAAATAATAAGTCAAAATAGTTCCGTAAGTAAAACACATGTTCAATACGAATTGGATTCAAATCCTATAAGATCATAATACAAATCTTGAATGCATTTTTGACAAAATGTTTCTTTGATCATAAATCATTTTAAATATCACATCAAATCATATTAATAACAAATCATCGACAAAAATATATATATGATCAAAACAAACTCAAATGATATGAATCAAATAAGAAGTTGTATCAAATATCATATCAAATCGTATCAATATTAAATCTATTGATAAAAATATACTAGCATCATAAATCATAATCTCCCAAAGTAGTTAATATCCGCTGAAACAGCCAGTATCAAACCTTAATGATAACCTCACATGTACAAAATGTCTCACATATATCATACAAAAATCAAAACATAATGCCCACCAACAAGCTATGGCTCTGCTATGCATCAGAAGTGTGGCTGGACACCTTATCCACTACACTGCCTCCATGGGAAGGAATGGATTAGAACAGAATAGAGTATATCTCATATACTCTATGCTTAAATCATATGTTGGTATCCAATATCAGAAAGGAATCAAGGGCCAAGATAGTCCCATGTGATACATAGCTAGCAAGAGTGTCTAACCTACCAACTCGAGTCAAATTTCAATATTTATATGGATACCTAGCGGCCAACCAATCGGCTTAACCATGCGTTCATGCATGTAAATAAAGTTTTGATAAAATCTTCAATGATAACTTTATACATAAATTTTTTAAAAATAGCCATAAGTGTCAAGAATTTCTCTTTTCCAATACCCATTCAGTAGAATTCATGTATCCCTTTAGGTAAACACTTATATATAAAAACAATAAATACATGCTAGATTTCAAACCAACTCCTAACTCAAATACTTTGTTTTTCCTTCTATTATTACCTATCAATCATCTTACTTGTCTAACTTTCCATTTCAATTTCTCAAAATTACATAGTTTAAACTATTGAAACTAATATAAATAAATAATATTTTGTAGCTAAAAAATATATAAAAAAGATACTATTATGTTTGCATCATTACATGTTAATGAAAAGCAAAATAATCTAATAATGAAATTTGATAATTGTTCAAATTTGTATAAAAAGTACCCAATTAGTAGTCTAAGTGCTATAAAATATAAGGTATTGTCCTAGGTTTTTTTCAAGGTTCAAAATCATCCCAGGGAAAACAAGAAAGCAATTGGAAGCTCCAAAGGTGATTAAAATGGGCCCATGTACAAATTATGTAATTTCACCGCCTTTGCACGAGAGCCATGCATGCAAGCCACCTAAGCCAATTGAGGCATGATAGAAGGTGACAAGATAAATAAGCCATGACGCCAAGCATTCAAGCCACCAAACAAGAAGCCATCAACGTGATCCATGAAACCATATTAGCCATTCCACATGGAGTTACTTGATTGGAGGAAGATTTTCAAGCAATTATCCATGCTAAAAACGTGATTTTCAGGAGGATAATTAGAAGGATGTAGAATGAATATCAAATATGGGAAGATATCCTGCTAAGGTAGACTAATCAGAGAAGAGTCCTTGAATCTTATCTTTCTTTTTCTTCTTTTCTTTCTTTTCTCTCCATCTCCCCATCTTTCCTTGTTTCTCCCTCCTTTTCCGTGTCTTTCCTATCTCTTTCTACCCCTTAATGTGGTATGCTTAATAGGAGGGGGAGTTCCATCCTATTCCCCTTGAAAAGTGACACCTACCTCCAGTTGTCTTAGGGTTTCATGTTCTGACTCCTTTTAACCTTCTAATTTCATCCCCTTCCACTCACTTTCCTAGTTTCCCACTTTTCTTAGAGTCTTACTTCTAATTTCATTCCTAAGTTACCTATCTTATCCAACCACCTTTTCCAATCTTATGTCATCTTTCCTTCTCCCTTAGATCTCTTTACAAAGTGCTACATTATCTATAAAAACTCATAAGAATTCTACACATAACTCTAAGGAGTTCCACACCTCCTTTAGGGCTGGTCCTCCATGGAAGGTTTCCTCCCTCTCGTTTAAGGAGTTCCATATATGGTTCTTTTCTTCAAGCTCAAGTTCTTCTATGACTCCTTTTGGATTTCTTCTTCCTTGTTGGAAAGTTGTGTTCTTTGCTTTTTCCTTTCATTGCTCATAGGTCTTTGCTTGTTCCTCTCATTGTTACTTTGTTTTGCTTCCAAATTCCACACATTTTCCTCTTTGCTTTGATCTCTTCCTTTACTTGATTGTTTGCATCTTGTTTAAAGATTTAGATCCTTATACTCAAGGACCACAACTCTCTTGTAGTGAGAACCAATAGATTGTAGTCCTTGAATTAAGTTATTGTTCCTTCAAACCCCTTGATTTTATTGTTCATCCATTGCTCTCATTCCCATCTTTTTCCCTTTCTTTCTCCTTGGATTACATGCATGCACCTTTGGCTATTGGATAGTGAATGTTAAACTTAGTTTTGGGTTAGATTTTATCTTTGAATATGCACAATTTTCCTTTCCAATTTCTATTTAATGTGTGTACAAAACCTTGTATGAATTTCAATTTACTAGAAGTCTTATGTTCATATGCAAATTCTATGATTATTTATATTATTTTAAGTTCGTTAAATATTTTGTTTCATGCTGTTCATCTTTTACTTAATGGACTTGAATGTTTTGTGATTCAATTTTGTTTTTTATTCCTCCAAAATTCCATGAACACCACACTTGCTTTGATTCATTTCATATTTGTTTAGGTTGCATCTTGATTTCCTACACTTATTCCTTCACCCCATGTGCACCACACCTCCTTTCCATTATTAGTTTCATGTTTATCATGTTCCTTAGTTTCATGACAGGTTTAGGTTAGGATAAGTTTTTCATTGTTTAAGTTTAATGCATCTTCAGTTTATCTTTAGATTGTTTATAATTTTAGTTTTTAGAAAGTTTTATTTTTAAAAAGGTTCTAAGTTTAGCTTGTTTTATTTTTAGAATGTTTACTTAGTGTAGTTTCTAATTTAGCACATGTTTCCTTTTCCATGTTATTTACGTTCCTAGTTTAATAAAAAAATTCTTCTTTGGCTAGAATAAAAGATTTAAATAAAATCCAATCAACATTCAAAATCATGAGATTACTCATGGGATCAATCAATCTTGCATGCCAACTACTACATTGATTCATGCACTTGAGAGTAATTTTAAAGCTACATCATATTTTAAATTTTCCTTAGCAATTGTTCATGAAAGCTATTTTCTTTAGAAATACTTCCCTATATAGAAATACCTTATTATTGATTCATGGAAGCTATATCCTTTACAAATACTTTATTATATAAGACAAGTCATAATATAAATATTAATGCATTCTTATTCCAATTAATTTCTAAGTACATGTAAGCTAATTGTTATTAACACAAAACATACCAAACTAATAGAATTTTCCAAAAAATGAAATCATTTTTATTACTGAAATGAAATAAAGTATATAATTATTTTTTAAACTAAATCGTATTTTTAACAAAATATAAGTCTAGTTCAAAATATTTACATACCCGTTAAGAGCTAATTCATGGAATCTTGGTAAATCAATCGATGATGCCAAAAGTATTTTCATGCTAAATCACATATAAATGTGAATAATTCTCTTGAAAATTAAATTAAAATTGGCAATAGCATTACCACTCATTTATTAGAAAAGAATAAAATCTAAGTGATACACTTTTTAAATCATCCATAAAAAAAAATTAAAATGTATAATCATTCAAAAGTAACACGTTTAATTATTAAATATCAATTGGGAATTTCAAAGCATATTCAAGTAAAAGTAGTACTTCAAAATCATATCAAGGAAAATAATAAACAAAACAATTCTTTTATAAACATTTAGACTTTTAAGCAAAACCTCAGTATTTGTAACATTTTTTACTTAAAGGTATTTCTCATGTATTCTATCATCTACCTGAAATCAATTTTATCAAAGCATAACAAATCTTAAATTTCCAAGATAGAAAATCTTAGATTCATTTACCTTGAGTATGGGCTATCTAATCCTTTAGAATACTCAATAGGCTCAAATCACATCAATCAGCATATATATCAAAACATATGTGCATTATAACATCATTCTCTTTCTCTTTAATTCTTATTTGTAACTCATTTAGTCCTTTAGTGTCATTAAATATAATGATCTTGCCTTTACTGACCACTAATTGTAATTCTATTTTATTTAGTTATGCTAGATCATCAATACTTTCCTTTGTTGACATATTAATGGTCTATATAATATTATTATCTTCTAACCTCATCAATATATGACTTTCAGATTGTTTGTTTTACATTTCCATAATTAATTTATCAATCTAATTGTCAATTTGACTCTGATTGGTCATATCATAGTTTACTATCATCATAGAGCCTAAATTTTCTAATTTATAATTTTAAAGATGGTATATCCATTAGATTCGTCCATCTATCATATCTGATTGTCATAATAAGTATTTTTAAGGTTCAATTGATCCTAATATGACATTTACTGTAATTTACTATGCATAATTTAAATAAAATATAATTTAATCAATTTAATTGAGATTTTGTGGCAATCCTACCTCTAATCGGTTAAATCCTAGTATGTGATAGAGATTGGTATGTTTGATTACAAATTAATAGTCTCTAATTGATTTGATCTAAGCTGTACATCATTGTTCATAAGTGCTTAGATTGCTCAGATCTTTAATTTCTCTCGGGAATATGGTTTGCATCATTGAGAAAATTCTAATGGATATCTCATATCTAAAATCAAGTTTATATTGTTTATTGGATTCATAGATTAGAGCTTTGGGTCACTTTTAATGGTCCAGATTAGTTAATTATGATTTTTGAATTTGCTAGTTTGATAGGCAGATCATGGGTCTTTTAAAGAAATCAGGTTTGATAAACAAATCATGTCTTTTAAAATAATTATGAATATTATTGGTTAAAACTCTAATTTCAACATATTTAGTGTCATTGAAATTGGTTTTCGATGTAAATTGGAATATTGATGTTTTGAAGGTCGATTCTAAGTTTGCAATTAATTATTCCTATAAAACTAAATTTGTGGGATTCAATTATGCATTTTTCATTTCAATTCAATTAAATTGCATAAAATATAATAAAAATTAAGGATATTACAACCTTATCCACTCAAAAGAGGGTGTCGTTACCAAAAGATAAGGTGGCCAACTTCTCATGCATGCATGAATGCATGCAATCCACCACCTTGGGGAGCTTTTAACTGAAGCTAGAATGGTATATGATGAATCATACACATTGTTTTCTCTAAAGAAAAATAACTTAGGGAACGAGGCACACATGTATAGCACTTTTCCTCACTCTTTCACTCACTCAACCAAGAGAGGGACCCATCAATGGCTTTCACATTTTGTTTACAAGGAAGGAGGTGTATCACACTAGAGAAAACATGTTTTAGTGGAGAAAAACAAGGAGAAAAATAAGGGTGAATTAAGTGTAATTTTGAAGGGGAATGTTGAGATTTTTAAGTTAATCTCTCAAGAATATGAATCAACTACAGTAATTTACATGATGGAGGTCGATCCCATGAGATTAGTGGTCCTTGCTTAGATTACTTAATCTAGCCAAGATAATGAGATTTTTAACCTAAACTAAGATTGGAAACTTGATATAAATGTGAGACATGAAATATGGAAATTAACCAAAGCAATCTAACAAATATGGAAACTCTCCTAAAAGCAAGATTTCTAAAAATAGAAGTTTCCTAAATTAAAAAATTTCTAAAAATGAAAATTAGAGCTTTCTAAGTAATGCAAAACAAACTAATGGAACTAAAGATATGGAGACATGCACAATTAAGTAAGGAAATCAAGGACAAACTATGCACAAAATTCCTAAAGAATGGTGGACATAGTTCATAATAAAAAAAGGAAAAGTTTAAATCTAATAATCAAGGATTCCACTTACTCATAAACACCTATCTAAATGAAATATGCAAGAATGAGCAAATCTAATTCTCATGCAAAAAGACTTTGAACCATGCGCATGGAACAAAATGCTATGCTTCTTACTCCTAAATTAAAACCCTTTTACAAACTAAAATGCAAGGCATGAAAGATAGTGAATGTGAAGAATTCCATGGAACAAAGATAAACATGTGATGACAACTTAGTTAAAAAAAAATAGCATTAAGCATCAAGCGCATGACGCCTAGAGTGGTGGGCATGGTCCTAAAATGCTAAGATTGCAATTCCTATGTAATTGATCAACTAAATGAGGCAAATAAGCATTGAGTTAAACTATTAACAATACTTCAAGATGTAATTACAATACCTTCATCAACCATTCAACAAAATTCTTCCAAACCTCTTCAAGACCATGTGATTGGAATTAATGTTATTCTCATGGAACTAAAGTGGTTATGGATGGTTTTGATGCTTGGATTGAGAGGTATTTAAATTAATAACTTACTAGAATGATAAACTAATAGACAAATAACATTCATCAACAAGATTGAATCAATACTCAAAAATATACTTCATTCAAGGAAAAAATCACAAGGATGGTGCACAACATTCATGCAATGTGTGCACCATGCTTACATCATAATGAACTCAAAATAAATCCTCAATACAACCTCTAATCCCTCCTAAACCAGTAAGCATGATATTCAAGAATGATCCAACAAGAAGTAAAAGTGAACCATGAAAAATACTATGGAAAAGCAAGCTAGAAAATCAACGAATTGACTTGGGGAGAACATAGATGGAAATAAGTAAGCAAACAACTATGTAATGAACTAACCTTATAATTGAAGATCAAAGATGTGTGGAACACAAAGAAGAAAAATGGTTGTCGTAGAAGACTTGTGAGGAAGAAGGGTTGCTAAAAAAACATGGAACTCTTTTTAGAGGAAGAGGAAGGTGCCACTTTTTTAGGGTGCCTCCCCTTCTAGAAAAACATCTCCAATACATAGTAACCCTAGGTGATTTTATAAGTTTGGCTACCTTATAATTTAGCTAGGGTATGATCTTAAGGTGGGGACGATGTGGAGATTGAATGTAAAGTTGGTATTACATCTAGGATAGCCAAAAGGATAAGATGATTGGTTAGCAATGATATGTATGGATATAACTGGTTAGGAAAGAGAGATCAAAGAAGAAAGAGATGGGAGGTTAAGGGAGAAAAAAGGGAATCAGGTGAAGTGAGGGGATTGATAGATCTAGGATGGCGAGTTGGTTGAAGAGTTTTAAAAAGGTGGGACTCTTAGGTAGGAAAGTACAACATTTGTAGTGGATTTGTATGGTGAGGTGAAAAGGGAGTAAAAAGTGAGAAAAACATGGAAAAATAAGAAAAACAAAGAGGGTTCTTCCTATTAGTCCACATGCTTAGATTTTTCCTCAGATATTTTCAAAAATAACCCCTAAAATCTCATGGATATTTTCTTTAGATTTTCCTCCAATCATGGACTTCCATGTCACTTGATTCATGTGGCTTAATGGCTTGCTTTGAGAGCTCATTTGGCTTGCTTCATGGCTGACTTAGGGGCTGTTTTGGCTTGCCTTGGTGGCTCAACCCCGTAGCATTGATTGTTGGTTAGGCTTCTTAGCTTGTCACCTTCATCATGGCTTGTATATGGCTAGGTGGCATGAGTGACTCCCATGCAAAACTGGTAGACTTTGCGTGGCTTATGCATGGGTCCACTTTAGTCATCTTTGCTTCTCCAATTCTATTCTTTGCTTGTTTTAAAGTAATCTCGATCCTTGATCACCTTTTGTATTGATGACATTTAGGTCTTGACTCGATCTTTAAATCTTTATCTTAAATTTTGATCTTGATCGATCTAGGCCATCAAGTTATTATCCTGACTCCTAAATAAATGAAAATTTCTAATTAAATCTTAGAGAATTATGACTATTCACATACTTGCCCCGGATTAGACTCTGAACATAAAAATTATCAAATATTTGATTTATTAGGTAAAAAATGCATGTGTTATAATTTTTTGCCAAAAATCCTAATTTAATGCTATTAGTTATAACACATGGGTAGTTGATTAGGTTCTTTTTATACAAAAATGAATATTTATTAAGGAATTAATGGGAAATCTACGGTCATAAACTATCTAGTTTTGGAGAGTGTAAAGGACTAGCTAACTTAGGACACTCATGATAACTCTTATGTGAGACATTTTTCACAAGAGAATCAAGGGAGATTCAAGAGGTGGACCAATAGAGAGAGAGAGAGAGAGAGAGAGAGAGAGAGAGAGAGAGAGAGAGAGAGAGAGAGAGAGTGAGAGAGAGAGAGAGAGAGAGAGAGAGAGAAAGAGAGAGAGAGAGAGAGAGAGAGAGAGAGAGAGAGAGAGAAGTTGTGTGTGATTTTAAGGAACTTTCCAATGTGATTGAAAGAGAGTTTTTTGGTGTGCTTCCATGAACTATTGGTGAGATTGAGGAGGAAGGAATGGGGAAACTTCCTTAATGTGTTTTGCTTAAATTTATAAGTGATTTTCTAATGATGGAAGGTGAGCTATATGACTTGAAGAGATGTGATCTTAAGGAGGATAAGAGGAGAAAAAGGAGGAGCACCATGTCAAGATAAGAAGAGAGGGGAATTGGAGGTGGCATGACTCTTGAGAAAGAAAGAAACACTAAAGGAAAGGGGATATATGATTTAGAAAGAGAGGGGGGTATGATTTATATTTAAAGTTGTGCAGATTAGAGGAAGGATCATGTTACAAACAAAGGGGATTCTTTGGATTGACAATGTGACGACTTGGGTTTTTAGGATGCAGCTTTTATAAAACAAGTGAGATCGATCTCTATTTTAAAATACTTTGTGCTGAAGAATGCAAAGAAATTTTTTCTTTTTAAGTAAAATTTTTGTATAAAAATCCCGAACGTCATTAACAGATCAAGGTGAACAAATAATGCATAAGGCCATGGCACTTTTTGACAAAACATATAAATGAATAACTACTAACCCCAAGATTGTTAATCACAGCCCAAGTCACAAATAAGAACTTATAACCAAATTTACATCAATTACAAAAAGGGTTACTACGAACCTTACATGTGCTTTCTTGATTGTAGCTCTAATGTTCTTTGGTGTCCCTTCTAGTTGTACTTTGTTTTATCTGAAAAATAATGGATTGGGTTGAGTATTTATCATACTCAGTAGGTAACCTGACACTACCCTTTTTGAAAACACAGCAATGCATCATACAAAGTTCAAAGGGTTTGCATGTAAGACATCAGGAATGCTTAATAGGTACGCATATGCATGAAAATGTAAGTAATGCCATCTACTGAAATTCTTTATCAAACTTCAGTATGCAATACTAACAGTATGTTTGATTTCAGAAAGTCAAAATCAATAGAATTCAATATATCCTTGTCATGAGATCTCAACAATGCATCAAATCAATGCGTCGTATATAATGATCAAGAAATACTTAAAATAGTCTTCATATGAGGCAAATGATAGCATCATAAAGTAACATGCACAGGGTCTCAAGTCAACTAGTCACAAGTACTCGTTTATGACCATTTTAATGCTATATGCATATCAATATCACTAAAATCATAGGGTCACTACACTCATGACTAGAAGCCCTCTGGATCGCGTATCTCCGGTATCTAGAGACCAGTCCACCATAGTCTCCATGGCAACTATGGATATGTTCCCGAAAGGGTGCCGTGAACACCTTTAATGGTCGTCCCTATTTACCATAGCAGTCAGGGAAGGGGCAATGCCATTTTTGGCAGCAATACCATCCACCTTTTTGGTGGTAGAGGCTGGGAGGCCAAACTTGTACCCCTTAGTATAATGCCCACTAGGCTCAATAGCCCAAAAACATACATAGTCCAAATCTCAAATCAACATAAATAATGCAATTTATGCATTTGCTTTCAAAGTATGCGAGCATGGCATAAAATCTACTCATACTGGTACCTTATTCAATGTCATGAATCCGTAACTTGTATAAAAACATCATTTCCCAATAGCATTCTTAATTCAATGCAAGATTTTCAAATACATAAATCATAAAAGCAGGTCCTGCATACTTGTATAAGAATAGCATGGTTTAAAACACATAATAAATACAGTAATAAAAATTGGTAACTTAATTAGAGTTTGGCATGCATTTTGAAAACAGAGTAGTATCAGACTACCTACCTCAAGTGTTATTACTTAGTTCATGCCTGTCATCAATTCGAGCCCTAGAATACCTTGGTGAAGTCCTGAATGTCATTCAAACATAAGATCCAGACGTTATTTCTAAGTTCACAGGGCAAAGGTTAGATCTATATGATTTGTCAGTTTCTAGGGGTTACTCTATGACATTCTTGGGTTAATCTTAGTTTAAGAATGTCCTAAGGTTTCTCTTAGATCAAATTATGAGGTTTGATCGCGGTTGATCTCATGGATTTATGAGATCTCTGTGGCTAATCAGTCTCTTGATCCTAGTTTTATTATATAATTAGCTCCGCGTCAAAATTACGGACGCAATGGTTCTTTCGGATTGCCAATTAGAGTTATATAACCTCCATAATTTTTTTTGTTTTTTGTTTTTTTGTGTGTTGTAAAGTCATGAACGAACCAGAATCACGCATTTAGGGCTCGCGCATCACGGTTCTCGGGACGCTCGTGCATTCCGGTCTAGCCGAGACTCTGCCCGACGAGATGCATGCATGGGGACTTCGGCAGGGGGTGCATCCCGTGTGTGCGTCACGCGGTGCGTCCTCATGACATTCCAATTCAATGGGTTTCCTCCGAACCCATCATCTCCGGTTTTCCTCTGGCATTTTCCTTAGCCGGGAAAACCCAGATCCGGCATGGATCTTGATCGAAAAGAAGGGAAATGAGAGAAGGAAAGGTGGGACACGTCATAGGGGTACGTCACGCTCGTGCATACCTGGAATGCACCATCTATGACGGGTTTTAGCCCGTCTGGTTCGTTTCAAAAATCCGGCAATTTCTGGATGAAAATGAACCAGATCCAGTCGGGATCTGGGGGAAAAGGAAGAGGAAAGATAGAGGAATAGGATGGGGAGAAGGATGTACCTGGGAACCTGCTATGGAGTTGTTGCACACTTGGAACGTTTGCTCAAAACCCTCCTTGTCAGAGACGGTAGTGAATCGTATTTGAGCCAGGAATACTATGATGGAGAAGGGGGAGTGTGGGAAATTTATAGGAGAGGAAAGGCAGTGCCGTCCTATGGCGGTGCAGCCATCCTTTCTAGCACCATCCTACAGAGGCAGTTTTGGAAGGATCGAGAATGGCGGTGGCTGGAGGAGGTAGAAGACTGGGGTGCCGTTATCAAAACGGCCCCCCCCTGTGTTTTCAGGTCCTGCTCATTTTATACTCAAAATACATATATGCCCTCAATCTTCAAACGCCTATAACTTCTTCATACGAGCTCTGTTTTCGGAGTTCTTTAAGGCATTGGATTCCATTTTGAGTGTAAAATCTAATGGAATTGATTTTATTCACAAATTCCTATGTTTTATATTTTAATTAAGATAAAACATCCAACCACCTATTAAGACCATTAAACATATATTCATTCCCCAAAATAGACAAGTTACAATATTGTTGACAAATAGCAAACATCATGGCTGTTCTTTATACAAAATGTCTTCAAAATTTGAGTCATTACAGACATAGATAGTTATTAGAAGTTGGTTGAGTATTTAATGCTTAGCTGCTAAAAGAAGAGAAGAGGGAGAGAGTATAGTGTGTGGGATCTTTGGGTGTGGGCTTTTACATGATTATTAATACTTGAGGAGAGAAGTTGGGAAGAAGAGGACCTTGTGCATCTTCCATTTCAAAACAACATTTTCCCCTAACTCTTCTAGCATGCATCCTTTTCCCTAATTACTTCTTCCCTTCAATCTATACTAACATCCTTTGTCATAGCGACTTCTTGTACCCAAAACACCATTCCATTCTATCAATCAAGACGTCTTGTGTAGCTTTCTTAGAAAACTTGAGATGTCCTTGGTTGCTTGGATGCATAACATGTTATAAAAAAGAAGGAGGTACATAATAAGAGAGGAGGTGAGGGTATGTTTTGGCTGTTTCTTGTTGAAAGGTGTGTAGCTTGTGGATTATGTTTACTTTTCTTATTCAGGGACATGACAAGATAGAGGACATCGTTTAGATGATGATTAGAGGTGGTTTTGTAATTGTTAGTTTTGCTTAGAGGGGAGCATAGTAGAAGCCCTTTTCATTGCGTGACACTTTAGAGGAGATTTTGTGACATTTGCTTCAATCAAAGGGTAGTCTTAGTTGAGTTTTTGCTTTCCTTTAAATTCATGTATTTACATTCTTGTAAACTATCAATTCAAGTTCAATAGATGTTCATTTATTATTTCATTAGTTAGTTGATATTAATGCTTGTTTTCTTTTTAGATGCGTGTTTAATTTTCTACACTTTACTTTAGCTTTCTATTATTGCTAGTTTTATTATTTGCTAATATAGTTTAGGTTGAATTGTATGTTTTAGCGTCAATTAGAAAGTTGTTTAGTAGTAGATTTTTTAGATTGTAATTATTTTCTAGGTTATGTTAGTAGAATTAATTTTTAGCATGTTAAAATTTAAGATGAGAGCTAAATCTTCACCTAGGGTTAGGATGAAACCACATTGAATTTAGATATATTCATGCATAAGTATTTGTTAGGTTTAAAGTGCAAAAATATCAAGCTTACGATATACATGTTAATATACATAGTTTGTATTCTTTTCATAAGAGATATGAGGAATCTTCTATAATTTAGGAATGCATTATGATATACTAATTAACTTAGTATATAATTCTCTGATAACTTGTGAGTGTGAGAAATAAAAGTTATGCTATGAAATTATATATTATGTTAGGTGAAACTCTAAGATTGAAAAAATATAAAAAATAGAATTTTTGCAAACACATTTTTCATCTTTTTAATCCATTGCTATTTTATTAACGCGAGTAATTTTAGGTCTAGAATACTTAATTTTGAATATATTTGATTTGATTTTGATGGATTCTAAAACCCTAGGTTTAGAAATATGATTAATTTATTCTCTCTTAGTAGTAGTAAATTTATTTGATTATTTGTTGCTCAATTGTTAGCTAGGCTAAGATAGTTTAAAATAGATTTCAATTAAAATTCTAATTGAAAAATTGAGTCCTTGTGGGATCTACCTATACTTGTACTTTCTATACTTCAATTGATCCATGTGCTTGTAGTAATTTAAAATAAATATCATTAAAAATAGAGATATGTTTTGCTTATTAGTTTTCTTTTGTTAATTTTGTCTTCCCTGTGATGATGGAGGGTGGATATTTCATTATATTTAGGAAATAAAAAATAAAAAAAGGGTAGGTTTAATAACATCTATATGATATCAAAGATTTACCAACAAATGACCTATGATAGTGTGGTGTGAGTTTAATACGAAGAGGCCAAATTTTCATGAGATTGTTCCAGATTTGCTATTTAATCTTGTGTACAGGTGCTTGATAGTAAATCCTAGCTAATCTTGTATTAATTAAAACATTTCCATCAATAGATGTAATCAATAAAAATGATATGGTTTATGAAACATTTAACATATGTAATTAAAAGATGGTTCATTAGGAATAACCCAACCCAAGAACCATTGAATGGAGTAGGGAGTTAAAAAAGTTATAATTTTTTGGAAAAAATTAATAATATGGTTAAAACAAAACCATCTTAAAACATTTAAAAAATAATCTTTTTAAGACACTCTTAAGAATCACTCTAAGAAACTACCTTTCTTAATATGGGTATTAATGGCTGTCTTAAAAAAATGATGTTTCCATCACCCAATACCCTATAAATACTCTCTCTCTCTCTCTCTCTCTCTCTCTCTCTCTCTCTCTCTCTCTCTCTCTCTCTCTCTCTCTCTCTCTCTCTCTCTCTCTCTCTCTCTCTCTCTCTCTCTCTCTCTCTCTCTCTCTCTCTCTCTCTCTCTCTATCTATCTTGTGACTAGTCAAACAAAGTTAACTTCACAGGTGAATACATATGTTCGCTCTCTCTCTCTCTCTCTCTCTCTCACTTCAAGTCGTGTGGGGTTGGAAAAACCTGACCTTTGCTAGCAACTATAGATGCCCTGTCTCTCTCTGGGTCATGCTTATGTACACCTATGTACATAAGCATGCCATTTAGTGGTATATGATCTACTTCTATAAATTTGATATCTGCTTATCAAGAGGAGAAAGGAAACAAGCAAACAGGACTACTAAGACAACACATCCAAAGAAGACAATCAAATCAGACTATTAAAAGAATGCATCCATTAAAGCTTATGAGCTAATATTTTCTTAGCACATAGACATATTTTAAGTAGGAAAGTCATAGAATAGTCACTCACTTCAATTGATACAAAACCAATCAAAGCAAAGGACCAATCAATTTTAGTCAATTCAATCTATTAGTATATATTAAATTTCCATTGCTACAAATTTTTAAGATAGCTCCTTACAAGAATTTAAACTTTATGAAACATATTCACTCCATGTTGAGCATCGCAACATCTTGAGGAGTGGAAAGAATCAATGCTCCAATCAGTAGAACCATTACAATATAGCTTCATTTGTATATACTCATGCTAAAACAACTTATTGATAACTATTTTGTTCTAAACAATTTAATTTTTACACAAAATGAAAATCATAATTGTTTAGATAATTCATGGGTTTACAACATGAACATGGAGATTGATGTCACAAACTTTTGTCCTACCAAAGTTAAGGGAACCATGAAACTAAAAAAAAACAAATGGTAAGGGAAATGCTTTACAAATATACTATTTAAATTATTAAACAATTAAATGTAGGGACTAATATTGTATTAAACTATTATCTAATTGACTGAAAAATATGGCCCAAAAGAAGGGTGCAAAAGTTCATTCTTGTTTTATGTAGGCTTGACTTTCATAACGAGGTAGTATGCAGAGAACTGGGAATAATAGCTGGAGAGGCACTTAAAGACATACAATAGCTATATAGAAACTCATAAATGATGAGCTTGTATTCTTATCCTAGTTAGCATTTATTTTGAAGGCTTTTAATCATGTCTTTAGTTTAACATCTCAAACATTCACATCTATGGGAATTGTACCTCAAAATATTTTGCATAATTTTATTCATGGGTCTGAATAGTTTTTAGTTTGGCTGCTGACTATGACCTAGCATTCTTTTATTAGTCACGATAAATATGTTTCTAATCATGCCTTAGGAAACTATAAACTTTGCTCCAGTAGAAATGAATGCCTCATCACCTGGTCACTTGACTTTTACAATAGACAAGAGTTGGTGCTAGAGTTTTAGACTTATCCAAGTTGTTTCAAAAATGAGACATGCTTCATTTTTAGGCTAATTTATGTTCATTGATAGTATTTTATTCTCATTGGCATTGTTTTATTTATTTTGAGTTGGTCATATTCAACATACAAAGGTTTTCATTTTGAGTATGTTTGATAGAACACTAAAATGTATTGTGCTTGTTTACACATATACAGGTATAATGATTCTTTTCAACTAGATTGTGCTTCTAAAAAGAGTTATCGTGTTGTGATCTATGGCTAAAGAATTTCCATTTCAAAATGAAAATGAATGAATTATTGAACATATTGAATGTAGAAGTGATTTGTGATGCATTTGTTTTAAATGAAATGTTTTGTGTTGTGTAAGAAAAATGGAACATGAAGAAATCAAGAACATGAAGAATAGTCCAACCTAAGCAATTATCATAAGAGCAAGGGGAGAGGGCAAACAAAAACAAAAAGTATTATTAAAAGAAAATCAAGGCAAATAAAAGATGTTATCTAGTATGATAGTAAGGAACAAGAGATAGGTGAACATGCAACACCCCATATCAGTTACCTTTGTTACACGGTAAGAAGCATGGTGCTTATTACGATTGATGATTGGAGAATGAGTCACCACCAATTAAAGATTCAATATGGGAGATGATAAGGTATGTAAATGCTCTATACTAGATTACATAGTACATACCTTATCTTATTATTTTCAAATAGAGTAATGTGCTTGTTTCTACTTTGTATTTTACCTTCAACATATTCGATTTTAAGAAGATGTGTGCTCTATAAGGAGCTAGTGAATGATGGAGAAAATGAAAGAACTACCTTGCTAGCAACTGCGTACTTTCAAAATTAGATGATCCATCAAGGTTGTATAGCATCCCCTTACATCTATTCTGACATGATTGATTAGTATGCATATAATGATTTTGTAAAGTGATACCTATCTCTTGAATTTGATATATGTGTTGAACCAATATTTAGTTAAATTAATTACAATATTTGATTGTGCTTAATTATGTACATTTAGTTGTGTCAAATATGTAGGCAAAAAGTGTGAAAGGAAGAAGGGTGTGTGTGATCAATCATATGCAACACCACCTCTCTAGATTGAGCTCCACTAGGTTAGATGAACCGGAAGTAAATATCTATAAGATTTGATTTCTTTCTAATTATATCATAGTTATATTTTATTACCTAAATTTAGTATCTCTCTTGATAGAAAAATAAAGATGGGATTATGAATATAATTAATTGCACCATCCTCTAGAAAATACACAATGAGAGAAGCATAATTCTCAAACCTTCAAACAAGAAGCTGCTGCATAAGTTGCTTCTTGAATGGTAAGTGGTTGCGCTTGTCTACCCTTATATTGCTTGAATATGTATAGATTAATTAATGAAATTGATCAATTCTTATAATTAAATTATGTAGGAAGAGTTGACCTAAGAAAGTACATCTATAGGGACTCTAAGCAACACTACTTCAAAGGATGACATCGTATATAGGGCTTTAGGAAATGAGGAGGAGCTCCTTGGCCGATTAAGGGGCCAAGGGCATGGTATTGTTCCTTCCAAAATTTTCATTGAAAGGTACTTGAAGCTAATGATAAGGTGGCATACTCATAGTTTAAAGCATAACTCTGAAATAAGTTATTCAAGGAACTAAAGCTGCATATAATTTGGAAGCTGTAGAGTATGAGAGTTCCAGAGCAAGCTCCTTCTACACTTATACCCTAGTCACATGCTAGTTGTAATTATCCTATGGAAGAAGATAAGAAAGAACAACCTTTGCTCATTAAAGGAGAAATTGTATCCAAGGAGATACATATGTAAACATGTTTTACCTTTTCATTTTTCATTTTCTATTTAATTGTCCTACCTCATCCATTTTTATGTATCTAGAATTTCTAATTTGTAGGTGGGTCAGCGCTTATTGGCCTTGAAAGCCATAAAAAATGTCATCGCAATTGGTTCATTGTATGAGATTGGTTCCATGATCGTGTAGAGATCAATGATGCATCCACACACTAAGCATGTGTATTATTGTGGCCCCATCAAAAGGATGTCTGTTACCATTTGTTATACCAAATGTCACTGTTTTGGCTATTGGGAAAGCCATTGGATGTCATATCACTTGGTCGAAGCAATTTGACATTCCCTTAAAAAATCCAAGGTATTCATTTTGTCATACCACAATCCTCAATAATAATTTTTAGGGAAATCAATTTAGTTATTTATTATTTGCATCTAATTTTATTCATAAGCCATGGTAATCATCATTAAGGCTGGCCTCCTCTACATCAACACCTCCCATCTTACCGAGTAAATTGCTACTAGTATTTATATTCATTTTCATGATAAAATTGAATGTCTTCATTGAATAATATTGATTAATAATTTTTTCAATAGTCCAACAACCAAGGATCAACTAAAAGTCTCAACTAAAACATTTCTATCCCAAAGGAGCCTTTACAAGCTCAATAACAAAGATAACATAATTAACCTTGTGCAAATAGAGCCTTGAGTGCTTGCCAATAATATAGTTGAAGTACCCCTCATTATAGAGGACCTTATAAGAGTTTGTCAATGGAAACAACTTAAATACTTGCACATTGTCCTGTAAATATAGTATGTAGATATCTGCTTCAATAAGAACTCTTAATGTTCATGTTAATAAGTAATGATATATAATAATTTTTTCTTCTTTGTAGCTTACTACACAATAGAATGAAAAAGGTTAAAGGTCAAGGGTGTTTCCAAATTCTTTAACCCACATGTCATTTGTGGAATAAAAAGCGACCCACAGAGGGGTTAGTAGAAGATATTCTACAAGGGTTCTTCCATTGCTGGAAGGAGCAGGCCTTAATGATTTCCTACAATAATAGATAAGTTTGAACTTATTGTCTTTCCAAATTATGTTCTACACACACAGGTATAATTTAAGGATTGTGTAATGCATATGATTGTGTATATAGGTCTCATTGGATGCTGCTGGTATTGGGTATGCATGGTGGGCTTGAATTGTTGTTTTATTCTTGTGGAGAACACATTTGTATCTAGCTAATAAAAATAATAAATAAGTAAGTTTACAATATTATAAAATATAGTTTAATAGTTGATAATTAATCTTTTCTTGATATGTTATGCATTTGAATTATAAATTTGAAGTGTATGGTTTAAATGGCCTCAATCATTTATTTTTATTTTCTTTATTGCATAGTGCCATAGACAATGATTTGATTGGGAGTGTTGATACTACATTATGAGCTACATGAGAACCTTAGTACGTAGTGGTGTTTGGCTCCCACAGTTGAGAAAGGTAAGATACTTTACTAGCCATTTTCTTACATTTTTTCACATTATTTTATGGGTTCCAGTTGAAAGAATGTGTTAATTAGATTAATTATACTATCTTACAAGCAGTTGTGCTTCATGATTGAAGAAGCAAGGATCATTCTGAAATAGATCTCAATGATAGAAGATGCTAATGGGTTGAGTATGTAATGTATTTTAATTAAACATTTGTACTAATTAGATCAATGTAGTTTTTTTTATTGATCAATACAAAACTAAACTTCTTTATTTATAGGGTTGTGTCTTATATTTTTCATTTTCTTCAAGTATATGTAGTTTGTTTACTTGAATTAGGAAATAAAAGGGAATGTTAGAGTGTGGAAGTAAATGAGTGTATATGGAGAAGTGTGGGTGTAGGTACTTGTGAAGTTCTTTTTAATGTCTTTGAATTTTTTATGCCGAATGTGGATGTTGCAATGAATGTAGGGAATGTGGATGTTTAAATTTAAATTTAAATTTAAATTATTATTATTATTATTATTATTATTATTATGTCTTTGAAGATTGCAAGAAGATTGTAATCGCAAAAAGATATGAATATTAAATGTGGATATTGATTATTTTAGATTGAATGTGTATAGAGAAGTGTGGATGTATGTACTTAAGAATTTTATTTTATTTTCATGTCTTTGAGTTGTTTATATTCGAAGTGAATGTGCAAGGATGTTGAATGTGGAAGTGATCAATGGGGATATTGTAGTTTTTTTATTCATGTCTTTGAAGATTGCAGGAACACTGTACTAGCAAAAGATTGTATAATGCCATTAAAAAAGTAGGAATGACATCTTAAAATTGTTTTATAGAAGGTATAACGGAATTTAAGAAGGTTTTAAAGATGGTTTTTGAAAATTATCTCAGAGAGTAGCAACTTTTCAAAATGATTGTAAGAAATTGTCTTAAAAAGTATTTACTTTTTAATACAATTTTTTAGAAGCATCTTAAAAAGCCATGAAGTTTTAAGATGGTTATCCAAAACTGTCTTTAAAGTCCCTAACTTTTATGTCATTTTTACAAAAAATGTTTTAAAAAGTATTACTTTTTAAGAAAATTTTCCAAAATCATATTAAAATTTAAAGATTTTTTATTCTATAAAACCATCTTAAAATTTCTTTTTAAGATGAGTTTGGTAACTGTATTTTTTTTAAAGAGAATTTTTGTAACTGTCTTATTTTCTAATATGACTAGATAGCATATGGTTTTCCAATCAATTTAGATATATGTTTTTAACCATCTTAAAGAGGGATGCAAGGAAATATTTAGGTAGATGCTTGGCATATCTGCAAGTTAAGGCCAAGCACTAGACACACAAAGATTGTTACAACTCGAGCTTCACGAGTGGCTGTGGGACCACATCAATATGAACTTTACAATGTTTACCTAGGATAGCAAGTGAACATGATATGATCTAGGTGATAATAGATCTACTGGCAAAATCAGCAAAATTTTTCCAATCTGATAGAATCAGCTTATTGATAGCATGGCTCAGTTATTTAGTAAGGAGATTGCAAGCTTGCAAGGAATACTAATTACCATTACTTCTAATAGGGAGAGTTGATTTACCTCTCAGTTCTGGAAGAGTGTCAGGAGTCCTTAGGACAATTGTTGAGTTATAGCACTACCTTTCATCCTCAAATAGATGGTTAGTTTGAGAGGACAATCCAAGCTTTGGGGAACATGCTGTGAGATACACGATTGACTAGAAGGGAAACTAGGATGGAAGTCAACCTTTAATTGAGATTGCATATAACAATAGTTTTCACTCAACCATTAGTATGGCTCCATATGAGGCACTATATAGGAGACCCTATCATTTGCCTGCTTGCTAAAATGAGGTTGGAAAGAATAGGATTGTCCAATCTTAGTTGGTGGAGCAATGTGCCAACAATGTGAGATTGATTAGGAATAGACTAGGTAGCAAAGTTTTGTAGACAAGAGTTGTAGAGATTTGGAGTTCAAGGTTGGTGACCATGTATTTCTGAAGGTTTTGCCAACTAAGAGAGTAATGAGATTTGGGTTGAAAGGAAACTTGGGTCCTCGGTATATGAGTCTCTTTGAGATCTTGGACAGGATTGGAGCAATAGCATACAGAGTTGCTTTACCTCCACAATTGTTGAAAGTCGATGATGTATTTCATGTTTCCATGCTGTAGAAATATATTCCTAATGCTGCACATGTACCAAAGTCAATCAAGCTACAACCATACCTTACTTTTGAGACTAAGCCAATATGAATTCTAGACAGAAAGGATCGAAGATTGAAGAATAAAGAGAACCCTTGCCAAAGTCCTCTAGCAGAATCATTCAGTAGAAGAAACCACATTGGAACTAGAGCCTAATATGAAGGCCAAGTATCCTGATTTATTTGATGATTGAGTTTGGGAGGAATTTTGAGTAAGAAATTCTTTGAAGAGGGTAATAATTTAATATCCCAAAGTGTTGTATCAATTTTTATGATTACTATCATTTAGAATTCATGATTTTGAGATTTTAGAAACTAAATAATATAATGTGACCTTTATGATGGATTTACAAATATTAGGAGAATTAGAATATTTGTGAGATTAATAAGTATTCAAAGAAAATATTAGATTTAGGAAAATAACTAAAAATGAAAAAGTAAATTCAAAACAAAATAAAATTAGAATTTTGAGAATCACATTTTAGGAAATGAGAGCTTAAGAAAATTTGAAATTAGATAAAATAGAAATGAATCCTTGAATGAAAAGGAAGCAACCTAAGACATCCGAGAGAGAGAGAGAGAGAGAGAGAGAGAGAGAGAGAGAGAGAGAGAGAGAGAGAGAGAGAGAGAGAGAGAGAGAGAGAGAGAGAGAGAGAGAGAGAGAGAGAGAGAGAGAGAGAGAGAGAGAGAGAGAGAGAGAGAGGTATGGGGACACTCTTATCCCCTTGACATCCTGCATGAGTGATCCAGGGTGGGTATGGGGACACTCTTATCCCCTTGACATCCTGCATGAGTGATCTAGGGCATTGAATGCATGCAAGATTCGAGTAAGAGGTACATAAATCTAGCTACTAAGTATTCAAAGGTTTTAAGAATGTTAATAACTATTTTTGCATCATGTTTTGAAAGAAACTATCATTGATCTATTTGCAAATTTATCATTGTTGAATATCAATATTGGTGCTGTTATTAACTTTGTTTTAATGCATATGAATGTTTATCTCAAATCACAATTTTTTTTTTATAGTGGATGATCATGTTTTCAAGGAATTGTACTCTTATAGTTTGCACACCAAATTAATGGTAGGAATTAACATCTGAAATCTATTATCTTGCACCTTTTAAAGAGAATTATATCTTGCTGTACAGCATGCTAGAATGTCAGGGCTAGAACTCTTCTTAATGCATTTTAGAAATTTGTTTTGCTAATGTTAAAAGGCATGTAATAGGGTAAGGTTATTGCATAAGCATCCTTTGGTATAAACCATGCACAATACTTAGCATGAAATTCATTTACACTCTGGTGATAGTATTAACATGAGCACATGAAATAAGCGACCTTTTTTGAAGCATATATCCATACATGAGTACACTTGTTCTAGCCTATGCGCAACATTCATGAATAATCTTATCTTAGTAGATGTATTTTGGTTTTTTGTTATGATATTAATGGGTACATAGGTTGTGCATTATTCATGAAACTAACCGTTAGAATAGAAGGTTAAAGTACTATGATAGAAAACATGCACTTTGTCCACTCATCACTTTTCATGCGATGCTAGATAGTTTCAGCCATGACCCTATATACCTATATGGATATAGATTTATGCACACATCCAAAAGATTGATGGCATTGAAAATCAACTAATTTAACTAATTGCAAAAAAACCATGCACAAGGATTCATCCCAATATGAAACATGAGATTACATGCAAGGTTTAAAATTTTTGGAACAATGTGAATTGGATAACTATTGAAAGTAAATTGTGTATGTGAGAAACATTACTAGGATGATCCTTGTTACCTTGGTGTGATTTGTGAGTGTCTGAAGTGTTCACATACTATCAATGATTCCCACTCTAACATTTGATCTGACATGATGAAATTAGTACTGAAAATTGATCGATAGATCAAGTTAGTTGGCCTAAAATTTGGCCACAAGTGTGATTGTTGCAAATATTGAATTATACCCGTAAATGACAATTTATCATGGATCATGAGTGTTGGTTCCTGGGATAGGTGCAATCTCAATGTAGGGAGATGATTTTCTAGCATAATGATTGCTAGGAGAGATTGATTTCATGATTTCAAATGAATTTAACTTACAATTAATGTTGAGAGACTGCACAACCTACAAAAATTGATGTTTTATCTTTTTAAAAGATCCTTTGAAAAGAAGGTTTACATGCTAAACATGTTGTTGAAAACATTTGGTTTTCCTACATCTTTCAAAATTCATGGTAATTAATATTGATAGCATGTGCTATTTTGATGGGCAAGATTTTCATGTTTGAAAATGAGAATTTTAATAAGCCAAAGGTGCCTGTTAAATATAGTTTTTGAAATCTTTAAAATAAGATATTTTTCCAAATATGTTTTTGGAAACTTTTGATATGCCAACTAAAATGTTAGAATTTTAAATATTGAAAAGAAAATTATTTGTAGATCATATTTAATAAGATTTTGAGATGAGATTTTGGTGTGATGATACCATGGATATTTATTTTTTGTAGGCTAAAATGCCTGGTGAGCTCTATGCAAAGAGGTTGTTATATCGATTGGCCTCTTGGCTCCTGAACAACAAGGTTGGAAGGTACGCAATGTCAAAAAGTGGTAATTATACTCGATTGGTGGTAGAGGCTATTATAGGTAACTCATGATCTTGTTTTAAAATTATTGCAAAGCTCATTAGTTTAGTGAAGTATATATATGTAAATACAAGTCAATTCCACGAGGACTCAATGTTGAAAATTAGGAATATTAATTGGAATCTAGCTTAAATTATCCTAACCTAGCCAAGCAAAAAATAAAAAAAACATAATGATCTAAGTAACTATAAATTACACTAAAAATGGATAAATTCACTAAATAAGGAATCTATGATATAAAAATCCAACAAATTACAAATTAAAAGCATTCATATATAAGCATCATTGATTTACTACAACACATGTTAATATAACAATGATGGAATAATAACATGGAAGATATGTGCATCAAATGTCCAAATTCTTGTATTTTCTCAATTCTAATGAATTTTTAGTTTAATCTATAGGTATCCAAAGCATAACTTGTTTTTTTAAGATCACAAACTATCTAAGAATCCATACATATGAAGCTATTTAGCATACTATAACTAGTACCTAAACTATGGATATCCTATAATTCCAATGAAAAGAGTACTAATTATGTATATCAAGTTTTAGAGCATATCATAAGAATGAATAGTCTAAATTCCTAAAGCTAATGACCACTTATACATGAGCAAAATGTGGTTGCATCCTCATCCTAGATGGATGAGTAGCTACTCATGAATAGCATGCAAAACATGCCTATATCTAACCTAAAATTCTTTTCCTAAGCAAAACTCTCTCTCTCTCTCGATGTGTCACTCACCAAGGAGAATAATAAACCCAAACCAGCCACAATCCAAGAAAGATGACATCCAAGAAATATAACCCTTCAACACATTCAAACGAGAGAGCCTCCAAAATCTCCAATATGTCCCAACAGGCTCCCCTTTTATTGCATTCCAAGACATCTTTCCAAGAGAGAGAGAGAGACCCGCCTAACATGTAAATCATGTTCTTTTCAAGAAAGAACTCCTCAAGTATCCAAAACATCTCTTTTTATTGTAAGAATGCTTTCTATAAATAACTATTCTCCTTGGCTCCTTAGATAACATATCCTTCTTCTTATAAAACCAAGTAAGCTTCCTTTCCAAAATAACACTTTATTTCCTTCTAGAATAATGCAAGTTTCCTCTTTTCAAAAGTTGTCCTCTCCTCATCTATCTTCTATGAATGCCATTTGAGCTAGCTTCCGGATAACATATTTCTTCCTCTCTTATCCTCTCCAACTAGTAGCCTATCATGTCTCTCCCAAAAGCAGCCAAGAGAGAGATTTATTTATTCTTATATATATATATATATATATATATATATATATATATATATGAATCTTTGTCTATCCTACATAAGGACAAGTCTCCTTCAAAATAGAAACCATCTTTTTGTCCCCAAAATAGTACGTTATCAACTTCCCACTCTTTCTAAAATTCAAAATATCTCTTCAACTTTTTATATCAAAGACATGTTGCTCTTATGGGAATCCTTTCTATTTAAGTGAAGTCTCCTTTTAAGAAAACCTCATGCATTCTTAACAAACATTCTTGTGCTTCTAATGTTGCACTATCTTTCTTAAAATAAAAACACATCTTTCCTTTGTACCCAAATGAAACATGTTATCTCATGTGGGACATTTATGCATTTGAGATAGTGAGAGAGATATGGTAAGTAAAATGCAGGTGGGCCCATCTTGTGTGGCTCTTCTGAATTCAGACAAGAGTATGATGTGTGGATTCTATTATAGCTTTCATGGCTTCAAGCAGAAGCCATGTAGGGTGATGAGTGCATGCATGCATGCTTGGAAATTTTCCATGTTTGCATATAATAATGGAAACTCATCTTGCATGGATAAAAGTGATCATATGCATGGGATTTTTGACTAGTCTAAAAGTGATTGGACAACCCCAATGCACTTTGAACTCTTTTGCTATTGGTTTTCATAATGTAGGCATGAGGTTTTTCTTGGATGATGGACTTTCTTATTTTTAGAGTCTTGAATAGTAGAAGATGCACAATTTGCTCCATTTAACCCTAATCTTGCAAAATGCAAAGTAAACTTTACTTAATAATGAATTTATTTAATTTAGGATTTGAAAATGCAATTTTTAAGGACATTAATTATAATAATCATTTGTGTATCTCCACCCTTTTGAGGTGGATCTATAGGTCCCATGAGGATACAATCTAGGTCCCTCTTGGATATTAGTGGGAAAATGATTCAGTAATCTGATTGGGAGCATTGTAATCCCATAAGATTTCTATTTTTGACTCCTAAGGAGTTGGATGATGGTTCTAGATAAAATTAATTGGGATTCTATGTAAGATGAGCATGAGATGGTCCTTAGATGAGTACTCATGACCAATTGGTGAACATACATATCACGATGCCAAAGGGCATGAGATAATGATCAGTTGAAGAGTTGGTATAGTGGTTTTTACTGAGCGATTATTTTTAGCTTTTGATAATCATTAGTTATATGACTTATGGAACGTGATTATCTGCTTATGTGAAGTGGTGATATATGAATACTTGTCAATATCTGTAAATGCACAACATAGAAGGATTAAGGTAAGATAGTTGTAAGATTTTATTGCATTGAAAACATAAATTTTAAAAGCATGTGCATGTTGGATGCCATGGCTTTTGCATTTGTGGTCTAGGTTTATCAACTTAGTATGGTGTATAGACAAACAAAAATAAACATACAGATTCATTGTAAAAGGCGTAGGGCTAAGAAGAATCAGACCTCGTCTACCCTTTTAGGAGACAACATGAGGAGTTGCTAAGTTATAATTTACTTCTATATATGAAAATACCATTCATGTATTATGCCACAAGATACCAAGACATTTATTTCAATATATGAATATCTTGAGTAATTATGTTAGTTGAGCTTGTGAGAAATATCAACCAGCATAAATGTGAGCTTATTTTTTTAAAAGGCATGTTTTTTTAAAGAAAAAGCACTCGGGCTTTTAGAAAATGTTTTTGTAAGGAATTTTTTTTCCCCAATGTTTTGTATTTGTAAAATGTAATTTCAAAAACAAGGATATCCCTATTATGATCAACAAAAATTTGTAATAAATCGTGATTTAAAAATCTAGGTCACCACAGCCAAATGGACAAATATGCTTAGATAATCGTGGTAAGATCATCAAGAGAATATCATAAGAGAACAAAAAAGTTCATAGAGTTTAAACTATGGGAAGGGCGTGTAGATTGTAATCACGTGCTTTGTCCATGCTCAAGATGTGGAAATATGAGAAAAGTATTTGTAAGAAAGTTGAGATAATGTTCGTGCTTCAATAGAGTTGATGAAAGTTATTGCCCCTAGATCTATCATGGAGAAGTACTACCTCATGGGACCTTAACAAAGGTTGGAAAGATGTGAATATGAAGACATTGTAGATACTACAACTACACGGATGTTTCAAGATGCATATGGTGACTTTCAGGATGACCATGAACAATTTCAAACTACATTGGAGGAGGCCGATGGCTTGTTGTACCTTGGGTGTATAGGTTATACTAGGTTATATGCGCTGGTAGGACTATACAACATGAAATTGCAATTTAGTATTTTAAATCAAGGTTTATTAAAAATTCTATTGAAGGAGAACACATTAGTAAGGTCCACATGGGAGACAAAGAAAACCATGATTGCACTAGGGTTGAAATGTGAGAAGATACATGTTGCCTCAACAACTGCATCTTGTATAGGAAGAAGTGGAAGGATAAAAAATACATGCCAACTTGTAGATAATCATTATGGAAATCGAAGAAGAATTCAATTGAGTAGGTGAAAGATGTGCCTTCAAAGTTCCTATATTCCCCCTATTCTAAGGTTCAAAAGAGTGTTTCATATTATGAAGATGGAAAGAAAACTAGTATGTCATGCTAAGGAGAGGGTAGTTATTAACTATTTATGCCATCCAACACATAGCCCAGTGTCAAAGCAAACAGACTTCATTTGGCTTGATTCTGAAAAATAATAGATAAACCTATGACTTGCAATATCTACAAATAAGATTAATTCTCATGGATCTAAGAGAAATAGGTACAACAACGTCTCACCACTGATATCCATGAAGAGGAAGTTCATGATGTTAATTAAGTTGATATCGAGTTCCAAGTAACCAGGGAATGACATTAACATATACTTGGTTCTATCGATTGACAATCTTACGACACTCTGGTATATAGGTGTTGAAGCTTACGATGAATACAAATAAGAGTCTTTTGCCCTAAAGGTTATACTATTGTGCATGGTAAATGACTTCCCTGTGCATGGTAATTAGAAGAAATGCATCGTGAAGGGATACAATGCTTATCTGATCTGCAATAACCAAATGTGTGCATTATGGGTTAAACATGGTAGGAAAATGACATTCCTAGGCCATAGAAGAGGATGGCATAGAAACCATCCATACCATCTTTAAAAAGTGAAAATTTAATGGTAGCATAGAGAAAAGGACATCTCCTAAGATGTTGATTGATTGACAAGTATTAGAAAAGGTTGTAAACCTTAATTTCTCACGGGAGAAGAAGAAAGCAACTAAAATGTATAAGTGACAACCACTCTACAAGTTGTTGTAAGAAGAAGTTTATATATTTTTTAATTTGAGTATTGCAAATCCTCACATGTGCAGCATGTGCTTGTTGTCATGCTCATTGAGAGCTTGACTGGTACCTTGCTTGACATAGTGAGAAAAATAAAGGATTGACTTGTAGCATGAACGTATCTTATGAAGATGGGTTTGAAGAGAAGGTTGCATTAATAGGATAGGGGCAACTAGGGAACTTACTTGCTTAAAGCAAATTATATGCTCTATTGGAAGAGAGAAGAATAGTATGTATAACCATATTGGAGGTCAAAGTCCTAGACGTGTAATCTATAAACTTTAGAAACATTATCTACATGGAAAAGATGAAACTGTTAGGGATAAAGTCATGAGAATATCATGCCTTGATGTAACAATTCTTGCATGTAGTAATACGTTTAGTACTATAGGATAAAGTTAGAGGATTTATTACAAATTTTTGCTACTTCTTCAAGGCTTTGTGCAACAAGGTGGTGGATGTCTCAAAATTATAAGAAATCCAAGACCATCTATTGAAAATTTACAATCTTCCCTCCATACATCTCTGGTATGATGGTTCACTTAGTAGTGCACCTCATTGATGAGGTTAGACTTTGTGTTCCAGTTTATTTTGCAATAGATGTACCTATTTGATGCATGAAAGTATTAAAAGGGTATGTATAAAATCACAATTGGTCAAAGGGGCAAAGGGGTGTATCACTAAATGTTACTTTGCAGAAGAAGTATTGTAGTTTTGCATAGATTATTTATTAGTAGTGGGTGCCAATGGAATCCTGAGAAAGAAATAATCAAGTGGATCTTATCCAAAAGTTGGTGAACCTCTTTCGAGTTCTCATGTACCGACCATTGAAATTAAAGAATGGGACCACACTCACCTTTGTGTTTCGCAAAACAATGTTGATGAAGTTCAACCATACATGTTGGTTTTATATTTTTCTTTGTTTTATGTGGAAATTAAGGATAATAAGTTGCTTTACATCTCTTCCTTGCAACCAGCACATGGAGTTCTAGCAAGGCCAGGTATTCAAGAGATGTAAAGAAATAGACATAGCTACAACATGTGCACTATTGTACCTTCACTATTTGGCTTCATCAAAAGGTAAGATGAATATATTTATCATTATTTTATTATTAATTTGCATACTTATACTAGTTTATTATATATAACAAACATCCCACTTAATATATAGGAGTTTAATATCAATGAGATGTTCTTGGTCACATTATATTTGAATCTTTGGGTTGGATGGGAATGGGACCTTGATTAGAAGTAATAAATTATATTGGATATGCCATCAATGGTTATTACTTTTACACAAAAGACCATGATAACTTAAGAGTTTAATAGAATAGCGAGGTCATCTTAGTTGCCATTGCTACTTTCTTCTCTACTTCAAAGGACAACAACCCAATTATCAGGAATGATACTTATTACAAGTTTATATGAGAGATATGAGATTTGGATTATGCTTGTAAAATTATGATTGAGTTTAAGTACAATTGGGTAGAACACAACAAATATAGCATCAAAACTAATATCCTTGCGTTGACATTGGTTGCCCTCAATAGGATAGGTTATAAAAATGATCAGTTTATTTTGGCATCTTAAGCAAAATAGGTATTTTATATACAAGACAGACATGATACGAGATAGCCAACTATTTTATCAATCTCCCTAATGGACTTTTATGAAGAAGATGACCTATGTGATACTGTAATAGATTAGCTTTGTATTACTAAAACAATGTCATCAATTGATGTAATTGTGAGAATGAGAAGGATTGTGTGCATGATATTGGTTTTGAGGATGCTTGGCTTGGAAACAATTTATATTGGGGGGCAAATTAAAATGTAATAATTTGACATGTGTAAATGAAGGATGGTTAGGAGTTATTTGAATTATTTTGTTCTTATGTTATTTTTATTTAGGTATGTGCTATTTTTTAATAGCAATTATATATATATTTACATATCTGTACTATGATGTAGGTATATCAAGAATAGGCCAATCCAAGAAGTCCAGTTGAAGATTTTGTAACTTTTTTTGAAGAACTAATAAGATGGTTATAAAAAATAGTGTCAAAAAATTAAAAAAAGATGGCTTTTAATAACATCTTAGAAAGCATGGATCTATAAGATGATTTTCAAGAATCGTCTTAGGAAAAATGGTTTATAGAGATAATTCTGAAAACCATCTTAGAGAACCATGTTTTTAAGGCCATTTTCAAAACTATCTTAGAAAAATAGTTTAAAAAATCTAATATAAATACCCAACCATTAATTTTCATAGCCCCTTACTTTCCATCTAGCCATCCCCAACCCCCCCCCCTCCTCTCCATCGAGATTGCATTGGCAAAATATAACCTACACAGACACATCTCTCTCTACCTTCTCTTTCATTGATGACTGCTAAGATCAATGTTGATGCCCTTTCTCTCCTACTGTAGGAGGCCTACTAAAGAGTTTTTCTCAGTTTTCCATTGAGACATGGACAGACAATGATTGTAATTCCCTTATCCGGTAATGACCAACCAAAGCTCCAAGCCCCACCTCCTTTTTGGTGACCAGAAAGAAGGCAATGAGGGCCTTTGGTAGAAAATGCATTCGATTTTAAGAAAAATGAGAAAAATAGGTAAGAATCCTACAAAATTATTCAATGCCAAAAATCCTCTTTGATCATGATATATTGTGAAACTAGTGACTGTAAAAGCAATGACTATAAGAGACACTCCTTCATGATATACGGTTACCTCTCCTTATAATAGAACCAGTCAAAAGGCTACCTTTCATCCTTTTTGAAAAAGAGAATAAGGGCATACCAAGTTAATCAACTACTATTGTAAAATGTGCTTATGACATGTACTTGATAAATCCAACATATGTTATAATAACCTATTAATTTATTCCCTTTTAGAAATGAGCCAGCCTTGTAAGGGAGATTCTACCATTGATTGAACCATAGTAGGATTACAAATAGTGACCTTTTTGGAAGTAGCATGACATCATTATTTTATTAAACACTTTAGGTGGTCAAAATCAAGTCTCTCACACAACAAGTTATTAAATCAAGGTTAAAAACCAAAAGACTTAGGTATGGTAGAGACTGAGGGCCACTACATGCAATGTTCTTATATAATTTTCAGTTATTAGCTTTCTGTTAGTTCAAGTTAATCACCATTTCTTAGTAACATTATAAAGGACTTGGGAAAGCTTCTTCAATTGTCTTTGTTTGAGAGAAGTGACTGCATTAGGATCTTATAGATACTCAGAATCTTTGTTAAGTTTGAAACTTCTCAATTGAACACCAATTTATTCAAGTAACATCCTATGATTCATTGTGCATGTTATCAAGTTGTTCAACTTGAGGTTATAAGCTTTGATGTTTGTCAGCCAATAATCTTGAATTTCTAATTCTTTTGGTTTTTGATATCCATTCTACTGGATCAATTCAGATGTAAGGTCTGAGAACTTCCATTAGCTTATTTATTAATCATAGAAGCACAGTGAAAACTTTTAAGAACCATGCAATGGGTAATTTTTATGGAGTAGTTATTTAAAGTGTAGATTAAGCTTGAAGCTCAATTTTGAGTTTTGTCTTGGAATATTGCAATTAATAAGCATATATCTCACATTTATGGACAACAAATGAAGTTAGCATACTTGTAATGGGGACGAGATGTTGAAAGTCCATAAGCACCGATATTTTCTTATATTTCCTTTAATAAAGTTACCTACCATGCTCTCGTGCTTAAGTTGTCCTCTACATAGAGATGTAACTAAATTTACATCTAACCACTACTATGACTATGTTTTTATTATGAGCTTTCATCATTGTTTAAATAATTTATAATTGAATACAATGAAAATAGGCAAAAATCATCTCCTTTTTACCATCATCATTATATTAACTTCATTTCAAGTTTATGGGTTCCAACGTTTTTCTCTTTTACATTGGCATCTCTGAATTGAATGATTATAATTTGTTCAAGCTCTTTGAATTGTATATGTTGCTTTCTTTTGCTAGTAGATGTGAGTTTGTGTTGATAATCCGTGGTAGAACCTATAATAGATTAACATATGTGGATAATCATGTTTTGTATGTGGTATAAAACATTGAAATGTATGTACATGTTTACACATGGAACATGACGAAAATCATGAATATGAAGAACAACAAAACCTGAGTAGCCCTCATAAGTGAAATGGTAGATGGAGAGCAACAATGGAAAAATTATTTTGAGAAATTCAAAGAGAATATAAGAGACTATTTTATGCTTAGGAATGATGAACGATCTATATGTAAGGATTGTAAGGTGATACCTAGTGAGAGTTTAACCTCACAATATAGGTTAATGGTTATGGATATTCATATCAAAAGATGGAGTAAAAGAATTGAGCTTAATACACATCCAAAAGCTAAGTGGTGGAACTTAAAAAGGAGAGAAAATGACCTCATTCAAAAATAAGTTGATGGTAGAAGGAAATTGGAATTATGAAATAGAAGTAAATACCATGTGGACTAATATGGCTAAGTCCATTATGAAAGTGGCAAAAGATTTCTTAGGAGTATGTAAAGGTAAAAGGCTATTAACAAAGGAAACATGGTGGTGGAATGAAACAGTGCAAAAAGCTATTAAAGAAAAACAAGTGCATTTTAAAGCATGGAAGAAGATTAGAAATAATGAAAACTATGAACAATATAAGAATGCTAAAAATGTTGCTAAGAGAATAGTAAGTGAGGCTAAACTTAAAGCATATGATGAGCTCTATAATAGACTAGGAACAAGAGAAGGTGAGAAAGATGTGTTTAAACTTGCACAAGTAAGAGAACATAAGGGTAAGGACTTAGAGAATGTTAGGTGCATTAGAAGCGATGATCAAAGGGTATTAGTCAAAGATGATGAGATCAAACAAAGGTGGGAAATATACCTTCAAAAATTGTTAAATGACAATGGCCCTGAGAATATAGGGATTGAAAATACTATAAATTTAAATAACATTGGATATTATAGATATGAACGTAGGATTAGAATACCTGAAGTAAAAGAGGCCTTGAGAAAGATGAAATCAAGAAAGGCCATGGGGCCTGATGGTATACCAATAGAGGTTTGGAAGCATATGGGAGATATTGGGGTAGTTTGGTTGACCAAGTTGTTTAACAAGATTATAAAATAATAAAAAAATGCCTGATGAGTGGAGGAAAAGCTCTATTGTACCAATCTATAAGAATAAAGGAGATATTTAGAGCTACACTAATTATCGACAGATCAAACTTATGAGCCACACCATGAAACTTTTTGAAAGATTGATTGAGAAGAGGCTACGACATGAAACAAGTGTATCAGAGAATCAACTTGGTTTCATGCCTGGGAGGTCTACTACGAAAGCTATTTTCTTACTAAGACAATTAGTAGAGAAATATAGGGAGAGGAGAAAAGACCTCCACGTGGTCTTTATCGACTTAGAGAAAGCTTATGATAGAGTCCTTACAGAGTTAATATGGAGGGTGTTTGGTGGTAAAGGGGTTTCTCAGGGGTATATAGACATAATTAAAGATATGTATGAGGGGCGGTTACAAATGTTAAGACCACTAGTGGCGTGATTGGTGATTTTCCTATCACTGTAGGATTGCACCAAGGATTGGCATTGAGTCCATACCTTTTCACATTAGTTATAGATGAGTTAACAAAACATCTACATGAGGAGATTCCCTGGTGCATGCTATTTATAGACGATATAGTCCTACTTGATGAGATAAGGGAGGGTGTAAACATAAAGCTAGAGTTATGGAGAGAAGCATTAGAAGCTGAAGGATTTAAAATTAATCGAGCTAAGATAGAATATATGGAATGTAATTTTAGCAAGGTGAGTAGGAGTGGAACACCAGTCAAGATTGCTAACCAAGAGGTCTTTGTGAAAGACCACTTTCGATACTTAGGATCATTGATCCATGAGAGTGGAGAGATTGAGAGGGAGGTTACCCAGAGAATCCAAGCAGGTTGGAACAAATGGAGATGTGCATCGGGTGTTTTATGTGATCGGCAGGTGCCACTCAAACTAAAGGAAAAATTCTATAGGATGGCTATAAGGCCGGCCATGCTCTATGGATGAGAGTATTGGGCAGTTAAGGAACATCATACTCATAGGATGAGTGTCCCAGAAATGAGGATGTTGAGATGGATGAGTGGTAAGACAAGAAAGGATAGAATTAGAAATGAAAATATCAGGGGAAATTTAGGGGTAGCACCAATAGGTAACAAGATGAGGGAGATTAGACTTAGATGGTTTGGACATGTTCAAAGGAGACTAACAACGACACTAGCTAGAAGGAGTGAGGCAATACAAGTAGAAGGTTCTAAAAGGGCAAGGGGAAGACCCAAAAGAACGTGGATAGAAGTGGTGAGGAAAAATTCAAGAACTTTGGGACTAATTGAAGCCATGGTATTTAATAGAGTGGAATAAGGGGCAAGAGACAGGTAACGATAGCCCCTAATACTAGTTTCTTTTATGCACAATAAGAAGCATGGTGCCTATTACGTGTGATGATTGGAGATATGTATCACCAATAATCAAAGATTCTACATGAGTGAGGGCCAAGATATGTAAATGCTCTTTATAATACTATGTGTACCATAATCATCTTATTATTTCTAAATAGAGTAACATGTTTGTTTCTACTTTGTACTCTACCATTCATGTATCTGATAAAAAGAAGAATCATGCTTTGCAAGAAGCTTGTACAAAGTGGAGAAAATAGAAGAGCTACCTTGCTAGCAACTAGATAGTTGCATTTGTAGATAATCCTTTGAGGATGTATAAAGTCCTTGAACTATACTCCAACATCATTGACCAAGATACAAAAAATGAATTTGTATAGTGCCACTTGTCTCATGAATTTAAGGTATTTGTGATGATTCGAGTTTTTCAACAACATTTCCAAGTCTTTTTCAAAAGTCTGGATCCTTAGTTTTTAAAAATTCTTTTTTGAAAACAAATGATGGAAACATTTGTTTGAGGGAAGATTTTTCTAATAAAATTCACGAATTTCATCTCAATAAAATAAAACATGTTTTAAGAATTTTGAATTGTCAAAATATTTATTTAAATGAATTAAATCATATCTTTGAAAATTTCTAGGATTCATCCAGTCACAGCTCACAATCCAACTGTATAATGATATATACATACATGTCCATAGTCCTGCACTATCTACATCCTCATCCAAATTTTCTTCTATTTCGAGATGATTTTCATTCTAACCAAAATCTTCTAACATGAGATACTATAAACAATTATAGTATCTCAACAAGATTTGCATTTGTGTTTGTAGTCTTAACATCAAATTCAATAGTTGATGTAATCCTAATATAAGTGGAATTCCAAGTCATTTATAAAATAGTTCTAAAGAGCACATGCATTTGTGGATATTTAACATATGATCATATGCTATAAGCAAATATAACATAAGAAAGGCATTCGTTTTAATTATTCAATGTCAAATCCACAATACACTATTAGTTCCAAAAGTACTTCAAATCAGAAGATGTACAAATACATCTGAAGATCAATCGATTTCATATATAACTTATATTGAACATATGGATTTGAATATGAAATGCATTCCATAAGGAAAAATTCTTTTCAAATCTATAATAGATTATTACTTAATTCATCAAAACATGTAAAAAGCAGACCCAGTGCATGAAGCTCTCGCTTATGTGGGGTCTAAAGAAGGAGCAGACCACAAGGGTCAATAGTACATGGCCCTACCTTGCATTTTTGCAAGAGGCTATTTTCATGCCTTGAACCCATGACTTCAAGGTCATATGAGAACAACTCTACCATTGCTCCAAGGCTCCCCATCATAAAATGATAATCCATTCAAAATCCAAATGTATAGAAAACTTAACAATGATATGATGATTTCTGAAATCTAGTTGAGTTGTCCTTTAACTTTTAATACATGAATCACATATCTAATCCAAATTGTAGACTATACTCTAATTACACATTAAAAACTAGATGGAATTAAAAACCCAACTATAATTCAAAGTCTAATATGAGCATCTCTTATCTGGATCACTCATTAACATAAATTCTTCATTATAAATGTACATTAACATAGATTGTGCACCTACCATCACCGATCAACAATTCAGATCTATGTGTGCATTCATAAATTTCAATCAAAACCACAAATGTGCATATGGTTTTCTAATCTAATATGAATGAAAATCCAAAAATTTAGACATATATAATAGTATAAATCAATATTGAGATTGATCTAACCCTTGATTCATTACAGATTGATCTTTGATCACAGATCAAAGAATAATTTTCATAAGATCTCAATCGTTAAGGTCCCTAATTTAATTTTCTAGCCATATATCAATGCTAGAAGTTCAGATCTATATAGTTTGTTTTTTATCAACGGTCTAGGTAAATGTCCATGCCTCTGCAATCACATAATTGGGCAATGAGAGGTTGTCGGTTTCATGTATCAATGATTCTAACCACTGATCAAGGTCCAATCAAGTTTTTTTTTTACCACAAATCATCACCAATCGGGTTTTGAATAGTTGAATTGGACTTTGTATAGTTAACACACCTTTAATCTATTGTTGTTATCACATATCATTATTAATATGAAACTAATGTTATTAGGTTCATAGATCTACTATCTGATCATATTTTTAACATTCAAATTTATATATCTAAGATTTACATTCATGCACCAAATTAAGATAAAAATTTTAGCAGTTGGATGATATTTGATTGGACATCGTTGACATAAGTTTGTAGATCAAGTGACAAGGATTCCAAATATGTAATTTTAAAGTTTTTATAGTCACCAAAATCTAGTCATCATTACCGAAGAAGCCAAAGTGGTCATTACCGATGACTATAGAAAGTTATGAAAATGTTTAAATTTTGAAAAGAACTTGGGGATACAAAGATCCATAGTTTACCTTAGTTACCACTAAATTTGGAGGTGTTTCATCATTGTTTAATGCTAAAAATGATGAAAAGCCATTACAGTTGCCGAAAAATTACAATCATCAAAGAAACCATTTTCTTGAAAATTTCCTATGAAATCTTAGGCAATCATCCAATAAAAAGAAGGGTTTTGTTCTTGGTGTAGAGAAGAATGATATGAATGGTTCATATGTCCAATTGAAGTAGTATTTCTCAATATGTGAATAGTATCCTATACTTTTCCCTGCTACTTCAATGTTCCTCTTTTTGGAGAATTAGACAAATAAAGAAGAGGAAGCAGAAGGTTGTGGACAAAATTGTTGGGTAGTTGTTAAGTGTTCATTTTTGGCTAAAATACCCCTAATTTAGTGTTTAATTAGAGCATTTAGGCCATTAATTTTAAGATTTTACATAAAATATTTCATTTTAGCTTTGATTGACCATCCAACTGTTGAATTGTAAAATTTAGTGGTTAGATGATTATTAAAGCTAATGAATGGTTTAGATTGTGCTAATTGGGTCCTGTGCATTGCAGATCAGTCAACTCAGGTGTGGACGCTCCAGATCGAAGCAAGGATATTAGATGAGGATGATGAAGTTGCATGGAAAAAGAAGACTTTGAAGAGTCTTAGGACAGGACAAAGTTGAAGACTTGTAGAGTTCTAACAAATCTAGACTTCTAGTGGACCCCTCTCTCTCTCATCTTTCCTTTCCACTTATCTCTCTCTCTCTCTCTCTCTCTCTCTCTCTCTCTCTCTCTCTCTCTCTCTCTCTCTCTCTCTCTCTTCTATTGTTCTCTTATCTCTCCATCTCCCACGTTTTTCTCATCTCACATCTCTCTCTCTTATCTCTTTCTCTCTCTCTCTTTTCTCTCTTTTCCCTCTCTTATTCACGTTTCTCCCTCCATATCCCACTCTCTCACGTTTCTCTCTATCAAATTTCTTCATATACCCCCTCTTCTCTCTAGACCCCGTTGTTCTTCAACCCATAGTTTTATCTCTCTTTCTCTCCCAGCTCTCTCACTCTTGTTTCCCCACTGGCCGGCCATTGGTGCGTGACACACTAAGTAGGCCTGGCCTTTTCTCCCTCTCCCTCTCCCTCTCCTTCTCCACTCCCTCTTTCCTGCTTACTCTCTCTCTACTTCTCTTCTCTCTGTGTCATCACTGGTGCATCGCCCCTCTACCACTCGAAACCCCGACCACCTACCTGAAGCAGATGGTCTGGTTTGCACGTCTTCACTGGTCAGATTGCCCTGTCGCTCTAGCCAACCCAGGGAGGAAAAGCCCAAATTAGGTTTTCCTCACTCTCTTCTCCTCTCCCTTTCCCTCTTTTCCTCTCCTCCTTCTTCCTCTTTCCTTCTTCTCTTTTCTCCTCCTTCCCCACCATCTTCCTTTGTCAGGTTTCCTGGGTTTTTTTTCTTAAACCTAGATTTTCATCGAAATTCCAATTTTGCCCTTGTTTATTTAAATAAATCTCATTTCTGTTCTTTCTAGTTAATTCCATATGTGTCCCCAATTTAATTCCATCTGTGTCCCTGACTATTCCGGTTCTGGTTTATCTTTATTATGCTTATCCAGGAATAGATTAATCAAGATAGATCTATTAAGGTCTAACCCAATCAACGGGTTAGCTTAACCAATCAAAATCTTCAATTCCTCATCTGTTTATCTTCTGATTTCAAATTAATTTTACAGATTCATGGTGAGGACATCCATTGTCATGATTAATGTCTCTAATCTTTAATCTGAACCCCAAAAAGTGATCTAAACCGTCCAATGCTCAAAATTCTTATTTAGGCCAGATCTCTTATAATTTATGAAATCTACCTAATGCATCTGGTGGATCATCAATCAGGAGTACTAGGAATATTTTGATGGAGTTTGATCAAAGTTCATATGCTCAGATCTGAAGAAATTGACAATAACCAGTCTAGGGAAGTAGAATTTTCTTGTTTCTTTAGTTAATTTCTGTTATTCTTGAGTTGAACTTCTGTAATTCTCATTGATAAATTATATCTAAAGTCTGAGACTTTTTTTGTATGTGCAATTTTATCAATTAATTGAATTTTACATAATTAAATTTTATTTAAAAACTCCAAAATTCTAAAGCGAGTCCCTGTGAGTTTGACCTGTATTTGCATAGCTATACTACAATAGCCCGTGCACTTGCAAAAAACATCAACAAGTTTTTGGCGCCGTTACCGGGGACTTGCAAAGGACTTTTTATAAAGTTTTATTAAAAAATAAAATAAAAAAAATAAAAAATATTAGGAATTGCATTTTAGGAATTTTTAGATGCATTTTTCAATTTCTTTTAGTGCATAACCACCTAATTTCTTGAAATTGGTACTTATTTCTAAATTTTCTTTCTTAGGAAATAGGAAAGTAAAGAAAGTTGGCAAGTAAATCTTCATCAACATGAAATTTTCCTTGCTTTCCTAGATTTGGATTTTTTTCTTTTGAGTGAAGCTTGTACTGAGGACCCTTGTAAACTACATTTTCTATTTCCATTTTAAAGGGTTGTATAATACAGGGCAAGTGTGGAATAAGGTGGCCCACACTTGATCTTCATCAGAAACCCATTTTAAGTCTCCTCACTCATTTAAATTCCTAGATTAGGGTTTGCATTTAGAGTAAATGTGCATTGTTTGGTAGTATAAATAATTTAGAATGCATCCTCTTATAATTGTTGCATTTTTAGGGTTTGCGTTAGTTTATCGCTTTTATTTGCATCTTAGGACATGGTTAATGCTTTAAAGTGATATATATTGTGACGGCCCAGGTTTTCTCATGCATTTTTAAATGCAATATCTAATTCCCAAGGCGGGATGCATCCTTATTTGAAAACCATTTTATAAAAACCATGCAAGGCAGTGAAAAATCTTTTGTTTTAAACCCATTTTGAAAACCCCGAGTGTCATTTGCTAACCAAAGTAGTTTTTGAAAAACTTTAGAAATCATAAGTGTTTTCCCCAGATCTATCCAGTCATAGAACACAGTCTAACTGTAAATAAATACAAATACATGTCCAAAGGGTAGAGAGTTTACTCACATGTATATTTGTCTCCTTTGTTTATTCACTTGCTTGAAGCACTAACATAGGCGTCCTCTACTCGTGAATGGAACTATCCTAAAAAATGTTAAGGATAGGGTGAGTATATACTATACTCAGTAGGAGTCTATCACTACTAGTTTTGCAATGCATGCTATGTGTAAAATCATATGCTCTTAAAAACATGTGCATGTTCGAACAATCATGTTCAATATCGATATTAAAAACCACTGTCAAATCAGAATATTGACGACTTAAAGAATAGCATAATCCAAGTCGAAAGTATCATATATCATAAACATAATGATATGAATAAGGTGCTCCACTGAATTCAACTCATGGATATTTGGTATGGTATGGTCGACCAACCTCATGTCATGCCATATGCAATGCAAGTAAATCCACGAAACCATAGGGCCCAAACTATGCCCACGACCTCGCCGCCGTGTGGTCCCCGGGTAACCGTGGACACAACGTCATAGCCTCCATGGGGCATATGACACATCGACCCAGTGTTGTGACACCAATGGTAGCCCCCTATACCACACGCAGTCGACGTAGGGACATGCCCTTTTTGGGCGTCGTACCCATTCCACCTAGTAGTGGTAGAGTCTGGGTGGCCAACTCAGACCCCTCAGCATAGTGCCCACGAACATACTAGCCCAAATCATATAAGATCAAACAAGCGAAAAATCTCCTTTTCAAAACTTGTCCTCTTTGGGTCCCTCACAACTGCCTGGCCCTCACAACTGCCTACCCAGCGTCTTTTGGGCACTCTAGTGTCTTTTGGTAACCCTCAAGGACATGCAATTTTTCAAGAACTCAAAGCTCACAAATCATGCGATATATGCATTTGTTTGCAAAACATATCTATGCATAATGTATATGCAATTATTTGCAAAGCATATCTATGCCAAAACAGATCTATGCATAAAGCATTTATCAGATGTATGCTAAATTAAGTCATGCTAAACAAGTTATATAACTTATACTTAAAACATGCATAAAACAATCATGGCTCTTTTAAAAAGTCTAGTAGCGATAGAGCACCTACCTCAAAGTCTCCTAGAGTCGCGTCCTTTATCACTTTAACCCGTCCCTGGGTCTCATTTATAAACTCCTGGGTATGAATGGATACAAGGAGTCCTTATTAGTTTCATTCTATTTAGATCGCTAGATCTGCCTATTGGGTCCATGGTCCTTGCCTAATTCATTCGCCAGGCTGGATCCTATGATGTGGATCTACTATTCCATAGCTAACTCTATAAATTGTCCCATAATCTTAACTTTATAGTCTTATTGGGTCTGTGTGTCCCAGTTCCCAGGACACCCGTGTATCCTGGTTGAACCGCGACCACCTTACATGCGTGCGCGCCCAAAGGCCGTGCCAGGGACTGCATTTTGCATGTGTATATGCATGCTCAAGCGACGTGCTATGACGCGCATCATCGCACGGACGCACCTTGTAGCATGGTGTGTCTCATCTCCCAAGGCACCCCGTGCATCATGGTCGAGCCAGGACCCGTGCCCTATGTCACACGTACCTGAAGCCTGCACCTAGGACAGTGTACACACTGTTGTACACCTGGAACCCCTCCCAGGGACCCAGTCCCAGGTGCACGTACAGCATGGCGTCCCTGGGACGTCGTGTTTGTGCACAGCCGGCTAGAACCGGTCTTGGGGTGTTTTCCAGCCAGGAACCTGGCTGGAAATGGCTGGGGAAGGACCAGATCCAACGTGGATTTGCCTTAGGGAAAGCAAAACAGAGAGGGAGTGGAGAAAATCGGCTTACTTGGGTCGCTTGGGGACTCCCATCCCCGGTGGTGGAACCCCGTTTCATTCCAAACCTCTTGCTCGCCGAAAAATGCAAAAAGATGGGTTTCCGGTTTTTGCCGAAAACCCCAGTCTCAAATGACTGGAAAAACGCGATTTGAAGAGGGGGGAGATGGGGTTTTTATAGAGGAGTGAAAGGCGGTGCCCCTCAATGGCAGTGCCGCCATTTCCCCTGGTGTATTCTAGAGAAATCGGGAAAAACTAGTTTCTGGAAGCGTTTAGAGGTTGAAGACGATAGGGGGTGCCGTTATCAAAACGGTCCCCTGCGTTTTTCGTCCTTTTTCGGTTTTTCGTTTTTCTGTTTAATTTTCAGAAATACCCCTATCTTTAAATGGTTGTAATTTCTTCATACGAACTTTGTTTTGGGTGATTTTTGAGGCGTTGGATTCCATTTTTCGCGTAGAATCTAATGGTACTAAGTTTCCTTACAAATTCCTTCATTTACTATTTTAAATAAAGTCAAACATTCTACACAGTTTATTTCCCATAGGATGACCAATTTTTGTTAAAAATTGCGTAAATTGCTCGAGCGTTACATTATTACCCCCTTAAAAGAATTTCATCCTTGAAATTCCATAAATTATCATCTTCAAGGTATTTTGTCTCTTAGATAACTTCTTGGTGTATGCATTCTCCTATTAAGAATCATATTTAGGCTCAACCTCACTTTACCATTTTTATTGTTCCTTCTATAAGGCTTGACTTATAAGGGCCACTTTCGCTGCGTACTCTGATGCATACTCCCATACATGCCAGTTTAACAACACCGGTTTCTAGCTAAAATTCCTCTATCTTGAAATCCTTAGATGCCTATACCTTTCTCATTATATATAAGATAGTCTCCTCGTAGGGTCATGCTTCTTTATTAATGTATAAATTACTCCATACTTCTTTGAGATCATATGATCTTATTTCTCATATTTTGAATATCATAGGATAATCCCTTTCATTTAGTGATCTCTTTCATCATCCACAAATCCAAAAAATTTACCTTCTTTCTATTGTGTCTAACTTTGCTTCTTACCTTTTATTTGTCTCCAAGATATTTCAATAACTGATATGGTATCATGTGCTCTACAACCAAACTCTTACTTAACTTTGAATTTCAACTGTCTGTCGTTTTCCATATGTGACTTGATTTCCTTGACCAAGGTTACATTCAAAATAAAATCATGAAAGCCAATTAGTATCATCTTCCATTGAGGACCTTATCATATACTGAAAGTAAAATGTCCTAACTCTATATCCAGTTTCATAATTATTGAATTCATTAAACGCTTTTCTCCATGAAGATTTTATCCAAACTCATGTCAAATGTTAGTGGTCGATTTTTCATTATCGGTCAAATGTTCTCGTCCAGAGGCCTTATCTCAATATTCACATCAATTTGTCATTAGGATTTTCAATAATGTTCCCATTTATGCAAAAAGTCTCTTATTCATAACCGAGTACCCTTATATGGTCGAATCCTTTGTCATCATCCTCTTTATCCTTTCTTTTTTTGATGGTTTCCTCTGTAACCATTCAAACCAAAAGTTCTATACTCAATCTAGTAGAGTTAGTCCTTAGGAAATTCTGTCAATTGATTTTTCATACTTGGTATATGCTCATAACAACTAACTATTTGTCTTAAAGGCAACGTAACATTAAATCTTCACCTTATAGTGTGCTAGCCATCTCACCTTTTCTCCTTCCATCCCCTATGTCAATATATTATGCAATCTTTTATCAAGGCTTTATTGTCAATCATGCAGTCTGTATTGTTAGGAGGTATCCTCATAAGTAGTGAATTTCTCAATTCCTCAAAGTTTATCCTTCAAGTGCCTCCTCATACTTAGCTTATAGTAGTAGTTCTCACTCAATAACTACTACATCAAGTTATGCTGAAGCCATTAAATCATCAAATTTGAAAAACACTTAGGTAGGCATAAAATATTTTCTTAGACATAGAAAGACTTTATTTGATTACCTATTGATCTCTTTCCAGATATATCTTTGTCATAAGCTCAAGGGTCTCTAAAGTGATCGGTACTTATCTACCTTTCTTTTCAATCCAAGTCAGTAGCATCTTTTAGACCCACAGTGATTTCTATGGTTTGTCATGGTATCTATTTAGGTGTGGAAAAATATGTCTCACTGGTGGAGATCACTCCTTATTTTTGCTTCTGTCTCAATTGTTACTGTATTTATTGTACTTGCAGCTCCTCCATGATGTGGCCTAATCAACTGATCTCATACCCTCAACTGACTTAGTCTATCAAGTAACTTCTTTTAGGTAAAACTCATGGCCAAATACTTATAATATCCCTCTGAGTATATAACTTCGACTACTAACTCATAGATACTGACATACTTGATTAATTAGGGTGGGATACCTTTATTTAGTCAATAGTGCTCTAAAGATAATGACTAAATAATGGTCTTAAGATATTTGCTCTTCCAATCTATGATAGCAAGGCCTCAATTTGATCCTTGATGATACCCTACTTACTGAATGGACAAGTCACTGTCCAGGCTTAATTTCTTTTTCAATATACTTTATTGGCAAGGTGGGATATTACCAAATTTTCCTTTTTATGGATTATATCCATTGGTATTCCCCAAAATCTAATGGATCCGATAAGATTCTAATTCTAGTAATTGATATCAAACCATTTGTAGAATTTAATTTCTAGTTGGTCACTATTCCTCTTCGGAAATTCCTTGTCGTATAATCTCCTGATATTCGATATTCTACTCAAAGTCTTAAACCCCATATGCTTTCTCTCTTCTATACTCTTTTATAATAAGATCACCAACACATCTAGTATTATTCCTTTGCATTTGATTGGTTTATCTTCCCACTTGATTCGAGATGAAAGATTTGTATGTATCTTCATAAAGTCATGATTTCCTTCTTTTGAATATTCAATATTCATTGAATACTTATAGGTGCATCTCTATCTCTTTCTCTCTTTTCTTGAAAATCCTCATTTGGTCTACCTGGATCAATGTCTCTATATGCTTTGTTGCATATAATTGATACTTCATCATAAATTGAATGCTTCTCAGAAATTCTAAACTGTCTTAAGATCATTGAAATCCTCAATTGCCTATAGCCTCAATAAAATTCATACAATGTCTTAATAATGGTATTGACGTTTTGGTCATGCTATACTTTTCTTACAAGTTCATGTTAGGATCAATCTATTATTCACAGATCTATCATCCCCAATATTATTGTCAAAATATTTTGGTAACACTGTCTAATATAGTTCCCTATCATATTCGTGTTATATTCCTCATAATATGTCACTTGTATACATCCTCTGATTTGCTCCATAATACTTAAGTAGTTATTATTCGATATCACTTCACTTTTCATGAGACTCCAATTAAGGTTTTAAAAATTGAGCTAAGTCTTTCAGGATATATTCCTTTGTAATCTAGTACGAGTCATAGTCATCTCCTAATATTATCTTGCATTCTCATCCCTCTTAGATTATCATCAAAAATTTCTCAAAGTCTTTCTTTTACATCTCTTATCATACTCATATCATATCCTTATGATAGTGTACTCATATTTTGATATTCTTTATGATGGTAAGATAGCCATCTAGGTTCTTTGATTTTCTCACCTTTGATAAGATTACTTTATTGCAGGTCAGAACTATCTACTAACAAGTTCACTAACATCCTCATTCATCATTCTCATAATATGATCCATACATGAGTTTTTATATTTTCACCACACAATAATCCTTAATCCTTAAGTCGTCTTAGACTAGATTTCATAAGGGTTGCACTATCCTCTGCCCAATTATTTGTTAAACCAAGCTGTGTTCCACCTATTTATTTATGGTGAAATGCCTTGAGCATTAATAGTGTAATCCTCAAATAGAAGTAGTCATCTCTACTACTCCTATTTATCTTACTTCTTCTTGATTTTCTCTATTGTCTATGACCCTTGGACATGCTGGACTGGTTGTGAAAGGATAAAACCTGGGCTCTGATACCAACTGTGACGACCCGGGTTTTCTCATGCATTTTTAAATGCAATATCTAATTCCTAAGGTGGGATGCATCCCTATTTGAAAACCATTTTATAAAAACCATGCAATGCAGCGAAAAATCTTTTGTTTTAAACCCATTTTGAAAATCCCGAGTGTCATTTGCTAACCAAAGTAGTTTTTGAAAAACTTTAGAAATCATAAGTGTTTTCCCAGGTCTATCCAGTCACAGAACACAGTCCAACTGTAAATAAATACAAATACATGTCCAAAGGGTAGAAAGTTTACTCACTTGTATAGTTGTCTCTTTTGTTTATTCACTTGCTCGTAGCACTAACATAGGCGCCCTCTACTTGTGAATGGAACTATCCTGAAAAATGTTAAGGATAGGGTGAGTATATACTATACTCAGTAGGAGTCTATCATTACTAGTTTTGCAATGCATGCTATGTTTAAAATCATATGCTCTTAAAAACATGTGCATGTTCGAACAATCATGTTCAATATCGATATTAAAAACCACTGTCAAACCGGAATACTTACGACTTAAAGAATAACATAATCCAAGTCAAAAGTATCATATATCATAAACATAATGATATGCATAAGATGCTCCACTGAATCCAACTCATGGATATCTGGTATGATATGGTTGACCAATCTCATGTCATGCCATATGCAATGCAAGTAAATCCACGAAACCATAAGGCCCAAACTATGCCCACGACCTCGCCATCGTGTGGTCCCCGGGTACCTAAGGACACAGCATCATAGCCTCCACGAGGCATATGACACATAGACCCAGTGCCGTGACACTAGTGGTAGCCCCCTGTACCACATGCAGTCGACGTAGGGACATGCCCTTTTTAGGCGTGGTACCCATTCCACCTAGTAGTGGTAGAGGCTGGGTGGCCAATCCAGACCCCTCGGCATAGCGCCCATGAGCTTACTAGCCCAAATCATATAAGATCAAACCAGTGAAAAACCTCTTTTTCAAAACCTGTCCTCTTTGGGTCCCTCACAACTGCCTACCCAGCGTCTTTTGGGCACTCCAGTGTCTTTTGGTAACCCTCAAGGACATGCAATTTTTCAAGAACTCAATCCTCACAAATCATGCGATATATGCATTTGTTTGCAAAACATATCTATGCATAATGTATATGCAATTATTTGCAAAACATATCTATGCCAAAACAGATCTATGCATAAAGCATTTATCATATGTATGCTAAATTAAGTCATGCTAAACAAGTTATATAACTTATACTTAAAACATGCATAAAACAATCATGGCTCTTTTAAAAAGTCTAGTAGTGGTAGAGCACCTACCTCAAAGTCTCCTTGAGTCGCGTCCTTTATCACTTTAACTCGTCCCTGGGTCTCATTTATAAACTCCTGGGTATGAATGGATACAAGGAGTCCTTATTAGTTTCATTCTATTTAGATTGCTAGATTTGCCTATTGGGTCCATGGTCCTTGCCTAATTCATTCGCCAAGCTGGATCCTATGATGTGGATCTACTATTCCATAGCTAACTCTGTAAATTGTCCCCTAATCCTAGCTTTATAGTCTTATTGGGTCTGCGTGTCCCAGTTCCTAGGACACTTGTGTATCCTGGTTGAACCGCGACTTCCTTACGTGCATGCATGCCCAAAGGTTGTGCTAAGGACTGTATTTTGCACGCGTATATGCATGCTCAAGCGACGTGCTATGACACGCATCATCGCACGGACGCACCTTGTAGATGGCGCGTCTCAGCTCCTAGGGCACCCCGTGCATCTTGGTCGAGCCAGGACCCGTGCCCTATGTCACGCACACCTGAAGGCCACACCTGGGATAGTGTACGCACTGTCGTACACCTAGAACCCATCACAGGGACCCAGTCCCAGGTGCACGTACAGCATGGCATCCCTGGGACGTCGTGTTCGTGCACAGCTGGCTAGAACCGGTCTTGGGGCTTTTTCTAGCTAGGAACCTGGCTGGAAATGGCTGGGGAAGGACCAGATCCGGCATGGATCTGGCCTGGGGAAAGAAAAACAGAGAGGGATTGGAGAAAATCGGCTTACCTGGGTTGCCTGGGGACGCCCATCGCCGGTGGTGGAACCCCGTTTCATTCCAAACCTCTTGCTCGTTGGAAAACTTGAAGAAAGGGGAAAAACCCTATTGCCAGACCGGAAAGGAGAAAGGGCATGGAGAAAAATGGCAATGGCTGGCTTGACTTGGGCCTGGTCATTGTCGAAAAATGCAGAAAGATGGGTTTTCGGTTTTTGCCGCAAACCGCAGTCTCAAACGACTGGAAAAACGCGATTTGAAGAGGGGGGAGATGGGGTTTTTATAGAGGAGTGAAAGGCAGTGGCCCTCAATGGCGGTGCCACCATTTTCCCTGGTGTACTCTAGAGAAATCAGGAAAAACTGGTTTCTGGGAGGGTCTAGAGGTTGAAGACGACAGGGGGTGCTGTTATCAAAACAGCCCCCTGCGTTTTTCGTCCTTTTTGTTTTTCTGTTTAATTTTCAGAAATACGCTTATCTTTAAATGGCTGTAACTTTTTCATACGAACTCCGTTTTGGGTGATTTTTGAGGCGTTGGATTCCATTTTTCTAATAGAATCTAATGGTACTAAGTTTCCTCACAAATTCCTTCATTTATTATTTTAAATAAAGTCAAACATTCTACACAGTTCATTTCTCATAGAATGACCAATTTTTGTTAAAAATAGCATAAATTGCTCGGGCGTTACATTATTACCCCCTTAAAAGAATTTTGTCCTTGAAATTCCATAAATTATCATCTTCAAGGTGTTTTGTCTCTTAGATAACTTCTTGGTGTATGCATTCTCCTATTAAGAATCATATTTAGGCTCAACCTCACTTTACCATTTTTATTGTTCCTTCTATCAGGCCTGACCTATGAGGGCTGCCTTCCTGTGTACTCTGATGCATATTCCCATACATGCCAGTTTAACAACACCGATTTCTAGCTAAAATTTATCTAATAGAGGCTCGCTCTTCCCTCACCTCCTATTGACATTTGTGAGGTCTAAATGCCTCCTTACACGAGGGTTGTATTAACCACCTTGCGAAGAACCTAACTGGTAAGCAATAATCAAGTCTAAAGGAGAGGAGGAGTGCTAGATTAGGCTAATTAAAAGCATTGTCCCCACACATATTCAAGAAAATCAATATATTGCTTATTAGCCTAAGGTGTTTGACTCTGCCTTTTTGCTTGCATCACATAGAGTTAGAGTTCACATTTAGAAGTAGGACATTTTAGATTAGGAATAGTTCATGCAAGGGCGTCGATCTCAGAACCCTGAGCTACTACCATTAAACCCAGAGATTCAACGCATCCAAAACCAAGGGGAAAGAAACCTCGTTCCTATCCCTATGGCTGAACCACCAATAGAGATTGAGCGCAAGACTATTAGAGATTTTTATGCACCGCTTCAACTTAATGCCCCCTCCTGCATAACATTACCTCTAACTAATGCTGACCACTTTAAGTTAAAGCCGGGAGTAATTCAGTTACTCCCTACTTTTTATGGTCGAGACCGAGAAGACCCATACCTACATATCAAGGAGTTCCTTGACATTTGTGCCACATTTAGGTTCCAAAATGTTTCAGATGATTCGATTAGGCTAAGGATATTCCCATTTTCACTTAAGGACAAAGCCAAGTCATGGCTTAATTCCTTGGAGGTAGGTTCTATACATACATGGGACCAATTGTCTAAGAACTTCCTAAACAAGTTCTTCCCCGTTCACAAAACAAATGCCATGCGTCATGAAATTATAAATTTCCAACAAAGGGATGATGAACAATATTATGAATGTTGGGAACGGTGGATTTAACTGCTACAGAAATGCCATCACCATGGATTTGAGAAATGGCAGCAAGTTCAATACTTCTATGAGGCGTTAACACCTCAAAATAGACAAATGATAGATGCAGCGAGTGGAGGGACCCTCATGTTAAAAGATGAAAGTGAGACTTGGGAATTCTTTCAAACTGTAGCCTATAATTCTTAGCAATGGGATTATTCAAATAGGAGAGAAAGAACTAACCAGCCCACTAGAAAAGGAGGTATCTATGAGATAGGAGCACATACTGATCTATCCGATAAGCTTGACTCTGTCTCTAAAAAATTAGATGGAAGAATGGATAAGCTTGAAACTATGTTTCACTCTTTTATGGCTGTTACATTATCCAAAAAACCTCCACAAGAGGTATGCGCTACTTGTTCTAGTCCAGCTTATTTAACCTCAGCGTGTCCATCTAATAAAGTATTTCGTGAATATCTTGTAGACCAAGCGAATGCATTGAATGCATATCGCCAACCTAGTGATAACCCATATTTTGAGACCTACAACCCTGGATGGGCTAGGCATCCCAATTTGTCTTGGTCAAAGAATAACCAAAAGGGGGGGCCATCTGTGAATCCCCTTGTCCAAGACTTTCCTCTTTGAACTACAGTTCCTCATTTGCTACCTGGCTTTCAACAACCTCTACAACAAAAGAAACCATATTCAGAGGAAAACATCCACACCAGGGTGGACCAATGTGCAAAAGATAATGATTACACTATAAAGGCCTTACACCAATTGCAAAATGAAAGTAGACATTCAGCTAATGTCAACTCTCAAGCCATAGCTAAGTTAGAGATGCAAATAAGCCAATTGTGTGCTAAATTACAGAATAGAGGAAAGGGTCAGTTTCCTAGTCAACCCATCCCTAACCCTAAAGGTCAATTCGAGATAGGGTTAAGTTCTCAAAACCATAACCCTCATGAGCATGCCAAGTCCATAATCACCCTTAGAAATGGTCGTCAAATTGATAACAAAGAAGGGCAGGCTAAGGAAACTATAGAGGAAAAAGAGGCAACAAAAATGCAGGAAAAAGAGAAAATATAGACCAACCCTGTAGAGCCTATAGTGGAGGCACCCTATGTGCCTAAAGCCCCTTTTCCCCAATTATTGAATAAAGCTAGGAAGGGATCAAACTTCAATGAGATAATGGAGGTATTTAAACATGTACAAATCAATATACCATTGCTCAATGCAATTAAAGACATCTTGGCCTATGCCAAATTCTTAAAAGAGCTTTGCATAACAAAGCGAAAGCTTAATGTGCAAAAGAAAGCCTTCCTCACCGGACAAGTGAGCTCTTTGATTCAACATAAGACCCCACCAAAGTTTAAAGACCCAGGATGTCCTACAATCACTTATGTCATTGGAGATCATGTCATAGATAGGGCACTTCTTGACTTAGTGGCTAGTGTTAACTTGTTGCCATACTTTGTCTATGAGCAACTAAAACTGAGTGAGTTGAAACCAACCACTACTATGCTGCAATTAGCTGATAGATCTATCAAGATACCTCGTGGTTTGGTTGAAGATGTCTTGATACAGGTGGATAAGTTTTATTACCCGGTTGATTTCATTGTACTAGACACCCAACCTGTATCAGACCTTGGTAGTCAAATCCCAGTCATCCTTGGGCGTCCATTCTTGGCAATGTCCAACGCCATTATTAACTGTAGGAATGGTGTGATGAAACTCTCATTCGGCAACATGAAGGTTAAGCTTAATGTTTTTAATGCCGATCAACAACATTTAGACCTCGATGATCCCTGTGATGTCAACTTGATTGAGAGTATAATTAATGAAAGTCATTCACCATTGTCCATCTCAGACCCACTAGAGGCTTGTCTGATGCACTTTAATGGAGAATTTGATATAGACAAGTCTATTGAGGAGGTAAAAAATCTTTTAGATGCTACACCACTCATGGATACCTCTAAGTAGGGTCCTTATGTTGAACCACTCCCACCGTCTAAATCTATCCCCATACCCTCAATAGAGCACCAACCATCTCTGGACCTAAAACCCTTGCCTGATAACTTGAAATATTCATATTTAGGCCCAGATGAAACCTTACCTGTAATAATAGCATCAGACTTAGATAAAGAACAGGAGGGTAAGCTTTTAGATGTTCTTCAGGAACATAAAGCTGCTCTAAGGTGGACAATAACAGACATAAAAGGGATAAGTCCAGCCTTATGCATGCATAGGATACATCTAAAAGAAAATGCAAAACCTTCTAGGGAAACTCAAAGGAGACTAAACCCCCACATGAAGGTCGTAGTTAGAGATGAAGTCCTCAAGCTCTTAGATGTTGGCATCATATACCCTATCTTTGATAGTACTTGGGTCAGCCTCGTTCAGGTTGTACCTAAGAAATCTGGGGTCACGGTAGTCAAAAATGAAGATAACGAGCTAGTCCCCACCCGCATGACCACTGGGTGGAGAGTTTGTATTGACTATCGAAAGCTGAATGCGGTCATGAGGAAAGATCATTTTCCTCTACCATTCATTGACCAAATGCTTGAGAGGTTAGCCGGACATAGCTATTACTGTTTTCTGGATGGATATTCCAGTTACAACCAAATTCCTATAGCACCAGAGGATCAGGAGAAGACCACCTTCACCTACCATTTTGGAACCTTCGCCTACAGATGTACGCCTTTTGGGCTTTGTAACACTCCAGCTACATTTTAAAGGTGCATGTTGAGCATTTTCTTAGACATGGTAGAAAGATTCCTTGAGGTGTTTATTGATGACTTCTCAGTATTTGGGTTATTATTTGATGAGTGCCTGCACCACTTGAAGTTAGTCCTTGTAGGGTGTCAGGAGAAGAATCTGGTCTTAAATTGGGAAAAGTGCCATTTTATGGTACGGAGTGGGATAGTATTAGGCCACATAATATCACCCAATGAGATATAAGTTGATAAGGCAAAAGTGAATTTAATAGCCAACCTTCCTGCACCAAGGACGGTAAAAGAAATTAGCTCTTTTTTAAGACATGTTGGCTTTTACAGACGATTCATCAAAGATTTTAGCAAAATTGCCAAGCCCCTATGTAATTTACTTACGAAGGAGGCCACTTTTGACTTTGATGAGGACTGTAAGAAGGCATTTGAGTGACTCAAGGCTGAATTGACTTCTGCACCTATTATTCGACCACCAGATTGGAACACACCATTCGAAATAAGAGCTGTTTTGGGGTAGCGCATTGATAAACTTCCCCATGTGATATATTATGCTAGTAAAACACTAAATGATGTGCAACTCAACTATTCCCCACCACGGAGAAAGAGTTGTTAGCTATAGTGTTTGCTTTGGATAAGTTAAGATCTTACCTATTAGGGTCTAAAGTTATAGTATACTCGGATCATGAAGCTTTAAAATACCTCCTTTCTAAAAAGGATGCCAAACCTAGGTTGATCCGTTGGATACTACTACTACTACAAGAATTTGACTTAGAAATTCGAGACAAGAAAGGTTCAAAAAATGTCGTAGCAGATCACTTATCCAGATTAGTAGTGGAGCACACTAGCAATCAAGGGCCTATAACTAAGTCATTCCCAGATGACCAGTTATTGCATGTTTCCCAATTACCTTGGTATGGAGATATTGTTAATTATCTTGTTACAGGACAAATGCCTAATCATTGGACCACACAAGATAAAAAGAAATTTTTAACCGAGGTTAGATATTTTACTTAGGATGACCCGTACTTATTCAAGTACTATCTTGACCAAGTAATTAGGAGATGCATACCCGATAGTGAACATAATCAAATCATCTCCTTTTGTCATGATCATGCATGTGGGGGCCATTTTAGCTCTAAAAAGACAGCTGCAAAAATTTTGCAGTGTGGATTTTATTGGCCTACCATATTTAAGGATGCCCATGCTTACTGCAAAGCATGTGCACGGTGTCAAAGGTTAGGAAGTTTAGGAAGACGACATATGATGCCCTTAAACCCAATCCTTGTCATAGAACCTTTTGATGTTTGGGACATAGATTTTATGGGACCTTTTCCAAATTCTGTTGGAAATCTATACATCCTAGTGGGAGTGGACTATGTGTCCAAGTGGGTGGAGGCTATACCATGCAAAACCAATGACCACAAGGTTGTGGTAAAGTTTTTAAAAGAAAATATTTTGCAAGGTTTGGTACTCCAAGAGCCATAATAAGTCATGAGGGAAAACACTTATGTAATAAGGTGTTTGAGAATTTAATAAAAAAGTATGGTGTTAACCATAGGATAGCTACCCCATACCATCCTCAGACTAGTGGTCAAGTAGAGGTATCTAATAGGGAAATAAAGAAAAATCTAGAAAAGACAGTCAATGCAAATAGGAAAGAGTGGTCTCTGAGACTTATTGACGCTTTATGGGCTTATTGCACAGCATATAAAACTCCTATAGGAATGTCACCTTATCTCTTGGTCTATGGAAAGGCGTGCCACTTACTAGTAGAGTTAGAGTACAAGGCATATTGGGCAGTCAAAAAGCTAAATTTCAACTTAGATTCTGCTGGAACCCATAGGAAACTCCAACTCAATGAGTTGGAGGAATTAAGGAAAGATGCATATGAGTCTGCACATCTGTACAAAGACCGAATGAAGGCTATACATGATAGAAACATTCTAATAAAATCCTTCACACCAGGTCAAAAGGTCTTATTGTATAATTCTAGATTGCATATATTCCCAGGCAAACTTCGATCTCAATGGACTGGACTGTATATAATACGCACAATCTATCCTCATGGGGCCATCGAGATTGAAAAGGATGGAGAAATCCAAAAGGTCAATGGTCAAAGGTTAAAACCTTTCCTAGAACTGCCTAATCTTGAAATTGATGAGACACTTTTACAAATACCCGAGTATCATGATCCACCTTAGAGTACCACTCCAGGAGCCTTACAACATATCATCATTGCACTCATCATTATATCTGGCTGAAGATGTTAAACTTAGCACTTTTGGGGAGGCAACCCAAGGGTTTAGAGTTTACATCTCTCAACTTTCATATAGAATCCTATGTTTTCCAACATTAGGGACAATGTTTCATTCAGGTTGGGGGGTGTAGATGCACTAGAGATTTTGAGTTTTCTTGAAAAAAAAAATTGAATTTTTTTTGAAAAAAACAAAAAGTTTTTAAAGAAGAGTTCCCTTACTGTGATGAGAATTAGATGTTCAGAATTTAGTAAATATACTGTTTTCACCTCTTAATGGGAATGCATACGATTAGTTTTGCATTTTATGCATGTGTTGAAGCATTTTATGAAAGTTAATTATGAGAAACCATTTACGCACAGCACATAATCAAGACTATTATAGTGGTATGACTTAGAGACCCTGAGGAAAATCAGTGGAGACCTATAACCTAGTGAGAGTTTGAGACTATCTTCTTTGAGAGAGTTATAAGTAAATTCCATAATTTCTTCAGCGTACATACATTAGTGTGATCTTGTTATCAGTATTTTGGTTAAACATCAAGAATAAATAGGAGTAATAGCTTTAATTCTATAAATTTATTGAATCTGATAGGCTTTAAGAAACCTAGGAAATGATATAGGCCATCCTTGCTCAGCCTAGAGACATAAAGCCTACCCAATATAATATACCACTAGTTGGCCTTTTGAGCCTGTTATTAAGCCTTTTCTTTCTTAAACTCATTCACCTTAACCCAGAATAACCCAGTAAAATAAATAACCATTACCCATCTTCAAAATGAGTAGAGTAGAAAAGGTTCAAAAATAGGACAAAAAGTCAAAGAAGTGAGAAAAAATTAAATGTCTTTCTTCCAAAGAAAAAAAAAGAGGAAAAAAGAAAAAAGAAAAGAAAGACCAAAGTGTGAATGAGAAATTCACTTTAAGTACAAACCTAAAAAGAAAAGTTGTCCTAGCAGATAATTATTTAAGTCATCTACTCAATTTTGAACCTTTGAAATCTTTATACCTTTCTTTTCTAAACCTGTTCTACGCCTAGATTTCGTCCTATGTAAAGACTTATTGATCTTAGGTGGACATAGCCTTACAGAAGAGATAAAAAGAAAGAATTAAGGTAAAAGACTCCTAATATTCTTGGTGATAACATCAACTCTTATGGATCACTTTCCTTTATCTCATGAGCATTACAAAGAATTATGTGAACAATCAGTTTGTTGGATTCTGTCACATAATGAGAGAAATATGTTAAACCCCTTATCTGAGAGTTTATTTCTGAGCGTATACCTGTGAGGATTTGAGGTCAAAGCATATTTTCAATGGAATGTAAGCATATCCAATTAAAAGTTAAGATTTATGTGGCTGTACACACACATATGCACTCTGAGAAATAGCTCAAATAAGATGTCTTTAATATATGTATGGTGTGTAAAATTGTCAAATCCTCTTCATTAAGTTGTGAAAAAAACTAGCCAATATGCTAATGAATGAGGATTCTCTAAGATAAAATAGGGGACTTAACCTTTTTGAATTTTGTGGATATATTCCCTACAAACCTTCACGAGGCCTAACTCATCCACTAGGGGTAACCCAGCGGTTTAAAGGCTTGTTGCATGTGCTAAATGCAATCGTGAGTATCTACGAAAGTGACATCTTGTACCAATTTTGTAAAATAGTTGTCTGCATGTTTTACTCGGGACTAGCAAAATGCTGGTTGGGGGGTGTGTTAAGTGTTCATTTTTGGCTAAAATACCCCTAATTTAGTGTTCAATTAGAGCATCTAGGCCATTAATTTCAAGATTTTACATAAAATATTTCATTTTAGCTTTAATTGACCATCCAACCATTGAATTGTAAAATTTAGTGGTTAGATGATTATTAAAGCTAATAAACGGTTTAAATTGTGCTAATTGGGTCCTGTGCATTGCAGATCAGTCAACTTAGGCGTGGATGCTTTTGATCGAATCAAGGATATCAGATGAGGATGATGAAGTTGCATGGAAAAATAAGACTTTGAAGAGTCCTAGGACAGGACAAAGTTGAAGACTTGCAGAGTTCTAGGAAGTCTAGACTTCTAGTGGACCTCTCTCTCTCTCTCTCTGTCTCTGTCTCTGTCTGTCTCTCTCTCTCTCTCTCTCTCTGTCTCTGTCTCTCTCTCTCTCTGTCTCTGTCTCTGTCTCTCTCTCTCTCTCTCTCTCTCTCTCTCTGTCTCTGTCTCTCTCTCTCTCTCTCTCTCTCTCTCTCTCTCTCTCTCTCTCTGTCTCTGTCTCTCTCTCTCTCTCTCTCTCTCTGTCTCTCTCTCTCTCTCTCTCTCTCTCTCTCTCTCTGTCTCTCTCTCTCTCTCTCTCTCTCTCTGTCTCTCTCTCTCTCTCTCTCTCTCTCTCTCTCTGTCTCTCTCTGTCTCTCTCTCTCTCTCTCTGTCTCTCTCTCTCTCTCTCTCTCTCTCTCTCTCTCTCTCTCTCTCTCTCTCTCTCTCTCTCTCTCTCTCTCTCTCTCTCTCTCTCTCTCTCTCTCTCTCTCTCTCTCTCTTATCTCTCTTTTCCCTCTCTCTTATTTCCCTCTCTCATTCACGTTTCTCCCTCCATATCGCACTCTCTCACGTTTCTCTCTATCAATTTTCTTCATATACCCTCTCTTCTCTCTAAACCTCATTGTTCTTCAACCCGTAGTTCTCTCTCTCTTTCTCTCCCAGCTCTCTCACTCTCGTTTCCCCACTGGCCGGACATTGGTGCGTGACACACCAAGCAGGCCTGACCTTTTCTCCCTCTCCTTCTCCACTCCCTCTTTCCTGCTTACTCTCTCTCTGTTCATCACTGGTGCATCGCCCTCTACTAGTTGAAACCCCGATCACCTGCCTGAAGCAGATGGTCTGGTCTGTACATCTTCACTGGTCGGATTGCCTTGTTGCTCCAGCCAACCCAGGGAGGAAAAACCCAGATTGGGTTTTCCTCACTTTCTTCTCCTCTCCCTTTCCCTCTCCTCCTTCTTCCTCTTTCCTTCTTCTCTCTTCTCCTCCTTCCCCACCATCTTCCTTAGTCGGGTTTCCTGGGTTTTTTTTCTTAAAACTAGATTTTCATTGAAATTCCAATTTTGCCCTTGTTCATTTAAACAAATCTCATTTCTGTTCTTTCTAGTTAATTCTATCTGTGTCCCCAATTTAATTCCATATGTGTCCCTGACTATTCCGGTTCTGGTTTATCTTTATTATGCTTATCCAGGAACAGATTAATCAAGACAGATCTATTAAGGTCTAACCCAATCAACGGGTTAGCCTTAACCAATCAAAATCTTCAATTCCTCATCTGTTTATCTTTTGATTTCAAATTAATTTTACAGATTCATGGTGAGGGCATCCATTGTCATGATTAATGTCTCTGATCTTTAATCTGAACCCCAGAAAGTGATCTAAACCATCCAATGCTCAAAATTCTTATTTAGGCCAGATCTCTTAGAATTTATGAAATCTGCCTAATCCATCTGGTGGATCATCAATCAAGAGTACCAGGAATATTCTGATGGAGTTTGATCAAAGTTCATATTCTCAAATATGAAAAAAATTGACAATAACCAGTCTAGGGAAGTGGAATTTTCTTGTTTCTTTAGTTAATTTCCGTTATTCTTGTGTTGAACTTTTGTAATTCTCATTGATAAATTATATCTGAAGTCTGAGATTTTTTTTTTGTGCAATTTTATCAATTGATTGAATTTTACATAATTAAATTTTATGAAAAAACTCCAAAATTCTAAAGCGAATCCCTATGGGTTTGATCCGTATTTGCATAGCTATACTACAATAGCCCGTGCACTTGTGGAAAACATCAACAACGGTACACAATGTCCAAATGGGTCATAGCTACTTATAGCATCCCAAAATAGAAGAAGAATGGAGAGAGATGGGGGTGGTTTCCTATGCAAGAGAGGCACGATGGCAATTGCTTGATGGTAATATTGAATGGGGAAGCAGAAGGGAGAGTGCTAAGGAGAAAATGGGGATAAGTCAGAGTTTCAAGGGTTATTGCTTAGTGAGAATGCAGAATGATTGTCTATGTTGGGTGCCATCATGCAGCCACCACTGTATAAAGCAATTGTGATGATGGGGAAGAAAAGAGGGAGGAAAGAGGAAATAGGGGGGTGTTGTTGTCAATTATGGCTCCTCATTCTAAATATCAGATTTTCTCATCCAATGTTCAATTTATGAATTCTTAATGTCATTGGAAACCTTTTCTTGAGTACATTTCAAATATCAAGTTTTAAATGGACAATTTTATATCTTATAATAGTTCATTTCCTTAAAATCATATGAAATTTGAAAATTAGGGTTGTTACATTCTTTTCTCCTTAGAGGAATTTCCTCCTCGAAATTTTTTTGACATCATTTATTAAACAACATTCTGCCTACATCTTACTTATCTTATTATAAATTTTTTTGACATCTCTTCAACTCAATGATTTTTCAAAGGAAGTTCAACCAAACAATTTTCCTTGTTCTTTTGTTCTACTCCAAATCTTATAACTCCTTTAATTAATGTCATTCTCAAAAGTTCATGATTTCAAACTTGAAACTTTTAGTTTCTATGTTGCCCCCAATGGTGACCTGATACTCAATTTTAACCTACTATATGTCAACATTGTTTTGTAAATTCTCCCCATAAAAATACTCTTTAGATATTTAAGGCAAACATCACTAAAATGACAAACATTCCACTCTTGAGACATCTAAGATCACCAAATGCTTGTGAGTTCCTCTATTCAATCATTTTCATTCTTGCTACTAGATCTCACATTTGTACACTTCTTCTCTTTGTTTTCAAGACACTAGTAAGTTACTAACAGAGGTAGAAAAGATCAAATCTTTGATTATTTCATCACACATGATTCAATGATCCACAAATGGGACAAAAGTGATAATCAATTCAAACAACATTACTCTAAAATTTATTATGTTCATATCCAGCTTAGAAAGCCACTCTTCAAAATATTTTCTTCATGAATCCTCAATTGATGATACCCAAACCTCAAGTCAATATTTGAAAAGATCATAATTGCTTAAAGATGATAAAATAGGTCATCAATTCAGGATAGAGGATACTTATTCTTCACAATAGTTTCTTTACACATTCAATCACCACTACAAAATCTCACAAACTAATTCTTCTTTTGTTGTAGAAGGCTGTATTTTCCATAACAAAACAAAATATCTTATAAGCCCTATGTATAGTACTTTCTACAATCAATTTCCAACCAATTTAGCTCTACTAGGGAAACTTTGTATAGTGCTTTAGAGATAGAAATTATGCGAGGTATAAACTCGATAGAGAAGTCTATCTCCTCTTAGTGTAGTAGTATAGGTAGATCATTAGAAAAATCCATCTAGAAATCCTCAAACTACGACATCTCATCTAGGCTGTGTTTACTATTATTTTCAATCTTAACTTTCACTACAAAGGGTCAAATCTTCCTCAACAATATGTCCAGCTATCTTCATATTAAAATGACACATGCTCATGTGGAGTCGTGTCTCCTTTAAAAATGAATCATTACTTCTCCTAAAATATCAAAAGTGATCTTGTGGGAATCAACTATTGCCCTATGTAAACCAACCAATCCAGCCTAAAAATGATGTTAAAGTGCAAATAGTTTGGGAGGATTAAGTCAACATCCATTCATCTTTTCTCAATGGAAACTAGCACATACTAATGGTATTTATATACACATACTAGTTCATGGTGGAATACTAGTTCTTATGCATCTCAGTTTTCAATAGTTCATCTAATTGTTCTTTAGGCTCATTTAATTCTACTGGTGGCATATGATATGAAGTCTATAGAAATAGAACTTGTTTTAAGGATTAGTTTGATACTGAGCACTTCTCTTTAGAGATAATTAAGACAATTCTTTGGAATACATAATCTATCCTTAAATCTCAATGTCCCTTACTTCAAATTTAAAACTCTAGTTTGTTTCTCTACTTGTTTCCATCACAATACTCGATCGTGAAATTATATGTTTGAGCCTCTTTAGCCTTTACATAAAAAATAGTTCAACTATTAAATTGACAAAATTTTCTATAAAGTTTTATTCTCTAACAAATAAATTTCAACCATTAGCTATTTCTCTCCACAATGTTAGATTCATTACTTCTCTTGACTTGCTTCAACCATTTTCTTATGCATTTTGTCTCTTCAGTTCTTTCTAAGACATCAACTAATAGTTTTGATAATGAAAACAATTCTATATGACTTTAGCACCATCATTAAGTTTCACATAATAATCACAACTATTAGAAGTGACTTCAAATATCAATCTCAGGTGCTTATAACTCTTGTTTCATTAATAATTAACAAGTTGAATGTCACCAACTCATTGTGTATAATTTTATTTTGTAGTCATTGGAAGTCTAATTGTTCATCACTCTTACAATCAAATGTTTGCTAAGCATAATTATCATAGTGAGTATCATTAGAATCTTTTGGTATCTATATTTCTTTTAATCATCAAATTCTTATAGTGTGATGAGAACTCAATAAAAATGTCTACCGCCATGGTTATACCTTATACAAAAATGCGCTTAACTTCATGAGACTTAGTGTGGCTATTTTTATATTCTCTTTATGAATTTTGTAATAAATACCCCTAATTCCCATGAACATATATTTAAATTGGTAGTCGCAGATAGGCTATCCTATGTTGGAGCCACTTTTATGATTCATAATGCCTCATCAGTAGCCAAACCCTTTGCTTATATCATTGCTAGTCTCTATTGATCTTTCAAGATCAAATTTCATTAGATAAAGACATTATCTTTCCACGTAAATGCTAAAAAGAGTTGTTCACTCTAACTAAAATTTTTACTTCAATTTCATGTCACATAACTATACCCAAAAACTTACAATTCCTGACATTTTCTTCTAATTATATTAATATAAATGTCTTAATCATTGAACTAACTCTACATCCAAAAATCATAAGAATTCACATCCATTCTTTCAAACTCTTCATATCTATCTTACTTTTATCCAAAACTTAACAGTTCTCAAATTTTCTAACTCACTTGAGCTCTTCAGTGGGGGTTGGTAGATCTCAACCCTTTTAAGAGGCACCTAATTTAAACTTAATGGAAATTCTTATATTAATCATTACTGGAGTTCAAATTTGAGCAACCACTCTCACTTGTTGACTTTATATAACTTTAGTCATTTTGCACTTCTATATAGTTTTTCTCACACTATTGTTGTAGAAAGGCAATTATGCTGCACGAAATTGTACTTACTTCATCTAAGGTGATGCTAAAATTTTCAAAGTTTACAAGATCAATAGATCTACCTTATGTCTAAGTTCTCAATTGAAAATACTATTAGTATAATCTTATGCTTTAGTTCTTTTTTCTAAGAACTATACTAATCTCATGAGAATACTCTTACTCATACAAGGACCAAAGTCTCCTTGTTTTTTTGAAATCAACCATCCTTCATGGGATGGATCTGTTTCATATTAATCAACATTGTCTATATCAGTCATCTTTGTAATTCATAATTAGACCACTAATTCTCATTGGTTTGTTTGTATATGAGTTTTGGACATTTTAGACTACTTGTGAGGGGATTAATTTGAGCTTTGATACCAACTATGATGACCCAATGTTTTTAGCAACTTTTCTAGGTCTTTTTTAAAAGGCGGGATTCCTAGTTTTAAAAAATCCTTTTGAAAACAAACAGAAGAAACATTTCTCTAAGAAAATATTTTTCTAATAAAAATCTGAGTGTCATCTCAATAAATTCAAAGTGTCAAAATATTTATTTAAGTGATTCAACTCACATGTTTGAAGATTTCCAAGATTCATATGTGAGGGGATAAACCTAAGCTCTAATACCAAGTATGATGACTTGAGTTTTTTAGCAATTTTTTCAAGTATTTTTCAAAAGCCCCTATCCTTGGTTTTAAAAAGTTCTTTTTGAAAACAAAGAGCCAAAACATTTGTCTAAGAAAAGATTTTTCTACTAAAAACCCAAGCGTCATCTCAATAACATAAAACAGGTTTCAATAATTTTGAACTATCAAAATATTTATTTAAGTGGTTCAACTAATATCTTGGAAGATTTATAGGATGCATCCAGTCACATCCCACAGTCCAACTATATAATTGTATATGCACACATGTTTAAGAAAATCAAATAAAAGTTATATACTAACATTGTTATTATAGTCTAGTACTATCCACATCCTCATCCAAAGTTCATTCTATTTCGATCTACTTTTCTTTTTAACCGAGTTCTTCTTACTTGGGATAATGTAAACAATTACAATATCTTTGCAAGCTTGTGCTTGTGTAGGTAGTCTTAACATCAAATTCAATAGTTCGTATAATCCAAATATATATATGGAATTCTAAGTCATTTATAAAATAGTTCCAAAGAATATAATGCATTCATGGATATTTAACACATGGATCATATGTTGTAAGTATATATAACATAAGGAAAGCATTTGAATTGATCATTTGATGTCAAATCCACATTTCACTGTTAGTTCTAAAAGTACTAAAAATTAGAAACTTATAAAAAAATAAATAAATTTGAAGATCAATCGTATAGTGTCGTATCCTATGCAGTCACAGGTGTGACTAGTCACGCGATTAGTCACTAAGCACAAAAAGGTACAGCCTTGTGACTTGACTAAGCCAGGCCAAGTGGGTTTAAGGTGCAGTGCAACAATGTGCACTTATTTGTGCAAGATTTTTACGGCCCCGACTTCAGGTGCCCCCAAGTGATATAAAACCCTTATTTTTCCCTTTGTTCTTCTTCTTTTTCTTCCTAGACTTCCTTTCTTCTATTGGAGACCATCCTCATCTTCTAGTGGAGATTGATGCTCTCATGAAGTGATTAAAAGTGACAAATTATAGATTTTCATTCGGTATTTATCTGTTATTCATTTTTCTAAAAAATCTATAAAAATAGTGCCATTTTTTCATTTTTAATGATCAATGCTTGATTTTTGTCTGAAATGTTAACATATCTACATTCTAATGCTAAAAAAAAAAAAAAAAACTCAAGTTCATCATTTCCATTTCTTTTCATAGATTTAATGTAGTATATATATATATATATATAGTTTTCTATATTTTTTTTACCAAAAATTGCAATATATATATCAGCCTTTTTTTCTCTAATTTTTTGTGGAATGCATCCATAGGTCTACATTATATATCTAAAAGCGACACTTCCATGGTATTGTTTCATTTTCTTTTCCTATTTTTTCTTTTTTTTCATTACTTTTTAGTGAAAACAATAAAACGCAATATACTGTTGGTTTTTTTTCTTTTCATTTTTATAATAAATGTGTAAATTTTTCCATTACAATACTAAAATAAACTATCCTATATCAATGTTTTCATATTTTGCATGTTTTATTTACTATTATTTTGTTACTTTCTTCTAAAAATATGAAATACATCAATGTTAATTTGTTAATTCTAGTACTAATGCTAAAAAATCAATCTAATACTAAAAATGACAATTCCACATCTTCCTTTTCATAATTTGTATGTTATTTTACTCTTTTTTTGTTTTGTTACTTTCTTTTAAAATTCATGAAATAAACTATTGTTTTCTTGTTAATTTCAGTAGTAATAGTAAAAGAATCATTCTAATGCTAAAAAATGACAATTGCACATCATCCTTTTCATAATTTGTAAGTTTCTTTTATAGATTTTTGTTAGTTATTGTATTTTCTTCTAAAATTCATGAAGTATAGTCTATTTCCTACATTCATATATAATAAAAGAAACAAATGTGTATTGTTTCCATTTTAGTGCTAAAAAGTGATAAGTCCACAGCACATTTTTCATATTATCTATGTTTCTTTTAACTATTTTTTACTTTGTTAATTCCTTATGTTTGTTAACTATTTTAACATGGTTCAACTTATGTTTCCATTCCACTAGACATAGACTATAATGTGTCTTCATCAAGGGGTTCCAACAATGCATAATCAAAATCAACAGATCCAGGATGGGAATACGGAGAGGCAAGAGATCCAACTGATAAAAAACTAGTTTGGTGCAAGCTTTGTGGGAATAGGTATATCGATGAAATATTTAAATTGAAACAAAAATTGATGGGGGGCTCACCAAAATGCAAAAAAGATGCTCTCTTGTCACTACTGACATATCTAAGAATATATTAGATTATATGAATGAATCACAGAAGAAGAAAGAGAATCAAGAGAGAATAATAAATAAGATGGAGAGGCCAGAGAATTTATATGGCTTGCACAATAATAATGATGAGGTGAAGGAGATTAATAGTACTGGGGCTAGTGGTATTTCCATTGGAAGCAAGAAGTGCAAGGGAAAGGCACCCATGCAACAAACAACAAAGGGGCCTACTGACTATCATTTTCCTCCTAACCCAGAGGCCCAGGGTAAGGAAAAGGCACTCATGCAACAAAGGACAATGAACAAATCTTATAAGGAGTTTAGAATAAGAGCATGCGATTACATCGCCTCTTGGTTCTATGGAAATAGCATTGCATTCAATGTTGCTCATTGTCATTCCTTTTAGACTATGTTAGAGCCAGTTGCACGACATGATCTTGGTACATATCTTATGCATTAAATAATTAATAGTTTAATACTTGTTTTAACCTTTTACTTACTTTTTCAATCTTATAATCTTATGTGACTAGGGTTCAAGGCACCCTTGTATGACGAGTTGAGGGTGCGTCTTTTCCAAAAGCAAGTAGAGAGGATAAAAGAATAAATAGAATAGTGTAAAGCCGATTGGATTAAGTATGTATTCAATTTTGTTTTTTCGCACCCTTGTATAATCCTCTCAAGGTAACACCAAAGTGACTGAATGACTTACAAGAAATTTTATTTATGCTTTTAAGGTATAAGTTCTCTATTATGCCAGATTGGTGGACCGATGGCAAGGGTCGCACCCTCATTAACTTTCTGGTAAATTATCCAACTAGGACAGGTTTTTTGAAATCTATTGATAGATCTACACATATTAAGAGCACAAACATAATACTTGACATGCTAAAGAATGTGATTGATGAAGTTGGGGAGAATAATGTAGTTCTGGTAATTATTTAGTTTTATATCAATAATCTGTTAAGTATTTTAACTTGTTTATGATTCAAGTTCACCCTGTATAATATTACCCTTTTTTATATTTTAGGTCATAATTGACAATACCTCCAACTATGTGGCTATGGGAATGGAGTTGATGGTGAGGAGATCACATTTGTATTGGACCGCATTTTATATATAGCCACACACATGCCCTTCATCTTATGAGAAGATTTACGAAGAAAAAAGATTTAGTCAAACTTGTAACAATGCACTTTGTCACCAACTTCTTGATCTTAGAAAGCATTAAAAACTTGAAGACAAAGTCAAGGGCAATGTTCCATTATTCAGAGTAGATGAATAGTAAATGACCAAAAAGGCCTAAAGGTAAAAGAGTTGTGTCATGTACCAACTTTTGGTATGATGTTCTCTTTTTCTTAAAGATCATGGCTCCACTTGAGATTTTGAGGGTGGTGGACAGTGAGGAGAAGCCAACAATGGGATACATCTTTAAGGCTATAGGTAAGGCCAAAGAAAAGATTCAAGCCAATCTAGCCAGAAATGAGCATTAGGCCACTCATATTTGGGGAATCATAAACAGTAGATGGAGTTCTCTGCTTCACCAACCTTTGCATGCAGTGGGATATTACCTCAACCCATCCTCTTGTTAAGAGTTTAATTTTGGCCAAAAGACCCCTAATTTAGCATCAATTAGACTATTTAAATCATCAATTTGATGATTTTTAGATAATCTATGAAATTTAGCTCAAATTGACCATCCAATTGTAAATTGTCAAAATTAATGGTCAGATGATCAGTTGAGCTAATTAGATGCTTAATGTACTATTTAGATTACTCTAATCTAGTCTTTGGTCTTGCAGATCAACTAAAGGAAGGTTGGATGGCTCAGATCGATATTCAATGATGCGGATTGGTCAAAAGAGGCATGGATGGATCAAATTAGCTCCTAAAGATGAGGAAAGATGGAGTTAGAAGGGGGGGAAATCTATAAGAAGAGGAACCGTGGGATTCTAAAAGGGTTTTTTTTTAGAGTTTTGGTCTTTTGTAGCTTTCCTTGCATGCTATTTATTGCTTTTTTTGTTTCTCACATATCCAGTTTTTCTTTTCTCATGTTCAAGTTGATTCTAATTTCTTTATTGTTCATCGCATCCACTCAGCCCTCTTCCATTGTCGCACAACCCATCTTCCACCTCTATACTGTCTCCACTTCCAACCTAGCCTAGCACCACCAACCCCATCACCATTTTTTGTTTTTTTTTTTTCTTGCCATCACTGAGTCCCATCTCCATCTCCTCTATTCATCGGGGCATTGACTAGACTAGTCGAAGCCCGGATCCCTACACCACCCCATCAGCCCCTTTCCATTTTTCTCTCCATCCCATCTCCATGCATCACTTTTCCGCCTCTTGTTTCAACTCCTTTGTTCAACGCACAAGCCAGGCTGCCCCTATCTTCCACCTATCCAGCAGATCACATGTCTCTTCACTAATCTATCGACCACAACTTTCCCTTCTAACCTCCATCGCACCCAGACAATACCCCAGGCTCCCCTATCCAGCATTGTCTTCCTCAAAGTCATCTGTCCACCCAACCACCCGACCACCCAAACACCCAGATCATCTCCTTCTTCTTCACACCTCTACCAAACAATGCCCAAAAGCCAGTCAATGCCTCCACCATCACCAGCCCCCTCTGCCCAGTTACACCACACCAAGAGTAGGAAGGTTTGCGTTTTCCTGCAGCTTCACCAGCTACGTCGAGCATGATCCACCACCTATCTTCCATTGGCTACGCCCTGCTCCCTTTCCACCCAATAGCACTAGGCATCATTTTCTCACTTCAGCCCTGATCAGATGGTCTCCGCACTACGAAATTGCCAACATCAGCATTTGGCCCTCTCTCCTTGTCATCTCCATTAGCTTTGGTTGACAATCCCCTCTTTTGATAAAAAATTTGTGTTTTATGGGAAAAGAGGGAACCTTTAGGAAAAAATCCTATTTTGCCCTAGTGGAAAATTTATATTTACGTTTTTTGTTCTTATCTGCGTTTTGTTTTATTCCCATTATGTTATCTATGTACTTATTATTCTCAATTAATCCTGGAACTGTTTTATCTATCAATGTTTAACTGAATCAACAGTTCTGGTTTAATTTTAGGAGATCTTCAATTTCTCATCTATTTTAATTCTAAGTTTTAATAAACTTTCATATCTAGGTTATATTACAATTTAAAGAACTTTTATTATTCCTGATCTTTAATCTGAGAATTTGAAATTGGATTTGAGCCATCAAATCTCAAATTTCTTATTTAGCCCAGATCTCTCAGAATTTTTGGAATCTGCCTAATCCATCTGGGTGATCATTAATTAGAAGTACAACAAACATGTTAATGAAGGCCAATCATTATTTAGGGCACTAGATCTATAGAATATGAAGATAAGTAGTCTAGGGAAGTGGAATTTTCTTACGTTTTTAGTTAAATTTCTATTTTCTTTGGATTAGACCTCTATAATTTCATTGATTACACACATATAAAGTTTTATTTCTCTTTCTGTTAATTTTTATCATTTAATTATAATTTTTAAATAATTATAATTTATTAAAGCTCCAAATTCTTAAAGCAGGTCCTTGCGGGATCGACTTATACTTGAATTAACTATATAACAATAGCCCGTACACTTGCAAAAAACATCAATAAGTTTTTGGCATCATTGCTAGGGACCTGCAATAGAGTTTTTATAAAATATAATTAAAAATAAAAAATAGAAAAATTCACAAAAACCAGAAGAATAAATTTTTTTAGGAATTGAATACTTTTAGCATTTTAGGAATTTTTAGGTGCATTTTTTAATTTTTTAGTGTATAATCACCTTGTTTCCTAAATTTGGTACTTATTTCTAATTTTCTTTTTTTAGGAAAACAAGAAAGTGGAGGAAATTGACAAGTGAATCTACATAAAAATAAAAATTTCCTTGCTTTCCTAGATTAAAAATTTCCTTTTCTTTTCAGTGAATCTTGTAGTGAGGCCCTTTTGTAATTTGCAATTTCCATTTCAATTTTTAAAGGGTTGTATAATACATGCAAGTGTAGGATAATGTGGCCCACACTTGATTTTCATCAGAGACCCCACTGTAAGTTTCCCTCACTCTTTTTAATTCTTGGATTAGGGTTTGCATTTGCATCATTTGGTAGTATAAGTGCATATATCTTTAATAGTTATTGCATTTTTAAGATTTTGCATTAGTTTACTATTTTAATTGAATTTTTAGGGCATGTTTAATGCTTTAAGGTGATATATGTTGATCGAATTGCCATAGAGAGTGAAAATTAATTAGTAAGGGCACCCGACCCCACAAGATCAAGGGTGAATTTCATCACCACTTAGCCCACCTAGGATAATCATCTTAAGCGTGCAACCCTACCTTTTGAATTAATCTAAAATCAATTAGAAGAGACCTATAGGGCCATCACATACATGTAGGACCCTCTTACTAAGAGGCGATCTATTGTCATTCTAGTAGTTTCTGATCATTGTGGTTATAGTGGGTGTCTTAAAATCCAAGTGATTTTTTCGTGCCTTCCGTTGACGTCTGTTGAGGTCTAAACGTCTCCTAACACGAGGACTATATTAACCACCTTGCGCAGAACCTAACTAGTAAGCAATAGTCAACTCTAAAGGAGAGGAGGAACACTAGATTAGGCCAAATTAAAAGCATTGTCCTCACACAAATTCAAGAAAATCAAATTATTGCCACTTAGCCTAAGGACTGTTTGACTGTGCCTTTTTTTTTTTTTTTTTACATCATGTAGAGTTAGAGTCAGCATTTAGATTAGGCTATTTCATGCAAGGGTGTCGATCTCAGAACCCAGAGCTACTACCTTTAGACCCAGAGATTTAATACACCCAACACAAAGGGGAAAGAAACCTAGTTCCTATCCCCATGGCTGAACCACCAGCAGAGATTGAGCGTAGAACAATTAGAGATTTCTATGCGTCACTTCAACTTAATACCCCATCCTACATAACTTTACCTCCCACAAATACGGACCACTTTGAGTTAAAGCTAGGAGTCATTCAATTACTCCCTACTTTTTATGGTCGAGACTCGAAGACCCTTACCTACATATCAAGGAGTTCCTTGATATTTGTGCCACATTTAGGTTCTGAAACTTTTTGGATGATTCGATTAGGCTTAGGCTATTCTCGTTCTCACTTAAGGACAAAGCCAAGTCATGGCTTAATTCCTTGGAGGTAGGTTCCATAACATGGGACCAATTGTCTAAGAAGTTTTTGAATAAGTTCTTCCCTATTCACAAAAGACATGCCCTACGTCATGAAATTATATATTTCCAACAAAGGGATGATGAGCAACATTACGAATGTTGGGGATGGTGAAATGAACTACTGCAAAAATGCCCTCATCATGGATTTGAGAAATGACAGCAAGTTTAGTACTTCTATGAGGCATTAAAGCCTCAAAATAGACAAATGATAGATGTAGAGAGTGGAGGGACCCTTATGTTAAAAGATGAAAGTAAGGCATGGGAATTCTTTCAGATAGTGGTTGATAATTCTCAGTAATGGGATTATTCAAATAGGAGAGAAAGAACCCACTAGCCCACTAAGAAAGGAGGTCTTTATGAGATAGGAGTGCATACTAATCTATCTTATAAGCTTGACTCTGTCACTGAAAAATTAGGTGGAAGAATGGACAAACTTGAAACATTGTTTTAATCTTTCATGGCTGCTACCTTATCCTAAAAACCTCCACAAGAGGTATGCGCTACTTGTTCTAATATAGCCCATTTAAGTTCAACTTGTCCATCCAATAAAGTATTCCCTGAATATCTTGTAGACCAGGCAAATGCATTGAATGCATATCACCAAAGAATAATCATCAAGGGGGACCACTACTGAACACCCCTACCCAAAATTTTCCTCCTAGGTCTATAATTCCTCAACATCCCACTGGCTTCCAACAACCTCAACAACCAAAGAAACCATTTTTAGAGGATAGAATTAAGAGCATGATGGAAAAATAGAATGAAGAAACAAAAAGGACTCTAAAGTAATACTAGAATGTCAATTCTCAAGCCATAACTAAGTTAGAGATACAAGTGAGCCAATTGTTTGCTGAACTACATAACACAGGAAAGGGTCAGTTCCTTAGTCAACTCATCCCCAACACTAAGGGTCAAGTTCTCAAAACCTTAAGCCTTATGAGCATGCCAAGTCCATAACCACCCTTAGGAGCGGTCGTCACATCAACACCGAAGAAGGGCATGCTAAGGAAACTATAGAGGAGAAAGAGGCAATTAAAACACAGGAAAAAGAGAAAACACAGAAAAACCCTGTAGAACCTATGGTGGAGGCACCATATGTGCCCAAAGCCCCTTTTCCTCAGTTACTTAATAAAGCTAGGAAGGGAATGGACTTCAATGAGTTAATGGAGGTGTTTAAACATGTACAAATCAATATATGATTGCTCAATGCAATTAAAGACATCTCTGCCTATGCCAAATTCTTAAAAGAGCTCTGCACAACAAAACAAAAGTTTATTATGCAAAAGAAAGCCATCCTCACTGAGCAGATGAGCTCTTTGATTCAACACAAGACCCCATAGAAGTTTGGAGACCCAAGATGTCCTACAATTACTTGGATCATTGGAGATCATGTCATAGATAGGGCACTTCTTAACTTAGGGTCTAATGTGAACTTGTTGCCATACGTTGTCTATAAGCAACTAAAACTCGGTGAGTTAAAGCCAACCACTATCACATTGCAATTAGTTGATAGATCTATCAAGATATCTCATGGTTTGGTTGAAGATGTCTTGATATAGGTGGATAAGTTTTATTATCTTGTTGATTTCATTGTACTAGACACACAACCTGTATCTGATCCCAGTAGCAAATCCCAGTCATCCTTGGATGTCCATTTTTTGCAACATCCAATGCCATTATTAACTATAGGAATGGTGTAATGAAGCTATCGTTTGGCAACATGAAGGTTAAGCTTAATGTCTTTAATGCCGATCAACAATATTTAGACCTCGATGATCCCTGTGATGTCAACTTGATAGAGAGTCTAATTAATGAGATTCATCCACCATTGTCCATCTTTAACCCATTAGAGGCTTGTCTCATGCACTTTAATGGAGAATTTGATATAGACAAGTCTATTAATGAGGTAAACAATCTTTTAGATGTTGCACCAATCATGGATACCTCCAAGTGGGGTCCTTATGTGGAACCACTCCCACCTTCTAAATTAGTCCCCACACCTTCAATAGAGCACCCACCATCTTTGGACCTAAAACCCTTGTCTAACAACTTAAAATATTCATACTTATGTCCAGATAAAATCTTACCTGTAATAATAGCATCAGACTTAGATAAAGATTAGGAGGGTAAGCTTTTACATGTTCTTAATGAACATAAAATTGCTATATGGTGGACAATAACAGACATAAAAGGGATTAGTCCAGCCATATGCATGTATAGGATACATTTAGAAGAAAATGCAAAACCTTCTAGGGAAACCCAAAGATGACTGAACCCCCACATGAAGAACGTGGTTAGAGATGAAGTCCTAAACCTCTTAGATGTTGGCGTCATATACCCTATCTCTAATAGGACTTAGGTTAGCCTCGTTCAAGTTGTACCCAAGATATCTAGGGTCACGGTAGTTAAAAATGAGGATAACGAGTTAGTCCCCACCCGCATGACCACTGGGTGGAGAGTTTGTATTGACTATCGACAGTTGAACGCAGTCACGAGGAAAGATCATTTTCCTCTACGGTTCATTGACCAAATGCTAGAGAGGTTGATTAGACATAGCTATTACTATTTTTGGGATGGATATTTTGGTTACAACTAGATTCCTATACAACTAAAGGATCAGGAGAAGACCACCTTCACCTACCCTTTTGGAACCTTTGCCTACAGCAGATGTATGCCTTTTGGGGTTTGTAACACTCTAGCTATATTTCAAAGGTGTATGTTGAGCATTTTCCCTAACATGGTAGAAAGATTCCTTGAAGTGTTTATGGATGACTTCTCAATATTTGGGTCATAATTTGATGAGTGGCGACACCACTTAAAATTAGTCCTTGCAATGTGTCAAGAAAAGAATCTTGTCTTAAATTGGGAAAAGTGCCATTTTATGGTACATAGTGGGATAGTATTAAGCCACATAATATCACCCAATGGGATAGAAGTCGATAAGGAAAAAGTAGAATTAATAGCCCACCTTCCTCCACCAAGGATTTTAGCAAAATTGCCAAGCCCCTATGTAATTTACTTACAAAGGAAGCTACGTTTGACTTTGATGGCGACTATAAGAAAGCATTTGAGAGACTTAAGGTTGAGTTGACTTTTGCACCTATATCTGACCACCAGACTAGAATGCACCATTTGAGATAATGTGTGACCCATAGGATTATTCCATTGGAGTTGTTTTGGGGCAGTACATTGGTAAACTTCCCCATGTGATATATTACACTAGTAAAGCACTAACTAATACGTAACTCAACTATTCAACCACTGATAAAGAGTTGTTAGTTCTAGTGTTTGCTTTGGATAAGTTTAGATCTTACTTGTTAAGGTCTAAGGTTATAGTATACTTGGATCACGTGGCCTTAAAGTACCTCCTTTCTAAAAAGGATACAAAATCTAGGTTGATCTGTTAGATACTACTACTATAAGAGTTTGACTAAAACATTAGGGACAAGAAAGGTTTAAAAGTTTTAGTACCAGATCACTTATTTAGATTAGTGGTGGAGCACACTGGCAATCAAGGGCCTATAAGTGAGTTATTCTTTGATGAATAGTTATTGCATATTTCCTAGTTACCTTGGTATAGTGATACTGTTAATTATCTTGTTACAGGATAAATGCCTAATTATTGGACTAAACAAGATAAAAAGAGATTTTTAACCGAGGTTAGATATTTTACTTGGGATGATCCATACTTATTCAAGTACTGTCCTAACCAAGTAATTAGGAGATGCGTACCAGATAGCGAACATAATCAAATCATCTCCTTTTGTCATGACCATGCATGTGGGGGCCATTTCAGCTCTAAAAAGATTGCTACAAAAATTTTGCAGTGTGGATTTTATTGGCCTACCCTATTTAAGGATGCACATACTTCCTGTAAAGCATGTATAAGGTGTCAAAGGTTAGGAAGTTTAGGAAGGAGACATATGATGCCCTTAAACCCAATCCTTGTCATAAAACCTTTTAATGATTAGGGCATAGATTTTATGCGACCTTTTCTTAATTCTTTTGGAAATCTGTACATCTTAGTGGGAGTGGACTACGTGTCCAAGTGGGTGGAGGTTATACCCTGCAAAACTAATGACCACAAGGTTGTGGTAAAAATTTTAAAAGAAAATATTTATGCACTATTTGATACTCCTAGAGCCACAATAAGTGATGGGGGAAAACACTTTTTGTGATGACCCGGGTTTCTCCATACATTTTTAAATGCAATATCTAATTCTTAAGGTAGGATGCATCCCTATTTGAGAACATTTTTAGAAAAACAATGCAATGCAACAAAAAAATCTTTTGTTTTAAACTCATTTTAAAAACCTCGAGTGTCATTTGCTTTCACAACAGACAAAGTAGTTTTGAAAATTACTATAATCATAAAAGTCTTCCCAAGTCTATCTAGTCACAGCTCACAGCCCAACTGTAGTAAGTACAGATACATGTCCAAAGAGGTAGAGAGTTTATTTACATTCATACTTGTCTCTTCTTCTTTTACTTGATCGTGACATTAATATGTCCTAATGCTTCTTCTAATACTTTTTGGACTAAATCTATAAAAATAATATATTTGAGTGAGTATTACTCGTACTCAGTAGGTGATCTGATACTACTATTTTGAAAACATGGCATGCAACATGCATAATTCAAGGAGCAGTTTATGCAAAATATTAGTGATTCCTTTTTATGTAAACATGCATATTTGTGCATAAAACGTAAGCCCATTGATGCAATTCAGCCATGAAATCGGTACACAAATATAGTCTTCCAAATATGACTAAATCATATATAGAAATTAATAGATCTAAGTAATAAGATCTTGGCAAGATATCAAACAAACGAGTAAAGTATAATAATCATGAAACTCTTAAAATAGTCATCAATAAAAGCAAATGCTGGCATCACTATCAATATCAAGCACATGGTCTTTTGGTTTTGTTCCCACTGCAGGCTGCCTCATTTAGTGATCTGCCCACTTAGAACTCAAGTTGATGGGTCGGTAAACATACCAAACCAACTGGTCATGAGTACTAGTATACGACCATCTCAATGCTATATGCATATCAATACAACCAAAATCATAGGGCCAACTATGCTCACGACTAGAACACCTCTGAATTGTGTGTCTCCGGTATTAAGAGACCTATCCACCATAGCCTCTACGATGGCTATGGATATGTCCCTGAAAGGGTGTTGTGACACCTCTAGTGGTCGTCCCTATTTACTACAGCAGTTAGGGAAGGGACAATGTCATTTTTGGCAACGATACCATCCACCCTTTTGGTGTTAGAGGCCGAGAGGCCAACCCCGTACAACACAACCTCTAAGCATGGTGCCCACTAGGCTCAATAGCCCCAAAAGCATATATAGATAAAGCCAAATCTCAATTATCAAAATCATGCAATTTATGCATTTATTTTCAACCATGCAAGCAATGCATAAAATCAGTTCATGTTGATATCGCATTCAAAGCCATAAAACATGAAGAGAATTCCGCATGCTTGTATAAGGACATCACATCTCAAAGAGTATGCTAAATATGGTGATAATTTCAAGTTCTCTGCATACTCATATAAGAACATCATATCTCAAAAAGCATGCTAAAAACGGTAATAAAGGCAAGTCAGAGTTTAAGATGCATTTAAAAACTTAGTAGTATCAGACTACCTACCTCGATGTTTCTGGAGTCGCGTCCCTCACTACTCGACCCTAGATCTGCCTTTTAAGTTATTACTTAGTACATCTCTAGGCTAGATCTTATGTATAGTACTCACATCTAATGATTAGATTGCCTTTAATCTCTTTCATGTCATCAAGATCGTGTAATTGAATGGCCAAAACTCCCACTTAGATCTCCGAGGTCGCCTGTCTTGATGCCTAGAACAGGTCTGTACTTAATTTGGACAGTCAGATCTATAAGTTCAAGGTGGATATGTGTAACTTAGACTGGATCTAAACACATTGGTCTCCTAATAGACCCAACAAATCAATCTATGAAGTTTGATCTTCTTTGATCCTATAGATCCATGCAATCTCTATAGTGTTTAGGCTATAATCATACTAAATAGGCTTCTAACCATAACTTTTCTCATTAGGTTCGTGTCGTCAATACAGATGCAACGGTTCTTTCGGATTGTTAATCAGAGTCCTATAGCCCCTGTAATTGCAATTTTAGTGTCACAACGTCATGGACGAACCAGATTCGTCCACGCGGGCCCCGTGTGTCGTTGTTCTTGGGACGCCCGTACATCTTGGTCGAGTTGGGACTCTGCCAGTACGCGATGCATGCACGGGGACCGTCCTAGGGAGCACGTCCCACGTGTGTGTCATGCGGTGTGTCCCCGTGACACTCTGTTTTGACAGGTTTCCTCCGAAACCCGTCTTCTCTAGTTCTCGTCCGGCATTTTCCCTAGCCGAAAAAGCCCAAATCTGGCATGGATCTGGACTAGGAAAAAGGGGAACTAGAGATGGAAAGGGTGGGGGCTCACTTGGTGGTCTGGAGCGATGCCTATTGCCGAGGTGCGGTTCCTCTCACGCCTGCTGGAACCTTAGCTTGCACAGTCAGAGAAAAGAGGGGAAAACGGGATGGTTGGAGAAGAGGGGAAGAGGGCCTTTTATAGCCTATAATGGCAGTGCTGCCCTATGGCGGTGCCGCCATTTTTTTCGGCACCGCCTTATAGAGGTGGTGTCGTTGAGTCGGTTGGAGGAAGGGGATGTCGTTAGCAAAACGATCCCCTGCATTTTCAGCTCGTTTTCTTTTAAATATATTTTACAAAAATGTCCCTCATCTTTAAAAGTTCATAACTTAGTCATACGAACTCCGTTTTCGTTGTTCTTTGAGGCGTTAGATTCCATTTTGAGAGTAAAATTAATGGTGCTAATTTTTCTCACAAATTCCTTTTCTTTCTTATTTTAATTAAAATAGAAAATTTAATATAGTTAATTCTATATTAATTTCCAAATTAATCAATTTCTCTCTCAATTTAGTAAAAGTGATGCAAAAATATTGTCAAATGTTTGAGTCATTACACTTTTTTAATAAAGTATTTGAGAAATTAATGAAAAAGTATGGTGTTAATCATAGGATAGCTACCCTATATTATCCTTAGACTACTGGCCAAGTAGAGGTATTCAATAGGGAGATAAAGCGAATTCTAGACAAGCCAGTCAATCCAAATAGGAAAGACTAGCCTCTAAGACTTAATGATGCTTTATGGGCTTATCGTATAGCATAGAAAACCCCTATATGAATGTCACCCTACCGCCTAGTTTATGGAAAGGCCTACCACTTACGAGTAGAGTTAGAGCACAAGGCATATTGGGCAATCAAAAAGCTCAATTTTGACTTAGATTCTACTGAGATCCACAGAAAAATCCAACTCAATGAGTTGGAAGAATTGAGAAAAGATGCATATGACTCTGCACAATTGTACAAAGACCGAATGAAGGCTGTACATGATAGACATATCTTAAGAAAATCATTCACACCTAGTCAAAAACGTCTTACTGTATAACTCTAGATTGCATTTATTCTTAGGAAAACTTAGATTTAGATGGACTGAACCTTATATAGTACGTACAATCTATCCTCATGGGGCCATTGAGATTGAAAAGGATGGAGAAATCCAAAAGGTTAATGGTCAAAGGTTAAAACCTTTCCTAGAATTGCCTGACCCTAAAATTGAAGAGACACTTTGAGAGGCACCTCAATATCATGACCCACCTTAGATTACCACTCTAGGAGCCTTGCAACATCATCACACTCATCATTATATCTAGTTGAAGAAGTAAAACTTAGTGCTTCCTAGGAAGCAACCCAAATGTTTTTCAAATCTCCATCTTCTACATCCTTCTATTATCATATAGAATCCTATGTTTTCCTAACATTGAGGACAATTCATTCAGGTTGGGGGATGTAGATGCATATGAGAAATTTGAATTTTCTTGAGTTTTCTTGATTCTTTTGAAAACAAAAAATTAAAAAAAAGTTTTTAAGGTAGAGTTCCTTTACTGTGATGAGAACTAGATGTTCAGAATTTAGTACTTTTACTATTTTCACCTCTTAATGGAAATGCATATGATTAGTTTTGCATATCATTCATGTGTTGAAGTATTTTATGAAAGTTAATTCTTGAAAACCATTTACACAAAGCACATAATCATGACTAATAGATAATTATAACTTAGAGACCCTGAGGAAAATCAATGGATACCTATAATCTAGTGAGTTTAGGGACTATCTTCTTTTAGAGAGTTATAAGTAATTCTACAATTTCTTCAATGTACATAACTTAGTGTGATCCTATTATCCTTGTTTTGGTTAACATCAAGAATAAATAGGAGTAATAGCTTTATTTTTAGAAACTTTATTGAATTTAATAGGCTTTAGGAAACCTAAGAAATGATATACGTCATCCTTGCTCAGCCTAGAGATATAAAGCCTACCCATATATCATACCACTAGTTAGCCCCTTTGAGCCTATTATTTAAGCCTTTTCTTTCTCAACCCCATTTACCTTAACCCAGAACAAGCTAGTAAAATAAATATCCATTACCCATTGTTAAAATGAGTAGAGTTAGTAGAGAAAAGTTGAAAAATAGGAAAAAAAGTCAAAGAAGTGAGAAAAATGAGTAGTCTTTCTTCCGAAGTAAGTCAAAGAAAAAAGTGAAAGAAAAAAAAATTGAAAGAGAAAGACAAAAATATGAAAGAGATATTCACTTCATGTACAACTAAAAGAAAAAGTTGTCATAACAGATATTCATTAAAGACCTCTACTCAATTTTGAACTGTTAAGTGTTTAATTTTGGTCAAAATTTCCCAAATTTAGCGTTCAATTAGATCATCTAACCGTTCAATTTTACAAAACTTAGCTTGATTTTGAATATAAATCCAATTGACCATCCAAACCTTAATTTGTCAAAATCAACGGTCAGATGATCATTAGAGTTCATTAGATGACTAATGTGCGGTTCAGATGATTCTAATTTAGTCTTTTCTTTTGCAGATCAACCAAAGGACGCACGGATGGATACGAGTAAAAGATAACGGTGCAGATCATCTTAAAGGGCGATGGATGGACCAGATCACCCATGGAGATAGATGAAATAGAAATCATGGACAAAATGGAAAGAACATGTAAAGGGCAACTTTTTCCCCCATTTCTCTTTCCTTTTCTTCCTCTTTCCCTCATTATTCTTTTTTTTCTTTCCTTCATTCTTTCTTTCCTTTCCCACTCCTTTTCTTTCTTTTCTTTTCCCTTCCTTTTCTCTTTTCTTTCTTTTTCCTTTTTCCCTTCCTTTTCTCTTTCTTTTTCCTTTTTCCCTTCCTATTTCTCTTTTCTTTCTTTCCTTTTCCTTCTCCTCTTTCTTTTTCCTTCTTTCCTTTTTCTTTTTCCCTTCCTCATTCTCACGTACCCAAGTCTCTCTTCATATATTTTTTTACCTCTCTTCTCATCTGCAACTCCCTCTCCCTTCTCTCACGCCCCATCTTCACCGCCCAGATTACCCACTTCTTCTCCTCTCTACCTCTCTTCTCATCTGCATCTCTCCCCCCTTCTCTCACTCCCCAGCCTCAACTGCCCCTTACCATTTCTCCTCTTCTTCCCGTCTCTACGTACCAACTTCTTCACCATCGCCCACTTCTCCCTTCTCCCACTCCTCTCTACTCCCTTCTCTCACTCCCCAGCCCCAGACCTCTTCTCCCCTCTCTTCCACAACCGTACCCAGATTCCCTTCTTCTCACCTTCTTCTCCTTAGGACCATCCTAGTCTCTCTCTCTCTCTGCACCCCACTTCGCCACTCCTCCCTCTCTTCTTTTGTTTTGTTCATCGCACCAGATCCTCAAACTGAGTTCTAGTCTCCGTTCACTGCACAAACCCCATCTTTTCTTTTTCCCATCACTGCTTGCTTATCCCTCCCAATAGTCTCACCAGCACTGGTTGCCCAACCTAGAAACGACGCACCATCATCTCTGCTTCTTGTCGTTTCTCCCTCAACTCCATCTCTTCCTAGTCATCTCCACCGTCGGTCTTTTTCAAACGAAAACCCAGCTCTATCTCCTCTATTTCCCACTGCCTCTGTTTAGCTCCAATCCAGCACCGTTCACCATTTCGTCTCCCTCTATTCTTTAGTCCTGTTATCTCATCTGGCCTTCCATCTGTATCTTCGTTGCCTAGACCAAGGATGGGTCATTTTTTTTCTACCGCCAAATCCCGACCCTTTATTTCTGCTCTGTCTCCACCACTCTAGAGCCGTGCGACACCCATCTTTCCATATTGTCACTGGCCCCTGCCTCCTTCACACCAAACCGCCCAAGCAAGATCCCACCTCACCAGGCTCCTCTGCTTCCCAACGTCTTCACCGGCCAGGTGCAAGCCCAGATCCAATCGCCTCCACCTTCCAGATCAACGACATCTACTTTAGCACAGCACCACCCTCATATCCTCTATTCTCTCTTGTTCTCCCTCAACCCAGATTTCATCTCCACCCCACCGACCAACCCCTCCCACGATCCTTTTTCTCTCCTTCTTCTTCCCTTCTCCCTCCTTCCTCTTCTCTTCTTCTCTTCTTCTCTCCTCTTCCTTCTCAAATCCCACGTTTTCCTAGTTTTTCGTTTAAAACCAGAACCCCAAAATTACACGTATACCCCTGGAAGATCTCAAGAATTACCAATATGTCCCCATTTTAATTCCATTTCTGTCCTTTTTCAGAAATTCCATTTGGGTCCCCTGTTTAATTCCATTTGAGTCCCCGAGTTAATTCCAACTGGGTCCCTATTCTATTTACATCTATGTCCCGGTTCTGTTTTATCATCATTTTGACTATCCAGGGACAGTGCAATCCAGGACAGGCTTATCCAGGACTGATCATTTTATTGCATTTTCTGTGTTTTTGGAATAAATAATTGTGTACATTGCAACAATTGAATAAATATAGATTTTATTTATTGTTAGTTTATTTTGCTATATTCTTTGTTTTGATTCTTTTAAATAATTAGATTTTATTGAAAACTCCATTTTAAAGCAAGTCCTCGTGGGATCGACCCGTACTTGCATAAGCTACCCTACAATAGCCCGTGCACTTGCGGTAAAACATTCAACATGAACCTTTGAAATCATTATACCCTTCTTTTCTGAACCTATCCTAAGCCTATATTTCGTCCTAGTTAAAGACCTATTGATCTTAGGTGGAACATAGCCTTAAAGAGGAGATAAAAAGAATGAATTAAGATAAAAGACCCCTAATATTTTTTATAAGAACATCCACTCTAAGGGATTACTTTCCTTTTTCTCATGAGCATTCAAAAGAATTATTTGAACCATTAGCTTATTGGATTCGGTCACATAATGAGAGAAATATGTTTAAACCCCTTATTTGAGAGTTTCATTTCTAAGCATATACTCGTGACGATTTGAGGTTAACACATATTTTCAATAGAATTTAAGCATATTTGGTTAGAAATCAATATTTATGTGGTTGTACACACACATGCACTTTGAGAAATAACTCAAACAAAATGGCTTTAATATGTGTATGAGGTCTAAAAAGGTCAAATCTTCTCCATTAAGTTATGAAAAACTAGTAGATTGCTAATGAATGAGTATTCTTTGAGATAAAATAGGGGACTAAGCCTTATTGAATTTTGTGGGTATATTCACTACAAATCCTTATGAGGCATAACTTCTTCACTAGGGGTAACCTAAGGGTTCAAGGGCTTGTTGCATGCACTAAATGCAATTGTGAGTACCTAAGAAGGTGGTACCTTGTATCATTTTTTGAAAAATGTTTTTTGCATGTTTTGCTCGGGACTAACAAAATGTTAGTTGCGGGTGTGTTAAGAGTTTAATTTTGGCCAAAAGACCCCTAATTTAGCATTAGATCAAATTGACCATTCAACCGTAAATTGTCAAAATTAATAGTTAGATGATCATTTGAGCTAATCAGATGCTTAATGTATGATTTGGATGACTCTAATCTAGTATTTGGTCTTGCAGATCAACTAAAGGAGGGTTGGATGGCTCAAATAGATATTCAACGATGTAGATTGATCAAAAGAGGCATTGATGGATCAGATTGAATTTCAATGGTGTAGATCATCTTGAAGATCAATTAGGCAAAAGTGGTTGGTAGGTTTCCTAAAGAAAGAGGAGTTCTAATAAGGAGAGGAAACTATGGATCAGAATGAAAATTAGGAAGAAGATTGCTAGTAGCAAACTAGCTCCTAAAGATGGAGTTAGAAGGGGGAAAATCTATAAGAAGAGGAACCATGGGATTCTAAAAGGGTTTTTTTTTAGAGTTTTGGGTGTTTTGGTCTTTCGTTTCTTTCCTTGCATGATATTTATTGCTTTTTTTGTTTCTCACATATCCAATTTTTCTTTTCTCGGGTTCAAGTTGATTCTAGTTTCCTTATTGTTCATCACATCCACTCAGTCCTCTTCCATTGCCGCATAACCCATCTTCCACCTCTGCACTGTCTCCATTTCCAGCCCAGCACCACCAACCCCGACCCCATCACCGTTTCTTGTTTTTTTTTTCCTTGCCATCACTGAGCCCCATCTCCTCTGTTCATTGGGGCATCGACTAGACTAGTCGACGCCCAGATCCCTACACCAGCACATCAGCCCCTTTACACTTTTCTCTCCCTCTCATCTCCATGCATCACTTTTCCCCCTCTCGTTTCCACTCCTTTGTTCACCGCGCAAGCCAGGCTGCCCCTGTCATCCACCTATCCAGCAGATCACCTATCTCTTCTCTAATCTACTAGCCACACCTTTCCCTTCTAACATCCATTGCACTGAGACAACGCCCCAAGTTTCCTTGTCCAGCATTGTCTTCCTCAACGTCGTCTATCCACCCCACCACCCAAATTCCCAGATCATCTCTTTTTCCTTCACGCATCTGTAAGACAATGCCCAAAAGCCAGTCGATGCCTCCACCCATCACCAGCCCCCTCTGCCCAGTAACACCGCACCAAGAGTAGGAAGGTCTGTAAAGGTTTGCATTTTCCTGCATCTTCACCAGCTACGCTGAGCACGATCCACCACCTATCTTCCATTGGCTACGCCCTGCTCCCTTTCCACCCGACAGCACTAGGCATCGTTTTCTCACTTTAGTCCCAATCAGATGGTTCCCGCACTTCGAAATTACTAACATCAGCGTCTGCCCTTCTCTCCTTGTCATCTCCATAAGCTCCGATTAGCAATCCCCTCTTTTCGTAAAAAATTTGTGTTTTATAGGAAAAAGAGGGAACTTTCAAGAAAAAATCTTGTTTGCCCTAGTAGAAAAATTATATTTACATTTTTTGTCCTTATTTGCATTTTATTTTATTCCCATTTTGTTATCTATGTACTTGATATTCTCAATTAACCTAGGAACTATTCTAGCTATCCATGTTTAACTGAGTCAACAGTTCTGGTTTAATTTTAGCAGATCTTAAATTTCTTATCCATTTTAATTACAATTTTCAATTAACTTTCAAATCTTGGATATAGGACAATTTAAAGAACTTTTATTGTTCCTGATCTTTAATATGAGAATCTGAAATCAGATCTGAGCCATCAAATCTCAAATTTCTTATTTAGCCTAGATCTCTTGGAAGTTTTGGAATCTGCCTAATCCATCCTAGTGATCATTAATAAGAAGCACCATAAACATGTTAATAAGGCTGATCATGATTTAGGAGACCAGATCTGCACAATTTGAAGATGAGTAGTCCAAGGAAGTGGAATTTTTTAAGTTTTTAGTTAAAATTTTGTTTTCTTTGGATTAAACCTCTATAATTTCATTGATTAAACACATCTGTAGGTTTGATTTCTTTTTTTGTTATTTTTTATTATTTAATTTAAAATTTATTAAAACTCCAAATTCTTAAAGCGCATCCCTATGGAATCTACTTGTACTTGCATTAGCTATACCACAATAACTCGTGCAATAACGAAAAAACATCAACACCTTCTACTATAACCATGACATTGAAATTGAGTGCGATAGTGACATAAAGAATGGTCTAATGGGTGTCATTAGTAGGCTATATGATGGAGAGGAGGCCGACATAGTGCTAGATCAGATATCCATTTACAGACATGCTAGAGGCTTATTTGGTAATGACCTGGCAATATGCAAGAGAAAAATCCTAGCCCCTTGTAAGTATTTTATGTTATTCTATATTTTAAGTTTTAACTTCTAAATTTTATTTTGTAATATTCTAATTTTGTTTATTTTTCTAACTATAATTTTCTTCAACTTTTGTAGCTGAGTGGTGGACTTTGTGGGTGAAGCCTCACATCTTCCAACATTCGCCATTAAGTTCATCTCTCAGATATGCAGTGCATCCCTTGTGAGCATAACTGGAGTGTCTTCAAGAATGTGAGCTACTTAGATATTAAGATTTAGTACTTATTAGTTATTAGTAGTTTAGTATACATTCATTACATTATAAATTATATATATATATATTTTTTGTTTTCAGATCTACACTAAGAAAAGGAATAGGTTGCATGCTAAGACATTAATGATCTAGTAGACATTCAATACAATCTACGCCTTCATTTTCGACATGAGGATCATTTGAAAATGCAAATGTATACAAGTTCTATTATGTTATGAGAGGTCAATAAAAGTGATGAGTGGATTATTTAAGAAGATGTTAAAGATTATCTGGTGCATCCAGGTGATGCCCTCACCTAGTTAGATGTTAAGCTCATTGAAGAATCAAGTGAACGTGATGCTCCATCAACTAGAAAATACCAGAGGCTAGGGAGGAGGCAGAGGGGGAGCCACATTTCTCAGTCTCAAGCTCATCAAGAACCAAATGAGGATGTTAGAGAAGAGTATGATGATGAGGAGATTGAAGAGGAGGATGTCAACATCTCTCATGGAGATGATTCAGATGATGATCTAGATCTTCCTAATGAGGAAGAGATACAGGAAGATGCCTTTTAAGTCTTAGTAGTTAACTTTAACATTTTCTTTACTTCATTTTATGTAACCGTTGTTTGATTATTTATTATTTGAGTGTTCCTAGATTTACAAGAAATGATGATGGTGACAATGAGGCCACAATGGATTGAGGGAGTACAAGAGACTAGGGTGACTAGTATTATGACTATCATTATATTTTTATGTTTCTAAACTTACTTCTTTGTGTATGATTGTTTGATTTAACCTAAGGTTGTTGTTGTTGACACTTGACATGTTGATTTATTACTTAAGAATTCCATTTCACACTTTTGACAAGTATTTATTTATATCTTTATATCTTTATGTTTTCTTAATTTTTTGAATTTTTTTTTATAATTTTTGGGATTTTTAATATTTTTTCTTTTTTAAAAATTTTAAAAATTTAATTTTTTCCTTGACACCTAGTCACACGATTAGGCATGCCTAGTCTCTCTAAGCATAAGTCACACCCATTGCGCTTGGGTGCACCTTGCGCCTGCAACTACATAGGTCGTATCAGATCATATCAAATTGTATTGATATCAAAGCTGTGGATCGTAAAATCTTTATGATCAAAATAACTCAAACGACACAAATCAAATCAAAAGATATATCAAACATCCAAATAAAAATATTAGGGTATAGTGTCATGTCATGTCATATCATATTGATATCAAATCTGTCAAAAACAAAATCTTTGTGATCAAAACATGCTTAAATGATATGAATCAAATAAGAAGATGTATCATATATCTAAATTAATCATAACAAAAAATCAATTGATCAACCTATTGATCAATCAATCCATCAATCACTAAGCGGCAATTACCATCTAGCCACAGGCAATGGTCTATACTCTCGAGAATGACCAACATGTCAGTCCATGTCCACACATCAGTTAGTCAACTATGCTCACAGAGGAACCCTAAATCCAAACTATGCTTGTCAGTGGATACCACACTAAATACATTGGCTCTCATGATCCACCATACCACAATAAGAGTATTTTTCCCGTGATACTTTCACTCTTGTAATATAAAGCATACAATCCTGTAACAATCATTGTATGCTAAAAATCATAAACATCTCTTAGGTTCAAAATATATGATTTAAAAATATAAATAAAAAATGCAGAAGTACTCATAAAATCAAATCAAAAGTACATATGTATTCAGATCTCTTAGTAACAGTTTGAAATAGATCCAAAATCAAAATACCTTCTATGCCCATTTCATAATGAAGAGTGCATCTAGAAACCAAGAGAACTATGAGGTAATCAAATACCCTTTTACATAATCAATATCATTTTCATGTAAAAAAATGTTGAAAGCATTCATATCAATTTTTAAAAGCCTGTGAATACTCTAACTGAAGTTCAAAATACTATTTAGGTCAAACATAATCTTCCAAAATAACATATTTTTCCAAGATATAAGAAAATGAAAAATCTTTTCAAATCTATAAGTCTTTTTCTTGTACAAAATATTTGTCAGTTCATGACTATCTACCAAATCCAATTGAGACATTGTTTTTGTATAAAACTAATATCAAACACATGGATTGAACATGAAATGGATTTCATAAGGAACAATGCTTTTCAAATCTATAACAATGTTATTTGTCAATTCATCAAAAAAGCATTCAAATAAAACCATAATCCATTCAAAATCTAACTGTATAGAGAAACATAACAATAACAAAACATGATAGAATATAAAAAATAAACTGTAATTCAAAGCCTAATTTGAGCATCCCAATATGGTTCGCTCATAAACATAAATCCTTCATCATAAATGTACTTTAACAAGATTATGTACCTGCCATCCCTTATCAATGGTTTAGATCTATGTATGCACTCATAAATTCAAATCAAAACCATAAATTAACATAATACTATATGAGCTTACAATTTTCTAATCTAATATGAATGAAAATTCAAAAGTTTAGACATTCATAAAAATATAGATCAACAGTTGAGATTGATCCAACCCTTGATTCATTATGAATTGACCTTCTATCACCAATGAATAAATAATATTCATAATATCTCGACCATTAAGGTCGCTGATTTAAAATTTTCCAACCATAGATTGATGCTAGAAGTTCAAATCCATAATGTTGGTTTTCGATCAATGATCTAAATCAATGCACACACCTCTAGAATTACCAGTTCATGCAATTAGAGGCTCTTGGTTTCATGGATCAATGATTCCCACCACTGATCAAGGTTCAATCAAGTTTTTAACCTCAAATAATCACTGATAGGGTTTTGAATGGTTGGATCAAACTTTGCATAGTTTACACACCTTTGATCTACCATTCTTGTCACAAATAATCATTATTATGGAATTCATATCATCAAGTTGATAGATCTACTATTTTACCATGTTTTTAACTATAGGATTTGTACATCTAATATTTACATTTACACACCAAATTTATATTACAATTTTAATAGTTGGATGATCTTCGATCGAACATCCATCGACATGGGTGGATATATGAAGCAACATCGTTGCCAAATATGTAATTAAAATTTTTTTATTGTCACCAATATTCAGTTTCCTTTGTTAGAAAAGGTAACCAAAAATGGTCATAATTGGTGACTATAAATATTTCCAAAATTGTTAAAAAATGCAAAAATAACTTGGCAAAAATGTAGATCCATGGTGTACCTTAGCTACCACTAAATTTGGAGGTGTATTGGCATCACTTGATGCCAAAAAATGATAATAAAAAAAACCATTATGGTTGCTAGATAGTCATTGTAGTTATATTTTCTTCAAAAAGCTCTTATGAAATCTTAGCCAATCATTGAATAAAAAAGGGGTTTTGTTCCTAGTATCAAGAAGAAAGATATGAATGGTTTAGATCTCCAATCTAAGCCATATTTCTCATAGTATGACTTGGTATTCAATGATTTTCCCTTCCATATCAATGTCCCTTTTCATTAGAGGATTGTGGAAATAGCAGTGAGGAAGGAGAAGGTCGAGGATGGTGTTGTTGGGTGTCGCATAGTGGCCCAATGGCATGTTGTTGCTGATAGCATCCCAAAGGTAGAAAATGAAGGCAATTTCTTCGTAACAAGATCATAGAAAAAGAAGAAGTGAGAGAGCTAAGCAAAAAAATGGGAAGAAGTCTAGGGTTTTGAGGGTTCTCACCATCCATGATTGACAAAGTTATTGTCTATGGTAGGTGCCATTTCATAGCCACCAATGTTGATCAGGTAGCTATAATGCAGGGAAGAAAATAGGTAGGAAAGTGAAAACATGAGGAGGTTATCAATTATGGCTCCTTATTCTAAATATCATATCTTTTGATGTCCAATTTCTACATTTTTAGTGTCATTGGAAATCTTTTTTTGAATACATTTCAAATATCAAGGTTTTAGTGATCAATTCTATATCTTTCAAAAGTTCATTTCCTTGGAAGAACAAGTAGTATTTGTGAGAGTTCATGACTTTCTGGTTATACCTTAGTGATATTTGATTACCTAACTTTAGTATCTATGTTTTCAATAAAAAAAAGAAAAGAAAAGATGGGACTGCACCATCCTATGGAAGATGGCACATTCAGAAGGATGTAATGCCAAAAACTAATAATAAGTTGTTGCATGTGTCTACACTTATTATATTTTTAGAATAATATATAGTTATAGATTAATTAATGAACACGATCATTTTCTTATAAATTGTGCATGAAGAGTTGACCTAAGAAACCATAACTACAAGAACTCTAAGCAGAGCTATTATAAAGGATAACATCAAGTATAAGGCTTTAGGCAACAAGGAACACTCTAGCTAAGTAAGGGTCCAAGGGCATGGTGTTATTTCTTCCAAATACTTTGGTTGATGATGTGAAGTTGAAAACAAGAAAATGTACGAGCAACTAAAAGTGCAGCTTACAAAGGAAATATACAAGTAGTTAAAGCTAGATTTAATTGGGGAGTTATAGAATATGAAAGGTCAAGAGCTAGATCTTACTGCCCTTAAATCCCATTCATACGCTAGCTACAATTCTATTACTCAAGAAGATCAAGACGAGCTACATGCACCCTCTGAACAGGAAAATCTAGTAAGGAGATATATATGAATACATGTTTACTTTTTCATTTTCAAATAATTGTCCTACCTCATCCATTCTTTTTTATCCATTATCTTTTAATGTAGACGGGTCCATGTTTTTGGCCTTGAATGGCATTGACAACATCATCATTGTTGGTCCATGGATCAGATTCAGACTTCCTTTTTGCACAAACAATTGATACACCCATACACAAAGTGTGTGTGTATTGTTGTGACCTGTTAAGAGGATTCTCGCCTACCACTTCCGATAGAAGCTAAGGGCATTAGATATCATGTTACTTGGCTAAAACAATATGTCATTCCCTAGAATACAAGGTGGTGTTTTCTTAAAAATACTACAAGTGTACTGATCTATTCTAATATAGATTGTGCAGATGCAAGTCTATCCTACGAGGACTCAATCTTTAAATTTGGAATTTTAATTGAAATCTATTTAAATTATTTTATCCTAGCCAACAAATGAGATATAAACAATTAAATAAAACTAATACTATCAACTATACTAGAAAGGTTAAATGAATCAAATTCTAAAATATAGGGTTTCAGATTCCACCACAATAAAATATTATATATTAAAAAATAAGTATCTTATACTTTAATACTTCTCATGTTAATAAAACATCAATGGATTACAAAATAAAAAATATGTTTGTAAATTCCAAAATATTATATTTTCTTGATCCTAATGATTTACCTTACCTATATGCTTTCAGAGCATTACTTGAATTATTTTGTAATCACAACTTACTTAAGAATTTATATATATATATATATATCTAGCTAATTAGTATACTATAACTAGTTTCTAAACTATGGAAAATAGCTTATAATTCCCATGAAAAGAATACTAATTATTTATATTAATTTGATTTATCCCAAGATTGATATTTAATAACTCTAAATCAAATAAATACTTGACCATGAATATAATCTATTTTAGTATGGTTTCATTCTTATCCTTGGTGAAAATTTAGCTACTCATATAAAACTTTAGAAATATACTTAATCTCAAGCACAGTTCCTCAAAAAATGGTAATAAACAACTACCTGATTAAAACATAAACTAACTATAAAGCAAGACATGCATGCTAAAGTTAAAACATGAATTTAATCAAAGCTAATACTAGAATAGAAAAGCTAACAATAGTGGAAAGCTACACTAAAACACATAAAACCTAGCATACATCTAATACAAGAATAAACAAACACTATCATTAACTAACTAATAAAATAAAAGATGAACAACTTCCATTAAACTAAAAATTTAATTCTTACAAAAATGTAAACCACAAGTGTTGTGCATCCCTATGATCCACTCCAAACCAACCAAGTATTTACACTAGATGCGCATGCAAATCACAACCAAACAACATTCTTTTCCTTAATGTGTCACTCATCAACTCAAGAAATGTCACCCAAGCAATCCATGCACCTGTCAACATTCACACAACCAAACAACAACCCATAACATCCCAAGCTTCTTAAAATCCTATGGGAGGTGATCCTTCTCCCCAACTCCTCTCTTAAACATTTAAACAACCCAACAACCTACTAGGAAACATGTTGAGGACCTCAATGATATAGTAGCCAAGACACCTTGGACAAGTTGATATTTTTCTTCTATGGTAAGAATAGGGAACCACTCCCCCTAAACGCTGTTCTTAATATAGAAGGCGACGAACACGACTCCAGATTGTCAATATAAAGTCATTCTCTTCTTCAATCAAAGGATGCATTTGAGTATATGATGGAGTATAAATCGTACATAGAGCACCCAAGTGCTTTTTGGGCCATCTCAATTATCATATCCATTAGTCCCGAGCCACCATGTCTCTTGGCTTCTTCCTTCAATCGAGTCATTACATTTGTTAGTTTTCCTACTCTTGAAGAAAGGCAACAAAACAAGTTGTGTCTCATATGGCCTTCAAAGGCCATTCAGGCCCTCAAAGGAAGTTTTAAGTGAAAACAAAAAACTGATGCTGCCGTTTTCCCAGTAGTGAATCAGTGCTGGAAGGTAGCCCTCAAGGGTGGGCAGCCGGGCTCCAAACTATTTTATTTTGGTTTTGTTTCATGTTTCTAAGAGCGATATGTGGAAGGGTTTCTATACAAGATGAGTAGGTAAATGATGATAAGGTAAGGAAGCTAGAGAAGAGAAGATGATAGAGAGAAAGATGCAAGGGAAAGGATTCTTGGTGTCTATATGTTATGGAGAGAATCTGCTAGAGAAAGGGTGATGTGCACAAGGTTTCCTTCTATTGCTAGGATGGAATGATTTAGAAATATATAAGATGATCTTTTTAGTTGTTATGGAAGAGATTGCCAGGGAGAAGACTAGGGAAAAATGATGTGCAACCCTTCTTTCTTTAATCTAACTTGCAAAGCTCTTTCAAGGATGGATGACATTAAGCTCTCCCTCCAAAAGATGTGATTGAGTTGCTCTTCTTTCTCCAACTCTCTCTTTCACAAAATGTCTTTAGAGAAGAGTGCCCATTGTGTTGAAACTCCCCACTTTTTTATGTATCATGCATGTACATCCCTTTCCTTTCTTAATGGATCATGTACACACGTATCCCTTTCCCAAAATGCTCCTTAGTAGATCATGCACAAAATCTTTCTTAAAGGTAAGAAAGATTTTGTTGAAACTTTTCCCTCCTTTCTCTAATAGAAATAATCCCCCTAAAAAATTACATCCTATATAGCTTCCTCATTTTTATCATGATTTGCTACTCCTGTCTATCTGAATTCTCATTTCTCTCCCTTTTAGATTATCCTATGTTTCTTTCATAGAAAACACATCCCATTTAGAAGCTTTTAGGAGAGGCCCAAGTTAGCACAAATCTTGATGATTGATTCCTTAAAAGTTGGATGGACTATAGCCACTAATTTCTTGATTATTTCAACTCCATAACCCAACATTTTCCCCCATTTTTTCTGTGAAAACACGTTTCCCCTCTTTGTAAAACACATGAAATCCATGTGGGTCCACTTATTTAAGTGAATGAGTGAAAGAAGAGGAAATCTCTGTATGTGGTCTTTACTCTCTAGGTTGTTATCCTTTAGAAAATTACCCTGCATGTTGCTTCATTGTGTGACGTTATAACTTAGAAACTCCTTAGGGCAGTGATTGCATGTGTGGTGTTTTTTACTATTTTGAAATGAATAAAGGCACCCCTATAGCAATTTGAGCTTCTTTGCTTCCTAGTTCTTAACATGTGGGTAAGCTCTCTTTTAGGGTCTCAAATTGCCAAATATACATGAATCACTCTATTGAACCCTAATCCTACAAAAAGTAAATAAATCCTAATTAATGATAAATTAAGTAATTCAATGGTTAAAAATGCTATTTTTAGAAATATTAAATGTAATAATTATGCTAAATATATTCCATTACTAAACTTCATAATGTATGTGAATATGACACACACACACACACATATTAATGTCAATCTCTAAGTAAACTACAAGTAAGTTACCATCCAAAAGTATGATTCAACTTCAAATCTCACAGGATATAGTTGACATTCTAAAAGAAGTCACTAAGAACCATGTAAATAAAACTCTCATCAATATGTGTGTAGAATAATGTGTATTAAAGCTCAATTATCTCACATATTTCATATAAAAGAATAGTAACTCAAAAAAAAAAAGAGGTGATAAATGTTTAATGGAAAGGACACCAACTATTAACAATATTAAACTTAACTAGAATCCCTACTCATTTATAACCACCTCCAACCTATGCTACTCTTAAGATTAAGTTAGGTCTTCTCCTAGGACAAGGTTATTAGAAAAAATGGTATAAAGGTAAGAAAAATGCTCTTAATAATACGTAAAGGTCTTCTCTAATAGTGTATTCACAATTTTCTTTTCACACATGAGAGTGAAAATTCTTCTTTTCATTGGGTTTCCTTCTTCTTTTTTTTTTCTCTTTTATACTTGACTTTGAACTTAATATTTTTCCACTTTTGCATTTTTATTCTTTGAAGAATTTTGATGTTCACCTCTTGAACTATATTATTCATACTAATTCATTAAGATATTTCTTCAACCATCTCTACATGTTCAAAATACAATAGGTAACTTGGTAATGGTGAATTGGCTCACAATAAAAGGTTATAATGTGAAGGCTTAAAAAGGCTATCATCAAGACCTTATCCCAATTAGGGGTCGACCATATGAATCTTATTCCTTCATTCCCCTCTATTAAGTGCCATGGCTTCATTTAGTCCCAAAGTTTTTAAATCTTTTCTTACCACTTATACCCAAGTTCTTTTGGACCTTCCCCTTGCCCTTTTAGAACCTTCTACTTGTATTGCCTCACTCCTAACAAGTGTGACTTTTGGTCTTCATTGGACATGTCCAAACCATCTAAGTCCAATATCCCTTATCTTGATACCTATTGGTGCTAACCCTAAGTTTCCTCTTATGTTTTCATCCCTAATTCTATCCATTTTTGTCTTGCCACTCATCCATCTCAACATCATGAATTTTGTGATGCTCTGCCTAGGAATATGATGTTCATTAATTGCCCAACACTTTGATTCATAGAGCATGGCTAGCCTTATAGCCATCCTATAGAAATTTTCTTTTAGTTTGAGTAGCATCCGCTAATCACACAAAACTCCAAATACACATCTCCATTTGTTCTCAACCAGCTTGGATTCTTTGGGTAACCTCCCTCTCAATCTCTTGACTCTCATGAATCATCGATCCTAAGTACAGAAAGTTGTCTTTTAAGGGAACTTCTCGGTTATCAATCTTTAGTAGTGCTCCATTCCTACTTCTCTCCTTACCAAAATTGCATTCCATATACTCAGTCTTAGTTTGGCTGATTTTAAATCCTTTAGGTTCTAATACTTCTCTCCATAACTCTAGCTTTGTGTTTACACTCTCCCTTATCTCATCAATTAAAACTATATCATCTATAAATAGCATGCATGATGGAATCTCCTTGTGTAGATGTTTTGTCAACTCAATCCATAACCAATAGGAAAAGGTATGGGCTCAATATCGATCCTTGGTGCAATCCTACAGGAATAGAAAAATCACTAGTCTCTTAGCTATTGGTCTTAACATTTGTTATTGCTCCCTCATACATATCTTTAATTATGTCTATATACCCTCACAAAATCCCTTTCTTGCCCAATACCCCCATATTAACTATCTAGGACGTTGTCATAAGCTTTCTCTAAGTCAATGAAGGCCATGTGGGGGTCCTTCCTCCTCTCCGTATATTTCTCTTTCAATTGTCTTAGTAAGAAAATAGCTTTCATAGTAGACCTCCTAGACATAAAACCAAACTAGTTTTTTGATACGCTTGTCTCTTGCCATAGCCTCTTCTCATTCACTCTTTCAAAAAGTTTCATAGTATGGCTCATAAGTTTGATCTCCCGATAATTAGTGTAGCTCTCCTTTATTCTTATAAATTAGTACAATAGAGCTCTTCCTCCATTCATCAGTCATTTTCTTTGATTTTATAATCTGATTAAACAACTTGGTCAACCAAACTACTTTAGTATCTCCCATTGGTATACCATCGAGCCCTAGGGCCTTTCCTGATTTCATGAGCTTGGGATGTTGCTAGGATCAAATGGTCAAATAAGGGAGCCTCAAGTGGACAATACCTCTATCTTCTACTCTCCTTCCATTCTGCCCAATCTGAACTAAGTTAGACCATATTTCAATCTCCCAACCACAAGATATTCTCCATCTATTGCAGATTTTCTCTTTTCATTCTCTTGCTCCACAAGATCAGGTTTTAGAACGAATTCTCCTTTATTAGCTAGTTGAATAAGGCCTCTTTCACTTCAAGAATTGTAATCATATGGTTGTTTCTATAATGTCCAATGTTATTTAGGTTTACTGAACTTTCAATCCTTATATTCTTGGGGAAATTATCATTTAGCAATTTTTAAAATTAACTTATCCTACCTTTGTTTGATCTCATCATCTTTGACTACTGCCTTTTTATCATCACTTCTAATGCACTTAACGTAGTCTAAGTCCTTACCCTTCTATTATCTTATTTTTCCAAGCTTAAACATGTCTTTCTCACCTTCTCTTGATCTTAATCTATTATAGAGATCACCATATGTCTTAAGTTTAGCCTCACTTACTATTCTCTTAGCAACCTTTTTAGCATTCTTATACTATTCATAGTTTTCATTATTTTTAGTCTTCTACCATGCTTTAAAACACACCCATTTTTTTTTAATAACTTTTTGCATTGTTTCACTCCACCACTAAGTTTCCTTTACTAATTTCCCTTTACCTTTAGATACTCCTAGGACATCTTTTTCCACTTTCTTAAAGGACTTGGCCATATTAATCCACATGGTGTTTGCTTCTATTTCATTGTTCAAGTTTACTTATACCCTCAACTTATTTATGAGTGAAGTTATCTTCTCCCATTTTATGTTCCACCACTTAGTTTTTGCCTACTTGTTAAGTTCATTTCCTTTCTTCCATCTTTCAATGTAGATATCCATAACAATTAACCTATGTTGTGAGGTTAAACTCTCACTTGATGTCACCTTACAATCCTTACACATTGATCTTTTCGTATTCCTAAGTAACAAAAAGTCTATTTGGATTTTATGAAGTCCACTTTTAAAGGTTATTAAGTGTTCATCCCTCTTCTTAAAGAATGTGTCTGCAAGGGCCATGTTATATGCATAAGTAAAATTGAGGATATCTTCCCCCATCTCATTTCATTCTTCAATACTGTACCTTTCATGTAACCTATCATATCCTTCCTTTTCTTTTCCTACATGGCCATTTAAGTTTATTCTTATAAATATCCCCTTTATGTTGAAAATGTCTTACATTATAGCCTCCTAGAATATGCTCACTTAACATTTGTGATATGCTCCCCTAGAATAAGTTTTATTATTATAATTTCATCGCTACTATTCCTATGTCATTTTTCTTATTATCCTTTCCTAAGTATTAGAGCTTATACCCATCGATTTTTCTAGTTTTAGCCCCTTTCCACTAGATTTCTCGGATACAAGCTATACTGACTCTATTATGCTTCACTATATCTACTAACTCTAGACTCTTACTTGTCAATGTCCCTATATTTCATGTGGCAATATGAATCTTATGCTCTTGAGATAACCTATTTACTCACTACTTCTCAACCCCCATGACATGAAGCCATGCCTACACTCTCCACTACACCTAGGTTCTAATGTAGCATGTTGCTTCAGAGGGGATGCTCTAGCAGCCCTTCCCCATTTTCCACTACACCCAAGATCTGACGTAGTGAAAAATAATTTAGGGTAGGCTAGAGGCTCTAGTTGATAAAAAATAGCCTCTATCATTTCCTAGATTTCATATGACTCCAATGTGTCCATAAACTAAAGAGATATTTAGTATAATTCTCAATAGTTGACCAAAATAAAGGATAATGAGACCAGCTACAAATTAATGTCCATTGAAGAAAATATGAATTTATCTATAACCCTCATGAATAAAAAATGACTCTAGTCTCACATGGTTTATAATTTTCTACTAATTTTCTTCAAGATCTCTAAGTTATACTTATTATTTAACCTAAACTATGTATATGTGGCTAATATGCAATAAGTGTTTTGAGTTTAATTGTTCATGAAAAACTCTAGAAAAGGATAATAAAATGAACCAATTGTGTGCAAATCTATTAATAAAATATAATAATTTCAATTCTCATCATTATAAAAGAACTTACCACAAAATCTAAAGAAAATAATTTTTAAAAATTTCCTTTTAAATAATTTTGACTCAAAAATTGATAAGAAGACTAAAAAAACCTATAACGAACACATCAAATTTTGAAATACAACACCCCCCCCCCCCCAAACTTAAATCAAACATTATCCTTAATGTTTACAACAATATACCATTGACAAATAATATAAAAAAGCTAGAAAATAAGGGTAGGAAGATGTGTACCTAGATGACATGTCTATCAGATATGGTGCATAAAAGTTTCTTCAATATATTATATGAATTAATAGCTGGACAATTTATATGTAATTAAACTATGATGCTAAATAATGAACAATGACAGATGTGTGAATACATATGCAAAACTCACTACTAACTAATCTAGAACCTAAACATATACGAATAATACACAACATGCATGTAGTGGAATTAATACTGATAAATAGGATCCTCTAAGGAAAAGTCCTCCACATTAGGTTTCTATAGCTCTAAAAGTGATTTTAATTGCTGACTATTGAATTTGGAAAGAACCCCATCTTTGTTAATTTGGACAACCCCATGAGGATAAACAGCTCAAACTATGAAACAGGTAGTCCATCGAGATAGTAATTTTCCTAGAAATAGATGCAAGCAAGAGTTATATAAAAGGAGTTTTTCACCAAGTGTAAAATATTTGATCAAAATATGCCTACCATGAACCACCTAGATATGATCCTTATAATTTTTCACAGTCTCATATATACTCTCCAAAAAATCTCCAACTCTTGGAGTTGGAGTTTCCTATGGGTGCTTACATTATTGAAATCAAAGTTGAGTTGTTTAATAACCCAATATGTTTTATGCTCTAACTCAATAGGTAAGTGACAGGCCTTGCTGTAAACTAAGTAGTAGGATGACATTCCAATGGGAGTTTTGAATGGTGTATGGTAAGCCCATAATACATAACTAAGATCTTTTGTCTTATCTAAGATGTGTTTAATCTCCCAATTGGTTACTTCTACTTATCTACTAGTTTGTGGGTGGTAGGGCATTGCAATTCTATGGGTAACACCACATTTTTCATTAAAGCTTCAAAAACCCTATTGCAAAAATGTTTTCCATTGTCACTTATACTCGTAAATGGAATATCAAAACATGCAAAAATATTATCTTTCAAAAACTGCACTCCAACCCTGTGGTCATTTGTTTTACATGATATTGCCTCTGCCCATTTGGTCATATAGTCCACTCCCACAAGAATGTGTAAGGTTTCGAAGGAATTAGAGAATAGACCCATGATAAATGCCCCAAACATCGAAAATATTAACAATTAGAATAAGATTTAATGGCATCATATTCCTACTTCATATGATACCTAATTTTTTATGATGGTTACATGTGATGTAATAAGTATGGCAATCCTTGAAAATAGTTTCCCAATAAAATCCACACTATAGAATCCTTGTAGTGGTCTTTTTTCCAATAAAGTGCCCTCCACCTACATGATCATGGCATAAGGAGTTGATACTTTGGTGATCATTATCAAGAACACACCTTCTAATGATCATGTCAAGAAAGTACTTAATTGAATACGAATCATCCCAAAAGAAGAACTTGACCTTGGTTAAAATTAGGACCTGTCCTATTTTGACCAATGTGAGGACATCTGATTGTAATAAGATAGTTAATTGTATCTGCAAACCAAGGTAACTGAGAAACATGTAACAGTTGCTCATCCAAAAAAGATTCAATAGTGGGCACTGACCCAATAGTGGACTCAATGATACCTTGAATCAATGATCAGCTATTATGTTCTTGAAACCTTTCATATCTCGAATTTCAATCTAAAACTCCTATAACAGTAATATCCATTGAATCAATCTAGGTTTAATATCTTTCTTAGGAACAAGATATTTTAAAGCAGCATTGACTCAAATAAATAAGAACTATAAACCCAAAAAGATATTATCTAAATTATCTAGAGCATAGATAATTTCCAAGAGCTCTTTTTCAGCTGTGGAATAATTCAGTTGGGCATTGTTGAGCGTCTTGCTATTATAATATATCACATTGGGTATTTTATCAATTCGCTACACCAAAATAGCACTAACTGCATAATCAGAGCTGTCACACATGATCTCAAAAGGTTCACTCCAATCTGTCTATTGAATAATGATTGTAGAGGTGAATTTGGCTTTAAAATGCTCAAATGCCCACATACAATCAACATCAAAGTCAAAGGTGGCCTCATTAGCAAGCAGATTACGAAGGTGTCTAGAGAACTTAATAAAATCTTTAATGAAGCAATGATAAAACCTAGCATGCCCTAAAAATACACGAATCTCCTTCACTATCCTAAGAGGTGGAAGGTTAGAGATGAGATCTACTTTAACTTTATCAACCTCAATGCCTTTCTATAATATGATCTACCTAAGTACAATTCCGCTTCTTACCATAAAATGGAACTTCTTCTAGTTAAGTACTAAAATTTGCTCTTGGCACCTACCTAATACTAAAATAAGGTGGTCCAAGCACTCATCAAAAGATGAAATAAATATTAAAAAATATCCACAAATAACTCAAGGAAGTGTCTACCATATCAGAGAAAATTCTTATCATACACCTTTGAAAAGTCCTAGGTGCATTGCATAACCCAAAAGACAATTTTTGGTATGCAAAGGTTCTAAACAGACAAGTGCAAGTGGTCTTCTCTTGGTCCTTTGGTGCTATATGAATGTGGTAATAACAGGAATACCCATTAAGAAAGTAATAATATATATGTACGGTTAGCATCTCAAGCGTTTGGCCAATAAAGGGAAGAGGAAAATGATCTTTCCTCATGACCAAGTTCAATTTATAGTAGTCTATACACACTCACACCCAATTTTCATGTGGGTGGGTACTAGCTCATCATCATCATTCTAAAATATTTGACTACAAACTTCTTGTGTATAACTTGAACCAAGCCAACCCAAGGGCTATAAAAAATGGGATAAATAATGCCGATGTCCAACAATTTAATACCTCAGCTCTTGCAACTTCCTTCATGATAGGGTTAAGAAGTCTTTGAATTTCCCTAGTTGGTTTTGCATTATCTTGAAGATGAATGTGATATATGCAAATGGTGGGGCACATACCCTTTATATCTACTATTGACCATCAACGCCTGTCTTGTGTTCTTTGAGAACATCAAGTGGCTTTTTACCTTCCTATTCATTTTGAAGGTCTAAAGTAATAACGATAGGAAAGGTATTGAGCGATCTTAAAATGTATGTTTAAACTTTTTAGCAAATTTTTTAGATTGAGTGTAGGTGGTTACACAATAGATGAAACATGGCTAGTCTCAGGTCAATGGAATTGTCTATGTTAAAATCTAACCCAAAATTATAAGAATATGTCTACTAGGAATGGAGACAGGTTAAGTATCAAGGACGATGAAATCAAATATTGGCAAGAAAAACATTCCAACGTGTAGCAAAATAGCCTTAACCACACCATGTGGAATTTTGATTGATCTATCTACCAATTGTAGTATGGTAGTAGTTGATTTTAACTTGCCCAACCCTAATTGCTCATAAATTGAATATGGAAATAGGTTAACACTTGACCCTAGATTGAGTACTGCCCTATCAATTGTGTGGTCTCAAATGACACAAGATATAGTGGGGTATCCAAGATCCCTATACTTAGGCAGGTGTAGTGTTAGATGATTGAGCTTATATGCTCAACGAGAAATGCTTTCTTTTGCACATTAAGCTTACACTTTTGTGTGCAAAGATCTTAAGAAATTTGGCATAAGAAGGATTTTTTTTTATTGCATTAAGTTATAAAATGTTAATAATTTACTTGTTTAAAAATGTACATTACCTTATTAAAGTTTGCTCCTTCTTTGCCATATTCATACATTGAGAATATGGATTCTTTGGGATAGGTATAGAAAAGTGGGGGACGTCTAAAACTTCTCTTTATCCTTTTGAGTTTTTGTGTGACTCTCTTTTTCCTCACTGTATGTATTGCTTAGGTAGGTCCACCTATTTATCTATTTTCTCAACACTCTTAAGGGTGGTAATAGCTTTGGTGAGTTCATGAAATTTTTGTTCTTTCGATGTTGTGCCAATTTCAAATTGCCCCTTAAGGTTTGATATGGCTGACTAGGAAATTTGCATTTTTTCCCTCTCATTAGATGTAGTGGAAGGCTGAGCCATATGATATTCCAACTTTAAATATATTGCGAGTTGGTCTACAATTTTCTTTGTATCATTCAAAAATTGCAACAGACTTTGCATGAATAAATTGAGGGTCTCCTCAATAGAAGGTTTTCTTGGTTGTGAAAGAAACAACTAAAGAGGTCAATGTTGCAGTGGAATTGATGTGAGAGGAAAAGACTAAGGAGGGGCATTCCAGTGAATCCCCTTGGTGATTGTTCTTCAACCATGAGAAGTTAAGATGCCTAGACCATTCAAGATTATAGATCTCAGTATATGGATTATTGTTAGAGTTTCTAAATGCATTTAATGCATTTGCTTGCTTCAAAAAATATAGAGTTTGATGAACAAGAAGCAGTAGAATGTTTGTACTAGAACAAATGTAACAAATCTTATGTTGATGTTGCATAGATGATCCATTAACCAACATGAAGGCATCTAACCGTTGTGATAGACTATGAATCTTATCAACTTTGTGTACCAACATGTCTAGCTTACTTTGTAGGTCTGGAGTAACCCCAATCTCATACAAATGACATTTTTCTTGAGGTTGTGAATTTCTTTCCATGCAAGTGGAATAATGCCATTGCTAGGAGTTCTTAGCTATGGTTTCAAAGATTCCAAGCCTCAACATCACTTTTGGTCATAAGTGCCACATCACTAGAGGAATCTATCATATGTTGGTTTCAAGGAGTCAAACCTTTGTAAAAAAATATTGAAATTACTATCACTTTTCAAAACCATGGTGATGGTATTTGAGCAATAGATCTTTACATGTTTCCCAGCATTCATAAAAATATTCAACCTCTTTTTGTTGAAAATTTAATCTCTCTTTTGAGGACATATGTTTCTTAGAAAGAAATAATTTATTTAGGAACTTCTTAGATAATTGCTCCCAAGAATGATCAAACTGACCTCTAAAGAGTTAAGCTATGGCTTTGCTTTATCCTTTAAAGAGAAGGGGAATATCCATAATTTAATTGAATCATCAGATAAATTATATGTTTGACTGTAGCACAAATGCTAAGAACTTCTTTGACATGATGATTATGGTCTTCCTTATAGAGACCATAAAGTGACAGTAATAGTTGAATGATTCCAGGTTTCAACTCAAAATGATCTGCAATGGTTGTACGCAACACCATGCACGAAGGTGCATTATGTTGAACCAAAGTAGAGTAGTCTCTAAGAGCCTTGATTTCTACTACTTGGGCATCCATTTCAAGGTTATTTAAATCCACTTGTCTAATAGTCTATTCAATTTCAGGATCTACAAGCGCTAAATTTGGGTTTAGAGATCGACAACCGTACATACACCAACAATTGGTGCCATGGATTTTAACTTTATATAAAACAAAAGTGTGGTTCTTTTTTTTTTTTTTTTTTTCTTTTTTTTTTTAAACTAACTAAACAAAGGAAACCTAAACCAAATGATGCAACCTAGAAACTAAAATGACACACTTTATAAATACAAGAGAAATCTATCCCTAAAGCAAACCATCTAAAATTTTTCTAATAATCTTGAATTTCTATAAGGGGAGTATCTTTTAGATTGTACTAACCTAGATAGCTCCTCCTCTCTTTCAAAATTGTCTTACTGCTTGCCACCAAGATCCTAACTAAATCTATCACTTCACATCCTCATCAGCTAGCTATAGGTAATCTAATTAGTTAATTGTGTTGGCAGAGGTAGCCATTTAAAAACCAACATAGTGATTTAGCTCAGGGCCACTAGAGTGTTAGTAATTAGTCTCCTTCCGAGAGGGTCTTACAGACTAGTGGGATTTTATTAGTCTCTTCTAATTGATTTTAAACTAATTTGTAGAAGGTTAGGGTGAGCAATAGGTGATGATTAACCTAGGCAGGCCAAGACATGATGATGAAATCCACCCTGGATCTTATAGGGTATGTTACCATTACCAATCACTTTCCATTCCCATGGCAATTCAATCAACTATATAATTACCTTAAAGTGAATAAACATATCCTAAAAATCTAATAAAAATAACAAACTAATGCAACTACCTATATGCTACTTAACAAAGTGTTTGAGCCTCAACAAACGAGACAATTTAATCAAGATAACCTATTTATATTGGTTATAATGGAGCTTAGGCTATCCCTTCAAGGTGCTACTAATGCAACAATTCTACCAATATAATAAGTAAATATGAATGCAAGCTATATGAAATTTAGCTACAACACAAATATGTAAAACTTTTTTCACCATGCAAATTGCTAATCAAGAAAATCTAAGTAGGTAGGAAGTGCTTAAAGTGGGGTCCTACATAAAAGGTTTCTCATACAAGGGTGAAACCATGAACAAACCACCTCCACTTCCAAGTAGGATGGTTCACCCTTGACTTATATTATTACAAACCCTTTTTTGAATTAAATTGTAATAAAACATTTAAATTAAGATGCAATCTCACTACAATTCACTCCAAAAAAAAAAAAAAGTAAGCACTGTCATAATGGAACAATTCCTCTAAATCCTTCTCCAAATTCTTGTAAAAATAAAAATAATAGTGGTATCAATTGACGAATTATGAAAATAGAAGAAATGCACCTAAAAATACCTAAAATTTAAATGTATGCAATCCAAAACTATAACTAATGATAAAAATAATTTAACAATAGATTCTGCCAAATTCCATTGTGAGTCCCTGACAACATTGCTAAACATTTGGTTTATACTTAAAAGTATCACTAGTGCTTGGTTATTGTAATATAGATAGTGCAAATGCGGGTCGATCACACAATGACTCAATCTTTAAATTTATAATTTTAATTGTAATCTATTTTATGGTATTTTGTCCTAGCTAATAAATAAGAGATAAACATTCAAATAAAACTAATATTATCAACCATACTAGATGCAATAAATTAATCAAATTCTAAAATCTAGGATTTTGGGTTCCATCATACTAAAATCATATATTAATATGTATATATATGTATATTAAAAATAAGTATCTTAGATTTTAATACCACTCATGTTAATAAAACGTTGATGGATTAAAATAATGATAAATATATTAGTTAAAATCCTAGCTTTTATATTTTCTCAATCCTAATATTTTCCAAACCTAATGTATATGTTTTCATAGCATAACTCATATTGTCTTGCACTCACTACTTATCTGAGAATTTATATGCATTAAGTTAATAAACAACTTTCTAATTAAAACATAAACTAAGTATAAAACAAAACATGCATGGTAAAGTTAAAATATGAATTTAATCAAAACTAATACGAGAGAAACAAAATTAAAAACAATGAAATGCTAAAGTAAAGCATGATAAGGGTCCAAACTTGTATAAAAATAACCCAATTAGTTGCTCACATTTTATACTTATAGTGTTAAATTAGGGTTTTGGCCGAAACTTATAACACCTGCATTTTAGCCCTAATAATTCAAAAATATAATATTTTGCAGGTTTAGAGAATAATCTAGACTAAATATGTGATTAATCAGAACTTTGTAGGATTTAATTAGTGCTTTTCATCTTTTGTAGGATTCAAGATTGTGATCCAATGACCTTGATCAGCCGAGATCAAGATTGAAAATCAAGATAAAAGGAAAGAGTCAAGTCCCATTTTCAAAAGCCCAAGGTGTAATCAAGGGTCAAGATCATCTTTAATACAAGCAATAGATGCAATTAGGAGAGCCAAAGGTGTTTGAAATGGGCCTATGCACAAACGTGCAATTCCCACCACCTTAGCCATATAGGCCAAAGGTGATTAGCTATGGAAGCCAAGCAAGTCAAGCCACCAAAGCCAACAATATGAGCCATGAAGCCAAGCCAAATGAGCCTCTCAAGTATCAAGTAAATTCATGTGATAACATACTATTGGAGGAAGAATTTCAAGCAATTTTAAGGGTTAATTAGAAGGAAAATCGGATATGTGTGCAAAGTGAACCAATGGGAAAGAACCCCACCTTTTCTCTCTCTCCTTTCTCTTTATTTCCTTAAATTTACACTTATATTCTAATTTTCATTTGAGTTTCACATGGAAATTCAAGAAGGAAGAGAGATGGACATCCCATTCCTACTTTGTAGGAGCTCCCATTCCATTCCCTCTTATCTTATCTCTCCACCTCATCCTTTCCTATTTATCTCTTTCTCTTTCTTTCCTTCTCTACCCATCCATATTTTTTTTTCTATTTTCCACCACTTTTCTTTATTCTCTAAGGATTTAACATGGAAATCCATGAGGAGAGGAGTTCCACATAGAACTCCTACTTTGTAGGAGCTTCTCTCTCACTTATCTACCTTCCACTTCAACTCTTTCCTTCTTATTTTGATTTTTAAGCTTGCTTTTTCCTTGTCCCATAGATCAGATCTAATCTATATTAGCAAGAAGGTAAGACAAAAAGGAAATCCAAGTGCTTTAACATGGGAGAGTTTGGTAGAGGGAGAAAGTTATTCAACGCATTCTACTTTTCTCCCCTCTCTCTCTTTTCAACGCGAAAAACTCCCTCTCTTAAAAAGTTTCCATGCCTCTTTCTTTGGGTTTAGATTTTTAGTCCTTTTTCCAGACCCAAGCCATCTTCTTAGAAGTTTTTTGTCCTTGCTTTACCTTCAAGGTGATAAGGATGGTGTTGTATTCTTTACCTCACTTTTTCTTGCCTTAACTTCATTGCTTTCCTTTGCTTATCTTCCTTACTTTTACCTTGAGTTCCTGCTGTTATTTTCCTTATCCTATATCAAAGATTCAAGCTTATTCTTCTCTAGTAGCTACAGCCAAGAGAGGAAGAAACTTGGATTGTTGATCTCCTTCTTTGATTCACACTTTTTGCTCCTTTAGATCCATCTAGTTTTATACATTGTGGTCCTTGCTTAATACAATTCTTTAATCATATTTTCTCCTAGATTCTTTCTTGGGTTATCTTGGAAATCTTCTTTAATTGAGTTTACAAGCACTAGATTAGGTTGAAGTGGATGTTCGGATCAGGTTTTATGCCTCCGATTTGGATGCAATTTTCTATTATTTGCTCAATTTTTTTTACATAATTTGTTACTGATTCAATGGAAATCTTTGAGTATTGTTAATGATTGTTTCTAGTATCATAGTACTTTGGATCTGGATTGTTATCTTGTATGAAAGTTGTTGATTGAATTGCTTATTAATGATAGATTTGTTTAATTTTCTTAAGTGCTTGAAATCTGGAAATTCTTACCCTTAACTTTGGTGCTTTGTTTCTAGCCATCTAGACATCTTGTTTACTTGAATCCTTAGGAACCCATTTATTTTAGTTAGTTTTTAATTTAGTGCATAGCATAGATTTCATGATTAATTGCCTTTGAAGCATCAAATTTGAACACTTTGGGGCCCTAGAACCATCCACACAATCCATGGATCAAGTGCATGGAACATGAGCCAGTTTTTATTGATTTTTGTTGGATTCATTTGCTTATTTTTAATTTAATTGTTGTTATTTAGTTTGTTTGCATCTTATTTTAGGTTTAAAAAGTTTCTTATTTGAAATTTAGGCAGTTCTATTTTTAGCAAGTTTACATTAGGAGTGTTGATTTAGGAAAATTTCTATTTTAAGTAGTTTCATTAAGTTTAGTTTCTTAATTAATTTATTCTATGTGGTTGTAGTTCCTTATTTGAATGCTTGTTAGTTAGGTGAGTTATATTTTTATTACTTAGCTTATTTCTTAGCAAGTTTCCATTAGTTGTACTTTCTAATTTTGTGCATGTTTTACATTCTATGTTTACAATCCTAGATAGATCAATTCAATCTTTCTTGTTTGGCTAGGGTAAACAAGTTATAAGTTCCATCCAAAAATACATTTCCAAGAGATTCCTCATGGAATCAACCTCACTCACATGCATCTACTACAATAGATTCATGTGCTTGTGAGTTAAGTAAAACATTACAGCAAGTTTTTGGCTCCGTTGTTGGGAAATCACAATAGATTTGTGGTTGAATCTTTTGTTTAAATTTTTTTATCTCTAGTCTAGGTTTAGGATTGCATTATATTGGAATTTTTTTTTGTTTGCATTAGCATTGCATATTTTTCTATCTCCTCATATTGACCATATTTGTTTGATTTTTGAGCAAGGAAAATTAACAAAGGAGTGGCCGCCATCATGTGGAACAAAGTTTCATCACATTAGATTAGGGTTTTACCTTCTTTTTTTGTAGATTAGGGTTTCAAGTGACACTTGTAGTGAGGCCTATTGTACTTTGTACTTTATTATTCAATTTTAAATGGGTTGTAATAATACAAGACAAATGTGGGGAATGGTGGCCCACACTTGATCTTCATCGAACACCCCACTGTGAGTATCCCTCGCTTCCTTTTTATTTTTCTATTTTAGTGCATTTATCATAACTGCATTTGAATGGTAGTTTAACTCATATAGAATAGGATCATGCATGATAATTGTTGCATGTTATTTAGGGCTATTGCACTTATTTAACAAAGGTTAGCCTAAGCTTGGTTATAACCAAGGCATAAGTTGTCTAGTTATAATATCTCATTTGTTGAGGTGTTCAACCCTTTGTAAAGTAGCATATAGGTAGGCATTAGTTTGCTTTTGTTTTGCATTGCATGCTTAACACTTTATGGTGAAATGGATCATAATGTTAGTAAGGGCCCCATAAGAACCCTCATATGATAAGGACTACATTTCATCCCCAGATCCTTGGTCCACCTAGGAAATCAATCCAATTCCTAGTATGTTGTGATCCAAATCCTTGTACTATTAAATTAAAATCAAGTAGCAAGAGACTTATAGTATCAATATTATAGGAACCTTTTAGAAGGAGGTGATCTACTATCATGCTAATGACTTCTGAGCATCGTGGTTATAGTGAGTGTCTTTAAATCCAAGTGATTTTCCCATGCCTTTCATTGACCTCGATTGAGGTCTACACACCTCCTGACACTAGAATTGTATTAACCACTTTAGAGCAAAACCTAACAGGTAAGCAGTAGTCAAGTATGGATAAAAGGAGGAGTTGTTTATATTTAGATCTAAGAAGCTACCACCCTATGCAATCATAAAAGATAATCAAATAGTTCAACTAACAATTTACTAGGATTAGTGGTGCATGCAATAGAGTTAGAGTCAACATATAGTTAGGTCGTATCATATAGGATTTTAGTTTAGTGTATGCAAGGACATTGATGTCAGAAAGTTGAGCTAGTACCCTTTTACCTAGAGATTGAAAGTACCCATAGACCAAGGGTCAGAAATTAAGTTCTTAACCCCATAGCTGAACCACCAGTAGAAGTTGAGCGTAAAGCCATTAGAGATTTCTATGTGCCACTCCATCTAAGCACTCCCTCATGCATAACATTACCTCTAACCAATCCTAACCACTTTGAACTCAAACCAAGAGTTACTCAATTACTCCCTACATTTTATGGTCATGAGAGAGAAGACCCATACCTACATATCAAGAAATTTCTTGATATTCGTGCTACATTTAAGTTCTAAAATGTGTCGGATGATTCAATCAAGTTAAGGTTGTTTCCCTTCTCACTCAAAGATAAGGCCTAGTCATCGCTTAATTCTTTGGAGGTTGGTTCCATCAACATATGGGACCAATTATTTAGAAAGTTTTTGAAAAATTTCTTTTATTTACATAAGACTAATGCCCTTCATAGGGAAATAATTAACTTCCACCAAAGAGATGATGAACAATATTATGAATGCTGGAAAAGGTAGAATGAACTATTGCAGAAGTGTCCCCATCATGAATTTGAAAAATGGCAGCAAGTTTAATACTTTTATGAGGCATTAACAACTTAAATACACAAATGATAGATGCAATGAGTGGAGGGGCCCTCATGTTGAAAGATGAGTGAGAGGCGTAGGATTTTTTCCAAACTGTAGTTGATAATTCTTAGCAATGATATTATTCAAATATGTGAGAAAGAAATGCCCAGCCTCCAAATAGAGGAGGCATTTATGAAGTATGAATGTCCATAGATATATCTTATAAGCTTAACTCTATGATAGAGAGAATGGACAAAATATGATGAGAGAATGGATAAATATGATGGGAGAGTGAACATAATTGAAAACTTGTTTTAGACCTTCATGGCCAATACTATATCTGTTAAACCTCCGTAAGAGGTTTGTACTACTCATTCTAATTCTACCACTTTAACCACAAACTATCCATCAAACAAAGCTGATAACAAATATCTTTTGGAATAGGTGAATGTAATGAATGCATATCACAAACCTAGTAACAACCTTACTTTGAGACCTATAATCTAGGATGGGCTAGGCATCCTAACTTGTCATGGTCAAAGAACAACTACCAAGGAGGTCTATTTAAGAACCTCCCTTACACAGTCCTTTCCTAGGGCTTTAGTTCCCTTGCAGCCACCTAGTTTGAACTACCTCAACAACCACAGAAACCATCAGTTGAGAATAATATTGAATTCCTCATGAAACAAAGTGAAGAAAATAAATGAGCAAACAATGCCACTCTTAAGGCCCTTGCCAATATAGAAATGCAAATAAGTCAGTTATCTGTTGCCTTACATAATAGATCAACCAATTCCAAGCCCGAAGGGAAAAGTTGAGATAGGGTCTAGTTCTCTGTAATAACCCTCAATTTCAAGTTCTTTTTAGTACAATATATTATATTTTAATTATGAAAAAAATCAGGAACTAAATTTAGTAAAATTGAGTTCTATGAAAGTGACCACTTTGAAAACTAAAAATTTGGACTCAAAACTATCAAAAATGAAAAGTACACATCAATACGATTCCATCAACATAAAGAACACTGAAATTATAGTTCGGATGGAGGAGATATGATGATTTACAATATGGAGGGCATTTTTGAAACACATTATATAATATATTACTAAAGGAGGAGGCCATATTGATATCAGCACCCCCTACCACTTAAACCAAAATATTACATTTTTTGGTTTGTTCTCAACCTAACAGAGAGAGAAATGGAGAGAGAGAGAGAGAGAGAGAGAGAGAGAGAGAGAGAGAGAGAGAGAGAGAGAGAGAGAGAGGAAAGAAAAGGAAAGAGAGAGGAATGAGAGGAGAAGAGGGAGAAAGGAGAAAGGAGAAAGGAGAAAAGAGAAAGAAGAAAGTAGAAGGAGAAAGCAAGGCTACTAAAGGAGACTAGCATGCCAGGGAAGGGGGAGAAAAACAATAAGGGTTTGTTGGCGTTGCAGTAGTTGTTGAACAAGACAACAACTCAGATCTATGATCCAACCTAATCATTCTGCTCTTCATGACAAATTGAACTAGAACCCCAAGTTTATTCGGTGATCCGAGCTATTCTTGCTAGTCAACCAGAGAAAGGATAGACACATGACAGATCTGGAGATCATTGCTATAAAATGATGATCAACTGACAAATCCATTCAAGGAAGAAGGCCGGAGACACTCTGTGAGGTAAGAATTCTAAGACCCAACTCTTGATTTGAATTTTTAGGTTAAATTAGTATAGTTTATGCTAGATATAGGTTTTATGGATGATCCAAATATTGATTTCCTAATCAATGATTAGAAATGGATAAATGCTTACCTTAGGTAGCTCAATCAGATAGTAAAGGAACGGGGACCTGGCAATGCTTGATCGATGATTAGATGCCAACACTATGTACACTAACCTTTATTTAATAAAGATACTAGCATTTAATGGATAATTGTTTGATGATGCATGATGTGGAGATTAGATCAACATCCTAAATGCTAAGATAGTGTGATTTTGGTAGTTGATTAGGGATGAATCACACCTAACAATTCCATGATTAATACATTATCTAGACTGTCAAATTAGGGCTAGAATAGATTCTTTTTTGTAATTGTTAATATAACTTGACATGTGTCTTTAAACAATGAAGGTTAGTGGAAACCACACAAAAATCTTTGTAGCCATTTTCTGTACAAAAAAAATCCACCACAAGCTTCTGAGTGACAAAAAGAGATGACACTATTTTGTTTTAAGTCAAGTACACATCTCCTAATTATTTGATATGGGCAGTACTTAAACAGGTATGGGTCATCCCAAAAGTAGTGCTTAATATTGGAAAAGAATTTCTTCTTTTCAAATTTGCTCCAATGTCCAGGAATCTTCCCTGTGATTAAATAACTTGCAATATCAACAAACCAGGGAGAATGGGAAACATGAAAAAGTTACTTATCAGGAAAAGCATCTTTAATTGGCAACTCATCCAAAGATTCTATTAGAACTAGGCGAGATTGATGGTCAGGTACTAAATTCTCTACTCCCTTTTTTTATCTTTTATCTCAATGTCAAACTCTTAGAGTAGAAGAATCCATCTAAGTCTTAGCATCTTTCTTGGAAAAAAATTACATAAAGGCCAAATGATCAGTGAATATGACTATTTTGGATCCATCCAAGTAAGGCATATATTTATCCAATGTCAATACAATTACTAGCAGTTCTTTGTTTATAGTGGAATAGTTCATTTAGGTATTATTTAGGGTCCTACTTACATAGTATATGACATATGGATTTTTCTCTTTTTTCTGCCCTAGTATAGCTCTTACAACATAATCATTAGCATCACACATGATTTCAAATGGCAAACTCTAATCAGGTCATTGCATGATAGGTGTAATGGTCATCTTGTCTTTGAGCTTTGTGAAAGCTTTCTGACAATCATCCATCCACTCGAAAGGTGTGTCCTTTGTAAGGAGGTGAGATACTAGTCTAAATATTGCAATCAAATCTTTGATAAACCTTCTATAGAATCCTGCATGACCTAAGGAGTGAATGTCCCTAACAGATTTAGAAATGTGTAGATTGATAATTAGGTCAACTTTGGATCTATCTACTGTTATACCTTTGGATGAAACTGTGCCCAAGGACAATTCCTTTAGGAACCAGGAAATGAAAATTTTCCAATTAAGCACTAAGTTCTTTTCTTTTCAATGATTTAGGACTTTTCTTAAATTTTCAAGACATGTGTCAAATGAATCACCAAAATAGAAAAGTTGTCCATGGAAACCTCTAAGATTCTGTCTGCCATATGACTAAAGATACTCAACATGCAGTGTTGAAATGTGACAGGAGCATCACATAATGCAAATGGCATCCTTTTGTAAGCAAAAGTGTCAAAAGGACATGTAAAGGTAGTCTTTTCCTAATCCTTGGGAGCAATTTCTATATGGTTATACCCTAAGTAACTATCTAGAAAATAGTAATACTGATATCTTGCAACCATTTCTAACATATGATCAACAAAGGGCAAAGGAAAATGGTCCTTCCTAGTAACATCATTCAACTTTTTATAGTCAATGCACATATGCCAACTAGCTATAACTCTAGTGGGATTAATTCATTGTTGGCATTAGTGATCACTGTCACTCCAAACTTCCTTGGAACTACTTGAGTTGGACTTACTCATTTGTTATTACTTATGGGATAGATCATTCCCTCATCAAGCAACTTATGGACTTCTACTCTAACCACACCTTTCATATTAGGATTTAACCTTTTCTACAATTAACTATATGGTTTAGTTTCATCCTCTAGATATATCTTATGAGTACACATTAAAGGATTAATGCCCTTTATATTAGCAATGGTCCATCCTATAGCACCTTTGTATTCCTTTAAAGTGACTAGTACTTATTCCTCCTGAGATGTCTCTAATTAGGAAGAAATTATCATAGGAAAAGTTTCTTTTTCTCCTAAATAGGCATATTTTAAATCTGATAGTAGAGATTTCAATTCAAGTTTAGGAGGTTCTACTGATGATGGAAGCTGAGTGGACTTCCTTGGAGGAAGTGCCTCAAAATGAGGTTTCCATCTTTTTGTATTCATGATAGGAACATAATCAAGGAGGGTATTAACTTTTTCCATTCATGCATCATCATTAAACTCATTAAAGTGGGCCAAACAAGTCTCAAGTGGGTATAATAAGGAAGATGAAAGAAATTGATCTTGTACAATGGAATTTATCATGTTTACACTATCCAAGTCATCAATGATTTCACAAGGTTGCTTACAAATGTTGAAATTTTTTAGCACTAATGTCTTATTACCAAAGATAGTTTCATGACACCATTTTCACGGTTAATTAAGGCATTGAATATGGCAAAAAATGGTCATCCTAGGATGATTGTTATTTCATTCTTCTCATTCACCACTAGTTGTATATCCAAAACTAGAAAATCTACAGAAAAGAAGAACTATTCTACCTAAACAAGCATATCTTATATTACCCCTCTCTGTATCTTCATAGATAGGTCAACTAGTTGAAGTGTAGCAGAAGTGGATTTAAGCTCATCTAGGCCTAATTTTTCATATATTTAGTACAATAGTAGGTTCACACTAGATCCTAAATTAAGCAAATCTTGATTAATCTTATAGTTGTCAATAATGAAATTAAGAGTGGGGCAATTGGGATCCTTGCATTTTGGTAGTGTATAATGTGGAAGAATAGAACTAACTTGCTCAGTTAAAAATGCCTTCTTTTGAACATTTGATCTTCTTTTTATGTTGTAAAGGTCTTTTAGGAATTTCACATATGATGTGATTTGTTTTATTGTGTCTGAGATTGGTATATTGATCTTGACTTACTTGAAAATCTCTAAAATATCATCATTAGAGGCAGATTTTAGAGTTTGATGGAACCTCTGAAGGAATGTAGCAGGAATAAAACATGGTTCAACAGTGAATGAGGTCCTTCTCCTTAGAATTTTCTTTAAGTTTAGTGGATTTTTCTACCGATTCTGTCTTTTGTGGCTCATCTTTTTCAATTCGTTTACCACTCCTTGGAATGGTGATAGCCTTAGTCTATTCCATGGTAGAGCTTGATGATGCATTGGATGTATTATTGATAACCACATGCATACCCTTAGGGTTTACTTGTAGTTGAGCTAGAAACTTTTTATTTTTCATAGTTTGCATCGTTTGACTCATCAAATTTTTAATTTCATTCATGGACTGGTTGATTTGTTTTAATTGAACTTCTAATTGAGAAGTTTTTCTCTACTAGTTTTGGATGAGTTGATGTAAATTATTATTTATAGGCCTTTTGGGTAGGGGCAAGTAAGGTCCACATGAAGGAGGTCAATGAGTTTGTTATGAGAATGGGTCAAGAAGTCCTTCATTTTGTTGGTGAGGTTAGTATGGGCCAGGCTGTGAGACATTGCCATTTGGTCCATTTCTCCATCTAAAATTTGGATGGTTTCTCTAGTTAGGGTTATATGTCTCTATGTATGGGAAGAAAGGTCTTTTATAAGTATTAAGTGCATTAGCCTAATCATGAAGTACCTCTTGAAATGTTAGAATGGTGAGACATTCCTAAGTAAGATGTGTGGTAATTTCACAGATGCTACACACTTGCTCATCCTTTTTAGAGTTATTCTTTCCCATTTCAATGGCCTCTACCTTTTGAGCTAGGGATGTTAGTTTTGTGTTGACAACATCTCTTTTAGACATGGCATAGATGCCTCCCCTAGTAGATGTGGTAGTGGGCTTGGTCTATCTAGATGTTCTACTCTTTCTAAGTCAGCCCAGGTCTATGCACTTTCAACTAGCCATTCCAAATACTCTTCCAACTCTTTTCGTTGTTTATTTAAGAAGTTGCCATAGTAATCATTTCTACAAACTAGTGCATGTTAGAATTAAGTCCCTCATAGAAGAAGCTAATAATGCACCATGGTTCATAACCCCGATGTGGACATGTGAGTAATAGATCTTTAAACCTTTTCCAGCATTGGTAGAATCATTCTTTATCCTTTTAAGTAAATTTCATGATCTTTCAATAGAGTGTATTTGTTTTATGTGTAGGCAAAAACTTTTTTAAGAATTCCTTAGGCATTTCATTCCTTGTCCTTAAGGAACCTACTAGCAAAGCATTAAACCACATTTTAGCTTTTTCCTTTAAAGAGAAAGGAAATAACTGAAGCTTAATAGTATCTAGACCAATGTTTTGTATTTGTTGGGTACCGCATACCTCATCAAACTCTTTAAGGTGTAAGTACAAACTTTCACTATCTACCCATTAATTTGGTAAGTAATTGGATTACTCTTATGTTTAATTCTAATGCACTAGTATTTTGAGGAAGAATGACACAAGATAAGGTACTAGTGCATGTAGGTTGTAGTTAGTCTTTTGGAGTTTTTCCCCAAAAGTTTTGATATACATCATTATCACCATGTTCACTCTATTGGTCCCACTCCCTATTGTTATTTCTTCTCTAATTTTTATTTGGTAGATGATTATTCCTCCTTGATGGAGTACTCATCATCCATTAGAGGTAGTGGGTCCTCATTCATGATGAGTGAAGGGCCTTGATCTCCTCTAATACTACCACGGGGTGAGTTACCCCTTGATTGTTGATAAGTTATTGATAGTGACTAATCTGGTTGTATGTTGTTTTGGTCACACTGGAATAACCTTCTGGTTTTATCACATTTCCAAAAGTCATACAATGAAAGACCTCTTTTTGTTTTTTGTTGTAATGGGAAAAACTACCTTAACTAATGCCACCTAACTACTAATGATGGACAATGATAGAGCAAAAAATTCAAACAACCCTAAGGGTGGCAAGCAAACAATTTGATTGTCTTGGATTCATGTGGGGGAAAAGCTTTTAAATTAGCCTAATCTAACACTCCTCTCTTTCAGACTTGCCTCACCACTTACTAGTTTAATCTTAATTTAACCAATCACTTTGCACCCTCCTCAACTAACCGTAGGTAGTTTGAGTCATAGAATGTGCTAGCATAGCTAGTCGTTTAAATTCCAACAGATTCAGTCAAATAGGGGCCAGTAAAGTGTCAATGGGTCACCTTCTTCCAAGAAGGTCCGACGAGTATGTGATGGCCTTTATAGGTCTCTTCTAATTAATTTGGAAGGCTGAGTTATGCACTTGTGTTGATTATTCTAGGTGGGCCAAAAGGTGGTGATTAAATCTACTCTTGATCTTATGGGGTCGGGTGCCCTTACTAATTAATTTCAACACTCCATGGCAGTTAAATAACAAATAAATTACCTTACAGCAATAAATGTATCCTAAAATGCAATTAAAATTAATAAACCGATGCAAACCCTAAAATGCAATAGTTATCAAGTATGCTATCAATATGTAATTACACTACCAAATAATGCAAAATTATTCTAAATATGCCAACCCTAACCAAGAAATTTTAAGGACTTAAGACTACTCATAGTGGGGTTCTGGATAAGATCATATTGTACAAGGGTGGGACCATTTACATTCCACCTCCACTTCAAGTTATGATGGTCCACCCTTGACTTGTATTATTACAACCCATTTCAAATGAATTGTAATTAATAAAAAATACGATGCATCCTCATTACAATTCATTCAAAAAAAAAAAATAGTCTTAATTGAGATACTCCTTGAATTCCTCCCTTTCCAATTTCTTACAAAATAAAAATAGCAATAAGTATGAAATTCAGGAAATAGAGTGATTATGCACTAAGAAAATTTGAAAAGACACCCAAAAATGTCTAACATGCTAAAACAATGCAATTCCTAATTTTTAATTTTTAATTTTTTAATTTTTGGAATTTCTATTATATTTTATGAAAACTTCATTGCTAGTCCTGGGCAATGGCATAAAGAACTTATTGGTTGTTTTGTATAAGCATACGGGCTATCGTAGTGCAGCTTATGTAAGTAGGGTCAATCCCATAAGGACTCAACTTAATGAAAATTGAGATTAAATAAAATTTAACTATCCATAAATTAAAAGAAATGACATTAATTAAATAAAAGTGAAATCAAATTCAGATCTATTGATTTAATGAAAAATAACAAAATCTAAACTAAAAAGACAAAAAGTAAATGAAATAACAACTAAAATCTACTTCCTTGCTTGATCATGGAAAATGTCTTCAAATCTAGTCTCATCAAAGTCAATCAGCCTTCATCAATCTCTCACTTATATCTCTAATTAAGAATTCAATGGCTGGATTGAACAGATCTCTCAAAATTTTGATAATCTTGACTAAAGAAAGAGTTTGAGGTTTGGATGACTTTGATTGAATTTTTGGATTTCATATTGAAGATCTGGACTGATGGATTGGCTAGAAATTATCCTAAGATGAAGATCTACGAATTGATTGGAAATCTAAGATGGAAAAGATCAAGAAAAAACTATTGATTCGATTAGACTGTAATCAAATAAGGTTAGATTATATAATTCTTGGAATAGTCTAATAATAGCATAAAATTTAGATAACCCAAAACATGGATAAGAGAAAGACAAATTAAAGAAAAAGACAAAACTGGGGATAAAACTAGAATTAAGTAATAAGTACCACGGGTAAAATTGGAATTTTTTTTAATTTCTAGTTTTACCTAAATGAAGAAGAATAAAATGATGAAGATGATATAGGGAGAGCAGAAAAGGTGGGAAAGAAGTGGGATTTTGGGAGAACCAGAATTGAGTTTTAAACCAAAATAAGTAAACTTGTAAACATGAGAAAAATCAAGGAGAAATTAGTGAGAAATAGAGGTTGAAATTGAAGGAGAATAAGAGGAAAAACATGGTTAAAAATAAAGAAAAAACTGTGTGAAATAAGATCTGAAATTGGGCATTGGTAAAGGCTAAAACAGTTACAGCTAGAGGAAAATAGGGTAAGAACAAGTGAAGTAGAAGGTGAAGATCATCATTGTTCTCTCCTCTATGTTGAAGAGTTTAAATAGGGATGGGTGATTGTGGCTGTCCCACAGTGCCAAAAGTAGGGATGGGAATGGATTTTTTTGGTCCTTCTCTCTGTTGTGCTGTGAGATTTAGGTCTTCCCAACAGTGAACAAACAGAGAGAAAGAGATCTAGAGAGAGGAGTTAGTTTTCTTTGGCCTGTCGTAGCTTCCTATGTCGATGGTTTGTGGTGAAGAAGTTTAGCCTCCTAAAGATCGTGGTTTCCTTTTTAGGCAATCCCCTTCTTTCCCCGACAATAATCCAGAGATAGAGATATGGTCTCCCCTACCTTCTTCCTCTTTTAAAGCTTCTTGCCTTCTTCTTCTAAGTTTGATTTCTCCTTCTAATTTTGTTCACTCCTAGTATGGTATCCTTCTACTATGTTCGTTTCCTTATACAAGTTTTCCCTTTCTTTTAAACTTTTCTCCACCTTCCTCCTTAATTTGGTTCCTCTTCTTCTTCTTAGAAAGCAAATATCCAAGAATCTTTCTTATTCCTTCAGGCATCTCCATATTGTATTGTGTGACCCAGGCCTTTTATTCCTTAATGGTTATCTAGTATATTGTTTTGATCCATGCCATTCACTGCTCAAATTGATTGATTTGCAATATGTAAAACTCAATTAGATTCATCTTGATCACACTTTAATCATCTGATTAGCTCTTAATGATCATTTGACCATTAAATTTTACAAATCAACAATTGGATGACTAATTGGAGCTAAAATGCAAACTTAAGCTTAAAATTGTACAATTATGTGATTGAATGAGCTAATTAAATGCTAAACTAGGAGTATTTTATCAAAAATTAAACACTTAATAGCCAGAGACATAGAACATACCCAGCATATTATACCACTAGTTAGCCCCTTAAGCTTATTAGTAAGCCTTTTCTTCCTTAACTCCACTTATCTTCCCCTAGAAAAATACATTAAAATAAATATCCATTACCTAATTTCAAAATTGAGTGGAGATGGTAGAAAAATTCAAAAAGGTTAAAAATAATAATTTTAAAGTGAAAATAACTAGACATATAAAGAAAAATTCTTTTTTTAAAAAAGAATTCAAAATAAAAATGAGCAGAAAGAAATGTTAGAAAGGTAAGAGTACAAAAGATATTCACTTTAGCATAATCAAAGTTGTCCTACAATCAAAAGAACACCTCTACTAAATTTTGAAATTTTGAATCCTTATACCCTTCTTTTCTAAACCTATCCGAACCTTACATTCATCCTAATTAAAGACCTGTGAATCTTAGGTGGAAGATAGCCTCTAATGAGGATATAAAAGGAAGGAATTAAGGTAAACTACCCATACTAGTCTTAATAATAACATCTAATCTTAGGAATCATATACCTTTTTATCTTCAGTGCTTAAATCTTATGTGAACCATTAACTTTGTTTGATTCAGTCACATAATGAGAGAAATATGTTTAGCCCCTTTCTCTTAGAGCTTCATTTTTTAGAGTATACCTGTGAGTTGAGGTCAAAATATATTTCCAATGGAACATATGTATTTCTAATTAAAATTCATGATTTATGTAGTTGTACACACACATGATCTCTGAGAGATAACTATAATAAAATGACTTTAGTATGTGGATAACCTATAGAATGTCATTCATCTCTATTAAGTTGTTCAAACTAGTAGAGTACTAATGGATGATAATTCTCTGGGATAAAATAAGGGACTCAACCTTGTGAAATTTTGTTCCTATATTCACTGTAAACCCTCACAAGGCCTAACTCGTCCACTAGGATTAATCTACGAGTTTTAGGGCTTGCTACATGTGACAAATGCAATCGTGAGGACCTATGAAAATGGTAACCATTTTATTTTTCATATTGTTTCATATTTTTTTCTTGGGACTGGAAAAATTCTAGTAGGGGGTGTGATAAATGTCCAAATTTGTATAAAAATCACCAAGTTAGTTGCCCATGTGTTATAACTTATAGAGTTAAATTAGGATTTTTAGCCAAAATTATAAAATATGCATTCGTAATCTAATAATTCAAAAATCTAATATTTTGTAGGTTTAGAGGCTAATCTAGAGTAAGTATGTAATTAATCATAATTTTTAAGATTTAATTGGAGTTTTTCATCTTTTGTAGGAATCAAGATGGTGATCCAACAACTAGATCAGCCGAGATCAAGATTGAAGATCAAGGTCAAAGGAGAGAGCCATGGACCATTTTCAAAAGTCTAAGGTGTAATCAAGGGTCAAGATCACCTTTAGGATAAGAAATGGATGTCATTAGAAGAGCCAAAGGTGTTTGAAATGGGCTTATGCACAAGCATGCAAGCCCCACCACCTTTGTGTGGAGCCATGCTAGCCACCTCAGCCATATAAGCCAAAGATGATTAGCTATGGAAGCGAAGCAAGCCAAGCCACCAAAGCCAAGGATATAAACCATAAAGCCAAGCCAAATGAGCCACTCAAGTCAATCCACATGGCAACATACTATAGGATATACATGCAAAGTGAACCAATGGGAAAGAACCCCATCGTTTTCTCTCTGTTCCTTATCTCTCTCTTTTCTTAATTTTCCACTTTTCATAAGAGTTTCACATGGAAATTCAAGAATGAAGGGAGATCCATGCCCCATTCCTATTTTGTAGGAGCTCCTATCCCATTCCCTCTTATCTTATCTCTCCCCCTCATCCTTTCGTATTTATTTCTTTCCCTTTCTCTCCTTCTCTACCCATCCATATTTCCCTCTATTTCTCATCACTTTCCTTCATTCCCTAGGGATTTAAGGTGGAAATGCCAGAGGAGAAGAGTTTCACGAATAACTCCTCCTTTGTAGGAGCTTCTCTCTCTCTTACATCATCCACCTTATCAACCTTCAACCTCACCTCTTTCCTTCTTCTTTTGATAAAATTTCTTACTCCTTGTCCCACTCTTATATCTCATCTAATCTAGATTAAGAAGAAGCTAAGACAAAAAGGAAACTCCAAGTGATTTAACATGAGAGAGTTTTAGAGAGGGAGAAAGTTGTTCAACACCTTCTACTTCTCTTTCTCTCTCTCCTCTCTCTCTCTCTCTCTTCAATAGAAAAACTCCATTCAACTCTTTAAAAAGCCTTACACCTCTTTCTTTGGGTCCACTTTTCCCTTCCTTGTTGTAGCCTCAAGCCCTCATCTTGGAAGTTGTTTCTCTTTGCTTTACCTTCAAGGTGATTAGGTTAGTGTTGTGTTCTTTGCCTCACATTTTCTTTCTTTAACTTCATTGCTTTTCCTTTGTTTTATCTTCTTTTCTTTTACCTTGAGTTCTTGCTATTATTTTCCTACTCCTTCATCAAAGATCCAAGCTTATCCTTCTTTGGTATTGATAGCCAAGAGAAGAGGAAACTTGGATTGTCAATCTCCCTCTTTGATTCACATGTTTTGCTCCTTGAGATCCATCTAGTTTTATGTGTTGTGGTCCTTGCTTAGTTCAACACTTCAATCATCTTTTTTCTTAGATTCTTTATTGGGTTCTCTTGGAATTCTATTTTTCTTGAGTTTGCAAGCATTAGACTAAGTTGAAGTGGATGTTTAGATCAAGTCTTATGCCCTTGAATTGGATGCAAGTTTTAGTCTTATACTTATATATATTATGAGTTTAATTTTTTATGTAATTCTATACTTATTCAATGGAAATCTTTAAGTATTGTTGTTAATTATTGTTTCTAGTATCATAGTACTTTTAGATCTGAATTATTATCTTTCATGAATGTTATTGATTAATGTTTTTAAGTGCTTGAAATCTAGAAATTCTTACCCTTAAATTTGGTGCTTTGTTTCTAGCCAATTAAACATCTCATTTACTTGAATCCTTAGGAACCCATTTAGTTTAGTTAGTTCTTCATTCATTGCATAGCTTAGGTTGCATGATTACTTACACTTTAAGCATCAAATTTAACCACTTTTAGACCCTAGAACCATGTGCATAGTCCATGGATCATGTGCATAGAACTTGGGCCTGTTTTTATCGATTTTTGTTGGATTTATTTGCTTATTCTTGTTTAATAGTTGTTATTTAGTTTATCTACATCTTATTTTAGGTTTATTTATTTGAATTTTAGAAAGTTCCATTTTAACCAGTTTTAGATAAGGAAAGTGTTGATTTAGGGAAATTTCTATTTTAAGTAGTTTCCTTTAGTTGCTTTGTTAATTTATTCTAAGTTGTTGTAGTTTCTTGTTTGAATGCATGTTACTTAGGTCAGTTTATATTTTCATTGCTTAGCTTATTTCCTAACAAGCCTCCATTAGTTGTAATTTATAATTTTGTGCATGTTTTACATTCTATGTTTACATTCCTAGATAGATCAATTCATCTTTATTGTTTGGCTAATATAAACAAGCTGTAAGATCCATCAAAAATATATTTCCATGAGACTCCTCATGAGATCAACCTCACTCTCATGCATCTACTACAACAAATTCATTCACTTGCAAGTTAAGTAAAACATTAAAACAAAATACATAAAACATAGCTTACATCTAATAAAAGAATTAAATTCTTACAAGAATGTAAAGAACATGAATTAAAAGAACAAAAACTAAAAATCCCCTTGATGGATTGAAGTGGATTCCATAAAATCTCCTCAAAGTATCATGTGTCGCAAGGCATCCTACAATCTGCTCCAAACCAACCAAATATTTACACTAGACCCACCTTCAAATCACAACTAGTCAATGTCCTCTTCCTTAATGCTTCACTCATCAAGTAGAGAAATGTCACCCAAGTAAGCCACACACCCATCAACATTCACACAACCAAACAATATCCTTCTTAATATCCTACACAATGTGATCTTTCTTTCCAATTCCTCTCCTCAATGTCTAAACAACCAAACAACCTACTATAAAACACGTCGAGAACCTCAATGATATAGTACCCAAGACACATTATTGCTAGGATATAACCTCACACAAGGTGATCTTCGGCTCCTAGGATAATGTGCAAGCTCTCCTACTTGGATGCTAAGATGAATGCTCAACATTAATAGGAGATATGAAAGGATTGCTAGAGAAGATGACTAGGTACATGATGATAAGTAAGGAAGCTAGGGGGAGAGAAGATGATAGAGACAAAGATGCAAGGGAAAGGATGTTAGGTGTCTTTGTATTATGGATAGAATCTAATAGAGAAAGGATGATGCGCACAAAGTTTCCTACTACTGCTAGGATGGAATGATATGGAAAGGATGTAAGATGATCTTTTTTGTTGTTATGGAAGACAATGCTAGGGAGAAGACTAGGAAAATAGGATGTGGAACTCTCCTTTCTTCGATCTAATTTGCAGAGTTCTTTCAAGGATGGATGGCATTAAGCTCTCCTTTCAAAAGATGTGATTGTGTTGCTCTTCTTTCTCCAACTCTCTCTTCCACAAAACATCTTCAGAGTAGAACACTCATTGTGTTGAAACTCCCTCATTTTGTGTATCATGCATATACCTTCCTTTTCTTTCTTAATATATCACACACACACACACACACACACACACACACACACACACACACACACACACACACACACACACACACACCGATTTGTTTCCCAAGACTCTCCTTAGTAGATCATGCACAACCCTCTCTTCCCTCTATCTTTCCTACACAAGACATATTAAAGGTAAGAAAATCATCATTAAATTTTTTTCCCCCTTTCTCTATCAGAAAAAATCCCCCTAAAAGATAATGTCTAATGTAGGTTCCTCATTCTATCTTGATTTGCTACTCTCCTATATCTAAATTCTCATTGGTTCACCTCTTAGATCTTAGATTCTCCTTTGTTTCTCTCATGGAAAATAAGTCCCATCTAGGACCTACTAGGAGAGCCCTAGGCTGGCATAATTTTGAAGATTGATTCCTTAAAAGTTGGATGGATTGTAGCTATAGATTTTGCATTTATTTCAACTCCATAACCCAATGTATTTTTTCTCCTTCTTTTTCTCATAGAAAACACATGTCTCCTCTTCATAAAACTCATGAAATTCATGTGGGTCCCTCTTTTCAAAGTGAGTGAGTGAAAGATAGTGGAAATGCTCTACATGTGGGCTCTTCTCTCTAGGTTGTTTTCCTTTAGGAAATACCCTGCATGTGGATTCATTGTGTGACATTATAGCTTCACTTAAAAGCTTCCTAGGGTGGTGACTACATACATGGTGTTTCTAATTGTTTTGAAATTAACAGGGGCACACCATAGCAATTTGACCTTCTTCTGTGACATTGCTCAAGTGGTGTGTTAGCCTTCTTTTTAGATCTCAAATTGCCAAAAATATGTGAATCACTATGTTGAACCCTAATCCTATAAAATATAAAATAAATCTTAATTAACAATAAATTAAGTAATTCAAGGGTTAAAATGATATTTCTATGGATATTAAGTATAATAAGTATGTGTATATCAGAAGGTATATATGTTTTCATACCACATTCTTTAAAACCATTTTTAGAGACCTCAATTTAAATGCTTATTTTCTGCATCTAATATTAATCAGAAATCCTAACATGCACCATCAAGGCTAACTTCCTCCTCACCAGCATCTTCCATCCTAAAAATCAAACAATTATTATATTTATGTTTATTTTCATTATAAAATTGAATGTCTTCAATGAGAAGTTTTATATTGATTAATAATTTTTACAACTTTACATCAAGCTAGGGATCAGTTGGAAGTTCCATTTGACATGCCTCTAACCTTGGGGTCCCTCTACAAACTCATAAATGAACATAAGGTAATCAACCCCATAGAGAAAGAGCTCGAGTGCTTGGTAATGATGGAGTTGAAATACCACTCATGAGAGAGGACCTCACTAGAGTTTGTAAATAGGATCCACTAAAATATGTGTACATTGTCGCCTATATCAGGCTTGTAAATATCTACTGTAATAAGAACCCTTATCATTATTTGTTAATTAGTAATGATAAGTAATAACTATTTCTTTTCTATGATTATATGTACGATATGTAAAGATTAGAGTTCAAGGACATTTATCAATTCCTTGATCCTATTGACATTTGTAGAATCAAGGACCAATGGCTCGTGGAGAGGTAAGTCAATGAAATTCTACTAGGATTCTTCCACTACTCAAAGGGGTAGGCCTTAATGATTCCTTTTATATATATATATATATATATATATATATATGATTTTAAGGATTATAAATTTTAATTGTTATTCATATGATTGTGTTTATAGGTCTCATTGGATGCTATTGGTTCTTGATATGCACGGTGGGTATGCATTTTTTTTTTTAGCCTATGGAGCGTACATTCATGCTCTAGTGATGAAATAATAAATAAGTTTTTTTATCTTTTCTTGTATTATAATACTTTAGTAACTGATAACCAATATTTTCTTTATATCTAATGCATTTGAATTTTGAATTTAAAGTGCACGTTTAAGATGGGTTGAACTAACTTAGATTACAAACCTACCAAAAATCACTTGGAAGAAGGTCAAGGTAAGGAAAATAAGTTAATTACTCTATATCTAAACTGAATTTACAATTAGATATGATATTTATCTATCCTTTCTATTTACTTTGTTGTGCAATGACCTGGACAACAATTGAAATGGGACTGTGAATACTTTGTTTTAAGATACATGTCAACCCTAATATGCTACGGTGTTGAGGTCCACCAATTGATAAAGGTAAGATACTTTACTTGTCATCATCTTACACTTTTCCCCAATTAGATCTCAACAAAATAAGATGTGAATGGGCTATGTAAATAATTCAACTATGACTAATATTTACTTCCACATCATGAACACTAGTTAAACTATTTCAATGTAAATTTTTTTTTTAATTAAAACAAAAATTCTTTATTTAATAGTGAATGTGGATGTCTCTTCTATTTTTCATTTGATTAAAGTGTATGTTGTTTGTTTATTTGAATGAGGGGATATTGGAGTGTGGATGTAGTCTATGCTTTATAAGAATGTGGACATGTTGGAGTATATATCAAATTAAATAGGTGTGTATGGAGAAGTATAGATGCAAAGTCTTTACCAGTGAAGGTTTTTTTTTTTTTTTTTTTTTTTTAATGTCGTTGAATTTTTTACACTAAATGTGGAAGATTGTAACATCAACAAGATGTGGGTGCTAAAATTTTTGTATTAAATGTAAAGGTCTATTGTAAGAGCAGGAACATTGTAAACAAGTTTTTGCATTCATTTTGAGGATTCAGGCTTGTTAAAGATAGTTTTTAAAAAAAATAAAAAACTTTAAAAGATCTTTTTTAAGACCATTTCTGTGATTGTCTAAAAAAGGCTTTTAAAATGGTTTATAAATAGCATCTTGGAAAGGTAAAAACTTTCTAAGATGGTGTCCAAAATTATCTTAAAAAAGGTTTTTTTGAAGACAATTTTGGAGATCATCTTATTTTCAAATGCTTTTCTAAGATGATTGGATAGAAGATAGTTTTGAAGCCTTCTTAGATCTATGTTGCTAACCATCTTTAAAAACCTTGTAATTAGTGGTGTAAAAATAGAGATTAGATAGATAAAAGTAGAAAAGAATTACTACATATGTCTAGGAAAAAATTGTCATCACAGTCCCAAAGCAACAAATCAAATAAAATGTTTGGAAGGTTATCAAGCCAAGCAAAAGAATGCTCATGATCCATGGAAAAGCTTGTGGGTGCATTAGCTATTGTGTTCCCCTCCCAAAAAGTGTGCTTTATTGTTGAGATGGTTCACTTCCTAAGAATGTTCTTGGTCTCGTATCTTAGTGGTTTTGTTGCTCATGTCCATGAACTTGAATCAAGGGGGTGTGAAAAGGATTAGAGAATCATATATGAGCTTGCCTAAATAAAAAATGACAATTGTTGATATTTTTTGCAAGAATTAAACCATGAAGAACTGCCATCCATTCCACAAAACTATTGATATGATCATATAAGTGAATAACAAAATCTACAATAAAGTCTCCCTTCCAATCTCTAATGACAAACCCCCAATAGCTTTGCTAGGATTTCCTCTAAATGCACCATCAGTATTGAGGAGACACTTTCCTCTATCTATTTGATTCCATTGAACCCAAAAAAATTTCATATTCTTTTGTGACATATATTTGCTTCCATTTCACCATAATTGGTTTCATCTCACATCAGTATTTGCAATTAGCAATATTTCATATGAGATTTCAATTACATAAGCCATCCACTTATTTCTAAGTTATGTGATACTAAGTATTCCATTATCAAATAAAATTGCATTTTTGTATTGCCATACTATCCAAGCTAAATGCATTCGACTCTTCCTCTCCATCACTTCAAACTAGTCTGCATATTTATTTTTTTTCGTTTTCCCCTTGAAGATTCTAATCTTGAAATCAAAATTTATACTCTCTTATAAAGATCTAGAGGCACTAAAAGAGAGTGTGAATTGTAGACACCTAGGACATTTCCTTTCTTATCTACTAAGCCATGACATCTTAGTCCTAGTTGGCAGTTTGTTATGAGCTACAATCCATAAATGATCTTTCACTATTGTTGTATGCACTTTCTTTTCTATATGCCCTTTAATAACTAAGTATCAACAACCGGAAGGTTCAAAATCAGATGGTACGCTGATTTATTAGTGAATTCTTCACTTAATTCCCTGGCTTAGATAAATTCATCATCTTTATTTAGTTTGAGCCTACTTTTGTGAATTTCTTTGCAATGTCTTCTCCCCATTTCATCCATATCTTCTCATTATTGCATTGTGTAGGCCTAAAAAATAAATTGACATGATGAATTTCATTGACTTGTCCTTCTAGAAAATTTTCAAACTCATTCATGAAAAGCCAACTTTATGTATAGTTGTAAATCTACATTCTAATATTCTCCCATGATCCTACTACCCATCTAACACCTCTCCCCAAGAGATGCCTACTTCCAAGAATCTCTTCTGAGATGGCAGAGTAAGTTGCTTTAAGTAAAACCTCAAAAAAACTTTCTTTCTTGAGGTATTTGGCAATGACTAACTTCATTCATAAAGAGTCTTTCCATGTAAGGATTCTCCATCCGAGCTTCATGATAAAAGCATGGTTAACCATCTTAAGATCTCTTAATTCTAGTCCAACATTCTCATTGGATTACACAATTCATCCCATCTAAACAAATGCATTCCCTCATTTGTTGTGAAGTGATTCCAAAGGAAATCTCTCTCATCATTTTCAAATTTACTAATTATAACAAATGGTCTTCGATAGGCATCCACAACATAATATGCCATTCTAAAGGCAACAAACTAAACTATTGTTGTAAGATTAGCTCTAGATAGAAGATTATGTTTGCAACCTTGCAATTTGTCACTAATTTTCTAGGGGGAGGAAATTCATTAGACTTTGTGAGGGTTTATTTCTACAACATGGGAAATCAAGGCATTTCATTAAGTGCTTGTTGACTTGGAAAGAATTTCTAAATTCAATTGCTTTTGTTCTTGGGATTTTTCTTGAGAGTTCAAGAGATGATTTATGAGTAGTGATAGATAAACTAGATTCACTCTCAAACCTCTAAAGGATAGAATTTACAAGAAGGCAATTTTCAAGAGAAGCCTTATCAAAGATAATAAGATCATCATCAAAGCATAGGTGAGAAAGTACAGAGTTATCTTTGAAGATTTACGTAGGTTGTAGGGACATCTACTCATTATGTTTCTCACTTGTGGCTCAGAAGACTTGAGAACAAAGAAAAAGTAAGAAGGAAGACATTAGAACCCTCTATCTTAAACCTCTTTTTGGTGAAAACCATTTAAAGTTAAAATCATCAACTAATATTGGCATTTTTAAGGGAGTGACACAAGTCATAACCAAGTTCATCCATCTCTCTAGAAATTGGTTAGTAACAGTGTAGAGGCCTTAGTAATTTACAATAACTTTGTAATGATTTTATCACTATTACATTGAAGGGCTTTTAAGATGATTCAAAAAACATATATAAGATGGTTTGATAATTCTCTTCTATCTAACCATCTTAGAAATTTTTGTTAAATTCAAGAAGGATGGATCCATTGCTAAATGCATCTCTAATTGTATTCCAAATTTCACTACCAAATAAGCTTCAATTCTTTTGTAACAATAAGGCATCAAATCCATCAAATACAAGGAGTTTGTTTGGATCCATATTGAAAAAAGCTCAGTTACAATCATCAAGTGTGAAAAGTGCAAAAAGTCTCTTACTTGTTGTGTGGAAACATTATTAGAAAGGTTGCTAATGAGGGTAAACATTGGTAGAATAGGTTTTCCTTTGAAGAAATTGTAAAATAACTTCTAAAGTCATAGAAGACATGTTCCTATCCCTCATGCCACAAAGTCTCTAATTCTAAAAACCCTACTTCAAACTCTCATATTATTGGTAACAGTATGGAAATACTTTGTATTTGATTATTCTTTTAAGAGCCATTCAATCTTGATTTTTTCTTCCAGTGTTCCTCTTTAATTTTGATCCATTGATTGATGTGGCACAAGGTAGATTGATGGTCCTCTTCTTGAGCACTCTAATCACCAGTTTTCATCTATTGATTGACTTGGCACACGGTAGATTGATGGTCCTCTTCTTCTTGAGCACTCTAATCACTAGTTTCTATCTGAAGCTTTTAAAAATTTCATACAATTTGTCAAGCGTTCATCAATATGCCCAAACACTACTTCTAGTCCACCTACCTAGGCTTCTTTGAAGTGAAACTCAACTTCAAGTGAATTTTAAATGCCCAAGTTCCCTAGCAAACTTTATTCCAACTCTCCTAAATAACACCCTTGAATTGAGGGTGTGACATCCTCATGTTCCAAACCTAAATGGTCTTTTGTTCTTTCTCTAATTACTATAATTAGTATTGAGAAAAATAGGATGGTGATCAGAAGCCACTCTAGGTAAGTGGATGAGCTTTAAATTGACAGACGCTTGAACCCACTTAGTATTCTTACTCTATCTAGTCTTTCACAAATATTATCATCACCCCTTTGATAGTTAGTATGTGTAAATTTTGGATCATTAAATCCAATGTTTTTAAGATTCTCTTATACAAGATAGATTTCAATTCAAAACAATCTACATTCCTGAAAGGGACTCCACCTTTCTTCTCCTTTAGATCTCTCATGATATTAAAGTCACCAATGATGACCCAAGGGTAGTTATCTAAACTACTAATTTCATGGATATCTCTCCAAAGTGATTCTCTATACATCTCTCCAGTGCTAACAAAAACACATGCAAAATAAAAGGTTTATTTTGTGTTCGTTTAACATCCTCCACCAACACATGACTTGCTGTAACACCCCAGGTTTTTCGTGGTTATTTCAAAAGATGGCGCCTCTAAATTTTTGAAATACAAAAACAACGGAAGGTTTTTCTTTGAAATTCATTTTTCCAAAAACCCGGATGTCACCTTCATGCTCACACTATACATATATATAGTTTTCTAGAAGATAGAACTTTATTTCTGAAAACAGGACCCATCGAGTGGTTCACTTGTATAACCCCTATAACATTATATTAAATGTCCAATATCACAATTCAAATGACTAACTATACAATACAAAAGATTTAAATAAAATGTATACCTGTGCGTAGAAGTATGGTTGCTGGATTCCTTTTGTTGTGTACATCTTCTCCTGTCTTTATGTATCTGAGATATTGTAAATATAAAACATTTACAATATCTCAGCAAGCTATGCTTGGTAGGAGAGTTTAAGAAGCATGCTAAATCTTATGATACCTTAATTATTCAATAGTAATTAGAATATTCATTTCCATAGCAATTAGCTTAAATTTAATTTACAATCTATTTCATATCTCAATAACCCATTTGTAAGCCAAATATCTACATGTTTTCATCATTATTAATAATTTCATTGATAAATCAGATATCTTTACTTATTATTTATCATCAAATAAATACTTTAATTCCATGAACCATACTTTGCACACAATTCTACCCATTCATTAACCCATATGAAAACATATATGAAACTACTCCCTCAATCATATTAATATAACAATAATACACATATATGAAGATTGTTAAAGGACATACAAAATTATGAATATAATCAACGTCACCTAATTTGCATTCCCAGACTATACCAGGTTTCAGAATCATACCCCTCATCATGTGGGGTTCATAATTATCCAGCCTCTGCTGGTATATCAACATAATCCTCATGCCTCTCACCATACGGGGTCCACAATCCTCCAACCATTGCTGGGAAAATGATGCAAGGCATATCATCATGCCGTATCATATAAAGCATCTTATAATGCAATCATATATGCATGTCCCATGGGCAGAATGCACAACGGATACAATATTGTCCTCTTTGGATCCCTCACACTGCCTAACCAGCGTCTTTTGGTAACCCTCAAGGATATGCACTATAGTGCACCAAATATAAGGACTAATATGCATGCAGTCAAAATCCATACAGCGCGCTTGGATAACTGCTCAATAATCCACCTATACCATTCTCGATGGAAATCACAATATCCATATCCGCATGGGGAGGACCATGGATGTCACAGTGGTGGCCTTCCCATGATTGCCCCACCCGACTTTTTGCAACACATAGTGCATGGTATCCATAACATAATAAATTTCGGAGAGTGGGTGGCCAAACCCTCATAACTCTCCTAGCATAGCATCCCCATGCCTATGCCTGTCTAAAACAAAACTCTCAGGCCTCCATGCCCAAATGTAAAATAATTATAATAGCAGGTAATTCGCCTATTCATATATTTCATAACAAGAATAATATCCTCACTTATTTGGTGATAACCCACCAAGGATGTATCCTATAACGTAGACTCATACACCATCAATATTGACATGGTACCCATGTACCATAAACATCATTTCACAATTCAAATACACGATGTACAAGGCATAAGCATCAATTATAACATGAAATTCTTTTAATTAACATTATTTCAATTTAAAGCATATTGAATATCAATCATATAATCAGAAATAAGATCATATTAGAACATGCATCTTATTATTTAGACATGTTGTCTTAAATTTTCACGTACCTCATGTGACACGTTCACCAGATTCCACTAGCTTTAATTGAACTCTTCTTCATGATCGACCCCGTATGCTTTAACTCATTGTATGCATTCCTAACAAGCATTGATGTGAGGATCTTATTTAGGTAAGCTGAAAGCCTAGCAACACTAAGATGTGACCTACTAGATATCATTCAAAGTTTTTCACCCAGATACATAATGACAATAGGCATGCACGAAATGACCAAAGCTAAAATAAGTAAAAGAATAGGACTGATCATCCACACCTGAGTTGCCATTTCAGCTAACTGGAGGCCATTTGGCATAATACTATTCAAAAGAGCATAAAGTGTATCCGCGATGTCAAAAGCCTCCATGGTAATTCTATGCGCAATGTCTCCAGGCAAAACCCCTCCACTCCCTTTAAAGAAGCATAACTCTCTCTGCAACACCCTTCCACATGCATCCACCCTGCCCAATGCTCCAGTGCATCACCGGCTGCCCCGTGTGATCCGTTGCATTCACTCCTCCCCCAACACCCAAGTTCCAGGAACCCAATTCAGAAGCAATCAACCAATAGCTAATGTAACAATTTCCAATCCACTTTAAATCATTCAATGAAAACATCAAATGCAATTCTTTCAAAACCAAAATCTAGTAATTTGCTCAAATTCATTTCACTAAATCCCCCTTGGTCACCTATCAAAGAAATAAAACCCATCTTTGGGAAATCTGTACCCAGCTAATGCAGAAATCGTATTGTTCCAAGAAACACATCCCAAACAGACATTTTTTCATCAAAATTTTCAGGCAACTATTCATGTGTGCACTGTTTCCCTTTTGATCGAGCATCATTCTTCATCCAATCACAATGGAAACAAAGGGCTTTTGATCATGCCCTTCTATAGGTCTAATCCACCGGTCGGATTGGAGATCAGAGCCGCCATCGTCTCCGACGAGCTCTGTTTCTTCAGTGACCTAAAACCCGAAATCAAAGAGAAACAGAGGCAAACGGGTTTCCACGGGTGGCTGACCAAAGGAGGGATGGAGAGATGGTGACCCTAGAACGATCTCCATCAGGGTTGCCAAGAACCGAATCCAAGCAGTGGGGGTTTGCTAGGTTGTCGGAGAGTAGGGTTCTTGTGTGCATGAAGCGGGTTTTCCAAGTAGTAGAGGAACGAGGTCTCACCGACAAGGAGATCTGATCAGTTGCAGGTGAGAAGGGGGGAAAAAGGGAAAGGGTACAACACTAGCGCCAATGGAGAATCAAATGAAGAAGATGCAAGGGTTTTGGCTACGATTCCATCATCGGTGGAAACCGAATAAGACAAGGAAGAGATAGGAGCTTGCCTGTGGAAGATCCGAGCAAGGGGAAAGTAGCCATGCTTATGGAAGATTCGAGTAGGGCAAAAGCCCTAGGTTTTGTGGTGGAGAGAGAGAGAGAGAGAGAGAGAGAGAGAGAGAGAGAGAGAGAGAGAGAGAGAGAGAGAGAGAGAGAGAGAGAGAGAGAGAGAGAGAGAGAGAGAGAGAGAGAGAGAGAGAGAGAGAGAGCAGACCCGACATTTTGTCAGGTTTGCAACGTGAGGGGGTGCCAATATCAATTTGGCCCCCTCCTGAAAATGGTGTTCTTTGTTTTTTTTTTCTTTCAATTACCATATTGCCCTTGATTTAAAAGGCCCATAACTTCTTCATACAGGCTCTATTTTGAGCGTTCTTTGGCTTGTTGGATTTCATTTTCCAGGCACTATCTAATGGTTTTATAATCTTCCCTCAGAGAAATTCCGTCCTCGAATTTTTTTATTTTTTATTTTATTATTATTATTATTATTTTACAATCATTACCTTCTTCCCTCCTTAAAGAATTTCATCTTAGAAATTCTCTTCATGATATCTTTCCAACAACTCCAATAGTATTCTCATCTCATTGTAAATTGAAAGTCATATAATTACTTCAATAAAACGTCAGTCCTCAAAATATGAATGATTTTAAACTTAAACTAGATATTCTGTCACTTAAAAGAGCAGCTTTTCTATCTACAATAAGCAATAGAATCATTTTCGCTGCGTACTCTGATAATAGCCTTTACTTGATAATTCATCAAAACCAAAAATTTCTGACTGAACTTTTCTTTCATTTAAACTTCCAAATTCCTTTAATTATAATGATTCCTAGAACACCAAATTTTATTTTATTTTCCTCCAACTCAACCTATCTATTTCCTTATCCATATAAATCTGTACACTAACTTCAAACATTGAATATATAATTCTCACTTAAAGATAATCCCTTTTTGCATATGCTTAACCAATTCGAACCTTATGAAACTACCTATCTTCAAAATTCCAAGTATCATATTTCTGACAAAATTTCGGCAGAGTCTCCTCTGTTTTTCAAACTTATGCATTTAATGCATGCGATTGCGATACACCTGATAACCAATTTAATCACAATAATACATCTATGAGACTCTGTCTCACCCATTCCATCCTTCATAAAAGTAAATTTAATCATTCATCCACAATTAATATACATTTTAGAGACTCTGTCTCCTTACATTCTCCACATTACCATAATAGAACAAATCCTAATGTTATGAGAATTTCTTACCCATTTCCACAACTTCATGAATAATATCCAAGTTCTTCAATAGTATTGTACCAATCCATTATAAAATCATCAATTGATAAATATTTAATCACAATTATCATCATCATCATCATCATCATCATCATCATCATCATCATCATCATCATCATCATCAACCATATAAAATTGAAGATTTTCATATTATCCACAATCTTCTATCAAAATCCATCATAAATTTGCATTGATTTAGAAATATGAAATTTTACAATCCTAATTTAATTCTATCATCATAGCCTTTGCCCACGTAATTTTCCATCATCTAAATCTATATTCCAACAATTGACTCTTTCGTAAACAAGCATGTAATATAGAATATCAATTCATATCAGAACATTTCAATCATAATAATGAATAAAAATTTTGCAATCATTCATCCATTTCCACATATCAATCCAAACTATAGAGATAGTCATTTAAATCAAGAACATAACTGACATATTCATATTTCATTTTTGCCAAAATCCTATATACAGCCTTACATTCAAATAATCATAAACCTTCATCTTTAGCTTGAATATAGATACAAACATACAAGTAACTATACTAGAGACAACACATATGATTCAAATTATAATAACTAACACTTTTAGTGTTTCTCAAATGCATATATGAAACCACCAACATTTAATGAACAACTGAAATCACACTAGCTATGCAATTACAATCAAATACTTAAATAACGCTAATATAGTATCATTTCACTTTACATAATGATACTAAAAGATTTCCATCATTACATACAATACAATTGTTTAGTATGTTCTCCTTTGACATACTATTGAAATGAATTTCCTCACTTCATTTATCAAATAAGGTTTATCTCTCTTATCATCATCAGAGTCCAAATTCATAGGGTCGATCAATAGCTAGTGGAATAACTGAAAGTCTATCATATCAAATACTGATGGAATGTCTTAATTTCAGACACAACTCACATATCAGTTCTAATCTTTCAACAGCATATATAGTTTGAAATCTTTCTCAAAATAAGGTACAAATACAATTCACTTGTTTCCTTAAAGTATACTACCCATCATAGGTAGTATTTGTTTCTCATAAATCAAGACTCTTATCTTTTATATATCCCACAGATCAATTTTTATTTTTTTTTCAATCTTACATTACACATCATTCATAACAATCATAATTACATGTCATCATTCATCATTCATTCACTTTACAACTGATATAATGTAATGTTTTATCATATCTTGTCTTCTACATATGAAGACTATTTTATCATAACACATCATTTCATCTTTATAACAATCAACATTGTCTCATAATTTGCAATTCATTTCAATCTTGGTATCATACCCAAGTCTATTGTATCACATGAGGATATACTTATCATTCTTTTGATAAGCCTTAATAAACATTTCCTGGAATAAGTCCATGTGCTAGCTACTTATCCATCAACTAGAGTTATCCTCTCAACTCTCTTTTTCAACTTTTCACCAATGCATTCATATTTAGCATAATTATACCTCATCATAAGCATCATCAAGACCTTATCCCACTTAGGGATCGACCATAACATATTTCTCATAATTATACATAATAAAAGAATACACAATTCCTTATTTCATTGTAGCATTAATGTGAATCACTTGTTTCTTGAAAAAGATTTGAGATAATACATATATATTTTATAAGCTTCACAATTAGCTTTGTCTAAAAAAAAATTCTCAATTTTAGAGGTTATTTCATACTCTACTATTGTAGTAAGTTTCTTGTATTCTTTCCAAGTAGTATTGTCTCAACAGATACATTTGCTTCGTTATTGCTAATATACCATTTTTTTTATTTTTTTTTCAAAGTATATGATAGTTCTAGCTTCCATTTCAATGGAAGTCTACAATTCTTCTAAGTTTTCTCCTCTTAAACCTGTCATTCCTCAATTGTTCATATGTCTCCTCTTTAATTTACTTTTGTTTTGTCATCTCTATTTTAGACTTTTCTATACAAACCAAAACCACATTCAATACATGCTATGTAAGCTTTTCTAGCCAATCATTTGCCTCTTTTCAAACTTCCTAGTCTTACACTTGGTATACATGAACAATGCACACCTATGTTGGGTAGTCTATCCTCGAACATTAATACTACGCATAACTTCTATTTAATCTAAATTAGCGCATTTTGCACTACTATAAGTTATGGTATTTGGGTACCTTATAAATAAGAAGGTTATTCTATCACACTCACTTAATTATTTCTACTACTTGGTTCCCTTGTTCACTATTCTTGATACTAATTTCTCAGTCATCTTCCTAGTTGTCACACTAGGGACATCTCCTCATGGTTTACTATTCCATGGTACTGTATATGCTAACTCATTCTTTCTAATACTTAACTAATTCCATCATAATACTACATCACCTCACTAAATCCTAACCTATACTTGAATTGTAATCTTTTTATTGGACATAAAGGGCTGCAAGTGACTGGATGAACTGCTCTGATACCAACTGTGACCCCCTGGGTCTAGGCTCCCTCAGTAACAATATTGTCCGCTTTGGGCCCTGGGCCTGCACAGCTTTGTTCTTACCCACAACAGGGTAAAATGCATTGCTACTGGTTAAAGCCCACCCAGACCCTTATCAATGTCTAGGAACCTTTTCCCTAGCCAATGTGGGACTAACTCTCAAGCCTCACCTTGCTTAAAAGCCTGCCAGCCCTCCAGGCTCGCCCTCATCAGCCTGCCCTCATCAGCCAAGGCTAGCCCTAAAAAAATTTGGACCATTTCTCGATTTGTGCGTGTCATCCTTGCGTAGGGGCCATGCTAATCTTCTCTGTATCGTTCCAATTTTATCGGATGTCTTTGAAGAGAGTGGTATCAGAGCGGGACCCTGACCCCGAGGGTGGTAGGCTAACCCCACGCGAGGTCGCGTGGCCCCTAAGGAGGGGAGAGGGCTAGCCTTGGCCAATGAGGGCGGGCCTGGAGGGCTGGCAGGCTTCTAGGCAAGGTGAGGCTTGAGAGTTAGTCCCACATCGGCTAGGGAAAAGGTTCCTGGGCATTGATAAGGGTCTGGGTGGGCTTTAACCAATAGCAACACGTTTTACCCTGTCGTGGGTAAGAACAAAGTCGTGCAGGCCCAAGGCCCAAAGCAAACAATATTGTTACTGAGGGAGCCCAGACCCGGGGCGTTACACTTGCTTCCTGGGTAGGAGAAATCTCCTCAATTTTGACCTTTGTGTCACTCCATATCAACACAAGGCCACACTGGATCTCTTCTAATTCCATAATAATTTTGCTTGGAAACAACCACTTCAGTTTAGTATTGAGCTTTCTATCCTATCTATTAACAAATTTATTTTTTTTAAAAAGTACAATCTTTGGTTTGTTTTCTAAAGAAAAAGTCTAGAGCATGCTAAAAGTCTTCAATCACCTTTCATACTAGTGTAGCTAGCTATAGCATATTTTTATCTAAGCTCCCCCAAAGTCTTCATCCACCTCTCACATTGATGAGGGTTAAAAAGCTTCTTTGACCACTTCTTTCTTCTCATTCTTTAACTTCTAGAGAAGTTTGGGTTGTTCTGACGACTCGGGTTTTTCCATGCATTTTTAAATGCAATATCTAATTCTTAGGGTAGGATGTATCCCTATTTAAAAACCATTTTATAAAAATGATGCAATGCAGCAGAAAATCTTTTCTTTTAAATAGTTGTTTTGCTCACCATCCATCTTCTTCCAAACCTAAGAATTCTTGTAAACTTAAGATCTTATTGAGGAGTTACATTAGGTGGTTTTTATTCCTCTCTTTCTATAGGTTATTGATATTCTCCTTGTTCTCAATAACCTTCCAAGACTTTGATTGTTGGTTTTCCATCCCAACTTGCAAACTTTGGATATTCAATTTTGATTTAACTTTGTTTTATGATTCAAGGTCTAATGACTCTTGACTATGGAAAATGTTCCCTTTTTTCTATCATTTCAGCTACCCTTGTTCCATTATTTGATTTACCCTTAGTTTGATTCTCCATCCATGATTTTGCAACTTTTCTTCATTGTAGGACCCATTCATGTTCTCATGAATGTCTTTACTTTTACTATTGTTCCTAGTGTTATTCAAACTGATTATTTTCTTTGAGTACCTTTGATTTTAAGCATTCATTAAATTTTGCTTCCTTGCCTCTCCTTTTGTTTTGACATTTATTTAATTACATGTGGATGTTCTATGGTTTCCTATCTTTTTCCTAATTTTCCCATTATTCTTTTTCTTTCATATCCAATATCCTTCTTCCTATCCATTTCCTCATTGTGAATGATATTATTCCCATCATTATCATTTCAAAGTGAAGGAAACCTATTGCCACTTCGCTGAGTCTTTTTGTCTATTTTATTTCTACCTTCTCGATCATTCACCTATGCTCCACTTTTTCCCATGCTCCTTTATATGATTCATCATTATGCTCTTTATTCACTTTATTTTGAGCAAGTGTTTGTATGAATTACACAACACACCTATTCACTATTCCACATGAATGACATAAATTAGATAGATTGTCAGAGGTAAAATTTATCCATTTGTATGATGAAAATGATCCTAATGGAGTCCCTTTAACTATTTGATTACTTAAATCAATTTCCACATAGATTCTAGCAAACTACACCTAGTTGCATCTACTCAAAAGTTATCCAATAAATAGCATTCTTTGCTAAAAAAGATGGGATAGGTTGTGAATTTGAATCCATATTGACATTTTTGTGGATTAATCTTTTCTTGGATTAAATTATGGTGTCTACTATTGGAGAAAGGGGTATCTTAAATTTTCAAATTTGTTCAAATTTCTCAAAGTTGACAATATCACCAATATCCACTACGCATAATTCCTCCAGCCTCTGAAATTGAAGAACTCTATCTCATATAAAGTTTAAACTAACAAACCTACCTTGGAGTTCCTAGATAGTGATTTTTTCCTTTTTCATGTTAATAATAATATTCTTCTTAACAAATCTAGGATATTTATAATAGATATTTGGCTCCTTCCTCTCTTTCAAGATTTGGACATAGAGTTTCCCTACTTAGCTCCTTCAACCCAACACCATCATGTTCATGGAAAAACCCCTGACGTATTCTCAGTGATGGATATTAATTCTTGTGCTTTTGTAGAATTCACGTTATCACCCATTCCCACATCAATCTCATTGTTGTTCTATTTCTATAGTTGAGGGAGCATATCTGCAAAGGAGAGCATGTTTTGAGACTATAAATTTCCATGATATTCCTTTTCACCCCTAGCTTGAAACCCATAACCTCTTCTAAGTTTCTTCATTGGCTGAATCCCCTCTTATGTAGCCCTTTAACTAGGATTGCAATTTGTCATCACTATGGGATAGCTTTTGGAAACCCCCATATGAGCTCAGTCTACTAGATCTGCTCTATTCCTCCATAGAAATTCATTAAACAAAATTGCTATCTAATTTGGGGGAAAAAAGTTCATTAACATGCACCAATAGCCCTTTAGAAAACCTCTCAAAAGTGCCTTCACTAATGCACTTTTTTGCTACTAAAAAATGGCTAGGTATAAAAGACATCAATTATTCATACTCTCTCTCTCTCTCTCTCTCTCATTTATTTTATACATATGTATGAGTATGTATTGAACTGACACCAATTTGGATCTATCATGCATTTAGCGGTCAGGCAATCATCTTCATTGGAGTTGCAAATAATGAAGAGAAAAGTCAAAGAATCATATTAAAAAAGAATAATCATATTTGGAAATTTGTAAATCCTTTTTGTCTCTTTTTCATCCTATTTTTACGGATCTAAATATTGAAGAGGAAAACCCATTTTTCCCTTTATAGTGTATTCCTGAGAGTGACTAAGAGGGTTTCTTCTCTGAACCCATTTCCAACTTGCCAAAAACTATGGGCAATGTAACTTAGTATGTCACTAAACACATGCTCTTAGGATCTTCAGCCAAAAACTACAAGTTAAAAAGAAATAGTTTGAATACATAAAAATGAAACTTCCATACGCTTGTAGAGAGCATATACTTGAATTTGGTTGACAAAAAAACTGACAAGTGGATTTTAGGAATGTCCTAAATAATCAATAACACATAGCATAAAGACAAAATAGAGGCACTCTGGAACATGGAATTTCATCTTTTTTATTTCTTTTGCCAAAAATTCATAGCTCCTATTCTATTACTTTAAAGACCCAAATTTCAATGCATCTTCTTCTTCATACTTTTTGCAAAATCAACCATAAGTTCCCCTTCAAACATAGAGAAAGCACTAAAAAATTATGTATTCCCTTTTTATTCAAGTCTGATTTGTTTAATGAAGAATCCTGAAACCATGATTAAGAACCCATTTGCTTGTTTTCTTTGGTCTTTGCCTCACCCACCAATTTTCTCTTTAATGTTTGAAGAGAGAGGGAGAAGACCCACCAATTGGTTTCCTACTTCTGTAAAATGCATGTTCTATTTGGTAACATAATATTTTAATGTAAGTATTCTATTTTAATATGGTTCTTTGATTATTCTCTTAGTTATTTGTCACTTCAACAAATACAATAATCAGATTATTGAATGTGTGATAGATGGTCCATATTGGTGTCAGTTCAATACATATCCTTACATATGTATAGCATCATGAACACCTTCAAGACTTTATCCTGATTAGGGGTCAGCCACATCCTTACATACATACATATATATATATGAAATAAATTCTCCTTTCTCTCTCTCTCACACACATACACAATTATTTGATGCTTTCCATACTTAACAGAATATATACAAATGGTGAGTAGCTTGTCTAAGATCCAAGAGTTCATCTATGGCCTAGCCCAGATTCTCTAAGATAACTCTACCATGTATTTCTCCCTTGTTTTATCTCTTTGGAGACATCATCATCATTATCAAGACCTTATCCCAATTAGGGGTTGGCCACATGAATCTTATTCCTCCATTCGTCTTTATTAAGTACCATGGCTTCATATAGTCCCAAAGATTTTAAATCTTTTCTCACCACTATATCCACATCCTTTTGGGCTTTCCCCCTGCTCTTTTAGAACCTTCTACTTGTGTTGCCTCACTCCTTCTAACCAGTGTCATTTTTAGTCTCTTTTGGACATGTCCAAACTATCTAAGTCTAATCTTCCTCATCTTGTTACCTATTGGTGCTACCCCTAATTTTACTTTAATATTTTTATTCTTAATTCTACCCTTTCTTGTCTTGCCACTTATCCATCTCAACATCCTCATTTCTGTGATGCTCATCCTATGAACATGATGTTCCTTAACTGCCCAATACTCTGATCCATAGAGCTTAGCTGGCCTTATCGCAATCCTATGGAGTTTTCCTTTTAGTTTGAGTGACACCTGCCAATCACACAAAACTCCAGATGCACATCTTCATTTCTTCCAACTCGTTTGGATTTTCTAGGTAACCTCCCTCTCAATCTCTCCCCTGTCATGAACAATTGATCCTAAGTACAAGAGTGGTCTTTTGCGGGGACTTCTTGGTTATCAATCTTAATTGGTGTTCCACTCCTACTCTCCTTGCTAAGATTGCATTTCATATATTATGTCTTAGTTTGGCTGATTTTAAATCCTTTAAATTCTAATGCTTCTCTCCATAACTCTAGCTTTGTGTTCACTCCCTTCCTTGTCTCATCAAGTAAGGCTATATCATTTGCAATTGACATGCACCATGGAATCTACTAGTGCAAATATTTTGTTAACTCATCCATAACCATGTGAAAAGGTATGGGCTCAATGTCGATCCTTGGTGCAATCTTATAGTGACAGAAAAATCGCTGGTCTCAACAATAGTGGTCTTAATAGCTGTTACTGCTCACTCATACATTTCTTTAATTATGTCTATCTACCACTACAAAACCCCTTTCTCATCCAACACCCTCCATATTAACTCTCTAAGCCTCTATCATAAGCTTTCTCTAAGTCAATAAAGATCATGTGATGGTTTTCCCTTCGCTCCCTATATTTCTCTATCAATTGTATTAGTAAGAAAATAGCTTCCATGGTAGACCTCCAAGACATGAAATCAAACTGGTTCTGTGATACACTTGTTTCATGTTGTAGCCTCTTCTCAATCACTATTTCAAAAATTTTCATAGGGTGGCTCATAAGTTTGATTCCCCAATAATTAGTATAACTATGTATGTCTCCTTTATTCTTATAAATTGGTACAATAGAGCTTTTTCTCTATTCATTAGAATTTTCTTTGATTTTATAATTTTGTTAGACAACTTAGTCAACCAAACTACTCCAATATCTTCCATATGTTTCCAAACCTCTATTGGTATACCATCGGGCCCCAGGGCCTTTCCTGATTTCATCTTTTTCAAGGCTTCTTTTACTTTAGGTATTCTAATCCTACATTCATATCTATAATGTCCAATGTTATTTGGGTTTACATTATTTTCAATCTCCATATTCTTAGAGCCATTGTCATTTAACAATTTTTGAAAGTAAGTTTCCCACCTTTGTTTGATCTCGTCATCTTTGACTAGTGCCCTTTGATCATCACTTCTAATACACCTAACATGATCTAAATCCTTACTCTTATGTTCTCTTATTTTTGTAAGTTTAAACATATCTTTCTCACCTTCTCTTGATCCTAGTCTACTATAGAGGTCATCATATGTCTTAGGTTTATCCTCACTTACTATTCTCTTGGCAAACCTTTTAGCATCCTTATACTATTCATAGTTTCCATTATTTCTAGTCTTCTACCATGCTTTAAAACACACACGTTTTTTCTGTAATAACTTTTTGCACTGTTTCACCCCACCATCATGTTTCCTTTACTAATTGTCTTTTACCTTTAGATACACCTAAGACATCTTTTTCCACTTTCTTAATGGACCTAGCCATATTAGTCCACATGGAATTTCCTTCTACCGACAACTTATTTGTGAATGAGGTTTTTTCTCTCCTGTTAAGTTCCACCTCTTAGTTTTTGGATACCTATTAAGTTCATTTCCTTTCTTCTATTTTTTAATATAGATATCCAGGACCATTAACTTATGTTGTGATGTTAAACTCTCACCGGGTATCACCTTACAATCCTTACACATTGATCTTTCAGTATTCCTAAGTAGAAAAAAGTCTATTTGGCTTTTGTGAAGTCCACTTTTAAAGGTTATTAAGCGTTCATCCCTCTTGTTAAAGAATGTATTTGCTATGGCCAAGTTATATGGCAAAGCAAAATCGAGGATAGTTTCCTCCATCTCAGTTTGTTCTCCTATACCATACCCTTCATGTATACTATCATATCTTTCATTTTGTTTTCCTACATGGCCATGTAAGTCTACTTCTATAAATATCCCCTCAGTGTTGGGAATTTCTTACATGATTCCCTCCATATCTTTTCAAAAATGTGTCTTAATTATATCTTCCAACCCTACTTGTAGTGCGTATGCACTTATAACATTTATGATCTGCTCTTCTAGAATAAGTTTTATTATTATTCTATCACTAATTCTCTTAATGTCCACAACTTTATCCTTTAATTCTTTATCCACTATTATTCCTATGTCATTTCTATTGTTATCCTTTCTTATGTACCGGAGTTTATACCCATCAATTTCTTTAGTTTTAGCCCATTTTCACTTGGTCTCTTGGATATAAGCTATGTAGACTCTCCTACATTTCATCATATCTACTAACTACAGACTCTTACTTGTCAATGTCCTTATATTCCATGTGGCAATATGAATCTTATGCTCTTTAGATATCCTATTTACCCGCACAATTCTTGACCTCCATGGCATGAACCCATGCCCACTTATCACTGCACCTAGGTTTTGATGCAATGCGACGCTTCCGAGGGGACGCTCTAATATCCCTTGTCCATTTTCCACTACACCCAGGATCTGATGTAATGTGTCGCTTCTAGGGGACTGGCATTTTTCACCTCACACAAGATCCCATGCAATGCATCGCTTATGGGGGACAACCTAGCTTGAGGGAATGTTAGTTTTCAATTCATGTTATGTTAGGGTTGCCATATTTTTAAGAAGGTGGAGATAATTTTTATTTCTTACTTACAAACTAATATACAAATGCATATTCATTTGCTAGTAGAAAAGAAATAATAAAATCAACTTCAACTTCTTCCTTGCCGGCTAGCACTTGACGCAAGACATCTTCAACTTCAACTTCTCTTTGGAGACATCTAATAAAATTGGAACCCCTTTCTTAGCTATAAAGATGGTGTAAAACTATAAAACACTAATAGGAAATTAGTTGTGCTTAGGATGAGATGATCCGATGTAATATGAGATTATATTAACCATATCATTGTTAGCAATGCTTGAAATGAAATGAAATAGTATCCCTTCATCTCACTATTAGTGGTGCTTTACATGAGTTGAGATTTATAAAAAAAAAAAAAAAATCATCTTAACTCACAGTTAAGTTAAATTTCAGTCATCTCATTCCAAATTGGTCATCTCAAGCTAGACCTCGTATCATCTTATCTCACGTCAACTCATTTCATCTCAAGAACCACTAAGACCATGTAAAACACATTACATAGTCTATTTTATTGCTAACAAAAAAGAGAGAAAGTAAAAGTTATCTAATAGTACTTGAGTTAGAGAAATTGAGATAGGCCAAATTAGAGGAATGATTACGATCACCAAAAGCCGATAGAAAAAAAATGGTAGGCTTGCCTCATACTTTTTATCGGTTTGACACATAGTCCCATCTACTCTTGGGAGCAGCATATGATTTCCCCCTCATGGAATGCTTGCCATGACTTTCATTGGAAAGAAGAAAGATGGTGGGCCGACTATCTTGTACTTCTTCGGTGGATCTAACCTACTCATCTACTTTGAACCATCACAAATGGTCTAGGTACAAAGTTGCATCTACTGGATACATTTAGAACCTTGTTTCTTTGAGCTTTTCCCAATATCACATCTTTCTACTTAAAAGAAAAAGAAAAAAACTAAAATAAACTGTGTAGAAAAGACTTGAAATCATCTTTTACAATCCCAAAATGTGAAAGAATCAAGGTCTATAGATATATCCAATAGATGAGAGTTTTGATACATAGACTATCCAGCACATGCAGAATCAGTTGAAAAACTTGTATCAGTATTAAAAAAAAAAAAAAAAAAAGGTATACAATAGTGGCCCACTCATTATTTTTTGACTTGAAAATCTGCTCTCCATATGTAGAAATCTTCTCTCTCTAGAATTTTTACCATGGAAAGCTGTGGTCGAAAAAATGCACCCAATGCTTTTGTTTTTTCTATGATTCAAATGGTTCATCAGATTCCGACAACGTGCCAAAAATCTATCTATTGGCCTTTTAAGGTTGCCAAATGGACGCTTTTGGGCATTTATGTGGCATCTCTCTCTTCTGGAAGCACACCCATGAAAGAAGATAGATTTGGTAACAAATGGGGTGGTAAGAAAAGGATGTATAATGCAATCTCTTGTATACTTAAATGGAAAATCGGAGTGAAGTGGAAAATATAGAGCTGCTTACACTAGTTTCTGAAATAGTCACAAGCCGATCACCACTGCGCGCATTTCCATGGCTTTGACTCTTGTGTCGTTTACAGGTGGTTCCTAGCTTGGAGAAAGTAAAGATAGTCTGTTAGGTAGGTTGCTACCTTAGTAGACAATCACATACATGGAAAGATAGCCCTGTGCCATGACCAATTTACACTCATACGAATGAGGACCTGACACACCTATCTTATGGCTTTGCTTATCATTGTACCTTATTGTTTGTTTAACTATTATCAAAAGTCTCTGATTCCTCAACGTGACCCACAGATAAGAAAAGAAGAGAAGAGAACAGAAGACTTGCATATTATCATTATCATCCATGATATCATGACCTTTACAAATGTTATCATCAAGGTTTAACCAATTCAATAACAGTGGGCCGATCAGAACTATAATTTCATTAGTCTTCCTTTTCCTTCAAAGAAGACCAAGAAGGCAAACATAATAAGTCAAAAAATTTCTCTAATAAATTTTGGTGTGGGCTGTAACCATGTTGGCGAACAATGCCAAATTTATTGGACGAAAATGCCCTTAATGGGATGTTAGTTGAAGAAGCTTTATCTTTTCGGGAAATTTATCTGAGGATATGATGTATCTATATATTAGATTATTGGGGAAATGCCTAATTAAGTAATATATAGCAGTTCATGATTAAAATGTAAAATGTTCAGATAATCATATTGCATAAGGTTCACACGGGATATAGTATAAACTGGCAAGAATCATGAGTTTTACAGTGTCTATGCATATTTCTCCTAGGAATTAATATCATAGGCAAAGTATAGGTGGAGTAAACTTTTGGAGATCTGAACTTTTCAATCTTTTAGGCCCCAAAATGGACGATTTACATCCTAAATTTTCATGTATTAGGTGGTCCTCTTTCTCTGATGTGTAGTATATACCTTTTGCCGTTTTGCCTTCTTACTTTTTTGTACAGGCCGCAATTCGACGGTCAGGATGCTTCAATGAAGATGAGTTTTCTCTGTTCATGTGTATATGGCTCTACTGTACATTTGCATATCCTTATTTTTCTTTAGAAAAGTACAGTTCCTTTTTCTGGGGAGAGGAATGTTAAAATAAATATCTTTTTTTTTTATTTTTGGTGCACCTGGTAAGTCAGCAGAGATTACTCAGACCATCCAATTCAAACATTATCCAAAGTAACCCTCTCGAGCAAGGCTGTCTGCTGATTCATTTGCAGAGCAACGAACATTCCGAGCAATAGAATTTCTAGCGAGGAGCTTTATCTCGTCAACGATGTGCCAGAAATGAATGGACAAAGTGACTGATTTCGAGAGCCTGGAGATGATATAGAATGAGTCGCCTTCCACGATCAATGACTCAAAAACTGTGGTTTCTCCAAATTTGTATTCCATCGAACACTGCCTTGATTTCAGCTCTGTTTGAATATGATTCACAAATAGGACCTGCAAAGTCAAAAGATAATGTTGCTGGAGTATCTAAGAATTCCCGCCACCCACAAGAGACCTAAATTTCAAGGCATGCTCCATTAAAATCCAATTTAAAGTGGCCTAGGGCGGAGGAGACCAGCTGGATGTTGGCTTTTCTTTCTTCTTTGCTGGTCTAGTAATTACCTTCCAATTTCTCGTAATATCAACCATAGCGGAACCCTTGAATTCCTCCTGACTTGCAGTCCATCGCGCTGTCCCTCCAATGATCCTTTCGGGCATTGAAAATTTAGGCCTCTTGCCCTCAATGGACATCAAATTCCTAATGATTGCATATAAAAGCGAGAGATATTTTTAATAATATTTTATTTATTTCGTTTATATATAAAAGTTTCACTGTACATGCACTAACCAAATTTAGTTTAGATAGTTAGGATGTTTTAATGTAATTAGGGTCTTGGATTCAAGTCTCAGCTTGGATGAGGCTTTTCCAATATGCAATGAGTTGACTCAACGAGGGACTCAATTTGGGTCAACTTACACAAGTAACTCAAACAAGTTTTCTAACTCTCGCAAGTTTTAGAATTATGGTCTTAGTTTTAATGCTCAAAAATTGGACTCCAAAGTGACATGAGTTGAGTTAACTAAAAATGACATGTAGGTGATTCGGAAATACTCAAGTGAGATTTTTAATAATATTTTACTTATTTTATTTAAAAGAGCAAAAGGAGAGCCTTTGCACAATGATAGAGTTATCGTTATGTACCTTGAGGTCACGGATTCGAGGAATGGAAATAGCCTCTTGCAAAATGTAAGGTAAGGCTGCATATTATTGACCCTTGTGGTTTGACCCTCCCCAAGACCCTATATACTCAAGAGCTTTGTGCACCAGGCTGCCCCCTTTTTTATTTAGAAGGGCAATTTGGTGCACAAAGCTCCCACATATACCTGTCATTTTTGTAAGAGACTGTTTTCATGCCTCAAACCCATAACCTTCATGTCACACGAAGACAACTCAACCTGTTCCTCTTCATTTTACTAGTTTTATTTGTATATAAAAAATTCACTTTACATGCATAAGCAAAAGCTAGTCTAGATACCCTTCAACAAAAGAGAAAACACGCACGTACACACACAAAAAGCTAGTCTAGGTAGTTTTCCAATGTTATTTTGAGGTCTTGGGTTAAAGTTTCAACATAAGTAAGGCCTTTTGGATATGCAACAAGTCGACGCACAGAGTGACTCAATTTACAATCAAGTTGAGTTACTCGAATAACTTAGATTTTCTAAGCCAACTTGCAAGTTTTAGAACCACTGGTCTAATTATGTCATCTCTCTCTCTCTCTATTGATTTCCAATCAGTTGTGAATTTCATCTTTTTCCCATGTTGGGTAGGTTAGTTCCCCAAATTCTTCTTACTCTAATTCTTCAAATCATCCTTTTGCGATAGGCTAAATTTGAAATGGTTTGGCCTATAAAATTTGCAAATAACAATATTAACATCTTGGCCAAGTAGAGGACTAAAAACAATTACCATATCTCATGCAACTTCTCAATCCAAGATGCGGTTGGGCAGATGAACAGTTTGGATTATCAAGCAAGAAGTTGGGCCCACATGTAATTCTACACATATAAGGCTCATTTTAGTAAAAGAAAATGAGGAAGTGGATTTTTCGTGCATACCTAAATGACCGAAGCTACCCTATTTGGCTTATCCTATAAAAGAGTTTGGAAAATGTCATGTTTGATAGGGCCATGGCCATCGTTGTCACTTGTTATAATTAGCAAAGACTTTCTTTTGATATGTATGGAGAGGACAAAAAGCAAGACGAGAAGAGAGAAGCCAAGTAAGGCCAATATGAAGATTATTTATTTGTAGGAGAAGGTTCTATATCTGAGGTTACAACTGATTGAAAAATTAGGGAGGCTCTTCAATTCATTGACTTTATTATCTCTCACAGGATACATATATATCTGCCTTACTGCCTAAACCCAAAATGTCTTCTAAAACCACCGAACACGTTTAGAAAGATCTCTCTTCTCAAGGCTTCGTTTCATCTCCGTCGACAGAAAGCCAAATCAGAAGCATCCAAATATGGGAAGGGCTCCTTGCTGTGACAAGACAAAGGTGAACAAAGGGCCATGGTCACCAGAAGAAGATTCCAAGCTTAAAGAGTTCATTGAGAAGTATGGGACTGGTGGTAATTGGATAGCTCTTCCACAAAAAGCTGGTAAGTTTGGATTATCAAAAGCAAGGGACCTTCTACTAGAAGCATCAGGTCCTCTCTGTGCTTTCTTTCTTCTTCTTTGCTTTCTTTTTCTTCTTGTTCTGTGTCCCTGATTTGGTTACAATATCCGATAGGTCTGAAGAGATGTGGAAAGAGTTGTAGACTGAGATGGCTAAACTATCTGAGGCCCAACATAAAACATGGGGAATTCACTGATGAGGAAGATAGGGTGATCTACAGCCTCTTTGCTAGCATTGGAAGCAGGTGAACCACTGGATTTTCTGCAGATATTTCTATTCTTAACGAAAATCTTTTCAGACTGTATAAACTTATCTGAGTTAACATTTAGTTCGCAGTGTTGTCTGTCGTGGTAACCTTAAATTTTCAAAGAAACCAAAACAATGGGCATTGGAAGCAGGCAAAGCAACGGGTTTTCTACATATATTGATGTTTCTAATGCAAATCTTTTACTTCAAGAGTGTATGAATTCGCCTTGGTCTTTTTACGTTTTCATTATTGTCTATAAATTTAACCTTCAGTTTTCAGTAAGTGGAAAAGATCTCATCTGAGTTTTCCTTTTACTTTTCCATTTGATGTTAAGCTTGAGATCTAAAGGAAATTTGAAGAGATGAAGAAGGAAGTATTTGCTTGTTTTAGGTGTTTTCCAAAAGCTTGCATAGTCCAAGAATCTGCTAAATTTAGATATTGCACTGCATGCATGCTAGTTTCCAGAGAAGATCCAGAGATATTCCATCTTATGGTACTTACTACATGAAGTGCAGGTGGTCAATCATAGCATCCCAATTACCGGGCAGGACTGACAATGATATCAAGAACTACTGGAACACAAAGCTGAAGAAAAAACTGCTAGGGATTCTTCCCCCACAAAGGAAACCAAATCAACCTCTTCCATTCACTCTTGAAAGCCCATCATCACAAACTAGCTGTTACACCACTTCCAATCCTTCTACAAGCTTTGCTGGTCTACCGATCTCACCAGATCTCTCTAGCACCACTTCTTTTCTACAAGGGCACGAGACCTTTCCAGGCTCACTTCCTCACCATCATTATCAAACCAAAGATAGTTTTCTTATGTTTGGAGGTGAGCAAAGGTGCATTTCTTCAGATGCAAGCTGCAACCAGATCAGCTACAGCAAGGAGAATGAATATGGTGATCAAATGGCTTTTGACAGTTATTTCTACAGTGGTTCTAATGAAACTCAGAAGCTTTTGCTTGGTGATGCGATTGAGAAGGGAATTGGGATGTATGGAGAAGCTCCATTAGATTATGGCCTTGAGGAGATTAAGCAACTCATTAGCACTAATTCTTGCAATTTTCCTTTCATTAATGATGCAACTGCCACCAGAGGTAACAAATCCCAAGGCAAAGTCATGTACTACTGACTGTAAAATCATGAGATTTCAAAGGTAAGGTGGGGGTGTTTGATCTTATCTTGGATGACATCTTGACAGTACATGGTAAAAGAGTGTCTCTTCTGCAAATCCTTTTTCTTTCTTTCTTTCTTTCTTTCAAGGTTATGATGTAAGTTTACGTACGGAATCACTGCAACATTCAGAAATAAATGTCATAGGGACTAGGGGGGCCATCATTCAAGAACCGAAGACAAACATGCATTGATTTAATTTATTTCAGTTTTGTGCTGTTTGGAGCTTTGGAATTCGAAGGAAATTTTCAGTTGAGTAACACTGTTAATATAATTTAATCCTTAATAAACTGGAGTTTTATAACTATAGATTAATTTGGCAGTCTTGGATACCTAAAAGAGAACTAAACGCTTTTGGGTTTTCGACTCCTCAATCTAGCCCACGGGGCACATGCTTGAGAGTTGTACGCCGTGATCAGATGGTCAGGATTGTCTAATCTATGGTACGTGTTTTACTGAGATATGAAGATCTTTCTTCAGCCAATGTTATTGGCCTGGTTTGAAAAGATGGCTTGAAAATACAGGATGATTACTCAGGTCAATTGTACGTATATTCGGTGAAAGCGAACTTGAACAAATATTTCAATTTCGTCATGAAGGTCAGACGATTCTAGCTAGTCGGTTATACCAGAAAGCTAATTTAGGTCATTAAACCATACCGATACTTGAAAAAAAGCCAGAAAAGGACCCAATGGATAATTTAACATTGTCTTCGTGAAGACACAAACCATATTCGTGGATGGGACCATCAGGGCCCACTCCACTGTTTGTTATCGTGTTACTTTAAACTTTGATTAGGACTGGTTTTGAAAGACACTAATTTTTCAAATGAATTTATGATAGTTTAGTCACCACTTGGGAAATAGAGATTTTGAAAAAGTTTACAAGTCCTTTTCAATGCAAATGTTAAAGAATCCTCGTAGGAAAGCAGTCCAAGGTTCCAAAATTGTATGATCATATGAGTCGATGCCTGTAGGTGGGTCCCGGGTGGTTGGTTTGTTGTTTTGTTTGGTTATCTTTCTAAATATTGTTGGGAGATGTAAACCATTGACTTCTTTCCAGGTTGTTTATATTGTCCATGATTAAGTTATTGGTATTGCCAGCTATCAATTATTTAAATAAAGTTGTTACAAGGGTTGGGATATGGTTTCTAGGAATGTCTTTTCTAGTGACAAGTAAAAAGGTCAATAGGTCTTCCCACTGACGTGAAATATTTTATGCATCTACTGAGTAGCCTGACATCCACGAAGATAGTCCCAACTAGATAGTAAATAGTAAAAGTAATCCAAAACACTTCGACACATAAATATTTTAAGAAAGACAAAGAATATTTCTAAAGAATAGTACTGGCTCTGGGTTACTCTTCTACACAAATTTGTGATATGCACAAAAAAAAAAAAAACTAAATTAATAAATTTGAAAGTTAATATGCAATTTGTAAGCATATTGAAAATTTGAAGTTAATAATTAGAATTTTTTATCCAGCTTCATTTTCTGGGATTTTTGAGAACTTTGATTCTCATTTATGCAATAATTTCTTGATTTCAGTTAATAAGAATCGTGGAATATATTAGCAAATAATTAGAAACTTCAAAGATGAAGAGAAAAGCCCTATTGTTAACACAAGGGGGTTTTGGTTTCATTTCTTTCGCTTTATGTGGTTAGTAAGTCAGGCTTTAGGAGGATTCTCTAGGCTTAAACAAGGAACCTGATGACGACAAGAAAGGAAGCCTTGAACTCCTCTTGATTGATAATTAGAGGCGCTTTAGCTTCCTTCGTCTTCTTCAGAGTTTTTTCCTTTTTCACCCTTTTCAATTGGAATATTTTCTTGCAGACGAGCATGCAAAGTAGGAACCTCTAGGGTTTTCGCGGATACGTGTTTTTTAGTCATTTAATGTTATTAAATATTAACTTTTATATTATAAAGCCTTAAAGATCATCATAAATGACCAAAAAGCGCGATAGGGACTAAGATAAATATAATGAGTGACACATATATGTAGGCATGGACAGGTACACACCAACGTCCAAAGAAGTGGGCTTGGCTTTCTTTTCCTAATCCATACGGAAATTGGTTAGGAAATCGAAGTAGTTTAACATGTTAAGCATGCCTTAGATAAGTTGGAGACAGAATTTACTGCCCATTGGATGCGTTTAATATAGGTGGTTTTTTTAGTAGAAAATCACTACCATCCTTTTTTATTAAAATTTTCAAATGCCCAAGACAACAAATGGTTAATATGATCCCAATGTATTGATTTCTTTTCTTCATTTTTTTTTTTTTTTTTGAATGGTAGATTCACATACCCTTGCATAGTCCTGAACCATGATCACCCAAGTAAGAGCTAGACCCCTTGCACCAATGTGCAAGACGGCATTGGCGCCAAATGCATTGATTTCTTTGAGATTACTTATGTTCAGTATGATGAATTGTTGAATATGACAAATGTCTTAGATTTAGAAGCCCATTTCACCATACATGTAAAAATAGAATTAGAAAAGTCATTTTCTTTTAAGTTGCGAAACATAGAATAAACTACAGCAACAATTGAATTAAAAAACATGAGATAGATTATATTATATGCATGAAATTTGGCACTTAAACTATCTAAGCCATTCCTAACTAGGCGAATGGCTTAGATCTAAAAAAACCAAGTACAAGGTAAGTGAAGTAGAACTTGGATTAATCAAGTTCAAGAGACACTTGGATTTATCATTCCTTTTATATATAGATGGTTACTTTACTATCAATGGATATCTTCATTTTTATACTAACTAATAATAAACCTAAGCTTTAGATGTCTCAGAACCTAAAAGCTAAGTTTAAAATATTTTCCATCATTGTTCCTCTATGATGTCATCTTCTCCTCTTTCTCACAAATAAGAAGTAGAGGAATGGTGACTTTCCTCCCCTTACTAATTTTTTAAAATAAGTTTAAATGCAAGGGAACTTGTAACTTTATGACTCCTTGACAGAATTGCATCACTTAAAATTGGATCTCAATTAACCTAGGCTATAGAATTTAAAGTAACAATACTAAAAACTCTGTGAGTCGAAGTCCATTTTTTTCTTCTTTTTTTTCTTTTGAAAGATAGCTTGAAGTCCATTCACTATTCAAGAAATTAAAAAAACAAAGAGCAAAGTGGAAACTAGAAGTCTCTCCTTCCAAACATACTCTTTTTCTTTTATTTTCCTTTTTGGGTTTCTTGTATTGAAACTAATAAAGGGTAGCTTCGTTTAAGATTCATTATTTAAGATGAGCATGCTAGGAATTCCCTTGTGCAAGGCAATCTTTGCCTGACAATATGTTTAGAGAAAAAACGAACTTAGACGTTTACAAAAGGAAAAAAAGGGAGAAAGGAACAACATATATAAGCCACATGAATTACACTTGTCTTCCAATTTTGTTCAAGTCCTTATGAGTAATTGGCCTAAGGATTCCAAAATACTATTAGTCGTATGATTTTGTGGCCCCAACATTGTATGTGTTATTTAAACATTTTCAGCCTAGTATGTCTTCTAACTTACTGGCATGGAGAGGGGATTCTTCCATGGAAGGTCACTAGTTCAAGGCTGCTCGTGAGTGCCCCATCCCCCACACCCAAAAAAAAAGAAAGAAAACCATTAAATGAAAAAGAAAAAAGACATTTTGATCCATTAATGCTAGGGATTGCTCTAGGTTGGATTTTTTAAGGGAACCCACATGAATTGACTCATATGTATCAATATTACGGGTAGGAAATTTTTTACCAAAACAATGTTAGGGTAAAAAATTTGTGATCCAAAGTCAATTAGGGTTGATTAGGGTAGGATAAAAGTATCATGTGCAGGGCAAGGTGCACTAAAAATTTTCCCAACCTATCTCATTTCGATTTAACATATCAGAAATACAAGCTAACAAGATCCCAAAGGAAGAAAATTGTCTTCAACCTTGGATATACCTTGATTCCACAAGACAAGAAGTTCTTAAGTACTCAATAAAATTGAAACATAAGTTTTTCTTCAAAGATGAATGATGGTGATCCTTTTAACATGTTTGCGTGTGTGCGAAACCTATTTCTCCCTACTACCAAATATTCTAAATTACCAAAATGCAGTAGATGAATGATTAACACAGGTGCAACTTTAGTTATCTATAATTTGTTTTTCTATAGATCTAAACCGTACGCCATGTGGGGATGCCTTAGATAGGTCAAGTACCAAATTTCACATCCTTATATACCTTATCCTATGTTCTTCATTTGTTGTGATTTTTAACTTGAGAAAACAAGATAAATTATGGTTATTATTTTCAACTTAAAAAACATGGGATAAACTATCTACTAGGAATGAAATTCGGTACTTAACTAAGCCATTTCTAGCATGGTGAATGGCTTTGATCTCCAAAAAGGAAAATTAGAGGCAAGTAAAATTGCATGGAAGCTACACTTGGATTTATCATTCGTCAATATAATAAGTTAGAAGTAAAAAATATCAACTAAGTTGCTAAAACATGAAATAAGAAAGCAAGTAACATGCATAAAAATAGCAATTTGACACATTAATGGATATTATTTATGTATTAATTTATGCTTCTTTACTTTATTGTCTAGTCTAGATTAGGAGTTAAAGTATCTTAGTCTTCTAGAAATCAGAATTAATTCATTTGCAAATGAAATGTTAGAGTTTTGATTTTAAAATTGCTAGTTTATATGTTTTTATTACAAAATTAATCTTAAGCATTGGATAGAGTTCTAGTTGTACAAATTAGGAGATTCATGTGGATGATGGAGATCTAGCAAAGAAATTGTCTACAAGAAAAATACCTTCCACTTTCTATTCTAAGAAACTAACTAATTTGGGATATTTTCTATTTTAAAAAGTTTCCTCCTCACTACTACTTTCCTTAATAAAAAACTTCCTAGATGAGAATTTTTTTTCTTTTGTTTCTCTCAATTAATGACCTATTATTGTAAAGGGAAACACTTTTCTATTCAAAGAAGAAAGTTTGACTAGTAAAAAGTCCTAATGTGGGACTACTTGTGTACCTTTTTAGAAGTTTAGCTTTTGGTATGTTTTTATAAGAAAAACAAAAGAATTTGAAAGAGTAAAAGAAAGGAAAGAGAAAGAGAACTAGAAATGCTTGTTACCCAAGTACTCTACAATTGGGCAACTTTCTTGATTATGATCCAAATTTCTTATGAAATAGGATGGTACCTCCTCCATAAAAGCTAAAAAACATCCCACTTAGAAGAGTTGTCTTTTCTGCTCCTTGAACTAGTGAAGAGCTAGAAAAGGTCTAAGAGAAGGAAGGGAAAGAAGAACACCAACTATGGAAAGTTCATCAATCATACTACATGGATATTTGATCATGCAAGGCTACTTTTGAAGTTTAGGAATTGGAAGAAGTCAAAAGAAAAATACTAATATTTTATCATTTAATGTAATAGACTTTGAAGAATGATTTTAATATTTTATTTCACTTTAATTATAGTACTTGTAGTTTAGAAGAGATTATCATGGAATGGTTTTTATGCTTGAATGAATGCTTTCTTAGATGGGTTATGCTTAGATTAGAAGAGTCATGCCTAGAGTTTATAGATGGTCGATACCAAATTAAGATCTCCATTCCATGAGAATGTTTGTTCCTTCTTTAGAAAATTTCTACCTTCTAGCCTAGAGCTTCTAGTTCATACAAAATTTCAAGTAATGAAAGAATTAGCATGATTTGATCAATAGATTCCTAATTCCTAAACTACTCTCCACTATAGTAGTTTTCCTTTGATCTACTTCATTTTAGTTCTATTTAAGTTAATCCAAAAGAAAAAGTTCCCTACTTTGATAGATAATGTATTCTATCCCTAACGGTTCAACAACTCTTCATACTTACTCTACTACAATTAATCTTGTGCACTTGCAAGGGTTTGGTTTGAAAAAATAATACCACTCATAAAACCTTATTGCTCTAGCCTTGAGTAACATGTAAAATAACTTGTGCTAAGTTAGTCTCCCCCACTTATGAAAATTAACTCATCCTCAAGTTACCATAATGATAATTGGGTTCTATTGGGGCCTAATAGTCAAACAAGGGAAAATTGAATGTCGAAGAAATATTTATATCCTTCAAAAGATCAGCAACAAAAAGCATTGTGATTGATATTTATTTTGTTTTCACAATTAGAAAGTCCCTAACTTCTTACTTTTTAGTTTGTTGCATGTAACTACTGGAAAATGTTCTTCCCTCAAGTGAACCATTATTAAATCACCAGCCTGAAACACTTTCAATTGCTTATGCTTGTCTACATCTTCCTTGTATTGGGAATCAAACTCTTCAAAGTTGTCTCTTAACACCAACATGTGCAGCTTAAATTTTATCAACCTAATGTTCTACTGCAATGCTCATATCTATAAGCTTTGGCAAATTCACCAAATCTAATGTATGTTTTGGTACCTTACCACACCCAACATTAAATGGAGATTTTCCTAAAGATCTATTCACCATATTATAGAATGCAAACTCAGCTTGAGCAAGAAAAAAGTCCAACTACTTAAGTTTATCACCAACTAAGCACTTGGTTATGTTTCCTAATGTTCTATTCATGACCTCTGTTTGACCATTCATAGATTATATGCTCTATAATAAAGCCAACATGTGTTAAGTCTTCTCCATAATGCCCTCCAAAATTGACCAAGGAACTTAGTATCATGATCCGAAGTAATAGTCTTTGGCACACCATATAATGTAACAACTTCTCTGAAAAGCATATTAGGTATATCAGTTGCATCCATGGTCTTCTTGCATGGAATAAAATCTACCATTTTAACAACATGTCAACCACTACAAACACAATATATGTACTTCTTTGACCCCTAGGTAATCCCAACACAAGGTCCACAAATAGATTTTCCCATAGACCTTATGGTATAGGTAAAAGGAGTGTAAAGACCAGTATTTTTGGGGTTGGCCTTGTGGTAAGATTTTATAAATTTGACACCTTTGCACAAACTCTACCACATCTCTCTTCAATTGAAGCTAGAAATATCTATCTTCCACAAGTGCAACACTTTTATTGTGCCCCATGTGTTGCACTAAACCACTTGCATGTAGTTCTTTGATAACTCTCTCTCTCTTATATAACATTATGAAATACATAATCTATTTCCTTTAAAGAGAAAACTATCTTGCAAAAACAACCTTGAAGGCGTCCCTAATTTCATAGGGGGTTTCAATCGCATCCTCAAGGGGATTAGGACTATCTCAAAAAGGTGCCATGAGTAACCTATTGTGATCTCTACCATTAGTTGAGAAAATTGTCACTATATGGCATTGGATTCCATTCCATGCTTTGGTGGTTAGGAGCTGGGAGGCCAACTTGTAATAACCCTTAGCATAGTTCCTATCCATGCACTTTAGCCTGTCTAAAACTCATATCAAGGGAATCAATATATATCTCATATATGAAAATCTCATGAAGTATATGATTTACAATTGTTTCTTTTTCAAGAACTAAAAATGTTCCATCTTATTTAGCACACCAAAAACTTTTTAAAAGCATATATGGAGAACTTATCTTTTAGATATTTCAGAAAAGCATGCTTAGCAAGTATATTTAACTTACTAAAAATCACATTTCTAATATGCAACTTGGCCATCGAAACCATGATTATGTAAAACATTTTACTCAAATAACTCCTATTATCAAATCTTGATTTGCACATATTTTTGGAAATATAGGAAAATGTTGCCTACAAAAACAAGTTTATGAAGTATAAAAATTGTTTTTCAATCCATATTTTGGAAAACTAAAATTTATATTTGCAATGGACATCTAAATAGATAAATCGTCAATTTTATGCAAATCATGAAATTTCAAACAAATCTTACACTAAAACCATTAGAAATTAAGAGAGTTTTTGAATTTGTAAAATCACTCTCTTGTAACAGTCATCATGCTAGAAAATCATCTTATCACAAAGAGATCTCAGTCATCTAAGGAACTAGCATGCAAGCTCCTTGATAACTTGTTACTCACAAGTATCAATCAACTCTAAAATTGTCACTCTCATGGCCTATCATCTGGCCAACCAACTGATCTATAGATCAGTTTTTCAAGGTATCAATTGCAGCTGTCCATTTCAAATCATACAACACACTAATCGACTGCACGACAACATATCATGCCACTTGTTGATTAGCTAACTATATAGGAGTTGAAAACATACTTGAAACTCAACCATCTTACATGTAAGCATCTACAACATACAATGCACATAACTTTATTTGGGTGAAATCAATTATGTGTTTTTAACTCAAAATACATCATGGGCATGATTTTAACTGATAGGAAATTAGTGATTTACATATACATACATATATTTAATGAATTGGACATCCTAACATAGTAGTTTCATCTCTCAATTAGAAAACTTGGATAAGGTATTAATTGTTTGGTTGTAAAATCACATGAAGATGTTTAACTAACTAGGATGATGCATTCTATCATGTATCCATAGTCAAAATTAGATTCTAAACTTTCCAAGGTTATGCATTCTATCATGTATCCAATCATAAAGAATAGATCTTATTTTATGATAAATGGGGCTCATGATCACGTGCATGCTATTTGCAAGGTTTTCCTATAGTAAATCAATCTACTTGGATTGTTAACGGATATCCCAATATCATGTGCATGCCACTTTTGCATGAGCGCTCATGACCATGTGCGATGATATCTTTACATGTAAATTTGCCTATGTAACATCAATGATTCAACATATTAGATAATATTATTCATCATGTGCATATCATCATCTATAAACAATCAATCATGCAAAACCCAATACAAGGATTGTCTATTAGAGGAGTATAAAAACATGCTTGGAAACACCTATCATTAACTAAGAAAATGGTGAAGGAAAAGCGTAACAAAAATCATCCAATCCATCACGTGCAACTCACATAAGTATGTCATTTATTATATATGAAAATAGCGTGTTGGATCTTCAAAATCTTGGAAAAAAGCAAAGAAAATTTTATAGTCGAGATCTACCTACCTAGTTAATGGATCTGCTATGTTTTCCTTGCTAGATTTTTCCTCATTCCTTATTCAAAGTCAGCTAAAAACATATCCTTATATGGTTTAATGAATCTGGATCTTTACTTACTTAATTGCCTAAATTTGGCAGTTAGATGGGTCCACCATTCAAACATTTTTAATCTAAATTTAGAAAGGGGTGTCGTTATCAACATAAAAATTTATTTTGCTCATAACCTCAATTTCCATCATTGGATTTTATCCATCTTATTCTCACTGGATAACTCTCCCTAAGAACTATCCATCAATGGAGGTCTTATTGTTAAATTATTTCGTTTCTAAAATTTCCATTTCTAAATTTTGAATAAACTCTAAGCTTTTCTTGATCTTAAAAATAATACAAAATTTTGGGATATTATATTATTATTCCCTTAAAAGAATTTTTTCCTCGAAATTCCTCTCGACCTCAACTCTCAAATAGTTTAGTGTACTTAGACCTCATTCAGACTCCAGTTCCCATGTGGCTTCTTTGATCGAATGGTTTTGCCAAAAGACTTTGACTAAGATAATCTCTTTGTTCCTCAATTTTTAATCCTTTATATCAAGAATTCATATTGGACTTTTGGCTCTATCGGCACATGTTCCAGTGCATGTGAAGAATCAAGAATATACTTCTATAGCATTGCAAAATGATAGACATTATAGGCTTCTAATAACTGCAGCAATAAGGCAAGTCTGTATGCAACTACTTCAGTCATATCTAAGATCTCAAAGGGCCCGATATATCAAAGACTCAACTTTCTCTTTAGTTCGAATCTCATGACTTTCTTGGTTGGAGAAACCTTTAGAAATACATGGTCACCAATCTCACTTTATTTGCACCAACCCAATCTAAATAATCTTATTTTCTCTAACCTGATTCTAGCATGTTAGTAAAAAGTAGGGTCTCCCACATAATGCCTCATATGGAGCCATACATATACTCAAGTGAAAACTATTATTATAGGCAACTCAATTAAAGGTAGACTTTCATCCTAATTTTCCTTCCAGTCAATAGTGCATGCTCTTAGCATGTTGATATATATTAATAACTATCACAAGATCATGGCTCTATAGAAGGGCATAATCGACAATACGACTCAATTCCGTGAGGACTCTTTAATAAATGAGAGTTAATTAAGATCTAAGTTGATTTACTCTAACCTGGCTAATTAAGATCTGAGTTTTTTTACTCTAACCTAACCAACAAGGAAAGAAAGAAAAGAATCTTAAATCTATTCACTAATCTATGCAAATATACTTAAAATTTGAGTTAAAAGCAAGAAAACTACTTAAACTAAACTAAAGCAAAATAACAAAAAGAAAGTAAAGGGAACTAAATTAAACCCAACTAAGTAATGGAACAAACAATTTTATTAATAAGTTTATCACAATTACAAGGCATGAAAGAAATAAACAAAATAAAGTAAGAAAATAGACTTTCTTGAAGTAGCTGCTATAGGAGTCCTTCAATGTGTCATAAAACAAGGCTTTTTACACATCCTCTTCTTCTTTTTTGGGCTTGAACTCCACTTTATAATCTTCTTGTTGTGTCAATCAATAAGTGTGATGACCCGGGTCTTTATAATGCAATTTAAAATAACAAGGTTTAACTTGCGAGATCGATCTTTATTTAAAAATAATTTTACAAAATAAATGAAGCAGAAAATTCTTTTTCTTTGAAATTCGTTTATTAAAACCCCAAGTGTCATTATTTAATTCCAACAATAAAAAATGATCTAACATCATGAAAAAATGAAACATGCCATGGAAATTTGAAAATTATCTAAAAAAGGATAAGTATTGTTCCCAAGATTGTTAGTCACAACCCAAGTTAAGAATAATCACTTAAAGTCAATTTACATCAAAACTAAAATAATCAATACCAATTTTGGGACAACTAGATTCACACTTGTCTTTGCTTTCACTCACTTGATGATAGCACTAAAACTTCTCGATGCTTCTTCTAATTCTACTTAAGCTTATCTGAAAAATAATATATTTATTTGAGTATTTCTCATACTCAGTAGGTGATTTGATACTACTAATTTGAAAATACGGCATACAACATGCATAATTTTAAGAAGGGTTTTTTTAGGTAAGAAAATAATGCAACCATCTTATGCAAATATGGGTATTCATGCATAATCATTTGCACATTTATATATTCAAGTAATACAATTTTCAAAAAAATCAATCAATAATAATAATATAAAACATTACTAACTTCTTAAAGTAGTAATCAATCAAACCAAATATTAGAATCTCAACCCTACTACTGTTATTATGCATGTGGGTATCTCTGCGAACACATCAGCCGACTAGTCATGAGTACTCATCTAAGACTATATTAATGCACTATGCATGGTGATACAACACAATAATCATAAGGACCACTATGCTCACAACCAACTATCTGAAATTGTGTCTTTGGTATCTAGAGACCAACCTCCACAACAACTGTGAATATGTCTCGAAAAGAGTGCCATGAACACCTCTAATGCCCGTTCACTACCACAGCAATTGAGAAAAAAAAAGGTGCTTCTTTGGATATGGACACCTACCACCTTTGGCAGTTAGAGGCCGAGAGGCTAACCCCATGCAACCTCTTAGCATAGTTCCCACTAGGTTAATTAGCTTGAAATAGATAGATATATGTATTCCAAGTTTTAACTTATACTAAATCATGCAATTTATGCAACTTATTTCAAAACATGCAAATGATGAATATATTAAACTATTCTACCATTCAAAAGTAAAAATGGGCTATGAAAGATAAAAGCAATAGCAATTTCAATCAAGATCATGAATCATGAGAATAATTTGCATGCTCATTATAAGAATACCATATCTCATTATCATTTCAAAAACATACTAAACACGGAAATAGTTTCAAGTAAATCGTTTAAGTTTGGAATTTAGATGAAAACTTAGTAGCATCAAACTACCTACCTCAAGAATGTTATTTAGGTGTTGTTCATGTTTTTCTTCAGTTCGAATCCTAGATCTCTTTCAAGGCCTTTGTGGGGGTCCTAGGTATCATTTAAGTGTAAGAATCCAAGTATTATTTCCTATTCTCTATTGATCATCAGTCAGATTCACAGATCAATGGCCTAAATCATTGATCTAGACTCTGATCCTATCAATCAATGATCAAATCTATGATCCAAGGATTAATGTCCTTAATTCAGGGTTGATTTGTATGGCATGCTTATGATTCTAAGGTTCATATTACAAAAACAACAAAGAAATTACTATGGCATGCCTAGGAGAGAGCAACTGATAGCTTTCCATGCCATTGAGCAAATAGTCCAACATGGAAGCTTATAGAGTTCTTGTGGCTTAATTTTGGACAAGAACCTAAAAACCTACGACTTGCATTATCTGCATATGGGATTAATCCTCATGGTTCTATGAGCAATTGTCATAGATTTGAATATTGATTGAATTTTATTAAGTTTCTTATCTTAGCCAAAAGGAGATGGGTTTTGATTAAACTAGGAATTTAAACATCTTAGAATTGGGAGCATGCATCAAATTAGAAACTATAACTAAAAGAAACTTTTTTAAAATAAAGATATTCAATGAAATTAGAAACTTTCCTAACTAACACACATTCTATAAAAGAAACTAATGCAAAACTAGAACTAATGAATCTTAGACTAAGAAAACTTACTAAAAATGAAACTTTCGAAAACTAACACTTTCCTAAACCAAGAACTTTCTAAAACTAAATTAGAAAATTTATAAACTAACCTAAAATGCAAAACAAGTAACTATTGAAATTTACACTTAACCTAAGTAAAGAATCAACCAACAATTTAGACATGAACTTCAATTACCATGCACATGACCATGAACATGTGCAAATGGTTTATGGAGTGAAAGATCACCAAAAATTATTAAAATGCTCACCAAAATAACTAATAACCTAAATGGGTTCCTAAGATTTCAAGCAACTAAAGTATATGGACTATTGGACATTGAACATGAAACATGAGATGAAAAATTCTAGCAACGTGGTGTATATGAAACTTAAATCAAGTAAGGCATGGAAAGAAGTGGGATTCAAGCTACTGATTCTCTTGGTTATAACTACCATAGAAAAGGTAACTTGGTAACTTGGATCTTAGATAATTAAGTAAGAGAAAAAAGAGAAATGGAAGCAAGTGAAGGGGAACAAACAGGAACTATATGTAGGAAACTTAAGCAACAAAGAAAGCAATAAATGAGCAATGAAAGTAAGGAATTAAAGCAAGCTACCAACCTAGAATTGAAGTGTAAAACTAAAGAAATAAAGAAACGAAAAGGTTGTGGAAGACAATAAAGAAGTGGCCAAAGTGTTGAAGTCCAAAATCCTAAGAAGACCTCTAAGTAGAAGTGTTTTGATTTCAAGGAGTTAAAAGCAATTCCCTTACTTGAAATAGCCATGGAATTCATGGGTAATTATAGAGATTGCTTCCAATCTAATAAGATCCTATCCTAGGGGGGAAAAGAAGAATTAGAACTAGGACCCCATGTAGGAAAGTAGGTGGTTGAGTGGAAATAGGAAAGTGGAAAGTGGAAGACTTTAAGGGGACAAGGTGGGAGGGCACCACTTTTTTAGGGTGATGTGTCTTCCCCTTGTGTAAAACCATGGAAACCCTAATAACAATGTGGCATGGCTCTCATGTGGCTTGTTGGTTGACTTTGATAGCTTAATGCTTGATGGTTTGAGTGGCTAAGTCCTTTCAATTTAAGGATTTAAGGCTTAAATGGCTTGACTTCCTTAGGTTTCCTTGTTATACTAGGAAATCTCATTCATGTCTCCAATTCTTATGCAAAGGCGATGGAATTGCATGGCTTTTTGCATGAGCCTATTTTAGTCATTTTCTTATCTCCCCGTTACTTCCTTGGTCTTCATTTGCTTGCCTTAATATGATCTAGAACCTTTGATTTAGCTTTGGAATAGTGGAGTTTAGGTCTTTGGTCCTCTTTTGATGTTGATCTTCAAATCTAATCTTGCTTGATCTCAGTCATTGGATCATCTTCTCAACACCTACAAAAGAGTAAAATCCTAATTAAATCCTAAAAATTTATGAAAATTCACAGACGTACTATGTATTAGCTTATGGATATATTAAATATCAAACTTTTAAATTATTAGGCCAGAAATGCATGTGTTATGAAATTTTAAAAAAATTCCTAGAATAATGCCTATAATTTATAACATATAGACTACTAATTGGATACTTTTTTATATAAATTTGAACACTTATCACACCCCCAACCAAAATTTTTCTAGTCTCGAGCAAAATATGTAAAAAATCATGAATACAAAATTGGTTGCCATTTTTATAGGTACTCACAATTGTATTTAGCATATACAACAAGCCTTTAAAACTCTAGGTTACCCCTAGTATATGAGTTAGGTCTCATAAGGGTTTGCAGTGAATAAACCAACAAGATTTCATAAGGCAAAGTCCTTTATTTATGTTAGAGAATTCTCACCCATTAACACTCTACTCACTTTAGCAACATAATAAAGATGAATAAAAATTTCCACAAATTACCCCCATACCAAAACCAATTTATTATTGTTATATCTCAAAGTGCAATGTGTATACATGCTACATGAGTCTAGACTTCTAAACAGATATGCTTGTGCTCCATTGGAATGGTTTTTTGAACTCAAATTCTCATTGGTATACAATTGGAATTAAAGATCTTAGAGAAAAAGGTGTCAAACAAATTCCTCTCATTATGAGATCGAATCCAAAAGATACTGATGGTTCATATAAATTCTTTTAAGCACAAATGAGACAAAGGACTATGATCCTTATGAATGCATGGCATTACCATGACTAATAAGGGTAGTTCACCTTAATTCCTTAATTTTTATATCCTCATTAAGGTTATCTTTCACCTTAAGATCAATAGGTCTTTAGATAGGATGAAACGTAGGCTTGGGAATGGTTCTAAAAGAAAGGTTACAATAATTCAAATTTTCAAATCTAAGTAGAGGTCTTTTATGAATATTTGTTTGGACAACTTTTCGTTTCTTTTCTTTTGAATGAATTGAAGTGAATATCTTTGCTATTTTTGTTTTCTATTTAATTATTTAATTATTTTGATACTTCTCTTTTCCTCTATTTTCTCAGTATTCCTTTTTCTTTGAGGGAAAGGGTCTATGTAAACACTTTGATATTTTTTACTTTTTAGACTTTTGTCCTTTTTCTACCATCTCTACTCATTTTGAAAGATAGGAAATGGATATTTTCAACTGGCTTTCTAGGTTAAGGTAAATGGGGCTTTGTAACACCCTGGATTTTTAAGACATTTTATATATATATAATAATAATGGCATTTTAAATAAGAGCATTTGGGATCCCATGAGAAAAGCTTATTTAACATTTTACTAAAACCTATCTTAAAAACTCCAGGTGTTAGTTTTCCTATCTCAAAATGGATACATGTAAATTAAACATAAATAAAACAATCCGCGTATAAATCAACATCAAATAAATCGGCACCTTTATTTTAAATCAAATAAATGTCCAAAACACAATAATAATATGGCCCAGGGTCTATCCATCATAACATCCCATATAAATGTCCAACATATGTCCAAACATCTAAATCACATCCAAATATAAAGTATGCAGTCCATAATAAAATTCAAATGATAATCCTCTCTAATAACTCACATCACTGTCTAAAACTATAGGGAAAACTAGTCTTCAGCAGCTCTCAAGGTTTATCAACAGCTTTTCCTTTCCTGGTGTCGCGCTCGAGATCTAAGGCATTGCAAAACAAAGCAATGCCTCAGCAAGCTATCGCTTGTGTAGGTACATAGACAATTAATGTAATAAATGAAAGAAATAATGAACAGAACTGATAAAAAGTCTAACATTTATGAAAATAGTGATATCATAATGCCATGTTCAAATAAATGTCAATTTATTCCATATACTAAAACATGCAATTCACGGACTTAAAACATGACATGAATCAACATAATTGAGCATACAACAAGAATAAGGGCACCCTAAGGTAATGGGTCCCACCATCGTACTAATATCACTAATCAGGAGTACTCATAGTCAACTTCTGAATGTCGTCACACCCAGGCATACCATCCATAACCATGCTCATCATACATGCACACATAATAAGAATATGGGCCATCATGCTACAGTGGCAACCCTCCATGGGTATAACCCACCGCCGCTCTCCGTTGACACCATAACGGAAGACTTAGCGTCTGTCCCCATGGAAAGGCTCAGACCAGTAGTGTGGACTATCCATGTTACCAAACCCCTACCGAATGGCATCTATGGGCAGGTGTCTATCATATCACAAAATCATCACATCATAATCTCAGAAGGTGGGTGGCCAGCCCTATCCCTCCTAGCATGACGCCCACCAGGCGAGAGCACCCGTCATCAAATATAAAACATGAAAATCATATGTATATGCTAAAATTCAAGAGCACTTATAGCTTGCAATCCCCAAGACATGCCCCTCATCCTGGGGTTAGCCTATAAAAGGACCAGCTAATAAGCCTTTATTCTCATTTCCATGTAAATCCATGCATTTCCTATATATATAATAATAATAAATAAGTCTCTATTTAAGCATAACTAATTAACATCATGCTTATAAAAGCAATTGAAATAAGTTTATTCAATAAAAGATTTCAATTTGGAATAATCATACTGTATTCAAAGTTGCATGAAATCCACGGCAAATAATAATTGCAATTTAAAACACAATCACACATGATACTATATTTAAACATGGTTTAAAAATTAAGGCAAAGCATTAATTGTTGTCATCTACCTCAGTGTGAGACCACTAGCTTGCTAATAACTCCCTTTAACTAGTATATTTAAGTGCACTTGTACATGTCACATCACTATTTTAAAAAAAAATTAAATAAAAAGTGGTCATTTATAAGTTTTTAAGTTAAAACTAGGTCCGCGTCATCAATACGGTCACAACGCATCTTTCGGATCGTGATTTGGACTCCTCTAGCTCGCAAAAATCAATTTTAAGTGAAAATACTTCATAAATTAATATTTATTAATTTATAAGGTGTTGGGCAGGTGCACTGGTTTACACCGGCGGCCCTGCTTTACACCAGGTTACACTGCTGCCCAGTGTACACTGGGTTACACTGGCGGCCCCGGTTTACACTGGGTTACACCAGCACCCAGTTTACACTGGGTTACACGGGCAGCCCGGTTTACACCAGCGACGCGGGAACCGGCGCCTGAGAAGACGACTGACTTCTGGTCATCTCCAGTGACCCTACAGGTGTCCAAATCACTTAGTTTTTGCGCCATTTTGTTCAAAAAAATTTCTAGTTTCCATTTCTATCATCCTTTTGCATTGATTTCTCTAAAAACCATGTTTTTTAAGCGATTTTTCCCAAGTTCGTAAAAACATCCCTAGGTACTGATTTTTGCATTTTCTAAAGAAACCCACCGTTGGATCTCTCCCAAATTTAAAGGGTTTGTTCTTAGGTCTCTTATGCACTAGTTGGACGGTGTGATTTCCAAACGGACAAGATTTGATCCATGAAATCAAGCTCCAACAATAGTGTGCACATAGTTCCCAAAAAAATCCAATTTTTAAATGCTTTCCTAATTATTTTTCTATTTAATAAATATGAAAAAACAGAGTTTCGAGGCTTACCTTGCGCCTGGCCGGAGTTGCTCGTGTTGCCGAGGTTCCACTCGCCGAAAAACTCAGACCTTGCAAGGCTAGGGTTCTGAGTTAAAAACTCAGAGAAACGCTCAAGGTGGAGTGTTTTGGCTCCTGGGGAAGAATAGATATAGGGTTTAGAGTCCTAGGGGAAGAGAAACTCTTCCCCACATGTCTCTTTCCACATCTCTCTGGCGATTTTGCCGGACTGGTAGAGACGTGTGGAAGACGAGGGTACCATTATCAATTTGGACCCCTGTGAAACACATCTCTGTCAAATGACCAAAATGCCCTTACAACTTCGATGGCTCCTAACTCCCTCGTTTGAGCTCTGTTTTTCGATTTCTTAGTGGTGTTGTAATCATATCGACGAGCACTTTCTAATTCTTATGTTTTCAGGAAGAATTTCATTCTATAAATTTTTAATTTGATTTATTTAGTAATTTCTTACTTTGTACTGAAAATTAAGGATATTACATCCTTCCCTCCTTATAAAAATTTCGTCCTCGAAATTTAGCTACATACCTCTATGTAAATAACTCTGGATGGGTCTTTCGCATCTCCTCTTTAGTCTCCCAAGTAGCCTCCTGTAGTGAATGATGCTGCGAAAGGACTTTGACCAAGGCAATGGTCTTATTCCTTAACTCCTTGACTTTTGTATCCAGGATGCGCACTGGTCTCTTCTCAAATGTCATGTCAGACTATAGCTCTCCTGGGATCTGCTCCAATACATGTGAGGGATCTGGCATGTATTTCCTCAGCATAGACACATGAAAGACGTCATGTACATTTGCTAACTGTGGTGGTATGGCTAGCTGATATGCCACAGCCCCAACTCTGCGTAAGCTCTCGAAAGGTCCAATATACTTGGGGCTAAGCTTCCCTTTATTTCCAAACCTCAACACCCCTTTCATGGGAGAAACCTTCAAGAATACATGCTCACCCTCAGAGAACTCTAAGTCTTTTCGCCTATTGTCTGCATAACTTTTCTGTCGACTGTGAGCTGTCAGTAACCTCTTCCGAATGAGTTGGACTTTCTCTGCACATTCTTCCACTAACTCAAATTTCACAACGCGTCTTTCTCCTACATCACTCCAACATAAGAGTGACCGACAAGGTCTGCCATAAAGTGCCTCATATGGAGCCATGCCAATACTAGCATGATGACTATTATTATAAGCAAATTCCACCAAAGGTAAATGATCTTCCCAGGTACCCTTCCAATCCATAACACAGGCTCGTAGCATATCCTCAATAGTCTGGATGGTCCTCTCGCTCTGTCCATCTATCTGAGGATGGAATGTTGTGCTGAATTTTAGTCTTGACCCTAATGCCTCTTGAGATCCTGATACATCTTCGTACCCCCAGGATGAATTGTATAAGGGGACTGGTGTGCTTCTTGAAGTAACTCACGCTTTAATTCGTCATCTGCTGGTACTACCAACCTTCCCTTAAATCTAACCCCTCCATCTGGTCCCCTCAAAAAATCTGTCTTATCTGTCAGATCTTGTGTTTCCTTGTCTTTGTCCTGTGTCTCTAAGATCCTATCAAAGAACTTAGACCGAGTCGTCAAATTGGCAATCATCACACCCGCCTTCCTACTCAGGGCATCTGCAACGACGTTAGCCTTCTCAGGATGGTACTGTATGGTGAGGTTGAAGTCCTTGAGATACTCCGTCCATCTGCGCTACCTCATGTTCAATTCACTCTGAGTAAAGAAGTGCTTGAGGCTCTTATGATCAGTGAATACCTCAAATCTCTCACCATAAAGATAATGTCTCTAGGACTTCAACGCAAATACCACGGCTGCTAATTCCAAGTTATGTGTTGGGTAATTTACCTCATGTGTCTTCAGCTGTCTAGACGCATAGGCAATTACCTTCCCATGTTGCATCAACACTGCTCCTAATCCCTTGCCAGAGGTGTCACAATAAACTACATAACCGCCTGCACCTGATGGTAAGGTCAATACCGGAGCAGTAGTAAGTCTCCTCTTGAGCTCTTGGAAGCTCTCCTCGCAAGCCTCGGTCCATACAAATTGAGTGTCTTTCCTGGTCAGGATGGTCAATGGTAACGCGATCTTAGAGAATCCCTCTATGAAGCGACGATAATACCCTGCCAAACAGAGAAAACTGCGTATCTCAGTCACTGTCTTGGGCCTCTCCTAGTGTAGTACTGCCTCTACCTTTGTTGAATCCACGGCCACTCCATCTTTAGATATGACGTGGCCTAAGAAATGCACCTGGCCTAGCTAAAAATCACACTTACTGAACTTGGCATACAACTGATGCCGACGAAGTGTGTCTAATACCATGTGGAGATGCTCTCTATGTGCCTCATGACTAGGCGAATAAATCAAGATGTCATCCACGAATACAATCACGAACTTATCCAAATGAGCTCGAAAGACACGGTTCATTAGATCCATGAACACTGCAGGTGCGTTCATCAATCCAAACGGCATCACTAGGAACTCATAATGACCATAACGACTCCTAAAGGCAGTCTTCGAGATATCCTCTTCTCTAACCCTCAGCTGATGATACCCTGACCTCAGATCTATCTTGGAGAACACTTGTGCCAATTGGAGCTGATCAAATAAATCATCTATGCGTGGCAAAAGGTATCGGTTCTTTATAGTAACACCATTCAACAACCGATAGTCAATGCATAGTCTCAATGATCCATCCTTTTTCTTCACGGAAAGGACTAGTGCTCCCCATGGTGATCCACTCGGCCTGATGAAGCCCTTATCCAATAACTCTTGCAATTGTACCTGAAGCTCTCTTAACTCTGCTGGAGCCATCCTGTATGGTGCCTTAGAGATAGGCGATGTACCCGGCACCAAGTCGATGGTAAAGTCAATCTCCCTACTTGGTGGCAATCCTGGTAATTCCTCATGAAAGACATCAGCAAATTCACGAAAAACATCAATCTCGTCAAGCCGTGGTTGCTCCTTGTCCTCAACAGTCACATATGCGAGGAATGCGTTACACCCTCGTGCATAAAATTGTGCCGCCTTCATAACAGAAATGATGCATGTACCTACCTGATCTTTCCTACCCTGGAACACTATTTCTGGTTGCCCAGGTATAAGAAAAGTGACTCGCTTCTTTCAGCAGTCTACCATCGCCCAATAGTTGGCTAACCAATCCATCCCAAGTATAACATCGTAGTTTACCATGTCTAGTAGTATGAAGTCAGTGGCCATACTCACGCCTGCTATCTCTACAGGTATTTCTCTAAGGTATTTTGTAGTCTCTACTGTCTCTCCCACAGGTGTCATAATATCTAATCCAAATGCTAGTTTATGTACACATACATCAAGGCAAGAAGCAAAAATACATGATATAAAAGAATGTGTAGACCCTGTGTCAAAAAGAACTTTGGCACGTCGATTTGAGACTAGAAGAGTACCTTCTATGATCTGGTGTGATGCCTGCGCCTGTCCTGACGTGATGGCAAATACTCGTCCCTGGCTACATGGCGTGTTAGCTGCCTCTGCACCCATCTCGGTCTACCTCTCTCTCTGCCCCTTAGGACAGTCCTTAATGAAATGGCCGACGTCTCCACAGTTGAAACACCTGTATGGCTGTCTCTGGTAAGGTGTATAGGATTGTCTCTGTGGTTGGGGCTGCCTCTGCTACTGTGGTCGGTCGAATCTATTGCACCCTCGCCCAGGGTGCCAACCCTTATACCTATCACATCTCTTTCTCATAGCGTCTCTCTTAAATTTGGCCTGTGGTGGATGACTTGATGCCCCATGTGTCTGGCCTTATCCCTCCTAGCATGACGCCCACTGGGCGAGAGCACCCGTCATCAAATATAAAACACGAAAATCATATGTATATGTTAAAACTCAAGAGCACTTATAGCTTGCAATCTCCAAGACATGCCCCTCATCCTGGGGTTAGCTTATAAAAGGACCAGCTAATAAGCCTCTATTCTCATTTTCATGTAAATCCATGCATTTCCTATATATATATAATAATAAATAAGTCTCTATTTAAGCATAACTAATTAACATCATGCTTATAAAAGCAATTGAAATAAGTTTATTCAATAAAAGATTTCAATTTGGAATAATCATACTGTATTCAAAGTCGCATGAAATCCACGGCAAATAATAATTGCAATTTAAAACACAATCACACATGATGCTATGTTTAAACATGGTTTAAAAATCAAGGCAAAGCATTAATTTTTGTCACCTACCTCAGTGTGAGACTATAGCTTGCTAATAACTCCCTTTAACTAGTATATTCAAGTGCACCTGTACGTGTCACATCACTATTTTAAAAATTTTCTAAATAAAAAGTGGTCATTTATAAGTTTTTAAGTTAAAACTAGGTCTGCGTCATCAATATGGTCACAACGCATCTTTCGGATCGTGATTTGGACTCTTCTAGCTCCCAAAAATCAATTTTAAATGAAAATACTTCATAAATTAATATTTATTAATTTATAGGGTGTTGGGCGGGTGCACTGGTTTACACCGGCAGCCCTGCTTTACACCGGGTTACACCGCCGCCCAATGTACACTGGGTTACACCGGCAGCCTCGGTTTACACCGGGTTACACCGGCACCCAGTTTACACTGGGTTACACGGGCAGCCCGGTTTACACCGGCGACGCAGAAACCGGCACCTGAGAAGACGACTGACTTCCGGTCATCTCCAGTGACCCTACAAGTGTCCAAATCACTTAGTTTTTGAGCCATTTTGTTCAAAATTTTGTCTAGTTTCCATTTCTATCATCCTTTTGCATTGATTTCTCCAAAAACCATGTTTTTTAAGAAGTTTTTTCCAAGTTCCTAAAAACATCCCTAGGTACTGATTTTTGCGTTTTCTGGAGAAACCCACCGTTGGATCTCTCCCAAATTTAAAGGGTTTGTTCTTGGGTCTCTTGTGCACTAGTTGGATGGTGTGATTTCCAAACGGATGAGGTTTGATCCATGAAATCACGCTCCAATAGTAGCATGCACAGAGTTCCCAAAAAAATCCAATTTTTTTCCTAATTTTTAAATGCTTTCCTAATTATTTTTCTATTTAATAAATACGAAAAAACAGAGTTATGAGGCTTACCTTGCGCCTGGTCGAGGTTGATCATGTTGTAGAGGTTCCACTCGCCGGAAAACTCAGACCTTGCAAGGCTAGGGTTCTAAGTTAAAAACTTAGAGAAACGCTCAAGGTGGAGCGTTTTGGCTCTTGGGGAAGAATAGATATAGGGTTTAGAGTCCTAGGGGAAGAGAAACTCTTCCCCACATGTCCCTTTCCACATCTCTCCGGCGATTTCGCCAGACTGGTAGAGACGTGTGGAAGACGGGGGTGCCATTATCAATTTGGACCCCTGTGAAACACATCTCTGTCAAATGACCAAAATGCCCTTACAACTTCGACGGCTCCTAACTCCCTCGTTTGAGCTCCGTTTTACACATTCTTGGTGGCGTTGGAATCTTATCGACGAGGACTTTCTAATTCTTATGTTTTCAGGAAGAATTTCCATCTATAAATTTTTAATTTGATTTATTTAGTAATTTCTTATTTTGTACTGAAAATTAAGGATATTACAGGCTTTGATAAGAAAGGGCTTACTAAGAGGCTCAAAGGGTCTAACTAGTGATATACATTACTGGGTAGGCTTTATGTCTCTAGGGTAAAATAAGGATGACCTATATCATCTCCTAAGTTTCTTAAAAACCTATCAGATTCATTAAGTGTTCTATATACTAAATTAGTACTCTATTTATTTCTTAGAATTTTGATATACTAAGATCTTTTTAGTAATGTATGGTAAAGAAAATATGGAATTATATATATAACCCTCAAAAATATGATAGTCTTTAATACTTACTAGATATATAGGTCTCCATTGATTTCCTCATGGCCTCTAAGTCATAGTTATCTATTAGTCTCAACTTATTCACTGTATGTAAGTGTTTTCTAATATTTAACTTTCATAAAATAATTCAAGACATGAATAAAATGCAGAATTAACCATACACATTTCTATTAATAAGTTAAAGCAGGAGAAATACTAAGCTTCTAAAAATCCAATTCTCATCATAGCAAAGGAACTTTGAACTTAAAATTAGGTTTAATCTCCTCTATGTTTTTCTAGATGGTTTAGCATTCTCTTCTAGGTGAATTCTATGCATATACACAGTAGGGCTAATTCTTTTGATATCTACTATGGTCCACCCTAAGGCTATCTTCTGTTCTCTGAGAACATCAAGAAGCTTTCCTTCTTGTTCTTTATCTAGATATAAAGCTATGATTAATGGCAAGGATTCATCTGGTCCTATGTAAGAATATTTTAAATTTTTAGGGAGTGGCTTAAGGACCAAGATAGGTGGTTTTTCTATTGATAGCATAGGAACAGAATTAAAAGGAGGTAGATGCTTCACTAGAGGTCCCCATTTAGGAGTATCTATTATAGATGTAGCAACCAAAAGATTATTTACCTTTTTAGTGAATTTGTCTATGTTAAAATCATAGTTAAAGTGTGCTAGGCATGCCTTAAGTGGGTCTAGGATAGACAACAATGGACTAGCATCTTGAAGTAGACCTTCCATTAAATTGACTACACAAGAATCATCTAGGTCTGGACGCAAATGATCAGCATTAAAAACAGTGAACTTGACTTTCATATTGTTGAAGGATAATTTCATCACGCCATTTCTACAAATGATGATAGCATTGAATGTTGCCGAAAATGGACATCTAAGAATTATTGGAATCTAATTATTGGGGCCTAACATAGGCTAGGTATCCAAGATAATGAAACCTACAGGAAAGTAAAATTGGTCCACCTGTATTAGAATATCCTCAACCATACCATGTGGAACCTTCATTAATCTATCTACTAAATGTAAGGTGATATTGGTTGGTTTAAGGTCACTGAGCCTACTTTGCTCGTAGACAAAAAATAACAACAAATTTATACTAGCCCCTAAGTCAAATAGTACCCTATCAAAGACATGGTTTTCCTATAACACAAGAATTGGAAGCTCAAACTGGATCTCTGAACTTAGGAGAGATCTAATGCAAGATCAAAGAGCTCACTTGCTCAATGAGGAAGGCTTTTTTTTACACATTGAGGTTGTGCTTTTATGTGTAGTGCTCCTTAAAAAACTTAAAATAAGCAGGGATACCTTTAACAACATTGAGTAATGGAATATTTATTTGAACATGCTTAAACACATATATTATCTCATTGAAATTGGATCCTTTCTTTGCCTTATTTAATAATTGAGGGAAAGGGGCTTTAGGCACATATGGTGCCTCCATTATAAGCTCAGATGGAATGGGAGATTTCTATCTTTTCTCTTTATCTTGTGTTGTAGCTAGTTCATTCTCCTTTCTAATTTCCTTAGTTTGCCCTGCCATATTATCAACCTAACAACCACTCCTGAGGGTAGCGATGGACTTTGCCTGGTCATGTGATCTACTTGAACTTGACTCTATTTCAACCTAGTCCTTAAAGTTTGGAATTGGCTTACTAGGAAACTTTCCCTTTCTGCTATCATTCACTGTAGCAAATAATTGGCTCATGTGCATTTCTAATTTGGCAATAGCTTGAGAATTTACAGCTGATCTTTGTCTACTCTCATTTTAGATATTATGCAAGGCCTTATTAGTCTCCTCTTCTTCCTGAAGGAGCAACTTTATGCTATCCTCAACTGATGGTTTCTTTGGTTGTCGAGAAAGCTAAAAACTAGGTGACTGCAGGGGAACTAAAGCTTTAGGAAAGTTTTGTGAAGGGGGATTCATAGATAGATCTCTGTGGTAATTGTTCTTTGACCATGACAAGTTAGGATGTCTAGCCCATCCTGGGTTATAGATCTCAGAGTATGAGTTATTCTTAGGATTGTGATATGCATTTATAACATTTGCTTATTCCAAAGATGTTCAATGTACACACCATTATATGGACAAGTTGAAGTTAAGTGTATAGATGTAACAATCCTAATTTTTAAATCCCATTTTAAAGGATTATAATTTGAGTTTTATAAACATAAATGGGAGAACCTTCATATTTAAGTCCCATAGAATTCACCTTTTTAAAAGACATCAAATTGGACCCCAATACCTTCATATTTGGATTGCACTCGAAAAAACGATTCCAACGACACTAATTCCATTGAAATCTGAGTTCGGAAGAATAAAATGTGGTTTTTCTCTTGAAGGGCATTTTATAAATTCATTAATGGGCCCTACTTCCAGAAATCAGTGTTTGATGCTAACAAGGTGCTTAGGAAACACCATGAGTGGGAATCAATGCGTGTTGACTGGAATCATGTTGGTGTAATGATGGAAAGAGACATCATCATAAAGGGTTTAATGTATAAAAAAATAAAAAGGAATGAATAAAGTAAATATGGGAGGAGGCCAAATGGATATTGGCACCCCCACCCCACCTTAAGTAAAAAACAGAATAGACTTTCCATTTGTTCCCGAGCTCAATGAACAACAGAAGAAAAAAAAAAGAAGAAAGAGAGAAAAAAGTCAGGGAGGAGAAACCTAATGTTGGGAGAGGAGGAGAAGGGAGAGGAGAAGAGGAGAGGAGAAAAAGAGCCAAAAGCTGGGAAACTCTGGATTTTTTCGGTGAAATGGTGTATTTGCAAATGCTGGAGGAAACAAGTTCTCCGGCAGCAACAGCTACTCCGATAGGGAATCTAACCGTTTGATTGGTTCTTTAGGAGCCGAGGAGCAAAAGCCCTTTGGTTCCAACTCCATCGGAGGAGAAACGATGCCGCATCTGAGGGAGAAAAATGGTGTGTGTGTGTGTGTGTGTGTGTGTGTGTGTGTGTGTGTGTGTGTGTGTGTGTGTGTGTGTGTGTGTGTGTGTGTGTGTGTGGATTGTTGCCAGAATAATCAACAAATCCATCTTCTCCGATAATGATTAGAGATCATGGAGCCTCCATAGGGGTTAGCCATCGCACGATTACTCTGCTTTTTGTGTTCAATTTGTTTGTAGGGTAGGAAAATTATTATTATTATTATTATTATTATTATTATTTTACTGTAATGTAGGAAATCCAACGCTAATGGCCAAATCAAATGAAAAACCACGTCCCTAATCAAAGAGCACAACCATAGGTGACCCTAATCACCTTGTCTGAGCTCTAACCTCTAAATCTGGAACTCGGACAGGGATGATCCGAGCCCTGAATCAGCCCACGGAGGGGATCTAGCCATTGATCTTGTCCCTATTTAGTGGACAGAGATCAATAGGGCCATTGATCAACCTGTATGAGGTTTTGATCATCTGATCAAAGCTCAAATAGTGATGATCTGACCCCTGAAGCTCGATCCATAGAGAATCTAGCTGTCAATCTCATCCATGATTATGGACAGAGACTAACAATAAACCCTAGCTGTTGGATAGTCTATAAGAGGTATATCTAATTTCTTTGAATAGGTTTTGGCCATCGGATCAACTGTAAAAGATAGATCCAACCCCCTTCAACCAATCTTACCAATCGGATCCTCTTTAAAAGGTTGGTTCGACCACTTAATCTTATGGTAAAACACTAAGTTTAGGTATCTGTGAATTTTGACCAATGGTTCCAAACAAATCAGAGCCTTTGATGGATTGGATTCTTCCTGAATGATTTTGAATGGTGTCTAAATGATACACGCTTCCATCCTAGGCAATCATCCTTGAAAGTTAGATCCTAATACTATATTTAAAAATCATTAAAAGATGGAGGAGGATAAGGATCAGGCCACTTAATCGTCGAATTACTAATTAAGAGAGTGAAGAAGGGATCAGAGAATGATCTGAAACTGTTTCTCTCATCTGATTGATGATAGGTTAAATAAAATTTAATCAGTTAGTGGAATTAGAAGAAATATATTGATCTAATTCAAAACTAGAAAATATATGGATCAGATCATATTAAATGACAACTTGATAAGATTATCAATCCTATACAACAACAAAGCATAGGTTGAATATTGGAAGTGCTAATCTGCATAGGTAACAACTTGTAACTACGCAGATTAGTAGAATTAAACTAATTATGATGGAAAGTCATTGATAAATGATTCAAAATTCTAACCTAGGATCAACGACGGATCTAAAATCTAAGGATTCCATGATCTTGAGTTGATCTAAACCATTACAATGGTGAATGAATGAGATCTTAAGTTATGTTTGTGTCAATGGCATGGAAATAAGGACTAATCCTAAAAATCTTAGAATTAGGTATCAAGTAGAGTGAGGTGCAGTCAATTCTGTTGTCGAGGAAGACAACAAAGACTTGAAAAAAAAGGAGAATCTTCAAAAGAGGTAGGTGGTTTTAATATCTATTTGCAATAAGATTTTAACTATGCAATCAGTTTGTGAAGATATGTGGATTTTAAATTATCAAATCATTTGAATTATTATGATTTCTATTGTAGTGTAGCTTATGCAAGTACATGTCAATCTCACGAGGACTCGACTTAAAAAGATGGAGTTTAAATAAAATTTAATTGTCTAAAAATTAAAGAAAATAACAAGAATTAACTAACAGTGAAATAAAAACTCATATCTATTTAACTAACAAAAATTACATAATTCTAAATTCAAAACGATAGAAAATTATTTAAAAAAATATAAAATCTACTTCTCTAGCTTGATCACAACCAATTTCTTCAAATAAAATATCATAAAATTTGATTGTCCTTCATCGATCTCTTCAACATATCCTTGATTAAAGATCTAATGGCTAGATTGTTCAGATTCCCCAACATTTTTGATGATCTAGACTAAATAATGATTTTGTGTTTTGCACGGCTTAGATTGATTTTTGGATTTTGAATTAAAGATTAGAGACATTGAATTAGCTAAGAGATATCCTAAGGACAAAATCTAAAGATTAATTGAAAATCTTATAATAACCCCAATTTTTGTAAATTGATTGAGAAAATCAATTTAGTTTGAATTTTTAAAAATTCTAGGCTGGAATATTAGCTTATTCAAAATTCTCTTTTTATAGAGATCAAAACATGATTTAAAACTTAAAATTTATGAATGTACTCGAAAAATCGATCCAAATGACACTAAGTACATTCAATTCTGAGTTAAAATGAAAAATTCCTAATTTTCTTTATTTTTATGAATAAAAGGGTAAAATGATAATTTTACCCATAACCGAGATCTAAGACACCGATATTTAGAATGTACTTGAAAATACTATTCCAATGCCACTAAGTATGCTCAATTCCGAGTTCGAGAGAATAAAATAAATTTTTCTCCATAAAAGGGCAAAATGGTCCTTTCACACATCCGTAGGGCCCACAAGGGGCCCATAAATGGATCCAACGGCCAGAAAATATGTAATGAGTGGTCAAACCACTACCAGCTGATAATGGAGAAGGAGGTGGTAGTGGAGAATCCAATGTTAATTTAATATTCAAAAGAATTAAAACATAATTATTACATGTAATTATGAAAAATTCAAAAACATCTATAAATACACCCCAAAAAATCCTCCAAAAATGTTCATAGATTTAATTAAAATTAATTAGAAAGACTACTTAGGGTTAAGGGGGTTTTCTAATAGAGCCTTGCTCTTCCTCATCCTTGTGTTGACATTTGTGAGGTCTAAAAACCTCCTTACATGAGGATTGAAGTAACCACTTTGTGTTCATCCATTTAGCTAATAAGCCTTAACCAATTGAAAATAAGAGGAGCAATCTAGACTTAGGATGGAATAAGCTATTTTCAACTAGTAAAACATTAACTGGTTGAATAATAATAATAAGAGCATGAAAGGTAGTAAATTATCTAACCCTAATAAGATTTGTAAGTAAGATAAGGATGATCAAATAAGATCCATAGGATCTTGAATGATCAAGAACAATAAAAGAAATACATACTTCTTGATGATATACATATATATATATATATTGCAATTTAGATCAAATAGAATAGAAGAATTTGGATCAAATAGACTAGAAGATCTGAACCCTTGATCAAATATGATTCAAGGAAGAGAACCAAGATCATCCTCCTTAGGGATGATCAAATAATTGAACTTAGATTAAAGAAGAACTAAATGATAGAAGATCTAAGCCCTTGATCTTTATTAACAAGTATAAATTGTTGATCAAAGGATCTATGAAAGATCAAGATCAAAGAAAGGAATACACAGAGACTTAGAATAGAAAATACTTAGATCTGAAATATTAAAAGGTCATTCCAACCATCAAATCTATTAATTAATAGGATAGACAAGATAGATCATGATAGGACAAAATATCTAGATCCTTTATATCAAAGGACAAGATTAAACAAAGAATATAGATAGGATCAAAATTATAAGATCATTCAGATTGTATAAATAATGACAACATGTATGGATTTACAGATTACATATGTCAGTCAGGATCATGGAAGATCTGAAGAGATAGATCACTACTCGAAGGTAGGAGGATTTTATAAATGCATCTACATAAGATATACATGTTGAATACATGATCTTATGTCTAGAAAATGTTGACAGGTGTAATATAAATACTTGTATTAAATCCCTTAAAAATCCTTATGATTCAACCAAAACACATATGAAATGGTTAAGTTAGAATTGAGAGGAAAAAACTCTAGGTGAATAGGGAACTAGAAGATATTTCAACTCTAAGTAAATAGACAAATTGTGTGATACATATGAGAATTACTTTACATACAAGCATGGAGGCTTGTGGTTTTGTTTTAAACAGGCATAAGCCTAGGGATGCTATGCTAGGAGAGTTAATAGGGTTTGGCCACCTGCTCTTCAAAACTTGTTATGATATGGTTACCAAGCCTAAGTGAGGCTAAAAGTCGGGTGTGGCAATTATGAGAAGGCCACCATTGTGACAGCCATGATCCCCCCCACAAGGACATGGATATTGTGATTTCCACCAAGGATGGTATAGGTGGATTATTAGGCAGTTATCCGGGCATGCTGGTATGGATTCTTGCTGCATGCATAGTAGTCCTTTGAGTATTTTTGCATTATGATGCATGGCATAGTGAAATGCCTTATGATATGGCATGATTAGATGTCGGGTAATCATGGATTACCGATACTGCCCAAATGAGGGAGTATGTCTAGTAGAGTCTAGATGATCTATAAACTTAGTATAAACTCGGTATGATTATGTTTTGAGATATTAACTATTTTTCACGGTTTTGACCATATATATATATATATAAAGTGTACAGTATGTATGTGCAAGGATGTACATATATGACAAAGTAAAGAGATTGATCCATGAGTATGAATAATGTGATTATGAAGTATTAGATTATACTGTCAAATTATTATGCTTCTTGAATCCCCTACCAAGCATAGCTTGCTAAAATATTGTAAATGTTTCAATGTTTACAATATCTCAAATATAGAGAAGGAGAATTAGGAGCTCGAGACTTAAGAAGACTTGGAAGAATAATCAATCAAGGTATATCCCTTGAAGACATGTATTTTATTTGAGAGCATTGTATTGTATTTGGAGTTTTTATTGTATGGTGAGCTTTGAAATTTGGATTATGTAATTTGGACAAGTATTGTACTGATACCCGGGCTATACTATGAACCACTAGATGGATTCTGGAATTTAATAAACGTATATTCCTTCAATGGAATTTTATCTTGTACAAAAATTCTACTTATGTTATGTATGAAGTGATGACTTGGGTTTTTCAAAACAAGTTCTAAAGAAAAGAATTTATGCTGCTTTGTTTTACGAAAAGGTTTTACTACTAAGGGTCATGCCTTTGAAAAATGTATTACAAAATATGTTACAAAAACCCGAGTCACTATAGATCCAAAAGCTATTGAACCTCTATTTAGTGGTAGTGTATTGACCATTGAACATTTAGAATAGGACCAGGTGCACCATTGTGTCTTACATAATAATGTTGATGAAGTTCAACATACATTGAGATTGACTCTCTATTTCTCTCATGTTACATTCACATTTTCCTCTATTTTTATGTGTAAAGGATAATATGTTGCTTTAAATAGCTTCCTTATAGTGAGTACATGGAGTTCTTGTAAGTGAGGTATCCACGAGGTGCAAAAAAAAAGAAAAAGAAATGGCTACAACATGGGCATTGTTATACCTTCATCACTTGGCTTTATCAGAAAATAAAATGACTAACACTTTGTTTTCTTATTATGCATACATATACTAATTTATTAGATTATAGCAATCATCCCATTTAATATAAACATTTTCATTATCAGAGAGATGTTCTAAGCCATAGTATATCTAAATCCTTAAGTTAGATGGCTTGGACACCGCTATTAAAAGTAATAAAGTATGTTGGATATGCCATCAATAGCAACACTTTTATACAAAAGACCATGACAACTCAACAGCGCAATAGAATATTGGGGTCACCTTTGCAAATGCTACTTTCTTTTCTAGTTCAAAGCACAACCTAATTATCGCAAATGATACTTTCTATAGAATTATTGGAGACATATGGGTGTTGGACCATACTTATAGAACTATGATTGTGCTTATGTGCAATTTGGTGGACACAGCAAAGATAACATAAAAAACTAATGCCCTTAGATTAACATTGGTTTACCTAAATAAGATCAATTATAAAAATAAAAAATGAATTTCGGCATCTCAATCGAAATATGTATCTTATGTACATGATAGAGGTAATATAAGATGGTCAACTGTTTTATCAACCTCCCCGAAGGATTTTTATGCTGAAGATGACTTAGGTGATACCGTTACTAAAACAATGCCATCATTTGATGTAATTGTCAATTGATGTAATTGGTAAGAATGAGATGAATTATATGCATGATATTCGAGAGGAGGGTGCTTGGTTGAAAATAATTTATTTTAAGAGGGCAAATTAAAAGGTAAGATTTGATATACGTAAATAAAGGATTGTTAAGAGTTATCCAAAAATTTGTTCTTTTGTTATTTTTATTTATGTATGTGTGATTGTTTAATAACAATTATATTTGTTTATTTGTATTTCTGATATAGGTACATCAAGAACAACCCAACTTGAGAAGTCATTAAAGGAAGTTAAAAAAAATTTGTAATGGAAGAACTTAATAAGATAGTTATAAAAAACTATCTTAAAAAATAAAAATAATACTTTTTTCTAAAAATAGTATTAAAAAACATGGTTTTCTAAGACAGTTTTACAAAACGATCTTAAAAACATGCCTTTCTAAGACAGTTATTTAGAAAAGCATCTTAAAAATATACTGTCTTAAAAAACATCTAAATATAAATAACCAATCAACCCATTCCCCCCAATTCTCATTGTCCACCTCTCCAAAACCCCCATTCTCTCTCTCACTATTTGATATGAGTCTCTCCCTCTTTCTATTCATCGATCAATAGCCCAATAACCAATGACAGTTCCATCTCCAACGATTGTTGGCATCTTCTCTGACAATGGTGAGTGTAAAAAACTCATTCTGCAACATCTATCTTCTTTGTCGATAAGGATCTGTGGTCGAAAAGCACAATTGAAGTAAGTCCTCCTTCTCTATTCTACTTCATCTCTTCGTTGATCTATCGATCTACAACGTACAACCAGATTTGAGTTTCGACCATTCCTTTTTGAACTTTTAACTACCAATCAGTAATGAGGAGGAACAAATTTAAAATTTTTAAGTTTCTTCTCTCTTAATCTGTTCACTGTCTGTCACTTGGAAAATTGATTTGGGGATTTTGACTCATCCCTTAGATTTTATTCGATCATTCACCGTTAGAAAGATGAATCTCTGATTTCGACTATTATTGTGTATCCCAATCTGAGACCATAATCCTATTTCCAACCTATCGCTGTCAGATCCTTGATTTGCAAGTGATAAAGACGACCGCTAAAAAGTTGATCAATCATTAGTAAACACCAAATCCATGATCCAATCATTTGGAAAAAGTGCAGCCAACTTTCATTTTTTAGTACGCCTATGATTATGAGACAAATTTCATCATATAATTCCTTGTGATTAGAATATGAGCTATTCAGATTATAAAGTTTAACTTTTGCCTCTAGTTTTACCTACATGAAAATGCATTTAGCACACACAAACACTGCAATTAGTAATAAAGAAACACAATTTTTAATTTGATGGTTGCCTTGTAAGCATTATTTTAATTCTCATTAATAGGAAGATAAATCAATAAGTAACAAGAAATAGAAGCATCGTTATACTAGGCTATGCTATTGTACTTTGAAGTTCTCTTTCAGCGGGTAATTTCGAGCTTTTGGTTGATGGATGTAGTCATGTACTCTTAACTATACACCATAAGCAGTAAAAGAAAGAGGCTCATGTTTAGTTGTAAGAAAAAGCTTCAATGTTGGAAGTTTCATCTATGGCACAACGTAGTACATAAAAGGGTTTTCATCATTTAACCTGTAGTATTTTAATCCATTCATCTATACTTCTACGCTGAGTAAAGGTTCATCAATCAGTAGTGATGCACCATTCAAATGAACTTGTTGTCCATTTTATAAGAAAATCCACAGCGGAAGGTGAGATGGAGGTTAGCTCCATGTTATGAGCAACTATCTGAGGTAGTTTATTCTTTCCACTTGTTTCTTAGCTAATGTCATGTGTTTAATCAATGTATATGGTTCTGGGTTCAAGATTTACTTTCTAAGCTTAAGTCTTCATTGTGTTCTTGTTTTTTCTCCAAGTATATTATATAAAACACTGAAATCTTTGTGCATGTTTAAACTTATAATGAATTTTCAACTAGATTGGGATTTTGAAAAGAATTCTTGTTTTATGACCTTTTGCTAAAGAATTTTCATTTAGAATGAACATTAATGACTTATTGAATATATTAAATGTAGAAGTAATTTCTGAAGCGTTTGCTCTAAATGAAATGTTTTGCTTGTGTAGGAAGAATGGAACATGAAGAACAGCCCAACTTGCATAGACATCATAACAGAAGGGGCAAAGGGTGAACAACAATGGAAAATATTATTAAGTGAAAGTCAAAGGGAATAAAAGATGATGTTGAGTACAATAGTAAGGCTCAAGATATAGACAACCATGCAGCCAACTATATAAGTTTTATTTACTGCATAGTAAGAAGCACGGTGCATATTATGTGTGTTTATTGGAGATGTATTAACATTAATCATGGATTAAATATGGGAGATGATGAAGGTATGTAAATGCTTTATATACCATAGCACATATCTCATCTTGTTATTTCCAAATACAATAATGTGTTTGTTTTCAATTTGTAGTCTGGCTTTGACGTCTCTAATGATAAGAAGAAGCGTGCTTTCTAAGGAGCTTATAAGAGCTAGAGAAAATGAAAAAAGCTACCTTGCTAGCAACTTTATAAATCTATTTGTAGATGATCCAACAAGGTTGTATAGAGTCTTTGACATATATGTAAAAGTTATTAACTAGGGCGTATGGAATGAATTTATACAATGTCACTTATCTCTTAAAATTGAGGTATGTGCTAAACGAAGGTTTGATTGAATTAATTATAACATCCAATTGTGCTTAATTACCTTTCTAGGTTGAAAGGTATATTTGTGATCAATTGGATGCAACACCAACTCTCTAGGTTGAGCTATACTAGGTTGGAAGAACATGAAGTATTTGTGAGAGTTCACTTCTTTCTAAGTATACTTTATTTATATGCTCTTACCTATTACTATTTCTCTTGATAGCAAAAGAAATCTAGGACTATGAATCCTAATAGTGGCACTATCATACGAAAAATGGCATTCGGAGAAGCATAATGCCCAAACCTATAGGAACAAAGTTGTAGCACAACTTGCTTCTTGATTAGAAAGTGGTTGTGCCTACCCTTGCTATATATTTTTTTAACATATATAGATTCATTAATAAAATTGATCACATTTTTATGAATTGTCTAAGAATAGTTAACCTAACAATATGCATCTATAGGGACTCTATGTAGCACTACAAAAAAGGATAATGTCATGTATAGGGCTTTGGGCAATAAAGAGGAACACCTTGTCCAAGTAAGGGGCCATGGTGTAGTGTTATTCCTTTCAAATACTTTGGTCAAAATAATCAATATCTAACTTGAATTGACAAAAAGGAGATATATGAAAAGATAAAAGTGAAAATGACCAATAATGTCTAAAAGGAGATGTATGAGAAGTTAAATTAAGATTTAATGGGGGAATTCTAAATTATCAGAGGTTAAGAGCCAACTCTTACTACCCCTAAACCCTAGTCACACACTAGCTATAATTCTCCTATTAAAGAAGATTAAGAAGAGCTATTATGACCTTCAAAAGAGAAATTTCAACCAAGGAGGTATATATGTGCACAAATTTACTTTTTCATTGTCTAATTAATTATTCTATCTCATTCATTCTTATGTATACAACACTTCAGATTTCTAAGTGGTCCATGTAAATTGCCCTTGAATGACATTCAAAACATAGTTATTGTTGTTATATTGTGTGACGCTCAATAATCTATTTTTCATAAATCATAAGATGCAAGCACACACTAAGTGTGTGTGTGTGTGTGTGTGTGTGGTTGAATTCCATCGCGAGGATGCCCTTCTAACATTTCCAATAGAAGTCAATGATACTTATACTATTGGATTAGGCCCTTGGATTTTATGTTGCTTAGCTAAAACGATATGTCATTTCCCAAAATCCAAAGTATATATGTTGTCACACCACCATCTTCAACAACATGTTTTTAGAGACTTCCATTTAATTATTAATCAGAAGCATCATGCACCATCAAGGTCAACCTCCTCCTCACAAGCCTCTGTCACCTTAGTAATCATCCTGGTACTAGTATGTATTCTATTTTCATGATAAAATTGAATGTCTTCAATGAGATTTTTTATACTGATTAATAATTTCTGCAACTTTATAGTATCAATCTAGGGATTAGTTGGAAGTTTCAATCGACATACCTTTAACCATGAGGACCTTCTACAAGTTTATTAATGAAGTTAAAATACTCAGCCTTGGTTGAATAGAGCTTGAAGCACTTGACGATGATAGAGTTGATAAATTGTTCATGAAAGAGAACCTCATAAGAGTTTGTAAATGAGATTGACTCAAATACAAGCACATTTTCTCCTATATAAGGTATGTAAATGTTTGCTTCAATCAGAACCCTTGAAGTTACATGTTAATCAGTAATGGTAAACAACAATTATTTATTTTTTGTAGATACATGTAGACATTTAAGGTCAAAGACATTTACTAATTCCTTGACCTTGGTGTCATTTGTGGAGTGAGGAAGCAATGGCCCATCAAGAGGCAAGTCGATGACATTCTACCAAGGTTCTTCTACTACTCAAAAGGGTAGGCCTTAATTATTACAATAACACTAAGTTTAAAGTAGTTGTCCTTACAAATTGTGTTTTACGTGCACATATATAATAATTTTAAGGATTGTAAAGTAATTATAGTTTATATAATTGTGTATATAGGTCTCATTGGATGCTATAGTTCTCCATGTGTATGTTGGGCATGCATTATTTTTTTATTCATGTCAAGCGCACATTCATGCCCCACTGATGGAAATCATCTATAAGTTTTTAATCTTTTCATGTATAATAATATTTTATTTATAATTAATGCATTTTAATTATAAATTTGAAGTGCATGGTATAAATGGGTTCAATTAACTGAGACTACGAACGCACCAAAAGTCACTTGGAAGAAAGTCAAGGTGAGGAAAACTAGTTAATTACTCTATATATAAACTAAACTTATAATTACACATGATATTGATGGATCCTTTTTTATTTCTTTGTTGTGCAGTGCCCTAGACAACAATTACATTGGGGGTGTGGACACTTTGTTCTAAGATACATGAGAATCCTAATATGCAATGAGTTAAGCTCCAATAATTGAGAAAGGTAAGATACTTTACTGGTCATCATCTTACATTTTTTACAATCTTTGTAGTTGGCTATATGAAATAACATTTATATAGTAGTTTCATAATTAGCAAAATAAATTAAATATGTTGTCTTACAGATAATGATGCAGCCTGATTGTGGAAGCAGGGTTTACTCCTAAGTAAATCTTAATGAACTAAGATGTAAATGGACTAAGTTTATAATGAAATTTAACTATCATTGATTTGTAATTCCACCCACTTACACTTTTGTACTTCAATGAAAATACTTATAATAATTAATACAAAATTTCTTCATTTAAATAGTGAATGTGTATTGTATTTTTCATTTACTTAAAGTATATATGTGGTTTGTTTATTTAAATGATTAAATGAATGAGGGGATGTTGGAGTGTAGATGTAGGTCTTTACTGTATAAGAATGTAGGAATTTTGGAGTATAGAAGTAAATGAGTGTGTATGGAGTAGTGTACATGTAGAATGAATAATACTTTTTAGTTAGTACATGTGAAGTATTTTTTTCATGTCTTTGAATTTTTTATATTAAATGTAGTTGCTTAAATTGTGAATGATTGTATGAATATTGTAATAGCGGGAAGATATGGATATTGAATGTGAAGGTATGGATGAATATTGTAATAGTAGGTATATTGGTGTAATAGTAGGAAGATTGTTGTATACTTGTTAAAGATGATTAAAAGTAAAAACCATCATTAAAAGAAGTTTTCTAAGATAGTTTTTGAGACTATCTTTAAAAAAAAAAAAAAAAGATGATTTATAAAACTGTCTTGAAAATTTATAAAACTTTTTAAGACAATTTCTGAACCATCTCAAAACTTTTAAAGGTTCTGTGTTATTCACTACCTTTTGCTATGGACAATGATTAGATCAATGCCTGATTTCTCTGCATCTATAACATTCAATTGGCTGTGGTGGAGCATAAGAATTTTCTTTAGATGTTTTTCTGACTTATTTTGTTTGTCCACTCCTAGAACCTCGGCTTATAGGTAACTGAAATTGATCCTTAATAAGAGATTTATCTCAATTTAGTGGCATCGCTCTTGAAGAATTAGCCTTGGTAAGGTTTCAATTGTTGTATGAACCTTGTCCTACATGTCTTTCCAACTATGTTTCCAATCTAATTGCTAGTTTCACAACATCTACTAGAGTCAAAATTGTTTGCAATGTAACTCAATCTAGGATAGCAAAAAGTAGACCTCCAATAAATCTAGCCATTTATTGTGACTCAATTTTTGCTAGATCATTATGTGAGGATAGTTGATAAAGCTCTTCTACATATTCTAGTACCGTATGTTTCCTTGCCTATAATTTTGCTATTGTTGGAACAACACCTTATCATAATCTTGTAGAAAAAATCCTGCCCTTATCAACTGCTTCATCCATTACCAAGTGCAAATTGATGCTTTTCCTTGCCATGTAAATAGATTTGGAGTTGCTCCCACCATGGTGAGTTCCAGTCTTTAAGCTTCTAGGTGACAAGCTTAAGTTTCTTCTCTTCTATGACATTAATGTAATCAAGGTATCTCTACACTTCAAGATGCCAATCAATATGTAAACACTAACAAAAAGAAGGTAGATCAATCTTCACCCCATAGTCTTGTGCATGATAATCTTGATTGTTTTGATTGCATCTAGTATCACCTCCTCCAAAAAGAATATTGTTAGGTTCTTCATTGCTAGACTCTTCCACATGGACTTGAGGCCTAAATGATTACCTTGGTCCATTAACATGAACAGTAGGAGCACAAGCCTCTTTGTGATTGGAACCCTGTTATTGTCACAAACCTAAATGCACTCGAAAGCTTTTGCCCATCACAATCGTTGCCTGTATCTTTTCCATAGGACATTGATTTGTTTGTTGAAAAGCTTTAGAGACTGCCACGATTATGGGTTGATCTCTGTGAATACCACCGATGGAGTTGTCACTTATTGATTACCAGCCATAGAACGAGAGAAAGACAAGGGTTTGATACCAAAATAATGTAGAGGAAATGCAAACTACTAAAATCCCAAAGGAAGAGCACCATCTTCAACCTTGGATGTGTCTTGAATCAACGAGAAAACTGAAATAAAAGTTTTCTTCAAAGACAAATAATAGTCATCCTTTTTAGATATAATTTTGTGTGTGTATAAGAAAGGAAGTAAGAAGCATAAAAAATAGCAAGTTGACGCCTTGATTAGCATGTAAGATTACTTGTGCTAAGTCACAATCCCTGCACCTGGTAGATAATGAAGCACATCATACTAATATGGTTGTAGGAACCTTTGATTATTTGGTACAGTAGACTAATTTGTGTCTAGATGATCAGATTTCCCCTCTAGTTTCTATGATATGCACATATAAGTTGGATTTTTCAACTGGTAGACCCCATATATTTGCTCTTTGCTAGGCTGGGGCCATTTGCAGCCGTGACTAGCAAGGGAAAATAAGTAAATGAGCATGATGTACATTGATACAACTTACAAAGCAAAGGTTGTTGAAACAATATTGACTGTACCGGACTTTCATCGTCCTACGTCAATCTACACAGGCCTTTTTCAACTTGTGTATCTTATCATCGTGCCGTTTTTCTCTAATAAACCACAGGTAGCTCAACAAACCGTTACTTGTGCGCCTCTGCGTGTAAAAGGTATGTGTGGAGTCCAAATGGTTGGAATCCAAACCATTTATCTCGCTCCTGGTCATGCTCTTGAAAAGTGATATTCGAACAAAGTCTCTTTATTTGACAATCTTAAAACTTCAATTGGTTGACATTTACTACATTATTTTCGAACTATCTAAGTCATTTTTTCCTAAAGAATATTAGTGGTTAGGTTAATCCAATAGAGAAGATTTCCGGTACATGATTTATCTACTATGCACGTAAGTACCAGAAGATGACGTGGCTGGGCTCACATGTACAGATATTTACGGAGTGCCACAACATGAAAACTGTTGAGGATGGCCCCATTATGTTCTTGTACTTCTGAGCCAACCGCTTTTCACTATAGAATGTAGTTGTTAAGCCAATGGAGAATTATAATGTGCGCCTATCTAAGATGTGAACCACAAGATGATCTATTTGGATTATCAGATACTGGGTTCCACGTGCACAGGGATTCACATGCAGACTCTGTGAATTAACTTCTTTCAAAGAAGACCTCCATCAATTATGTGAAGGTGGTTTTTGTTTAAGCAGTTAATATCTCCATCGAGCTTCTTCTAGGCTTCCAATAGCTGTTAACATTAATATATTGAATCCCGGGAAGAGTAGTGGCACGCGGTGGTTGTGGAGATGTAGATGCGCCTAGAATATTTTTTTTGGAAAATTTGAGCCGTTCATCATGTATATGTACACAAAATAAAGTAATATACAAGAAATCAATGCATTCTAATGATTCTACCCACTTCGTTTTGAGTCTTTGAGAAAAACAGTAAAGAGCGACGGGATTTTCAACGCAAAGAAGCTTATAATAGGCATAGACAGCACTACACAAATGTCAGCTATTCTGACTGTAATGAATTGTTTCGATTTAAATAAACTATCACCGTGCACCATTGTCCTCCCCTCCTACATTCACGTTCACATGTGTCAACTCGTAGAACAAAATAGCGGGGCTACCGGATATAACAGAAATTTTCAAATCCGACTTATCGTGTACATCGGTCAATTTATTGTACCTGCTGTTTTCCTAACCCGATTTATCATGTATGACAGCCTACATGTTGTTCCATGGTCACATCCACCAGTAGGACGAATGTCGCACAGCAAGACGGTTTAGAAACCAGGTCATCCAACATGGGATCGGTCAATTGAGAACGAAATGGCAGGAAATCTGGTTGGATCGCCCAAAAATCTCGGTTGGCATTATTATGAATTTGACTTGGTGAATCTGTTAGTCGGATTGGAAAACATGTGAGTTTTTGAAAAGAATGTTAAGTTTCTTGGTGACTAGTAAGTTTTATTGTTTTAAATTAAAATTAAAATTTTATTAAAAATATAAAACATTTAATGCCCAATTAAACATTAGCAAGACTTTCAATTCTGTAAAAAGTTCCCAGTATAGAATTAGCTAAAATATATTGAAAATCAAATTACTAAATAAGTCAAAAACTTTTCTTCTTCTAGCATATATATATACCCATTGTTTATTCTTCCTCACCAACATATTGTTGCCAAAACATCTTTCTTCCTCTTATATTTCTCAAAGATGAAAACTAATGGTAATTTACAATTTCAAAATTTTCCAGTTTATGTTTTTTTTATATTTGTTGGTGTTAGTTTAATTTTGTTCCATTATCAAAATCTCAACGTGAAGGAATCTTCTTTCTTTTGATCCTCTGATAACATCGATTTTCAAATGAATTTTTAAATGCAAAACTAATTATTAATGTATGATCAATCCCTATTTGAATTTTTTTTTATAAAAATAATGTAGCCAAAGAATCTTTTTATTTTAAATTCATTTTTGAAAACTCCAAGTGTCATTTAGCATCCAAAAAGAAAAATTAATTAAATATTTTTTAATTACTAAATTTAAAATAAAAATACATACATCTCAGATCTAGCCAACTACAACTCACAAGCTAATTGTAGTAATTACATATACATGTTCAGAAAAGATAAGTGACACACTTACGTTGTTTATATAGTTTGTTAAACCTTTGTTTTCATCCAAGATTTGCATCCACCTCGAATTATTCTACCTCAAGTTAAGTTCTTCATAGTCCTGAGATATTGTAAACAAATTTATAATATTTTAGCAAGCTTATGCTTATGTAGGTAATTTCACATCTAGTATACCAATTTTTATAAATCTAATTCTAAACAATATTTTAAATTATTTGTAATTTTAAAGAATAAAACAATTAAATCAGAGACAAGAAATATAATTTGAAATCGCATGTCATCTCGGTATACAATTTCATACTAAAATATTTTCGACAATATCAACATAAAACATGCACGACTTTAAATGTATGTTTTTCAAATAATCAAATCCTTATGGTAATTCCACATAAATCATAACATATAATGTATCATAGAATCACATATGAGCATAACTTTTAAATTAAACAAAAGATTCATCATCTAACTTGATAAATCAAATATCATAAGATCCTCAAAATATTAAAATAATAATTGATAAACTGCGAATGTCAACAATCCCAAACCAACAATATCATCATGTGTACATATGCACCCCCGCGAATACATTAGCCAGTTGGTCATAAGTACTCACCAAAAGACCGTCAACAATCTCATCATACATAGTATTACAAAATAGAAATCTCATGGAATACTATGCTTAAAACTAACTAATTGAATCGCGTGTCTCTAGTGTCTAGAGACCACCACCACAACCTCCACAATAATTATGAATATGTCTTGAAAAGGATGTTGTGAATACCTTCAGTGGTTGTTTCCCTACCACAAAAGTCGAGAAAAATAGGTGCCTCTTTGGGCACGGGTACTTATCACCTTTGGTGGTTAGAAGTTAGGAAGCCAAACCCGTACAACCTCTTAACATAGTGTCCACAAGCTCATTAGCCTAAAGAAACATATATCTCAATCTAAATGTTATTAGATCATATAGCCTATGTCTCATGCAAAGCCATGCATTTTTGTAACTCATCTCAAGGCATAAGATTGATGCAATTTCAAGAATCATCATTTCTTTCAAAACATGTAATTGCATGTAATGGAATGGGCAATATCATTTTGATTTTCAAGATAAAAGTATGCATCATGCGTATGAAGGTATGTATATAAACCATCATGGCTCATTTGTAAATATTGCATTCTTTAAAAGCTATAATAATGTAACATGACAAGATATCAGTTTCATAATAGTCAAGTAATCTTAAATTGAAAGCATGATAATCAAATATTTGGTATGACTTGATTATTTAAAATCTATGTATTTTAGTAAGCCTGATGACATGCTCAAAATACCAATGGTAAATAAATGCTAAAACTACCTATCTCAAACACAATTATCCTAATTCTCGAAATGCTCAATAGGCTTAATTCGTAGCAGTCAGCGTCTCTATCAACACATGTACCTTACATTGTCATTCTCTTACTTAACATTTCTTAATTGTGATTTATTAGCTTTGATCATCACTAACATGATGATCTTACCTTTAATGCTTTCTAATCATAAGTATTTCTCTTTATTTTTTCCATAATATCAAATCATGACTACTAATTAAAGGTTAACATTTCAAATCATCTAGTTGTTCTTTATTCCTATCAATCTCTAACTTATAGATAATCTATTTCAAATCTCAATATTTGATCTATTGATCTGACTCCCAGATTGAATTTTGATCAATCAAATCAATAGCTTCCAATCATTCTTACATCATATTTTCTAATTCAAGGTCAACAGAGTAATTACACCATTAGATTTACTTTAACCAATAGTTTAAATAACCTCATTACCCTTCTTGGGGTCCAGTCCATCTTAATCACACCTATTTTCTATGTTTTTTGTAATTTAGTAGGCATAATATAAGTACAAACAAAATTTAATTAATTTAAATAAGTTTTGGTGGTGATCTTACCTTTAATTGCTAAAATTCAAGCATGATGTAGTGCCTAAAGTGGTCTGATCAATTCTGGTTGCCTTTGATCAGGTTGATCAAGGTTGTGTCAAATCTCTGCCATTAGATTAGTGCCTAATCTTACCATTTAAGCACTTGACCACTAATCAACAAAAAAATTATGGAAAAAAAAGGGTCATATATGTCATTATTTTAGGATTTTGGTGATGGATCTATGGTTAGATTAGGGTGAATACTCAAATCAATCATGAATCGTGGCATTATATCACTAATATAGTTGAATCAATGTGTGATGGTCAAATCAAGCACATATTAGATGCTATGATGTTCAATTTATGTTTAGATATATTTGGAAGCTCCAATTGATCACATATCTAGGTCTTAACCAATTGATCAAAGGCCAGATCATCTTAAAGGCACAAATCTATTGTAGATCTAAGCAATTAGTGGCAGATCAATGGTTGGGTCATGATAAAAGATCAAATCAATCACAGATTTGGGTGCTAGTGACTGATTAACAATTAAATCATGTGGGGTTTGTGGATCACATATCTAATATTTGGTGTTAGTTCAAGGGCTAGATGACAGTGGATGGTTAGATTGGTCACAAATTAACATGATCATGATTGTACATAGTTTTCAACTTTAGATCATCAATGAATCTTCACCAATGGCCAAATCTAATGATGAGTTTTTTTCCTTCTGTCGCAAGGATTGCGATGAATGGTGCAAATCTTGCAGATTGTACCTCGCCATCTCAGATCATGATCGAATCCAATTTAGATGGTTAAATGATTCCTAATCAAAGATCTAACATTCCCATTACATAGATTGGGCCAAAAAACACTAGAATTGTGCATTTTAGTTAAAAAATTAAGTCGTCAAAGGTGACTGATGATCACCGGTGGTGACTGGCCATCATCGAAGAAGATGATTGGTGCAGTCCCTATCAATGATGATTTTTACATCAAAGTGAAATTTTCTTTAAAGTGTTTGTTGATCGGTTACTCACCTAGGCTATGTCATGTTTGGAGCCATTTTATAGTCATTTGATGCTGAAAAAAAGGGGATTTTCATGTCGAATTGTAGTTGGAAAATCCATTGTCACTAGATTTGGAATCTTCTTCCTATCAAGGGTAAAATATGCTCCAATCAATGAACTACCAAAGGCCTTTTGATCCTCTCTTCATAAGGAATGCAATGGTAATCTGCCATAATTTGGATGTCAAGCTGGTCGGTGGGAGAGGGAGTAGAGGAAAGGAGAAAAGAAGAAAAGGAGAGAGAGAGAGAGAGAGAGAGAGAGAGAGAGAGAGAGAGAGAGAGAGAGAGAGAGAGAGAGAGAGAGAGAGAGTGGAGGTGTGGCTCTAGCACATTGGCCTACTCAGGTAATGCACAAGCCTGTGATGTTAGAGGAAAGCGAGAGGCTAGTGTCACCATCTAGATGCCCTGCACATCGGCCATTTTTCCACTTCTGTTGGCCAAACTGTGTGGCAGTGGCATATGTGTAGTGGTTAGCATTAATTGTCTGCACGTTGGAGAGAAATCTAGTATGGGACTTTTCAGACCTGTTGGTGTGGTAGTTGCCATTATAAAAAAATGGCCCTTCTATTTTAGAAATTTTATGTTTTTAAAATATAATAATGAGGCTCTTAGGTAAAATTATCCAAATGCCCAAACTATTAACAATACTGTAACTTTCTCATCCGAACTCCGTTTTCAGCAATCTTAGTATTGTTGAATTTTATTTTTTGAATAAAATCTAATTATTTAGGTTTCAATACTTTATTTGGTTCTATAAAAGCTCATTTCTTAGAATTCCAAAACTAAAAATTCTATTTTCTTCTTTCTTCATAATAAAAATACACAGAATTAACCTTTTAAAATTTAGGGTTATTACATATCCAATTATGTTCCCATAGTTTTTTATCTATGCACTATATAAACATGTATTCTTATTTGAACTGAGAAATCCAATTCTTTATTTTGTAGGTTTATCATTGCTATTGGTTTGTATTTTTAATACCTTTTTGTATTTTTAAAATATTTTTACTATTTATATATAACTATATATATTTAATTATTTAATTATTTTTTTACTGGATCACTGGTAGGATCACTCAACTCAATGCAAAACTAGGATTGATAGCTATTTGAGCTTTCTGAGTTTTTAAACACTGCATTGCATATTAGGATGGCTGCCTTCCTTGAACCCCCAACAATGTAGGAATAGCACAAGCCTCTATTATTTTCATGCCACCAAATGAGCTAGATGGCTTTTGGGGATACTAGTCATTTAATTGACTACTACTTTGCATTTGTTTTGTAAATGAAGGTGGATTTCCTAGTTTCTCTTTTAAGTTGTATATGACTTCAACGGTTAGTCTTGATTTGGTTAGATCCTTTTGATGATCTGGCCTATTCAAATGATTACACGAGCTTTGAATATCTCATAACAAAAGATCATGGTATTTGGATAATTCTAGCATCCTACAAACCATGTTTTGTAGTTGAATTAGGCTATTGTTTATCCAAAGTTTCTAGCCATTTGTTTTTTATGATTCAAAGTACAATTTTTCAGATGCGAGAATCATTGAAGTTGATATGTACACTTTTCTAACTACACTAGACAACCAAAGTTGGAGCAAATACATGAATAACTAAGATCATTGAAAAATATATAGGCCACTTCATGCAAAAGTAACAATCTTCCAATGGTCATACTACTAGTGAGTCTTTTTAGCATTATAAGTGGAGTTGGGGTATGATGAGTATTCAATTTTGCATAAAAAGGTATGCAATTAGTATTCCATCTATTATAAATAGAGAATAAAAGTCTAGGTTTTTGCCAAAATTTACAACACATGCACTTCTAACCTATTAAGTCAAAAGTTCATGGAGTTTTTCGCGGGTTGAGCTATGCGGTTAGCAAGCTAAGGTTGCAGGGGGCAGCGTGCCCTTGCTAGGGGTGTTGGGACAAAGCCCTTAGAAGAAATTAGAAGAAAGCAAAGGTGATTAAAATGATCAAAGCAAAAAGTCATGCATTTTGGCCATTTTGCATAAGAATTGGCCCCATGCATGAGGTTTTCTAGTCTAACTAGGAAACCTAAAGAAGCCAACCCATTCAAGCATTAAAGTTAAGGGAGTTAGCCATTCAAGCTACTAAGAAATGAGCCATCAAGCCATAGATGAATGCCACATGGAGCTACACAATTGTACCACCAATTCAAGCAACTATACTTTGTTAAAAGTGTGATTTTTAAGGAATTTTGAAAGAGAACTATAAAAGGTAAGATAATCATGTATTAAGGGGCCCATCAAGAGAGAAAAACCTACTTTCTTAATCTATTTCCTACCTTTTTCTTCAACATAAACTTAGGGTTCCATGATTTTACCCTAGAGAGGGAGTCACTTTCCTAAAGGGGATGCCTCCTCCTTATTTGGCAGCTTAATGCAAGTGGTTTCCTAATTAAGAAACCCCTGGATATCTTCATTCAATACACATCAAAAGCCTAAATTTATTTTTATTGTTTCTTCCTTTCCTCATCACCATAGATCTCTCTTTTCTACCATTCAAATTTCACCTAATTAGAAGGGGGTAGAATTCCACCCACCATCCTAAGGAAAAGACGCTTCCCCACTTCTAAAATAGGAAACCAGCTATGTCATCTCTTATGTCAATCTTAATTACATCATCTTTCACCTAACTCTCCTCCTTCACTCTCTACCTAACTTTTCTAATTGAATTCCTAGATTTGATGCACCTCTCTTTCCTAGAATGTGATTCACTAAAAGTGAAAATAATTCATCCATAAATACCCATGGTTCCCATGTTTTTAACTAAGTAGAGGTTGGGTGAGATAATCTTGAAACATTGCACTTTTTGTTTGGTGATCTTTAGAGCTAGAATTTGGTTTTCTTTGGTGCTATTCTTCCTATGAATTTCTAGTTATTCTTTGTTAATTGCTCTCCAATTTAGGTTAGTAGTTTGTTTTCATTATTTTATTTTCATTGCCTTAGTTTTCCATTGTTTGCTTTCAAGTTTTTACTCATCTATCCACTTAGCTTTCCCTCTTTTCTTTGCTTCACTTTCATTAGTTTTTCTTTCTTATTCACTCAAAATTCAATTAAATTCTTCTTTGGTAGTGACAACCAACAGAAGAAATAGCTTGCATCCTTGTCCTCCCCCTTAGGAATTATGTGTTTTTCTCCTTTAATTCCACTTAGTTTTAGGCCTTTTTTCATAGTTAGCTCACCCATCTAGCCATATTTTCTCTTGAATTCCTTGTGGTTATTCTTTACATGTCATCATACTTTAGATTGGAAACTTTAGGTTGAGTTTTTGTTGTAGTTTAGATTAGGTTTTTAGGCTTAGTTTTATTCATAGTTTTTAATATTTCAACATGTATTGTGCTCATAGCTTTTAGTGTATTTTGGCATTGATTCAATGAAATTTTTTGAGGATTTAACTAAGAACTAACTTAAAAAAGCATTAATTCATGCTTGTTTTGTATTAATTTCTTTTGTTACTTGCAATTTAGTTAGATAAGTTTCTATTTTCATTGTTTAGCTTTATTTTTAGCAAGTTTCCTTTAGTCATGGTTTCTAAATTCATATTTCCATTCTTGTTAACTTTGAATTACTAATTTAATCATTAATTCTCTTTCTTTGGCTGAAGTTAAGCACTTTAAATAAGATCCATGCAACATATAAATTTGTAGATTCCTCGTGGCATCGACCTCTCTCATTGGCTAATACTATATTGAGTCATGCTTGTGAGTAATTTTAAAACTACACCATGGTACAAGGATTTGGAAACGCTTTTCAGATATGGTAAAAAGGACATTGGAAAAGATGCAACCTAGCCAGGGCCATTCGATGATCTTATCCATTTATCAAGTTGGCCCACCTTAGATTAGCTAGCTACCAAAATTTATGCCTATTGGGTGATATAAGTCATGCCCATATGTTAATAAATCATGTCATAAAAAGAATTTAACCAAAAGAAGCTAGTAGCTAGAAGTCTCAATGAGCATGAACTTTTATACACATCCTAAATTGAGCAAGCCAAACAAGATGAAAGATTCAGATCACCAAAAGTTGGGATTGATCTAGGTAAAGTCTTTTCAATGTCAGAAGAACTCTTTCGAGTAACCCATAGAGTATCCATGTCAGATTCTTTCTTAATAACACATTGGGGAGGCAAGTAGCACATCTATTGGAACGACTTTACCTATTGGACATTTAATAAACATTAAATTTGGTCTCTAACCTATTCAAGTCACTCTAAACATTATGAATGGCTTAGATCTACAGAACAAAGTTTTACCATTCTTTTTTTTTCCCCCTCCTATTCACACTATATCCTTCTCCTTCATCAACATGTATTATTCATTTTTTAAGCAACTTCCAAAAGACCTGCTAGTTTAATCTAAATCTCATTCAATAGCAAATGAATGCTTCTTGCAAACAGTAACAAATATGCTTAGTAAAAATAGCTACACTTTCAGACCCAAAAATGTCTTTATCTTACAAAATTAAATGGAGTAACAAAAACTTTATCTTACAAAATTAAAAGGAGCAACAAAAAAAGCAAAAGAGTGACCAACACCAAGAAAGGCTAAAAGATTCAAATTTGACCATGATCCACAATTCCAAAAATGATTCTAAGCAAAATCCTTCAATTATTTTTTGTCCTTAATTTAAGTAGTTCATAAGAGTCTAAAAGCATAGACTCTACCTTTGGAAGATCAAACCGTTCAACATGTTCAAGGTACAAAAATTAGGTAACCCATGAAAAACTAATGCATGTGAATGATTTGAATCACTTGTTTTAAGTCTTTGAATGATAACTCTGATTTTTAATTCAAATAAATATAAACTAATAATATCTAAAGAACATGAAATTTAGTATGGAGCCTATCTAAAACATTTCACTTAGATCTACATATAATCATAACTCTGTATAATAGTCTTCACTATCAGATGCTCATGAGCAAACTCTTTTTTTTAAAGAGAAAATCTGAAAATGAGGAAAGGTCAAAATCGATACATAAGTGAATAACTAAATTGCTCCTTAAGGACAATAAAATCATTTGGTAAGAGCCTAACTTCTTCAACCACTCTTTTCTCATTCTCTCTCTCTCTCTCTCTCTCTCTGGGTGTGGCTAGGCCTTAAACTCTAACCTTGTTATCTCTTATAGGTGATGATGGATGATGGAGACGAGAGTTGTAGTCCCCCATCACCCAAACTCAAAAATGAGGCCCATTCTTCTTACATCTCAGTCTGCTATATTAGATAAAGAGCTTAGTATGGCTCGTTTTTCTCCAGGTGTCCCTTGTTAGCACACCTTCACTAGATAGTTTGTAGTCTGATTTTGATCCAACAATGGACGATGTGGAAATCTCACTAGGTTTAACCTTTAAGGGATTTTTATTTTCTGGAGGTTTGCAAAGAGGGAAAAAAAGGGGTTCATGAATTCGGGTTAAACGACATTTTGGATGTGAAATGGTTGTTCAGATATTATGCACCTCCTTTTCAAGCCTCTTCTTTTTTATTATTTGGTTTTGGAGTTTCCTAATTTGCAAGTTGACAGAGATGAGTTTTGATATCGTGCATTAGATGTTGATGAGTGAAATTGCAACTTGTTGAACTAAAGGGCGAAAATTCTTCACGAGAAGAGTGCCACTCATTCAGGGCTTTAATCTGATTAAATGGAAAAAGTCGGACGAAGAGTTGCAAAATTTTGATGGTTGTCATGGGGTTTAGTTGGTATTTTGAAGGATGAACAGCCATGGTGGTGTTATCTCCAAGTAATAGCTATTCTACTTTGAGGTTTTTCTTCTAAAAAGCTTGTCACGACTATGGAAGAGGATTGAGAAAAAAAATAAAAAATCCATTTCTTGATTTCCTCCCTCTTGGAACCCAGAAGCAAGAACACAAGTATGAAATAAAAGGATCATTTTGAATACTTTATAAGTGGGGATGGTAGTGGTGGGTTAAACCCATATCCTGGCCCGCACATGCTTGATGTTAATTGGGCCAATAAATCAATGACTTGCACCCATGATAGGGCAAAAGTTTGTGACCTGAGGTGACTTGCAAGTTGGGACGGATCAGTAACAAAATTCCTTGGGCCGACTTGCATTATTTATAAATATTAATATACCAGAAGGGTTGACTTGCAATAACCAGAATTTTTCTTGCACATTTCAAAAACCAAAAGAAAAAAGAGAAAAATAAAAGAAACATTTAAATTCTCTTGTGCTAATAGTGATATTGACCTACCACGTGCTGCTTCGTCGAGGCAAGAAAAATATATCATAGGGTGAAAACTTGCCCCATTGCTATCCCTACTTATAAGTGACAAAGAGAACTAGAGAGAGAAATGACAATGAAAAGTACTAGTAGAAGGAGAAACTACTTAACATGTGAATTTAATGTACTTCTTGCTGAACAAGTTGTTATTATCTAGGAATTAACTGAGCAATTGGTAAATAGATTTATATAGTTTAGGTACTGATTGATATGATGAAATATAATTGTATTTTTCTTTTCATGCTTTAATATTATTGGAAACTCTCCTAGATATATTCTTCTACATTATGAGTAATCAATCACTTCAAAATTATCATGAACTCTTTCATGGTATCAAAGCATCAACCCTTTCATGCTTACATATTTGACCATTACTTGCCCTGAGACCGCACATGCGATGCACATCGTCTCTTAATTTATGGCCTCTTCTCGCACTAAGCACTATTTTGCACTTCTTCGAATTATTTGCCATCTTCGGAGCACCCTTCATCGTGGCCTCTTCCTCTCCTCCTCTTCCTCTCTTGCACTAACCGCCTATTCTGATGTTGATTGTAGTGAGGATGTGACGGATAGCAAGTCCATGACTGGCTTTCTTATTTTTTCTAGGTGATTCTCTTGTCTCATGGAATAGCAAGAAGCGGAACATTGTTTGTCGCTCTAGTGCTGAGTCAGAGTATCATGCGCCTACCGATACCACCATTGAAATTGTATGACTTGGTCATCTTCTTGACGATCTTGGTGTTCGAATTCGCAATCACAACACACTATTTTGGAATAATCACAGTGTTTTCCATATTTCTCACAATGATGAGTTCCATAATCGGACCCAGCACATTGAGCTTGATTGTCACCTTGTTTGACATCATTATCTTAGTGGCACTATTACTCTTTCCTGCATATCTTCTAAGCTACAACTTGTTGATCTATTAACGAGATCTCATTTTGCAGCTCGGTTTACCTCTATATCTTCCAAACTTCAATTATTGTCAACACTTAAAGTTTAAGGGGGATCTTACATAGATTGCTATTATTTAGGAATTTATCAAGCAAACTTTTAGACAAATTTCTATAGTGTAGGTCTTGATTGATATGTTAGAATGTAATTGCATTTTCCTTTTCATGCTTTAATTATTTTTGACAACTCTACTGCACATATTGTTCTACATTATGAGTAATGAATCACTTCAGAATTATCATGAACTCTTTCACTTTTTCACGGGTAATTCTATCATTTGTAATAAAATTTTGAGTTTTTTTTCAAAAGTGCCATTACATTTTGATATATTTGCAAAAAAGTGCAACATTTTTTGAGTTTTGTAAATTTGCCATTATGTTTTCATGAACTTTGCAAAATTGCCATTTTGCTAATTTTTCATCCTCCTTCCCTAATAGTTTTTTCAAAAGTCCAATATTATCCTTCTCAGTTTTTCTCTCTCAATACATTCTAACAAACTTGCTACCTCATCGATGTAGACGTGCTTAAGTTGCCAACTTTGGCTACTAAGTTCAATGACATTTCGATGAAAAGTTTTGGTAAAACTTGGTATCTAATACAATACAATAACACAGAATCTAATGGTATGGTTGGATTTCAACAAAAACCCACCAAGAGTGAGATATTCAATTGCAAACATACCATGTTTACCAACCTACAAAACAGTACATGCTAAGCTTCTTTAATGAAATTCAACAATTTAAACTTCAATTCCTCACTAAAGTTGACATACAACTCTTCCTAACATAATTAATGCTTTGGATCAATAAAAAAAAGCAATAAATTAAAAATTTTCAAGTTTAAAATATAAGCAAAATACTGTTATTGATCACGCAAACAGCAACAAGCATCATAATTTAAGTTCTTCATTCAATGTCTTTTTGAATGAAAATTGGAAATATAGGACCTGGGTCTTCTTCTTCTCAATGTCTTCTATCTAGCATGATCAATTTCAGAGATTTTTATTAATTAACGAAGTGTAAAATTATGCACAAAGTTCTCCTATTCATCAGCTATTATAACGTATTAATAGAGAAAAATAGAGAAAGATAATATCAGAATTTTAAAAAAACTAATAGGGAAGGAGGATAGAAAACTAAAAGAGTGGAAATTTTGTAGAGCTCCTGAAAACTTAATGGCAATTTTGCAAAACTCAAAAAAAGCTGGACTTTTTGTTAGTGTCAAAACTTAATAGCATTTTTGCAAAAATTTCTAAAATTTTTAATAAAAATAAATTTACCTAACCTGAAAGCCCATAGATTTGAAATGGAAATAGGATGAAAAGAAGAAGAAAGAGTTATTAGAGCCTCTAGGAGAGAAACTAGGTCACTGATATGAGTATCGATCTCCAAAGAACATTTAACTCCACTGCTAGTCTATTTCTCTTTCCCATTCAATGTAAGAGACAAGGGTTTGAAAAATGTATAGTTTGTTTCTGGTAAACCGTCAACTTAATCCCACAGTTGCTACTTGGTGACATACAGATGGCGTGATAGATGCTAGGCGACTCATTTAAAATTCTATGGTACTTTTACTTTAGGCTGCCCCTTTTTAAAATTTGAACCGGTCACCTTAAGGGTCTTGTCATTAGATGAACCTGTCTAAATAATCATATTTGGATGATCTTACCATTTTTTTTCTTCTAGCTGTTTTCAGCTCTATAATAAAAGGTTGGTTTTTTCTGGCTGTTTTCACTTCTAAAATAAAAGGTAGTCAAATTGATGGTGCCCAGGACAACTCAGGAAAATCAATGTTGGTTGGTAAGACGGTTAAGATGAATGCTTCGTATCATTTTAAAAGATGTCCCTATTTATTCACATACAAAACAATCCCCAAACAATGCTGTAAGCAATGTCATTTCCCCTTACTGAAGTCACGGTAGTGACATATGTATCCCTTGTTTTTCTAGGCCTTGGTTATGCATATATGCCCTTCATTAAGCAAGACCTTAGATATTTGTAATATAAGAAGATCTTCGCGTGGTTGGATAAATGAAAAAAAAACTCTACGAAGAATGTTGGGAATAGTTCGTCAAGAAGATTGCATTTACACAATGGTGCGAAATGTCTTATGTTTTTCTCTCAACGCAGTCGACGGGACTGCATTTTCTATCGTAACTTGTCATCATCAGATCTGATGTTTTAGAGAAATGCCTTCCATTTTATTTACAAATATGAATTTCCCAATCAGCAAGACGTCGGGGTTGTTTTATGGGGTATTAACATTTGAGTACCACACAATCTACAGCTATTTATAGAGCAAATAACAAATATAGATTCTCATCAGAAACAACATTTGCCCAAGGAGATACGAGCAAAGTGATGATACAACATAATTTATTTATATCATACAAAATTTTGAAGAAATACATATTAGTTCATACTTGCATGTTATCCCGTAATGAAGTCCAAGTCAATCACAAGTCCAGCGATTTCACAAGCACCATCCTGGAAGTTGATGCCAGGTCGATTGCATGAATCAATAGCCTTTGCTCTGGTTGAGTCCATTACCTTGGCTCTTGGATGAGTTCTTGTCCGAGTCTGAGCTTTTAAACATTGCAAAAGTTCACATTTCACTAGGATGCAAACCGTGGTAACTGATAGTAAGAAGGCTCCCCCAAAAACTATTATAAGGATCGTTGCTTCTTCACCACAAACTTAAACTTGTGCCCTCTTTTCAGAGTTGCATTTAATTTCTGTAGGGAAGCCACGCAACTTACAATATTTTTTTTCATCATAGAAGGTGCATCACTTTTAGTTCTAGATGAGCTTTGCATCTGTGCCAGAAATGTTGGGTTCTTATTCATTTCTTTTGCAAGTTTGCGTCTGTCCTCTTTGCAGACTCATTTGATACACGTACAAGTTCCTTGATGGCTCCACTTGAAATGAAATATTGGACAGTCCTCTGCAAAAACAAGGCATCCTCTTTATCATATCTTCCATCCCCTCTGACAACAATAAACACATGCAAATCCAGATGTGATGCATGACATGATAATATGAAAGCATGTTGTAGATTAAGAGGGAGGAGTCAACAGGTTGAATATGTATCTTATTTCAAGTTTGTGATTGTATTATTGGATGAGATCCTGATATTTTTCGAGAGCAGTGAGGAACACAGAAAGCACTTGTGGATTGTATTAGGCACACTTCGAGAACATTAGCTTTATGCCAAGTTCGACAAGTACAACTTCTGGTTGGAGAAAGTTAACTTCCTAGGTCACATTATCTATAAGAATAGTGCTACTGTGGACCCAACAAAGATAGAGGCAGTAAAGAAGTGAGAAGCACCGAAGATAGTATTTGGGATGGGACTTGCAAGATACTACTGTAGATTTATAGATGGTTTCTCATAGATTGCCTTGCCTTTAACTAGGTTGACTCTAAAGGATGTCATATTTATTTGAGATGGTGCTTGTGAGGAGAGTTTCCAGCAATCGAAGTGGAGGCTGACCACTGGTCTAGTGCTTATTGTTCCAGCTGGCAATGGAGGATTTGTATTATACAGTGATGCCTCAAAAATATTTTCTTATAGTAGGACCTGAATATGAGGCAGTGGAGATGGACGGAGTACTTGAAGGATTACAACTTTATTATTCAGTAGCATACAGGGAATGCCAATGTTATGACCGATACATTGAGTCAAAAGACTCAAGGGATGTGTGTCACTATCTTATTTAGGAGATGGAGACTACTCTTGGAGGTGACTGGTTATAGACCAAAGATTCAGCAGAATAGGGTCTTTATGGCTAATCTATCATATAGATCCATAGTGATTGAGAGTCCTTTAGGCACAGAAGGATGATTTTGAGACACAACCACTTGTAGAGAGAGCAGGCTTCATCTAAGAAAAATGGTAGTGTGAGATTTCTGGGGAGATTAATTGTGTCATTAGATCAGGAGTTGAGACTTAAGATATTCACTAAGGCTCACTAGTCACAGTATACTATTCATTTAGGTGGGACAAAGATATATCAAGACCTAAAGGTTGCTTTGGTGAAATAGCATGAAGAGAGATGTGGAGTTTGTTGGTAGATGCCTTACTTGTCTGCCAATTAAGGCTAAAGCATCAGAGACCTACAAGACTACTACAGCCTCTTGAGCTTCTTGAGTGAAAGCGGGATCCTGTTACTATAGACTACATAGTAGGACTACCCTGGACAAAGAGTGGTTGTGACATGATTTGGGTGATGTTGACTATTTGATGAAATCAATGCACTTCCACCCCATTAGACAGAATCAGTTGACTGATAATCTGGCTTGACTTCATATCAAAGTCTGCATAGAGTGCTACTAACGATTATTTTAAACAAAGACACGGTTCACCTCCCAGTTTTGGAAGAGTGTTCAAGAATCCTTGCGATCAATGGCGAGGTTTAGTACTGCCATTCATCCAGAGATTGATGGTCAATGGGAGCAGCGATTAAGACTCCAAAAGACATGCCGCGAGCTTATGCGATTGATTAGAGAGGTAGCTGGGATGAAAGTCTACCTCAAAATGAGTTTGCCTACAATAACAACTTCCATTCGAGTATAGACTCTTGAATGGAACTGGGATGAGGGTTCAAGGGTCCAAAACACATAGTCCAAAACAGTAAGATGGTGATCTATAAGTTAATTCAAGGGTCCAAAACACATAGTCCCAGATTTTAGGAATCTGATCATAAAACCTATATCAATGGGTAGAGCATGAAAATGCCAATTTCAATAATCATGCAAAGTGGGCTCTATTTCAACGTCAATTTAACTTAAAAATAAGATAGAAAATGGTATTTAAAAAAAAAACCCTAGAAGGGTTAGAATGGTTTCCAAAATAAATTAGATAGATATTAGAAATCTATAGAAGGAATTAGAGTTAGATTAAAACACTTTAGAAACTTGGAAACTATAAGGAAGTTAGGAAGACCAATTAGAAACAATTCTAATTTCACTTATTAGAAGGAAAACTAGAGATCTTACTAGCTCAAATAGGAGATCTTAAAGAAGCTCCTAAAATAAGAGAAAAACATGAAGATTAAAGGGAGGAAAAATGTAGGAGGGTCTTGCATGAAACCTAGGGAAGGAGGGAGGGAGAGAAGGAAGGAAAAAGGAAAAAGGAAGAAGGAAGAAGAAAGAAGAGAGAAGAGAGAAAACAATAGGGAAGCCTCAATCTTATGGTAGGTAGATTTGATCATTCACCCTCACTTTCAAAAGATGAAAAACTAGTTTTCTCTATGCATTTTTTATTGTGGAAAACTATGATTCTCTCATTATTAAATAATGAGATTTTCATCCTATATGCTATGATGTTTTATATGAACCATAATCTGTATTTTTCTTTGATTATAACATGCATCTAGGCTTGTTTTTGCTGAGAATTATTGTATGGAAATATAGAATTGACATTGATAGTTAAAGTGTTTATTTATGATTTGAATAGATGATTATGGTTAAAATTTATGCATATTTGATTGAAGATTGATGCATATTGTTTTGCCTAGTGATTATATAGAATATTTATAATAAATGAGTGGATTTTTTTCACCAAAAAGTCATGTAATCTAAGGAAATCTATGGATGGCTTGGATCGCAGCTCATGTCCAATCAAACAGATCTTGATGAGATCAACGATGGGAGACCACAGTTTGATCTAAATCATCACAGGGGTGGTCAAAACATTCAAAACACCCTTTGATCAAGGAAGTGGATGGTGCACCTAAACCGATCCAAATTGCCCTTTGATTCGACAGTTAGATTGGACCATGATCGATTGGGTCTGAGCGATCTAATTGTGGTGCGGTCGCATATCTACTTGATTAACATATATGACCGTTTGGCCTATAGATCCATGCTTGTAGATCATTAGAAATCATGATTCAAATATAAGATTTAAAGATTAACGGTTAAGATCGTACACATGAGTCCTCGATTAATGATCCAATTTTGGATGGATCAACCATAGATCTCTGGTTTGATCAGTCCAAGATGGTGTAATCTTATCTGATCGGCCAATCAATTGACAACCTGATCATGGTCAGATCGCTTGATCCTTTGGCTCTTATATAATTTATTAAGTATTCTAAAATACTTGTACTTCAAAATTTGAAAATTAATGAAGAATCTAGGGTTGTTGAACAACTTAAGATGAACAGTCAACTTATAGTGATCTAAAGCAATTAACCAAAATCCAATAATTGGATCACAATTGATCTATGAACATATTGGATGAACATACATTAGATCGATCATAATATATATATATATATATATATATATATAAGGAATGTATTTGATATGGATCTTAAGTATGACCAACGATCAGATTAAAAAACAATCCCAACTGTTGTATCATGCATCACTCAGGAAAATACTGAATTCTTGGAATTTGACCTCTAGATTGAGGTCAGAACTCGATGAGAACTTGATTAAGGACTAGTAAAGGTCAAATGATTTATTATGACCTGAAATATTAGAAAATCAACCATAGAAGTTATGGTTTAACTTAAATCAAGATCAGATGCAAAAATCAATGTGAGGATCAAGTATTGAATATCAATAAGGATGTACTTCTGTTTTGATACTATTTTGATATATTCTGAGCATGAGGTGTTATTTATGAACCAGATAATGAGTTTCCTTTGATAAATTAATATGTAATAATATTCATTACTTTGATATTATTCATAATTTGATTTGAGATATCATTGTAATTTCGATGAGAAGCAGCCAAAAACCTAAGGTAGCTAGTGCTAGGGGGTTGTACAAGTTTGGCTACTCGGCCTCCAACCACTTGAAGGTGGCATGATATCCACTGTTCCACAAATAGGGCATATTCTAGGATAGTAGTTGGAAACTTACAAAGCCCTTTCTAAGACTGGCTATAGCTTTTGTAAGAATGTGATCGAAGTCTAACCATGATATTGGAAAGCACATGATGTAGTGATTTGGTCGTGAACATGGCATGTCTCACATATTTATTATATTAGAGTTGATACTATGTATGAACCCAGTGTATGCTCCAGTGATTTTACCATAATGAGTTTATGGAGTGGTTGAGATCCATATGAGTCATAGATGAGATGAATTTGGTATGCTTATACTTTTGATTTAATATAGTGATTTGATGATATGAGATATTCATATACTTATTTATTTATATGCTAATGATACAATTGGTTATATAATGTTAAGTTGACATTATGTTATATCATGTTACATGCATGATTGCATGCGGCATGAGAATGATTCAGTTAAGAAGTCATAGTTTTATTGACCTAATATAACAATTTCAAAGTATATGTATGCTGGTTGCCACATTTTTGAGTGATTTAGGTTTATGTACTAGGTATTTGTAACAATAGTCAACCTACAATATTTTACATATCCTTGAGTAAAGGGTAAGGTCGAGGAGTGAACTAGCATTTTTAAGACAAGGATTTGGAAAAAGTGAGAAGATGTCTCACTTAGATTTTCCTTTTGATTTCAGACTCTTATTCATTTTGTACTCATGGTGAATTGTAGCACATTTGTGATAGATAATTATGTTTAAGTTATGGTACATGTGATTGTGACAGAGTGACCTTAGGTTATGTTTTCATCATTTATGATTGTGTGCATAGAGTCCAGACATGGGGCAGGTTTTACTTATGACTTTTACATGTGAATTATATATATTAGGCCATCAATGTTTTTGCATGGACATTGATTATTCACATTCTTCTTATTTAAATAAAATAAAATAAAATAAAATTTACTCATGATTTCATCCAATAATTTCAATGGGATCAATCCCAACCTATGATTTTGAACTTGTACAATATTTCCAAGTATATCGTGTTTAAAACCCTGAGTCATCACAGCTACATTTATCTTCATCCCAGTTCCATTCAAGAGTGCTTGGTTTCGTTGGGTACAAAATTAAAACAAAGAGCAAACTGGGGTTTCAGATAGCATACTCTACCAGCATTTGGTTCTTCTCCAAAAACTTAAAAATAGAGATTAAACAAACAGTCAACAAAAAAAAGGAAAATAGAGATTCAACGGTCGAGAAAATCTTGAGTTTGACGTGGAACTAATTTGACTCATGCCAACCATCAATATCGTAACCTGACGAAGAAGGGATGAGGGATTCGAGAGGATAACAAATGCAAGGAGAGTTATCCATCACAATGACAATTCAAGATATCATATAGCCGTTAATTTATACAATTTCTGTACCTCAAAATTCTAATGAAAATGACAAAAAACTCAGAACACGGTATCTTTCAGTGTTACTATCTCGGAAAGAAAACAGAAGGCATCCAAAAATAGGCATTTGCTGAAATACTGTAACCATCAAGGCGTAGGATCAATTCTACATAGAGGAGAAACTGTTGTTTTTAACAAATATGCTATATGCAGGACACAAAAGACGATACCTCACCTTCTTTTAAATTTCATTTCCAACTGTGCAACTTTCGCATGGAGCAGATCATTTTGATTCTTTCCAACAGTCAATGCGTTCATCGTGCTTTTGATTTCTGATTGGAAACTGATTTTCTGTTTCGCCAATAACTATGAGCAAGAAGCTAGAATCAGCATCAAAGAATACCTACTAGATCAACACCTTGTAATCAAGTTATCAAATTTGTCTTGGTTAGGATATCATCAATCCACAGACTGCATGATTGGAGGAAGATATGTAAAAGAGTCAAGTAGTATGTTCTAGTGCAGAATAAATTTCATCAAAAACGAACACCCGCTTGCACAAGAAGTTCACAAAGAGAGAGAATACATCAACAGAGATAAAACTTTTCCCCTCACAGCATCAAACTTCAGAACACGATTTAGCGCTATGAGCTTTGCTGCTAACCATAAATGCCACGATTTAATTCTATGAAAATGCACCACTGAGTTGCTCCTATGGTGAGTGCTCCCTAAGCCTCGCTGGAGTGACTTTGATAAACTTGGACAAATGTCAGATGTTTGACTAACAATGCGGTGTGATTGGTGTGAATCTTTGGTACACCCCTTTTATATTTGGCTTCGGGATTGCACTAAAGTGCCCAAATCAAAATCGAAAGTATACTAACAAGTAGCATGGATTTACCGTTCTCGATAGTCCAAACAAATGCATACCCCTTGGTGCCAAATTGTGGAATCCCGATAAATCAATTGATGATGTCAAAAGCATTTCTATGCCAAATTTACATGTAAGTGTGCACAATTCTCTTAGAGAATCAAATCAAAATCAAGATACTAAAACAGAAGGGTTTCATAATCATTAAACAGCATCATATTTATTTATTAAAACAGAAGGGTTTCATAACCATTAAACAGCATCATATTTATTTATTAAATCAAATTGTACGTACAAAGCTTTGAGTCAAAATCCATTCCAAGCATTATCAAACAGAAATCATACGTCAATTATAAAGTCGTAGTTCAAACCATGATTTCCAAAGATTCGAGGGTTCTAAGTGAGTCCTCCATCCCAGTCATAAACATAATCGATAAGTTATAACACTACATAATGCATTGGATAATGTAATTATTGTTTGCCATACTCATTGTGCTAAATTCATTGGTTGTGACTCGGTGTACAATATTTTACAAACATCATTCATTACACTATGTATCGTGTTTAGTTCAATATCCACATATTTGAAGCTATATGATTTCATGTGTTTAATTTCTACCAAGAATCCATATATTAATCAATATTTAATGCTTATATACCAGGTCACTATTAGGTGTGAAATACCTATATGTCTGGCCATTAAGAGACTACTCAGTTCACATATCTCTAATCAAGGTTAGAATGATTAGTATTACGTACCTAATCAATACTAGGCTGATTGGTATTATGCACTCGTCAATGCTAATTTACTGGGTGCCATGCTGCTGACCACTTCTACGTGATTTAGTTGTTGTTGTTATATGCACTTGATCATATCCTAGTTACATGACATCATACATCTAAGTAATGCTACATTGCTTATCACCATGCCTCCAATAATAGTTTAGTTATTTAGCATCATGTAACTGATCCCAGCCAAGTTTCTTATCGTCATACACTTGGCTAGTGTTAAGCTGCTTCATGTCATATGTCTGGTCACTACTAAGCTACTCAGTACCATGTTCCTTGCACCTATACTGATGCGTCTACATCTTTGCTGGTCCAACAACACATGCCTAGTGCAGTGCTATGATCGTAGCATCATACACCTGAGGTTCACTAGGGTATGGTGTGGCTGCATGTCCAATACATCATGCACCTAGTGCATAATACGCGAGTGACCAATCTTTATTACACCCTTTATATATATGAAGTATATGAAACTATAAATAAGTGTTGGAACCAATGAAATTTTATGTTAATCGTGACATAATATACATGTAGTAAATAGTACAAGAGTTTATCAAATGGAACTTTTTTTCTTTTCTTTTTTGCGTGCATTCATCTTTAGTTCTAGATTTAACTAAGTACGAAACAAGGATTGGATGTCATGGCAATTTGATCCATCATATGTATATTGTACCACATGATCATGATTTGGATTACTATATAGGTTTAAGTTTTGATATATTGTTCATGTAGGCATTGAAATAATATATTTTCAACACCATGTGTGTCTAAACTTGTAAGAATCCATCCAATAATTTTACTAGTGAACAACCACATGCTAATACAAAATGTATAGACATTCAAATTAGATCATCCAAATATTGATCTAAAACACCCAAATAGGTCATGATATGTAAGTTTATAACCTGTACATACAGTTTTTGGATTTTCTTGAATTTTTTTTTTTTTTTTTTGAGGTAGAGTTCCCTTACTGTGATGAGAACTAAATTTTTAGGACTTAGTAATTCTACTATTTGCTCATCTTAATAGAAGTGCATATAGCTAGTTTTGCATATTACTCATGTGTTGAAGTATTTTATGAAAGTTAATTCTCTAAAAATATTTACACATAGCACATGGTCAAGACTAATAGAGAGGTATGACTTAGAGACCTTGAGGAAAATCAGTGGAGACCTTTAGCCCTGTTAGTTTTAGAGACTAACTTCTGTTAAAGAGTTATAAGAAGTTCCATAATTTCTTTAGGGCATAAGATTTAGTGTGATCCTATTATTCGTGTTTTGGTTAACTATCGAAACAAATAGGAGTAATAGCTTTCTTTCCAGAAAATTTATTGAATCTAATAAGCTTTACAAAACCTAGGGAATGATATAGGTCATCCTTATTTAGCTCAGAGACATAGAAGCTAACTACTGTATTATATCACTAGTTAACCCCTTGAGCTTATTATTAAGCTTTTTCTTTCTTAAACCCCACTTACCCTTAAACTAAAAAAACTAAGAAATAAGCATTTGTTACCCATTTTCAAAAGAGTAGATTAGTAGAAAATTTCAAAAAGGATAAAAAGTTAAAGAAGTGAAAAACACCAGAAGTCTTTCTTTCAAATAAGTAAAAAGAAAAAAGAAAAAAAGTGAAAAAGTGAAAAGAAAGAAATATTAGACTAAAGGAGAAAAGTTGAAAGAAAAAGACAAGAGAACAAAAAATATTCACTTCTGTCAAAGAAATTGTCCAACAATCAAAAAGAAGATCTCTGCTCAATTTTGACCCTTTGAAATCCTTATATACTTCTTTTCCGAACCTATCCTAAGCCTACATTTCATCCCAATTAAAGACTTGTGGATCTTATGTGGAACATAGCTTTAAAGATGATATAAAAATAAGGAATTAAGGTAAACTACACCTATTATTCTTGGTGATAACATTAACTCTTAGGGATCACTCTCCTTTGTCTCTCTAGCACTTAAAAATTTATGTGAACCATGAACCTTTTGGATCTAGCCACATAATGAGAGAAATATGTTCAACCCCTTATCTAAGAGCTTCACTTTTTAGAGTATACCCATGAGGATTTGAGGTCAAAACATATTTTCAATGAAATTTAAGCTTATCTAATTGATGACTTATGTGGCTGTACACACTCATGCACTCCGAGAAATAACTAGAAGAAATGTCTTAAGTATGTGTATAATTTGTAGAATTGTTAGTCATTTCCATTAAGTTGTAAAAAACTAGTAGAATGCTAATGAATGAGGATTCTCTAAGATTAAATTGAGGACTTAACCTTAAAAAAATTTGTAGGTATATTGACTATAAACCTTCATGAGGCCTAACTCATCCACTAGGGATAGCCAAGGGGTTCAAGGGCTTGTTGCATGTGCTAAATGCAATCATGAGTACCTCACTTTGTATTAGTTTTTGTAAAATGATTTTTTGCATATTCTGCTCGAGACTAGCAAATGATCGTTGGGGGGTGTGATAAGTGTTTAATTTTGCCTAAAATTCACCCAATTAGGGTCTTTAACCAAAATTCATATGCATTTTCAACCTCAGAATCCAAAAGTTTGATATTTTGCAAGTTCAAAGGCTAATCCAAAAGTAAGTATATGAATGATCGTATTTTTCTCAAATTTAATTATAGTTTTAACTTTTTGTAGGAAGTAAGATGATGATCCAACAGCTGATACCGATCAAGAAGAAAATGGAAGATCAAGATCAAAAGATCGAGTCAAGACCTAAAAATCATCAATCCAAAATAAGATCTAAGGTTAATATCACCTTTAGCTCAAGTAATGGATGCAATCAAAGGAGTCAAAGGTTGACATAGTGGGCCTATACACAAATCATGCAAAGTCTACCACTTTGCATGGGTTTCACTCAATCCACTTAGCCATGAACAAGAGGACAAGCTAAGGAGCCAAGCCAACCACTAAAGCCAATGATTTGAGTGATCAAGCTAAGCCAAAAAAGCCACCAAATCCACACAAGCCAATTAAGCCAAATGCCACATGGAGTCATACAATTGGAGGAGAATTCAAGAAATGGTCCACTTTCTAAATTTGGACTTTTAAGGTTTTTTTAGAAGATTTGAGAGAATTATTTAAAAGGTAAGATGACTATGCATTGATGGACCCATTAAGAGAGAAACCTTACTTGCCAATTCCATCTTTCACTCTATTTTGATTGAAATTGACCTAAGGTTACAAGTTAAAGGAGGGAGGCACTTCCATGGAGAAAGATGGTCCCCCCTTTCCTAATTGATGATTAAATGAGAAACTTTAGATCTACTTCGATTCAATTAACTTCAAGATCCTAGATCTTTCTACATCTTTTCTAAACCTTATTCCTCACCTATTCCCTAACTTTTTGTCAACCAAACATCACAAAATTAGAGAGAGAAAAAAAAAAAAAAAAACTCCACTTTCCATTCAAGGAAAAAGATGCCTACCCTTTGTTCAAAATTAGAAACCAACACTCTTATGTCTCTTCTATCATCTTCCCACCTCTCTTTCTTATATCATCTAGCTTATATCATCTCCACATAACCTTCCTCATTCAATACCCTAACCCTAGGGCCACTTTCCTCATGTTTTCACCCTTCCCAAGTTAGGAAGCTACTCATCTATATATAGCTCCATGTTCCATATGAATTTTCCAAGTAAAGGTTAAGAGACATAACCTTGAATTCTAGCTTTCCTTTGGTGCTTAAGTTGTTGTTATATTTTGGAACTTTTTTGGTGCTTTTCTTCTCTTAGTTTGCTAGATATTCTCTTGGTTGGTTGCTCTCCAATTCAAGTTAGTAAGTTGTTTAATTCCCATTAGTTTCCTTGCTTTAGTTTAGTTCTTAATTTGCTATCTTTTTCACCCATTTTTTCCATCTTTCTTGCTCTCTCTTCTTCACTACATTCCATCAGTTTTTCTTTATCATTCAATCAAGATTCAAGTTATTTATTTTCTGGTAGTGACGACCAAGAGAAAAGCTAACTTAAATTCTTGATTTATGCTCTTGAAATTCACATTTTTTTCATGATTTTTTTCCTTAGTTTTAGGTTATTTTTCCTTACCTAGTTCACCCACTTAGCCTTTATTTCTCTCAAATCCCTTCATGGGTTTTCTTTGCATGTCATTATAATTTAGAGTGAGAGCATTAAATTGCATTGTTGGTGTTGTTTAGATAGGATTTTAGGTTTTAGAAAAGTGCATAAATTTCAAAATTTATAGATATTTTATATGCATAAATTTGATGTAAATTGGACATGACTCAATAAAGTTCTTTGAGAATTCTTGACATGAATTATTTATTTCATCAAAATACTTGAGATCTGGTTGTTTTCTTGCCTAAAAGTTATGGTTTCAATGGCTTTCTAATGCAAAATTTATGACTGTTATTAAGTATCAAAATCTGGAAATTAATTTTTCCTTAACTTTGTGTTTTAATTCTAGCCATCAAAACATATCATTTTCCTAAATCCTTAGGTATCCATTTAGATTTTAATGTTATTTATTAGATCTTATAGTTAGATTGCATAGTAACTCACTGTAGGTGTATTAAATTTTACCATCTTTAGGGCTCCAGAATCATGCACATGGTCCAAAAACCATGTGCATGGTTCTAAATCCCATTCCTTTTAGATTCTTGATTAATTTAGTTGTTTAATCTTATTTTAGAAGTTGTTAATTAGTTGTTTGCATATTGCTATAAGTTTAGAAAGTTTCCTTGTTGTATTGTAGAAAGTTTCCTTTTTAGTAAGTTTAAGGTTAGGTAAGTTTTAGTTTAGGAAATTTTTAGTTTAGGAAAGTTTCTAATTTAATAATTTTCTTAAGTTTCATTGCTTAGTTTGAATCTTTCTAAATTGTTGTAGTTTTATTTAGTGAATTGCATGTTACTTAAGTAAGTTTCCATTCTAATTTCTTAGTTTTAATTTAGGCAAGTTTCTTTTACTTTTAGTTTCTAATTATATGCATGTTTCTAATTTCATGTTACTTTAGATTCCTAATTTAATCACAACTCTCCTTCTTTGGTTGAACTTAGTTAATTTGAATAAAATCCAATCCATTACAAATCTATGAGATTCCTCATGGGATCGACCTCGCTTAAATGAATTTATTGCATTGATTTGTGCGCTTATGAGTTATTTTAAAGTTACATCAAGTTTTTGGCAAAAACTTGTTATGATTTTAAGTTAAAACTCACAAGCACATGAATCAAATGTAGTAATCCACACAAGGAGGTCAATCCCATGATGAATTGAACAAATGTGATACTAGTGGTTCCTACTTAAATGATCTAACCTAGCCAAAATAAGGAGATCTTTTCCTAAACTAAAAATTAACACATGAACTATGCTAAAATTAAAACATGCTAAACTTAAAAACTTTCCTAAAACACACTTTCTAAAAATAAAACCTTCCTAAATTAAGAACTTTCCTAAATGAAAACTTTCTAAGAATGAAATTTAACAATTTTCCTAAATCATGCAAGTCTAAGAAAACTAAGCAACAAATTCATTACTTTCCTAAATTAAACTTTCTAAACATGAAATTTAGCAACTACGACAAAGTCAATTACTTTCCTAAATTAAGAATTAGAAACTAAATAAGATGCAAACTAGTAAATAATAGAATTTAAACTAAATAATAACTAAATAATAAAAGTAATAACTAATCAAGCAAAGAAAGTAGAACTACCCAAGTATCATGCTTATGACCATGAAATGCTTTGCATGATTCATGGGGTAGGAATGGATCTACTTAACTACTTTAAAGACCTAGAACATGCAATCTAACTCAAGTATCAACTAAACAATCTAATAATCTAATTGGGTTCTTGAAAAATCAAGTAAACATGAAGTGTATCGTGCTGGAAATTAAACATAACAATCCATAAAGAAAATTTCCAGCAGCATACTCTTTTGATCATTTGCTTAGTGGAATGTGGAAAACATGGAATTAAGCAATGCTAATGCAAGCATACATTCAAGAATTAAGATCATTAACTATTGGACACAAGTATGAATTGAAAACTTTGACTTAACTTCATTGAAGTACTTTAAAATTCATCAACATAATGCCCACAACACATGTAATCCAAATCTGAAAATTATATCCTATTACAATGAATGCTACTCTATCTTAATCAACCCAAAACTACAAGCTAAACCTTCTTCAATATTCCAGCATCAATCATGAATAAGAATGCATTGAAATTAAGAGAAAATCCACTAGAAACTAAAGGCAAAGCTTGATCAACACTAAGGAAGGCAAGAAGGGATTTCAATAGAATCAAAGGATATCTAAAGGCAATTAAAAGCAAGGAAGAAGAAAAGATTTACGGTAAATTTCCTTTGGCTATCACTTCAAGGAAAAACAACCTTGGATCTTGATCGACAATTAAAGAAGAACTAAGGGAATGGAAAAGTGTTCACCTAGCACAATGAAAATTTAAGAACAATAAAGAGAAGAAGATCTAAAAAGAGAACCAACTAACCTTTGAAGGAAAAAGCAAAGGACAAGACCTAGGAGTGGAGCACACTTGGGGAAGAGTAACCCACCTTGGAGAGGATAGCAACCACCCAAAGGAGAAAACAGGAGGTGCTAGGAGGTAAGGGAAAGGGGTAAAGAAGAGGAGGTCTCCTCCCCTGGAATAGGCGTCCTTTTCTTGCTCTAAAAGTTCATCCCTTTTCTCTCTTCCTAGGTTCTTATATAGTTTGCTTCCTAAAATTTCTAGGGTGACCTAAGGTAAAGGTATGGTAGGGATGAACAATAAAGAGAATTGGATGGCTAGGATGAAGTGGCTAGCTATGGCTTTGGGCTGCTTTTGAAATGCATTAAGGTAGGAGATGCCATTTTTTTAGGAGAAGGTGTCTCCTGCTTGCAAAAGTCGTTGGAGCCCCTGAGAGAGAGAGAGAGAGAGAGAGAGAGAGAGAGAGAGAGAGAGAGAGAGAGAGAGAGAGAGAGAGAGAGAGTAATAAGAAAAGATAAGAAAGAGAGGTGAGATGGAAAAAGAAAGAAGAAGAAGCGGAAAAATACTAAAATTGAAGAGGTATTTTCCTATTTGTCCACATGCTACCTTATCCTAATAGATTTTCCTTCAAATATCTTCAAAATATCCCCATAAATCCCAATGATAATTCTTTGGATTCTCTTCCAATCATGGCCTTCCATGTAGCTTGGCTTATGTGACTTTAATGGCTAACTTTGAGAGTTCCATTGGCTTGGCTTCATAGATGGGCTTCTTAACTTAGCTTGATAGCTCAAATCCTTGGCTTTGGTGGTTAGCTTGGCTCCTTAGCTTCTCCTCTTGTTCATGACTTGAATATGGCTAAGTGGCTTAAGTGAAACCAATGCAAAGGTAGTGGACTTTGCATGAGTTGTACATGGGCCCACTTTGGCTAGCTTTGGCTCCTCTAATTGCATCAATTGCTTACCCTAAAGATGATCTTGACTTTGAATTGATGATTTTAGGTCTTCAATCAATATTTTGATCTTCATCTTCCATTTCCTTCTCGATCAATCTCGCCCATCGAATCATCATCTCGCTTCCTACAAAAAGTTAAAAACTCTCATTAAATCCTAAAAAAATATGTTCATTCATGTACTTACTTTAGATTATCTTCTAAACCTACAAAATATCAAACTTTTGGATTCTTAGGTTGAAAATGCATGTGTTACGAAATTTGGTTAAAAATTCTAATTTACCCCTGTAGGTTATAACACGTGGGTAACTACTTGGGTGATTTTTATGCACAATTGAAAACTTATCATGACCAACAAGTCTTGCTTTAAAAAGAAATTTAATTTTAAAGACATCAACATAGTTGCACACTTTATGTAACAACCCTCATTTATGAACTCTTTAACATGCAATTATATTTCACTTATGATTGGAATAAAGTAAGGAGCTGAATTTTAATTAAATTTTATTTTGTGAAATTACAAAGACACTAAGAATACTAAAATCGAAGTTTGAATGAAGAAGTTATAACATTTGAATATGGAGGGCATTTTAGAAAAATAAGATTTGAAAAAAGAGAGAAGAAGAAATGCCTAAAATAGAGGGGTCATTTTTTTTTTTATAATGATAACCCCTCCTTTAAGCCGAAACCTAACAGACACTGTCTGTCTTTTTCTTTCTTGCCCCTCTTCCCCATTGCTGGCCACCGAGCTCCATCGCCATTTGAGATTAAGATGTTAGAGTCTGAGTGCGTGCACCTCCTCTTATTCCTGTCTCCTCCCCCTCTAATTAGATTAGTGCAAACGTTGTGGTCTCCTCTATCTTCCCTTCCCATTTGCCCCTCCAATCAAATCACCTACTCACAATAGTCATTGTACGTGCCTGACTAGCTTGCCAGCAATGCCAATACCCACCTCCTCATCCTTTCCTGTTTCCTTCCTTCCTAGAGCTCTGCATGAGCTGGCCACCCACTACAATTGCCTCGCGTCACTCGAGGCATCATTCTGCATAGTTTGAGTTCAACTTTTGATGACACTTTGCTCTCCTTCCCACTTTCTTCCATTATCCCTCTTCCTCCTCCCCTGCTCTCACTTTCCTTTTTTCTGTCACTAGCAACAGAACTTCAGCAATGGTGAATAGTCATATGGTACTCTGAGCAAAGGGGTAAAAAAGGCTTGGATTGGCGATCATAGCCATTCATCATGTTCCTCTAATGTCATGAGCAAAACTCCTCAAGAAGATCGATGATTGAAGTTGATCTAATGGAGATCCAAATGCAATAGCATCACACAGCCACAATCACATCTATTTGTGACCATCCAACCCTAATATGACACTCCTAATGATTGATCAGATGAGGATTAATGTGATTATAGGCAAGATCGTTACTGATCTTCTCTAATTTATTGCAAATCTCAATTTTGGCATAACACGCTCTATGGATAATTCTTAAAAAAAATTATGAATAATTAGACATAATTAATATCTCATAGTTTAAATCTAGTATCCTAAATTATCTAATAAACCAAATTAGACCTGTAATCTTAGATTAATGGTCGATTTACCACTTAGAGACTTGACATTGTAAACTATCAAATTCCTATTAGATACACATACTTTGAATATGTAAATCATATTTATTATGCTATAAAACTCAATCCAATGATTGGATCAACTAGAAACCTTAAATTTAAACACTAGTCACTATTAGGAGTGCATGAATCCTGGATCAACTGCCCAAGATTGGATTTGGTCATGGATTAAGAGTTTATGGCCATTAATCTATGAAGGTAACTTGCAACATCGTTAGTTAGAAATTCTAGGTGCTTAAGGAGAGATGTAGATAGCCAATCAATGATCAACTATGCGGATTTGGTAGTCCGGTGACCATTGATAACTTAATTAACATTCAATACTTAATGAAACATGATCAGTACTATAGATGTGCATTATCACGTTGCCCTATGATGATTAATGCAAAGGACTAACTTAGAGAAAATTATGGACCGTGGAAAGCTAAGAGAAGACCTAGATTGCACATGATGAAGATTTTTAATAGGAATGTGTGTATCTTATGCAAATTTGCTAGTTAAGGATGAATGCTTGAACAATCAATCTTAATGACTGATCAGTAAGTGGATTTGATGGTCATGAAGCTAGTGAAACAGATAATGTCACACCAAGTAGGTGGAATTAAGATTGCTATGTTTTTCAGTATATTAATTTTCTTTTATAATGAGTTTCATTAGAATATGTGATGAATGAAATTAAATATGTATGCTATGTTTTGAATGAAAATTTAAGTATTCTTGCAAAGATATATGTTATATACTAATTATCTTGTAAGGAAAGTCTATAAGATTGTTTGGTGCTACTCAGATATATGATTTCCCACAATTATGTGTGTATTTTCTGCAAATTTATTTCAAACAATATAAATAAAGCTTAATGATTTGTTTTGAGCATTTTACCATGAGATTTTATTGTGAAAGACTATTATCCATGTGATCAAGCATACAGTCAAAATTAGATGACTCGTGAGAGTTGGTTTGGCCCATTTACAGATTGCAATTCACAAATACAGTTAAAATTAGGTGACTCGTGAGAGTAGTCCTAGCTCATTTATATGTTTTGTTCTATTGATACAGTTAAAATCAAGTGACTCGCAAGAGTTGGTCCTACCCTGTGTACAAACTATGTTATACTGATATGGTTAAAATCAGGTGACTCGTAAGAATTGGTCTAGCCCATCTAAAGACTGTGGTCTAGGTGATCACAGATACACTTAAAATTAGACAAGTTGTGTAAGTTGGTCTGGCCCATGTATATTATGTCTTATATTGACATAATTAAAATCAAGCAACTTGCGAGAGTTGGTCCTATCCCATTTGTACATTTTCCTTTGTTGATACTGTTAAAATCAATCAACTTGTGAGAGTTGGTTTGGCTCATCTATAGACTATGATTCACAGATATGGTTAAAATTAGGCTACTCATGAGAGTTGGTCCTGGTCCATCATTGATATTGATTTATTGATAGGGTTAAAATCAAGTGACTTGTTAAGGTTGGCCTGGCCTATGGTGAGTTAGCCAATGAGGGCAATTGTAGTGTGGCACCAACATGCTTCTAAGTATTTCAGCTTTTGATATATTTTAATTATTTATTTTATATGATTCCTTGATGAAGTTTTTAAGGATTTGTGTTGGGAATTTTTCACCAAGATTTTATAGGATTATCTGGATCACAGTTTGGGGTTTGGTACATATTTCAGTATGTTTTGAGTTTTTTTGTAGAGTCGAGAATCTAATATAGATTGTAGTATTGTGATTGAATGAAATGTATTGACAGTAAAGATTAAAGTTTCATACCTTCATTTTACATACTGAAATCCAATTCTAATTGGATATTACTATATGAATGTGTTCGTGAGCTTATGATATTTGAAATTGATTTGTGAGTAATGAAAATCTAGAAGACATGTATGTTTTGAACATTTATTTGTGATTTCTCAAAACTATATTTTAGACTTGCATTATGATCCAATGAGATTGAGTTTAGTTCTTACCAAGCATCTGAATTAATGAATGAATAGTTTTTTACATGAAATGTATGTTTTGTAAATTTATAGAATTGACATGAGCATCATGTTTTGATATATATTGATTATGATCAGATATGAAGTATTGTTAAAAGCAATGATTTTTGTAAATCATAAATTGTGTTTTATTGTTTAAGCTTCATGTTCCACCTACACAAGCACAAGCTTGTTGGGATATTGTATTTGATTACAATACCTCATATTTGATGAAATAGAACAAAAGAACGGAAGCAAAAGAAAGAACGAAGAATTACAAAAGTGATCAGCAATAGTGACATCAAAGTAAGTATAAAGACTTATGATGTTCTTTCTAGATATGATGAACTAGACCTTCACTTTATTATTTATGTTTTGTAGACTTGTATGAGAAATGCATGGAATGATGGCTGTGACTGGATAGATTCTGGTTATGATAAAACTTGTTTTTGAATTATATCCTTAAAAGCAAAAATGATTTCTTTGTCAAACTTATGACATGATTTAATAGAATTGAATGGAGAGAGATAGTCTCCTTTGTGGTTTATATGTATGATTTGATGTCTATCAAGGATAGTGCGTTGCATGCGAAAAATATGCAATATGAGAAATAGAGGAAACTCTACCAAATTTTTGGTAAAAATGAAATGCTCATTTTATGATCAGATCTGTGCTTGTAAATTAGTAATGACACTAGAGGTTTTTGTAAACATCTTTTCATTGAAAAATGTTTTCGTTGTTTGTTTTCCAAAAGAATTTTTAACTTAAAGGCCTCACTTTTCCAAAAAAAAAAAAAAAAGAATTAAGAAAAAGTCATTCAAAAACCAGGATTATCATACTTTATCATGGAAATCATGAACTAAATCTGAATATTTCAATTGAAAACTTCTCTATGACATATGCATATAATCATCCTAAAAATCATACAAATGAAACATAATTTCAAGCATAGATCATGCATTTTTGCTTACATATAAAAGTCAATTGAACATATAATAAAGATTTAGTTCATTAGTAAGACAAATATATGTAAACATAAGTATGTATGTTGAATTTTTAGATAGAATAACCATATGCAAGTATGTAGGTTATCTTAGATTTCATACAATTGATAAGAAGTTGATAGATTTGATAAAATAGATGTGCCACATCATGCATTTGAACAAAGTAGTTCTATGAAAATTCTATGCACACAAGATTTATTGTATGCGTATATAGGAAATCAAACTATCGAAATTGAGAACAATCATGCGTATGATCAAATCTCAATCATCTAAAAAGTACTTGTTTAAATATATGAGTCTATAGAATTAGAAAAGAAAACCAAGATCTAGTCTTAAATCTCCTACCTCAATTTGTTTCGCGAAAAACTCTAGCATCACACCTTGCTTGGGCTCTGGATTTCTCTTTCTCTTTCCCTTCCTCTTTTCTTTTTCCTTTCTTCTTCTTTTCACTCCATCTCTCTCACGCACTTTGTTCTTTTCCTCTCAAACTATTCCAAGTCTCCAACCGTTCTTCCTTTTTTCTTTATTTCCTTTATAAACTCTTTCCTTGTAATGGTTTTCACTTTAAAATGATTTCCCTTTTTTATCAATACAATTTTCACCATATGTTCATTTATCAATTGGTTACAAGTTTGTAACACTTCTAGTATTAATTCTTTGTTTATTCTAAACCATTGGATTAGCATCCAACGGTTCAAATATCTAACTCTTACTCTCTTAATCCCTTTTTTATTTGTAACCCTTGGATCATCATCCAATAGTTACTTTATATAACATTTTTTTATTACTATTATAGTGTTGCAAATTTTCATCACATGGAAAACAGTACCCCACCATGTGGGTTTCCTTACCTGGCTTGTCCACATATAAAACTCAAATTATATTAATTAAAGCATTAATTTCTTACAAAAAAAGTTGTCCAAGAGGTGACTTGAGATCTAAGCCTCAACCTAACAAGTTATGGTTGGAACCTTAGCTACACTTAGCTTAGGTTGTCGTGTTTTATCATTTACAGTTTCATTATCCTCTTACTAGAACTAACACACTTGAGGTTCAGAGTTCCAATCATGATGGCCAAATAACTCCTAGCCAAGGAGTCCATGAGCTGACCCGGGTTTTCCCATGCATTTTTAAATGCAATATCTAATTCCTAGGGTGGGATGCATCCCTATTTGAAAACCATTTTATGAAAACAATGCAATGAAGCGGAAAAATCTTTTGTTTTAAACTAATTTTGAAAACCCCCAGTGTCATTTTCTTTCACAACAACCCAAGTAGTTTTTAAAAATTACTGTAATCATAAATGTCTTCCAAGGTCTATCCAGTCACAGTTCACAGCCCAACTGTAAATAAATATAGATACATGTCCAAAGGGTAGAGTGTTTACTTACATTCATAGTTGTCTCCTACTTACATTCATACTTGTCTCCTACTCATTGACTTGATCGTAGCACTAACATTTCCTGATGCTTCTTCTACTTGTGAGTAGAGCTATCCTAAAAAATAATATATTTGGGTGAGTATTTTTCATACCTAGTAGGTGATCTGATACTACTATTTTGAAAACACAGTAGGCAATATGCATGATTCTAAGAGCTTTTCATGTAAAACATCAGTGATTCTTTTTGTGTAAGCATGCATAGTTATGCATAAAATATAAGCTTATTGATGCAATTTTAATCATAAAATCCTTTCTCATAATTTAGTATTCAACGATATAAATATGATCAAAATCATGAAATAGAAATCAGTAGATCCATATATGAAGGTCTCGGCAAATGCATCAAACTAGCGAGTCAAATATAATAATCATGAAACTCTTAAAATAGTTATCATTCAAGTAGATGCTAGTATCATGCACATTAGTCTCTCGACATACACGTCATGCCAACTAGTCATGAGTACTCGTATACGACAATCTCAATGCTATGTGCATATCAATCATGTGTCTCCGGTATTTAGAGACCAGTTCACCATAGCCTCCATGACGACTATGGATATGTCCCTAAAAGGGTGCCGTGAACACCTCTAGTGGTCGTCCCTGTTTACCACAGCAGTCAGGGAAGGGACAATGCCATTTTTGGCAGTGATACCATCCACCTTTTTGGTGGTAAAGGCCAGGAGGCCAACCTCATACATACACAACCTCTCAGCATAGTGCCCACAGGCTCAGTAGCCCAAAAATATGAATACATGAAACCCCGATCTCAATTATCATAAATCATGCAATTTTATGCAAATGGGTTTCAAAACATGTGATCAATGCATATAATTATGCATATATTCCAAATCATCACAAAAGATGTATGTAATGCTTATATAAAGGCTATTTGGCTAAAAAAGCATACATATAATCCAAATCTCAGTCATTGTAAACCATGCAACTTATGCAATCACTTTCAAGTCGTGCGAGCAATGCATAAAATCTGTTCATGCCAGTAATAGTATTCAAAGCCATAAATCATGAAGACAATTCTATGAAAGCATCATATCTCAAAAAACATAATAAATACGGCAATAGAGTCAAGTAAAGCAGTTGGAGTTGGAAATACATTTGAAAAACTTAGTAGTATCAGACTACCTACCTCGATGTTCCTCGAATCGCCTTCTTCACTACTCGACCTTGGATCACTTCTGTGCAACCCCGGATATTAATGGATAACAAGGATTCAAGTATTATTTTTCAACCATTACAGATCATTACCTAAACTTATAGATTAACGGCTAGATCTGCCTTTTTGGTGAAATCACTTGTCTTGATGCTTCGAATGGTTTACACTTAACTTGGATAGTCAGATCTATAATTCAAAGGTTAATATAGGGAAGTTAGACTCTAATAGACCCAATGAATCCATCTATGAAGTTTGATCATCTTTGCTCTTGTAGATATATGAGATCTCTAGAGTTTTTAGGCTCTAATCATATAGAATAGTCCTCTGATCCTAAGTTTTATAGTCTCATTAGGTCCACATCGTCAATACAAACACAACGGTTCTTTTGGATCGTCAATCGGAGTCCTATAGCTCCTGCAATTGCATTTTTAACGTTGCACGATCACGGACGAACTAGATTCGTCCATGCGGCCCCGTGCGTCATGGTTCCCGGGACGCCCATAATTCCAGTCGAGCCGGGACTCTGCCCGCATGCGACGTGCTTGACTATCGCCCCAGGGAGCTCATCAAAGGCACGCATCATGCCCGTGCGCCCCCAGGACACGTCGTCTCGTCACGGGCGCACGTCACGCCCGTGCGCACCTGGGACAGGTTGTCTTCGATGGGTTTTCGACCCATCTGGTTTTTCTCTGGAAATCCAGCAATTTTAGGCTAAAAAACTAACTAGATCCAGTTGGGATCTGGGGGAAAAGAAAGAGGGAGAAGAGAGGGGGATGGGTTCTTACCTGGTTCAGCCTAAGCTGGTTTCCCCCATTTTCTGCCATCGTGCAATTTCCTCCTTCTTTTTCTACTGAAACCCTAGCTATGAGCAACCTAAAGAGATGAAGAAGGGATGATTGGAGGAAGAGGGAGAAGGGGTTTTTATAGGATGGGAATGGCGGTGCTGTGCACCGCCCATCTGGTCAGTGCTGGAAGTTTCTGGAATGTCGGCTAGAGGAGGAAGAAGATGGGGGTGCCGTTATCAAAATGGCCCCCTGCGTTTTTTGTCCTTTTTTGTTTTTTTAAATATAATTTATAGAAATGTCCTTAATCTTTTAAACACACGTAACTTTTTTATACGAACTCTGTTTTCGGCGTTCTTTGAGGCGTTGGATTTCATTTTTTGAGTAGAATCTAATGGTACTGATTTTTCTCACAAATTTTTTTGTTTTACATTTTTTATTAATATTAAACATCTAAACATATATATTAATTTTCAAAATAGACCATTTTTATAAAAGGGCTTCAAAATTTGAGGCATTGCAGTCCAAATATATAAATATCCAATATTGATCACACATTGGCTAAAATATCCGAAGATCTAGTTCAAAAGTGATGTCCTGCTAGCATATAGTCCAAATGAGCCCACCACCCCATTGATTAGATGAGGTTCAGAGTACCTAACCACTGCAGCCAAACAAATACTCTCAGCGTCTTGTCACAAGAGTCCAAATCAACAATGTTGATCAATCACTGGTTAGAATTCATCTAAACCAGAAGTCCGGCTAGATTTCAAACAACCAATGGAACACATTCCAAATTCAAATTCAAGTTCAAATATTAGAACTAATTGTCAAACCAAGTAACCAAAAATTTTATCTTGTTATCAAAATTCCAATTCATAGCCAGACATCAAATATAGAAATTCATATCAAAATACATATATGAATACTTAAAATATATAGTACTTATCAAATACATATTTGAATTGTCAAAATATAGAGTTGATCATCAAAATAGATAACTAGGAATTTTATCTTGTAATTAGAAATCTGATTCATAACAGGACATTTAATGCAAATCTGAACACTTCAAATACAAAACTAATTCTCAAATACTGATTCAAATTTCAAATCACATAGCTAAATTTCACATATAGAGTCAAATACTCTAAATTTATTGAGTGAAAAATTAAAATATAGATATGTTCGTACAAGATACTAAGAGAGTATAAATTTTTAGATACTATCACATAAGATATAGAACTGAATAACAAAAACATATTTGATTGTACAAAATACAGAATATAGCATCAAATGCAGATTTGATAATATAATTCTAATTTTTCAAAATTCGAATACTAATCATTGTTCATCTTATCTATCTAGTTCTAAACCAAAACCTTAACAAAAAAAATTGTAAAAATTACAATGCGAATTACAATTTGGAACAAAAATTCCAACATAGATTGTACAACAAGAGGAAAAACCAATGCATTCCCCTCTCTATTTTTCTGTCTTACCATTCTATAGTCTATCAATGACCAAAAAATATTAGATCGATGGTTTTATGTCAAGAACTCGACGCCCCTATTTGTCGATCCACAAATGTAGATCAATAGGCAAATGTTATACTAAATCTCAATGATCTAACCATCAATCTACAACTAGGAGTATTCAATCAATGTTGAAATTATCCACATGTTTGATCTAACAAACCTAAACCATAAATTTATAACAGTGTATGTATGGTTAGTGTATTTGTTTGGATTTATTATCCTCATGCACTATCATTGATAGACTAAACTTTCCAATAGTAGGTAAGTGTACTAACATCTTGTATTTTCATATTTTATAATTAGATTATGTTGATTATAAATATGATAAATTCGATCTTCAATTTCAGTTTTGATCCAGAACTGGTATTATGTTATCTAGGATATGCTTTTTGTGATTAGTAATTTGATCCCTATGATTGTGATCTTTGTTTTAATTTGCAATATGGATTTTGATTGGTATATAGTTTTAAGATAATTGATGGTCACGGTAATGAAAATTTGAATAGGGTCATCTATAGTTGCCAGAGAGGGAAACAGTGGTGCTGGAGATGAAAGAGTATTGTCAATGGATCATGCGTAGCTTCCATGGTCGAAGCAAGTGATAATGATTGTCGATGACTATTTCGTTGCAAGTTATAGTTGGTTTCTATCAAATCTAGCAAGAAGATCGAAACAACTCAATCTTCATCGTCAATAAGTATTTTGGGGAGGGGAATAAGTCTCAAGAGGAGGATGCAAGCTCGAGAGAGGAGAGAGGCGATGAAGGTTGTCACCAATGAAGAGACGATCCTTTGGCTAGTGAACAAACAAGAGATAAAGGGAGGGAGAAGGAAACACTACTTCCCATCTAACTTGCATGTGTTAAGGATGCCACCAACATTCATCTTGAGCCAAGATTGAACACTCCATGAGATTCATGGTTGCATTACTTATAGCTTCCATGTTTATTTTTAGTTGGTTTTCTTCCTCCCTTAATATTTTTCTAATAAAGGTAAGCTTTTTGACAAAGACATCCCCTTAGTTATTATCATGTGGGGGTTAATATGTAGGGTTGATGAGAAAAATTACTAAAATGCCCTTTAGGAGTGTTTTTATCTATTTCAACACCTCGTTCACACAACTTTGAATTTCTTGTCATAACTCCAGTTTCATCATTTCTAGTGCCATTGGAAAGCTCTCTCCAAGTGCACTCCAATTTTTTAGGTTTAGCTAATAAAATTTGTATTTTCCAAAAATTCATTTCTTCAAAATCTAGAAAGTACAATACAAATTTCACATTTCATTCCACATTTGACTGGCATTTGTACTTACTCCATTTCTCAAAAATAAATACCCTAAAATTTCGAAGATTGCATTTCATAATTGAGTTTCAAAATATAAAATTTGTCTACATAATTTGAGTCATTACATGAAGGATTGTGGACTTAGTTCTTATAGGTATGTTAGATTTTTAAGACAACCTTTGGAATCGATTGGTTGGCCTTACATTGGGTGACAATCGATTGCCATAAGAAAAAGGTTGTCTTTAACATTCCAGGAGAAATAGTGATCTCCTTTTGTGGGAGACAAAATTTCACTGAGACATGTATCATTTCAACCTTGAAGGTGTTTAGACACATTGCCAAAGGGTGTCAGGTCTTTTTGGCAAAGGTTGAGACTATGGAAGTTGATAAGCCCAAGCTAGAAGAGATGGTGGCAGTCCATAATTTTCTAGATGTATTTTGGAGGAGTTATCAGAGAGAGAGAGAGAGAGAGAGAGAGAGAGAGAGAGAGAGAGAGAGAGAGAGAGAGAGAGAGAGAGAGAGAGAGAGAGAGAGAGAGAGAGAGAGACATTTGATACTAAACACAACTCTTATCTCCAAAGCACTTTATACAATGGCCCTAGAAAAGCTTAATGTAACACCCCGGTATTTTTAAGACAAATTTTTTTTTTTTTTTTATAATGGCAATTTAAATAAGAGCATTTGGGATCCCATGAGAAAAGATTTATTTAACATTTTACTAACCTATCTTAAAAACTCCGGGTGTTAATTTTCCTTTCACAAAATGGCATACATGTAATTTAAACATAAATAAATAATCCGCGTATAAATCAATGTCAAATAAATAGGCGCCTTTATTTTAAATCAAATAAACGTCCAAAAGACAATAATAATATGGCCCAGGGTCTATCCATCATAACATCCCATATAAATGTCCAATATATGTCCAAAGATCTAAATCACATCCAAATATAAAGTATGCAGTCCATAATAAAAATTCAAATGATAATCCACTCTAATGACTCACATTACTGTCTAAAACTATAGGGAAACTAGTCTTCAGCAGCTCTCAAGGTTTATCAACCGCTTTTCCTTTCCTGGTGTCGCGCTCGAGATCTAAGGCATTGCAAAACAAAGCAATGCCTCAAAGAAGCTATCGCTTGTGTAGGTACATAGACAATTAATGTAATAAATGCAAGAAATAATGGACAGCATTGATGAAAAGTCTAACATTTATGGAAATAGTGATATCATAATGCCATGTTCAAATAAATGCCAATTTATTCCAAATGCTAAAACATGAAGTTCACTGAGTTAAAACATGACATGAATCAATAACATGGAGCATACAACAAGAATAAGGGCACCCTAAGGTAATGGGTCCCACCACATCGCACTAACATCCCTGATCAGGAGTACACATAGTCAACCTCTGAGTGTCGTCACACCTGTGCATATCATCCATAACCATGCTCATCATACATGCACACATAATAAGAATATGGGCCATCATGCTGCAGTGGCAACCCTCCATGGGTATCAACCACCGCCGCTCTCCGTCGACACCATAACGGGAGACTTAACGTCTATCCCCATGGAAAGGCTCAGACCGGTAGTGTGGACTATCCATGTTACCAAACCCCTACCGAATGCCATCTATGGGCAGGTGTCTATCATATCACAAACTCATCACATCATAATCTCGGAAGGTGGGTGGCCTACTATCCCTCCTAGCATGACGCCCACCGGGCGAGAGCACCCGTCATCAAATATAAAACACGGAAATCATATGTATATGCTAAAACTCAAGAGCACTTATAGCTTGAAATCACCAAGACATGCCCCTCATCCTGGGGTTAGCCTATAAAAGGACCAGCTACTAAGCCTCTATACTCATTTCTATGTAAATCCATGCATTTTCTATATATATAATAAGAAATAAATCTCTAATTAAGCATAACTAATTAACATCATGCTTGTAAAAGCAGTTTAAATAAGTTTATTCAGTAAAAGAATTCAATTTGGAATAACCATCCTGTACACAATGTCGCATGAAATCCATGGTAAATAAAAATCGCAACTTAAAACACAATCACACATGATGCTATGGTTTAAAAATCAAGGCAAAACATTAGTTGTCGTCACCTACCTCAGTGTGAGATCACTAGCTTGCTAATAACTCCCTTTAATTGGTATATTCAAGTGCACCTGTACATGTCACATCACTATTTTAAAATTTTTCTAAATAAAAAGTGGTCATTTCTAAGTTTTTAAGTTAAAACTAGGTCCGCGTCGTCAATACGGTCACAACGCCTCTTCCGGATCGTAATTTTTAAAATACCGAAGTTACCAAAAGAACAAAATACCGAAGTTACCAAAACTCTCATGCTTCAGTAGCAAATAGCTGGCACTACAGCAGTCAACATTTTGTTCTTTTTAAATATTAAACTAAGTTAGCACCCAAAAGGAAAAATACACTTACATGAAATTTAGAATATTCTTCACTAGGAGACAAAGAATCGCCTGATTATAACTCAAACCATGCCTTAAACATAATCGGGGTTGTTGTGTCTGACAAATCCAGAGGGAGACTCAGCCTCATCAGCCTTCTAAACCATTTGAAAGCAATTAAATACTCGGATGAATTCAGGTTGCCTTTACTGGACCAGCAACCATCTGAGTTTCAAGCTTCTAATCGTCATTGGCATTTACTTCATTGGAAATAATATCAACCGACCCCTTATTGGGATAAGGTCTCGGTGATGATAATGTTTCTTCTAAAGGATGTCCTCCTTTGCAAAAATAAATCTTGGGCAACAAAAGCTAGTGCTCTTCTTCTTCTCAATGATTAAGGAAATGAAGATATTTAAGAAGAGTTACGTAATGGAGTAGGTATCCTGACATGCGAACTAAACCCAAATATACACACAATAAAAAAGGTAGCCCCAAACCCAAAAGAGAAAAAGGAAAATGGAAAATCGAACTTGGAGCAATGAAGCAATCCATTCCAGCATTAATGTAGTAAACACAGTCCAAAGGTGTAGACAATTCCAAATTTTTGTCTTAGAAACAGCACAAAGGCCTATTCTCGTACTCATTGTCAAGTCCCAGTATGCCGACCTGTAATTAATTATTTGATTGATAATGTGTTGTAATAGAACAATGACTTATTCTCATCCATTCTTTTTCATAAAGCACACAGCACACCAAACACACTGTGGATAAAAGAAATTGACTTGGCTTGGCTGGGCTGGGCTGAGAACCTGAATGACTCAGCTGATTCACGTAGTGTACGTGCTGATTGATCTGGTAGGACAAAGCACAGACACATAACAAAATGCTGCTGCGGCAAATGGAAACGAACCAGGGACGTCAATTGTGTACTTCAAAATGTTAAGCAACACCAAATAATGCCCCATTTAAGGTAAGATTTAACAGAGAAATTCTGATTAGTGCATAATGCAATGAAAACAGTGTTCAACTTAATAACAATATTTATGACAAGCAAAAGTCACAAATGTTAGCACCTAAACCCAGAATTCCTTGCAGAGAGGTCCACCTAAGATTATTCAATTTGCATCAAAGTTATATACATGTTCTAGATAACAAGCTCAGGTCTGGCTTGGGTGGGCTTCAAAAGGTGCTTAATTATCCAGCTACCGTCAACCCTTTCTGAGTTCTCTAGCTTTACAAGGAACTGGATGTGGTTCACCTAAATCGGTCATTTAAATTCAAATACATGTATAAATGGAGAAAGCGACACACTTTTTATAGGCAATTCTCAACGGGCAATATGAGAAGAATTGACATGCTACTGAGAGTGTTGCCACTACCATCTCCTTTATGTGGACTGCACATGTAGTCCTATCAAAAGATTGTAATCCATGTTGCTCTCTTCTTCCAAAAACTTACATTCATGCTCGATTTGCATCAGAAGCAGATGATGCATTAGTCAATCAAGGTGAAAAACAAACTCCAGATCCACATCCTCATATTCAGCATCAAACTTTGCACGAAGTGCAAGCCTTTTAAGCCTGTGCTCCTCTAGCATGCCCAATGTGCAACACACTTGTTTGCCCATACCCCTTTGGATGATCAGATCCATCTATCATATTTCTCAACTTTAGATGACTACTAAATATGCAATTCAAGGGCCAAGCTACACTGGTGAATGCTCAACACAACTTTCTTGCTTTTGAATTTTGATCTAGATCATCTGGATTGATCTTGAGTTGATATATAACCTATAAAACATAAAAAAATACCTTAATTAGTATCAAGTTACTATAATCTAACACATACTTACCTCAGATCTTCATTTAACACTAAAAATTCACAACATTACAGCTAGATGATAAAATTTTCAAATGATTTGTTTTTTTTATTATATAAATCTCTAAATAATGCCCTAAAAATATATCAATTTTCATGCTAAATGAGAGCAATATATACAAAAAATGGGCATGTAACACAAAATTGAGTCATGTCACTTTATTGATTCAACTTTATCAACGTCACATAATTAAAGATTAAAAATTAGGGCATTACATTCTCCCCTCCATATAGAAAGTTTATCCTCAAAATTTTCAATGCAATTCTAAGAACAACTTGGAAACCTTTGCCTCATCTCACTTTCCACCTCTCAAGTGGCTTCTTTAATAGTATCGTGTTGTCACAAAACTTTGATCGATGGAATGGTCTTGTTTATTAGTGTCTTTTCCTTTCAATCTAAAATATATATTGCTTTCTCTTCAAATGTGATTATTGGTTTGCATCTCTACTAGTGCTTGCTCGAGCAAGTGTGAAATCTATAATATATTTTTACAATATTGACACACATAATACATTATGGACCTCAGATAGTTGTGGTGGCAAAGCTAGTTGGTAGGTTACTTTGCCAGTCCTCTCCAAGATCTTCAAAGGATCTACAAATCTGGGGCTCAGCTTTTCCTTCACACCAAATCTCATGATTCCTTTTGTTGGTAAGACCTTTAGGAGTACATGATCTCCAACTTTGAACTCTAAGTCTCGACTCCTTTTGTTTGCATAGCTCTTCTGTTGGATGTGTGCTGTTAGGAGTCGTTTTCTAACGAACCTTACCTTTTGTGCACATCATTCTACTAGCTTAGGCTTAGATTGTTGTTCTCTCACATTGTCTCAACAAGAAGGCGTATGACATGGTCATCCATACAATGCCTCATAAGGCATCATACCTATGTTGGCATGGTAATTATTATTGTAAATGAACTCAACAAGAGAAAGATGCTCATCCCAATTTCTTTTCAATCAACAACACAAGCTCATAACATGTCTTTGAGATGTTAGATCATCCTCTCAAATTGACCATCTACTTAAGGTTGAAAGGCAATACTAAAGTTCAGTAACGAGATAAGCTGTCTATAGGCTGATCATATAGACACATTTACCATCAATCCTTTTGTCTTTCTACTCAAAGCATCCGCCACTGCATTGGCCTTTCCAAGGTGATATTGGAGGGTAAAGTCATAGTCTTTCAAATATTCCACTTGTCTCCTCCTCCTATTTAGGTTGCTTTGCAAAAGGTATATTTGAGGCTCTTTGTGATTGGTGAAAACCTAAATTTCTCTCCTTATAACTAATGCGCCTTAAGAAATTTTTAAGGCCAGGACTACAATAGCCAGCCCGAGATCATGTGTAGGATAATAACCACATGCTTTTTTAGCTTTTGTAAAGTATAGGTAATCAACTTCCCATTCTATATCAATACACAACTAAGTCCTTTGCCTGAGGCATTGTTGTAGATGACGAAACCTCTACTTCCTTGTTATAAATTAATATAGTGCTATGGTCAACTTTCTTTTCAGATCTTGCAAACTCTTTTTATATGCATTCTCCCATGCATCCATGTCAACTTAGTTAGTGGTAAAGTAATTCTTGAGACTCTCTTAATAAATCCATCATAGTATCCTGCAGTCTTAGGAACCTTCCTTATCTCATCACGAACTTAGGAGTCTTCCACTACAACTCCATTATTTGAAATTATATGGCCCAAGAGATTTACTTTCTCTACCAAAATTCACACTTGTTAAACTTGGTATACAACTAATGTGACTTGAGTGTATTCAGTACAATGTGCAAGTGTTCTTGATGTTCCTCATGATTCACTAAAGAGTCCATGTAATATCCTCAATTTTTACTCCAAAAAATTAGTAATCAAATGAATTAAAAAAATTACAAATAGAATTTTAACTTCAAACTATAAAATTTGAAAGTACTCATTGATAGGAATTGAATGGTATAAAGAACACCGAAAACAGAGTTCAAATGAGGGAGATATGAACATTTTAAGATCATAGGGCAATTTGGTAAGTAGGCAAGTGACTCAATTTAGAGGGGGGTCGTTTTGATAATGACACCCCTTTCCATTCCCATTCTAGCTTCAATGGAGGAAGGCAGTGATCCTATTTCCTGGTGTGGAAATCGGATTTCAAACTACAAAAGCTAGTTTCCTTGTCATTCCTAATGAAAAATAGCCTTGAGATCGTGCCATTTTTGCTCCGTTCTCCACCAAACTTAGATCAAATTTTGCATGCACTAGAGGACCCCGATCTCTCCTCTCTGACTCTAATCAGGCAAGCTAAACCCTCTATCATTATCTTTTGCTTATTTTTCAACTTTCCCCTCACATATCCGAGCTAGATCTAGTCTCAACGACCGTTGGAAGGCCTAGGAAATCAAAACTGTGGTTCATGGTTAGACCCACATTAAGGATAGCTCAGATGATAGATCTGAACCATCCAATGTGATCTTTAGACCCAAAAACATTAGAAATGGCAAAAACAAATTAAAAATTAGAGCATTTGGGGCTCCGATCAAGAAACCAAGATGCCTGCGGGAGCATCTCAGCAACCAGGACACACATGGTGCATTTTGCGGCCCATCCTGGAGCTGGTGCATCTCAAGGACGTCAATCTATGCCGATATAAACCTGTGTAAACCACTTTACTAATGCAAACTAGTGTAAACTATGAAAAAGATTTGGATTTTGATCTGAAATGGTTTTCTTTTAGATTCTAGAGGTTACAAAAGCCCGATCTTTGATCCAAAAGATCCGTTGGAATTGTCTCAATGATGTGGACATGAATTTAACCTCTAAACCTTGATTTGAGCATAGTAAGTTGATCAAACCTAAGAAAATGCACCCAATTACTTAGATCAAGCCGATCAGAGGATGATCATGCCTTAAAACTTGAATAATTGGATGATTTAAAAGATGAATTGATGAATCTAAGGATTGGATTATGAGTATTCATCTTAGAATTGATCTGATCCATTGATCTAACCTAGATCTTAGAAACTTGTTGATCTAAGGATGATTTGACCGATGGATCAAGGTTTAAACTGTAGATACACACTAAAATGAGAAAATAAATATTAGATAGGACTGATTAATAATAATTAAATTTGGGATTAATGACTTAATAATAAATGGAAGTCTTAAAGAATGATCCAACGGTTGGATCACCATAGATTCCATTGAGATGGAATAAATTGAATCTTGTAGAATCAGGAAACATTAAATTGGTAGACTATAACTCTGATCGACGATCAGATGACGCAGATAGGCATTAAATGTTATGAAAATTGATTAATAAAGGAAAATTCAGACAATCTAGACCATTGACCTAGATCAAGAGGATCACTATATAAAGGGATGCATAAATGGACACAACTTGAGAGAAAAATTATAATAGACTTTCGTTGAGGAAAATAATTAACCTGAAATACTACTGTAATACTGATAGGTACAGCAGAGTGTGTGAGATAAGAGAATTACATGCTTGATTGGGTTGTCTTACATTAAGGTAAGTGATAAGATTTAAGGTTGCATCTTATTTTCTAAATTTTGCATCATCATATCATCATGATTGATTGTCACATGTTTATTTATTTTGAAGATTTGTGAATTTCAAAGTTTTATGTCATGGTTTGATATTAGATTTTGGTAGTACATTGAATGGGTTTTCATGATCAATTGTTTTATGTTATTGATACGACATATCTTATGTATGATTAGTAAATATCTTTCTTTATTTATTGCATCATTAAGAGTGGTAGCTTTTCATACAATTGGTGGTGGAGGCTTGGTGGCAAGTCCTTTGAGAGGCTAATCCCAGGATGAGGGGTGTGCCTTGGGGATTGTGAGCCACGAGTGCTCCTGGTTTTACGAGATACACGATTTTCTTGTTTTATGATTTATGACTGGTGCTCTCACTCAGTGGACGTCATGCTAGGAGAGAGTAGGTTGACCACTCGCCCTCCGAATTTATGATGTGATATGTTGTGACATGATGTGATATGATATGATAGACACCTATCCACAAATGGCTTTCGGTAGAGGTTTGGTAACATGGATAGTCTACACTATCGGTTCGAGCCTTTCTATGGGGATGGACATTAAGTCTCCCGTTATGGTGTCGACAGGGAGCGATGGTGGTTTAGACCCTAGAGTGGTTGCCACTGCTGCATGACTATCCATACTCTTGTTTTGAATGCTTGCATGATGAGCATGGAGATATTATTGTATGCCTGGGTGTGATGACACTTATAGGATTGATATGAGTACTCATGATCTGTTGTACGAGTATATGAGATACTCATGGGAGCCACGTACTTTGGAGTTCCCTGCTTGTTTATTGTATACTTATTGCGATTGGATCATATCATGTTTTACATTCATGAAATTATCATATTTTACATCCATGAGATTCATGTTTCATCGCACATGATGTCTTAATACCATATTGGCATTGCTTATGATACTTATGTTCCCTGGAGTTTATAACCTACACTTATATCAGCATTGTTATTTGATTTTTCTTTTTATGTTTCATTTGTTATTACATTAAATGTCTACGTACCTACTAAGCATTGTGTTATTGTTGCAATGCCTCAGATATTGAGAGAAATACAAGACTGATGAGGATCTAGATGAATAGTGATCGAGATATCTCATTTTGAGGTATGTTTTAAATTCCACATGGACTGTATATGTATATTTGTCTCATTGGACTTTATTATATTGATGTTGGGAATGAGGCTATTGACTGGATGAATCCTGGATTTGTAACTTATTTTAAAAATGTTACTTGAAAAATGAAAAATTTATTTGAGTTTTGAGTTGATGGTTGGCACTCGAGGTTTTCTTAAAATGAAATTAATTGAAATTGTTTCTCACTGTTTTGGTTTTTAAAAGTTGGGGCCCCACCTTTCAAAAAGTTTTATTAAAAAGTGTTGAAAAACTCGGGTTGTCATAGTCTAGAATACCATCAACAAACTCTATAATCATTTATTCCAAGAAGGTCTTGAACACCCTTTTCATAAGGTCCATGATTGCAATTAGGGTGTTTGTTAACCTAATGACATCACTCAAAATTCACAATGTCCATATATGTTGTCTTTGAAACATCATTTTCTCTAACCCTAAACTAATGGTACTTGGACCTAAATTTGATCTTAGAAAATACTTTGACTAATTAAAGTTGATTGAATAAATCATTGTTAAGGGGTAGAGGATATTTATTCTTCATGGTGACATTATGGAATATCTAATAATTAATATAAAGCCTCAATGATCTATCTTTCTTTTGATAAAGAGGAATGGTGCTCTTTAGGGTGAAATACCAAGTCTGATGAACCACTTGTCTAGTTATTTCTACAACTAATCCTTCAACTCCTTAAGTGTAAAGCCTTGGCCGATGAGGGCGCGCCAAGAGGGCTGGCAGGCTTCTAGGCAAGGTGAAAGACTGAGAGTTAGTCCCACATCGCTAGGGGGAAAGTTACTGGGCTCTTGATAAGAGTGATGAGGACTTTCCTTCCAACGAGGCCTTTTCCCTGGGCAACTGGGGAAGAACAAAATCGTGCGGGGTGTATGGGCACTCCGGCACGGACAATATCGTTGCAGGGTGTGGGCCCTCGAGCTGTTACAAGTTGGTATCAGAGCCCAGTCTAGTCCATCATAATCCTTGTGAATGTCCATTTATATGTGAATAACAGTCCATAATAGTTGTAGAGAGAGAAACGATGAGAGAGGAACTTACACTTAGTGACATGTAAAATTTTGACAGATGGCTCCTCGGAGAAGGACAAGGTCTACCCCTGCTACACCCGTGGCTCCACCTGCTGAGTCCTCTGATCAAGGGGATCGAGATGCCGAGTTATTGAATCGGTTAATGTCAGGACTCGTACCACTTATACAAAGAAGAGTTAGGACAACATGCTGACGCAGCTAACCTTAGCCCTATTCCACCACCTAAAGTGGCACCCATGGTTTCGTCAGTTCAGTCCTCACAACCAAGACAGAACCATCGCACCTAGAGCCACGGAGGGTGATGCTACGAGTGACTCTAAGAAGACTGACAAATTATTGGAAAGGTTTCAAAAGATGGTGAAACCCTTTTATGGCGATGGTAACACAGAGGAGGCCGAGCGATGGTTATTTGAGGCGGAGAGGACATTCGACGCTATGAAGATCTCACCAGATGATCAAGTTAGAGTAGCCTCCTACTTGCTGAAAGGTGAGGCCGGCTTCGGTGGCGTACTTTCACACTCACCCGACCAGATCCGACCGAGACGATGACATGGGCAGCCTTTAAACAGGCTTTCGACACTCAGTATTTTCCACCTCATGCATTGCAGTCCATGAAGAAGGAGTTTGCCACCCTAGAGCAGAGAGATATGACGGTTCAGAAGCACTGAACCGATTTACACGACTGAGGAGATTTGCACCTCACGCACTGGCCTCAGACACAGAGGCAACTGACAGATTTGTGGATGGGTTGACTCCTTGGCTGAGAGATCGAGTGATTTCTTCGCGACCCACTTCTGTGCGAGATGCTGCGGATATGGCATCCATGCATGAGAAGAACTCTCTCAGGAATAGAGGGAGTGTGTTCCAGCCCTTTAAGGGCAAGCGGCCATTTGGTGCTATGCAGACACACGGGGCATCAGGTCATCCACCACAGGCCAAATTTAAGAGAGACACTGAGAGGAAGAGATGTGATAGGTGCAAGGGTTGGCACCCGGGCGAGGGTGCAATAGATTCGACCGACCACGGCGGCGAGAGGCAGCCACAACCACGAGACAGTCCTATACACCTTACCGAGAGACAGCCATACGGGTGTTTCAACCGTGGAGACGTTGGCCATTTCATTAAGGACTGCCCTAAGGGGCGAGGCGGACAGAGATGGGAGCGAGAGGCAGCTAACGCGCCACGTAGCCGTGACGAGTATTTGCCATCTCATCGGGACGAGCACGGGCATCACACCGGGTCGTAGAAGGTACTCTTCTAGTCTCGGATAGACATGCCAAAGTTCTTTTTGACACAGGGTCTACACATTCTTTTATATCATGTATTTTTGCATCTTGCCTTGATGTATGTGTACACAAACTAGCATTTGGATTAGATATTATGACACCTGTGGGAGAGACAGTAGAGACTACATAATATCTTAGAGATATACCCGTAGAGATATCGCGTGAGTATGGACACAGACTTCATCTTACTAGACATGGTAGACTATGATGTTATTCTTGGGATGGATTGGTTAGCCAACTATGGTGCTATGGTAGACTGCCGAAAGAAGCGAGTCACTTTTCTTATACCTGGGCAACCAGAAATAGTGTTCTAGGGTAGGAAAGATCAGGCAGGTACATGCATCATTTCTGCTATGAAGGCGGCACGATTTTATGCACGAGGGTGTAACGCATTCCTCGCATATGTGACTGTTGAGGAAAAGGAGCAGCCACAACTTGACGAGATTGATGTTGTCCGTGATTTTGCTGATGTATTTCCTGAGGAATTACTAGGATTGCCGCCAAGTAGGGAGATTGACTTCACCATTGACTTGGTGCCGGGTACATCGCCTATCTCTAAGGCACCATATAGGATGGCTCCAGCAGAGTTGAGAGAACTTCAGGTACAATTGCAAGAGTTACTGGATAAGGGCTTTATCAGGCCGAGTGGATCACCATGGGGAGCCCCAGTCCTTTTCGTGAAGAAAAAGGATGGATCACTGAGACTATGCATTGATTATCGGTTGTTGAATGGTGTTACTATAAAGAACCGATACCCTTTGCCACGCATAGATGATTTATTTGATCAGCTCCAATCGGCACAAGTGTTCTCCAAGATAGATCTGAGGTCAGGGTATCATCAGCTGAGGGTTAGAGAAGAGGATATCTCGAAGACTGCCTTTAGGAGTCGTTATGGTCATTATGAGTTTCTAGTGATGCCGTTTGGATTGACGAATGCACCTGCAGTGTTCATGGATCTAATGAACCGTGTCTTTCGAGCTTATTTGGATAAGTTCGTGATTGTATTTGTGGATGACATCTTGATTTATTCGCCTAGTCATGAGACACATAGAGAGCATCTCCACACGGTATTAGACACACTTCGTCGACATCAGTTGTATGCCAAGTTCAGTAAGTGTGATTTTTGGCTAAACCAGGTGCATTTCTTAGGCCACGTCATATCTAAGGATGGAGTGGCCATGGATTCAACAAAGGTAGAGGCAGTACTACACTGGGAGAGGCCCAAGACAAAGGATCGAGATACGCAGTTTTCTCGGTTTGGCAGGGTATTATCGTCGTTTTATAGAGGGATTCTCTAAGATCGCATTACCATTGACCACCCTGACTAGGAAAGACACTCAATTTGTATGGACCGAGGCTTGCGAGGAGAGCTTCCAAGAGCTCAAGAGGAGACTTACTACTGCTCCCGGTATTGACCTTACCATCCGGGGCGGCGGTTATGTAGTTTATTGTGACGCCTCGGCAAGGGATTAGGAGCAAGTGTTGATGCAACATGGGAAGGTAATTGCCTATGCGTCTAGACACCGAAGACACATGAGGTAAATTACCCAACACATGACCTGGAATTAGCAGCCGTGGTATTTGCGTTGAAGTCCCTGGAGACATTATCTTTATGGTGAGAGATTTGAGGTATTCATCGATCATAAGAGCCTCAAGTACTTCTTTACTCGTAGTGAATTGAATATGAGGCAGCGCAGATGGATGGAGTATCTCAAGGACTTCGACTTCACCATACAAAGTACCATCCCGGGAAGGCTAACGTCGTTGCGGATGCCCCGAGCAGAAGGCGGGTGTGATGATTGCCAATTTGACGACTCGGTCTAAGTTCTTTGACAGATCTTAGAGGCACGGGGCAAAGACAAGGAAACACAGGATCCGACGGATAAGACAGATTTTTCGAGGGGACCTGATGGAGGAGTTAGATTTAAGGGAAGGTTGGTAGTACCAGCAGATGACGAATTGAAGCGCGAGTTACTTCAAGAAGCACACCAATCCCCTTATACAATTCATCCCGGGGTACGAAGATGTATCGGGATCTCAAGAGGCATTTACGGTGGAATGGTATGAAAAAGGATGTTGGAGAGTGCGTTGCACGATGTTTGACCCGTCGGCGGGTCAAGGCCGAGCATCGGCGGCCATCAGGACTACTTCAGACACTGGACCTTCCAGAGTGGAAGTGGGACCATATTACCATGGACTTCGTTCTAGGTCTTCCGAGGACCGCTAGTGGTCACGACATGATATGGGTCGTTGTGGACAGGTTGACCAAGTCTGCTCATTTCCTTCCTATCAGACAAAATCAAATCGTGGATAGCTTAGCGAAATTATATGTTAAGGAGATCGTCAGTCTACATGGCGTTCCCTTGACAATTATATCGGATCGAGATACGCGATTTACCTCAAAATACTGGAAGAGCGTGCAAGAGGCATTAGGGTCGAGACTGAAATTTAGCACAGCATTCCATCCTCAGACAGACGATTGAGGATATGCTACGAGCCTGTGTTATGGATTGGAAGGGTAGCTGGGAAGATCATTTACCTTTGGTGGAATTTGCTTATAATAATAGTCATCACGCTAGTATTGGGATGGCTCCATATGAGGCACTTTATGGCAGACCTTGTCGGTCACCTTTATGTTGGAGTGATGTAGGAGAAAGACGCATGGTGAAATCTGAGTTAGTGGAAGAATGTGCAGAGAAAGTCCAACTCATTCGGAAGAGGTTACTGACAGCTCACAGTCGACAGAAAAGTTATGCAGACAAGAGGCGAAAGGACTTAGAGTTCTTTGAGGGCGAGCATGTATTCTTGAAAGTTTCTCCTATGAAAGGGGTGTTGAGGTTTGGAAATAAAGGAAAGCTTAGTCCAAGGTATATTGGACCTTTCGAGATCTTACGACGAGTTGGGTCAGTGGCATACCAGCTAGCCTTACCACCACAGCTAGCAAATGTGCATGACGTCTTTCACGTGTCTATGCTGAGGAAATACGTGCCAGATCCCTCACATGTATTGGAGCAGATCCCAGGAGAGCTACAGGCTGACATGACATTTGAGGAGAGACCAGTGCGCTTCTTAGATACAAGAGTCAAGGAGTTAAGGAATAAGACCATTGCCTTGGTCAAAGTCCTTTGGCAGCATCATTCACTACAGGAGACTACCTGGGAGACTGAGGAGGAGATGCGAAAGATCCATCCAGAGTTATTTACATAGAGGTATGTAGCTAAATTTCGAGGACGAAATTTTTATAAGGAGGGAAGAATGTAATATCCTTAATTTTTAAGATAAAAATAGGAAATTATTAAATAAATTAAAATAAAAATTTATGGATGAAATTTTTTCCTGAAAACATAATAATTAGAAAGTGCTCGTCGATACGAATCCAACGCCACCAAGAACGCGAGAAACGGAGCTCAAACGAGGGAGTTATGAGCCGTCAAAGTTGGAAGGGCAAATTGGTCATTTGATAGAGACGTATTAGACAGGGGTCCAAATTGATACTGGCACCCCCGTCTTCCACACGTCTCTACCAATGCCGGAAAAATCGCCGGAGAAACGTGGAAAGAGGCGTGTGGGGAAAAGTTTCTCTTCCCCAAGACTCTAAAACCCTATATCTATGCTCCTCTAGGAGCCAAAACGCTCCACTTTGAGCATTTTCCATGAATGCTACGCAAAACCCTAGACCTGCAAAAATCTGAAGTTTCCGGCGAGTGGAGCCCCGGCAACACGAGCAAACCCGACCAGGCACAAGGTAAGCCTCATAATCCGTATTTTTCTGTAATTATAAATTAGAAAATTAATTAGGAAAGTATTTAAAAATTTGGAAAAAAAAAATCAGTTAGTAGAAGGTGACCGACCCCTTTTTAGTAGAACAAAGATTTCTCTCCAATTTTTAGTAGAAGGTGTCCAGCTGAGTCACCTATTTTTTTGTAATGAGGATTATGTGAACTATAGACATTGTTAAAGGAGTAATGGAGAATCTCATAGCAAGGTTATAACATAAAGACCTACCTATGATCACCTATCCAATAGTAGGCACTGTTTATTTGTAGTGGGAAACTTTAACTATTGTGACAGGGATCTTGGCTAAACCACCACTTGTGAATTAGGCCAAAAGACCTACTTTGTCAAATACAAATAACAAGAGCTTTAAGTTCTAATTCTTTTTCAATGAAAGTTTGAGAAATTCTAAGAGAAAATTAGTTCTGGGAATCTTGATACATTAATGCAGGAATAATTCTCTCTAAGGAGAACTGTGTAGCACTAATATTGTCTTAGAATCCAAAACACAAACAAAAAGAAGATATAAAAGAAATGACATACAAATGTATTTTAAAACATAATTAAACTAAAATGAATTATTTAAACCAAACTAATTCAAAGTAAACTAACTAACTAAACCAAGGGTAAACTAAACTAAACCAAGTTAAATTATACAAAGTAAAAATGATTATCTTAGAGATGGCTAATGGATCCTTGCACTCAATAGATCGTCAAGCTTTTCTGAACTCCAAAAGATTCCTTAAGAAGCTTAAAACACTTATCAACCAATTGGAAACTACTTTCCACAAAGTAGTTTAACTGGCTCTTTGAGCTTACAAGTCTTCAAGTGTACTTGCTATCAAGTGAGCCAATTGTTGTGTACTTGTTGTTATCAAGAACTTTCCTTTTATAATACTAAAACTGTAGAATTCTAACTTGTTATATCAATGTGAGACTAAATTATTGTGTAAGAAAGGACATAACTAAAAAGAATTTTGATCTACTAACATTATCAAGGTATAGAATAGCACAAACCAAATTGTGGGTATGGCAATTGAGTGGTGCGCTAAAAGTGTAGTAGACAAATCACATTGACAGATTACATGACTTCATGGAAAGCAATTTACTTTTTCTAAGTTCTTCATTGGCTAACATTATTCTAAGTTGTCATTTATCATATCACAAAGGGTATAAACAAGTGAAACAAATGATGGATGACCTAATTTTCATTTGAGTGTCATGTAAAGCAAATTTAGGTATTCTACACCTGTATGCTAGAGATCTTATCCATTTGATGAATCTAGCTAGTGTTCATAGCGTTCATTAATTGCTACTGATAAAGGGGCACCTTACGTTTGTAAGTTGATACACAAATGTCTCAAATATTAAGCATTAACTTTATCGTCTAAAACATATTCTAGAAGACTACTGGCCTAAGACAATGTGCAGCAATATGAACACCAATTGCATTTATATCAAATGAGATTGCTTATTAGTTGAAATTCCAACTCATGTTTTTGTAATAGCAAAAAGTGGTAAGATATGTAATTTGTGATTATCATCTCATCGTCATCTACTTGTAGGAAGACATATAGCTATTTGCTATTTTTTGTGAACTCAAGATCTCTCTTATATTTATGGTATGGGGAGTATAGGTTAGTGCTGAAGTTTCCTTGAAGCCATGCATAGTTTAATCTTTAGGTTTAGATAGTCATAGCTAATCAGTCAACATATGTTCACTATGTTATTAGTCAACCTTAGATTATTTGGTGATCAATAAGGAAATAAATTTTTGAGAATTTTCCTTTCAGCCTTATATATGCTACTTTTCATAATTACTAAAGGAGATAACCTTCAGGGAGATTTCTTTGGAAAAGTGTTACTAAATCTAGGGCAGGTATCACTAAAATTTAAGGGGCATAAGAAAATTTGCTTTTTTTCTTATCAAGCACAAAAAAGGGAGGCAAGTAAGAATTGCTCGCTTTTCCCCTTTTATAAGTATAGATAGTGTTTCTAACCTAATATGCTATAGTATATCCTAGAATTTCGTTAATATTTTCTAAGAGAAATGCTAAATCTTAATAAGCTATTCCATGTTCTTAAAATCCAAAAAACATATTGGAAACTTAAAAGCCAACAAAATGTGGAATAGAGCTCTTATATATTTCCAATTAAAAAAGAAGTGCTCCTAAGACAAGCTCATGGTTGGAACTCTATGCTACTTTTGCACAATAGGAGAAATATTACATTTGTTTGGCACACATATTAATATCATACAAAAGAAGAAATTTTGGCTCGTAATGGCTGCTATTTGGGATTTGATCATGAGAGTTATAGTTAATTGTGAAGCAATGGGTTGTAGATCCAAATTGATTATCTCTCATCATAGATGGTAAGGGACCATGCCTTGTTAGGCAACATGTTTTGACTGTTTGACTTGAGCATCTCACGTTATTAGATAAACAAAATTATGCTTGGTTGGATGCAATTTCAAGAACATAAAATAATAGAGTATCTGGTTAAGCATCCTTTCAAATGTCCCATGGAGCATCTTGAGATCAGCTTGTTTTAGTTCATCATACTTTCCAAGACTAAGACAAGGAAAATGGTATACTAAGAACATAAGCTACCAATATGCCAAGTAAAAACTGAGAGCCCAGAGATATGAAAGGAAAAGTCACCTAGATTTCAATTGGTTGGAGCATGAAAACTATACATCAATACAATGCATAGACTCATTCATTTGTAATACTATAATGAAGCATGTATACAAATTGTAAATACCCCTTTTTTTCCCACATGAAAGTCTCCAATCACCAATGTATATGAAATCTCTCCAATAAAGAGAGAGAGAGAGAGAGAGAGAGAGAGAGAGAGAGAGAGAGAGAGAGAGAGAGAGAGAGAGAGAGAGAGAGAGAGAAGGAGAAGCTAAAGGATGCCACAGCAAGTTAGCTCAGAAGGTGGTATCATGGTACCCTAACACAAAAACTAAGCTTGTTTTCACTATTTGGGAGTCCCTCATCATCTAAAGAAAGGTTAAAGGGTGTTATGAAAAATTCGTCTAACAAGTGTACCAAGGTACTACCATCATAATGGAGCCCACCAATAGGAAATTTGCCTTCCACAAAGTTTATTCACAAAAAATGCAAAACTTGGGTACATATGATTCCCCAAATAAAACAAAACAAATCTACTAAAAGGCACTACAAACTAGTGTAGTAAGTGGTGGGGAGGTTCCTTCTAAAGAAATAAAGCCCCATGCACCAACTAGGGTCCATTGAAGAAATATTTTTAGGAAAAGAAAATTAAATTTTCATGTATGTAATTTTCATGCACTTAGGTGGTACCACATGTCCACCAACTGTCAGTCATACAAAGGGAGCCATCAAGCCTACTCTAATACCTACTGGGGGATAAATAGTAAGGTAGCAAGGTTTTTCAGATCTTGTCCCCTTCACTTTATGCTTAAGCAGTAGGCTTCCCACTTGCATGAACCAACATGCATCTCATCGTCCAAGTTAGCTACCAGCAAGCATCTAAGCAAGTGGTGACTATAGTAGAATTTGCCACATCAATTTCCAAGTCAGTACCTTTTTATCTATAAATACAAGGGCCCTCTCAAGTGAGGAGGACATGAAAAAAGAGGCTTCTGAAAGCTCTTCAACTCTAGAGAAATGAATGTAGCAGATGAGTCACAAGCAAATTTGTCCTTTTGCCCATAACATCCCTTAATCTTTTCCCCTTTTCTTCAAGCATTAAGATAAGGCCCCTTTTCCCAATAGTTCCAACACTTCTAAAAGGGCTTCAACACCTAGAAGAGATCAACAAAACCCAACAAAATTATCCTCAAGTAATTTTACCATTTTGCCCATAAGTACCCTTAACCTTAGCCCATTTTCTTCAAGCTTGGAGACCATGTTCTTTCTTCAAGAACTTTCTAATACTCTCAAAACTATAAGCCACCCAAAAATATGCACAAAATCCCGGAAGTCACTCAGCTATTGGTGTTCTTTCTTTTGTTGCACACATCTTTGTGCAAGTGGTACACAAGTACCACTATGTAAATAATAAAAAATTTATGTGACTTCTAACTCTTGGACTTGTAGAAATAGAATCATAGGTTGATCCAAAGGTTCAAACAACTAGCATTGTGGCCCTTTGATCAAATAGGCCCCTATGTGTGGAGATTTTCTGTGAAGGGCAGTGGTACCACCATAGTATATGTGTGCATTCTCTTTGATTTTTTCACGTTTCTTTCTCTATATGTGTAAGAAAAGTGCAAGAATACAATTTACTTCTCATTTCGCATAAGTAATCTCATTACTACCACTTTTTGTAGTTTGGTTAAACAATCCCTCTTAATTAATTTATTTTTTTACTAACCATCAATATGCCTTAGGATAAATAGTGGTCACTCTATAGGCTTGGTGAGTGCAATCCTTGTGGTTCCTTTTCACTAAGTGACTGAGGCAAAACCTTTATCTCTAGAAGTATCATAGGTCACTAAGTGCTCTATCTAAATTCCTACTACCTTTTATTATTTTTTCTTCTTTAGGGCAATGGTTAACGAACTAAGGGTTGTGACCCAATAGACTACTAAATTTGCTTAATGTTTCTATTTCTTATTTAAATTCCTATACTAGCATCATCTACATCATATTTCTCAAGGTGCTTAGTGGGCGATTGGCAATAACATAACCCTGCATGTCTAATAGCTATTAGACTCCCACCACATCAAGCCATTAGGTCTAAATTCTGCAGTTTTTACTTTTTATTTGTAAGGAGACCTAATTAAGGACCCAAGGGCTGTAGCCTTGACGAACCACTAAGTCTTTAAAGTTTATTTTAGAGTTCGGAGGGCTTGGTTAAGGACCTGTCTTCTTAAAAGCATTAATCGTATAAAAACGGCCTCAAGGAGTGGACAATTGACGCCTCCATACCACCATAAACCAAATATATCAATGAGGCCTAAAATAAAACCGAGGAATCTTGGAAGCCTAGCTTAGCATTTTTGCAGGGGCAAAAGACACGGGTAGCTATTCCAAAAACCGTCTTGAATTCAATGGAGCAATCACACCAAATCTGCATGCTACAACCGTACATAAAGATGTTGACATCTGAGTTGTAGCTGTATTATGCTGTCATGTTTTTTTCTTAAGACGTTTAACTCGTCCTTTGAATTCTTTTTGTTTGATTCTTATTGAAATTAGATATTATCTCTGCCTGTGGCTTTTAGAAAATTTAACATTTTTATTTTCCATTTAACTTCTAGTAGTCCCATGTTTTCCTTCAACAGGCTTGATTTCTCTATAAGAGAAACATGGTTGGTCCGTTTCAAACACGCAAGCCTCATCCTCTTTCGTGCTTAACTCTCCGTTCATCTTCCTTGTCACAAGGCCTAAAGTTGTCGTTTGCAGGAATATTCCACAACATTCACATTTTGTGAAGTTTTGTGTTGATGAACTCGTCCAGTACAGATTATTTTCTCCTTGTCAAAGTTGGCGGATACAAATCTTCAGAGATGAAAACCAAGTTGCGCATCTATTCTAGAGATGAGTTCCTCGTAACTAGACTATTATTTCAGCATTCAAACAAAAAGTAACTCAAGCTACTTGCCACTTCGGTAGGTGTCCAGTAATTATCTGACAAAGTGTTTGGCCTGCCATTTTGCATATTGTTTAAATGTCATTGTTGTGACATCAATTTTGCTTTTTGCATATTTCTGAACTAGAAAATCTCTCTTTTGCTACTTTATAATGTATTTGAACTAATTCTCAACTCAAAAGTAACAGCTTAGACTAGATTCCAATCACGTGGAATCTAATATAAAGACACCGCATATTTGAACTGATTTACAGCCCAATGTGAAAAGTAGTAAAAAGTGTAAAAGAAATGCATTAACTGTAACAAAACCTTGTCATGCTAACCACATTGAAATATGACCTGCGTCTTCCCTTCGCAAGTATTATTGGGTTGGAACATGACAATCATTTATATACATAGAAGTACGCTAAACCAAAAGCGCACATATAAAGCCTTTGATAACAGAACACACTTCTCCACGAAAAGGCCTACTTAGAATAATCCGACCTGTTAACCTCATCGCTCCAATTTGGACGTCCAGTATTTCAAGGAGGAGCCTATTCTAGCATGTTAAAAGTTATGCCTCTGACCACACGAAGTAGACGGTTTACAAACATTGTAAAAGAATCCGTCTAGACACTTCTTAGAGTGCTAGAAACGTCCAATTGGCGTGACTTAACCATTTTTCAGATCTCCAAAACCGAAACATTCGGATGAACCGGTTCAGGGGCACTTTTCTTAGTTTAAAATCCCTTCAGCATGGTTGCAGACATCATGGCACCTCTCCTTGGTTGAAGATTCAAGAAGACGCATTCCCTTAATTGGGAAGGTTTAAAGTACATTTAGGAATTAGGATTACTTGTAGGTAGTTTGCCTGAAACTCTTTGCTGTACCCAAACAAAAAAATCATTAAAAGCATGCATTGCATCTAACCTACAACACCGGCGTTTACTCTTCTGATATTATTTTCTGAGGGTAATGCAACGACAATGAGCTATTCCAGGTTCTAAATTCCGGAAAGCTGATGAAAGCCTAGAGCTGACTAATGTGGGATGGAACTCTCACATATTTCCAGCAAAACAGAGAAAAGATTGCTCCCAAGACGGGGCTATTCGTTGACTTGTAACCATAACCTACTTCTGCACCAGCGGAGAATATTACATTCATTTTGAACACGACTAAATACTCATATAATACAAAAGAAGCGAGCCATGCCTATACTGGGTTATATGGGATTCGATCACAAGGGTTATAATTGATTTTGAAGCAATGTGTAGGGATATAGTTGATTTTGTAGCAATGTGCTACGGATCCAAAATTGATCATCTCTCCATAATTCGATGATATGGAACCAAGCCTGGCCAGGTGAAATGCTAAGCCTTTCAGGAGCATGAAATGAACACAGAATCTGGTTAAGCATCCTTCTGAATATTCCCACCAAGTGTCTTGAGATCGGCTTGTTTTAGTTCAACATACTTTCCAAGACTGAAACAAGTGAAATGATACCGTGAGAGCATAAATATTAAGCTGCCAATGTGTCACGTAACAAATGAGAGATTAGATACATGAAAAGTCATCTAGATTTTAGCTCGATAGAGATAAGACCATTACATCCAATATCGTGCACCGATTTGTAGAACTGTAATACTACAGACGAACATTTGAAGACATCACATAGTAGCAACATGATGTTAGCCTCTTTTTCCCCTAAAGATTTTTAACTTGCACTCTTGATTCCTTTTGTATAATTTTTAGAAGATCCAACTTTCATATTTTCCTTTTAACTTCCACTACTAATCCTATATTTTCCTTCACAGTTTGATTTCTCTGTAAACTGAAGTACCATTCACCATCTTATGGATCAACAGCTGTATTTTCTTTCCTCCATATGACAGATATCGCTGTTTTTCTTAAGAGCACACAAGCTCATCTTCTTTCTGCTTAACTATCCATTCCTTGTCACAACACCATAAGTTGTCATTTGCAAGAGTTAGATTCTTCAATTCATGTTTTATGAAGCTTTGTTTTGATGAACTCATTAGCAAATATTATGTTCTCCTTGTCAAAGTTGGTGGGTGGCAACTACTCAAAAGGAAATCTAACTCAACTACTCGCCCATCGCATAGGTATCTGGTAATCTATCTGAAAAACAGTGTTTAGCTTGTAATTTTACTTATTGTTTTACTCTATTCAAGCATTTATAATTCTGAACTAAAACATTTCGTTGCTATTTCATAGAACTGATTTACAACCCAAAATCAACTACTTAAGATAGATTACCCATTTCAACTCAAACATATTTGATACCAAGATTATACCAATAGGGGAAAGTAGTGAAAAGGGTAGAAGAAATATGTGAATTATAAAAAAATAAAACATATGGAATAATCAGTTGAAGACTAAAAAATAGTTTCCTATCCACGTCAGTTTCTGTGGAACCCATACTGGGATACGCTCATATAGTGTCCTCTTGGTTCTTCAACATATATCATGCAGGGAAAGTCCATAGAAGCTGATTTTACGTCTATTTTCTGCTGTACTCACAACCCCATGGGGACAATATACTTGTTAAGTATTCTAGTTTGTCTTAAGCAGAGGGCTTGGGAGGAGTTTTCCCCTTTTGACGAATGCACAATAGGTACAATTAGGGAAGAGAATTGACTAGTTACTACTTGCTTTCTTCTAAAGTGAAATCCCACATTATATAAAAGAATGAAAAAGTGCTTCCATTGTCATCGACAAATAAGACTTTGTATCTCAATGCATGTATCTAATTTATTCAGAGCAATGTCATGGCTCTAGTCTGATGCATTTCCAATGCTAATCAGAAGTAACCCATAGAAAAATATTTAACATCCTAAAAACAGCTAAACAAAATGCACCTCAAGTGAAATATCACAAGTACCCCCCCTCATCCCAGATCAAATCAGCCTTTTGTAGAACCTTTACTTTGATACCTCATATAGTTTCTTCCTATTGTTTGTTCTTCAAAATAATTCATGCTGGGAATGTCCTCAGAAGCTGATTTTACGTCTACTTTCTGCTATAACCACAATCCCAGAAGAAGATTATCATGGTTAGGCTTCTTTATGTATTTAGTCAAGTAGAAGAGTTGGGGGGAGTTCTCGTCTTTTAATAAATAGACAATAGGCAGAACTAGAGAAGAGAATTGATTATTTATTAGCAAGACTTTCTTCCAAAAACACACTCTCTCCCTGGTCTCTTCTATTAGAGAGCTTTTGTCCAATGTCTCCATTTCTCTTCAATTATGACATAAACTTCTAAACCTATTTTCTACTTGCCAAGACCTCCGGTTAGGGGGTATTCATGAAAGGAGAAGATCTTTTGCCACTGTCTAAGCTGTATGACAGATATAGATATTAGACCTGCAGAACACAACCTTCCTAGCTCCAGAGACACACTTGCCACTTAAGCAGGTTACACACAAGTATCTATTCTGAATGGATGTCTTATATCCTAGAAACTATGGAGCTTGAATCACTTAGAGATACAAAACTCAGAACTCAAGCATCTTTAGATTTGGGGCTGCAACCTGATTCATCTTAATTGGGATTTCTGGACAGGATGAATGTAATGCATTGATCATTTCTTCTCTTAATTACCATAGTAATCAACTCGTTTAGTACACACACACACACAGAGACAGTCTACTTTTCCATGGGCCTTATTCTTTCTTCCGGAAATTTCATCACTCACATTCTACAGAAGTAAGAACATTTTATGAAGTTGATTGCTGAATTAGGACAAACATAGAAAAAACAGTGAATGAATAGAAAAACTTTTCATTAACTCATGTCATGTTAACATCAACTAAGTTAGCATAATGTTCCATCAATATATCCCATGTACACAAAAGCTAGTATTAATGTCAGAAGAAGCCAAAACAACTGAAATGGTTGAATTCTCAGAATAATCCAGACTATGTAGTATGTACAACTTACTTGAACAAAGCCAGTACATTCTGGTATAATCGCTATTAAATTTTGTTATCAAACATAATATTTGAGGAATTATATTTGGCTTTTCATTGAAATGTTCCTAGCATTCTCTTAGTTAAATAATCTTTAAGGAGATAATAATGATGATAAGCATACTAGTAGAGGAAAACATAAATAGAGACCATAAAAAATGAATTTAAGTATTACTGAGTAGACTTACCCAAGATCTGATGGAAGCCTAAAGCCGCCTATTCGAACTCGCTTTAGAGAATGAAGCTGACATATTAAAGGGAATAGAATTAGCTAACATAAAGAAACTCGAGCAGCAACATCCAAACAAGAGCATAGTCTGACACAAGAACTAAAAGAGACAGAAATCATCATCATCATCATCAAGACCTTATCCCAATTAGGGGCTGGCCACATGAATCTTATTCCTCCATTCCTCTTTATCAAGTACCATGGTTTCATTTAGTCCCAATGTTTTTAAATCTTTTCTCACTACTTCTATCCACGTTCTTTTGGGCCTTCCCTTTGCCCTTTTAGAAACTTCTATTTGCATTGCTTCACTCCTAACTGAAGCTATTTTCGGTCACCTTTGGACATGTCCAAACCATCTAAGTCTAATCTCCCTCATCTTGTTACCTATTAGTGCTACCCCTAAGTTTCCTCTAATGTTTTCAGCCCTAATTCTATCCTTTCTTGTCTTGCCACTCATCTATCTCAACCTCCTCATTTCCGCAACGCTCTATGAACATGATGTTTCTTAACTACCCAACACTCTGGTCCATAGAGTATGACTGGCTTTATGACCATTCTATAGAATTTTCCTTTTAGTTTAAGTGGCACCCGCTGATCACACAAAACTCCAGATGCACATCTCTATTTGTTCCAATCTGCTTGGATTATTTGGGTAATCTCCTTCTAAATCTCTCCACTCTCATTAATCATTAATCCTAAATACCGAAAGTGGTCTTTTAGCATTCCATCAATCATCCGGCACAAAGAAATACGAGTTATTTCACGAGAATCAAAAAGAACTTTAGAGGCAGCGCACCTCAAATTGTATTTTGAAGAACCACATGAGATTTTCTATTATTTGAACTCACATCAATATTAAAGAAAATGGGGCATTTATTTGGTTTCACGTGGTTGTAGTCAATAAGGATATGTCCTCCCTGGTTTCACATCAAGGAAAAGGTTAGTTCTTTTCATTTAATGCCTAAAAGAAATTATGCAAAATTGATTGAACTTTGGGTGAAGTCAAACTGTCATTTTCTAAGGTCTTGAAGATCCAAAATTCCAAATCTATATATCATTTTCGTTTAGCTCACAAAGAGGTAGCAATGATATTCCCTTTAATTGATATGAAAGAAGAGAGCTTTATGTAGGTTGGAGGTGGGGAAAAATGGTCACAAACTATTGTTGATCTAAAAGGCAGAGATGTTGATCGAGTGCCAGATCTAAGATAGAGCAAAGAGAGAGGGGAAGATGGAGCAGCCTAGAGAAGCTGACAGCCTGCTGGAGGTAAATGTTTGAAAGGTACGGAGCTGCTTTTATCCAGTAAGGATGAAGGCCATATTAAGTCCCCAACATGAACGAGAACCAAGGGGATTAAATGACAGAAATGTGAGATGTGATTTTGAGGTATCAGGCTAGCATTGTCCACCTGATAAACCCTGGAGATGTGCCAGAGGAGGGAGATTGAGTTGATTGTGACTGCCTTACTACAGCAGACAAATCACCACATAGTGTAAAAAAGAAGAGAAGGAGTGACAGCCTTCTAGTGCATTGGCACAAGAAGGGACTCTCCTGTGCAAGGTCCTGTGTTCGAGTTGTGCTCATGGGTGTATGTTTTCAACTCAGTTCTCAATTCCATTCTGGTGTCTGTTTTATTTCACTTATTGAAATGGAATATTCTGAAGTTTCACCAGTTTTGTGTTCCATCTCAAAAAAAGATGTAAAATTTTTTCACAAATATTTTAGAAAAAAATCTAAACAATTCTAAAGGTTTTCAAAAGATAAGATATACATTCCAAAACATCAAAACAACTAAATTAGCAAAATACTTATTTTAATAATTAAAGCATTTAAGCTAGCATGAAATTACTTACAATATGATCCAATATTATAGACCTATAATCTTAGTTGTCAATAGAATAAATCTAGGTCTCTTAACCTGTAACAGCATAGCAACATACATTTCTTTAAGTAAACCAACAACAGTTCAAAAGAGGAAGATTGAGCATAAAAACACACATTAAAACAGAGTTTGCTTCCTTCAAATTCCTCTTAAACCAAGCATAACACAGGCTTAGTAAAATTCCTCATAGAACAGATAAAATTTGCTTCCTTCAAAATTCCTTGTGAAACTGATAAAATAGTCCAAATGAGGAAGATTGAGCATGAAAACTCCATTAAAACAGAGAAAAGACAGTGAAAAACGGGGAAAAACATAATCTTGCCTCTCACTCAAGAAAATCAAATGAAAGCAGGGCAATGGTAACAGCAGCAGCCATTTTCTTGCGAGAAAATGCAAAAAACTAAAGATTCACCATGGTCTTCAACCTTGGAGTTGGAATAGTAGAGGAGAAACCCTAGAGCAAAACACAATTTGCAGCCTAAAGAGCAAAACATGATTCTTTTTCTCTTTTTGACTGTTCAGAAGGTGAAATTACCCAAAACCCACTTTTACTTTAACAAACTATGGCAGCTAATATGGACAAATGGGTAAAAAAACAGAAATCCCAGTTTTCTTCTATTTATTTTTTTTCAACTGAGAAATGCATTTCAAGCAAAATATCTGAAACATGATCCAAACGACCGGGATAAGTGAAATAAAATGAAATTTCAACCGAAAGCTTTTGCTAAAATCTCTTCCATTTTTGGGATTGGAACGAAATGTTTAGCCCCTTCCAACTGGTATAGAATGAAATTGACAACTAAGGTTTTCAGTTTGGAGTATTCATGGAAAAACCAAACTTACCTACCAAAAAAAAGAATTACAAAAGGCCTGAATATTTTGCTCAAATGCAAAGACAGCACACATAATATATAGAATTACTGCAAAGGGGATTACAATCATGGAAGGAAAGGGAGAAAAGGGCAAGTGCCAATTTCCCAAGATTTTAATGAGAAAACATGAAGCTGGAGAGACCAATAACTCTAAGAAATCACTAGACTGAATTGGAGAAAGAAAGAGTTAACCGAGAGGAAATGAATGGCAACCGGCAATAAAAGAAATCAAAGCAAGGTTGAAGGAGAAAATGCAGCTAATGCAAGGGTCTAGACGGCATAGGGATTAAAGAAATGAGAAAGAAAATTGGAAGCCAAGTTAAATCACCAAAGACAAACTTTTATGGTTTACACCACAGAAAAGATACATGAAGATGAAGCCATCATAGGTGATGATTGCAGTAAATTACTTTAGCTCGGTCTCTCTTGGACGAAGGAGAACAGGGGCTGAAAAAATATGGAAAGTATATATGGATGTCCAAGATAAAAAGAACGTTGTCGATCAATCTTTCTAGCACCTGAGAAATACTTGAGTTCAACTTTTGCCAGCCAAATTTGTCAAGTTGAAAAAGGAAAATCAGGGAGAAATCATAAACAGATCCTAACATGAGGATGTAGGGAAGTGGAAACGAAATCTATGTAATCACCATAATAAATCTGATGAGATAGGAAAGCTGAAGAAAATTCGAGCTTCTTTTAGCATCTTGATTTAGAAAGGAGATGATGTGTACTTAGGCCCTTATAGAGTTCTGAAGCTCAGGAATTCTAGGGCTTAGCACTCATGAATGACACTTTAACCTGGTAAAATCTGGAACTCTAGAATGGAAGGAATGCTAAAGAGTAAAAACCCAAAATTTTGGCACTCATGAATGAAAATAAAGTAAGAACTCATGTTCAGTGTAAAGTTGGAACCAAAACATCCATTACGACTTGTAACTCTTGAGCCTGTCATTTTGTTGGAACTCCAAACCATTGGAAAACACTAGGATATGCGGGGCTCACATTATTATTTATGGTGACCCTGACCCGAAGTACTTAATATGTAGAGTGGCTCCACATGCTGGAAGTTTTTCTAATTGGGGCCCACATTACTATAGACCCTTTGTGGTCCGCCCCTTCCCCTGGACCCGCATATGTGGGAGCTTCGTGCACCAAGCTGCCCATTTTTTCTGATGTACTTAATATGATCAGATGTACTTATTTTGTGGCTCAAATATGAGCCCATATGCCTGTTTGGGACCCACACGCATGTATATAGGTGGTCCCACATGTAAGTATAAAGGTGGTCCCATTAGATGCAGTTTAACTTCCATTATTAATGAGCCCACTTATCTTTTAGCTCAAATGTTCTGGACGAACATGCATGTATGTAGGAGGTCCCACATGCATGTATATAAATGGGCATGTTACACACAGTTCAACATCCATTATTAAAGGGATGGATCAACAATTCAGATTACAATAGCAATATGTTATTATTAAATAATGTCAAGCATTCAAGAAAGCAAGCTTCCAAGCACGTAAAAAATGCAAAAATAGAATTCAAGAATGTTAAAATTTAGTACAAAATTCGTCAATGATGGTGATAAGTCATAAATTCTGTATCATTCAATAGCTCCAGAACTCTAGAAGGGCCTCACAGAGAAAGGTAGAGAACTATCAAATGGTTGCTTTCCAGGTTGGACTGAATGCTTTGGGAAGAAAGAACCTTCAAGGATAAGTTCTCTCGACATTGATTCTTTATGCAATTAAGCTACTGAAACTGAAGAAATGGGAATAGTGCATAGAGGCCACTTCCAGATTTTCTAATGAAACTAAGCCTCAGTGGCAGACCAATTAGAAGAAATCACAACAGTAATAGCCGCTTTTCCTAGCAGGAACTAATAGCATGTTTCTCAACACTCTGTAAACTTAACCCCACCAGAACCTAGACATCCTTGGCACAACACTATGAAGGCCTGAACATTCCCATTAACACTAACCCTCGGACATACCATTAAAAATAAGGGAACTGTGCAAACATTATGTAAGCATCCCTCTAGCGAACCAAGTGGCTTTTTTCTGTTACCAACCACCCAAAAGCTTAGATAAGAAACAGACAAGTGCCATACATTCCACCTCCCTTCACAAATCCAGCGAAGGCAGGAGGATTCACACATGTAGTAGACTCTCAAAATGTTCTTGGACAAGGATCTTTTCCCCGAGCAATCATGCATAAAGTCAACCAAGAGTTCAAGGTTATTGGAGGCTTTAGATAGAATGAAAAGAAGGTCACAACGACCAGGAAAAACCACAAGTGCTACTAGTGGATACCAAGATCACGACAGTTAGCCATAAAAGATCAGTAAACAATGTCAACATCAAACCGAAGCTTCTACAAGCTACATTTTCTTCCATATTTATGCAATAAATTGGATAGCTATCAATAACAGTCATTCACCAATGTATTCTATTCTCCACCAGAGCATCCATGAAGGGTTGAGTCCTTTGACTGTTTCACATTGAATATGGATAGCTATATGGGTACAAAAATTAAAGCCTTGTAATTCAGCAAACCGCTAAGTAATTAATTATTATCATAGCTATGATACTGTACAAATCATCCACATATCTACCTGAAGTTCTGTCCTCATATATAAATCAAATATACACCCCATGAGACCTCTTTTCCTCCTTGGCCCAGATGAAACCATAGAACTTTATGAGAATTACAGTACAACAAATAGGAGTTTAATCTTAACATTTACAATACGCTAGTGGCTTAAGCAGCATCAACACCTTGGCATGAAAACTAAAAGTTCAATATTATGGACATTTAATGCATATTATTAAATCCTAATTATCTTGTGCAAGAGAACATTTGTTATCCAGGAGACAGCAATCCAAGATAAGAAAATTTTGCTAGAACTAACCTACCACTGTATGCCATATTGCACATAACAGTCATCAGTATGAACAATGAGTTTCTGACTAGGTAAACAATGTATCTAGTAATCAGAACTTTACCTGGAGGCCAGCATGTTTCACAAGTTCACGAACTTCATGATTTCTACCTTCATGTACCTATCATATAACAGTTCATTAGTTGTTTCACTTGCCAACACTAGAGAACCAATGAAAAGAAGGTAAGTAAAATCCTTCCTACTGTTAGAAAAAGATGCATTCAGACACAAACAAAGAATACTCAAATGTTCAAACTTTCAATCAAGTATCAAGAATATAATAGAGACAGTAAACAAAAAACATAACAAACATTGCAGCATACCACAATACGAAGTCTAGGCCTTGAAATGTCTGGCTGCAGTGGCAATAGTTCTACAGAATCGGGTGTACAGTGGAAGCCATCAATGTCTGTACCCTCACAGATTGCTATTAGATGTCGCTTATTGACACTACCATCTATTGCAGCAATATATCTACCATTGCAAAAGAATAACATTCAGAATCTACAAAATTGACTAAATGAAGAATGTTAACTGTAATTCTGGAGGCAATAAGGTTTCATATATTAACCAGAAGCTTTAATATGCCAATTGTTCCCATTTAAGTATTAACACTCCTAAACAGCTGTGATTCAAAACAGAAATAATTAAACATATAGATATAAACAACAAGTAAAGTTCACATGAAAGAGTAATTCCACATATGCTAGTAGAGATCGTACCACAAAAAAGATGGTATTAAAGAACTTAACATACAAATAACTGAAGGAATATTCTTGAAAGGTGGAATTAGATGCCCAGAAGGGCCAGAACTACTCCCATGTAGTTGAATCAGAAAAAACTACTTTTTCACGTTTTCATTACTTATTCTTCCCATACATTTTGGGCAGAATCTTGAGTATCATTGTTTAGAAACAGATATTATATTATCTCCATATCAATGCATCCCCTTTTTGTTCTCTCAATTTCATGCAATTTTATCTATTTTCTCAACATGACACTAGGAAGCAAAATAGATAAACATCAGGATACTGAGAAGGAAACAAGATGTGAGGTAGTACCGACAGCTCATATTTCATGAACCACAGTGATTTCCTGACTAGATCAGGAAGAAGCACTTACCTTAACAGATAAAATGGTTCCTATTATAGAAAAGTCATAATGGTTGTATAGAAGGTTGCTTACTGTTCAGCTTTCTCAGACATCCCTTGGAGTGCAGGAAAAAGAAAACATGAAATTCATCTGTCAAACAAGGCTACTGGATAGGTTCAAATTACTGCATGTTGTTTATCTCATGTGCCTAAAGCTCTATAGGAGTCTCCAAAACTTTCTTAGAACATTCTCACTGTAGTATATACTGATTCTGCCAAAGCATTTCAAAGTTTTAATTTTTGATGGTCCATTTTAAGGAACTACTTGTCATGGTCCACTTCACCTTCAGCTTTAAAGACATTCTTCATCATAGATGCAATTAATCTAGTTTCTCAAAGTACATGTTGAAAACTATTGCATCTGTGCTAAGGAATTATGTACAGGGTTAAGAGAATTGAGGACAGGTCCATATAGAAAATAAAGGTTGTTGACAAAATTTGATGCAAATAAAGCACGCAAAGGTTTTTTGATGTTCAACTGAAGATAATCATCAGGCTTCTAGATGATTGCCATTATCTCCTGCATCTAGCTTACTAAGAGAAGGGGAGCCTTGGCGCAACGGTAAAAGTTGTCATCATGTGACCTTGAGGTCACAGATTTAAGGCGCGGAATTAGCCTCTTGCAAAAATGCAAGGTAACGCTGCCTACTTTAGGCCACTGTGTCCCGCCCCTTCCCCGGACCCCGTATAGGTGGGAACTTCGTGCACCGGAGCTGCCCTTTATCTAGCTTACTAAGGCTGCTAAAGGTTTATTACTAAAGTTGATGTTAAAATGCATTTTCTGCATGTCAACATGGAGGAAAAATCCAAATTAGTACTAAACTTCCCCGCAGAACCTAGCAATTTCAATTAGGCATGTTGTATTTGTTTTACTGGTCTACAACGAAGGAAGACAGAACAATGAGGAGGACTTCCTATTTCAAAATGCATGTGTGAGCTTGACACTAAAACTTAGCATTATTATGTCAACAGAAATCAGGAAAATAGGCATCATCCACTATGTACATATAGGAACCTACATCATCAATTTGTGTATGGCATGCCAGTCCCAACTAAAACACTTGCATTCTAACTATCATGATTCTATGCAGCAAACACAGCAGGAAGAAACAAAAAGAATCCTCAATCTAGAATACAAACTTTGAAAGCTTCTAAAGCATTTGAGTGCTATGCATCTTTACTCCTCTGTCATGATGCTTGGATGATTTTGCAAGATAAGAAGCAGAAGAAAGCTAGTATCTTACTCCTTTGATAATTTAGAAGATGGATGTGCAAGTCGTTGAGCAAAATCTCCTGATAGAGACAAAGTCATGCAATTGGTATAAGAAATTCTCTTTGAAACTAATGTCTAAATTTAGAAAATAAAAGAGACAAGCAAAAATAGATTACCGCAGGCAACGGCAACCATGCTTTTGAAATACATACCGTCATTCGTAACAATAATCAGCCCTGTTGTAGCAACGTCAAGACGGCCAACAGTAAATAACCTTGGCTTTGGCAATCCAGGATTAATTTTATTCTGAAAATGCAACATATAACATTAGAGTATTGCAAATTTTGGGGAATTTTCCATATAAAAAAGGAAGCCCAGTGCATGAAGCTCCCATGTATGTGGAGTCCAGGGAAGGGGCAGACCACAGCAATAAATGAATATGCAAACTATCAGAAACATTTGTGAAGAAGAAGATAGTAATCAACTTCAACATTAAGGTCGTAAGCTGCTATACCCAACTCTTCCAGTAGTCATCAAATAAGGACATCACAGACTTAGACTCTTTATCCCCGCAGGAGCAAATATACCTGCATTTTGATTAGTGTTTACATCCACATAAGATAGGTACAGCTCAAAGCTGCATATGTATCATTGAGAAGAAGAGATGATGAGAACATAATCTAGAGAACCATCTGCTTTATGAAAATGAGTACCAACCCTTTTGGCTTATTAAGAGCAAAATACAACTTTGGTGGCAACTTCTTGGAAAGACGGTTCCCATTAACATAAATTGTATCCTTCAAAAGGTCAACCCTAGTCTGCATTTAATAACGTCACAAAATTATGCTGCCAATACTAAGATTCAGCAACTGAAACACTATAGAATTTTAAACAATAGAGCCAAGGAACAATCATCGTCATCTAGGCCTTATCCCAATTAGGGGTCGGCTAAGTCAAGGAACAATAGAACAGAACATATACGGTTAATGAAACTCAAACACAATGAAATTAATGAAAAAATATAACAGAAATAAAGATCAATCATATGTTTCATTATTAATGCATATAGAAAGATGGCTACAAAATCAAATAGTTATGGCATTCATGAGCTGAGTTGTACCAGAAATAAACATCACCAATACATTAGATTACCTTAACAGTCTTTTGCATGAACTCCTATGACAAAGAAATTAGAGCAGTCACATATAAGATGAAGATACTAAAGATTCATATATAAGTAGGGACATCAAGAAATAATGATTTGCAAGCAGTGGTTGAATGGAATTCTCTCAGTAAAATCATTCTGTACAAGGTTACCAGCAGCAATGCTGCCACCAGTCTGTCAATGTCATGGACTTCTCGTGAGCCCTGATGGATTGTCACTGTTTTTCAGGTACTAGCCAGATGAAATTCCATCTATAGATCCCTTAATTCATGGCAAATGAAGGATACTGAAAAGATGCATAATGTGTCACAGATTGAAGGTTTTACTAATTCATCTTATGAGTCATTGTTCTGCGGAACCTAATTTATGGTTCATACTTTAATCTTTATTCAAAAGGCGAGCCTTGGCGCAATGGTAAAAGTTGTCGTCGTGTGACCTTGAGGTCACGGGTTCAAGGCGGGGAAACAGCCTCTTGCAAAATGCAAGGTAAGGCTGTGTACTTTAGGCCCTTGTAGTCCACCCCTTCCCCGAACCCCGCATAGGCAGGAGCTTTGTGCACTGGGGCTGTCCTTTTACTTTAATCTTTATTCAATTGCACCTACATGATGCGAGTATAGAAATTGCTGAAAATTTTGGGTTCAGCCCCCGACTAAAAGATGGGGCTGTTTCTGAACCAATACTTGCTCACATTCTTTGACATCTCTAAAACGAGTAGAAGAGAGCAATAGTTTAAGGGAAAGGTTGAGGCACTAGGAATGTGTTAGCAATCCCATTGCGACTAGTTTTTTCTCCTTTTACTTCTTCACAAGCATCAACTATCTCTACTAGATTTGACCTCACCACTACTACCAACCCAGGACCTCAACAGTACTTAAATAACTCTAGCCCACAAATCAACGACACCAAATCACAAAAACGATGCAACAAATTCACAATATTAAAATGCAAAAGATAGCTAACAGAAGAAAGCAAACTTAAGCATGATCAGGAAGGACACAATGGCATACCTGAGGTAACTTACATACAGATCCATTGACAGTCACTCGACCTTCAAAAATAAGCTCTTCACTGCTACGTCTTGATGCCACTGTCGAATAAGAAGCAGACAGCCCACAAATGAAAATTTTGCAATTACAAACATAGTAAAAAATTTCAAGTAATTGATTTCTTTTAAAAACTGGAAGTCACAATTTGGACTTTTGGTTTGTCTTTAGCACCATAAAATCTTCTGCAATATTCAAATTAAATGTGAATTTTACAAAAGAAACATGAATTCACCAAATGAAACATGGGTTTTGTGAGCAACTTTCAGAATCACAAACATTATTAGCAAATATATCTTAAATACGTACAAGAAACTGAATTCACACCCGAATCACGCTTTTTACCAAACAATTTCTGCATCCGAGCATTCTCAAATCATTTACAATTTCAAAATCTTGTCGTTATTAGTATGACCAGGAACCAAAGACAACGAAGAAGTTGGTCACATTCGAACCTCCAGCCGAAGCAAGAACTTTACTGAGCCGTTGCGGCTCACGGAAATTCTGGTTATAGAATCTCCGAGCGGCTTTGGAATGCTTTGTAGGCGAAGAAGCCGAAACCGCATTCGTCAAACTTTCCTTTTTCTTCTTCTTCTTTTTTACTGTCGCTGTAGAGGATTTTGTTTCGGCCATAGCGTGGATTAGGCGTGCAGGGGGTGTCGATTGCAGCTTGAGATTGCCATTTTCGTCGCGAACAATCCATGGAATGAAGAGGGGAATTGGTTGTTGGTTTGTGGGGTTCTGCTGTTGGGATTCTTCTAGGGTTTTTTCCTTTTTGCTGGTGCCAAAGGTGATGTTGAATTCAGTTTTGGAAGGAGAGGAAATGGATGAAGAGGCTCGGATTAGGGGAATTCTGAGGAGACGGCTTCCGAAGGTGAAATTAGAGTTTGTGAAGATGGCGGAAGATGAGATGCAGTATGAAGATAATGGCACTGCCACAGCAGCAACCGCTTGTGTTGCCGCCATTGGAGCAGACTCAACTGGAGCGGGTGAAGAGATATGAGAAAATATAAATAAAGAAAAATGATAATTAGCAACCCATGTTTATGATAATGGCACTCCTCGAACAGCTTCCTCGAGCTTGTAGCAAAGAAATGAGCATAAAAAAATTCAAAGAACAGTTAAAGGTTCCGGTTGCGCGGAAAACTAGCAATGTTATATTTCTTGCTTTCGTACCTATCTGGAGTTTGGTTTTTTAGTCCAAAAATAATTGTCACACCGTTGGTTCTAGTTAGATTCTTGGATATTTAGCGATTCTACTTCATAAAGCAAAAAAAGAAAAAGAAAGAGACAACTAATAAGGATAGCAAAAATTAGACTACAAATTATTTTTGTTTATTTAATTATCATATAGTATGTAATCTTATATTTGTTGTTTTCGTTCTAACTTAAATTTAAAATAAATTAAAATAAAAAGTATAATAATATAATTAATTAGTATTAAAACTAATAAGATTGTATGCAATATTGCACGTGTGCAAAGAGAAAAGAGAGAAAGAGACCCAACCACCTAGTCTATTATATTATAAGATGATGTGCCTTTTCTTGACACATTATCATGTGTGGCTCCTCTAAATTTTGTTCTTCATTTTTTTTTTCTTTTTTATTTGTCACTTATTACTTCCCCTCCTAGTGTCCTACATCCTTTCCTCTTCTCAGCCCCCTACAATTTTTTTTTGTTTTAAACTGCCTATTAAGTATACACACCAAATAGGAAAGGAAGGATTACATGCTATTTTTCATGTGTGGTGAAATTATTTTTGCTAGATCCAACACAATCATCATCTTAGGAAAGGCTTGGATAGGCTAGACATAAAATTTCATGCCTCTGGGATGTTTTTAGCCTATGTTTCTTAAGATAAAAAGTCACAATCACCCATTTTTGTTAAAATTTTCAAATATTTAAAATAAGTGGCTAGGATCATCCAAATAATTTGATTTCTCATGAGTTGCCTATTTTTAATATTATAAATATGATGAATGGCGTAGATTTGCAAACAACGTTGTATGATGCATGGAAAATAAGGCATGTCTTACTTCTTATCTTATTAATTGTGTACACTTATCGATGCTCATCCTATTTTCTTCCTATACATCATCATTTTCTCTCCTCAATGGACTTTCTATTTTCAGTTTACTTTCCAATTCAACTTCCTCTCTCTCTCTCTCTCTCTCTCTCTCTCTCTCTCTCTCTCTCTCTCTCTCTCTCTCTCTCTTAAGCATGTCACGCTTCCCCATATACCATACCTTTTCTTAGAAAGAAGAAAAGAGGAAATTGTGCTCTCTTCTCCTCTAGACCAACTCCTTTCATCAAAAAGGAAAACCCATTTCTCAACTCCTTTCATGGAATTAGAAAACCCATTTCCTCAGAAGATGTATCACAAAGAAAAAAAGAAAAAAGAGAGGATTTTCCTTGAAAGAAGGATAACTCAAAGGAGAAGAGAACAGGGCGAATGACTAGAGGAAAGTAGAAGATCAAAGTGCAATGCCCCATTATAGAAAGAAATTAGAAGCCAAAGTGATCCTAGCTCGAGCTTTCTTCTTCCTCTAGCCCAACTCCTTGCATGAAACTAGGAAAATTATTTCCTCAAAGATGCCCCAAAAAACAAAAACAAAAAAACTCAAAGAAGAAGAAGAAGAAGAAGAAGAAGAAGGAAGGGGAAATGACTATAGGGAAGTAGAAGATCAAAGTGCAACAGCAAAATGCGAAGGGCATGTTCTAATCTAGTTTTATCTTTAAGATCAATCTTTTTTCATTTAATGTCTTACCTTTATTGCTTGAATTAAGAAACAAAAAAACCCTAGTTACTTATTGGTGGGGCAAGAGATTAAATTATGGTTAAGGAAAGATTGGTTTAAATTTGCCTTGTTTAGAAGCAAAATTATATTTTTTTGGGTATGTGATTATTGATTTATTGTTGAAATCTAGTTGAGAAGCATCTATTTTTGTATTTGGTTCACATAAATTCAAGAAATGTTATGTAATTTTTGCATTTGATTTGGTTGTAAACAAAATGCATTTATCACTTAGTTTATGCATTTCTTTTGGTTGCGAACATGATGCAAAGTCCTAAGTGCATTAATTGCCATAGACTAAGGGGGAATTGATAACTGATGTTGTGCAAGTGTTTTAGTGAATGTGAAAACAGGATACAATTACATTGAATACAATAATTGTAGTGTAGGATTTCCAAGAATATGCACTAAAATAACTCCTAACTTTTCCCTGCCATGAGCTGGATGACTTAACTTTTCTAAGTACCTCTTTTCTATGCAAAAGGATTGGAAGTTGGCCCTTGAACTATTTGGTCGGATGCCATTGTTACATCTTTGCCTTATAGTTCATTGTCCAACAAGCCATGGAAGAAGTATGATAAGATGATGAGACCATTGCAATAAATTTCAACTGATCTTTAGCTCAAGTAGGCAGAGAACTTGAGCAATCTGGGTTTTGAGTTCACCATGATCATCAATTTCATAAATTTAATTGGTTTATGTTTATTACTTTTAATAGTTCAAAACTTGCAATGGTGATAGTTTGTTCTTTTTGCGATGATAAATGCATAATTGGATGTTTTATTAAGAAATATAATATGCATCTCAAATAAAAAATGCTTTCATTTTCCTAGCATGCCCAACATAACCTCCATAGAAACATGTCATTGCATTGAATATCATTTAAAAAATTAACTAGAACCCGAAATTGGTGGATGTACAAAGCTAAGTATCATACTAAAACCTTTTTGTGTCATGAGACTTTGCACAGAATATTACACGTTTGAAGTAGTGGACACAAAATAAATCTTCGAATTACATAACAAAAAGTAAGAACATGCCACCTGTGGGACAATATATATCATAAGACAATCCAAAAGCTAAGAACATTCATACCAAGTACATATCCACCATCCAACTCATTATCATATATGCACAAACCCACAACCTAAGATTATCCAATGCACTCTTATATAAGATAGCTGTAGAATTTATAAACTTGTTTAGTATATATGCATAAACTCATTATGAAAATTTATTAGTGACATAGATAACTTATGATGTACCAGTAGTATATTTATCTTATTAAGTTTCTTCAATGTTAGGAAAACCCAAGTTAGAGAATTCTATAGTCCTTATACAAGATATACATAAGAGATGAAAAATATTAAAACATACTTTCAATGTTTATCCCCAAATATGAAAAATAACATATTTGTTTATGGAAGTTTAGAAAGTTTCATGTCATCATATAAATCTATACCTTTTCTCCTTCACCTTAGGGCTATTTATGTGTGTCACGACCTTGTTTTTCACAAACACTTCAACATTTTTTAGTTTGCTTCTCCGAATGCTCCTCAATCATTGATCCCTTAGAAAATCCTTTAGTAGTTGTAATCCTAGAGTTCATCATGCTTACTTCATTTCTCAACATGTCTACTTGGTTTCCAAAGTGGCAGTGGTCTATCAACATTACAGTCAATGTGCTCTTATTATCTTTTGCCAACACTTGTCATCGGCTAAAAACTAATTTATTATCATTCTTGATCTCCTCCAAACATTTCTTCAAACTTGAACATTCTAAATTAATGACTTCATCATGTAATGCCCTTGCTTTTATGCATTTATAAAATTGTGTGAACATATAGTCATATCTTACACTTTAAATTTTCTCCAATTGTCTGGTAACGGGACACAGGTATTATCATATACACCCACTACTAGACTAGAGTATTTTTTAAAGATGATTTTTGAAATCTGTCTTTTATCAACCGTCTCATAAAAGTGGTAAAAAATAAGAAGGTTCATAAAATAGTCTACAAATTTTTTTAAGACATTTTCCAAAATCATCTTAAAAGATCTTTTTAAGATAGTTATGAAAAAAATCTTAAAAATATTTGATAAAAGTGGTTGAAAATAAGAAGGTTCATAAAACAGTCTTCAAAAGTTTTTAAGACATTTTCCAAAATCATATTAAAAAAGATCTTTTTAAGATAGTTCTGAAAACTATCTTAAAAAAATATTTTTAAGATGGTTTTGTAAATCATCTTAAAAATATATTTTTTTAAAGTTTTTTACTTTTTAAAGATGGTTTTAAAAAATGTCTTCAAAATTTTTTAAAGATAGATGTAGAAACCATCTAAAAAAAGTTCTTTTAAAGACAAGTTTCTTATAACATCATTAATAAGCATGTATTCTAAAGAGAATGATAATATATGTTCCTACTTTTACCATTAATATTTATCCATACATATTCAATATAAAAAATTCAACGTCCATATCTTTTTGCTTTTACAATCTTCCACACTTCTAACATTCACATTCAATATAAAAAATTCAGAGGCATGAAAAAAATTTACAAGTAAAGATCTATGTCTATGCTTCTCGACACATTTACTTCCACACTACATTCTTCCCACTTTCTATAAAGAACATACCTAAATTGATGCTCCAACATCCCTCATTCAAATAAACAAATCACATATACTTGAAGCAAATAAAAATTACAAGATACATCCACATTCACTATTTAAATGAAGAAGTTTTATATTAGTCAATATAAAAATTTATATTAAATTAGTATAAGTTTTAATAGGGTAGAAGTATAGATTAGTTAAAGTTATTTCATTACGCACCATGTTTAGATAAGGGAATGCTTCCCCCAACCACTAAAGGAAAGGCTCGAAGAAGGTAGAGAGATATTAGCCCATTCACATCTTATTTTGTCAAAATATACTTGGGAGTTACCCTTACTTTCCCAATCAAGCAACATCACTACTTGCAAGATAATATATTCGATTTAGTTTACTACTTACAAATCCATTATAAACTTGAATATTATTTCATATATCTAACCCCAATATATTATGAAAAAATAATAATATAATGATTAGTAAATTGTCTTACCTTTCTTAATTATTGAAGCTTAACAGTATTGCATATTAGAGTTCTCATGTATGTCAGAACAAAGTATCCACACTCCCAATTCGATTGTTGTTTGGGGCATTACTAACAAAGAAAAACAAAAAGGATCAATATATATCATTTCTAATTGTAGCTTCAATTTATATATAGAGTAATTAACAAATTTTTTTACTTTGATCTTCTTCCAAGTGAGTTTTGGTGGGTTTGTAGTCTTGGCTAATTTAGCCTATCATAACCATGCACTTTAAATTTATAATTCAAGTGCATTAAATATAAAAAGATTAGTTATCAATCATTAAATTATTATAACACATGAAAAGATTAAAAACTTATTTATGATTTACATTAGCAGGGCACGAATGTGGCTCCATAAGAATTAAAAAGTAGTGGATACTTATCATGCACATCCAAAACTAGCAACATCCAATGAGACCGATATACATAATCATATGATTATAAGTAAAGTTTACAATAATTATGATTATATATGTATGTAGAACATAATTTGGAAGGACAACAAGTTAAAACTTACATGCTCTTAGAAAGAATCATTAAGGCATGCTACATCAAGCAATGAAAGAATCTTGAAAGAATTTCATTGACTCTCCTCTTCATAGGCTAGTACTATGTCACTCCATAAATGGCATTAGGGTTAAGGAATTTGTAAACATCTTTGACCTCTAATCTCTGCATTTTATTGTGCAAATACCTACATATGAAAATATAACTATTACTTATCATTACTAATTAACATGTAATATCAATGGTTCTTATTTAAGAAAATATATGTATATATAATATTAGGAGATAATGTGTATGTATTTAAGTCAATCCCATTTACAAACTCCTACGAGGTCCTCTCTCATGAGTGGTATTTCACTTTGCATCATCTACAACCACTTTGGGCTCAATCTTTACAAGGTTGATTACCTTATCTTCATTAATGGGCTTATAAAGTGGCCTCAGGGAGATAGGCATGTCATAAGGAACTTCTAATTGTCCTTAGACTGTTGATGTAGAAATTATTAATCAATATAAAAAATTTCATTGAAGACATTCAATTTTATCATGAAAATAAACATAAACACCAATACCAGTCCAATTGCCATAAGGACGGGTGCTGTTGAGGAAGAGGTTAGACTTAATGGCACCAAATGTAGCTTTTGATTAATGTTAGATGTATATAATAACTAATTAAAATGACGTCTCTAAAAGATGTTATTGAAGATGGTGATATGATAACATATATAACTTGGATTTTAAGGAAATGATATATCGTTCCTGCCAAGCGACATGATATTCATTGCCCTCCCCAATGGTATAAATGTCATTGGCTTCTATTGAAAATGGTAGATGGGCATCCTCGCGACAGGCCACAACAATATACACATGCTTAGTGTGTATGATTGTATCACTTGTTTGTGCAAAAAGGAAGTCTCAGTCTAGTACCATCCCAATAGTTATGATGTTGTCAATGCCATTCAAGGCCAACATGCATTGATCCATCTGCAAATAAAAAATAATGGATACATAAGAATGAATGAGGTGTGACAATTAATTGGAGAATGAAAAAGTGAACATGTGTTCATCATATAAACCTCCTTGACGGGGTTTTGCTATTTAGAGCGAGCATGTAGCTCTTCCTTATCTTCTTGAGTAGGAGAATTGTTGTTAGCTTGTGACTGAGATTTAAAGGTAGTAGGAGTTGGCTTTGGATCTCTCACATTCTAAATCATCATCATCAAGACCTTATCCCAATTAGGGGTTGGCCACATGAATCTTATTCCTCCATTCCACTCTATTAAATACCATGGTTTCATTTAGTCCCAAAGTTTTTAAATCTTTCCTCACCACTTCTATCCACGTTCTTTTGGGCCTTCTTCTTGCCCTTTTAGAACCTTCTACTTATATTGCCTCACTCCTTTTTAACCAGTGCCGTTGTTGGTCTCCTTTGAACATGTTCAAACCATCTAAGTCTAATCTCCCTCATCTTGTTACCTATTGGTGCTACCCCTAAATTTTCTCTAATATTTTCATTTCTAATTCTATCCTTTCTTGTCTTACCACTCATCCATCTCAGCATCCTCATTTCTATGACGCTCATCCTATGAGTATGATGTTCCTTAACTGCCCCAACACTCTGATCTATAGAGCATGGTTGGCCTTATGGCCATCTTATAGAATTTTCCTTTTAGTTTGAGTGGCACCCCCCGATCACACGAAACTCTAGATGCACATATCCATTTGTTCCAACCCACTTGGATTCTCTGGGTAACCTCCCTCTCAATCTCTCTCAATCTCTCTGCTCTCATGAATCATTGATTCTAAGTACCAAAAGTGGTCTTTTACGAGGACTTCTTGGTTATGAATCTTGACTGGTGTTTCACTCATACTCTCCTTGCTAAAATTACATTCCATATATTTTGTCTTAGTTCGGCTAATTTTAAATCCTTTAGATTCTAATGCTTCTCTCCATAACTCTAGCTTTGTGTTTACACCCTCCCTTGTCTCATCAAGTAAGACTATATCATCTGCAAATAGCATGCACTAGGGAATCTCCTCGTGTAGATGTTTTGTTAACTCATCCATAACCAATGCGAAAAGGTATGGACTCAATGCTGATCCTTGGTGCAATCCTACAGTGACAGAGAAACCACCAGTCGCGCCACTAGTGGTCTTAATATTTGTTACCACTTCCTCATACATATCTTTAATTATGTCTATATAGTCCTAGGAAATCCCTTTATCACCCAACACCCTCTATATTAACTCTCTAGGGACTCTATCATAAGCTTTCTCTAAGTCGATAAAGACCATGTGGAGGTCTTTCCTCCTCTCCCTATATTTCTCTACTAATTATCTTAGTAAGAAAATAGCTTCTATTATAGACCTCCCAGGCATGAAACCAAACTAATTCTCCAATACACTTGTTTCATGTCGTAGCCTCTTCTCAATCACTCTTTCAAAAAGTTTCATAGTGTGGCTCATAAGTTTGATCCCTTGATAATTAGTGCAGCTCTGTATGTCTCCTTTATTCTTATAAATTAGTACAATAGAGCTTTTCCTCCACTCATTAGACATTTTCTTTGATTTTATAATCTTGTTAAACAACTTGGTTAACCAAATTACCACAATATCTCTCGTATGCTTCCAAACCTCTATTAGGATACCATCGGACCTCATGGCCTTTCCTAATTTCATCTTTTTCAAGGCCTCTTTTACTTCAGGTACTCTAATCCTACGTTCATATCTATAATATCCAGTGTTATTTAGATTTACAGTATTTTCAATCCTTATATTCTCAGAGCCATTGTCATTTAAATTTTTTTGAAAGTATGTTTCCTACCTTTGTTTGATCTTATCATCTTTGACTAATACCCTTTGATCATCGCTTCTAATGCACCGAACATGATTTTAGTCTTTACCCTTCTGTTCTCTTACTTTTGCAAGTTTAAACACATCTTTCTCACCTTCTCTTGTTCCTAGTCTATTATAGAGCTCATCATATGCTTTAAATATAGCCTCACTTACTATTCTCTTAGCAACCTTTTTAGCATTCTTATATTGTTCATAGTTCTCATTATTTCTAGTCTTTTTCCATGCTTTAAAATGCATCCTTTTTTTCTTTAATAACTTTTTGCACTATTTCACTCCGCCACCATGTTTCCTTTACTAATTGCCTTTTACATTTAGATACTCCTAAGATATCTTTTGCCACTTTCTTAATGGACTCAACAATATTAATCCACATGGTATTTACTTCTGTTTCATAGTTTCAAATTCCTTGTACCATCAACTTATTTGTGAATGAGGTTATTTTCTCTCCTTTTAAGTTCCACCACTTAATTGTTGGATACCTATAAGTTCATTTCCTTTCTTCCATCTTTTGATATGGATATCCATAATCATTAACCTATATTGTGAGGTTAAACTCTCACCAGGTATCACCTTAAAATCCTTACACATAGATTGTTCATTATTCCTAAGTAGAAAAAAGACTATTTGGCTTTTATGAAGTCCACTTTTAAAGGTTTTTAAGTGTTCATCCCTCTTCTTAAAGAGTGTATTTGTAATGGACAGGTTATATGATAAAGCAAAATTGAGGATATTCTCCCCATCTCATTTTGTTCACCTATATCATATCCTTCGTGTATTCTATCACATCCTTCCTTATCTTCTCCTACATGGCCATTTAAGTATGCTCTTGTAAATATCCCCTCAATGTTGGGAATTTCTTGCATGACCCCCTCCATATCTCCCAAAACTGTCTCTTGATTATATCTTGCAACCCTACTTGTGCTGCATATGCACTAATAACATTTATAATCTGCTTTCCTAGAATAAGTTTTATTATTATAATTCTATCACTAATTCTTTTAACGTCCACAACTTTATCCTTTAATTCCTTATCCACTATTATTCCTATGCCATTTCTATTATTTTCCTTTCCTATGTACCATAATTTATACCCATCTATTTCTCACATTCTAAATCTCACCCAATATACATAGCTTTAACTGCTCATCTCCATTTAGAGTTTTGCTTTTATCTAGTTGCACTTTTCCTTCTAAAAAATTTTAAGCCATTGACCAAAGTATGTGGAAGGAACAACACCACATCCTTGGCCCCTTGCTCGATCAGGGTGTTTGTCCTTGTTGCCCAGAGCCCAATAAAGAATGTCATCCTTTCTAGCAGTGCTGCTTAGAATCCTTGTAGATGTGATTTCTTGGGTTAACTCATCCTACTCAATTTATAAGAACATGATCAATTCCATTAATTAATATTTAATCATATATAATTCTAAAATACGACAAAGATAGACACATGCAACTAGTTATTATTCTTAAAGCAACTTGTTCAGCAACTTTGTTTCTATCGATTTGGGTGTTGATTGTTTAACCACAAGTGCACGTAGTGTAGCTTATGCAAGTACGGGTCAATCCCACAAGGACCTGATTTAAAATGATGAAGTTTCAATAAAATTCAATTAATAAAAGAACAAAAACAAAGTCTATACTAAAAATAAACTAAGAATAAACTAAAATCTCACTTTATTCAATTTCTGCAGTTTGCACAATTATTTATTCAAAAGACAATAGAAAATAAAACTAAAAGGAGTCCTGGATAAGGTTGTCCTTGGATTGCACTGTCCCTGGATAGTCAGAATGAAGATAAGGTAAAACCAGAATAGCACAGGGACACAGTTGGAATTAAATCAAGGACTCATTTGGAATTAAACTAGGGACACAGACGGTATTTCTGAAAAAGGACAGAGTTGGAATTACTGAGATCTGCCAGGGGCAGACCTGTAATTTTCCTAGGGTTCTGGTTTTAAACGAAAAAACCAGGAAAAACGATGAAAACCGGAGAAGGGGAAGAAGGAAGAAGGAGAGAAGAAGAAGAAGAGAAGGAAGAAAGGAAGGAAGGAGGAGAGGAAGGAGAGAAGGAAGATGGGAGAAAACCCGATCTGGGTTTTCTCTCCTTGGGCCGATCGGTGGTCTGGGTTCTTGCCTAGGAGTGCAAAGGGGTGCTGCGTGAGGGAGGAGGCGATGGTGCGTTTCTGGTGAGTGGCAGATAGAAGGGGTAGTGTTGGACCGACGACTTAGAGAGAGATAAAGCAGAGGACAGGTGAGGCAGAGGGGAGTTGATGAGCAATAGAAGAAAGGACTGCCAGCTAGGGATCTGGGCAGTCTGAAGAGAACGAGAGAGAGATTAGGATAGGCGAAGGGAGAAGGGAGAAGAAGGTGCATGAAAGAACAAGGGAGAAGGGAGAAGGGAAAAGGAGAAAAATGCAGGGGCAGATGCGGTGCGGTGACATTGGTGTTTGGGGGGGCCGGATGCATCATTGGTTCTTCTGGTTCAGGCGGTGTGGAATGGACTGAGCAGACTACAGGTGCCTGGGCTTGGAATGACGACGCAAGGAGCGTGGCGTTCCTTGGCTTGGGCAAGTGTGTGTCGATCTATCTACTTCAAGTAGACAGATGAAGACTATGGGCAGAGGATCACGCATCTAGTTCAGATGCCTAAGTCATCCAACTAGGCGCAAGGCTCATAGAGGGTTGCTCTTGATTTGGGCGACCAGTCATGATGGAGGTTAAACAAAGGAGCGGGACTAGGCGGTGAATTGGGTTTCTATGGTAGATGAAAGAGGTGAGGGAATTGACAATGAATGGAGGAAACTAGAGGAGATGACTCACGGTGCTGAAAATATGGTCAGTACTGGGTAAGTGGGAAGAGAAAGCTAAGAGATAGGTGGGGGTCGGATTTGAGCGTGAAGAGGAGGGAAAGAGAGCCTGGGATGAGAAGAGAGAGAGAGAGAGGAGGAGAAGGGAGAAGTGGGAGAATGGAGAAGGAGAAGGAGAAGAGAAAGATAGAACTTTAGAGAGGGTGGTGGAAGAGATGAGAAGAAGCCCAAAAAAATGGAAAAACGTTGGGTACGTTTAAGAAGGAAGGCAAAAAAGAAAATAAGGAAAGTGGGTACGTGAGAATGAGGAAGGGAAAAAGAAAAGGAAAGAAAGAAGGAAAAGGAAGAAAAAGAAAGAAAGAAAAGAGAAAAGGAAGGAAAGAAGGAAAAAGGAAAAGGAGGAAAAAGGAAAAGAAAGGAAAAAAAGAAAAAGAAAAAGAAAAGGAAAAGGAAAGAAAGAAGTGGGGGAAGGGGTTGCCTTTTGCTCCTTGCTAAATTGGGTTTCCTCTCTTGACTTTAGAAACTCCTACAGATTTACAAGTTGCCCTTTTTGTCCATGATTTCCACTTGAGCTCAATTATTGTTTAAGAAGCTATCACATCCATCTTCATGGGTGATCTGGCCCATCCATTCCTCTTTAAGATGATCTGCACCGTTAACTTTTGATCTTAGTCATCCGTGCATCCGTTGGTTGATCTGCAACAGAAAAGACTAAATTAAAATCATCTGAACCATACATTAGTCATTTAATGAACTCTAATGATCATCTGACCATTGATTTTGACAAATTAAGGTTTGGATGGTCAATTGGATTCAAATTCAAAATCAAGCTAAGTTTTGTAAAATTGAACGGTTAGATGATCTAATTGAATGCTAAATTAGGGGTATTTTGACCAAAATTGAACACTTAACACACCCCCAACCAGCATTTTGCTAGTTCCGAGCAAAACATGCGAAAACCCAAAATTCAAGATTTCAAATTTTATTTTTAAGTCAACTCCTCTTTTTCCTCAGAGAATTATCTTCAATAAATCACATCAACTTTAACATACTAATAAAAATGACTGAATAATTCAAAACCCTACCCATATGCCAAAATCATTCCACTTAAGCTCAGATCTCAGAGTGTGTGTGTGTGTACAGTTTACATATAGAATCATCTTGATCTTTAAGTAAACTTCTAACCTTTGAACTCCATCCGAAATATGTTTTGACCTCAATCCTCACTAATGACATACGCTCAGAAACAAAATCTCTCAGATAAAGGAGTCAAATCATATCTCTCTTTTAATTATGTGAGAAAAATCAATAAAAACAAATTTACCTCACATATACTCATGAAAACCGAGAATTACTAAGGAATTTTATTGTTTTGATCCCTTTGGAATGGATGCCATTACCTTTGAATATTTAGAAATGCCACTCTTTTATATCCTATCCATTCATTTCCTCATCAAGACTATATTCATCTTAGAATCAATAGGTTTTTAACTGGGACGAAATGTAGGCTTAGGACAAGGTACCAAAAAAAGGGTATAAGGATATTCAAAGTTTCTTCAGAAAATAAGTAGAGGTCTTCTAAAGTTGATAACTCTTTCTTTCTTTGATAAAGTAAATATTTCTTTTTCTTTTTTCTTTTCTTTTTTTCACTTTTCTTTGCATTCTTCAAACTCTTTTTTTTTTTCTTTTTTTTTTTCATACTATTTCAGTACTATTGAATCACTTTGAAGACTATTTCTTTTCTTGATATCCACTTTCTACTTTCATTACAACTAAAAGGTATTTCTTCATTCTTCTCTAACTTATTTTTCAAAGAAAATGGGTAATGGATAATTTATATTGGGTTAATATGGGTAAAGGGTAATTTGGGTGGCAAAAGAAAAAGCTTTATATAAAAGGCTCAAGTTGGCTAACTAGTGGTAACAATACTTTATAGGTAGGCTTTATGTCTCTAGGTTTACAACAAAGATGGCCTAAATCATTTTCTAGGTTTCTTATAATCTATCAAATTCAATGACCTTCCAAAATTTTAAAGGTAGTATTCTAATTATTCAGGTAATTAGCCAAATTTAAGAGTTTGGGATCAATTTTCTTTAAGCACGCTGAAGAAAATTAGGAATATTTATAACCTCTCAAAAGGATGAAGGCTCTAAAACTCACTTAGGTTATAGGTCTCCACTGAATTTCTTCAGGATATCTCTAAGTTATAGCCACTTATCAATCTAGACTATCTATATGCAACTGCGTGTACAGATGTGATTTGAGACTTTACTTTCATAGAATATTTTAGAAAATGAGTAAAATGATGAATTAATCATATTCAATTCCATTAATAAGCTAAAGTTATCTAGATTATAATTCAGAAAATCCAATTCTCATCATAGTGTAGGAATTAACCTAAAATTTTTCAATTTTTTTTTAATTTGTTTTTTTTTAAACAAGAAAAGCACCTAAAAACCTAAAAAAACTAGAATTTGCTAGAATTCTACACCCCCAACCTGAGAGAAACATTGTCCTCAATGTTTAAAAAGTAGGGCCTAAAATGAATATGGGTGATGTAGAAAAGAAGAAAAAAATGAAAAACTCTAGGTTGCCTCCCAGTGAGCGCTAAGTTTAACGTCTTCAGCCAGACATATCCTCATTTATCTTTGAGTTTTCCTAATTCCAATAATGAAATGGCAAGATTTCTCATGCCACTTCAAAATCTCGCGCTAGTCTATATAGTTCATCCACCCTGAAATGTTTGGTGATGGTAGAATTATAACATAGTAGACTACCATGAATGTAAATTGAATGAGACCACGCTGATGATCACCAATCTTCAAAATTTCACGGTAATCAATATAATTCCTCCATCGTGAAATTTTGGGTGGTGGAATCTCTATAACAATGTGAACTACCGCGAATTCTTTTAAACCATATGGATGTGAATGATCCTTCTTTTCCCTTACATTTTCCTAAGATTGAGGTATAAGCTGACTCTGCCCTCTCTTAAAAGATTGTTCTGGTATTAATAGAGGGGGCATGGTTTTGCTTACATCCTGATCATCTTCTAGTGTGTACCTTAGAGTCAATTGATGTATGGACAATAGATCAATGGACTCTTTCTTGTCCTGTTCTATTGGCACATGCAACAAATTAGGTAGGCCTAATTTCTTATCTAATGGTTGTTCAAATAAAGTTTGTATGTCCCAATCAGGTACATCTTCAACATTACAATGCTCAATTTGAATTTGAGGCTCTATAAAAGGGTCTACTCTGTCTTGCCATTGAGGAGTTTTCATTAGTGGCACAATCTCCAACAATTCCTTTACCTCTTCAAAGGACGTTCCTTCATCAATTTTGTAAAAATAGACAGGACACGAATTGAGTGGTTTTGTGTTGGAGGTTTCTATCAATTCTTCATCTTCCTCAATGGATGTCTCTTCATCAGAATCATAACAATGACTCAAATCTGCCTCGAGTATATCTGTTTTGGAGATTTCTGTGGATGGTAAGGGACTTTGTATTTCAAAATGATCACATGAATTCTCTATCCTATCATCATTAATAGATGGTTCATCCTTATTCTCATTTGGTACAAATCCTCCAAATCTTTCCATAAATTGACCCATCACTTTACGAAGTTGTTCAGTCAATTCTGTTAATACCCTAAGGCACTCGTCGAATGTGTCTTCCTCCTGTGATGAAGGCATCGACTCAATAGGCATATATTGTTGTGTCATTGGAGTACTGGGAAAGGAGTGATTAGGTTGGACCCATAATTGTTGCCCCTAATTTTCGTGATAATCCTGGTAGGTTTGATTAGAGTACGACCATGCTAGTTCTTCCTGAGATGGTTGATAATCCTGAGACCATGATTGTTCTTGATGCCTAGCCCATCCACTATAATATTGGTAATTTGTCTTAGGATAGTAATTATTATTAGGTTCAGTGAATGTATGAGGTGCATCCATTGGCTCCTGATAATAATCATTATATGTAGAGTCATGTTGCCAAGTAGAATTGGGATATTGTGGTTCAGGATAAGCATAGTAATTGTTGTACTGAGGTTGTGAATATGACTCAGTACCTTGCCTTGAGGCAAATAACCTATCTCTTGTATGAGTCATCATTTATCTATCCCATTCTTGATAAGCCATTGTAATCAATCTCTCTCTCTCTCTTCTTCTTCTTCTTCTTCTTCTCTCTCTCTCTCTCTCTCTCTCTCTCTCTCTCTCTCTCTCTTGTATGAGTCATCATTTATCTATCCCATTCTTGATAAGCCATTGTAATCAATCTCTCTCTCTCTCTCTCTCTCTCTCTCTCTCTCTCTCTCTCTTTGTTTCTTTTGTTGAGAAAACTAACCTAAATGATGCAACCTAACTTCTAGAATGACGCGCAACCAAAAGGGCACACTCAAATAATCCTAAGGCTAATAAGCAGTAATATATTTGATTTTCTTGATTTTCTGTGGGGACGATGCTTTAGGAGTTGATTACTGCTTACCAATTAGGTTCTAACCAAGGTGGTTAATACAACCCTCATGTAAGGAGGCGTTTAAACCTCAACAAACGTCAATAGGAGGTGGGGGAAGAGCGAGACTCTATTAAGTAACCCCCAATAACCACAGTGATCAAAAGCCACTGGACTGACAATAAATCACGTCCTATTAAGAGGGTCCTACGAGCAAGTGATGGCCCTATAGGTCTCTTCTGATTGATTTTAAATTAATGTGAAAGAAAAGTTTGCGCGCTTGAGGTGATTATCCTAAGTTGGCTAAGAGGTGGTGATGAAATCCACCCTTGATCTTATGGGGGTAGGGTGCCCTTACTAATTAATTTCATACACCATGGCAATTCGATCAGCATATAAATCACCTCAAAACATTAAACATGCCCTAAGAATGCAATTAAAAGCAGTAAACTAATGCAAAATCCTAAAATGCAATAATTATAAAAGATGCTTTTTATATGAGTTACACTACCAAACAATGCAAATTCGAAATGCAAACCCTAATCTAGGAAATAAATGAGTGAGGAAACTCACAATGGGGTTTCTGATGAAGATCAAGTGTGGGCCACCTTATCCCACACTTGCCCTGTATTATACAACCCTTTAAAATTTAAAATGAAAATTGCAATTTACAAGGATCCTCACTACAAGATTCACTCAAAAGAAAAAAGAAAGTCTTATTCTAGGAAACCAGGGAAGTTTCCATTTTGGTGAAGATCCACTGGCCAAATTCCTCCACTTTCCAATTTCCTGAAAAATAAAATTAGAAATTAGTACCAAATTCAGGAAACAAGGAGATTATGCCCTAAAAATAATTAAAAAATGTACCTAAAAATTTCCTAAAATGCTGAAAATTGCAATTCCTAAATTTTCTGATTTTTTTTGAATTTTTTTGAATTTTGGATTTTTTGGATTTTTAATTAAATTTTATGAAAACTCCTTTCCAAGTCCCCGGCAACGGCGCCAAAAACTTGTTGATTGTTTAACTACAAGTGCACGGACTATTGTAGTATAGCTTATGCAAGTACGGGTCGATCCCACGAGGACTTGATTTAAAATGATGAAGTTTCAATAAAATTCAATTAATAAAAGAATAAAAATAAAGACTATACTAAAAATAAACTAAGAATAAACTAAAATCCAACTTTATTCAATTTCTGCAGTTTGCACAATTATTTATTCAAAAGACAACAGAAAATAAAACTAAAAGGCGTCTTGGATAAGCTTGTTCTTGGATTGCACTGTCCCTGAATTGCACTGTCCCTGGATAGTCAGAATGAAGATAAGGTAAAACCAGAATAGCACAGGGACAAAGTTGGAATTAAATCAGGGACAGTTGGAATTGAACTAGGGACACAAACGGTATTTCTGAAAAAGGATAGAGTTGGAATTACTGAGATCTGCTAGGGGCAGACTTGTAATTTTCCTAGGGTTCTGGTTTTAAACGAAAAAAAACTAGGAAAAAATGATGAAAACCGGAGAAGGGGAAGAAGGAAGAAGGAGAGAAGAAGAAGAAGAGAAGGAAGAAAGGAAGGAGGAGAGGAAGGAGAGAAGGAAGTTGGGAGAAAACCCGATCTGGGTTTTCTCTCCTTGGGCTGACTGGTGGTTTGGGTTCTTGCCTGGGCATGCGAAGGGGTGCTGTGCAAGGGAGGAGGCACTGGTGTGTTTCTGGTGAGTGGTAGATAGAAGGGGCAGTGTTGGACCGGTAACATAGAGAGAGATAAAGCAGAGGACAGGTGAGGCAGAGGGGAGTTGATGAGCAATAGAAGAAAGGACAGCTGGCTAGGGATCTGGGCAGTCTGAAGAGAACGAGATAGAGATTAGGATAGGCGAAGGGAGAAGAAGGTGCATGAAAGAACAAGAGAGAAGGGAGAAGGGAAAAGGGAAAAGGAGAAAAACATAGGGGTAGATGCGGTGCGGTGACGTTGGTGTTTGGGGGGGGCGGGATGCATCATTAGTTCTTTTGGTTCAGGCAGTGTGGAATGGACTGAGCAGACTACAAGTGCTTGGGCCTGGAGTGAAGATGCAAGGAGCGTGGCGTTCCTTGGCTTGGGCAAGTGTGTGTCGATCTATCTACTTCAAGTAGACAGATGAAGACTATGGGCAGAGGATCACCCATCTAATTCAGATGCCTAAGTCATCCAACTAGGCGCAAGGCTCATAGAAGGTTGCTCTTGATCTGGGTGACCAGTCATGATGGAGGTTAAACCAAGGAGCGGGACTAGGCGGTGAATTGGGTTTTTGTGGTAGATGAAAGAGGTGAGGGAATTGACAATGAATAGAGGAAACTAGAGGAGATGACTCACGGTGCTGGAAATATGGGCAGTACTGGGTAAGTGGGAAGAGAAAGCTGAGAGATAGGTGGGGGTCGGATTTGAGCGTGAAGAGGAGGGAAAGAGAGCCTGGGATGAGAAGAGAGAAAGAGGAGGAGAATGGAGAAGGAGAAGGAGAAGAGAAAGATAGAACTTTAGAGAGGGTGGTGGAAGAGATGAGAAGAAGCCCAAAAAAATGGAAAAACGTTGGGTACGTTTAAGAAGGAAGGCAAAAAAGAAAATAAGGAAAGTGGGTACGTGAGAATGAGGAAGGGAAAAAGAAAAGGAAAGAAAGAAGGAAAAGGAAAAGGAAGAAAAAGAAAGAAAGAAAAGAGAAAAGGAAGGAAAGAAGGAAAAAGGAAAAGGAGGAAAAAGGAAAAGAAAGGAAAAAAAGAAAAAGAAAAAGAAAAAGAAAAGGAAAAGGAAAGAAAGAAGTGGGGGAAGGGGTTGCCTTTTGCTCCTTGCTAAATTGGGTTCCCTCTCTTGACTTTGGAAACTCCTAAGATTTGCAAGTTGCCCTTTTTGTCCATGATTTCCACTTGAGCTCAATTATTGTTTAGGAAGCTATCACATCCATCTTCATGGGTGATCTGGCCCATCAATTCCTCTTTAAGATGATCTGCACCGTTAACTTTTGATCTTAGTCATCTGTGCATCCTTTGGTTGATCTGTAACAGAAAAGACTAAATTAGAATCATCTGAACCGTACATTAGTCGTTTAATGAACTCTAATGATCATCTGACCATTGATTTTGACAAATTAAGGTTTGGATGGTCAATTGGATTTAAATTCAAAATCAAGCTATGTTTTGTAAAATTGAACAGTTAGATGATATAATTGAATGCTAAATTAGGGGTATTTTGACCAAAATTGAATACTTAACATTGGGCCTTATGCCCCTTCAAATGCATCATGTTCTATAGGATGGAGCAGTTACTAGGATGTGTAATCCCAGCTTTCTCTCACTATTAAGAGAGATGCTAAAATTAGGTCATCACATATAACTAAAGTATAATTAGAAAAAAATGAACTCTCATAAATACTTACTTCTTGTTCTAACAACTTAGCATAGCAAAACCTAAAGAGGTGGTGCTACATATGATTGATCACATGTACTTTTCTCCCTTGAGAACACTTTTGCCTACATTTGATGTAATGGAAGCTAATTAGGCACAATTGTAGGTTATAGTTAATTCAATCAACCCTTGGTTTATTACATACCTCAAATTTAGGAGACAAGTGGCACTGTGCAAATTCATTCCATGCATCCTAGTCAATAATGTTGGAATATAGGTCAGTAACTCTTTATAGCTTGGACAGATCATCTAGAAATTTATAGTAGTTACTAGCAAGGTAGCTCTTCCATTTTCTCATTGTTCACTAGTTACTTGCAAAGCACTCTTCTTCTTGTAATTAGATACATTTAAGGTAGACCACAAAGTAGAAACAAACATGTTACTCTATTTAAAAGTAATAAGATCAAGTATGTAGTGCAGTATATAGAGCATTTACATACCCTACTATCTCCCATATTGAATCTTTGATTGTTGGCTTTACATATTTTCAATCATCATAAGTAATAGGCACAATGCATCTTATCGTGTAGCAAAGGTAATTGATATCAGGGTTGCATGGTCACCTATCTCTTGCCCTTTACTATTGTACTCAACAATATCTTTTATTCCCTTTAACTTTCTCTTAATAATTTTTTCGATTATTGTTCGCTCTTTGCCAATTCTCTTATGAGGCCTACTCGGGTTGGATTGTTCTTAATATTCTATTTTCCTTACAAAGAGCAATATATTTCAGTGTTCTATTTAAAATACTCAAATACCTAACAAGAATACAATAAAACCATAATAATGAAATCAAGTCCATGTAATGCATTTAAAAACAAAGGTTTTAAACTTGTCCATTTAATGCATGATATGTGATTACCTTATAAGCCTTCATTTCACATTCCAAAATATAAATGGAGACTTAGTCTCGCTTCATTTCATTCATCATCATCATCAAGACCTTATCCCAATTAGGGGTCGACCACATGAGTCTTACTCCTCCATTCCTCTCTATTAAATACCATGGCTTCATTTAGTCCTAAAGTTTTTAATCTTTTCTCACCACTTCTATCCGCGTTCTTTTATGCCTTCCCCTACCCTTTTAAAACCTTCTACTTGCATTGCCTCACTCCTTCTAACTAATGCCATTTTTAGTCTCCTTTGGACATGTCCAAACCATCTAAGTCTAGTCTCCCTCATCTTGTTACCTATTGGTGTTACCCCTAGATTTTCTCCAATATTTTTATTCCTAATTCTATCCTTCCTTTCTTATCTTACCACTCATCCATCTCAACATCCTCATTTCTGCTCCACATCCTAAGAGCATTGATGCTCCTTAACTGTCTAACATTGATCCCTTCCATTTCATTCAAACATGAATTTTAATTGTCTCCATGTACCATATAATAACTGTTAAGTGTTTAATTTTACCAAAATACCCCTATTTTAGCATTTAATTAGATAATTGAACTTATCAATTTGATGATTTTTGGATAAAATATGAAAATTAGCTCAAATTGACCATCCAACCTTAAATTGTCAAAAATAAGTGTCAGATGATCATCCAAGCTAATCAGAAGCTTAATGTACGGTTAGATGACTCTAATCTAGTCTTTTGTTTTGCAGATCATCTTGATCTTGGCTTGGATGGTTTAGATTGATATTCAACAGTGCGGATTGATCAAAAGAGGCATGGATGGATCAGGTTAAATTTCAATGGTGTAGATCATCTTGAAGATTAATAAGGCAAGGGTGGAAGGTTTTCTAATAGAAGAGGAGTCCTAATAAGGAGAGGACGATGGATGAAATTTTGGGAAGAAGAGGAAGTTTCCCAATAGGAAACTAACTCTTAGAGGAAAGAGAGGGAGATAAGATAAGAAGGGGAACTGTGGGAGTTTTTGGGAGAGTTTTGAGTTTTTAGAGAGATTTTTTTTTAATTGTTTCCTTTCCTTTGATTGCCAGTTTTTTTTCTCATCTTGTCTTCCTCGTTTGTTATCATCATATCTGTTATTACCTTTTGTGTTCCACTTAACATTCATAGTCCACCACGCACATCCTCTACCTCAATCCTCTCCCCTCATTGGTCACCCCCTCCTTTGTTCACGACCCTACTTTTCACTGCCCACTTTTTACTTTTTGTTTCTTCCCCATCGCACAGCCAGGCACGAACCTAGCTCCTCCACCTAGTAGTGGTCATTACCACATCGTCTTCCAAGGAACACCTCCACAACAGAACTCGACCGACGTCGTTTCCTCCACCCGATCATTCCACCTTTCCCCATCACTGATTTTTTTTTCCCCTTGTGTCCTCACTTGCCCAGTCTGTCAATTCCCCAGTCCAGATCACCTCTAGCCAGTCTACTTCTCTAATCTCTCCAATCACCAGGCCTCCTTGCATCTCCATCATGTCTGTATCTTCTTTAGCACAACCTACTTCACTGCTCCAATGGCCTGAGCACCGATAGTCTGCTTAGCCCGTTCCACACCAGTCTGTCAATTCCCCAGTCCAGATCACCTCTAGCAAGTCCACTTCTCTAATCTCTCCAATCACCAGACCTCCTTGCATCTCCATCATGCATGGATCTTCTTTAGCACAACCTACTTCACTGCTCCAATGGCCTGAGCACCGATAGTCTGCTCAGTCCGTTCCACACCACTTGAACCAGATGAACTAGTGACGCATCCGCCCCCCCAAACACCATCGTCACTGCAATGCATCTGCCCTGCTTTTTTCTCCTTACGGGTTGGAGAAGAAGAAGAAAATTTTCCAAGAAAATTCCATCAATGCCCTTAGTAGAAAATTTTAAATCTCTTTTGAATCCCTGTTTTGTCTTTTAGTTTAATTTGTCTTTTTATTTATCTAGGTTTTGTGTTATTCATGTTCTTAGATAATTCCAGAAATCAAATTTGGCTGATTTAAGCATAACCGAATCAACAGTTTAGCTTAAACCAACACGACAACATCAATTTCTCATCTATTTCATGTTCGAATTTCAATCAAATTTCCAATCTAGGTTATAGGACATTGTAAAGCATGTTTGTCATTACTGATCTTCAATCTGAATTTAGATCTAAGCTGTTATATCTTAATTTTCTTATCTAGCCCAGATCTTTTGGAAATTTTAGAATCTGCCTAATCCCTCTGGATGATCATTAATCAGAAGCACCAAAAACATGTTGATGAAGGTTGATCATGATTTAGGAGACTAGATCTGTAAAATTTGAAGATAAGCAATCTAGGGAAGCAGAATTTTCTTATTTTTAGTTAAATTTCTATTTTCTTTGGATTAGACCTTTATAATTTCATTGATAAAACACATTTGAAGTATGATTTCTCTTTTTGCTAATTTTTTCATTTAATTTTAAAATTTTAAATAATTAAAATTTATTGAAACTCCAAATTCTTAAAGGCGTACCTATGGGATCGACCTATACTTGTATTAGCTATACCACAATAGCCCGTGCACTTCAGATCTGAGTTCAGATTGTCAGATTGAAGATCAATGATGATAAACATTCTTTATAATGTCCTATAACCTAGATTTGAAATTTGATTGAAATTCGGACATGAAATAAATGAGAAATTGATGTCGCCCTATTGGTTTAAGCTAAATCATTGATTCGGTTATGCTTAAATCAACCAAATTTGATTTTTGGAATTATCTAAGAACAAGTAGAACATGAATAACACAAAACCTGGATAAAGAAAAATACAAATGAGACTAAAAGACAAAACAGAGATTCAAATGAGATTTTAATTTTTCTATTAAGGGCATTGATGGAATTTTCCTAAAAAAAATTCTTCTTCTTCTCCAACCCGTAAGGAGAAAAACGTAGGCAGATGCGATGTAGTGAAGCCAGTGTTTGGGGGCCCGGATGTGTCGCTGGTTCATACCTCTCTATTAGTCTTGACTATGTGCTGTGTGTAAATGGTTTTCGAGAATTAACTTTCATAAAATGTGTTAACACATGAATGATATGAAAAACTAATCATATGCATTCCCATTAAGAGGTGAAAACATTGGAATTGCTAAATTCTAAACATCCAGTTCTCATCATAATAAGGGAACTCTAACTTTAAAAAAAAAACAAATTCAATTTTTTCCCCCAAAAGAATGAAGAAAACTTAGGAAAATTCAAAAATCCTATATGCATCTCTAACTTTAAACTGTCATTAGAATATACATGAATCTTCTCATCAGAATAAAGAATTGTGCACTTCAAGTTTGTAAGGATACCATTTACTAATCTAATAGAGTTTATCAACGTAAATACAACCCAATCATATCATGCCATGCCCACAACTATTGCCTTTAGTTGGGTGGCATGTTCCTTCAAGGATCTATTAACATCAGATATTAGAAGTTGGAAGAAGGGTAGGAATAGTGGCATGTAAAAAGCAAAAGCTGAAAATTCGCCCATGCTCTCATCTTTCTACTCAAATAATTGAAGAGACATCTTCTTCATTTTCTTTTGATGAATTTGTCTCATCTTCTTTATCTTTTTCTAATGAAAGAAAGCTGTAGCCATACAACTCGAACTCCAATATCAAATCGAAATCAAAGTGGAAGAGTGTCTTCAATGGAGTGGTTATTAAAGGCAAAGCCTCTTTGATAATCATCACAAAATTCAGGAGGAAGTCCTATATCCAAATGGCAAGCCACTAAGCCCAACCTCTTCGGTTATCTAAGGGAACTTTCAAAAAATTATGAGGGCTGGTAGGATTCAAACTAGATGTTGTAATCATTCAAGTAGGTCTACTAAGTTTTGGAAGAAAAGTAAAAGTTGAACATGCATCGTTAAGTTTTGGAAGAAGATAGCTTCACAACAAGCAAAAAAAATCAGAATAGAGTTTATTGTGAGGCAGCAACAATCAAATACAAACTGGCCTTTGAAATACTCCAACATGTAGGAATTTAACTAAAACTTAAATAATATACCAACCAATTATTTAATTTGAGAAACCAAATTATTAGCAAAAGAAAAGAAAACATGCCAAGTTTAGTTCAATATAACTTCATTAAACTAGCATAACTTTTTGCTTAAAAATATAGCATTCGATAAGAATTACAGAACGATCTAAATTTATATTCATTTTCCAAATGAAAATAAATGAAAAATCAACCAAAGTGCACAAATATAAAGCGGAGACTCAAGTATTTGCTTGTACACCTACATATTTCCTTTAAAAAGTTCCTCTTCAAGCATCAAACAAGTATATATTTAGATTGATCTAATTTGATATAGATGACATTTTGATAGCTACTTTGCCTCATGTAGTTGTTTCCCACTATCATAGCCTCTGTCTAAATGATGCTCATATTAGCAATAGTGATACTAATCAATTATTTGACTATTATCCATAAGGCCACTTTGGTTTGCCACCATTAAGGACAAGATGACTTTATTAATCTCATTGACAAGACTTCAAATATATTTTATAAACTTCTTCCACCAAACTAACTAGTGAACAAATCTCACTACTAAAATTAGTGTCTTCTACGACAGCAAAATAGAAGATAGTTTCTATGAAACCATCTTAAAAAATATAATCTCAGGTGGTTTTAAAAAATCATCCTCTTAATAATGACTTTTAAGACAGTTTTTCAAAAACCGTATTAAAAAGCATTGGAAGGAGATAAAGTTTTCCTAGGAAGACTTAAGAAGAAGGTTCTTAAAAACCATCTTAGAAACCATGTTTAATAAGATGATTTTTAGAAATCATTTTGAAAAATATAGAGTTAAGAAGACAATTATTGGCAACCATCATATAAAAATTTGATTTTTTTAAGAATGCTATTTATCACCATCTTCTTAAGTACTTCCCTAAAAAATTCTCAAGTTTGCTATTTCCGTCCAATGAATTTTTAAGACAATTTTAACAAATGTCTTAAAAAAGCAAATTTAATAAGACAGGTTTCATAAATTATCTTCTTAACTATATTTTTTTAAGATAGTTTTTGAAAGTCATCTTATTAAAATTTTATTTTTTAAGACTATTTTGGAAATTCCTCTTAAAAAATCACTTTAAACCATCTTCAAAAACCACTTATGAAACATAATGTCATCCTACACTCGTTTTCTTTCCTATCTTCCATTCATTGACTATCCTCATCCAGCCTAAAGCTCATCTAGGTTCATTTTTGCTTTAGCCAATCTTTAATTAAAGCATGATGGTTAGATTGGATTTATGTATATTTTATCTTCAAACTTGTACAAGCAATCTTGATTAATAACAAAGTAGGTAAGTCTTATTTCTTGTTTGTCTAATGTTTGATTTATATGATTATGGGTCAAAATAAAGTATTTCCCTCTTTTATAAGGATCTTTCATATTTGCATTGATCTTTCTACCCCAACCTAGAGTTAGAAAATTTCCATGCATCATATAAGTTTTTTTCGACATTTTCAATAAATGAAATAGGTGTAGACTCAGGAAGTGGAAGAGATGCTACTCGATTTTTCCATTTTGAAGTATCCATCAATGGTTTAGAATTTAATAAAGCATTGGTTTCATTAATGGAATTCTTTATGTCAAAATCTAAGCCAAAATGAGATAGACAAGCCTCGAGAGGATCTAAGCTAGAGGATGGTAGGAATGTGTCATGAATTAGGCTCTCTATCATGTTAACCTCAAAAGAATCATTAGAATCTAAGTGTTAATGTCCGATATTAAAACCATTTAAATTGATTTTCATATTACCAAAAATCAACTTCATACACCATTCTTAGAGTTCATTATAGTATTAGATGTCACTAAGATGATAGGTATCTGGCTACTAGGGTTTGACATAGGTTGGATATCTAAGATAATGAAGTCAACTGGAAAGAAAAATTTATTAACTTGTAGCAATTCATCATCAACCACACCACGAGGAATTTTTATTGATTAATCTACCAATTATAAAGTGGTAGTAGTGGATTTCAATTCACCTAAACCTAATTATATATAGACTAAACATGATAATAGGTTAATACTTGCCCCTAAATTAACTAGTGCCCTATCAATTTTATGGTCCTTGATGAGATAAGATATAGTGAGATACCTTGGATCCTTAAACTTAGGTGGGGAGCTATGGTGAATAATGGAAGTCACTTGCTCAATGAGGAATGTTTTTTTTCTGCATAATGCTTTCTTCTGCACATTAAGCTTACACTTCTGTGTGTAGAAATTCTTAAGAAATTTAACATAAAAAGGAATTTCCTTAATAACATTCAGTAATAAAATATTGATGTTTACTTGTTTAAATACATTCATTATCTCACTAAAATTTTCTCCTTTCTTTGTCGGATTCAAATGTTGAGGGTAAGGAGCTTTGACAATGTAAGTTGCCTAAGGAATATGTTTAGAAGAAGCAAGGGACTTTTTACACTTCTCTTTATCTTTTTGAGAGTTTATGTTACTTTCATTCTCCTCACATCCTTTTATTTCCTTAGTCATACCCATTTTATTATCAATTTGTTTACCACTCTTAAGTGTAGTAATGGATTTGGCTTGTTCATGATATTTGGGTTCACTAAAGGTTGTGCCAATATAATATTGCCCCTTAGGGTTTGGTACAAGCTAACTAGGAAATGTCCTATTTTCCATTTCACCAAATGCAGCAAACAATTGACTCATTTGAATTTGCAATTTAGCAATAGCTTGGGACTTGGCATGCAAACTTTGTTTTTTATCTTTCTGAAATTGAATTGAACTTTGCATGAACAAATTAAGGGTATCTTCTAAAGATGTTTTTCTCTTTTGTGAAAGAAAAGGTTGAGAAGATGGAGGTTGCTTTGGAATTGGGGTTCTTAGGAAAGGTTGAGTAGGGGGTCCTTGGTGGTTCTTCTTGATGATAATTCTTTAACCATGAGAAATTTAGATTCCTAGCTCATCCAAAATTATAGGCTTCAGAATATAGGGTTTATTGTTCACTTGCTCTAAAAAATATTCAAGGAATGTAGAATTAGATGAACATGAAATAGTACAATGTGCTAGACTAGAACAAAACGAACAAACCTCATGTTGAGGTTTCATAGATGATCCACTAGCCAACATGAAAGCATCAAATTTTTGTGCTAGACTATCCTTTTTTATTCACCTTACATACCAACATATCTATCTTAGTGTACAAGTCTAGAGTGGTCCTTATCTCATACATGATGCACTTTTTAAGAGGTTGCGAATTTCTCTCTATCTGAAAAGAATAATCCTATTGCTAGAAGTTTTCAGCTATTGTCTCAAGGAAATTTCATGCCTCTACATCACTCTTGGTCATAAATGCTCATTCACTAGTGGCATCAATCATATGTTGGTTTTGAGGAGTCAAACCCTTGTACAAGTACTGCATCTATTGCCACTTTTCAAAATCATGGTGGGGATATTTGAGCAATAAAGCCTTCCACCATTTTCAGCATTTATAATAATGTTTGCTCATTTTTTATTGAAAATTTATAATCTCTCTTCTAAGGGCATTGGTTTTGTTAATGGGAAAGAATTTATTCAAATTTTTTTAAGAAAATGCCTCCAAAGTAGTCATCTAGCCTACCTTTGAAGAATTAAACCATGCATTTGCTTTTCTTTTAAAGATAAAGGAAATAGTCTTAATCTTATTAAGTCATTGAAAACATTTCTATATTTAAAGGTAGCGCATATACTAAGAAATTCTTTGACTTGATGATAGGAATCTTCCTTAGCTAGACCATAGAATGTAGGAAAAAGTCTGATTACTACTGGTTTTAACTCAAAATGATCAGCATTAGTTGTGGGCAACACTATACATGAAGATGAATTGAATTGAACCAGAGTGGAGTAGTCTCTAAGTGGCTTAACTTCTACTATTTGGTCGTCCATTTCTATTGTAGGATTACCTAAATCAATTTGATTTCATAACCCTTGCCTAATGGTTCGTTTAATCTTAGATCTAAAGGTAGTAAGTTGGGGTTCGTGGATCGATGAACTTGCGTGTATTAACTATGGAGCCTAAAATGTAATCCTAAATTATATGGAAATACAACACACTTGAAAGCAATCAATAAACAAAGCAAATAAAAGTGACCTAAAATGCAAAGACATAAGAAACCAATGCAACTACTTATATGCTATTTACATAAAGGGTTTGAGCCTCAACACACGGGACACTAATAGCCTATGTCTTGTTGGTTATAGCCGACCTTAGGCTATCATTTGTTAAGTAGGTACTTCTAATGCAACAAGTAAAATGAATGCATTCTATATGACTTATACTACCACTCAAATATACAAAACTAAATTAACAATGCAAACCTGAAGTACCTACTTAGTGATCTCACAGTGGGGTCCTACATAAAAGTCTTCTTGTACAAGGGTGAATCCATGTATAAACCACCTCCACTTCCAAATTAGGATGGTTCATCCTTGGCTGATAGTATTACAACCCTTTTGATTTGAATTGCTATTTAAAATTGAAATAATAATGTGATCTCACTACACTTCCACTTAAAATGAAAAAGTAAGCAACTATCCTAATTTGAGCACTTTCTCGAAATCCTTAGCCAAATTCCTGTAAAAATAAAAATAATAGTGAGTATCAATCAATCACAGGAATTAGAGCAAATATGCAAATCCTTACTAAACAAAAATATGAGACACACACTTATAAATGCCTAAATTCTTAATGCATGATTCCTAAACCATGACTAGTGGTAAAATAATCTAACCTAGCTTTGATCAAAATTTAAGTGTGAGTCCCCCGCAACAGCGCCAAAAACTTATTCTTGTTTTAAAACTATTGCAAGTACACATGTCTATTGAAATATAGATGTGCAAGTACAGGACGATCCCACAAGGACTCAATTTAAAAATAAATCATAATCTATCTTAAATTAAACCTAACTAAGCAACGAGAAATAATTAAGAGAATCTAATATACTATCAATTACTCTAAAAAAATAAATTAACCACATTATGAAGGTTTAGGGTTTTAGAATCCACCACATTAATAATTAGGCATCCATATATAAGAATCATTTATTTAGTTCACAAATGTTAATATAACAATGATGAACTATCAACATGGAAGCTCACTAAAATCCAAATTTATTTATTTTCTCAATTTAATGATATGCCTAGGTTAATTAGTATGGATTCAAATTCATCATCACCGTCAAGACCTTATCTTGATTAAGGTAGGCCACATGAATCTTGTTTCTCCATTCCCCTATATTAAGTATCATGGCTTCATTCAGTCCCAAAGTTTTTAAATATTTTTGCACTAGTTCTATCTACATTATTTTGGGCCTTCCCCTTCCCTTTTAGAACTTTCGATTTGCATTGCCTCACTCTTAACCAATGCCATTTTTTGGTCTCGCATGGACATGTCCAAACCATTTATGTCTCCTTCATCTTGTTACCATTCAGCACTACTCCTAAGTTTCCTCTAATGTTCATTCCTAATCCTATCCTTTATTATCTTGCCACTCATCCATCTCAACATCCTCATTTCAGCTATGTTCATTCTATGTACATGATGCTCAATAACTGTCCAACACTCTTATCTAGGGAGTATGGCGGGCCTTATAGCCATGCTATAGAATTTTCCTTTTAGTTTGAGTGGCATCCGCCGATCACACAAAACTTTAGAGGCGCATCTCCATTTGTTCCAACCCATTTGGATTCTTTGGGTAACCTTTCTCTCAATCTCTCCACTAAGTACTGAAAGTGGTCTTTTAAGAGGACTTCTTGCTTATCAATCTTTACTGGTGCTTCACTCCTGCTCCTCTCCTTGCTAAATTTGCATTCCATATATTCTGTCATAGTTTGCTAATTTTAAATCATATATATTTTGATTCTTCTTGCCATCACTCTACCTTTGTGTTTAAGCTCTCCATTGTCTCATTAATTGAATCTATATCATCTACAAATAACTTGACCCATGGTATCTCCTCATGTAGATGTTTTGTTAACTCATCCATAACCAATGTGAAAAGGTATGGGCTCAATGCTGATCCTTCGTGCAATCTATAGTGATAGGAAAACCACTGATCTCTCTGCTAGTGATCCTAACATTTGTTATTGTTCCCTTATACGTATCTTTAATTATGTCTATATACTCCTATGAAACCCCTTTCTCACCCAACACTCACCATGTTAACTCTCTAGGGACCCTATCACAAGCTTTTTCTAAGTTAATAAAGACCATGAGGAGGTATTCCCTCCTCTCCTTATATTTCTCTATCAATTGTCTCAGTAGGAAAATAAATTCCATGGTCAACCTCCCACTCATGAAAACAAGCTGGTTCTCCGATACACTCGTCTCATACCGAAGCCTCTTCTCAATCACTCTTTCAAAAAGTTTTAAAGTGTGGCTCATAAGTTTGATCCCTCAATAATTAATGTAGCTCAATATGTCTCCTTTATTCCTATAAGTTGGTACATTAGAGCAATTCTTCCATTCATTTGGCATTTTCGTTGATTACCCAATCTTGTTAAATAACTTTGTCAACCAAACTACTCTAGTAACTCCCATATTCTTCAAAACCTATTGTTATACCATCCGGCCCCAAGGCCTTCCTGATTTCAGCTTTGTTAAGGCCTCTTTCACTCCAGGTATTCTAATCCTATGGTCATATCTATAATGTCCAATATTATTTGGGTTTACAGTACTTTCAAGCTCTATATTCTCAAGGTAATTGTCATCTAACAAATTTTTAAAGTAACTTTTCCAACTTTGTTTGATCTTGTCATCTTTGACCAGTACCCTTTGGTCATCACTTCCAATGCACTGAACATTGTTTAAGTGCTTACTCTTCTGTTCTCTTATTTTTTCAAGTTTAAATACATCTTTCTCCCCTTTTCTTGATCCTAATCTATTGTAGAGATTATCATATGCCTTGAGTTTAGTTTCACTTACTATTCTCTTAGCAACCTTTTTAGCATTCTTATATTACTCAAAGTTTTCATTATTTCTAGTCCTTTGCCATGCTTTAAGACACCCATTTTTATTTAATAACTTTTTGCATTTTTTACTCCACCACCAACTTTCTTTTATTGATTCCTGTGACGACCTGGGTTTTTATATGATGCAAATTTGATAAAAAGGCGAGATCTCTTGTTTTATAAATATGAAATGCATGAAAATCTTTTTCGTTTTGGAAAACAATCTTTCATAAAAACCCCGAGTGTCAAAACACATTTTCAAATTATCTAGTCATGGTATAATTTTAAATTGAATCTATTCTCAAGAAAGTGTTAGTCACAGCCTCAGCTATAGAGAGTAACTACAATCAAGTAACATTGAAAGATAAGGTAGGGGTTTACTTACTTGCACTTAGTCTGGGTGTCTTTTGTCACAAGCGTTCCTTGCCCTTAAGTGTTTACTTTGTGTCTGAAAAATGTTGAGGATTGGGTGAGTATATACTATACTCAGTAGGAGTCCATCACTACTAGTTTTATAATGCATGCGATATTTAAAATCATGTGCTCTTTCAAAACATGTGCATGTCTGAACACTCAAGTTCAATATCGAGATTAAAAGCCATCATCGAATTGGAATATTGACGACTTAAGGAAATCACATAATCCAAGTCGAAAGTATCATATATATATCATAACATAATGATATGCATAAGATGCTTCATTGAATCCAACTCATGGATATCTAGTATGGTATGGTCGACCAATCTCATATCATGCCATATGCAATGCAAATAATTCCACGAAACCATAGGGTCCAGCTATGCCCACGACCTCGCAGCCGTGTGGTCCCCGGGTACCTAGGGACACAGCGTCATAGCCTCCATGGCGCATATGACACATCGACCCAGTGCTGTGACACCAGTGGTAGCCCCCTGTACCACATGAAGTCGACGTAGGGACATGCCCTTTTTGGGTGTGGTACCCAATCCACCTAGTAGTGGTAAAGGCTAGGAGGCCACCTCAACCTCTCAGCATAGCGTCCACGAGCTTAGTAGCCCAAATCATATATGATCAAACAATCAAAAACATCTCTTTTTCAAAATCTGCCCTCTTTGGGTCCCTCACAACTGCCTGGCCCTCACAACTGCCTACCCAGTGTCTTTTGGGCACTCCAGCGTCTTTTGGTAACCCTCAAGAACATGCAATTTTTCAAGAACTCAATGCTCACAAATCATACAATGTATGCAATTGTTTGCAAAACATATCTATGCATAATGTATATGCAATTATTTGCAAAACATATCTATGCATAATGTATATGCAATTATTTGCAAAACATATCTATGCATAAAGCATTTATCATATGTACGCTGAACTCGTTTATAAGATTAAGTTATGCTAATCAAGTCATATAACTTATACTTAAAACATGCATTCAAAACAATCATGACTCTATTTAAAAGTCTAGTAGCGATAGAGCACCTGCCTGGCTAGGTCGCGCTAACCCCTTTGTCTTCGTACGCTCCTGAACATGGTTTGGGAAATCAAGGATAGTTTGGCCTACCTTTTATAGGTTTTAGAGTGGTTGGTCTTATTACTTGGGCATTAAGGGTTCATCCCCATGCCTATGGGTGTCCTAAGGTCCTAATTGGGCCTTGGTATCATCAGTTTTCCAAAGGTGTAGTGGCCACGCCCCACCATCCTATTCTAAGGGTCGTGCCCACCTTATATTGGGACTTGATTAGGGATTTTATAGTTTGAGTGTGTCTGCATCGTCGACACGGACACAACGCCTTTCACGGCACCTCAATCGGAGCTCTAGATCTCAAGTTATAAGCTTTTTAGTATCACATGTACATAAAGGCCTTTAAGAGGTGGAATCCCAGAATGCTAGCACGTTGCGCATCAGCGGCATGCGCCCCAGCAGGCGCGTCTGCAGATGTGCTGGATTTCCTGCCCGACCTTTTCATTTGCAGACGCGCCCGCTGGTTTCTCTCGAACACGGACGACGTGTTTCGTCCAGTGGGGAGCGTCTTGTTCGTTGGGGAACTGGGGCATCCTTGGGACGCCCCTGTCGAACCAATGCAGCTCAGGGATCATCCCTGGGTCCTTTGTGACCCTCTAGGGCTCTGTTTTGCATGATTTTACATGCAAAAACTTAGGAAAACTTAGACTAGGACTAATGGAAAGACGGGTTTGGAGGGATCTTGGGCATACCTGGCTCGTTGCTGGGTTTTTCTCTACGTTTCTCCTCTTGGTTGCTTCTCCAAAATGGGTTTTTCCCAAGCTTTTGGGCTGCCATTAGAGGGGCCCAAGAGCTCTATTTATAGAGCTATAAGATGGTTCTAAAGGGGGCTCTCACCGCCTTTGAATGGCGGTGGAGAAACCTCCAGAATGGTGGTGATTTCTCCTCCAATCACCGCCGTTCTAGAACCCTCTAAGAGGTTGAAGATGAGGGGTGCCCGTATCAAAACGGGACCCTGTGTTTTGCAGGCTAAATCCGTTTTTTAGTGAAAATTACATTTTTGCTCTTGAACTTCAAAGGGCCATAACTTGCTCATTTTAACTTCGTTCCAAGTGATTTTGGTCTTGTTGGATTTCTTTTTCCAAGACGCACCTAATGGTACCATTCTCAAGACCAAATTTCTAGGTTTAGTCAGGGTGAATAGTGAAATGACCAAAATACCCTTATTTCCAAAAAGTGAACTTTTCATTGCTAACTTGGAATTTTAATGTTACAAAATTGGAGTCATTAGAATTCCTTTTACCATAAACTAATTTGTGTGATATCTTTTGCAACTTTCTTCATGGACTTAGCCATATTAATCTACATGGTGTTTACTTTTGTTTCATTGTTCCAATTTCCTTCTACAATAAAATTGTTTGTGGGTAAAGTTATTCTCTCCTTTTAAGTTCTACCACTTAGTTTTTGAAGACCTATTAAGTTCAATTCCTTTCTTCTATCTTTTAATGAGGATATCCATGACCATTAACATATATTATAAGGTTAAACTCTCATCAGGTATCACCTTACAATCTTTCCACATTGATTTTTCGGTATTCCTAAGTATAAAAAAGTTTATTTGGCTTTTATAGAGTCATCTTTTAAAGTTTATTAAAATATGTATTTTCCAGGGCTAGGTTATACGCCAAAACAAAATGGAGGATAGCTTCCCCCATCTCATTTTGTTCTCCAATACCATACCATCCATGTATCCTATGATATCCTTCCTTTTCTTTTCCTACACAACCATTTAAGTCCGATCCTGTAAATATTCCCTCTATGTTGGGAATTTCTTGCATGACTCCCTCCATATCTTCTTAGATCTATCTCTTAATCCTATCTTCTAACCCTACTTGTGATGCATATGTACTTATAACATTTATGATCTTCTCTCATATAAGAAGTTTTGTTGTTATAATTCTATCACTAGTCCTTTTAACACCTACAATTTTATCCTTTAATTATTTATCCACCATTATACCTATGCCATATCTATGACTGTCCTTTTCCACGTATGAAAGTTTATACCCGTTGATTTCTCAAGTTTTAGTCTCTTTCCACTTGATTTTTTAGATACAAGTGACGTTGACCTTCCCACATTTCTAGTATCTACTAACTCTAGACTCTACCCTATCAATGTGCCTATATTTCATCTGGCAATATAACTCATACTCTCCTGACCTAGCCTATTTACCCATGTACTTCTTGACCCCTATGATATGAAACCATGCTTACTTTCCACTACACCTGGTTTTAATGTAGCATGTCACTTACGAGAGAATGCTCTAGTAGCCCTTGCCCATTTTACAGCACAACCAAGATCCAATGTAGTGTGTTGCTTTTGGGGGAATGCCCTAGCATCCTTGCTCATTTTCCACTGCACCTAGGATCTTATGCATTGCATCACTTATGGTGGAAGCCTTAGCTTGAGGCAATGCTAATGATCTATTCATGTCATGGTAGGTTTTCTATAAGTGAAATAGTTGAAGATGATTTCATTATTTTCTCTTTTACTTACAAATGAATATACCTATATATATTCATTTCTAAGGAAGACGAGAAAACAGTGAAATCATCTTCAATTGACGCAAAACCCTACTCCTTTACATCTAAGCTTAGGATAGGCTGCAGCAAAGTTAGTATGGATTCAAAGTATAACTTTTATATTTTACAATCACAAACTATCTAAGAATTATACTAATATCTCTAAATTATGGAATATAGATCATAATTTTCATGAAAAGAATACTAACTATGTTTCTCAAATTATGTACATAAATTATGAAAAAGTACCAACTATGTTTCACAAATTATGTACATACCCTTGAAATTGATGATTAAAAGCCCTAAATCAATTAATCACTTATACATGAGTAAAAATAATAGCTTAATGTGGTTTCATCCTCACCCTAGATTAATGATCTAGCTACACATGCTAAACATGAAAAAACATAGTTATAAATTTGATATAAAACCATCACTAAATACTAAGAAAACAAAAAGAAAGCATAAACTTTTTCATATTGGATTGATTGCCTAGGATCTTAATGTGTCACTCATCAATGCCTTAGGATCATCCCCAAACCAAGTATAGCATCCATAAAATAAAATTTAAAAAACAAACAACGCATCACTATAGTTAAACGGCAATAGGTGAGTGATATTAGGAGTGCCACAAAAGGAAAGTTTTTCAACCATAGAATCTAAACTAAACTAAAAACTAAAAATAAACATCAAAATCAAGATTTTGAACCGTTTTAATAAAGACATATAAAATATTTTCTAAAAAAATAGAAATAAATGAAGAAGTAAAGTATGCTTGTAAAATGGGAGAGTGATACTAGCAATTGAGTTCTATATAAACCAATTACTATCGACGTTTAACAGCAATCGACATGTTTTCTCTTCATTTTTAACTTGATCTTTCTCCAATTTCTTCCACTATTAGCTTGAGCAAAATCATTGCTAATGTTCTTGAAACTTTCCTTAATCCAATAAACCCAATATATCTCCAATTTTATTGCTAATGGATGGAGAATTTCACTGCAAAACAAGGCATTGTGCAACCCCTTTCCACCTTCTTCATCTCAAGACTGCTTTTCTCTCTTGTTGGTCGTATAATTGGACCTTTCTCATGGGTTTTTATATATTGGAGAGTTAGTTTCCCATCTTAGGAGACCGTCTTCTTTCCAATTATGCCTTTTTCCTATGTTTCTTAAGTATTTAATGAAAGTTTCTTAAGTTTTTAATGTTAGTTTTTAGTTAGAAAACTACCAAATTCTTTCCATAGCTACAAGTGCATCTTACATAATTTTAACCTCTCATCTGCCAGGATGCTAGGACCATCATTCTAATCCTTATTTACCTATCCAAGCCTTCATCTCCTATGGAATTATCTTGATTCAATCCAAGATGTCCAATAAAGTTTAAAATACGCATCTTTTGATCTTGGCCCAAAAATGATAATTTTGAATGATCCAAACCATTGATCATGTCCATCTTGATGATAACTTCACATCCATGACCATTCATTCTAAAGGTGACACATTCAATGAGAGTTTTTAAGAGATCTTTACCATTTAAGGAAAGATCACTTGGATAGCCATTGGTTTTCTTCAATGTTCCACTAACTTGGAAAATTTAGATGTTTCAACCATTTTTAATTGGAAAATATTAAAACTTGAGCCATTTCTTCTAAACTTCGTCTAATTCAACCAAATTCATCTTAGATTGATCTGAGCTATCCATTTCAATCTAAGCTTGATAGGTGATTTTCAATGTTGATCGGCTTGATCTAACCACTTATTTATGACATCTATGAGACTTTTGACATGTGGATCAAAGAAATTGCTTTGATGATAGACTAGCATCCTTTTAGGGTTTCAAATTGTCAAAAATATGCACATTTTTCAATTCTACCCTAATCTTGCAAAATACAAAATAAACCCCATTTAATGATTTTGAGAGCAAGATGTTTTTTTTAGAAAGGTAGGGTGGTTTTTTCTAGAAGGTGCTATTATCCTTGAGAGTAGATGTCTCTTAGGAAGGAGTCTGGCACAAGGCGACATCCTTTACTTAAGAAGGAGAGCATCTGGTTTTGAGTTGAGATATAGGAGAGTTTTAATGTTTTTTTTTTTTTTTTTTAAGAAGAGTAGGGGAAGTTTTAGAATATTATTCTTTGGAGTTTAATGGTTTCTGGAGCAAGTTTTCAATATGTTTTCTTTTGGAGGTTTCTGAATTGTAGTCTCTTCTCTTTGGATAAGTTACACATCAAGAGAGATAGAGAGATCTTGGCTTGGATTTGGAGAAGGACTTGGGCTACTACTTAGTGTGTGGTACATTAAGGACAAGATCCTAGGCTTTTGTCTTCAATCAGGGAAGTTCCATTAGTGTTTCCTTATGTTTTTCCATCTATTTTCTTCAATCATGGAATGAAATTCAATAAAAGTTTATTTCTTGCAATTTAGTTACTATTTTATTCATGTTTTATGTTATAGTAAGCTATGGTGCTTCTTATTCATATTTTAGCATAGTTTCCAAGTTTTCATTTAGCATAGTTTAGGACTTTGTTTACTTCAATTGTAGCCTAAGATTAGGTGTTTTTAGCAATTCTAGGACTAATTTCATCAAATTTTATGACTATTAGAATACCAATTAATCTTAGCTAAGATAGAGGTAGGTTTGCACTTTCATTCATGGCATATTCATGCTTACATTCTTCTAATGTTTAGGACTATTTGTGATGACCCAGGTTTTTCAATACTTCTTTTTATAAAACTTTTCGAAAGGTGGGGCCCCAATTTTATAAAAACCAAAATAGCAAAAAAACAATTTCAATCAAATTCATTTTTAGAAAAATCCTGAGGTCAACCATTGACGCAAAACAAGATTTTTTTTTCCAAGTAAACATGTTTAAAATAGATTTACTATTCCAGGATCATCCAGTCATCAGCCACATTCCCATAACAGTATAATCAAGTCCAATAACATATATACATACACAGTCCATGTGAAATTAGAACATACCTCTAAATGCGACTTCTCAATCATTATTCTTCTAACTCCTCATATGTCCTGTCTTTCTTTAATATCTGAGGCATTGCAACAATAATGCAATGCCTCAACAAGCAATGCTTGGTAGGTACATAGACATTTAATATATATCAATGGAATAAAATCGAATAATTATATTGATACAATGAGTAAAGCAATTTTCTACAAGAATACAATTATTTTAAGCAATGCTAATAAAATCTCAAAACATCATATACGATAAAACATGCATCTCACGGATTTAAAATATGATATAATCTCATGTAAATGAGCATTCAATAATAACAGGGCACCCTAAGGTACATGAGTCCTACAAGTGTCCCATACACTCGTATCACAGATCATGAGTACTCATATCAAACCTCTGAGTGTCATCACACCCAGGCATACCATCACATCTTCATGCCCATCATGCAAGCACACAGAATAAGAGTATGGATCATCATGCCGCAGTGGCAACCCTTTAGGGTCTCAACCACCGTTGCTCCCCCTCGACACTATAACGGGAGACTTAGCGTCCGTCCCCATGGAAAGGCCCGGACTGGTAGTGTGGACTATCCATGTTACCAACCCCTACTGAAAGCCATCTACGGGTAGGTGTCTATCATATCACAATCATATCACATCACAAATCTCGAAGGGTGGGTGACCGGCCCTCTCCCTCCAAGCATGACATCCATCGGGTGAGAGCACCTATCATAAAACACAAAACAAGGAAATCATGTATGTCAAAAAACCAAGAGCACTCGTGGCTCGCAATCCCTAAGGCATGCCCCTCATCCCGGGGTTAACCTCTAAAAGAACCAGCCACCAAGCCTCCACTTTCCTTTTTCACGAAAACCCATCAGTTTCAGTGATGCAATAAAGAAGATCATTTCTATTTATGCATAATTAGGTAATATCAATCTCATGAAACCATCGGTCATAAATAGATTCAATACATGATTGAAATCAAAGAGCAATCATAGCATAAAACTCTAAATCTCACAACATCATCGACTAATAATAAGTGCAATTTGAATAAAAATCACTCATGATGCTATGATAATGCAAGGTTTTAAAATCAAAACAAAACATTAAATGTTGTCACCTACCTTGATGTGAGATCAGTCAAATTGAGCGTATAATCCCCTTGTCGTGTACGTTCAGATGTACTTGTCAGTACTACAATACTATTTTGTGTTATTTATTACATTATAATGGAATCTATGATGATCCAACCATTGGATCATCCTCTAAGATCCCTAATTATGATTTGGTTCTTAATTTAGTCTCATCTCATGTCCATTTGTTCATTTTTGTGTGTATCTAGCATTTATACCTTAATCTGACGGTCAGATCATCTTAGATCAATAATTTCCCAAGATTTGGTTTAGACCAATGGTCTAGATCAATTTCTAGTGTATTCACGCTAATATGCCCCTTAGAACCCTTATTTATTATCATACTTTATCTCATTGTTCAAGTCTTGATGCTTGATCACCCTTTGATCAGTCGGTTCTAAGTTATTAATTAATATTTTATATTTTAACTAATCTAAAAGTAGTCAAATATAGTTTTTTAAGTTAAATCTAAGTCCGCATCGTCAATACGGTCGCAACGGATGTTTTCGCTTGTGATTTGGACCTATGTAGCTCCCAAAATCAAGTTTTTTGTAAAAAAGCTTCATAAATTAATATATTAATTTATAGGGGTAAGTACGCGTGCACCGACTTACATTGGCAGTACTGTTTGCACCAGCTTACACCAGCGCACTACACATCTAGGAAGCTCGTGCGTTCAGGTCATTCGGGACAATGCCCGTGAGCGTCCCACTCGCGTGTACGCTGCACGTGTGTGCGACGGAGTACCAGTATCACGTGTTCGCGTATGTGCGTCCCGGTGGGCGTCTTGGGTACATTGTCCATCGGGGATGATGAATCCAAGCCGTCCACCTTGTTTTGGCTTGATCAGAGCCCTATAAGCTCCGATTTTTTATCTATTTTCACTGTTCCTAGGGTTTTTGGGTCCAAAGATCACTATGAATGACTTAGATTTCTCATTTGAGGTATCTTTAACATGGGTCTAACCATGCTTCACGGTTTTGAATCCATAGGCCATCCAACGGCCATTTTGATCCGATCTAGTCCAGATCTGTGAGGGGAAAGTTGGAAAACATCATAAATGACGAGTTAAAATGTATAACTTACCTTATTAGAGTTGGAGATGGGAGATCAAAGCCCTATAGTGTGTGCAACCTTCAACTCGGTTTCGCAGTGTGTATAGGGAAAAATGACCGTTCTCCTCTGGTTGTGTGGCGTGGGAATGAAAGGGGAAACTTGTATTTTATAACCCAAGTCCCGATTTTCCCTAATGGAAGGTAGATCAGTGCCTTCCTCCATTAGAACTCTAATGGAAGTGGAAAAGGGGTTCCATTATCAAAACGACTCCCTTTAATTAACGTCCCAGACAATTTACCAAATTACCCTTACACTTAAAATGTTCATAACTCCCTCATCTGAACTCCGTTTTTGACGTTCTTTATACCGGTCAATTCTTATCGACATGTACTTTTTTTTTTTTGAGTTTTTAGGACCAATTTCTATACATAAAATTTTTATTTTAATTTATTTGATTTATTATTTAAAATTTGAGGATATTACACTATTGCTCTAAATTTTAGGACAATTTTGTTATAGTTTTACATGTTCTATTTTCTTTAGTTTTAGGTTAGTTCTGGACATTTAAATTACATTGTTTTAGAATGGTGGAATTTCATAATTTCATGCTTAGATTTGTTAACATGCTTGACTGATTTCTCTTGCGTAGGTTTAGAATGATCATTTCCTCAAATTAGAAACCCCACTAATGAATTTCTAACATTATTATTATTATTAGACAGTTGGTTTTGAAATTAATTTCAAGTTGGAAAAGATGGATTTGTTCTTAGAATAATTCTTTGATTTTATGTCATTACTTTTCATAGTGGATACTTGGAAAAATGAGTCCTTGATTTATTATATTTAGGTTTTACATAAAATGTTAAGAATTTTTTATTCTATCTAGTTTTTAATGTTTGTAATTTATAAATTTATTTTTTAAAGAAACCATTTTTTGAGAAAGTTATTGCAGTTTCTGTTTAATTCTTGAGTTATAAAAGGAAAAAATAAGTGGTGGGACTAATTTTAGGTAGGTGATCATTAGTCCTAGAATTTGATTTTAGTTAACAATTCACTTTAATCTCATCCACTAGATCTTGTTATCATCATTTCAGGTTCTGTGCAATTTAGAATAATTTATGCATAATTTTAGGATTATTTGTTTATAATACTTTGGTGCTTTATTTATCATTACATTATATACTACTTGTGGATTTGATGTTGCTTAATACTACAATTGATTAACTATGCACTTGTAGGAAAACTATGAACAAGTTTTTGGTGTCATTGTTGGGGAGGTGATTGTGTGACTAAAGCACCATGGCATCAGGATAGTTTTTATCTTCCTTATTTTTCTTTTGAGTGGAATTGTAGTGACAATAACTTGCATTTTATTTTTAATTGTAATTAAAGGGTTGTAATAATATAAGTCAAGGGTAAAACCATCCTTTTATGGAAGTGGAGGGGGTTTATAAATTGTTTAACCTTGTTTGAGAAGACTTAAATCCATGTCGCTAGTGTAAGGTCTACCTCACTCATTTCTTTTTCTAGTTTTATGCTTTGCATTATTAATTTATTGCATATATGTTCTAGTATAGTGTCATATAGGTTGGCATTCATCTTTAATTATTGAGTACTCTATAGGTTGTTGTATTAGAAGCACCTGCTTAAAAAAGGATAACTTAGGCTCGACTATAACCAACAAGAGATAGGTTGCCTAGGTTATAATGTCGCATTTGTTGAAGCTCAACACATATGAACAAGCACTACCAAGACCTACTAGTCATAACCAAAATGAATATAAAGAAACCAATACTAATATATCACCATTAAGTGTCTGAATTACATATTATCCTCAATTGTTCAATAATAAAGATAAATGTTTGTTCCATTGTACTTTTCTTCAACCACCCCTAGCTTTCCTGAGAAGCCTTCCTCTTTCCTCTTCTCAAATGAACTACTTGAAAACTATTGGCTAGGGTTAGTACTAGCACTCAATGGAAAATTCTAAGCTAGATTAAATCATGTACAAAACTCATGAATGCACATGTATACCTTTAATGCTTTAAAAAGACAAAAGGTTTCATTTCTTTTCCTTAGTCCAACTCCATAAAAATAAATTAGAAAAAAAAGGTAGAATGATGCATGAACTAACTGAATGGAAATATCCATGAATTCTAGAATTAGAAAATGAGTGTGTGAAACATGAAAATAGGTGTATGGAATTAGAAAGCAGATGAATTAAAAACATGGTAAGAAGATGTGTGAGTGAAGGGAAGTGTAAAAAATGAAAGATTAAGAGATGAGAATGAACGAGGAATGCTAGATCTAGCATGGAAAATATGGGTGTGTACATGTGATTATGAAATAGAAAGTTATATGTTTATGATTTAAATGCATATTATTATGATGCTCAGCACAAATTCTAAGTTCTAAATGCATTCTATATCTAATAATCTAATATGCATGAAGTGTCTAAACTAATCCTAGAATGAGTGTAGAGAACATTAACAAGTTAAAATAAGTCAAACATGGGTTTCTAAATTAATAAAGTGCTAATTCTAAACTAAGAAAGTACTATTTAAGAATCCACCACGAAATTACATTAAAAAATGGTCCTAAATTAATTGTAAAACATTTCTAGTGTATGGAAAGTAAATTGAAAAGTTCCTAAAACTAAAAGCAAAGAAATCTAAGATCTAATCATGGAATTCAAAATTATAAACTACCTACTTTAAAATAGGAAAGTGCTTCGAACATGGAAACTAAACATACTAATGGAAAGTTAGACTACAACTTAATCTACAAAGTACAAGACAACCTTAGGAAACAAGTTTAACTCACTAAACTACAATCAATGCAACCTAATAATGATGTTAAGGAACCATGCGTGTAATTCTAAAAAGGATGCACCACCTAAAATTGATGGAATGCTTTGACCTTCTAACTCCTACATGCATGCAAAATTACTGCATGAATTCTCTTTCAAGGGTAAAATTGGTAATTTTCATTTATACCCTGACCTGCAAAATAATAAAATTAACCCTAATTAACGATAATTAAGTAATTTCTATGGTTAAAATATTCTAAATATAGAGATGCAAATCTAATAGTTCTATACCCATGAAATACCCCCAATTTAGATTTTGCTAATCCTCAGCAAAACTACAAAATAGGAATACAAAAGTCTAAAAAAAAAAATACTAACTACTTTCACCGGTGCTGTCATATGCATTTAGCGTATGCTAAAACCCTTTAAATTCCTAGGTTACCCCTAGTGGATGAGTTGTAGTTTCTTAAGGGTTTCAAAAAATGATGCCCATACACATTTTTAAAATCCTTATGAAAGTCCCTTATTTTTCTCAAAGAATCTTATTATATTCAGCTTATATTAAACTCCTAACTTTAACATGCTAATAGAAATGAACGTAGTTGAAAATCCTATCCTTATGCTACAGATATTACATTAATTCATTAAACCTTGGAATGTCTGTGTGAGTATAACCAATATATATATATATATATATATATATATATATACACACACAATTATAGGTCTCCAAGGAAATTATAACCTAAATTACCTTCTAAATGTATGCTTTGACTTCATATCTTATAGGATATTCTTTGACATTTAGAAAGAAGTTACTCAAAAAAGGATTAAATCTCTCTTTAATATGTGAGCATAATAATGTTAATCAAGTCCAAAATTCTCACATATTCCATATAAAAGAACTATAACTTTTGAAAGAATGATAATGGTCTCATAAAAGGATATCAACTATTAGGAATGTTACCTTCCACTAAATTTTCTACTCATTCATAAACATATGCAAGTCATATTCCTCTTAAGATCAAGTTAGGACTTCTATTAAAACAATACATAAGCTTAGGATAGGGTTTATCAAAATAATGGGTATAAGGTAAATAAAGGTTTTTGAAAGATATGTAAAGGTCTTCTAAACATGTACTCACAACTTTCTTTTCTTAAAAGAGTGAACTTTCTTTTTCATTAGCTATTGCTTCATTTTTTCTTCTTTTCTCTTCATGTTTCCACAGTTAATATATAGCCTTTCTTTCTATGTTTCTTTTTCAAACCTTATGTTCATCTAGACTTGTATTACTTATACTTTCTTCAAATATTTCTTCAACCATATCTACGTATTTCTAAAACAATTGGGTAATGGATATACTATAGGGGGGTCATGGTCAATTGGTTCACAAAGCAAAAGTTTAATTAAAAAAGATCAAAGGTCTAACTAATGGAAAATGTAACAGAGGAAGGCTAAAGGCTTTGGGTTTGGGTTTACCATGGATGACCTCTATCATCTCCTATGTTTCATATGATTTAAACATAACCATAAACTTTAGAGATAAATGTATAGTCTAATAGATGATTTCCTTAATAGTTGATCATGGTAAAAAATAATGAGACGAACTAGGAAATTAATGTTCGTTGAAGAAAAATTTAGAATTTATTTATAACCCTCTCAAAGAAAGAATGACTCTAAAACTCACATGGTTAATAGTTTCCACTTGTCTTTTCCAAGATCTCTAAGTTATGTTTTCTTTAAACTATATATAGTGGTTTCTGTAATGAATATTCTAAGTATAATTTTTCATGGAATACTTTAGGAAAATAATAAAATAGTGAACTAATTGTATACAAATCAATTAACAATCTAAAGTTCAAAAGATAGCTTGAATACTCAGAAAATCTGAATACTCATCCTTGTAGATGAACTTATCATAAGTTTTTATCTAAATCTTTAAAAAAAAATTTCAATGAAGAAAAAGACTCAAAAATAAAGAAAAGATGCAAAAATGAATGTTTTGGACACATCCAACTTTGAATATCATATCCCATACTTAAATTAAATATTGTCCCCTGTGTTTTTAAATAAAAGCATGGACAAATGAAATAACCAAGTAAAGAGATATGGGCTAGAATGATATTACCTATACTTCAGGAATGGTGCATTGATCTATGAATGTGACCAAAAAGAAAAATTCAACCATCTTCATATGATCCTTATACCTTTTGGCATTGTTGCATGCATCTCTCTTAAATTCTTCCAACTCTTGATGTTGGAACCTCCTGTGGGACCTAATAGTCAAAGTTGAGATGTTTTACACTCTAACTCAACAGGTAAATGGCAAGCTTTTCCTAAAATTAAGAGGTATGGGGACATTCCAATAGGGGTTTTGTATGCAGTTCTTTAAGCCCAAAGCATATTAGTTAGTCTAGGCGACCAATCTTTCCTACTAGAGTTCACTATCTTCTATACTATGTGCTTGATTTTCATACTTGACACCTCAACCTGCCTACTAGTTTAGGGATGGTAGGGCATTGCAATTCTATGGTTACTTCATATATTTTTTCATTAAAGCCTCAAATACCTTATTGCAAAAGTGTTTCCCTCCATCACTAAAGATAGTGCTTGGAGTACTAAGTTACGTCCTATTTAAAGTCCTGTTGATCTTAAGGTGAAAGATAGCCATGAGAATATAAATACGAAGAAATTAAGGTAAAATATTCTTACTAGTCTTGGTAATGGTATCCAATCTTAAAGATCATATCCTTTGTCTCATTTATGCTTATAAGATTATGTGAACCATCCGATTGTCGGATTCGGTCACATAATGAGATAATTTTGTTTGACCCTTTTTTAGAACTTTATTTTGAGGGTATAGTAGTGCGAATTTGAAGTTGAGATAATATTTGAAAAGAGTATAAGCATTTCTATTTAGAAGTCTAGACTTCTGTAGCCTGCACACACACTGCACTTCGAGATATAATTGTAATAAAATGGCTTTAGTATATAGATAACTTGTAGAATTTTTCATTCATTTTTATTAAGTTGTTACTGCCAATAGCATGCTAATGGATGAGTATTCTCTAAGATAAACTAAGAAGCTTAGCCTTATTGAATTTTGTGCGTATATTCACTATAAACCCTTATGAAGCCTAACACATCCACTAGGGGTAACCTAGGGGTTTAAGGGTTTCTGCATATGCTAAATGCAATCATGAGTACCTATGAAATGAAAACTATTTTTGTTTTCATGATTTTTTACATGTTTTACTCGATCCTAACAAAATCCTAGTTGGGGGTATGATAAGTATTCAATTTTGTATAAAAAGTAGCCAATTAGTAGCTCATGTGTTATAAATTATAGGCATTATCCTAAGGATTTTTCAAACATTCATGATACATGCATTTTTTAGCTAATGATTCAAAAGTTTTATATTTTTTAGGTTCAAAAGCTAATCCAAAATATGTGAATTTTCATAATTTTTTTTGTATTAATTAAGGTTTTTTTCCCCCATCTTTTGTAGGTATTGAAAGGATGATCCAATGATCAAGATTTCTCTAGATGAGAATTAAGGATCCAGATCAACTTAGATAACAAGGACCTAAATTTTATCATTTCAAAGATCAAGTAAGGGTCAAGATCATCCTTCTATAAGGAAAAGAGTTCAAGAGAACAATTGGAAGAATCAAAGGTGATTAGAATGTGCCCATGCAAAATTCATACAATTCCACCACCTTTCCATAATAAATGGAGCCATGCAAGCCACCTAAGCCACATGAGTCATGCTAGGAGAAGCTAAACCATGTGAGCCATGAAGCTTAGGGATTCAAGCCACTCATGTCACCAAGCAAGAAGCCATCAAAGTGAGCCATGAAGCAATATAAGCCAAGCCACATGGAATCACATGATTGAAGGAGATTTTATGCTATTATCCACATACTAAAACTATGATTTTGAAGAGATGATTAGCACAGAAAAGATGAGATTTATCAATAAGAAGATAGGCATGCACATGTGGACCAATAAGAGGAAAGATTCCAACCCCCATCTCTCTCTCTCTCTCTCTCTCTCTCTCTCTCTCTTGACCAACCATTAGAAGGGGAATCACATTTTTCTCCTTTCTAATCTCCCCTCCATGTCACCTTTCTAAAATCCTTCATTATCTCCTCTCTCACGTCCACCTCCTGAAGAGTTCCATGTCCCACCTTCTAATTCTTTCCAATTCATATCTTAGATCAGCTCCTAAGTATCCCATGATTTCCCATTCCAATTCCACCTTCCCATCCTCACTTTCTAAATCTTATCCTTATCTCTCTTTCCCCTTTGCTTAAGATAGAACTCTAGCAATTAGAAAGTGCAATAATCTATAAAGCACCAAGGAATCCCATGTAAGAATCATATATGGGTGGTGACGCCTCCTCCTAAAAAGGTGGTGCCTCCCATCTTGGTTGCCTTCTTAGGTTCTCCACTTTGAAACCCTAGCAGCCCTCCATGCGTCCTTTCTTTCCAGCCATTCCAAGTTTATTTCATCTAAGTTCTAGGTTAGTTTTTTCATTTTTAGCTTTGCTTCCTTGTTCCATGCATTTAGCTCCTTGGTTGTTTTCCTTTATCATTCGATTCTAGTTTTGTGCTTTTGATCCTTGTATCCAAGGGCCACTAATCTCTTGAAGTGATAACCAAGAGGGAGTAGCCTTTGGTCAAGTTATTAGTTCCTTGAAGTTCTTCAATTCCTTGCCTTTCCATTGCTTATCTTTCGTAGCCCATTTTTTGAATTTGTTCCTTCTCTTTTTCACTTTCTTTCTCTTTGATTCTTTGTCGGATGTACAAGCATGCCATCTTGGATTGGATGGTGAGTGTTGGCTTGGTTTGGGTATTTTTCATGTTATAGAAAATGGCACAATTTTCTTTATGTGTGTGTGTGTGTGTGTGTGTGTGTGTGTGTGTGTGTGTGTGTGTGTGTGTGTGTGTGTGTATGTGTGTGTGTGTGTGTGTGTGTGTGTGTGTTACATGCAAATCTTTCATGTATTGTTTTCAATTTGCACATGTTCCATGTTTGTTTCTAATACAATTAGTCCACAGAATCTAATGTTTGATCTTAGTTTCCATGCATATCATGGTAGTTTCATGCATCAATTTCTTCTTAAGTTTCATGTGCACATTCCCTTGCTCTATGCGCACCTTGTTGATTGTTGTTCCTTTAGTTTGCATTTTAGGATTAGCTCATGGTGAGGTTTTTTTCTTCATTTATTTAAGTTAATTGCTTTGTTAGATTAGTTTTGGTTAGTTTCTAAATTTAGTTTTAGAAAGTGTTATTTTTAGCAAGTTCTTTAGATTAAGTTTCTAATTTCATGCATGTTTTTATTTTTATGTTCTTTTAATTCTTAGAATAAATCAAATACAATCTTTCTTAGGCAAGGATAAGTAACTTAAAAAAGATCCAATTGCTTAAAAAAATCTTGAGATTCCTCGTGGGATTGACCTCATTCACATATATTTCTACTTTGACTCATGCACTTGTGAGTAATATTAAAGCTACACCAGCTTATCTATAACAAGATAGTTGACAATGGTAGCATACCATAGTAATTGGAAACCTATAGGAGTTGCTTATTAGGAAAAGTTTCTTCAATGGGCATAGGTTCACCAGAAGACTTTACTATTAACCTGGACAAGTGATCTGCTAAAATATTTTTGAAACCTTTCTTGTCCCTTATTTCTATGTCAAACTCTTGTAGCAAGAGAATCCATCATATTAGTCTAGGTTTATCATCCTTCTTGGAAAGAAGATACTTTGATGTCACATGATTCGAATAGATGATTACTTTAGACCCAAAGAGAGATGACCTAAAGTTGTCCAAGACAAAGACTACGACAACAACTCTTTCCTTTTTGTATAGTAATTAAAGTAGGGAATTATTAAGAGTCTTACTGGCTTAGTAAATCACATGGGGAAGTTCAGAAATACTTGCCCCAAAACAGTACAGATAGTGTAATTGAAAACATTGTACATGATCTTAAATAGAGCATTCCAATTCGGTGGTCATATGATAGGCGTAGAGGTGAGTTCGACTTTAAGACATTGAAAGGCTTTTACGTAGTTTTCATCAAAGTTAAAATGTGCCTCCTTCACAAGTATAGCATAACATATAGGTAGGCATTAGTTTATTTTCCTTTCATTGTACTACACGTTTACTGCTTTCTTTATCGCTTTATCATTGGTGTAGCTATAAAATTACTGACAAGCGCATGAATCAATGTAGTATATTGATGCAAGTGATGTTGATCCCATGAGGAATCTCATAGATTTGTAATGGATTGGATTCTATTTAGATCAATTAACTTTAGCCAATGAGAAAGAGTTGTGATCAAACTAGGAAATTAAAACAAACTAAGAAGGAAACATGCATGGAATTAGAAACTAGAATTAAAAAAACTTTCTAGAAATAAAACTAAGAAATTAGAATGGAAACTTACACAAACATACAAGCAACTAAATGAAATGAATGCTAAATTAGAAAAAATCAAATTTGGCAAATAATCTTAAGGAAAGGACTCAAATTAGATACTTTCTTAAATTAACACTTTTCTAAACTAGAATTAGAAACTTTGAAAAAATAGAACTTTCTAAAACCAAATTACAAAACTTTCTAACACTAAACTAACATGCAAAAACAAGTAACCAATGAGATGTAATTAAATTTAATAAGAAATTAGAAACATGCATGTGAATTGAAACTACAATTAAAGAAACTTTCCAAACTTCACACTTTCTAAATCCTAATACTTCCTAAAGGTAGAACTTTCCAAATCTTAAAAAGGAAATTTTCTAAACTTAACACTTTCTAAATCCTAATACTTCTTGAAGGTAGAACTTTCCAAATATTAAAAGGAAAACTTTCTAAACTTAAACTAAGATGCAAACAATGGATTAGCTACTGCTAAAACTAAATTAAGCAAGTGAAGAAGCAAGAATCAATGGTGAATCACCATATGTACCATGCACATGATCCATGGACTGTGCACATGGTTCATAGGTGCAAAATTAACTAGATTTGACTATCCAAATGCAAAAAATATGAAACCTAAGCTATGAATTTAATAAGCAACCTAAAAATCTAAATGGGTTTCTAAGGATTCAAACAAATAAAGTGTTTTGATGGCTGGAAACAAAGAATAAATTTAAGGGGAGAAAAAATTCAAATTTCAACAACTTAAGAACATCAAACAATTCAAGCATAAGAAAGCACTTTGAAACCTCCATTTTTATGCATGAAAACAACCCAGATCTAAGTAAATTGATGAAAAAAACATCCCATAATAAGAAACCTCAAAGAACTTTATTAAACCAACGCCAAATTACACCAAAAATCTTGTGCATAATAAATGTTAATATATGAAAATTGTGCACAATTCCTAAGCATAAAATCCTATCTAAACAACACCAAAAATTAAATTTAATACTCTCAAACTAAATTATGATCACATGCAAAGAAAAATCATGAAGGAATTCAAGAGAAAAGAAGGCTAAGTGGGTCAACTAACTATGGAAAGTGGACCTAAAACTACATTGGGAATAAGGTGAAAAATGTGAATTTCAAGGTAGGAAACTCAAGGTTGTAAGTTATTCCTTCTGTTGGCTGTCACTACCAAAGAAGAACTAACTTGAATCTTGAGGCAATAACTAAAGAAAAATAGTTTCAAGGAAGATAGGAGAACTAGATGGAAAGAAGGGTGCAAAACTAGAAAGCAAAACAAGTTAAACTAAAGCAATGAAAACTAAACCAAAGAAAGAAAACTACTAACCTAAATTGGAGAGGAAATAATAATAAGAATAACTAGTAATACAAAGGAAGAAAAGCATCAAAGAAGTCCTCAAAGTCTAGTGGCAACTAACCACCAATGTTGAGCTATGTTTTAAGGTGTATTACCCACCTCTACTTAGAAAAAAATGTTGGAATCCTTAGGTATATATATGTGTGTGTGTCTGTGTTTTAACTTCAATTTGATGAATTTTTAATCTATGAAAGAGGTGGTGATCTAGATCTAGTGCTGATTTGAAGTTTGAAGGAGGAAAATTAGGTGGAGATGATGTAATAAGGATGACATAAGAGAGAGAGAGAGAGAGAGAGAGAGAGAGAGAGAGAGAGAGAGAGAGAGAGAGAGAGAGAGAGAGAGAGAGAGAGAGAGAGAGAGAGAGAGAGAGACATGGCCGGGTGGCTCTCCACCCTCCTAATTGGATGGTAGTCGGTTGGTGGAAAAAGTGAGGGAATAATAAAGAAAGAAAGATGGAAATTTTGGAACAAAACCTAGGATTTTTGCATGTTTGCATGGACTTGGATATAGGGTTTCCTAATTTGGAAACCAATTAATTTTTATCAACTAAGCAAGGCGGGGTCCTATTCTAGGAAGTTGTCTCTCTCCTTAAGTTAAAAACATGGAACCCTAGGATGAATGGTGCATTAGGGTTGGGAAATGGGTTAGGAAAGTGGATTTTTCTCTCTTGATGGGTCCCTTAATGCATGACCATTTTACCTTTTACATTTATTTCTCAAAATTCCTTAAAAAGAGCACTTTTAATATAGGAAATTTGCTTAAATTGATGCCCCAATTGTGTGGATACATGTGGTTTCAATGCCTGGCTTCAAGGCTTGAGTAGCTCATATGTCTTATCACCCTTTTTCATGGCTTTAATGACTAAAGTGGCTTAAATGGTTGCATGCAAAGATGGTGGAAATTCATGGCTTGGACTTGAGTCCATTTTAGTCATCTTTAGCACCTTCCACTTGCTTCTTTACTTCCACTAGGATAGTCTTGATCATTGATTAAGCTTTTGATGATTTCAATTGGGTTTTAGTTTGATATTTTATTCTTGACCTTCAATTCTCATCCCGATCAATCTCAACCTTTGGATCGTCTCTCCAATACCTACAAAAGGTGAAAACCCTAATTAAATCCTATAAAATTATGATTACTCTAGATTAGCTCTTGAACTTGCAAAATATTAACCTTTTGAATTCTTAGGTCAAAAATGCATGTATTACAAAATTTTACAAAAACCTTAGAATTAACACTATATTTTATAACACATGGGCTACTAACTGGGTATTATTTATACAAAATTGAACACTTATCATACCCTCTAACTAGCATTTTTCTAGTCCCTAGCAAAAATGCAAAAAATGATGAAAACAAAAGAGGTTTCCATTTTCATAGGTACTCACCCTTATATTTAGCATATGTAACAAGCCCTTCTAGTGGACAAGTTTAGCCTCATGAGGGTTTGTAGTTAAATACCCACAAAAGTGCACAAGTCTAAGTCTTTTATTTTATCTCTGAGAACTCTCATCCTTTAACACTCTAATTGCTTTAACAACTTAATAAAGATGAAGACAAAATTCTACAAGTTACCCATATACCAAAGCCATCTTATTTTAGTTTCATCTCGGAGTACATGTGAGTATACAAGCTACACAAGTTTGGACTTCTAAATAGATATGCTTATTGGTCTATTGAAAAGATGTCTTGACCTCAAATTCTCAATGGTATACACTCAGAAACAAAGCTCTCAGAGAAATGGGGACAAACAAAATTTTCTCACTATGTGACATGATCCAAAGATACTAATGGTTCACATAATTTATTTTAAGCATAAATGAGTAAAAGAAATGATCCCCAAAAATAGATGTACAATTACCAAGACTAATTGGAAATAGTTCACCTTAATTTCTTCTTATTTATATCCTCATCAAGGCTATGTTCACCTAAGATGCATAGGTCTTTAGATAGGATGAAACATTAGCTTAGGTTGGTTTTGAAAAGAAGGGTAAAAGGATTCAAAGGTTCAAATATGAGTTGAGGTCTTCAACTATGTAGGACAATTTTTAACTTTGACTATATTGAAGTGAATATCTCGTTTGTATTTTCCTTTCTCTTCTTCATAACTTTTTGTGATAATACTCTCTGTCTCTCTTTCTCTCTCTTCTTTTCTTTGTATTTCTAAGAAGGAATACTTGTACTATTGATATTTTTTACTTCCTTGGATTTTGTCCTATATGAACGTTAGCTATCTCCCTACTCATTTTTGAAAGATAGGTAATGGATATTTTTATTGGGGTTTCTTTGGGTTTGGGTAAATAAGGTTTTGAAAAAGAAAAAGACTTACTAAGAAGGCTCAAAGGGTCTGACTAGGACGGTGTATATGATTTCTTAGGTTTCTTAAAACCTATCTGAGTAAATAAATATTTAAGAAATAAAGTTAATACTCATAGTTGGTTCTTGGAATTTTGACCAAAATAAAAAAATATTGGGATCTTTCAAAGTAATGTCCATTGAAGAAAATATGGAATTATTTATAACCCTCAAAAAGGTGACAGTCTTTAATACTCAAAGGGTGTATAGATCTCCATTGATTTCCTCAGGGGCTTAAGTCATAACCATCTATTTGTCTAGACTTATACATTGTGTGTAAGTGTATTCCGAGATTTAACTTTCATAAAATACTTCAAGGCATGAATAAAATATAGAATTAACCATATGTATTTCTATTAAGAAATTAAAGTAGTGGAAATACTAAGCTTCAGACAATCCAATTCTTATCATAGTAAAAGAACTTAACCTAAAAAAACTTTGAAAGACTAAAAAAAATTGAATTTATTTTTTGACAAAATGTGAGCAATAACTCTTTAAAATATCATGTGTGGGTACACCCCCCAACCTAAACTAAATATTGTCCTCAATATTTTGAAATATAGGACATCTATATGATAAAGGGGTAATGTAGAATAATGAGACTCTAAAAGTCCTGAGTTGTCTCCCAGTGAGAGCTAAGTTTAACGTCTTCAGCTAGACATACTGTGCAATGATGATAAAAAGGAATGCATTGGTAATGATGGATGTAGGTCTCATGGGGCATTCCAAGTTGGGTCTTGATATATTGGTTCCTCAAGTGATACTTCTTCCACCTTAGGGTTTATGAACTCTAAGAAGGGTTTCAACCTTTTTACATTAACTTTGGAGATCTCTCTATCTTTTTCTATCTCGATGACCCCATGTAAATAAATAGTACGTGCTATGTAGGGTGTTGTGATTTTAAGTTAAAACTTGCAAGCACTCGTATCAATTGTAGTACTTCACATGATGGAGGTCTATTCCATGAGTAATCAAATGATTTGTGTAATTAGTGGGCCTTTACTTAAATTATCTAACCAAGCCAAATTAAGGACATTTTTATCCTAATCTATTATTGGAAAAGTGACATGAATGTAAGACACGAACTATGAAATTAACTAAGCAATATAGCAAATATAGAAATTGCCCTAAAACAAAATTTCTAAAAATAAATTTCCTAAAAACTCTCCAAAATAAGAACTTTCCTAAATTGAAAACTTCCTAAAAATGAAATTTAGAAACTTTCTAATGACACCTAAAAAGCTAATGGAAACTAATACGCAAAATCAAACCACATGCTAATCAATGAATAACCATGCATCCAATTTAAGAAAAATACATCTAAAACCATGTGCATGGTGCTAGAGTGGGGCGCATGATTTTAGTATGATTTCTAAATGGGAAATCTTGTAAATGAAATGCTAGGAAGGATAAATGATAATGATGAAAGTGCATGAACAAAATTTAATAATAAAATCTAACTCTAAAAGCAAATAATTATGATCAATATGCACAACTCTGGCCTTAATCAACTACTTGCAATTTCAATCAACTTATTAATCTTAAGCAACCCTTAAGCACACCCAAAGTCATGAACCAATCCAATAAATCAACGACTAGTCAACTCAATATCAAGCGCCTAGGCCATGAGTGGTGCGCATGATTACAAGATTGGTTGGTTAATTTTGATGCTTAGTTGAGATACTAACTTGAGTGCATTGACTAATAACTATGTGTAAACAAGGAAGACTACCAATTTCCTTCAACCTTAAAATATTGCCAAAACCATGCACATAACACAAGAGTGGTGAGCATGGTTCAATGGTTTTGGGTCGAACTAGTTGGGTTTTCAAAGCACAACTCTATTAATTATCAAGCCATGAGATTGACATGTAAGCAAGAAACATGGTAAAATCAATATATTCATCAATCAAGAGGAGCTTAACTAATAATAACTTTGTATTAATCCAATGGAGAAACACTTTACAAAGGTGGTGCACATCACTCTTGGTGAGTGCGCACCATGCATTACAAGGAAATACTCAAACTAAAATCTCTTCAACACTTCCTCCTCCAATAAGCTTGAGATCTAAGGGAAAATACAATTAAAAAACAAGGCTTAAAGGGAAATAGGATGAAATTTAATGAACCTAAGCTAAGAAAACGAGAACAATCAAGGAAAAGGCTCCTGCCTCTTCTTGGAAAGCTTGCGTAGAAAATTCATCTAAGGAGAACCAAAATGTGGAACCAACCAAAGTATTAAAGCAAGAAACTTGAGAAGAAAAATCACCAACAAAGAATGCTCCAAGGGCTGCAATGAATAGGAGAGAAAACTAAGAGAAAATCGTGGTTTCAAGAGAAGGTGGAGGTGACACCTTTTTAGGCGTCTCTAGTCTTGGTGGCCCCCCTTATGTACCCTAAAGCCCTCCTTTTATAGATTATTTTCTTTCTAATCTTGATGTCTCATGATCCTTAGGTGGAAAAGATGTGGGAATTATATCTAAGGTTTGGATTGAAAGGTATCCAAATTGGTTAGGAAGATTGTGTGGAAATCTAAATGGTTAGTAAAGAATTAGATATGTGGGAAAATAGATGAAAGGTGAGATTAGAAAGAGAGATTTTATATGTCATGCATTGAGTGGGAAATTATGGGATGGAATGGGAAGGGAGCTCCTATTTTGTAGGAGTTAGGCGCGAAGCTCCCTCTCCATGCTTGATTTTAGGTGGAAGTGTTTTATGAAAGGTAAAAAACATAGAAACATCCATGGGTTGAATGCCATGGAAAGGTGGTAACCCTCAAAAGTAGATGGTGGGCATGATGAGATGGATAGGAAAGAAGGGCTAAGATGGAAAAAGATAATTGGCTGGTCTAGGATAGAGTTGGGAAGGGGAGAGAGTTTTAGAAATATAGGATTCTTTGGTGGGACAGTCAAATTCGTAGTGCTTCTTTAAGGTGATGAGAAGAGAGAGAAAAAAGTGAGAAAATCATGAAAAATATAGTGAAAATGAAGTGGTATCTTCCTATTGGTCTATGTACTCCCTTTACCAATTTGGTTTTCCCTAAATTATCTTCAAAATAACTCTAAAAATCCCAAGGATATATCTTTGTATTTTCCTCCAATATTAGCCTTCCATGTAGCTTGGCTCATGTGGGTTGATGGAGAACTTGGAGAGCTCTATTAGCTTGGTTTCATGGCTAGCTTTAAGGGCATTCTTGGCTTGGCTTGGCTGGCTATGCTCCTTGGCTTGTCACCTCTTTCATGGCATGAATATGGTTAGGTGGCTTAAGTGAATCCCATGCAAAGGTAGTGAACATTGCATTGCTTGTGCATGGGCCCACTTTGGCCACCTTTGACTCCAATTTTATCTTTTATGTGCATTAAGGTGATCTTGATCCTTGATCTCATGTTGGATTGATGAATTTTAGGCTTTGACTTAATCTTTCAATCTTGGTCTTTAATTTTCATCTCAATCTATCTTGACCATTGGATCATCATCTTACTTTCTTCAAAAAGTCAAAAACTCTAATTAAGGTCTATAAAAATATGATTATTCACATAGTTACCTTGGATTAGCCTCTGAACTTACAAATTATCAAATTTTTTATCTTTTAGGTAAAAAATTCCTGTGTTATAATTTTTGGCCAAAAACCTAATCTAACCCTATGTTATAACACATGGGTGACTAATTGGGTGTTTTTAATAAAAAATAAGTCACTTATCACGCCTCCTAACTAGTATTTTTCTAGTGCCAAGAAAAACATGTGAAAAATAATGAAAAGCAAATGGTTGCCTTTTTCGTAGATACTCACGATTGCATTTAGCACATGTAGTAAGTCCTTAAACCCCTAGGTTACCCCTAATGGACTACTTAAGCCTCATGAGAGTTTGTAGTGAATATACCCGCAAAATTTCCTAAGGTTGAATCTCTTATTTTATCTCAGAGAATCCTCATCCATTAGTACTCTACTAGTTTTTAACAACTTAGTAGAAATGAATGACAATTCTACAAGCCATCCACATACTAAAGTCATTTTACTATAGATGTTCCTTAGGGTGCATGTATTTGCATTGCCATATAAGTCAGGACTACTAATTAGATATGCCTATATTCCATTGGAAATATGTTTTGAACTCAATTCTCACAGGTATTATCTTAAAAATGAAACACTTAAAGAAGGGGTTAAACATATTTCTCCAATTATGTGACCAAATCCAGCAAAGCTAATGGTTCGCATAAATTTTAAGCACTGAAGAGACAAAGGAAAATGATCCCTAAGAACAGATGTTATTACCAAGAGTAGCAGGGCTAGTTTACCTTAATACCCTTGTTTTATATCCTCGTTAAGGCTAATTTCCAGCTAAGATCCATAGGTCTTTAAATAGGACGAAATGTAGGCTTGGGACAAGTTTGGAAAAGAATGGTATAAGGGTCCACTATAGTGAAGTGAATATCTATTGTATTCTTATCTTTTTCTTTCAAATTTTCTTCTCTATTTTTGATATTTCTTTCATTTCACTTTTCTTTTAATTTCTTTTGAAATAGAGTCCTCCAGTGTTTTTCACTTCATTAAATTTTTGTCCGGTGTTTTTCACTTTTTTAACTTTTTATCCTTTTAGAACTTTTTCTACCTTCTCTACTCACTTTTGAAAATAGGTAATGGATATTTATTTTATTGGGTTCTTCTGGGTTAAGGTAAGTGGGGTTAAGAAAGAAAAAGCTTAATAATAGGCTCAAGGGGTTAACTAGTGGTGTAATGTATTGGGTAGGTTCTATATCTTTGGGTTAAACAAGGATAACAAGATCACACTAAAATTACGTGTGCTGAAGAAAACGTGGAATTATTTATAACTCTCTGAAAAAAGATAGTTTCAAAAACTCCCTTGGTTATAGGTCTCCATTTATTTTCCTCAGTGTCTCTAAGTCATGCCTTTTAATTAGTTTAGGCTATGTGCTATGTATAAATATTTTTTGAGAATTAACCTTCATAAAATACTTCAACACATGCATAATATGCAAGATTAGCCATATGCACTTCCATTAAGAGGTTAAATTATTAGAATTACTAAATTTTTGAAAATATAGTTCTCATCACAATAAAGGACTCTAACTCAAAAACTCTTTTTTATCTTCTTTTTTTCTATAAATATAAGAAAACTCAAGTAAATTCAAAATCTCTATGCACATCTACACCCCCAACCTGAATGAAATGTTATCCCCAATGTTTGAAAACATAGGACCCTACATGAAAATGGAAAGATGTAGAAAATTGAGATTTGAAAAACATCTAGGTTGCCTCCTAAGGAGCGCTAATTTTTATGTCTTTAGACAAACGTAATCATGAGTGCAAGGATGATGATATGTAAGGTTCTTTGGAGTATTCTAAGGTGGGTCATTATAATGTGGTGCCTCTAACAATGTCTCTATTATCTCAAGGTTGATTAGTTCTAAGAAAGGTTTTAACCGCTTTCCATTAACCTATAGGATTTCACCATCCTTCTCAATCTCAATGGCCCCATGAGGATACACCGTGCATACTATGTAAAGTCCAATCCATTGAGTTGTGAATTTCCCTGGGAAGGGATGCAATATGGAATTATATAATAAGACCTATTGTCCAAGTGTGAAGGATTTCTTTAAGATTTGGCTATCATGGGTAACCTTCATTTGGTCTTTATATAATTGTGCAGAGTCATATGTATCTTTTCTCAACTCTTCCAACTCATTGAGTTGGAGTTTTTGGTGAGTCCTAGCAACATCTGACTCAAAAATGAGCTTTTTGACAGCTCAATATGCCTTGTGTTCCAGCTTTACTAGTAAGTGGTAGGCCTTTCAATAGACCAAGTGGTAGGATGATGCCTATAGGGGTTTTATAGGCAGTGCGATAGTCCCACAAAGCATCAATGGGTCTTACAGGCTAGTCTTTCCTAGTTGGATTGACTATCTTCTCTAGAGTACATTTGATTTCTCTATTTGATACATCTACATGCCCACTAGTTGAGGCTAGTATGGGGTAGTTATCGTGTGGTTGACAGCATACTTTTTCATTAAATTTTCAAACGCTTTATTACATAAGTGTTTCCCCTCGTCACTGACTATGGCAAGCGAAGTACTAAACTTTGCAAAACTATTTTCCTTCAAAAATTTTACCACCACCCTGTGGTCATTGGTTTTGCAGGATAAGACCTCCACCCACTTGGACACATAGTCCATTCCCACTAGGATGCACAAATTCCTAAAAAATTAGGAAAGGGTCCCATGAAATCTATGCCTCAAGCATCAAAAGGATCTACTACAAGGATTGGGTTTAAGGGCGTCATGTGTCTCCTCCCTAGACTTCCTCACCTTTGGAACCTAACACATGCCGTGTAGTAAGCACATGAATCTTTAAAATGGCGGGCCAATAAAAACCACACTACAACATTTTCGTAGTTGCCTTTTGAGAGCTAAAGTGGCCCCCACATGCATGGTCATAATAGAAGGTATTTAACCTGGGTCAAAATTCTCGTCCTATCTTGTTTGGTCTACTAATTGGGCATTTGTCCTGTAACAAGATAATTAACTATATCACTGTACCAAGGTAACTGAATCCTAGAAGGATTCAGTTATAGGCACATTATTGCTAGTGTGCTCCACCACTAGTCTAGATAAGTCATCTACTACCACATTTTCGGAACCTTTTCTTATCCCAAATTTCTAAGTATTCCTATAGTAGGAGTATCCATCAGATTAGCCTAGGTTTTGCATCCTTTTTAGAAAGGAAGTACCTTAGAGCCACATGATCTAAGTACACTATAACTTTAGACCATAACAAGTAGGATCTAAACTTATCCAAAGCAAACACAACTACTAACAACTCTTTCTCTATTGTTGAATAATTGAATTGAGCTTCATTAAGTATTTTTCTAGTGTAGTATATCATATGGGGGTGTTTATCGATGCACAACACCAAAACAGCTCTAATTGCATAGTCTGACACGTCACACATTATCTCAAATGGTGTGCTCAAGTCAAGTGGTTGGATAATGGGTGCAGAGGTCAACTCAACCTTTAGCCACTCAAATGCTTTTCTACAATCCTCATCAAAGTCAAAAGAAGCCTCCTTTGTCAATAAATTACAAATGGGCTTAGCAATCTTGCTAAAGTCCTTGATGAATCTTCAGTATAATCCAACATTCCTTAATAAGGAGCGAATTTCTTTCACTGTCTTCGGTGGAGAAAGGTTGTCTATTAAATCCACCTTGGCCTTATCTACCTCTATCCCATGATATAATGTGTCTTAGAATGATACCACTTTATACCATAAAATGGCGCTTTTCTCAGTTCAATACCAAAATTTTCTCTTGACACCTTGCAAGAACTTCAAATGGTGCAGGCGCTAATCAAAGGAAGACCCAAATATGGAGAATTCATCCACGAAAATATCAAGAAACCTTTCTACCATATAAAAAAAATGCTCAACATACACCTTTGGAAAGTGGCTAGAGCATTGCAAAGCCCAAAAGGCATATGTCGGAAGCAAAGGTCCCAAAAGGGCATGTGAAGGTGGTCTTCTCCTGATCCTCGAGTGCTATAGGAATCTAGTTATAATTGGAATAACCATCCAAAAAATAGTAATAATTATGTCCGGCAAACCTCTCAAGCATTTGGTCAATAAAAGGAAGAGGAAAGTGGTCTTTCCTCATGACCGGGTTTAGTTTTTGGTAATCAATGTAGACTCTCCACCTGGTGGTCATGCGAGTGGGTACCAACTCATTCTCCTAGTTCTTAATTACCATGACCCTGGATTTCTTGGGTACAACCTAAACGGGACTAACCCAAGTGCTATCAGAGAAGGGGTATATGTTGCTAACATTTAGAAGCTTAAGGACTTCGTCTCTGACCAACCTTCATGTGGGGATTGAGTTGTCTTTGGGTTTCTATGGAGGATTTAACATTTTATTCTAGGTAGATATTGTGCATACACATGACTAGACTAATCCCCTTAATGTCTACTATGGTCCGCCCCAGAGTATTCTTATGTTCCTTAAAGAATATCAATAAAGTTTCCTTCTTGTTCTTGTCTAAATCAGATGCTATTATTACATGTAAGGATTCATTTGGTCCTAAATAAGAATACTTAAGGTCATCATGCAATGACTTTAGGGCCAGATAAGGTGGTTTCCCTATGGAAGGTATGGGGATAAACTTTGAAGGAGGAAGTGGCTCCGTATAAGGGCCCCACTTAGAGGTATCCATGATTTGAGCAAAATCTATGTTGTGATTTTAAGTCTTAACTCACAAGTGCATGAATCAATTATAGTAATTCAAGCGAGGAGGTCGATCCCATGAGGAATCAAACGAATGTGATATTAGTGGTCCTTACTTAAATTATCTAACCTAGCCAAATGAAGGAGATCTTTTTCCTTAGCTACAAATGGAAGAATAACACATGAAAGATGGAATTATGCTAAAATTTAAAACATGCTAAACTTAACAACTTTCCTAAAACACACTTTCTAAAAATAAAAAAATTTCCTAAATGAAAACTTTCTAAATCTATAACTTCCTTAATTTGAAAACTTCCTGAAAATGAAATTAGCAACTTTCCTATATCAAAATTTCTAAATATACAATTTTTAAAGAATGCAATTATATTAATGAGAATGACTTTAACAAAAATATCTAAACAACCAAACACTACTTCACTAACTTTCTAAATATGAAAAAATCACTAAATGACATACTAATCAAACCAAAAACAAGATAATCAAACTACCATTTACACACTAATTAACTTCCCTAACATGATTGAACTCAACTAATTCAAACTTAAAAATCATTCAAAAGTCTTTTTAAATCAACTCATAATCAATACTAAATAACTCAAAACCATGTGCACTTCCCATGATTGGGATGCATAGTTTTAAGGTGATTAGGTGTTGATTTACTTGTAAAATTGAGATGAAATAATGATGAACTACCTAAATGACTTGAATGATGCTAAGAAAGGGCATGAAAACTTATCAATATCATCCAACTTTCACTCGAAATTTTTTTTCAAAACCATGCATTCAACACTTGGAGTGGTGGGCATGGTTTCAATAAGCTTTTTTAATTGATTTCAAGATGAAACCTTAAAGCAATAATCTCTATTAAACATCACACCATGAGATCAACAACAACTTGTATTGAAAAGAGATCCCTTAATCATCAACTTGTATTGAAAAGAAAGCAATATTGCAAAGATGGTGTGTTCTATTCATGAAATAGGCTAACCATGCTTCACAACATATAATCCAAAATTGATCCCCAAATGAACCTCATCTTACTAATCTTCCATTTAATAGTCTATATGAATGTAAACAAATAACCTCTCTCTTTCTCCTCCTAAGATATTTTTGTCTGGGCACTTAAAACCCTATTATTCATTGTGCTATGTCAGCATATTTAATTTTAATTTGTTTATTTTACCCTACCATACTAATTGGATAAATGGGCCCATAAAGGATTTGCTTCTCTTTTCTAGACACTTATAAATTCCTTAAATCTCTCTTTTATCTCTAACCTTTCATGAAATCGCTATGTAGACTCTATTATGTTATATTTCCTAGGCATCTTTACTAAAATTTCTATATATTATATTCTCTTTCAGTTGTCATTCAAAACTCATATTAATAATCAAATCATCCATCTAATAATCCTTATCAATATAAATAAATAAATATTTATATTAATGTGAAAAAGGAAACCTAAACTTCATCTTACTAATCAAAGCTTTCCATCTAATAGTATATATTTATGCAAACAGATAATCTATTTAATTCTTCCCTCAAGACATTTTCTTTAAGCATTTAGAACCTATTTTTCCTTGTGACATGTTAGTGTAATTGAATTTTAAATTATATTATTTAATCCTACCTTATTAGTTGGACCAATAGGGCCCTAAAGGATTAGCCTCTCTTTTCTATCAGGTGTCAATTCCTTAAATCTATCTCTCATCTGTAACCTTTCTTAAAATAAAATCTCTTTGTAAACTATATTCTTTCTATTTACTAGGCACCTTTCATAAAATCTCTTTATATTATATCCTTTTCAACAATCAAACCTCATCTTAGTGATCAAAGCCATACACTATATTTTTGTAAACTTCATCTCAATGGCCAAACTTGTCCTTTGTAATAGTCTACGTTAATGTAAACAATTAAAAATGTATGTTAATGCGAACAATGAAATCCTATGAGGGAAAAAATATATCTCAAATAGGCAACCTCATCTTAATGTCTAACCATCCATTTAATAGTCTATATTTATGTCAACAAAGAAATTTTAAGAGGAAACAAATATGTGACTTACCATTATAATTGCTACATGAGCTAGGTTTTTTTTCTTCCCTTAAGCCCTTATATAAACAAATTAATCTCTAATAGGACTCTATTTCTTTATATTTCACGAGCACTCCATCTTAAATAACAAACTTCTAAGATGAATTCTAGTACATATAGGCTCATATATTTAGCAAATCAAAATCATTCATCTTCTTAGCACATGTAGGTCTTTGGGATGCAGATTTGTAGTCCACAAGACACACCTATTCACAACTATACGAGAGCTCAACTTGAGATAAGAAGAGAGATTTTGAAGTTGCTACCATGTCTTTTGCCTAGGCTAGATCCTAGACTTGGCTCACTAGATTCCTAGAATTTTAATCCTTATTTAATTGTTTCTAGTCAATAGTAATATGCCAGTACCACTTGTCTATGACCATACACTCTTTGGGGCTTTTTTATTGGTTAAAGTTTTAAGAGGTGGGGTTCTCAACTAGGTCCGCTGGCTGAAAAAAAGAGGCTTATTGTCCTTTAGACCATATGGATATGGGCTCTTAACTAGGCCCCTGAGAATAAATATGAAAATGCAGAATTTAAATGTGATTCATATGATGTAAAGTAAGTCAAAATATCTAGTAGACATGTCGGGTCAAGTTGTCGTTGAGAGTTGACTAAAACTTGACAACATGATGCAGATGGTGCTAATATTTAACTAAAGAAAAAATATTGGCAGACTTACTAAACTGACAAGCACAAGGCCTGAGGTCCTTAACTAGGGTTGCATTAAAGTAAAACAAAATTAAAAAGATAAAGCACTTAGTAGTTGGCACACTCTTCCAAATTAGGTTTTTTTGCCTTGGTTATTAAGTGAAGGAATCATAAGAGTTGCACCTACTCAACCATAACTATCGTGACCCCAATCCCTGAGGCCATGATTTAACATAATCAAGCGTAGTGATTGGGCGGAGCAAGGCCTACGTGGCCTTCATTTTTATTTTATTTTTTTCATAATATATATCATAACAGAAGTATTGAGAGAGATAAGTGCTCTTGTCCTATGCACTTATGCATTTAACTAATAAAATCTTCTTCTCTTTTAACTACTGAGTTCTACTAAAATTTCGGCAGAGTCTCCCCTATTTTTCAAACTTCTGCATTTAACGCATGCAATGTGGTTTACCTAATAAACAATATAACAGTTATAAAGCCCTTAAAGGAGACTCAGTCTCCATACTATTTATCATAATACATCATTAACACCTGCTTGCGGATTAGGAGTTCAAGTGAGTCTCATACATACCCCATCAACATAAAACATATAGGATGCATAAGCCTAATTGTCAAATAATAAGACATAACTCATACTAGGTGTTAGCATATATATACAATACAAAATTTTACATCTTCAATCAGGCTTTCTTCATTTCATTCAATAACCTTCCTCTTCTCAGCTTGACTGGTACCTACAAAATAATTAGGTGAGTTGTGAAGCCCAGTAAGGGAAAAGAAGTAAACCCATGCATATCCTACCATTCTCATTGAGCATAGCCAACTGCACATTCAAATCTAACCATGGAGCATTCATTTCCATTTTAGCTAGTCATCAAAAAAGTAGCTAGCATGCATCATCAGACATAACATATTGGTAGTAGACAGAATTACTGTTTATTCCAAATTAAACTATGAAGTGATAACCATAGCATGCAAGCCACCCATGCAATATCAACTTCTCAATCATGTCCAACTATAGGACACTCAGAGTATGCAATTAAGCCTATGCAATATCACTTCCCCATTCATGTCCAATGACAGGACATTCACTTCTATTTCAACAGGCAAGTAACTAAGTTATGAACTTTATTCCAATTTAAAGATGCAAAACCATAAGTATAATATTCAACAAAGCCACATATTCATTTAATGGTTTCCTCAACAGTAGTAAATAGGCATGACATCATCACCATGATCCAATAGTCATCTCCCTCAAGGTTTACCATCTTGGGCGGCCCACTATGAGTATCATACATAAGGCAACCAAACTCTCAGGGTTTACCATCTTGGGAGGCTCCACCATGGTTCCAAAGAGCCAAGCAGTCCTTTCCCTCAGAGTTTACCATCTTGGGTGGCTCCAAAGTCAGGTTCCCTCAGGATTTACCATCTTGGGCAGCTCTACCATAGTTGCAATCAACCAGGCAACCCTTTCCCTCAGGGTTTACCATCTTGGGCGGTTCTACCATAGTTGTAATCAACTAGGCAGCCCTTTCCCTCAGGGTTTACCATCTTGGGAGACTCAAGTCTACTAGCTCGTCCCTCAGCGTTTACCATCTTGGGTAGCTCCATCGTGATCCCAAAAGACTAGGCAGCCCTTTCCCTTAGGGTTTACCGTCTTGGGAAGCTCAATACCTAACAGCTCATACCTCAGGGTTTACCATCTTGGGTGGCTCCATCGTGATTCCAAAGAACCAGGCAGCCCTTTCCCTTAGGGTTTACCATCTTGGAAGGTGTCATCATAGCTTACCAGGCAGCCCTCAGGACTTACTATCTTGGGTTTGATCATTGTATCACAATTTGCATCATAACAGTTAAGCATAGTTAATCATAATATCATATGACGATTTAAATAAGTAATTTTCATTCATATCATTCATTCAACTAATATGATAACCAATTTATTCTATGAACTTATGGTATTAATTTCAAGCAATAGATTAATAAGAATTTAAGGATAAAGAAGGGTTTAGGGTCCTTACCTGCGCTCAAGGTACAACTCAAAATTCAACTGCCAACGTTGTTCACACTGCACTCAAACCTCTGCAACAAATACAAGTTCTAAGTAAATTTTAGAATTCCATTCAATTTGCTATAATCACTTCTAGCTCTCTATTCATAATGTCATTGATCTAATCTCATGTATCTAGATCGATGATTTGTACACCAATTAGTTTCTATCTAATTAGATCAGCACCATTGGTCTTAAATTGACAGTCCAGATTAAGCACGTACCTCTAGAAGTCTCAATTTCCAATATTTTAGGTAAGTTATTCCACAATTCAATGCTTTTAACCATAATTCATGGTCTGATCTCCTTTCTCGACCTTCGATCATCACTGATCGAGTATTGGACGGTTAGATAGGATCTCCCATCAATTTGTCTATAATTGGTTCATCATTTTAGTCATAATTCCTTACTAATGGGTAATTGGAGTTACATTTTACCTAAATCTACCTTCCAATCATGTTTTTAACTATTGGATGCTAAGATCTCAATTTTTCCCTATGCACTAACAAGTTTTCCATCACTGTTTCAAGAACCATTTGATTCATGATCGACAATCCATCATACAGATGAAGAGATCAAGTTTGATTTATCCAAAATGCAAAAATTTTAATTTTTCATGTTTTTTTTTTGGTCGCCAAAAATGTCGTTGTCGCTAGAGAAGGTGACCGGATTCTGGACATTGCCAACGACACAGACCACCTCATTTTTTGTGAGATTTTTCATGGGAATGTTCAAAATTTGATGAATTTTTATTTTTCAGTGTTTTCCTCTTCAACTTCTACTAAACAACCATTCTTTTTGCCAAATTTTTCAATGGTTTAAAAAAAAAAACTATTTTTATTGTTTTTCTCCATTTTTGGAGTTGTTACTTAGTCAATCATCATGAAACCAAAGGAGTTTCACTTAGAACCTTCTAACAAACAAGATGGATGGTTTGGATTATCAATCCAACACCATTCCCTCTAATATTCCCATTGATTCCGATGGATTTTCACCATCTTAGGTCATCGAAAAAAGCAAAATGGATGGGGGAAAATGAAAGGAAAGACAGGAAAATGAGAGGAAGAGGAGAGTGGGAGAGAGAACCCACCTACTGTCTGATTTCCTTACTAGCCCGACTTAGGGTTAATCACTTCGGGTTGAGGGAATGCCACTACTGGTTTGTCCACACATGAAGCACAAGCATAGTGAAAACACAATAACTGTTAGAGAGGGGGAGGGTTTTACGGGTGTGTGGGATGAAGGGGATTGACGTGAGGAGGAGGATGCTGTCGTCTGGCTTGTTGAAGAAGAGAGTACGCTGGGTTTTTGGGCGTGTGAAGCTTGATTGGGAAATGGAAAAACTGGAAAATGGGGAAAAGTCGATAGCAGGGACTTTTCCCCCATCTCTAGCCATTTCTGACATGTGGAAGCAGAGCTCCATGCTGTGAGTTCAACTCCCGCATGTAGAGCTGTTACCACATGACTCTTCAGGTCACGCTCACTAGAGGGGGTGCCATTATCAATTTGGACCCCCTTCACATCAGTGGTAAAACCCTTTGATCTTTGGTTCCCAATCTCTGTTTCACACGTTCTTAGTGTCGTTGAAAAGCTCTCATCGAGCATAGTCTAATGAATGACCTTTCATCATCAATTTTCAATGTTCTTGATTTTACTTTTTAATTACTTGAATTTTCATAAAATTTTAACTGGTTGTCTTGTTTCACCGTATTTGTGAAGATTAATGCTCCAATTCACATTTTAATCTACTCTTTAGGATATGGGTGTGACAAGAACCCCAATAGATATGACAATGGAACAGACAAATGGGCCATTTGTCAATTGTTTTACTATCTTAAAGGACCTACACTCTTAAAATGGGTAGTCAATCCTTAAATATGTTGAGACAAAAAGAGAAGGCACGTATCTTTAAAGGGCTTGGCAGCTGTCTTCAGATAAGGGAGGTAAGACCCCTATCATTCTTCAAATATGGGAGAAGTGCTTTGTCTTTGGATTTCTGTGCAAGATTCTCTTCAGTGGTCATCAAGTGTGATGCATAAAATTAATGAGTTCTTATTTCCTTGGATACAATGCCTTTTATTAAGAACATACCTGAAACTAGACTATACGTATCCAATTAATGAGTTCTTATTTCCTTGAATACAATGCCTTTTAGTAAGGACATACCTGGAAGTAGACTATATTGCCATACATTACAAAATTTTCAAACAACTGTAGTTTTTATAGGTTTTTTTAGCCTCAATTTTTAGACTACAATATTTTTTTGAAAAGAGATTATATCATTACACTTCACAAGATTTTCCTAGTTTCCATGAAACTTCTATAGAATTTTTAAGCATCAACTTTAGGACCATAGGTGGCTTCATGATGATACATGGTGTTAGAGCAAGTTCTAGCTCCCAAAAAAGAGAGGGGAAAAAAAAGAAAGTAGAAGAAATTGTTGGAAGAGCTAAAGCAATTTAAGGATCAAATGGTGTCGAATATCAATAGCATGACAACAAATCATTTTGATTTTGTCAATTGTGGCTTACGCAGATTTTTCACAATCAAAATCCTAAGAAACAAAGAGTTGAGAATTAGAAATCCAATCTAGAGATGAAACAATTTACACTTGAAACTAGACATAGAATCAGATTGTATGGTTTATAATGCCATAGGAGTTGAAGAAGATGATATGAATGGATATAAAGTGGCAAAATAAGAATTTAGAGAGTGTGTCCTGTAATCATTATACAGATGATGCCAAGCCTAACATGAAAACAAAAATAAAAAATTACCCATATGGATGTGTCAAATAAAATGGCAATTATACAGATGAAGTTTAGGCTATTGAATCTCCTGTTAGTAATTAATCTATACATTAGTATCATCTTAATTAAGTCCTTATCCCAATAAGGAGTCAGGCACATGAATCTTGTTCCTCTATTCCCCTCTATTAAGTATCATGGCTTCATTTAATCCTAAAGTTTTTAAATCTTTTCTCACCACTTCTATCCATGTTCTTTTGGGCCTTTCCCTTGCCCTTTTAGAACCTTCTACTTGCATTCCTCACCCCTTCTAAGTGATACCATGTTCAGTCTTCGTTGGATATGTCCAAACTATCTAAGTCTAATCTCCCTCATCTTGTTACCTATTGGTGCTACCCCTAAGTTTTCTCTAATGTTTTCATTCCTAATTCTATCCTTTTCTTGTCTTTGCACTCGTCCATCTCAACATCCTCATTTTCTCTATGCTCATTCTATGAACATGATGTTATTTAACTACCCAATACTCTAATCCATAGAGCATGGCTGGCCTTATAGCCATCCTATAGAATTTTTCTTTTAGTTTGAGTGGCACCCACTGATCACACAAAACTCTAGATGCATATCTCCATTTGTTCCAACCCACTTGAATTCTCTAGGTAATATCCCTCTCAATCTCTCCACTCTCATGAATCATCAATCCTAAACACCAAAAGTGGTCTTTTATAAGGACTTCTTGGTTATCAATCTTTACTGGTGCTCCACTCCTACTCATCCCCTTGCTAAAATTGCATTCCATATGCACTATCTTAGTTCAACTGATTTTAAATCCTTTAGGCTCTAATGATTATCTCCATAACTATAACTTTGTGTTTACATCCTCCCTTGTCTCATCAATTAAAACTATATTGTCTACAAATAGTATGCACCATGGAATCTCCTCATGTAGATATTTTGTTGACTCATCCATAATCAATGTGAAAAGTTATGGGCTTAATGTTAATCCTTGGTGCAATCCTACAGTGATAGGAAAGTCACCGATTTCCCTGCTAGTGGTTTCAACATTAGTTATTTCTCCCTCATACATATATTTAATTATGTCTATATACCCTCGCAAAATCAATTTCTTACTCAACCCCCTCCATATTAACTCTCAAGGGGACACTATCATAAGCTTCTCTAAGTCAATAAAGACCATATGGAAGTGCTTCCTCCTCTCTTTATATTTCTCTATCAATTGTCTTAATAAGAAAATAGCTTCCATAGTAGACCTCCTATGCATGAAACCAACTAGTTCTCCAATACACATGTTTCATGTCATAACTTCTTCTCAATCACTCTTTCAAAAAGTTTCATAGTGTGGCTCATAAGTTTGATCCCCTAATAATTAGTGCAACTTTGTATGTCTTCTTTATTCTTATAAATTGGTACAAGAGAGCTCTTCCTCTATTCATTCAGTATTTTCTTTGATTTTATAATCTTGTTAAACAACTTGGTCAACCAAACCACTCTAGTATCTCCCATATGCTTCCAAACCTCTATCGGTATACCATCGGGCCACAGGGCCTTCCCTAAATTCATCTTTTTGAAGCCCTCTTTCACTTCAACTATTCTAATCCTACCGTCATATCTATAATGTCCAATGTATTTAGGTTTATAGTACTTTCAATCCATATATTCTTAAGGAAATTGTCATTTAGAAATTTTTTAAAGTAACTTTCCAACCTTTGTTTAATCTCATTATCTTTGACTAGTACCCTTTGATCATCACATCCAATGCACTTAATGTGGTCTAAGTCCTTACCCTTTTGTTGTCTTATTTTTGCAAGTTTAAACACATCTTTCTCACCTTCTCTTGATCCTAGTCTATTATAGGGATCATCATATACCTTGAGTTTATCCTCACTTACTATTCTCTTAGCAACCTTTTTAGCATCCTTACACTATTCATGGTTTTCATTGTTTCTAGTCTTCTTCCATGCTTTAAAACACACTCATTTTTCTTTGATAACTTTTTGTACTATTTCACTCCACCACCAAGTCTCCTTTACTGATTGCTTTTTACCTTTAGATACTCATAGAACATCTTGTGCCACTTTCTTAACAGGCTCAGCCATATTAATCCACACGGTGTTTACTTTTGTTTCATTGTTTCATGTTAGGGTTAAGGGTTCAGGTTGTATGTGAGTGAGGTTATTTTCTCCCCTTTTAAGTTCCACCACTTAGTTTTTGGATACATATTAAGTTATTTTCCTTTCTTCCATCTTTTGATGTAGATATCCATAACCATTAACCTATGTTCTCAGGTTAAACTCTCACCAAGTATCACCTTACAATCCTTACACATTGATCTTTCAATATTCCTAAGTACAAAAAGAAAAGAAAAGTTTATTTGGCTTTCATAGAGTCCACTTATACAGGTTATTAAGCATTCATCCCTCTTCTTAAAGGATGTGTTTGCAAGAGACAGGTTATATGCCAAAGCAAAATTGAGGATAGCTTCTCCCATCTCATTTTGTTCTCTAATACCATACCCACCATGTACCCTATCATATCTTTCATTTTCTTTTCCTACATAGCGATTTAAGTCTGCTCCTATAAATATTCCCTTTGTATTGGGAATTTGTTGCATGACTTTCTCCATGTCTTGCCAAAAATATCTATTGATTATATCTTCTAACCTTACTTATAGTGTGTATGCACTTATAACATTTATGATCTGCTCTCCTAGAAAAAGTTTTATTATTATAATTCTATCACTAGTTCTTTTAATGTCTACAACTTTATCCTTTAATTCTTTATCCACCACTATTCCTACACCATTTCTATTACTATCCTTTCCTACATACCAGAGCTTATACCCATCCATTTCTCTAGTTTTAACCCCTTTCCACTTCATTTCTTGGATACAAGTAATGTTGACTCTCCTATGTTTCATTGTATCTACTAACTGCAGACACTTACACTCTTATCTTAAAGTTGGGTCACTATGTTATATTTCAACATTGGATTTTTATGTTAGGATTGCCCAATTGTATTACGAAAGCTTCAATTAGATTGTTCTTAGTTTTTTATGGAGCCTATTAATGTAAAATGTGGATATTGATTTGTTGCTGCAAGAGATTTAGTGTTAGATGATGTGTTTTAAATATAACTGCAAGCACATGGGTTTTGAAGTATAGAATGTGCAAGTAGGGGTCGATCCCACAAAAACTCAATTTTTGGATTTTAATTTAACCTAACCAATAAATTTAGTAACAAATAATCAAACAATTCTAAAATTCTAAAAGGAATAAAATTAATCAAATGTCTAAGTTCTGGAGTTTTAGAATCTACCCACTAAAATCACATATATTCAAAATTAAGCAATCATAAATTTAATATTACTCATGTTAATAAAGTCTCAATCAATTTAAATATATGAAATATATTAGCATTAAAAGCCTTAATTTCTAGATTTTCTCAATCCTAGGATTTTGTCGAAATTAGTATATTATTCAAAGTACAACTTGTCTTTTTAGGGCACAAGTTATATGAGATTCTCTATACTAAATTAATTACTTTACCATATCTAGTTTCTGAACTATAAGAAATACTTGATATTTCCTATGAAAAGAACACTAAGTATGTAAAATAACTCACTAATCTTAGAATGATATCAAAGCACTTTTAAATCTAAACTTACTTAAACATGAAAATATCTAAAGCTAATGTGTTTCATCCTAACCCTAGCGTGAACTTTAGCTACTCATATTAATGACAAAACATGTACTAAAAATTATTCCTATGAATATATAACAATCTAATAGAAATTACTACTAAACAACTTTCTTATTAAAACTAAAACATATAATTTAACTTAGCAAATATTATCATGTCACAAAAACCTAGAACTAATTGTAAGGTAGAATAAAGTAGGAAAAATTAAACATACAACTAAAACACAAATAATAACTAATAACATTCACTAACTAGTAAGCACTAAATTAAACTAAAATTTAAAGTTTTACAAGAATCCAAGTACATGAAATTAAAGAAAGCAAACTAAATAAATGCTTCCTATGGAATGGAGTAGATGTCACCGATATCTTCACCGTGTCACTCAATGAATCTCGCCTTCAATCCTTTCCAAACCACACTACTGCCTTCTTTCATCATCCAAACAATGCCTTGTACTTTCATGTGACTCGGCAAGTGCATGGGACGTCACTCTACAACCACAAACCAAGGAGAATCGCTCAATAATCATCCAACAATGTAAGAGAGGTGGGAAACGAAAGATAGGCATTGAAGATAAGAGAGAGTAGGAGATAAGATGACATGCATGGAGTCATAAGAGGAATAGTAGGGGTGGTATGTGTTGAAGAGGGAAAATAGGGTTGGGAGGCGTGGATGAGAGTGAGAGAGAAAATGGGAGGGTATACTGTGTTAGATGGGGAATGAATAGATGAGGATGTAAGTGTTAAATGGAAAGACGATGATGAATGAAGTGATGTGCGTTGATCTCCTTAGATGCCTCTACTTTCCTCTAGGATGTGATTGTGGGAGCTTGGAGATGGGAGAGTTCAAACTTGCTTCCTCCCTTCTATTCTTATGGATTTTGCGTGAACTCTAGGAGTATGGAAGTCTCTCAAACGTCAAGCCCTTCTTTGTTTTTATGTTTCACATTGAAAGCTAAGGGTTGAGATGGAAGTTTTCTTTTCCTCCAATCTCCACTTTCCAACTCTTCCAAAGGATCAAGCCCAAGTTCCTTTATTTTCTCCTCTTCTTATCACTCTTTCAAGGAAACTTCCTCTCTTGGATCATCTTATCTTCCACGTGAAAGCGTCTAGAGTTCAACACGTCACTGATTTCTTCTATTATTTTATCATGCAATGCTATAAGGGAATGGGAACTAAGGTTATACCTTTCTTCTAGGATTTCATTGAAGTCACTTTCCATCTTAAAAGCATGTTTTTAATCTTCTTTAAATCATGCATGGATTCCTTGAAAAATGGTGAGCAGCCAACCAAACTATCTCCACCTATAGAATTTCATTATTTCTCTATCACATGCTTCAATCCTATTGGTCTTCCCTAGCATTCCCTTGAATTTCTCATGTAAATTGTGTATGGAATAGAGTGACATATCTTTTTTTCATGTAGAGTGACATGTCTTAGCATTTTGAACTTCTTGCTTTCTGATTCTTGGCATGTGGGTCCATGACAATGCTTGAATGGTGAGATAGCTCTCTTTTAGGATTTCAAGTTGTAAAAATTGTGCATTTTTCTCAATTCTACTTGGATTCAACAAAATGTAAAATAAACCCTAATTAGTGATAAAATAAATAATTTAGGATTAACGGTGCTAAATCTAGGGATATTATTTGCAATATTTATATGTATCTTATTAGCTTTCATAACAAAAGGTTGAGCTTGAAAAATAATGGTGGCTTGAGATAGCAATGAATATATATATATATATATATATAGTGGATTAGATTAATCTGCTTATTAGCTATTACATGTTGCTGCCCACTTATTGCAATATTATGCTTCTAGATAGTAAAGGTACTATTCCATCTTCCTAAGTCTACCATCTCTGGCTATGCCCCAATGTGATGAACTTTCTTAAGTTTGTCGAAGCTTTTTCTTTCTTTCTTTCTTTCTTTTTTTTTTTAGTTTTTTACATTAAAATCTTACATGGGGTTAATCCAACAAAAGTTTAGTCAATGTAGGAGTTTGATCTATTTTTCCTTTAAACATGGGCTTTAAGAAAGCACAGTCTATCATATTAAATTTTATTATATAATAATAGGTTGCCTTAATTCCTATTGGTAGACTATGTATATTATATTATATTATATAAAACTTAGGTCAAACTTGGTCAAAGTACATTTAACTTTGATGAAAATCATCTAGACAGCATCATCATCATCAAAGCCTTATTCCAATTAGGGTCACTTACACTAATCTTGTTCCTTCATTCCCTTCTATTGAGTTTCATGGATTCATCTAATCCAAAAGTTTTTGAATCTTTTCTCACCACTTATATCTATATCCTTTTGGGCCTTTCCCTTGCTCTTTTAGAACATGTGACTTAGATCAACTCACTCTTTTTAATTTGAGCTATTTACAATATCTGTTAAACAAGTCTAAATCATCTAAGTCTACCCTCCCTCATCTTGTTACCTATTGATGCTACTCCTCAACTTCCTCTAATATTTTCATTTGTAATTCTTTATTATCTTCTTATCTATCTCAATGTCCTCATTTCAACTACGCTCATCTTATGTAGATGTTGTTCCTTAAGTGCCAACACACTGATCCATAAAAGCATGCTCAGCCTTATAGTCAGCCTACAGAATTTTTCTTTCAATTTTAGTGGCAACAACCAATCACACAAAACTCCACATGCATACCTCAATTTGTTCTAACCAATCACGTCTTAACATTTATACTCTATATTTATTTTGAATTAATTCTAAAAACCATTTGATTCATCTTGTCTTCGCACCGAAGTTAGAGGCGCTGTTAAAAGTCCATTAGACTTCCTCGGACGGTGTTCGACCTTTTTACCACTTGTCATCGGACATGGCATTTCACTGTTTTGTTCTCTCATTTTATTTGTACCTTTGCCCAGAGAAGCTTTCCTTCTGTGTACCGATTTTCGGCCCTGTAATTCTCAAATAAGGCGGACCTTCGGGGCAAGCACTCAAACCGTGAAGAAGCGCAATCCATTGTGCGGGTTCAGCTGAATTGAGATCAATGGCATGAACCATTTCTCCCTGTCCATGGCTTCTAAAATGGATTGATTCGATATCACATGAGCGACTTTTAGAAATGGGCAGAGCTAGAAGTGGAGTCTGGAACGAAAATGCTTCAAGATGAAGCTTTGTACAAACTTGACCAGAATTTAAGGACCAAAAGACAAGCGCCTCTATCAAGTAAGCAGCCATTTGCCGCCTTGAATCGCCGTCTAGAGAAGCAAGGAGGGAGATCTACTCTTTGGATTTTAACTCGCGGAGCTAGGGATATGGTGATCCCATGTTCGGGGAAATTGCCACCAACGAGAAGAACTGTAGAGGTAATGAAGTTATTGAGGATGATCCTTCATCTTGAACCATTCCTCCCATTAACTAGTACAATGATTATTATGGTTTGAGAGAGGGAAACAAGAAATTTTCAATGACAATTTATTGGAAAAGACTGCATATGGCCATGAAAATGCATCTGGATCTGAGGGAAATTGCAGAAGAACCAAAATGTGTGAGATTTGTTTTAAAATTTGGAGGACTTCTCTGAAGAAACCAGATAGAATTCACAAGCTTGGACCGCAGAGCTAATGGGTATCTGATATAATTCAAAGAAATATCAGCTACAAGATATCGTCAAGTGAGTATGGAAGAAATGGAAAAAAAAAAAATGCTGCCAAGCGAAACGGAAATAGATATAACAAGACACCACACCGAAAAGGGGCAAACTACAGAAGCAGCACAAGAAATCAGTGGCTCTAGATAAAAAGTTTTCAGGGAATCGGTAAGCAGAAAAACCCTGAAATTGGGTTTTCAGTTTCTCAATAAACTCAGATAGACAGCATCGTTGGAGCTCCCCACGAGAAAAACTTACAGGACATGAAAAACGCAGAAAAATACAACTGTATGTCCTTCAAATCTCCGCACATCGAACCTGAAGAACCCCTCCTGACTTGAAATCTTCAGAGAAACTAGGGTGGTACTAGCCCAGGTTCTAGTTTCTTAGCTACATGAAGAAAATGACGAAAAATAGAAAACCTGAAAAGGCTGAAAGTCAGGATACAGAGAGAAAGCCAAGGAAAGCTTCCGACTCCAAGGTAGGAATGAAATGAGATGAGAACAGAGAAATCTCAGGATGTGTATGAAAGGGGGGAAACGTTGTAAAATGGAGTTCAACGGCATCTCTGATTTTGGTCACGATAAATCAAGTAGTTTTTAGAATTAATTCAAAATATAGGGTATAAATGTTAAGACCCAATAAGTCTAGGGTGGGTTTTCTTTTTTACGTATAATATCCTCCTTTTTTTAACATTGAATAGATGAGCCCATGAGCAACGCCTTGAAGCCTAGTCTCCCCTAGTTAATTATCTCATATGCATATCATTTTCCTATTGGATATTGTATCAGCAATTCATTACTAAAGTTACAAATATTGTTATTATTTAGAAAAAAAAATTACTAAATTTATTCTCATATGCATATCATTTTCTAACGGACATTGCATAAGCAATTCATTACTAAAGTTGTTCTCTTATAGAAACATTCAGGAGAAACTTACTTCTCTTTTAGTAGCCAAAAGGATGCTATAATATCCTTTTCATCTTTTTTAATAGTTTTATAGAAAAATATGTTTCCCTTTCCCTTTTCTGGTAATTATATTTTCCAAGCTTTTATTGGCGAGGAACTTTCACACTTAAGTCCAAACTTTTGGCTAATTGGAAGTAAGATGAGCTAGAGTCCTTTTATATGGTTATGTTTGAAGTTGCTAACATAGACTAATCTTTTGCTAGTTTTTACTTGCAGGATCTATCATGTAAAAGAATTATAATGTTATATAAAATTTGAAAAATATGCATCTCCTCTTTCATGAGATTATTTGAGCTTTTATGTTGCATTATTTTCTATATGTTACTATTAAGTTTGAAATCTATGTTTTGTCGATGATATTTTTGGTAAGTGCAATATATCATAGTGAAATTCATGACCTCACATTGGGAGAAGATAAAGCAATTATGGTTAACAATATTAGTTTAAAAATTGCCTTATCGCATAAGCAGTATATCAGATGACATATTCTCCTTTTGCAATAAAGGAATTTTGTCTTAAAGCTTAGCTATGTTTTTGAAGCCATTGTGCAGAAGACCTCACATTGGGAGAAGATAAAGCAATTATGGTTAACAATATTAGTTTAAAAATTGCCTTATCGCATAAGCAGTATATCAGATGACATATTCTCCTTTTGCAATAAAGGAATTTTGTCTTAAAGCTTAGTTATGTTTTTGAAGCCATTGTGCAGAAAAATTAGTAAATCTGCTAGCCTGCACTTTGAGCGAAAGGGTCTAACATTGAAGATAGGAGTGGATATGTGGAAATTCTTAAGGATTGTCAAAGATTAGAGAATTCACCTTATCAGAGGACTCTCACTATAAATATAGCTATGATTAATGGCTCTAGTTAGAGATGGCAATGGAGTGGATTTTCACGGGCCTTGCTACAACCCAAATGGTATTTGGCGTGGGGCAAGTTAGAAAAAATGTAACACTTGGTTGAGTAAGTAATCATTTTCACCTATCTGATTAGCATGGACCCCTATTTAATGATGACATCCATAGGCCAAAAGGAGAGACCTTCAACATAAATCCTCTAGGCTTCCTATGTCTAAAAGCAGTGTCAAAGAATGATATGAAGGTGAAGCTAAAAGCTAAAAAGTTTGGAAGTCTTTTCTCAAAGTTCTCAAGAAAGAACCTATCATTTAAGGGGGCTTTTCTTTTAGTCAAAGTTTTTAATAAAATGAAAATTAGTCAAAGTAGTAATAAAATTACAATTTTACCACTAGTTTTAAATAGTATTTTTAATACAACCTAAATCATGACTTTTCTTACTATATTTTTTTAGCAATGGAAGTGCATTTTAGAATTTTCTTAGATATTAAGAATGGAAAAATTCCTACTAATTTGAAAGATATGGCTTTCGCTCAACCGCAAGGAAGTCTAATTTTGTACGTGAACCGAATAGTTGACTTCTTATCCTTTTTCAAATTTGGGCTGGCAATATCTTTTATTAGATTCAAATGAGGATATTTCCTTATTTTATATTGTAATAAATGAAGTAAATAGAAACAAAAACATGCCAATTTAGGATAGAATATACATTTCAAATTCCTCATTATTAGGGCTATCAATAGTCTGATTCTAGTCTACTTCTAACCAAAATTGGAATTCTAATTTCGCCAAGAACTAAAACCAGAAGAAAATAAGGCTTGGTTCCAACTTTAAGGATGAGAGCCAAATTATTTAGTTCTAGTCTAGTTCTCAATCCAATTACTTGGAGTAATTCTTGTGTTTGAGCCACATGAATATAGGTGTTGGGAGAGTGAAAATTTGAGATCACAAAGTTTGGTAGAAATCTAATGCAAGAACATATATTTTGATTAGTTGTTCAATGTTTGGGTGATTTTTCATTTCAAAAAGGTTTTTAGTGGAGGTCAAAATTTTCATATAAGGGAACACATAGGTATATGATTATGAAATATAGTTTTGTAAAGATGTATTGTAGAAGGGTTTATCAAGGATGAGGCGTAAAAAACCTAAACTTCTACATCTAGAGTTTCAACATAGCATAAGAAATGCAAATCGACAATAAGTGGGAACAAATACATACACTAATGTCTCTAATTTATGTGTTAAAAAAATGAATTGAGTGTAGGTAGTAGATTTTATGTTATATAGATTTTAAACAAGTTTCTGAATTACCTTGCTCAAGTAGTTCATTTGCACAAGACAATGTATGCAAAAAAATTGATTCAATACTGAAAGTGTTACCTTTGAAGTGCTTGTAAAAAATTTCACTCTCATAACCTACACTCAAGTATATGAAGACAAAAGGCATGAAAAAGTCAAGGAGAAAACATTATGAGATGAGTTCTATCGTGAAGCAAGAGGTTGAAACATACATTAAGAGAATCCATAAAGATAACATACTATGTAATCACAATTGCAAAGCCATGACAAACATCCTTGTGAAAGCAACAACTATTATGTTTCAATCAACAATCTAAGCTATTAGCTCAACCACAGCTCTGAGTTGTATTCAGTCAACACAAAATGTCAATGGAAAGAACGAAACAAGTATTATGATATGCAAAAGAAAATAAAGCTATAAAAGAGACATTCTACTACAACATATGTAAGAGAAAGAAAATCTTGATAGCTCATGCAAGGATCTGAATAAAGAATTCTTTTACAAGGAACTAGCCATAGAAGTACTAATAAAAGAGAAAATAAGCACAAGAAAATTTGCTTTAATAGCAAGAACTAAACAGCCATGAGGCAACTAAACTCTACAAAGGAACATTATGTGAATCAAATTTATAGAAACATGATATGAGTAAAATATTAAGGGTATAATAGTCTAATTTTTTGGTTCTTGCTTCCAGCCTAGTTCTTCAAGAGTAGAATTGGAATCAGACAAAAATTAATTTGTATCCATAAGCAAAGAATTGACACCTAACCATCAAATCCAAATGAAGGATCATAACATTTTAATTTTGGTTCTTCAATCCTCGTTGATAGCCCTATCCAGCATATGTGACCAAGCATGTTGCTTGCAAGTTGACCTAGATTTTAAATTATTTTTAGCCTATTTTTGGAAAGACAACCGATCTTGATCATCCACATATGTGACAACAAGACCCTATGTGGGAACAAGGCAAACAACTAAGAATTTCCATTTTTTGCTCAGTTAATGAGCTAGCTAAGAGCTTGTTGAGCAAATCCCTTTTCCCACATCGACCAAAGGAGGGCTTGACACTTACTTTAAAGGCTATATAAGGGTGTTAACCCTGAGGCAAAGGATGACTAAAAGAATTTCCAAAAACAATGGAGAAGAGCTAGGAGCTCAAAAAGCACCTTAAATTTCATAACAAGGGAAGTCCTTTATAAATGGTTGTGGAGATAGGGCATCCCAAATCATGTGGCAGAGCTCCCTGATGGGTGAAGATCAGCATTTTAGACCTTTTAATTCTTTTTTATGAAGGATTTGTACCTTTTTAATCTTCTTTTTGTGTAAAATGATTTTAATTTGTTTTACTCATCTTTACTTGAATGGTTTATTAGCATTTCTTATGCATTCTAGAAATTTCTCATCCTTTTAAACAATCTTTTTAGAGTAGATTCATCACACGTATCTAACATAGAGTTCATACGGAAAAAGTGAACACAAAGGATCAATGGTCCATAAACCTCAATATAGTGCATGCCATTTCAATTTGGCTAAAAAAATGGAGTTGATCACACTAGTTTGACTCCTAGGTGGCATCAGTTGCACCAGTTGGAAAGTAGTGTCAAACCATCTCATTTGTTCCTAAGGTAGTGTGTTGATTGTTTAATCGCAAGTGTACGAAATATTGTAGTGTAGCTTATGCAAGTACGGGTTGATCCCACGAGGACTTAGTTTAAAAAGTAGGAATTTTAATAAAATTTATTTATCTAAAATTAAAGATAAATCACTAAAAATTACTAGAATTATTGAAATGAGAATCAATATTCAGATCTAATCAACTTCTCAAAAATACACAATTTTCAGTTCCAAAATAAAACAAATCAAATCAAATAACAAGAAAAAACTACTTCCCTAGATCAATCTTTATCAAAATTTTCACTTCTGGTCTTCTAAAAATTGATCCTCCTTTACAAATATCTTCAACATGTTCTTGATTAGTGATCCACCAGTCGGATTTGACAGATTCTTCAAAATCAAAGAGATATGGGCTAAATTGTGATTTCAAGATTTGGACGGATCAGATTGATTTTTGAGTTTCAGATCAAACATCAGAGACTTCAATTATGTTTAGGGATGTCCTAATAATTAACCTGTAAAATTAATTTGAAATCGGAGAAGAAACGAATGAGAAATTAAAGATTTGGTTTGATTAAGGCTAACCCATTGATGGGTTAGGCCTTAATTGATCTTGTAGAGATTAGGCAGTTCTTGGATAGGCAAAAGACGGATAAAACAGAACCGGGATAAACTGGGACACAAATGTAAATAAACTGGGGACACAAATGGAATTAACGAAAAAGAACAGAAATGTAATTTCTTTTAAAGAGGAGGGGCAAAATTGGAATTTCGTGAAAATCTGGTTTTTAAGAAAAACCAGGAAAACCCGATGAAGAAGGGAGATGTGGGAGAAGGAGGAGAAGGGAGAAGAAGGAAAGAGGAAGGAGGAGCGAAAGAGAAAGAGTGAAGGAGGGAAACCCGTTTCGGGTTTCCTTCTCCGAGACGTCCGAAGATGACGCCTGGACTAGCCCAGCGGGCCAAAAACTTGTTGATTGTTTAACTGCAAGTGCACGGGTTATTGTAGTGTAGCTTATGCAAGTACGGGTCGATCCCATGAGGACTTGATTTAAAAAGTAGGAATTTCAATAAAATTTAATTATCTAAAATTAAAAAGAAATCACTTAAAATTACTGGAATTATTGAAATGGGAATCAATATTCAGATCTAATCAACTTCTCAAAAATACAGAATTTTCAGTTCCAAAATAAAACAAATCAAATCAAATAACAAGAAAAAACTACTTCCCTAGATCAATCTTTATCAAAATTTTTACTTCTAGTCTTCTAAAACATGATCCTCCTTTACAGATATCTTCAACATGTTCTTAATTAGTGATCCGTTGGTCAGATTTGATAGATTCTTCAAAATCAAAGAGATTTGGGCTAAATTGTGATTTCAAGATTTGGACGACTCAGATTGATTTCTGAGTTTCAGATTAAACATCAGAGACTTCAATTATGTCTACGAATGTCCTAAGAATGAACCTATAAAATTAATTTGAAATAGGAGAAGAAACGAATGAGAAATTGAAGATTTGGTTTGATTAAGGCTAACCCATTGATGGGTTAGGCCTGAATTGATCTGGTAGAGAATAGGCAGTTCTTGGATAGGCAAAAGACGGATAAAACAGAACTGGGATAAATTGGGACACAAATGTAAATAAACTGGGGACACAAATGGAATTAATGAAAAAGAATAGAAATGCAATTTCTTTTAAAGAGGAGGGGCAAAATTGGAATTTTGTGAAAATATGGTTTTTAAGAAAAACCAGGGAAACCCGATGAAGAAGGGAGATGTGGGAGAAGAAGGAAAGAGGAAGGAGGAGCGGAAGAGAAAGAGGGAAGAAGGAGGGAAACCCATTTTGGGTTTCCTTCCCTGGGATGTCCGAAGACGACTCTTGGGCCAGCCAGAAGCGGGGACGCTGGGCTGGTGCTATTCTGTGGCGTGACGGAGATGGAGCGGGGTTGTGGGGAAAAGAGAGAAAGACGAGCATAGATTGCAGAAGAAAAGAAGGGGGGTGGTTGATGGGTAAGTAGAGAGAGAGGATGAGTTGGGGAGATCGGGTAAGGGCTGAGTTTGTGCGGCTTGAAAGAGAGAACAAGAGAGAGAGACGTGGGGCAAAGAGTAGAGAGAGAGAGAGAGAGAGAGAGAGAGAGAGAGAGAGAGAGAGAGAGAGAGAGAGAGAGAGAGAGAGAGAGAGAGAGAGAGAGAGAGAGAGAGAGAGAGAGAAGACGAGAGAATTGGAGCCGGCTAGGGCAGACAGAGGAGGTAGAGGAGAATGAGAAAAGGAGAGGAAGGGGACGTGGTATGTTGAGACAGGAAGAGAGGAGTAGAGAGAAAGAGAAGAGGGGGAGAAAGACGTTAGGGAGAAGAGAATAGAGAAGAAGAGGAAGGTAGATGTGTGAGAGAGAGAATGAGAAAGAGGAGAGTGGTAGGAGAGTTATGAGAGGGGAATTGGGAACGTGAGTGAGAGGGAAAGGAAAGAAAGAAAAAGAGAAAAATAAGGAGGGAAAAAGAAAAGGAAGGAAAGAAGGAAAAAGAAAAGAAAGGAAAAAGAAAAGGAAGGAAAGAAGTGGGGGAAGGGGTTGAGGGGAATTGGGAACGTGAGTGAGAGGGAAAGGAAAGAGAGAAGGAAGGAAAGAAGTTGGGGAAGGGGTTGAGGGGAATTGGGAATGTGAGTGAGAGGGAAAGGAAAGAATAAGAGAAGAATAAAGAAGCAAAAAGAAAAGAAAGGAAAGAAGGAAAAAGAAAAGAAAGGAAAGAAGGAAAAAGAAAAAGGAGGAAAAAGAAAAGGAAGGAAAGAAGTGGGGGAAGGGGTTGCCTTTTTGTCCATAATTTGCAATTGAGCTCCTTTAGTGTTTAGGAAATTATTCCATCCACATCTTCATGGGTGATATAATCCATCCAGTGCACTTTAAGATGATCTGCACCATTAACTTTTAATCGTATCTATCAACGCCTCTTTTGGTTAATCTGCAAAAGAAAAAACTAAATCAGAATCATCTAAACTGTACATTAGTCATTTGATGAACTCTAATGATCATCTGACCGTTGATTTTGACAAATTAAGGTTTGGACGGTCAATTGAAGTTAAATTCAAAATCAAGCTAAGTTTTGCAAATTTGAATTGTTAGATGATCTAATTGAAAGTCAAATTAGGGGAATTTTGACCAAAATTGAACACCTAACATAGTGCTAGGTGATCTGACTAGAGAGTGGCATCAGTTGATCTAATTTGCCTCAAGAGTGGTGGTGGTTGATCAAATGAGAGGGTCTAGTTCCTTTCCCTCTTAGAGACAGTTATATAATTGCACCAATCACATTTACTAGACTACTCCTAACCAAAACTATTATACTTTTTGAGCACCATGATATACACACATTTATTACAAAGAACATCCTTAAAAAATGCATTTATACACCATCCAATCATTTAATTTATCCCTAAATAAGGTTTATTTTACTTTTTATAGGATTTGATTTGAAAGGAGCAAATTGGCATTTTGGACCCTAAAAGGAAGCTAGTTTATAATCCAAATGAAACCAAGGGCCCACAACTCAAAAACTATGATCAAAGGAGCTCAAAGTGTATAAGAGGTGCCTATATCACTTTCAAAACAATAAGAAACCTTGTGTAAGTGACTACCTTTTTCTTGTAAGATGGGTTGTCATTATCAAAATCGAAGGTGGTAAGATATTACATGCACGCATGCATGCACTCACCACCCTACAAAGCTTCAAAATGAAGCCATGCAAAGCCAAAAGAAGTGCACACATTTCAACTCATTTTCTGAAGTCAGAAAGTCCATGCAGATGGGTCCCACATGCATCCCAATTTTCTATCATTTCTCAAACTCAAATGGAATATATATTGCATGTTCTTTATCCTCAAATTTAGGAGGAGAAAATGGGTTTTCCCAAGCATGGATTTAGATTTTTACCATTTTTAGGTGCATCTCTCATATTTTCATTCGAGTAGGATTGTTACATATTTACTCTAATTCATATAATTATGTGATACTCACATTTATTTTTATCTTTTCAAGAATTAGGGGTTAATTAGGATAATTAGTTATTTTGTTTTATTTTTGGTAGAATTGTAGTGAGGACAAATTGTAATTTAAATTTTTATCACAATTTAATTCAAACGGTTGTAATAATATAGGTCAAGGGTGAATCATCCTAACTTAGCAATGGAGGTGATTTGTAAATGAATTCACTCATGTATGAAAATATTAGGATTTATGAACCCACTGTAAGCTCTTTCTAACTCCTTACTTTTCTTCATTTTAATTGCATGGTTAAAGTAGTTTTGCATATTTGTGTGGTAGCTTAATTCTATAGAAATTGCATTATTGCTTATTGCATACTTTCTAAGATTGTTTCATTAGAAGCACCTACTTAACAAAGGATAGCATAAGCTAGGATAAACCAACAATACATAGGCTATCTAAGCTATAGTCGTGTCTATTAAGTCTTAGATCCTTTTATAAGTAGCTGCATTAGTTTCTACTTTCTTTTATTCCTAGGACACATCTACTTACTTTAAAGTGATTATATGACTGAACAAATTATTATGGTATACAAAAACTAATTAGTAAGGCAACATACCCTAAAAGATCAAGGGTAGATTCCATCAGCACATCTTGGCCCACCTATATTAATCATCACCTATCATGTACCCTACCCTTCCACATTTAAATTAAAATCAATTAGAATAAACCTATATCAATCCATGATATGATAAGACCCTCTTGGAAGCAGGAAAATTACTTTCACTCTAGTGGGCCCATGCTAAATCGCTATGTTGATTTTTAAATGACTAGCTCTACCAATATATTCAATGACTTAGATAACCTTACTGTTAATTAAGAGCGTGTAAAGCTATTGATTTAGTTAGTATCTACTTGTTAAGTAGTAAGACAAGTCTCAAATAGAGGACGAGCTATCTAGATTAGTATAATCTAAAAGCTACTTCCCTTATAGGAATTCAAGATAATCAAAACAAAATTTTAGCTTGTTAGCATTAGGGATTGATTAATTTTGTGTCCTTTGGTTGTGCATCATTTTAGTTACTAGGTTGCATCATTTAGTTGTATGTTTCATTTATCTAATAAAAAAAACCCTTTCATTGTATGCACAAATACAAATAACAAAAATCTTTCGTTGTATACAAATTAAAAAGAATTAGGGCACCAACATTGGTGTATGCATGGTCATTGATCTCTGAACCCCAATTTAACACTTTTAGATCCTGAGATTGAACAAACTGTTAGGCAAGAGTTATGCAATCATAGCAATTTAGCTAACCCTAAATGTATAATCAAGTAGTAGAAATCAAGGCTTTTAGAAAGTACTCTGCCCCAGTTCAACATAATGCACCTTCATACATAGTGTTGCCTACAACCAACACAAATAATTTCGAGTTGAAACTGAGGGTTATCCAACTTTTGCCTCCATTTTATGGTCTAGACAAAGAAGACCCTTATCATCATGTCAAGGAACTCCTTAACATATGTGCTACCTTTAAATACAAAAAAATTTCATATGATTCTATTAGAATAAGGTTTCCCTTCTATTTAAAATATAAAGCAAAGGCACGGCTTAACTCTCTAAAGTAGGCTCGATCACCTCTTAGGGGGATTTAGGAAGTTCTAAATAAATTCATTCATGTCTACAATACAATGTCCTTAGAAGGGAAGTTATAAATTTTCAACAAAAAGATGATGAACATTTTTATGAATGTTGGGAATGGTGGAAGGATTTACGGCTAAAATGGCCCACCATAGTTTTGAGAAATGGCAACAAGTGCAATATATTTATGAAGGCTTAACTCTTTAAAACTAATGTATGATTGATGCTACTAGTGGAAGGGCATTTATGACCAAGAATAATGTAGATGCTTGGAATTTCTTTGAGGCGTTATTTGAAAACTCCCAGCATTGGGACTATTCTACATGAATGGAGATAAATTCATAGCCTTTAAAAAGAGCGACATGTATGATAAGTGCCACTCCATACTTATATAATAAGCTAGATATGTTAACAGATGAAGTTGAAAAAATTGATAGTCTTGTGTAGAAACTAGATGCTTTCATATTGGCTGGATCATTTGTAACCCAGCTTGAGGTTTGTTCCATTTGTTCTAATATAGTTCATTCTACTACCTTCTGTCCATTATTCTTTGCATTTTCTAAATACTTTTTAGAGTAAGAAAATGCATTAGATGCATTTAGAAACCCTAATAATAATCTATATTTTGAGATTGGGTTAGGCATCCTAATTTCTCATGGTCTTAGAATCATCATTAGGGAAAACCACCTTGAATCCCCTAATCAACCTTTTCCTTGTGCCCTAGTTCTACAATAGCATTGAACTACTCCGTAGTTTTTGGTGTAGCTTTAAATATTACTCACAAGAGCATGAATCAAAGAGTAAGCAATTGGATCACAAGAGCATGAATGCAAGTGAGGTTGATCCCACGAGAAATCTCATGAAATTTTTTAAGCAATTGGATCTTGCTTAGATTACCTATCCTAGCCAAAGAAAGATTGTATTTTATTACTTAGAAATTAAAAACACATTGAAATAGAGTCATGCATAGAATTAGAAACTAAATAAGGAAACTTTTTTTTTATTATTATAAATAAAACCTTCTAAAACTAAACTTAGAAACTAATCTAACATGCAACTAACTTAAGCAACAATTAGAGAAACCTAAACTCAAACTAAACTAATTAACAAACATACCAAAACTAAATCAAAAGATGGCACGTGAACTCATGGAGAGTGCACATGTAACATAAAATGGAAGCTTCACATGGACCTAGAATGACACACATGGGAATTAAAGAGAATAATGAGCATGGAACAACTTGAATAAAATTAAGAATAGAATGCAAACATCCTATGGTTTATGCACAAGATTCAAAGAATAAATAAACTTAAACCATTCAAAAACAAGATGCTCATGGAATCACTTTCATTATTTCATAAACTTCATTACAACTTGGTGCAAAACATTCATCAAAATTAAAAACATGGAAATAAATGGTGTGCACTATCTCAAAGCCTAGTTCAACATTCAATCCAACTAGACTTCATCAAAATACACATAAAGTAGCATGCATCTAAACCCAAACCAAGAGAATTGAAGAAAAAGTGAAAGGTGGTGGGAACAAATTCAACAAAGATGGATGTTCCAAAAGCTAGAACTAGAACAAAATAAGTACGGAAAAGAAACAAAGATGATTCAAAGGGCTTCTAACTCTTGGTTGTCACTACAAGAGATAGTTGCCTTGGATTAAAGAGAACTAAGCAACGACCTCAACAAATCAACAAGGAAAAGACCTAGATCTATGCGTATGGAACTAAGGAGCAAAACAAGCAATAGTGAAAAGAAAACAAGCAAGGAAACCAACCTGGAACTTAAAGGCAAGAAATGTTGAATGAAGGAGGCAAGGAGGCTGAAGACATTGAAAACCCTAGCATATCCAAAGTGAGAGGCATCACAACCCTAAGGAAGCGTCCAATGGTGGAGGTGCCACTTTTTTAAGAGCTAGAGGTGTCTCCACCTTCATTTGTTTTGACATGGAATCCATGGGCGTTTTATAGATGGTGTGCTTCCTAATTTTGATAAAATTCTATCCTAAAGAAAGATGAAAGAAAAGATAAGAATTGGAGGATATGATAACCATGGAATTAGGAGGTGAAGCTTAATTTAAAAAGTACAAAACCGTGGGACTCTAGGGAGGGGAAAATTGTTGATGACTTAGAGAATTAGACGTGGGACTTAGAGAGTGATAAGGCAATTGGATTAGAAGGTGGCGCACCTAGGAAATATGGAGTGGAAGAGGGGATTGTAGGGAAGCTTAGAAAGTGAAGTGGTGGAGTTTTAAGGGGGAGAAGAATGCATAAAGTCTTTGTGCGTGATCTCCCTTCCTAAATCCAACACGTTGGAGAGTTGTGGAGAGATAGTGAGAGAGAAAGAAAATGGGAAAAATGGAATGTAGTTTCTTCTCCTATTGGTCCACCTTGCATGCATATCTTTCCATGTGATAATCACCATTTAATTCCTTCCAATTATCTCTTCAAAATCATGATTTTAACATGTAGATAATTGCTGAAAATCTCCTCCAATCGTGTGGTTCCATGTGACATGGCTTACATGGATTCATGGATCACTTTGATGACTTCTTGCTTGGTAGCTTGAGTGGCTTGAATGGCTCCAATTCTCATGCAAAGGTGGTGGAATTTCATGGATTTTTCATGGGCCCATTCTAATCACCTTTGATTATTCCAATTGTTTAACATAATCTTAAACCTTGCTTGAGCTTTGCAATGTTAGAAGATGGGTCCTGAATCTCCAGGTCGATCTGGGTCATTGATTCTTATCTAAAGTGATCTAGGCTGTTGGATCATCCTTCCAATACTTACAAAATATAAAAATTCCTAATTAATTCCTAAAAAATTATGACAATACATACATATATATATATATACTCTAAATTAGCTTCTAAACCTAGAAAATATTAAACTTTTGAATCATTAGCTCAGAAATGCATATGTCATGAAATTTCAGAAAAACCTTAAGATAATGCCTATAATTTATGACATATGAGATATTAAAAAATTGAGCACTTTTTATACAAAATTGAATACTTTTCAATTTCCTCCTCCATAATTAAGGAAACTATCTATTGACTAACCCTGCATTTGTTTATAAAACAAGCTTTGCATTCAAACTTACAATCTATTACAAAGTTGGAGTATCAAATGAGTCAATTATTTGCTACACACAATGAGCAGAAAAAAGGTAAATTTCTTAGTCAGCCAGTACCTCACCTTAAGGGACAATTTGAGATTAGCACAACATGAAATGAGCAAAAATTTCATGACCTAATCAAATATATTACTACCCATAGGCGTGGTAAGTAAATTGCTTATAAAATGGGCCTTACTAAGGAAAAGCTAGAATGTGAGAATAATGATAGTAACATAAACTCTCAAAAAGATAAAGAGCACTGTCAAAAAGTCTCTCACTTCATCTAAACCTATTCCTGAGGCATCCTATATGACAAAAGCTCTATATTCTCAATGTTCAAAGTTGGCAAAAAATGTAACAAGTTATAGTGAGATAATGGATCTATTTAAACAAATACACTTTCATATTCCATTACTCAATGCAAATAAGCTTATTTTGCAGAAAAAAGCATTTCTTGCTGAGCAAGCTCAATCATTCAGCACAACACCTTCCCTAAGTATAGGGATCCAGAGTGCCTCATTATATCTAGAGTCATTGGTGACCACATAATTTATAGGGCACTACTAAGTGTAAACCTATTGTCACATTATGTCTATGTGCAATTAGGTCAAGGCAAGTTGAAGCCAACTACTACACACTACAATTGGAAGACAGATCCGTGAAAATCACTCATGGTGTGGTTTAGGATTTGTCATTATAGGTTGACAAGTTTTTTTAGTTCCAGTTGATTTTACGTCCTTGATGCCCAACCTATATCAAATAGTAGTCAATATTTCTATCATCTTTGATCGGCCTTTCTTGGCCACGTCTAATGTTACCATCAACTATAGAAAGGGTGTCATATAGTTGTTCTTTGGTAATACGAAAATCAAGCTATATGTTTTTAATGCTGGAGAACAATATATAGATTCTAAAGATTCTTTTGAGGTTAATATGATCAAGAGTCTAGTGCATGAAACCTTCCTCACATCATCTAGTTCTGGTCCACATGAGGCTTGTCTATTGCATTTCATTTTAGATTTTGACATAGAAAATTCCATTAATGAAGTTAATGCCTTACTTGATACCTCACCATTACTAAATACTTCTAAATGGAAAGCCAAAAGGCAACCTCTTACACATCCTGAGACTACCCCCGTTCCATCTATTGCAAAACCACCTTCCTTGACTCAAAAACCTTGCTAGAAAGTCTAAAATATAAAATTTTAGGTCCCTTAGATGCCTTTCATGTTATTATTGCTTATGACCTTGACAAAGAACATGTTGATGTTCCTAAAGAACATAAAAAAGCTTTAGGGTGGACAATAGAGGATATAAAGGGTATAAGCGCCACCATCAGTATGCATCACCTTGAGGAGAATGTAAAACCTTTTTGGGAGACACATAGCTAGCTTAACTCTAACATGCAAGAAGTAGTAAGAATTGCATTATTGGAGCTACTAAATGTAGGCATCATCCTCTATCCCAATTTTGATAGCATTTGTGTCATTATAGTTCAAGTTGTACCCAAGAAGAAGAAATTAAAGATAGGTATAGGTAAGCATGCATATTGTATATTATTAGTTTAGGTTTTGTGTCTAATTGAGTCATTAGTTAGTCTTTCATACATTCATTTATTCATCATTGTACATTATTTTTACATCATGATTTGTTCACAAAAGACTTTCCACCAATAGAGATATATGCACCAAATTCGGCATATACGTCACATAGGTATGCTCCTTCCTAACTTTATCTAGTAGCTTTATTATATTGTTTGTTTATGATATATAGTTCTAAACATTAAGGACAATGTTTGATTTAATTCTGGGGGTGGGAAATTGAAATTTTGTTATGTTCATTGTAGGTTCTTATAAAAAATTTGAGTCTTTTTGTTAATTTTTGTCAAAATATTTAAAAATAATAATAATAAAATTAGGTTTTGTGGTAAGTTACTCTACAAGCATGAGAATTGAAAATATTTTATTTTTTAAAAATTAAGTGTTATTTTGGAATTTAACTAATTAATATATTTGCATACAATTAGTTCATCATATTACTCTTTTTAACAGTTTTCGAAGAAAATTGAACTCGAATAATTTATTGCACACTAGTCACCTATATAAATAGATTAAGTTTAAGAGTGAGTATAACTTAAAGATCATGAAGAAAATTAGTAGAGACTTATAACCCATGTGAGAATAAAGCCTTTCTTTTTTTGTGAGGGTTATATATATATATATATATATATATATATATATTATTCATTAGTGGACGTTAATTTGTAGTTGGTTTCATTATTATTTGTTTTAGTCTACTATTGAGATTCATTATATATCTCTTGAGTTTATGGATACATTTTAAGTCATATGAAACCTAGGAAGTAATAAAGGCCATGTTTGATGAACCCAAAGCCTTTAGGGGACCACAAGTTATTTTCTACTAGTTATCCCTTAGAGCCTTATCTTATAGCCTTCTCTTGTGAACCAGTTAACCATTAACCATATTACCCATATAATATGTCCATTACCCATTATGTTTTGGAAATATTTAGAGATGGTTGGAAAAATCATGATAAATTAGTATGGATAATATAGTTTAGGAGGTGAACATTAAAATGGTTTATAGTAGAGTATTTCAAAAGTGAAAAAGGCTATTCTCAAAATCAAATGATGAAAACAAAACGAAAGAAAGAGAAAGCCAATGAAGGAAGAATAATCACTCTTATTGTGAATACTACAATAGGAGACCTTTACATATTATTCAGAATATATTGTTTACCCCTATTTCACTTTCTTTGATAACTTCATCCTAAGCCTTATGTTTTATACTAGTAAAAGACCTAACTTGATATCTCAAGAAGTATGGCTTGGATGTGGAAACGAATGAGTTGAGGTTATGGTGAAGTGCAAATATTCTTAATAGTCAGTGTCCTTTCCATGAGATTAGATATCATTTCTTGATTTATCATTTTTCTTTATGAAATATATGAGATAATTTGCCTTTGATATATATTACTATGCTGACATAACGAAGAGAACTTTTATTACCCACTTCAAAGTGACTTCTTTGTGAGTGTTAACTGTATCATGTGAGATTTGAAGTTGAAGAATAATTTTTGCATGCAAATTTAGGTTATAGCTTACCTAGAGATAAAAAATTGTGTATATATGTTGAATGTTCACACACACATTTTAATGTTTGAGCATTTATGGAATACCTTTAGCATAAGAGTAGGAAATTGAACTATTGTTCATATTTATTGAAATGCTAAAGTTGAATATTAAATGTACACTGAATGGAAGAAAATTCTTGAGAGAAATGAAGGAATTATCATATGAATTCTAAAAAATATTTATTTTCCTAAAAACCCTTACAAGACTATAACTCGTTCACTAGGAATAACCTAGGAGTTTAAAGGCTTTCTACATATGCTAAATACAAATGGCAACACTTGCAAAAGTGGTTAAGATTTTTTGTTTTTATCTTTATTTTTCTTTTGCATTTTCACTCGAGGACTGGTATACCACACAAGGTATTAAGTGAATACATGGGTATAGGTAGAGATGTTTATTCATAGCATCCAATATAAAGAATAATGGTTTAGCAACCAATGGTACAGATACCTTGATAGGTATTTGTGACAACCTGGGTCCTTATAATACCTTTTAATTACTTTGTGGAAAATGCATGACCCCTTGTTTGAAAATTTCTTTTGAAAATAAAGCAGTAGAAGATTTTGTTCATTGAAAAGAATTTATGAAAATCCCAAACGTCATTTTTCTAACAAACACAAGGATTATATAATAGAATGAGTGTCTCATTCCTACTGAAAATTCAACAAAGTTTCCTTTGTTTTTCAAACATATGTACATATAATGCATTCATTCAGAACACCTAATAGACACAAGTCATTTTCATAGTAAAAAAAATGAATAAAAAAACTTAATCATAACCCCAAAACCTCCAGTCACAACCACATCATAATACATTCTACTAAATAAAAATGAGTCCACTACATCAAAGTAAATATACATACACATTCTCTAATAACTCATAAATCAAATCCCAAGATGTAAGCCTCACTCCTCAGATACTGAAAATTGTAATCTTCTATAATTACCACTCCGCAGTTGCTTTCAAGTCCTCACTCAGCTTGTTCCTCCTTACATTCTAATTCTTCAAATCTAAGACATAGTAAATAATTACAATGTCTCAGCAAGTTTGCGATTGTGCAAGTGGAAAAAGGTTGCTATTTTTGCATGCAGTTCATGATTTTCATAATCAATGTAATTTGACAATTATTCATATCTAAACAGAATTGTGATGTCTTAAAATACATGCTCGAGTTAAAATCATAAGTTCCAAAATCATACATTAGCTAAAATTAATTCACAAGTCCTAAATAGATAGTTTGACAAATCTAATGCATTTCAAAGTTTGTGAAAGTATAAAAGCATTATTCCATTTTGTATATATCCAAGCAATCCTATATCATTATCATTTCATGCACATTTAGTCATACAAGAATACTTTTCATGCATACATATAATCATTCAGTTCAATTCATGACATATGGTACTTTAAGGTCATTCATTATTCATGTACATGTTAAGTGTTTAATTTTGGTCAAAATACCCCTAATTTAGTATTCAATTAGATCATCTAATCGTTCAATTTTACAAAAATTTAGCTTGATTTTGAATTTAAATCTAATTGACCATCCAAATCTTAATTTGTCAAAATCAACGGTCAGATGATCATTAGAGCTCATTAGATGACTAATGTACAGTTCAGATGATTCTAATTTAGTCTTTTCTTTTGCAGATCAACGAAGGGACGCACAGAAGGCTATGATTAAAAGATAACGATGCAGATCATCTTAAAGAGGAATGGATGGATCAGATCACCCATGAAGATGGATGTGATAGTTTCCTAGAAGACAATGGAGCTAAATTTAGAATCATGGAGAAAAAGGCAACCCTTTCCCCCACTTCTTTTTTTCTTTTTCTTTTTCTTTCTTTTCTTTCTTTTTCCTCCTTTTCCTCCTTTCCTTTTTTCCTTCCTTTTCTCTTTTCTTTCTTTTTCCTTCTTTCATTTTCCTTTTCCTTTTACTTCTTTCCTTTTTCTTTTTCCTTCCTCACTCTCACGTACCCACTTTCCTTACTTTTCTTCTCCTTCTCTCAACGTCTTTATCACCCATCTTCTACTTCTCATTCTCCTTCTCTCCATTCTACTTTCTCTCCTCTCTCTATCCCCATCTTCCTCTCTTTCCCAACCTCTTCTTCCCTACACCCAACTGTACCCAACTCTCCCCCACTTCCCATTCTCCCACTTCTATCTTCTCCTCCTCTTTCTCTCTTCTCATCCCAAGACTTCTCTTCTCATCTTTCTCCTTCTCCCTTGTTCCCTCTTCTTCAACCGCACCACCCACCTTCACCATCAACGTACCCAACTCTCTCCATTCTCTCTTCTCTTCCCATCTTCACGCACAAAAACCCGACGCGAGTTTTCCTCCCGCGTCCCTTCCCTCTTCTCTCTCTTCCCTTTCTTTCTCCCTCTTCTTCCTCCTCCGTTTCTCTCTTTCTTCACCGGTTTTCATCTGGTTTTTTCTCTTAAAAACCATATTTTTATCAAATTTCGGTTCTGCCCTCTCTCTTTAACAGAAATTACAATTCTGTTCTTTCTAGTTAATTCCATCTGTGTCCCTAGTTTATTTACATCTGTGTCCCGTTTTATTCCGGTTCTGTTTTATTTGCGTTTTTCTTATCCAGGAACTGCCTAATCTATACCATATCAATTAAGGCCTAACCCATCAACGGGTTAGCCTTAATCAAAACCAAATCTTCAATTTCTCCTTCTTTTCTCATCTGATTTTAAATTAATTTTACAGGTTCATTCTTAGGACATCCCTAAACATAACCAACGCTTCTGATCTTAGATCTGAAATCCAAAAATCAATCTGAGCTGTCCAAATCTTGAAATCACAATTTAGCCCAGATCTTGACCATTTTGAAGAATCTGTCAAATCCGACCGGTGGATCACTAATCAAGAATGGGTTGAAGATATCTGTAAAGGAGGATCAGCTTTTAGAATACCAGAAGTGAAGATTTTGATGAAACAATTTAGCCCAGGCACTTGTGGTAAAACAATCAACAGCTTGCAAAGGAGTTTTCATAAAATTTAATTAAAAAATCAAAAATTTTTAAAAAAATAAAAAAAATACATAAAATTAGGAATTACAATTTTTAGCATTTTAGGTGCATTTTTCAATTGTTTTTTGGGCATAATCACCTTGTTTCCTAAATTTGGTACTAATTTCTAATTTTATTTTTCAGGAAATTGAAAAGTGGAGGAATTGGGCAAGTGGATCTTCACCAAAATGGAAACTTCCGTGCTTTCCTAGAATAGGACTTTCTTTTACCTTTTGAGTGAATCTTGTAGTGAGGATCCTTGTAAATTGCAATTTCCATTTTAAATTTTAAAGGGTTGTATAATACAGGGCAAGTGTGGGATAAGGTGGCCCACACTTGATCTTCATCAGAAACCCCACTGTGAGTTTCCTCACTCATTTATTTCCTAGATTAGGATTTGCATTTAGAATAATTTGCATTGTTTGGTAGTGTAACTCATATAGAAGCATCTTTTATAATTGTTGCATTTTAGGATTTTGCATTAGTTTACTGCTTTTAAATTGCATTCTTAGGGCATGTTTAATGTTTTAAGGTGATTTATATGCTCATCGAATTGCCATGGTGTGTGAAAATTAATTAGTAAGGACACCCTACCCCCATAAGATCAAGGGTGGATTTCATCGCCACCTCTTGGCCCACTTAGGATAATCACCTCAAGTGCGCAAACCTTCCTTTCACGTTAATTTAAAATCGATCAGAAGAGACCTATAGGGCCATCACATGCTCGTAGGACCCTCTTAATAGGACGCGATTTACTGTCAGTCCAGTGGCTTTTGATCACTGTGGTTATTGGGGGTTACTTAATAGAGCCTCGCTCTTCCCCCACCTCCTATTGACGTTTGTTGAGCTCTAAACGCCTCCTTACACGAAGGTTGTATTAACCACTTTGGACAGAACCTAACTGGTAAGCAGTAATCAACTCCTAAAGAGAGGAGGAGCACTAGTCTAGGCTAATAAAAGCATTGTCCTCACAGAAAATCAAGAAAATCAAATATATTGCAGCTTATTAGCCTTAGGATTATTTGAGTGTGCCCTTTTGTTTGCACATCATTCTAGAAGTTAGGTTGCATCATTTAGGTTAATTTTCTCAAAACAAAAAAACAAAAAAAAAACAGAAAAGAAGCTTCCCTTGTATGCACTTTTGGAGACGCGACAAGACCGGAAGGTTAGTCAAGTACGACCAAAAAGACATACAACAAGATCAGGCCACATCTATGACTGATCAACGCTCCAGGGGTAATTCACCCCATGGAAGTCAAGGGGCTCCACTCATCGTGAATGAGGACCCACCACCCTTGATGGACGATGAATATCAACCTCCACCAAGAAGGAATAATCATCAACCAAATAGAGATTGGAGAAGAAACAATAGGGAGTGGGACCAACAGAGTGAACATGGGGATGATAATATTGAGGGTTATCAAAACTTTCGTGGTAGAACTTTAAAAGACTATCTTCAGCCTACACGCACCAGCACACCATCCTGTGTAATTCTTCCTCAAAATGCTGGTACATTAGAATTAAAAATGGGAGTAAGCCAATTACTTCCCAAATTCCATGGTTTAGATAGTGAGAGTCCTTACTTGCACCTTAAAGAATTTGATGAGGTATGTAGTACCCAACGAACACAAAATGTAGGTCTAAATACTGTCAGGCTTAAACTTTTTCCTTAAGCAAAAATGTGGTTTAATGCACTACCATCAGGTTCCATAAGAACCTAGAATGAAATGACTAGGGAATTCTTAAAGAAGTTTTTCCCTACCCATAAAAAAAAATACGCTTCGCCGCAAGATAATGAACTTTACCCAAGAGGATAAAGAATCATTCTATCAATGCTGGGAAAGGTTCAAAGAACTACAACTCACTTGCCCACATCATGGCTATGAACCATGGTGCATCATCAGCTTCTTTTATGAAGGACTAAATTCTGACATGCGCCAGTTTGTAGAGATGATGTGTAATGGTAACTTTCTCAACAAACAACCAAATGAGGCAGAAGAGTATTTGGAATGGCTAACTAAAAGTGCACAAACTTAGGCTGATTCGGAAAAAATAGAACATACAGATAGAGCTAAGCCCAATAACACCCATGTTAGGGGAGGCATGTATGCTATGTCTAAAAAAGATGATATCAATGCCAAAGTAGCATCCTTAGCGAGAAAAGTAGAAGCCATAGTAATGGGAAAGAAAAACTCAAATAAAGAAGAACAAGTGTGTAGCATTTGTGAAAGTACGTCACATCTTACTCAGGAATGTCCTACAATCCTTGCTTTTCAAGATGTACTTCTTGAACAGGCTAATGCACTTAACACATATAAAAGACCTTTCTCCCCATATTCAGACACTTATAATCCCAATTGGAGAAACCATCCAAACTTTAGTTGGACAAATGGACCTACTACTAATGTTCCACAACCAGGACAATATCAACCTCATCAACAAAACCAAGGACTTCTTACCTTACCTTATCAAACTCATCAACCTCCTTCTGGACCTTACTTGTCCCCACCTAAAAGGCATGTTGAGGATAATCAAAACGTTCAAAACCAGGAAAGGAAAATTTCTCAATTAGAAAGTCAAATAAAACAAACCAACTAGTCCATGAATGAATTAAAAAACATGATGAGTCAAATGATGCAAAGTATGGAAAAAGGAAAGTTCCCAGTTCAACCACAAGCAAACCCTAAGGGAGTGCATGTAGTTAGCATTAATGCATCTGATGAAACATCTAGCTCTACCATGGAATAAACTAAGGTTGTTACTATTCTTAGGAGTGGTAAAAGAATTGAGAAAGATGAGCCTCAAAAGAGTGAAAAGGTAGAAAAATCCACGAAAGTTAAAGAAAACTCTAAACAAAAGGACCCTGTTTCACCTGTTGATCCATGTCCTATACCTGCTCCATTTCCTCAAAGGTTGCGTCAAGCCCCAAAGTCTGCATCTAATGATGAGATTTTAGAGATTTTCAAGCAAGTCAAGATCAACATACCAATCTTAGATGCTATAAAACAAATCCCATCATATGCCAAATTCTTAAAAGACTTATGCACCATAAAGAGAAAATTGAATGTCCAGAAGAAGGCATTTTTGACTGAACAAGTTAGTTCTATTCTTCAACACCATACACCACCAAAGTACAAAGATCCTGGTTGCCCCACTCTTACTTGCATTATTGGCAGTTACAAGATTAACCAAGCTCTTCTTGATTTAGGATCTAGTGTAAATCTATTACCATACTCGGTATACGAACAGTTAGGTCTGGGTGAACTAAAACCTACATCTACTACGCTCCAGCTAACTGACCGTTCTGTAAAAATAGCGAGAGGGGTAATAGAGGATGTGTTAGTCCAGGTAGAACAATTTTGTTTCCCTGTCGATTTTCTAGTTCTAGATACACAATCGGTGGTGAATGAGAAGAATGAAATACCAGTCATCTTGGGATGACTATTTTTGGCTACGTCCAATGCCTTAATCAACTGTAGAAATGGTGTCATGAAACTATCCTTTGGCAATATGACATTAGAGCTAAACATCTTTAACATTTGTAACCAACCTAGTGAAACTACTGATGATTTGCACAGTATTAACATGATCAATTCAGTTGTGCAAGATCAGTTTCAGTCATCTTCCTTGTTGGACCCACTAGAGGCTTGTTTGACCCATTTTAATGAGTTTAATGAGGATGCATTAATAGAGGAAGTTAATGCCCTCCTTGATTCTGTTCCTATCATGGATACAGAAAAATGGAAACCTCCTTTTGAGGACCTTCCACCAAGTGACTGCATTCCCCTCCCATCATCAGTAGAACCCCTTATAAAGCCTGAAATCCCAAATAAGCCTTTTAATGTAGAATATGTACATGATTGGGACCTACAGCCTTCATTTGAACAATCATTAGATAAGAAATTAGGCCCACCTGATTTGTTGCATGTGCCAATAGAACAGGACAAGAAAGAGTCCATTGATCTACTGTCCATACATCAACCGACTTTAAGGTACACACTAGAAGATCATCAGGATGTAAGCAAAACCATGCCCCCTCCTCTATTAATACCAGAACAATCTTTTAAGAGAGGGCATAGTCAGTTTATACCTCAATTTCAGGAAAATGTAAGGGAAAAGAAGGACCATTCACATCCATTTGGTTCAATAGAATTCAAATTTGTGGTATTTCACATTGTTATAAAGATTCCACCACCTAAATTTCCAAGGTGGAGGAGTTATATTGATTACCGTAAAATTTTGAAGATAGGAGATCATCAAAGTGATCTCATTCAATTTACATTCATGGTAGTCTACTGTGTTATAATTCTACCATCACCAAAAATTTCAAGGTGGATGAACTATATAGACTATCGTGAGATTTTGAAGTGGTGTGAGAAATCTTGCCATTTCATTATTGGAATCAGGAAAACTCAAAGATAAATGAGGATATATGTCTGGCTGAAGACGTTAAACTTAGCGCTCACTGGGAGGCAACCCAGAGTTTTTCATTTTTGTTGTTTTCTGCATCACCCATATTCATTTTAGGTCCTACTTTTTAAACATTGAGGACAATGTTTCTATCAGGTTGGGGGTGTAGAATTCTAGCAAATTCTAGTTTTTTTTTCAGGTTTTTAGGTGCTTTCCTTGTTTTTCAAAAAAAAAAAAAAAATTTGAAAAATTGAAAAAATTTAGGTCATTTCCTATACTATGATGAGAATTGGATTTTCTGAAGTATAATCTAGATAACTTTAACTTATTAATGGAATTGAATATGATTAATTCATCTTTTTACTCATTTTCTAAAGTATTTTATGAAAGCAAAGTCTCAGATCACATCTGTACACGCAATTGCATGTAAATAGTCTAGATTGATAAGTAGCTATAACTTAGAGATTCTGAAGAAATTTAGTGGAGATCTATAACCTAAGTGAGTTTTTTTGAGCTATTCATCCTTTTTGAGAGGTTATAAATATTCCTAATTTTCTTGAGCGTGCTTAAAGAAAATTGATCCCAAACTCGTAATTTTGGCTAATTACCTGAATAATTAGAATATTACCTTTAAAATTTTAGAAGTTCATTAAATTTGATGGATTATAGGAAACCTAGAAAATGATTTAGGCCATCCTTGTTGTTAACCTAGAGACATAAAGCCTACCCATAAAGTATTGTTACCACTAGTTAACCAACTTGAGCCTTTAATATAAGCCTTTTCTTTTGCCACCCAAATTATCCTTTACCCAGATAAACCTAGTATAAATTATCCATTACCCATTTTCTTTGAAAAATAAGTTAGAGAAGAATGAAGAAATACCTTTTAGTTGCAATTGAAGTTGAAAAGTGGATATGAAGAAAAGAAATATTCTTCAAAGTGAGTCAAAAGTACTGAAAAAGAAAGAAAAGATTCTGAAAAAAAAAGTTTGAAAGAATACAAAGAAAAATGGAAACAAAAATATTCACTTTAGAAAAAAAGCAAAGAAAAGAAGATTTGTCAACTTTAGTAGAAGACCTCTACTTATTTTTTGAAGAAACTTTGAATACCCTTATACCCTTTCTTTGGTACCTTATCCTAAGCCTACGTTTCGTCCCAGTTAAAGACCTATTGATTCTAGGATGAGTATAGTCTTGATAAAGAAATGAATGAATAGGATCTAAAAGAGTGGTATTTTTAAATATTCAAAGGTAATGGCATCCATTCTAAAGGGATCAAAACAATTAAATTCCTTAGTAACTCCCATTTTTCATGAGTACATGTGAGAAAATTTTGCTTTTATTGACTCAACTCACATAATTAAAAGAGAGATATGATTGACCCCTTTATCTGAGAGATTTTGTTTCTGAGATTAAGATGATTCTATATGTAAACTATACACACACACACACACACACACACACACACTGAGATCTGAGCTTAGTTGAAATGACTTTGGCATATGGGTAGGGTTTTGAATTCTTTAGTCATTTTTATTAGTATGTTAAAGTTGATGTGATTTATTGAAGATAATTCTCTGAGGAAAAAGAGGAGTTGACTTAAAAATAAATTTTGAAATCTTGAAATTTGGTTTTTCGCATGTTTTGCTTTGGACTAGCAAAATGCTGGTTGGGGGGTGTGTTAAGTGTTTAATTTTGGTCAAAATACCCCTAATTTAGTATTCAATTAGATCATCTAACCGTTCAATTTTACAAAACTTAGCTTGATTTTGAATTTAAATCCAATTGATCATCCAAATCTTAATTTGTCAAAATCAACGGTCAGATGATCTTTAGAACTCATTAGATGACTAATGTACGGTTCAGATGATTCTAATTTAGTCTTTTCTTTTGCAGATCAACCAAGGGACGCACGGACAGCTATGATTAAAAGATAATGATGCAGATCATCTTAAAGAGGAATGGATGGACCAGATCACCTATGAAGATGGATGTGATAGTTTCCTAGAAGACAATGGAGCTAAATTTAGAATCATGGAGAAAAGGCAACCCTTTCCCCCACTTCTTTCCTTCCTTTTCTTTTTCTTTTTCTTTTTCTTTCTTTTCTTTCTTTTTCCTCCTTTTCCTTCTTTCCTTTTTTCCTTCCTTTTCTCTTTTCTTTCTTTTTCCTTCTTTCCTTTTCCTTTTTCTTCTTTCCTTTTTCTTTTTCCTTCCTCACTCTCACATACCCACTTTCCTTACTTTTCTTCTCCTTCTCTCAACGTCTTTATCACCCATCTTCTACTTCTCACTCTCCTTCTCTCCATTCTACTTTCTCTCCTCTCTCTATCCCCATCTTCCTCTCTTTCCCAACCTCTTCTTCCCTACACCCAACCGTACCCAACTCTCCCCACTTCCCATTCTCCCACTTCTATCTTCTCCTCCTCTTTCTCTCTTCTCATCCCAAGACTTCTCTTCTCATCTTTCTCCTTCTCCCTTGTTCCCTCTTCTTCAACCGCACCACCCACCTTCACCATCAACGTACTCAACTCTCTCCATTCTCTCTTCTCTTCCCATCTTCACGCACAAAAACCCGACGCGAGTTTTCCTCCCGCGTCCCTTCCCTCTTCTCTCTCTTCCCTTTCTTTCTCCCTCTTCTTCCTCCTCCGTTTCTCTCTTTCTTCACCGGTTTTCATCTGGTTTTTTCTCTTAAAAACCATATTTTTATCAAATTTCGGTTCTGCCCTCTCTCTTTAACAGAAATTACAATTCTGTTCTTTCTAGTTAATTCCATCTGTGTCCCCAGTTTATTTACATCTGTGTCCCGTTTTATTCCGGTTCTGTTTTATTTGCATTTTTCTTATCCAGGAACTGCCTAATCTATACCATATCAATTAAGGCCTAACCCATCAACGGGTTAGCCTTAATCAAAACCAAATCTTCAATTTCTCCTTCTTTTCTCATCTGATTTTAAATTAATTTTACAGGTTCATTCTTAGGACATCCCTAGACATAACCAACGCTTCTGATCTTAGATCTGAAATCCAAAAATCAATCTGAGCCGTCCAAATCTTGAAATCACAATTTAGCCCAGATCTTGACCATTTTGAAGAATCTGTCAAATCCGACCGGTGGATCACTAATCAAGAATGGGTTGAAGATATCTGTAAAGGAGGATCATCTTTTAGAATACCAGAAGTGAAGATTTTGATGAAAATTGATCTAGGGAAGTAGTTTTTTCTCATTATTTGATTTTGTTTGTTTTCTTTAAGAACTGGACATTCTGTATTTTTGAGAAGTTTATTAGATCTGAACATTGATTCTCATTTTAATAATTCCAGTAATTTTAATTGATTTATTTTTAATTTTAAATAATTAGATTTTATTGAAACTCCATCATTTTAAATCAAGTTCTCGTGGGATCGACTTGTACTTGCATAAGCTACCCTACAATAGCTCGTGCACTTGCGGTAAAACAATCAACAGTACACATGTATTCTTCTCACCTACTTTCCTTTATGAACATACTGCATTTCAAATTCATATATTGTTGAGTACATGATCATGCATAACTATTAATGATACCTAATTAATCCAATACATTCATAAACCAAACCTTTAAAACACCATCATTCTAGAAGAACTGATATATATATATATATATCAAAATCAATTGTTAGAAATCATTATCTATGAACATAAATGTAGAGAGAAACTAAGCTTACATGATTTTATTAGAGAATACATAATCACAGGAATGCTTAAATTTAACAACAACTTAGTACTTGAAAATATCCAAAAAACCATTGAAAATACAAGCCCTTGAGTAAAACTTCAATTGATGAATCCTTAATGATAAAAAACACAATAAGAGATGCTCTGATGAGGAAAATAATAAAGGTTTTGCAAATATGCTCACCAAATCATATTGGTACTAGTACATACATATGGGGCAAGCCTTTAGTCCTACCGCAAGGACACTAGCACACATGTCCTACCAGTAGAGATCTCCTTTCCATCACATCATAATACTATCCAACACTCTTGGATAGGTCCAACACTCTTAAACATCAACAAAATATCACACAATGTCCAATGCTCCTAGATAGGGTCTAACACTCCTAGACCATCATTAGGCCTTACAACTACTCAGTGAGCACATTCCTCATAAAGTAAAACATTGATCGGTAAATCCTCGATAACAAAAACATGATAAGGGATGCTCTTATGAGGGAAACATTCAATGCTCTCATGAGGGAAACATTCAAGGATTAGTATAATTAACATGATACTTGGAACTGTCGAGAAAAACTCTCAAAATATTACTCTCAAGTAAAACCTCGATAATGAAAAACATAAGAAGGGGTGCTTTGATGAGGAAAATAATTAAGGTTTTGCAAATATGCTCGTCAAATCATGCAATACCCATACATGCATATGGGGCAACCCTTTTAGTCCTATAAAAAGGACACTAGCACTCTTGCCCTGCCAGTAGAAATCTCCCTTTCATCACATCACATACTAGCCAATGCTCTTGGATAGGTCCAACATTCCTAGACATCAACAACACATCACACAATGTCCAATGTTCCTGGACAGGGTCCAACACTCTTAAACCATCATTAGGCCTGACAACTACTTAATGAGCACATTCCTCAGGGTCTACCTACTGGAGCCACAGTCGAGCAATTTTTCCCCTAAAATCAAATAAAAAACTCGTAGGCCTTACAACCACTCCAAGAGCTTAAAACATCCAAATTAATTAGTAAATTAATTTCTAAATCAAGTATAACATGAAATATAGAAAGGTTCAAGTTTACACTGTCTCACACATGAGTGAGAAATCTCAAATGAACTTAAAGTGCAGGGTTTTCCATATATAGTCCCATGATTCATGCATCATCATAGTTTCAAAACCAAAGTCCTAAAGTAGTAGACTTTTTCCATATTCCACATGTCCTTCTTGCTTACTTATTGTCATAAGTAAGACTGAAAACAAAAGCATGAAACCCAAATCACAAGTTTCCTACACTTCCAAACACAAGCACAAGTGATACTAAATAAAAATTATTATTGGAACAATAACAAATCAAGTAACAATTCAAATTCATTCATTTCCAATGTATGCAAACCTTCAGTCCAGAATATCAACAAGTTACAAAAAATAGTTTTCATGAGCTTTTAAGTTATGCATTCACATTCATTTGATAATGCACATTATATTCAAAAGCAGACATCCCAAATCCATTTCATAAATAACAAGAGTCTAATAATTCATGCTTTGCTCATAGCTCATGACTATTGCATTCACATTTATTTGATAATGTACTTCAAATTCCCAAAGGCATGCATTTAATATCCACATCAAAACAACTAGTGTCCTACCAAACATGGTTAGTTATGGCTCATGACAAATAATCATCCTATAAAAGATAATGCAATTTTATCATGCTATCAATCATTCAACAATTATTCCCAAGCAATAATTATAAAGGATGGACCTTTTAAACAATTATACAATGCATTTATTTAAGTAGACCATAGTCAAACTAGTAATAAAACCTTCTATCAATAATCACAAACATGTTATGGCTCCAGGTTCTAAAACATATGCATCTGTTGTTTTCAGTCCATAGTATCAAGAGATTTTTTCTAAGCATGAATGTGAAGTAGTTCATATGAATATAATCATTCGAAGATATACACATCCATAGCCAAACCATTTTAACAAATAGTAATAAAATTAGATTAAGATAAACCTAGTTAATGGCTACTATCAATACAATTGTTATTCCATCTCTTAATTATGAAGACATTAGGATTCTTTCCTTCACCTTCTAATCATGAGTACAATTATGAGTTTAGCATATTAAGTTTTCTTGTACCTTGAGACCAATCATTAAATCATTCTCACGATATTAGTTTTACAAGTATGCCCACTTTTAGCACGTTGTGTTGGTCTTCCTATAGTTCGAAAACCTTGTGAGCTAAAGTCATTTTTGGTGCACTCATTGCATTTCGTGCTATTTGGGGCATTCTAAATATTGTATATCAAGTCTATAATTTCTTAGGTGGTAGCGGCATATATATAAAGTCCAATCATGTTTAAGGTATTTGCAATGTCCATTAGATTTAAGAGTATATTTCAACCAAGGCGTACAGTTCTATCTTTTTTTTTTCAAATATTATAATTAGAATAACCCAAGTATTTCAAGTTCTTTTTACATCTATGCCTAGTCCAAAAGTAATCCATGTATTTAAGTATTTCAACATCAACTAAATCTATATATGATGGGTTCCATTCAAAGAGTGTAGTCTTTACTCTTATGTTTAGGTGTTACAACTAGAGCAACATTGGCGTTTTCAATTCAAATTTAGTCATTCCATTTTTTATGCATTAAAGTGAAAATGAGTCATGAAATAACCACTAAGATTTTCACATGCTTTTATAATTTGAGTAATTAAAGACAATACACATATAAATCATCATTTGCATAATTTTTTTCTTATCAAAACATATTAGTTTTTAATCTTTTAAAGATAGCAAATCTTAATCCACCTAACTCTACTCAAGCGCTTCAAATTCATTGACGCGAACAATCACATATATCTAAAAACATAATTATACAATTAAGTCCACAATATAGGTTTTCTTTTAATTTCCTAAGGTCTAGAATTTTCCTTAGGTTAGTCTCTAGCATTGGTCAGTATAGGTCAACATGATCCTGCTCATCCACGGCATTGATTATGTTTCATTAATTTTTGATTATTAATTGACTGATCAATGGTTACTAGATTACCAAACCCACACCGCTGATCATTGATTGGCTATCCACATCTCCTCTTAAGCACCTAGAAGTTATAACCCATGAGATTACAAGTTACCTTCTTGGAATGGTGGCCATAAACATGATCCACAACTAGATCTAATCTTGGATTGTAGAATCTAGGGTTCTATACTCTTGATAGTCATAAGGATTTAAATTTTGGGTTTCTAGTTGATTCAACCATTGGATCAACTTTTATAACATGTAATGGTGATTAATAGATCCATTGTATATGTATCTAGTAGAAATCCAAAGATCCACAGCTATGGAGATGTCTATGAGATGAATTAACCATTAGAGTTAAGGATACATGTCTAATTTGGTTGGTTAGACAACCTAAGGCACTAGATCTAACCTACAAGATCTTAATTATGTCACTAATCTTGGATTGTCGAATCTAGGGTTCTATACTCCTGATAGTCATAAGGATTTAAATTTTGGGTTTTTAGTTGATTCAACCATTGGATCAACTTTTATAACATGTAATGGTGATTAATAGATCCATTGTATATGTATCTAGTAGAAATCCAAAGATCCACAGCTGTGGAGATCTCTATGAGATGAATTAACCATTAGAGTTAAGGATACATGTCTAATTTGGTTGGTCAAACAACCTAAGGCACTAGATCTAACCTACAAGATCTTAATTATGTCAATTATCCATGAAATTTCTAGGGATTTTACAATTTACAATGCAGATTATGTTCAATTTGAAATTTGAGATAAACTGGAGAAGATCTGTGGTGATCTTACCTAAAATTGTGTTGATCCTTGCCAAATAGATATTTAGGAGCATTGGATCATTGCTGGATGGTCACAGATCTGTGTGATCTTGGTCATACAATATTGTTCTATTCAAATCTCTATTGGATCAACTTTGATTGTCAATTTTCGTTGGGGGTTTTGTCTGTGATGTTAAGAGAAACACAATGAACGGTTTGGATCTTCAATTTAGGTCATTTTCCACCTTGGTGTGTACTATACCCAAGGGCACTATTCACCATCGTTATAGGTGATAGAGGAGGGCATTGGGAGTGAGGGCAGAAGGGAAAAGAGAGATGGGTTTGCTGGTGTGAGTTTTGTGACCATCAGTTGTGGATCAAGGAAGAGGGAAAAGAGGAGGGTTCTAGAGCAGAAGACCTGCTTAGGTGAGTGGTCGGGTTGTGCCAATGGAGTAAGGAAGAGGGAAAAGAGGTGGTGAGCTGTCGTAAGTTAGCTTGGCCAAAGGAAAGAAGGGTTTTAAGTGTTTGATTTAGCTTAACTGGAGGGGATAATGGATGGGAAGGGAAGGGAAAAGAAATACACGTGTCACTAGCAATGGTGCTTGGGCTACGCTAGTCTAAGAGGATGGTGGGTTTTCACATGGCCAATTGGGAGGAGGAAAAAGGGAAGTGGATTTAGGTTGGGCCAGTTGGGTGATGCCGCAGGTATCCAAACATGGGGGAGGGGGGCCGCCTAGGGCTGTACTCTAGAGAAAATAGAGGGAGAGAAGGGGGATGTCGGTGGCTAAAATTTGGGCAGAAGGGAACGGCGGACGTCGATGGTTGGCTGATCATGAGTGTCTAATCATCATGCTAGTGGGGATCTTCTGATGAAGGCTAAAGGGATCGCTGTTCTGGGAAGCGACAACATGTGGCATATCGACTCACCACATGTCGAGCCCTACTCCACACTTTGTGGGTCAGTCTACTACGTCAGAAGCCATATGGGATGAGGTTGCTGTTATCAATTTGGATCCCCTAATTTAGTAAAACTTTGGGGATTTTTCACCACAATCTTTGTTTAACACAAAATTAGTATCGTTGAAATCATCTCAACACATAATTTTTATTTTTAATGGTTTCAAATCCAAATTTTGAGCTTCCAAGGGAGTCACTTCCTTGAAATTCAATTTCCAAGGAATTAAAATTTCAATTTTATTCCACTTAAATTATGACATAATTACCTAAAAATTAACTCAAATTTTGATATTGTAACACTAAGTCATTGGTTCATCTATATGTATGCATGAAATATTTAGTCCCTTGAAGATATCTCATGACCTTCTTTGCAACTCTCTAATGGTCTAAGCCTGAGTTACTTTGATATTTTCCCAACATTCCAACTGCAAATGCAATATTTGGTCTAGTACAGACCTAAGCATACATCAAGCTTCCAATAGTTGAAGTATAAGGAATGTTTTTAATTTGTTCCCTTTCAAAGTCATTTTTGGGACATTGATTCAAACTGAATCTATCACCTTTAACAATAGGTGCTACACTAGGTGAATAATCTTTCATCCAAAATCTCTCAAGAACCTTAATGATATAAGCTTCTTAAGATAAGCCCAAGATGTCCTGAGATTGGTCTCTATTAATCTTAATGCCAATGATATAAGATGCCTCACCCATATTCTTTATATCAAAATGTTGAGAGAGAAATTGTTTCACTTCATGTAGTAATCCCATATCATTAGTCCCTAGCAAAATATCATCTACATATGGACTAGCGGGAGGCTCGCTTTAGTCCATATATAGACTTTTTAAACTTACAAATTAATTGATCACCATCAATTGAGACAAACCTCTTAGGTTGTTTTATATAAACCTCTTCCTCTAAATCACCACTTAGGAATGTTGTTTACAAATCCATTTGATGTAAATCTAAGTCAAAATGAGTAAACAATGTCATGATGATATGGAAAGAATCCTTTTTAGAAATAGGAGAAAATGTTTCTCAATAATCAATTCCTTCCTTTTATGTGAATCCTTATGTAACAAGTCTAGCCTTGTATAGCTCAATATTGCCTAATGAGTCTTTCTTGGTTTTGAAAACCCATTTACAACCACTGGTCTTAGCCCTATAAGGGCACTCTACAAAATCCCAAACTAGATTATCTGTCAAAGAATCCATCTCATCCTTCATAACGTCATGCCAGAATTTAGATTTACTACTATTCATTGCTTATGAAAACATTTTAGGGTCATTTCAGCACTTATATCATAGTTGGATTCCTATAGGGAGACATTGTAATCAATAGAAATTGCTGATTTTCTTACTTTAGTAGATCTCCTTAATGGTACATCATCAACCTCTTGTGAAGGATCCTAATCATTAACTTATTGTCATTGATGCTCCATAGGATCTACTAAAATATTATTAGCTTGACATATATTTTTAACAACTAGTTACTCAATAACCAATCTGTTGCTTGATGTGGAAGTTGGATTAGAAATACAATTTTCCTCAAAAACTAAGTTTTGAGGTCAATAACTCCCACTAACTATATCATTCTCAAGAAATTTAGTATTTCTTGATTCTACAATTCTACTAGTATGGGATGGACAATAAAACATGTATCCCTTAGACTTTTCAGTATATCCAATGAAATACACACTAATAGTCCTTGGGTCTAACTTCCTTTCATATGGATTAAAAACTCTAACTTTAGTTGGACAACTCCAAATGCATATATGTCTCAAACTTGGTTTCCAACCTTTCTATAATTCAAACGGTGTTTTTAAAATAGCCTGAATTGGAACTCGGTTTAATATATACATAGTTGTTTTTAAAGCTTCACTCCATAATGACAAAGGAAGATTGGATTTGTTAAGCATATTCCTCAGCATGTCCATTTAAGTCCTATTTCTTCTTTCTACCACACTATTTTGATCTGGTGAGCAAGGCAAAGTGTTTTGAGCTACATTACCTTGCTCTTAAAGAAACTTAACAAATGGACTAAGTACTTATCCAGTCTCTGTGTACCTACCATAGTATTCACCACCTCTATCAAATCTCATGATTTTAATTTACTTTCCACATTACTTCTCTACCTCTACTTTATATATTTTAAAAGCATCTAATGCTTCGCTCTTATTATGAAGTAAGTAAAGATACATAAATTCTGAATAGTCATCTATAAAGATAATGAAATATTTCTGACCATCTAAGCTCATATCAAGACAGCAAATGCTAGTATTTATGATTTCTAATATGTCAGAATTCCTCTTAGCACCCTTTTTTGATTTATTGTTCTGCTTTCCTTTATTGCAGTGCACACATGAATCAAAATCTGTAAAATCAGGTCCCAAGAACTCCATTCACCAACCTTTTGATTCTATCAATGGAGATATGCCTAATCTTCGGTGCCACAACATAAAGGATTTCTCATTCATAACATTACGCTACCAATGTTACCATGCACATCCATCACTTTATTGGAGACATTATTTTTAAATAAATTTTGAACAAACCATTATCCATTATACTAGGTCCAACAACTACTAAATTTTTATATAAATTGAAATAATATTCATGGAAATAAAGTGAAAATCCTAAAGGTACAAGTCTTAATACAGACATTAAAATTTTGGAAAAACTAGGACTATAGAAGGTTCGTTTCAAATCCAATATAAAACCATTTTTTATATTAATCTATATGTCCCCACAGATTCAACATATGAATGCATATGATTTCCATAATAGATGCTCAATGCACTTTCCATTGGTCTCCTTTAGCTTAGAAAACCCTGCATTGTATCACAAATATGGATTGTAGAACCAAAATCAATCTACCATATGGTATGTGAAACACCAACAATATTAGATTTATAATATACAAAAGATTTGAGATTATCTTTCTTCTCTAGCCAAGCCTTCCTTTTTCCTCATGTGTTCCTTCTTTTTACAAAACAAACACTTAATAACTTCTTTTTTGTTAGCATGGCTACAACTTTGCCATTTACTTTTGTTTTGTTGGCTTGCCTTTTGTATTTTTTATGGATCTCCATATGTGCACTTTCACCCATTTCTTGAACTAATCTCTCTTCCTCTTGAATACACATGGTTAAAAGTTCATTTGTTGAACAGCTCATATTAAGAAGGGAGAGAGTTCAAGATAAAAGTGCACTAAAAAGGACTAAAAAATCTCAATTCGTAACGACTTTAGCCAAGTAGCTATGTCCCTCATTTGTGCTCACACACTCCTTTAGTGTTAGTGAGTCTCATTGATGACAACTTATTCATTAAGGTACTGGCTAGTGCTTTACCACATGACTCAAATTATTCATTAATGGTTTTCATAAGATCTTTGTCTTTTTCACACTTACATATCAACCCACAGATATTAGTACTAATTCAAGATTTAATGAACATTATACTTAAGCAATTAGATATCTCCCAATGTTCATACAAAGTGATCTTGGCATTGGTACTAGCTTCAATAATTTTAGAAGGTTCTTCCTTTCGAAGAAGCATAGTCAAGATCCATGTACCCTAAATGAAGAAGAATTTTCTCCTTCCAAACTTTATGGTTGTCATCACTTAAATAGGGAACTTCAAAATTTTCATCAAACACTATCAAAGATTAAATAGCTACAAATAAATAAATAAACATGCTTACTAATAATTATGAGGCATAAACCATCAAACATAATGATAAGATTACTAATACAAGTCAGATCAAATAAATATGAATCACTATGTCATTAAAATCTAGCTATGGGTAAAGATTTTAATACAAAATTGATTCACTATCATGTATGATAAAACTAGTAAATTATAAATATGCTTATGGGATAATTAAGAAATCAAAATAATTCTACTATTTCATCCTAATTAATCATAATAATATATAATTTTCATATGAGGTAGAATTACTATATTAATATGTTTAATTAGAATTTGATGTCATTTAAAACTTAATGTGATCAGTATTTTTAATTAAATACTTAATATATATACTATTATATTTAAGGATGCTGTGGCTATTCCTTAAATATTAAATTCATATTGATTACATGAAATTGAGAAACCATAAATTAAATGAAGACATTTTCATATAAACATAACATAAATTAAAAAATAATTAATTTATCATGGTAATATATCTTAATTTAATTCATAATAAATAAATAAAATTTAATTATGCATTCATTTAAAATCTTGGTCACTGAGTATAAGAAATTACTTTTATGGTAAGTTCAATTAGGTTCCATGACTTGATATATTATAAACACTTACCATGCTCATAGGTAAAAATGGTGTCAAAGTGTATGATCCATGTCATATGTATCGCCAAGTGCCATAAAATCAACAGTTGTCAAAAGGTCCAGCTCATCTCTTGGAACAAACATCATCTGATGAAACTACGTTATCTTATTATAGGTTTATTTTGTTTGTTCGATCCTCCTAATCCACTACATCTACTTCCTCTGACATTTTCTATGCCATTTGCTTCCACGTGGACCCACTAGAATCTGATATGCACCATGCATTTGGTAAATCTCCTTAATTTTCCTCACATTCATCTTACCAGCAACATATCCTGCAAGTAAGATCATCTTGGGTTTGGAAGCTAAAATGGGACCCACCATATTGATGGCCTCGATTACTCATAGATGGAGCGTATTGTGAAATGATGCCTAGTTGTATTCTGCTACATACTCAAGCACTCACTAATGTAGTGCACAATCAATTTAAACAGCTCTCATCCAACATTATATCCAAGATATGAATGACTAAGATTAAGTGAGGGAGTTAGCCCAACATGAGTGGTGACTACCTATTAAATCTAATGTAAACATGGCCAAATGCTCCGTTCCCTAAAAGCTTTCCTTTCCCTAAAAGCTCTCCTTTCTTCCATCTTGAATGTAAGCAGGGAAGACCACTTTTTCATGGCACGTGGATGGCGTCGACTCTTTGCAACTTCTTGCTTTTTCAATTAATATTTGGCATTGTGGGCAGCTACTTTTCGTCGCCCAAGAAGGCTTTTAGTTGCACACGTAGAGAATGGGTTCTCCAGCCAACCTACTATAAATGCAAGGAGTTAAGAGAGTGGGTGCACCCAGCTGGAGGCACAGTTGATTACCCAAATAAACTAGGAAAAAAGGGGAGCAAAATGGGCCATGGTTTCTGATTTTCTGAGGACTCGTTTGAGAATGAAGAACGATAGGGAAATGGCGAGATGGTGTGGCCAGCCTTTGAGTTGGCTGTGTTGAACGGCCAAAAGAAAACAGGAGAAGAGGAGGCAACTCAGTCGCTGCTCGGGTGGGCACACCGAACCGGCAGTGTCGAAGCAAGAGGAAAGCAAGGATGAGATCGGCCTTTCCTTATGATCCGATTCTTTCCTGGGGCTCTGTCATCCGTGTTTGGGTCAAAATAGACGGTTCATTTGGGTTGGAATTATCAGCATTCGGTCTCATGATCAGAGACCAGAAAACCTCAACATCCTTTCCCAGGCAAAACAACCCAAGAACATGAGAAAACCCCAGAACAGAAGACTGAAAAACTAGTTCGAGTTTTCCTCTATTCTTCAAGGGTGATCAAGTAAGCAAGTAGAAATTTGGGTTCATGATAAAAAAATTTCACTTCTGATCTACGGTATGCATATTTAACCATTTGTTTTCTATAATGCAAGTGCTAGTTCAATTGTTGGCTTCTTGTTCTTCTACAGATGTTGAGAACACATTCATTAGTTGAGATACAAACAGTTTCAAATTGATGGCTTCTAGGTTTTTTTACATCTGAATTTATCTCTATTTATTCTCTAGATAGATGATTTTAGTAATCTATTTAACAGAGACTACAAAGCTGTTAGGCAGAGAAATTTCAGCTCTGATACCATATGTAAACCAAATCTATGAATGTTTACATTAATCAGAAAACAAGTGGAGGCAAAAATTAAATGGATACTTACCTCCAGCCATAGTAGTAGATCCAAATTCATTTTTAAGAGATCTTCCAATTCAAGGGCAGTTCTTGGTAATGGAAAAACAAAAAGAAACGAAACTGCTTCAATCAAGGACCCTTTAAAAATAAATATAATAGCAGTTATTCTTCCATCAAGAATAACTACCATAACTGTTATTCTCTTATAATGGTTAGTTACCACACACCACTAAGACTAGTGACTAGGATACCCACGTTAGATTTTGAATTTTAAATGTTAGTAACCACAGAAAATTCTAAGAATTTGGATGGTCAAGGTGTGGAGTCAAGAGTTTGCAATCACCAATATGCTTCAGTGATGGGCTTTCAGCCAGCCTATTTACTATACGGTTGGAGTTGCATCTCTCTCTCTCTCTTGCATCTCTTCTTGAATCGATGATCTAATCAGGAAACCAAGAATTAAATTTTTCAACAGATGAGGAGGGATTGAAGAAACGATATGGCTTTCATGATTTTCTGCTGCACCTTTCGATTGGAGAAAGTTGCAGATAAAAGTGAAATTCTTCCTAAATCCCTCTCTCACTAGGATGATCAAAGACAATCAGAGACGAAATTTTCAGAGAGAGAGAGAGAGAGGAAAGAAAAAGTTGGAATATTGTAAGGTTTTAATGGGAGCTCAGCTATTTCCCTCTTCTAGAAGTCAAGAAAACCCTTCGTTGTACTTGTCATCTCTCTGTCTCTCTCTCTACCATTTGTGCCACATCAAATCTGGTTGGTGGCAAGGTCAAGGGTTCAACCTGAAACTATTACATATCATTTTCCAAAAATTTCAAACAATGGCGATTCATTCTGGAATTTTAGAACTTTGTAACAATTCTCCAAGCGACATACCCGGCCTGGGTGAAATACTAGCGAAAACATTTCATTCTAGGTAGTCAAAGCTATAAATCTGTTATTTGTGGCAGGCATAAAAAATAACCAATTTAACCAATTTATGAGATTTCAGGTGACGAGTCTGTTCAATGACAAAGTATCTTAGAGAATACAACCTCTATCAATCCTCAGGTTTCGCCTATACACTATTGTCTAATCATGGAATCTTAACTTCACTCAGTCCTGCTATGATATAAGATGCAGATAATTGTCAAGTAGCAAACTGTGCAAGGTTACCAGATAGAAACTAAAAGAATTTCATAGGGAATTTTTAGGAACTATGAGAGCCCCTTGGGAGTCTCTTTTGAAATTATGTTATCAACTTTAAGCAGCTAAGTTGTTTAATTGATTTTCACCTCTTTATCTCAAAACTTTATTATTGAAAGAATCAATAAATAAAAGAGTACTATGAGAGCTCCTAGTGGCTGTGTTGTGGCCTTTTTTTGTGAGTAGGTCACAAGTTCGAGGTAGTACCTAACATCCCTTTAGGACATATATGAATAAGTCTTTGCACATTGAAATGAGTGTCCCCAAGATAGGTGCTCGTTCTACCAAATTCACACTTCAAAATTTTGTTAGTGTAAAGGTTTAAATTCAAGGACCCTGCATACCCAGGAGCTTCGTGCATCAAGCTGTCCTTTTTATAAAGGTCTAAATTCAAGGACCAAAAGTATAGTTTTTAAGTTGCTAAATTTGTCTAAACCTCATGAATGAATTGGCCTTTTCTTTTTTCTTTGAGTCGTGGTAGGAATCCATGCTCAAAAGCATGGAAGAAGTTCACACTACTTCAGTCGTTTTTTTTTATTTATACAAAATCTAAGCTTCTAATCATGTTCTATGTATAAAAATTAGATAACCAGTGAGAAATCAATGGTAATGAATATTCCTAACCATTTGTTTTGCATTTTTGAAACTTTTACAGATTTGATGGTCATGATTTTTAACATAAAAGAAAGGTAGACTGAAAGCATGTAGTAGGTATGGGACTTTATATTTAGTTAGCTAAGCCATTCCCAGTGTGATGAATGGCTATGACCTATAAAATTCTTGAACTATGCACGAGAAAAAGATAGCATGGACTCATAGAACTCTTTTTTCTATTTTTTAGAATGTAATATTAGGAGACAAACTGTGAATTCTTACATGATGGATGCACATACTTGTATGGAAAACATGAAGGAGCAAAAGTACATGTCACTGGAAGTCAGAAAGTACCAAGCAAAGCACTTTCCAGGCCCAAATGAGAAAGTCTATGTGTCGGTCTATACCGTTGGACTTGTATGGCATCAACAGCTAACCTGCACCATCAACAAACTATTATCCAAAAAATTCAACAGCATTCACATTTCCTCGCCAAAACCCCCAAACGAGGCCCGTCAACATCTGCCAAATTAATCAGAAAGAGTTTGTTACAGGTGGGCGTTAGCATTTTTCTGCAGGCAAAAAATAAAGAAAAAAAAGTTTTCTAAACCATTTGTATGTTAAAGCGTGCAAATAGATGAAACAGTGCCGGAATTTGGACCCCATTTGCATTTAAGTTTTGGCATTTAAATGGACAGCTAAAAGGAAAAAAAACAAGACATGGTCTGTATTCATCAACAAATCCTTGCCAAAGCAGAGGCTTAGAATCGTCGTGATCATTGAAATGGTTCTGCTCGTACTTTTGTGCGCTCATACGTTCCAAGTCAAAATACTGGCATTCATTACATAAATAGAGACAGAGAGAGAGAGACTCATTACCACAATGGTTCACAATAGTCAAAGACGGACAATTTTGATAGAAGGCCTACCAAGCACAAACTAACAAATATATGTGGTTTAATTTGATAATTGAAGTGAGAGTTTTCGAACTTAGCTAATAGCTGAGCCTCAGTCATCATCATCCTAGCCGTCGCCATCCTTTGCCACAAAAATGTTTCTCTCTTCTTCGGAGAAATTATTATATGGTCTTTGTGCCTATTGTCACGGACTTGCTTTGCAAGGTCCATGACCAATGCCCAATGGAGACCTGCTTAGCCTGTGAGTACAACTTGTGGGACTTAGATCCATCAAAGAGATCCATAGTCTAGAAGCCCCATGAACATCATGTAAATATCTTGCATCTAGACTTTTCTAGGAGCTTCTTGAATGTGGTGGAATCAAGGGCTTGTGTAGAGACTTCCAGAGAGGATTCTAGAGTAGTCTCTAACCGTTGGATAGCTAACACATGTAAAGATCCACACCATCCATGAGGAGGTGGAAGGGGGTAAGCACCTATAAATAAGGGAGCTTCCTCACTTGTATGACATCCAAGAAAGTTGTAAGCATCTTCAAGCAATAAAGCTATAAGTTCCTTCAAAGTTCTCTTTTAGTTGTTCTTCTCCTTTGAGTTTCAGTCAAGCTTACTTAGGTGGTTCAGGGTGAGAAGTCAATCTAAGTGCTACACGGGAGTCTGAAAATCTCAGCCCGTGACAGTTAGTATCAGAGCAAAAGTTTAGCAAGTTAGGAGGGAAAGTTCGTATCCTCGCTAGGAGAAGAAAGATGGCGGACAGTTCTCAAGTCTCAAATGTGGAGCTGGCTTGTGAAGATGCTCGGAGGAATAATCAGAGAGGTAAGTCCAAGGACTTGGTCTCTTCCTTGGAATCCAGACTTGTGAAGATGGAGTCAGTCGTTGCGGATATCTCCACTTGGCTTGATGTAGAGCACCCAATGTTTGGGTCCCTTGAAGCTATGGGGGAAGAGCTTAAGGGAGAGTTGGAGAGCCGTCTGAACTCCATGAGGGATGCAAGTCAAGTGGAGTTCCAAATCCAATTCGATAAGCTAGTTGCAGAGTTAGCTACACTCCGTGATGAGATGAGGGTAATGCGCGAGGATGTATCCTTATGCAAAGAAGCTGTGGCAAATAGGACTCACGTGATTCGTGAGACCTCTAAGATCGACGTCCCTGAGCCAAAGGGCTATGGAGGGAAAAGGGATGCAAAGGAGATTGATACATTCGTTTGGAATGTTGAGAGATACTTCTGGCACTTACAAATGGAGGAAGATGAGTAGAAGATAGCTACTGCCTCACTTTACCTCATGGACAACGCTCTATTATGATGGCGTAGGAGAAGCATGGAAATGGAAAGAGGTACGTTCACCATCAACACTTGAAATGAGTTTAAGGCTTACCTTAAGATGCATTTCTATCTTAAGAATGCATGCATTGAGGCTAAGGAGAAGTTAAGATGGTTAAGGCATACGGGGACCATTCGAGATTATATTTTGGAGTATTCCAACCTATAATTTGAGATCCCCGATATGTCTGAAGAAGACAAATTTGTGTACTTCTTCAGTGGGTTGAAGGATTGGGCAAAGCAGGAGTTATGTCGTCATAACGTCTCTACTTTGTCTGTTGCCATCGCAACCACCGAATCCTTAGTTGAAATAATAAAAGAGGATGGAAAAGCAAAAGGTCAAAAGAGTACCCATATTAAAGGTGGGGGAGACAAAGGCACTCTTAGGAGCAAGCCTGAGTCATTCAAACCCCCAAGCTGGAGGGGAAAGAGTATGGAGCAAGCTTCTCCATCAAGAGCTTGCTCTTCTGTGATGGACCACACTTTATGCGAGACTGCCAAAGAGGAAGGCCTTAAACTCCATGATCTCAAATCAGGAAGAAGGAAGTACTACGAAAGATTATAAACTATCTTCCTTGCAAAATATCAATGCTGTCAAGTCAGAGGTTCCTAAGACCTCTACTAAAGGCTTAATGTACGTGGAGGCCAAGGTGAATGGCAAGTCCACTCGTGGGTTGGTGGATACGTGAGCAACCCACAACTTTGTTTCAATAGAAGAAGCCAAGAGACTAGGTCTGAAAGTCTCAAAGGTTGGAGGAAGAGTAAAGACCGTGAATGCAGAGGCCAAGCACATCATTGGAGTTGCTCAAAGTGTCTCAGTCCATATGGGCAAGTGGAAAGGGTTGGTAGACTTTTCCATCATACCTATGGAGGACTTCAGCTTAGTGTTTGGGATGGAATTCTTTAACAAGGTTAAGGCACTTCCACTCCCACACTACAACACAATGTGCATAGTGGAAGGAGATTCGATGTGCACCATTCCACTCTCTAGACAGGCAAAGGTGGAGAGCATGACTTTGTCTGCCATACAACTATCAAAAGGAGTAAAGAGGGGCGATACAACTTTCCTTGCGACCCTAAAGGAAGAAATTGGAGACTCTCCCATGGAGATACCTAATATTATTGGGGGAGTACTAGAGGAGTTGAAGGACGTGATGCCCAAAGAACTCCCAAAGAAACTACCACCAAGGAGAGAGGTGGATCATGAAATTGAACTGGAGCCTCGGGCTAAACCACTTGCTAAGGCCCCTTACCGCATGTCACCACTAAAGTTAGAAGAGTTGAAGAAGCAACTCAAGGAGCTACTGGATGCAGAATTCATCCAACCATCAAAGGCACCCTATGGAGCATCGGTATTGTTTCAGACGAAGAAGGATGGCTCACTTTGACTATGCATCAACTATAGAGCCCTCAACAAGGTAACTGTAAAGAATAAGTATCCCTTCCCACTCATAGCGAACTTATTCGATCAGCTTGTGTAATATCCTTAATTTTTAAGATAAAAATAGGAAATTATTAAATAAATTAAAATAAAAATTTATGGATGAAATTATTTCCTAAAAACATAATAATTAGAAAGTGCTCGTCGATACGAATCCAACGCCACCAAGAACGCGAAAAACGGAGCTCAAACGAGGGAGTTATGAGCCGTCAAAGTTGGAAGGGCAATTTGGTCATTTGGTAGAGACGTATTAGACAAGGGTCCAAATTGATACTGGCACCCCCGTCTTCCACACGTCTCTACCAGTGCCGGAAAAATCGCCGGAGAGACGTGGAAAGAGGCGTGTGGGGAAGAGTTTCTCTTCCCCAAGACTCTAAAACCCTATATCTATGCTCCTCTAGGAGCCAAAACGCTCCACTTTGAGCGTTTTCCATGAATGCTACGCAAAACCCTAGACCTGCAAAAATCTGAAGTTTCCGGCGAGTGGAGCCCCGGCAACACGAGCAAACCCGACCAGGCACAAGGTAAGCCTCAAATCCGTGTTTTTTCTGTATTTATTAATAAGAAAATTAATTAGGAAAGTATTTAAAAATTAGGAAAAAAATCAGATTTTTGGGGGCTTTGTGCACGCTACTGTTGAAGCGTGATTTCACGGATCAAACCTTATCCATTTGAAAATCACACCGTCCAACTAGTGCACAAGAGACCCCAGAGCATACCCTTTAAATTTGGGAGTGATCCAACGGTGGAATTCTCCAGAAAACTCAAAAACCAGTACCTAGGGATGTTTTTAGGAACTTGAGAAAAATCGTTTAAAAACCATGGTTTTTGGCAAAATCAGTGCAAAAGGAAGGCATAAATGGATTCTAGAGAGAATTCTGAAGAAAATGGCGCAAAAATCACGCAAAACGGAGCTCTGTAGCTCCGCCGGAGGCGACCGGAATCCGGTCGTCTTCTCCGGCGTCGTCAATGGCGTCGGCGCCCTGGTGCTGACGCCAGGACGCACAGCGGGACGCGCAGGGGATGACGTCGGATGACGTCGGCGTCGCACGCGTGCGCGGCGACGCGCGCGCGCAGATGCCCTGCAGTTGGCGGGCGCTGTGGGGCCGGGATGCTGCGCGTCCTGGCGACCGTGACGCACGGCGCGCGTCCCGTACGACGTCTGCGTCAGCGTGCATCTTCGTGCGCCCGTGTACGTCGGTGTAAACCAGCGGAAAAGGGTGCCGCCGGTTTAAACCACCTTATGGTGGTCCGGCAGGCCCCATTTTAGCGTAGTTTTCACTAAAACTTGATTTTTGGGAGCTAGAGAGGTCCAAATCACGATCCGGAAGAGGCGTTGTGACCGTATTGACGACGCGGACCTAGTTTTAACTTAAAAACTTAGAAATGACCACTTTTTATTTAGAAAAATTTTAAAATAGTGATGTGACATGTACAGGTGCACTTGAATATACCAATTAAAGGGAGTTATTAGCAAGCTAGTGGTCTCACACTGAGGTAGGTGACGACAACTAATGTTTTGCCTTGATTTTAAACCATGTTTAAACAATAGCATCATGTGTGATTGTGTTTTAAATTGCGATTTTTATTTACCATGGATTTCATGCGACATTGCGTACATGATGGTTATTCCAAATTGAATTCTTTTACTGAATAAACTTATTTAAAATGCTTGTACAAGCATGATGTTAATTAGTTATGCTTAATTAGAGATTTATTTCTTATTATATATATAGAAACTGCATGGATTTACATGAAAATGAGTATAGAGGCTTAGTAGCTGGTCCTTTTATAGGCTAACCCCAGGATGAGGGGCATGTCTTGGGGATTTCAAGCTATAAGTGCTCTTGAGTTTTAGCATATACATATGATTTCCGTGTTTTATATTTGATGACGGGTGCTCTCGCCCGGTGGGCGTCATGCTAGGAGGGATAGGGCCGGCCACCCACCTTCCGAGATTATGTTGTGATGAGTTTGTGATATGATAGACACCTGCCCATAGATGGCATTCGGTAGGGGTTTGGTAACATGGATAGTCCACACTACCGGTCTGAGCCTTTCCATGGGGACAGACGCTAAGTCTCCCGTTATGGTGTTGACGGAGAGCGGCGGTGGTTGATACCCATGGAGGGTTGCCACTGCAGCATGATGGCCCATATTCTTATTATGTGTGCATGTATGATGAGCATGGTTATGGATGATATGCCTGGGTGTGACGACACTCAGAGGTTGACTACGTGTACTCCTGATCAGGGATGTTAGTGCGATGTGGTGGGACCCATTACCTTAGGGTGCCCTTATTTTGGATGTATGCTCCATTTTATTGATTCATGTCATGTTTTAACTCAGTGAACTTCATGTTTTAGCATTTGGAATAAATTGGCATTTATTTGAACATGGCATTATGATATCACTATTTCCATAAATGTTAGACTTTTCATCAATGCTGTTCATTATTTCTTTCATTTATTACATTAATTGTCTATGTACCTACACAAGCGATAGCTTGCTGAGGCATTGCTTTGTTTTGCAATGCCTTAGATCTCGAGCGCAACACCAGGAAAGGAAAAGCGGTTGATAAACCTTGAGAGCTGCTGAAGACTAGTTTTCCCTATAGTTTTATACAGTAATGTGAGTCATTAGAGTGGATTATCATTTGAATTTTATTATGGACTGCATACTTTATATTTGGATGTGATTTAGATCTTTGGACATATATTTGACATTTATATGGGATGTTATGATGGATAGACCCTGGGCCATATTATTATTGTCTTTTGAACGTTTATTTGATTTAAAATAAAGGCGCATATTTATTTGACGTTGATTTATACGCGGATTATTTATTTATGTTTAAATTACATGTACGCCATTTTGTGAAAGGAAAATTAACACCCGGAGTTTTTAAGATAGGTTTAGTAAAATGTTAAATAAATCTTTTCTCATGGGATCCCAAATGCTCTTATTTAAAATGCCATTATTATAAAAAAAAAAAAAATTGTCTTAAAAATCCGGGGTGTTACAGCTTGGAGGAGCTAGAATCTTCACCAAGCTTGACCTCCGATCAGTTTACTATCAAGTTCGAATAGCCAAGGGAGACGAGCCTAAGATGACTTGCGTAACCAGTGATGAGCCTTCCACGTTTGTTCACCCTTACTTGGATAAGTTTGTGGTGGTCTATCTTGATGACATTGTGGTCTATAGTAAGACACTAGAAGACCACGTGCACCACTAGAGAAAAGTCTTCCAACTATTGAGAGAAAATGAGTTATACGTCAAGAAGGAGAAATGCTCGTTTGCACAAAGGGAAGTCTCCTTCTTAGGACATAAGATCAAGGATGGAAGACTCATGATGGATGCCCCGACAAAAGTGCCAGAATTGAGATCGTTCTTGGGGTTAGTCAACTACTATCGGCGCTTCATAAGAGGATATTCTTCAATAGCTACACCACTGACACACCTATTGAAGAAGAATAAGGCTTGGGAATGGACAACCCCCTGTCAAGTTGCTTTGGAGAAGCTGAAGGAAGCAATTTCTAAGGAGCCAGTGATGAGCCTGCCCGACCCTAGTAAGTCATTTGAGTTACACACTGATGCTTCTAACTTCGCCATTGGTGGTGTCCTAATGCAAGAAGGACATCCCATTGCCTATGAGAGTCGAAAATTCAATGACACGGAGAGAAGGACTAATAACATTGCCACTATCCACTTCCAAACTCAAAAGAAGCTTAGTCCCAAGCAAGCTAGGTGGCAAGACTTCCCTGCTGAGTTCGACTATGACCTAGAATACAAGCCTGGCAAGACGAATTCAGTGGCAAAACCTTTAAGTCAGAAAGCAGAACTTGTTGCCATCACTTAGCCAGGCAATACCCTCCTCGATCAAATAAGAGAAGGAGTAACATGTGACCCGATAGCTAAGAGTGTCATTACAGTTGCCAAAGAAGGACGGACAAGGCAATTCTGGCTGGATGACAGACTCCTCTACACTAGAGGAAAATGCATATATGTGCCTAAATGGGGAGGCATAAGGAAAGAAGTGATAAAGGAGTGCCACGATAGCAAGTCGATAGGACACCCTGGAACCCATCGCACCTTATCATTACTAGGAGAATGCTACCATTGGCCATGCATGAGGGAAGACGTGGAAACTTACATAAAGACTTGTCTTGTGTGTCAACAAGACAAGATTGAGCAAAGTGCTCCAGGAGGACTACTTGAGCCGCTCCCTATTCCAGAAAGACCATGGGAAAGTATTTTCCTGGACTTCATCACATGCCTGCCAAAGTCCGAAGGATTTGGCACCATACTAGTGGTGGTTGATAGATTCACCAAGTATGACATGTTCATTGCAGCACCTTCAGACTGCACAGCAGAAGAGGCGGCCCGACTATTCCTGAAGAATGTGGTGAAATATTGGGAAATTCCTAAAACCATCATCAGCGACAGGGACAAGCGCTTCACAGGAAGGTTTTGATCAGAACTCTTCAAACTCCTTGGCTCAGAGTTGAACTTCTCCACTAGCTTCCACCCACAAACTGATGGTTAGACATAGCGGGTGAATGCTCTGCTGGAGTTATATTTGAGGCACTATGTGAGTGCCAATCAAAGAGATTGGGCCAAGTTGCTAGACACTGCCCAATTCTCTTATAACTTGCAAAGGTTTGAGGCCATAGGACGCAGCCCATTTGAGCTGGCAATAGGGCAACAACCTCTGACGCCAAACACTCTAGTAAGAGGATATGCAGGGAGCAATCTAGAAGCATACAAGTTTGCTAAAGGATGGCATGAATAGCAGGACTTAGCTCGTGCTTCACTGGAGAAAGCCTCCAAGAAGATGAAAAAGTGGGCTAACAAGAAACGATGACCACGGGAGTTTCAAGATGGTGATCTCATCTTGCTCAAACTCCTACCAACCCAGCACAAGGCTACAAGACCCTTATATAAGGGACTTGTAAGGAAGTACGAAGGGCCATTCCCCATCCTAAAGAAGATAAAAAAGGCTTCTTATCGATTGGAGCTACCACCAAGATTGAAGATTCATCCAGTCTTTCACATAAACAACTTGAAACCTTATTGAGCAGATGAGGAGGATCCTAGCAGGAATCAATCTCATCGAGCACCACCCATCATAACCACTTCATTTGATAAGGATGTGGAAGAAGTACTTGTAGAGTGGAAGGTACATGGAAGAGGTAGATCTCCACACCACGAGTATTTCGTCAAATGGAAGGGTTTGCCAGAAGCTAAAGCCAGCTGGGAGACAGAAGAGTCCTTGTGGCAATTCAAGGATCTCATTGAGAAATTTCACAAGCAACGTGCCGAGGACGTCATTGCATCTGGTGGGGGAGAATGTACTTAGCCTGTGAGTACAACTTGTGAGACTTAGATCCATCAAAGAGATCCATAGTCTAGAAGCCCCATGAACATCATGTAAATATCTTGCATCTAGACTTCTCTCGGAGCTTTTTGAATGTGGTGGAACCAAGGGCTTGTGTAGAGACTTCTAGAGAGGATTCTAGAGTAATATCTAACCGTTGGATAGCTAACACATGTAAGATCCCCACCATCCATTGAGGAGGTGGAAGGAGGTAAGCACCTATAAATAGGGGAGCTTCCTCACTTGTATGACATCCAAGAAAGGTGTAAGCATCTTCAAGCAATAAAGCTACAAGTTCCTTCAAAATTCTCTTTCAGTTGTTCTTCTCCTTTAAATTTCAGTTAGGCTTACTTAGTTGGTTCGAGGTGAGAAGCCAATCTAAGTGCCGCGTGGGAGTCTGAAAATCTCAGCCTGTGACATTATGAATGCAACGATTTAACACATCCAGCTAACAGTAGCCGCAAGCCCAATTTTTTGTTTAGTCTAATTCAAGACAGAATGTCACACACCCATCTCAATATGCATTTACATTTTGAACTACATATACCATTTAAACTTGGCTATTCCCTGTCCAATAGCTCGCTAGGACTTTGATATTGCAAAAATGCACAGAAAAACAATGATAATCGATGGAAGTTGAAATCAAATTTATGCTTTAAATCCATGATTTCCACTGTTGGCATTGACATGGAATCTTGTCAGGAAAATCTATTTGCCTTTTAGAACATGAATCTTATTTCTATACAAATCAAAAGTGCCACAACGTGGTGGAACTAAAAATAGCTTTCCGGAGAAAGGCATTTCTATTGTTAACCAAGCAACCTTAAAATTTGATCTGATTTGGTTCTAGGAAACATCGCTTGAAAGCAGCCAAAGCTGTGAGTGTGGAGAGATTGATAGAAATACTTGTTCCTCTTTTGTACACTCATCACAATGAAAGAAGTTTCATTTTCTCTTTACAGCACTAAGGAAAGCTACTGCTCGTCCAACGTCTCAACATACACTTGATTTACCCCACATTCTTCTTTATTCATCTCTTGCAGTTCTTTTAAACTTTTGAAGGGGCTTTGCACTTTTGACCAAACGGCAAAGATAGTGATTTCCCACTAGACAAGTTCCCGCCATCTCATTTACACTCATCAATCAGGATCTACCCATTGAAGAGTCTAATCAATGGAATAATTGGGGGGTTACTTTAAACGATTCATCTTAGCTAGTTGATTGCAGCTATAAATTTTCATTTAACATATGTAGTAAAATAAAAGAGGAGGCAAAGCTTGATCACACAGTTACAGGTACAGGACTAAATAGTTTGGATGAGTATGTTGGTTTTTAAACCAAGGGGAGCATTGGTGCAATAGTAAAGTTGACGTCATGTGATGTAGAGGCCATGTGTTCAAGGTATAGAAACAAACCTCTTGCAAAAATGCAAGGTAATGCTGCATACTGTAGACCCTTTGTGGTCCACCCCTTTGTTTGTGAATGAAAAGCATGGCTTCTGTTATAGCATTTGAAGAAGTTCTATCTCAGTTGCATTCAATACAAATACAAAAGATAAAGAGAAAATTTACACAAATAAAAGATAGAAAGCATTTGTATAGTAGCTTGAGGAAGCTTGCTTAAGTTGATAGCATGAAGGTTCTTGAATGTCATTTTTAATCTTCTTATTCTTTTATCCAAATGACTTCAATATATATTCCAAAATTCAAAAAGATTCGTTCGAGATATTTCTGTTGATTTAGGAAACATGAATTCAAATTTGAATTGATAGTTGGCATAACTATCTCTAATTTAGGTAGCTAAATTTTCCATTTTAGTCGAGTAGATTCCTTTATAGCAAATCTAAAAGTTCACCTTGTAAGGAAAGCTGCATTTTCTTCAAGTTAGTCAGCCAAATTTCTACCCAAAAATGAAACCCACTTTATTTACTTTAGTTGGCTAGCAAAATCAAATTAGTTGGTTAATTTCTCAAACAAACATAGCAATGATATGATTGTAGTAGGCTTGATCTTCAATTTTAGATGGCTAGATTTGAGGAGAATTTCCAATTCTACTAGAATGAATTAGTTAGTTCTAGTATCCTCGTTAATCAGCTAAATCAACCACGTGGGTAAATGAGTCAACCTTGTTACTAGACTGAGTTTTCCAATCTTGATTTTAGCTTCACCTTGTCTTAAATGAGTCAATGAAAGTTGAGATTTTGAATATTTGAATATTTGAAAATTAATCATCTCAATTATAGGAAAATGCATCTATTATTACTATTCTAAGTTGGCCAGCTCAAAATTTCAATTTAGTTAGCTATTTGAAAATTTACCTAGTTGAAGTAGAAAGCAATCAATTGAATTATGAAACTTAACCAAATTAACTCCAGTTAGCTAGCTAGAATAAAATCCAATAGATTGAAATTATGAGACTTTTGCCTTTAACTAAAAACTCATCCAATTTTGTTCCTGTTTGTTTATGAACTTCTACACAATTTTTGCACACAAGTAAACATGTTAGAAACATATAGTTTGAGATTTTGTTATCATCAAAACATGAAAACCTAGGGCAATAGGAGCTAATTTTGTTTTAAACACTGATAATGAGAAAATCATATATTTGTGGACATCTAGGATTTTTTCTTTCATCATAGGATCATATTACACCATTCTACTTAATCTATAAAATATGACAACTTTCCCATGGGGCCAATTCATCTTATTTCACAAGTGATCATAATTTTGATGCTATCATATAAGTACTTTTATTTGACTATAAACATGCAACAATCATGATTAAAGATGCTTTGGCTACTCCCAAGTTATTTTGGTACCTCTAATAAGTAATAATAGTATCCAACAAGTGGTTTGATTTAGTAAAAAAAATAGACTTCAATCTAATCATGTAGACAAATATGCACAATACAAAGCAAAAATATGCTTAAACACATGGGTTAGTTCTTAAAATAAAGATATGTAGATCTATTATAAAAGAGTACCTACATTATCTCCTACTTTCAAATTATTCTATGAGAGCAAAATCCAAAATTGTAGAAATAACCTTCTAAAATTGTTAGAATGGCTACTATGAAATAGGGTAATAGTATTGAAACTATAGAAATGCCCTTCTGAAAACCAAAATTTTTCGAAAAGGGTTCTCTAAAAGTTCTACAATAGATCTAAACTTACAATTAATCCTTTTATAAGTCTCTCTATTCTTGAAAAGTCTCTACAAAAAATTGTAACCATATGATGCTTTTACAAGGAAAAAAAAGAAGCATGGCCTAATAATCTTTTCGTTCCATCTCTTCCACTCTTTTAAACAAGATAAGAGTGATCTCTTTGATATACCTAAATATTTAAAATGTATATTATTTGTATAAGAAAAATCAAGTTTGATTAAAGACAATATCTTTCAACAAGAGCATTTCTCTAAAACTAATTGTAACTTATTTATATCATTGTAAACTCCAAAACATGAATAAAATACTTACATTTGGACATGGTCATGTTTGGTTTTGAAATTGAATCTCCAATCTTCATGTTTGGTGTTAAACTTGAATTTACATTCTTCATGTTTCATGTTTGGATAACAAATGCTTCTAGCCTTGTAGCAAATCCTTATGGAAGGGATGATAGAACCTTAAACTCTAGGTTCTTTGTAAGACTAGGACTTTTGTAAAGGCCTTTTGTCTTTTATTACACGCTCCCATCAAGCATGAGATATAAGTGTGGTGGATGACTTTGAGAATACAACTAGAGGTAAGATATTACAATACAACTAGGAAATATGATTTAGCAATGAGGTCACATTATGAGTTTGACTTTAAATTTTTTAATAAAACTATCATCTAGTAGACATTACAATAAATGTTGTATTTGCAAAAATCAATACATTGTATAATTAATCCTAATCCTCCATTTGCTAAGATCTTTTTATTTTGGCTTTTGACTATAAAACTATTCACTTTATATAATGTAATTTTAAGAAGAATGTAAAACCAAAGCTGTATAAGCAGTTCGACTAAAAGTGCTCCAACTTTTTTGCATGAAAGGTCCACCTTTAGATGATTTGCTCCATTCATTTGATCACCCCAACATTCGATGTCTATTAGTCTGAAAAGTAGACTAAATGAGCATAGGTTCTAGAAAGTTGAATCTTTTATCACATTTTCTAAGACTGGTTACTAATAAACACATGCTGACCAAGAAAGAGAGAGAGGGTGGAGCGACTTTAGTCTTTACAAAATGCATTAAATAGTGTAGTAAAATAGGAAGGAAAATTGAATAAATTTTGTTGTTGAAATTTGAAACTATTATATACTTATAGCTCAAACTAGTAAAATTACTTTCTTTGAATGTCTAAAGTATAGTATAATTGCTCCCTTAAGTTGGTGAATGTTAACCTAGAGTGTTTGCTTTATATATAGTATAGACATTCAAAACATGAGTAATTTAATAAATGACATTTTTATTCATGAAGATCCCTTTATTTTCATCTGCATTTTGTGTCCTTAATTTATAATTACATTGATTGCAGATTATCAACTCACTAAAAATAAGACAAGGCCCCCCATGCCTTTCCCATTATACAAGTGGAGGCCACTTGTTCATTTGGTCATTGAATTAGTTAACGTATTGTTGATAAATGAGTCTACATTTATTAATCTTTAGATGGAGTTAGAACTTTGGTGCATCCCTTATCTACAACACTTCAACCAAATAAATATTTCTAGATTATTGAAAAAATAAGCCCCACTTATACTATTGCATGCTCGGATTCTTCCCCAAGAGGAGAATATGAGCATCTTTCATACACCGGTGACATCTTTCATAAAATGAGTAAATTGTCAATTTTTACTTCGTCACATTCAGGGGACACTAGGAATCCTCTAGGTCTTCGATAATCCTATGTACCAAAAAAAGGTGGAGGTTTTTCCATATCCTTTGCATGTCCTTGCACTAGGTATTATATTCAAACTTTGATCACTTTAAGGTCACAATCACATGATAACAACCAATGATGAGGTAGTAGGAGAAAAGGAAAAAAGAAGCAAAAGAAGAAAGCAAACTAGTCAATAGAAATCAAATAAAATTAGACTTTCAAGAAATTATAAAAGTTAAAAGTTGACAATCCTTCACTAACTACTCTACTCAATTTGAAACTATGCTTCAAATTATAAATTAATCTCTTATCAAATTTTTAATAGTGGTTTTATAACCTATGAATGAAAGCAAATCAAAAGTATCAAATTGCGAGACCCTGGGCTACCACGAATTTAAAACTAGGTCAAAATGAGCAACTAATGAAATTATGTAGCTACTTTTTTTTAAGAAAAAACTATGAACCAGAAATTAAGAGTGAAATTTAAAACATTTAACATATGCTTTTTCTTCTCTCTTTTTTTTTTCTTTAGCAAAATAGGAGTATCTCAGCCCTATACAAGGCTTCTTGGATGAAGGTCTAAGAATGTCCAATCAAGACAAATGTAGTGTCAATAAGATGGCCTTGTCATTATCTACAACATTAATGGATTGGATATGACCTTGTCCATTGTTTGCTATACTAATGGATTGGATTGTGTGTACATGGCACAGGTCGGCCCCAAAAAATGCACTTCTTTCTTGAGCAAGAAAGTGCAAAGTTATGGAATGGGCTAACTCTCTCTCTCTCTCTCTCTCTCTCTCTCTCTCTCTCTCTCTCTCTCTCTCTCTCTCTCTCTCTCTCTCTCTCTCTCTCTCTCTCTCTCTCTCTCTCTCTCTCTCTCTCTCTCTCTCTACTTAGTTTTACTCTCTTCGCTTTTACTGTAATGGGTCAATGATTGGGAATGAGAAGGTTCCATAGAATTCATAATTGCGTACAAACAATCGAAGTAGTGGCTACGGGAAGTGGAGACACCACTGTGACAATCCCTGTCCACTCCACCTGCCAACCCATGTACTACTCAAGCAAGCTTAGTCTTGGTTATTATGGCTGTTAGCTTGCTTTAGACCTTTTCCTATAAGTTTGGCAATGAGGTAGGCCCAAAGGAAGTTAAGCACAATGCTCTATTCAAAGCCCCTATCATAGGACACCAATAAGAGGGAGTTTAGGAGGCAGCCCATTGTCATGGACTTTCATACCAATTTGTATTACAAACAGTAAGTCAATGGGGTCTACCAAATGGATCTATTCAAGTTCTATTGTGCTCTATGAGCTTACCCAAGAGATGTAAAGCTCTACAAAGTCATCCATCTGTGTTCAACATTGAGAAGAGCAAAAGCAGGCTAATGTTATCAAATTTGAAACCAACAAGCTAATCAACACCAAACTTACATAATTGATCATACTATGACATCCAATAATGGTAATCAACAAATTTCTTGCAAATTTAATTAGGTCAATTGAGTTTTTTTAATGATCTAATAAGTTAACATGGTCCCAAGCAGGACTGACCAATTTGATTTTCCTAGCCAACACATTATATAACTGTATAATAATAACTTGTCAAGAAAATTTCTAGTTCATACTCATTGATTTATGCTTCTTCCTCGAGTAAGCAAGTGCACTTCTCCTCATCATTTTTCAACTTGTTATCAAGTTTCTAATTAACTATTTGCTAGGTGGGCAAGCTATTAAATAAGCTTGATCAAATCAAGCAATCATACAAGGCTATCTTAGATTGGATTGCCAAACTCAAGTCCTATGGGCTGATTTGACCTGAATTAGGATTAGGCATAATGAACATGTATTTTCTCTAAAATTGGATATATAATGAAAAACAATCTTAGAATAATAGATATTCTTTATATATATATATAGGGTGGCCGATGCCCAATTTGTCCTTGAATAGTCATAAATAATTCAAAATTCTTAACATTTTTAAACTAAATAAAATTAACCAAAATTAGATTGAACAATTCACCAAGTCTTACCAGATGATTTGTCTTGAATTAGGATCAGGAATGAACATGTATTTTCTCTAAAATTGGATCCATAATGAAAAACAATCTTAGAGTAGTAGATATTCTTTTTTTACAACATAACCTATGCCCAATTTGTACATTAATTAGTCATTCAAAAATCTTACATTTTTACACTAAATATAAATTTACCAAAATTATGTTGAACAATTCACTAATTTCTCATATATTATTGTTAAACAATTACTTCACATTTCAATTATCTTTTTCTCTTCTTTTCTTATTTCAATCTTTTTCTCTAACACTATTAATGAAATTTTCTAGTTTGGATTAGGAGTTAATGTAGTTTTAGAATTAGTTCATTCAAGATTGAGATGCTTGAGTTTTAGATTTAAAATGACTAATTTGTGTATCCTTATTGCAAGACCAATCTTAACTACTAGACATGTAAGATAGAGATCTAGCCATAGAGATCAAGAGATTTATTGATGATTATGTAGATGGTGGAGATTCAACAAAGAGGATTTCAAAAGCAAAACAATTACACTTTCTATTTTCAAAAACTTTCTGAGTTGAACATTTTATAATATAAAAGTTTAATTATCTTGCTATTACTTTCCTAATTGGAGACTTTTGTAATTAGAAATTATCCTAAATGAGCAAGTTTTCTATTGTTTATCTCAACTATTTAGTTATTATCCTAAAGGAAAATACTTTCCTTTTTCAAATGGGAAAGTTCGAGCAAAATTAGACCAAGTAAAAAACATTCTAATTTGATATTGTTTTTTCACACAATTTAGAAAGCTTGTTTGTAGAATGTTTTTAGAAGAAAAAGGAAAGAGTTTGGAAGAGAAAAAAGAGGAAACACAGAGGAAAAGAGATGGGAATGCTTCTAGAGGAAGTAACTTCAAAAGACAAGTTTCTTTGCTAACTCATCTATATAAGTAAAAAATGCCCCACCTTAAAGGAGTTTGGATTCTTGTTACTCCTTAAATTAGGAAAGGGGTAGAAAGATGCCTTAAAGGAGGAGAAGGAGACCATGGAAAGTTTGTAATTGTTGCTCGTGCATCATCCATCATGGGCAACTAATCATGAACTTTAGGAATTGGAAGAAGCCAAATAATGAATGAAAATGTTTCTATTAATATTTATGATATTTTTAATAAGAAATTTTAATGCTTGAATGATTCCATGATGAGAGGTTCTTTTAAGAATGGTTTTAAGGATAGTGTTTCACATTGTTTTAAATACTTGTAGTTTAGATGAGACTTTCATGAAATAGGTTTTAAGTGTGAATGAATGCTTTCTTAGATTGGATGAGTCATTCATATAGTTTGTAGATGATTCATGTCAATCTATATAGGACATTCCACTAGGATATTCATTCTTTCTTTAGACGAATTTCTAGCTTGTATCTACGAACATTATAATTCGTACACAATTTCAAGTAATGAGAAATACATTAATATAATTTGATTGGTGGATCCCAAATTTCTAAACTACTCCCCACTATCTTAAATTTTATTTTAGCAATTGTTTGTTTTAATTTTAATCCTTAAAATCAGAACTTCTTTAGATTGGTAGAAAATCTACTCCTCTGAGATTCAACAACTCTTCATACTTGCGCAACAATAAATCTTGTATACTTGTGAGGGTAGAATTTGAGAAATATACATCAAATTTTTGGGCTTGTAGATTCCATATTCCTTACCTCTCTGAGAAAAGATAAAATAAGCCAAGCCAAGCTAAGCTACAAAGTTGCTACATGACAAAAACATTAAGGACAAGTCTATGAATCTACACCATAGTTAATGATAAAATGAGCACGTACCCTTAGCCTCCTCTCACACGCACACTCTTACGCTCTACATGGGGATGACCAGATCATCTATGATATTAGCTGCAATGTCATTCACCACCTCATCACTCCCCATCAATAGATGGAGGAAGCTTCTCGAAGAAAGGGTTTTTATTTTTTATTTTTGGACTTTTGACTAATTTTTCTTAGGAAAGAGAATGATAATGTGAGACAGGAGCCTAGGTGGTGAAGGAAGAAGTCATAGGGAGCTCTCCACCCAAGTGGAATCCACAAATCTTCTGTCCTCAATTTATACCCAAAATACCCTTGATGCTAGAATTTCCAAACTTTTCCAAATGGTAGATAAGAGGGTGTAGAATCCAAAAAGTGAATATAAAATTTTCATTATCCATGATTTTCATGTATTTTCTTTGCATTTACTAGCGGACTAGAGTTAGCCGCTGTTATCCACATCCAAAAACAAGATTTTCTATATTTAATGAGAAATTTGGGATTGTGAGGACTTGGAGATTGTTCCTTCAACTTTTTCGTTTTAATTCACTTTGTTTCTTTAGAAGGTTGCTGGGCATACTAGGTTGGGTAGCATGATAGCATAAAAGGATTAGAGCTGCCTAAGCCGTACTTTACTCTGGAAGACATGCTATGTAACTGAACCGGTGATAATCTGATGGCGCCAACTTTTGCCAAGTGCATATGTATATTATCTTTGTTATTTTCCTTTCATGAATATAAGGGGTGTGCAAGTGTATCCTATGCCCTATTTAGACCTCTCTCTCTCTCTCTCTCTCTCTCTCTCTCTCTCTCTCTCTCTCTCTCTCTCTCTCTCTCTCTCTCTCTCTCCATGCACTAACCATTATACGCCACTAGATTACTAAAGATCACTCCTAACACCATCAAGTCCTTTCCCATTTAGCAACCAACGCTAAGGATCATGAACCAGTAGAGTGCTTTGTCTTTTGTATCTTATCTTAGGACTACTGAGCTATTGCCACTTCTCTTTCTTTATTTACATTCTTGCAGTGCATCATTTTATGTCAAGATGTGGTTTGACGCTGCTATCATGCCCTACATCGTGTTCATCTCATTACATTTTTTCATTTCTTTAGGATAGACTGGTTAAGGACCCATGCTAAAGATCTTGCCAGCTGTTTCTCTTTCTTTCTTTCTTTTTGCTTTCTTTTTCTTTTATGGATCATTTTATCTCGGGGCTTCATTTGACTCTAATGTCTCGTATTGCATCATGTTCATGTTATTGCATTTTTTTAGTTTCTTTAGGGTGGCCTGGTTATGGACTCACGGCTTAACAATATGTCAGACCACCGAGCCACCCATTGTTGCTCTATCTTTATTTATATTCTTGTAATGCATCATTAACCATCTAAAGACATCGTTTGACGCTGCTGTCCTGCACCATATCATATCTATGTTATTTCATTTTCTCATTCTCTTTAAGGAGACTTGGTTAAGGACCCACGACTTAATCCCATCATTTCTCTTTCCTTATTTATATTCCTATAATGCATCTTTACCCATCTTAGGACATCTTTTGATGCTGATGTCCCGCACTGCATCATATCCATGTCATTGTATTTTTCCTCTCCTTTAGGAGACCTAGTTAAGGACCCGCTGCTTAACAGCCAACCAGAACACTAAGTTTCTCACCGTTTATATTTTCTTATAAAACACTTGAGTGGAGGCTTGGCCTCCTAATCCATTAATGGGATAAAATTGCTTTAGAGATATGTGACCATAGACCAGTGGAGTTGCAATCCACAAATTGAAAATTAACTTAATCACTAATTTTGACCACTAACCTACTAACTTGGGAGCCTCTTGTGCCCAACCTAGCATCTCAGCCTAAGCAAAAGACATGGGTGGTAACTCCAAACCCTATTTTTGGAGGAATAATCGAATCACTAAAAGCAATAGCCTGGATAGGCCGCTTGCCGACACCAATGTTGACATTCATTGCCATCTATGATCAAACCTTAACGTAATATTTAAACTTCAATAAAGTAACACACGATAAATTAACAACTCCGCTGAAATTATACAACATGTCCTAAGCCTCCTTTGGCGGGCATGATAAACTGATAACCTCAGTAAAGTTACAAGAAAACTACATTTTTAGAATTTAATTAGACACCCACCATTGATTGCATAAACTAGTATTTCAGGTAGCAGGGAAAAACTATGAGCATGCCATTAAAACAACGCAAATTATACGTGTTGATAATCTTTAGATGGAGTGGAAGCATGGAGCATCCCTCGTCTACAGCACTTCAATCCAGATAAACGCTTTAGATCATTGAAGAAATAGGTCTCACTTGTACTCCTGCATGCTCAGATTCTCCTATAGGCAAAGAGTATGCACTTTCATATAATGGCGACATCTATCATAAAATGACCAAATTGTCAATTTTCTCTTCTTATGTTGGGAGACAGTTGGAATCTTCTACTTCTTCGAAGACTCTACATATCAAAAATGGTGGAGAGTCAAATCCGTATCTTTCCTCAGGTCCCTCTATTAGGCATCGAGCTACAGTAAGGTCACAATCACGTGAAAAGAACCAGCTAGTAGGAGAAAAGGAAAGATCAGCAAACAAAAAAATGCCAACTAGCCAATGGAAATCAAATGAAATTAGATTGTGAAGTCAGTTATACAAGATAGAAGTTGACAATCCATAACTAGCTATTTTACTCTGTTTGAAACCATGCATCAAATTATAAATTCATCTTTTATTAATGTTGTTTCAAAGTGGTTTTGTAACCTAGTCATGAAAGTAAATCAATACTACCAAATTGCAGGATCCTTGGCTAGTCAATGCATTGATTGGAAATGAGAAAGTTTCCCGGAATTCCTAATTGCTTAAAGCAGTGGCTGCGGGAAGTGGAGGCACTACTTCGACGGTCGCTGTTCGCTCCACCTGCTAGCTATTTTCAGAACAGACCGCAGCTACTGGAGCCAAGCTTAGTCCTTGCCAATAGGACTTAGTTTGCTTCCAACCATGCCTATGAGTTTTGGCAGTGAGGTAGGTCCGAAGGAAGAGAAGCAAGTGCACAATTCTCATGTCAAAGCTCCCATCACGGAACGCCAACAAATGGGAAATTGGATGCACCCGTGCTACCAATTTGCAACACGGAACGCCAACAAATGGGAAATTGGATGCACCCGTGCTACCAATTTGCAAAACAAACGCTGACTCAGTAAGGTCTACCACGAGAATCCCTATGGGCTTACCCAATAGTTGTTCGCTATGGGTTTACCCAAGAGAAGTAGAACTGCACACAGTCGTCCATCCGTCTTCCACATTGAGAAGATGGAAAGCAAACCGTTATACTATGACATCCAGCTATGGTTACCCATAAATCTGGCAAATTTAATCAGGTCAATTGAGTTTTTAACTATTTGATCTACTAAAATGGCTCCCAAGTAGGGCTTCCTCATTCGATTTGCCTGGCTATCTAGTAACTTGTCAGAAGAAAAAACTGCCGGTGGCACTCATTCATTTATACTTCTCCCTTAGGTTCGCCTTATCATTTTTCAAATTGTTATCAAGTTTCTGATTCAACTATTTTCCGGCTGAGCAAGCTATTAACTTGATCAAATCAAGGAATCACCCAAGAGTGTCCCAGATTCATGTTGAGGGTGCTCAACTCTGATACCACTGTTGAGAATAGACCTGGAATCTGTTCAGATCTGAGGGCCGGATCTGAGAAGATGATGAAAACACAAACTCACACAACAAGATAAATCAGATATTTTACGTGGTTCAGCCTAGATCTGGCCTACGTTTACTGGAAAAAGAGAAAATAATCACTAAATGAAGCAGATTACAATGGAGGAGGAGGAGGATTATAACTAGATCCTCACTCGACTCTACCCTCTCCCTCTGTTTCTCTCTTCAGATATTTTGATTCCTTACACTCACCACACAGCAGCAAATTGGATCTCCCCTATGTATAGGGTTCGGATGATCCAATCTATCAAGATTTGCGGTGCCGCAATCTTGACGGATCTGAAAATCTGCTATCAGATTTAGACTATTTAGATCTGGTCAGTGCCGATTTCAACTTTTCTAGCATCGACCTGGAAGTTTCCGATGCGGCTGTTGTTTTCTCCTTTTGCAGATAATTGTTCATGCATATCCATCAAACAGATCAACTGTTACATAATTAACTTCACGTGAGTGTGAACCCAACAATCCAATCAAGCCTAATATGGGGTCAACGATGCAACCTCGAGCCCTCTGGGCTGATTAGACGTGAATCGGGGTCAGGCATAATGAACAAATATGTTTTTCCAGAATTAGATCCATAACTACAGACAATTTCTGAGTAATAGATATTCTTTTAAGAGACATAGCCGATGGCCCAGTTTGTACGGGAATTAGTCACAAATAATTCAAAATTCTTAATGTTTTCACACTAAATACAAATTAGCTTGAAGAATTCCCCAAATTCTCATGAATTATTGTAAAACTTTGCTTCATATGCCAATTCTCTCTCTCCTTTTCTCTTACAATCTTTTTCTCCAGATCTGCCCGAGTGTTTTCTGAATCTTTTCAAACATTTACCTTGCTGATTTACTCACTACGATCAAACTTAATGTGACCAAACTTCAATAAAGTAATACTCGATATATTAATACATCGTCTAAAGTTAATACAACGTCTTGTCACTCCTTAGGTGCACATGATAAACTAGTAACCTCAATAATAAGAAAAATACATTTTTAGAATTTCAATAAGACACCCCACCACTGATTACATAAACTAATATTTCAGATAGCAAGGGGAAAAGTATGAGCATGCCATTAAAACAAGGGAATTCATAGTCTGATGAAGTTGAACCTTGTTAGAATCCCCCAAATTATAGGTGGCATATCATAACTCATTGAAGTCTTTCGATAAATATGCCTGGTTAAATTAGTAGGAAATCATGGTTCTAATGTTATCAATTTATGGAGGCTTCACTGTATTGAAGGGACCCGCCGGACCAATCAATGCTAGCAGACCAAATATTCTGGCAGAATAGCATTAGACAACGAAGAAGTTCTAGAATCGGATCCAAGGGTAGACAGATAATGTAGGACCCAGCTATAAGCAAACCGTGCAATGCAGATGCAGGACGCACAGGCTGGTGTGTACCAATTACGCATATTAGCTCATCATATCTAGGACCCACTTAGGAAAAATAATATCCTCGTATTGTGGACATGTTTGTGAAGCGTGCTCTTTGATATTGGAACTAGTATTTAGGAGAGAAGTCGCTACATGGAGAGCCAAGTGGAATGATGATATGCTCCTTCACACATGCTGCCAAAAGGAGGAAAATTCAACATCATCATAAACCAAAGAAACAGCCAGGGATTCGTATGATTTGGTGCTTTTATGACACAGCAGAGATTGTATGCCATTCTGGCCGTGTACACTTTTGCATGCCACCTTGGGTCCACACTAAACATGTAAAAAAGAAGGCCATCATGTATCCATACATGTGGCCTGCCTGCCTTTGATACACGACAAGAAAAGAAAGAGAAAAGCCAAAGTTGGCCGAAAGCAATAAGGGGAGAAACGATCGCGAGCAAGAGGAGTCAAGTCGGTTTAACACCGAGTAAACATGGATAAATCTGTTTAAACATTGGACCAATATTTTAAAGCCCAAGTGGTTAAGAAAGCATAAGTTAGAAGGTCCCACTATCACTAGGCACAAATAAATGTTAGACAAGCAGAGTTTAACTGCAGTCCGGGTTTTGGTGGTCACAGAGAGAGAGGAAAAGGAAAGCAAATTCGGACAGAAAGCCTGTGCATTTCTCTCTTCTCTATCATCCACATCTTGAAAAGTAGTGGTCATACACATGGAAACCAACTTCACTAGTGAATAATAATCTCTCATCATTAAACACAACCTTGGCTTTTTGTCATTAGCCACGATAGTCAACAACCCATGCCCACCTTTCCTTTTTATTTTTCTTCTATTTGGACAAAATATCATCATCATTTAATAAGATTATATTTATACTTGGATTTTACCCATGATTCTACCGTTTATTTGTGCTGGGCCCTACGGGATTAAAATCACTAAGGCTATTTCCTATGATGATCACCACTAATTTTCTTCTTATTGTATTTTTTACGAAAGTGATGTGGGCTTTTATTAAGAAATTATAAGCATCAATTAGATAGCCCATTCCCGTGTTTCTATCACGTAAATTAGTTCATGAGCTTTCTTAAGATTAAAAATATATTGTATTGATACCACAATGAAATGAGATACTTGACCTACGTATTAATCCTAAATTAATGATCGATCAGTGATATAGGAAATGTCTCGAAAGAAAATGTAACAAGAGATATCGGTGATAGTAACCCAACTAATGATGCAGTTATCGATATTATGCATGCTATCGCGAAAAGTTGCTAAATAAGCATTCAAGTTAATACTTATTGAGTTAGTTTTTTAGTGGTTATTTTTATTTTTTTATTGGGTACTAGATTTCTTTGTGCATAAGATTTGTTATCAGAAGTTCTATATAAGGATATAAACATCATAAAGAGAAATGAATAAGAAAAAGATTTATTTAGCTCCATCATAAAGTGATATTTTTCTTCTTTTATTACTTTTGTAGATTTCAGTTCATAACAACTGATATCGAAGCATCTAATCTCGAGAGATTTTCAATAATTTTTGGGTGCTTTTTAGTGTCTTTCCAGCACTTTTGCATTTATTTTGAAGTTCCATAGTTTCTTCTAGAGTTTTCATACTTCTTTTGGTAGCTTTTGTAGCTTTTTCAGCAATCATCTTCAAACAACCATATTTCACCCATATAGTATCGATCACTATAATCTTAGTATAGTTGAAAATCTTAATGAAATCTACTACATCAAAAGTCAATCATGGCTCAAATATATGATTATTTGTTAAAACATTAAAAGAATTTTCAAAATCCATGCTAATAGAAAGCTAATAACAAGATAGAACCATTATTAATGCTACAATTAGAGAAATCAACGTTAAGAATGATCAAAGAGACCTTTGAGAATTCTTTGAACATGATTTTAAGATCAAAGAGATCTTCAAATCTTTTGAACAAAAAGGTTGTTATTCTTTGTATTTTAAGAGACTGAGAATACAAGTATAGATCAACATGTTCATTGATACAATTCAATATAGCAAAAAGTAGTAGATTTAGTAAGTTGTTGATTTCTAAGTATGGAGATTTGAAGTCTATCCTACTAAAGTCACCATATTAGAAAAAGTTAAATCAAGTTCTAGAATAAGAATACCTTATGTTCATTCCACCAAAGATGTTGTTAGATCGAAACCTTGAGGGCAAGGTTCATTTCAAGGGAGTGGAATGATAGGAACTAATTAGGAATTTATTTATCTATACAATGTTATTAAGAGAAGTTCTTAAATAGGAGTTCTAGTCTTTTCATTTAAGTTATTACTTACTAAGATAAGATCATTTAAAACTGTTTATATGTTAGAAGTCAAAGGCTTTTTAGCAAGGTTAAGTTTTTTAGATAAGTTCTATCAATAAACTATCTTACTAGTTGTTAGATTTGTTTAGTTGTAAGTATTTAGACTATATGATGTAACTCTGTATTCAAGCTACGGTGAAAAGATTTATTTGGCTTCCAATAAGTTAGGAGATTTGGGTTTTTATCTTATTGAATCTTAAATAGGAGGTCTAATCCCCTTGAAGTGATCAACTTCTTTCTCTTTCTTATTTTATTTTAGTTTTTCGATTTGTGTTCATTATACCAATCCAATCCATCAAGAGCCCTGATCTAAATAGATTGGACATATTATATCAATTTTTTAAACAAATAAAAAAAGGCCCGTAATATGTATCTTATCCATTATAGGAACTAATTAAAGATTTATTTACCTATAAGGTGTTATAATGAGAAGTTATTATATATGATTTCAAGCCTTTTCATTCAAGTTACTACTAAGATAAGTAATTTAGAAATGTTTCTATATCAGGACTCCAAGGCTATTTGGCAAGGTTAAGTTTCTAAGATAAGTTAAACTAAGAAATTCCCGACTAGTTAGATTGTTGTAGTTGCAAGGCTTGAGAGTCTATTATATTATGCAACTCTTTTATTCAAGGTGAATTAGGAGATCCCAAGTTCTTCTCAAATTCAACTTGAAATAAAGGGTTTGATCTCCTCGAAGTGATCAAACTTGTTCTCTTTCTTCTTTTTTTTTTTTTTTTAGATATGGGTTCACAACATTTGGCATTAAATCAGCCATCATTTCAAATGTTTGAAGGGCTTGAATCATGGAAAGGGCAGCCTGTAGAAAGGGCTATATGGTACCAAAGTGAAAGCTACCACAAAAAGAAGAGAAGGTAGTCTAGTTCGAAGTATGAGCCCTCCAAAGTGGATGACCTTGGAGAATAGCTATGGAAATATGATTGGCATATTATGATCCTAAGCGAGGCCAACTTATGCTATGTGACACAAGGGACCAACTAGTAGTGTGGGAAATTGGTTTAAGAAATAGGCTTGATGCATTCCATTAGTATTAGGGATTTTGTCGTGTTTGTTAAATTGATCACATTTAGTATTAGAGCATCTAATCGAAGGATGTTTTCCATAAATTTTTGGTTAGTTTCAATGTTTTTCAATAATGTTTCCACTTATTCTAATGATTTTACAGTTAAAAGTTAATTTTGGCTATTTCTTGTACTCTTTTAGTAGTGTTCCAGTTTAACTTGATAGTTTTCCAATTTGTTTTGGAAATTATATAGCCTTTTCAATTTCCAATTTCTTTTAGAAATTATATAGCTTTTTCAAAAGTTATATTTAAATAACTATATGTCATATGTAAAATATCAAATCGCTATAATCTTGGTACCTTTCAAAAGAACTTAGTGAGATTTGTGATATTAAAGGTCAATTGTAGGTCCAATATATGATTATTTATTACAAAATGGAAGCAGCTATTGAATCTATGAAAAGGGATGCTAAAGTATCGTCAGAAATACTCAAATCAAGGATTGCTATATTGAAGGACTTCTCAAAGTCCATGGTAGTATAAGATAATGATACATAGGACCATTACAAACACCAATTTCAGAGCAACTCACAGAGGAGATGCCATCGCTGATGCCAATCTTAGAGCAATCAATGTAAGGAGATATGCCTCTAATGGGCGTTGGATTTTTTATGAGGATTGTGCATATTCTACTCTAAGAAAGGTCCAGATGTTGACTATCAACTATGTATTATAATATTTTTATGATCTAGTGTCTCATCTCCAATTATGGATCCATCTTTAGGAAAGACTCATGAAATAGCTAACAATAAAAATTTCATCATCGACGACAGCTTTAAATCACCATGTGAGATCTAAGCAATACATGCCTAACTCAAAAGATGTGAAGCTAAACCTTGAGGATGAGTTCAATTATTCAATGGAGGTGGAATGTTAGAAAACCACCTATGTATGTAATTATCAAAATGCTATTAGAAGTTGCTAAATAGGACCTCAAGTCTTTGCTTTCAAGGTATTATTTATTAAAGGAGTTTTTTATTGGACATCAGATTTCTTTGTGCTTAAGATTTGTTATCAAAAGTTCTATATATGGATATATGGATCAAAAAGAGAAAGGAATAAGAAAAAAATTATTTAGCTCTATTATGAGTTAGAAGATCTGACTTCTTTTCAAATTAAACTTGAAATAAAGGTGCAATCCCCGAAAGTGATCATCTTTTTCCTCTTTTTCTTTTATTTTCCTTTTTATATTTAGGTTCACGGCAAATGGGGACTGGCCTTGAGGCCGTTTAGATTTTTCAATGATTTGATACACTAGGTGATGTGATGGGAATGACCTAGTCATTGTATCTCACCACCATCATATAATGCATCTCATAGAACACCAAAAGTTATAGCTATTGCTTGTACCCCTTCATTATGGACGGTCCTATCAATGGCTAACAGCTAGAAAATCATATTCACTTACATCTGCACAACCACTTCAGTTACTCTACAATTTTAGCCAATGGTAAGTATTCGACTTGCCAACATGATCATGCAATATCATCCATAAAAAAGCTAGTACGTCGATTGGATGAAATGGAACTTTTAATCCGAGACACCCAAGACGCAGATCGTCGACTGTATATTGATCAAAAGATCCAGATGCATATGGCCACCACTGATTGGATGGTAGAGACCCTTTACATGTACAAGTTTCCAGTACATTTTTCATAGATGGGAATAAGATCATTTATTTGCAACCATTTCAATCATTCTGGCATGGTATTGTTAGAACAAATTCTATGTGATTTCTCAATAAAGAAGCCCGTCGATATCAGAAACAAGTGTGGGAGTATTCCCTCATGAACTAGTTAAGATCTACACATAAATGCAGCGTACGTATAGAACCAAATCACGTTGTTTGACTTTCTTGCTTAAGATGTAAAGCACTAACAAAACCATAAGACGGTTTTTTGACATATGAAGGCAGCAATCGGTTATGGGACGGTTACGAGTGTGTACCGTTTTGGAATGCTTAGTGACTTTCGGTGTGACTCCGTACAATGAGTGACTATTCCCTTTCCACTAATGAGTTGATTATTGAGTAATCACATTAATGCTTAAGGACGGTTAACTTGAGAAATACTGGAAAATGAAACATTTACTAAAATTGCTTAACATATGCAGCATCTGCTAGGAGTATTATTGATGATCATTGCTTGAAAGATGTACTAATTGGCAAATCTGAACCGTGTAAAAGTTGGTCCATTCTAATGCAGACTACTACAGTTCAGATTGTCTTTTAATGAGGAGAAATGCTATCTTGACTGAGTTCTAAGACTGACTTTGGAACCATGTATTTGAATGATCCGGCCCAATAAAAAATCGTGCCCATTAGACGCTTATAGCTCTAGCTTTTTCCTATGAAAAATCTAATTGTTATAGTTTAAACACCAAAAATGCATAGTTAAAATCATCCACTGGACATGAATTTTGGTGTTTAGTCTATCTAAGGAGGCCAAATGAAATCAATAGGTCAGATCATTTAAACATGGGGCTTAGCTAGATGGTGTTTCAAAGTCAGTCCTAGAAGTCAGAACGGATAGCATTTCTCTTTAATAAAAGAAGATTAGGATAGTTCTCTTACTTTAAGTTGATCATTAGATTGCTGCCACACTCCCTCCCACAATCCTTTCTTCGCATATTAAATCAGAGTTTCTTGTGATTTTACAAATAGTATGGCTTATGATTGGTTTCCAATATATGTTGCCGCGTGGTTGAAATCTTGAATATTAGTGTCAAGCTAGCCTTTCATCAGTAATTGGAGCAAAAGTTGGGGGACTAGATGATATCTTCCTAATATCTGAGGAATATATGTTGAAAATATGTAATAACATGCAACATTTGCACTATAATGAATTCATTGAACTCAACTTAGAGGCACATGTCAAAATGTACTTCTTGAAGATAGTGGAAGCCTTTGAATACAAGATATTCTTGGCAGCTTTATCTTTGGGATTCAACCTAACCAAATTTAATTTGATGCTTAAACTGATCTTCACTCTCAAATTTGGGTCATAAATCAGCTTGAGTAATGGATGCCTTAAGTAATCAAAAATCATATACGAGAAAGATCTGAAAGTGCACGAGTGTGTGTTTGCCATTCCAAAATAAAGAGCTTAAGGAACTTGAAGAACTCCGGAAGATCTCAAAGAACCTAAATTGAACAAACAAAGAAGAGTCAAAGAGTTCAAAGAAAAAACAAAAAAAAAACAAAAAAAAAACAAAGAAAACACATTTTGTTCTCCAAAATTTCCAGTGGAGCACCCTTCAAAACCACGAAAACCTTGAAAGTATATGGTCCTATAAGCAAAATAGCCTCCTACCTCACCAAATGACTGACATATACATTATTATACCCACACACACACACAAGCACCCCACAAAAGCATGCACACATGAGCCTATTTACTAAGCTAGTGATTGGTGACCCTTATTTCTATAAGTTATTACTCGATAATTGTTGTCTCGTATTTGTTTCTGAAAATAAGAGTGTTGTTTGGTAAAAGCTGTTTATAATATCTACTTATTGATATTCAAACATATACTGCATATTATAAAACATATTTACCTAGTTTCTCTTATATTGCTTGATACATAAACATATTAAAAAGTATTTAGGCAAACTTAATTTTCGTAGAATATGGTTAGCATTCATTTTGAGTACTATAACTAAGAGAAATGATATAAGTATCCATTGAAGTAGTAGTTGTATGATGGGCCCTAACTTTTTTTTTATTATCAAACCTATCCATCTAATTTCTCTAACTTTGGATGACTACTTCTCCAAAAACAATAAGGATTGGATGAGTTTGCGATATTAAAAAATTGTACTTTTGATCACACAACTTGGAAGATAGGAAACATTGTTTGAAGAACAATCCATAATCAACAAGCAAAAAGCATAGTTCTTAGAAATTTAAATCATCTAATCATCCTTGATGTGTAGGATACATGTTATTCGAAGCTAGAGAAATCTAATGGATGGATTTGATCAACTATATTAGGTCTTACTTATGGATAACATCATTATAAAACCCACCAATGTGAATTAACGACTTGAATGGAGATTAAGTTGCAAACATTTCTTTTGATTTTCCCTTAATTAATTGAGTGACAACCAATCATTCAATTAGAATCACTCAATTAGAGTGACATTTAGGCTTCATTATCTCCCTAGTCGAGCCATCTAAAATGAAGGGCCAGATCAAGCTAACATTGGTTTAGTTGGGCCTTCTCATGATATGTAGTAACTAATAACTTAAAGAATTAAATTACTTATTAAGTGGGCCTCACACACACTCTCACTCTCTCTCTCTCTCTCTCCCCCCCCCATTGAAAATATGCACCCTAGGCCCACTGCTTATGTTTTTTCAATGATCCATTCCATGTAGGGTCATGGCCCCATGTATTAATTTTTTCTTTTTAATGATCCATTCCATTCATTGAATTCACCATCTTCTAAAATGGAAAGGCATGAAAAACCTCATCTAATGAGTACCCTAATGTTAATTGTTTTACCGCATGGGCATGGGCTATTGTAGTATAGCTAATGCAAGTACATTTTGATCCCATGAGGACTTGATTTAAAAAGATGGAGTTTAATAAAATTTAATTGACCAAAAATTTAAAAAAACAAAAATTAAGTAACAATGAATTCAAAATTCAAATATATTTAACCAATAAAAATTACATAAATCTAAGTTCAAAAAGACAAGAAATTAACTAAAAAACAAATAAAGTTCAATTCCCTAGCTTGATTATTACAAATTACTTCAAATTTGATATCATCTACATGGATTGGCCTTCATCAATCTCTCACTGATTAAGGATCCAATGGTTGGATTAAGTAGATTCCCTAAAATTTTGATGATATGGATTAAAGAAGAATTTTGGGTTTTGGACGACTTAGATCATATTTGGATTTCGGATTGAAGATCATAATAGTTAAATCAACTAGTAATTGTCCTAAGAACAAGATCTAGGTAAAGGAATCATATTTAGTAAAGCTAGGCCATTGATTTGGTTAAGCTTAAATAAAATAGGTTTGGATAACACAGTTCTTGGCTTAATTTGAGAATAGTACAGAACTTGAGATAGTAGAATCTGGATAAAATAAAATTGGAATAAAGTGAAAAAGGCTGAAAAAGGAATTTTAATTATTGTCTAAAGGGCCAATTTGGAATGCTTTAGATTTCTGGTTTTAAACGAAAAAATAGAGGAATACCCAACAAAGAAGATGGCAATAGAGTGAGCAAGAGATGAGGTGGGAAGAAGAGGAGGAGGAGAAAAAGAAGGAAAACTTGACTTGGGTTTTCTCTCACAGAAAAGGGGAAGGTGCTAGGGAGAGAGAGAGAGAGAGAGAGAGAGAGAGAGATTGTGTGTGTTGATGGGGCGGTGACAGAGAGAGCCATAGTTACTGGGCTGCATTGATGGAGTGCCAGCTGAAGGAGGGAGATGAGAGAGAGATGGGGGTGGGTCGGCTGCTTGCCTTGGGGTTTGTAGTTCTATGGGGATGAGGGAGAGAAGCAGAGAGGGAGAATTCAAAGCAAGTGGGTGACTGGCTAAGGCAGGATGACGCTTCTACAGGTTGGGGTTATGATAGTGGTAGGTACAGGAAAAGAGAGGGAGAGAGCAAAATCTAAGAAGAGAGAGAGAGAGAGGGGGGGGGGGCACACGAAAGAGACAGAGATGGGAAAGAAGCTGTTTCGGGTTGCGGTGTATGTTGGGTAGATAGCGGAAACGAGGGAGTGAGAGATAGGAAGAATGAGAAAGTGAGGGATGATGGTGTGGTTGGTGGGTGGGTGGAAGAAGACGAGTCGAGAGGGAGAGAAGAAGAGTTGGTATGGTGATGTCGGCTGAGGAGAGAGTAAGGGGAAAGAGACGGAGTGTGAGAGAGAAGGAGATGAAAAAGTGGGGATGTGATGCAGTGGAGAGAGAGAGATGGGAAAGAAGCTGTTTCAGGTTGCGATGTATGTTGGGTAGATAGCGGGAGCGAGAGAGAGGAAGAACGAGAAAGTGAGGGATGATGGTGTGGTTGGTGGGTGGAAGAAGACGAGTCGAGAGGGAGAGAAGAAGAGTTGGTATGGTGACGTCGGCTGAGGAGAGAGTAAGGGGAAAAAGAGGGAGTGTGAGAGAGAAGGAGATGAAAAAGTGGGGATGTGAAGCAGTGGAGAGAGAGAGAGAGAGAGAGAGAGAGAGAGAGAGAGAGAGAGAGAGAGAGAGAGAGAGAGAGAGAGAGAGAGAGAGAGAGAGAGAGAGAGAGAGAGAGAGAGAGATGGGAAAGAAGCTGTTTCGGGTTGCGGTGTATGTTGGGTAGATAGCGGAAACGAGGGAGTGAGAGATAGGAAGAATGAGAAAGTGAGGGATGATGGTGTGGTTGGTGGGTGGGTGGAAGAAGACGAGTCGAGAGGGAGAGAAGAAGAGTTGGTATGGTGATGTCGGCTGAGGAGAGAGTAAGGGGAAAGAGACGGAGTGTGAGAGAGAAGGAGATGAAAAAGTGGGGATGTGATGCAGTGGAGAGAGAGAGATGGGAAAGAAGCTGTTTCAGGTTGCGATGTATGTTGGGTAGATAGCGGGAGCGAGAGAGCGAGAGAGAGGAAGAACGAGAAAGTGAGGGATGATGGTGTGGTTGGTGGGTGGAAGAAGACGAGTCGAGAGGGAGAGAAGAAGAGTTGGTATGGTGACGTCGGCTGAGGAGAGAGTAAGGGGAAAAAGAGGGAGTGTGAGAGAGAAGGAGATGAAAAAGTGGGGATGTGATGCAGTGGAGAGAGAGAGAGAGAGAGAGAGAGAGAGAGAGAGAGAGAGAGAGAGAGAGAGAGAGAGAGAGAGAGAGAGAGAGAGAGAGAGAGAGAGAGAGAGAGAGAGAGAGAGAGAGAGATCCACCCACCTCATGCATCCTATCTCCTCTTCTTTCTTTTTTTTGTTGCCTTTTCTTTAGATAGATTCTCCAGAAGAGTTTTATTTTGATTCCAACCCCATTTCTTCTCCCTTATCCAAATTTTGTACTTTGTTATCTAATTGTCTTCATTTTCTTATTTTTTCCAAGTAGTTTCCTCCTTCATCTAGTCCATTTACTTTTATCTCGACCATTCAATTTTCCAAATCGATTGATTTGCAAAACATCAGACTAAACTAGAATCATCTAAACCATACATTATACATTTGATTAACTTTTATGATCATCTGACCATTAAATTTACAAATCAACAATTAGATGGTCAATTAGAGATAAAATAGAAAATTTTAAGTAAAATTTCAAAATTGATTGATGAGATGAGTTAAATAGATGCTAGATTATGGGTATTTTGGCTGAAATTGAACACTTAATACACCCTCAACCAGCATTTTGTAATCCCGACCAAAATATCCAAAAAACCAATATCAAAATTTCAAAAATTATTTTCAAATCAACTCTCACTTTTTCTTACAAAATTATCTTCAATAAATCTATTAACTTTACCATATTAATCAAATTGAATGAAAATTCAAAATCCTACTCATATGTTAAATACATTCCACTTTAGCTCAGATCTCAAAGTGTGTATGCGTGTAGTTTACATATACAATAATCCTTATTTCTAAGGAGAATTTTAACTTTTGAACTACATTTGATATATGTTTTAACCTCAATCATCACTAATGATATACACACAAAAATAGAATCTCTTAGATAAAGGGTTAAAATCATATCTCTCTTTTAAATATGTGAGTAGAGTTACTAAAAGTAAATTTATCTCACATATACTCATAAAGGAACTTGAGTTACTAAGGAATTTAATTTTGATCCCTTTAGAAATGATAAGATGCCATTACCTTTGAACTTTTAGACATATTATTATTTAAATCTTATCTTTTCATATCCTTATCAAAGATTATATTCATCCTAAAATCAATAGATCTTCATCTAAGATGAAACACAGGCTTAAGATAGGGTTATGAAAAGAAAGGGCATAAAGGATATTCAAAATTTCTTCAAAAATAAGTAGAGGTCTTCTACTAAAGTTGATAATTCTTTCTTTACTTATACTAAAGTGAATATTTCTTTTTTCACTTTTTTGCATTCTTTAAATATTTTTCGACACTTTTTCTTTCTTTTTGACACTTTTGAATATCTTTGAAGAACATTTCTTTTCTTGATTTTTACTTTTCTACTTTCATTGTAACTAAAATGTATATCTTCATTCATCTCTAACCTATTTTGGGTAAAGGTAATTTTGGTAATAAAAGAAAAGGCTTATATAAAAGGCTCAATTTGGCTAACTAGTGGTAAAAATACTCTTTTGGGTAGGCTTTATATCTCAACATTAATAACAAGGATGACCTAAATCATTTTCTAGGTTTCCTATAATCTATTAAGTTCAATAAACTCTTAGAATTTTAAAGGTAATACTCTAATAATTCATGTAATTAGCCAAATTTAAAAATTGGTGTGATCAAATTTTAGTTTAAGCACGATGAAGAAAAATTTGGAACATTCACAACCTCTCAAAAAGAATGAATGGCTCTAAAACTCACATAGGTTATAGGTCTCTACTGAATTTCTTCATAATCTCTACGTTATAACTACTTATTAATTTAGACTATATATATGCAACTGTGTGTAAAAATGTGATATGAGACTTAGCTATTATGGAATACTTTAGAAAATGAGTAAAATAATGAATTAATTATGTTCAATTGAATTAATAAGCCAAAGTTATCTAGACTATACTTTAGAAAATTCAATTCTCATCATAATGTAGAATTGACCTAAAACCTAAAAATTTCAAGAAATTTTTTTTTTCAAATTTTTTTTTAAAAATTAAGAAAATCAGCTAAAGAAAACTAAAAAAATCTAGAATTTGCTAGAATTCTACACCCCAAACCTGAAAGAAACATTGTCCTTGATGGTTAAAAAGAAGGATGATGATAATGCATTGAGAAATGAAGAAATGGGGGATGTAGAAAAGGAAAGTTTTGAAAAACTATGGTACATTATTATAGATGAAAGTTTTACAAAGTTTGAAACTTCCCTAGGTTGCATATAAAATGAGCCGGACAAGCCTCTGAAAAGGAAAGGTGAGTGAATTTATCTTGCAATTTTGAATTTTATCATAGGACAAGTAAATATATCTCCAGACTGGTTCTCATAATTGGAGATAATTGTGAGAGCTTGATGCAGCTTTTGTGAAAATGGAGCAAGGATGTCACATGGCTTAGTGGGTGGGACATTTCCCTAATCCTCTAGTGCAATTTCTAAATGGTTATTCCCAGAATAACCATCTATAAAATAATTGTACAGATGTCCTACAACCCTTTCTAACATCTAATCAACAAAGGGTAAAGGACAATGGTCCTTCATAGTGACAGCATTCAATTTTCTATAGCCAATGCACATACCCCAATAACTGGTAACCCTAGTGGAGATTAATTCATTGTTGGCATTAGTGATCATTGTAACTCCAGAATTCTTTAGAACTACCTGAGTTGGACTTACCTATTTGCTATTACTTATGGGATAGATGATTCCCACATTAAGCAATTTAAGGACTTATACTCCAACCACATCTTTCATATTAGAATTTAACCTTCTTTGCAGTTGACGACATAGTTTAGCATATCCTCTAAGTAGATTTTATGGGTGCATATTAAAGGGCTAATACATTTAATGTCCACTAAGGTCAATCCTATTGCAATTTTATGTTCCCTAAGGGTTTTGATCAATTGTTTCTCTTTAGATTTTTCTAACTAAGAGGCAATTATAATAGGAAAAGTTTCTCCATCTCTAAATAGGTATATTTGAGTTCAAAAGGTAGAGGCTTCAAATTTAGCTTAGGATGTTCAACTAAGGATGGAATGGTAGTGGACTCCCTCAATGGAAGTTCCTCAAAATGAGGTTTTCATCTTTCAGTGTCCATAAGGGGCACAAAATCAAAGAGAGCATTAGCTTCCTCTATTAATATGTCCTTGTTAAATTCATTGAAGTGGGCCAAATAGCCCTCAAGTGGGTATGATAATAAAGATATTATGAAATGATCTTGCACGACTAAATTTATCATATTGACATAGTGCAAGTCATCTGAGCTTCTCCTTCTTGCTTACAAATATCAAAGATGTTAAATTCTAGTGTCATGTAGCCAAATGAAACCTTTATGACACTATTTCTGTAGTTTATTAAGGCATTGGACGTAGCCAAAATTGGACGTCCAAGGATAACATGAATTTCTTGTTACTCATTCAACACTAGTTGTGTCCAAACTAAGAAATCAATTGGGAAAAAGAATTATTCTATTTGGACTAACACATCTTCTATTATGCCCCTAGGTACTACTACTAATTTATTAGCTAGCTAGAGTGTAGTGGATGTTGGCTTGAGGTCTCATAGTCCTATCTGAACAAAAACTGTGTATGGTAATAGATTAATACTAGATCCAAGATCTAATAAGGCCATGTTAATCTTACGGTTTCCAATGATTCAAGTGAGAGTTGAGCAACCTAGATTCTTGTATTTCTGGAGTGTGTGGTGCTAAAGAATTGAAATTACTTGTTTAATCACATATTCCTTCTTTTGCACATTCAATTTCCTTTTGATTGTGCATAAATCATTTAAGAATTTGGCATATGATGGGATTTATTTTATTGCATCTAAGATCAGTATGTTGATCTTGAGTTGCTTAAATATCTCCATAATCTCATCATTAGCAGTACTCTTTGTGACTTGATACAACCTTTAAGGGAATGGAGTAAGGATTGGACATGGTCCAACAGGTGGAGTGGGGTCCCTTTCTTTAGATTTTTCTTTATTTTCAGTGGGTTTTTCTACCTTATCAGTCTTATGGGCTCACCTTTCTTAATTATTTTACCACTCCTAAGAATGGTGACAGCCTTAGTTTCTTCCATGGTAGAGCTTGATGATGCATTACGTTCATTATTGTTAATCGCATGCACACCCACAGGGTTTGCTTGTGCATAAGTTAGAAACTTTCCTTTTCCATATTCTGCATCCATTGACTCGTCATATTTTTTATTTCATTCATAGATTGGTTTGCTTATTTTAGTTGAACTTCTAATTGAGATGTTTTCCTCTCCTTGTTTTGAATAAGTTGATGGATATTATCATCTACAAGTCTTTTTGGGTGGGGCCAAGTAAGGTTCAGAAGTAGGAGGTTGATGACTTTGGTATAAGGGTAGAGCAAGTAGTCCTTGGTTTTCTTGGTGAGGCTGGTATGGGCTTGGTAGTGGGACATTTGCAATGAGTCCATTTCTCCAACTAAAATTAGGGTGCTTTTTCCAGTTGGGATTATATGTCTCTAAGTATGGGAGAAAGGTCTTTTATAAGTATTAAGTGCTTTAGCCTGATGATGAAGTACCTCTTAGAATGTTGGAATGGTAGGACATTCCTCAGTAAGATATGCAGTACTTTCACAGATGTTACACACTTGTTCATCCTTATTCAAGTTTTTCTTTTTCATTTCTATGGCTTCTACTTTTCTAGCTAGGGATGCTACTCTGGCATTAAGTTCATCTTTTTTAGACATGGCATACATGTCTCCCCTAGTAGATGTGGTAGTGGGCTTGGGTCTATCTGGATGTTGTGCTCTTTCTAAATCAGCCCAAGTTTGTGCACTTTCAGCTAGCCATCCAAATACTCTTCCACCACATCGGGTTGTTTATCCAGAAAGTTTCCATTGCACATCATCTCTACAACCTGGCACATGTCAGAATTAAGTTCTTCACAAAAGAAGCTAATAATGCGCCATGGTTCATAGCCATCATGTGGGCATGTGAGTAATAGATCTTTGAACCTTTCCAAGCATTGGTAGAATGATTCTTTATCCTTTTGAGTAAAGTTCATGATCTTACAATGAAATGTATTTATTTTATGTGTAGGGAAAAACTTTTCCAAGAATTTTCTAATAATTTCATTCAAGGTCATTATGGAACCTGCTGGCAATGCATTAAACCACATTTTTTCATTATCCTTTAAAGAGAAAGGAAATAGCTTAAGCATGATAGTATTTAGACCAATATTTTGTGTTCGTTGGGTACTACATACCTCATTAAACTCTTTTAAGGTGCAGGTAAGGACTTTCACTATCTAACCCATGGAATTTGGAAAGTAATTGGTTTACTCCCATTTTAATTTTAATGCACCAACATTTTGAAGAAGAATGACACAAGATGGTGTACTGGTGCATTTAGGCTGAAGGTAATCTCTTAGCATTCTTCCATGAAGATTTTGATAGACATCATTGTCTCCATGGTCACTCTGTTGATCACACTCTCTGTTTCCATTCCCTCTCCAATCTCTTTGCATGTGTGGATGATTATTCCTCCTTAGTGAAGGTTGGTAGTCATTATTAATTAGAGGTGATGGGTCTTCATTCATGGTGAGTCGAGGGCCTTGATCACCTCTAATACTACCATGGGGTGAGTTAACCTTTGATCGTTGATCAATCATTGGTGGTAACTGATATGATTATATGTCTTTTTTGTCGTACTTAACTAACCTCTCAGTTTTGTCGCAAATCCAAAAGTGCATAAAATGAAAGATGCCTTTATTTTTTCTTTTCTTTTTTTGGAGAAAAAACTACCCTAAATGATGCAACCTCTTTGCCTAGAATGATGCACAAACAAAGGACACAATTAAACAATCCCCTAAGGCTAATAAGCAAAAATATTTTGATTTTCTTGAATTTGTGTGGGAGATATGCTTTTAGATTAGCCTAATCTAATGTTCCTCCCCTCTTTTAGATTTGACTACTGCTTACCAATTGGGTTCTGCTCTAAAGTGATTAATACAATCGTCATGTCAAGAGGCATTTAGACCTCAACAGGTGTCAACGGAAGGCATAGAAAAATCACTTGGATTTTAAGACACCTATTATAACCACAATGCTCAAAAGACACTAGAGTGACAATAGAACGTATCCTTTTAAGAGGGTCCTACGAGCATGTATGGCCTTTATAGGTCTCTTTAATTAATTGCAAACTAATTTTAAAGGTTAGGTTGCGTGCTTGTTGTAACTATCTTAGGTGAGCCAAGAGGTGGTGATTAAATACACCCTTGATCTTGTAGGGTAAGGTGCCCTTATTAATTAATTTCCACACTCCATGGTAGTTCGATCAATATATAAATCACCTTAAAGCGATAAATGCTCCCTAAAATACAATTAAAAATAATAACTATAAAATGCAAAAATTATAAAATTTGCATGCTATATGTCATTATACTGCCAAACAATGCAAAATTACTCTAATAATGTAAACCCTAATTTAGAAAATTTAACAAGTTAGGATTGCTCACAATGAGGTCCTTAATAAAGTCCTCTCGTACAAGGGTGGGACCATTTACATTCCACCTCCACTTCCAGATTATGATGGTCCACCATTGACATGTATTATTAAAAATCTTTTAAATGAATTGTGGATAAAAACATACAATGCATCCTTACTAAAATTCACTTAAAATAAAATTTTGGATATCCTAATTGAGATCCTCCTTGAATTCCTCCTTTTCCAATTTCTTGGAAAATAAAAGCAACAATAAGTACCAAAACTTGTTGATTATTTTATCACAAGTGTATGGGTTATTGTACTGCAGCTTATGCAAGTACAAGTCAATCCCATAGGGACTCGACTTAAAAAGATGGAGTTTAAATAAAATTTCATTGTCCAAAAATTAAAACAAATAACAAAAGTTACATAATAATGATTTTAAAATTTAGATTTGTTTAACCAATGAAAATTACATAAATTTCAGTTCAAAAAGACAAAAAATTAACTAAAAAATAAATAAAGTTCACTTCCCTAGCTTGATTATAACAAATTACTTCAAATATTATATCGTTAATGTTGATCGGCCTTCATCAATCTCTAATTGATACTTCTAATTAAGGATATAATAGTTAGATTAAGTAGATTCCCAAAATTTTGATGATTTGGATTAAAGAAGGATTTTGGGTTTTGGATGGTTTAGATTGAATTTTTGGATTTAGATTAAAGACAAAAAATATATTAAATCAGCTAGGAATTATCCTAAGAACAAGATGTAGGAATTGATTGAAAATTTGATATGGAAAAGATAAAGAAGTAAAGGAATCTTGTTTATTAAAGCTAGACCACTAGTTTGGTTAAACTTAAATAAAAATAGATTTGGATAACATAGTTCTCGGATTAATTTGAGAATAGTACAGAACCTGGATAATAAAATCTGGATAAAATAAAAATGGATTAAACTGAAAATGGAATTTTAATTATTGTCTAAAGGGCAAATCTAGAATTTTTTTAGATTTGTGGTTTTAATGAAAAACAAAGGAATACCTGATAAAGAAGATGGTGACAGAGGGAATCGAAGACAAGGTGGGAAGAAGAGGAGGAGGAGAAAAGGAGGGAAAACCCGACTTGGGTTTACTCCTACAGTGAAGGGGAAGGTGCTGGGGAGGAGAGAGAGAGAGAGAGAGAGAGAGAGAGAGAGAGAGAGAGAGAGAGAGAGAGAGAGAGAGAGAGAGAGAGAGAGAGAGAGAGAGATTGCATGTGTTGATGGGGCAGTGACAGAGAGCTGGAGTTGATGGGCTGTGTCAATGGTGCACCGACCAATGGAGGGAGATGAGAGAGAGACATGGGGTGGGTGGGGGGTGCATGACTGCTTGCCTTAGGAGGTCTAGAGTTCTACGGTGATGAAGGAGATGAGAGGGAGATATCAGAGTAGGTGGGTGACTAGCTCAGGAAGGCTGACGCTTCTTTGGGTTGGGGCTATGATAGAGGTAGGTGCGGGAGTGGAAGACAGGGAGAGTGGAAAATCTGAGAAGAGAGAGGGGGGGGGGGGGGGCGGGGTTGCGGGAAAAAGATAGAGATGGGGAAGAAGCTATTTCTAGTTGTGGTGTATGTTATACAGAGGGAACGAGATAGAAAGGGAGAATAAGAAAGTGAGGAAGTGAGGGATGATGGTATGGTCGCTCAGTGAAAGAAGATGAGCCAAAACGGAAGGAGAGATGGTGTGGTGATGCCGACTGAGGAGAGAGTAAGGGAACGAGAGGGAGTGTGAGAGAGAAGGAGAAGAAAGAGAGGGGGAGCATGGAGAGATCCACCCACATGATGCGTTCTATCTCCTCCCTTTTTTCTTTTCTTTTGTGTTGCCTTTTCTTTATATGGATTCTCCAAAAGAGTTTGATTTTGATTCCAAATCCATTTCTTCTCCCTTAGCCAAATTTTGTAGTTTGTTTCCTGATTGTTTTCAATTTCTTCTTTTTCCAAGTAGTTTCCTCCTTGATCTAGTCCATTTACTTTGATCTCGACCATCCAATTTCAATTTGGTTGATTTACAAAATAACAGACTAAATCAGAATCATCTAAACTATACGTTATACATATGATTAGCTTTGATGATCATCTGACCATTAAACTTTACAAATCAATGGTTGGATGGTCAATTAGAGATAAAATACAAAATTTTAAGTAAAATTTCAAAATTAAGCAATGAGATGACCTAATTAGATGCTAGATTAAGGGTATTTTTCCAAAATTGACTACTTAACACCTAACTTTCCACTTGTTGAGTACCATCCATACTTCAAGGGTGAGATCCCATCTTAGAGGTAAGTGTTGGATAAGATTTTTAGTGCCAACCCATCTTGGAAGAAGAAAATTCCAATAAATGAAATAGATTAGTCAAAATATGTTAAGATATAAGCCCACATGCAAAAAAATGCCCCTCTTATATTATGCACATTTACCAAACATAGTATAATAAGAGGGCACTTATTATATAGACTTATGACTACCTACTTAAAATAAGTGTTGCCAATCACAACCTAAGAGAAATCCTTTTTGTTCTTATTTAAAAGTGAAGAGAGGCAAGCCCTTATGTACAGAGGCTCTTCTCCTCTTAGCTTCTAAAAACCAAAGAGGGAATGTTGTCCCTGTCAACTTAAAACCAAACTGGAACAATCTAAACTTATTTTTTAAGCTAAAATAACTTAAGCAGCATTTCTCTACATGTTTTTAAATTAAAAATCAAAGTATTAAAGAAGATAAATATAGTTTTGTAAAACAACTAATTTAGCCATTCAATAAGATCAGTGCATCAAAGAAAGTAAACAAAGTATTAAACTTGCCCTAGTGTATACAAGTCAATGAATATTAGGAGAAGTAGCAAAATACCACGTTTGTGTATGAACAAGAATTGTAACTCACACTTCTCTTAAGGACAATTATACTTAAGTATGCATCTTTATTGTTGGCCTGTTGCAATTAACTATATTTCATCAAGTCTAACATACACTTCTCTTAAGGACAATTATACTGAAGTATGCATCTTTATTGTAGGCCTACAGCAATAAATTATATTTCATCAAGTGTTATAGAGACGAAACCTTTAATCCCATTGGAGGTGACCCCATGTTCACATTTGGAATCATGAATCTAGCAACAATGTCATGTCCACACCATGATTTGAAGGATTATAGACTCTTTAAGACTCCATGGTCAACCTCCACAACATATTAGGTCATACTACTACCAAAGAAATGGGTAAAGCAAATATGCAATACACTTTTAATTATTACATAGCTTGTTCTTCTCTTTGAACCTAGTCAATGGTACTATTTAGGTTTGTTTACCTTCCAATTCAAATAGGTCGTGTCCCAATTCCCCTTAATATCACTTCTTATGCAAAGTGTCCTGTGCCACCCAAATTGTATCTCAACCAAAAATGTTCTATCCACTCTATTCTCTAAATAGTCCCAACTCCTAAATAGAACTACAAGTTATCTCATTAGGAGTTGTTTGCTATTAGAATCAATGATGCATGGTCATGTTGTGATATTGCCACAACTGGTTTCACCTTTTTTTAGTAGCCTGTCATTGAGTGAAAATTCATTGTCACCAACTCAGCTCATCCTAAGTTCCATGATTGTACCTATTAACTATAGCATGGAATAGCTCGCATAGCGGAGTTATCTTAAGACACTACCTACTTCCATAAAATATGTCTAGAGTTCATCACTTGGATTACTTACTTAGCTTTCAACTACGAATGTGGTATCGACTTCAGTTAGACTCCCAAGTATAGAAATGGTGAATTTGACTTGAGATAGAAGATTTTCAAGAAATGCTATTCCAAATTTCTAACATACCATGTCTCTAAAATCCTTGTGTAAAATCCTGGAAAATAATCAGAACTATACTGATCTACAAGGAAGAAAAATAAAAGAACTTATCAATTTGTTGATCAATGAGTGTGGTAATTGTCCTTAAGATGAAAAATGTTTTTCCACTATGTGCACTTGCGTTGAACCAGACACTGTCTCAAAGATGCAGTTGATTTGATCTTCATCATTGATTCTACATATTGAATTGGTGGCTCACCAACACAGTCATCTCAATATGCCCAAAAAATAACAAGAAAATTAACAACAATAGAATAAAATATTGCATATCATGTAAGAGAAAGAAAGAAGTTTATATTCCAAGCTCTTTGAAAGAGATATTTTGCAGAAAGAGAAAAGTCCTATTTGTAGCGTTTCACTATCCTTCAACAGTATATTTAACAACTATAAAACAACTTTGTAATAACTCATAATAGTAATATAATAATGACTGAAATTGATAAATAAGAAATGATAAAATGGAAAAGAAATATAAGCCCAAAGTAAAAAAGCTTAGTAATTTAGCCCAAGGTCCAAGGCCTTAGGACCAAAGGACCTAAGCCCCTATGGCTAGGCCCAGATCAAGTGGTGCTAGTATGTCCATAATGGTAGCCCACTATCAACCCATTTGCTACTTGTTGCCACAAATCGAATGTCATATTTACAGTTAAAAGTCTTCACATTTTTCAATGAGGGATTAAAGTTGGGAAGATTTTTCAAACTATGAAATATAATATGAACAAAAGTCAATGTAAAGTACCACAAGGACTCAAGATGAATAATTAGGCTTCTATCATACTCAGAAGCATTCCACTTAGATCAATCAAGGTATCACCAATAACTAGTCCATTATCTTCTCTAATAATCTTGATTTTCTAGAATTACATCACTTGCACTATATTTTTCTTCAAAAGTTTGGCTCAATATCAATAATAACCATGGATCATCTCAATCATCTATATATGATTACATATTGTGTTTTTTAAGAACTTGTTATACATTTAAATATTTCACCACATGGTATATCACATAAGATACTGCCACTTTTCTCAATTTCTCATGCAAGTACTTCAAAGTGTATTTCAACTTTTATTTGTCTAGATTAGCCCACAAAATTATTCCCTCACCTTGGCATGTCACAACCCATATGTTAAACCATGTAAATATGCTTTTATATTTCTATCCACGGATGTTGTCTTAACAGCCATCAAATATTGATTAATATAATCAAAGTCTTTCAGTGCAAATTCTTACAGTGGGAGTATTAAACTTGTGTCTATCTAGAAATACTATTTGTAGAGTGATATTAAACAACTAGTCACAATCAATAAGCCTTAGTTAACAACCATGTAATCAAAGTTCTTCTCATCTAACTCCAATACTCAGTAGAGTGATATTAAACAACTGGTCACAATCAATAAGCCTTGGTTAACAATCATGTAATGAAAGCTCTTCTCATCTAAATCTAATATTCAGCATTCTTATCATGTATTCAGCAATTGTACCATCTATAGACCTCTTTATAAGTACCTGTTGTAGCTAAGATATTACATTTGTCAGTATTAAATTCCGTTTGTGTTAATTTATAACTATATGTTCTATTTTATAGTCCAAATCAGAGTTTAGATAACTAAGTTTATTATAAATTATAATTAATTTATTTAGGAATGAGATATTTGAGTTTTGGCTTTAAAATGGCTAATTTGTCTATTTTTACTAGATGACTAAATCTTAACCATTGGATCAAGGTTTAGGTGTGTAGATCAAGAAGATCAAATGCATAGGATGGTTGGTTAAATGAAAGATGAAGTTCAAGTTATTAGTACGATTTTAAGAGCAAAAACTATCTCATCTTTCTTAATTTAAAAGGCTTTCCAATTTGGGGCACTTTGTTTCTAGTTTAGGAAAATTTGACCAGGCAAACATTACAAAATTTGGATATTTTTAAAAGTTTCTAACTAAATTTTCTTATGGGACTTTTTAGAAAAAAATAAATTAAGAAATTAGAAAAAAGAAAAAAGAAAAAGAAAAAGAAAGCCTACAAGGCTTCTAGGGCAAGTCAACTCATATTAGAAGACTTTTTACATTTTTCTCCAATTTTTCTTATTAAATAAGGAAACTAATCTTTCTATATAAGATAAAAATATCCACAAGAGTTTGTTCTTCTTGCTACTCCTTGAACCAGAGCAATGCTAGAAGATGTTCTAAAGGAAGAAGAAGATTGACCAAGGAGAGTTTTTGAAGCATGATACATGGATCACCCATTATGCGAGGCTAAATATCAAAGCTTAGGGATTAGAAGAAGGAAGAGATGAGTTTTTATGTTCTTTCATTCATATTTCATGTTTAGATTCTAAATTTTGAACATATAAAAATTTCATGTCAAGAGGTTCTCAAGGAACAAGTTTAAGCTTTTTATGTTGCTTCAATTCTAATACTTGTAGCTTAGAATAGATGGTCATGAAATAGTTTCTTTTGTGTGAATGAATGTTTCCTTAGATAAGTTATGCTAGAATTAAACAAGTCATAGCTATAGGTTGCAAATGATTCATGAGAATTTAGATAGACCATCTCATGAAAACATTCGTTCCTTCTTTAGAAATGTTAAAACTTGTAACCGAGAACAATTCTAAGTCATAAATATGAGAGAAATGCGAATAATTCTTATGGGGGATTTGCCTTTCATAAGCTAATCTCTATCATATAAGGTTTTTTTTTTTTTTTTTTTTTCTAACTTTGGCCTCATCTTAAATTCAAAAAGTAAAAATTCTTTACTTCGGTAGAAAATCTATTGTATCTCTATGGTTCGACAAACTTTCTTACATATCATACAATACATATTGTACACTTGCTAAGGGCTAAGTTTGAAAAGTAAAACAAGTTTTTACCACCATTGTGAGGAATGGTACTAGGTTTCAATCAAAATTTTCTTCATTTTTCTAGGTTTTATGGGTGTAATTTTTTGTACCATCAGCTAACTTTGAACAAGAGCTTTTTGCTTATAACTTCGAATAGTGCATACTACAAGCCAAAAAATTTATTTTTGATCTTTACAAAATATAGAGCAACATTGATCTACACATAATATTATAAATAATATACTTAAAATTATCCTTTTTCCCTAGATTTACTTTGTTTATCAATAATTAGTGTTTATTTCACATTTTAAAGAATCATGGTAGAAGTAAGAAAAGTGCACATTTTTTGCAATATGAAACCCTTAAAAGAGAGCCATCCTACATTCAACCAACCTTATCCACACAAAAGAAGGTGTCACTACCAAAAGATAAAGTGGCCAATATCTCACGTATGCATGCATGCAAACCACCACCTTGGGGAGCTTCAAGTGAAGTTATATTCAAACACAATGAAATTACACATAAAATATCTTTTCTGTAGTATAACAATTAAGAAAACAAGACCCGCATGCATGCAGAGATTATTCACTCTCTCAACCAAAAGAAGGACCTACCTATGTTTTACACTTTTTTTCCTAAGGAAGGGAGCGTCACTCCCTATCATGCGTGTAGTTCATGAGAAAAATGAAGGAAAGAAAACATTGAAGTGAAGCTAAAATAAACAAGAAAACAATGACTCTCTTTCATTTGACCTTTTAATGAATCATTGGTTAAGATTCATCTTTAGTTAGAGCTATCCTAGTAGCATCCAATGGAAAGTATTTTCTATGGGTGAATCAAGGGAAAGCTAGCGTGGACCAATGGGAATGAAGAATGTAAGAGAGAGAGAGAGAGAGAGAGAGAGAGAGAGAGAGAGAGAGAGAGTAGAAGAGGAATGGTGGAGAAAATTACAATGGACTGCCCACCATTTTTCAAAGAGATTTTAATGTTACTTTGTAGAGTAAAAGCATGCTTTCAAAGAAAATTATGGTGGGCTGCATGTTGAGCATGGAATCCTAATGGAGGAGAGAGATGGTGGGCTAAGAAGAGATTCGAGGAGAAAAGAAAAAGGAAAAAAATGTTCTTTCAAAAGAGGGAGTAAAGGAGTGATTTCAATGTATTATTCAAATAGGAAAAGGCCATAAAGGGGAGAAAAGAATAACGAAGGTGAGATATGATTTTTTGAGTAAAAGAAAGAAGGGGAAGAATGGAAACTAGAGGATAGGCATCCTATTCTTGGGGCATAAGAAGACATCACGTCCTTAGAAGGTTGGAAAGAAGTGATAAGAAGAGGGAAGGATAGAGGAGAAAATAAAGGAGATCTTTTATTATCTTAACGGAGTAGGTTTGGAGATAAAAGGTTGAGGAAGGAAACGTCCAAGTAATTCCCCCACTCCCTTGTATTTGGACCTTGAAACCTATTAGGAAGAAGACTAGGGAAATTGAGAGGTGAAAAAGGAGAGCTTGGGGCATGAAATCATGGAGCTTGTATGCCTGAAATCTAAGGAGAGTAAGTCCAATTTCATGCAACCTTCATCCGTCTTTCTCTCTTTACACATCATCTTCTCCCATCTCCCATAGATTCCACACATCTCCCATATTCTGTCTCCCTTGCCTTAAAATGCACCATCTCACACTCTTCTTCTTTTTCTTTTCTTTTCTTTTTTCTACTTGACGTATTACCATCCCCAACCTCTTTTAATTCCACCTACAAGCATCACCTCCCTTGCTTCTTTCCTCCATTCCATGCATCAACCATCCATCTATCTATCTGACACAATGCCCATTCCTTTATGTTACATGCATGGGATGCATGATTTTGGGCATTGAGATGGGACTTTGAGTGGTGAGTGTTTCCTTGGGTTACTAGCTATTGGGTGATGTCCACTCTGTTTGTTGAGTGACACGAAGGCATCATGTGGTTGATGATTGAAGGCAGTAGTGTGGTTTCGATAGAACTCGTAGGCAATATTCATTGAGTGACATAGCGAAGAAGTCTGTGATATTTACTCCAATCCATAGGGGAGTCTTAAGTTATGCTTTTGTTTCTTTTAAATTCTTGTATTTAAATTCTTCTCATACTCTCAATTCATGTTTAATGAAACTTTAGCTTTTATTTCATTAGTTAGATTTAAAATTGTTTCATTGTGCTTTGGATGAATCTTTTATTTTTGCTTTACGTTGTTGCTAGCTGTTGTCAGATGTTAATTGAATGTTTTAGTATCAAATTCCAATTACAAATAGTATCTAGTAGTCGTGTTATATTATTGTAACATAGCTCTTTCTTTACTTTACTTATGATATGTTTTTTAGTGTCAGTTTTAACGTAAATATGGGCTAGATTTTTTCCTAGGGTTATGATGAAACCACAATAGTCTTAAGTATATTCATGATCAGTATTTTTAAGATTTAAAAAGTGTTAAAATACCACTCTTAGTATTAGCAAGCTAATTTACATATTTAGTAATCTTTTCTTAGAAAATATCATGTATCTCCTAGTTAATTTAGTATATAAAAATTTGAGATAATTTGTGCCCTATAAAGACAAGTTATGCTTTGAACAATATATTAAATTAGGCAAACCCTAGGATTGAGAAAATATAAAATTATGGATTTTAATGATGATATAGTTCATGATAATAATTCATTGCAGTTCTATGAACATGTGTAGTATTAAATCTAAAATTGTTTAATTTTGAATGCATGTGAATTTACTATAGTGGATTCCAAAACCCTAGAATGTTAAATTTGATTAAGTTACTCTCTTAAGTATTTTTATATTCATTTATTTATTCGTCATTAAATTCATTGGCTAGGTTAAGGTGCTTTAACATAGATTTTAATTAAAATTCTAATTTCATAATTAGAATTCTCATGAGATCGACACGTACTTGCACTGTTTATATTACAAAAAATCCTTGCACTTATGGCTATATTTAAAACACACCAAATTTTTGGCACCATTGTCGAGGACTCGCAATGGAGTTTTAATTGAATATAAGTTAAATTATTTTACCATTAGTCATAGATTAGGATTGCATGCATTTTAGGTGCATTGTCACATTTTTCACATAATTCCTATGATTTATTGATATGATTATTTTTATTTTTGTAGGAATTTGGAGGAGAATTTCATTAGATAGTTACTTACATTATTTTTACTTTGCATGGATTATAGTGAGGATGCCCTGTATTTTATTTAAATTGCATTCCCTTTTAAAAAGGTTATAATAATATAGGTCAAGGGTGAGCCATCCTAACTCAGAAGAGGAGGTAGTTTGTACATGGTTTCACCCTTGTATGAGAAAATTTTATCCACGACCCAATATAAGCCGTCCAAACTCATCACAATTCCTAGATTAGGAGCTTGTGTTGTTGAATGATAGTTTAATATCATATAGTGTGCATTTCATAATAATTGTTGCATTTTGCTTAGGATTGTTGCATTAGTTGCACCCGCTTAACAAGGGATAGCCTAAGCTCCACTATAACTAACAGACATAGGTTGTCTACATTTTAGTGTCCCATCTGACAAGGCTTGGCCCTTTGTTAAATAGCATATTGTAATATCAACGATTATGTAAATTCCTTATAATATACATGAAAGTTACAAAAAATGTAGGAATTTTTTCCATTTTTTTCTTTATTTTTTTGCCTTAGCTTCTTAAGGGTTAAACATGTTAATCCACTCTAACTTCTAGTAAAATGTAGTTAGGAGAATGTTAACTTCCTATATGAGTGGAGAGAAGTAACTAAAAACTTTACTTAGAACAAGTGTGTAAGAGGTTGGAAAGCAAGGTGTGGGGGTACTATAAAATAAACCTTAGGCAAATAGGGTGTGGGAATGATTGATAAAATAGGTGGACAAGTGAGGCTAGAAGAGGGAAACCACATGGGCTAAGTTGTATGCATGCAACCAGCCCCAATACGTGTGGAACATAAGCTGTTTGGTTTAGCATGCTTGCATCCCCCACACACCCTAAGTTAGAAATAACGATGTTAAAACAAAACATAAAGCTCCTTCCACTCCCCCATAACAATAAACCCATGTTGTTTGAAAGAGGATTGAAGCTAGAAAACCTTGGAGCTTGGGAACTATGGAGATTTCCAGCATGGAAGATGAGGGTAAGTTGAAGATAAAAACCACAAAATCCTTGATTTTGAAGACTCTTGCTTGATAGTAATAAGTTCTAGGATAAATCAGTAACAAGGAAAGAAAAAAGTAGGGTTTTTGGAAAGGGAAGAATGGTTGGTTGTGATGTTCGTGGACAATAGGCAATAGACAATTCCAGACGCTGAAAACCTACTACCTCCACCCCAAAAGCTGAGCTATTTTTGGATGCTATATAGGTAGGGTAAGTGGTGAAGGGTTGAGGGAAAGTTTGGCTGCAACAAAAAAGGGAAAATATTGAGGGCAAGAAGGGATAGAGCTAAGAGGAAGCCTATAGCCCTGTTAGAAGAGCATGCACTATATAGGAGAGCTAAATTCCAGTAGCAAAATCAATTTCATTTGGGGCCGGCAAGGAGTCAAATTTGAGGGAACACAAGGGTGGTTCTTGATCATCAAAGAGGTAGGGGTTTAATTGGAAATGTTGATAACTACTACATAGTTTAGCCTCAAATCAATAAACATGTTATGTATGTTTTAGAACTTTTATTCTGGGTTTATCGATGAATCTCAGTTTCTCAAGCCTTGTATGCTATGTTTGGTTTTTATTTAGAATTCCACTTGGGTTATCTTTATTTATCTATCATATGTGTATTATTGAATGATCCAAGCTATCAAAGCCTTTTACGTGTTATCATGTCTTAAGGAATCCTAGTTATAGTTTATCTGTGAATCTTAGTTTTCATTCGAGAATCTTAGTTTGTCAAGCCCCACATGTTATGCATAGTTTTTTGCTTGAAATTCCATATGGGTTATCTCTAATTTTCTACTATAAACTTATTGTTGAATGATACAAGCCATCAAAGAATTATTCATAAGGTCATGCTCTAAGGAATTCCAATTATGGTTTATCAATGAATCTCAACTTTCATCCATGAATCTTAGTTTCTATGCTATACATGTTATATTTGGCTTTTATTTGAAATTTTAGTAGGGTTATCCCTAATTACAAACCATGCATTGATTCTTAAATGATTCAAACTATTAAGTATGTGTAGGTTGTGCATGCTCTAGAAATCCAAGTTTTTGGATAATCTGTGAAACTCAACTTCTCAAGTTATGCATGCGATATTGCAAATCATGAGTTTTCACCTTGAAACCTTATATGGAATTTAATATTTGACTTGTGAGAATCAATGTACATGATGGATGTTATTTGGTGTCAAATTGGAAGGATTTTTGGAAACAGCCTTGGAAAGCATTACCCATGGAATTGGACACCCTTTCTTGGCCTGTTTGGACAAGAATGAGACACCTGGTTCTAGTTATTTTTTAGTCTTGTTTGGCTTAAGTAAGACCCAACGAAATTGGAGGATGATGTCCTAATATGTTTCCATTGAAATGTAAATGAATGTGTAAGTGTTTCCTATACTTAAATGGATTGTATGATAGGGTTTTTCCTAGGAAAAAGAAGGAAAAATCTGACAAGAAATTGACATCCAAATATTACTTGAGAAAGCTGAATTTCTTTTCCTTTTTGTTTTTGGATGATTAAGGGCTTTATGGTGGATGTGTTCTTCTTTCTTAAAACTAAGAGCAGCTGAATTTCTAAGAGAAAGAAGGGGATAAATCAACACAACTTCCTAATGGTTTCTGTAGGAAACTAACACCCCACAAAGGTGTGGAATGGTTGTAGTTAATATTGTTCTTCAAACTTGGTTACGTTGACTTATGGGAGAGGATGATTTAGGAACAACGTGAGAACATGATAAGCCACTTCCCGTGGAAAAACTCTTGATAAGGACATCAATTTTAGGCATGGAAGGAAGCACAATTTCCTACAGTTAGAGCAGGAAATTGACACTAAAAACTTACCTATCGTTGAGTGTTGAAATGATATGAGAGAACTTGGAAAATTAATGACTAATACATAGACTTCTAAGCAACATAGAGATAAGTTGGTAAAGAAAACCAATTAATTTCATTAGACCTTTGGCTAAACATCTTACAAGTTTAGGTAAACACTATAGGAGCAACTACACCAAAAATGTAAACCTAAAGTGAAGGCATGTTAACACTTAGTCTCAAAATGACTAGGGGCTTTCATTAAACTACCCTAAACTTTGAACTGGTCAATGCATATCCAAAGTAATAAGATTGAGCTTTTTGGTAAGAACAACCTCTATGCCCTCTTAGGAAATGGCACGAACACGATACCCTAATGCATGCATGTAATCCCACTAGTAAGTACTTTATGATTCATCCTATGGTTACTTGAATTAATTATTTCCACATATGTTTGTGTATGGAAGTGGATGTAACTTTTAATGTCTAGGATTCATACTTATATTTTAAGTCTTGCTTATGACTATAAGTAAGTAGGAATGACATGTGGAATATGGTAAAAAGGTCTACTACTTGTAGGACTTTTTTTATGGAATTGTGATGATGCATAAATCATGGCACGTGTATGGGAAGCCCTACACTTCAAAATCATTTGAGAATTCTCTCTTATGCATGAGAAAGAATAAAAGCTGAACCTTTCTATGTTTCAAGTTGTACTTGATATAGGAAGTGATTTAACAATTTGTTCGGATATTCTAAGGCAAATTCTCTTAGAGTAGTTATAAGGCCTACGATGTTTTTATTTTATTTTAGGGAAAAACATCATGACAGTGGCTTGAGTAGGTAGACCCTGAGTCATGCTCACTGAGTAGTTGTAAGGTCTGATGATGGTCCAGGAGTGTTGGACATTGTGTGATGTGTTGTGGATATCCAGGAGTGTTGGCCCTATCCAAAAGCATTGAACAACATGTGATGTGTTGCTAATGTCTACTAGTGTTGGACAGTATGTGATATGACAAAAGAGAGGTCTCTACTTGTAGGACATGTGTGCTAGTGTCCTCATGATATGACAAAAAGGGTCGTCCCATATGTATGTACAGGTATTACATGATTTGACAAGCATATTTGGACAACCTTGATCATTTTTCTCATTGGAGCATCTATTATTGTGTTTTTCATTATCAAGGATTTAGTGGTTTAGGTTTTACTTGAGACATTGTGCCATTAATGTTTTTTCTGGATATTTTCAAGTATTATGCCAATTATGCTAGAGTTTAAGGTAATGCTTAATTGTATTATATCAGTGATTATACCTACTCTAACTAAATCTTGAACTTAATACACTGACTGATTATTGCATCTTCTACAAATTGTTTAGAGCATGTCATAACACTGCTAATTGACTTATCTACTTAAGCATTCATTACTATTGATTGTTTTGCAATTGGGAAGACTAGTAGTATTATCTTTATTCTAAGGCGAGTGTTTTATGCTCATCCCCCCTACAAAACATTCCAAGTGAGATGTCAACGAGGTACTAAGCAGGAAAGGAGGTGCCTCAAAAGTTGGGTGGTTCTGCTAATATTTTGGTGTATGTTGGCAAAGAAGCATCTACTTTAGAAGTTGAATTTTGTAATAGGTTGAAATTAGTAGCCCATTTTGTAAGGTTGATACTCAATACATTGTAAATATGATGGACTATCAATGGAAGTCTGTTTTAATAGAAATTTATGTTGTGACTAGGGAAAATCCTATGGCATGGTAAATTGATTTAGCGTGTTTTCCCTATTTTAATTTATGTGACAAGATATCACTATGACATTTTGGCTCGAAGATGGCTATTTTTAATTATATGTTATTATGCCTTTTCTAGTTGTCTTCAAAATAAAGAAAATTTTCAAATATTATTTTTCAGAAAACCAAGGAGTGACACATGTAAGTAGTTGCATTAGTTTTGATTTTTTATAACATCTTTTAAGGGCATCTTCTTTCTTTTTTTTAAGGTGATTATATGATTGATCAAACTGCAACAAGAGTAGAAAATTAATTTGTGAGGGTAATGACCCCTACAAGATCAAGGGTGGATTTCTTCACTACCTCTTAGCCCACTTAAGCTAATCATCACCTTACGTGCACCCTAACCTTCTACAAATTAATTTTAAATCAATTAGAGACCAATAGCAGCCCATGACTTAATAGGACCCTCTTAGAAGGAGACAAATTACAATCACTTCAGTGGCCTCGAGCTAATCAACTGCATATGTATTTGAACGACAAGCTTTGCCAGCACACTCAATGAATCAAATTACTTGTAGCTAACTTAGGAGGTGTGAACAGGTTAATATTGTTAGGATCTAACTAGTAAGTAATAAGACAAGTCTGAAATAGAGGAGGAGCTATTGAGGCTAAAGAAATTAAATAAAAATAAAAATTTCAACATGTTTATCTTGGGGTTATATTAATTATGTGTCCTTTGTATGTAGTGTAGGTTTTAGAAGTACTCGCAAGTGCATGAATCAAAATAGTAATTGTACAAGAGTAAGGTCGATCCCATGAGGAACGTCACAGATTTGTATGCTTATTGGATCTTGATTTAGATTACTTATCCTAGACAAAGGAGATAGTTTGTGACCTAATCCAAGAATTTAAACATGGAACAACAACTAGAGAAACCTAAACATGAGACTAAAAATAGAACTTTCTAAAACTATCTAACACTAAACTAAAGATGCACTATACTTAAACAACAACAAGAGAAACCTAAACATGAACTAAATCTAGCATGCAAACTAAAGGAATAACAATCAACATGGTGTGCATGGACATGGAGTTGTGTGCATGGAATCTAAGAGGACTTTGATGTATGAATGGAACGTGAAAGAAATGCATGGAAGCTTAAGTCAAAAGTGCCCATGAAACATGGGCATGGTGCGTATGATTCAAGGAAGGAATGGTCATGGACAGATATATAAAACACAAAATTTAAAGGACTTAAAGCATTAGAAATAGGCATGGAAATTGCACAAGAAACATAGGACTTTATTGAATTGAATTCATACAAGAAGTGTGCGCATGATTACATGAAACTTAGAAAGAACATTGTGCATATTCAAAGACCTAAACTAACCCAAAACTGAATCTAACATTCACTATATAATCCAAGATTACATGCATGTACATCCAAAAGAGAATCGAAAGAAAGAGTGTGAAATAGAGATGGAATGGAATCAAAAGATGAACAAGGAAAGATAAGCAATGGAAAGGCAAGGAATTAAATAACTTCAGGGAACCAATAACTTGATCCAAATGCTACTCTCTCTTGGTTGTCACTATAAGAGATTGGTGGCCTTTAGATGCAAGGAACTAAAGATAAAACTAAAATTGAATAATAAAGAAATTAAGCAAGGAATTAAGTGCATGAAACAAGGAATCAAAGCAAGCAACAAGGAATGAAAAGAAGTAATGAAAATAACTTGCAAATTGCATAAAACCTTAAAAGAAAAGGCTTGGAATGGCTGAGAAAGAGGGAGGCATGGAAAGGTGCTAGAAGTAGGCATGGAGGCTGGAGGCGTGGAACTTCCTTAGGTAGATGCACAGAAACCCTTCCTTTCTTTATATGAGAGTTGCACTTTCTAAAAGAGATGGATCTTGGTAGAATTCTATCCCTATGAAGATGGAAACAAAAGATAAGAATAAGGGAGAGAATAAGATAGGATAAGAATGAGACGAAAGATGAGTAAGGTGGGAATTAGAAGTCGGATGTGGGAACTTAGGAAGGTGGGACATGGAGAGGATCATGGCTAGAATTGGGATGGTGACATGGAGTTCTTAGAAGGGGAGATTACATGAAATATGCATGATTCTCCTTTCTAAGTTCTATCCAATGGAGGTGGAAAGAGGATGGAGAGAGAAAGTGAAAATATGGCGATGGTTTCCCTCTTGATTGGTCCACCTATACATGCATTTCTTCATTGGTGCTAAATCCTATCACTTTCTTTCCATTTTACCCTCTAGAAAAACATGTTTTCTTCAAATTGGATAATTGTTTTTTTAGCTTCAAACATGTGGTCCCAAATTGGCATGGCTTAGATGGTTTCATGGATTAATCCCTTAGCTTTATGGATCACATGGCTTACATCTTTGGCATCAAGGCTTGGCTTCTTCTAACTCTTAGTTGATAACTCATGTGGCTCAAGTAGCTTGCATGGCTCCAAATCACATGCAAAGGTGGTGAAATTGCATGGATTTTGCATGGATCTACTTCTAGTAACCTTTGATTCTTCCAATTGCTTTCTTGTACTCATTTGCTTCCCTTAGAATGATCTTGCCTGTCATTTGATCTCTGGAATGATAAAAAATAGGTCCTAGCAATCTCGGCTATTGAATCGCCCTTTAATGCCTGTAAAAGATCAAAAACTGCCAATGAATTCCTAGCAACTTATGACAATTCACATGCTTACCTAGATTAGCTCATAACCTTACAAATATGAAATCATTAGCTCAAAAATGCATATGATATGAATTTTGAAAATTTTATAAGATAATACGCTATAATTTATAACTCATGAGCTACTATTGAGGTACTTTTTATACAAAATTAACTACGTATCAGTATGGGGATCATTTAGTTTAGGATTCTCTACTCTAAGAGAGAGAGAGAGAGAGAGAGAGAGAGAGAGAGAGAGAGAGAGAGAGAGAGAGAGAGAGAGAGAGAGAGAGAGAGAGAAGAGGCTACTCTTTCGTTGCATACAATGAATATCTTTCATTGTATACAAGGTCTAGTCCATTGCACCACACATTGGTGTATACATGATTGTCGATCTTTGAACCCTGGTTTAACACTCATAGATCTTGAGATTGAGTGAACCACTAGGCAAGGGTTAAAAATTATAGATAACCATGCAAGATAAATGACAAACGAAGAAGTAAAAGGCAAGCCACTTAGAGATAATTCTACTTTAGTTCAATTTCACTCACTGTCGTGTATAGTGTTACCTACAGTAACTCCAGAATATTTTGAGTTAAAACCAAGAGTAATCCATCTTCTACCTACACTCTATAATCTAGACAAAAAGGACCCTTGTCGCAATGCCAAGGAATTCCCTAATATTTATGCAATATTCAAATACCACAATTTCTCAAACAATTCAATTCAATTACGGCTACTCCCCTTCTCTTTAAAGGATAAACAAAGGCATAGTTGAACTCTTTAGAAGTAAGTTCCATCATGTATTAGGAGCACTTATCTAGGAAGTTCCTGAATAAAAATTTTCCTATCCACAAAACAAAATGCTCTTAGAAGGGAAATCATAAACTTTCAAAAGAAAGAGGGCAAGCATTTCTGTGATTGCTAGGAAAGATGGAAGGATCTATTGCTCAAATTCCCTCACCAAAATTTTGAGAAGTCACAACAGGTGTAATATTTCTACAAACGTTTGACACCACAAAACCTACATATGGTAAATGCCACCGGTGGCGGGTCATTCATGACCAAATGTGACATTGAGGCGAGAAATTTTATTAAGAACCTATCTGCAAACTCCTAGCAATGGGTTTATTCTACAAAAATGGAAATAAATTCATAACCTCAAAGAGAAGGTGGTTTGTATGAGATTGGGGCTAATCTAGACCTATAAAGTAAGATAAACATGTTGGCCCACAAAGTTTATAGCATAGATAGTCTAGCACAAAGAATAGATACTTTCATGTTGGGTAATGGATCTTCTATACAACCTTAGCCTGAGATTTGTTCCATATATTCTAATCAAGCACATTCTAGTACATCATGTCCACAAGCTCTGCTTTTCCTAAAATTTTTTGGAACAAGTAAATTCATTAAATGATTTGAAAATCTTGGCAATAATCCATATTCTGAAACCTATGATCCTGGATAGGCTAAGCATTCCCAATTTCTCTTGACTGAAGAACAACCATCAAGGACGTCCACTTAGAATTCTCCCTCCTCAACCAAGGAAACCGTTTATAGAGGAGACCCTCTATTTGTTTGTGCAAAGTTCACTACAGTTCCAGAATGATACCAAACAAACTTTGTATGCCAAGTCACAATCTACTACAAAGTTAGAATATTAAATGGGTCAACTTTTTGCTGCTCTGAATGATAGAGAAAAAGGAAATTTTCCAAGTTAGCCTATTCCAAACCCTAAGGGACATTTTGAGATTGGCAATTCATCAAAAGAACAAAAGTATCATGAGTAGACCAAATTTACTACAACCCTTAGAAGTGGTAACCAAATAGATAATCCAGTGGGCTTGACTAAGGAATCCCAATGAGGAAAAAGAGAAGCTTACAAAACCTCAGAAGGGTAAAGAGATGTGTCAGCCATCTCCCTCTATCTTTAAATCTCTTCCTAAAGCATCTTGTATCTATTGGGCTCCTTATCCTTAGTGTCCAAACATGGCAAAGAAGGGACGCAACTTTGATGAGATAATGGATGTGTTTAAATATGTTAATATTAATATCTCAATACTCAATGCCATTAAGGAAATATCCTCTTATGACAAAATTTTGAAAGATCTATGCATATAGAACCAAAGCCATAATATGCAAAAGAAATTTTTCTCGTCGAACAAGTAAGCTCGACAATTCAACACAATAATCCCCACAAAAAGATAGAGATCTTGGGTGCCCCGCTATATCATGTGTGATAAGGGAACAAATGATTGATAGAGCATTACTTGATTTAGGAGCAAGTGTTTACATGTTGTCATACTCTATCCATGAGCAATTAGATTTGGAAGAGATGAAATCGACTACCACCACATTGCAATTGGCTAATAGATTAGTTAAAATTCCTCATGGTGTGATTGAGGATATAGTGGTGCAAGTTGAAAAGTCTTTATTTCCTGTGGACTTTCTTGTCATAGATACCCAACATCTAGCCAATATTGGTTGTCAAATCCCTATCATTTTGGGACAACCTTTCTTGACCACCTCTAATGTAGTAATCAATTATTGAAATGGCATGATAAAATTCTCCATTGAAAACATAAAAATTAAGCTGAATGTCTTTAATACTAAATAACCACATTTAAACTTTGAAGATCTTTTTAAAGTGAATATGATAGAGAGTTTAGTACATAACCCATCCCTACCATCCTCCTACAGTGATCCTCTCGAGGCTTGTGTAGCTCATGTTAGTTTTAATTTTGACATAGACGACTCCATTGATGAAGTTAAAGATTTACTAGGTGCTTTACCATTAATGGATACTTCATAATGGAAAGCATAAGTAAGATCCTTTACACATGAGACTTAAATCATTTGTTAAAGAACAACCACCTAATTGGGACCTAACACCTAGCCCTAAAAATTCAATACATGAAAGTTTAAGTTCATAAAATACCTTGCATGTTATCACTACCCTATACCTTGATAAAGAAAAGGAAGATGAGCCACTTGATGTTATTAAAGAACATCAACTAGCTCTAGGGTGAACAATCAAGGATAAAGAGGGTTTAAGCCCCACCATTTCTCAGCATCAAGATGAAAATGAATAACCTTTTCCAGAGATGTAGAGCCAACTTAACCTTGATATACTAAAATATGTAAGAGATGAGGCATTTCAGCTTTTTGATGTCAGCATACTTTCCCCATTTTGATAGTACATGGGACTATTCATCTGACGTTGTGCCCAAAGAAGCTTAGAATCATAGTAACCAGAGATGTTATGTTATAATACACTCCCACAATCACTAGGTGGCTTATTTATATTGAATATCATGAAGTTCTGAAGTAGAATGAGTTCTCCTATAGGCTCTTGCATCTGTAGTGTTAGTGTAGGTTTTGGGTCTAATAGACTCATTAGGAAGTCTTTCAATTGCATACACATTCATTGTACATTATTTTGCATAATAGCTACTTTAGCATGCTTACATCAAGAGATTTCTACACCATCATCTATATAAAGATACACTTCTTCCTACCCCTATCTCTTGGCTTTGTTATTATGTTTATCCATGGTATTTAGTTCTAAACATTGAGGACAATGTTTAATTTAAGTATGGGATTGAGATATTTCAAAATTTGATTTGTTCATTAATATTTTAAGCCTTTTTGTTAATTTTTGAGTTAAAATATATGAAAAACAATTTTGATTTTTGTGGTAAGTTCCTTTACAAGGATGAGAATTCGAATTTCTTAAAAATTTAGTGTTATCTTTAAACTTTAGCTTATCAATATATTTGTCCACAATTAGTTCATTTTATTGCCCTTTTGAAAGTTTTTCATAAAAAATTAAATTTGGAACTTTTATTACATAATAGCCACACATATATAATAACTCAAAGATCCTAAAGAAAATTAGTAGAGACTTATAACCCTTGTAAGATTAGAGCCATTCTTTCTTTATGAGGATTATACATAAATTCCAATTTTTCTTTAGTAGACAATCAATTCACAGTTGGTCTCATTGCCCTATTTTGGCCAACTACTTAGAAGTCATATTAAAGATTGTACTATATATCTCTTGAGTTTATGTACATATTTGAGTCATATAAAACCTAGGAAATCATAGAGGCAATTAACCATTACCCATATTTAACCCTATATTATATCCATTACCTAGCCTGTTTTGAAAATAGGTATAGATGGGTGGAAATATGATGATGAAATAGTATGAACAATATATTTTAAGAGGTAAACATCAAAATGTTTCAAACAAGAAAATCTCAAAAGTGGAAAACAAGATATGTTCAAAGTCAAGAGAAAAAGAAAAGAAGGAGAAAGCCAATGAAAATAAGAATGTTTACTCTTATGTGTGTAAAGAGGATTGTAGATACTTTTGTTGAAGACCACTATGTATCAAAATATTTTGTTTACTCTTATACCACTTTCTTTGATAACCCTATCTTAAGCCTTATGTTTCATCCAAGCAAAAGGTTTGTTTAATCATAGGGGTAGTATGGCATGGATGTGGTTGTGAATGAGTATGGTAGAGTGTACCATTTTTAATAGTTGATATCTTTCCATGAGACCATTTATCATTTTATTTTTTTTGAGTTACAGTTCTTTCATATAAAATATGTGATATAATTTGGCTTTGATATACATTATTTGACTCAATATATAGATGAGAGCTTATTTACCAAATTTTGAGTGTTAATTATACCTTGTCAGATTTGAAGTCAAAGCATACTTTGGATGGTAATTTAGGTTACAATTTACTTATAGACTAAAATTGTGTATATATTAGTTAGTCACACACTCACAGTCCTAGGTTTGATTAGTAATGGAATGTCTTTAGCATAAGAGTAGGATTTCAAATCATTGTTCATTTTTCTTAACATGCTAAAGTTATATATTTAATGAATACTAAATGGAAGAAAATTCTCTGAGAAAAATGAAGGAACTTCTATGAGTGTTATTAAAATTTCTATGGGTATCATCTCTAGAAGCCCTTACAAGACTATAACTCATCCACTAGAGGTTACTTATGAGTTTAAAGACTTTCTGTATAAGCTAAATGCAAACAATAGCACCTACAAAAGTGAGGATTTTTAAATTTTTATTTTGAAGTTTTTCTCAAGGACTAGCAAAATGTAGGTTTGGAGCTATTTGACATACATATAAATATTACAAATAATATCCCTAGAATTAGTATTTTTAACCTTGGATTTACTTAATTTATCATTAATAATGATTTATTTTACATTTTGTAGGATCCTAATAGAATTGAGAAAAGTGCACATTTTTGGCAACCTGAAACCTTAAAAGAGAGTTATTATGTCGTTCAATGAAAGTCACAGACCCACTTGCCAAGAATCAGGAAGTTTAGAATGCTATCGGGTTGCCTTCATCAAATTCAAAGTAGTTAGAAACCCTAAGCATTGACCAATCTTATTTGCACAAAAGTGGGTGTCACTACCAAAAGGTAAGGTGGCCAATTTCTCAAGCATGCATGCACGCAAACCACCATCTTGGAAAGATTCTAAGTGAAGCTATATTCACGCATGTAGAGATTATTCACTTACTCAACCAAGAGAGGGATCCACCTATGCTTTGCAAGTTTTTTTCCAATGAAGGGGACTTCTCACTCTCTATCATACATGTAATTCATGAGAAAATGTGGAGAAAAACAAGGAGAGAAAGAAAGAGAGAAAACCATGAAGTGAAATAAATAGGAAAACTATAGCTCTCTTTCATCCAACCTTTTAATGAAGTGGTAGTCAAGATTCATCTTCAGTTAGACCTATCCTTGTAGCATCCAATGAGAAGTGTTTATTGTGAGAGAATCAAGGGAATGCTAGGGCAAACCAATGGAAATGAAGCACGTAAGAGAGAGAGAGAGAGAGAGGGGGGGGGGGGGGGGAGAATTTTAGTGGGGCCACCATTTTTCAAGGAGATTCAATGTGATTACAAGAGGGAGTAAAATCCATATTTTCAAAGAAAATTATGGTGGGAAATATGTGTGGAGCATAGAATGCTATTGGAGAAATGGTGGACTAACAAGAGATTTTAAGAAGAAAAAAATGTGTTTTCAAAAGAGGGAGTAAAGGAGTGATTTTAATGTGTTTTTCATATAGGAAAAGATAAAGATGATCTTGATCATTTAACTTAGGGCTTGCATGATAAAAGAGAGGAAAGAATAGTGAGGTGTGATCTTTTTAAGTCAAGGAAAGAAGAGGAACACAAGAAACTAAAGGATAGGCGTCCCATTCTTGGAGCATAAGAGGATGTCACATACTTAGAAGGTTAGAAAGAAGTGATAAGAAGAGGAAAGGACAAAAGAGAAAATAAAGGGGAAGAGGAAGAGGAAGGAGGCATCCAAACCATTCCCCCATTCCGTTGCTTGGACACTGAAACCTCTTAGGGAGAAGACTTGGGACATTGAGAGGTGAAAAAGGAGAGCTTGGGTCTTGAAATCGTGGAGGTTGTACATGAAATCTAAGAAGAGGTTAGTCCACATTTTATTTTTTATTTTTCTCTTTCAATTTCACACAAGATCTACTCCATCTATTCTTCTTTCTATTTCACGTGTCTCTCATTCTTCCTTTTGCTACCACGCATCATCTCCATCCTTCCCCATCTTTCCACTTCATGCATCCTTCATACATCTTTGTCATTTTACCATTACACATATCATCTTCCCCCATCTCCCATAGATTCCACACATCTCCCCTATTCTATCTCCCTAGCCTTAAAATACACAATCTCACACTTCCTTTTTTCTTTTTCTATTCCATGCATTACCATCCCTAACCTCTTTTAATTCAATGCACTAGCATCACCACCCTTCTTTCTTTCCTCAAGTTAGTGGAAATTGGGTGATATCCAATCTACTTGTTGAGTGACACAACAAGTAGAAGACATCGTCTAGTTGATGATTGAAGGTGGTAGTATGGTTTGGATAGAACTTGAAGGCAATATTTGTGACACGATGAAGAAGTTTACTATAAAAACTCTCGTTTTTGGGTCATTTTCAATACATTATATTACACTTTTAATGGAAATAAAATTAGGAATTTAATTTCATGAAAATTGAATTCTATGGAAGTGAACTCCCTGAAAACTCAAAAATTTGGACTAGGAACTATCCAAATTAGAATGTACGAGTCGATACGAATCAAACGACACTAATTTTGGATGAAATGAAGATCGAGAGAGAAATTTCCAAAAGTTTTACAAATTTAGAAAGGGCAGAAATTGATAACAGCACCCCCAATGTTTGTCTATGGTGGGATGCAGAAGATGAAAATGGGATTAAACACGGGGGAAATGCAGGGGAGAGAAAACCATAGCTATCCACGCCCCCCTTTCGACAAATTTTCCTCTTCTCAACTCTAGCGCATAGCCCCGTGCTGCTTGAATTTTCTAGCACCGGCATGCAACCCCCCATCTGATCTCCTTCTTCCCCATCCCTAGTGTCTCTCTCACTCTCTCTAGTGCTGACAAACAACCCCTATTGGATTTTTTTCACCGATGATGTGGGGAGGCCCCGATCACCATTTCTTCAGCTTATGCACCTATTGGAACAACACCTACATCTCCCTTCTCTCTCTGCCATTTTTCCTGTAACTCTTTTGGGATTCTCACGCTCGTGCCTGAGCAAGATACTCTACACCGTGCAGTGCAACAACCATGCCCTACCATCCCTTGCCTCTCCTTCTCTGTTAGGTTTGGGCAGTGACTGAATAGACTAGCCACCCAATTTTATTTTTTTTATTTTTTCCTTACCCTTTTTCCTCATCAACTCAGCCAAGCCATGGGAGGGTAGGCAAGCCAAGACTCATCTTTCCCTCTATTTTCCCCTTGCGATTGGGCTCAGGCAGTCACTCTACCACAGCCACCTCTTCCCCGATTTCCCCTTTCACCTGGCAAGTTAAGGTGAGTCTAATCATCGAGTCAATTCGTTTCCAACTCGTTTTGGGGAACCAAGTTGACCAAGTACGCCTTATTACACCCTTGAACTTCAATCTTCGATTCTGACCAATCTAGGAATGATCTTGTAGATCCAAGATAACTCTAGTGATCCTTGCAATATGAGGAGCAATATCCATCTTCCCATTCATTGATCAGGGAAGATCTTATCATCAAATTGATCAGACCATTGATCAGACTTCAAATCTTCTGCTCTAAGATGATCTGATGTTATTTTCAGATCTAAATAGTTTATTACGATCCACAAGAAGTGTAGAGTAAGATCCATATAAGATATTTTGGATCTAAAACATTTATGAAGAGGATTTAGCTGATGTTGATCGATGACTAAGATCAACTAAAGATCCAGGTACGAAATTTGATCAAATTCAATGATCTATATTGCTCAGATTTATTTAATTAAATTACTTAGCTAGGATAACTAATTTTTTTATTTGATTTGGGACGATTAGGTGAAGAATTTTGACTAGATCATCATGAATAGTTGAGATTGGGCACAATTGAGGCCATCAGTCAACGATTTGACCAAGCAGATAACTGGATGTTATTCAAATTGACTTGTACAAGATAAGATTACTGTCTTAATCATTTGATGGGTTAATTTGACTGTGATTAGATAAATATTGAACATGAAATTCATATCATAATGCCCGATTAGTTGATTTAAATGATAAATTACCTAAGATTGATGTGATTTGAGCCTAATAACTCTAAAATATGTATTAATATAATTAAGAAGAAGGACCATATGGTTATGAGTGGGATTGATTGAGCATGATTTGAATTATTAGCTATTTAGAGTTGGCCCTACCTTGAGATTTCTTGACTGAAAAACATTGGACTGCCTTAAACATGATGTATTGGAATACAAAAACATAAGGTTGTGTGATTAAAAATCCCAAGTTAGATGAGTTGGATTCTAAGTATAACCTAGATGTGATATATATCCAATTGAAGGAACCATGGTGGACCCCAGTAGAGTCGAGTCCGATTGAATTGGGAGGTATAGAAGTGACTGCATTTATTATTCTATAATTTTATAAATCAGATTATTTAATTAATGGATTTATTTATATGCTCTGTTTGATGCATGGATGTGTATGCCAAACTCAGGATTTTCCTAAGATGATTGTTCAGTATATCTTGACGATGTGTATACTACCTTTTAATGTGCATGATTTATGCACTGCCTCTTGATACATTCTATGTTGCATCAATTGGATTATTTGAGGATGTTATGCACTGATTTTGATGCATGATTTTGATACATTAAAATACTCAATTGATTTGGTTTTATCAAGGATGGTTACGCATTGATTTCCATTACTTGATTCATGGTTTCCTTGATTTATAACGGGTGTTTTTGCCTTGTCAATGCTATGCTAATAGGGTCATAGGGTTGGCCACCTGCCCTTTGAGTTTACATATTATAGACACCCACCTTGATATGCGAGAAAACTGTGTGCAGTTTGTGGTAATCATGGACAAGCCACCCACACACGTCTGACCAACTCCCATGCCTTAGCGGATAGTAATCTCCCCTTTTTGATGTCGACAAGAGCGGCAGTGGTTTATACCTCTAGAGTGGTTGCTACTGCAGTATAGCAATCCATGCACTTATTATGCACGCTCATGTAGTATGACACAATGGGATGTTTATGCCCTAAAATACCCATAACATGAAGACACATCCTCAGGGTGAAGCTTATGTGGGCGGCCAGATGTGCAAGCTACAAATGAGGAATCTAGGGATTGGTATGAGTACTCATGACAAGATATGAGAGTGGTGAGACACTATAGAGACATCCTTAACTTGCATGCTCTATTATTTATGATATGCATGCATGCCTTATTATGATGGATTTGATTGAAATTGGCTTTATAAGTTGCATGAGTATGCAATGTTCATCGTTATGCTTGCTGTGGTATTTGGATATTATATTTTGATATTATGTGCGAAACCATATCTTCATCAATTTTTCATAATTGATTCTAACTTATTATTCATGCATCGTTTTGCTCTTATTATTTAATGATTTAGATTTTCATATGAATGATTCATATCCATGAACTTAATAAGAAACTCATATCCTTATACATCATATTACATTTTCTTTATTTGATATTAAATGTGGTCATCTACACAAGCAATTGCTTGCTGAGGCATTGCTTTGGTTTGCAATGCCTCAGATATATATATATAGAGAGAGAGACAGACAGACAGACAGACAGAACAGGTTTTATATGCTAACAGAGTAGGCGAGGGAGTTAGTAGCCATCATCGATAAATAAAAGAAAATTTCAAATATGGATAAGGTTTGTTCATAACCTTCCCTTGGTTATTAATTATGGATTGTATATCTGTATGAGTTATATTGTGACTTTAACATATAAACGTGTCCATATTGGATGTGATGGTTGTGCATAAACAGACTCTGAGAAATATTGTTGTTCTCTTTTACTTTGTAATTTTGGTTCTATTGAGATTTGTAATTGATTTAAATGGATGTGTATGGAGACTGAGTCTCCTATGTGGCGTGTTTGTATTATTGTATTTATCATGTATGGTTGTATTGCATGGGTTATATATGATGGTCCAAAATACAAAGGAGACTCTGTTAGATTTTCAGTAGAAATGGAATATCATTTCACCATTAAATATGTGATTTTTGTGGTTGCATGACTCTTAGGAATTTGAAAGAACTGCTTTTTATTCAAGTTTTATTTTTGGTCTATTAAAAAATAGACGTTTTAAAATAGGTATCTCGACATTTTAAAATTTTGTATTATATTGGTGTGAAAAACCCAGGGTTCCATGAAGGTTGGAAGAGTTTCTTTAGAAAAGATGAGACTTTAATTCTTGTATGAGTGTGAGGAAATGCACTTTAAGGGAAAGTGTATGATTCTTATAGCATAGAATCTAATTAGAGAGTGTAACTAGTATTTCTAGTGAGAACCTTATTATATAGTAGAAGATATATTTATATGGATTGCTTTTGAGAGTTCAAGTTATAACTTGAAAGAGAATAAATTTTTGAAAAAATCCTAACAAATATTGTAATAACAATAGTATGATAAGAATAATGAAGGATCAGAAACGATTACAAATAATGAGAACTCAAGAAAGTTGAAAGAAGTATTCTATTAATTGAAACTTGAAGTGGATTTATTTGATGAATAAATTGTAATATGGGAAAAATCATTGAAAATTTTATGAAGTAAGATCCTAATATTTCTATGGATGAATTATCTGAACTATGCGATGAGATTAATGTATTCTTAGGCATATAGAAATATTGATAGTCAGTCATCGATGAGAAGTGAATGCTTATGAATTATTCTAAGGGTTTGATTTATGATTTGGAGACACATAGCACTTGGAGGTTATAACAACTATTTACAATAATAATTAGTAGTAATGATGTAAATTAGATGGTGAGTAAGGAATAGTAAACAATCTCCTAGACAGTGGAAGGGACTATAGAGAGGTGAAATTGGATATCATACTATATATGAGTATTTGATAAGATTGTTTAAATTGGAGGCATCAATCATATGATGTGAACCATGTGGAGAGAGATATTAATTGAAGTAGATATGGAGAAAAGATATTGTTGTGAGAATAAGGTGAGATGAAAATTAATGAGTCATTGTGAATACAAAAATACTGACACCAGACATTAGTGAGAAGTGAATACTCATAAATTATTCTGGTGGTTTTAATTATGATTTGAAGAGCACATTGCCTGGAGGACATGGTAACAATTTTATAAAAATAATTATTAAATAGTGATGATTTTGTAATGAATCAACTAAGAAGAAAGATAAATGAAGTGAATGAGGCAAGATGAAATTGAGTATAATTAATTTACACTAAACACGGATAGTGACGATATTGTGGTTTCTAATAACTATGGAAGGTTATTATTAAAACTTGATTTCTTTGGATGTGAGATTGACAGAGTTAGAGCTAATTTTGTTTGATATGACCATGAAATAAGTCATCATTAAAGAAAATCTAAGGATAAAGATTAAGATATTGAAAATGTAATTACGAGGATTCTAATGATGGTCATTTGAGAGGACGTGTTTTCTATTTTTGAGATTTTTATTTAGAAGGCTCTTTGGAAGGCTCGTAATGATCAGTATCTTGGGATACTAAGAGTGTTTGCCACTTTAAATCGAACAAATTCGACGATTCATTGGTATTGAACCGGTATTCATAGTTGAGGAGACTTGCCCCAAACTCCTTCACCATGAAGGAGACTGTAGATAGATTGTGATATGTTGACACATGTATTGAGGAATCAGGTGATTGTGGCAGGTTCTACACTGGTAGCAAGGTCGCAGACATAGTCTCTATGTAAAAAGTGATTCTTTTAGGACCATGACTAACCGTAGAGACTCGGACACGAATAATTTGAGTTAGCCCAATAAGGGCAAGAGACCGTTTCATCAATACATTTACAAAGGCCACTAAACCAGTGACATTTGCACAAGCAGTATTGGGATACGAACAAGATGTGCATTAGGTGCAAGGACAGGTACTTGGACAATTATGCCCTCGAGTTGGTATGCCACTGTAGCAACCATAATAACATCAGTAGCCACCATTATATTAGTAATTCTTTTAACATTTTGACTGTGAAGAGTTAGGGCATTTCTTTAGAGATTGTCCTAGAAGACAACAATTTAAACTAACTGACATTGGAGATTGGGCAAAAATGGCCCCACATTGGCAGTGATGAATTTTTGTCACTACTTGAGGCAAGTATAAGCCTCAACCCAAGTTGTGGAAGGTACTTTCTTGACTACTGGTAGGCATGCTAGGATCCTTTTTTATATAGAATCTAGTTATTTTAGTACTTTATGTATTGGCACCTTGATGAATATGCATGTGTGTGTGTGTGTGTGATAATCTCTGAGTTGGATGTTATGACACTGACGAGAGACTTATTGAAACTTGTAAGTATGTCCAGGGGGTATTAGTAGAGATAGTGAGCGAGAGGATGGATGTTGATTTCACCCTACTCGATATGATTGATTATGATATCATCATTGGATGGATTCTATTTGTTGGAGGACAATTGATTGCTATAAGAAGAAGGTTAATTCTAGTGTACCTAGATAGCTATTGACCTTACTCCTAAGTTGGAAGGGGCAGCACTGAAGTTTGTGTTATTTCTGCCTTGAAGGAAGTACTGTATTTTCCTGAGGTGCCGAGTCCTCCTTGTTAGTGTGACAATTGAGGACAGATAGCGGCCACATTTGAGCACACAGATGGTGTGGGCGTATCTATAATCTTTCTTGAAGAGGGTTTAGAATTTTGTGCCGTGAGATATTGATGTTGATATTGATTTGGCATCAGACATAGTGCAATTTTCTATGGTGCTATACAAGATGGCCCAACTGAGTTGGAAGGGTTCTAGCAATGATAGTGACTTGATGAGGGTTTATCAGACCTGGTGGGTCTTCATATGGTGCATTAGTCCCCTTCCTAAAAAGAAGACAAATCCTTATTATTATGAACAGATTTGTTTGTTTGATGAAACAACAGTGGAGAACCGATATTTCCTATTGTGTATTGACGACCTATTTGATCCACTCTAGTTGGTGTATGGTGCTTTTGAAGATTGATTGAAGTATGATTATCAACAATCGAGGATTATGGAGCAAGGAATCTTTAGAATGATTTTTAGAACTGGTTATGATTACTACAAGTTCTAGGTGATACCAATTGATGGAACTATTACACTGCTAGTATGTATGGTTAAGATGGGATGAATTGTCAAATGTTGAGTCATGATTATGTTATGAATGATGTTTTGTATATTCCATGACTTAAAGGAGCACAAGAAATCATTGTGCATTATTCTGAGTATCTAAAAGACACATCTTTTGCTGTGAATGTATGTGAGTATGAATTATGGTCAAAGAAGGTGAATTTTCTTGACCGCAACACTACTAGTGATAAAGAGATAGTTTATTGAGATTGTGATGAACTGGGATGAGCTAAACTAACGACTATGGTTGATAGTTTCCTTAGTTTGGTGAACTGTTGTCGCTAGGTTATTGAGGTCTACAAGATAGTAGTCACATGGATACTATTTTATGTTGTATATATAAGCCTGATTTCTCATGAGGAGAGGGATGTGACAGTAAAGTATGTTTAGTATGAAAGAATTTTCTTATGTGTAATCAGATTTTGGATTATGACTTATACTTGTGAGTAACTAATGAGGGTAGCCTACGAGGGTGACCGATGAGGGCGGGTGAGAGAGGCATTGGCAGGCTTCCAAGTGGTGAGCTTCTAGGTGTACTCACAGCATGATCGTGTTGTGGACTAGTTTTATATGGCATGGATTGCCTGTTGATGAGCATATATGCTCCAGTCTTTTATTAGCATGAACTACCTATCCATGAGATAATATACTATGGTTTTGATTGGTATACATTGCCTATTGGTGACGTAATGAGCTCTGGAATAGAATTTGGCATAGAATTGCCCATATGTGAGTTGAGGTACTCCAAATGTTGTCGATATGATGATTTTACTAATCCTAAGTTGTACGCAAATGATTAACTCCTGGATGAGAGTATGGTTATGCTAATGGTGTTATATATGGTTATTATGAGCTCTAACCATAATATGAGCTATTGACTTGGAATGATCTAACACATACATCAGTTTAAGGGGATGACATAGAGTGGAACTATTTATTGACCTTAACTTTGGAAATATTGGTACGATCAATAAATCTTGCAAGATGGGGTGCTTCCAAAATTGTTCAAGGAAGAAATTCCTATAAGAGGAGAGAATGTAATAACCCTCAATTTTGGGTCATTTTCAATGAATTATACTGCACTTTTAATGGAAATAAAAACAGGAAATTAATTTCATGGAAATTGAATTTTATGGTAGTGAACTCCCTGGAACACAAAAATTTGGACTTTAACTATCAAATTTAGAATGTTCACATAAATACGAATCCAATGATACTAAATTTGTGCAAAACAAAGATCTGGAGAGAAAATTCCAAAAGTTTTATAAATTTAAAGGGGCAGAAATTGATAATGACACCCCCTCTATTTGTCTGTGGTGGGATGCAAAAGATGAAAATGGGACTAAATGAGGGGGAAACACAAGGGAGAGAAAACCCTAGCTACTTGCCCAACACCAGTAATCTAGAAGTTTAAGTCTCATGAAAACCGGATCAGCCCCCTTTTCTGGGGCAAATCCCCCATTCCCAGCATCTCTCTCACTGTCTCGAGTATTGACAAAGAACCCCTATTGGGTTTTTTTCACCTGCAACATGGGGATGCCTCGATCACCATTTCTTCTGCTTGTGCACCCACCAAAACAATGCCCACATCGCCCTTCTCCCTCTGCCATTTTTCTTGTAACCCTTTTGGGGTTCTCATGCTCACACTCAAGGCAAGACACCCATGTCGTGCAATGAAAGAACCACGCCCTCCCTCCCCTTGCTTCTCCTTCTTTATTGAGTTTGAGCAATGACCAAACAGACTGGCCACCCGATTCTTTTTCCCCTGCCCTTTTTTTGTCACTAGCTCAGTCAAGCCATGGGAGGGCCTATGAGCTAAGATCCATCTTCCCCTTTGTTTCCCCCTTGCGATCGAACTCAGACGGTGACTCTGCCACAGCCAGCCACCTCTTCCCCTATTTCCCCTTTCAGCTAGCAAGTCAGGGAGAGTTGAGTTGACCCAATATGCCCTACTACACCCTTGAACTTCAATCTTCGATTCTAACCAATCCAAGAAGGATCTTAGAGATCCGAGATAACACTCACAATCCTTGCAACACGAGGAACAATACTCATCTTCTCATTCATTGATTAGGAAAGATATAGCTATCAAATTGATCAGACCATTGATCGAACTTTAAATCATCTGATCTGAGATGATTTGACGTTATTTTCATATATAAGTAGTCCATTATGATCCACACGAAGTGTAGAGTATGATCCATACAAGGTATTTTGGATCTAAAACATTTATGGAGAGGATTTGGCTGATTTTTATCAACTACTAAGTTCAACTAATGATCCAGGTATGAAAATGGATCAAATTCAATGATCCATTTTGCTCAAATTTTTTAATTGGATTACTTAGCTAGAATAACTAATTTATTATTCAATTTGGGGTGATTAGATGAAGAATTTTGACTAGATCAACATGGATAGTTGAGATCGAGCACAATTAAGGCGATCGATGGACAATCGAACCAAGAAGACATCTAAATGTTATTCAGATTGACTTGTACAAAGTAAGATTATTATTTTAATTATTTGATAATTATTTGATGGTATAATTTGATTGTGATTAGATAAATATTGAATAAGAAATTCATATCATAATGCCGTTTGGTTGATTTAAATGATACATTACCTAAGATTAATGTTATCTTATCTTAATAACTCTAAAATATACATTGATATAATTAAGAAGAAGGACCACATGGTTATGAGCGGGCTCGATTGAGTATGATTTGAATTATTAGCTATTTAGGACGAGCCCTATTTTAAGATTTCATGACTAGAAAACATTAGACTACCTTAAACACGATGTACTAGAATACGAAAACATAATGTCGTGTAATTAAGAATCCAAGTTAGATGAGTTGGATTCTAAGTATGACCTAGATGTGATATGTATCAAGGTGATGGAACTGTGGTAGATCATGCTAGAGTTGGGTCTAACTGAATTAGGAGGTACAGACGAGTAGTACTTCGTCTGAGGTAGGTGACAACATTTATTATTCTATAATTTTATAAATCATGATTATTTACTAAACGACTTTATGTATACTCATTGTTTGATGCATGGATATGTATGCCAAACCTAGGGTTTTCCTGAGATGATTGTTCAGCATGTATTGTTGATGTGTATACTATCTTTTAATGCACATGATTTATATACTGTTTCTTGATACATTACATGTTGCATTGATTGGATTATTTGAGGATGTTATGCACTAATTTCAATGCATGATTTTGATATATTAAAATACTCTATTGATTTGATTTTATCAAGGATGGTTATAGTTATGCATTGATTTCTGATACTTGATTCGTGGTTTCATTGATTTATGATGGGTGTTTTTGCTCAATGGCTGCTAGGTAGGAGGGTCCTAGGGTTGGCCACCCGCCCTCTAAGTTTACATATTATAAACACCTACCCTGATATGTTGGCAAACTGCTTGCAATTTGTGGTAATCATGGGCAGGCCACCCACACACATCTGACCGACTCCCATGCCTTGGTAGACAATAGTCTCCCATTTTGGTGTCGACAGTGAGCAGTAGTGGTTTATACCCCAAAGTGGTTGCCACTGCAACATAGTAATCTATGTACTTATTCTATATGCTCATGTAGTATAACACAGGGGAATGTTTATACCTTAATATATCCATAGCATGACGATGCATCCTCAAGGTGAAGCCTATGTGGGAAGGCCTATGGGCTAGGTGAGTTACCTGCTGTGTGAGCTACAGGTAAGGAACCCAGGGATTGGTATGAGTACTCATGATCATATATGAGAGTGTGGTGGGACACTATAGAGACATGGTTGACTTTCATGCTCTGTTATTTATGATATGCATTCATGCCTTATTATGATGGATTTGATTGAAATTGGCTTTATCAATTGCATGATCATGAATTGTTCATTGTTATGCTTGTTTTAGTATTTCGATATTATATTTTGATATTATGCATGAAACCATATCTTCATTAGTTTTTGGTAAGTTATTTTGACTTATTATTCATGCATCATTTCATTCTTGATATCTGATGATTTAGCTTTTTATATGAATGATTAATATCCATGAACTTAATCAGAAATTCAGATCCTTATATGATTTATTACATATTCTTTATTTGATATTAAATGTGGTCACCTACACAAGCGATTGCTTGCTAAGGCATTGCTTTGATTTGCAATGCGTCAAATGTAGAGAGAGAGAGAGAGAGCAGGTTTTATATGTTGACAGAGTAGGTGGGGGAGTTGGTAGCCATCAACGATATATAAAGGAAATTTCAAATATGAATAAGGTTTATTTAGAACATTACCTTGGTTATTAACTATTAAATGTATATGTGTATGAGTTATATTGTGACTTAAACGTATAGATGTATCCACGTTGGATGTGATGGTTGTGCATGGACAGACCCTGTGAAATATTGTTGTTCTTTTTTACTTATTGATTTTTATTCTATCAAGATTTGTAATTGATTCAGATGGATGTGTATGGAGATTAAATCTCCTATGTGGTGTGTTTGTATTATTGTATTTATCAAGTATGGTTGTATCGCATGGGTTATATCAATAGTCCAAAATACAGAGGAGACTGTGTCGGATTTTTGGTAGAAATGGAATATCATTTCACCTTTATATCTGTTATTTTTGTGGTTCTATGACTCCCAAAAATTTGAAAGAAATTATTTTTATTCAAATTTTCTTTTTTGGATGATTTAAAAATTGAAGTTCTAAAACAGGGATCCCGACATTTTAAAATTTTGTATTATATTGGTGTGAAAAACTCAGACTGTCACATTGACAATATCTACTTCAATCCATAGGGGAGTTTAATTTTTGTTTTGCTTTCTTTTAAATTCTTGTATTCAATTTATTGCAATACTCTCAATTCTAGCTTAATGAAAGTTTAGTTTTTATTTCATTAGTTAGATTTAAAACTGTTTTATTTTGCATTGAATGAATATCTTATTTTTTATTTACATTATTGTTAGTTGTTGTTAGTAGTTAATTGAATGTTTTAGTATCAAATTTTAATTGGAATAGTATTTAGTAGTTATCTGATATTAATTATAACCTCAATTCTTTTTACTTGTCTTAGAATACATTTTTAGAGTAAGCTTTCAAATAAATATGAATAGCTAGATTTTTTTTCTAGGGTTAGGATGAAACCACACTAGTTTAGGTATATTGATGATAAGTAATTTTTTATTTAAAATATGCTAAAATAACACTTTTAGCATTAGCAAAATAATTTATATATTTAGTATTCTTTTCATAAGAAATGTCATGTATCACCTATAGGGTAGAAACTAAATAGGGTAGATTAGTTAATTGTATACAAAAATCTTAGATTATTTGTACCCTAAAAAGATAAGTTATACTTTGCACAATATAGTAAATTAGGCAAAATCCTCAGATTGAGAAGATATAGAAATCAAGGCTTTTGATGATGATATATTTCATACTCTAATTTATTATGGTTTTATTAACATGTGCAGTATTAAATCTAAAATTACTTAACTGTGAATTTAGTGTCGTAGATTCCAAAACCCTAGAATTTTGAAATTTTCTTATTTATCAATAAATTCACTGGCTAGGTTAAGGTGATTTAACATAGATTTTAATTAAAGTGTCCAATTTCATAATTTGTGTCCTCATTGGATCGGCTTGCACTTACACTATCTATATTACAATAGATATGTGCACTTGTGATCATATTTAAAACATACTACACAACATTATGACTTTGGATGTCAAATTTGGACTGCATCAAGGTTTACAATTTATTTTTAAGTTTTTAGGGGGATTTTGAGAACTTCTAGGGGTTTTTTGAAAGATATCACTCCTAGGCATTTTAGAATCTTTTGTGCTTTAGGATTTCACTTATATATATATATATATATATATATATATTACAATTTTAGTTTATTTCATTATTGTTTTAACACTCACTTTTTAATTTTTCTTTATTTCCTTTGCATATTCATCCAGAGTTACTAAGGTGAGGATAGTAGAAGTTGTCCAAGTGAAGTTAGAGTATGAAGAAGCTATTGTCTAGATTGAAGGAGCTTTTTTTTTTTTTTTAAGAAGTGCCTTCCAGGTTTGTATTCTATGTTAGTCGACATTCTCTATTTCCCATGTTTGGGCCTTTCACTCCTGCGTGAAACATATTTTAAGGAATTGAAAATGACAAACTATATTAACCTCATTTTTTAACCCTTAAATTTGTAACAAAATAAAATTAATTAATTAAAAATTTTATGCACATAATATGGCTTTGAAACTGCTAGATTTAGAAAGTACAAGTCAATAAGAATTGCATGGTATAAAGAATATTAAAAACGGAGTTCAAATGAGCGAGATATGACCATTTTAATTTCAAGGGTAAATTGGTAAATTATCAGGGAAGCAAATTAGAGGGGGTCGTTTTGATAACGCCACCCCTTTCCATTCCCATTCCAGCTCTAATGGAGGAAGGCAGCAATTTGCCTTTCCTTTCCAGAAAATTGGATCTACAACTACATAAACACATTCCCCTTTCCATTCCTACGCCAAACAACCAAAGAAAAACCCTAGTTTTCCCTTGTGCACACTGCGAAAATGAACTAAAGTTTGCACATTTTATAGGGCTCCGATCTCCTATCTCTGGCTCTAATCAGGTAAGCCATACACTCTAACTTGTTTTTCACATCATTTCCCAACTTTTCCCTCACAAATTCAGGATGGATTTGAGCTGAACAGCCTTTGGATGGACTAGGAAGTCAAAACTATGGAGCATGGTTAGAGTCACGTTAAAGACACCTTAGATGGTAGATCTGAGCAGTTCATTGTGATCTTTGGGCCCACAAACCTTAAGAATGGCAAAAACAAATAAAAAATTAGAGCATCTGGGGCTTCGATCAAGTCAAAACAAGGTGGATGACTCGGGTTCATTGTCCCCGATGGACAGTGCACCCAAGACATCCACCGGGATGCACAAGGGCAGACGGCGCACGCGGGTGTACCATTGTGCGCATGCTCATTGCACATGTGCCCCGGACACTCACTTGAGCTGTCCCGGATGACCGGAACGCGCCACGCGTCCTAGCGTACGTGTGCTCTGGGATGTCAATTTGCACCAGTGTAAATCAATGTAAAATGCCTTTTTTCACAGGTGTAAATGCCTTCTGCCTATGCAAACTGGTGTAAACTTCCGTTTTGATCTGATTTTATATCTGAAATGGTTTCTTTGAGATTCTAGACACTATAGAGGCCCGATCTTCAATCCAAAAGGTCCGTTAGAACCATCTCGACAATGCAGACATGATTTTAGTATTAGAATCTTGATCTAATACATCTAGTTAGGTAAATTTTATAAAATAGCACCCAATCACTTAGATCTTGCTGATCAAAGGGTGATCAGGCCCCAGCACATAAACGATTAGATAATATATGATACTAACTGAGGGTCCTAAGGATCAAATTAAATGTAACTACTCTAGTAATTGATCTACACCATTGATCTAACCCAGAACTTGGAAAATTGTTGATCTAAGGATGATCTTACCGTCAGATCAAGGTGTAAACTTTAAATGCACACAAAAATGAGTAGATGAACATGAGATAGGATTGATTAATAACATTTGACATTGGGATTAAAGACCAAATCATAAATAGAGGTCATAGAGAATGATCCAACAGTTGGATCGCCATAGATTCAATTGAGATGAAATAAATAACATAAAATGGTACCTTGATACTGATAGGTACATCAGAGTGTGCGAGCTAAGAGGATTGCACGCTTGATTTGGGTTATCTCTCATTGAGGTAGGTAACGACATTTAATGTTATGTTTTGATATCTAAAATTTTGCATTATCATAGTATTCATGGTTGATTGTGATTGATTGTCATTCGTTAATGTATTCTGAAATTTTGTGAGCTTCAACGTTTTATGGTATGATCAATATTAGATTTCGATAATATATTAAATGGGTTCATGATCAATTGTTTTATGAGATTGATACCATGTATCTTATGTATGATTAGTAATTATCTTTCCTTATTGCATCACTGAGATTAATTGGTTTGCATAACATTGATGGTGGAGGCTTGGTGGATAGTCCTTTGAGAGGCTAACCATGGGATGAGGGGTGTGCCTTGGGGATTGTGAGCCACAAGTGCTCCTAGTTTTTCGAGATATGCAATTTTTGTATTTTATGATTTATAACAGTTGCTCTCACCCGGTGGATGTCATGTTAGGAGGGATTAGGACTGGCCACCCACCCTCTGAAATTGTGATGTGATTTATGATGTGATAGACACCTACCCACATATGGCTTTCTGTAGGGGTCTGGTAACATGGATTGTCCACACTACCAATCTGGTCCTTTCCATGGGGACAGACATTAAGTCTCCCGTTATGGTGTTGACGGAGAGTAATGGTGGTTGAGACCCTGGAGGGCTTGCCATTGCGGCATGACGATCCATACTCTTGTTCTGTATGCTTACATGATGAGCATGGAGATGTTATAATATGCTTGGGTGTGATGCCACTCAGAGGATTGATATGAGTACTCATGATCTGTTATACAAGTGTATAGGACACTTGTGTGACCCACGTACCTTGGGGTACCCTATTTATTATTGTATGCTCATTGATAGTGGATGTAATGACTGAGCAATTTACATTATTTTTAACGAAAATTGAACATTCTATAGGAAATAAACTGAGTTAAAAGTTTTACTTTATTTAAAATAGTAAATTAAGGAATTTGTAAGGAAACTTAGTACCATTAGATTCTACTCGAAAAATGGAATCCAACGCCTCAAAAATCACCCAAAACGGAGTTCGTATGAAGAAGTTACATTCGTTTAAAGATAGGGGTATTTCTGAAATTTAAACAGAAAAAGACGAAAAACGTAGGGGGTCATTTTGATAACGGCACCCCCTGTCGTCTTCAACCTCTAGACCCCTCTAGAAACCCTCGATCCCGATTTTTCTAGAGGATTCTGCCACCACCAAGGGCCATTGGCAGCACCGCCATAAGCAGGGCTATAAAAATCCCATCTCCCCCTCTCCAAAAACACAAGTTTTCCAGCGTTTTTCCAGCCGTTTGAGACTGGGGTTTCCGGCAAAATCAGAAACCCGTCTCCTCTGCATTTTTCGGCAATGGCCAGGCCCAAGTCAGGCCGGCGATCAAGTTCCCGTCTCCCCATTTCCCCTCTCTTCCCTTTCCGATTTTGGCATGGGGGTTTCCTCTTCACGAAATTTCGGATGTTCAAAACCAGGAACGAGGGTTCCATCACCGGCGATGAGCACTCCCCAGGCTACCAAGTACATTTCGACTACGCCAAGGTGTGTTCACGCGAGGTCATCCAGGACGCGCGTCATAGCGCATCGCTTAGGCATGCTTGTGCACGTGCGAACACTGTCCCAGGTGCGGCCTTCAGGTACGTGCGCAACATGGGGCACGGGTCCTAGCTCGACCAGGATGCACAGGGTGCCCTGGAAGCTGAGACGCGCCATGCTACAAGGTGCGTCCGTGTGATGATGCACGTCATAGTGCGTCACTTGAGCATGCATGTGCGTGTGCAAAACACGATCTCTGGCACAGCCTTTAGGCGCGCACACACATAAGGCGGTCGCGGTTCAACCAAGATACACAGGTGTCCTGAGAACTGGGGCACGCGGACCTAATGAGACTTTAAAAATTAGGATTAAAGGATAAATTACAGAGTTTAACTATTGGAAAGTAGATCCATATCATAGGATCTAGCCTGGCAATGAATTAGGCAAGGACCATTGACCCTAAACAGTAGATCTAGCGGTCTAATGTCTAAATAGATTAAAATTAATAAGGACTCCTTGTATCCATTCATACCCAGGAGTTTATAAATGAGACCCAGGGACGGGTTAAGTGCTAAAGGACGTGACTCTAGGAGACTTTGAGGTAGGTACTCTATCGCTACTAGACTTTTTAAAAGAGTCATGATTGTTTTAAGAATGCATGTTTTAAGTATAAGTATATGACTTAATTCAGCGTACATATGATAAATGCTTTATGCATAGATATGTTTTGCAAATAATTGCATATACATATTGCATAGATATGTTTTGCAAACAATTGCATGCATTGTATGATTTGTGAGCATTGAGTTTTTGAAAGATTGCATGTCCTTGAGGGTTACTAAAAGACGCTGGAGTGCCCAAAAGACGCTGGAGTGCCCAAAAGACGTGACTCTAGGCAGTTGTGAGGGACCCAAAGAGGACAGGTTTTGAAAAAGAGGTTTTTGCTTATTTGATCTGATATGATTTGGGCTAATAAGCTCGTGGGAGCTATGCCGAGAGGTTTGGGTTGGCCTCCAGCCTCTACCACTATTAGGTGGATGGGTGCCACGCCCAAAAAGGGCAACGTCCCTACGTCGACTGCATGTGGTACAGGGGGTTACCACTAGTGTCACGGCACTAGGTCGACTTGTCATATGCCCTGTTGAGGCTATGACTGAGTGTCCTTAGGTACCCAAGGACCACACGGCGGCGAGGTCATGGGCATAGTTGGACCCTATGGTTTCGTGGATTTACTTGCATTGCATATGGCATGACATGAAGTTGGTCGACCATACCAGATATCCTTGAGTTGGATTCAGTGGAGCATCTTATACATATCATTATGTTTAGGATATATATGATACTTTCGACTTGGTTTGTGCGATTCTTTAAGTCATTAGTATTCCAATTTGACAATGGTTTTTTATATCGATATTGAACATGATTGTTCGAACATGCACATGTTTTAAAGAGCATATGATTTTAAACATAGCATGCATTGTAAAACTAGTAGTGATAGACTCCTACTGAGTATAGTATATACTCACCCTATCCTTAACATTTTTCAGGATAGTTCCACTCACAAATAGAAGATGCCTCAGGAGATATTAGTGCTACGAGCAAGTGAATTAAAAAAGAGACAATTATACATGTAAGTAAACTCTCTACCCTTTGGACATGTATTTGTATTTATTTACAGTTGGGCTGTGTGCTATGACTGGATAGACCTGGGGAAAAACAATTTATGATTTCTAAAGTTTTTCAAAAACTACTTTGGTTGTTGTGAAAGCAAATGACACTCGGGGTTTTCCAAATGAGTTTAAAACAAAAGATTTTCTGTTGCATTGCATGGTTTTTATAAAATAGTTTTCAAATAGGGATGCATCACGCCTTAGGAATTAGATATTGCATTTAAAAATGCATGAGAAAACCCGGGTCGCCACAGTGGATCATATCTTACATCTATGAGATTATCATATTTTAAATCCATGAGATGCATGTTTTATCGTATATGATGTTTTAAGATTATATTGGCATTGCTTATGATACTTATATTTTCATGAAAAATTGACCTACACATTATATCAACATTGTTATTTGATTTTGTTTTCCTTGTTATTACATTAAATGTCTATGAACCTACACAAGCAATAGCTTGCTGAGGCATTACTTTGTTTTGCAATGCCTCAAATACTGACTGCGACAGTAGGAAAGGCAAGGCCGTGGAGGGATAGTGATAGTAGTGGGGACCACTTTGAATTGGCTGGTAGATAGTTCAACATGAGTGATTAGATGGACTACAATTTGAACCTATTTTATGGACTGTATATCTTTATTAGATGGATTTGATTATGACCTTATATATATATATTATGGACATGTCCTTAAGTATGGTGGAATATTATGATGGATAGACCGTGGGCCACATTATTATGTTTTTTTGAATATTTATTGTTTTAAAAATAAAGGTGCCATTGATTTTAATGTTGGATTTGAGATTTATATTGTCGTAAATTATTACTACGTACTTATATTATCTTTTAATCGTGGTCGTGATGTTTTTGGAAAAAGGAGATAACACCAGGAGGTTTTAAGTAAATGTTCTAATACAATAATTAATAGAATCTTTTGATTTTGGGATCCCGACTATAATTATTATTATTATTATAAATAAATAAATGTTATAAAAACCCGGGGTGTCACACAAACATACTTAAACAAACACATATACCTATCAACATGGGAAAGGATAATAATTCTCATCGAGCTGTAGTCAATGCACCTCACCCTTCTAGGCCAATTAGAGAGTACTACACTCCTAACATATATGCATTGTCTTCTTGTAGTAGGTTGATTGTCAATGCCAAGGCCAATGGATAGTTCAAAATTAAGCCCCATATATATTTAGATGTTTCCATCTTTTTATGGTCTTAATAATAAAAATTCATATATGCAACTAGACGACTTTGTAGAAGTTTATACTATTTTTAAGTTAGCTAATCTAACTAATGAGGTGGTTAGGATGCACCAATTTCCTTTATTATTAAAGGACAAGGTCAAAGACTAGCTGCAAATCCTTGGAGCTTGTTTCCATCAATAAATGTGCTTGATGCAATAAGAATTCTTTAAAAAGTACTTCCCTATAGGCCAAATGAACCAAATAATGTGAATCATACCACTTCTGCACCAATTACCTAATAAACAATTTCATGAAAGTTGGGACAAACTAGAAGATCTTCTCTGGAAATGTTCTCATCATGTGATTGTAAAGTGGCAATTAGTATACCATTTCTATGAGGCTCTTACTAAGCAAAATCATTATCTTGTAGATACAAGTTGCGAGGTAGGTTTTAACTAAAAAATAAAAATGAAGCATTTGATTTGTTTGAAATTTTAAGTGAAAATTCTTTGCAACATACTAAGTAGGAATGAGAATAGGGTATCAAAGGATTGCTTGTACAATGTCCGTACATAATTGATATGTTTAACATGGTAGATAATTTGAGTAAGAAATTACATCTCATAATGACCACACCTCACCTTTTAGCAAGAGTAAGAAATTATATTCCCATGGTGTTTTATCAACCCTCTCCTTTTAGAAAGAGTACTATGGTAGAAGACATTCTTAAAATTTTCATATGAATAAAAATCAATCTTCCATTCTTAAAGGTCACTAAACAAGTCCTTGCCTATGTTAAGTTCTTGAAAGACCTTTACACTCAAAATATGGGACTCATGTGCCTATGACAATCTTCCTCACCACATAGGTTATTTCTATTCTAACCCATGTTATCCCACATAAATATATGGTTCCATGAGTTCCTACTATCTCATGTATTATTGAGAATCATTTCAATGGTAGAGCTCTCTAAGATTTAAGAGTGAGTGTAAATTTTTTACCATATTCCTATATGAGACTTTAGGCTTGGGGAACATGCAACCACATTGGTAACCTTATAGTTAGGCAATAGGCCAGTGTGCTAACCTAGGGGGGTGATTGAAGATATTATAGTAGGGGTACATAAGTTCTTCTTTCCTTTAGATTTCCTTGACTTATATATGGAACTTATCTCCAATTCCAACCATCAAGTTCTTGTGATTTTAGGCCGTCCTTTTCTAGCTATAGCTAATCCATGCATCAATTATAGGATAGGGTTCATGGACATCTCCTTTGAGAATGTGAAAGTTAGGCTCAATGTTTTCATGCATCTAGTCAATTGCCTCATAGTAATTTAGAATGCTTTTCAGTTGGTACAATCAATTAATTCATTGAAGAAGCTCTTCTCTTTACACTTTCAAAAGATGCCCTTGGGCATCCTTACTATATTTTAGGGAAAATTATTCTGAGCATAATCCATGTGAAGGAGAAGCCCTTCAATAGCTAGTAGCAATTTTTCCTAATGCTAACCCTTTGGAGACCTAGGGTTGATCCCTCACACATCTCTATTGGCCCACCACTTCAGCCTTCCTTACAGTCTTCCCATAAACTTGAGTTGAAAAATCTTTCTAGCTCACTCAAGTATGATTTCATAACACCTAATGACACTCTCCCTGTGATTATCTCATCTAGCTTGTCCAGTGAACAAGAGAGTAAGCTATTATCTTTATTCACTCATCATAGAAAAGTCATAGGGTGAACTGATGAAAATTTAAGAGTCATTAATCCTTCTATTTGAATGCATAGGATTCACTAAGAAGATAAACTCAAACCATTAAGAGAAGGCCAGAGGAGATTGAACCCTAACTTGAGAAAGGTTGTGATGAAAGAGGTAGTCAAGCTTTTATATGTGGGAGTCATCTATCCTATCTTCAATTGTCAATGGGCCAATCACACACAAGAAGCCCCTAAAAAGTCCGGCATCACAGTTAAACCAAATCTTGAGTGAGAATTGATCGCCGCAAGGGAAATTGTATGATAAAGAGTATGTATTGATTCAACCAAGTTCATGTCTTTTTAGGAGATCCGAACAAGATTAACTTCACTTGTCCCTTTGGTACCTTTGCCACTCACTGTGTGTCATTTGGTTATGTAATGGTCCTACTACCTTCTAAAAATGCATGATGTCCATCTCTTGTATTTATGGACTTTTTTATTTTTTATGCATCCTTTGATCAGTATCTCATCATCCTTCACTAGTACTTAAATGTCTTAAGGAGACCAATTTGGTCCTTAGATGGGAAAAGAGTGATTTTATGGTTCAAGAAGGGATTGTCAAAGGCCATATAGTGCTTAAAGGGGGAATTGAAGTATATGAGGCCAAAGTCAAACTCATAGCAATTCTTCCACCACCAGCAATGGTTGAGTGGGTTCACTCCTTTATAGGCCATAGGGGATTATATCAATGATTTAGAAAAGATTTTCATTAAATTTCCCATCCTTTATGTAATTTACTTGCTAAGGACTAACTGTTTGTCTTTGATGATGCTTGTATGGAAGGTTTCACTAAGCGTGGATCCTTTTTGTCTACTATTCCCATCGTCCTGCTTCCTAATTATTCCCTTCCTTTTAAAATTATGTGTGATGCTTTAGATTATGCCATAGGTACAGACCTAGGACAATGAGTGAACAAAGTCCCACATGTCATGTGCTACACTAGTGAGACCCTTTTCAATACTCAATTGAATTACACTACTACTGAAAAGGATCTTTCATTCATATGATACCTCTTGGGTTCCACTATCATCTTTTCTGATCATGCCACTTTACCCTACCTTCTTTCCAAGTGGAATACTAAGCCATGGCTCATTAGATGGATTTTGTTACTCTAAGAGTTTGATTATGAAATCAAGGACAAAAAGGGAGTTGAGAATGTAGTGGTAAACCATCTATCTAGGATTCTCTTAAACATGCAAGTTGATCAAGCACCACTTTAGGATTCTTTCCCTGATGAGTCACCTTTTGTTGTCTCCTGCACCTCTTCTCCTTTGATTGCACACAGTGAACTACCTTGTTGTAGGTGAGATTCTATTCCACTGGACTAAATAGTTTAGAGACCTACACTTTTCAAAAGTTAAAAATTATTATTACAATGATCCTCGCCTCTTTCAAAATATTATTCTGACCAAGTGATTTGTAGGCATGTGCCTAATAGTTAGTTTTATAGCATTATAGAATTATGCAAATTCTCATACATGTAGAGGTCATTTTGGTGTTCAGAAAACTACCACTAAGGTTTTGCGAAGTTGTTTTTATTGGTCTAACTTGTTCAAAGATGCCCATGAGTTTTGCAAATCTTATGAACAATGTTAGTGAGTGGGAGCCTTATCTTGGAGATATGATGCCCTTCTAATCCATCATAATTGTCAAGATTTTTTTATGTATAAAGCATTGATTTTATGGGCCCCTTTTCGGCTTTTTTGGTTATTTGTATATTTTGGTCACTATCAACTATGTTTCTAAATGGGTGAAAGCCACTATTTTCAAAACTAATGACAATAAGGCAGTGATTGAGTTTCTCAAGTATAACATTCTTAGTCATTTAGGAATACCTAGAGCGATAGTTAGTGATAAAGCGTTGTAATAGATCTTTCAAGGCTTTATTTTTTTAAAACAAAAAAATCTATCACTCATAAGCTTGCTATTCCCTACCATACTTAGACTAGTGGACAAGTTGATGTGTCCAATAGAGAAATTAAAAGAATCCATGAGAAAAAAATGTACCCTAATAGAAAGAACTGGTCTTTGCACTTAAATGATGCATTGTAGATTAATCTTTTGCAAGGCTTCTCACTTACTAGTTGAGTCACAACATTGTGCTTTCTGGGCTATTAAAGCATTTCAATTTGGTAGGGAAAAAGTGTGTTCTATTAGGAAACTTCACCTAAATGAATTAGAAGAGAAGAGCCATGAAGCTTTATGCGAGTGAAAAACTCTACAAAAGTTGGACTAAGATGATTTATGATAAATACATTTATAAAAATCCTTTTGAACCTAATAAGATGTTTGGATCTTTAATTCCAAATCCTGCTTCTTTCATGGTAAGCTTAAATATCAATGAGATGGTCCTTTTATAGTTACACTGGTTTTCCCTCATGGAACTATAGAGATTTCAAGATTTCTAACTCACATGATAATTGAACATTCAAGGTCAATAGTTAGATGTTAAAATGTCATTGATAGTATGGATGAGGAATTGTTGAATTTATTGAGTTGGTTGATCCACATTGTGTGCTTTAACAACATCTAGCTGAAGATGATAAACTTGGTGCTTTTTGAGAGACAACCCAAACTTTAAGATTTTTTTTTTTCATTTTCTTTCTTTATCTTGTTAGTGTTTTAAAAAGAGAGAGGGGAAGAGAGAGAATATACAAGACCAAAAACAAAAGAATATGCTCATGCAATTAAAAAAAAAAAAAAAAAAAGATGAACATATAAAAAAGAGAGTTCTAAAAAAAAAATTCTTCATAATTGTTTATCTCTTTCTAGGTTCAATCTTTCCTTCACCTCCTTCACTTATTCTAGTCATTGTATTATATTTGATGTGCACATTGAAGACAATGCTTAGTTTAGGCTTAGGGGAAGGAAATTTTTGTCCACTTCTATTTTCATCATTTTTATTTCAAAAAAGAGAAATTTAAAATTTTCTTTTTCCCATGAAAACATGTTTTCATTGTTAGGAAGATTAAATTAACATAGAAAATGTATGTGAATTAATAAAGTGTTATAATAATTATGTTAGTGATTTAAATTCTACAATCATATTGAATTTTTGTGCTAATATTTTTAAACCAATTTGCACACACTAAATAAATTTGTTAATGCAATCACATGATTTATGATTTATAATCTTAGTGTGACATCTTTTATTAGTCTGTCTAATTGGTTTATATGTCCATGTCATGTCCAAATCTCGCTGGGTTGTGACTAGCCATCGAACTTTCTAAGTCGTTTGATAGCTCTAGATATTTGCAGCACAAATGAACCCAAGAGGAAACCTGTTATGCAGATCGTCCAACAAATTAATGTAATTTGTCTCATATGTGCCATTGGCTGACAAAGGATGTATTTACTTGTGAGGAGTGATTCAGAACAGCTCTCATACTTTCAGCACATAATTTGAATCTTCGACCCACCCAATTCTCCATATTTGCCTTCATCTCTCTCTCTCTCTCTCTCTGAGAGGTCATATTATAAAGACATACGAGAAAAATATGTTCTTAGAGATAGAGAAGAGAAGGCAGGATAATAACTGCAATCTCTTGCTATAATAATCGCCGTCTTGTGTTCTCTTCTAAATTTCTTTATAGAGACAATTAGATCTCAAAAAAAAAAAAAAAAATGCTAAATAGACACTTTATATGAGAGCATCTTTTTATAGAGTACCAACTTTTCATAATCAAACTCATTCATGTGATTGCTCTCACTTTGGATATCTAGTAGACTGAAAACATGCAGATGGAATAATTCTAGTGCCGTTATTTTTTACCAAAGTTTTTAACTTATTTATTTTCGAATACAACTTTTAGATATTAGAATTATTAAATCTTCATCTTTTTATCTAGTAGACATCCAATGTTGAAGCAATCACAAGAACAAGTCTGATCATACAAAACTGGGCTCCAAGGTGGTAGATGCACGCTCTCATTTGGAGCATCTATGTAGCATTCTTCAATTATTAAGCCACGGGTGTATGGTCATCAGCGATTGAGAATGCGAACGAGGTCGGGGACTCGAAAGATAAAACAAAGTTGAGCCTAGCAAATAGATGTCTAGCAGAGTCTAATTCTTCGTTAACTCAGGAAGGCAAAGGAAGTTTCAAGTCAGATAAGAATACGCAAAGGTAAAACTTAGCCGACTGGGAAAGTCCGTAATTGACTTTAAAGTGTTTGGAAACATTGGTCCTTATAAAATGAGTCAGATATCAATTCCCTACTAGTTATAACTGACATCCACAATTCTTGTGTTTAAATAATGGGATTTGTTAGTTACTTTGATTTACGCCATCCTCATTGGTTGTTGGAGCCTGATACAATTCCTGCTAAGCTGTCAACATCGAATTAGAGAAGTGCATAATAAAGCTGAGAGTGCCATTGTTAAACCAAGGGTGTGTAAATATTATTTTTCCAGCATTATAGTTTTACAATAACATGTTCACTAGAAAGACAATGGAACGGCATAATGAGTGTCACATGGAGGACTTTTCTTAGAGTTGAGTTAACATTGAGAGAGAGAGAGATGGTGATGCTGTCCTTTGAATAATGAGAGTGGAGAAAATGTGTACGTTTGTTTGTGGGGGAGAGAACTCTCTTTTCCTTCTTTTTGACTTGTTCTAGGCTGCTTTCTATTCCCTAAATTTAGCAGAATAAAGTGCCAATTAATAAAGTAACTATTGTCATTAAGCTTAAATAAAAATATAAGCCACCCTACTTTTTCAAACACGAACATCTAGCAATGCACACGTGTAATACACATGCTGCTAAAAATACATGTGATGTCAGATTGTTGGTGATCCACACCATTCTTCTGTTTGAGGTTCATTGCCTAGTTAATACTTACTTCAAGACTTGTAATAACCTTGGAGGGTGAGTCCGGCTCGTGTGCTATGCTTCTACTTTACCACCGTGGCCCTACCTTTAGTTGATAAAATCCTTTCATATCATTTCTCTGACTCTACACATCGCATATAATAAATATCACCAAGATTAGATGGTGTAAATATTGCTTTCAAGTTGTTTTGTTTGGACCATTCTTCAAACAATATTTATAACCATCCAAAGCTTAATAATCATCCACAATAAGGAAAATCATATGAACAGGCCGAATAGACCAAAGGTGGCCCACCATGGTAAAGTGGAGGCGAGCATTCATTATCTTGATCTTTGTAACTTCTCCAAACTTACTTACCACTAATTATAATCCATGTTTTCCAAATTCCAACATTTATGCTGGACAGATGAACCGCTAAGTTCATCCCAAGTTGTGCCCTTTCATGCAAAAGAGCGGTTTCTTTTAAGGAACTTAGTTTTCATGCGAGATATGAGTCTTGGAAGGAGCATAGTCACAAAAATCTTCACTTTTTTCCTGTTTTATTTAAAAAGATCTATATCTTTTATGAGTCTTATCGTACATTAAAAGAACCGATTTTTAAGTTTATTTTTATGTTTTTAAAACCCATCCCTAAATAATAATAATAATAATAATAATAATAATAATAATAATAATAATAATAATAACTAATTTTATGACTTCCTTGTTTTGCCTTAACATCTTTTAGCTTTCTATTTTTAAGTTCTTCTTTTTAGAACTTATGTTTTTATGATTTTTTATTTCTTACGAAATTTTTCTTTTCAAAGTTTTCTTCTACCGTTCAACCCTAAGCTTCAAGTTTCTGATTTATGCAACTCTAGTCATCGGTTTTCATTTATTTTATTTTATTTTTTAAAACATTTCCTAACTTTTCCTTTAATTTTTCTAAATTTTTTCAAATTTTCTATATGTGATTTTCTCTGTCACCGAGTTTTTTTACTTCAATCTTTATAATTATGCCTAGGGTTTGCGACAAAGTTTGATACTTATCTACAATCATATATTTTTCTGCTTAAGAAGTTGTTAAGAGACGGTACCTTTTATAATTTTAAAATATTTTTTGGACTTTTCCCAGAACCTTTGATGTGTCTTTTCCAAAAGTTTTAAGTTTTTTTCTCACTGATCTTTTTATTTTTATTTTACCTTTTTCCTATCATTGTCATGTCTTTTTTAAATTTTTTTGAACTTTTTGACTTTTTCCCTTGCCCACTTTTTCCTTGAATCCCAAGTCATTCATCATGTTTGGCCTTGAAGAAATAGTTTACAAGTGCCAATGATTCCAACCACTTGCTTTTGACATTTGAAAATTAATAACATGCTAAATTAGCATAAAATTTGATATATAACCTATCTAAGCGATTCAAAAATGCAAACGACTTAGATCTACAATAAAAATTATCACCATGCATGAAAAAAAAGGCAGGTTCTATAAACGCATAAAATATAATCATCTAGGACTAATATCAAAGCCTAGTGTCAAGCTCACAAGCTAACCAATCTTCTTTATCAACTGTCTGACTTTGTAACAAACCAATCCTGATTGGTATTATTGATACTTATCCTCTGTAACTTAACAATTTGTGTAATCCTTTAACAGGAAATACTGCTATAAAATTATATAAATACCACACAATGAAACTAGAGCATTACTGACTTGCCTTCTCATCTTTATCATCTATTTCTCACTCCCGATCTCTATCTTCTTCTAGAACTGTTTCATGGTATCAGAGGACAATTAGTAGTCCTTTGATTGTCTAATTTTCAATCCACTCCCATGGCTTCCAACACCTCTTCCTCTGCTACTTCCAACCCCAGTAACACTGCTCCTACTTTCGACACCACTTATTTTGATTTACCATCCATTACTTGTATCACCCACAATATACATATATAGTTTGGATTCGACAACTGATGTCAACTTTCAAAGGTCAGGATTTGATGAAATACGTGGATGGTACGTATCCCGCACCCCCATGTTCAATCACCAATACAACAACCCATACTTGTAGTCACAACCTTGATTATATCGCCTGGGAAAGGACTGAAAATAATATCATGTCCTGGATTTTTTTCTACCTTAACTTAACTCAGGTTGCCACCCTTACTACAAGATATCTGACAAGCACTGGAACCGACTTATTCATTTCAGGCTACTGCACATATTGTCCAACTCAGAGGACAAATTCAATTGCTTCGAAAATGGTCCATGTATATAATTGAATATCTACAAAAAAAAATATGATCCATTGTTGATGCCTTAAGCATCGTCGAAGCCCTTGTTTCTGATTCTGATCTTGTCCTTTATGAGTTAATAGGCCTTGGAGCTGAATATGTTTTACTTACAACTGCCATTTCTATTAGACTCCCTCCTCCGTCGTTTCTGGAGGTCCCATTCTATTCTTCTTGGACATGAAGCATTCCTTTGAAAGGAATTAAAGCTACTCTTCTCAAAGAAATGCTACAAAACTACTGCATTTCAAGCACGATACTATAAAAAGAAAGGCTGAAACAATGCTGGAAATTACAACGAACTCAACTCCTAAGGACACTAATAAAATTCAGATTTTATAAGGTGGGAAAAACAAGACGGTTTAAAGACAACTGTCCTACTAAAAAGGAAAAAAAATAGTTTATCAAAACTGTCTCGTATATTGTGACATTATAAGATGGCTTTAATAAAACCATCTTATGAAAATAGTTATAAGATGGTTTCTGAAAACCATCTTATATTATATGTAACAATATAAGATGGTTTGCAGGAACCATCTTATAATGTCATGTTTTATAAGATGATTTTAAAGAATCGTCCTTTAAATCTTCTTATTCTCAGCTGCTTCAACAAAAAACTTGAACATGGAGTTGGATTTACTTACACTTTATCCTGAACTTGTATTTTCTAGGTTGATATCGGTTTGGTTGTGTATTCATTCTTATTTTTGTCATATGTTTAATTTATTTGATATTTATGGGTATAAAATATATATAAATGAATTAGTGTGTGGCTCATTTATGTGTATGGATCAGTTGTGTTTTTGCATCATTCTTACTTGTCCCAATCCTAGAGTTGAAAATTTGAGTCCTTTAATAAATAAATATATTTATTTATTTATTTAATAACTGTATGTACATTTTTTGTACACACAACGTATTTGGTTAAATGTCTAACCCATTGTTATTAATCTTTTGATGTCTAGAAAGTATTCACACACACCTAAACATCAACATTTGGACAAAATGGACAAATATGCTTAGATGACTGTGGAAAGATTATCAAGTTAATAAGAGGAGGGAATAGATAAGTTCATAGAGTTTGTACTTATGGCAAGTGGTGATTGTAATCGAATGCAATATCCATGCTCAAGATGTGGAAACATGAAAATGGTTATTGTAGATGATTGCAAGAACATTTGTCCTTCAACGGAGTTAATGAATGCTATTGCCCCTAGATATGACATGCTGAGGGAATTTCTCATAGGCCCTTAGTAAGGGCTAAATGTGCATATGATCATAAAGCCACTATGGGAAGTGTTGCAGATAATAGTACAATTGTTCAAATGTTTCGAGATGCATACAATGACTTCCAAGATGACCCTGAATAATTCTAAACTGCACTAGAAGAAGCCAATGAGCTATTGTACATTGGATATATAGATTATTCCAAGTTGTCTATAGTGGTAGAACTTTATAATGTAAAATCAAGATTTGGTTTTTCAAATTAAGGTTTTATAGAATTGTTGAAAATCATCGACAAAATGCTGCCAAGGGAGAAAAAATTGTCTAGGTCGACATGGGAGGAAAAGAAAATATTGATTGCACTAGGATTGAAGTTTGAAAAGATATGCGCTTGTCTTAATGACTGCATCTTATACAGAAAAGAGCACAAAGACAAAACTATATGCCCAACTTGTAGACATTCAAGATGGAAGATGAAGAAAAATTCAAGTGTTCAGCAAGTGAAAGATGTCCCTACAAAGCTCCTATGATAGTTCCCCCTATTCCAATGTTCCAAAGAATGTTTCTTATTAAAGAAATAACAAAGAAACTAGTATAGCATGCCGAGGAGAGAGTAGATGATAACTATTTATGCCATCTAGTAAATAGCCCAACGTGGAAGCTTGTAGATTTCATAGAAGAACTTAGAAACCTATGACTTGTAATATCTATGGATGGGAATAATCTTCACAATTCTATGAGCAGCAAGTACAGTTGTTAGCCTGTTATAATAATTTGTTATAACCTTTCATTGTTGTTATGCATGAAAAGGAAGTTCATGATGTTAACTGTATTAATATCAGGTCCCAAGTAACCTGGGAATGAGATTGATGTGTACTTGGCTCCATTGATCGATGATCTTAGGACAATGTGGGAAGCGTTGAAGCTTATGATGCATACAAAAAAGAGATTCACCCTTAAGGCTATACTACTATAGACAATAAACAAGTTTCTTGCATATGGTAATTTAGTAAAATGCACAGTAAAGGGATACAATGCCTATCCCATTTTTAGTGACCAAATGTGTGCCACATAGCTTTAATATGGTAGGAAGATTACATTTCTAAGCCATGGAAGATAGTTGCATAGAAACCATCCATATCATCTTAAAAAGGGAAATTTAATGATAGTGTGGAGACTAGGACACCTCCAATGAGGTTGATTGGATGACAAGTATTAGAACAAGTTAAGAACATTAATGTATCTGGGCGAAGAAGAAGATGGCAACTTTGCACACATATGAAAGCAACTCTAAAAGGTGTTGAAAGAAGAAGTCAACATTCTTTGAACTTATGTAGTGGAAATTCCTACATGTGTGGCATGTGCTTAATGTCATGCACATTGGGAAGAATGTTTGTGAAAGCTTGATTGGTACCTTACTCAATGTGCCAGGAAAAACAAAAGATGGACTTGCAGTTCAAATGAATCTCATGACAATAGGTTTGAAGAGAAGGTTACATCCACATGATAGAAAAAGTTGAGGAACATACTTGCTTAAAGCAAATTATATGCTTAGCAGAGAGGAGAGAATAGTAGTGTGTAAAACCTTGTCAGAGATCAAAGTCCTAGATGGGTACTCTTCAAGCCATAGAAACATTGTCTTCATAGAAGAGCTGAAACTATTAGGGATGAAGTATCATGATTGCCATGTATTGATGCAACAACTCTTGCCCGTAACAATATGTTCAGTACTGCCAGATAAAGTTAGAGGATATATTACTAAATTCTACTATTGATTTAATGTTTTGTGCTAGATGGTGGTGGATACTTTGAAATTGCAAGAAATCCAAGAGCATCTAGTAACAACCTTATGCGAGCTTTAAACAATCTTCCCATCATCTTTATTGGATATCATGGTACACTTAACAATTCACCTCATTGATGAGGTTAGCCTGTGTGAACTTCTTTATTTACAATGGATGTACCTATTTGAAAGGTACATGAAGGTGTTCAAAGGGTAGAAAATCACAATTGACAGAAGAGGTGTATCGCTGAATATTACATTGCAGAAGAAGTGGTGGAGTTTTGCACTGAGTACTTATATGGAGTGGATGTTATTGCAATCCTGCAAAGAAATGTTCAAGTGAATTAATTGATCTAAAAGTTGATGAACCTTTCTCTAGTGGTCACGTATCGATCGTTGATCATGAGGAATGGGATCAGGTACACCTTTATGTCTTGTAAAATATTAATGTTAATGAAGTTCAACCATACATTGAGTAACTAATGCTCTTTCATCTTTTCATTGTAGCGAGCACATGGATTTCCTAATAGAGAAGTATCTAAGAGATGCAAAGAAATAGAAGCGGCTGTAAGATGAACATTATCGTTCCTTCACTACTTGGTTTCATTAGAAGGTATTTAATTACAATGAAATAATGCTTCATTCACTTAATTGATTAGTAATAGCATATGCATGTATGCATTAATCATCTCAAATAAGTAATATTATACACAGGTTTTAGATCATCAAGATGTTCCAGATTACAGTACTTCTAAATCTTTGGTCTAGATGGCAATGGGACCTAGACCCAAAGTAATAAAATATGGTGAATATGGTATCAATGATTATTGCTTTCACACAAAAGACTGTGATACGTCAAGAGCACAACAAGGGAGTAATGTTAGCTAAGTTGTTATAAGCTACTTTCTTTTCCACTTCAAAGGACAACTACCCAATTGTAGTAAACAATACTTATTATATGGATTATACTTGTAGAACTATGGTTGTGTTTAAATTCTATTGGATGGAATGCAACAAATATAGCATAAAAAACAATGCCCTCAGTTTGACATTGGTTGACCTGAATAAGATCAGCTATCAAAATAACTAGTTTATTTTGGTATATATGAGAAATGATATTTTATGTACAAGATGGACATGATATGCGATGGTCAACTATTTTATCAACCTCCCCAAGGGACTTCTACGATGAAAACGACCTAGGTGACATGGTAATTGATCACCTTTCAATTACTACAACAATGTCATCAATCAATCTAAATGGGGAGAATGAGATAGATTATGCGCATTATTCTAGTGAGAAGGGTGCTTAGGTTGGATCAAATTGTATATGAGGGGACAAATCAAAATGTTTGTAACAACTGATGTATGGATTAAATTAATCAATTAAGTCACACATCATGTGTCATGCCAATCACAGATTATAGATTAAGGAAATAAAGGATGGGGATGCCCTTTGCCCTTCATAGGTTACTAAGTTTTTCAAGATCCAGTGAACAAGGAAAAATATTTTAATACATATAAGACAATTATTCATAAACCATCTTATATACAGTAAAAATATGTATATATAAGACATAAATCATCTTATATTATTCAAATAAAATTAAAGTAGAGAGATTAGTGAGAACAATTTATGGGTAATATAGGATAGTTATGAGAAACCATCCTATATTCAATTATAAAAAATAGAATATAAGATGGTTGTCGAAAATCAGCCTATATTTACAAGAATATAGGATGGTTTTCTCACAATCGGTTTATATTATTAGAATAATATAAGATGATTTTTAGAAAATTGTCATATACTCTTGTAAATATAAGACGGTTCTCTAATAACTATATTATAACTTTCCTTTAGAAACAACACTATAATATAAGATGAAAATGTCCTATATTTATCATAGAATATAAGATGGTTTTTGAAAACCATCCTATATTTACAAGAATATAAGATGGTTTTCTAAGAACCATCTTATATTCAAATAATATAAGATGGTTTTCTAAGAACCATCTTATATTCAAATAATATAAGATGGTTTGAGAAAACCATCCTATATTCTTGTAAAATAGAAAACAATCTTATATGCGTTGAATATAAGTTCTCAAAAAACTATCCTATATTGAGCGCCCCCCCCCCCCCCCCCCCACCAAACAAAAAAATCCCATGAAAATATTAAAAAATGCTCCCTCACTAAGATCAAAACTAAAGAGAAGAAGAAGAAGAGTAGAGAGAGAGAAGAAGGAGACGGGAGAGAAAGGGAATGTTTGAGCCTCCACCTTGCTTGTCAATTTTTTTCTCCCTTTCAGTAGACCTCTCTATCTCTCTCTTGATTTTCTTATGTGCATGCTTTCATTTTTCAATATCTAATACTTGTCATTGTTCATTTGAGCAGTAACAATATATTACTTACATTCTAGAGAACTTTGTGCATGATTTCCAACATCATTAGTCAATGAAAATCTGTAAAATTGACCATGCTAGAGAGGGGACATTGAGAATAAGAAGACCTAAGTCCTAGATTTTTTTTAATTTTCATTTAAAAAGGCATCCAAGTATTAGCTTAAAGTTTGCTACTTGTTGTTTGCATAAATAGTAACAATGTTTTCCTTGTGTTCTAGACAACTTTGTGTATGAATTTTTTGGTATGTTAATCAATGAAAATCTTTAAAATTGATCATACTAGATATAGGACATTGGGAATAAGAACACCAAAGTCTTATATTTTCAATTTTCATTAAAAAAGGCATCCAACTATTGGCTTAAAGTCTACAACTTGTCATTGTCCATGTGAACAGTAGCAGTATTTTGCATATGTTCTAAGCAACTTTGTTCATGATTTTTCACCTAGTTAATCAATGAAATCTTTAAAATTTATAGTACTAGGTAGAGAATAAAGTCTTAGATTTTCAATTTTTATTCAAAAAGGCATCCAACTACTAGCTTAAAGTCTGCTACTTGTCATTGTTCGCTTAAATAGTAATAGTATTTTGCTTATGTTCTAGACAACTTAATGCATGATTTCCCACATCATTAATCAATAGAAATTTATAAAATTGATCATGCTAGATAGGGGACATTGGAAATAAGAAGACCCAAGTCTTACATTTTTAATTTTTATTCAAAAAGGAATCTAACTTGATAAATGTTCAATTTGGTATAAAAAGTACCCAATTAATAATGCATGTGTCATAATACATAGACATTATTGTAGGGTTTTTCCAAAATTTTATAAGACATGCATTTCTAACCTAATAATTCAAAAGTTTGATTTTTTACAGGTTTAAAAGAAAATCTAGAGTAAGCATGTAAATCATCATAATTTTTTAGAATTTAATTAGGAATTTTACTTATTTTGTAGGAAGTGAGAAGATGATCCAACAATCTATATTTTGCTTCACAGAGTTTTTCACATTTTTGACTTAGGGGTTGAGACCCCGTCCTAAAAATTATTTTAAGGCAAGCAAAAAGGTAATTGGAAGAAATCGAAGGTGACTAAAAAGATTCATTGAAAAAGTCATGCATTTCCATCACTTTGCATAAGAATTGGAGTCATACACAAGTTTTCCTACTCTAACTAGGAAACCAAGCCATTCAAGCTTTGAAGCCAAAGGACCTAGTCATTTAAGCCATCAAGAGATGAGCCATCAAAGTGAGCTATCAAGCCACACATAGCCATGTTACTTGGAGCCACACTATTGATGGAGACTTTCCAAGAAATTATCCTATGTTAAAAGTGTAATTTTTAAGGGATAATTAAAAGGTTTTGAGCGATATTTGCAAAAGGTAAGATTATCATGCATAGGTGGACCAATCACGAGAGAAAACCCAGTTTCTACTTTCCATTTTCCATCCTTTCCACCCACTTAACTAGGGTTTCCACATTTTGGGCTTAGGGAGGAAGCTACCTTCTTAAGAAGGTGAAGCCACCCCCTTGCTTAGTTGGCATCTTAAGTTGTTTCCTAATTAGGAAACCTCTAGATCTACTTCAAATCAAAGCACATCAAAACCCTAGACTTTTAACAATATTTTCTACTGTAGGTTCAATTCCTATTGGATGCATGCCAATGGGAACATTCAATAAGTCTATTGGAATTGTTTTTGTATCAATGGAATCTCATCATCCATACATAATGAATTGGTATGGTGTATTCATACCATAACATATGAAGAGGAAGAACTAGAATTGTTATCGATACTAGAACTAATAAGGAAGAAAATGGATTTATGTATGGAATCAAACATAGAGTCTTAATAGAAAAATGTATTTGGTTATTGGAGGAAAATCAATACATTTTCCTTTCTATTTTTTCCTCTTTCCAACAACAAAAATATCATGTAATTGAAAGGAAGGAGCTCGAAGTCACCTTTCTAAGAAGGTGACGCTTCCCTCCTTTCTAATTACATGGCAACCACCAAAACATCACCTTCCTACCTCACCTCTCAACCTAACTTTCCTACCTTGAAGTCCTAAATTTAGATTTACTGTCCTTTCCTAGAATAAGCTCCAGCCAATTGGAAAACCAGAAATCTATAAATGCCCAAGGCATTCTATGTTTTTTTTCTAAGTAGAGGTTGGGTGAGATAAACTTGAAATATTACACTCTTTGCTTGGTGATCTTTGGAGCTGGAATTTGGTTTTATTTGGTGCTATTCTTCCTTTGGATTTCTAGTTATTTCTTTGGTTATTTTCACTTCAACTCAAGTTAGTAGTTTGCTTTCATTGTTTTAGTTTTATTGCCTTAGTTTCCTATTGTTTGCTTTCTATTTCTACACTCATCTTTCCTCTAAGCTTTCCCTCTCTTTTTCTCTTCATTATCATTAGTTTTTCTTACTCATTCACTCAAGATTCAAGTTTGATCTTCTTTGGTAGTGATATCCAAGAGAATAAATAGTTTGCAACCTTGCTCTTTGCCTTAGGAATTTTATGTTTTTCTCCTTCAATTCCACCTAGTTTTAGGCATTTTTTCCCTTAGTTAGTTCATCATCCCAGCCATCTTCTCTCTTGACTTTCTTTATGAGTTTTCTTTGCATGTTATCTTACTTTATATTGTGAGCATTAGATTTTGTTTTTGTTGTAGTTTAGATCATGTTTTAGAGCTTTGAATAGTACACAATTTTGAGATTTTCATACATGTATTATGCGCACAATTCTTTATGTATTTTGGCATTAATTCAATGAAATTCTTTGTAGATTCTTGCTATTGAATATTTATATTATAAAATTACTTTAGATATGGGTTGTTATCTTGCATGATGATTATTTTTTCAGTTGTGTTTTATGCTTGATTTGATTTGAAGTTCTTATTGCTTAAAATTTGTAATTCTTTCCCTTCAATTTTTATGCCTTATTTTCAGCAATCAAAAAATCTTAATTACTTGAATACTTAAAAACCCATTTATATTTTTAGATTTTTTATTGATTTCACAGCTTAGGTTGCATATTAGTTTGCATTTAAAGTAGCAAATCTGGTCATATTTCAACCTATGAACCATGCGTCCAATCCATGGATCATGCACATGGTACTAGGTTAATTTTCTCCTTGATTTTTGGTTAATTTAGTTGCTTAATCTTATCTTTGTATTTGTTATTTAGTTGTTGGCATCTTTGTTTAGGTTTATAAAGTTTCCTTTTTAAGTTTTCAAAATTTTTGTTTAGGAAAGTTTCCTTTTTAAGTAGTTCCCTTAAGTTAAGTTGCTTAGTTTAATTCATGTTTGTTTTGCATTAATTTATTTTATTAAGTGCATGTTAGTTAGGCAAGTTTCTAATTTCATTTCTTAATTTTAATTTCAGCAAGTTTCCTTTAATTGTAGTTTCTAATTTCATGCATTTACTTTTCTAGTTTAAATTCAAATCAATTGAATCTCTCTTTATCTTTGGCTAAAGTTAAGTAGTTTAAATAAGATCCATCCAACATACAAATTGAGATTCCTCATGGATTCGACCTCTCTTGCATGCAATACTACTTTGATTCGTGCATTGTGAGTAATATTAAATTTACACCACAACTACTAGCTTAAAGTCAGCAACTTGTCCTTGTTCGCTTCAATAGTAATTGTACTTTAGTTATGTTCAATACTTAAATTTTTCTTTGATTTATTGTATTTTTTATTGATCCAAAGCATTGATTATGTTATAATTTGTGTTAGAAAGAGTTTTATATCAGTTTTTACTTCATTTTTGCTGTAATAAATTATGAGGGTGAGATGAGATAAAGTCTTTGAATATAATCTAAATAGTTTATTAGGTGAATCGCATCACATGCACTAAATGCATAAGTCCAAAAAATAAAGAGACTCTATCATTTTTTATTAGGAATGACAACACTTGGGTTTTTGAAATGCATTTCTGCTATAGGACTATACCAAAAAAACAATATTTGAAAAATATGGGTTGTTAAAGATTTTGAACTGCTAGTTAGTGCTATAATAGCATCCATGTGAATCTAAAGAGTAATCTTAATTAGAGCATGTCTAGAGATCCAAAATCATCCTAACTATATGACTACTTATGCTATTTTTGGGATAATTTTTATTACTAATTTTAAGACCTTTTTTGGCACTATTATTCAAGGGTTCATATCTAATTCTAATGCTACTTTCCTAAGACTTATGGTTTAATATCTGTCCTATTTGCCTACACTAACTATGCACTTAGATGGCAGTTTCTTTTAAGCATATCTATATGCTCTTGTAAAGTAGCTAGATTCTGGTCTCTATTGTTTAGCTTATTAATATTGTATTAGAGACTATTCTAGAGCATTTTATACTTTGTTTCATTTTTTATTTATGATGATTAAGTTTTAAATTTCTGTGATTATGAGCAGAAAGAAGCAAAAGAAATCAGACAAAGGTAAAAGCAAAAAGCAAAAGTGGGTCTAACTACATCTAAATTTTATGTATTTGCCTATAATCTTTGCTCTAAAAATCTTCTAAAATCAACTTTGGTTATTGTATTCTAAATGTATTGTTTTCACTTGTGCAAGAAACATTGAACATGAAGAAAGTGAGCATCATGAAGAACAATCCAACACATGTACTCCTATTAAGAGAAAGGGTAGAGGGCCAACAAAAATGGAGCATATTATTAAGAAAAAGTCAAAGGGAATACAAGAGATGATATAGTTCAACAATCGAGCGCAGGCAATAGGTGGCAATGCACATTCTTACACCAGTTTCGATTGATATACTATTAGAAGCGTAGTGCTAGTCTCAATGACTGATTGAAGACGTGTGTCGCCATCAATTAAAGATGCAATATGGGAGATGATGAAGGTATGTAAATACTTGCTACATATAACATACTATGTGTCTTTTCTTGTTCTATTTCAGATAGATTAGCGTACTTATTTTCAATTTGTATTTTTCTTTGATGTTTCTGATGAGTGCAAGAGGAATACTCTACATGGGGCTGGTGAACAATAGAGGAAATGGAAGAGTGAGCATATAAAAAAGTACATACTTCCAAATGCTTATGATTCATCGAGACTGCACACTATCCCTACGTTGTATTGTAACATCATTGACCAGTATGCATGGAATCATATGGAATCAATTTGTATAGGTCCTCTTGTCTTGTAATTTTGAGGTAATTACAACTGGCATAATGTTTGATTTCTATAATTATAAAAGTTAATTGTGCTTAATTACGTGTTCCTTTCATGTATAGGCAAAGTGTATGAAAGGACAAATGGTGCATGTGGCTAATCTTATGCAACACCGACTCTACAAGATTGGTTATGTAGGGCTAGAAGAATAAGAAGTATATGTGACAGTTCATTTATGACTAAATATACCTAACTTTTATTTCATTAACTCTGAATTAGTATCTCTCTTGATAGCAAAAGAAGGTTGGGCCCATGAATTCATAAGGACGTAACTCCCAAACCATCACTAAGGAAAATACTACTTTAATTAATTTATAAATTCTAAGTGGTTTTATGTGTCTATCTTTGTATCTCTTGAATTATATATATATATATATATATATATAATTGATCATATTCTTATAATTACATATGCAAGAAGAGTTGACCCAAGAAAGTGCAAAGGGGACATCCTGCATAAGGATATGGGCAACAATGGAGAGCACCCTAGCCGAGTAAGGACCTAAGGTCGTGATGTGGTTCATTCCAATTTCTTTTGTAAATCAAAGAATCCTCCAATAGAGAACATGGAAGGAGAATATGCTCAATGAGTTACACACAAAGGTAAAAGAAGATTTCCATAAGGACTTTTGGAGTTTCAGAGGTACAAGTGAAGATGTTGCCCCTTGAACCCCATCTCACAATAGATGCAATCCTCCATCTGAAAAAGATGTGGAGGAGCACCACTTTGAAGGAGATATCCCAATCAAGGAGGTATGTATTGGCATGTTTATCTTTTTAATGTTCAATTATTTAGTAATCTTCATTCATTCTTATGTATATGTTATTTGTAATTTGCAAGTGGGTCAGTGCATGTTCCAGTTATATACAGCTGAGAACTATGCTATTGTGGTTACACTGTTCGAGATTTTTTCTATCACGTTGCACTATACGTTGATCCATCCACACACTGAGCATGTGTGCATTACTACTACCTTCCAACCAGATGCCCTCCTGCCATTTCCTATAGAAGTTAACGATATTCATACCCTTGACAATGTAATTGGATATCATGTGGCTGGGCTAGAGAAGTATATCAAAGCAATGCTATGCAAGGTATGTATATGGTATCATAACATGATGATCAACAATAATTTTAAGGTCTCAGCTAATTTTTTTTAATATTATCAGCATCTAATGTTAATCAGAAGAAGCATAAGGTGCCATTAAGATGACCCCTCCCCAACAACAAACATTAGCGTAGCGATTACCCCATCCTCAGTATTTATTTCTATTTTGATGATAAAATTGAATCCCTTTGTCTCTCTTCTTGTGTGTGTGTGTGTGTGTGTGTGTGTGTGTGTGTGTGTGTGTGTGTGTGTGTGTGTGTGTGTGTGTGTGTGTGTGTGTGTGTGTGTGTTCATCACTAAGGATCAGGTGAGGTTCCACCAAACATGCCTCTTTTCCTAAGACGACTATACAAACTAATGAATGAAGATAAGGAAATCAGCCCCATAAGGATAAAGGCTGGTGTGCTTTCCCACAAATAGTTGAGGTTCTAGTCATGAAAGAAGACCTCTTAGCCATATATAATATGACTCATCTGGAATACATGCACATCATCATTTATATTGGGTATGTCATGTAACTACTCTATTATGAAATAGATTAACATTACTTGTTAATAGACATGATAAGTATTTGACATTAAGTTTCTGTAGGTCTTTGCATAATAAATTGCAAAGATTAGTGGTCAAGGACGTTAACAAATTCCTTGACCCTAATTGTCATCTCTGGACTGAAGGAGCATTTGCCCAAGGAAAAATGAATAGAAGATATCATACCTAGTTTCTTGCGTTGTGATAAGGGTAAGCCTTATTTATTCCCTACAATAATAGGTAAGTTATTACATTTCTTGCTAAATTATTTCATGCCATAAACATGAATATCTATATAAGTTAAGTTTTGTAAATTTCAATCAATTGGTTATGTATATAGGTCTCATTGGATGTTGCTAACTTTAGATGTGCATGGTGGGCATGCAATGTTCTTTTATTTTTGTGGAGCACACATTTGAGGCCCGCTAATGGAGATCTTCAATAAGTAAGTTTGCCTTTTATTTCATTCATTATAATAGTTGGATAGCTGATAACTATCCTCTTTTTTCATATCTGATGCTTTTTTTTTATATATGTGAAGTGCATGATATAAATAGGCTAAGATGGAAAATATTAACCACCCAAAAAATTGACTTGGAAAAAGGTCAAGGTAAGGTTTTCCAGTTCTTTAGTATAATTTATAACATAAACTTATAATTACACGTGATATTTGAACCTTTTCTATTGACTTTGTTATACAGTGCCCTAAACAACAATCTAATTGGGAGTGTGAGTATTACGTTCTCAGATATATGAGAACCCTCATTCTCGAAGGATTTTTCATCTCTCAATTAAGAAAGGTAACAATTAATTGACTAATTATCATTCCTACAGTTTTCTACATCTCTTTAATGACTCCAATAATGAATGTCTCAAGTAATTTAATATTTGTTATTGTGCAGGATGATTTGGGAAATAAGAGTTTCTCTCAATTAGATCTAAATGACATCAAAATGAAATGGACTAAATATATTTTGACTTTTAATTTGTAGATTGCTAATGTTATTGAACTTAAACCTTTTTATTAATGAAAAACAAAATAGAACTTCATTTATATGGATGTTTTGCTTTTTTAATTAAAGTCTGTGTGAGCTTTCTTTATTTCAATGAGAAGTGTGTATGGAGAAGTTTAGTGTGGAATGTCGAAAGTGAATGTATTTTGTAGAATAATTGTAACCTATAGAAATGAAGTGTTGAATGTATTTTGAACTACACAAATTGCAGCAGCAATGTACAAATAGAAACTAACAAAAAATACTCAAATTGTATAGGAACTATATACAATATATGACAATTTAAATAAAAAAATCATAAAATTGTCAAAATATAAGATAGTTTTTGAAAAATCTATTCCAAATTTATAAGATGAATTTTTAAATTTTGACTTATATTTTTTGACAATTTTATAAGATTGTCTTTTAAAAACCTTCCTATATTATCCAAGGTTTATAAGACGGTTTTTGAAAAACCATTCTATATTAAACAGCTTTATGAGATGATTTTTGAAAACTATTCTATATCATCCAAGATTTATAAGATTACTTTTGAAAAACTGTCCTATATTATATAGTGTTATAAGATGGTTTTTGAAAAACCATCTTATACAATTTCAATTTTATAAGATGGTTTTTTAAAAACACCATCTTATATTTGTTTCCATTTTATAAGACGGCCTAGTTTAAGATGGTTTTTTAATTATCTTGTATATACGATTTTAACCATCTTAAAAACCACTCGCTATAGTAGTGGGAGGAACATCCGGTTCCTCTAAGCCAAACTCTTTAAAATCTGATGTGTACTTGGAGCTCCTCCTAAGCATGACAAATACAAGTCATATGCACCAGTTGCAATAGAAAGGGACATGAGGCTAAGAATTGTAGATCGCGCAAGATCATAGACAATGATCTCTCTAAGGCACTTTCTGCCATCCATCTAAGCAATATCGATCACCAATGGTATGTGGATTCAGGTGCCACAAATCACTTGGTTTCGGATCCTTCTCTCCTTGCTGATAAGACTGAGTATCATGGTAATTCATTTATAACAGTTGGTAATGCATCCTCACTCCCTATTTCTCATACTGGCACCATACTAATTCGCACTTCTTCGTCTTATTCTGTGTTACGAAAAGTTACGTGTGTGCCACCTCTTAAATCTCTTCTATCACTAGCACAATTAACACGTGATCATGACTCTATCTTTATCTTTGACTCATAAGATTACATAATCGGTATCGCAGGACGAAGAAGGTCCTCTACAAAGGAATCATTAAGGGAGGTTATATCCGCTGCAAGGATCATGTGGACCTACTTCCTCTCTTGCTGCTTTCCTCACTTCAAAACCATCTAGCGTTGTTTGGCACATGAGGTTGGCCACCCGTCTGATTATGTGATACGGAAATTGATTAAGAGTAAGAGTAGTAATCTTACCAACATGCCAAGAAAACATGGCTCCTCCCCGAGTTTAGAGTCACCGCAGTTAGATGTATGGGACCAGCCCCAAAACCTAATTCCTCTGGTCACAAGTACTATCTTCTAATTGTCGATGATTTTTCGAGATACATTTGTCTGTTTCCACTCTTTAATTAAAGTGACGTCTCTGCCTATTTTCATGAGTTTAACTCTAAGTGAAGAATTTATTATATAAGAAAATGAAACACTACAGACCGATGGTGGAGGCGAATTCATAGGTCAATATTTTAACCAAAATTCTAACAGAGAATGGCATTATACAGTACATTTCTGTCTATATACACCTCAGCAAACAGAATAGCTGAACGTAAACATAGACATGTAGTCGAAATGGGTCTTGCTCTTCTCGATCAATTGTGTTTGCCGCAAGATTCCTGGTTAGAGGCATCCAAAACCAGTGTACACATTATCAATTGACTACCCACTCCTGTACTAAATGGCGAATCTCCCTTTCAACTTCTTTTTGCAAAAGAACCCAACCATCATGAATTTAGATCCTTTGGATGTGCCAGCTACCCGTTGATGGAGCCTCATAATAACTCCAAGCTGGGACCCAAGACAAAATAGTGCATTTTTATTGGGCATGGCATACAACAAAAGGGTTATGAATGCCTAGACCCAATCGCTGGAAATGTTTTCGTTTCTTGGCATGTCGTATTTGACGAAACATTATTCCCTTGTTCAGGTTCTTCAACTTATACAGCGCCACCATTTACTACCGAAGCAATCCTTGAATGGACAACATCCTTGGTTCCATCAATACCATCGTCCCCATAGCCATCTCCATCTATCTTACCTTCCACCAGCTCCTCTATTCCTTCTCAAACTGTTCCTGACGACTCTCACTCTACCCATGACCTCTTACCTCTACCACATAAGAAATCTAATTCTTCTTCAATCTCAAATATCCATTCTTGTCTACAAACTAAATCTCCTCCTACGAACACCCATCACATGATAACTCGGTTAAAAGATGGCATTCGGCAACCCAAAATCCTCTTATGTAGATCATCACCTCATGCCATGCATTCGGAAATTGGAGATACTGATGTAGTCCATGTTTCTCTAAAGCATGGAAATCTTCTATTTGGCGAGCAGCATTTACCTCACTGCTCGGGAAAAGAACGTGGGATTATGAGCTACCACCACTAGGTGCTAATATCGTGCCATGTAAGTGGGCTTTGAAAATCAAACGACGAGTGGATGGTACCATTGAAAGATAAAAATCCCGGCCCATTGCCAAGGGATTTAAACAGGTACAAGAAAGAGGATTTCGCAGATACTTTCAGCCCAGTGGTAAAAGGCACCTACCACTCGCATTGTGCTCTCACTTGGTTGCTCAAACAACTGGGATTTGCAGCAATTAGATGTGGGCAATTGATAAAGTCCATCCCCATAAGACTCCTGCTGAAAATAGAAGTCTATTAAAGTTAGAAGATCAATTTTGATTAGGAGACTGATTAGGAGTCCTAATTAGATAATGATAAGGAGATAAGAGTTTGAATTTGTGTATAACACTACAAGCTTCCCTCTGATCTCTATAAATAGGATCTAGAGGCAAAGCTCAAATTGTAAATCTCTCTCCTATAGTGGATTGTTCCCCCTCCTCTTCTCGTGGACGTGGGCTATACATAGCCTAAACATGTAAAATCTCTGTGTTTTCTATGTGCATATTGTTTAATCCTAACTATTGTGCATAACAAGTGGTATCAGAGCTTGGTTCATGCCAGAGGACTGCCAGAACTGAGCCTGGTGAATACAGGAGGAGTGCCAAAGTAGAACTTAGATCCCAGTCTAGACCCAGATCAGTGCAGCCCATTTCCAGTCTAGACCCAGGCCAGGTGCGCCCAGATCTAGTCTAGACCCAGCCAGAAGTAGCCTAGGATCACGTTCAAACCTCAAAAGGCTAGGCCCAGACCCCCTTCCAAATTCAGGCCGAGTAGAAAACCCGACATTCTTGTCGGAGACGCAACAGACAGAGGAAGCAGCGTTGCAAGATGCTGCCTCAACCAAGGGAAGTAGTGTAGCAGCAAGCCGCCTCACCTAGAGAAGAGAGGGAAGAGAAGTGAAAGAGAAAAGAGGCTAGGGTTTTTCATGTTTTTTTTCTTTTTATATCAAGTACCTAAAAACTCAGACTCCAGATTGTTAACGATAGCCCCAGCGCCTAGAATTAGTATGCCAAAAAACTGATAACAACACCCCATTACGACCTGAAACAATACCATATAAAATTATATGGACACCCCCTTTTACATCTAATTAGCACCCCCTCAATTTGATAGTGACACCCCCCTAAATAGGAAAATATAGGGTACCCCTCAATTTGTCAAAAACACCTATCCTAAGGTTTTTGACTGTTTCGGACTCATCAGTACACTTCGTTTTTCATAATTCTGCTTGGAAAAAGGAGAAACAAAGTTTAAGAACATGGAGGACACTAGTTCTGGAAATATCATGGTTGAAGTCATGATCAAATTAAATGCCACTAATTATACTCTATGGAGACCTAGAATGAAGATCTTTTATACTACAAAGATCTTCATGACCCCTTAGATGATCAGGAAAAAAGACCAAAGGGAGTTTTTGAAAAAGACTGGATAAAGATGAATAAGAAAACCATAGGTCAGATCTGATAGTAGATTGATCATAGTGTATTTCACCATGTTGCTCATGAAGAAAATGCCTATATTTCTGAAAAAAAGTTAGAGAATATGTATCAAGCTAAGACCGCTCAAAACAAGGCCTTGTTGATGAAAAGGCTTGTCAACCTCAAACTAAGGTGTGGAATGACTATGACTAAACATACCAGTGAATTCCAAAATCTAGTTAATCAGCTAGGATCAGTGGCGTTACAACTAGGGGATGACGGGAAAGCCCTACTATTGCCAAGTTCACTACTTGAAAGGGGGGAGACACTGGTAATTTCACTCAGCACCTGAAGGAAAGTTGACTGTGGCTATGGTCAAAGATGCGATATTCAATGAGGAGGCCAGAAGAAAAGAAGCTAGCACAGACCAGGCACATGCCTTAGTAACTGAAAATAAGCACACTGGGAGAGACAAGCTCAGGGGGAGAAATAAGAGCAGATAGAGGAGGAGATCGCAGACTCACAACAAATCAAAAAGTCAACCCATAGGACAATTCAAGTGTTACCACTACAGCATTTCAGGTCACATGAAGAAAGATTGTCGACAACTCAAGAGAGAGATGGGACATAGTAAGCCAAAGGAGGACAATGGTGAGACACTAGCCACCATTGCTCAAGACATAGTAGTGCTCACTACTAAGGAGGAATCATGCTTGCACGTGGTCAAGAGTGAAGCAGAGTGGGTGATAAATACAGTAGCCTATCACGCCACTCCACACAAAGACTTCTTCATCAGCTACAAAGGAGACTTTGGCACTATAAAGATGGGGAATGACAGTTCCTCAAAAATAGTTGGGATCGATGATGTGCAGATAAAGACAAATATTGGCTACACAGTAATACTAAAGGAGGTGTGACACATACAAGAACTCAGATTGAACCTGATCTCAATCCCGGTTCTTAATAGATAAGGCTACTACTTTGGCAACAGTACCTGAAAACTGATGAAAGGCGCGATGATCGTAGCAAAAGGACACATATGTAGCACACTATACAAGACTCGCACAAAAATATCCAGAGATGGCCTTAACGCAATGGACTATGAAGGATCACTAAACCTTTGGGATAAAAGACTCAACCACATGGGGGAGAGAGGTTTGTTCACACTTGCAAAGAAGAAGCTCATCAAACTAGCTAAAGATACAACTCTTAATACATGTAATTATTGTTTATTTGGTAAACGACATAGGGTAGCTTTCTCTTCTTCTAGTAATAAAAGAAATGAAACTTTGAATTTAGTGTACTCGGATGTATGTGGTCCTATAGAAGTAGGGTCATTGGACCGAAATAAATACTTTGTAACCTTTATAGACAATGCAACTAGGAGGGTATGGATATACTTTGTAAAAAATAAAGAACAGGTATTCGAATGCTTCAAGAGATTCTAAGTAATGGTGGAGCGGCAAACTAAAAAGAAACTAAAGTAACTCAAAACAGACAATGGAGGAGAATACAACTCAAAAGAGTTCAGGGCATATTGCACAGTACGCGGCATTCGACACGAGAAGACAGTTCTAAGTACCCCATAACATAATGGAGTAGTTGAAAGAATGAAGTGGACCATTATGGAGAGAGTCAGATGCATGCTCAGTATGACTAAGCTACCTAAGCCATTCTGGGGTGAAGCTGTGAAGATCGCCTACTACTTGATCAATAGGTCACCGTTAGCACCACTAGACTTTGAAGTTCCAGAACAGAAGTGGACTAGCAAGAAGGTGACTTATTCACACCTGAGGGTATTCGAGTGTAGAGCATTTGTACATGTATCTAGAGAGATGAGACAGAAATTAGATATGAAGTCCACTCCTTGTATCTTCATCGGGTATGGAGATGAAGAATTCAGATACAAATTGTGGAACCTTGAGGTGAGAAGAATCATCCAAAGTAGAGATGTAGTGTTTCAGGAGAATCAGTTCTGCAAAGAACCAAGGAAAGCTAAAGACCTCAGTACTCCAGATCTAGTACCAAATTTAGCCCCCATAGAAGTTGACTCGGAAGCTACATCAGAAGCTACACCAAAAGCTGAGCCAAAGGTAGAGGAATTTGAGCAGAGGGAGCATCAAGCCTCTATACGAGAAGATGTTGGAAGATCAGATGTTGAATCGACTCCTCAGCCAGAAGCAGAAGTTCAGTCAAAGATGTCAATAAGAGGACGTATTCTAATTCCATCATAGAAATATTCAGAATTAGAATATATCATGCTCACTGATGAGGGGGAGCCAAAGAATTTTCAACAAGCCCTGGTGCATGCAGATAAGGGGAAATGGGTGCAAGTTATGCAAGAAAAAATTAGCTCATTAAAGAAAAATCAGACATATGAGCTAGTGACACTTCCCAAGGGAAAAAGAGCATTGAAGAACAAGTGGGTCTTTAAGGTGAAATGATGAAGCAATGGAGAACTAGTCAAGCACAAAGCGCGATTGGTCTTCAAAGGCTTTAAGCAAATGAAAGGAATAGACTTTGACAAGATCTTCTCACCAGTAGTGAAAATGACATTAATCGGGATTATACTCGGATTGGTGGCAAGATACAACTTGGAGCTTGAGTAGATAGATGTAAAGACAACCTTTTTAGATGGAGATTTAAAAGAGGAGATATACATGGAACAACCAGAGGGTTTCGTAGTTGAGAAGAAGAAGCATTTGGTACGCAAGTTGAAGAAAAGTCTTTATGGCCTTAAGCAAGTACCAAGGCAGTGGTACAAGAAGTTTGACTCATTCATGACAAGTCAAGGTTTCAAAAGAATAGCTGCAAATTAGTGTGTGTACGTCCAAAGATTACCTGAGGGTAAATTTGTCATACTACTACTCTATGTAAATGATATGCTAATAGTTGGACTAGATACAACTATGATCAGCAAGTTGAAGAGGGGGTTATCTAAGTCCTGTGACATGAATGACTTAAGAGCAGCTCAACATATTATGGGGATGAAGATCACACATGACAGGAAAGCAAAAAGGTTGTGGCTATCATAAGAAAAGTATGTTCAACGGGTAATCAAGAGGTTCAACATGGAGAACGCCAAGCTAGTCAACACTCCACTTGGTAATCATTTCAAATTGAGTAAAAAGACGTGTCCCTCAACACCACAGGAAACAAACAAAATGGCTATAATTCCCTACTTATCAGCAGTTGGGTGTTTGATGTATACAAGGGTGTGCACAAGGCTGGATATTGCTCATGCAGTATGAGTCATGAGCAGATTCCTATCAAATCTATGCAAAGATCATTGGGAAGCCATGAAGTAGATACTATGGTACATGAAGGGCACATTTAAGTTGTGCTTGTGCTTCGAAAGTACAAAAACACTACTGGAATGATACACAGATGCTGATATAGATGGAGATCTTGATGGAAGGAAATCAACATCAAGGTTTCTTTTCACTTTTACAGGGTGCTGTATCTTAGAAGCCTAAGTTGCAGAAGTGTGTAACTCTATTAACAATAGAAGCTTAATATATTATTGTATCTGAAGTAGGCAAGGAAATGTTGTGGATAAAGCAATTTCTCCAGGAGCTCAGTATCACACAAGAAGAATACAAGATATATTATGATAGTCAGAGTGCTCTAGACCTGAGCAAGAACTCAATGTTTCATGCGTGCACCAAGCACATCTACACACGATATCATTGGATGCAAGAGGTGACAAAAGAGCAGATGATAAAGCTAGAAAAGATTCACACTAATGAGAATCCTGCAAACATGTTAACAAAGGTGATAACCTATAAGAAGCTACTGCTATGTAAAAACATAACAAGCATGAGCTCAAACTAGTGGAATATGGCATGGGAATGGAGGGGGAGAATTGATGAAGTCCATCCCCAGAAGACTCCTGCAGAAAATAGAAGTCTATTAAAGTTAGAAGGTCAAATTTGATTAGGAGTCCTAATCAGATAATGATAAGGAGATAAGAGTTTGAATTTGTGTATAACACTACAAGCTTCCCTCTAATCTCTATAAATAGGATCCAGAGGCAAAGCTCAAAGCATCTGGTTGTAAATCTCTCTCCTATAGTGAATTGTTGCCCCTCCTCCTCTTGTGGACTTAGGCTATACATAGCCGAACCACATAAAATCTCTGTGTTTTCTATGTGTGCATGTTATTTGATCCTAACTGCTGGGCATAGCTGCAATGCCTTCCTTCATGGACAGTTGAATGAAGAAGTATATATGCAACAGCCCCAAGGCTCTATAGATCCTCAAGGGCCACATCATATTTGTAGGCTAGGACGACAATATATGGTCTCAGACAATGTCCTCCCGCATGGTATTTCCACTGCAGTAATGCTCTCAAAGTCAAAGCCTATGTAACAGCCAATGCGATACGATATTTTTTCATCACTCACCTCAAGGATGCAACATTCTACGCCTGTATATCGATGACATCGGATCTCTCCATTAATTACTTTCTATGCATGGAAGTTCAACGAATAGCCACTGCTACGTTCTCTCTCACGTATCACAAGTACGCTCAAAATCTACTCAAGAAAACTAGTATGGATTGTAAGCCTACTTCCACCCCTGTCTCAGCTGTCAACAAGTTATCTATCTTAGAGGGTAAAAAATTTACTGATCCAACGTTATACCGTCGCATAGTGGGCGCATTACAGTGCTTAACTCTGACCTCGGCCAGACATTAGCTATACCGTTAACCAGCTATGCCAATTTATGCATAACCCCACAGGGGCTCATTTTGGAGCAGTAAAACGATTTCTGTGATACATTAAGGTCACCCCGTCATAAGGTCTGACATTTCATGCGTCCAAAGATTTCTCTCTTACAGCCATATCTGATGCTGATTCGGCTGGATTGTTCACATGATCACAAATCAACCATCGGGAATTGTCTGTAATTGGGCCAGTTTTGTCCATGTGGGGCTGTAGTAAACAGCCCCCAGTTTCCAGGTCCTGCATTGAGTCGGAATACCGAGCACTAGCTTCTCTCACTGCTGATATGTGTTCGGTTCGGCTTCTTTTAAAAGAAATTCAGTTTTCAACTTCCGCACATTCTCCCAAACTCTTCTGCGATAATATCAGTGCGATTTACGTGGCTGCAAATCCAATCTTTCATTCTCACCTTAACCACATAGAAGCGGATTACTACTTTATGCTCGAACGAGTTGCTAATTAAGCGTCTCCTTGAAGTATTATTTGTTGCCACTAGTAATCAGCTTGCAGATGGTCTCACCAAAGGGTTTTCAGTCCGATGTTTTAGCTGGTTCCGAGTCAAACACAATCTCTTCGATTATGAGTTTTAAGGAGGGTGTAAACGGACAAAATCTAATCACCAGCTAACCAATCTTCCTTATCAACTGTTTGACTTTGTAATAAATCAACCCTGATTCGTGTGATTGATACTTATTCTCTGTAACTTATCAATCAGCGTAGCCATCTAACAGGAAATACCGCTGTCAAATTCTATAAATACCACATGATGGGACCAGAGCATTATTTAGTTGCCTTCTCATCTTTATCATCTGTTTCTCACTTTCGATCTTGATCTTCTGCTAGAACCGTTTCAGGTTCTAGATGATTGATAATCCAAACCATTCTCTTCCAAGCCACATCTTAGATATGTAGGAGATGGCCCAAGAATTTTCTCGGTTTGATAAATTTTTTTGGATGATATTCTAAATTTGATAATATTTACCCTAAAGTTGTGTAAGTTTATACTGTTGTTGCTCTCAGACTTTCCAAGCCATCCACATCTCGCTGCAAATTAAATGGTTGTCACTTGCATTCATCCAATGGAGAATACTGTTGGGGCATGGCTTACCCAAAGATGCGGCCAAGAAGATGAACCGTTTGATCACCAAACGGCTCCTCATGTGACCTTTGGATCGTACAATGATTTTCCATTTTTGTTATATTTGGTGGTGAGAGAGAGAATGAGCTTAAAATATTTTCTTTTTCTTTGGTAAGCTTTCATTCTGTTGTGCTTGTGCAGGGTGGCAGAGGGATGACTGGAAGTATTCCAAAACACTGTTAACGGTAGATAAAAAGCGGAAATACTTCTCTTTTCAACCAGATCTTTTATTTTATCATTAATTTACTTTATTTTCAGATCCTATGGCTTTCTTTTTCGATTCTAACGTTTGTTTTCGTATTATATAATAAGGTAAGTGGGCAGAAGCGCAGCAGCTTCTCAGAATTTCAGTACCCTGGGAAGCTTTTCCCGTTTCTGAGTGCTATTTGCTTCTGTTTTTGAGCTGGATGTCCAGTTTTATCATTACAAAGGACTGATTAAACAAGTTATGGCAGGCACAGCACAGCACACACGGGGAGAGAGAGACCATTTCACTGTCTAGTTCCAAAATTAGTGTTGACCTTAATCTTTAAGCTAGTGTTGCTAAATTTGAATGAGATTGCTCTTAGATTGCAACTAAGTTGGATTATGGTTTGTTACGATTGGATCCATCAGCACCATTGAAATCAGCAAACAAGATAGATGTCGCCAATCTGCTTCTTGACCTAGCCCATCTAGTTGACAGGCACTTGGTAAATTAACCATGTTCTGAAGGTTATGATGATTAATGTAATCCTAACCTTCTAATATATGGACTTCTGCCGGTGAATCTGGAGGATTGACCGCCTAAGGATTTTCCCCATCAGATCTTCTAGGGTTCTTATTCCAATGTGGGTAGTCCACAATGGAGACCTCTTGATGAGTGATCAAGATTGTCACAGCAGCAACAGGTAAACAAATAAATAGTTAGGGCAACCTATTCTCAAATTGTATGACTTGTCAGCCTTGTATTGTTCCACTAGATAATGCTAAAAGGAGAAAAGATAGGGATCATGCATCGACATTTTAAATCTAAACAAATGTTTCTTTTTCAGTAACCTTTATTCCCTTCTTTAATAGTTGATACTTTTTCTAATTTTCTTTTATTACATATTAGCATGATGCTTAGGTCTATAGTGACCCCAACGTTTGATTTGGTGGGACCATCATGTGAACAGATTCTAGCTAAAGCCAGATAATTGATTTGGTGGACCACCATCAAGAGCAGATTGTAGCACAAATTATCGGTGACAATCGCACTATCCTCGGCGGAAGTCTAGTTGGCATTATTTTTTATCATTAAACGACAGCTTCTTTTGCAGGATTTGGTAGAGTGAAGATGAAATTTAGTGAAACATGTCTCGCGGGAGTCTTTGAAAAAGTACCCCTCGTCTTTCCTTGTTAGTGTTTCTTTGTCCTTTGAGCCTGATCAAAAGTCAAGAAAAAGATGCCTTAGTTGGACAATATAAATTATAAACCATAAAACCCAACAATTTCTTTAGTCATTTTTTTTTTTACTTAACCCATCTGAATATAATTACAGTCTCCGCAAAAACATAACCGATAAACAAATAATTTGCTAAATTAATAAGATAACATTTTTTCAAAATTTTCTTAAAGGCTCATTTAATTACATACATTTATATTCTCAAATTTGAGCACATCTTTTGTGAAAATGGAGCTCATAAGTTGTCCGTTTTCTAACAATGTTTTCTTACTATGAGTGATATGCAGCCGAATATCATCTACAAGTTCTTTTACCCCAGTTATATATGTAAAGAAGGTTTTTTCATGTACAACAGAATGGTGATCAATGTAATTTGTAAAAGAGGATACCGCAATATATATATATATATATACAGAGAGAGAGAGAGAGAGAGAGAGAGAGAGAGATTAGGAAGTAATTGAAGACAGAAAAATATAGAAAAGCATTAAGAGAAAGTAAGAACGACAAAACTTCAGAAAATTAATAGAAATAAGAGGCATCTCACACACACACACACATATATATATTAATTTAGATGGGTTGTATGTGAAAAGAAAATCCTGCTTAATCAATGGAAAATCTCTAGTATGAAGGCTATTATTTGAAAGGGCTCCCATCGTAGGATATAATTGGTACTTGGTTGTCTGATTGGCTGATTAAATTGTTATATCTGTAGTTAAAATTTTTGAGAATTAGAGATTGATATAGTATCAAATTTATTTAATTGGATGTTTGATAGATTGAGACGTGTGTGTGTGTATATATATATTTAGAGAGAGAGAGAGAGAGAGAGAGAGAGAGAGAGAGAGAGAGAGAGAGAGAGAGAGAGAGAGAGAGAGAGAGAGAGAGAGCAATTGTGGTTAATGAATAGTGTCATTATGAACAATAGGATGTGACCACATTAGCTACCAGTTTTAGTTTTTATGCTTTTGAGAAGGGAAAGGGGTGAACAACTAATCACAATTATAGCGTAACTAAGATGAAGAGTGGAATTCGATTACAAAAGAAAGGGAGTCCTTATCAAGTCAATGTTTTGGTGCTCATGCCTGCAAATGATAGAAGGAAGAGTATAGAATTCCAATATTAATGGGTGGATATAGTAATCTCCTGTTACACTATGTTACATATTTTAGGAAATGTGTACACGCTCAATAAGAGTGAAGAGTACATACCCTTTTTTATACATGGGGAGAACTGTTAGATCCAACCCACTAATTGTCTTAGGAATGACTTAGATAGGTTAGGCATTAAGTTCATAACTATAAGATATTTCAGGCCTATATTTCTTCACTCTAAAGCAAATGGTTAGGATTGCTCAAATATATAATTTCTCGTGGGTTACTTTATTAATATTCGAAACATCACAAACGGCTTAATTTTTTTTTTTTAAATTGTTGTATCATAGAAAATGGGCTGTGTGCTTCTTTCTCTCCTGTTGGGTACAATTACCGGACTTTACAGGCGGCTAGAGAGAGTGGGGGATATTGCAACTAATAACAAGCGGACTGAAGTGAGAGTACGATTGTCAATATAAGGGTTAGGAATCAAATTATTAAGAAAACGGAGTGTCCATATTAAATCATCGTTATTCTTTTCTTCTCTTAGAGAGAGGAAGAGAGGTAAGGTGGGGCGGATTTAACGGAGAATGAGAGTTGAATTGACTGAGAGTGGTTGGCTGAATGGTAATTGGTCGGTCATTTCTGCACTGCCTTTTCCGAGTTTTAACTTGTAGAGGAAGGCAGAGAGAGAGAGGGAGAAAAGGGTAATGGAGGGCAGTCGCTATTAATTAATTAATACCGAGAAGAAGACTGAAGAGTGCAAAACTCAAAATGGGGGTGCAGAAGAAGAGAGAACGAGGTACACCTGCGCTGTCCCCGCTCTCTCTCTCCCCTCCTTTTCCTGTTTTCGCACATTGATAGGATTTGGTCAAAACACACTCCTAAGTTGTTTCATGCCCCTTTGTCGGCTTTGCGTTTTTTCTCACTTTCTCATCCTTCCCCGTCTCCTCCTGGGACTGTAAGAAAAACCCCCAAAATCGACCTGTTTTTCTTCATCTCTTCATTAAAAGACATGTAGAAAAAGAAGAGTTAAAAGCTGGTAATTAGAGGAATAAACAGAGATAGAAAGAGAAAGTAGAGGAGAAAAGAAACAGAGAAAGCACTCAAACAAAAACAAAGTTTGGTAAAAAAGAAGAAAAGAAAAGCAAAGCGGGGAATTTTGGTTGGTGTTTTGTTCGTAAAGCAAACCAAATAGAGAGAGAAAAGAGGGAGAGAATTTTTGCAATGTCACAAGATTCTCCAGAGATAAAGACGGTGGAGCAGTGGAAATGGTCTGAAATGCAGGGTCTTGAACTCATTTCATCACAAGATTCCTCTCCCCAACCAAAACTCAGATTTAAGCAGCAACAAAATCCCACTACATCTCCTATAAGAGAAACCACATACCCAGAAAAAGAACAAGTTATTCCTCCACATAGGAAACCACAAATGGAATCCACTTCTCAGTCCCATCCTCCAAACCAAAACAAAGATGAAAAACCAACTTCTTCTCTTCCTCCGGCCCCCTTCTCATGCCTCTTCAGATTCGCTGACCGCTTAGATTATATTCTCATGGCGATTGGAACAATTGGAGCTTTCGTCCATGGCTGTTCCCTCCCAATATTTCTCAGATTCTTTGCAGATCTCGTCAATTCATTTGGTTCCAACTCCAACAATCTTGATAAGATGACACAGGAAGTTCTCAAGGTAGTATACAGAAACCCACAATGACAATAATCCTATAATTACAAAATTCATTTTTTGGGAGGAAAGTTTGATGGAAAAGAACAAAACTTGATAAAACCCACTTTGCTTATTCTCTGAGTATTTTGCAGTATGCATCCTACTTTCTTGTGGTGGGAGCAGCTATTTGGGCTTCTTCCTGGGCAGGTGAGTACAGAGTGCACTGTTTCCGGGGAGGCCCAGTTCACTTTCATTTGTTTTGTTTCTCATTTTTCGTGAGAAATATCTGCAGAAATTTCATGCTGGATGTGGACTGGTGAAAGGCAATCGACCAAGATGAGGATCAAGTACCTTGAAGCTGCTTTGAACCAAGACGTTGAGTATTTTGATACAGAAGTTAGAACTTCTGATATCGTTTTTGCCATTAATAGTGATGCTGTCTTGGTACAAGATGCCATTAGTGAGAAGGTAATTCTTTTTCACGTTTCAAATGCATCTGCTTTCAGTTGCAGATTTGTGCAGTTGAGTCATCTTTGAGAAAGAAACAATAAACAGAGAAAATATGGTCTAATTGGGTCTTCTTTTTACAGTTGGGCAATTTCATCCATTACATGGCAACTTTTGTCTCTGGTTTTGTGGTGGGATTTACAGCAGTTTGGCAATTAGCTCTTGTCACACTTACAGTTGTTCCTCTCATTGCATTGATTGGAGCAATTCATACTACTACACTAGCCAAACTTTCTTCCAAAAGCCAGGGAGCTCTTTCTGAAGCAGGAAACATAGCAGAACAGGTAAAATATAAACAGACTGAAGGGTCCAACTGATGAAGAAAAAATGAGTCTTTCATATGTTTGACGTAGGATTTTTCATCTTTCGTAGGTGTTTTATTATTTATTTATTTTTGCTGGATTACAGACATTGGTGCAAATTCGAATAGTTTTATCATTTGTGGGAGAATCAAAAGCATTACAGGCTTACTCCTCTGCATTGAAAGTTGCTCAAAAGATTGGGTACAAGAATGGATTAGCAAAAGGAATTGGACTGGGAGCTACGTATTTTACTGTTTTTTGCTGTTATGCTCTTCTCTTATGGTACGGTGGATACCTTGTTCGTCACCATTTCACCAATGGAGGCCTGGCCATTGCCACCATGTTTTCAGTTATGATTGGAGGACTGTAAGAATCCCAAAACTTTCAACATTTTTTATTGAATTTTTTGGAATTTTCCTTTATGCAATGTGTTCTTGGTTTTTCTGACAGGGCCTTGGGACAATCTGCTCCAAGTATGACTGCATTTGCGAAGGCTAAAGTTGCTGCAGCAAAGATCTACAGAACTATTGATCATAAACCAGGGATTGATAGGAATGGCGAGATGGGTACGGAATTGAGTTCTGTTGGTGGGCATGTAGAGATTAGAAATGTGGAGTTTTCATACCCTTCAAGGCCTGACATAAGAGTTTTGAGTGATTTTTCGCTGAATGTGCCTGCTGGGAAGACTATAGCTTTGGTTGGAAGCAGTGGCTCTGGTAAGAGCACTGTTGTTTCCCTCATTGAAAGGTTCTATGATCCTACTTCAGGTAATTACCATCTAATCACCCCCTTCAATCAATTCCTTTTTCCCTTTTTTTTCTTTTTCTGTTTATTTTTTGATGCACCAGAATTTCATTAATAGCCAGAAAGGAGTTCCATCTTTCTCAAAGCATAGACCCCAGTATAGACTTACCACAACAAACCCAAAATAAGATAAACCAGTATAGAATCTTCATCTTTCTTCCGATTTTTGGATAATTACAGTTGTTTCATTGTGGTAATATCTATATACTTTGTTTAACATTTATAACTCACTGCCTGTGAGTAGAGATGAAAGCAAACAGATCCCATTGCAGAACATTAACTGAAAAGACACCAAGAACAATGTCTTTTAGTTTTAACATCTGCCATGAAAATGTTTTGCGATTGGGAAGTCAATCGACAGTCATTTGTTTTAACCCGGCTATTTTTCTCTGCCCGTCCCTGACTAGGGTGGCATTGCAAGAAACCACTAGGTTAGTTTGGATTTTGGAGTCTTCTTCTATAAATGAAGTTTCCAAAATCGGCTGCATTGAACTTAGAACACCAGAAGCAGTAATTTGGGAAAACTGTCATCTTGGTTATTTTCTGAAGATCCATTTCCGCAAATAAATCTTATTGATTGACGGTCACATAGAGAGATGAGCAACTGAAAGTTAAGTGTGTTATATAACATCTGTGTCAGGGCAAGTTCTGCTTGATGGGCATGACATAAAGACACTGAAATTGCGGTGGCTAAGACAACAGATTGGCCTGGTCAGTCAAGAGCCTGCTCTTTTTGCAACTTCCATCAAAGAAAACATGCTCTTGGGAAGGGCAGATGCAAGTCAAGTTGAGATTGAAGAAGCAGCAAGAGTTGCAAATGCTCATTCGTTCATTGTTAAGCTCCCGGAAGGCTATGATACACAGGTATGTTGGGCCCTTTTCTGATTTACATTTCCCTTGGTTAAATCCTTATCTCAGCTATTAATGGCCAATCAGAAAAGTTTTAGGAAAAGACGGATTATGAAATTTCTGCACTATGGATCCCTACAGTTAGATGATTAGGATCGTCGTCTAGCGGTTTTAGTGGAGAACTTGGAAGTCATTTGGATATGCAGGTGTAGAAGGAAGCTCAGATGCTCCCGATGTTCCTGTTCACCTCCACGGAAAGTCTGTTTTTACCCCCTGCGGTGCTTTTTTTCTGGGAAATTATTATCCGCACTATCACCTGTTCATTATGACACTCTTGTTTGTTCATCTGATTAATTGTTGTTAATTTCTTGGCAATCATCACAGTTAGATCATTTCATTGTGTTCTTTTACAGCAGAAACACTAGCCTTATCTGCTGAAATCCTTTGTAGGTAAGCGTTACAACCACCCCCCATAGCCCATCATGTCCTCTGGACTAAACAATACACAAAAGACAGCATATTTCAGCGGACCTAAATGCTTTCAAATCTCATCTCTTTTTTATACTATAGGCTTCATTAGGTCAACTAACAGTAACGCACCTTTCCCTAGACCACGTCCTCTTTCGGTTTGATAGTCAAACAAAATGTCCCCGCTTGGCTATTGGCCAAATCACACACCCTCTCAATCTATTTACACCAAAAATATCTTCACTAAATCAATCTGCACGTTCCACCTGGCGGGTCCCACCGTTGCTCAATTGCACACAAATGGGAATTGAATCTATGAAAGTTTCTAAATGGTTAGGATTCATCAAGTGTCGTTGAAGGTAAGGTGGGTCCCACCTAAACAAGATGGATAATTGCAGGTTGGAGAGAGAGGGCTACAGCTCTCGGGGGGGCAGAAGCAGAGGATTGCAATTGCTAGGGCAATGCTTAAGAATCCGGCAATCCTGCTGTTGGATGAAGCAACAAGCGCCCTTGATTCCGAGTCGGAGAAGCTGGTACAAGAGGCCCTCGATCGATTCATGATCGGACGGACTACACTTGTCATTGCTCACCGCCTGTCCACCATCCGGAAAGCTGATGTGGTTGCCGTCCTTCAACAAGGAAGCGTCTCTGAGATTGGGACCCATGACGAGCTCCTCGCTAAAGGTGATAATGGGATCTATGCTAAACTCATCCGCATGCAGGAGATGGCCCACGAAGCTGCCATCAACAATGCCAGAAAGAGCAGTGCAAGGTAGCTACCACCCATTTCAATTTCAATGTTTCAAATTAGAGTTAGCACTTGCATTAAAAGTTCTGTATCTCACACAATGATCAGTTGCTTAAGTAACCATTTTCACGTGCGTGGGACCACCACTCACTGCGGTACAGATGCCAACACTTGTACCGGTGGGTGGTCCCTGCATGGCTATGTGATGGATTATCGAGCAGTTGGTCACATAGATTGGAATTTCGGTGTGTGTGATTGATGCGTTGCTTTAATGGCACATACTCCACATGGGGTCCCCCGACACCCTGGGACAAATAAGGTATAGCGCCTAACATCTTTCCTAAAGGTGGTCTCTACATGTGACATTCACCTGATTGATTACTGAGTGGTGGTCAAAATCAGAGACTGAAATTCGTTGTATACAATTTCACCAGTATGCCTAGCAAGTATGTTGGCTATACTTACACAAACTTACCTCCATTAACCAACGTGGTCAATGGATACAGGCCTTCTAGTGCAAGAAACTCGGTTAGCTCACCAATTATCGGCCGAAATTCCTCGTACGGCCGATCACCTTACTCACGGCGGCTTTCGGACTTCTCTACCTCCGACTTCAGCGTCTCACACGATGCCTCTCATCCTAATTACCGACTTGATAAGCTGGCCTTCAAGGATCAGGCAAGCTCCTTCTGGAGACTTGCCAAGATGAATTCCCCTGAGTGGGCCTATGCCCTTGTTGGCTCTGTTGGATCTGTTGTGTGTGGTTCCATTAGCGCCCTCTTTGCTTATGTCCTCAGTGCAGTTCTTAGTGTTTACTACAATCCGGACCATGCCTATATGCGACGAGAAATCGGAAAATACTGCTACTTGTTGATCGGTGTATCATCAGCTGCTTTACTATTCAACACACTCCAACATCTTTTTTGGGATGTTGTCGGTGAGAATTTAACAAAGCGGGTGAGGGAGAAAATGCTAGAGGCAGTATTAAAGAATGAAGTTGCTTGGTTCGATCAAGAAGAGAATGAGAGTGCTCGGATAGCTGCCCGATTGGCACTTGACGCTAACAATGTACGATCAGCAATCGGGGATCGGATTTCGGTGATTATGCAGAACTCTGCTCTAATGTTGGTGGCTTGTACAGCTGGTTTCATCTTGCAATGGCGCCTTGCCCTTGTCCTCATTGCAGTCTTTCCAGTTGTCGTTGCGGCTACCGTGTTGCAGGTATGTTTCTCCATGAATTTGTGTATAGAGATATGTTCAGTTTATTCCAGCTAAACTCATCAATGTGTAGTGTAGCCCGCTGTGATCAGTAGAATTGAGGAGGCTGATGGTCATGTGGTTTGGCACACAGTAGATAGTGTCATCTGTGGATAGTCATTTTATCCACTGCTATTAGCAGCCTAGAAGGCTAGAGCATAGATTAAATGATTTTAAACATTTGGTAACGTTTTCACGGACTACATAGGCGTTGTGCCCGTCTTAGCAGGGAGATAGCAAGGAAATAAGATGACTATCGGCAGATAATTTTATCCCTCCAATGTTGTACTGAATATGTTTATGTGCATGCACTGGATCATCAGTATCATTGCTAATTGGTGTGTTATTGCTATTGAGCAGAAAATGTTCATGAATGGCTTCTCTGGTGACTTAGAAGGTGCTCATGCCAAGGCGACACAGCTAGCGAGTGAGGCTGTAGCCAACGTGCGAACTGTGGCTGCCTTCAATTCAGAGGCCAAGATCGTTGGCCTATTCAACGACAACCTCCAAACACCACTTCGACGATGCTTCTGGAAGGGTCAGATTGCAGGTAGTGGCTTCGGAGTCGCACAATTCTTACTTTATGCCTCCTACTCTCTGGGCCTATGGTATGCGTCATGGCTGGTAAGACATGGCATCTCTGACTTCTCCAAGACGATCCGCGTCTTCATGGTCCTCATGGTCTCTGCCAATGGAGCCGCCGAGACACTAACCCTTGCACCTGACTTCGTTAAAGGTGGTCGTGCGATGCGATCAGTCTTTGATCTCCTCGACCGACAGACCGAGATCGAGTCCGATGACCAAGATGCCACTCCAGTGCCTGAGCGGCTCCGTGGTGATGTAGAATTCAAACATGTTGACTTTGCCTACCCAACTCGTCCAGACATCACTATATTCCACGACCTCACTCTTCGGGCCCGAGCTGGCAAGACACTAGCCCTCGTCGGCCCGAGTGGATGTGGAAAGAGCTCCGTCATTGCCCTTGTCCAAAGATTCTATGATCCTACATCTGGACGGGTAATGATTGATGGCAAGGACATAAGAAAATACAATCTCAAGTCCTTGAGAAAGCAAATTGCCATGGTCCCACAAGAACCCTGCCTCTTCGCTGCCACCATACACGATAATATTGCATATGGGAATGAAGCGGCAACTGAGGCCGAGATCATCGACGCTGCTACATTGGCCAATGCACACAAATTCATCTCGGCATTGCCAGATGGATATAAGACATGGGTTGGTGAAAGGGGAGTACAATTGTCAGGCGGACAAAGGCAGAGGGTCGCCATTGCTCGCGCATTGGTCAAGAAGGCCTCGTTGATGTTGCTAGACGAGGCCACAAGTGCACTTGATGCCGAGTCAGAGAGATGTGTCCAGGAAGCACTCGATCGTGCTTCGTCGGGAAGAACAACAATTGTCGTCGCTCATCGCCTATCCACAATCAGGAATGCGCATGTAATTGCTGTAATCGACGATGGGAAGGTGGCTGAGCAAGGGTCACATTCACACCTCTTGAACCATTATCCAGACGGTTGCTACGCCCGTATGATACAATTGCAGCGATTCCATGGTCCCAATATGGTAATGGGATCGAGTTCCACGCGTGCGAAACAGGAGGAAGAAAGAGAAGTGAAATGAGAAGGAAATAGAGTGGTTCTTCTGTAACCCCCCCCCCTGCCTTTTTGTTTAGGCTTTGGTTTGGCGAGATACGGGATGTGTGACGTATTCGTATTTGTCTTTTACATAATTGCCACATCTCCCACTTGAAATGCGTCTTCATATTTTATTGTTGATTTTGTGGGACACTTGTACTTAACAGCTTCGAACGGCAAAGGAGTGAACAATAGGGAAAGTTATCTACTGCAGAAAACTAATAGAGAACCCTGCAAGTATGTGCTTCTTCATGTGCTTTGATGTGTGTGTGTGTGTGTATATATATAGTTAAAAGGAGGCTTATATAGCAAAAGTTCAAAAAATTAATGACCGACAATTTGATAATTGAGCTAAGATAATAAATGTTTCATCCCAGCTTGAGTCAATGTAGTAAATTAATAGTCTCCCATGGATTACAAGGAAAATTAGGAACAACACGTTGAGGCAAGTAGGAAAGAAAGATATAGATAGATTTGGGAGTTTCTCAATAAGAAAGAAAAAAATGAGATTCTTTTAATAAGTGATATAAAAATAAGGTGCCCATAAAATCTCTCTAAGTCAATGGAAAATTTCAGCCTAAAGTTATTAATCTCTTGGAATTTTATTGTAGTTTGGAGATAGTTGGTAACAAGAGAATGCTAAACAAACCACAAAAGGATGTTTGTTTAGTGACTACATTTTCTGGAGTTCACCTTTGATGTTTGTTGATGTTTAATTATAAGTACAAGGGCTATTGTAGTATAGCTATGCAAGTATGGGTCGATCCCACAGAGACTCGCTTTAAAAATAAAGAGTTTAAATAAAATTTAATTATCTAAAATTTAAAGAAAATAATAGAATTAAACAAACTATTCAGCTTTATTCAAATGATGCAATTTACATAAATTTCAAGTCCAGAAAACATAAAATAAAACTAATAAAACATTCCTGGATTACACTATCTATGGAGAGCACTGTCCTTGGATAACACTATCAGAATATGGATAAGATAAAACTGAATGGAACGGGGACACATATGTAAATAAAATAGGGACGCAAATGTTATTAACGCAAAAGGACATAAATGTAATTGATTTTAAAGGAGAAAGGGCAAAAATGGAATTTTGTTAAAATTTTGGTTTTTAACAAAAACCCGACGAGGAGAACACCGGAGGCGATGAAGAAACTAGAGATGGTGTCGACAGTCAGGCTGGAATTGCCTAGGCTTGCTCCTAGTGCGTGCGGTGATGAAAAAAAACGATGCCTTTTTTTTGGCATCATCTGGTACAGAGCTGACTGGGCGATGGGTGATGGGTTCATGCCTAGCCGTCGTCTGATAAAAGATGGGGAGAAAGGGACAGCTCTAAAGAGATGGGTGCCGAGCCGGTGAAGAGGGATGACGGGAAGCAAAGGAGAAAAAAAAAAAAAAAAAAGACGCCTAAGCATGTGGCTGGTGTGAGCGGTGGTGCTAACAGTGCAATGGAGAGAGTGAAATAGAGATAGCGAAAAAAGAGAGAGGGTTGACAGAGATGCAAAGAGGAAGAGATAGGGGGGAGAGAAAACTGGGGAGGCAGAGAGATGAAGACGGGGGTGGTGCATGAGTGAAGAACAGGGAAAGAAATAGATTGGGTAAGAGAGGATATTGTTGAAGAAGGGGGAAAAGACAAAGAGGGAGATTAGGAGCAGAGAAGGAAAACAAGAGAAAGAGAGAAGGGGGACATAGTGAAAGTGCGGTGAAGAAAAGAGAGAACAAGGGAGAGAGAGAAGGAAGGTGGGAGTGAAGAAGAGGAGAAAGAGATGGGGGGAAACGTGAGAGAGAGAGGTAGTAGGGAGAGAGACATGGGAAAGAGAGAAGAGAGGTTTGGGAACGATGGAGAGAAAGGAATGGAGAGGGAGAGGATGAACCAACCAGCCAAAGAAGAGTAAGAGAGGAGGGAATGCGTGGGAATGGAGAGTAGGAGTTGGGCTAGGAGATAGATGCTTGAAGAGAAGAGGGAATTGGATAGAGAGAAGGGTGATAGGCTAGCCAAAGACAGGAAGACGAGAGAGAGATAGAGAGTTGTATTAAGAGAGAAGAATGAAAAGGAGATGGAGTGAAGAGGAGAATGAGCCAGCCAAGAGAGGGATGAGACGTGGAGGAGGAAGAGAAGAGAATGAAGAGAGAAAAAAAAAAAAAAAAAAAGGTGGAGAGATGAGGTAGAATAAAAACGAGAGAGAGAGAGAGAGAGAGAGAGAGAGAGAGAGAGAGAGAGAGAGAAGCGAGATAAGAGAAAGAGAGAGACGTGTGAGAGAAAGAGAAAAGAGAGAGACGTGTGAGAGAGAGAAAGGAGAGTAAGAGAGAGAGGGTAAGAGAGATAAAGAGGGGTGGGGTCCACTAGAAGTCCAATCTTGCCAAAACTCTGCAAGTCCTTCATTATTCAAATTTCTTCTGTCCTAGGAGTCTTCAAAGTCTTCTCTTTCCAAGAAGCTTCATCATCCTCATCTGATCTCCTTGATTTGATCTGGATCATCTAAGCCTGAGTTGATTGATCTACAATGCACATGACCCAATTAGAATCGTATAAACAATTCATTAGTCGTCTGATTAGCTATGATGATCATCTAACCGTTAATTTTGCAATTCAACGGTTGGATGGCCAATTAAACTAAAATAAAATATTTTATGTAAAATCTTAAAATTGATGGCCTAGATGCTCTAATTGAATACTAAATTAGGAGTATTTTGACCAAAATTGAGCACTTGACACACACCCCAACCAGCGTTTTGCTAATCCCTAGCAAAAGATGCAAAGAATCAAATAACAAAATTGCAAAAATTTTATTTTTCAAGTCATCTCCATTTTTTTCTCAGAGAATTATTCTTAATAAATTTGTCAACTTTAGCAAATTAATAAAGATGACTAAAGAATTCAAAACACTACCCATATGCTAAAAATATTCCATTTGAGCTCAGATCTCAGAGTGAGTTTATGCATTAGAATAATCTTTATCTCTAAGTAGACTTCTAACTTTTGAACTCCATCTGAAATATGTTTTGACCTCAATCCTTACTAATGACATATGCTCAGAAATAACATATCTCAGATAGAGGGGTCAAATCATATCTCTCTTTTAAATATGTAAGAAGAGTCAATAAAAACAAATTTATCTCACATATACTCATGAAGAGCGGGAGTTACTAAGGAATGTAATTGTTTTGATCCCTTTGGAATGGATAACATTAACTTTGAATATTTAGAAATACTCTCTTTCTTATCCATTCATTTCCTCATCAAGACTATATTTCTCCTAGAATCAATAGGTCTTTAACTGGGACAAAACGTAGGCTTAGGACAAGGTACCAAAGAAAGGATATATGGGTATTCAAAGTTTCTTTAAAAATAAGTATAGGTCTTCTACTAAAATTGATAATTCTTCTTTTCTTTGCTGAAGTGAATATTTCTTTTTCTATTTTTCTTTTTTTATTTCAGACTCTTTCCTTTCACACTTTTGAATCACTTTGAAGAATATTTCTTTTCTTAATATCCACTTTTTTATTTTTATTGCAACTAAAAGTTATTCTTTCATTCATCTCTATCTTATTTTTCAAAGAAAATGGGTAATGCATAATTTATACTAGGTTAATATGGGGTAAAAGGTAATTTGAGTGACAAAAGAAAAGGCTTATATTGAAAGCTCAAGTAGGTTGACTAGGGGTAAAAATAATTCTAGGTAGGCTTTATGTCTCTAGGTTTACAACAAGGATGGCCTAAATAATTTTCTAGGTTTCCTATAATCTATCAAATTCAATGAACTTCCAGGATTTTAAAGGTAGTATTCTAATTATTCAGGTAATTAGCCAAATTTAAGAGTTTGTGATCAATTTTCTTTAAGCATGTTGAAGAAAATTAAGAATATTTATAACCTCTCAAAATGAATGAATGGCTCTAAAACTCACTTAGGTCATAGGTCTCCATTGAATTTCTAAGTTATAGCCACTTATCAACCTAGATTATCTATATGCAACTGTGTTTACAGATGTGATCTGAGACTTTGCTTTCATAGAATACTTTAGAAAATGAGTAAAATGATGAATTAATCATATTCAATTCCATTAATAAGCTAAAGTTGTCAAGATTATACTTTAGAAAATCCAATTCTCATCATAGTATAGGAAATGGCCTAAAATTTTTCATTTTTTTCAATCAATTTCTTCTTCTTCTTTTTAGAAAAATTAAGGAAATCACCTAAAAATCTAAAAAAGAACTAGAATTTTCTAGAATTCTACACCCCCCAACTTGAAAGAAACATTGTCCTCAATGTTTAAAAAGTAGGACCTAAAATGAATATGGGTGATGCAGAAAAAACAAAAATATGGTACAAAGGGATCAGATCCACTCAATCCTAGTAAATAGGATCCTCCAGAGTTGTGGACTCAACTTCTGGGTTCTCATATTCTATGAAAGGCTTTAAACGTTAACCATTCACTTTAAAAGTATGACCAGTCCTAGAATCCTCAATCTTGACGGTCCCATATAAAAAAAAACTCCTTTAACTATATATGGACCAATCCATCGAGATCTAAGCTTACTTGGGAATAGGTGGAGCTTAGAATTGTAAAGCAGAACCTTCTGGTTTGGAGTAAAGGATTTTTTCATTATATTTTTATCATGAAAAACTTTCATCTTTTCTTTATATATCCTATTACTCTCATAAGCTTCTTGCCTGATCTCTTCCAACTCATTAAGCTGGAGTTTCCTATGTGAGCCTGCTTTATTCATGTTGAAATTAAAGGCCTTTATTGCCCAGTAGGCTCTATATTCCAATTCCGCAAGCAAATGACAAGATCATATACAATATGATAAGGAGACATCCCAATCGGGGTTCTATATGCAGTCCTGTTAGCCTAGAGCACATCAGTTAGTCTAAGAGATCAATCCTTACGATCCAGATTTACAGTCTTTTAAAGAATTTGTTTAATAACTCAATTAGATACTTCCACTTGTCCACTTGTTTGTGGGTAATATGGTGTTGTAAATTTATGGGTGATATTATATTTTTTCATGAGTACTTCAAATGGTTTGTTGCAAAAGTGTGTACCGTTATCACTTATAATAGCTCAAGGTGTCCCAAATCTAGAAAAAAATATTTTATTTTAAGAATTTCACTACTATTTTATGATCATTATGCCTACATGGGATAGCTTCAATCCATTTTGAAACATAATCTACGGCCCCTAAGATATAAATGTAGCCAAAAGAAGGTGGGAATGGGCCCATGAAATCAAAACCCCAGCAATCAAAAACTTCAATAACAAGGATAGGATTTAGAAAGCATCATATTTCTATGGGTTATTCCTCCTAACTTTTAACATCTCTCACATGATTTACAAAATACATGCGTGTGTCTCCACAATGACGGCCAATAGAAACCACATTGCAAAATCTTTGCAGCAGTTTTCTATGTAGAAAAATGTCCACCACATGCTTCTGAATGGCAAAAGGAGATGACATTATATTGCTCTAAGTCAAGGACACATCTCCTAATGATTTGATCTGGGCAATACTTAAACAAATATGGGTCATCTCAGAAGTAGTGCTTAATATTATAAAAGAATTTTTGCTTTTCTAATTTATTCCAATGATCAAGAATCTTTCCTATGACAAAATAATTTGCAATATCAGCAAACCAGGGAGTATGGGAGACATGAAAAAGTTGTTCATCAGGGAAAGTATCCTTGATTGGCAATTCATCCAAAGGTTCTATTAGGACTAGGCGAGACAAGTGGTCAACTACAACATTCTCTACTCTCTTTGTATCTTTTATCTCAATGTCAAACTCTTGGAGTAAAAGAATCCATCTAAGTAGTTTAGGCTTAGCATCTTTCTTAGAGAGAACTAATTTAGATCTAACCAAGTAAGACCTGAATTTATCCAACGCGAAGACAACTACTAACAATTCTTTCTCCATAGTGGAATAGTTCATTTGTGTACTATTTAGGGTCCTACTGGCATAGTAGATGACATATGGCTTTTTCTCTTTTCTCTGTCCTAAAATAGCTCCTACTGCATAGTCACTAGCATCACACATAATTTCAAAGGGTAAGCTCTAATCAGGTGGCTGCATAATGGGTGTAGTGGTTAACTTGTCCTTCAGCTTTCTAAAACTTTTTGACAATCATCAGTCCACTCAAAAGCGATTTCCTTTTTAAGGAGGTGACACAACAGTCTGGATATAGCACTAAAATCTTTAATGAATCTCCTATAGAATCATGCATGACCTAGGAATGAGCGAATGTCCCTAATAGATTTGGGGATCGGTAGATTGGCAATTAGGTCAACTTTGGCTCTGTCTACCTCTATACCTTTGGATGACACGATGTGGCCAAGAACAATTCCCTTCGGAACCATGAAATGACATTTCTCCCAATTAAGCACTGGGTTCTTTTATTCACAATGATTTAAGGCTTTTCTTAAGTTTTCAAGGCATGTGTCAAAGGAATCACCAAAAACAAAAAAAGTCATCCATGAAAACCTCTAAAATTCTCTCTACCATATCACTGAAAATGCTTAACATACAACGTTGAAATGTGGCAGAAGCATTACACAATCCAAATGGCATTCGTTTATAAGCAAAAGTGCCAAAAGGACATGTGAATGTGGTCTTTTTCTGATGAGGGTGTAATTTCTATTTGGTTATATCCTGAATAACCATCTAAAAAATAATAGTACTAATGTCCTACAACCCTTTCTAACATTTGGTCAGCAAAAGGCAAAGGAAAATGGTCCTTCCTAGTGACAACATTCAATTTTCTATAGTCAATGCACATATGCCAACCAATGGTTACTCTAGTTAGAATTAGTTCATTATTAGCATTAGTGGTCACTGTCACTCTAGACTTTTTTGGAACGACCTGAGTAGGACTCACCCATTTGCTGTCACTTATGGGATATACTATTCCTACATCAAGCAATTTAAGGACTTCTGCTCTCACCACATCTTTCATATTAGGGTTCAACCTTCTTTGCATGTGACGATATGGTTTAGCATTATCTTCTAAGTAGATTCGATGGGTGCATATTAAAGGGTTAATACCTTTAATGTCCGCTAGGGTCCATCCTATTGCACTTTTATGTTCCCTAAGAATTTTAATCAATTGTTCCTCTTGATATTTTTCCAATTGAGAGGCAATTATAACAAGAAAAGTTTCTTCATCTCCTAAATAGGCATATTTGAGTTCAGAAGGTAAAGGTTTCAAATCTAGCTTAGAAGGTTCCACTGAGGATGGAATTGGAGTGGACTCTCTTGATGGAAGTTCCTCGAACTCAGGTTTTCATTTTTCTGCATCCATAGGGGTCACAGAATCAAAAAGGGCATTAACTTCCTCTATTAATGCATCCTCATTAAACTCGTTAAAATGGGTCAAACATGCCTCAAGTGGGTTCGACAAGGAAGATGATTGAAAATGATCTTGCACCATTGAATTTATCATATTGACACAATGCAAGTCATCTGTGGGTTCTCCAGGTTGCTTACAGATATCAAAGATGTTCAATTCTAGTGTCATGTTACCAAATGAAAGCTTCATGACACCATTTCTGCAATTTATTGGGGCATTGGACGGAGCCAAGAATGGACGTCCAAGGATGACAGGAATTTCTCGCTGATCATTCAGCACTGATTGTGTGTCCAAAACTAAGAAATCGACTGGGAAAAAGAATTGCTCTATTTGGACTAACACATCCTCTATTATGCCCTTAGGTATTACCATTGATCTATCAGCTAGTTGGAGTGCAGTGGATGTTGGCTTGAGGTCTCCTAATTCTAACTAAACATTGACTGTATATGGTAACAAATTAACACTAGATCCAAGATCTAATGAGGCCTGGTTAATCTTATGGTTGCCAATGATGCAAGTGAGAGTGGGGCAACCTGGATCCTTGTATTTCTGGGGTGTATGGTGCTGAAGAATTGAACTTACTTGTTTAGTCACAAATGTCTTCTTTTGCACATTCATTTTCCTTTTGATTGTGCATAAATCCTTTAAAATTTTGGCATATGATGGGATTTGTTTTATTGCATCTAATATCGGTATGTTGATCTTAACTTGCTTGAATATCTCCATAATCTCATCATTAGTGTTACTATTTGTGACTTGATGCAACCTTTGAGGGAATGGACATGGCTCAACAGGTGGAGTGGGATCCTTTTCTTTAGATTTTTCTTTAGGTTTTTCTACCTTTTCAGTCTTTTGAGGCTCATCTTTCTCAATTATTTTACCACTCATAAGAACGGTAATGGCTTTAGTCTCTTCTATGGTAGAGCTTGATGATGCATTAGGTGTAGTTTCACTAACAGCATGCACCTTTAGGGTTTGCTTGTGGTTGAGCTGGAAACTTTCCTTTTTCCATACTTTGCATCATTTGACTCATCATATTTTTTAATTCATTAACATACTGGTTGGTTGGTTGGTTTGTTTTATTTGACTTTCCAATTGAGAAATTTTCTTCTCCTGGTTTTGAGTTAGTTGATTATCCTCTACAAGCCTTTTGGGTGGGAGCAAGTAAGGTCCAGAAGAATGAGGTTGATGAGTTTGGTATGGGGGTGGAGCAAGTAGTCCTTGGTTTGGTTGTTGATGATTCTGATATGGGCTTGGTTGTGAGATATTAGCATTTGGTCCATTTCTTCAACTGAAATTTGGATGGTTTCTCTAGTTGGGATTATATGCCTCTGAATATGGGGAGAAATGTCTTTTATAATTATTATGTGCATTAGCCTGATCATGAAGTACATCTTGAAATGCAGGGATGGTAGGACATTCCTGAGTAAGTTGGGTTGTACTTTCACAGATGCTATACAATTGTTCATCATTATTTAAGTTTTTCTTTCTCATGTCTATGGCTTCTACTTTTCTAACTAGGGTTACTACTTTGGCATTGATTTCATCTTTTTCTGACATAGCATATATGCCTCCCCTAGTAGATGTGGTAGTAGGCTTAGGTCTATCAGGATGTTCTACTCTTTCTAAGTTAGCCCAAGTCTATGCACTTTCAGCTAGCCATTCCAAATACTCCTCCACCTCATTTGGTTGTTTATTCAAAAAGTTACCATTGCACATCATATCTACAAATTGGCGCATGTCAAAATTAAGTCCATAAAAGAAGCTGATAATACACCATGGTTCATAGCCATGATGTGGGCAAGTAAGCAATAGATCTTTGAACCTTTCCTAGCATTGGTAGAATAATTCTTTATCTTTCTGGGTAAAGTTCATTATCTTATGACGAAGTGTATTTGTTTTATGCGTAGGGAAAAACTTTTTCAAGAATTCCCTAGTCATTTTATTCCAAGTCCTTATGGAACTTAATGGCAGTGCATTAAACCACATTTTTGCTTTTTCCTTTAAAGAGAAAGGAAATAGCTTAAGCCTGACAGTATCTAGACCTACATTTTGGGTTCTTTTGGTACTACATACCTCATCAAATTCTTTAAGGTGCAAATAAGGACTCTCACTATCTAACCCATGAAATTTGAGTAGTGTTAAGTGTTCAATTTTGGTCAAAATACCCCTAATTTAGTGTTCAATTAGAGCATCTAGGCCATCAATTTCAAGATTTTGCATAAATATTCATTTTAGCTTTAATTGGTCATCCAACCTTTGAATTGCAAAATTTAATGATCAGATGATCATTGGAGCTACTAAGAAGAGTAATGATTGGTTTAGATTATTCTAATTAGGTCATGTGCATTGTAAATCAATCAACTCAAGCTTGGATGATCCAGATCAAATCAAGGAGATTAGATGAGGATGGTGAAGCTTCCTGGAAAGAGAAGACTTTGAAGACTCTTAGGATAGAAGAAATTTGAAGGAGCGAGGACTTGTAGAGTTTTGGCAAGACTGGACTTTTAGTGGACCCCTCTCTCTCTCTCTCTCTCTCTCTCTCTCTCTCTCTCTCTCTCTCTCTCTCTCTCTCTCTCTCTCTCTCTCTCTCTCTCTCTCTCTCTCTCTCTCTCTCTCTCTCTCTCTCTCTCTCATTTTTATTCTCCCTCATCCCTCCACCCTCTTTTTCTCTTCATTCTCCTCTCTTCCTCCTCAATGTCTCATTTTCTTTCTTTGGTTGGCTGACTACTCTCTCTTCTCTCCATTCCCTCAATCTATCTCTCTTGGCTGGATCACCATGAGAGAAAGGTAGGCAGACCCCCATCTTCATCTCCCACGTCTCCCTCTTCTCCTTTGCCTGGCTCATCCTCTCCCTTCCATTCTTCTTCTCCTCTTACCTCATCTCTCTCTCTCTCTCTCAACGCTCCTCTTCTCACCTTCCTCTTCAATTCTTCTCTTTGGCTAGTTAGAGGAGGCAAACAAAAACCCCCTTCTCGCCCAACGTCCCTCTCTTCTCCTTCTCTCACTTCCCCTCTATCGTTTCTCATCTACTCTCACTCCCAATCTCTCTCACAGAATCCCTCTCTTTCACACCACTATTTCCCATCTCTATGGCACCAGTACCCCATCTTCACCCTCTCCCTCAGCTCCCTCTTCTTTGTTCTCTGTTCATCGACAACACCTCTCATCTCTGTCTCTCTTTCCTTGCTCTCTTAGCTCTATTGTTACTGTCTTAGCACTAGCCCACTACCAGAACCGTTGTCCTCCTCACCTCCTCTATTGGTCACTCCCCAACTCTCTTCTTTCTCACTACCATCTCCCCCTCTGTTTCGTTCCCTCTATCGCCACTGATCATCCCAGTTCCTTATCATGTTGAAAATACCAACATCACACAGCACTGGCATCGTCTGCCGCTCTTCTCTCCAGGTCTCACCAGCGATCATTTCCTTCTCCTCCACTACTTAAACCTCTCACCTCTGTGCAACGCTCATCTCCACCTGATCAAGAGCTAGCACCGGATCAACATGGCTCTATCTTGCCATCTTCACTTCTCCAGCCAAGCTTCACCAACCCAGCACTGACTCTCTCTCTCTCTCTCTCTCTCTCACATGAACCACCATCGGATTTCCTAGCCTCCTTCAACTACCAGTTTCTCTCCCTCTGCTTCCCTGCCCCGCTTCAGCCAGCTAAGAGGAGAAAACCGGCATAGGTTTTCCCTCCTTTCCTCTCTTTCCCCCCTCTTCTTCTCTTCCTCTTCTCCTTCTTCCCCATCTCCTTCTCCAACTTCTCCTTCATCGGGGATTCATCTGGGTTTTTTTTTCGTTTTAAAGTTTTTTTATTAATTCCAGTTTTTCCCTTTGATATTTAATTGAAATCTCATTTCTATCCTTTGTCTTTAATTCCATCTATGTCCTAGTTTTTAATTACATTTGTGTCCTATTAATTCCAGTTTTGTTTTATCAGCATTTTTCTTATCCAGGAACTATATTATCTAAGACTATTTATTCTAGCTTAACAAGATTAACGATCCAGCTTGAATAAACAGGAATTCTTCAATTCCTAATCTTTTTTACCTCAAAATTTCAATTAATTTTCAAGGATCATTCTTACAACATCCCTAGACTTAATTGATGTTTCTGATCTTCAATCTGAAATCAAAAAATTTAATCTAAGCCGTCCAAATCTCAAAATCACAAATTAGTCCAAATCTTGACCATTTTGAGGAATCTGACTAGTAAATCTCTAATCAAGGATGTGCTAAAGACATCTGTAAAAGCTGATCAACTTTCAGAAGATTAAAATTGAAGATATTGAAGATACTTAGGCTAGGGAAGTAGTTTTTTTTTATGTTATTTGGTTTATTTTATTTCTAATGGAACTGAAAAAAATTTAATAGTTAGAAATTGAACTGATCTAAACTTTGATTCTAATTCCAGTAATTTTAGTAATTTTTTTGTTTTTTTTAATTTTAGATAATTAAATTTTATTTAAAACTCCATCTTTTAAAGCGAGTCCTTGTGGGATCGACCCGTATTTGCATAGATATACTATAATAACACGTGCACTTGCGGTTAAACATCAACAGGAAGTAATTGTATTACTCTCATTCTTAATTCTAACGCACCAGCATTTTGAGGAAGAATGACGCAAGATGGTGTACTGGTGTGTGTGGGTTGAAAGTAGTCTCTTAAGGTTCTTCCATGAAGATGCTAATAAACACCATTGTCTCCATGGTCACTTTGTTGGTCCCATTCCCTATTTCCATTCCTTCTCCAATTTCTTTGTTAATGATTATTCCTCCTTTGTGGAGGTTGATATTCATCATCAATTAGTGGTGGTGGGTCCTCATTCATGATGAGTGGAGGGCCTTGATCACCTCTGATACTACCATGGGTGAGTTAACCCTTGATCATTGATCAGCCATTAGTAGTATGTCTTTTTAGTCATACTTAACTAACCTATCGGTTTTGTCGCGTATCCAAAAGGGCATACAATGAAAGATCTTCTTTTTTCTTTTTTCTTTTAGAAGAGGACTATCCTAAATAATGCAACCTAAATGCCTAGAATGATGCACAATCAAGGACACAATCAAGCAATCCCTTAAGGCCAACAAGCACTGATATTTTGATTTTTTATGGGGATGATGCTTTTAATTAGCCTAATCTAATGCTCATCCTCTCTTTAGGAGTTGACTACCACTTACCAGTTAGGTCCTATCCAAAGTGATTAATACAACCCTTGTGTAAGGAGGCATTTAGACCTCAACAAACGTCAACAAGAGGTGGGGGAAGAGCGAGGCTCTACTAGATAACCCCCAATAACCATAGTGATCAAAAGCTACTAGAGTGATAGTAAATCGTGTCCTATTAAGAGGGTCCTATGAGTATGTGATGACCCTATAGGTCTCTTCTAATTGATTTTAACTTAATATGAATGGTAGGGTTGCGCGCTTGAGGTGATTATCCTAGGTGGGCCAAGGAGTGATGATGAAATCTACTCTTGATCTTGTGGGGTCGGGGGCCCTTACTAATTAATTTTCATACACCATGGCAATTCGATCAGCATATAATTTACCTTAAAGCATTAGACGTGTCCTAAGATGCAATTAAAAGCAATAAACTAATGCAAACCTTAAAATACAACAAATATAAGGTATGCTTTTATATACAATTAAACTACCAACTAATGCAAAATTACTCTAAATGCAAACCCTAATCTAGAAAATAAATGAGTGAGAAAACTTGCAGTGGGGTTTTTTATGAAGATCAATTGTGGGTCACCTTATCCCACACTTACCCTACATTATATAACCCTTTAAAATTGGAATTGAAAGTGCAAATTACAAAGGGGCATTACTACAAGATTCACTCAAAAAAATAAAAAAATTCCTAATCTAAGAAAGCAAGGAAAATCTATTTAATTGATGTTGCTCCACTTGCCAATTTTCTAAAAAAGAAATATAGTAATTAGTACCAAATTCAGGAAATAAAGTGGTTATGCACTAAAAAAAATTAAAGATGCACCTAAAAATGCCTAAAATGTTAAAAAATAAAATGCAATTCCTACTTTTTTTTTATTTTTCTAGATTTTTTTATTTTTCTAATTTTTTTGTGTTTTTAATTAAATTTTATGAAACTCATTTGTGGGTCCCCGATAACAGCACCAAAAACTTGTTGATGTTTAACAGCAAATATACGGGCTATTGTAGTATAGCTATGCAAATACGGGTCGATCCCACAGAGACTCGCTTTAAAAATAAGGATTTTAAACACAAGTTTAATTATCCAAAACTTAAAGAAAATTACAGAATTAAACTAACTATTCAGCTTTATTTAAATGATGCAATTTACATAAATTTCAAGTCCAGAAAACATAAAACAAAACTAATTAAACATCCTTGGATTACACTATCCGTGGAGAGCACTGTCCTTAGATAACATTGTCAAAATATGGATAAGATAAAACTTGAATACAACAAAGACACAGATGTAAATAAAATAGGAATACATATGTAATTAACGCAAAAGGACAAAAATGTAATTGATTTTAAAGGAAGAAGGGAAAAAATAGAATTTTGTTAAAAATCTGGTTTTTAACAAAAACCCGACAAGGAGAACACTAGAGGAGATGAAGAAACCAGAGATGGTGTCGCACGGTCAGGCTGGAATTGCCTGGGCTTGCTTCTGGTGTGTGTGGTGATGAAAAAAAATGATGCCTTTTCTAGGCGTCATCTGGTACAGAGACGGCTGGGCAATGGGTGATGGGTTCGTGCCTGGCCATCGTCTGGTGAAAGATGGGGAGAAAGGGATAGCTCTGGAGAGATGGGTACCGGGCTGGTGAAGAGGGACGACTGGAAGCATAGGAGAGAAAAAAAAAAATGACGCCTGGGCCTGTGGCCAGTGTGAGCAGTGGTGCCGACAGTGCAGTGGAGAGAGTGAAATAGAGATAGCGGAAAAGAGGGGGTTGATGTCTGTTACCTATGATAGAGATGAAAAGAGGAAGAGATAGGGGCGAGAGAACTAGGGGAGGCAGAGAAATGAGGTGCGTGAGTGAAGAACAAGGAAAGAGATAGATTGGGTAAGAGAGGAGATCGTTGAAGAAGGGGAAAAAGATAGAGAGGGAGATTAGGAGCAAAGAGCGAAAAGGAGAGAAAGAGAAAAGGGGAGATAGTGAAAGTGCGGTGAAAAAAAGAGAGAACAAGGGAGAGAGATAGAGAGAAAGAAGGAAGGAAGGTGGGAGTGAAGAAGAGGAGAAAGGGACGGTGAAAGAGATGGGGGGAAACATGAGAGAGAGAGAGAGAGAGAGAGAGAGAGAGAGAGAGAGAGAGAGAGAGAGAGAGAGAGAGAGAGAGAGAGAGAGAGAGAGAGAGAGAGAGGGGGGGGTGGGGTCCACTAAAAGTCCAGTCTTGCCAAAACTCTACAAGTCTTCCATTCTTCACATTTCTTCTATCCTAGGAGTCTTCAAAGTCTTCTCTTTCCAAGAAGCTTCATCATCCTCATCTAATCTCCTTAATTTGATCCAGATCATCCAAGCTTGAGTTGATTGATCTGCAATACACATGACCTAATTAGAACCATCTAAACCATTCATTACTCCGCGGATTAGCTCTGATGATTATCTGACTGTTAAATTTTGCAATTCAACGGTTGGATGGCCAATTAAAGCTAAAATAAAATATTTTATATAAAATATTTAAATTAATGGCTTAGATGCTTTAATTGAATACTAAATTCAGGGTATTTTGACCAAAATTGAACACTTAACAATGTTTGTCCCATATATGTTCATCTCCTTCCTTCAACTCTAGATTTCTAATGGATCAAAAAACATATGGATTGATTGATTCTAGATCTAAAATTTAGATCATTTTGTCAAAGTTTCTAAACATATTATTTTCAACCACAATTTATTAGATGGTAGAATCAATTAATCCACATGTTTTTAATTCATTAGATATTCAAAAGTGGAGCAAGGATATGAACAAATTAGATCACACCAAGATGAGCTCCAAAATATTATTATCGGTATACGCACCATGCTTTGCAGTCAATGTAGCGTTCCTCTTGGTAATAATAAGCTCAGCGTCACATTGTTGATGCCATTTCAATGGTTGCTTACGTTTTTAACAAAAATTAATTATATTCCCTTTACGGTTAGAGAAAACACTGCTTTAAGATGATGAATGCAGCTCCTTCTGCCCCGCTTCCTCTCCAGTAAGAACTATCCATAAACGCGCATGCATTTGTAAGATAACTATTACTTTTATGGGGCATGTGCACGTGAGAGGGAAGAGGGAAGCCCTATCTTTAACTTTACCAACTCGGATGAAAAGTCCTACTACTCTTGCTTTCCATCTCACTACTACTTGCTTAGCTTTTGTTGTTTTTTTTTTTGGTAAGAAAGGGAATCCAGCGCTAGGTAGCAGTAGACTCTGTCTTTAGGGTGTTCGTAAGCGTCCTTGCACAAAAGCATACAAATGAAACTAGGTGGGTTAGTAACCACTTATTACATGATCTAGAGTTAACTGTCTTTTAGCTTAAGGCATCAGCCACTATGATTCTGTCCACATGCAACAATCCAGGGAGATAACGATCCTTGAGCTTTAAGTAATCCAAGTCCCTGTCATCAATGTCATCTTATTCATTTCTCACCACTGTAGTCCACCAAACATTTAGTTGACGCTTCTCAGTCACCATTTATCTGTATTGAATTAAAGTTCCTTACACCCACTATTCAGCAACAGTCTGCTTATGAATGTAAATGCTATATGCAGCAAGAAAATTTCCGTTGAAGCCTGTAAAAACACTCCATTTCCGGGTCGACCTAGATTTCCTTGAAAAGCATCGTCAAATTCTAACTTAATTCTTCCATGCAAAAGAGGAGTTCACTGGACTTTCATAGTTTATTCAATTCTCTTCCCCATATTCTTTTTTAACTCCATTTTCTAAGAAAGTTCAATTGAAAAGATGAACAAGTACAGCTAACATTGTCAAAGCTTGCTATTTCAGTAACCTATCCACTCAATCTATGCCAAATCTCATTATTAGGAAATGAATGATCATTGTGGACTTTTTTATTTCTATTAGCATCTCTCTTTTTTCTTAAACAAACATTGATTGCGTAAAACAGAAAAGATCACTAGGGAAAAGTCCCACTCCACAACATTACCAGTTTATAGGTTCGTACTCTTACAATCTCTACAAGATATGAACAGGCCATGGGAATTGTGGTTCTCAATCTAAATGAACGGAAAACAAAGGAACCAATATCTTTCCAAATGACGATCTATCCTATTTCTCAACATCCCATCTTTTTCCACCAATAGAAACGGACTTTATGTGAAGATAATATACCAACAACCATTTTAGAGTATCTTACTTTAACATAATATATACAGGATTTGTAACTACATGTAACCGCACAAATTCACGCAGTTTAGGACCACATTGTGGGTTCCGGGATCGATGGCACGAAAGCGAAAGAGCTCTATTACACGTAACATCAAAATCGAAATCGAGTCTCAAATGCCGGTTGCTTACCTAAGACAGGGACCCATGTGTCTTGTTACAATGAACGGGTCATGGCGCATGCAGCACCCTGCATCCAACCATGACGTTTGCAAGCAACATGGCAATTAGGGGAGATTTCATAATATTATCCGAGCATCATCATGATCGTTGGGGGTGTCAAGTGGCAAAGTTGAGATCAAATTCACATATTTCAAACTTAAAATTGTCTAGATCAATCCTCACCAGATCGGACCTTAATCAGACAATTCCTAATGTTGCTCCTTTGAGGTCAATCAGAATCTATTCTCCTGTGCAACACGAAGCAACAACAGAACTAAGCATCGATCGTCAAGTGTCATTTTAGGTGGCTAAGGTTACATGTATGGGTGAATCAGAAGCATATATACATAACTAGAACAATTGTTTACTATTAAGAACAACTTAATCTAGTTCGTGATCCTTTTTTCCAAAACAAAGAGAAAGAAACAGAGAGCCCGTGGCGTGAAGCAGAGGATCTGCCCAAATAAATAAATAGGCAATATACAGAAATGCATGCATTTCCCTATCTAAAATATTTTACGTTAAAGTTCAACCTCCTCCATTATAAAGCACAGAAAGTGGCTCAAGGCTTCTTTTTTTTTGTCTTCCGATCATGGGGGATCTTGTCTACATTCAATTGGTTCATGGATTTTATATCCGACGGATTATAATCTAAAATTAATATCCCGTTTTAACCAGATGGGATGCCCTTGAAAGCGTACATAAAAGAAATTAGGCCCTGGTTAAATATGTGTACATTGGATTGCCAAAGAATGCAGACTAGATTATGGCCCCCCAACTTAAGGATTGGAACCAAAGAGAGTGATGGTTACGTTTGGATATATCTCGACAATTGTTTTAGAGGATAAGTGGACAAGATTAGTTATGGCTCATGTGGTAGTTGACCCCACGCACATGTTGCCTAAGACAGACAGCTATGGCTGTGAAGAAGAGGATGAGACCCCCGCCGTCCCTTCCTTTGTTTCCTCTTATTGAAGGACGGGTAAAATTTCTTTCTGATAATCGGTTGGGAGAAAAAGTATGGGCACGAGGGCCCCATCTCCGTCGATTTCAGAATGTGGGTGGGACCCCATGGGGCATGAAATGTCCCGGCTGCTTCACTGTGAAGTTTGTGTTGGTGTTATTAAGAGACCTCTTTTTTATTCATAAATGCAATCATGGCTTGTATAGGATTCTAAACTTGAGAATATAGATGAGTCGACCAAGTATAGGATTCTATACTTCATCTTAATTCCTATTCGTACTTAGAGGTAGTTTATGCTAATAAAAGTTTGAGCCAAGTACTTAAAAAGTACACAGGAAACTAGTACCAATATCAGAACATAAAGGCTAGGCACAGAACTTCCTGCGATATTCCCTGGTTACACTAACATAAGACATTATGTGTAGCAAGATGCACCACAGCTGCTATCAACAGAGGACGTCTCAAGGCACTCATCTCGTACATGCCACCCTAAGCATAAGTGATTTTAGCCGAAAAGATACTGAAATCAACTTCGTTCAGATCAATGCTGAAGGCAGGCCTGGTTTCATCCATCGGTAACAAACACTATTTGGCCCACACAGGCAGCATTAGCGTGATTGAAACGTTATTGTAACGGCCAGTCCCAGTGCCACTCAATTTGTCTTCATCTAGTGATCCGTGAACCTTTGTTTAGGTTTCTAACGGCACAACGTCAATCATTACTTTTATCGCATTACATCATGTGGATGGTCCATGTGGGTCGCTTGCTAGTACTTGACATCTTCGACAATAAGGAACAAAGCATTTCCAACATGGGCCCAGAGGCTGTTCCTCTCCCCATATCAGACAATCATTTTCTACGTACTGGGCGTCTTCAAGTGGTTAAAATGTAGCCTTGATTTCGATCTCAGTTAGTTTGGTTTACCTCTGTACTCGCTAAGCTTGCGTATCTGGCTCTTCGAATTTCATAGAGAAGTTGCGGGAAGCTCAATCCCAGTTTGCAGGTCGGAATGTCCTTGAGACATCATCTACCGATCCAACCACAGAACTATTTGGATCGACGGTTAACCAAAACATAACAACATGATCCATGCCTTCCGTCCAAAGCGGGTCCAATCAATATGTTCCATTCCGATCTACACTCCAATCAATAGGAGTACGATTACTGAAGTGCACGTTTTCTGCGATCGAATGGTGTGCCTATATTTGCTACTCACACCGCTTACAATGGCCTATTAGATGTGAACTAACGGTTTTAGTTAAGAGTACTAACAACTAGACTGAGCTCTTCATGATTTGGTGAAGGACGTTTCCGCGCAAGAACTGCGGTTAGAACGCTCTGCAGATCTTATTTCCTGTTCCAGTTTGATCCAAGACCCCCATTTGTGAAAAGATATTCCATCCCCAGAGGCAATCTAAAGTGAAATACCTTCAAAAGGGTATTCTAGTTGGCAGGGAAAAGTTTGGGTAGGTCCACCAATCCGGTTACATTAATGTTTATTGAGGCCTATAGTCATGATCAGCTATCGAAGAAGTCCAATTACAGACTAATAGAAATAATTAGTGACATTTTGAAGAAGCCACCAAGCTATCGAAGTGAGAGAGAACCAGTCTAGAACCATAATGGAAAATCTTACACTGTCAACACACACACATATGCTAGTGTATTTTTCACATTTTCCTTATGCGTGCTGTCCCCCACAAACATAATTTACATCGTAGCGAGATTCAGAGAACAGCCAGTATTCCCACTTACTGCCTCCAGACCCAGTATGATGAGCGGCTAGAGCACCATAATCGAAAATAATTGCTAGAATTTTAAGAATGCTAGTGCTAAAGCCTTCTAGCATATTTGCCGCAAGAAGGAGCCTATCCGGTGGTAGGTCACAGGTTCGAGGGCACTGATATGTGTGCATCTAACAATAAAGAAATTATAAGAATCCTAAGTTTCCACCTTTTGACGTTGATAATCGATCTTCATGTGGGATTAGAAGGCTAGGACCAGGCACTACAAAAATGGGATTTTTTCACTAAAATTCGTAATACATGTATTTTTTATCTAATGACTCAAATTTTTAATATTTTATAAGTTCAAAGACTAATCCGAAGTAAATATATGATTAATTATATTTTTTAAGATTTAATTAAAGCTTTTAACTTTTTATAGGAAGCGAGATGTTGATTCAACAATCGAGATCAATTGAGATGAACATTGAAGATTAAGATCAAAAAATCGAGTCAAAACCTAAAAATCATCAATCTAACATAAGATCAATAATGAAGATCATCTTTAGGACTAATGTCATTAAAGGAGCTAAAGACGGCCAAAGGAGATCTATAAAGTAAGTCATGCATTTCCATCACCTTTGCATAAAAGTCATATAAGCCATGAAACAAGGTAACAAGCTAAAGAATTCAAGCCAAACCATTCAAGCTACTCAGACCAAAGGATGGAGCTATGAAGCCAAGTTAAGAGAGTCATCTAAGCCAACCATGAAGCTTAGCCAATAAAGCCATTAGAGTTAGCCATCAAAGCTGACAAGCTAAGCTAAATTGAAAGCTATGATTGAAGAAAAATTAAGAGAATTATCCATGAAATTCTAAAGGATATTTTGAAGAAAATTTAAAATAAAAAAAATCATTATGAAAAGTTGGGATGTGGATCAATTGGAAAAGACCCCTTCAATTTTTATATTTTTTTTATGTTTTTCCTACCTTTTCATTACTTTTCACCTCATGACCAAGTAGCACTATGAATTTGACTTTCCATTTAAGAGTCCTTCTATTCGAAAACTCCTCCACTCCCATCCCAACCACCCAATCAATCCCTACCTCTTATAAAATCACTAAGCCAATTAAAATTTTTCATCTCACCTCACTTTCCTAAGTTTTTCCTACCCATCTCTTAACCCCCACTCTCCCCTCACATTCTTTACTTCTTACTATCTCATTCTTGTCTCAACCAACCACCAACTTCCTAATTTGTAGCGTATTTAACAATTTTTGAAGGGGAGACCACCCTTCCTAAAAAGGTAGTGTCTCCCACATACTCCACCTCAAAAGGGCAGCCACCCTCTCACCCACTTTCCTCTTTTAAAGCCTCAGCTTACCTATCATCTTAACCATCCAAAATTGCATGTTTTCATCCCCGCCGCACCTCACCTTAGGAAAAATAGGAGAAAAACTATAAAAACCAACACAAGCCTAAGTTAGGGGGACACTCTTTCTCTAAGGAAAAAGATGCTTCCTCCATTGGGCAAGGAGACCTCCTCTTCCTAACCTATTATTCTCTCTCTTTTGCTTTATTCAACTCCTTGGGGGCTGCTAATTTTCCTAAGGTGTGAGGCATTTCTTTAAGTATTCCACACCTAGTTCATATTGATTAATCCTTCAAAGGTTAGTTATCTTACTCTCTTGTTTGATCTTAGTACTTTCATGCTAATTTATGCTTTGTTTTCCTTGGTTTTTCTTTGCCTAAAGACACAGATTTAAGGCTGATTATTCCCTTCAAGTGACAACCAAGGACAGTCACCTTGAATCTAATCTTTCCTTGTGCTTGCTATTGCCTTTGAGTTCTCTTTTTAAGTTACTTCAATTCCAGCATTGTTTCTTTAGTTTCCATTGGTTCTTTCCTTATTATTCTATAAGATTTTCCCTTGAATCTTAAGTTTGTTGGGAGACCAATCATCTTTATTATCAAGTTTTGAATTTAAGTTGAGAGAAAGTGTGGTGCAATTTCATCAAAAGTGGAATGCACCTTGCATATAACCAATTGTATGCACACTTTTGGATGATTAATAGAATAATTTTAATTGACGAACAAGCAATGATTATTTCTAATTTATTTTTTGCATGTTGAGAATATATTAAGTGTTGCTTTCTGTTGAAATCTCATCAATCAAAAAACTTAAGAAACCATGTATCCAATCCAAAAGTAGAATGCATGGTTTTGAAGACCTTAAGGGTTCAAAGTTGTTGATCATGTTAAGGTGCTGCCCATCCATAGTTTTAGTTTTATTGCTTATTTAATCAAGCATGGAAAACAATTCTCAACTCATGTTGAAATCATGCATGCTTTCCACAAGTGGTATGCATGGTTTTGAGTGATTTGCAAGTGATTGAATTCCAAAGTGAGTTGCATTCATTCATACTAGGAAAAGTAGTTTAGTTAGTGGTTGATTGTTTTTCTTAATTATTTGTTAGCATGTTGTTGCATTGTTGTTAGTGGTCAAAGTTTCTATTACATGACTTTAATTGTTTTATTTAGAAGTTGCATGAGTTGAAAGTAATTGTTTAATATATGTTTCATTAGATTAGTTGCTTCATTTTATGCTTAGGAAGATATTTTAGGAAAGTGGTTAATTTGCATTTTTTGAAAGTTTTTATTTTAGGAAAATCCTTAGTTTAGAAAAGTCATAAAATAAAGAAGTTTTCAATTAGGAAAATTTTATTTTTAAAAAGTGCACGTTTTAAGAAAGTTTTTAATATTACCATATTTCTAATTTTCATGTGTTTTAATTCTTAATTCAGGTCAAAAATCTCTTGAATTTTGATTAGGTTAGATAATTTAAAATAAAGACTACTAGTATTATATTCATTTGATTCCTCATGGAATCAAACTCACTAACATGTTATATTGCAAATGATTCATGCGCCTACAAGTTTAACTTAAAAATAATAAGTTTTTAGCAATCTAGAGATAGGGTTTAGGGTTTTCAATTTAGACTTAATAGTTTTGTGTTACTTTTTCTCCAATCTCATCTTTAACAGCTAGCCTGCTATCTTCTATTGGCTGGACGCTCTTAAACCCTCTCTCGAACGGGTGGTAAAACTGAACTTAGCCCAATCCCACATGTAGTTGAATGAGCAACGACAAAGTAACGCACCAAAATTAGGTCATATGTCAACCGAAGATGACGAAAAAATAGACCCCCATACAATGCGGGCTTGTGCACACTTACTTTTCATTCAGAAAGATGGGTCATTCCACACAACAAGGTGCTTTCATTATTTAGAAAGAAAACAACTAGGACAATTGTACGGGTACTACTAGACACGCTACTGATAGTTATCATGGCCATGCCTATGAAGCAATAATCTTTGGGTTCCCAGTAAGAGTAGATGCTCATAAGCGACCTAAGAAGAAGACGTTGCGTCTGAAGCAATTTTTTGGTAGATCTGAGCCATTTATCATGTAAGGAATACAAAAATTAGGTGGCCCACCAGAAATCAATGTGTTTGGATAATCCTAGCCTGTTGTCTTGGGACTTCAAAAACTTAAATAAAAAATAGATGGTCTTGATTTTAACCCAAAGAACATGGTCTAAAAGTAACCAATGGTCATAAAATTTAATTTGTACCGTACTTAACTCAGTCAAAACATGATGAATGGCTTAGATCTACAAACCATAATCAACATAAGTGAAAAAAGACAGCATCTACTTCTTAAGTCACTTATAAGCTTATAGTGCCCTTTTCTGCAGAAAAAATGCTCATAGCCCAGCACTTGACATTAACGTTATAGAGGCCAATACAACACATACTGACATATATAGGAATTGGCAGGAGCAATAAAAGGAAACAAGGGTGGACAGATACGAGGAAATCAATCAAACATTAGATCTAGATATGAGAACATGAGTATTGCACAGGATTGGAAAGTGTAGAGGATGTTCTGTACTCATGGAATAACACGCTGACTCACTTTCTTTCAAGGCAGAGGATCGCGTGCTTCTTACACCACCACTTCTAAGATAAAAGACCACACTTCTACTTTAAAAGTGCAAAACATAAAAAGGTAACCCTAGAGCAAGAATGCCTATGTACTCAAATTAATGACTTAAAACTCGTGTTTATCTAGTAATTTATGTTATCTTGACCTAATTTAATGATCTCCATCGCCAAGTAACCTTATAGTAATATAAATTGGCAGCAAACTGATTGTTTTGTATAAATAAGCATATCTTAATCAGATGAATAAAATGTGCTACCATTACGTCCAAACCAACTTTCATCCTTATCTCTACACCAATATTTTTTCCCCGCTGAACTAAAATGATCAGAAAAAAATACCTCAAACTGTGAAAGACCCAATTCGAGCAGCCAACAATTTGGTAGGTACACGAGAAGGCACAAACAGATACGCTTAGACTGGAGCCAGCAAAGCGGTATCTTCCCTTAACTGGGTTAAGATCTGTTCAGTAACATTGAAAAGAATTGCATGTTTACAGTAATAAATTAACCACGAGAAGATGGTTAGGCAACTACACAAAATATCCCAGCAAGGATGCTTAAATCCTTGAAAAGGTCTTACACAAAAACCATATTGCTCCCGATAGGAAATTAAATAAGTTCTTTGACTCTCACTTGGAGTGACCTACATAAGCTCCTCTGCCCTTGACACAATTACTTGAGACCTAAGTTCAACTATCTTGTGTTCATGATGAGAACACCCAAGAAAACCTCGCACCATAAGCGTAAATCCATAGAAGCGGCACTATAAATCAGCCAGGTCGACAAGAGGCTAATTTGCAGAATATATAGGATCACAATTACAACAACAACAATTAAAAATGGCTAATACTTCTTACACAGATCTAATGCAGTAACTAACGATTCACTTGATATGGAAGACACAGTACCCCAGCAGTTTTATTCTTCAAGCTCTCTCTGAGCTTTAAGGGATTGTCATGCACCAAAGCCTTCTAGCGAAGTGGGCCAAGGAGACTCCCACCTGGGTCACCAGGGTTCTGTGTGTGTATAACTTTCAACCAAAAATGGAAAGAAACAAAAATGACATTCCAAAATAATACATTAGAGACGAACAGAACAAAGGCTCCATAGTGCCATGACTCCAAGACCTACAGTCACGCAAATGCATTCCACACTTGTCACCGTGGGTATAGGAACCCATTGACTGGAATTTTGTACTGTTTTCTTACTCACTTTTAATTTTCATTGGCAGATTTTTCAAAAGTTAGGTAATAACATTTGTCTTCTTATAGGAGCATTCTGGATAATCTGAGAATCCTTTAGCACCATAAATAAAGCAAAAGACTAAACAGTCAAAATGTTATATCCATGTACATTACCTGCACAGGGGGGCAGAAGAAAGAGAAAGGAACCACGCATATACACCATATGTATGAAAAACTATGATTCCATGACACATCCAAAGGTTACAAGGGAAAATTTGCACGTGCAGTATGTGCCATATATAAAATAAATTAAAATTATACAGCATGTTCAAGATGCTAGCTGTGTGGCTAAAAACCATAGGTCCAAATCTTTTCAATCCTGAGATGATGAACTGGAATAGATCTAGTAAAAACAAAAAGAGAAAAGATACCTGAGATAGGATAAGAAACAGCTCACATGGACATAAGCTTTGGACCATTATCAGGCCTCGCCATTCCAGCAGCTAATTCAGCATCCAGTTGAGTATGTGGTGCTGGTCCATTCATTTGCTTCACTCTACATGATTACACAACCATTTTAAAAGCATTTCGTGAAAAAGGAAAGTCCATGCCCCTCATGTGCTTGAATCACATAGTAACTATAGAATACTACTAATGACTACATCCCATACCCAATTGATCCTACGAGTGTGAAAAAAAATTTAGCCAGTAAATATCAGATAAGCACTCCAACTAAATACTAAACAATTGAACAGAAAGCATGCAGATAATCACCACCACTGACATAGCACTGCTAAAGCACCGGAGAGGACCTATGGCTACTTGGACAATTTTCATGCATTGCAAGCTTGTTCCAACACCATGAATAAATAAGTCTATAGGGATCAAATGAAGAGAAAGCTACTTGTGTTAACGGATCATGTTGCCCTCCTCTCCCATATGTAGGGGTTGCTGAAGAAACTATGAGAATTCCAATGAATTTTATGTGGAATATAACGCCCAACTGGAAAATCCATTGCTCCCTCGTAAATGGACGTCTTAGAGGCTAACACCTTAAGACGAAAGAGAAGGGGGGGTATTGGGGAAGAAGACCCTTTCTGCAGATTTGTGTGGAGTAGAGTTTTCAAACTAAGGTAATCTATGCCACAGTAGAGGCCTCATTGCTCACTTCATCTGGCAGAAAGCATATGGATAAATCTCTCCTTTGAGGTGCTTCAAAAAAATCAGCACTTAGCCTATTGCTAAGAATACCCAGTTGGATTGTGGGAAATTACAGAACCCTTGTGTCAGCTTTCCCAATATGTTTCTGAGGGCTACCAATCCCCATGCTTGTGCGTGACTATTTCAATTCACCTGATCCATAGTTAACTTACTACTTATTACGAGGTGTCATTGCCCTTCTGAGGCTCTAATGAATTCTTCATGGTCTTAGGTAGGTTTGAGAAACTGTCCTCTCTTTCACACTCAAGAGACCAGCAAGCAGTCAACCCACTTTGCTGCACAAAATTAATTTTGATTGAAACATTCCTCACATTTGAATCCATTTTTATTGCATATGATAGCCTTTTTATGGGCAGTATTTACGAAATAAAATCCTCACAAAGGAGAAGCCACTGCAACAAGCACTTCACTACAAGTTTTTGGTGGTTTTCCAAGTGAAGCTCTAGTCTTCATTTAGTCTACTTGAAAGACCTAATTTTACATCTGTTTTTCTAAATTGTTTAATATCTTTGTCATCCCAACACCATCTGCATCCCCAAACAACAAATTGCCTGAGGTCAATGATGTTTGGTCTTGGTGATGTTGTCCTACCAGCAACAAGAGAAAGGAACGCCTACATAAAATACCCCGAGGCTTCTATTGAGAGAATGGATTTCTAGAACCTCACTGGGCAGGAATTAGCCTTTGGCATTTAATTAACATTATTACCATTGAGGTTACTGAAAACACATCTACCAAGTTATATTCCACCTTGATCAGACTCTATGTGCATCGGAGCTTCTATAGATTTTGTTTATCAACTCAGGTCACACATTTGTGTTAGTTGCCTCCTAGTTGATCACAAGCTAACTTTGATGGTAGTTGTAGTATAGACTGTTTGGTTAGTCAGGATCTACCTATGGGAGTTCTGTACTTAATCCTAATGATAAGTATTGCTGGCTTATGTAGATCCTCATAGTGAGAATTCTGCAATTGATACTGAAGTTAAGATGCTGGGCTCGAGATTAGCTGTGTATAATCCTTGGATCTTCAGTCTGAAACCCTGAATGTAAGAAGATAAAGGCTGTTTGTTACTTCCTTGGTTTATTTAAATATCTGAACATTCTTTTTATTTTTCTCTCAATTGTTACTGTATCATATTCACTATGATGGAACTCTAACATGAAGTATCATAATTCATCAAGTTTATCTTCTACTGTTACTTGTTTGACATCACATGCCATGATGCAATCATTGTCATGTTTTTCATCCTTTTGATGTTCTCCTTATTATATTTCATTTTTCCTTCTGCCTCTAGCCATAAAGTGTTAATGTTTTTCTTTTGTAAAAGTGAACTTCTACACGCATCAGAAAGGAAAGAATGAGTTTTGCACATTGCAAGCCAAAGTCCTCTCCAAAGGTGGGAAGAGGTCATTGAAACCAGCCGCAGAAGCAAAGCGCAAGAAATGTCAAACATGATTATGTTTTGATTCTGATGCTTCATTTTGAGATATCACCAAAAAATAATAATAATAAATTATATTGTACATCTCTCGCTGCAAACAAGCCAATGAACAAATCCATTTGATGCTCTTCTCAAGCAAATACAATAGACTTTTGTGGCTTTGTGTCTGCTTAGTGAAGAAACAACACATAGAAAATGAAATTTTATTGCAAGTCCAAAGCTGGCATGAAGAATAAAGAAGGGGAGCCTTGGCGCAACGGTAAAAGTTGTCATCATGTGACCTTGAGGTCATGTGTTCAAGGCGTGGAATCAGCCTCTTGCAAAATGCAAAGTAAGGCTGCCTACTATAGGCCCTTGTAATCCGCCCCTTCCCCGGACCCCTCATAGGCGGGAGCTTCGTGCACCGGGGCTGCCCTTTTTTTTACTATTGAAGGCTAAGATGAAGCCCAAAGACAACCTATCCTTGTCAACATTCACATTTTCTTAAAGATTTGTCATGGAAATTTTGAATTGAGAGTTTTGAAGAATTTTGTTAGCCCTTCGTAGAAAACTGTCCCTGCAGTACTTCTCCCATTTGTACTTTTAGACCAACAAACAAAGATATACTTTTCGTAAGTCTCAACAATTGCTAATAAGTTGGCTAATTCACCTGAGAGAGTTGGTACTCACATTAATGTGACAGTGCCGGGCAAATGAACCAATTTGTCATATTCTGCTTCTCAACATCCCAGTAAATAAAAGAAACAGCAATAAAATTCAGGAGATGGTTCATCATGTATTCAATCTCAAAGGCCCATGTATCAGGTAGTCAAAAGAAAAACAGAAGAGTACCACTTTCTACACAGCATACTTTCCTTGCTACCCTGCCAACAAGTATTACAATGATTAAGACACATTAATATCTCAACTTCTAAGTGCACTGGAGCAAGGATTCTCTCACCCAATGTTCGAGACTGTGCATGGTTGTGTGAGTCTACCACTCAAGGGGAGGGGAACATATATGCAAGTAAGTAACAGTAATAATCAGTTAATAAAGGGGAGATGTAACTTTCTGTAGCCATGTCATTTAGCAACAATCTTGATCAGATCATCACCTATGTAGTTGAAGATGCACCTAGGCACTAGTCGCACGATAGCCTGGGTGGTGTGAAGTCCTAGGGAGTTGAGGTGCCAGTGCTTAGATGCGCCTAGAGCCTTAGTTCAGGCTCACCTCCGACTCTCGAGTGCACTTGATGACATGTTAAAATATCAAATTCGTTTTTTTTCTTTTTTTCATTTTCCAATCCTATTTTATCTTCTTCTGAGAGCTCATACTATGGAAACGACCACTCCTCTTACATCTTTCATCAGATCTAAGCAAAGAAAGTTTTGGGTTCATGAATCTTCATTTCAAGCACTATTTTCAGTTAGAAAACATAAAAATCAGTACCATTTTTCAATTTGTTCATTTTTATTTTTTTGGATAAATCTTGATGAGTTCTTATTCTGTACGTACAAACAAACATTCCATTTGATTTTTATATTTCTTTGCTATAGATTTAAGTTCTTTTTAGGTTTTCTTCTTATTTTTTCTTTTTTTGAAAATAACAGTTATAGAAATAGAAAAAAAAAAAAAATTACATTTTTTTGTCTTTATCATTGAAACATATTTCCATCCACATAAATAGCTTCCCTTTGCTTGTGGGTGCATGCGTGATTTTTTTTCATGTTTTTTGTAATTTTAAGGTTTTTTTCTTTTTTTGAAAATAACAGTTATAGAAATTCAAAAAAAATTGTTCTTTTGCCTTTATCATTGAAACATATTTCCATCCACATAAATAGCTTCCCTTTGCTTGTGGGTGGATGTGTGAATTTTTTTATTTTTTTTTCACTTTTATGTATTTTTCAGGTTTTTTTCTTTTTTCCTAAAATAAAAGTTACAGAAAAAATCATTTTTTCTTTATTCTTTGAAATATATTTCCATCCACATATATAGCTTCCCTTTGCTTATGAGTGCATGTGCGATGGGTTTTTTTTTAATATTTTAATGTTATTTTTTATTTTTATGAAAATGACAATTGCAGAAATTGGAAAAAGAAAAAAAATTCTTTTTTGTTTTTATTTGTTGAAACATATTTCCATCCACACATACGAAGCCTTGGCATAATGGTAAAAGTTGTCGTCATGTGACCTTGAGGTCATGGGTTCAAGGCATGGAATCAGCCTTTTGCAAAATGCAAGGTAAGGCTGCCTACTATAGGCCCTTGTGGTCCACCCCTTCCCCGCATAGGCCGGAGCTTCGTGCACCAGGGCTGCCCTGTCTTTATATATAGCTTCCCTTCGCTTATGAGTGCATGTGTGATGGGTTTTTTTCATTTTTTTATATTTTAAGGTTATTTTTTCCTTTTTATGAAAATAACAATTATTGAAATTGAGTGCCTGTGTGATTTTCTTGTATTTTAAGGTTTTTTCTCAATTTTTGAAAATAATAGTTGCATAAATTTCCTTTTCTTTTCTTTTTTTTACATTTACTCGTTCAAACTTATTTCTATTCACATAAATAACTTCCCATTAGTTTGTGAATTTACTGTATGAAAGTACTCACTCTTTTCTACTTTCTATTACTAGAATTTAAAGATGCCATCATCAATAAGTTCAAATTTAGACACTTCATGTTCATCATCTGTTTCCAAATGTGAAGAACCAAGGTGGGAGTATAGAGAGCTAAGAATTCTAGGTGATAAAAACATGGTTTAATGCAAATTGTGTGGGAATAAGTATAGTGTTGGGATTTATAGGTTGAAACAATATTTAGCTGGAGGGCATAGGAATACTAAAAAATGCAACAAAGTCGCCCCAAATATATCAAAGAGAATAAGTGATTATAAGAATGACTCAAAGAAGAAGAAAGATGAAATAGAGAGAATTATTATGGCACAAACACAACCATAAAACTTGTTTAGGATTCATAAAGATTATGAAATTGTTGATCTTGATGTTGACACTGACAGTGAGGGACCTACTGCTGGTGGTAGTAGGATTATTATTGGGAGCAGCAAGAAGTCTAGGAGTGGTATAAAGCAACCTCTTAATCTTCACTTAGCCCTTAACCTCGAGAGGGCTCCTGCAATAAACCACAATAAATAATGCATATAAAGAGCTCATGACGAGAACATGTGATTATATTGCAAATTGGTTTTATGAAAATAGCATTGCCTTAAATATCACTCGGTGTCAATCATTTCAAACCATGTTTGAATCAATAGTGCAACATGGTCCAGGTATATGTTCTTTTCTTGTTTTCATTTATAAACTAGTGCTTTTCATGTGTGCCTTTTAAGTCAAGCAGTATTTAACTTGTGTTTTTTTTTCTATGTTAAGGGTTCAAGGCACCCTCTTACCATGAGTTGAGGGTTCCACTTCTTAAATGCAAATTGAAAAGACAAACAAATTTGTTCAAGAGTGCGGTAAAGATTGGGCACAATATGGATGCTCTATAATGTCAGATTGACGGACCAATGACAAGGGTAGCATCTTGATCAATTTCTTAGTGAACTGTCCAAATGGAACAATTTTCCTAAAATCAATTGATGGATCTGAGCATGTAAACAGCTCAGATTTGATTATAAAGATATTGGATGATGACATCAATGACGCTGGAGAGGAAAATGTAGTCCATGTAATCCCTCCTAACCTCAATTTTATTTTTGTTAAGAAATTTAATATTTAAAATTTAAAATAGTTACTCTTGAATTTCATTGCCTATTACAGGTTATCATGGACAATACATCTAATTATGCAGCCGCAGGGAGATATTTACAAATAAAAAAGCATTTATTATGGACACCCTGTGCAATACATTCTTTTAATTTGATGTTGAAAGACATTGAAAAATTGCCAAAAATAGAACGTATCATGAGATAAGCAAAGGCAATGACTGTTTTCATATACAGTCACACTCATGTCCTCCACTTGAATTGCATTGCTTATTACAAGTCATGACGGACAATGAGATATTTACAAATAAGGAAGCATTTATTTTGGACACCCTATGCAGCATATTGTGTTGATTTGATGTTGAAAGACATTGAAAAATTGTCGAAAGTAGAGCATACCATGAGAAAAGCAAAAACAATGACTAATTTCACATACACTCGCACTCATATCCTCCATTTGATGAGAACAATGTCCAAGCAAAGAGAATTGGTCAAACCAGTCACCCTTTTTGCCACAAACTTTCTGAGCTTAAAAAGTATTTACAATGTGAGGGAGGAATTGCAGGAGATGTTCCAATGTCAGGCATGGAGCAACAATAAATGGAACAATGCGCTGGTCGATCAAAGAGTTCAAAACATTGTCTACCGTAGCTCCTTCTAGAACAATATTTTATTTTGTTTGAAGATAATGGCCCCGCTTATACGTGTTAAGGTTGGTCAATACCAAAGAGAAGCCCGCAATGGGCCATATTTACTAGGCCGTCACATGAGCCAAGAAAAATATTAGAGCAAATCTTAAAGAGAATGAGCAACAGACCATCCATATTTGTTGCATTGTAGATAGTAGATGGAGGAATCAACACTATCAACCCTTGCATGCAGCTGGTTATTACCTTAACCCTACATTCTATTACGATAGGTAAGAAGACGTTGAGGTCGATAGATTCAAACAAGGCCTATTTGATACCACTAATACCATATTTGCAAATCAGGATAATGAAAGTAAGGTGATTAATGAGATAGGCCCATATAAACGTGCGACAGGCCTATTCGCGAACATTGGCTAAATTGAAGAGAAAGATAATGGCTCCTTATAAGTCATTTATAATTTCAAATATTTTTTGTTGAGTGTTAGATTTTCTTAATATATGTTTTTATTTCCTAAGTCTTAACTGTTATTTAGCTTCTATAGGGTAAGTTGTGGGTCTCTTTTAGGTCTGAATTCTCAATTCTTCAAAAACTTACTATCAAAGCTCTCCCAGAACTATAGTGCATTTCCTTGCGAGCAGAACTGAAGTGTCTTTGAGAATGTAAGTTTTAATTTGCTAATTTGTAGATCAATCGACAATCTAATTTGTAATTATCCATTACATATAATTTTACATTTTATTCTAGCTTCACACAAAGAAGAAAAATAGGTTGCACGCAAAAACATTGAACAAGCTCATACATGTTCAATATAATTAATGTCACTGCCCTCAACATAAGAATCGTTTAAGATCACAAACATGCAAAAATGTCTTGAGAAAGGTTGATGAAAGTAATGAGTGGATCATTGAAACACATGCTGAAGATGACCTCATCCATCCAGATGATAACCTAACGTGGGATGACATTGAGCATGCTACTGGAACCAAGTCGAGTGTTGCTCCCCCCACTAGACAGTATCAGAAGCAGAAGCAGAGGAAACAGAGCATGACCCAAAGGAACATGTCTCAGGTTGTTTCAAAAATAGAGGAGATTGGTTCTGAAGAGTTGCAAGGTCAAGGTAGTGGTCCTACTAAATATTTTGATGAGGATTATGATAGCTCTCATAATAATATGAACCCCTAAAGATCCCTTCATGGATGAATGAAATGAGTCGTCTTAAATTATTAGAAGTTATTTGACTTGATTATGCTCGTATATTATTTTGTTCATAGAAATTTACATATTTGGATAATATTTCATTATAGAATTATATTTCTATGTTTTCTTATTTTTTTAGGATTTTTAAGATTTTAAAAAAAAATTCTAATTATTAAATAATTATTTTGGTGCATCGTGGTTCAGGTTTGGTGCAACTAAGCTCAAGGGGGTGTGCCTAGAGCCTAGGCATGTGCCCAAATCACTAAGCGTAAAAATAATTATTTCACAATTACAAAAAATCAAAATTTCTTGAAAATTCCTTAAAAAATGTAAGAAAAAATAGAAACATAACTCTATGATGAAAAAATTACACACACATACAAATTTTAATGAACAAGATAGTATACAAGCATAGTCAAGTGAAATAACATTTAAGACTTTTAGACTACTCACTTCAGTCATCCCTAACAGGATCTTCAAGGTTCATATTATCATCAGAGGTATAAAATCCTCATCAACTCCTTCTCAATGTCCTCCTCAGAACCAATTTCCTCCTCTGGCTTTGCAACTGCCGGAGACGTGTTCCTTTAGCCCAGGCTTTGTCTCCTCTGCCTCTAGTACTGTCTAGTGGGGGAGCAACACATGAACTAGTTCCAAGAACGTGCTCAACGTCACCCAATGTGAGGTTATTATCTAGATGGACCAAGAAATCTTCAGCATCTACTTAAATGATCCACTCATCACTTTCATCAACCTCTCATAAGACAAAGATCTGTATATGTCTGTGATCTTAAATGATCCTCATGTCAATGGAGGAGATGTTGATTATATTGAACTTATACGAGATTGTTCAATGTTTTTGCTTGCAACCTATTTCTCTTCTTTGTATGAAGCTACAATAAAATGTAAAATTATCTGTAATGGATAATTGCAAATTAGATTATTGATTGATCTACAAATTAGAAAAGTAAGACTTACATTCTCAAAGACACTCTAGTTCTGTTGCAAGAAGATGCACTATAAGTTTGGGAGAAAACCTTCATAGCAAGTTTTTGAAGAATTGGACATTCAGCCCCAAAAGTGACCCATCACTCACTTACAGAAGTTAAATAATAATTAAAACTTAAAAAATAAAAACATAAATTAAGAAAATCTAACGCTCAACAAAAAAGATTAGAAATTATAGAAGACTTACAAGGAGCCTTTGTCTTTCTCTTCAATTTAGTCAAGTTATTCGCGAACAAGCCTACCGCATGTCTATATGGGCCTACCTTGTCAATCACCTTACTTTCATTATCCTGATTTGCAGATAAGGTATTGATAGCATCAAATAAGCCTTATTTGAATCTATCGGCCTCAACATCTTCTTGCCTATCGTAATTATATGCAGGATTAAAGTAATAAACAGCTGCATGCAAAGGTAGACAAAGCTGATCCACCCATCTACTATCTACAATGCAACAAATATGGGTGGCCTGTCCTAATCTTTTCCTTGGCTCGTGTAATAACCTTATAAATATAGTCCATCACAGGCTTCTCTTCAGTATCCACCAGCCTCAACATCTCTACAAATGAGGTCATTATCTTCAAACAAAATAAAATGTTATTCCAAACAGAGCAATAGCTAACAATATTCTGCTCTTTGACCGACTAACGTATTGCTCCATGCCTAATAGTGCAACATCTCCCGTAATTCTGCTCTCACATTGTGAATACTTTCTAAACTCAGGAACTTTATGGTAAAACAGGTAACTGCAGGTCTAACCAATTCTCTTTGCTTGGTCATTGTTCTCATCAAATGGAGGACATCTCTCATGGTACGCTCTACTTTCGACAATGTCTTTCAATATCAAATCAACACAATGTGCTGCACAGGGTGTCCAAAATAAATGCTTCCTTCTTGTTTGTAAATATCTCCTTGCATCTACATAATTTGATGCATTGTCCGTAATGACCTTTAATAGACAATGAAATTAAGGAGTAACTATTAAAATATTAAAAAATTTAACAAAAACAAAACTGAGGTTAAGAGGAGAGGTTACTTAGATAATAATTTCCTCTCTGACATCATCTAATATCTTTACAATCAAATCTGAGCTCTTTATATGTTCAGATCCATCAATTGATTTTAAGAAAACTATTCCAATTGAACAGTTTACCAAAAAATTAATCAAGGTGCGACTCATGCCGTCTGTCCACCAATCTAACACTATAAAGCACCCATATCGTGCCCAATCTTTTCTGCACTCTTTAACATATTCATTTGTCTTTTCAACTTGCTTTTTAAAAAGTGGCACCCTAAACTCATGGTAAGAGGATGCCTTGAAACTTTAACATAAAAAAAAATAAAAAATAAAAAGTTAAATATCATTTAACTTTAAAAAATAGTATAAAGGTACCACTATATAAATAAATTTAAAAAAGCATGTACCTAGACCATGTTGTACAACATATTCAAACATGGTCTGAAATGATTAACACCAAACGGCATTAAAGACAATTCCATTGCCATAAAACCAAATTGCAATATAATCATATGCTCCATCCTGATCTCCTTATATGCTTATTTATTGTGCCTTACTGCAAAGGAGCCTTATCGGGATTAAGGGCGAAGTGAAGATCAAGAGGTCCCTTTATACTACTCCTAGACCTCTTGCTGCTCCCAATAACAATCACACTACCACCAGCAAGTCTCCCACTATCAGTGTCAACATCAAGATCAACAACTGCATAGTCTTCATAAATCCTAAAGTTCCCAAGTCATGTTTGCTCCATAATAATTCCCTCTTTCATCCTTCTCCTATGCATCATTCATATAATTACTTATTCCCTTTGATATATAGGGGGTGCACTTGTTGCATTTTTTTACAATTCCTATAGCCAAATGTCGTTTCAACCTATAAATCCCACCACTATACTTATTCCCACACAATTTGCACCAATCTCTATTTTTATCACCTGGAATTCTTAGCTCTCTATACTCCCACCTCGGGTCTATAGATTTGGAAACAACTGATGAACGTGAAGTATCTAAATTTGAACCCATTGATGATATCTTTAAATTCTAATCCTAGAAAGTAGAAAGCAAAAAAAAGTGAATACTTTCATACAATCATAATTCGCAACTAATGGGAAGGTATATATGTGAATGAAAATAAGTTTAAATGAGTAAACGTGTAAAATAAATAAATAATTAAAACTTATTTATGTAACTATTATTTCTAAAAATTTGAAAATAAATAACCTTAAAATACAAAAAAATATCACAAGTGCACTCACAAGGGAAGCTATATATGCGGATGGAAATATGTTTTAACGAATAAAGACAAAATAATAAAAATTCAATTTTTGAAACTGTTATTTTGAAAAAAGGAAAAAGTAACCTTAAAAATACAATAAACATGAAAAAAATCACACATGCACTCACAAGCAAATGGAAGCTATATATGTGGATGGAGGTTTCAAAGACTAAGGACAAAAAAATGAAAAGAAATTCAATTTCTGTAACTGCTATTTTCGTAAAAATGAAAATACAAAAAAAAGAAAGAAAAAAACATCACATATGCACTTACAAGCACAAGAAGCTATGTATGTGAATGGAAATATGTTTCAAAGAATAAAGACAAAACAAAAATTCTATTATGTAACTGTTATTTTAGGAAAAAAGAAAAAATAACCTTAAAAATACAAAAAAACTTAAAAAATTCACACATGCACTCACAAGCAAAGGGAAGCTACGTACATGGATGAAAATATGATTCAATGAATAAAGACCCAAAAAACAATTCAATTTCTGTAACTGTCATTTTCGTAAAACAGAAAAAATAACATTAAAATACAAAAAAATGAGAAAAAACATCACACATACACTTAGAAGAAAAGGAAGCCATATATGTGGATGGAAATATGTTTCAACGAATAAAGACAAAAAAAAAATCCAATGTCTATAACTGTTATTTTAGAAAAAAAATGAAAAAATAACCTTAAGAATATTTAAAAAAAAAAAAAAAACACGCACACACACACACACACATATGCACTCGCAAGCAAAGGGAAACTATTTATGTAGATGGGAATATGTTTCAACAAATAAAGACAAAAAATTGAAAAAAAAAATTCAATATGTATAATTGTTATTTTCGTAAAAATGAAAAAAAATCTTTAAAAAAAAAAAAAAATTCATCACACATGCGCTCATAAGCAAAGGGAAGCTATTTATGTGGATGGGAATATTTTCAATGAATAAAGACCAAAAAAAAAAAACATTTTGAATTTTTATAACTGTTATTTTCCAAAACAAGAAAAAATAACCTTAAAACTACAAAAAACCCATGAAAAAAACATCACACATGCACTGACAAGTAAAGGGAAGCTATTTATGTGGATGGGAATATGTTTCAACAAATAAAGACGAAAAAATGAAAACTTTTTCAATTTTTGTACCTGTTATTTTCCAAAAAAAAAAGAAAAAAAAAAGAAGAAAACCTAAAAAGAACTTAAATCTGTGACAAAGAAACATAAAAATCAAATGAAATGTTTATTTATTTATATAGAATAGAATCCATCAAGACTTATCCAAAAAAGTAAACAAAAAATGAACAAATTGAAAAAATGGTACTAAATTTTACGTTTTTTAACAGAAAATAGTGCTTGAAGTGAAGATTCATGAACCCATACCTTTCTTTGCTTAGATTTGAATGGTTGTTTCCATAGTTGAGCTCTCAGAAGAAGAGAAAATAGGGTTGGAAGATGAAAAAAAGAAAAAAGAAACCAATTAGATATTTTAAAAGGTAGTCAAGTGCACTCGAGAGTCGAAGCCACGCCTGAACTAAGGCTCTAGGCACACCCATGCACTAGCACCCCAACCTCCCTAGGACTTCACACCACCAAGGCGTTGATCTTGCGACTTGCGCCTAGGTGCATCTCTAACTACATAGGCACATGCCTAGGTCCTCCAGGCTCCAGGCGCACCCCCTTGCGCCTTGTGCCTCTAACTACATAGATCATCACCCATTCAAGCTTCTTTGACCTCCTTCATGCTTCCTCATTTGGAGAAACTTCAGTCTACCAAAATTGAATAGATACATTGATGATATAGCCTACTTATGGACATAAACTTTTTGTTCAGAAGTTGAAGCAGCATATCACAAGGTTTTCCTGGTCTGTGTTTCTCATTCAATCAGAGATCACAACTCAAATGACACTTAGAGTAGCCAGTATTAAAAGTAACGCATCTCTAGAACTTCCAAACAATTGCCACAAACGATTAGATTCTTGGCAATTTTATTATCACCTATCTAGCGTATAATTAAACGACTAGCAATGCTTCATCTTGCATGCACTGATTCCATGCTGTAGTCTGCAGTAAGCTCCCAAAATTTTGCATTTGAATCGGACCAATGCCTCAAAAACTAGAAAGAATCTAATCTCTACTTATCATCATCATATAAATCATCCAAGACCACATTTTTGTCTTGAATTTTTTCCAGCAGTCCAAAAACAACATTTTCAAACTATAAATTTCTCATGTTCATTATCCTCTAGAGCCCACTTGAAAAAAGAATTGGAAATTCAGATCCCAACCACATAGAAAAGGTACATTAGCACTTTGTTCTTGGATCAGTTCTACAATTGCGATGTCCATACCCTCAGTGTATGGGAGATTAAAGACAGATTTCCTTCCACAACAAACGGCTCCTTTACATCCTCTCCACAACTAAGTACTGAAGTCTAAAAGTGACTATATCACTCTTTAAAATGTTCTTACCATGTTTAAGCAAATAAATAAACCAAAGCGAAGTATATGGCCTGATAACTGGTCACAAGGCATAGAAGCCATAAATTGGCTACACCATCTCTGACTGCACCTAACTAGCACCAAGCATTCAACAAAGTAAGCTGAAGACAATCAATTCCATTCCGTTAAACCAGAAGATTTTGGAAGATAACACCAATAACAGTCAATTCCATTGCTATGATCCACAAGAGTTGGAAAAAGGAAAAGCAGTCTTAGCATGAGTAGCATGTAACCAGTTCATTCTTTTCCTTTTAAAAGATTTGAACAGCTATAACAAGTAAAAATAGGCACTACAGTAACATCATAAACATCTTCCACTGAAACCATAGATGGAAAAGTCTTTGAATAATTGGAACCATTTTGAAAACGTCCCGACTTTTTTATGACCTCATTTAATATTAAATAATTCAATAAATTTACATTTAAAAATTCCAATGTAAATTATAGAATTTAACCTGAACTGTACCAAATTTAACTAGGGCTTTCCAAATAACTAGTCGATGTTATTTGTAAATCTAGTCATTAGAATTTTAAATTCCAACCCCACCAATGCCTTTGCCCGATATTCATCCCCAAACCTCTCACAATTGTCTCCAAATTTTCCGAATGCCCATTTATTCCCAGATCTATTATGACAAGAACTAACAAAAATACCACCTTCTATATCCACAGTGAGACTGTAATAGTAATAATTAAACATAATTCCAACGAAATCAACCAAGAAATGGAAAAACATTTTTTTAGCATGGGCATACCGTTTCTTATGTTTCTTGGATCTGAAATGATCGTCTCGAACTGATAAGCTCGCGAAATATCGGCTGGTGGAAGAGGAAACAAGGTTTAAGATATTACAATTAACAAAACCCAAATTGAAGAATTTGGGCATAAGGGAAATAAGTTCTGAGAAAGAAATTTCAATTGCTGTTCTTACTGGCAGTGTAAACAATAGTATTGGCCCATTCCTGGAAGATCTTCATCTAGCGGCAATGGTTTTGCCTCAGCATCGGCAGTGCGAAGCTCCGCGTGAATCGCATCGTCGCGTGATAGAAACATTAGTTAAAGAAAATTTTACAAACATGAAACGAAAATATATAGAGAAAGAAGAAGACGATTTCATGAGAGAGAGAGAGAGAGAGAGAGAGAGAGAGAGAGAGGATATCTTTGACGAGGAATTTAGCACGTCGAGCGGATTTGTGAGAGAGCCTTCTTTTCTTTACTTTCCTGTGAGGGCATTTTCCACCCATGGCTGATTCTTTCAATGTTTCTCTGCAACAACTGGTTTTCGTAAACCCTAGAAAACCAGGGAGAGGGTGTAAGTCTTTAGGAAGTTTGTATATGTAGGTCGGTACTCGGTACCGGCTCTAGGTCCAAGTGGGACCAGCTTGAGTTTGTCACCATCTTATGGATCTGCTCAGTTGGATAATCCTAACCCTTATTTTGGCACACGATATCAAATATTACATTGCTGTTCAGCTGAATAATCCTCGCCATTCGCTTTTTTAGGGAGACTGGGAGTAGAATATTTCTTAAAAAACAAAAAGGTGGTTGATTCGGTGATGGAGAAGAACAAATCAAGACAAAGTCATTGGGAGTGTTGCAAGTGTGGGTATGTAAACTTCAAGAGAAGAATCCAATGTCCGTAGGTATTCCAAGTAGTCGGATAAAACGGGTAAAGCCGTAGAGGAGATCCTCGGCAAAAATCATTCAATGATCAGTCCCATCTAAGGAAAATAGAATTAAGCGACTAAAAGAAGAGGGCAAGGGAGGGGTGAATTGAGCATTAAAATTGAATTTTGAAGACTCTCACAAGTTTGGGCTCTAATCAGTTAAAAACAAGCTGAAAAAAACTTTGGCACACAAGAGAATATAGATGCAGGATTTATAATAGTCTAGTCAACCAATCAAGATACCTATTTCCACTCACTCAAAGTATTCTCTTCCTTGAGCTTTTACTATTCTCTACAAGATTTTAAATACCAATTCACACTGTATTAGCTCACAAATAAAGGATTAGAGTACTTGCGTTACTTAAATCTTCTTACAAATACTTGGAATACTATCCAAAACAAAGAGAGCTATACTACTCTCAAATACAAAGAATAAGTAAAGGAAGAATCCAATTGACTTTTTGTTTCAATGAGTATATCATTTTTGCATATTTCACCATTGAAATTGAGTTGCTTAGATGGTAATATCACATGAATGAGAGATCTTGGTTTAGAGTTCAAAACACTTAATCAGATTTTAGTTTGTTTTTTTTTTGGGAAAAAACCTATAAAGAAATGGACGCCTAGATGTTGTTGGGGTTAGAGTGATCTCAACCCTAGATTGATGAAGTGAATTAGGCTAAGTGCTAACACATTTTAAGAGTATGGAATGGGTAAGATAAGTAGTCCTAGAAGTATGTGTAACCAACCAGAGAGAGAGAGAGAGAGAGAGAGAGAGAAGTGGCTATGATTAAAGTTGCACTAGCTAGCAACCAAGTTTGGAAACATTGAATGCATGCATGAATGGCAAGTTAGTAAATATCCCACTCACCAAGTGAGAGAGGTTTGATGTCCTATTTTTAGGAGCTACCAACTTGTAAGACTTAGCAACCAAGCAAGGAGAGAAGGCAACTTATTTTTAGAAATTTTAGGTAAGTATGAAAGTTTGACTCTGAGGTCACGGGTTCATTGTGTGGAAATAACCTCTTGCAAAATGCAAGATAAGGCTGTGTGCTTTAGGCCCTTGTGGTCTGCCCCTTTCCTGGACCCTACATAAACGGGAGCTTCGAGCACCGAGGCTGCCCTTTTTTTAGCTAAGTATGAAAGTTTGACCAATGTGGAATTAGAAATAGTGCCTCATGTGGATTCTAACTTGGAACAGATGCTCTAAATGGGTTAGGAAACTAAGCTTTTGATTAGAAAGTGGAGAATCAAAGGGCCAAGATAGAGTCCAAGTATAGGGTGAAACGTAAACTTCTAATTGGAGTAGGTTAGATAGTTTCAGTGGGAAATAATACCCAAAACATTTTCCTATGACTTAAATATGTATTCCATGAAATTCTTTGTAAACAAAGAGTCAAAAACTGAAGCAAAGTGAAGAGAAACTAGAGGAGAAATGTGGAACCAAGGGAATGAGAAAAGGAAGAAAAACGTGAAAGCGAGGAAGATAGAAGGAAAGGAAGAGGAAAAGAGAAATGGATGAAAATCACTCTATATAAGGGTCTTAGAACTCTCTAAGTTAGGTTTTTCAAAGTCATGCACGATATTTTAGGAAAAATAGTAATTTTTTATGAGATTTAAGAATGGATTTTGCATGATTTTGGTTGAGATTTCAATACATGTTTATGCATCTAAATAAAGAATGGTTTTCAATCACTTTTTGCATAGATTATAGCTCATGTTTTTTGGCTATTTAACTCGTGTTTAATGCTAGGTGATCTCTAGTTGTTATGCAATTGGTTGAAACATGTTTCATCGATGCAATTTTCGGGACAGCTGTGATATGTTATAGTTATGGGAATTTTGACATAGCTTTTTACATCCATTTTTTATGGGAAACTATATCATTCCATTGCTAATTTGATGCTTGAGATTGTTGGTTGGAAATATATGAGAAAACTAGTATTTTTTCTAGTGTTTTTTGTTGAGTTTTGGACTTGTTTTACACCTCAATTTGAGACATGCATGTTTAGTGTTTTATTCACTGTTATGGCTTGTGTTATAGAGATGTTTTTATTGGGATAACAACTAAGTGTAAGACATGGGTTTTCATGTGGTAAGGCTTCTCAATAAAAGATTACATGTTCATAGCTCAAAAGCCTTGAGTTTTAAGGCAAAGCTTTCAATGCGTGTTCCTGCTCACTATAATGCATGAAGCTTGAAAACTTGATGATTTTGAGCACTATTGGACTCTAATTTTTTATGGATTCTACTACTAATTTAAAAGTAATATAAGATATATAATTTCAGTTATCATTCAGTATGGAAAAAAAGGTTGTTAAAGATAAGTTTTTACTCAATTTTATTGTGATGTTTTTAGCTATATTTTCGGGTAGTCATGTGCAATGTTTTAGACCCATGTTTAAAAAGGGATTTAATATTTTTTTTAAGGAGGGTTTTCTCCTAAACTATCTATCTTTGGATGTGAATGAACTTTAGTAAAAGATTTGTTAATAATGAAACTTTGAAAATGGTGTTTTTACATGAAAGTTTTAAACACACAAATGATAGTGTTTCTTGGAAAACCTAAGACTCAACTATTGTTATACATTCTTTTATATATGAATTGACTTGGGATTTTGTCCTAATGATTTAATGCACCAAGTAAGAATTCTTCAGCTTGGTTTTGATCAACTAAGAGACTCAAAATCTCATTGACTTCATAAGAACTTTTATGTGTTCAAGATAGTTGTTTTCATCCTAAAATTTTGGAAAGGTATTATTATTTTCTTTTGGACTATTTTTGCAAATGATCCATACTTTGTACCTATTGATTTGAGTCAATTATAACATCTGAAAATTTCACTTAGAGAGCACAATGTTGAGCCATAAAAATTTGAGAGTCAAAGAGGCAAATAAATATATAAAAGAAGAAAGTGTATGGAATCTATGTAAGGTGACTTTGAGTATATCATATTCCTGAAAATTGATATAGTTGGCATAGGCAAATCAGGGTTGGTCTGAAAAGTCATGAGAGAGGCAGGTGGAAAAACATTCTTCGTAGAATTTAGTAGCACAGTGTGTGTCTTCGTTAGAACTGGTGACACTCTGTTATGCTAGTTGCATTTTGGCTCCGGCTAGCTTCAACTAAAATACCAATGCCATAGACTAAGTAAAAGAAAAGCATGCTTGGGACAGTAAGATCTATCAATCTCGCGGCTTATTCTTGGGAAAAAACCTAAAATCCTACCTTTCGGCATTGCGAGAAAGTTTTGACAAAGCAGAGTGAAACCTATTTCCGATAGGAGTAGTTGACAATTGATATGTGGCTTATGTTGTGGTATAATTAAATGTGTTTGGAAAGAGATTTTCAATGATACTAAGAACACTGAAATCGAAATTTGGATAAGAAAATCTGAAAATTCTTGAGTATGGGGTCAAAATTGATAATGACACACCCTCTTTTTATTTTAACGATAATATAAAAGGGAAATGACGAGCATTCGTATGACCCACCTGCCCCCGTCTCTCTCTCTCTCCCTCTCACCACCAATCACTAACCAACAGGTGAATTTGCTAGTGACAGAGGGCCAGCATTGCTTCTTCCTTACCCATGCTTGCAATTTACCAAAAATACCAAATCAATCATCTTTTTCAGTGACCTAAAGAAAGAAAATTGGTATTTTTTGTCAAAAATCAATTGAAACATCAGGAAACAACATCTAACAAACAAACCGTAGTAAACTTAATATAGATCTATACCCCACGATATAGATTGGTAAGAATTTTTGAAGTTTTGGACACAAAAAGAGGATTTTTGGAGACTGTGTGTTTTCTAATAGAACTTCTTCCACATGGCAATAAATGACACGAGGAACTTCCAAAAGCATTTAAGAATAAAGCTAGGAGCTTAATAGCATCTTTCTTTGTACAAATCAAATTTTCTTAATGTAAATATTTATCTTTGCAAAGTATGACCAACAGAAGCTAATTAGCTCTATTGAATGGTATGTCTTTGGTTCACATTCTTTCTAACTTAGAAACATAAGGAAATCAGGATATAATGAGTAATTGGTAATGAGTAAACTTAGGGGAAATTAGTTCAAATGGAGGGTGGAAATTAGATCCAATCAACACCTTGATCAATATGGAAAGGAAGACCATAGGCAAGTATAGCAACTAGCCAAGACATTAGACTATAAGGGAATGTCTCGGGCTAATGGGAAGGAAAGAAAGAAATCATGGAAAGATTAGAGACAAGAGAAGAAAAATAGAGAAAGAAAGGATAAGGGAAAGAACTTGGGAGAAAGGGAGGGAGAGAAAAGAAAGGAGAAATGAGAGGGAGAAAACTATGAGGAGGGGAAGAGGAGAGCAGCAAAGCTACCACTCTAAGACACCTGTGTTTTGGACAAGAAGAAAGCAAAAGATCAATTCATCAAATAGTAAGGGGTTGAAGGAACTATCTCAAGTTAGGCTGCATTTTGTTTTCAAAGTTGATAATCTACGAGCTTTGTATCTCCAATTTGTTTTGAGTGGTTTGATGCATGATCTATATGCATCGTCTCTCTCTGTGAATAGCTAAGATATATGTGCAGCACCATACATCATCTTGGTCTTTGTTTTCTTTGGAAATAGGTGAGATCTAATTAGGAAACAGGTGTGTTTTTCATTGACAGAAGTGCACCTATGTTTTACCTTTGATTAATCTCTGAAATCAATTGAAAACACCACCTATGTATTGCTATAGGCATAAATTTTCATTGCTAGAAGTGTACCTGTAGTTTGCCTTTGATTGATCTTCAAAATTAGTTAAAAATAGTCATTTTTCTACTATTATAGTTGTGTTTTTCATTGTTAGAAGTGCACCTGTGTTTTTCCTTTGATTGATCTTCAAAATTAGTTGAAAATAGTCACCTATCTACTATTATAAGCATGTTTTTCATTGTTAGAAGGGTCCCTACGTTTTGCTATTGATTGATCTCCAAAATCAAATAAAAGCAATTACTTATCTACTATTATAGGCTTGTTTTTAATTGTTAGAGTGCACCTATATTTTTCATTTGATTGATCTTCTTAGTTGAAAGCAATCACTTATCTACTATTATAGGCCTATTTTCACTATTAGATGTGCGAATGCGTTTGCCTTTAATTGATCTTCAAAATTGGTTGAAAACAATCGCCTATGTACTGTTATAGGCATGTTTTTAGTGTAGAAGTGTACCTGTGTTTTGCCTTTGATTGATCTTTTAAATTAGTTGAAAATAGTAATATATCTACTGTTATAGGCATGCTTTTGATTGTTAGAAGTGTACCCACGTTTTAACTTTAATTGATCTTCAAAATCAAATGAAAGTAGTAACCTCTCAACTACTATATGCATGCTTTTCCTTATAGAAGTGCACATGTGTTTTACCTTTGATTAATCTTCAGAATTAGTTGAAAACTATCACCTATCTATTGTTATAGGCATGTTTTTCATTTTAGAAGTTCACATGTATTTTGCATTTGATTTATCTTCAAAATCAGTTAAAAAATAATAACTTATCTACTATTATAGGCTCATTCTTCATTATTAGAAGTGCACTTGCATTTTTCCTTTAATTGATCTTCAAAATCAATTAGAAATAGTTACCTATCTACTACTATAGGCTTATTTATAGCTGTTAGAAATACTCCAATGTTCCACCTCTGATTGATATTTAAAAATCAAGTAAAAATAGTTACCCACCTACTCATATATGCATGTAACTCACTATTAAAAGTGCAATTGTGTTCCACCATTGATTGGCCTTTAAAATCAAGTGACAATAGTCCACAATCTACTATTATAAATGTATATTTCACTATAGTCTTTTAGACTAATTTCCAATGTGTCTAGCCATGATTTTGGACTATTTTCCTATCGGGGTGTCTAAATTTTGATTGTCATCTAATGTAGTTAACACTTGAATTAGGATTGTTATGGAACATGGTTAGTTACAAAACTTTGATTGTCATTCTATATGTTCAACACCTAAATTTATGGACTGTCACTTAACATGCTTAGCATTTTAAATTTGGACCAACATGGAATATGTCTAATCATTAAATTTTGACAACCATTCAATGTGATTAATCATTGTTTTTTAGACTACTATACAACACATTTTAGTATCATTACATACTACCATATATCGGGCTTGATTTCTTTTTTGAAATTTCTATTCATCATGTTATGGGCTGTTGCACTATATGACTGACTCATACGTTAAATCTAGAGTATGCATACCACTACTTAGCATATATTTTACAATTTTACATTGCATGTCTTCTAAAATTTTATCTGAAAATGCATAAATTGCTCAATGTAAGATTGCTAAGATAAGTTATATTGAGATGAATGTGTTGCCTATATGGCCCCCGTGAAATACCATAGTTTATGTGACTCTGTACTAGTGAAAATTTTCTCTGTGGCCCCTTTAAAAATGTTGCAATCTATGTGATTCAAAATGTGCTTTTGTGGCCCCCAACTAAATTTGCCTTTACGGCCTCATGAAAATGCAGCTTCATGCCGACATTGAAAAATGCCTTAGTGGCCCAGCTGATATTACCTTTGCGGCTCTTAGGGGATATTGGCTTTGTAGCCTCTAACTCATATTTCCTTTGTGACTACTTAGTTGATATTGCATTTATGGCCCCAAGATGATATTGCCTTTGTGGCCCTCCAATTGATTTTTTCGAATCTACAAACTTGATCTAGTCGATCAAATGAATGTGCGCAAGATATTGCTATTCTAAGCTATGAACATGATCCAATCAATAAAATGGATGTGCGAATGATCTAGTTAATCTAGTCCATGCACATAATTGAGTTGAGAAAATGAAAGTGCACGTGATGTAGTTAATATCGTTTATGCACATTATTGAATTGATCAAATGGATGTGTGCAAGATCTACTTGATCTAGTCTACATGCATATGAACCAGTAAATAAAATATGTGTACAAGAGTTAGTTAATCTAGTCAGTTGAGTAGATGAGTACAAGATCTAGTTAATATAATTTACAAGTATGATCTAATTAACTAAATAGAAGTGCACATGATCTAGTCGATCAAATCATGTTCAAGATCTATGTTCAAAAAATGACAAATGTTAGTGATGGATAATTATCACTTATTTGGATGATTTGAAATTGTGAGAAATAGAATAATAATAGTTTATATTATAATTTGGAAGGAAGAATTTCATATTTTTATAGATTAAAATTATTAAATTATATGATTTTTGACCTCTTAATATAATCCAAATAATATTCAAATTGATTATTAAAATTAATAGTTTTGATCAACACTTTTAAGATGTACAATTTAACAAAAGAATTGTATATATATATATATATATTAAAATTTTAATTATAAAAAACTTTATGGATTTTTGAAATTGAGTATTTATTCAATTTATTTATAATGCTAAAATTTAGAATAATTAGAAGAAAAAAAATGAAAGAAAAGGTTTGATGGAAGTATTATTCCAAAAAGTTAAAATTGAACATTCAATACTACATGATGCTTTGGAACAAAGTTTGTACAAGATTGAAAAAGGTATTTGAAATTTATATATGAATTTAGCGTGGCATCTTGCTAAATGTAAAAGTACCCATTTGCAATTTTGTTCCAAATTCTGGACCTCGATAAGAAGTTATGAAGGGTTTGTTTAGCTCCATGTGAGACGTCGTGAGAGTTTGTTGCTTGGACTCCATCTAATCAATGATAGTCATAGTAGATGACTTCTTTGAGACGTAATTCAATAAGGCCCTTAACTGAGATGCACATTAATAAGTCTTTGTTAGGCTTCTGACTTAAATCTATCTAAACCAACATTTGATTTGTGTTGGGTATTTGGAGTCTCCTGACAAGATCTCAATGGATATATGTTTGGCCTATGAGGACAGTACTTTGAATGAGGACAGTACTTTGAGCCTCATCTTATCAATGAGGTAGTAAACTGCATGAAATTTATGTAAGCATCTTTCACTTCTATTAATCATGTTTGAATACATGAATTGTTGTTTTTGAAGAATAATTGCATTTACATTACCTAACTTTGGTTTGAAATAAATTCTTATGTTCATTGAAATTAAATTGTTAATTTATACTTTCACATGTATGTTATTAATGTTGAATAACTTGTTAGATGAAATTATTCATATTCAGGGTAACTATAATGAATGTAATAGTTAGTATACTTGTCGTATTCAAGTTCACTATGATATTTGTTTAAATATCTCAAATTAAAGGAGATAAGAAGAAGAAGGAAGATCAAAAGGAGGAAAAGATAGAATAAGAGAATTTAGTTTGAAGACTTTCTAATTTTAGTGTTTATTAGTTCCTTAATTTTAGGTATAATGATCTAATGAAAGGAAAACACTATTTGATTTATGTAAGTTTGAATTTTATGGGTCTAATTCTAGAACCTTGATTGTTCTAGTTTTAGTTACTAAATGACATTATATATTTAAGTGGGATATCAATTGAATACCATAAGAATCTATCTAGTCTCTAACCCTACAATATGTTCTGCATGTTTGGGGTGTGACACTACTGAGAGGAAGAAAACTAACAGGCCTAAAATGAAAAATAGTCCTCGACCTTAGCCTTCATTTTGGCATTTTTTGGGCTCTCGTTGGTTTCTTTAATATTTTTTCTAAAAAAGACTGATGATTGCTATATTTTTTGGCTAATGGTAGCTTTATTAGCCTTTTCTAGAAGAAACCAACTTGCATGACCTTGTCCCATGAATAATGGTAGTTTTATTGGTTTCTTTTGCCTTTTCAGAAAAAACCAACCAACGTGACTAATAGTAGTCTTATTGGTTTCTCACTAAAAGGACCATAAAAACTAAGATGACTAACATGCCCTTAGTTGGGTGCCTCAAAGGGCTTTCTTCCCCTTTCTTTTTGATGAGATGAAAATGTCCTCGAGTCTTATACTTTTAAGAAATTTAGGACAACTTTGTCCCAACCCCACATTTAAGTTTCATATTTTCTTTTCTTACCTTAGTAGTCCTTCAAATGTTTTAAATTCAAGATTTTCACAATGCAAATCTCCATCTTACAAAATTTCATGGCTCATAAATGTTACTTTTATCATAGAGAGAGAGTGATCCCATAATTAGGAAGGGTAACATGGTGCACGAAGCTCCATGTATGAGGTGTTTGGGGAAGGGGCATACCACGAGGGTCTATAATATGCAGCCTTACATTACATTTTGCAAGAGGCTGTTTCCATGCTTCAAACATGTTACCTCTAGGTCACATTACAGCAACTCTATCATTGCACCAAGACTCCCCCTCTTGGTCCCACAATTAAGAACAATTTAAAAATTGGTTCCAATTGGATGCTTCTAACTACTAATAGTTTAGTTGAAAAATCCAAAGGTCATAGTTCAAAACACACAAATTACATAGCAACAATCATCTTACGACCGATGAAATTTAATGTCTAGTAAAATGCATGGATTTCTAACAAGATGAATGGGTTAGATCATCCAAAGGTGGGTCCTAGATATGCTAATCATTGGAATCAATACACTAAATAATCTTCAAAATTGACAAGATCCTTTTGACAAGGCCCTCCTTTTGGACAATCTAAACCATTTATCTTAATTTTTCTCATTATTTAGACTATCTACAAAAACTAATTCCTCTTAGATGCTTATAGTTACTAATATTTTAGGTTTAAATATTTAATAGATATCATGTGAAACTCCAAATAGCATATCTACAATCATCCAACCACCACAAATTTTGATATGTAGTTAATTTAGGATATGCCAAATAAGGTGAATGAATTTGATTATTCAAATTTGTGTCCTAGGCATGGCATCACAAAACCAATCAGGAATATTTAGCATGATAACATTTCTAAATGATTAAGAGAAAACCTTTCCTAAATGAATCTTTTGCATTGATTTTGGTAGCCATAGCTAGGTTCCAAATCTAGATGATCTAACCCATTCAACTTATTTGTTCTCCAATATTTATGATACCTACAAAAAGTCATGCCAATTGGATGCTCCTAGTTACTAATAATTTCAGTTGAGAAATCCAATGGTCACAATTTTAAAAATATAAACTAAATATCTTCAATACATCAATGACTCATAAAATTTAGTTTCTAGTTAATCTAATGGATTTTAAACAAGGTGAATGAGTTAGATTATCTAATAGTGAGTACTAGATAGGGTGATCGTGAAAATCGATGCACTAAATGAATATTCTGCATGAGCAAGACCCCTTTTCTAGAACTCATTTTTTGAATGATCAGACCCATTCATCTTGTTTCTCCTTCATTATCTGAAGTTCGTACAAAATTTGATGTCAAGTAAATGCCTCTAGTTACTAAATTTTTAGTTTAAAAATCTACTAGTTATTATTTAAAAAATCAAAATAATATATCTACAATCATTAGAACATCATGACTTTTGGTGTCTAATTGATAGTGTATTCTAGAGAAACTAAATGAACCCAATCATCCATAGGAGTGTTTTAGATAGGAGGAGCATGAAATCAGTAGGGAAGTATCAATCTAGATAGTATTTCTAAACGACTAAGAGAAAAGTGATCTTGAATACATCTTATATACTATTTTCAATACCCCTAGCCAAGATCTGGCTATGAATGATCTAACCCATTCATCTTCTTTATGCTATACTAGTTATAGTACCTACAAGTACTCATTCCAACTGTATGCTTCTAGCTAGCAATAATTTCAGTTGAATATTTCAATAGTCACAATTTAAAAATACAAATACACTACCTATGTCATTCAACAACCATGATTTTTGGCATCTAGCTAGTTAATATAGAAGATAATCAAAAGGATGAATGAAACACATCATGCAAAGATTAGATCCTACATGATCACTCTAGGAAGGGTCAGATCACCAAATTTTTTATTATAATTGTATAGTATCTGATATGGTTTACATTCGTGGTAGATAAATATGACATTGTCACAAATAATACTTTTTGCTATATCCAAAATGTCCTAGTAGTTAAGTCACATTCTCAACATTGACAACTAGTAATTTTTCTTTCTTTAATAATTATCTATGAGGGCTCAAACCATTGTTGATAACTAATAAGAAGCCTTAAATGTATAGTCTCTACTACAGCTTGTTTATCAATGCATATCGTCATTATTCAATTGCAAATGTTATATATTTGGGAATCTTTTATTATGTAGTATCTGTAATGACTTACAATCATCACAAAGCATTTAGACATTGTGACATATAAAGGGTATATGTTATAGTCTATCTGCTATGACTAGTTTATCATAATAGATAAGTCATTCTCCTGACATATGGTGATTCTCTGAGCCAATTTGGATTTCCAATGCCTTGGGAAACTGTTCAAGAAAGATAGGATACAAGCCAATACATCTTTTCCTTTCTTATTATATATTGCAACCTATATTAATGTTGTAGATGATCATTACACCATTGCAAAAATAAAGGATATCTAATATCATCTATATGCTATAATTAAATATAAGTAGTATGTAAGCATGTGTAGATGTATAATATTTGCTATAACCTATTTGCATCCCAGATGGTCATTATGCTATTGCAAATGCAACAGACTCTGGCTCTTTTACCCATGAAGTATCTGCTACGGCTCATAAACCATTAGCAAATAGTTATAATCCTATCATAAATAAGGGTATTTGCTATAGTCCATCTACTATGATGAGTGATAAAATATAAGTCATTTTTCCAACATTGCCAAAACAAGCTAGCACATCTTTTCCTTTCCTATTATCTTCAATGGTATGGGTCATAGCCGATAACCAATAAGCTGTCTCAAATGTATACTATCTGCTACATCCTATTTACTATTACAAATAGTCACTATACCGTTGCGGAAAAAGGGTATCTGCTATGGCCTATTTACTATAGCCAAAATTGTAGTAACAAATAGGTAACATTTTTAAGTATCTACCACAGCTTACAAACCATTTTAGATACTCACCATACCATTGTGAATAAGGGTATCTATTGTAATTTGTCTAGTACAACCAAAGTACCATAGCAGATAAGTCATTATCTTGTAGTGGATAATGCATGAAATATCCATGGAGGGCTTTGCATCTTCACATGGATAATTTATGTCAAACTAAATAGCATTGTTATTCCTTTATTATGAACTCTTCAGTAGGATATACCACCTTTTGCATGGGATAATGTATGAAATATATATGCAGGGGCTTGCCACCTTCTCATGGATAATGCAAGAGATATTCATATATGGACTAGCTACCTTTGCACGAATGATGCATGCGTGGATATCATGTTGTTATTTTTTAGAACCCTCGGGTTAAATTAATGAAATCCACTGGACTCGAGTTGGATGACTGATGATCCTTTGATCAATCATGACTGTTGAACATGGGCAAGATGGATCATCACTTTCTGACTTAGGCTAGACCAATCAAGGCTGTTGAACTTAGGTTAGATGAATCGAGGTTTGGCTTATGCCATACATGCATTGCCAAATGTGTTAAATGTCATGATCATTAAGAACGATTCATGTGTAGTCTAAATCATAGCAATCACATGATTAACTGATAAAATAACAATTAAATCATATAGTAAATGGACTACAGACAGTCTATTATATTAAATATTAATTAGTTAAAGAATTTCATCGAATGTTTTAATAGCCTGACTGGTGCAAAGAATAACAGTTGAGCTAGTTGATGAAATATAAATTAGAAAGCTAAGATATTGTTAAATATTAGTGCCAGCTTATGATATCTACAGACCATATTTGGAGGATTTCTAATTTGGGATTATCGAGATAATATCGTGTCTCCTTAAATCCTTCATAGATCCATAGTATCTCTTTAAACCCCTCTCAGATCCACAATTAATTGCCTCAAATCAAAGTTGTAGATAACAGTTGACTCACTTACCTTGTATAATTTGATTTTATTTGATCTTATCATGTATAGTCAATGCCTATATTCCTCTATAAATTGAGAGATTATGAAATAAAAATTAACCTTACTTCTGTTAGTTCAACTTGGTATCACAGCCTCTATCTTGCACTTGCCATCCTAACCCTAGAAACTATACTAAGCAACAACACCAACAATTCCATCACCCTAAACTCTAAAAAAGTTCCTAGATGGTTGACACAAAAATTTCCTTAGATGTAGTGTCCCACACCGTGACCATCAACAATGATTCTACTAACCTTCATAAGGTATTTAAAAAACTAAGCCCACATAACTACATTAGTTGGGGTCAGTTAGTCAAATTCACCACTAGAGGAAAAGAAAAGTTTGGTTGTCTTGATGGCTCGAACCTAAAGGAGATGCTGTAGTTGTGGAGAAATGGGAAGAAAATGCATTGGTAATTTCTTGGGTAATTCAGATCATGCAACCAAGCATTGGGAAGAACTACTTGTTCATGGAAGATGCAAATGAGATTTGGGAAGTAGTAAAGGAGTCCTACTCGAAGACACCAAATAAGGTGACTTGGATGTGAATTCATATTACAACACCTTAAAAGGACTCTAGTTAGAGTTAGACTACTACCAAAGTATCGAATTAGGTGTTGTCCAAGTCCCTGCTCAGGTTACTCGAATGGTGGAGAAAGGACAAACATACAAATTCTTGGCTGGCTAAAACCTAAGTTTGATGTTGTCTACTCCTTGGCCATAGGAAAAAGCCCCAGTCCCATGTTAAGCGAGGCCTTTTCCATGATGATGAGTGAAGAAAGTAGAAGAAAATCCATGGTAGCAAGAGAAGCACTAGAAATGGCCATGATAACCAGAAAAGAATGGAAGAAGAACACCAAAAGCAAAGGAAAATAGTGCACCCATTGAGATAAGCCAAGATATGACATCTCAACTTGTTGGGTATTCCACGGCAAGAAAGGCAAAGGCAAAAAGGGAAGCTCAGCACATGTAGTGAAAATAGAGGAGCTTGGATTTTAAGCAAAACAAATGGAAGAACTCAGAAGAACTTTGAAGGAGGTGAAACTTGAGAGCAGTGTTGCTACTATTAGTAAATTCTTCTATGCTTATACCTTAGTTTCATATGACCCATAGTGCTGCTAACACATGGCTCGAGATGGTAGGTTCATTTTCACCTATAACCCTTGTCCTGGAAATGAAAAGATAGAGATAGATGATCGCAGCTACTCAAAGGTGGCAAGAATGGGGTCGATATGTGTCTCGAATAAACTGTCACTTAAATTTGTCTTACATATTTCAAACCTTGCAGTTAATTTGATTTCTATCTATAAATTAGCTAGGGAATCTAATAAGTTGGTGTGTTTCTCTTCTACTGACTGTTTCTTACAGGATCCAAACATAATGAAGAGGAGTGGTGTTGTTAAGGAATCAAGAGGACTTTACCTACTAAAACCGAAACCTAAAGGAAATAAAACAACCAGATATCATAACTACAGAGTAGATCCAATTGATGAAGTTTGGCTATGGCATAAGAGATTTGGCCACCTATCATTTTAACTACTTTTTCGCATGCTTCCCAGTTTGTCTAGAAAAGTTACTAACTCCAAGTTTAATTGTAACACTTGCACAATAGCTAAACATCAACGTATGTTCAACTCTTCAAGTAATAATAGAAAATCTATTCCTTTCACTATTATCCACTCAGATGTTTGGGGACCATGTCGTGTGACAAATACATTTGGCTATAAATTGTTTATGACATTTATTTATGAAAGCATGAGGCACACTTGGGTATACCTATTAAAAGAAAATTCTTATGTACCTCAAACCTTTATCACATTTGTCAATATGATTGAATCACAAAAATTCGAATGTTACAAAGTGATCAAGGGGAAGAATACAAATGTTTTGACCTTAAAAAAAATTTCAAAGACAAAGGGATCACTCGCCAAATTCCTTGTGCCTATACCTTGTTTGGCTCTACGAAAAAAATAGGTATCTGCTAGAAATCACTCATAGACTACTATTTATGCATAATGTTTCACCCCATTTTAGGGGAGATGCAAAACTAACCACAACTCATTTGATCAACAACCTCCCTAGCAGAATGTTACACTATAAATCTCTACATGACCTGCTAAAATGGAACTTTTCTTCAGTCAAATTCTCATCTAATTTACCTCTCCAATTCTTCGATTGTGATTCCTTTGTGCATAATCTATATATTCATGGTTGTAAACTTGATTCTAGGGCTATTAGGTGTGCATTTCTTGTATATTTTGTTGTTCATAAGGGTTATAAGTATTATTTCCCTCAGACCAGAAAAGTTTATATTAGTAAGGATGTCGCCTTCCATGAGAACACCCCCTTTCTTTTCTCTTGTTAGTCATTAGTGGGAAACTTTGAGTGCTGACCATCTCCTGCAGTTACAGCCAGACATTCAGCAGCTAAGGATGCCACATATTGACCTTCAACTCACTGATCCACACTAGAACATGCAAGAAATCCACAACTAGTAGTTGTTAAGCTCTAGAATACACAACCCAATAGACAATCAACAACTACCAAACCCTAAAATATACAACTAGACAACCTAAACCCAAGAATTAGCACCCTACTATGAGAGAGAACCTTATTCCATGTCTAGAAAACCATCTTAGCCCCTTGGATCACCATTAAAACATGTGTATCATAGAAAAAAAATTAGCCACTAAAGTACCTATTGGTGACCACTCTACTTCATCTAAGATAAATTCTCATAAAGGTAAACATTCCACACTAGAGCTAAAACACTATAATCAATTCATATTTCAATGTACTAGTGGCTTTGAGGAAAGGAGTCATAACTTGCACAAGGCACACGATATCACAATGTCTCCTACCATAGCTTGGTGCCAAATTTTAAAGCCTTCACCTCTAAACTCATGGATATTGCCATCCTAAAGGACATTGATGAGGCCCTTTCATAGCCAAAATGGAGGCAAGCTATCCAAGAAGAGCTAAGTGCATTAGGGGAGAATCAGACTTGGGAATTGGTATATCTTCCAAAAGGAAAAAAGGTAGTGGGATGCAAGTGGGTTTTCTAAATGAAATACAAGGCAAATGGAGCCACAAAAAGGTTTAAGGCAAGATTGGTCCCATAGGATATATACAAACTCACGGTATTGACTACTTTTAAACATTTGCACCTGTACCAAAAATTAATATAATTTGAATATTATTGTCACTTGTAGTGAATCGAGATTGGCTGCTTAATCAATTCAATGTAAAGAATGCATTCTTACATGGTGATATAATTGAGAAAGTACACATGAATGTACCTCATTGATTGAAAAATAAAACAAACTTACAAAAGGTGTGTCATTTGTAGAAAGCTTTGTTTGGGTTGAAACAGTCACTTAAAGCATGGTTTAGGAGATTTGCAAGGTTTATGTTGAACAGTGGCTACTGTAAGAGCTAAGGAGGCCATACATTGTTTATTAAAAATAGTATGAAAATGATTATACTAATTGTATATGCTGATGATATTGTAGTTACAAAAGATGATTATATTATGACTACTAAACTGAAGGAGAAGATGGCTCTCGAATTTCAGATCAAGGACTTTGGAGTCTTTGAATACTTCTTAGGCATTGAGGTAGCAAGCTCTAAGAAAGTTATATTTATATTTTAATGAAAATATGTACTTGATTTGTTAAAAGAGACAGGGCTATTATGAGGCAGATCAATGAACACTCTTGTAGAAGCAAACCTTAAACTCAAACTATACGAGGACAACAACATGGTGGATAAAGGAAGACACCAGAGATTAGTGGTGAAACTAATTTATTTATCCCACGCTAGGCTAGATATTGCATTTGTCATTGGCTTGGTAAGCCAATTCTTACAATGTCCAAGAAAAGAACATGTAGAAGCATTTCACAATATATTGCAATACTTACATCCTATCCAGGGAAAGGGATCTTGCACTCCAAATGAGATCATATGGATGTAGAAACTTATACGTATTCAGATTGGGTAGGATCTATGAGTGATTGTAGGTCTACAACCAGTTATTATACATTTCTTAGGGGAATTTTGATTGCTTGAAAAAGCAAGAAGCAAAAGGTAGTAGCAAGGTCTAGCTCAGAGGCGAAATTTAGAACCTTTGAGGTTGGTATTTGTGAGTTGCTATGGATAAAGATTATATTGCAAGATCTAAATATCAAAGTAAATTGACCAATGAAGCTCTATTATGATAATAAAGCAACTATTTCTATTGCCCATAATCCTTTCCAACATGATCACACCAAACATATTGAAGTAAATCGATATTTCATTAAGGAAAAAATAGTCTGGAGAATTTGCACACCCTATGTGCTAAGCAAGAAGCAATTGGCTAACATCCTCATTAAAGAAGTTGATTGCAGCTCCTACGAGACTACCTTTCACAAGTTGGGAATGATTGATATCTACTCAATAACTGGAGGGGACACTTGGGAAAGCTAAGATACTTTTAGATATTAGTACTAACTTATGATATCTTTAGTTATCATATTTGGAGGATTTCCAATTTAAGACTATTGAGATAATATAATATCTCCTTTAATCCCTCACAGATCTACAATATCTCCTCAAATCCATCTCAGATCCACAATTAATTACCTAAAACCATAGTACATTTGACTCACTTTGTATAATTTTATTTTGTTCGATCTTATCCTACATAGTCAACCCTTGTATTCATTTATAAATTGAGAGATTGTAAATAATGAAATAAGAATTCACCTTACTTTTGTTAGTTCAAATGCATATTCCAAATGAGCAATTTATGTTTTAAATATTAGTTATACTAGATAGAACACTGAAATATCAGTAAGCATGCATAACTTCAAATAGTTTAGTAAGATTAAAACTAAAATGACATAGCAGTGTACTAAGTGTTAGATGGATTGATTGGTGCATCCATATCAGTCTAGTCATCTAGAGCTCAAAGTGATGATTAGGTGGTCTACTAAAACCAACTATCAATTAGGCCAGTAGAAGCAAGAAGTGTCAGACAAAAGGTCTGGTTCACCAAATATTATGACAGTTCATCTGTTGAACCAAAGGCTAGATGATTGCACTAAAAATACTATCACTAGTTCATCAATTTGAATTCAGTCTCCAAAGGTTAATTATATGCATGAAATGTCAATTAGTTCATTCCATTATGCCTCAATTATTGGAGATTTTATTGGAGCAAAACCTTCAGTTATTCACTTGATATTCCAATTGCTTGACCAGTTACAAAGTGCACCTTTCATTTAGTCAATCTCTAAGTGTATTGATTGTTTTGATGTATATGGAGTGTGTCAATTATTATGATATTTATCTAATGTATTTCATGGATCTAAGGTTCATATAGTGAGTCAAATAATCTAATAGTTTACTGATATAACATTTATCTACAAAGTCATTAAAGTACTAAACTTTAGAAATCCAAGCATTGAATCAATTACTCAACTTTTCACTCTGTATGTCAAATGTTTGGTAGTCAACAGCTGAGTTATCTATCAAATGGTCACTAATTACTTTGTTGAGTCACTTATTCATGAAGCGTACTAAGTGTATAACACTTTGAAATGACATCATTAGACACCAGTCATCAATCAAATCATTTCTTAAAACTGAGTCAACAATTAAATCTTATTGTAAAACTACTTCCAATGTGTTTTGATCTAAAGTCAAAACTAAGGAGTATAAAGAATACTGATACTGCAAATTTATGCTTAGTTATAACAGCCAACCTCTTATCAATGATCTTTTCTTTGTTTTCCAATATGTATATAGTAATCAAATATTGTCTATATGCTTTAAGTAATCAAAGGTTGTATGTATTTTGTCATAAAAAAATGTAATTAACGACCATAAGTAGTTAAGAGATAGAATCAAAGTATTTGATGTAATTGAAAGAATGTATTCACAATCACTTGATATATAATGAAAAAGAAAGAACCTTTCTGCTAGAAAAACCAAACCTCATGTTTCCCTTTATGTGATTTCATGCATCCATTACGCATAATGTAAAGTTTTATGCAGACAAAGACAAGTGGGATCTATACTTAATAATCAAATAGATAGCTCTAATCAACCAAAGGTGGGCTCGACTATCATGAAAATGCTTTATATAATATCATTTTGTGTTTATCATCATTATTAGAAAAATTACTTCTTAGCTTATAGTTGTTGATTAATATTAAAGAGATGCTCTATATAATAATGTACATGGGATGCAAATATTTTTTTAATTGCTTTCTTAGATGACACCTCATCTTTAGAGGATCTGGCTTATTTATTTGATTGATGAGACATTAGATTTCCTGACATAGAAAATATTAAGGCTATTGAAGAATTTTAGGGTCCTAAGACCTGTGTTTTAGGAAGAAGTTGAATTTGGATCATTGTGATATAAAGTTTTTTGAACTATTTGTTATATGATTGCAAAGTACAAGCTTTTATTTGCTAGAACCATCCAATACACATGCTTTTTGAACTACTACACCCCCAAATATAGGGCAATTAGAGAACCTATTGGATCATCAAAAGATGGGGCCTCCTCATTTGCCATTCATAGATGCTCATATGTAGTCCATCCATTGTATATTTGAGTTTACTTACAAGAGAGGGAGAGAAGCAAAGCTGTCACTCCAAGACCATTGCATTTTGGACAAGAAGAAAGTGGAGGTTCGATTTTGTCAAATAGGCAAGGGGATGTAGGAACTCTGTTGAGTTAGGCTGCATGTTGTTTTCAGACTTAATAATAGATGAGTTTTGTATCTCTGATTTCTTTTGAAGGGTTTGATCCATGATCCATGGACACCATCTCTTTTATGAATGGGTGAGATCTATGTGCCCCACCTTACATCATCTTGCTCTTTGTTTTCTTTTATAATAATTGAGACCTACTCAAATACTAGGCATGTTTTTCATTGTTAGAAGTGCACCTGCATTTTACCTTTGATTGATCTTCAAAATCAGTGGAAAATAGTCATCTATCTACTACTATAGGCATGCTTTTAATTGTTAGAAGTGCACTTGTTTGATATTTAAAATCAGTCAAAAACACCCATCTATCTACTCCTATAAGCGTGTTTTTCATCATTAGAAGTGCGCATGTCCTTTGATTGATCTTCAATCTTGCCTTGGATTGATCTTCAAAATCAATTGAAAATATCACCTATCTAGCACTATAAGCATGTTTTTCATTGTTAGAAGTACACCTATGTTTTGCTTTTGATTGATATTTAAAATGATTTGAAAATAGTCAATCTTATCTATTGTTGTGTTCATGTTCTTCATTGTTAGAAGTTCATTTGTGTTTTTCCTTTGATTGATTTTCAAAATTAGTTGAAAATAATTACCTATCTACTGCTATGGGTGTGTTTTTCATTGTTAGAAGTGCACATCTGTTTTTCCTTTGATTGATTTTCAAAATCAGTTGAAAATAGTCACCTATCTACTATTATAGATGTGTTTTTCATTGTTAGAAGTGCACCTGTGTTTTACCTTTGATTGATCTTCAAAATCAATTGAAAAATGTCGCCTATCTATTATTATAAACGTGTCTTTATTGTAGAAGTGAACCTTTATTTTGTCTTTGATTGATCGTTAAATTAGTTGAGAACAATCACCTATCACTGGTATGTGTATATTTTTCATTATTACCTATATTTTGCTTTTGATTGATCTTCAAAATCAGTTAGAAGCAGTCACCTATCTACTAGTATATGTGTATTTTTCATTGTTAGAAATGCTCAAGTGTTCCACGTTTGGTTAATCTTCAAAATCAAGTTAAAATAGTCAGCCACCTATGAATATATGCATGTAATTCATTGCTAGAAGTGCTCATGCGTTCCACCATTGCTTGCCTTTAAATCAAGTGAAAATAGTCCATAATCTATTGTTATAAATGTATGTTTCACTACAGTCTTTTTGATTGATTTCCAATGAGCCTAGATATAGTTTTGGATTATTTTCTTGTTGGGTTTAACATCTAAATTTTGACAATCATATAATGTAGTTAACACTTAAATTTGGACTGTTATGGAACATAGTTAGTTATGAAATTTTGACTGTCATTCTTTGTGTTCAACATCTGAATAGACTATCATTTACCATGTTTAGCATTTGAAATTGGACTGTCATGGAACATGTCTAATCACTGAATTTTGACACCCATTCAACGTGATTAAGCATTCTTTTTTAGACTATTATACAACACTTTTAATAATGTTATGGATTGTCATATATCAAGCTTGATTTCTATTTTGAAATATCTATTCATTGTGTTATGGACTGCTGCACTATGTGAATGACTCATACGTTAAATTTCAAAAGTATGCATACCACTACTTAACATGTGTTTTACAAATATATGTCTTCTGAAATTGCATCCAAAAACATTAATGGCTCACTGTAAGATTACTAAAAAAAGTTATCTTAAGATGAATGTTTTTCCTATGTGGCCCCGATGAAATAACATAGTTTATATGACTCTTCACCAATGAAATTCGCCCATGTAGGCCTTTTAAAAATGCTGCAATCTATACGATTTAGAATATACTATTGTGGCCCTATGAAAACATAGCTTCATGTCAACATTGGAAAAATGGCTTAGTAACTTAGCTGACATTGTCCTTGTGGCCCCCAGTTGATATTGCCTTTGTGGATGCCCATTGGTATTGCCTTTGTGGCCCCATGTAATATTGCTTTTGTGCCCCCCCAACTAAATTTACCTGTGTGGCTCCCAATTGGAATTGCCTTTGTGGCCCTCACTAATGAATGTCTTAGTGACCTAAGAAGAGTACTATTGCCTATTGATATTATCTTATTTCATACGCATTTTATTTTTTGATGTATAAGTTTCTTTTTCAAATTACTCCAGACTTTAATATTTGGTATACTCAAACAAATTGCATTATATTATTAATAAGCTTGCACATGTTTTCATAAAGCATGTTTCACCTTGCTAAGGGGTTTTCTTATTGAGTCATCACACTCAACCCCACCAACAATTTGAGGTGAATCCTCAACAAAGTGACCTGAGCAAGGTAGAAGGAACTTAGAAGATATTTTGAGAATGTACAGATGAAAAATAAATGCCTCCCTAATTTGTAGATACTCTTTCTTACTTAAAATTAGATATTTTGTACATTTTTGCATTTGTACTTGGACCTTAAAAACAGCATAATGGAGGCTAATTAGTAATAAATAGCCATTTCTAAGGCTAAAATATTCAATATATAGGGGTGTGTATATAATTTGTCTTTTAACATAGTTGGAACATGTCTACTAACTCCAAGTTGTTTAACAAGATTATAAAATCAAAGAAAATGCCTAATAAGTGGAGGAAAAGCTCTATTGTACCAATATATAAGAATAAAGGAGACATTCAGAGCTGCACTAATTATCGAGGGATCAAACTTATGAGCCACACCATGAAACTTTTTGAAAGAGTGATTGAGAAGAGGCTACGACATGAAACAAGTGTATCGGAGAATCAGTTTGGTTCCATGCCTGGGAGGTCTACCATGGAAGCTATTTTCTTACTAAGACAATTAGTAGAGAAATATAAGGAGAGGAGAAAAGACCTACACATGGTCTTTATTGACTTAGAGAAAGCTTATGATAGAGCCCCTAGAGAGTTAATATGGAGGGTGTTGGGTGTTAAAGGGGTTTCTCAGGGGTATATAGACATAATTAAAGATATGTATGAGGGAGCAGTAACAAATGTTAAGACCACTAGTGGCGTGATTAGTGATTTTCCTGTCACTGTCGGATTGCACCAAGGATCAGCATTGAGTCCATACCTTTTCACATTACTTATGGATGAGTTAACAAAACATCTACATGAGGATATTCCCTGGTGCATGCTATTTGCAGACGATATAGTCCTACTTGATGAGACAAGGGAGGGTGTAAACATAAAGCTAGAGTTATGGAGAGAAGCATTAGAATCAGAAGGATTTAAAATTAGCCGAACTAAGACAGAATATATGGAATGTAATTTTAGTAAGGAGAGTAGGAGTGGAGCACTAGTCAAGATTGATAACCAAGAGGTCCCCATGAGAGACCACTTCTGATACTTAGGATCATTGATCCATGAGAGTGGAGAGATTGAGAGGGAGGTTACCTAGAGAATCCAAGCGGGTTGGAACAAATAGAGATGTGCATCAGGTGTTTTATGTGATCGGCGGGTGCCACTCAAACTAAAGGAAAAATTCTATAGGATGGCTATTAGGCCGGCCATGCTCTATGAATCAGAGTGTTGGGCAGTTAAGGAACATCATACTCATAGGCTGAGTGTCGCAGAAATGAGGATGTTGAGATGGATGAGTGGTAAGACAAAAAAGGATAGAATTAGAAATGAAAATATTAGAGGAAATTTAGAGATAGCGCCAATAGGTAACAAGATGAGGGAGATTAGACTTAAATGGTTTGGACATGTTCAAAGGAGGCCACCAACGGCACCAGTTAGAAGGAGTGAGGCAATACAAGTTAAAGGTTCTAAAAGGGCAAGGGGAAGGCCCAAAAGAACGTGGATAGAAGTGGTGAGGAAAGATTTAAAAACTTTGGGACTAAATGAAACCATGGTATTTAATAGAGTGGAATGGAGGAATAAGATTCATATGGCCGACCCCTAATTGGGATAAGGTCTTGATGATGATGATGATGATACAAAATGATAGGAAGTCATGTTATTCTATTTATGGTGAATTCTATAGTTAGGCTATGACTAGTAATCCCAGTAGTAATTATGTCTTTACATGATATTTTATCTATATGTGGAGTTTGAAAGATAGATATTGGTTGAAGTGTGGTTTTTGAAATTATATTATTGTGTGTGTGTGTGTGTGTTTCAAAATGTTTAAAAAAAACCTTGAAGAAATCTTTTTTCAAAAATTAATTTATAAAACCCGAATCACCAAAAATATCATGATCTTTTACTTGATTTTTTTACATTTGGAACATCACTGGCGATGACTGTTTTTCGGTTGTCTTTCTCAGTTACATTTGACCATTTCTAGAGACCTTCCAACACTAAACAACTCGGATCTATGCTCATTCACTTGTGCTCATGCCCGAGTTGATTGAAGTTGGATTCAAGATCATCCATTCATTCAAATTTAGATCAAAATTCTATCAGTGGCTGGTAAGTCTATAATCTAGTTGCCAAAAATGAGATTAGACCATAGATATATGGATCCAACCATTTTAACTCTCACATATGCATGGTCTAAGGTCATATTGAAAGGTCAAGCAATTTTTTACCATGATTTCTAGCCAAAAATATCTATCCACAAATCTGAACATCTTAATTCTAAGATATGTATGATCTATAGGTAAGATGATGAATTGGGCATCATGCGATCGTTCACTTTACTAGTTCATATGTCAAAGATTTGCATATCAATTAGTAAAATTATGTTTATTTTATTAGATCTAAGATTAGAAATTGCTAGGAGTTCAAATTGGTGAATCCTAATCGTTGATCTACATTTGAATTGGACATTTATCAATCTTGACAAAATTGAACTACACAATCAGAGGTAGGTGGTTCTACGATTGCTAAGCTATTCTACATATTTGAATTATAAATTAGATTATCAGATTTTAGTAATCGATTTATATTAGATGATTGGTTTTCAATTAGATTAATGTTGATTGGATGCAAGTTTGAGCATGATTATGAGCTTTATTATGTCCAATTCTAGTATAAGGATATACTTATAATTTATGTTTTATTGGAATATTTGAATTACATCGAATCAGTTATCAATGGTTAATGTTAATCTAAATGAGATCTACTAATTAGAATAGATTGGGAAAACTTGAATTTTAAATTGTGGTTATAGTTTTGAATAGAGAATTATGTTTTTGGAAACATGATTGGAGTTTTATTGCATGTCTGGAACTTCATGCGTGAATTGTGTCTTTTTGCATGAATGATATATTGATGAGCAATATGTATTTTTATTCATGATTTGATTTTATTAATGATTAGTACATGACGAGTTAGTCATATTGGGTATCAAGATTTTTCACTTTGATTTTTGTGGATTTGTTTTAGACAGGCACTTTTGCCTGGTGGACACTATATTAGGAGGGAAGTAGGGTGGCTACTCGCCCTCTAAAATAATGAGATATTCTGCACCTTGCCTAAAGAGTGGCTAAACCTCGGGTGCAACATCATGGAAAGGCCACATTGAGCAATCCATGCTGCCCTTGTGCAAGATGGTGGCTAGTCTCTCGTAGTTGGTGTTAGTGCAAGCATGTAAACAGACCCACATTTGGATTGTTGTTGCAGGTAGTGGTCTATATGATTAGGTATGTGATTTTTGAGGAAACATCGCACTATGAGTGAGATAGGGTAATGGTATTCTAAGCCTATATGGCATGACAATACTTGAAACTTTACATTATGAATACTCGTGAATAGATGATATGGGACCTTGTGTGATAGGGTGTCCCCACCATTGATGATATCTTAGGCATTATGTATTTTTATAAGTTTATGCTCTTTTGAACTCATGTTAGTTTCCAAGATGATTTGCAAATAGCATGGTTTTATACAAACATGAATGCATTGCAAATTTTTTGCCTACGTGGCACATAGTTGGATTCAATCTTATATTTGATATAATTGTACTTTATTTCATAAGCTTATGATTTTACCAATGCATCATGTTTCTTCATAAATAATTTGCAAATAAGATGAAAAGTCCCTGTGTATGAAAACATTATAAAGGTTTGTACTCATATTGCATATGTTATATGTATATCTTAGAGTGGATGCTTGATTGGTATGTTGATAAGGCAATCATGGATTGCATTTAAATGTAAATACATATTATTAGTAAGAAAATCTTAAGCGTTGTACCTAAGGATTTACATCGAGTGCAATGAGTGTGTATGTATGCCATGATTTTGATTTTATGATCTTGGTTCTATCTACTAAGTATATCCCCACATGCACCACCCCCACCATAGATAAATATAATAAGGAAGAGGAAATGAGATAGAGTAAGGACTATAGGAGCAACAAAAGACTGTTAATAAAGTAGGTTAAGGACAATAGTAGTAGTAAAAGACTCTCAACAAAGTAGTTTGAAAGAATATCCATATTTATCTTTTAACTGAAGTAAGTGAATTGTTACATATCATCATCATCTAAACCTTATCCCAATAAGGAGTCGGCCACATGAATCTTGTTCCTCCACTCTCCTCTATTAAGTGTCATGGCTTCATTTAGTTCCAAAGTTTTTAAATATTTCTCACCACTTCTATTCACGTTCTTTTAGAACCTTCTACTTGCATTGCCTCACTCCTAACTGATTGCATTTTCGGTCTTCACTGGACATGTCCAAACCATTTAAGTCTAATCTCCCTTATCTTGTTACCTATTGGTGCTACCCGTAAGTTTTTTCTAATGTTTTCATTCCTAATTCTATCCTTTCTTATCTTCTCACTCATCCATCTCAACATCCTCATTTTTGCTATGCTCATCCTATGAATATGATGTTCTTTAACTACCTACACTCTGATCCATAGAACATGGTAGGCCTTATAGCCATCCTATAGAATTTTCCTTTTAGTTTTAGTGGCACCCGCCGATCATACAAAACTTCAGATGCACCTCTCTATTTGTTCCAACCTGCTTAGATTCTCTAGGTAACCTCCTTCTCAATCTCTCAAGTCTCATGAATCTTCAATTCTAAGTACTGAAAGCTGTATTTTACAAGGACTTTTTGGTTACCAATCTTTATTGGTGCTCCACTCCCTCTCTTCTCCTTGCTAAAATTGCATTTCATATGCTATCTTAGATTGGCTGATTTTAAATCCTTTAGGTTCTATTGCTTCTCTCATAACTCTAGCTTTGTGTTTATGCCCTCCCTTGTCTCATCAGTTAAAACTATATCATCTGCAAATAGCATGCACCATGGAATCTCCTCGTGTAGATACTTTCTTAACTCATTCATAACCAATGTGAAAAGGTATGGGCTCAATGCCGATCCTTTGTGCAATCCTAAAATCACTAGTCTCTCCGTTAGTGGTCTTAAGATTTGTTACTGCTCCCTCATACATACCTTTAATTATATCTATATACCTCTGTGAAACCCCTTTCTCACTTAACACCTTCCATATTAACACTCTAGGGATCCTATTATAAACTTTCTCTAAGTCAATAAAGACCATGTGAAGATTCTACCTCCTCTCCCTATATTTCACTATTAATTGTCTTAGTATGAAAATAACTTCCATGGTAGACCTCCTAAGCATGAAACCAAACTAGTTCTCCAATACACTCGTCTCATGCAGTAGTCTCTTCTCAATTACTCTTTCAAAAAGTTTCATAGTATGGCTCATAAGTTTGATCCCCTGATAATTAGTAGAGCTCTCTATGTCTCCTTTATTTTTATAAATTGGTATAATAGAGCTCTTCCTCCATTCATCCAGCATTTTTGTTTATTTTATAATCTTGTTAAACAACTTGGTCAACCATACTACTCCAATATCTCCCATATGCTTCCAAACCTCTATTGGTATACCATCGAGCCTTCAGGGCATTTCCTGATTTCATCTTTTTTTAAGGCCTCTTTCACTTTATGTATTCTAATGTACGATCATATCTATAATGTCCAATGTTATGTAGGTTTACAATAGTCTCAATCCCTAAATTATTGGAGAAATTTTCATTTAGCAATTTTTAAAAGTAACTTTCCCACCTTTGTTTGATCTAATTATCTTTGACTAGTACCCTTTGATCATCACTTGTAATGCACATAAACGTGGTCTATCCTTACCTTTCTGTTTTCTTATTTTTGTAAGTTTAAACACATCTATCACACCATCTCTTGATCCTAGTCTGTTATAGAGATCATCATATGTCTTGAGTTTAGCCTCACTTACTATTCCCTTAGCAACCTTTTTAGCAATCTTATGCTGTTCATAGTTTTCATTATTTTTAGTCTTTTGAAATGCTTTAAAACACACCCATTGTTCTTTAATAACTTTTTGCATTGTTTCAATCCACCACCAAGTTTCCTTTACTAATTGCCTTTTACCTTTAAATACTCTTAAGACATCTTTTGCCATTTTCTTAATGTACTTAGCCATATTAATCCACATGGTGTTTACTTCTGTTTCATTGTTCCAGTTTTCTTCTACCATCAACTTATATGTGAGTGGGCTTACTTTTCCCCTTTTAAGTTTCACCACTTAGTTTTTGGATATATATTAAGTTTATTTCCTTTCTTCCATCTTTTAATATAGATGTCCATAACAATTAACCTATGTTGTGAGGTTAAACTCTCTTAGGGTATCACCTTATGATCATTGCAAATTGATCTTTCGATATTCCTAAGTAAAAGAAAGTCTATTCGACTTTTATGGAGTCTACTTTTAAAGGTTATTAAGTGTTCAACCTTGTTCTTAAAGAATGTGCTTGCAAGGGCTAAGTTATATGTTAAAGCAAAATCGAGGATAGCTTTTCCCATCTTATTTTGTTCTTTGATATTATACGCTCCATGTACCTTATCATATACTTCCTTTTCTTTTCCTACGTGGTTGTTTAAGTTTGCTCCCATAAATATCCTCTCTATGTTGGAAATTTCTTGCATGACTCCCTATCTTCCCAAAACTATCTCTTGATTATATTTTCTAACCCTACTTATGGTGCATATACACTTATATCATTTATGATTTGCTCTCTTAGAACAAGTTTTATTATTATAAATTTATCATTAATTCTTTTAATGTCTACAACTTTATTCTTTAATTCTTTATCCACCACTATTCCTATGCCATTTATGTTATTATTTTTTTCTATGTACCAGAGCTTATACTAATTGGTTTCTCTAGTTTTAGCCCTTTTCCACTTGTTTTCTTGAATATAAGCGATGTTAACTCTTGTACGTTTCATTGTATCTACTAACTTTAGACTCTTACCTGTCAATATCCCTATGTTTCACTTGGCAATACGAATCTTATGCTCTTGAGATAGCCTATTTACCCACGTACTTCTAGACCCACATGACATAAACCCATGCCTATTTTCCACTGCATCCGGGTTCTAATGCAGCGTGCCACTTTTGAGGGCATACTCTAGCAACCCTTGCCTATTTTCCACTACACCTGGAATCTGATGTAACACGTTGCTTGTGGGGGAACGACCTAGTAACCCTTACCCATTTTTCACTGCACCCGAGATACAGTGTATAGTGTCACTTACGGGGAACACCCTAGCTTGAGAAAATGTTATTGATCAATTCGTGTCATGTTAGGGTTGTCATACTTTGAAGAAGCTGAAGAAGATTTTCATTATCTTCTCTTCTTACTTACAAACTAATATACATATGCATAGTCATTTACAAGTAAGAAAAGAAAATAACAAAATCATCTTCAATTTCTTCAAAAAGATTTTACTTGTTGGCTGACACTTGACGTAAAACCGTCCTCCTTTTTTATCTAGGCTTCTATTATTATTGGACATGTAAATATATGTTATGAAGATATTGGACTTTGACCTATGAATGTATAGATTTTGACAAAAGCAAAGCCATGGTTTTGAATTGCTTTTTTAAGTAATTTTTTTTTTGATTTCAAGCTTATTAAACATATTTGAATGAGATGATATAGATATAGAGTCTCCATTTGCATTTAAATTATGAAAATATATGTTTATCAAAGGATTAGCGTCACATGCATTAAATGTGTAATGTTTGAAAAATAAAAGAGACTCTACTAGATTTTCGATAGAAATAAGTAATTTAGTTCATTGTCAAATCCTTATTTTGTAAATAAAAACATGACACTTAGGGTTCTTAGAAAAATCTTTTCACAAAAAAATGTTTTTGCTATTTGTTTTTAAATTTTTTTTTTAAACTAAAGGTCTTAAATTTAAAAAAAGAAGAAGTAAATATATCATTAAAAAACCTAGGTTGTCACAAATTTACTAGCTTCAACCCGCACCTAGTAGGTGCAAGCCCCAGTTTGATCTCCACTTTGTCATCCTTGTTAGAAAAAGGTGGCGATCCATTTACCGATTTTCGTTGTGTGTGTGTGTGTGTTTTTTAATCTTTTTGCTAAACTTACTTAGTTTATTTTTGGTTAAAAATTCAAAATTTATGAATTTAATTTTTATTTAAAAATTTAACTTTTAATTAGAGTTATTTCTATAATTTCTATATTTATTTTTGATTGTTGGTTGACACTATGATCGTTAATAACTACCGCTTAGACAAGCCATGCCAAAATAATGAAAGTTAATTACATTAACAACGTCAAAGAAAATTTATGAGACAAATCTAATAAATCAAGGTCTTTGTAACAAAGTCTCGATGTCAAGATTTTCTTGGTAAGTGTTAACATGACGAGTTTTTCACATGATTTTGCTTGTGGTTAAGCCTACCATTATCCAAGAACTCTGGCAATATTCTCTGCCAACGATGCCATCCTGCCAAAGATGGTACAGAGATGCTGCCCCCTTGATATGGATTATTAGATTCTACCACGTCTCGTTCTATCACTGCTTTCCTAGGGCGGCCGTTTTCTCTTTACCTAGCAAATTTAAACCGCAGATGGGCTTTGTTAGCCAAGCTTAAACGCAAAATATGTTATTTCCGTCGCAAACTGCCATCCTAGACAACCACACCATGGGTAGTTTCCGTGTAGAAAGAATCCCCATTTGGATGATCCAACCTGTTCATCCGATTTCTGCGGATTTACATTGTGATTGGAAAATTCTAGCATGCTAAGAGACTTGCTTCTCATCAATTGAATATGGACCGTTGCTTATCTAATGTTCTTAACCGTCTATTTCATGTGAGCAAAAGTACTTAATAGAGTCATTTAATCTGTGCAAAATTTTTAGATTTCTAGATATCCAAAACCGTAAAAGTAGATGAGCGGGTCAGATCGTCTAAAGATGGACCTCTCTCTGCAAAGTTGGGCGCTATACAGAAACTTGAACGGTATCGCGCTCATTGGTAGCCAATTTTTTGGATAACTGGATTTGCCATACTGATTTCCGTGGTAATCAATCTGAGCTGGTGGATTTTCAAAGCAGGTGAACATTTTAAAAGACGAACCTGAAATTGGCACCCCGTTGATTTAGTCATTGCACCCCCCTCGTGTATCAAAAACCGGCAAATAAGTCTCGCAACTTCAACTCGCGGGAGAAATTCCATGGCTACCGCTTACAGACTGAAGGGCTTCGGAGCCCTTGTAGCAGCGACAGGAACATGGGGAGCTCTGAATATCCGTGACCCAGACGTTACTTTGAGTGATCGAGGTGGGTTTGAGAGCATTCGGAGAAAGATTTCCGATCCTAATGCTGTTGTTCCATCTAGAGAAGTTCAACAGTCTGCTCTGATGGGCACTAGTTCCGTTAATCCTCTTGATGTTCTTGTCGTTGGTGGTGGGGCAACCGGATGTGGGGTCGCTCTTGATGCTGCATCGAGGGGATTGCGTGTTGGTCTTGTTGAGAGAGAGGATTTCTCGTCTGGGACTTCGTCGAGGTCTACTAAATTGATTCATGGAGGTTGGTTTGATTTTGGAATGGTTAATCTGTTACTTTATGGAATTTTCATTGGTGGGGTTTGGCTTTGCATTTATTTATATTGGTTCAATTTTGATTTTTGCGTTGCATAGTTAGGAAGTTGTAGTGTGTCAATTGGTTTGCTTCCGTTCTTTCCTTTTTTCTTTTTAATGAAAAAGGCTGATGTTTGTGAATGATTATTTATTGGGATTTTGTGATAATGAAGTCATAGGACTCTATGGTATGAAACCTTTGTAAACCAAGCAGCCCACGTTGTAGGTTTTTAGGTGATACTGAACATGCATAATGGTATCGATGCGTCTAATGCCATAGCAATGAGATTTGGGTGGCAGGGAGCTTGTTATTCAAGTGGTTGCAGTACCTACTGTAGGTAGTATTTACTAGGCAAAGTTAATTACTAGTTTCTTTATAGAAATGTGATGTGGGATTGATATTGGGCGGATGAGGAAAATATGTAATCCTTGTATGGAGGTTTGTCTCCATCAAAGTGACATATCTATGGGGACAAAAGCAAGCTGAATAGTTACTAATTCTTTCCGAAGGGCTGCTAATGGATTATGGGAGAGCATTCATCTTTACTCATTTCAGTTAATGATATGAAGTTCTTCGTACTATGTTGGTTGCTTTCTTTAGGACTGGTTCTTCAGGGGATTTAAATTCGTTGGCTACTACCTCAACTCTGGTAAATGGGTTGCATTGCTAGATGCTTAAGATTTAACTATTATCGATGCGGATGTTGACTAGCTTGCAAGTGAGGGGCAATTCAGTGTGTTTGTAGCCTCCATGAATTTTACATGAGTAGATAGTGGAGAGGATATTCAAGTTAATCACAATGTGAAATGACAATAAAATCTAGTAAAGCTGAACTGTTTGTACAGCAAGAGAAGCTAAAGTCTGTGAGTAGTAATGTGAATAGTGAAAAGTTTATTACATGTTAAAATTCAAGATATGTATATATAGAAAAATGAGCAGCCCAGTGCACCAAGCTCCCGCGTATGGGGGGTTTGGGGAAGGGGTAGACCACAAGGGTCTATAGTACGCCACCTTAGCTTTCATTTTTGCTAGAGGCTGTTGCCACTCCTCTAACCTGTGACCTCCAGGTGACACGGCAGTAACTCAACTATTGCTCCAAGGCTCTCCTTTATTCAAGATGTTTATATAAAAAAGAAAGAAAAAGGGCAGCTTGATGCATGAAGCTCCCGCGTATGCGGGTTTTGGAGAAGGGGTGGACCACAAGGGTCTATAATATGTAGCCTTACCTTGCATTTTGCAAGAGGCTGTTTCCACGCCTTGAACTCGTGACCTCAAGGTCATACTATGACAACTATACCGTTGCGTTAAGGCTTCCATTCTATTTAAGATGCATATATAATATGCTTATGATATTGTATTTGCTCAAGGCTTCTTTGGATACCCTTTAAAAATTTATTTGAGTATAATCTTAGAAGCAGATTTGTTAGCTTTAAGTTATATCGTTAATTGCTTCCAGAAAGGCCTAATGTAAAATTTGCAATTTGCATATAAGGACTTATACCGTGATATTCTCCCATCATCATCATCATCATCATCATCATCAAGACCTTATCCCAATTAGGGGTCGGCCACATGAATCTTATTCCTCCATTCCACTCTATTAAATACCATGGCTTCATTTAGTCCCAAAGTTTTTAAATCTTTTCTCACCACTTCTATCCACGTTGTTTTGGGCCTTCCCCTTGCCCTTTTAGAACCTTCAACTTGTATTGCCTCATTCCTTCTAACTGGTGCCGTTGTTGGCCTCCTTTGAACATGTTCAAACCATCTAAGTCTAATCTCCCTCATCTTGTTACCTATTGGTGATATCCCAAAATTTCTTCTAATATTTTCATTTCTAATTCTATCCTTTCTTGTCTTACCACTCATCCATCTCAACATCCTCATTTCTGCGACACTCAGCCCATAAGTATGATGTTCCTTAACTACCCAACACTCTGATCCATAGAGCATGGCCGGCCTTATAGTCATCCTATAGAATTTTTCCTTTAGTTTGAGTGGCACCCGCCGATCACATAAAACACCCGATGCACATCTCCATTTGTTCCAACCCGCTTGGATTCTCTGGGTAACCTCCCTCTCAATCTCTCCACTCTCATGGATCAATGATCCTAAGTGTCGGAAGTGGTCTCTCATGGGGACCTCTTGGTTATCAATCTTGACTGGTGCTCCACTCCTACTCTCCTTGCCAAAATTACATTCCATATATTCTGTCTTAGTTTGGCTAATTTTAAATCCTTCCGATTCTAATGCTTCTCTCCCATCATCAATAAATAAAAACCATTCGATACATGCAAATCTCAAACCACTCGATACATGCAAATCCTAGTAGGAATAAAAACCATTAGTAAGTAGAGCATTAATTTGCCTTCTAGGAAACCTGAATCTTTCTTGAGGAATGCTAAACTCATCGTACTATGGGTGTGGTCTAGCAACCACATTTTTTGGAGCCCACCTTTGAATGATTTAACTTGTTCATCTCATTGCTCTAGCTTTGGATGTTTTATAGATGAAAAAAGCATGTGGTTTGGATGATTCTAGCATCTAAATTGCTTATGAAAAAGCTTTGCTTAGAAATGGTGCATTTAGAAACCTGGACAAACAACATAGTTTCATATAAGCTAGAATCATCCAAACTATATGCTTTTTGTCCTATTAGCAATCTAAAGTTGGAGTAATGACTGCACCTATAGTTCTTTCAGTGTAGCATTCCTCATCTCTCTTTACTTTATTTTCTGAAAAATTGACACATTTAAGAGTTCTGGAGAAGTAGAATATCACTTCCAATTTCCAAAGTTTGTGAAACACAACAAGCTCTATCCTGTCATTTCCATTTGAATTGATAGTTTTGTCAATAAAAAATACTCACATGCAAGGTGGAAGAAGTTTGTGAACTAGTGTAAATGAGTGTGTATTTTGATGCGTAGCCTTAATGGTCAACCATAGATATAGAAAGCCACATCACCTGCTTAACTATTTATCTTAGATGCGTGTGTTTAATTAGTAGGACGCAACCACACAATTGCCAAGCTAATCTTCATCAATGAACCTTTTCATGCTGCAAATAAATCCGTGCCTTGCTAGTACGTAGATGTAAATAATGCGTTTCTTTAAGATGATCTTCAACAAGAAGCTTAAATTGTGTCATCTGTGGGAGGATGGTAGTTTCTATAGTTGAAAAGAGGTTCTGTATGGTTTAACAACAGTCTCCTCATGCTTAGTTTGACAGGTTAGCACTGCACCAATTTTAATAGGGTTCAAGCTGTAAGGTACTTTTTCATTCTTTGTTTCTGAGGAAAGAATTTGCTTGATATTAGTTCTATTACAATATTGTATGTAACAAGTAATGCACTTGCTATTGGAGCTAAGCATCATCTCATCAAGGCGTTCAATATCAAACAGATGCTTCCCAATACTTCTTGAGTGTCAATGTTGTCCAGGTGAAAATATGATTTCTCTTATAGCCAACCATAATTTTTTTTTTGGTTTACTTAATTTGAGGAGAAACATGTAAACTGAGCCAATAATAGATTGAGAGCCAGATAAATCCATAAGCTACATTGACCTGCAGAGGGAGTTGCAAGAGATCAGATTCTTGGTGAAGACATGTTAAAAGTTCCTATGCGTTGTGATTACTCACTTAGATATGTATATGCCATGGGTGTGAATACTTAAAGGCAGCATGCACCTGGCCTACTCATCTTGCTGCCATGTGGACAATTTTTAGATAGTTAAATGTCCATTACGAAATGGTATTTATATGCTAATCATAGTCATTTTGATGTTGAGTAAGTTGGATATTGGACTGGACTACTAATAATGGGTATTATATGTTTGTTGGAGATAACCTTGATAGAAGAGTGACAAGCAACTTGTTGCTTGGACAAGTGCTGAAACAGAATAGAAGGCTATTTGGATCTTGTTTGACTTCATACTCTCCTCAACGAAGTATCGCTGAGATTGATATACTTATGTGACTTTATTGTGACAGTCAAGTAAATTCATATTATTCCCATCTTTTGTTTCATTGGTGAATTAAGCACATAGATGTGAAATTATAAAAAACTCTGAAGGAGCAGTCCCATTGGTGTATTCCGGACCTGTTGTTTGTGAAGGGCACTTATGAGGAGAGGTGCTGTACTCTCAAATAAGGAACTAAGTGACCACTTCTTTGTTTGTTGCATATCTCACAGGTAAGGGACAGTTTCCTTAATGCTTAATGCAATTTGGGAAAGATTATACTTGCAGATTGGTAGATTCAATTAATAGTCACTAGCTATTGCTGCTCACTTTTGATCTTTACTTCACCATGTGAGAAGAGACATGAGGAATCAGGTCTAGTAGTCACTGGAGGGGTGAATACACCAGTTATTTTATTTAGTCCACAGATTCCCATTCTGTGAACTTTTGTCCCTTGGTAGATTTTTTTGCATATGGTTGATGATTTCTCTGTGTAATTACATCAGATGCATCTTGAACATTCTAAAGACTTTCACCTTATGTGTCTTCTAATGATTATAGAAAAGAAGAGTGGGAGATAACTTTGTGTGAAAGGAATCTGAATCCAGTTCATTCATTACTCAGATCAATACAACTACCAGAACATGTAAATGACGATACTCTCACCCATTAACTATGTATGTGTCCTTCCCAAGCTTGTATGTTGCTTGATATATAGCATGTTAATTAGTCTCAGCTGAAGGTCAAGTATACCCCCTTATAAAGATGTTTTCAAGATTTTGGCTCGGCACAGATTTGAGAAATTATTTCTCCATTGTCCGTGTCTGTTAAGTGTTAGAAAGTTGTACTCAGTTTTTATTATGAATTATGGAATATGGGATCTTGACGTATCCTGAATGACCTACTGATTATCACCTTATAGAATATGTAGGTTTGATTTTTAGACTTAAGTTTCAAGAGATTCTTAGCCAAGTGTGTTCAGCTCTATATGGAGGCCATACCCCTTATTTAGTTTTGCAACTGGATTTGGCTGTTGTCATCTGCTTCTATTACCCCATCCGATTATGCATCAAGTCAGGAACTAAACTATCCGTGTTCTTATCATCTTCTCCTAATATGCTCTAGAAAATAACCAAAGATGATGTGCCTTAAACTAAATACATTATCTGGTTAATTGTGAGTGTACTTATCCTAGGATCACAAGTGGATGTACATATCTAATTTGCAGTGGGCAGTCTGTTTTGGCAGAGGTAAGAAACTGATGCTGCTACCTATTTTAATGGATGCATAGGTCTCTTAACTTTTCTACGTTCCTCTCGCACTTGCTGTTTCTGTTGTACACTGCTAGGTGCGATACTTAGACACGTAGATGTGTATTTCTAACAACTAGATTAAAACATTCGAAGCTGCTTTGGAAATCTTAATAGTCTCTTTCACCTTATCTATACTTGTATAATTACTCAAAAGTTTATGGGGTTTTCATTGATAACTCAATAATTTAACTAATCATGTGGATGCTTTATATAGGGGTTCGCTACTTAGAGAAAGCTGTATTTAATTTTGACTATGGGCAGCTGAAACTGGTTTTCCATGCACTTGAGGAGCGTAAACAGGTTATTGAGAATGCCCCACATTTATGCCATGCTTTGCCATGCATGACACCATGTTTTGATTGGTTTGAGGTAATTTACTACTGGATGGGATTAAAATTATATGATTTGGTTGCTGGACCTCGAATGCTGCATTTGTCTCGATATTATTCTGCAGACGAGTCAGTTGAACTTTTCCCCACTCTCGCAAGGAATGGTCCTAATAGAAGCTTGAAAGGTACAGTGGTATACTATGATGGACAGATGAATGATTCTCGGCTTAATGTTGGACTTGCATGTACTGCTGCTTTAGCTGGAGCTGCAGTGCTTAACCATGCTGAGGTTATCTCCTTTCTTAAGGATGACGCTACTGGACGAATAATTGGTGCCCATATCCGAGACAATTTGTCAGGTGATATTGCTAATATTTTGCTACCTTTTAGGAATGCCTACATGCATCTTATTGTCTTTCTTCTCATGATATCTATATATGCTATAAGTAAAATCTATATATGCTAGTACCTATAGCTGAACTCTGCTGAACTGGACCACTGTTTGATAGAGTTAATCTACCCTCTTTCCTTATGCACAAATATATCACACTTACTTTAGCCTTAACTGCAAAATATTGGAGCGATGGAAGTAGTCCAGATTTAAAGTCCAGACAATTTTATGTGCCTAAAGAAAAAAGTTCTTGTTCACCATTTGTTTCCTAGTTATTTGAATTGCATTCCATGATGAGATGAATTCAGCAAATTGATGGAAAGAAAGGTAGGAGAGCTGTTCATCAAAGGTGCTGTACGATCAAGGTGTGAATCAAGTTCTTGCAATTATTAGGATATTGGTGGGAATTCTGGAGGGCATTAGGATAAGGGGTGAGTCGATCTAAGTTGAAAGCTTTAAAAGGCAAGGGAAAGACCCAAAAAAATGTGGATAGAAGGGGTGAGAAAAGATTTAAAAACTTTTTGACTAAATGAAGCCATGACACTTGATAGAAAGGAATGGAGGAACAAGATTCGTGTGCCTGACCCCTAATCAGGATGAGGCTTAGATGATGATGATTAGGATATGGGGTCTCCCAGTTGAGTCTTTTTGTAGTTCCCTCTTGCTATTCCATCTGCCATCAACAATGTGTGAAATATGTGATGGTTGAAACTCTAGAATGTTGATGTTTGCTTAGGATGATGCTCGGGAATGGAACTATAATAGGTTGTAATTGCAGAGATCCTTTGTGAAAACATTATTCCTTTGCAGTTTAAAGACCCAACACACAATCTCTCGATATTCATGTCGCAGCAAGTTTGGTTTAGAGTTTCTCCTTTCTTAGTCCATGATGGTTGCTGCAGTCATTAAGGATAACTTGGTTTGGAGCCTAATTGTTTTAGTTACTTGTAGGACTTTCTCATTAAAGAACTCTTTGGGTTTTCTGCAGCCACTGCCTCTATGTCTTGCTCCTCAAACCCTGACTGATGGGTGTTGGCTGGTGTGCTTCCCATCATTTATAAATTGGTGCTTTCTGCTATATTTGAAGTAATGAATTTACGAGAAACATGGAGGATAGTCTTTGTTTTGTATTATTGGAGTACTATTTCTGGCTCACTGGGCATTAATTAGGCCATGTTGTTCTTGTGGGTACATAGAGCCTTTAGAAGTCTGTAGATCATCTTTGTTTGGGTTCTTCAGAGACAGTAACTGTACTTCTATCGTGTCTCAGACACTCCTTCAGGGTAGAAGAAAATATGAAAGAGGTCTGGAAACGTAAGGAATTTGAAAAAGCAATAATATTCCTGCATGTCACTCATTCAGGTGTATGAAATGCTATTTAAATATCATTCAGAATATTTAGTTGGGGTGAATGAAATGACTGGTATCTTCTGCTATTGCACTTGCTATGTTACAAAATATAAGTAAGACTGGGAAGCCCTCCGACACTAGGCAGATGACATATATTCAACATTCACAAGCTGGTATATACATGTTATCCTGCAAGCTACAGGGAGTACCCAATGCAGCTCTAACTCTTCTCTCTGGCCTTGGTAGGACATGCTCTTGCTGATCTTCTAATTTGACATGTGAGATATGGAATGCAAATCTATTTCTTCATGACTTAATCCTCAGGGCCTTGAGATGAGAAATTGGGAAATGAGTAATGGCCTTTATGGAAAGATATCTTTTAGTTTTGTGGTTTTTACTTTTCTAAATTTACATTTTCGGTTTGGACTTCCACTTAAAAATCCAGTTCATGTCTAAAAACATGCGATCATGTTTCTAGTTTGGCCAAGCAGTAATTAGTCTATGATGATGTTGATTTTGGTCTGCTTGCTAGATAACTTGGAGCCTCTATACAGCAAACACTGTCTTTTTGGTATTTGCAGCATAATCAATGATTAATTATTGCAGTTATGTTGATTAGATTTGTATTGCTTGATTGGTAGTGTACATATTTGCATTATTCACATTGGTATTTATCAACATTAATCAGTGATAAGTTACTGTAAAACAGTAAATGGATGTTTGCTTGCTCATTGTGGTCCTCACCATCTTTTAAAGTGTATCAGGAAAATCGTTTGACACGTATGCAAAAGTTGTCGTCAATGCTGCTGGACCATTCTGTGACTCTGTTAGGAAAATGGCTGACAAAGAAGCACCGGCTATAATCTGTCCTAGCAGTGGTGTACATATAGTTCTTCCAGATTATTATTCTCCTGAAGGAATGGGCTTAATCGTTCCTAAAACTAAAGATGGTCGTGTAGTATTTATGCTCCCTTGGTTGGGAAGGACAGTTGCTGGAACTACAGACTCCAGCACTATAATAACAATGCTTCCAGAACCACATGAAGATGAGATACAATTTATACTAGATGCTATTTGTGACTATCTTAATGTTAAGGTTTGTATCCATGCTGACTATGTTCTTTTCATTTTGATGTTTTATTTCATCATAAATTGATTATTCTTTCAAGTCTTGTCAACCATTGTCTTTCAAAGTTAATTATGCCACTACTACCTCTTTTTTTCTTAGCACCTTGATTTTGCTTTATCATATAACTTGGCCATTGCAAATACATTGTTTAAGAAGAGGGATGAATACTTAATAACCTTAAAAAATGGACTCCATAAAAGCCAAATAGACTTTTTTTTACTTAGGAATACTGAAAGATCAATGTGTAAGGATTGTAAGATGATACTCGGTGAGAGTTTAACCTCACAACATATGTTAATGGTTATGAATATCTATATTAAAGATGGAAGAAAAGAAATGAATTTAATAGGTATCCAAGAACTAAGTGGTGGAACTTAAAACGAGAAAAAATAACCTTATTCACAAATAAGTTGATGGTAGAAGCAAATTGGAACTATGAAACATAAGTAAACACCATGTGGATTAATATGGCTGAGTCCATTAAGAAAGTGGAAAAAGATGTCTTAGGAGTATCTAAAGGTAAAAGGTAATTAGTAAAGGAAACATGATGGTGGAGTGAAACAATGCAAAATGTTATTAAAAAAGAAGAAGTGTGTTTTAAAGCATGGCAAAAGACTAGAAATAATGAAAACTATGAAAAGTATAAGAATGCTAAAAAGGTTGCTAAGAGAATAGTAAGTGAGGCCAAACTTAAGGCATATGATGACCTCTATAATAGACTAGGAACAAGAGAAGGTAGGAAAGATGTGTTTAGACTTGCAAAAATAAGAGAACAGAAAGGTAACGACTTAGATCATGTTAGTGCATTGAAGTGATGATCAAAGGGTACTAGTCAAAGATGACAAGATCAAATAAAGGTAGGAAACTTACTCTTAAAAATTGTTAAATGACAATGGCTCTGAGAATATAGGGATTGAAAATACTGTAAACTTAAATAACATTGGATATTATAGATATGAACGTAGGATTAGAATACCTGAAGTGAAAGAGGCCTTGAAAAAGATGAAATCAGGAAAGTCCATGGGGCATGATGGTATACCAATAGAGGTTTAGAAGCATATGTGAGATAATAAAATCAAAGAAAATGTGGAATGAATGGAGGAAAAGCTTTATTGTACCAATTTATAAGAATAAAGGAGACATACAGAGTTGCACTAATTATTGAAGGATCAAACTTATGAGCCACACTATGAAACTCTTTAAAAGAGTGATTGAGAAGAGGCTACGGCATGAGACAAGTGTATCGGAGAACCAGTTTGGTTTCATGCCTGGGAGGTCTATCATGGAAGCTGTTTTCTTATTAAGACAATTGATAGAGAAATATAGGGAGAGGAGGAAAGACCTCCACATGGTCTTTATCGACTTAAAAAAGGCTTATGATAGAGTCCCTAAATAGTTAATATGGAGGGTGTTGGGCGAGAAAGGGGTTTCGCGGGGGTATATAGACATAATTAAAGATATATATGGGGGAGCGATAACTAATGTTAAGACCACTAGTGGCTAGATCGGTGATTTTCCTATCATTGTAGGATTGCACGAAGGATTGACATTGAGCCCATATCTTTTCATGTTGGTTATGGATGAGTTAACAAAACATCTATATGAGGAGATTCCATGGTGCATGCTATTTACAGATGATATAGTCTTACTTGATGAGACAAGGGAGGGCGTAAACACAAAGCCAGAGTTATGGAGAGAAGCATTAGAATCTAAAGGATTTAAAATCAGTCAAGTTAAGATGGTGTATATGAAATGCAATTTTAGTAAGGAAAGGAGCGGGAATGGAGCACTAGTAAAGTGATAACCAAGAAGTCCCGTAAAATACCACGATCGATACTTAGGATCAATGATTCATGACAGTGGAGAGATTGAGAGGGAGGTTACTCAGAGAATCTAAGCAGGTTGGAACAAATGGAGATGTGTATCTGGAGTTTTGTGTGATCGGCTAGTGCCACTCAAACTAAAAAGAAAATTCTATAGGATGGCCATAGGGCTGGCCATGCTCTATGGTTCAGAGTGTTGGGCAGTTAACGAACATCATAGGATGAGCGTCGTGGAAATGAGGGTATTGAGATGGATGGGTGGCAAGACAAGAAATGATAGAATTAAGAATGAAAATATTAGAGGAAACTTAGGGGTAGCACCAATAGGTAACAAGATGAGGGAGATTAGACTTAGATGGTTTGGACATGTCCAAAGAAGACCGAAAACAGCATCGGTTAAGAGGAGTGAGGCAATGCAAGTAGAAGGTTCTACAAGGGCAAGGGGAAGGCACAAAAGAATGTGGATAGAAGTGGTGAGAAGAGATTTAAAAACTTTGGGACTAAATGAAGCCATGGTACTTAATAGAGAGGAATGGGGGAATAAATTCATGTGGCCTACCCCTAATTGGGATAAGGTCTTCATGATGATGATGATGATGGTGAGAAGTATGAATCAACTCTTGTTTTGTAGAAATTTAGTTGTTCAAGTAGATGTATTAATTGATATAACCCGATCCCATGTTTTCACCAAGATACTATGAATACTTTATTCTTGTGTCCAAAATCATCCATAACCTACTTTTGATTTCTTAAAGCTTTCTGTAATTGTAATTTACTTGCAGTATTCTTGTTAGGATGACTATAGACCAGTCAAAACTACCATAAGTCCTAACAGTACTAGAAATAAAGTATTATAATATTTCTCTGTGGACCCTATTATAATATGCTACAAACAAGTTAATAGTAGAAGGAAACTGAAACAATGAAAAAATGTAAACATCATGTAGACTAATATGGCCATATCCATTAAGAAAGTGGCAAAAGATGTCCTAGAAGTATTTAAAGGCAGAACGCAACCAACAAAGGAAACTCGGTGGTGGAGTGAAAAAGTGCAAAAAGCTATTAAAGAGAAATATGTTTGTTTTAAAACATGGCAAAGGAATAAAAATAACGAAAACTTTGAGCAATATAAGAATGTTTAAAAGGTTGCTAAGGGAGTAGTAAGTAAAGCTAAACTTAAGGCATATGATGATTTCTATATTAGATTAGGATTAAGAGAAGGTGAGAAAGATGTGTTTAAACTCTCAAAGAAGAGTAAGGACTTAGACGCCATTGTGTGTATTAAAAGAGATGACCAAGGGTACTAGTCAAAGATGACGAGATCAAACAAAGATGGGAAAGTTACTTACAAAAATTGCTAAATGGCAATTACCTTGAGAATATAGGGATTGAAAGTACTGTAAACCTAAATAATATTGGATATTATAGATTTAACCGTAGGATTAGAATACTTGAAGTGAAAGAGGCTTTCAAAAAGATGAATTCGGGAAAGGCTCTGGGGCTTGATGATATATCAATAGAGGTTTGGAAGTATATGAGAGATATTGGGGTAATTTGGTTGACAAAATTGTTTAACAAGATTGTAAAATCGAAGAAAATTTTGGATGAATGAAGGAAGAGCTCTATTGAACCAATTTAAAAGAATAAAAGAGATATACAAAGTTGCACTAATTATTAGGGGATCAAACTTATGAGCCTTACCAGGAAACAAACGTTAGTATCACTAGCAGAGAGACCTGTGATTTTCCTATCATTATAGGATTGCACTAAGGATTGGCATTGAGCCCATACCTTTTTACAACAGTCATGCATGAGTTAATAAAACATCCGCAAGAGGAGATTACAGGGTGATGTTATTTGCAGATGGTATAGTTTTGATTGATGAGACGAAGGAGGGCATAACTTCAAAGCTACAGTTATGGAGATCTGCATTAGAATCTAAAGGATTTTAAATTAGTTGAACTAAGACAGGGTATATAGAATGCAATTTTAGCAAGGAGAGGAGTGGGAGTGGTGCATCAACAAAGATTGATAACCAAGAAGTCCACTTAAAAGAACACGTTCGATACTTGGGATTGTTAATTCATGAGAGTGGAGAGATCGAGAGAGAGGTTACCCAGTGAATCCAAGCTGGTTGAAACAAATGGAGATGCACCTCTGGAGTTGTGTGATCGGAGGATACCACTCAAACTTAAAGGAAATTCTATAGGATGCTTGTAAGGCCTGCCATGCTCTATGGATCAAAGTATTGGGCAGTTAATGTAACACCCTAGTCCACAATAGTGTGCATATTGTCTGCTTTGGTTAAGTCTCACGGTTTTGCTCTTCCCCATAGGGAAAACGCGTACATACTAAGACGGATGTTCAGGTCTTATAACTATCCCACGTCCCTCTCTGTGGGATATTTGAGACTAACTCTCTGCTTTCCCCATCTGGGATTAGCTTACCATGGGCTGCCTCCAGTACCTGGCCACATATCCCCCATCAAGGAACATACTACGAGAGGAACTGACTTTGGTACCAATTGTAACACCCTGGGCCCTAGGAGTGTGCATGTTGTCTGCATTGGTGGAAGCCTCACGGTTTTGTTCTTCCCAGAAGGGAAAACACGTACATACTGAAGGGGATGTCCAGGTTTTTATGATTAACCCAACTTCCTCTCCCCGGGCAATGTGGGACTAGCTCTCAGGGTCCTTTCCTTATCTGAGATCAGCTTACCCAGGGTTGCCTCCAATACTTGGAGCCTAGAGGGCGGTCTTGGTGGGTGATCATGAAGGGAGGATGTCAAGTTACAGGATGGCAGGCTTCAGTTGGTCCTGAGAGTTTAGTCTCACATTGCTTGAGGAGAAGAAATCTGGGCTAGTTATAAGGCTTGGGTATTCGTCTCAGTACATACATGTTTTCCTTATTGGGAAGAGCAAAATTTTGAAGCTTAGGCCAAAGCGGACATTATATATACTGTTGGGACCCATGTCGTTACAATGGGTATTAGAGTTGGACCTCTTTGTGATGGTGGGCCTAGATCGCACGTGGTCACTTGGTGGACCCAAAGAGTGGCCGCACGATGGGATGTATGCTCCCCAAGGGGGGAAGAGGGAACCTAAAGGGTAGTCTTGGTGGGTGGACCCAGAGGGAGGATTTTGAGCTACAGGATGGTAGGCTTCAGCTAATTTTGTGAGTTTAGTCCCATATTGCCTGGGGAGAATTTTGGGCTAGTTATAAGGCTTGGGTATTCCTCCTAGCACATACATATTTTTCCTATAGGGAAGAGCAAATCCGTGAGGCTTAGGCCAAATTGGACAATGTATGTACTGTTGGGACCTAGGTCATTCTAGTTAAGGAACAGCACGTACACAGGACGAGTGTCGCTGAAATGTGGATGTTGAGATGGATGAGTGGCAAGACAAGAAAGGATAGAATTAGAAATGAAAACATTAAAAGAAATTTAGAAGTAGCACCAATAGGTAATAAGATGAGGGAGATTAGATTTGGATGGTTTGGACATATCTAACGTAGACCAAAAAGGGCACTTGTTAAAAGGAGTGAGGTGATTCAAGTTGAAGGTTATATAAGGGCAAGGAGAAGGCCCAAAGAATGTGGTTAGAAGTGGTGGGAAAAGATTTAGAAACTTTGGCACTAAATGAAGCCATAACCCTTAACAAAGGAGAATGGAGGAACAAGGTTGATGTGACCGACCCCTAATCGGGATAAGGTCTTGATGATGATGATGATAATTATAGTATTTCTCTGTGAAGCAGCAATATAAAATCTCCAATTGTATCTGCCCCACCAGCTATAAATTTCTCTAAACTTATACCTGGGGAAAAACGCTGCCTCCTGAAGTCCATTAGAAATTTGTATGCATATCATTTGACAATGACTGGATGGAGCTTCAGAAGGTGGAGAGGAATCTGACATGTTTAATTGTTCATGCCTAAGTGAAGATGATAGTGGTAAATTAATGACAGGCTTCTGTGAGAGATGCTTTGATACTGCTTAGCGAAACATCATAAATGAACTATTCTCTAATGTGCCTGTACTTCTGTTCTACAAATGGATTCTGAGATTACTGTGTGGACAAGTGAACTATACTTTATGGAAAAAGTATTTTATGATGTGGATGTACATTTTTTCTGCAAGTGCATTATGATAAGGACTTTGTGAACAAGAGAACTTATGCCAGATCCCAATCTAGTGGCAGAAATCATGAAGCTGCTAAGAGGTGTCCTAACCTGCCTCCATCACTTCTTAGGTACAAGATAAAGGTGGCACAATGCTCGGTATTAAGCATATGAAAGGGAAAATGATAATATGTTGGATTCATGCTGAATAAAGTAAACCCATTTATATCTTGAGCAATCATCAAAAGAATAATGTATAAGTGATAACCAGAACTGGAAACAACAGGCATAGGCCACAAACTTTGTTGTGTTATAGCTGAAAAGGGCAAGATAAATTATTGTGTGACGAAATAAGGTATTCCTGATCTTTATTTCATGATGACAATTGGAAGACAGTGACAACACATGATCAAATAAAGAGTTCCACATTGGAAACAACAATTGATATGCACCAAATGATGATGCCATACTAAGTAGAAGATGTGCCAAAAAAGGCCTAAACTCTCACTAGAAGATGTAAGGCGGCAGATTAGAGGATTTTGTTATGGTATATAGTTTGGTATGATAGAGAAATATAGGGAGAGGAGGAAGGACCTACAAATGGTCTTTATTGACTTAGAAAAAGCTTACGATAGGGTCTCTAGAGAGTTAATATGGGGGGGTGTTGGGCAAGAAAGGAGTTTCACGAGGGTATATAGACGTAATTAAGGATATGTATGAGGGAGTGGTAATTAATGTTAGGACCACTAGTGGAGAGACTGGTGATTTTTTTGTCACTATAAGATTGCACTAAGGATTGGCATTGAGCTTGTACCTTTTCACGTTGGTTATGGATGAGTTAACAAAACATCCACATGAGGAGATTTCATAGTACATGTTATTTACAGATGATATAGTTTCGATTGATAAGACAAGGAAGAGTGTAAACACAAAGCTAGAGTTATGGAGAGATACACCAAAATCTAAAGGATTTAAAATTAGTTGAACTAAGACAATATATGGAATGCAATTTTAGCAAGGAGAGGAGTGGGAGTGAAGCACAAGTGGATTGATAATTGAGAAGTCCCCCAAAAAGAACACTTTTTAATGCTACCTCAAAGAATCCAAGTGGGTTGGAACAAGTGGAGATTTGCCTTTGGAGTTTTCTGTGGCTGGTGGTTCCACTCAAACTGAGAGGAAAATTCTACAAGATGGTTGTAAGGCTTGCCATGCTCTATGGATCAGAGTGATGGGCACTTAAGGAATAATGTGCACATAGGATGATCGTAGCCTTAATATGGACAAGAAAGGATAGAATTAGAAATGAAAAAATAGAGGAAACTTAGGAGTAGTGCCAATAAGTAACAGAATGAGGGAGGGTAGACTTCAATAGTTTTGACATGTCCAACAGAGATTGAAAATGGCATTAGAAGAAGCGAGTTGATCTAAATCGAAGGCTTTAAAAGGGCAAGGGGAAGGCCCAAAAGAACGTGGATAGAAGTAGTGATAAAACATTTTAAAACTTTTCGACTAAATGAAGCCATGACATTTGATAGAGGGGAATGTAAGAATAATATTCACATAACCGACCCCTAATCGGAATAAAGCTTTGATGAGGATGATGGTGATATAATTTGGCATAAATTTCATTTTTGGTGAAGCTTATATGCTTGTAGATTTGAATACAAGTAAGTGAAAAGGTTAAAGAAGCAACTAACTTGTGAAGTAAATTGAGATATAAAGGGTAACTTTCTTTGAGTACTAGGTCCCATATACCGTTTATGATAACAAATGTTAGGACCACTAGCGGAGAGGTCGAGGATTTCATTATCACTATAGGATTGTACCATGGATCAACATTGAGCTGGTACCTTTTCACGTTGGTTATGGATGAGTTAAAAAAATAGTTGCACAAGGAGATTCCATGGTGCATGTTACTTGCAGATGACATAGTTTTAATTGATAAGGCAAGGGAGGGTGTCAACACCAAAGCTAGAGTTGTGGAGAGATGCTATAGAGTCTAAAGGATTTAAAAGTAGCCGAACTAAGACAGAGTATATGGAATGCAATTTTAGCAATGAGAGGAGTGGGAGTGAAGCACCGGTAAAGATTGATAACCAAGAAATCTCCAAAAAGAGCACTTTTGATACTTGGGATCAATAATTCATGAGTGTTGAGAGATTGAGAGAGATGTTACCTCAGAGAATCCAAGTGGGCTTGAACAAATGGGGATGTGCCTCTAGAGTTTTGCGTGATTGGTGGGTGCCACTCAAACTGAAAGGAAATTTCTATAATATGGCTGTAAGGCTGGCCATGCTCTGTGTCATAGTGGTGGGCAGTTAAAGAATAACTTGTACATAGAATGAGCGTAGCTGAAATGACGGTAAGAAAGGATAGAATTAGAAATGAAAATATTAGAGGAAACTTAGGAGTAGCACTAATAGGTAACAGGATGAGGGAGGGTAGACTTAGATGATTTGGACATGTCCAACAGAAGTGAATAGAAGTGGTGAGAAAAGATTTAAAAACTTTTGGATTAAATGAAGCCATGACACTTGATAGAGGGTAGTTTAAGAACAAGTTTCCTGGAGCCGAGTCCTAATCGGGATAAGGCTTTGATGATGATGATGATGATGATATAGTTTGGCATGAATTTCATCTTTGGTGATAATTATGTGCTTGTAGATCTGAAGACAAGTAAGTGGAAAGGTAAAAGAAGCAACTAAACTATGAGGTAAATTGAGATATAGAGGGTAGCTTTCTCTGAGTACTAGTCCCATATACCCTTTGCAGTACAAAATAGCATAGAAGATGAATAAACAGAGATGGAACTAATGCAGGTGATGGGACGGAAATCATGTTTTGCAACTTATTAGCTAGATGGGGAGTGGTTCCATCCTCTGAATCAGACTGGGGCCACAGACAGTCTCTAGCAATCTCTCAACCACTGAATTAGTGCAATTATGTCATTTCCTTTCTCAAATACATTATTTGCGTAGTCAAGTGTTCAAGAAAGTCTTCCATCATGTATGCTTCTCTTTATCTCTTCCTCTTGGACGCACTAGCACATGATTGGTGTTTCTTCATTATTTCATTCTTACAGCTTATGGCATAGATAAATTGCTTCTTGCTAATGATAATTCCCTCTCTCACATCTGTGCTACGAATCCAAACTTCCCAAAGGGGCAGGCCGGTGCATGAAGCTCCCGTGTATGCAGGATCCGGGAAGGGGTGAACCACAAAGGGTCGATAGTATGCAGCCTTGCCTTGCATTGCAAGAGGCTGTTTCTATGCCTTGAATCCGTGACGTCAAGGTCACACGACAACAACTGTACCTCTGCTCCAAGGCTCCCCTTTAATCCAAACTTCCTAATAAATTTAATATTTGTTAGTAGTCTTCCTCAGTATTTTAACTGTTGTACTTCAATTTTTCCTATTGCTAACAGGGTGAATGGTGGGGAGCCGGCTCTTCTTACCTCCCCTAAACTCTTTCATCTGTACTACAAATGCAAACTTCCTAATAAATTTAATATTTGTTAGTAGTCTTCCTTGGAATTTTAACTGTGTTACACTTTTACCTATTGCTAACAAGGTGAATGGTTGGGAGCCAGCTCTTCTTACCTCCCCTAAGCTTCGTAACTTATCTGACTTGGATTCCACCAGTATCAGTAATATTGGCAGTACTGTTGTGGCCCACATCATGCTATGCCATCATTGCTTGGGTCATGCTTTGTTTTGTTTACAGAAGTTGTGACTCCGATGTTTTTCCAAGTCCTTGTCACTTTCTTCATGTTGTTTATGCAGAGTTTGTTAATTGTCAAAATAGTGTAGATCGAGTAATCAATCAACTTGAAATAAAAGTACCTTTTGTTTCAATGTTGATCATTCTGATGTTTGGGGCACTTCTATTCCAACAAATGACTATTGTTATTTCATTGCCTTTGTTGATGATTATTTTCAATTTCCTCTATTTCCTTTCTTAGTTTTAGCGAAGGCATATTCAAATTTAAAGTGGCAGAAGGCAATATTATGAGAATAGTTGTCAATTCTGTTTACATGGGTGTTCCATTTTGTTCAATGGAATGGAACATACTGGTAGTCTGATCTGGACAAAGTTTCCAGTAGAAAACTTTTACTGAATTTAAAGAATCTGCAAATTGGAGTATGCATATGAATTTTCTTGGATATAATTTACATGTCATATGTGCCTTTCTCAATAAAGGGGGGGGGGGGGGGGGGGGCGTGGGGGGGATGCGCTGGCAAACACAGAAAACATTTATTTTAAAGTCAAAATCATGAAAGAAAGAAGATCCATAAATTTTATCAAAATATTGTGCAAAAGTATTGGGTCTATCGCAAAAATTTCACTAGAAAGAAAAGATTAGGATGAAAACTTTTGTAGTCAATTTTCTTCCATTTAATGCTAGAACGGAATATATTGCTAATTCTGCCTGAAATGGAGTGGAACTGACAACTGTGATTGGGGGAGACAAGTGCATCTAGGGGAAAAGGGATATGAGAAGTGGTTGACTTGCCCAAAAGACTTGTAAATGGATATTTATTATGAAGCAAGTATCGATACAAGGTCCAGCTATATATAAATGTGTATATGTAAACCTATTGGATTGTCTATGGAGAGACGTTTACTTTTCTATACTTAACATTCTAAGAATCTCTCTTGGCCATTATCTGGGCCAGAAGAATGCTGTTCTTATCCGGGAACTTACAAAAAGTATTACATATGCTTTCACAACGGGTTTTTGACCTACTATAGTTGAAGGGAAGGGTGCCCTATTGAAAGAAAACAATCTATAGGTTGAGCAAAATCACCTATACCATGGTTTCATAGATTTATCTGAGCAATGAAAAGAGTGGCTTATTCTCAAAACCAAACAGAACACACATTCCCTATGAAGAGAGATAGAGACTTGAGTACCATTTTAATGGTAATGACAGTGTGATGACTCTAGATAATCAATAATGACATTGGAACTCAGAAATTGAAGAAGTTACTTGCAAAGAAATTTGAGATCACGTTCTAGGTAAACTTTAAAATATATTTTAGGTTTGAAATTGCTATATATCAAAAGGGAATTGTGTCTCAACGCAAGTATATACTAGGCCAAACCAAACAGGCAAGTACTGCTACAGTGCTACTGTCCTGATAGTAGGGTAAACGATAAAAAGTGGTAGCTAGTTACAAGTAAGGGAATGCAACAAAAGTTTGTGGGAAAGCTCTTATGTTTATCATTTAGTCCACCATGTATTGCTTATGCAAGAGTGTTGGTGAGCTAGGGTGTGCTTGTTCCACAGGTTTCTCATTTATGGGTTGCTGTGAGGATGGTTCATTACATCAAAGAAACTCCAGGAAAAGAGTAATTATTTTCTAAGCATGCCCATCTGAAGGTGGACGTGACGACCCGGGTTTTCTCATGCATTTTTAAATGAAAAATCTAAATTCCTAAGGTGGGATCCCGATTTGAAAAAAAAACAGTGCAATGCAGCAGAAAAATCTTTTATTTGGAATTCATTTTGAAAACCCCGAGTGTCATTTGCTTTCACAACAACTAAGGTAGTTTTTGAACATCTTTAGAAATCACAAATGCTTTTCCCCAGGTCTATCCAGTCACAGCACACAGCTCAACTGTAATTAAATACAAATACATGTCCAAAGGGTTGAGAATTTACTTACATATATAAGTGTTTCCTTTTTTGATTCACTTGCTCGTAGCACTAACATAGATGTCCTCTACTCATGGATGGAATCATCCTGAAAAATGTTAAGGATAGGGTGAGTATATACTATATTCAGTAGGAGTCTATCACTACTAGTTTTATAATGCATGCGATGTTTTTAAAATCACATGCTCTTTCCAAAACATGTGCATGTCTGAATTCTCAAGTTCAATATTGTCATCAAAATCCATTGTCAAACTGAAATACTAACGACTTAAAGGATCATATAATCCAAAATCGAAAGTATCATACACATATATATCATAGCATTATGATATGCATAAAATGCTTCATGGAATTCAACTCATGCATATCTATCATGGTATGGTCGACCAACCTCATATCATGCCATATGCAATGCACATAAATCATCAAACCATAGGGTCCACTATGCCTACGACCTCCTCTCCGTGTGGTCCCTGGGTACCTGAGGACACTCGGTCATAGCCTCCACGGGGCCTGTGACACGTCGACCCAGTGCCGTGACACCAGTGGTAGCCCCCTGTACCACATGCAGTCGACGTAGGGACTTGCCTCTTTTTGGGCGTGGTACCCATCCACCTATTAGTGGTAGAGGCCGGGTGGCCAACCCAGATCCCTCGGCATAGCACCCACGGGCTTACTAGCCCAAATCACATAAGATCAAATAAGCCAAAACCTCTTTTTAAAACCTGCCCTTTTTGGGTCCCTCACAACTGCCTGGCCCTTGGCACTCCAGCGTCTTTTGGCAACCCTCAAGGACATGCAATCTTTGCAAGTACTTAAATCATGCAATGTATGCACTTGTTTGCAAAACACATGTGCATAATGTATATGCAATCCTTTACAAAACATGTCTATGTACAAAGCATTTATCACATGCATGCTGAAATAAGTCATGCTAAACAAGTCATATATTTAAAACATATGTTCTCAAAATAATAATAATTCTTTTAAAAGAATCTAATAGTGATAGAGCACCTACCTGGCTAGGTCGCGCTAACCCTGTTGTCCTCGGACGCTCTTGATCATGGTTTGGGGAATCAAGGTTAGTTTGGCCTATCTTTTATGGGTTTTAGAGTAATTGGTCTTATTACTTAGGCATTAGGGGTCCATCCCTATGCCTATGGGTGTCCTAAGGTCCTAATTGGGCCTTGGTATCCTTAGTTTTCCAACGTTCTAGTGGCCACTCGCCACCATCCTATTCTAAGGGTCATGCCCACTTTTGATTGGGCCTTGATCAGGGATTTTATAGTTTGGATGTGTCCGCGTCGTCGACATGGACACAACGCCTTTTGCGGCGCCTCAATCGGAGCTCTAGATCTCAAGTTATAAGCATTTTAGTGTCGTATGTACATAGGAGTTTTAAAGATAAAAAGACGGAATGCTAGGGTGCTGCACGTCTGCGACGTGTGCCTCAGCTTCCTTAAGTAACCAAAAGTCAGGCGCTGCTAGCGCGCTGCGCGTCTGCGGCGTGCGCGTTTGCAGACGCGCGGTACTTCTCCGCCCGTTTTTCTCTTAAGCGGGCGCGTCTACAGACGCGCCCGTTGGTTTCCTCTCAGACACGTTTGACACGTCTCGTCTGAATTGGGCGTTTTCGTCGTTGGGGGATCAGGGCATCCTTGGGATGCCCTGGTTCGTCCCTGAGGAACCAGTGCGGCCCTGGGGACGTCCCAGGGTCCTTGGTGACTCCCTAGGGGCCTATTCTCCATGGATTTTTATGCAAAAACCTAGGGAAACTGAGCCTAGGACTATGGGTGAGATGGGTTTGGGGAGTTTTTGAGCGTACCTGCTTCGTGGCTGGTTTTCTCTCTACGTTTTCCCCTCTTGGTAAATGCTCCACGATGGGTTTTCTCCAGCCTTTTGGGCTGCCATTAGAGGCACCCAAGAGCTCTATTTATAGAGCTAAGAGAGGGTTCTGGAGGGGGCTCTCACCGCCTTTGAATGGCGGTGGAGAAACCTCCAGAATGGCGGTGATTTCTCCTCTAATCACCGCCGTTCTAGAACCCTCTAGAGGTTGAAGACGACGGGGTGCCCGTATCAAAACGGGCCCCTGTGTTTTTCAGGTTAAGTCGTTTTTGTAAAATTTACAGTTTTGCCCCTGAACTTCAAAGGGCCATATCTTGCTCATTTTAACTCCATTTTGGGTGATTTGGTCTCGTTGGATTCCTTTTTCCGAGACGCATCTAATGGCACCATTTTTAGGACCAAATTCCTGGGTTCAGTCAAGGCGACTAGTGAAATGACCAAAATACCCTTATCTTCAAAATTGAACTTTTCATGGGATTTTAATATTACAAAAATTGGGATCATTACAGTGGAGGCCACACAGATTCTGATTAGCAGGACCTATCAATGATGAAAGATCTACCACTACTGTACCTTTTTAGATGGAAACTTGGTAAATTGGAGAAGCAATTGGCAAAACTAAGTGCTGAAGCCGAGTGTTGATCATTGATGAGTAGCTCAATTATTTCTCCTAAAGATTCCATTGCATGGTTTGCTAATAAGAACGGGAATGCTCTTATATTATGACAGTTAGGTAGCAGTAGCTCATAATCTAGTCCAGCATAACAGAATTAGTACATGATGCTGGATAGACATGTCATCAGGGAGAAAATTGAATGTGAAGAAGTATGCTATATTTTGTGGTCAATTACCATCAGCTTGCTGATCTTCTAATGAGAGTTGTGGAATATTGGTTAGCAACTATCAAACATAGTATTTAATCCTGTTTTGTTCTGGGCAGAATTGGCAGCATGCGTCATTCTTGCATTAAAAATGGAACAAAATTGACTACTAAGTTTCTGTTTCCCTTTTTTCTTTCTTCCCTGTTGTCGAGATATTATGTGATATTTTCTCTGGATATTTTTTACGAGGTTTATGGAATCTGCTTTCTTTCATGATTTTGGAATTAAAATAAAATGTTTCTGTGTTTGCCAGCCCCTTTATGGAGAAAGGACCGTGTGACAGATATTCACACCCATTTTGCAGATTTTTTGAATTTTTTAGAAGTTATCTACTTGAAAGTTAGTACAGATTAGGTTGCTGAAATGGCTGGAACACCGTTGTGTTCCATTCTAGTGGACAAAACAGAATACACATGAGAACAGAATTGACAACTATGCTATCAAGTCAAGCTAGGCATGACCTCAATGTATGGTAGCTGAAGTGGAGCTTTGTAATATGGATACAGTTGGAATTTGTACTTTAAGGGTATACTTCTACATTTTCTATTTCTTATAAATGTACCTAACACTCCATTCTCATTGTCCCACAAATATTTTTCTTGTTGATCATTTTCATTGATTTATGAGATTATAAATGTCATCAAGAGGAATAATGTATCTCCACCAAGGAACGCAAGTTCTGTCAGTCCATCTCACACTTGAAATGCAATTCAGATGAAAATGGAACATGCTCTTTATAATTAGTAGAGCAGTTGGCTGGTTTTGACCAAGTCTTTGCACATGCCATTTTGCTTTTTCTGAAAAGATGAAAACTTATATTAACAGAAAAGGAGAATAACAAGGGGGATAGAGGATGCTACTAATAAAAAGAAGCCATATTCCATGTTGAAATAGAAGAGTACTTTCAGAACAATTATTCTCCTGGCTGAAGTAACTGTGCCCTTGATCGACTTGATGCACTTGAGTCATTCTTTTGTCAGTTGGTTGGCTGCAAAATTCCAAACTTCCTTGGCAATCCAGAGAAATAATAATTCACCACTCACCTGCAGCAGTATTTATTGCCACCAAGCGTAATATAGTCCTCAAATTTTTTTACTCCCTGTGCTTCAGGTATCATTGTTAGATGCTTTGATTTTTTGTTAATTAATTTACCCTAGGTTTTCTAACAGTGACATTGACTGAATCATTCCAGACTAATGTGTATCATAAAATTTGATGTTATTAGTAATCTAAAAAAAGGGCACGAAACTCTGTGTTTGAAGGGTGGGGAAGGGGCAGATCATAAAGGGTCTATGGTATGCAGCCTTACCTTGCATTTTTGCAATAGACTATTTCCATGTCCTGAATCTGTGACCTCTAGGTCACACAACGATAGCTTCACCATTGCACCAAGGCACCCCATCTGTTAGACCTGACTTATTGCTTAAGATTTCAACGTATTGGAAATTGTAAAATTAATAAATTATTTACCATCATTTCCTCAGCCTACAGTAAAAAGACTAACCAAACATGGCATCTATAATTGTGTTACACTCAACTATCACAATGTAGAAGTTTTGGCTTGTTTCTTAACAAACCAAGTATCAAACAGTCAAAAGCTATTTATTATCCTAACACACTTTAAAAGTCACAAACGTCATTGTTTATTATATCCAAAAAGACATCAAATATCACAAAAGAAATCATTGGTGAACCAGTTCAGGAAAATTTGATTTTGTATCATAAGAATGAAAGAGTACTGTTTCTCTGGCACAAAGATCCTGACCGTGACCATGGTTTCAAATCTCTTAGACCAAGTTAAACTGAAAGCAAAGCTGCTGCAATACAACAACTGATCTATTCATTGTGAAAATAAGGGGTCACTTACAATCATCAATCCAGCAGAAAATATGCAAGTGTCTTTTCTTTTTCAATTTTCTAGTTGGAACTTAGCTCTCAGTACTCATTGATAAAAATCTAGATAAAGCCATTTTTAGACCTATATTTCAGCTTTATCTAGTAAAGTATTAGTTCTCATAATGGACGTCATCTATATGGATCCTACTATATACCTCTCCAAGAAAAACAAAAACCCATCTATATGATTGCTATTAAAGCAAACCCTCCAGTAAAAAATCATGCCTAGGTGATAATGAGGATGAGATGGAAACTAGACAAGTGTACCTGAGATGTGATGATCTTTGTTCTAAGACAAACTTAAACATGAGAAGAGTAAGACAAATAAGAAAATGTCTGGGAGAAGTGAAAGGTACTTTGACTCTATTCACTTTTGGTAACTCTTGCTTGTGTAGTTATGTTTAAAAGACAACATTGAGCAAAAGAAATAAAGATGGAAGGTTGATATTGTCTTTGTGAAAGTGATAATGTGAGCATTAGAAAGAGCTTCTAGCAAATGATTCCACTTTGTTCTTTCAGTCTTGTGAGTTTTATACACTTCTAAGCTGTGCCATTTGCTTTATATTTCCACTGGGAAAATTCAGGTACGCCGTACAGATGTTCTTTCTGCTTGGAGTGGTATACGGCCATTGGCCATTGATCCTTCAGCTAAGAACACTGAGAGCATTTCTAGAGATCATGTAGTATGTGAAGATTTCCCTGGTTTGGTCACAATTACGGGTGGAAAATGGACTACCTATCGAAGGTAATATTTCTTTAGAAAATTGTTTCTTTGGAACATGAATTTTGAGATGGTATTTTGCTCTGCACTGAGATTCATCAAGTGTGGAGGGGCCCTATTTCCAGTGGCCACACTCAATTTTCAGCAAACACCAGTGCATATAACTTGTACCAAAGTTGACTCCAACTGCATAAACAAATAAGAAGACAGACACGAAATATGGATGACAAGTAAATGAAAGTACTTTATCCACACATAGATTCAGTACCTGAACTAGACTGCGATATGCAACACCTGAGCTGCTATTGCAGCAAGAACTACTTGTGTAATAGGTTCTCTGCAAAGGGACATTTTTTCATTTCCATACTGTGTTTTGTGATGCCATTCCTCCTATATTACCTGTGCCAGCTATGAAATTTAATTATTTTTGCCATAACAAATGGATCAAATCTATAATCATAGATACTCCCAAGGTTTTACACAGATTAGCCAGATGTAACACATTACAGCGAACATTTTGTGGATGCTTAATAGTTGCTGGTTGGTATTGTATCATAGATCAGTTCATGTAGTTTCCTTTCTAACTGCTCCTTTCCCAGTTCTACACTTGGAAGCACGAAACTCTTTTCAACATTGAGATATCACATCCACAGACTTAAGCATTATAGCTGCAGGCTAGCACTTGGATATGAATAGAGACCTAGACATTGTAGGCACCCTTGGTATGCCTTTTATAACATTTCAAGGATAAGTCAAAGAATTGGAGTTCTGATGATTTATGTAACTTAGCACCTTATTAGACTACTCTTCTTTAATCTCAATCTCTGTTCTATTTGCTGGTTTAAATTTTTATTGAAATCACTCTCATAGTAATTCTATCTGTCTCCTCCCTTTTACTCATGGTTTTTGTTTAGTTGATTAATTATACTTCTGATCCTCAATTTCAGCATGGCAGAAGATGCAGTTGATGCAGCTGTCAAGTCAGGCAAGCTTAATCCATCCAATGGTTGTGTAACTAATCACCTACATATTATTGGTGGATATGGGTGGGATCCTGCATCATTTACAGTTCTTACTCAGCAGTATATACGTATGAAGAAAACTCACGGTGGGAAAGTTGTTCCTGGGGTGATGGACAGTGCTGCTGCCAAGCACTTGGCACATTCATATGGAACTTTGGCTGAGCTAGTTGCAAACATAGCACAGGTATGCCCCTTTATATCCTGACTTCATTACTGTTATTGCTTTAATTTCAATGTGAGATGTGTTAATCTATCTGAGTTTTTGTTTCCCTTGAGTCTGGATGCATGGTATGTATAATGATTTCTCTAATCAATAATTCTTACTAGTCACTCATCAATTCCCATTCTAAGAACATGCTATATTAGACTGGTCTTGTTTCTGTGCTATAACTTCTCTGAACAAGAAATTCTGCATGCTTAGGATGCAGCTCCCTTTTTTGAATTGTAACACTAATCAACATACATCTCATGTTGGGTTTATCTTGGTGAGCATATTTCATACAGTTGATTGTTGTTTTATGGACATGGATGAGCAGTATGCAAAGTATAGTAATTCTTGCTCGACACTGTTACCCTTGCAGCAGTGAATAGGCAGCAATGCTTCAATTATTTATTCTGTACTCCTATATCTATTTAATCTTCACATTTGACTTCTACAAATAATCTTTCTGCATGAAACAAGCATGAGACACAGACTCTCTAATTGTTTTTCAGCTTTTGTACATGCAAGTTACTTGTACAGTGAGTATGACTTTGTCTTGTTGATTGTTGTGCATACAATGCCTAAATACACTGGCAAATTACTGCCTGTAATCTTTTGGGACTAGTTCTATATCACTGTCTATGTTATTTACCAGTCATAAAGACTCATTAATTGTTCTCCATTTTGATGTTGGATATACTTGTCATTCTGTGGCAGTCATTTTGCTGTCTAAATCCAGTTGACTTGTTGAAGAAATTTTGTATTGTTTGTGGCTCAATATGACCCCAATCATAGTACTCATACCTCCTATGGTACATGGATTATACTTTTCAACCTGTCTGCGACTAATATTACTTGGGTTCTGTAACTCTCAGCACCCTACCAATTATTGTCTATGTTCCTTCAGCCTCAGGCTGTAGCTAATTAGGTCGATCTTGGAGTTATAGGCTGATCTGAGACTGGTGTTGGTCCATTAATTAAGCCTAGTGCTGATCCAACAAAGATATGTGATATGTATCTCCAATTCCTTTTACATTATTACTTTTGCATACTTGATAGTTCAATGACTTAGTGTCCACATGATTGGAGCCGGTGAGAGGTAAAGTAACAATTTAGGCCATGTGACATTTTTTTTCCGTAGTTCTCATTGTTCTTTTCGTCTTATCAGAATGAGAACCTGGGGAAGAGACTTGCGCATGGATACCCTTATTTAGAAGCTGAGGTTGCATATTGTGCCCGGCATGAGTACTGCGAGTCTGTTGTTGATTTCATTGCTAGGAGATCTCGGCTGGCTTTTCTTGACACTGATGCGGCATTCGGGGCAGTACCACGAATAATCCAAATATTGGCTGATGAGCACAAGTGGGATAAGACAAGGCAGAAACAAGAGCTGAAGAGGGCTAAAGAATTCTTGGAAACTTTTAGGTCATCTAAGAATGCGCAGTTCTATGATGGAAAACACAGGTAAGTTATGTGGCTCTTTGCCTGTTCAGTAATTCTTTCTATCTGATCCAACATTCTGTTGTGATAACTAGCCTCTCACTTTTGCAGGGTCATGAATTGAACCGTGATATGTTTTGTTGAAATAGTGAGTTCGTTAATAACACGGACGTGGTTTTCTAAACATAAACTCAATATGATGAGGCACCTCTTTTGGTGGAAGGTATATGCTTTCCGATGTATGGTTCGAAGCTTAAAGTGATCAACATCATTGAAGCATTTTGATTAACTTGACCACAGCTAGAGAATTGGGTTTTGTTCCCTCCAATTTAGCTACGAGAATTGGGTTTTGTTCCCTCCAATTTAACTACGAGAATTGAATTTTGTGTTAAACTGATGGAGTGATTCAGGAAGTCTGATTATGCACTATCAATTCGACATGGACCTACATATATATGGAGTTCCATTAGCAGGATTTATCTCCATGTTGAGAATTTAAGCAGTGATTTTGCTCTGTGCATCAAGGTGTCTATTGGATTAGGAAGTGGTCCTTTTATTTTATTTTATTTTTTCAGGAAATGATTCTTCTTGATCAGCCAAGTAATGAACTTTTTACTCTGTGCATCAAGCTGTCCATGTAGTTTTCACTACGTTCTATTGAAAGGTTTGGATCATTGAAAGAGTAAGCCCCACTTTACTTCTGCTCGCTCATAGTTATATGCTGCATGCAAATGTTATCACTTGGGAAGTATAGGGTAAGTACAGGTAGGCTGAAGAGTAACACCCTTCTGTCCGTTTCTAAAACATTCTTGCGCCTATTCCCAAACTATTCTTTCCCCTCTAGTTAGTTATTTTATACGATCCGTAACTTCGTCAGTTCGTCGGGTTGCCCGTAGCTGGGCTATTTCCGTCATGTATACTGTAGAATCTACGGTATAGAATGTACTGAAGGCCCAGAACTTCTATGTGGCATACAAATATGCACTTTATGGGTGTTTGATGTTCTCGTTAAAGTATTTTGCAAATAACTTTGTTGGGCTTGTTTGGTTGGCAGAGAATGGCTACTAAAAGGAAAAATGGGAAGCCTTCAAATTGAATTACGTCTACCCAATAATTTTGCAGGACATACAAATATTCAATGTATGGGTCTTTGGACATACTAATGTACAATTTACGAGTCTTTTCGGTAATTCTTTTACAAGCTAATTCATTTTTAAGCAATAAAACACTTTATATGGAGAATCCTTTTTCAGTGGAAATCGATTTCCATCTATTTTATGCCAACCAAAGAAGCACTTAGGAAAGTATGATAGTGGTGATTTAGGTAAGATCTTCCGCCTAGGACTTTTTAACCTTGTCTCTCTCCTTACACCTTTTCAAGACATCTCTCAAGATTGCCTTAAAAAAGTATGCACTTTTTAAGATGATTTCTTATAACCGTCTTAAAAAATATGTGATGTAGTTCTAATATTACTCACAAGTGCAGTAGTATGTTGTACAGGAGTGAGGTTGATTTTGAGAGGAATCTCATAGATTTTTATTCAATTGGAACTTGTTTAGATTACTTATCCTAGCCAAAAGAAATTTGGGTTGATTAATCTAGGAATTTAAATAATATGAAATTAAAAACATGCACGAAATCATAACTTATACTAAAGGAAGCTTTCTAAAACTAAAATTAAAAACTTCTAAGAATGAAACTACAACTATCTATAACTAACATGCATTTAAGACAAGCAACTAATTCAAAACCAGAAACAACTAAGATCTAATCTAAAGATGAAACTAATCTTAAACAATGAATAACAAATCTAAACATGAACTACACTTGATCAATGGAACTAGCACACAAACTAAAGAAACATGGATCAAAAGGTAAGTGTGCATGGATCTTGCGAAAAAATTTATGCATGGAACTTAGTAAGAAAATTTTGTATGAACTAGAAAGGTGCGCATGGCATGTAAGCATGTTTTATTGAATGTAGGACAATACATGAAAGATGCGCCACATGGTTCACACTATTCCAAAAGTTGACTTCAATCTTCTGTTATTCAATCCAACAATCGCTTCATCAATAAGTATATAAGATGGCATGCGTGTGCATCAGTGGAGCATCAAATGAAAGGTGAGAAAGAATTCTAAGCAAAGAAAAGAAAGTGAAACATAATGAAACTAGAAAAGAACAAACAACAAAACAAGGTAAGCAACTAAAGGAAATCAAAGATGATTCAAACACTAAGAGATTGATAGCCTTTGGATGCAATGATCTAGAGCACAATAGGAAGCAGAATACTATGGATAAGAACTCAGGAAAAATGCCAATGAACCAAGGAAAAAATCTTTACAAAAGAAAAGTAAAGGTGAATGAGAACTGGTGTAACTTTAAATATTACTAGTAAGCACAGAATTAATGTAGTACTTGTATGTGAGTGAGGTCGACTCCACAAGGAATGTCGCGGGCTACATTCAATTGAATCTTTATTTAGATTTATTACCCTAGCCAAAAAGAGATTGTGACCTACTTTAGGAATTTAAAGAAGATGAAATTGAAACATGCACAAAATCAAAGCTTACATGAAATGGAAACTATTTAAACTAATCATGCATTCAAGATCAAAACTATAAACATGAAATCACAACTAAAACTTAGAAACTGCTTAAAACTAAGATCTAATCTAATGATGCAATAATAAATAACCAGCCATGATCAATGACTCAAATCACTCTAAGGAAGCAACAAATAAAGTGCTTAAGGAACATGTAGTGTGCGCATGGTTCTTTGGAATCTGCTGAATAAACAAATTGATATTCATTGAATGAAAAGAGTACAAGGATGGTGTGCATGAATCTTAAACATTTAAACATCTAATCTTGACTCTAATCTTCAAGTTGAATGCTATCTCTTAGCTGTCACTACAAGAAATTGATAGCCCTTTAATTGCAAGAATCTAGAACATAACTTGAATCAAAATATAAGGGAAGAAAACAAGGATGGTGCTCACAAAATAAAGGGATAAAACAATGCAAAGAAGGAAGCAATCATGTGTGGAAACAAAAGGGAAACTTGCCTTGAATGGTGCATTGAAACCCAAGAGGAAGAGGGGTGTAGAGATCTTTCAGTGGAGGAGGCGTGATGTACTAAAGAGAGGAAGAAGGTGTGAGGCGTGGAGAAGAGAGATGGGGGTGGCATTGTGAAGAGAAAGGGAAAGGCGTGGGGAACGAGCCTTGGGGAAAGGCGTGAAGAGACCTAAGGGGTACTAGTCTTAGTGTTTTTGTGTGGGATTCCTATGGATTTTTATAGATCATGATGCAATTTCTGAAGAGACATATGGGGAAGTAAAGATGAGATGAGATTAGGCAAAGAAGATAGGATAGGAAACTTAGGAGCTGGAATTAGGAAGGAGATTTGGGGAATGGGTTGAGGAAAATTGTGTGGAAGACTAATGTGAGGAAGTAAGAGTGGGACTCTTAGAAGGTCAGATAATGGGAAGTTGGAGATTAATACCTTCCCTTGATTAGTCCACATATGCATATTGATAATCCTCCAATTTCCTCTTTATCATCCATGATTTTTGCAAATGGAAAATAGTTGTTTTTCCTTCTCAAAACATGTGAACCCTTTATGTTTTGGCTTATATGGCTTCGTGGTTTCTTGCTTGATGGCTTGGATGACTTGTTATCTCCTAGCATGGGTCATGTGGCTTAGGTGAGTTGCATGGCTTCAATTATCATGCAAAGGTGGTGGAATTGCATGGATTTTGCATGGGCCTATTCTAGTCACCTTTGATTCTTCCAATTTCTTTCTTGAACTCATTTGCTAGCCCTGGGATGAACTTAACACTTGCTTGATCTTTGGAATGATGAAATTTAGTTTGGCTCTTTGATTTGATCTTGATTCTCATCTAAAGCGATGTCGGCTATTGGACCATCCTTGCAATACCTATAAAAGATCAAATACCCTAATTAATACCTAAGAAATTATAACAATCACATATAAACTCTATATTAGCTCATGAACCTACAAAATATCAAACTATTAGATTATTAGCTTAGAAATGCACGTGTCATGAATTTTGAAAAAATCCTAACATAATATCCTATAATTTAAAATACATGAGCTACTAATTGGGTACTTTTTATACAAAATTAAATACCTATAAAAATTGAACATGAAAATTATGCAAAAAACCTCTTGAGGATATTGTGGGGATAGGCTATGGAAGATGCGTAGAGAAGCAACAAAGAAAGATGCATAAAAAGCTTTAAAAATAACATGGAGAACCTGCCTTGAGATAGGTGTGGAACTCTCTGGCGTAGCTTTAATATTACTTGCAAGTGCATGCATTAATGTAGTATTACACATGAGAGAGTTCGATCCCACGAGGAATTTCATAAATTTGTATGTTTGATGGATCTTAATTAAAGTACTTAACTTTAGCCAAACAGAGAGATTGAATTGGATTTAAATTTAAATTAGAAAAGTAAATGACAAAAGAAAGGAAATATGAATGAAACAAGAAACTACAATTCAAAGAAACTTCGTAAAATTAAATCTATGAAATGGAATTAGAAACTAACATGCATTCAATTAAAGAAAATTGATGCAAAATTAGAATGAATTAAACTAAGCAACTTAACTTAAGGAAACTTACTAAAAAAGAAACTTTCCTAATTTAACACTTTCCGAATCCTAAAACTTTGTAAAACTCAAAAAAGAAACTTTCTAACTCTAAACTAAGATGTAAACAACTAACTAAACAAACCTTATGTAGTTAGGGTCTTCCTTGTAGGATAAGTAATGGGCCATTAGGGCCTCCTCAGAAGGAGGGGTTGCATAATGCATCAAGAATAATTTCCCAAGTAACACACATATGATCCATGGGATGTGCACATGGTTCATGGGGTAGAAATTGACTGAAATTGGTGAATCAATAGCCAACTATCATGGAATCTAATTAAGGAACTTAACAAACAACCTAAAAACTAAATGGGTTCTTAAGGAATCAAGCAAATAAGATAAATAAGGTGCTGGAAATTAAACATGAAAACTGAACGAAAGATTACTTAAGAACCTCAAATCAAACCAAGCATGAAAGCAATTGAACTAACACTTTTTATGCAAGATAATACTAAAGATCTAAATTACTTTAATACTGGAAACAAGAATGAATAATAGTCCTCAAATAGCTTTATTGAATCAAAGGAAAAATACACCCAAAATGCTGCACATAATAAATATGTGTGAATCTTGAAATTATGCACTCTTCCTGAACTAAATCTTGATTGACATCAAATCACAAATGCACTCTAATGCTCTCAATCTTAGCTAATATGATATGTAAGTGAAACCCAAAAGAGAATTCAAGAGAATGAATGGATGGAATGATGGGCAAAAGATGGCTAGAACTTGCTCTCAAATTCAAGCAAAAAATGTGGAATTTAAGGATAGAAATCAATGAGTCAAGATTTTCCTTCTCTTGGCTGTTACTACCAGAGGAGAATTAACTTGGATATTTTATGAATAAGTAAGAAGGTAGAAGCAAAGAACTAAGAGAAAACAATGAGGAATTATGAGTGTGAAAATTAAGTAATAAAACAAGAACAAAATAAACTACGAAAGTAAGAATGTAAAGCAAACTGTTAGCCTAGAATTAAATTACAAAGTAAGAGAAAATAGTTAAGAATCCAAAGGAAGAACAGCTTAAAAGAAATCCAAAGTCCAAAGCTCCAAAGATCACCAAGTTAGAGTGCAAATTACGAGGTTTTGATGCAAAACTTCTAGTTGGAAAAAAAAATGGAATTTTATGGGTTTTATAAAGGACCGGGTTTTCAATTGAATGAAACTTATTCTAAGAAGGGAAAGTGGATCTAGATCTAGGGTTTCAATGAGGGAAGTTAGGTGGAGAATGAGGTGGAGGAATGATGTAATAAGATGAAGTCATAGTAGCAGCCTTGTAATTAGAAAGGGGGGGACGCATCACCTTCTTAGGAAGGTGGCTTAGAACTCCTTCCCTTCTAATAGCTTAGTATTTTGGTTGAAAAAGATAGAAAAATAGAAAGAAAAATGGTAGAAAATATTGGGAAAGATCTAGGGTTTTGAAGATTTTTGATTTGAAATAAATCTAAGGGTTTCTTAATTAGAAAACCACTTAATGTGACATCTAAGCTAGAGGAGGCAAAATATGACAAGACATGATAATAAGACTCAAACTCATCATAGATTTAGCGGGTTAGGATTGAATCTTATCATGTTTGTGTCATTTTCAAGTGGACTTGAAAATGATATTCCAAAATTTGGGTCAAACCATGTTGACCTATCGTGTTGACCCATTTGACTAGCAACCTGTTAACCTGTCGTGTTGACCCGTCTGATTCATGACCTGTTAGCCCATCGTGTTGACCTATCTGACTCGTGACTTGTTAACTTGTTTGACTTGCAACTTATTAACTCGTCTTATTATATGAGTTGTCTCATGTTGACTCGTTTAATAAATAGGTCGTGTGCAAGTCACGGGTTCTTGACACCATTATTAATCATGTCGTGTTCATGTCAACCCATATACTCTAATGGTTCAATCTTGACAAGACTTGCCAACATGATTTGGCACCTCTAAGCTAAGAAAGGGAGAGGATTCACCTTCTTAGGAAGGTGGCTCCCTCCTTAATTAAAAAATTGTGGAAACCCTAATTGGGTAGAGGGAAAGATGGAAAATGGAAAGTGATAAGTGAGATTTCTCTCTTGATTGGTCCACCTATGCATAATCATCTTACCTTTTACAAATATCTCTTATAACCTTCCAATTATCCCTTTAAAATCATATTTTTAGTATGAGATAATTACTTGAATTGATCCTCCAATCATGTGACTCTATGTGGCACGGCTCTCATGTGGCTTAATGGTAACTTTGATGGCTTGAATGGTTAAGTCCTTTGGCTTCAAAACTTGAATGGCTTGGCTTCCTTAGGTTTCTTAGTTAGAATAGGAAACCTCATGTATGGATTCAATTTTCACACAAAGGTGATGGAATGTATGGCTTTTTACATGGACCATTTTAGTCACCTTTAAGGCCTCCCATTGTCTTCTTGCTTGCCTTAATATGATTTTGAATCTTGGTCTATCTTTGAAATGTTGAATTTTAGGTTTTTGGCCTTCTTTTGACCTTCATATTCAAATCTTATCTTGCTTGATTTTAGCTGTATCATCTTCTCAACACCTATAAAAGATGAAAAACCTTAATTAAAATTTAAAAAATTATGATCATTCACATACATACTCTGGATTAGCTCTGAACTTGCAAAATATCAAAATTTTGAATTATCAGGTTAGAAATGCATGTCTTACAACTTTTCAAAAAGTCTTAGAAATAATACTATAATTTATAATACAAGAAATACTAATTGGGTACTTTTTATATAAAATTGAACACTTATCACAGCTCCTAACCAAAAATTTGCTAGTCCCAAGCAAAACATGTGAAAAATCATGAAAATAAAATGGTTGCCATTTTTGTAGGAACTCATGGTTGCATTTAGCATATGCAACAAGCTCTTAAACCCATAGGTTACCTTTAGTGGATGAGTTAGGCCTTAGGAGGATTTGCAGTGAATATACCTATAAAATTTCATAAGGCTAAGTTCTTTAGCTTATCTAAGAGAATTCTCTTCCATTAGTACTCAATTGGCTTAAACAACTTAAAGATGAATGAAAAATTCTACAAGTTATCCACATACCAAGCTATTATATTACAATTATATCTCAAAGTGCAGTGTGTGTATAGCTACATAAGTCAAGACTTCTAAACAGATATGCTTATACTCCATTGGAAAGATGTCTTGACCTCAAATCCTTATGATTATCCACTCATAAATGAAGCTCTTAGAGAAAATGGGTCCAACAAATTTCTCTCTCTATGTGACTAAATCCAATAAGAATGATGGTTCACATAATTTTTGGCATAAATGAGATAGAGAATTATGATATATTAGATGAGATTCTATTACCAAGATCGATAGGGATATTTCACCTTTATTCCTTTCCATTTATATCCTCATTGAGTATCTTCTACCTTAAGATCAATATTCTTTACATAGGATGAAACATAGGCTTAGAACAAGTTTTGGAAAGAAGGGGCATAAGTAATCAAAGTTTCAAATATGAGTGGAGGTCTTTAATGTATATTTGGACACTTTTCTTTTTGGTTGTACTTGAATAACTTCTCTATTTTCTTTTCTCTTTTTCAACTTTTCTTCCCCTTTCTTTTTTGCTTTTCCTTGTATTTCTGAGTAGGAACACTTTTCTTTTTGGTTGATATTTTTCACTTCTTAGACTTTTTGTCATTTTTCTACCATATGTGCTCATTTTTGAAAGGTAGATAATGGATATTCTTAACTGGGTTTCTTTGGGTTAGGTAAATGGGGTTTTAAATAAAAGTCTTACTAAGAGGCTCAAGGGTTTAACTAGTGGTATATATTACTAGGTAGGCATTATATCTATGGGCTTAAACAAGGATGACCTATATTGTGTCATAGGTTTCTGAAGAGCCTATTATATTTAATAAATATTTAGGAAACTAAGTTAGTACACCTTTTTAGTCCTTGGCTTTTTGATCAAATCAAAGAACATTGCTATCTTTTAACATTGATGATTGCTAAAGAAAAATTGGGATTACCTATAACTCTCAAAAAGATCAGTCTATAATACTCGCGTATAAAGTCTTCATTGATTTCCTCAGAGTCTCTAAGTCATACCCATCTATTAGTCTAGAATATGCACTATGTATAAGGGTATTTTGCGATTTAACTTTCATAAAATACTTTAAAACATGAATAAAATGTAGAATTATCCATATGCATTTCTATTAAGAAGTTAAAGTGGGAGAAACACTAAACTTCTAAAAATCCAATTCTCATCATACTAAAGGAACTTTACCTTAAAAAATTAAAAAAAAACTCAAAAAAATTTAAAATTATTTTTATTTATTTATTATTTTTTGAAGCATAAGAAAAACTCAAAAATCTTATATATGTTTTCAACCCCTAAATTGAACTATACATGTTTCCAAATGTTTTGAAATATAGGACACCTATATGATAAATTAGTAATATATAACAATGAGACTTTAAAAGCCTTGAGTTGCCTCCCAGTGAGCGCTAAGTTTAACGTCTTTAGTTGAACCTACTATACAATAATGAATGCAATTTTAATGATGAATGCTGACTTTGTGATTGATGCATGTGTCATGGAACATGTTAAGGTGGGTCTTGGTCGATAGGTTCCTCTAACAATATCTCCCCCATTTCAAGGCTGACCAACTTTAGATAAGGTTTCAACCTTTAGCCATTGACTTTGGAAATCTCACCATCCTTTGCTATCATGATGGCCCCATGAGGGTACACAATATGTCTAGTCCATCGAGATCTAAGTTTTCTTGGAAGTAGACTCAATTTAGAATTATACAAAAGGACTTTTTCTCCTGGGGTGAAAGACTTTCTTAACATATGTTTGTCATGATTGTTCTTCATTCGGTCTTTGTATATCTTTGCATGTTTTACTCAGGACTAGTAAAATGCTAGTTACAGAGTGTCATGAATGTCCAAAATTATATAAAAAGTACCAAATTAGTTGCTCATGTATTATAACTTATAGCGTTAAATAGGGTTTTTTACCAAAAATTATAACATATGCATTTTGACTTAATAAACCAAATATTTAATAATTTGTAGCTTTAGTCACTAATCCAAGGTAAGTATGTGAATACTTTTATTTTTTTAGGATTTAACTAGAATTTTCATCTTTTGTAAGAGTTGAGATGATGATCCAATGAATGAGATTGATTGAGATAAAAAATTAAAGATCAAGATGAAAAGATCAAGTCAAAGCCTAAATATTATTAATTCAAAGTGAGATCAAGGATCAAGATCACTCTAAAGCAAGCAAAGGATGGAATTGGATAAGTCAAAGGTGATTAAAGTGGGCCCATGCATAAGCTGTGCAACATCCACCACCTTTTGTAACATCCGTCATTTTTAAATTCTAGAAATATTTAATTTTGTGGAATTATGGGAAATTCAAAAAAGTTAAGAAATTGAGAAAATGGAAATTAGGAAATTAAGGATTTGGAGAATTTGGGGATGAAATTCTGAGTTAAAACCTCAATAATTAGAATGTACTCAAAAAATAGAATCCAACGACACTAAATATGCCCAAATCGGAGTTCAGATGAATTTTTGCGTAATTAATTTTAAAAAAAGGGGCAAAATGGTCATTTGACATGTAGGACCCACATTGAAAGACACGATTTTTGAGAATAGAGACAGTCAAAGGTGGGTGGAGACATAATGATTAAAGGAGTAATCATTTTGTCTCATAATCATCGTCATTAGAAAAAGACCAAAATATCCTTGGGGTTACTATTCATCACTTCCATCGGTTAACTCCTCATTTCTCCACAATCAGCTAATCAGATCGTGCTAAGATCTTTACTCGGGCTCGAGTTTATCACCTTCTATGGGGTGGTAGTGTCGGATCATCCGTGGAATCGCTCGATCTCACCATTTTCCACATCGTCATCGGAATCATAAAACCACATGATCAGATTTTTTGCCGATCTAAGAGGTAGGAGCCTGATCCTTGGAGTTTTTTCATTTTAGTTCTTGTATTTCATATCCATTATCATTGTAGAATAGCTAGATCTAGAAGAAAATAAGAATTTTGGAGTAGATCTAGGAAAAACTAAAGAACAGTACTGGAACTACACTTTAGAGGGCTCAGATGGAAAATCTAAGCCATTCATTGGATATAGAAGACCTCAAAACCTTAGGAACGGAGAAAATAGAGAGAAATAGAACCTGTAGAGCCCAAGATCAGGCAAAAACAGAATGAATAGCCCTGATTCATCATCCCGATGGACCAAACGATGCTCGGACCCCTTTGATTTATTAAATTAATTTATGGGGTATTTTTAATAAAAATGTGATTTTAGGAGCTATAGAAGTCAGATTTTTGATCTGAAAGATTTGTTGGAATAAGCTCGATGAGACAGACATGATTGTAACCTCAAAAACATAATTTGACTAAGTATAATTAGATCAAACTTAGGAAATTTGATTCGATAACTTAGATATGGCTGATCAATGGATGATCAGGCCTTAGAACTTGAACATATTAATGATCCAAGACATGAATGGATAGAAATTATGATTTGATCATAGGTAGATATTCTAGAAAAGTGATCTTGACTGTCAATCTAATCAGGTGCCTTAGGATGGGCTGATTAGAGAGCAATCTGATCTTCAGATCGATGGGTAATCATAGAGATATATGTGAATCACTAAACGAACATAGAAATTAAATGGATCATAATGAAAATGAGTAGGGTTGAAATCAAAGATGACATATGACAGTCTAGATGTTAGAAAGACAAACATCTAGCTTAGGATTGCCCTAATGGAGGGTTAATTAGATGATCTGGGCCGTTAATCTAGAATTAACTACTAGATCAGGGAAGTTATCACTTGGACTTGTTTATTTGAGATGTGAGAACACCAAGTGATCGATGACTTATGGTGTGACAGGTACGTCAAGGCGTACGACGTGATATAGCTTATTCGCCTGATTGGAGTACTGAGTTTATCGATGTAGGTGATTACATTCGTGATTTTTTCATGATTTTTAAAATCATGACATAGTATTTGAAACTTTGAGGTGTAGGTTTTATGCCCTACCATGTTGCATGAGATCATTATCAGCATGTATTGTTGATAAGCTTGCTACTTCCTTTGTGCATGATTTATGCACTATTTTTAGTATATTTCAGTTGTATCGACTTGATCATTAAGGATGTTATACACTAATTTTAGTGCATGATGTTGATATATTGAATTACTCACTCGATTTGGTTTTGTTGAGAATGATTACGCATTATCATGTTTTTAGGAAAATTCCTTTATTTTGCATGATTTAGTCATATATTTGAACATATGGATGATGGTACACTACCATGTCTTTGATCGGATCTTATTGAGATTTCTACACATAGGAGTTTCTATACCTTGTTGATTGGGACATTTGATCTTGTAACGGGATGCATCCCCCCATGAGTGCCTGAGTGCCCTGTATGGGTGAAAGGGTGAAAATAGGATTGGAATTGTCTTTCCATGAATGCCTGAGTGCCCTGTGTGGGTGAAAGGGTGAAACCAGGATTGGAACACGTCTTTTCATGAGTGCCTGAGTACCCCGTTGTCGGTGAAAGCAAAAAGTACTAAAAGTTGGCCCCCTGTTGCTATGAGTGTACTCGAGACACTCATAGGGCTTGGCCATACACGATGTTTTGTTGTTTTTGGGATACATTCATGTTGTTCTATGGATACAGATTTTCATTGTTTTGGCATATGTGTATTTACGTATTTTCTCATGTTTTGTATGTCATGATGCCCATGATTGATATCGCTTTGTTTATATCATGTATTTCGTGTATTGTTCGTCATGGATATATGATGTTTCGTGCATATATATTCATCTTACGGGATTTACCATGATCTTGATACCTTGCGCCATGTGATTTTTTATTGTTTTTGTAAATTGAATGTAAATCACCTACATAGGCATAGCTTACTAAGGTATTGTTTTGTTTTGCAATGCCTCAGATTTTGGAGCGCTATAGCCTTAAGGGTATTGTACATTAAAGACTGATTTAGTGTACGTCTCTTGGACTTGTGTTTAGATTTGTTGGGCTATACAGGGATGTTGACATTTTGGATAGATTGGACCCACACTACTCGTATAGTGTACCTTTACTTGCCGATGGGTGTATGACGTGGTGATCATGGATGGACCCTGGGGTGAATATATATATATTATTCTTATTATTGTATTTTCACGACTATGTATGATTTGTCATGGTTTTACTTTGAGCATGCTCAGTGTATCAACAATTTGCTTTTGTTTGTTATCGTGGTTTTGGATATGGGTTGACCCTCGGGGATTTCTTTTGAATGCTACATTATTTATGTTAATTGAAAGTTTTACTTTTAGGGATCTTGTCTATTTTTCTTAAAAATATATTATTATTATTATTATTATTACAATTTTGAAAAAAGGTTTGTAAAAACTTGGGGTGTCATGCCTTTGCATGGGATTCACTTGTCACCTAAGCCATGATAAAGGTGATAAGTTAAGGATCTTACCATCAAAGCCAAAGGGGTTGAGCCACTAAGCCAAGACAAATGAGCCCCTAAAGCCAACCATGAAGCCAAGCCAAGTGAGCTCACAAAGCAAGCCATCAAGCCACATGAACTAAGCTACATGGAGAGCCGTGATTGGAGGAAAATTTAAAGCAAATATCCTCAAAAAATTAAGGGTTATTTTGAAGATTTTTGAGGGAAAATCCAATTGGTTAAGATAGAATGTGGACCAATAGGAGGAATTCACTTTATTTTTCTTCTTTTTTCATGATTTTCTCACTTTTTTCTCTCTATCCACCTCACCATATAATAGCACTAATAGTTTTGCACCTTCCTACCTAAGGTTCCCACCTTTCTAAAACTCTCCCACATTCTTAAACTACCACTTCAACCAGCCCATCAATCCTATATCTAACCAATCCCCTCATTCCACCTCATTCCCTTTCTTTTCCCTTATCTTTCAATCTCTTCCCACATCTATGTTTCTATCCTAACCATTGAGATCTTTACGTATTCTTCCTACCTTGCTTATCTTATTTTCTTGGCTGTCCTAGATCTAATCCCAACCTTACATTCTACCTCTAATCATCTCCACCTAAGGATTACATCCTAGCAAAATTAGAAGGCAACCAAACATATAAAAAGGGACCCAGGGCTACGACGTATGATGATTCTTTAAGGAGAGAAGGAAGCACCCTAAAAAGGTGGCGCTTCCCTCTTTCCGTAAAGATCTTCTATGATTTTCTCTTTGGAGCCCTCTTCTTCAAAAAGTCCTCTACAGTTTCTACACTGGCTGCTCTCTTCCCTTAAGTGTTCCATGCAATCTCCTTCTTGGGTTCTTTGATCTTCAATCCAATTGTTTGCTCATTCATTTTCTATCTTTGTTTTGCTTAAGCCTTTGATTTTGTTGATCTTTTGGCTTGTTCTCGTTAGTGTTTTTCAAGATTCACCTTTGCTTTCTATTGGATCTCCCTTGAATATAATGCTTTTTGGCCTAAGAGGTATTAGAGGATTATATTGAAGGGTTATTTTGAGCTTTATATGATGTAAGCATGGTGTGCACACTCAATGATTGTTGCACACCATCCTTGTAATCTTCTCGTTGAATGAATTATATTTGGATGAATCTTGATTCAATCTTTGTTAGCGAATGTTCTTTTGAGTTTTTTTATTTTTTATTTAGATGTTTATTTGTTTAAATGCATATAGTTTCATAGTTTATCATTCAAGCAATTCTATTAGTTTAAATACATCTCAACTATGCCTCCAAATCAACCAAGAACACTGTGGTTCCATGAGCACAACCCATGGGCTAGGTGCTTGGTTTTGAGGAGTTTTGGTTGAAGTTTGTTGAGAGCTTGGTGAAGGATTTGTAATTGGTAAGTTAGATTTTGAAGGGTTTGTCAATATTTTAGTAATTCTTTCAATCTTACGATGTGCTTATTTCATTTAATTGATTGAATCTTGGGAATACTTAGGTGTTTTAATCTTTACCATCTTAGTAACCATGAGCATCACCTAGGTGTCATGCACATGATGTTGAATGTTTTAATTTAATTTGTCATCCCATGTTAATATCTGTCCATGCACTCCCATTACTATATTTTCATGTTTTACATCATAGTGTGGAATAAGGTTTTCATTTATAAAGCAAAAGCATAACACTTGTTCCATGCACATGGATCTTGAATCATGTGCATGGTTCTAAGTTTCTTTTTACTTAAATATAGTAGTTGTTTAGCTTGCATATTAGATTATTACATGTTCATTTAGATAAGTGTTATTGGGTGCATTGGAAGCTTTTACTCATTAGTTTCCAATTGTTGCATCTTGCATTATCTTTTCATCATGAACTATGCTTGCCATTCTTGATGATTTTGTGCATAGTGAATGGTTGATTTCCTTGCTTATTTTTACATGTTTCCTTATATTAGTTCCACTGTTAGAAAGTTTTAAATTTAGGAAAGTTTTATTTTTAGAAAGTATGCTTTTAGGAAAGTTTCTAAGTCTACCTTGTTTTAAACATCTTTACATATTTCCATGTCCCACATTTATGTTAAATTTCCATTCTTCGTTTAGGTTAAAAATCTCATTATCCTGGCTAGATTAAGTAGTCTAAGTAATGACCCACTAATCATACAAATCTGTTCAATTCCTTGTGGGTAGACCTCCATCGCATGAATTTACTATAACTGATTCACACTTGTGAGTTAACTTAAAAAGAACAGCAATACACTTTCCCAACATAGCCCCAATCCCAGAGTCTAAAGGGTCAGATGTTATTTTGAATGGTGCATTTCAATCTGGTGGTCAAATAATAGGTGCAGAAGTTAACTGTCTTTAGTGCTTAAATGCATGCATACAATTTTCATTAAATTCAAAAGTTGCTTCCTTCATAAGTAAATTACATATGGGCTTAGCAATTTTATTAAAGTACTTGATGAATCTTCTATAAAACTAGCAAGGCCTAAAAATAAGCAGATTTCCTTCATTGTCCTTTGAGGAGGAAGGTTGGAGATTAAATCTACTTTGGCTTTGTCTACTTTCATGCCATTATGCAATATAATGTGACCTAGAACAATGTCATTTTGTGCCATAAAATAAAATTAGATTTTTTCCAATTTAGCGCTACATTCTAAGGACAAGTTTTAAATGGTTTAGGCATTCATCAAATGAAGATCCAAATACTAAGAAATCATCCATAAACACTTCTAAAAATCTCTCCACCATATATGAGAATATGCAACATACACCTTTGAAAAGCAGTTGGAGCATTACAAAGTCCAAAAACCATATGACAGTAGGTGAAGGTCCCAAAAGGGTAGATGAAGATAGTCTTCTCTTGGTCCTTAGGTGCTATGGAGATTTGGTTATAGCTAGAGTAAACATCAAGAAAATAGTAATAACTATGACTAGCTAACCTTGCTAGCATTTGGTCTATAAAGGGAAGAGGATGGTCTTTCCACATGACTGAGTTCAATTTACGGTAATCTATACAAACTCTCCACCTGGTGGCCATGCAAGTGGAATTAGCTCATTATCATTATTTTGGATTACTATGACTCATAGAATTTTTGGGGACAACCTAAACTGCGCAGACCCAAGTGCTGTCAGATATGAGGTATCTGACTCCAACATTTAAGAGTTTAAGTACTTTGTCTCTCACTACATCTTTCATGTTAGGATTCAATCTCCTTTGTGTTGCCCTAGATGGTTTAATATTTTCTTCTCGGTGCATTTTATACATACAAATAGCAAGGCTAATCCCTTTGATGTCTACTATGATCCACCTTGAAGTTGTCTTGTGTTCTCTGAGAACTTAAAGAAGCTTACCTTCTTGTTCCCAATCTAGGTCTAAGGCTATAATTACAGGTAAGGTTTCATCTAGTCCTAAGTAAGAATATTTTAAATTATTAGATATTGACTTAAGGACCAGTGAGTTTTCTATTTACGGTGTTAGAATAGACTTTGATGGAGGAAGAGCTTCCACATGAGGGCCTAATTTAAAGGTATCCATTATAGGTGTAGCTTTTAAGAGATTATTTACCTCTTCAATGGATTTTTCTATATCAAAATCATAGTTAAAATGTGCTACACATACCTCAAGTGGGTTTAGGAAAGACGATGGTGGATTAGCATCTTGGAGTAGACCTTCAATTAAATTTACCATAAAGGAATCATCTAGGTCTAGACGTTGATGATCGCCATTAAAAACATTGAGTTTGACTTTCATATTACTAAAAGAGAATTTCATCACACCATTTTTAGAATTGATGATGGCATTGAATGTTGCCAAAAATGGAGGTCCAAGAATGACCATGATCTGACTACTAGGGTCTGACACAGGTTGGGTATCTAAGGCAATGAAATTAACAGGAAAGTAAAACTAGTTCACTTGCATTAGAACATCCTTAACCATACCATGTGGAATCTTTACTAGTTTGTCTGCTAACTGTAAAGTGGTATGGTTGGCTTAAGGTCACTGAGCCCTGGTTGCTCTAGAGAATGGAAATAGGTTAACAGTAGCCCCTAAATCTAGGAATGCCCTATCAATGACATGGTTTCCTATACTATAAGAGATGGTAGGACAACTTGGGTAAACATAGCTAGAGTCTGAAGCTAGATTAAAGAGCTCACCTGCTCAATGAGGAAGGCTTTCTCTTGTACATTAAGCTTTTGCTTTTATGTGCAGAGCTATTTAAGATACATGTCATAAGTAGGAATGTCCTTAATAGCATTGAGCAATGGGATATTAATTTGCACATGCTTGGATAATTCCATTATCTCATTGAAATTTGTTCCTTTCTTAGCCTTGTTGAGTAATTGAGGAATAGTGCTCTAAGCACACAGGGTGCCTCTACTATAGGCTTAGACGGAGTAGGAGATTTCTATCTGTTCCCTTTCTCCTATGTTTTAGCTAGTTCATTCTCCTCTATAGTTTCCTTAGTATGCCCTACTTTGTTATCAACCTGACAGCCACTCCTAAGGGCAGTTATGGACTTTACTTGGTCATGGGGTCTTTGTGAATTTGAAGATGACCCTTTTTCAACTTGGTCCTTAGTGTGTGGGATTGGCTGACTAGGAAATTATCCTTTTCCTCTTTCATTGAGGGTAGTGGCCATTTGGCTTATTTGCATTTCTATCTTGGCAATAACTTGAGAATTGTTATTTATATTTTGGTGACTCTCATTCTTTGATTGGTATAAGGATTTGGCCAAATCATCAATTTTTTTAAGAGTAACTACGTGACATCAAATATTTTCTTTGGAACTTGAAAACTAGATGGCTGCTGAGAAGCTGAAATTCTAGGAAAGTTCTGAGTAGGGGGTTCATAGATGTACCTCCATGGTAATTGTTCTTCAACCATGACAAATTGGGATGCCTAGCCTATCTTGGATTATAGGTCTTACAATATGAATTATCACTAGGATTGCAATATGCATTTATTGCATTCACCTGCTGTAAAAGATTTTCAATATAAATACTATTGGATGGACAAGTTTAGGTTAAATGTGTTGGGCTAGAACAAATAGAACAAACCTCTTATAGAGGTTTCGTGGATGCCTGGACAGCCATGAAGGTTTGGAACATATTTTCAAGCTTGCCTACCCTTCCACCCAAGAAGTCAAACTTATCCATTATATTAATCACAAAGTCGACCTTATGGGATCTATCTGATGTCACTCTTATTTAATACAAGCCTTCTTTCTTTTGAGGTTGGGTATTTCTTTCTCTCATATTGGAATAATACCATTGTTGGGAATTGTCTTCTAAATTTTGAAAAAAATCCCTGTTTCATTTTTTAGCATGAGGGCCCCTCCATTAGCTGCATCTACCACTCATCTATTTTGAGATGTTAATGCCTCATAGAAGTATTGAACTTGATGTCATTTCTCAAAACCATGGTAGGGACACTTTCACAACAACTCATTCCACCTTTCCTAGCATTTATAATATTGCTTATCATCTTTTTGCTGAAAATTAATGATCTCCCAATGAGGGTCATTAGTCTTATGGACAAGGAAGAATTTGTTCAGGAACTTTTTAGACAATTGACCTCATGTGGCAATGGAACTAACCTATAAAGAATTCATCCATGATTTGGTCTTATCTTTTAATGAGAAAGGAAACAACAAGACTAACAGAATCATCTAAGATATTTTAGAATTTGAATGTAGTACAAATATCAAGGAACTCCTTGATACGTAGGTATGGATCCTCTCTCTTGACCATAGAATGTGAGGACTAACTAAATGATTCTAGGTTTAAGTTCAAAGTAGTTTGCATTGGTGGGTGGTAAGGTGATGCATGATGCAGTATTTAATTGGAGCAACGCATAGAAATCTCTAATAACTTTGCACTCAACTTCTGATGGTGGTTCAGCCATGGGGTTAGGATTTTGATTTCTTACCATTTGCTATGGGTATGTTCAATCTCAGGATCTAATGGTACTAGCTTAGTGTTCTAAGATGACAAACTTGCATACACTAAACCAATCTAAATGGTGCAAACTAAATCTAATTGTAATTCCTAATTCTATATGATGCATAATCAAACAATCCTAAATCCTAATGAGATAGTTTAGTGATCTTTGCTAATCTATGAGGTTGTAGCTTTTAACCTAAAGATAGCTCCTTCTTCAATCTAGACTTGACTATTACTTATGAATTAGATCTTGTCCAAGGTGGTTAATACAATTCTCATGATGGAAGGCATTTAGACCTTAATAACCATTAATAAAAGGCATGGAAAAATCACTTGAATTTTGGATACCCACTATAACTACAAAGTTTAAGAGCCACTAGAGTGATAATTGATATCCTATTTCAAAAAGGATCCTATGAATTTTAGTTGAAAAAGAGAGAAAAATAGAAAGGAAAATGGTAGGGAATATTGAGAAAGATTTAGGGTTTTGAAGAGCTTTCATTTGAAATAGATTTATGGGTTTCCTAATTAGGAAACCACCTAATGTGACAATTAAGCAAGGGGGAGGCATCGTCATCTGAGGAAGGTGGCTCCCTCCTTAATAAAAAATCATGGAAATCCTAATTGGGTAAAGGAAAAGATGAAACATGGAAAGTGTAAAGGGGGATTTCTCTCTTGATTGGTCCACCTATGCATGATCATCTTATCTTTTACAAATATCTCTCAAAACATTCCAATTATCCCTTGAAAATCACATTTTAGTATGAGATTGCTTGAATTAATCCTCCAATCATGCGACTCCATGTGGCATGTCTTCCATGTGGCTTGATGGACACTGATGGCTTGAATGGTTAAGTCCTTTGGCTTTAGATCTTGAATGGCTTGGCTTCCTTAGGTTTCCTAATTAGACTATAAAATCTCAGGCATGTTTCTAATTCTCATGCAAAGGTGATGGAAATGTATGGCTTTTTGCATGGACCATTTTAGTTAACTTTGATACTTCCCATTGCCTTCTTGCTTGCCTTAAGATGGTTTTAAACCTTAATCTTGTAACGACCCCAAATTTTGTAAATACTATTATGGGAGTTATTATGTGAAATTAGAATTTTGGAATATAATTGGACATTTTGACCCATAGAAAATAAATTTTTATATAGAAATGGAATTTGGAGTGGAAACATGAATATTTGGAATGTACTAAAAAATCGAGTCCAATGACATAAAGAACACTAAAATCGGAGTTCGGATGAAATTCACCCCAAAATTTTATTATTCCATGATCAGGTTTTGAGTTTTCAAGAAATATATCTTTTTCCCTCTCCCCGACCAGTCACTGGCGACTTCGTCGTGCCTGACCCACCTAGCTTGCTGGCAATGCAAAACCAGTCTTCCCTTCTCCTCGACCATTCCATCCCTTCGACAGCCACAAGGAAATAAAAAAAAGCCTCTTCTCTGGCATCTTTTTGGCCACCCACAATTTGATTTAGTGTAGATCTCTTGCCGGCAAGCATCCTGCTTAGATCTATTACTGGCAAGGTTCCCTTCACCCCAAATCTTCCACCAGTGCGATGCCTCTCTAGGCGTGTACCCCTGCGAGAAACCCTTTTCACCCTCCCGGTTCCTCTCTAGTCTAGCTACAAGCAACAATCGATGCCAAGGGCGGATGGCCACTATTAGAACCCTCCTTTGACTAGTGAAAGAAAACGCAGAAGAAGCCCGGTGTCTTCTTCTCCAAAGCATTTGATTTGGGCATGAGCAATCAATCTGGATGGAACCCTCTTTCCCTCTTGTGTTTTTCTCTCTCCCATCTCCCTTGCTCTATCGGTGATGCCCAATAGGCCTCACACCAGTAAACCCACTTCCCCTTTTCTCCATCTTTGTTCCCACCTTCCATTTTTGTCATCGGCGACAGAACCCCGGCGGTGGTGAACAGTCCTAGGGAACAATGCGTGCAGAGGTGAAAATGACTCAAATAAGTGATCTGAGCCATTCATCACGTTCCTCTTGACGTCACGGACAAAACCCTCAAGAGATTTTATGATCGGAGCTGATCTGAAGGAGATCCTGACACACCAATACTGTACGCCAAGATTAGGCAGATCCATGGCCATCCAACAGTGATATGATGTTCTTAATGATCATTGGACAGGACCCAGTTTAACCCTTGACCTTCAAACTCGGATTTTGAGCAATCTAGGAGGAGTTTTAAAAATTTGAGAGTACCCTCACAATCTTTGGAATGCGAGGAACAAAACCCATCTTTCCAATTCTTGATCTGGGAAGATCCAATCATTGAATTTACCCGACCATTGATCCAGGGTTAGATCATTGAATTTGTGATGATCTGACTTTGTTTTTCCAATCCACATAGTCTATCATGACACTTAGGAAGTGTAGATCAAGAGTTTTATGAGAGATTTAGGATCATAAGCTCGATCTGAGAAGATTTCACTGATCTTAATCAATGGTCTAGATCGATCTATAATCCAGGTATGAAAATTGATCAAGTTCTATGATTGTGATCAATGTAGCTATTTCAATTAGATAGTTCAGTTAGAAGTAACTAATTGATTTTTTGATTTGGAGGGTCTAGGTAAAAATGAGGATTTTACCAGCGTGAATAGATGGCAGTCAATGCTAGTGGAATTGAAGAACATGTCACACGAGGTAGGTGAAAATTTAAGACAGCATGTCTAAATAATAAGATACATGTTCTAAACATGATCTTATTTATGATTATAGATATTATGAAACTAAAATGGTATGATTGATATTCGACATGCTTTAAATTGAAATGATGAAATAATGTTAATTAGAAGAATTGCATGTTATAATTGATGCTTATGACTTGTACATCATGCATGTGAATTGTGAAATTATGTTAATGCTACATGGGTACCATGTCAGTATTGATGATGTATGAGTCTAGGTTTATAGGATACATTGGTGGGTTATCACCAAATAAGTGAGGATGTTATTCTTGTTATGAAATATGTGAATAGGCAATTTGCTTGCTATTATGATTATTTTACATCCGGGCATGGAGGCCTAAGAGTTTTGTTTTATATAGGCATATGCCTGGGGGTGCTATGCTAGGGAAGTTATGAGGGTTTGGCCACCCGCTTCCCAAAACTTGATTATATGATGATACCTTGCCCTATGAGAGGCTAAAAGTTAGGTGGGGTAATTATGGGAAGGCCCCATTGTGAAAGTTCTATCTCCCCATAGGGGCAGGGACACAATATTTTCCACCATGGTATAGTGGTGAACAGGGTAGTTATCAAAGTGCACTAGTACAGATCAGACTGCATCATGGTATTCCTTATATTTGATGTACTATGGTGCTTATATGATGGAAATATGAGATGCCTTATATGATATGGCATGATGGTATGCCTTATATTGTTTTCACAACAATGGCTAGAGGATTGTGGACACCGTATAGTGAGGGGCATGAGGATTATATTGATATACCAGCAAAGGCTGGATGATTATGAACCCCACATGATGAGGGGTATGATTTTGAAACCCAGTATAGTCTGGGAATGTAAATTAGATGATATTGATTATATTTATAATTTTCTATGTCTTTTAACACTTTTCATATGTGTACATATGCTATATGTATATGATTGAGGGTGTATTTTCACATAAGTTTCATATGGGTATATGAATGTGTAGAACTGTTATGTAGAGTATGGTTCATGGAACTGGATTAGTTTATTTAGATATCAAATAATAATTAAATATGTTTGATAAATTAATGGATTACTTATAATTATGAAACATGTAGATATTGATAATTATGAAACATGTTAATAATTGATTTATTAATGGATTGTTAATGATTATGAAACATGTAGATATTTGGTTTATAAATGAATTATTGAAATGTGAAACATACAGTAAATCCAATTCAATATAATTTTTATGAAAATGAATATTCTAATTATTATGGAATAATTAATGTATCTTAAGATTTAGTATGCTTCTTAAACTTCCCTACCTAGCATAGCTTGTTGAGATATTGTAAATATTTTATGTTTACAATATCTTAAATACAGATAGACAGGAGAAGATGCACACAAGAAGAGGAATCCAACAACCATACTTCTGCACTCAAGTATACATTTTATTAAAACTTTTGTACTGTGTAGTTAGTCATTTGAATTTGGATATTGTACATTTAATATAATGTTATAGGTGCTGTACAAGTGAACCACTAGATGGGTCCTATTTTAAGAAATGAATTGCTATCTTCTAGAAAACTATATATATGTATAGTGTGATATAAAGGTGACATCCAGGTTTTTGGGAAAATGGATTTCAAAGAAAAATCTGTTGCTATTTTTGTATTTTAAAATTTAGAGGCGCACTACCTATTGAAATAAACACGAAATTTTTTTGTGAAAAACCAGGGGTGTCATAAATCTAGCTTTGAAATGTTGAATTTTAGGTTTGACCTTCTTTTGATCTTGATCTTCAAATCTTATCTCGGTTGATCTCGGTCGATGGATCATCTTCTCAACACCTGATTAGTTCCTAAAAAATTATGATGATTCACATACTTATTCTAGATTGGCTTATTAACCTGTAAAATATCAAACTTTTGAATTATTAGGTCAGAAATGAATGTGATATTCAATTTTGAAAATACCCTAGAAATAATACTATAATTTATAACACATGAACTATAGATTGGGCACATTTTTATACAAAATTGAACACTTATCACTTCTTATGAATTTAGAATGGAAAGCCTTCCTTGGTTTCATGCAATGTTAACCCTTTTAAAGAGATAAAAACTTGCCAAAATTCTATCCCTAGGAAAAAGGAAAGAAGGGATAAGATAGGGAGGGAATTAGGAAGTCAAGATGGGAGATCTAAGAAGGGAATTAGTAGGAGAAAATTGCAAGGAAGCCCCTTCCTAAGTAGTTCACAATGGAGGGTCCCTTCTTAGCAAGTTCACATTTTCTTTCTAATTTTTTCTCTTCATAAGCCATTTTTGCTTATGGTAGATTGCATGTTTTTTCTCAAGATGTTTGGGCCCATTAGCTTTGGCTTAAATGTCTTTATTGGATTTCTTTGATGGCTTTAACTTGGTGGCTTCAACGGCCTACTCCCTTGGCTTTATGGATAGCATTGCTTATCTTCCTCTAGCACTCAGTTCATGGCTCATGTGGCTTAGGTAGCTTGCATGGCTCCAAATCATATGCAAAGTTGGTGGATGTTGCATGAGCTCATTTCTAGTCATCTTGAACTCTACCAAATGTTTTTGGAATCCATCTTCTTACTCTGGAATGATCTTGACTTGACTTGAGCTTTGAGTTGATGGTAAAGGGATCATGGTCTCTCTAGGTTGATTTGGATCATCAATTATCATCTAAGTCAATCTATACCATTGGATCATCCTTTTCACACCCAGAAAAGATAAAAAACACTAATTAATACCTAAAAGTTTATGATAGATCACATATCTGGATTAGCTTCGAAACCTATAAAATATTAAAATTTTGGATCTGAAATGCATGTGTGATGAATCTTGGAAAATTTTCAGAATAATGCCCTATGATCTATAACACTTGTACTACTAATTGGTACTTTTTATGTAAAATTGACTACTTATCATACCCCACAACTAGCACTTTGCTAGTCTTAAGCAAAATATGTAAAAATGATGAAAACACAAATGATTTTCATTTTTGTAGGTACTCAAGATTGTATTTAGCATATGCAACAAACCCTTCAACCCCTAAGTTACCCATTGTGGACGAGTTAGGCCTCGTGTGGGTTTGCAATGAATATACCTACAAAATTTAATAAGGTTATGTTCCTTAGTATCTCTCAAAGAATTATCATCCATTAGCACTTTGTTGGCTTTAACAACTTAATAAAGATGAATGAAAAATTATACAAGTTACCCACATACTAAAGCCATTTTATTTCAGTTATATCTTAGAGTGCAGTGTGTATATACTATAAAAGTTTGAACTTATAAATAGACATGCTTACACTCCATTGGACAAGTGTCATGACCTCAAATTTTCATTGCTATACACTTAGAAATGAAGCTCTCTAAAAGGGTAAAAAAAAATTCTCTCATGATGTGACTGGATCCAACAATACTAATAGTTCACATAAGCTTATTCATAACTATAATACAAAGAAGTATGATCCCTGAGAATGGATGCCATTACCAAGACCATAAGGGGTGGTTCACCTTAATTCCTTAATATTTATATCATTTTAAAGCTATCTTCCAACTTAACATCAACATGACTTTAGATGGGGTGAAACATATCTTGGGATAAGTTTTGGAAGAAAAGGTACAATGATTCATAAGTTTCAAATTTGAATAGAGGTCTTTAATGAATATTGAAAAACTTTACTTTTTAATTGTGTTGAAGTGAATATTTTTTCTATTTTCTTTCTCTCTTCATTCACAACTTTTTCTTTTCTTTCTATTTATGAAAGCTTTTTTCTGTAAAGACTTTAAAAATTTTCACTTCTTAGACTTTTGTCACATTTGGACATTTTCTACCCTCTCTACTCATTTTTGAATGATAGGTAATGGATATTTAACTGGGTTTCTGGGTTAAGATAGATAGGTTTTGAAAAGAAAAAGGCTTATAAAGAGGCTCAAATGGTTTAACTAGTGGTATAATATACAGGGTAGGCTTTATGCCTCAGGTTAAAATATGGATGACATATAACATTTCCTAATTATCTTACAGCCTATTAGATTCAATAAATGTTTAAGAAAGTTAGTACTCCCATTGGTGATTTTTGGCAGTTGACCAAAACAAAACACACTAGGATCTTTCAAAGTTAATGTTGGCTGAAGAAAATATGGAATCATATATAATTCTTAGAAAGATGATAATCTCTAATACTCATTTGATATATGTCTCCACTAATTTTTTTTAGGGTTTCTAAGTCATAACCATCTATCTGTCTATACTATGCACTCTGTGCAAGTGTTTTTCAAGATCTAACTTTATAAACACTTTAGAACATGAATAAAATATAGAATTAACCATATGTATGCCTATTAAGAAGTTAAAGTAAGAGAAATACTAAGATTTGAAAAATCCTATTCTCATCATAGTAAAGGAACTTGAACTTAAAAATTCAAATTTTTTTTTCAAAAATATGAAAAATAAAGAATGTTCATGCATAGCTATACTCCCCAACCTGAACTAAACATTGTCCCTACTGTTTTGAAAACATACGGCTCCTATTAGATGATTGGGTAATGTAGAAAAATGAGACTCCAAAAATGCTGGGTTGCCTCCCAGTGAGTGCTAAGTTTAACATTTTCATCTAAACATAGTGTGATGTAATATAGGGATGAATGCATGCTAGGCTCATGATGAATGGAGATGTCATGGAACATGCTATGGTGGATCCTGGTAAACAAGATTCTGCAAAATCTCCCCCACTTTAGGGTTGACCAATTCTAGAAAGGGTTTTAACCTTTGACCATTCACTTTAGAATCTCCCCATCCTTTTCAATCTTGACGGCTCCATGAGGATAAACAATTCAGACAATGTAGGGTCCAATCCATCGAGAATAAAGCTTACCAGGAAATAAATGCACCTAGAATTATATAAGAGGATCTTTTGTCCTGGAGTGAAGTATTTATGCAAGATGTATTTATCATGATGAGCTTTCATTTGGTTCTTGTATGTCTTAGCAGTCTCATATGCATCTTTCCTGAGTTCATCCAACTCATTGAGTTGGAGCTTCCTGAGGGTTCTAGCACTATTTAAGTCAAAATTGAGCTTTTTAATGATCCAATATGCTTTATGCTCAAGTTCAACAAGGAGATGGCATGCCTTTCCATAGATTAGATAGTAGGTTGGCATGCCTATAGAAGTTTTGAATATTGCAAGGTAAGCCCATAATGCATCATTAAGCCTTAATGGCTAGTCTTTTTGAGTATGATTAACTATCTTTTCTAATATTCGCTTAATTTTCCTATTTGACACTTCTACTTGTCCATTCGTCAGAGGATGGTATGGGGTAGCAATATTTTGGGTGACAACATATTTCTTCATTAAATTTTCAAACAGCGTATTACAAAAGTGTTTCCCCCCATTCCTCATAATGGCTTGCGGAGTATCAGAGTATGCAAAAATATTTTCCTTCAAAAACTGAACCACTACTTTGTCGTCATTGGTCTTACATACTATGGTTTCCACCCATTTAGACACATAGTTGACTCCCCTGAGGATGTAAAGGTGACCAAATGAATTGGAAAAAGGTCTCATAAATTCAATGCTCCAAACATCAAAAGGCTCAATGATTAGAATGGGTTCAAGGGCATCATACTTCTTTTACCTAAACTCCCTAATTGCTGACATGTTTCACATGATATGCAATAAGCATGCGAATCTCTAAAAATGGTAGGCTAGTAGAAACTACAGTGCAAAATTTTTAGAGCTTTCTTCATTATAATGAAGTGGCCCCACATGCATGGTCATGGCAAAAGGAAATGATTTGTTGATGCTCACTATCTAGTATGCATCTCTTATTGTCCTGATCTAGACAATACTTGAACAAGTATGGATCATCCCATGAAAGTTTTTGGCCTTGGCAAGAAATCTATTCCTATTATGTTTTGACCAATGATTAGGCATTTGACTTGTAATAAGATAATAGACAATATCAGCATACCAAGGTAACTAGGACATGTGCAGAAGTTGCTCATATGGAAAAGATTCTGTTATAGCCACAGATTCATTAAAAGTCTCTACAATCCACCTAGACAAATGATTTGCTATAACATTTTAAGAACTTTTTCTTATTTTGAATCTTTATATCAAAATCTTGAAGCATTAAAATCCATCGGATCAGTTTTAGTTTAGCATCCTTCTTTGAGAGAAGGTGTTTCAATGTTGCATGGTCTCAATAGATGATGACTTTAGATCCTAGCAAATAATATCTAAATTTGTCCAAGGTAAATAGTATAGCTAATGACTCTTTCTTTGTAGTAGAATAATTGAGTTGGGCATCATTAAGGGTCTTACTATCATAATATATCACATGCGAGAGTTTATCAATATGCTACCCAACACACACAACATTGATTGAGTACTCTGAAGTATCACAAACTATTTCAAACTCCAATCCACTAGGTCAAACTTTAAGCACTCAAATGCTTGCATACAATTCTCATCAAAGTAAAAAATTGCCTCCTTCATCAGTAAATTTCTTAGCGGCTTAGAAATTTTGCTAAAATCCTTGATGAATGTCTATAAAATTCAGCATGGCCAAAAAATAAGTGAATTTTCTTTACTATCCTAGGAGGGGGAAGATTAAAAATTAGATTCACTTTGGCTTTATCAAGATTTATGCATGCATCATAAAATGACATTTTCCTTAGTTTAGCATAAGATTTTTCTCCTGACACCTACCAAAGAGGTTCAACTTGAGGTACCCATTTAGAGATATCCATCATTGGTGCAGCATTTAAGAGATTATTGACTTCATTTATGGACCTATCTATGTTAAAATCACAATCAATGCGTGCAAGAGAGGCCTAAAGTGGATCTAGGTTAGACAATGATGGAACAAAATCTATGATTAGACCTTCAATCAAGTTAACTACGTAGAGGTCATTAATTTCTAGATGTTGATGATTGGTATTAAATAGATTGAGCATCACTTTCATGTTCTGAAAGACAATTACATCACATCGTTATGACAGGTGATGATGGTATTGGATGTTGTCAAGAATGAACATCCAAGAATAACCAGAACCTGACTACCAGGGTTAGATATAGGCTGGGTGTTGAGGGCAATGAAGTCAATAGGGAAATAAAACTAGTCTACCTGTATTAAGACATCTTCAACCATACCATGTGAATTTTTAATTGATTTGTCTACAAATTATAATGTCGTAGTGGTGGGTTTGAGTTTATCAAGCCTTAGTTGCACATAGACAAAATATGGCAATAGGTTCACGGTGGGCCCTAAGTGTAACAGTGCCCTCTCAATGACATAATCTCCAATAACAAATGAGATGGTTGGACAACCTGGATCTTTAAACTTTGGAAGGGTCTGGTGTTGGATCAAACCTGCTTGGTGAGAAAGTCTTTCTTTTGCACATTATGCTTGATCTTTTGTGTGCATAGCTCTTTGAGAAACTTATCATAAGTAGGGATGCCTTTTATTGCATTGAGTAATGGAATGATGATTTGAATGTGTTTGAATACATCCATTATCTAATGAAAATTAGTACCTTTCTTTGTCTTATTCAATAGTTGAGGGAATGGGGCTTTAGGTACTTAAGATGCCTCCAATATGGGTTCATATGGAGCTAGATATTTCTATATTTTCTCTTTCTTCTTAGTTGTAGCTTGGTCATTCTCATTTAATTTATTCTTAATCTATCTTACCTTGTTATCTATCTGACAACCACTCCTAAGGGTAGTTATAGACTTAGCATGCTCAGGGGGTCTTTGTGAGTTCGAAGATGACCTTATTTCAAACTGTCCATTAGTGTCTGGGATTGGCTGACTAGTAAATGTTCACTTACCTCTATCACTCAATGTAGCTTACAACTGACTCATTTGCATCTCTAGTTTGGCAATAGCTTAGGAATTTACATTGGAGCTCTGTCTAGTCTTGTTTTGGAGATTGATTAGGTCCTGTCTAGTCTCATCTTGAGTTTTAAGGGTTTTCTCCATGAATAATTGCATAGTTTCCTCAAATGTTGGTTTCTTTGGTTGTTGAGGAAACTAAAAACCAGGAGGCTATTGGGGAATTGAAACTCTAGCAGAATTTTGAGCAGGGAATTCATAATGGACCTCCTTAGTGAGCGTTCTTTGACCATGAAAAATTAGGATTCCTAACCCATCCTGGATTGTAGGTCTCAGAATAAGGGTTGTTGCTAGTACTGTGATGTGCATTAATAGCATTCAGTTATTCTAAAAGTATTTAAGATACATGTGATTAGATGGACAAGCTCATGCTAAGTGTGCTAAGCTTAAAAAAATAGAGCAAACCTCCTGTGAAGGTTTCATGGTTGCACTTCCAGCCATGAAGGCATTAAGCGTCTCATTAATTTTCTGGAACATATTTTCCACCCTTGTCCATTCATCCAACCAAGAGTTAAAACTTATGACATATCTGTGATCACTTCTAATTCATTAAGGCCTCCTTTGTTTTGAGGTTGGGAATTTCAATCTTGTCTATTTGAATAATCCCTTTGCTAGGGATTTTTAGCTAAGGTCTCAAATAATTCACTATCCTCTATCTCATTTTTCATCATGATGGCCCCTCCATTAGTGACATCTACCATCCTTCTATTTTGAGGTGTAAGTGCCTCATAAAAGTACTGAACTTGCTGGCATTTCTTAAATCCATGGTGAGGACATTTTTGCATCAGTTCATCCTACCATTCCCATTGCTCACAATATTTTTAATCTTCTCTCTGTTGGAAATTTATAATCTCCCTATGAAGGGCATTGATTTTATGTGAGGGGAAGAATTTGTTCAGGAACTTTTTCGACAACTAGTTCCATGTGATAACGGAATCAGCCTCTAAAAAATTCTGCCAAGATTTTCCCTTATCTTTCAATGAGAATGGAAACAAATTATGTTTAATTTAATCATCCAAAAAATTTTAGAACACAAATGTGGCACATATATCATGGAATTCCTTGATTTGAGGTATGGATCCTCTCTCTAGACTGTAATAGGATGTGAGTAACTAACTAACTCTAGATTTTAGCTCAAAATGGTTTACACTGGTAGGTGGTAATGGGATGCGAGGGAGTATTTAATTGGAGTCACACATAGAAATCTCTTATGGCCTTAGCTTCAACTATAGTTGTTGGATTGGCCATGAGGTTATGAATTTGATTTCTTACCCCTTATCTAAGGTACCTTCATTCTCATAATCAAATGATGATAATTTCGTGGTTTGAGATGGACGATCATGCATTCACAATGATGCAATCCTAATTAGATGTGACTCTTAACTCTAAATGATGTACAATCAATCCCTAACTGCCAACTAATGAGCTATTTTGTTATTCTTTTTTATCTATAGGGTGGTAGCTTTTAGGCCAAGATTTAGATAGCTCCTCCTTTTATCCAGGTTCAACTACTGCTGATTAGTTAGGTTTTGCTTTAAAGTGGTTAATGCAATTGTCTTGTAAGTAGGCATTTAGACCTAAAAAAATATCAACAAAAGGCATGAAAAAATCACTTGGATTTTGCATACCCACTATAATCACAATGATTAAAAGCCACTGGTGTGATAGTAGATCTACTCATTCAAAAAGGGTCCTACAAGCTTGAAAACCCTAAGTCTCTTGCTACTTAATTTTAAATTAGAATTTAAGGGTTAGGATCGTGAACATACATGGATAGATTTGATTACCTTGGTGGGCTAAGGATCTGGGGATGAAATCAAGTCCTTATCTTATGAGGATTCCTGTTGGGCTCTTACTATCAATTTGATCATTCACTATAAAGCAATAAACATATAGTACAATTCAAAGAAAATAAACTAATGCCTACCTATATGTTATCTAACAAAGGGTCCACACCTTAATAGACAGGACATTATAGCAGGACATTCTATGCCTTGCTTATAGCTGAGCTCAAGCTAACTTTGTTAAATAGGTGCAATTGTAATGCAACAACCCTAAATATTATGCAGCAGTTTAAAATGCATGAACTATACTATATGAATTACACTACTAGCCAGCGATGCAAATTATACTAAATGCTAAAAAGATAAAGAAAGGATTAGATACTTATAGTAGGGTCCTCAATGTGAGTTAGATCATTCAAGTGTGAGTGTGGCCCACACTTGACTTGTATTGTTAGAACCCATATTTAAATAAAAACTACAACTTGGCCTCACTACAAGTCCTCTTAAAAATAAAAATCCTAATCTACGAAAGCATGACAATCCTAGTTAATCTAATGAAGCTTTGGCCCATAGGTTCGGGTTGCTCCTTTCGCCAAATCCCCTTTGCACAAAACAAAGAAATATGTCAATTTTTGAGGAATTAGCAAAATATGCAACAATAGATGCAAAAACTTAAACTAATGCAAGCTAAAACTATGACTAGAGATAATCAATTCAAACTAGAATCCACTCACAAATTCATTGTGATTACCAGGCAATGACGTTAAGAACTTGATGTAGTTCTAATATTACTCACAAGTGCATGAATCAAAGTAGTATGATGTATGTGAGTGAGGTTGATCCCACAAGGAATCTCATAGTTTAGTATTCAATTGGAACTTGTTTAGATTACTTATCCTATTCAAAAGAAATTGGGGTTGATTAATCTAAAAATTTAAGTAACATGGAATTGGAAACATGCATGAAAGCATAACTTAAACTTAAAGGAAACTTTCTAAAAAAAAAAAGAGTTTCTAAAACTAAAATTTAAAACTTCTAAGAATGAAATTAAAATTATCTATAACTAATTTGCATTTAAGACAAGCAACTAATTCAAAAGTAGAAACATGAATGACTTGGAAACTAAATCTAGATTGAATTTCCTAAACTGGAACTTAGAATCTTCCTAAAAACTAAGATCTAATCTAAAGATGCAACTAATATTAAGCAATGAATAACAAATCTAAACATTAATTACACTTGATCAATGAAACAAGCATGCCGACTAAAGAAACATGGATCAAAAGATAAGTGTGCATGGATCTTAAGAAGAAAATTATGCATGGAACTTAGTAAGAAAATTTCGCATGGGATAGAAGAGTCGCATGACATAAGAAAAATATTTTATTGAATATAAAACATTACATGGAAGGCATGCCACATACGTTAGATATTAGAAACATGTAAAGAAAGGTGTTTAGTATTCCAAATTTTGACTTCAATCTTCTATTATTCAATCCAACAATCACTTCATCAATAAGTATCCAAGTTGGCGTGCTCGTGCATCAATGGAGCATCAAAGAGAGTGTGAAAGATGGGTGCGAATTCTAAGGGAAGAAAAGAAAGAGAAACACAATGGAACTAGAAAAGAACAAACAACAAAACAAGCTATGCAACTAAAGGAAATCAAAGATAATTTAATAGCTACTCTCACTTGGCTATCATTCCAAGAGATCGATAGCCTTTGGATGCAATGATTTAGAGCACAATGGAAAGCAAAATACTATGGATCAAAATCGAGGAAAAATGCACATGAACCAAGGAGCAAATATTTACAAAAAGAAAAGCAAAGGTGAATGAAAACAAACTGGAAATTGCTTAGAAAATCTCTTGAAGATATCATGGGAACTAGGCTATGGAAGATGCATAGAGAAGCAACAAAGAAAGATGCATAAAAAGCTTGAAAAATAACTTGGAGAACCTTCCTTGAAGGAGGCTTGGAACTCCCTATGAATGCTACATGGGAAGCTTTCCTTGGTTTTATGCAATGTTCAACCTTCTAAAGATATAAAAACTTATGAAAATTCTATCCCTAGGAAAAAGGAAAGAAGGGATAAGAATGGGAGGAAAGATAGAGGATAAGATAAGGAGGGAACTAGGAAGTGGATATGGGAGATCTAGGAAGGGAATAAGAAGGGGAAATTGCATGGAAGCCCCTTCTTAAGTAGTTCAGGAGAGAGAGAGAGAGAGAGAGAGAGAGAGAGAGAGAGAGAGAGAGAGAGAGAGAGAGAGAGAGAAGAAATTAGGAAAGGATAATATTTGGGTCTTCTCTCTGATTGGTCCACCTATCCATGCCTATCTTTCCTTCTTGATAAGTCCACTTTTTGTTTTGAATATTTCTCTTCAAAACACAATTTTTGCATGTGGTAGATTGCATGTTTTGCCTCAAGACACGTGGACCCATTAACTTTGGCTTAAATGGCTTGATTGGTTCCTTTGATGGCTTTGACTTGGTAGCTTCAATGGCTTGCTCCCTTGGCTTTATGGCTAGCTTGGTTTATCTTCCTCTGGCACTTAGTTCATGGCTCATGTGGCTTAGGTAGCATGCGTGGCTCTAAATCACATGCAAAGGTGGTGGATTTTGCACAAGCCCATTTCTAGTCACCTTGAACTCTACCAATTGTTTATGGAATCCATTTTCTTGCTCTAGAATGATTTTAACCCTTACTTGAACTTTGAGTTGATGGAAAATAGGTCACTTCCTCTCTATGTTGATCTGGATCATCAATTATTATCTAAGATGATCTAGACTATTGGATTATCCTTTTAACATACACAAAAGATAAAAAACACTAATTAATGCCTACAAATTTATGATAGATCACATACTTACTCTGGATTAGCTTTTGAATCTATAAAATATTAAAATTTTGGATTAGTAGCTCAGAAATGCATGTGTCATGAATTTTGAGAAATTTCTAGAATAATACTTATGATCTATGACACATGTACTATTAATCGGGTACTTTTATGAGAAATTAATTACTTGTCAGTATGCACTTTTAAAGATGATTTCTTAAAACCATCTTAAGGTGTATGAACATTTTAAAATTTTAAGATGGTTTCCAAGAACCGTTTTAAAAAGTTTATACTTGTTAAGGGTGGTTATGAGAAATCATCTTAAATTTTTCTTTTTTTTCATATGATATCTCACTATAACAATTGTCTTACACATTCGATGATAGTATATAATGTTCTTGCTATCATAGTTTTTTTGCAATTTTCAAATACATGGAAAAACAAATTACAACATCAACATCTACTTTCAAAGTCTACGTACATTCACTTTCAACATAAAAAAATTTGAAGACAAAAAAAAAAATTCACAATTACACACACACACACACACACACACACACACACACACACACACACACACACACACACACACACACACACACACACACACACACACACACACACACACACACACACACACACACACACACACTAATACAATTTTGTTGCAATCTTCAAAGATTAGAAAAAAATCAACATCCACATTCCACACACTCAGTGCAACATCCACATTACTTTATATATTAATTTCAACGTAAAAAATTCAAAGACATGAAAAATTTATGAGTACTTACATCCACACTTCTTTATCATTTAGTTTCACATTCTAGTATTCCCTAATTTAAATAAACAAATCATATATACTTCAAAAAAATGGAAAAATAAAACATACATGTATTTATATAAATGAATAAGTTTAGTTTGTATTATTCAATATAAAAATATACAATGATCAAATTTATTCAAGTGTTGTTATGGTTGAGTTTGTACTAATCAGTCATAATTAAAAAAAAAAAACATAATCAACTCATTCATATACTATTTCATTTAGATCTAATTATGAATAAACACTACTTCCCCAATCAGGCCATACCACTGTTGCCAAGATAACATATTTAATTTAGTTAACACATTCTTTTAGCTAGAATCCATGAAAAATTGTAAAAAAAAAGAAAAAAAGATGATGATTAGTAAAGTGTCTTACCTGTCTTAATTGTGTGACCCTAACATCATTGCATATTAGGGTCTTCATGTATCTTAGAACATAGTAGCCATACTCCCAATTAGTCTATTGCCTAGCTCATTACACAATAAGAAAACAAAAATGATCAATAAATATCGTTCATATCTATTTGTAACTTCAATTTATATACAGAGTAATTATTTAGCTTTTCTTACTTTGACCTTCTTCTAAGTGACTTTTATTGGGTGCATATTCTTCATTAGTTGAGCCCATTTCAACCATGTACTTCATATTTATAATTTAAATGTGTTAGATATCAATAAAAATTAGTTATCAGCTATTAAACTATTATAATACATGAAAAGATTAAACACTTATTTATGATTTCCATAAATAGGACCTTAATGTGTGTTCTACAAGAATAAAAAAACAATGCATACCCACCATGCTCATCCAAAATAAGTAGCATCCAATGAGACCTATATACACAATCATATCAATTATAATTAAAGTTTACAATGTTTAAATTATATATATATATATATATATACAGAATATAATTTGAAAATATAACAATAAAAATTATTTGCTATTATAGGGAATCATCAAAGCCTGCACCTTCAACTAGTGGAAGAACCTTGGTAGAATATCATTTACTTACCTCTCCATGGGCTATTACTTCCTCACTCTACAAATAACACTAGGTTCAAGGAATTTGTAAATGTTCTTAACATATAATGTTTGCATTTAATTGTGGAGGTACCTATAACAAATAAATAATTATTACTTATTAGAATTTGAGATAAACATGTAAAGTTAGGGGTTCTTATTGAAGAAAATATTTGAATATTCAACATAAGAGAGATTATTCACGTGTTTGAGTTCATCCCATTTACAAACCCTTATGGGGTCCTGCCTCATGAGTGGTACTTCAACTGTGTTATCAACAAGCACTCCAAGCTCATCCATAAGAAGTTCATTACCTTATCTTAGTCTATAGAGGGACCTCATGCTTAGAGATGTGTTAGCTAAAACTTCCAACTAATCCTTATATAGTGGTTATAAATTTGCAAAAATTATTAGAATATAAAATTACATTGAAGACATGATTTTATCATGAAAATAAACTTAAATACTAGTATTGGTGTAATTGCTAAGACTAGGGTTAAGTAGAGGAGGTCAGCCTTGATAGCACATGCTATTACTTCTAATTAATATTAGATGCAAATAATAAATAATTAAATTTAGATCTCTAAAAATGTTATTGAAGAGGGTGGTATCATGACATATATACCTTGGATTTTAAGGAAATGACATATCGTTCCAGTCAAGAGACATGATATCCAATGGCCTAACCAATAATAGAAATGTTGTGGTGTGTTGAAAATGATAGGTAAACATCCTCTAGACATGTCACAATAATGCGCACATGCTTAGCTTGTGGTTGCTTCTATGACCCATGCAATAACATAGAGATAATTTGAACCATGTTCCAATAATGATGACGTTTTCAATGTCATTCCAAGCTAACATGCATTGACCCATCTACAAATTAGAATACTTGATACATAAGAATATATGAGGTAGGACAATTAATTGAATGATAAAACAGTAAACATGTTTACACACACACACACACACACACACACACACACACACACACACACACACACACACACACACACACACACACACACACACACACACCTCCTAGGACAAAATTTCTCTTTTAGAGGGTACATGTAGCTCTTCATCATTGTCTTCTATAGGATAATTGCAACTTGATTGAGAATTAGGCCTAGGGGTAGGAGGAGCTAGCTCTTGACTAACTCCTCCATTATTTCCCACTTTAAATCCTCATGTAACTCATTTTATAGTTACACTTTTAAGTACTTGTAGGTCTCATTGTCAACTTCAAGTGCTTTTTGATGAAATAATCTTAAAGGAATAACACTGCATCCTTGGCCCCTTACATGGCTAGGGTGCTCTTCCTTATTGGCCAAAGCCCTATATAGGATGTCATCCTCTACAGTAGTGATACTTAGAGTCCTTGAAGATGATGTTTCTTAGTTCAACTCTTCCACATCATATAATTATAAGAACATATTAATTTTAATACTTAATATATAATCATTCTATATAGATTCTAAAAATAAAAAAAGAATAGACACATGCAACCACTTACTATATGAGAAGTAGCATGTGCAACAACTTTGGTTTCGAAGGTTTAGGAATTATGCCCCTTTGAATGTGCCATTTTTCATAGGATGGTGTGATTAATAAGATTAGTGGTCCTGACTTTCTTTTTCTGTTAAGAGAAATACTAAAATTAGGTAATCAAATATAATTATAGTATAATTAAAAAGAGATGAACTCTCACGACACTTCCTTGTTGTTCTTCCAACCTAGCATAGCCCAACCTAGAGAGGTAGTGTTGCATATGATTGATTGCACACACCATACTTCCTTAGGCACTCTTTGCCTAAACATTTGTTGCAATGAAATATATGTAATTAAGCACAATTAGATGTTATAATTAAAACAATCAAACATTGGTTTAGCACATACCTCAAGTTCAGGAGACAGGCGGTACTTTACAAATTAATTCAAAGCATCCTCATCTGTGATGTTGGAATAAATGTCAAGGATTCTATACAGGTTCAACAGATCATTGACATTTGAAGTATGTAGCTTTAAGCAAGGTAGGTCTTCCATTTTATCAATTGTTTATCAGCTCCTTACAAAGCATGCATTTTCTTGTCATTAGTTATGTCTATACGTAATTAAGCACAATCAGATATTATAATTTATTGAATCAAACATCATTTTAGCACATACCTCAAATTGAAAAGACAAGTAGCACTTTACAAATTCATTCAAAGCATCCTCGTCAATGATGTTGGAATAAATGTCAAGGATTCTTCATTAGATTTTGCATCAAACTTACTAATGTTATCCATTTGATTATTAATTATGAAACATTTACAAATAGGTACATGACAACATAAAACATTGGGTTTCATACCTTTCTATATCTCATATGATGTCTTTTTTTTGGCAAAAGAGATTTAATGGTGCATCTATTCAAAATATAACATGATATATTTATATATTCTATCCAAAAGTAATTTAGAAATCCATTCTCACATAACATTGTCCTATTAAGCTCCTCAAGTGATCTATTTTTCTTCTCAACAACTCCATTTTATTGAGGAGTCCCAGAGGTAGAAAAATTATGGTAGTTCCATGCTTTTCACACAATTTTTTCAGAATCATGAATTTTAAATTCTCCTCCTTTTTCACTTCTTATTGAAAATATGGAGTAAACCATTTCATTTTGAAATCTTTTGTAATGTTATGAAATCATTTTGAAAGTTTCATCATTTTTAGCTAAAAATCTCACCCATGTTGAAAATTCATGTACAACCTCAAAAGCTTATCATTTTTCACCAAGGCTAGAGACTTTGAGAGATTGAACAAATTCAAATGCAATATTTGCAAAGGTATATATGTTGAAACTACATTATTTATTTATTTATTTGAAAGAAGTCTTTGTTTACTTGCCTTTTTGCAAGCATAACAAAGTTTGTCTTTTTTAAAAGAAAGCTTGGGTAGGCCAACTATAAGATTTTTCTTTGAAAGTTTATGTAAGGAATCCATGCAAGCATAACCTAATATTCTATGCCATAAACAAGAATCTTCACTATAAAAAACAAAGCATCTTTCTTTTGAACTAAACATATTATTTAAATTAAATACATATATATTATCTTCTTTGTGACCAATATACTTAATGTTCTCATTCATTTTATCAGTCAAGAAGTAAAAAGATGGTTTAAACTTAACATTATAACCAATATAACATAATTGACTAAAAGAAAGTAAGTTATCATTCAAACCTTCAACATACCAAACTTTTTAAAATAGTTCTAATACCTTTCATCTTGTCTTTCTGAGAACCATCAAATGAGACTAATCCTCCATCTTTTGAAATCAATTTAGTAAATAGACATTTGTCTCCAATCATGTGTCTTGAACACCCCTTATTAGATACTAAATGTTCTATGAAGCTTGGGTTGTAAGGCACAAGTCTTAATTTTAGGTACTCAAACATGAAGTTTATACTTTGGAGTTGGTTGTAGCAATTACTCTCCCTTAACCACCTAAATTTGCTTAACTTTTGAGAGGAGTAGTAACTAGAGTTTTTTCTTGAAAGTTTCCTTTTAAGAACAACAACTTGATTTTCCAAATCAATTTTCAACATAAACATTTTATGAGGATGCATTTAAAACTTTGTTCTTCTTCTCCAAATTCTCATTTTAATCTAGCAAAAATATATCTCATTTCTTAGAACAGCTTTTTCTTGTCTCAAAACATCAATATCAACTTTTACGGAATCTCTTTTTATAAAAGTATCATCTAATTTGCTAGTTAGTTTTGAAAGAGTTCTCTTGAGAATTCTATACTTTGTAGCACGTTTTTCATAGTCAAACTCAAGATTAGTAGATTCATCATTTAACTAATTGAAGGTTAATCTTTTACCCTAGTTTTTGAGTACTTTGATGAACATTTTCCACAACTACCATAAAACATAGGTTGGCAGCTTCTTCTTCTTCACTTGAAGAATCACTAACTTAACTTTCACACCATGTGGCGACAAGAGCTTTCTTCATCTTCTTCAAGAGTGGACAATCAGGTAAGCAAACAATTGGATTTGTTTTGGAACTTGGATCCATCCTTGAGGTAGCCTTCTTGAAGAACCTTAGCCTTCTTCCACTTTTTTTCCTTAAACATCTTGTAGAACCTTCTAGTGGGAAAAGCAGCCTCTTCACCATTGTCAACTATAGCACTATTACTCTCCACATCATCACCTTTGAGAGTAATAGAATTTGTCTCTCTTGTTCTTGGACTCTTCCTCCATTGAACAATTCTTATTGATCTTACATGTTATTAAAGATTCCATAACTAATCTAAGGCTTATGAATCCTTGGAATCTTGAATGGCAGTGATCTTATGACTCCAAGACCTTAGAAAAACCTTAAAATCTTATTAACAAGTTTGCCATTAGCGAAGTATTTCCAAGAGACTTAAAAGAATTGATGAGATTGGTGAATCTAGTAAACATTTTAATGGTAAATTTATTGGACATCTTCAAAAATATTCTATACTCATGAACAAGTAAACTAATTCTAGTGTCTTTGATCTAGTTCATACCTTCATGAGTAAGCTCCAATTTCTCCAAATCTCTTGAGTTGATTCACATATAGAGATTTTATTGAATTGATTTGCATCTAATGCACAAGATATTAAGTCCATCACCTTGTCATCCATTTGAGTTTTCATGTACTTTTCATTCCATTCATTCTTAGGTGTGTAGCGAAGAACACCATTGATCATGATATAAGGCTTGTACGACCCTTCTTCAATTGATCTCCATGGCTTATATCCTTTTGATTTGGTGAATAATTTCATCCTTGCTTTTCAGTAGCTTAGTTGGTGCCTTGAAAGAATGATGGTTTGTAAGTGAAGTGATCTTAGCATTTGTTCATATGACTACTAGTAATGTCATTTTAAAGAACTTTCTTTGAACAAATTCTAAACTCTTTTTAAAAATTGAAAAGCACCTTCTTTGATACCAACTCATAGTTTTCAAGAGGGGGTGAATGAGGCAAAAAATTACTAGAATGAAATAGTTGGCTATTTTCCACACATGAATCAACACTTGTGCAATCTTTAGTTCTTCAATACAGCTGCTTTTTATCTCCAATTAGTCAAATAAAATCACAATTTTTAGGATTTGTAAAGATCACTAAAAAGTAGTAAGCTATTTTTCCAAAAGAGTTGACTCAACTTCAAGCAACTTGTTCTATTTTTTCGATTGTGATCTAGTTTACTAGATTTTGTTGCTAAGTCTTGATGGTCGACCTGATTGCCAATTCAGTCGACTAATATTGTTAGAGTTAGTCAATTTTATTAAATAATTTACTACTTAAAAAAAAAATTTCCCAAAGAAAGGTACACAATAACACTCTTGGGAATAAGTTAGAAACATTCATCATTAATGTTTTATTATCATCAAAATAGAGATGCTTGGGTCAACAACTGAGACTCCCCCTATTAATGATCCATGTGTAAGAGCCCAAAAGGAGCCTTCCACATGAAGGGCGTGTTAGACATATAATTAATTTTGGTCCACTTCTTCAGCTTAAGATTTTAAGTCAAATGGTAATCCAACAGAACCTAAAGCTTCCTAACATGCTATCGCTTTCTATAATGATCAAGTAAGAACTAAGCATCCATATAACTATGACTAGATTTCAATTGCTATTTTCTTACTTTTGAACTAAAACAGGTAGATGTAAACTATTTGTTGCTCACCTCAAACCCCCACACCCCCCACCCCCCACCCCACCCCACACACACACACACACACAAAACACCTCCTAGACTAACATCTCGCTTCTTTATTACTAATAGAAAAACAAACCAAGAGAGATTACTATTACAAAAAGGAGATTGGATGTGATTGATCATTGCTTATGTGTAAGTTTGTAGCTTTCTAATGTAAGAAGAAGAGGAGAATGACATATGTTTGAAAATTTGCCTCAAAAAGGGCTTTTTGATCAATTTACCCCTTACCATTATTAGACATTAATACAAAATACTTTTTCTACAAGCCCAATATTAGCTTTTGGAAAAATGAAAACATATCTTTAGTCAAGTAAAATTATGTTCTAATTACTTGTGTGGGGTCCATGGAGTTCCAACCATTGAATCACTTACATTAGACTTTCCCAATGTGCCCACCAACTAGTAATTTCGTTTGGCATTCCTCTAAACATGAATCAAAGAGCTTTGTAAAAACTAATATGAATTAAAATCCATCTTATATATGTTGCAATGCACTTAGGTTCCTTGCAAAATGGTGAATAGAATAGCACAAGAATTTATAAGAGAAGGAAATGTGAATTTTTGGTTTTTTGTCCTTGTCCTAACATTCCATTGTACAATGAGATAATTATATAATACTGGTAACTAGTGAACTTGACTTGAAAGAAACCTAGATAATTGAATTCTAGAGAAATAAATTTGGGTTTTCTATCTCATTGAAGACCAAAAGAGGATCCTTGTAAAAGTTTTGAGACAACTAGAACATGATGTTTCCCATGAACAAATAAATTACTGATTATTTGAGGTACTAAATTGTATAGTTCAGCCACAAAGTTTAGGAATGTTATTGATATATTACATGAGAGATGAGATTACACTATGCCATTTGGTGTTTGTAACACTCCCTACATATATCCCATTCTTTATTGGCTTACTAATTTGTTAGTGCTATAATAGCCAATGGAGGTATGTAAATTTAGAACCTTGCACCAAAACCTTCTAGTGCAATGGTGAAAGGAGTCTTGTCATTAAGGTGACTAGGGTTTGAGGTTCTACATGAACCTACATGTGTGTGTTTGTGTCTATTTCAAGATATATATATATATATATATATATATATATATATATATGAAGGAAGGAAGGTTAGAACTAGATTTCACATAATACACAAGAATAAGTTTGGGAGATAGACATCGGATTTTGATCGAGCTTCAATCTCTACCTCAACCAACCATGGGAGATACAACATTGTATTTGTTTATGAACATGGAGTTAATTTTATTATCTTCAAGTCCTTTCAAAATTATTGATGTCAAGAGGGATGGCTTAGATCTTCTCCATCGAGTTTCACTTGCGGTTGTTGTAAGATGAGGTATGTGAGCCATTTTATTAGGAAACATACTCTAACATTACTTGTCGGGGCAATTTTTTATGAGAGAGAGGGAGAGAGAGAGAGAGAGAGAGAGAGAGAGAGAGAGAGAGAGAGAGAGAGAGAGAGAGAGAGAGAGAGAGAGAGAGAGAGAGAGAGAGAGAGAGAGAGAGAGAGAGAGAGAGAGAGAGAGAGAGAGAGAGAGAGAGAGAGAGAGAGAGAGAGAGAGAGAGAGAGAGAGAGATTTAGGGAAATAAGGGAATTTTTCTCAAAATAGGTTAACCATTATTATAGTCTAGATTAGGTAATAACTACTTAATTGATTACAAAAATAACAATGGGTGAAATACCCAAATATGAAAATTTCCCTTAGTTCTGTACACATTTGGTAAGTTGAGAAAAATAAAGTATTTTTTAGCTATTTCTACAAGTACTTGTATCAAATAAGTTTTACAAAAGGTTCTTTGCACTACACGTAAGTTTTCACATTTCACTCTCTCTCATGGTTTTCAAAGAGAAGAAATTGCTGAAACTTTAATACAACATTAGATTTGGTTGAGACTTCAAGCAGTTTATAAAGATATTGGGTGTTCTATAAGGGTAGGATCATAAGAGGAAAGAGAGAGCATAGCAAAAAATCTTTATCACATGAGCATGACAAGCAAGCCAGTCATATCGGGTTTGGGTAGGGATCAAAAGGTTCATAATACATTTATTTATATGTTTAGTATGTTTAGAAACATGAGCATGAGGGAAAATGCACTATAAAAAAAGTCTATTCATAGACATTACAAAAAGTGTGTGTGTGTGTGTGTGTGTGTAGTTGTAATTTCAGCAAGGAGTTGCAAGTGGAAAGAGCAGGTGACATTTGATTGGCCAAGAAAAGTTTCTAACTGCCTTTTCCTTTTCATTTTTATGTTTTCTTCTTTTCCCCAACCAATTAAACATTGCTTGCTCCTTATACCTGCATGAAATAGCTAAAATTATTGTTGCTCACATATACTACTTGCTTTTGTACTTCATATCCATTCTCTCTTCCATAATTTTTTGTTTCGAGAGGGGGGTATCTTGGTTGCTAGATGTAACATAAATAACTGTGGAACATACATCAGTATTGCTAAGAGCATAAGATTAGTTTGGAAAGTTATAGTTGGTTCATAGATCAATATTTCTAAATAAAAATTCAACCTATAGGAAAGCATGTACATATAACTATGTAGAAATACACACATATACATATACAATATGTAAGTATTTTACATGTGTGTTAAATGCATATACCACACATGTATGTATATTTACAGGTGTTAGGCACATGTATTTCAATTGGCTAGACTTTAAAGATTTCTAAATACTTTTGAACTAACGACTTAACAACTACTATGATGTACAATGTGGTTAAGTTGTGAATGATATGCAACTTTTCGTGGAGCCTAGCAATATTTCTTTGGAGATTTGAAACATTTCAAATGATTCAACATGTGAAATAATCCATAGAATCTTTCTACACTTTGTTAACAAATGATATAATTTACATCCTATTTGTATACTTCAATTATAGAATCCTTCTTGTGTAATAAAATCCAAATCCTTGAAAACCAAGGCATACATCATAAAGTTCCAATATCGTTAAGAGCCTAAGAATATAAATTGTTGAAAAGTAATTACTGAATCTTTTAATAATGTGTTCACAAGATATTATAGGATAAACATATCAAGTTAAGCACATCAAACATACCCTTAGTGAATAAAATCTCATCACAATTAATGGACATTAACTATGCTAAAACATAGTGCTACTACTAAGGAGGTGTCATTTATTAAAATAAGTAAAATTAAAAGAGATTTTTTCTAAAACCAATTTTCATTTGTTTTTCACATTGTACATAGATTCATCCCTAAATCCTAGTCTATCCAACTATGGGAACTGGTAGATGAATCTTCAATCATTAGGGAAATAGCGCAGTTTCCAAGTCATGATGAAAAATAGAGTGAAACCATATAATTCATCCTATGTACTTTTCAATTTTCATTATTGATTTGTAGTATGGGTGTACTATTCAATTTTTTTAATTGCATACTTACTCTATTTACCAAAGAAATTATCTGTATTTATTTTCTTGAACATTTTCTATATGTATTGATGTACTATTTTCACCTTTAAAAGCAAGACTAAAGTGACTATAGGAGCAAGAGCATAGAGGTAGTAGGGTTCATAACTTGGGTGAGTTGGTTAAGTGCCAAATTTCACAATCAAGATGTTGTAAGGTTTCAAATCCAACACTAGAGTGGTTAGACTTTAAGATGATTTAGGGTTATCATTGATCTAAGCTCTAGGTTTGAATTGCTCAATTTGAAATTGTCTCATTCAATTAAATGTCAAATTCTATTACAATTTTGTTTTGTTTGATGGTAGAGAAAATTATATGGTATTTGCACATTGAAATCAGATTTGTACATATGACTATGCAACTAAAGGTACATATCTACCTATCATTTTAGTGATCTACACCCTTCATCGACTATAGCTAATGTAGATCATAGGATTGTCTAGTTACTAGTCATGTTGAACTATACATCAAATTGCTAATATATTTTAGCCAAAGACTTGTGAAACTTTGATCAACATTTGAAGCCAAGATAATCATAAAATTTATAAATAGAAATGCTTACTTTTAATGTCATAATCCTAATTTGATTGAAAATAGACAATTGTTTGAACTTGATAAGAACATAAACAATCGTAGAAACACATTATATGTTTAGCTTCTCTTAAGATAAATTATTTTGCTCTCATTTTGTGAATTGCTAGATTTCTCGTAGATCTCTTTGTAGCACCACCATCTATGTAATGACCCCGAATTTTTGTAAATTATTAAGGAAAATTAATAAAGTTTGAATTTTTAGAATTTCTAGGCTGGAATATTAGGTTATTGAAAATTCTCTTTATATGGAGAATATATCATGAATTAAAACATATAAATTATGGATGTATTTGAAAAACTGATCGAAACAACATTAAGTACGTTCAATTCTGAGTTAAAATGAAAATTCCTTAATTTTCTCCATTTGAGGATATAATGGTAATTTTACCCATATCCCATATCCAAGAAATAAGACCTCAATATTCATTAAGTAATTAGAAATACGATTCCAACGCCACTAAGTATGCTCGATTCTGGGTTCGGACAAATATTGTCTATTATTCTCCAATTTTGGAGTTAAAAGGGCAAAAAGGTCTTTTCACATAAAAGTGGGGCCCACAAAGTGGACCAACATTCTAGAAGCAACAATAATTGCTCAGTACATTATTTCTGGTAGTAGAGATTGTAGTGGAGAATGGGATGGGAATGGAGAATGCATTAGTAATTAAAAATTCTAAAGTAATAAAATATCTTATCAAAAGAAATGATAAAAAATTCAAATTTGGCTATAAATATGTCCCAAAAATTTCCAAAAATTTTCACAACCTTAACCACAAAATTTCCAAATCTTCCCTAGAATTTCAGCCCCAAATTCCCCTTCATCCCTCCCCAAAATCTCTTTTCCTTATTTCTCTCTCCTCTTTCTAAGTGGAACAAGAAACCTAAATTCAATTAGGCACTCTGTTATAGGTAGAATCTCATAAATTTCACCGTCCATAACATCTTATACTATAGTATATACAAAAAACCTAAATCAATTTCAAGATCCAATGATTCCAACAACAGAAAATTACAAAAACGGGGACAATCGGGCTATATTATCATCAACTGGTAATTCTCTTAAATGGGGGATAAAATATACATTTTTTCTCCAATCAGGTAGGTGTAACTACTTCCTATATATATTTAATATGGTTTAGTGTAATTTTTATTTTTCTGTAATTTCAATTCATGGAGATAGAGAGCTCAAATGAAATTCTGAGCTTTTCAATCAATCCAGAAGGGTCTAAAACCCCTAGGGTACAATTTTTAAGAAAATCTAACAAGGTTTGGACTCTCAATTGAGAGAGATTAGTTCTGTTGGGCCCATATCAAATTTGAGCCCTAGGAACGGCTGTAAACTTCCATTTAAGATTGTGGAGTCATATGAACTCCAAATTGAGATCGGAAAGAAGCTATAAAAATCTTGTAATGTCTAGTTTCTAATGAAATAATAATATGTCAAAAAATTATTCCAGAATTATTCTGTATTTTGGAAATAAGTGTCCAATTTCTAAGATCTTCAAGATCTGAGGTGATCAGATCTTGGAAATTTATTTTAATAATGATATAATACTATAATAAAGTAATATCTATGGTTAATTTGGACAGATCTGGGATAAATTAGGGGATCTACCCTTTATGGTAGAAAAACCCTAAAGATACAAAGGGACCCACTTGATCAATGAGATCAAGTATGATCAGATCCTTGGGATGGATTAAATGGATGATATTATGATGGAATCCAATTAGATCATGGATAAAATGTGACAAAATCAAGTGGATATGATTTTCAGATCTTAATGGATAAAAAGCCCTAAAGGTAATTAAAACCCTTGATCTAAAGGAAAACACCTAAGATCTAATGGTTAGATCATATTTAAAGGTTTATAATAATCTTAATATAATTAGTTTAATTGTCTTTTATTGGATATGGAAGTGTAAATGTGATTTAAGTTCTAAGTTAGAAAGCATGATAGTGTAATCTTTAAATTTTAGTATGATATGCCCTAAATGAGTAGTTTGTCAGTAGATTTGATTATCTTAGGATCATGTTAGTGTAAATTAGAGATTTAAGCATGATTCCATTATGATAGAAGTACAATTTATGGTTTCATAACTTAGGATCATGTTAGTTTTATTTCACTAGCTTAAGTTACATTCATAGGAAGAATGTTAGTATATGGTTGTTAGATTTATATTCGATTTATGCTTTAAAGTTTACAATTTAAATATTGTCACATTATATTCAATTGTTAAGTATTTGTTAAGATATAATGAGCATAAATCACCAAAAATGTAAACTAATGAAATATAGAGATTCGTGGACAACTAAGATGAATAAATGATTTTGAATTAATAAGGGCTATAGTTAGTAGGACAATATAAGGAATGATTTATTGTTTCCTTGGCCCAAAGTAGAAAAATAATAAACATCCATGGATGACATTGTGCATATCTATGAAAATTAATTAAAATCAATTAGAGAAGGGACTTAAGGTAAAGAGCTCATAGGAACCTTGTCAAAGGTTGAGCTAGTACCACTCCAGTGGACTCTGAATATTGTGGTTATAGGGGGTATACAAGAGCCAAGTGCTTTTCCCTCACCTCTCGTTGACTTAAGAGAAGTCTAAATGCCTCCTTACATGAGGGTTGTATTAACCACTTTTTGAGCAGACTTTAACTGGTAAGTACTAGTCATCCTGAAATAAGGAGGAGTTGTCTAGTAATATGAAGAAATAAATTATCTTGAATCAAGTAAGACACTAACTGGTTGAATAATAATAAGAACATAAAAAGATAGCAAATTATCTAACCCTAATAAAAATAGTTAGTAAGATAAGGATGATCAAACAAGATGAGATCTTGTATGATAAAAAACAATAAGGAAAAATGAGACGCCAATGTAGATTAGATTGTTTATATATGATATAGATAGTACTTGTCTAGATAATACTAAACCCTTGGATATATGTTATTCAAGGAAGAAAGATTCAGATCATCCTACATAAAGATGATCAAAAGACCATGTAGTATGTACCCTTGATTAGAAAAATGACATTATACATATGATTTGACAGATATATGTTGATCGAGACTATGACAGATTTCAAGGAGTAAGAATACCTTATTGAGGTAGGTGGATTATTAAGAATGCCATTACATGAAGATACATGTCTAATACATGATCTTATGTTTTGAAGTATTGACATGTATGATACCAATATATTAAGGTAAATACCTCAAATTGAAATATGATCCAACCAAATGATAAGAAAAATAGGTATTAAATGGTTAAGTTGAGAATTGAGAACAACCCTAAGTGAATAGGAAAGTAGAAAATATTCCAGCCCTTGATAAACAGACAGATAGTCTGATATGTATAAGTATTATATTACATACAAGCTTGGAGGCTTGTGGTTTTGTTTTAAACAGGCATAGGCCTGGGGATGCTATGCTAGGAGAGTTAAGAGGGTTTGGCCACCCACTCTCTGAAACTTGATGATATTGAATACCAAGCCTAAGAAAGGTTAAAAGTCGGGTAGGGCATTTATGGGAAGGCCACCATTGTGACAGCCATGGTCCTCCCATATGGACATGGATATTGTAATTTTTACTGAGAATGGTATAAGTGGATTATTGAACAGTTATTCAGGCGTGCTGTACGGATCAGACTGTAGGCATAGTAGTCCTTGATTATTTTGCATTATGATGCATATGAGGTTGGCATAGTGAAATGTCTTAAGGGATGGCATAATGAAATGCCAGGTAATTGTATATTACCAATATTTTTCCAAGAAGGGAAATTCCCTGTATAGTAATTGGCTTAGATACAAATCTCCTATAATGAAAGGAGTTGATCAGCTTTGTTTAGAAATGATTCTTGATTATTTTTACAATTTTAACAGATTTGTCCTTATACAATATGTATGTATAAAGGTGAACACAAATGACAAGGAAATGAGATGTTCTTATAACTAATAGTTATCTATGAATGTGTTTATGATAGAATGAATTATGGGATACTTGAATATTGAGATTATACTGTCAATAACTTACATTCTTATCCCCTACCAAGCATAGCTTGCTGAGATATTATAAATGTTCGAATGTTTACAATATCTCAGATATAGAGAAGGGGACTTAGGAGCTCAAGACTTGAAGAACTATTGAAGAATAAGTAATCAGGGTATATCCCTTGAAACATTGTATTAGAACATGTATTGAATTTTGAACTTTGTAATTTGGACAAGTATTGTAAGGATACAATGGGCTGTGTACTGTGAACCACTTGATGGATCCTAAAGTTTAATAAAAGTATATTTCTTCAATGAAATTTTATCTTATACAAAATTCTACTTATGTTATGTATGAGGTGGTGACTTAGGTTTTAAAAAACAAATTCTAAAGAAAAGAATTTTTGCTGCTTTGGTTTGTGAAAAATATTTACTCTAAGGGCCCTATCTTTACAAAATGTATTATAAAATGTGTTATAAAAATCCGGGTCGCCACAATCTAGTCCTCTTTTGGGATGCTCATAGACTAGCATAGAATTGTTCATCATTGTCATTACCAGTCAATTTTCCAAAAGCTTTCCAAAGTATAAAGTGAACTTGATAGGAAGATTATATAAAGGTAGCTTTTTAGTGTACCCACCAAAAGAGAGGTGCTTTACCTATATAAAGCAAGAGAAGGTATATCCCTTGCATTAATATGTGGAGCCTCAATGTTCATACTTGTTATGGATTGAATAGATCTGTCTGGTTTTTCTTTGAAAGATGGAAAACTTTGATTAAGGTGGGAACATGATTATAAAGCATGATGTCTCTGTCTACTAAAAGCTAAACTCATAAGTAATATAAAAAATATCAAGAAATATCTTTGTTGTCTAGTCAAATAATTTATCTTAAAATTTTTAATAGCAACTTGAACCATTAAAGATAATAAAACCAATTTGTATTGTCAAAGTGTATTTGCTCAATTGAGGGTGTAGCTACTTGTTTTCAAGCAAGTAGGCCATGGATACAAAGTAGAAGACAAGTTGCACAAAAATCAAATTTTAGAGGAAAAAGAACTTTGTTATTTCTAACAGTTAACTTCGATTTGTAAGACTCATAGCTTGCACGGGCTTATGTGGACGAGAGAGATAGTGATAGAGATATTATGATAGTTAAAAGAATAAGATATTGGATTGTCATTTGACCTACAAGGTTATGCCTATAGGAAGTGAGACAACTATATTAATATCTCTAACACATGCCCTCACATGAAAGGCCCTTTATGAGCTCTTTGCACTTAGATTTGATAAATGGGAGGTCTTAAGGTTCAAACTCACAACCTCTAGGTCAATAAAGCTTGATACATTGTTAGTTTACAAATCAACTCAAAACATTAAGTTGATAGGAAGTAGGCCAACCATGTTTATATCTCTAACACAAGAAAACATGAACAATTAAAGATAAAATATGATGTGAGAATCAAAAGGTAAATATGTTTCTTGATTTTCAATTTGATGAGTCCCCTTAAATGTAAGAGGGGAAATTTAATGTAGCACAATTTTTTTGATCCTTTCTTCTCCTATTAGGGTTTTTGCCCTAATATTTTCTTAATTAATTTCCACTCAAGTCTACCAAACAAAATCTTAAAGCTATAAGTTGTGCAGCTTTGGAATATTTTTTAACTTCTTGAAAAACTAAAGAAAATTATATTATATGACTGTTATTTAAGAGAAACTCATCCTATTTTTGGGATGTTAAGGTTTGCAAAAAATTCCTTGAGATTGCACCATTGAGATCTTTTGCCAACATCTTTTAGGATCTCATTAAATACTAACTCTTTATGTGCAATAACATTTTATTCTTCTTGAACCCTTTGGGATAGACGTAAACCAAAGCAGAATTTGTTTAAAGAGATGTAAATTAACAGCCTTCATCTTAGGATAATTTAAGTCATATAAAAAATTAATGCACTGAGAAATTTGCCATCTTATGTAAGATATCACACTCAAAGAATCTTCTATATTGCTTCCATTAAGTTTTTGATCGAACTGCTTGCTCTTTGAACTTTGTATGACACAAATCTTTTCAATGTTATTTCTTTATTGGCATAGACGAAATTCTAAATTGGTAATGCAAACCACCTCTTGATTAAATGAACCCACTCAATTTATTTTTAAAGCTGTTGCCTCTTAGAGGATGTCTACCATGGCATGGTTTGTAAGTGTAAAAAGCCTGAGATTAACTAAACCCACTTAGTAGTGTTGGAGGAGGATGTTATTTTACAAAGGTAAGATGAAGGTTTTAGAGGCTAGAAAATGATTTACAAATGAAGAAGGGACGTGGGGACTTTAAAGGAAGAGAGATAGCTTGTATTGATTCTCAAAATTTGCTTGATACAACTTGTGACTAACCACCCCTATTTATACTAGTAGCCACACCTTAACCAATGGATAGAATTGTGCTAACACAACTTTTAATCTTGTGGTTATAATTTGTTATCTAGATATATCTTCAAATATATCTAGCTCTATTGTCAAAGTATCTAGATATTCTAACAAACTTTTGTAGCAACATTTTCTAGAAAGAGTTTTTAGAATTTGGGCTTTTCTAGAAGATGAGCTTTTATCTCTTCAATATGAGCCTTCTAGAAAATGGGCTCTTACCTAATTAAATTTGGCCCAAATCAAGTTTATACTTCCAATACCCTCCCTTAAACTTGATTTTTCATCCCAAGCAAGCTTCCCATCTTGATAAAGTCTTCAAACTTTAATGGCTTAGTGAAAATATCGACTGCTTAATCTTAAGACTTCACATACTCTAGTTGAACTTCTTTTCTTATGACATACTCTCTTATATAGTGATACCACATATCAATGTGTTCGCTTTGACCATGAAAGATTGAATTCTTTGCTAAGGCCATCGCTGATTTTTTGTTAACATAGACCTCTGTTGGCTCTTCTTATGGCATGACAAATTCTTTTAGCAACCCTCTTAAGCATATTGCCTGACAAATACAAGATCTAGTAGCCACATACTCTACTTCACAAGTAGAAAGAGTGACTATTGGTTGCTTCCTTGACATCCAAGTAAAAGTAGTATCTCCCATGAAGAACACGATGTTAGTTGTGCTTTTTCGATCATCTAAGTCTCAATCCCAATTGCCATCGTTGTATCCAACAAGTCTACAATCACTAGTATGAGAGTAAAACAAAACAAAGTCTATTATACCTTTAATATATCGAATAATTCTTTTTGCTTCTTGAGATGAGTTTAGTGCTTCCATATAGCGATTGACTAATCCAGTAGCATATAGAATATCGGGCCTCGTATAAGTCAAGTAGCCTGAGCTTCTAACCAAGCTCTTGTAATTTGATGCATCTACTCATTATCCTTTATCGTTCTTAGACAATTTGATTCCACACTCTACTGACATATTAATGGGCTTGCAATCATCCATTTTGAACTTCTTAAGTAGCTCCTTTGCATAACCTTCTTGAGTGATGAAGATGCCGTCTTCCTGTTACTTTACTCAATGCCAAGATAGTATGATATGAGCTCAATATTAGTCATCTCAAACTCTTTGATCATTGCCTTCTTGAATTCTAAACATCATTGGATTGCTTCCAATGAAGATTAAGTAGTCCAAGTACAAGCACACAATCAAGATGTCTCCATCTTTGATCTTGCATACACTGCATGCTCATGAGGACATCTTATGAAACTATTTTCTGGAAAATATTTACCTATTTGATTATTCTATGCCCTTGGTGCTTGCTTTAACCCATAGAGGGACTTGATTAACTTGAAGACTTTGTGTTCATGTCCCTTTACTTCGTAGCCTAGTAGCTGTTCAATGTAAATGTCTTCCTCAAGAAGTCCATTTAGGAAGGCAGATGTCATGTCCATTTGATAAACCTTTCATCTATTTTGAGCAGCTAAAGAAATAACTAATTTAATAGTTTCTAAGCGAACAACAAGAGCAAATGCCTCATTATAGTCTATCCTAGCTCTTTCACCGTAGCCTTTCGCAACTAATCTTGCATTGTATCTTTCAATTTTTCCTTTACCATTCTTCTTTGCCTTGTATACCCACTTTACACCTATCGCCTTGTGCCCTTTTGTTGGTGAAGCAAGCTTCCATGTACCGTTCTTCATGATTGCTTTGATCTCCTTGTCCATGGCATCTCTCCACCTTTTATTTGCATAACTTCTTGAAGACCAACAAAGAGGCAAATTAGAGTGAGATCTTCTTACCTTTCTGTAACCTCATAGAGCTCTTGTAGGATTCTTGTGTGTGGTGTCCTTGGACCTGAACTTTCACTTGATGGTGATGTCTCCATGATTGCTTGCAGTTGGTGAGGTTGGTGGTGTGATGTTCTCTTATTTGCCAATTCCACAAGCTTTCTTCATCAAATTTCACATCTCAACTGATAATAGTCTTCCTGTTTCTTGTATTCTACAATTTGTTGCCCTTTGAATTTGAATCATTGCTAATGAAGACAAACTTTTCACTTTTATCATCTAGCTTGGTTCTTCTTTTGTCTGGCACATGTGCATAGGCTGTGCTTCCAAATACCTTCAGATGAGATATCCCGTGCTTTTCCACTCCATGCTTCTTGTGGTATTTTTCCTTATACACTTCTCGTTGGTGAGTGATTAGACAAGTAGATTTCACATGCTATCACCTTTCCCCAAAACTCCTTAAGCATTTTCTTACTTTTTAGCATGCTTCGAACCATGTCGAGAATGGTTCTATTCTTTCTTTTAGTGACTCCATTTTGCTAGGGGAACTTGGAACTGTTAATGGTCAATGAATTCCATTCTCCTTGTAGAATTCTTGAAATGCTTTTGAAGTGAATTCTCCTCCTTGATCAGATCTCAAGGCTTTGATCTTGCACCCACTTTCTTTCTCCATTGCAGCTTTGAACGTTTTAAATACTTTTGATTTTTTCTTCAAGAAATAGACCCATGTCTTTTTAGAAAAGTCATCAATGAAGAGAACAAAGTAGTTACTTTTACCTATAGAGCTTGGTTTGATTGGTCCACAAACATCTGTATGTATGAGCTCGAGTGGCTTCTGGGCCTTGAATGTGACTCCTTCGAAATGCTCTTTCTAAATTGCCTCCCAATTAGGCATCCTTTACAAAGTTGATTAGGCTGACTGATAGAAGGTAATCAATCCTCTCACCATCTCTTTCTTAGACATCAGTTCAAGTCCTTCAAAGTTAAGGTGCCCAAATCTTAAATGCCAAAGTTAAGATGGATCTTGGAAACATGTCTTAAGACACTTAGCAACATCATTTTCAATGTTCAACAAGAACATACTATTTCTTGACATTGGTACTTTGGCATTCAAATTATTTTTATCATCTTATATAGAAAGACTATAATCTTTCATGAGAATATTATAGCCTTTCTCTAAAAGTTGGCCTAGGCTCAAAATATTATTTTTCATGTTGAGCACGTGATAAATATTTGAAATAAATTGATGTCTTCTATCCTTTAAGCAGATTAGGATGTTACATTTTCCTTTTACTACTATCTTGGATTCACCACCGAAGGAGACATTACTGCTCACTATCTCATTAAGGTCCACAAACATGCTCTTTTTTATGCACATGTGGTTACTTGAGCCAGTATCAAGGTACCATGTATTTTATTGGCTTCTTTCGCTATTCTTGTATGCCAATAGGAGGATGTCTTCTTCTTGACTCTTCTCTTTCATGAAATTGGCATTTTCTTCAACTTTGTTTTTAGGAACTCTGCATTCTAAGGCATAGTGTCCAAATTTTTGACAATTAAAATGCTTCACTTGAAATTTGTCATACCTGGTTCCTAAATTGCCTCTGCCACAACCTCTTCTTGAGCTTTCTCTTCTCTCTTCATTACTGTTGTTGTTGTTGTTGTTGTTGCTAAAGCCTCATCTTCCATGTCCATGGCTCCTTTCTTAGCCACAACCTCTTCCTTGTTTACCTCTTCCACTTCCAAAACTTTCTTGCTTTGAGTTGAGTTGCATTGTGAGAAGTTGTTCCTCGATTTCTTCCTTCTTTTTATGTTTTTTTTTTGTAAGCTTGTAATGAACCCATGAGTTGCTCTATAGTAATTTCTTCTAGATTCTTTGTTCCTTCATATGTTACAACAATATGGATGAACTTTGGATCTAAAGAGCGTAATATCTTCTCTATTATCCTCACATCATCTAACTTCTCACCATTTCTTTTTAATTGATTATAAATTGCTAAATCTCTGGAAAGGTAATCAGAAATAGTCTCACCTTTCTTCATTTGCAAATATTCAAATTCTCGTCTTAATGTTTGAAGAAATACTTTTTTTACGTGCTCGGCTAACCTTTAAGATATCTCAAGTTTCTCCCATTGTAATATCCACCCACTGGTGACGAACTTCTGGCGACAGGCATTCCTGGCAACCGGACGAACGCGGTGGGCCCTCACCTACCTCCGACTAGCCGGACTAAGGTAAGCTCGCCCCACTCTTTCTTGTACATTTGTTTTCCAAGTTCATCATTCGGTAAAAAAAATTAGGCATTACTGTTGCCAGGGAAAAAGTCAATGTAATAGTGTCAGATGAGGATCTGGACCGTTCATCTTGAGCATGATGATGTAAGAAACTGACCCATGAAATTTCGTGGCGATTGGACGGCTAAGGAAGCCAAAAAACTCAAAAAAACAGTATGATAGGAGTTTTTGAAAATGCGATAAAAATCATGAAAAAATGATAGATTTAGGAAGGATTTGTGAAAATGAAGGGTGAAAATAAAATGTACGCGAAAAACTGGACACATAGGTGTAAAAATCACAAAAAAAAAAGAGAGGGTCGCTAGCGACCGGAACAGGAAGAGAATGCATGGACGAGAGAGCGCCACGTGCAGCGCACGTGGTGCGACTCACGCCGCCACGCGGTATGGCTAGAATGAGCCACGCTTGCGACACATGGCGCTTCGAACACGCACCACGACCGTTGTTTTAGCCCCACGCGCAAAGCGCGTCCACAGACGCGTGTGCCACCCACGCGGGTTCCTGACTCGCAACGCGTCCACAGACGCGCCCGCCACGCATGTGCAGATGGCACACGCTGTATATCGTGCCCGTTTTCTTATTTTTGAGGGTTTTGACCCTTTATTCCTTTAAAACGTGATTTTAGGAGCTACAGAGGTCCAAATCATGATCCGAAAAGAGGTGTTGTAATCGTCTCAACAAGGCGAACCTAGATTTAAGATAAAAATCTAGTCTGGAGTAACTTTTTAATAGCAAAATTACTAAATGCTATTAGATGATTCAGATCAAGCTGATCAATAGATGATCAGGCTTTAGATTTTAGTTATATGCGTTAACCATGACATGATTTATGGCATGACAGGTACATCAGGGCATACACCTTGATATTGGTTACATGTTTGTTTGGGGATATTGCAATACTGAGGTAGGTGATTTCATTCACAATTTTTCCATGATTCTCAAATGATGATTTGGTGATTTGAGTTTTTGAGACATGTGATTTATGCCTTACCATATGCATGAGATTGATTTCAACATGTAGCTTCTCATGTGCGTGCTATCTTCTTGGTGGTTATTGCATGCATTGTTCTCGATATCTTTCGTGATATTCACTTGATTGTTAGTCTTCATGACATGTGGGTGTCACTCTGACTTGATATTTGAGATTATTGATCCTGTGGTAGGATGCAATTTTTCACCCTGTGAGTGCCTGAGTGCTTGTGAGGGTGAAAGGGTGAAAGCGAAAGTGGTACGCGTCATTCCCGTGAGTGCCTGAGCGCCGTGAGGGTGCAAGGGTGAAAGTGGATGGTACAGAGAGTTGACCCCACATTGTCGTGAGTGTACTTAAGACACTCATAGAGCTTGACTGTGTATGATGTTTGATACTTTTGACATGCATTCACGTGTTTCTAGATTTTCTCGAATTGAGCATGTCCTAATATCATGGTTGATGATATCTTATTTATTTCATGGACTTGGTATATCCTTCATTGTAATGACCCAACATTTTGTATAAAGAACAAACATAGTGGGATGTACTAATGATCTTGTAACTTGACTATTTTTGAATAAATATATGTTTATCACATGTTTAAGGGTCTTATTAGGTGGTTGAATGTTTGATCAAAATTCACATAGGGAACTTAGGAATTTGTGAATAAAATTAGTACCACTAGATACTACACGCAAAATGGAATCCAACGCCTCAAAGAACGACAAAAACAGAGCTTGTATGACGAAGTTATAGGCGTTAGAAGATTGAGGGCATTTTGGTAAAATGTACCTAAAAACGAAAAAGTCAAAAACAGCAGGGGCTATTTTGATAACGGCACCCCCTGTCTTCTTCCTCCTCTAGCCTTCTCACGATTTCTCCAGAAACCCCCAGTTTCCAGAGATTTCCACCACCACCAATGGCGGCACCGCCATTGGTAGCACCGCCTTCCCTCTCCTATAAATACCCCCCAAGCCCCCTTCTCCTCCAGGTATTTTTGGGTTCAAATCTCCGGCAAAGAGAGTTTGGAGAACACGAGTCCAAGCGTACGACGGCTTCGCGGTGGATGTCCAGGTACCTTCTCGTCCCCACTCTATTCCTCCTCTCTTTCCCCTCCATTGTCCCTCACAAATCTGGCTAGATCTGGCGTCTCCCGGCCGAAGCACCCATTGGGGAAGATGGGTTCCTTACAAAACCCTAGGGTCAGACAACCAGGCTACCGTTCCAGGCTACCCGACTGACCCTCCTTTCCACCTCATTCCCAGCCCAGATCCTTGCTGGATCGGGGAATATTTCCGACCGAAAATCACCGGTCTTTTGGAAAGAGAACCAGACGGGTGGAAACCTGACGATCGATCGATTGATAGAGAGAGAGAGCGCGCCTCCCAGGGGCACACAGTGCGGTCCATGGGGCACCTAGCTTGATACACAGGCATGCCAAGCTCCCTGGGGGCTGTCATTACGCACGCGTCACGTGCGAATAGTCTTCTTGGCTCGACTAGGACTCATGGGATGTCCTAGGAGCCAAAGCACGGGGCAGCTACGCTTAAGATGCGTTCGCACAACGCTGTCCTAAGTGCACACCCTGGCACACCATTCGGACGTGTGCACATACCCAACCTGGTTGCGGTGCGACCAGGGTGCACGCATATACTAGAAAATGTAGAGCGCGCATTCTAGAACTATGGCGCGCAAGACCCTAGGTGCTACATTTGGGTCGTTCGTTAAGGCGCGACCTTTTAAAAACCAAATTTGGAGCCTATACAATAAAATAGCATAGAATAATGCCTAGATCTTATGTTTGGACATCACTCAAGACCTTACTAAGATATTCTCGGACTCGAGGTGAAGACAGACACGAGCGACGTAACAACGCACGAGGTAGGTAGTCTGATCCTACTCTGTTTTCAAAATATATCCTAAACGTTCATTAAGTTACTTGTTTTAATACTGTATTAAGCATGTGTTTTAAACTATACTGTTCTTATACAAGTATGCAGGACTTGCTTGCATGATTTATGTATTTGAAAAATCTTGCATTAATTGAAGAATGTTGTTGAGAAATAGTGTTTTTATACACGTTACGGATTCATGGCATTTTACGCAATGCTTGCATACTTTGAAAACAAAGCCATAAATTGCATGGTTTATGTTGATTTGAGTTTTGGACTATGTATGGTTTTGGGCTATTAAGCCCAGTGGGAACTATGCTGAGGGGTATGGGTTTGGCCTCCCGGCCTCTACCACAAAAAAGGTGGATAGTATAGCTGCCAAAAATGGCATTGTCTCTTCCCTGACTGTTGTGGTCAACAGGGACGACCACTGGAGGTGTTCACGGCACCCTTTCGGGGACATATCCATAGTCGTCGTGGAGGCTATGGTGGACTGGTCTCTAGATAACGGAGACATGCGATCCAGAGTGGTTTTGGTCGCAAGCATGGTGACCCTATGATTTCAGTAGTATGGATATGCATATAGCATTTAAATTGGTCATAAACGAGTACTTGTGACCAGTTGACTTGAGACCTAGTGCATGTTCCTCTATGATGCTAACATATGCCTCACATGAAGACTATTTTAAGTATTTCTTGATCATTTTATATGATGTATTGATTTGACGTAGTGAATCTATTGATTTCGACGTTTTGAAAACTAGACATACTGTTAGTATTGCATACTGAAGTTTGATAAAGAATTTCAATAGATGACATAACTTCCATTTTATTCATACAAATGCACACCTATCACAAATATATCATTCTCGATGTCTTTCATGCAACCACTTTGAACTCCGTATGATGCATTGCTATGTTTTCAAAAAGGGTAGTGTCAGGTTACCTACTGAGTATGATAAATACTCAACCCAATCCATTATTTTTCAGATAAAATAAAAGACAAATAGAAGAAACAACAGGAGGCGTTAGAACCAAAGTCAAGTAGGCAAAGGTACGATTTAATTAGTAATTTCCTTTGGTAACTACTATAATCTTGATTGTAAGTATTTGTTGTAGCTGTGGCTGTGACTAACAATCCTGGGAGTGATTACTTGTTTTGTTTTGATTTGATTTATAAATTACCATGGCACTATGCATTGAGCGTTCATTTTGACACTCGGGCTCTTTATACAATGTTCTTTGGAAAAGAAGAAAATTTTCTTGCATTCTTCTGCATAAATTGTTTTAAAACTAGAGATCGATCTCGCTATGTTTTTACCAAAAATGGCATTGAAAAACCCGGGTCGTCACATTCATTGCGTGATTTAAGGCTTTATATTATGTTTGATCATCTTATGATCTTTATGCCTTGCGCCATGTGATTTGTTTTTATTGAGTTTACTTTGGATGTCTATCACCTACACAAGCATAGCTTGCTGAGGCATTGCTTTGATTTGTAATGCCTCAGATACAGAGAGTGACAAGAGGTTGGCGTGTTGACAGAGCAGGTAAAAGTGATGGCAGCTTTCTAGCGAAGCACAGACTATATTCAGAGATGACCAGGTTTGTTCAAGACCTCACTTTGGGTTCTGAGTATGGGCTATACTTTAGTTAAAAATGTAATGTGACCTGGATATCAGAATGTGGATTTATGTTGGATGTGATGGCTGTATGGAGGGACCCTGGGTATTTGGTAGTGGTTATATTTTCTTATCCTTTGTTGGAGTATATTTTATTGAAAACAACATTTGGTTGTGGATGGGTGTGGAGACCGAGTCTCCCTTATGATATGTATTATACATTGTTTATCAGGTGATTTTGTATTCCACTGGTAATGTGCAATGGTCCAAATTACAGAGGAAACTCTGTCGGATTTTCGGTGGAAATAGTATTTCATTTCATTGTTAAATCAGTAGTTTTGAGGGTGTATGAATCCCCAGACTTTGAAAGAAATGCTTTTGTTTAAGTTTTTATTTTTGGCCACTTTAGAAATCAAAGTTTTCCAAAACAGGGATCCCGACTATTTTTGGAAATTATTATTTTAGTGTGTATAAAAACCCGGGGTGTCACAGTTTGGTATCAGAGCCAAGGTCTACTCCATCACAGCCACTCCAACAAATTCAAAGGTCACATACAGTCCATGAGGTGAGGCAGTTTCCTAAATATGAGTTACAAAGATAAGTCATGTGAGCGATGTCGATGATCGTGAAATAAATAATGCCATGGAGATTGGCAAACTTTCTTAAGGAAATTACAACTTTAAGTACTTGTATGAGCACAAGGAAGTGTATTTTTCAGGGGAGTACATGATTCTTATAATCATGAATTAGAATAAAGATTTAAGGTAGTTCTCTTAGTGAGAACTTTAATATATTATAGAAGATATATTCAATTGCATTGCTTTTGATAGCTAAGTTTCTAACTTGGATTGTGCGTGTAACTGTTGGAAAAAGACTAACAATTTTTGTAATGATAATAGTATAATGAAAATGGTGAAGGATCAGAAATGGTTACAACTACCAAGAACTTGAAAAAAGAGAGAGTTGAGAGTAGTGGGGTGTTAGTTTAAACTTGAAGCAGAATTATTAATGAATAAATTGTAATATTGGGAAAAGCATTTGGAATTTGATGAAATAGGATCTTAGTGCTCTATAGATGAAATATCGGATTTTGAGACGGAAACTAGTGAGTTAGTGTATAAAGAGGTGTTGAAAGTGAGTCATCAATGAAAATTAAATGCCTATAAATTGTTCTGTGGGTTTTCAATTACGATTGGAGATGCCTAGCCCTTGAAGGAGGTAACAACCCTTGTATGATAATCGTTAGTAATAATGATATCAGACATTGGTGGGTGAATACTTACAAATGGCTTGAGGTCTTAATTATGATTTGAAGTGCATATACCTATAGGACATTATGACCAAATGGTGAGAATACTTCTTGAATAGATATGATGTTGTAATAAAGCAACTAGGAAGAAAAACATACGAAGTGAATGAGGCGAGACGAAATTAATCATCATTGATTTACATCCAACACCGACAGAGATGATAGTGTGGTTTCTAATGTGACTATGAAATAATTCATTAGTTCAAGGAAGTGAAATAGTGGAAGCGAGGACACTGAAATATAAGTACGAGGATTTTAAGGGCAGTTAATTAAGAATATATGTTCCTCTATCACTGAGACTGTTATCTAGAAGGCCCTTGGGAAGGCCTGTGATAATTAGTATTTTTGAAAACTAAGGGAGTTTGCCACTTGAAGAGAAGAATTAGACAGTTCAACGATACTAAACCAGTATACTCAGTTGAAGACTTGCCCTAACTCCTTCACCATGAAGAAGGAGACCATGGATAGATTGTCATATGTTGACAATTGTATTGAGGAATCAGATGATTGTGTCGCATTTTATACCGGTTGCAAGGTTGCAGACATAACCTATATATATATATATATATATATATATATGAGGGATTCTTTTAGGTCAAGATTGATTGCAGAAACTCAGACATGGGTAGTTCAAGCCAGCCTAATAAGGGAAAGAGACTTTTCAGTGATATGATGGCAGAGGCCATTGAGCCAACTACATTTGATTAAACTGTGTTGGGATGCGGAAGAGAGACATAATGTGTACTAGTAGTGGAGATTATGATATTCTTTTACAGATTGTCCCAGTGGACAATGAGTTAGACAGACAGACATTTAAGATAGGGCAAAGATGGCCTCACGATAGTAATGATGATCCATCATGATACTTTTACATTTACATACATGTCACGCTTTTGATTGTCATTACCATTACTTGTAGTAGGCACCCTGATAAATGTGCCTTTATATGTATTGAAAGATCCTTGGGTTGGAGGTTATGACACTGATTGGCAAGTTATTAGAACTTATAAGTACCTCTAACGAGTACTGGTGAAAATGATGATGAGTGAGAGGATAGATATTGACCTTATCGTCCTCGTTTTGATGGATCATGATATCATCCTTGGGAAGGATTCCATTCAGGATTTTACGCTATGAGAGATTGATGTTTATATTGATTTGGCATCAGATATAGTGGCATTTTCTAAAGTGCCATACAGGATGGCCTTGGCTGAGTGGGAAGGGTTTCAACTAAGGTAGTTGTTCGACCAGAGACTAATAGATCTAGTGCGTCTTCATGGGATGCACTAACCCTCCTTGTAAGGAGAAAGATAGATTCTTATTGCTAAGTGCGGATTGTTGATTATTGATAGCTCCACAGTAGAGAATTGATCTTCTTTATAGTATATTGATGATCCGTATGATCAGTCTTGGAATATGCATCGTATTGGTGGATATTGATTTGAGGTCTGGTTATCAGTAGCTGATGATTACGACTGAAATGCCTTTCAAACAATTATTAGAACTCGTTATAATTGCTACAAGCTTTGGATCATATAAATCGATGAATTTAGTACACTGATAGTACGTATGGGTATAATGGGCTGAATTTCTAAAGTTTGTTAAGATGAGTTATGATTATGTAGTGAATGATATTTTCTATATATCACGACCTTGCTGAGCACAAGGAGTTCTTGTGCAATAGTCTAAGTGTCTACACACAAGAAGTTCTTGTGTAATATTCTAAGTATCTAAAGGACTCATCTTTCGCTGTAAATGTATGTGAGTAGAAATTATCGTCAAAGAAGATGAATTCTCTTGACCAAGGTACCTCGATTGATAGAGATACAGTTTATAGGGACTATGATAATTTGGGATTCAATAAACTAATAACTAAGGTTGATAGTCTCCTTAGTCTGGTGAATAGTTATTGTTGGAAGATTGAGTTCTCCAGGATAGCAATGACATGGATACTATTTTATATATACACATGAGCCTGATCTCTCATGTGTAATAAAGTATGTTGAGTATGAGAGCATTTTCTTTTGTGTAATCAGCTTAAAATTTTTGGCTTATACTTGTGAGTAGCCGATGAGGGTGACCGATGAGGGCGGGTGTACGAGGCACTGGCAGGCTTCTAGGTACTCACAGTATGACTGTGTTATAGATTGGATTTATTATTATTATTATGATTGGCATGTGGTTGCCTGTTACTGAGCTGGTATGCTCTGATTTTGACTGGCATGCGGTTGCTTGTTACTGAGCTAGTATACTCTAATTTTGATTGGCATGTGACTGCCTGTTACTGAGCTGGTATGCTCTAATTTTGATTGGCATGTGGTTGCCTGTTACTGAGCTAGTATGGTCTGATTTGATTGGCATGTGATTACCTGCTACTAAGCTGATACACTAATTTTGATTGGCACATAATTGCCTATTGTTGACATGGTATGCATTGATTTCGACTGGTATATGCTTGCTTGTTGCTGAGCTAGTAAGCTCCGATTTGGTTGGCATGGATTACTTGTTGATGACTATATATGATCCAGTTTTGATTGTCATGTATTTACCTGTTAAGGACTTGTTCAGGGGTTATTATGATATGTGTGATTGAGAGATATATACACTACCTAATGATGAGGTAGTATGTGCTGGAATGGATTTGATATAGAATTGACTATATGTGAGTCGTGACACATCAATTTGGTTGACATAGTGATTTAAGTATACTAAAGATGTAAACAAATGATTAACTCTTGGATGAGAGTATGATTGGTGCAAATGACATTATATATGTGGTTATTACATGTTTTAGCCACAATACAAGTATCGGATTCGGATGGCTTGAAACATACATTGATTTATATGTATGAGCCGTTATCTAAGGAGAACGTGATATGAAACTGTTTATCGACATTGATTCTGAAAGAATGATACTATATGTCGGTCTTATGATACCATACGATGATATCATGTGGGGATGTTTCTAAAATTATTAAGGAATGACATGAAAAGAATTTCGAGGAAGAAATTTTCTATAAGGTGGGTAGGATGTAATATCCACCCACCGGGGACGAACTTCCGGCAACAGGCATTCCCGGGAACTAGACGAACGCGGCAGGCCCTCACCTACCTCCGACTAGCCGGACCAAGGTAAGCTCGCCCCACTCTTTCCTGTACATTTGTTTTCCAAGTTCATCATCCGGTAAAAAATTAGGCGTTACTGTTGCCCTGGGAAAAAAGTTGATGTAACGGTGTCAGCTGAGGATCTGGACCGTTCATCTTGAGCATGATGATGTAAGGAGCCGACCCATGAAATTTTGTGGCGATCGGATGGCTAGGGAAGTCAGAAAACTATATAAAAAAAAATAGTATGATGGGAGTTTTTGAAAACGCGATAAAAATCATGAAAAAATGATAGATTTAGGAGGGATTTATAAAAATGGAGGGTGAAAATGAAATGTATGTGAAAAACTGGACACATAGGTGTAAAAATCACAAAAAAAACGGAGCACCTGGGGTCGCCAGCGACGCAAACCAGTCCGGTCGTCGTCTCCAGCAACGACGACTGGAATGGGAAAAGAATGCATGGATGAGAGAGCGCCACGCGGTGCGACGAGCATGCGCCATGGGCAGGGCTCGTGGTGCCACTCGCGCACGCCACACGGTACGGCTAGAACATGCCACGCGTGCGACGCGTGGTGCTCCGAACGCGCACCACGTGCCCTGTTTCAGCCCCACGCGCAGAGTGCTTCCACAGATGCGCGCACCACCCACGCATGTTCCTGACATGTAGCGCATCCACAGACGCGCCTGCCACGTGTGTGTGGACGGCACGCGCTGTATATCGGGCCTGTTTTCTTATTTTTGAGGGTATTGACCCTTTATTCCTTTAAAACATGATTTTAGGAGCTACAGAGGTCCAAATCACGATTCAAAAGAGACGTTGTAATCGTCTCAACAAGGCGGACCTAGATTTAAGATAAAAATCTAGTTTGGAGTAACTTTTTAATAGCAAAACTACTAAATGCTATTAGATGATTTAGATCAAGTTGATCAATAGATGATCAGGCTTTAGATTTTGGTTATATGCGTTAACCATGACATGATTTATGGCATGACAGGTACATCAAGGCATACACCTTGATATTGGTTACGTGTTTGTTTGGGGATATTGCAATACTGAGGTAAGTGATTTCATTCACAAATTTTTCATTATTCTCAAATGATGATTTGGTGATTTGAGTTTTTGAGGCATGTGATTTATGCCTTACCATATGCATGAGATTGATTTAAGCATGTAGCTTCCCATGTGCGTGCTATCTTTCTGGTAGTTATTGCATGCACTATCTTTCTGGTAGTTATTGCATGCACTATTCTCGATATCTTTCGTGATATTCATTTGATTGCTGGTCTTCATGATATGTGGGAGTTACTCTGACTTGATATTTGAGACTATTGATCCTGTGGTAGGATGCGATTTTTTACCCCGTGAGTTCCTGAGTGCCCGTGAGGGTGAAAGCGGGTGTGCAACGCGACTTTTCATGAGTGCCTGAGTGCATGTGAGGGTGAAAGGGTGAAAGCGAAAGTGGTACGCGCCGTTCCCGTGAGTGCCTGAGTGCCTTGAGGGTGCAAGGATGAAAGGGTGAAAGTGGATAGTACAAAGAGCTAACCCCACATTGCCGTGAGTGTACTTGAGAGACTCATAGAGCTTGACTGTGTATGATGTTTGATACTTTTGACATGCATTCATGTGTTTCTAGATTTTCTCGGATTGAGCATGTCCTGATATCATGGTTGATGATATCTTATTTATTTCATGGACTTGGTATGTCCTTCATTGCGTGATTTAAGGCTTTATATTATGTTTGATCATCTTATGATCTTTATGCCTTGCGCCATGTGATTTGTTTTTATTGAGTTTACTTTGGATGTATATCACCTACACAAGCATAGCTTGCTGTGGTGTTGCTTTGATTTGTAATGCCTCAGATACAGAGAGTGACAATAGGTTGATGTGCTAACAGAGCAGGTAAAAGTGATGGCAGCTTTCTAGCGAAGCACAGATGATGTTCAGATATGACCAGGTTTGTTAAGACCTCACTTTGGGTTTTGAGTATGGGCTATACTTTAGTTAAAAATGTAATGTGACCTGGATGTCAGAATGTGGATTTGTGTTGGATGTGATGGCTGTATGGAGGGACCCTGGGTATTTGGTAGTGGTTATATTTTCTTATCCTTTGTTGGAGTATATTTTATTGAAAACAACATTTAGTTGTAGATGGGTGTGGAGACTGAGTCTCCCTTATGATATGTATTATACATTGTTTATCAAGTGATTTTGTATTGCACTGGTAATGTGCAATGGTCCAAATTACAGAGGAAACTCTGTCGGATTTTCGGTGGAAATAGTATTTCATTTCATTGTTAAATTAGTAGTTTTGAGGGTGTATGACTCCCCGGACTTTGAAAGAAATGCTTTTGTTTAAGTTTTTATTTTTGGCCACTTTAGAAATCAAAGTTTTCCAAAACAGGGATCCCAACTATTTTTGAAAATTATTATTTGTGTGTATAAAAACCCAAGGTGTCACACCCATGCTTACTTTGTCGATGTTTCGCTTGAAATCTTCTTGAAGCCATCTCCATCAAGAGATTGATAGATGAGGTAGAGTGCCTTCTTGTCTCTCTTTCTTAAATCCTTCAAACTATCCCTTTGGGTTTGGGAAAGAGTAACATCATCTTCGGGTTCATTGTAGCCTTTTACTACAATGTCTCACACATCTTGTGCTCTCAGGAAAGCCTTCATCTTGATGCTCTAATTGTCATAGTTGTTTTTGTTAAGTATAAGAACTTGGAAGGAAACCATGCCACCACTAGCCATAACTCTTGAAGGATCTTGTAGCTCTGATACGACTTTTTTGGACCATAATGACATTTTACAAAGTTATGAGGAAAGCTTTAGAAGCTAGAAAAGAATTTATAAATGAAGAAGGGACTTGGAGGCTTGAAAGGAAGAGAGATAGCTTGTATTGATTCTCAAAATTTGCTTGATACAACTTATGACTAACCACCCCTATTTATACTAGTAGCACCTCCTTAAACAATGGTTAGGATTGTGCGAACACACCTTTTAATCTTATAGTTATAATTTATTATCTAGATGTCTTTTCAAAAATATCTAGCTCTATTATTAAAGTATCTAGATATTTCTAATAGAATTTTGTATCAACATTTTCTAGAAAGAGTTTCTAGAATATGAGCTTTTCTAGAAGATGAGATTTTATCTCTTCAATATAAGCCTTCTAGAAAATGGGCTCTTACCCAATTAACTTTCCAACAAGTAGACCTTTTCGATTGGTAGTGTAGACCGCCTTTCGGCATGTTGGACTGCCTTAAGAGAACAATATTCACTGCCGATTGGATGTACATTAAAAGGCCATGGCCTAATGGCACGATGTTATGGGGCAAGAACTTGCTTATTGCAAAATTTTGCGTAAATATTGGTTAAAATTCAAAGAGTCCCAAGTGTCCTCACCCTAGAATGCTCAGTATAGCCATATAAATTCAAAAGGGAGGAACCCTAGCTTATAGTTTATCCCAAACCATTACGGATTCCCATGGAACGAATAGAATATACGGAAATGAGGCACCCAGAAACGTTGATCGACAGATTAAATCACGTGCTGGAGAGCAATCCATTACCCAACAGACCAAACATTGATTTTCTTTGTACCGAATTATTTGTTGATCGGTTTGGATCGTTAGCACTTTAACAGTTAATTTTGCCAAAAAAAGAAAAAAACTTAAAATCTTAATTTAGGCTGGAGTTGTCAGATCTTACGACCAAGATCACGAACTGCATCTGTTTAGACTTTATAAAAGATGAAACTACACTCTGGGAAGTCCGATTCTTCTTCCTTACAGAAAGCTCGGCCTATGATAATTAGATTGGCTTAGCAAGGACAGTATGGGCAATCATGAACCTATTTTATTGAAACATACGCCCGTATGTTTTGCAAGAAACTTTTAAACTTAGGATCTCTACTGAGACCACCAAATTTTCATCGTTAAAGGCAGCTCATGTGCAAGCTCTTGCATATATAGGGTTTGGAGAAGGGGCGGACAACAAGAGTCTATAGTAGGCAGCCTTACTTTGCATTTTGTAAGAGACTGATTTCATGCCTCAAGGTCACATGACGACAACTTTTATCGTTGCGTCAAAGCTTTCCTTCATTAGTGATTGTAAAAATTAAGGGGGAGAAGTCTAAGCTAAGCATCATCCTTATAAGGCTGTGTGTTTCTTTTTGCGGGTCTGAGACATATGCCGAGATTATTTGCACAGGCAGAGAGGGCCTGGAGGTGAACAACCCTATCAACACGCAACCTGTCAGCAACATGAAGAAAAGGGAAATGATTCTGCAAATAAACTGAAAAAATAGAGAATTGCAGTTGGAAACATGTGAAAGAAACTTAATCACATCTCAACTAAAAGGCCAGTCACAGTGCACGGAGCTTCAGGGTATTCAGGGTCGGTCGGGGAAAGAGGCGGATCACAAAGATCAATAATACGTAGTCTTAGGCTATTTTTACATCTTGAACGTGACCTCAAGATCACACGATATACTTGTTAAAGTATGTGGCTGCTATCCATCGCTTCATTTACCAGGCTTCGTGTGTATGTGCATATAGTGATGCTGTCATCTTTATCAAATGACTTTTTCCATGCACATACGCACACGCACACAGGCATAGACTGTGTCGTTTTCTTTGTCTTAGGTTTCTATTTATGCATCTCCTTGGTTGGTTTCCCATTTTATTCACGTCACCATTTGCTTTTCTTCTTCCATATTTCAGTTAACCCAAACTCAAGCCTTAAATTGTATCTTTTTTACAGGAATTTAGACTATAAACCTTTCTTAACCCCATAAAAAACAAATAAACCTTTCTTACAGGAAGCTGTTCATATAACCAATCGTACACCAGAAAACAGGTGCAGAAGATCAATAACAAACAACAAAACTAAAACTGTCTCCAAAAGCATAAAAGTTCCAATTAAACACTAAAGACCTATTTCCAAAAGCAGGAAATATGGCCAACCCACGCTTTCAAAATAGAAATTAAAACTTAAACCAGACACTACTCACCATGACTTCAAGATCCTGTATCCTTATCCTTTTTGCACTTCTTTTCACACACACAAAAGGAGAGAGACAGTCAGAGGGTAAGCTAAGATGACATTTGTCTGCATCAGCACCTGCATCTGAACTGAACTTACAAGAGTTCCAGCTTGGAGATTGGCGTATGAAACCGGTGAAAGCTGATTAGATGCAGGTGCAAATGCAGATAAGATGCAGCATCTCAGTCTACAAAAGCATGTTCCAAGGACCAAGAAGCAGGTGTGGAAAATTGGAAATGCGCGGGAAGAAACGGCTGCGTCGCGTGCTTTTGCATACAGACGGAGAGAGAACGCTGAGAGGAGAGACACATATATCTAGTCCTGAGAGAGAGAGAGAGAGAGCAAAATGTAAGTCTCTCTCTTATCCGTTAGGCCCGTGGGATGAGCAGTCCGTTCCGTACAAGCCCACGTGACAATGACCAAGGCAACGTGAAATGTGCTGACGTGGACCAATTGCAGGCCAACATGTCGGTGCCTACCAAATGAAAGTCACTTGATATGACGCTGGACCGCGTGACATTTACTTCTCCATGACCTTTCCTTCTTCACTGCTGCCCGAATGGGCGGGGGCGCACCAATTAGGTTGTAGATGGGTTCATTGCAGCTTGGTGGAAATTGATTTAGATACTCTTTTTCCTATTTCTTCTGTTTCAACCACACAATAACTCGAACAGTGATTGTCAATTCTTGTTTCGAAGGCCAGCTAGGAATTCATGATTTCTAGGTTGTCATCCGCACACGTACCTGTTTATGTGGACCACCCGTGGTTAGGATGGACATGGTAGCAAAACTCGTAGACTGAGATCAAAACCTACAGATTTTCTCTATTTAATTAAGACTCGGTCATCATGGTATTGATGCAGGACACAGAACCTGCCATCTCGCATTCTTAACCAGCACGTACGACTTCAACACAAACATTTTTTAGTAATATTTATACTCGTTTCCGGTTGAGGGGCTTGCTTTTCTAAGTTCAGCTAGTGATTCCTATTTGCCATTATTGAGTAAAATGGATAAGTTTCTTTAGTTTGTAGTTTCAAGTTTAGGTGAAGAGAAATGTGCGAACCTTTTAATTGCTAGTTTATACACAGATGAGCTTATTCCAAATTCTTTATTTCATAGATGTGTGATAGATACAAATTTATCTTTAAGGCAATGACATATACATGTCTTTTTCTACGTAGGCCACTCCTTTTCTCTCTCTAATGTCTCTATCTCTCTCTTACAAAAGGGGTGCATACATCATCACCCTATATTTATTAGCCTATTAGAAAGATTTTTTTTCAACTATTGGATTAAATAAACATGCATACATAATAGGAATTAGATGTACTTGAGGGTAATTTTTCTATAATTTCTAAAACTGTCCAAGGAGAATTAGACACCATCGAAATCTACACTGAGTTAAAAAGTTAATGTTATTGAACATTTGGTTTTGTAATTGACACCTAAAATTACATGGGAGAGTTCTTATTTATTATTTATTCTTTTAGTCATGGGAAATCTACTACTACTTGTAACATGTGGTACTTTTCCTTAAGCCTTATTTTTCATTGCTTCTACATTGGTCTTTTTTAGTTATTATTTTATCTTATAATCTATTATTATATATTAAGCTCATATGCTTTGTTTTCTCTTTTTGAAACCTACTTCTACTTGCATTACAAGAAATTATTCATTGAACAATACTTTTTCTTATACTATATAGATATTTTTTATTACTTTTATTTTTGTTCTATGTTATTAGCTAAATGAATGGGCCTGTAAGGAATTTGTTCTATAAATCTTTTCCTTTCTAGCCATATGGCATTTCTATCCCAATTCCTTCAACTTATTCTAATTGAACACTTCTTCATACCATCTCTCTCTCTCTCTCTCTCTCTCTCTCTCTCTCTCTCTCTCTCTCTCTCTCTCTCTCTCTCTCTCTCTCTCTCTCTCTCTCCTTTCCTGTTTTAACTTTTTTTTTGGTGGGTTCTTCTTATTATAAGTTAAACATGAATAATTTCTATTTAGCTTATGATTCTAATTCAATACTCTCTTCATATTATAATGTTACATGCTTTTAGTTGAATAAGTGGACGCCTTGAGAGTCATTAAATTCACTCAATTTATTTTAAAAGAACTAGACCCTACCTAAATCACTGCTTAAATTTTAGAAAAAATAGGCTCCACTTGAACTAGCAGTTTCAATTAATGAACAAATGGGACATAATGTGCATCACATTGGGTCAATATGCTATTAATATAGTATAAATATCGGAAGCAAAATGTATATGTTTGGCTTAGTCTTTTCAACTATTCAAGGTTTTTTATTCTTTTTAGGTGAAAGTCCTAACCTACTAATAAAATTTAAGTACATATTTCATGGCACATATGTGTCATTGTAATCGTATATAATTAAACTTGAAATAAATTGTTGTTGCTCTTCTATCAATATGGAGGAGCCCTTATTTGAAATAGCATAGTTTGCAAAAAATTTAGCCACTTCCTGAACATATTATTGGATAGTTGGCTCTTTCACCTTCAATCTCTGGCACTTTGTCATCCGTGTTTGAGTTTGCCAAATTGGTGACTTCTGGCCCCTCAAAGATGTGAGAATCGCCTTTGAATTTCCCTACAAATCAAGATTAGATGTATATCATTAGTAGCCAATTTGTCTCCATGATTTTGATCACACTAGCCTTCTATACTTGGGTTTCCTTTAGAAAGTTGTTCATGCTGATGACCCATATGCCAAATTTAAGTGAATAATGTAATCCATTGGTTTTGGCCTTGATAAATAGTTTCAATTTTGTTTTATATCTTTTGATATAGATAAAATTTCAATTTTGGGAAGAAAAACAAAACAAAAAGGGACTATATCAGTTTTGCTAAGATTTCATACAATTTTGCTCAATGACAAATGAATTCCCAACCGATACATTATTTTGGTGGTAAAATAATCCAAATATATAAATAGATTTATGAACTCCAAATTTCCAATGCCAATGTTTAACTATGGTTTGAATGTTTACTACAAGGGTGTTTTAGTAAATTGCAACCCACCAAAATAGTCCAAATCAATTTTAGGATATTTTTTCTCTTCCAAAGATGGTTTTCTCTAGAACTTTTGATTTCAAGCTTGCAAGAGATAAGAAGAATAAATTCCCAAACATTGGAATTTGGTTTTAAGTTTCAATAGTAACAATCCAATCTATGAAGAAGAAATGAGATTCCAAATGGAGATTTCTTAAGGAGGAGAAATTGGTGGTTGAAGAAAGAGCTCTTTGCTAGCCCTATTTGATCCTCATTCAACTTTAAATACAAATGATAATGGAAGCAAAGATAGCAGCAGTTCTTTCAAGTTTTAGTCCTCATTCTCTTGTTTTTGTCATGGAGTCTCTACTTGTGCCATTCCTTGGAAGGTGGCCACTTAGGCCTTCCTAGTACTTTCCATTTTTCTGGATAGTTTCTTCAAACTTGAGAGGAGAATGCTACTCACCACAAATGGATGTCACATCTTTAACTATCATTCATGTTTTCTCCATTTTAAACTCAAATTTTCCTTTCTTTTTTGTTGTTGTTGTTTTTGAGCTTGGGTTTTTCTTTTTTTTTGGTGTGGAGAGAAATTAAGGCTACATAGTTGATCTTTAGCTTATGGGTTGTATTTAATGAAAATTTAAGTTCAATTTCATCTATTTTGTGCCACCTTAAAGTTAGGATTTTTTTCTTTATTTTGGATAGACGTCATAAACGAATGTGCAAGCTTTTGTTGAATGTTTGACTTCTTTTCATGGCAGAATGTTGAATGTTTTATGAAACCATGAAACTTATCATAAGTTTGATGTTATCATTTATTTTTATAATCTGTGATTGTCATAATATTTCTAATAGTTTCCTATTTTTTAGTTTTTTTTTTGCAAAATTTAATACTTTTTGCAACTTTTATATTTTTATATTTTCAAATAATTAATTAGTCAAATTTTCCAAAATTTGATTCAAAATCAAATTGAAAAAAGGATATTTTAGTTTTTGCTTCAAACTAAAGTGATGATCAAAATGAAATTGACAACTATGCCTTTAAATGGATAATTAGAAAAATCAAGATGACAATGTCTATTTAGCAACACAATCAGCAAATTCCTTCCATTTTATTTTAATTATGATTTAATATATTTAATTAAGTCTACAAGTATTCAACTTATCACCATGAGCCATATCTTGAGAAATCATAAGAATTCTATGGAATTCAAAAGGATCAAATTAATTATCCATGAAGAACCAATTTATTCAAAGTGCCACATGTTATGTATTGAATATTTAAATATTCATGATGGTATTAGTCTCATCTTGAGAGTTTTCATATGTTATGAGTATCATTTATGTGTTAATTATACCTTTATGCTTTATCTTCTAGTCTGAATTAGGAGATTAGATGGTTGAGTTTCTTAGAAATTATAATTATTTCATTTAGGAATGTGATGTTAAAGTTTTAACTTTAAAATGACTAATTTGGGGGGGTTTTATTGTAGGACTAATCTCAATTGTTGGATTTATTAGATCTAGATCTAGCATGGAGATAAAGAGGTTCATTAGATGATCATTTAGATAGTGGAGATTGAAAAAAGAGAATTTTAAGATCAAAACACCCAAACTTTCCCTTTGTAAAACTTTCTAAATTAGGATGTTTACTAATTTTGATAGTTTCTTTCTTCTTAATTGAAGATTTTTCTAATAAATGTCCTAAATGAGCATGTTTTTGTTATTTCTCTTAAGTAATCACTCATTTTGTCAAGGGAAAACACTTTCCTAATCAAAATATGAAAGCTTAACAATTTTTTTACCAAGTAAAAAACATTCTATTTTGGGACTATCTTTACATGATCTTAGTAGTCTTGCTTTGAAACAATTTGAGAAGAAAAAGGTAGAATTTTGGAATAGAAAAGGAAAGTAAATAAGGAAGAAGAGACTTAAGAATGCTTTTTCAATAAGTCACTTAAAAAAGAGGAGTTTACCCAAGTATCTTATCAATTAGGGAAGCTAACTTCTCTATATAGGCCAGAAGGCCTCAACTTTGAGAGTTGATTCTTATTGTTCCTAGAAACTAGAGAAAATGGTATAAAACTAGGAAGAGAAGAAGACTAATGTAGAGTTCATTAACCATTGTTTATGGATCATATGTGAAACTCTAAAAAGATGAATTATTTTAATATAAAATTAGTCAGCTACTAAATTGCTTCTCCAGCTTTCATCTTTGAAGATTGAACATCAATTATAGCTATCAAGCACTACTTGCTAATTCTAGATAACTAGCTACATGCCTATTCAGAAACTGTCAGGAGAAATGAGAAGTTTGACTTCACCAAGGAATCTATTTCAACTCTAATGGATTTATTTTTCTTGAAGAGAGATTTCTCATCTTTCAATATTAAGAGAGTCGTTTCTCTTTTATTTATAGGAGGAGACTTCTAGGGGTTTTTAAAAAGGAAGTGCTTGTTGCGAGTGCATTGCTCATAGTTTCAAGTGGTGTAAAATCTTGTAATGTGATATTAGAACTCAAAGTAGGGTTAGGAATTTCTCATTTTTCAATATTTTTCTTTATATTGATAGAGTGATTTGTCTCTTACTTTATGGAAGGGAATTATAAGGGTTTGATAAAAGGAAGATCTTGTTGTGTGCACACCACTACTTTGCTTATGGCTAGCACGGTGGCAATTGATGTAAATCTTGGAAAGTGATAGTGGAACTCAATGTAGGGATTCTTTTGAGAGAGAGGAAGTACATGCACCATTGAGCTGGCCAAACCTTTATAAATCCTTATGTCTTGCAATTATTTTTATTTCACTCACTTCTTAGATTGTGTTCTTCTCACTTATACTCACCTTTGCATCATTTCACTTTGTTTTTAACGTGCATATTCTAGGTGATTGATGACATGCAGATGAGAAATTTTGTATGTAAATTTATCTTAATCTCTTTCAAAGCCTAGCAAGAATATTCTAAACATTGACAACATTGTTTTGCAAAAGATTTTGGCACCAAACACTTTTCATTGTCTTCTATTACTTGGTTTTGGGTTTCTAAGCCAAAAAGATTTCATTTTCAAAAAGGCCCCAATTCACCTCCTATTGGGACCTTTTCTAAGCCTAAGATAATTCATTTTCAAAATAGTTTCTATGAGTTTTCTCTAGAGTTAAAGATCAAAGTTTTCTTAATTTCTAAATGACATAATAAGTTGTAGAAACAACTCTTAGGGAGGTTAGTCCACCCATAGACCTCTAGATTTTAATGGAGCCATATAGTGATATAGGGAGCCATATGGAGGACCAAGTGACAGTACAACACAAGGTTCTCAAAATGGCAAGGCCATAAGCTTTTATGGTGTTGGCTAGCACACTCAAGTTAAGAGACATGAGGACCATGGCTTATGCCTTGTCTATTTTGGCATAAGGGCTAAGTCTTGAGCCAAGTTATCTAGAAAATATTTTGACATGAATCAAGACTTAGTGTTTAGCTAATAATATACTTAGACATAAATAATCCAAGCCTGCCCCTCTAGTAATAACATTACAACTAAGACTAGGATAGTAGAGAGCTCATGATGGTTAAGCATAGGCATCACTATAAGTAGAAAAGGACCAAGAGGTCCAAGCTAGGGTCTCAGAGAGCATAAACCAAAATAGTTCATGACTGGAACCCCTAGGTTTGCAGAGTAGCTAGATCTAGGTCGTGTCCCTCATAAACACCATGAACCAGCAAGAAAACTAGAGAATTTCTCTCCTCATAAATAGGAGAGAGGGAATTAAACTTCTTAAGAGTATTTCTTGAATCTAAAATTGATTTTAGAAGATAAAAATGAAGGGGAGAACCTCTATTTATAGTTTTGGCCACCCAAATGATTATTTTGGGTAGCCAATGAAGCCATGATACTAAAATTGTATCCATCCTAACTATTGACACACAAATTTTTAAATAGATAATTAAATGAGGACCAATTCGCTTTTGATATGTTTTGCCTTGCTTTTGAATTGTTGTACCTATTTCACTTTGTTTAAATTCTTTGTTCAATAATGAAACAGAACTATAAATGCTATCAACCAATGAAGAACTTAAAAGAAGTGAATTATTTTTCATAAATTTAACTAAGATATCAATACAATTCTTTCATTACAATTTTTTTAGCATAGCACAATTCATGTACCCTTATTTAAACGTTGCACTATTTTGCACTTCATGATGTTAGTAGATCAAATTCTTTTCATTTCTATCCTTTGCTATTTGGGAAATTTAGTTTCACATTGACTTAATAATCTTAAACTTCAAAATTTTAGTACTATAAAAGGAAACTACTTAACAATAGCTAAGAATTACATCAACTCATTAGATTGAGCTCATTTGAGATTCAAATACATTAAACTAAGAGAAAGTTAGCTTAACTATTTTTTGGAAAGTAGTTAACTTTTACTTAAAAGTTCTAATTAGATATTTAAGTATTCCAAATTTCTTGGAAATCTTCTAGAGATTGGGAAAAGCTTGAAGAGTCACCTTAAATGAGGGGAGGGATTTTTTAGGTATCTCTAAGGTAGTCATTTTTAGTTTTCTTTAGTTTAGTTTGTTTTATGAGTTTTAGTTTATTTTAAGTAGTTTAGTTTTTGTGTTGCTATACTTTTAAACTACTTTTAGTTGTTTACTTCATTTATTCTTCTTTATGTTTGTGTTTTGGGTTCTAGGCTAGTATTAGCATTGTGCATCTCTCCTTGGAAAGAATTATTGCTAAGTTAATGTATCTTATTTCTTGAAACTAATTTTCTTTTGAAATTTCTCAAAAATTTATTTCCAGTTCCCAAAGCCCATTATGTGGCACTTGTAGTGGACTTACTAATTCATATATATATATATATATATATATATATATATATAAAGAATTAGAACTGAGATCTTTGGTTATTTGTATTTGATAAACTAGGTCTTGTGGCTTGATCCACAAGATGCAGCTCAGTCAAAATTTCTATCACAGTAGGTTAGCATTCTCACTTTAGATAGTGCTTATACTACTAGATTATTAAATCACTAGTATATCTTACATAATACCTTTAACCCCTTTATATACCTCTATAATGACTCAAGATAACTATCATAAATTTTTTTTTGTGATTGCACTATGGAATTTCTATTGAAAATGGAGATGAAATTTTGAAGTCATTTAGGAAAAAACAACTTGAAAAGTTTTTTTTTTCAATTTTATTTTCTAGATCCACCACCTGTATATAATTGAAAACCTGATACTCAAACAATGTTTATAAACATTAAAAACCTGTTAATATACAAAATTCATCCACTTCTTGATACAATATCACATGTATACATTAATTGGATAACAAACATTATATACACCTTGATACTTCAATCTCACAAACATGAAAAACAAATAACCACTACAATGCATCCACATCTTTATTTATTGATACATTACCACCTATGTATACAATACAAACATTCTATGAAACTAATACTTCAAACAATCTTTATACATATGAAAAACCAAACATCATATATATACACCTAATACTTCAATCTCTATACATATTCCAAACCACCATCCACTATAATGCATCGACATCTTTCTTGATACACTACTACTTGTGTATACATTGAATAACAAACATTCTATATACCTAATACAAACAATCTTTATAATCCAATACAACATGCATCCACTTCTTTATTGATATCCCAAATCGTTCTTAAAAAATAACACTTAATACATCCATAATGGCTACAAAACATCCATACTCATCATTATCCATCCACATCTATCTTGAAAATAATTTATATAAGAAATTACAACATATGCATTGTTTATAACATCCATATTCACTTCATTTGTAATTCCATATGCACTCGCATTTACTTTCACACTCTAAGTAACCCTCTCATTCTTCATCTCATAAAAGTTATATACTTCAATTGCCACACATTCACTTTATGCTCACTCTCCAAATTCACTTCATCCACACTCATTTATTCCCACACTCCAAGTTTCCACTCATTCATTGCTTAAAATGCACACATGCACACACACACACACACACACACACACACACACACACACACACACACACACACACACACACACACACACACACACACACACACACACACATATTTCAGAGAAAGTAATAAAATCTAAAGGAACACACACAAGTCAATGAAAACATACTTTATTATGTATTTCAGGTTCATGTAGTTACTCTAAGTAATCTAATTGAAACTCATTACATACTTAGCCCATTCAATTCATATTTCATTGAGATTTACTCTGGAGTAATTCTTCTTATTTCCTCACTCAGAAAGCACAACAGCTTAAAATACAACATATTTAATTAAGCTAAAACTTTTGGGCTAGATCCATAAAAAATGTAGAAACATATAAGATTATGCAAAAATAAAAGTGTTCTACCTTTCTTAAATGGGAGACATGGGTACTATCAAATATGAGGGTCCTCATGTACCTCAGGACATTATATTCACACTCCTAATCAGACTATTGTCTAGGGCACTGTGCAACAAGGACAACATCTTTTAGTGGGTGTAGTTATTCATAAGTTGTGATAAGCTTAACTTATGCTAGATGTTTATCTGTGTACATGTGCACAATTCATGTAACAAATTCCATCCAATAAAGTTTATGATTCATGTAAGTTTCTCTTGGTTATTTGCATGCTTGAAGTTCATTAAAATTTTGGTTTTATGATCATGTTTCATGTCTTGGATCACATGCACCATGTCATCTCATGCCTTGTTTGATTTAAGTTTCATGAGTATCTTACTTTTAGAATTTTACCTTTTATGAGTCATACATAATTTCAAGCAGTCCATACACTTTATTTAATTGATTTCTTAAGTACCAATTTAGCTTTTTAGATAGTTGGAATGATCCCCACTGGCTTACGATCCAAAGGAGTTTGCCCACCTTATTGATCAAATAAGGTTCAGACTACTTAACTGTGGTGGCTACACAAATGCTCTTATCCAAAGAGTTCAAATATCAAATATCCAACATCGATTAATCGTTGGCCAGAAGATCCAAAGATCTAGTTCAAAAGTGATACCATTGACATATGGTCCAACAAGTACACTACTTCATTGATCAGATCAAGTTCAGATCACCTAACCGCAGAGGTGTAAACAAATGCTCCTCATCAAAAGGGTCCAAATCATAGCATTGATCAATCACTAGTTAAATAAACCAGAAGTTTGGCAAATCAAATAACAGATGGAACACGTCTCAAATTTCCATACAAATTAAAATTTCAAAATTAATCTTTTAAATTAAATAATTCAAGAATCTCTCTCAAATTAATCAAAAAATCCAAATCATAACCATATCGCAAATCCCTAAACCTCATATTAGAAAGTAAGTTTGAATACTCTAAGTATAGGTTGATTATCAAATATAGATTCAAATTGTAATGTTACAAATCTGATCATCAAAATAGAATAACTTAGAATTTCATCTCGTTATCATCAACTGATTCATAACAAGACCTAGATAAGGATACAAATGCTTCAAATATAAATTCCAATATCAATTTCACAATTGATATTGAAATCAGAAATCTTATTCATAATCAGAAATTGAATTCAAATTTGTGTATTTCAAACACCAATTCTGATCTTAATATACAACGTCAATTATTTCAACTTTAGGAAATCAATCTCAAGACATAGTTTTGTCTGTATAACATACAAGATTATTAAACTATCAAATTTATTTATTCCATACACAAAATTGAATAACAAAGCATATCTAATTATCCACAATATAGAGTATAACATTTAATACATAGTTTATCTATTAACTTCAATATGGATCCTCAAATAACATTCAATATGGATCTTAAGTAGCATTTGGCCATAATTGGAAATACTCTTACTATAATTCTAATTAATATGATAAATAGAAATTTCAATAAGAGTACACTTACTCTAATTCTAATTCATGTTATAAACAGAATTTCAAATGGGAATACACTTACTCTAATTCAAATTTATGTCATATACAGAATTTCAGATGAGAATACATTGATTCTAATTCATGTCTAAACAGAATTTCAGATGAGAATACACTGATTCTAATTCAAATCCATGTCATAAATAGAATTTCATAGGAGAATACACTTATTCTAATTCAATTTCATGTCATAAATAGAATTTCATAGGAGAATACACTTATTCTAATTCTAATTCAAATCATAAATAGAGATTTCAATGAGAGTACACTTACTATGATTCTAATTAATATCATAAATAGAAGTTTTAGATGAAAGTACACTTACTTTGAAATCAGACAGTTTCAGATTAACCAATAGCAGTGTGTAGAGCTTTGAAATCCAATCTAATGTGTCACTCCTATACTTTTATTGAAGAGATGTTGATCGAATCAGTACACTATTACAGAGTAAAATTTGGAGACAACGATCAATCCCAGGGAAAAAGATTCTAAGGAATCTTTGGGGCTTGGACTGATAACAAGTGGCTATACAATCCAGGTGGGTAAACAAGGGGGAAGCAAATAGTTTTTAGTAGGGAAAAGATTACATGTGAAAATTATTTGAATGCAAATCAGACAGTCCTTATTTTTCTAATCTAACATAGATCTGAGAGCGAATCATTAAAATTTGTATTTGTGTTCTTCACTGTGTTCACTCAAGGATGAATAGTGCCATTGATGCACTGTGCACAGTCCCTTGGTTGAAGGAGATGACTATAATCATCGACCATAGTTGATTTCTCTTTGATCTGATAAATAGATCCTAGATTTGATCTTTGATCATCAAACTATGAAAGGATTTGTTTGAGATTTGACAAAAGTCTAAGAATATAGGAATTTTAGGGATTTCTATAACTAGGGTTGTGTGCAAGTTCTTGCTTCGGTGTTGTCCAATCAGTGTGTTGGACAACACTGTCAAGCAGATCTTGCCGACGACCTGAGAAGGGAAAATGTGAAGAAAGAAAAAGGACTTTTGGGTTTTTTCCTCCCTAAATTGAGTTTCCATGCATAGAGAAAATGCTTTGTCTATGACGTTCGGCCAGTTGTGTTGGGCAGATTTTAACGGAAACTGAAGAAGGGAAAAAAATTGGAAGAATGAAGAGGAAAGAGAATAGATATCTTATTGTTGGCTGCAGTGGATTTTCCAGTGACTATCTGAAGATGGGAAAGTGGAGAAGATAACTACAGCTAGAGGGAGAGAAGCAGGTGATCAATCGGTCAGGTGGCATGATTGAGTGGCAGTGGAAGCTCCTGGGTGTCATGCGATCCCCAATGAATTAGAGAGGGAGAGGAATAGAGATCGACAAATTGCTTTGGCTGAGGAGCAGAGATTGATAGATAAATCTGGCCGATCAAGTAGTGTCAACTAAGCGCCCTAGCAAGCCAATCTCAATTTCTAAATATCTCCTCCTTTGATCGACGTAACACTTTTGTCGACTTTGAGCAGCTAAATTTTTTTCCGAATAACTTTCACTTTCTGTATACATTGCTCGACTAATTCATATTTCATTAATTGTCTTTCTCCAACTTCATTCCAACAAGTTGTGAATGACATAGCCTTCCATATAGTGCTTCATACGGTGCCATGTCGATGTTAGCATGAAAACTGTTATTGTATGCGAACTCAATGATGGGAAGGTTCTCATCCCAATTTCTTTTCCATTCAATTGCACAAGCTCTCAACATATCTTCTAATGTCTGGATTGTTCTTTCTAATTGTCCATCTATTTGGGGATGGAATGATATATTGAAACTCAAGGAAGATCCTAATCCTTCTTGTTCACTCCTCTAAAACTTGGAGTTAAATCTGCTATCTCTATCTGAAATAATGGTCACAAGTGTGCCATGTAAGCTTATGATCTCTTTGATTTATAGCTTCACCAAGCTATCTAAGGACTGCGTCATCAAATAGAGAGAAAATTAGTTGACTTTGTTAGTCGATCTATAATCATCAAATTAGGTCATGTCCATTTGACGTCTTAGGCAACCCACTAATGAAGTCCATAGTGATGTGATCACATTTTCACTTAGGAAGATCTAGGGATTGTAACATTCCTATCGGCCTATGGTGTTCATCTTTTACCTGTTGACATGTTAAACACCTCACCACACATTCTCCCAGGCTCTTTTTCATTCCATTCTACTAGAAATTTTTTTTCAAGTCATGATACATCTTGGTTCCCCTTGGGTGAATGGCATACTGTGAGTGATGTTCCTCCTAAAGGATTTCCTATCTCAACTCTTTATTTGATGGAATTACTAATCTTTCACAAAATTGCACACCTTTGTCTAAACTTTGAGTAGACCTCGCTTTACTAATCAATGCATGTTTATCTGTGTCTTCTTTATGAGCCTAGAGAACCTTCTCAACTATAGCAGATTTCACTGCCAAGTTGGCCACAAATGATCCTTTACCAAGTATTGAATTTCTGGTTTACATTAAACCATATCCTAAAGTAATTTCCACTTTCTAGAGAGCATATCTACTATTAACCCCAAAGTCTTCTGGCTCAATGCATCGGCCACTACATTGGCCTTTCCTAGGTGATACAAGATGGAGAAGTCATAATCTTTTAAATACTCCATCTATCTTCTTTGCCTCATATTTAAATCTTGCAGACAGAAAATATATTGAAGGCTTTTATGGTTTGTGAAAACTTCAAATTTCTCACAATACAGGTAATGTCTCTAGATTTTTAATGCAAAAACTACTACTGCCAAGTCCAAATCATGAGTGGGGTAATTCTTCTCATGTGTTTTTAGTTGTCTAGAAACATAAGCAATCACCTTATCATCTTGCATCAATACACATCCTAGCCCTTTGTTTGATGCATCACAAAGACTGTAAATCCTCCACTGCCTGAAGGAAGTGCCAAAATTGGTGCAATCATTAGTCTCCTTTTAATTCTTAGAAACTTGCTTCACATTTATCACTCCAAATAAACTGTGTAACTTTTCTAGTCAGTGTAGTTAATGATAAGGCTATATGTGAAAACCCTTCGATAATCTACGACAATATCATACCATACCCAGGAAACTATCTATTTCTATCACTGATTTAGGTCTTTCCCAATTCATCATTGCTTCTACTTTTGCTGGGTCCATAGCAATTCCATTTTTGAAAATAACATGACCCAAAAAGTTAACTTACTTTAAACAAAACTCACATTTGCTAAATTTGGCAAACAATCAATGAGTTTGAAGAGTGCTTAATACAATGAGCAGGTGTTCTCTATGCTCTTCATACTTGTGGAGTAAATCAAAATGTCATCTACAAATATTATGACAAATTTATCCAAATATGATCTGAAGACTCGATTCATGAGGTCCATAAACATTGCTGGTGCATTTGTTAGTCTAAACAGCATAACTAAGAATTCTTAATGACTATAATGAGTCCTAAATGTTGTTTTAGAAATATCTTTTTCTCTAATCTTCAATTGATGATATCCCGACCTCAAATTAATCTTAGAGAAAATAGTTCTAGACTGTAGTTGATCGAAGAGGTCATCAATTCAGGGCAAAGGATACTTGTTCTCTACTATAACATTATTTAACATTCAGTAATCAATACATAGTTGCATGGATCAATCTTTATTTTTAACAAAAAGAATTGGTGCCCTAAGGTGAAACATTAGGTTTGATAAAACCCTTGTCTAATAACTCTTGCAACTATGTTTTCAATTCTATTAGAGTCATCTGATATGATGCCTTAAAAATACGAGATATACATGGCACAAGTTCAATGAAAAAATTAATTTCTCTCTAAGGTGGTAATCCTAGAAGTTCTTTGGGTAAAACATCCTGAAATTCTCTAACAACATCCAACTCCTCAAGTTTAGGTTGTTCAACATCCATTGTTACTACAATTACTGTCTATCATGGTACACAGAACATGACCTTCAATTCATTGTTAGCCAATCCATTCCTAATATAACGTCAAAATCCATCATATCGAGTAGAATGAGATCAGCCTTCAACTACTTCCCTACTATTTCAATAGGTACATTCTGGAGAAACTCATGACTACTAACTGATTCACCTACTAGTGTAGTTATATCCAAGCCAAATCTCAAATTATGTATAGGTAAATACACACAAGATGTAAAAATTGTGGCGATAAATGAATGCATGGAACCTGGATCAAATAAAACTTTAACATGTCTTTCTAAAATTAAAATGGTTCCTTCAATCACTGTATTTGAGACCTTGGCTTGTTCAGAAATGATGGCGAATACTCGACCTTAACTTCGAGGAACATTTTATGTCCTAAGCCCATTGCCTGTTTGTTTCATGGGGCACTCATTCACAAAGTGTCCCTGTTTACCACATCTATAACATCAATGGTTTATGTTGTCTTGGTCTAAAACAAAGTGAACCAGGATGATAACCTTTACATCGTGGACACTATCTCCCTTATAACCCTTTGCTTTGTTTGGCAGCCTATGGTCCTTGGTGTCTATGTGGCCCCTAAGAAGAAGATGAAGGACACTTACCCCTACCCGTGTCCTAGAGCAATACTGTATTTCTCTTTGTCTCACTGCTTTGCTTGATTATGCAAGTATTCTTCTTCCAAAATAGAAGCCATTTCCACTGCTTTTGCTATGGTAGTAGGTTGTGTCCCCATAACCTTACTCCTCAACCTTGGGCGTAAACCCCAAACAAATCTTTCTGTGGCTTTCTTATCTAACGTGCAAATATCTTGTGCAAGCCTCCTCCACTTTATGAACTTATTCTTATACTGTAAGACTATAAGATCTCCTTGTTGCAAATTTAGAAATTCTCTCTCCATTCTTGCTTGGACATGGGGAGGGAAGTATTTATCATAAAATACCTTTCAAAAATTATCCCATAAAATGTTACTTGGTTGAAGAAAATAAGTCCTCTGTGCTATCCTCATTAGAAAGTAGCCTCTTCTATGAAGATAAAAGTGGCAATCTTCACCTTTTTCTCTTCTGAAATTTCCATAGCTTCAAAGGCTTTCAACTTGATATATCCATTCCTCTGCTACTTCTAGTTCACCTTTCCCAGAAAATGATGGACCATCCTTTGAAGTCGTTCTAGCAATTTATCTGTCTTGCTAGCACTACCTCGTGAACTACCCTCACCAATGCTCAATGCAAGAATGTTCGATACAGATGATGTCTGAACTTGGGCCTATTGTTGCTGCCTATACTATTCAAAGTTCTTCATTATCTAGGCCATAAACTCTACCATATGAGTCTCCTCTTTTGGGGTATTAGTGGAAGAACCAACAAACCCAGTAGTCTCTTTTTTAGGATGTATCTATTTTATATTTCACAACATATTTCTATATGAGTCACCTTCTTAACTCACTTCTAAACAACCACCTCTTACTTGTTGACTATTTCTAACTCTTGAAATGTAGGACTGGTTGTAAAAGGAACAACTAGGCTTTGATACCATTGTGACCACCCCAGTTTTTCAAATGCCTTTTAAGAATTATTTTCCAAAGGTAGGATCCCTATTTAAAAATTTCTTTTAGCAAACAAACAAAAAAAATATTTTTCTTTGAAAAGACTTTTCAAAAAACCCTGAGTTTCATATGACTGATCAAAACTCATTCATGAGTACTGAAATCAAACATTTTTACATTCAAATATGACAAGTCAAAAAATATCATTTCTTAGAAATCTATCTAGCTACAGCCCATAGTCCAATATGCATTAAACATATTTATACATATCTAAACTAATTATCACAATTACATAAGTACTCAGTTGTCTCACAACATTTATAAAATGTGTAGATCATACATACACTATCTATACTCTCACTAGCTATTCAGTCTCAACACTCTTCACCTTTATCTTCTTCATGTTTATTTGTAGAGTTGGTAGGGTGAGTATAGGAGAATATACTTAGTAAGTAAAACTAAGATCACAAATATAAATCAATGTAAATTTATAATACATTATTTACATACTTTTCAAACATTCCATCAAAGGTTGCAGTTCAATCGAGTACAATATAAGTGCAAGAATAATGTGATATGCTGACATCAAAAGTGTACTCATTAAACAAGTACACAAAATAGACGATAAATTAGTTGAGCATTAAAATCTCAATTTAAATCTCATATAGGAAAGTCCTTGTGAATTTATGTCAAACATATCTACTCTTAACATGCAAATATAGATATATCAAATCTCAAATCATCGAAGGCATCGTCATGCCTAATGCTTAGAGTATCTATGACTCTATCATGTGTTTGGGGCATAAAAAGTCAACTTATGGCAACTGCCTTATCATGGGACACCACATCACTATAGCAACTGCCCAATCATGGGATACTATAGCAAAAATAATACATGGATCACTATGTTGCGACAACTGCATAATAGTGGGACACCGCATAAATGCTAACACCAACTACATGAAACTTATCACTGTCTCACATGGGAGGAGAACGGATTGCACAGTATAGCCTTCCCATGATGCCACACTCGAAATCTAGCCATCCCTATAACCCTCCTATCATAGTGTCCACCAGGCAAAAGTGCTTGTTTTTAAACAAATCCTCGACAAATCAATGCATAAAAAATGTAGGTACAATTGTACCCTTAGTGACATATTAGTTAGAAATTTTCATTTAAATGCGAATGACATGTCAAATATAAATAATGCACAAAATTTAATTAGAATCAACTCATGCTATGCAACTTACCACTTCAGGTATAATCATAAAATCTCTTTATTTTTATGGAAAAATTGGCAGAGTTTCCCCTATTTATTGGACAATGCACATTTAACGCATGTGATGCGATTCACTTAATAGTCATCATTTCATTTTTACATAAATATGGAGAATATGTCTCCTAACAATCTCATTTACAATTAATGTAAAAGTCATCACATAATTTAAATTATAAGGATGCTATATTTACGACCTCAAAATATTTCATCAACTACAATTTAATTGTAGTAATTACATGTATTTAACAAAACAATGTATAAGTGCAATATATGTGTGTGAAAAATTAGCAATCTTTGAATTTACCCACCTCAATCTGATGGCTTGAATTCACTGAAATCAATTGTGGGTCAATTTAGATGTTGATCGACAATAAAAAATCATAGATCATGGCTTTTATCATCAATCAAGCATTAATATGAGGAATATGAAATAAATATCATAATTTAGTCTCTTCATCATGGATTTATACATTAAAATTCTAATTTGAATGGTTAGATTGTCATTGACCTGTCATTTAACTTCATATAGTTATCTTTGGGTGTTGGGAAAGTCAATTTCATACATCGATCAGTCAGATCTAATGTTTCAAGTCTAAATTACATAGATTTAAGCATTGGAGTGATCAAATATACAACTTAACTATCCGATCAGTTCTAATCCAAATTGTCTTTATCATAAAATTCACATAATTAGATTCATACGTCTACTACATCTGATCTAGCACTATTTGTGCATCATGTTTAGATGAAAAATTCAATGGTAAGATGATCTTGGATTGAACTTTCATTAACACAAATGCATAATTCATTCTGCAAGGATTCCATCCATATAATTTTTTCACATTTTGTCCTCATAGGGAAATGATCATCGGCATTGGAATCCAGTCATCATAGCCGGAGAAGATGATCGAAAAACTATCACTGCCGGCGACTATTATAATAAAAACATCACTTTTTCAAGAAATTGAAACATGGGTTTTGTAGATCTCATTTTTACTTTCATTTCCTTAAATTATGGAGTGATTTTGTAATCATTTAGTGCCAAAAATAAAGGAAAAACTGATGGAAACCTAAGTTGGTTTTCCTTTGTTGTCGGCAATGGAAGAAAACTATGGGGAGAGAGATAGAGGGAAAGAGGAGAGGAAAAAGAGAGGGAGATAGCCGAGCATGGTGGAAATCCTACTTGTGCCAGTGACAATTGCCGGTGATGGAAAAACTAATGCCAACTGCTTGTGGAAACATAGTTAACATAGAGAAGAGAGATGCTGCATGAGAGATAAAGAGAGATGCGACAAGGGAGAATGATAGAGACAAGGAGAGAAGGCGATGACTCTGCTCACCTCTTCCTTGCATGATAGGCAGCTAGGGGTAGAGCTCCACACGTCGAGCTCCTCATGATTAACCATTGTGTGGGGCCCATCAGCAGAGAGGGGGTGCCATTATCAATTTGGCCTCCTCTAATATTTAGTAAAATTTTGAGTTTTTCTATCTCTGACCACTGTTTCACACAAAATTAGTGTGTTGCAAAGCTCTCATCACGTACATTCTGATTTTTGAGCTTTCAAAGTCAAATTCAAAGCCTTTTGTAAATTTACTTTTAAGATCTCAATTTTCAATGAAATTTGATTCTTCACTCCCCTTTCAATTTAAACCACAATAAAATATAGGGTTGTTACAAATATTCTTCCTAAAATCAATAGGTCTTCAATTGGTACAAAATGTAAGCTTATGACAGGGTTATGAAAAGAAAGTGCATGAAGGATATTCAAATTTTCTTCAAAAATAAGTAGAGATCTTCTACTAAAGTTGATAATTCTTTTTTTACTTGTACTGAAGTGAATATTTCTTTTTTCACTTTTTGCATTCTTCAAACTCCTTTTTTTTTTTTTTTATCAACACTATTTCTTTCTTTTCAACACTATTGAATCTCTTTGAAGAATATTTCTTTTCTTGTTATTCACTATTCTACTTTTATTGCAATTAAAAAGTAGATCTTTTTTCATCTCTAACTTATCTTTCAAACAAAATAGGTAATGGATAATTTATATTGGGTTAATATAGGTAAAGGTAATTTGGGTGAGAAAAGAAAAGGCTTATATAAAAGACTCAAATTGACTAACTAGTCATAAAAATACTCTTTTGGGTAGGCTTGATGTCTCTATGTTAACAACAAGGATGACCTAAATCCTTTTCTAGGTTTTATATAATCTATTAGATTCAATGAACTTTTAGATTTTAAAGGTAATACTCTAATAATTCAGGTAATTGACCAAATTTACAAGTTGATGGGATCAAATTTTAGTTTAAGCATGCTAAAGAAAATTTTGAAACATTTATAACCTCTGAAAAAGAATGAATGGCTCTAAAAATCACCTAGGTTATAGGTCTCCACTAAATTTCTTTAGGATCTCTAAGTTATAACTATTTATCAATTGAGAATATGTATATGCAATTGTGTGTACAAATGTTATCTAAGATTTTACTTTCATAGAATACTTTAGAAAACAAGTAAAATTATGAATTAATCATATCCAATTCCATTAATAAGCTAAACTTAGCTAGACTATACTTTAGAAAATCTAATTCTTATCGTAGTGTTGGAATTGACATAAAAAAATCCAAAAATTTTAATCTTTAAATTTTTTGCCAAAATAGAGAAAAAAGAACAAAAAGACCAGAATTCTACACCCCCAACCTAAGTGAAACATTGTCCTCTATGTTTGAAAAGTAGGCAGATGATAATACATTGAGAAATAACGAAATGGGATATGTAGAAAAGGAAAGTTCTAAAAAAACTATGGTACATAATTATCATAGAAGGAAAATTTTTAGAGAAAAAATTTATAGAGTTCAAAAAATTCCTTGGATCCCATACAAAATGAGCTTGACAGGCCTCTGAAAAGGAAAGGTGACTAAATTTATCATACAATTTTGAATTTTTTTATTTTATCACAAGGTAATGTATCAAATATATCTCCAAGCTACTTCTCATAATTAGAGACAATTGTGGATCCTTCGTGGAAATGGAGTAAGGATGTCATATGGCTTAATGGGTGAGAAATTTTCTTATTAACAAATTTATCTCTTTTTCTAATAGGTTTTGGTACTATCTTAGCCTTTTTAGGACCAAATTTGTCAATTTTTTTACCACTATGAAGAATGGTAATTGCCTTTGTTTGTTCATTGTTTGTAAATGAAGAATTAATCTCACCTACTACATCCATATTATCAGGGTTTTCATTTGGTGGGATAGGACATTGCCTTTTGTCAATGGTCTACAGTATTTGAGACATCATGTCCTTCAATTCAGTCATGAATTCTGTGTTCTCTTTAATTGAGCTTAAATTTGAGCAATTTTCTTCTCCTGGTATTGCATGAATTGATGAAAGTTATCCTCCACTTCCATCTTAGGTTGAGTAAGGTAAGGTTTGGGAGCAAGTGGTCCTTGGTGGTGGTTGGTAAGGGTGGTATTGGGCCTTATATGAGACATTAGCATTATATTCATTTCTCCAACTGATAGTAGGATGATTACTCCAATTGGAATTATATGTCTTTGACGATGGCAAAAAATGTTGCACATATGAATGTGTTTGTTCATGAAGCGCATCCTAGAATGCAGGAGCAATGAGACATTCCTGAGTAGGGTGTGTATTACTTTCACAAATATCATACACCTGTTCAACTTTGTTAGAGGAAATTTTTCTCATTTCCATGACCTCAACTGTTCTAGCTAAGGATGCTATTTTAGTATTCATATCATCTTTTTTAGTCATAGCATATGTTCCTCTGCTAGCGGATGTGGTGGTGGACTTAGGCTGGTAACCTACTTTTTTTTAATTAGCCCAAGTTTGTGCACTCTTTGCCAACCAATCCAAATACTCTTGTGCATCATCTAGTTGTTCATTTAAGAAATTGTCATTGCACATCATTTCAACAAATTGTGCATATCAGAATTAAGTCCTTCATAAAAGAAGATAATGATACGGCAAAATTCGTACCCGTGATGTGGACAAGTTAACAATAATTCCTTGAATATTTTTCAACATTGATAGAAAGTTTCTTTATCCTTTTGGGTAAAATTCATTATATTTCTGTAGAGAGTATTTGTCTTATATATAGGAAAGAATTTTTTCAAGAACTTTATAGTCATTTCTTGCCATCTGTGTGTAGAACCTGTTGGTAGTGAATGAAACCACATCTTAACTTTTTCGTTTAAAGAAAAAGAAAATAGTTTGAGTCTTACCATGTCTAATTTGATGTTTTGTGTATGTTGGGTCATGCACACTTCATTGATTTCTCGTAAATGCAGGTAAGGACTATCACTATCCAACCCGTAAAATTTAGAAGGCAATTTAATTACTCCTATCTTTATAATAATCATACAAATATTTTGAGGTAAAATTATACATGAGGATGTGCTTATATAATTAGGCTATAAATAGTCTCTTGATGTTCTCCTATGAGGATTTTGGTTATGCCAATTATCTTAATGTGTCCTAAGTTGGTTCCATTCCCTATTATATTTCCTTCTCCTATTTTCATGTGGTAAAGAATGATTCCTCCATGGATGTATATTATTGGTAAATAGAGGTGGAGGATCATCAACATCAAAGAGAGGATTGCTCGTTCATGAGGAAACATCATCATTATCTAAGATGAGGAGGGGTGGTCCATCATCACTAAAGAGGGGATGTTGCTCCAAGGGAAAATATCATCTCTATTAATGCTGGGGTGTAGGTTACTCCTTGATCAATGTTTAGATTATTCATTGAACAAAACTGATCATGTAGTTTTTTTTGTGTTTTTTTTTTGTGGAAGAAAACTAAACTAAATGATGCACAAACAAAGGATACAATCAAATAATCCTTCATGCTAACAAGCTAAAATGTTTTGATTTTCTTGAATTTGTGTGGGGGGGAAGCTTTTAGATTAACCTAATATAGTGCTCCTCCTCTCTTTTAGACTTGCCTCACCACTTACTAGTTAGATCCTTAACTAACCAACTACTTCACACCCTCCTTAGATAGCCATAGGTAGTCTAAGTCATAGAATGGGCTGGCAGAGAAGTCGTTTAAATACCAACGCAACAAGTTAGATAGGGGTCACTAGAATAGCAATGGGTCGCCTCATTCCAACTCTTCTAATTGATTTTAAATTAATTTGGCAGGTTGGGTTATGCGCTTGTGGTGATTATCTTAGGTGGGCCAAGAGGTAGTGATTAAATCCACCCTTGATCTTGTGCAATTGGGGGCCTTTACATATTAATTTTCACACTCCATGGTAGCTTGATCAACATATAAATCACCTTAAAGCAATAAATGTGCCTTAAGAATGCAACTAAAAACAATAAACTACAAAACATAAGATGCAACAGTTATCAAGTATGCTATCTATATGGACTTCACTAGCAAACAATATAAAATTATTCTAAATGCAACAATTCTAAGAAAAATAAAGAGAGTAAGGGAAACTTGCATTAGGATTTCTAATCAAGATCAAGTGTGGGCCACCATACCCCACACTTGTTCGAACTTTAGCACAAAACAGGAGATACGAAACATGGTTTTCAGCCAAGCCAGTCAATCAAAAAACATGAGTGTTCTATCCGAACTTTAAGGATAAAACAGTTGTGTTGGAAATGAAAACTCCTTATGAAAATGATGAGTTTTTGAATTTCTTATTTGGACAAAAACAAGTTAAAAGATAAATTTTTTATATTTTAAATTAGTAGGATAGAAGCTAAATTAATACATAAGTAAAAACATACAAAACATTAAATGAAACATATTCTTTTCCAAAACAATGTTTTTGCACATTCGTAAACTTTTAAGTAAAAACATCTATTTCTATGATACTTTTTGAACAGAACTACTCATTAAATCAATCATAATTCAAAGGTAAATGAAATATGTGGCTTCAAAAGTTTTGCTCAAAACGATGCATAAAACTGCCCAAAAAACTAAAAGTCAATTAAAATCACATTTCATCAACCTATTTTTCCACACTTCATGATTACTAGAATCAACCATCTTATGAAATATTAAGGTATCAGTAAGATCCATGAAAATTTGAGTCAAAGCAATGGCCAAAACCATCATGTTTTTAGGCAACAAAAATGTTGCTACCATGAGCATGTACACACATTGGAATTTCATCTAAAAGACACATGGTACATGGAGCACAACCATGTAATCTATATCTAATCTTATTAATCATCTAAGAACACTTATCTTATACATTTTTGTTACATATTACCATGCCTTAATCATAGCATAACCACAAGCCAAAAAAGTTAGTGAACATAGTAACTAGAACTTTTAGTTTTTTAGGGTCTCAAAATGCCCATTGTTTTGGGTGATATATATCTCATATATAAGTTGGGAAGTTTTGGTTAGATTAAATAATCAAAGAAGCAAATAATCATCACTCAAAACCCCAATTCATTGCAATGAAAATCATGGAGAAAAACATCACAAATCAATAAGTTATACTGGGTATTACAACCATAGATTTTAGGGTGTAAAACACATAAAAAATAATGCTAAAACCCAATGAAAACTCATTCTTTTCCTCCAAAATCTTAAACCCCTATCTCAGACATGAAATAAATAAAATTATGGTGAAATTTTTTGTTGAAGATAAACACAAAAAGTTTTAGAATTACTTACCTAATAATAACCTCATATTGTAGTCAATAAAAAAGAAAAGCATAATCAATCATGCTCAAAACCTAACTATCATGACTCAGCAAAATCACCTTATGAAGTTAGTATTTCAAGACTAAAAAACATCACTGCTTCATGCTTAAATAATGCTTGAAATAACCTCAAAACAGCATGTGAAAACATATTGGCAATGTTCATGAATTTGAAAACCTAACTTAGGAAAATCCTACACCCCCTACCTCGTATAGACAATGTTTTCTCCTCTATATTGTGCACCTTTCCTCATGGTTCTTGAGCATGGGTATTCAGATTTTTTCCTCTTCTCCTCGTTCTCTCCACATTTTTCCCTGGTTGCTATTTTTTTCTCTTTGACATCTTGCAGTCCAACAAACGTCTTCTACTTATTATTTTTGTTGTTTGGTTTCCTAATTCCTCTAGGTATTCTATCCCTCCTAAAGTTCTATTCCTGTATTACTTAAAGTCTCACCTTCGTAGTAAACCTAGAAGTTCTAAGCCTCCCATAGTGAAACACATTTTGGGCAATAAATAGTTTACGTTAAGTGTCCTACATCAACTAGGAAACTCCGTGTTTTGCTATGGACTTGGGCTACCTCCCTTGGAGCTAAAATTGAGGAAAAATATGTCTTACCTAGGCCTATGGATCCTAATCCATGTAGGCTTGGTAGCATGGACTTCTCCTCAGTCCACAACGCCCATACATTCCTTCTTGCATGAGCTTCAAATCTATGATGTGTTGTGCTGCAAATCCTCCACTTAGGCCTCCTAACACAGCCAATCTAACTAGGCTTCCTTCCCACCTTGGAACATCAACACTATTGCATCTGTAGCTGAGTATTGGTGTATCCTTTCATCAATTTAAGTAATGTAAAGCTAACTTTTACAATGCCCTAAACAGGAACTACGCTTATGAAAAGAACTTCCGCATTCATTCATTCTAGAAAAGTACTAAAAATTTATAGGTATTACAACATGTGTGTCTTCTTCTTTTTTAATTTTTAATCATTTAAATCATTCAATGACAGCCTATAGAAGTTATGTGTGAGGATCCAAAATGATTCAATGTAATGGCCTAAAACAACCCATCTCTCTCTCTCTCTCTCTGAAGGCTGGCTCTCTTAAGGATTTTAAAGAGTAAGCCTCCTTACGCCATTAGTTTGTGACATGGGGGAGAGGGACTAGCCTCATTATCCTCCTCTAGGTCGAAGGTGAGGCAATCAGCTTCATCATGGTTGCATAATAGATGTACAAAAAATAGAGGGTGAACTCACTTTTTACATTCTTTTCATGATCCAAATCATTAATCAGATTTGCCTCATCTCAAATGTCCTAAATACATAATCTCACATATATTGAATACATCTAGACTCTTCAATTTTTAATCCTTTGAAGCAAAAAAAATAAAATTAGATGGTACAAATTGAATTACCTCAAAACACAGTAGGTTGTCTATTGCTTAGGCCTCAAAATATTAGAAAATGAAAAACTTAGACATGTTCAATACACATGAGATTTGGTACCTAAACCATCTAATATGAAGCAAATCTGATGACTGCTTAGATCATGGAAACAAATTCAAAAAAAGGACCTGTGATCCACCTTTTTTGTATGCCTATGATGCAATTATAATGAGACTAGTTGCATCATACTCTCTCTCTCTCTCTCTCTCTCTCTCTCTCTCTCTCCACTGCAAATTTTAATGTATCAAGGACCTTTTTTATCTTTTGTGATTTGGGTTTTCTGGTTTTCATTTATTTTCTTAGCTGATTTGTTTTCTTTTATTGGAAAGGTTAAGGAAAAAAAGGAGAAAGCAATAAAATAATTCATTTGGCCCCATCTAGTGGTTTCATTAGTCTTTTCGACAAACATATTAACACAAGGGATCCATATGATGAGAAAGTGGCAATTCTGGTATCAATGTTGCTGATTAAAAATATGAAGAGTTCAGAGTGAGGGGGTGTCTATGCTATTTACTAAAAGAAGTATTTACATGAGGGTTGAAGCAGCATATACTTTTTCATGTTATGACACGTTAGGAGGGTTGTGCAGCACTTTGCATTCATTACCGAATAGATGAAACTAATGAATGAAATTTGACTTCCAGTGCACGCTAAATTAGTTCAACCCAATCAATTTACCTTCTAAGAAATTCCAAGCGCACAACATTGAAAATCAAATATGTATTACTTCATCCGTCAGGCATTTAATGAATGCAAAGCGCACAGCCCTGAAAATCATATTGCACGCAATATCAATCCCTATCCTTCTGATAAAATGACAAGCATGACCGCCTTTTGATACACATGAAAACATCAACGGTATCAACAGTTATGTATCGAATGACACAAGCTTGTGGAACAAATGGATTTGCTGTTTTTGGTAAAATTGCATCGTTTGTTTTTTTTTTCCTGAAGTGTAACAGTGATTGGTGCTTAAGTTGTGAGCACATTCTCTTTTGTTGGTAGGAAGTCGTTAGTACATACGCGTCCAAGACATTCACCGTTCTAATAATATCTTATCAAGGCTACTCTTTTGTCCATGTGGGATGATGTATACATAACAGCAGTGGATGAAAAGGATGTACATCTCGCGAGTGGTGTTGATGTGGGTCTATTGACTGTGACCAACAAAATTTATGTACGGGCAATAGATGCAAGCCAGTTTCCTACTACCCTCTGTGTGCCCACTTGAGGTACTCAAAAGTAAGCGATGAATGCACTATCCTTTGAGTTCTCATATGGGTTCTCTAAAGATGTATGTGAGCGACGTAACTGGTTATCCAACCGTCCTGGTTTTGCCCCTCAATACCAAGAATCTTCTCCATGGGTTTTTATATCGTGCATGCGTATAATATGCTCAACATTAGGATTTTTTTTTATTATTGTGGCCCTTCTGTCTACATTTTTTTAGTGATCCATTTCATTCATCAGATTAGGCCTCTCTAAAAATGGGGTAGGTACCAAAAATCTCATCCAAATAATACCTCTGCAATGGCCCTACCCTTGAAGTGTAGAGGTTTGCAGATTTATGAATAGGTGCATATACCGAGCCCTAAGTACGCCTGCCTGTCACAGGTTAATGGCCATATATAAAACCATTACCGGCCATATAATCTCCCGAGAGAGAGGTTATATAACTATATTATAGTCCAGCAGGACATCGCAACCCTGAACAATATTGACCATCGGTAAGGTGGTTCATATCACAAAATCCTCACCTGTCCCATGTAAAACTCGAGAAAAAGTAGTGGTTGGGATCATCCATCCATCACACAACAACTCAAGAATGCAGTGGATGGAATCATCCAGGGATTTTGGGACACGTTTCAGTGGATAGGGTCATCCATCCATTACACAATTCAAGAATCTAACTAGTAGGCACGAGGAAGACCTATAGATGAGGCATGCCCCTAACTTCAAACACATCCGACAGGTTATTTGTAAGCTTCATATGAATCTATTCATCTCTCTCTCTCTCTCTCTCTCTCTCTCTCTCTCTCTCTCTCTCTCTCTCTCTCTCTCTCTCTCTCTCTCTCTCTCTCTCTCTCTCTCTCTCTCTCTATATATATATATATTATACTGTTTACATTCATCAAAAGACCCACCAAAAATCAAAGGTTTAGAAACTTCTAGAAATGGTGCGTCTACGGATGCTAAAAATACACACACACTCAGCTATATCCACCCACGATGTGTTGCTTGCCAACTCTGTTTATGTCACTACAGGTGTTATATTATCCTAATGGTTTGGACGGAGTCGTTTCTTTCTTTAATTTCCAGCTCCTTGAAGATAATTGGTTCACCTCCTCATCCCTTGATGATAAGTTGTTTTGGACCTTCCGGCTTGTCAGGTATAACTACTATTAGTTCTTCTCCTATCATCTTCTTGGGTCAGCACCCTAGTAAGGAAGAAGGTTAGTGTAAAATTAAAATGCGCCACCAGAGGTGCAAGCCTTTGTCCTTCTGTTCCCCATCAAATGATAAACAAAGTTTATTCTTATTGACAATGAACTAATAGGATTATGACAAGTCCACAATATCAGCCGAACGGCACCCGCAATCGTAAGAGGCGTACCACACCCACAATCGTGGGTGGCGCCCATAATCGGGATACGAGCATAACCGAATCGATGAATGCTTATGCAATAGGACCAGTGGATTGTGTTCTCATCTATTCATTGTACCATCGGTGGATCAACTTGGAGGAATATATTTGTCATCGATCTCTTTCGATTTATGGGTTTTCCCCTAATTCATTGATCCCTTGAAATCCTGATCTTGTATGTACCTTGGAGTAATGACGCTTTCTTTTCTCCAATTTTCTTTAAGGGTGACACCCCCACCCGTGCACAGCCTCGCACCCTAACCACCCAGGTGAGAGACTACTTGCTGCTGCGCCAGTGCACTACTTCGCCGTCGTATGGTGTTATATAGGGATCCTATCGTAGGATAATTCAATAGGAAGCACGGGGTGCTGTAGGCTACTTTTCCTGGAAATTGTGGGATGGGTCATTTGAGACGTTCATGCAATCAAGTTAGGAGGATCATATTATGGTCAATAACGAGGGGCAAGTCGAAGCTCATGTTAAGCCAAATTCTCTTCTGATCAGCCCTATTATGTTGAACTTTGACGAAGCCTCCTACAACATACGGGCCTGGTCTATAAGCTGGGGCCTGATTCTATGATAGAGATGATGTAGTTCAAACTTCCTCTGATCCGACAATGATCTATGAAGGTGGGGTAAGCTCTTCTCACAGGTCTTCAGTTGTTATAGAGGATGTGAGCTATTGTCACAGGTCATCGTGTTCTGTGAGAATATTAAGTAGCCCTCAATTATCATATCTTGGGCGTCTAATAGTTCAGTTGACTACTGAAGATTTCTTCTTTTCTGTTCTTCCGTGCCTGATTCGAGCTCACGACCAAGATTAACCTCTCCCAAGCAAAATTCATACCTTTTCCAGACAGAAAGACATGTCGTCATCCGTACACAATAGGCATCTCTGTAAGTATTAGGCCACGAATACAGTGGTACAAAAGATCGAACCAAAATGTAGCATATTCGCTTCTGATTGCTTTCATGCAAGTAGTCGAACAAAATCACGTCACGGACATAGCAGAAACGCATCTCAATCACACAGTTACAAGATAGGTATCAGTGGAGGTCACTTTCTCAATGGTCCAGACTCTCATCTCCCAGCCCATGGTATGCATGACTAGGACCGAAATTCGGCTTCTTCAGACAATGGTAGATCACATAATTCAGAGATTTTTTTGGAACTATAATAACACAAAAGAGGCAGAGGTCTATATTAACTTACAAAGTCTCCAAATCAAAGGCTTAAAATCATCGGTGTGGCAATTATAACCAAAAATTAACCGGTTTCTAAGTGGTAGAAAATGAAGGAGGAATATATTGATGTGCAAAGGCTCTAAAAATCAACGACTTACAATCACACATCCATAGCAAGGCCTACAAAATGATCTAGACCATTGAACAAATCCACAGTTTTTGTGCTTCTAACTGCTCATATTTTTCCAAGAAAAATATGCAGATACATCACATAACCCTACTTCATCGTATCTGAAACAGGGACCAGAAAAAATAATAATAATAATAATTGAGAAGCCCCACCCGAAAGGATCTCGAAAGGACCAGTGCAGATAATACAACTAATGTAAGTTGTAATGCCGCTACATTTAGTCGTCGATAAATTATTGGTTCTAATGATTTGACATCATGATTGAACATATCGGACCTACAGTAGGACTTAAAATCTTGTAGTTATTATTTATAGGTGGTCTCTGTCAGAATCGAATTATAAGAAAACAGATCCAACTTGCTTTTTATGAAATCTGTACTCTTCACTAGAATGTCAATTTTCAGATGCTACAGTTCAATTACAACAGAGTGCGCAAGGTATACACCTTTTCACCTCCCTTGGTAAGAACAGGTCGACTACGAAGAGAGATGCAAGCATGCAACTCATCAAAATTCATGGGCATTTTAACAAACTGCCAGATACTTTGGCTCTCTGTACTACTGCAGGTATAATTCATTTACGACAGGGACAACAGCAGGGATGCACGTATTGTAACACAAAGAACTTCATTCCACTATTATAAAGAAAGAATATGATGCAATAGTTACATTACCTAATCATGGGTTGGTAGAGCAAATAGCCAAACTGGAACCCCTTGAAAGGTTACAAACAACATGCAAGACATGCTTGCCTCTGCCTTTCAATAAGTAGGCAACTCCGTCGAGCCATGGAGAAGCCTCAAGGACCATTTTCTATGAATTACTCTACACTATACAAAAGAAGAGAGAAAGGTGGCCCATACTTGTATAGAAGGCTTAAAATTACAGATTACTATTCGTGCTTGACCCGTGCTTTTAGGATACCTGGAACTGGAGGTGAAGCAGGAGGCTTCCCAGTCGTGTTTGACATTGAGGGATGTGGTATGAGATGTTGAAAAGTGCCGACCATGCTAGAACTTTCACCTCCATTGACAGCTGATTCCTGGGTATGGTTGTTGTGTTGAAGGTCACAAAAGCGCATTGCCTTGAGAACGTAAGCATCATCATGCAGCTCAAAAGGGGTGCTGGAATTGGCATTTTGAGACAAATTACGTCAGTAAAAGAAAATCTGTCGACCAAAGCCTCAAAAGAGACTACTTGGTTCACGACTTGCTCCAGATCTTCTCTTGGCAGAGTCTAGTCTAAGTCCAACTTTGAACTAAATTAATCCTGTAATTCAGTGAAAAAAGCATAGCACGAGAAGAGCTCCATTGGGCCATAAGACAAATGCAGCCAGGCTATGTTTCTTTTCTTGGCCTTATAAGCTTATGGTTTCCTGAGGCAAACCATACCATGCTAACATCATCATGTACTTAACTATGAGCAGGGTAATGTGGATCACCTATTGAAATCGAAGTGCACCAGCTGCATATCCTCTGAAATCTCCACCTCAACAGTTGCATGTGGACGTGTCTATTATGCCAAAACAGTACAATGAAGACAAGTCACTAAAATTCCAAAACCTCAGACAGTTTATATTGTGGTAAGTGAACTGGCCAAAAGCATGAAAGAGATCTAACGATTTGTGTACACAACAATGACGATATCTAAAGAAACCGTTGATTATGGTAGAAGAAAATTAGCAATCGTCATCAGAAGAAATATTCAACATCTAAAGGAAATATTCCTCTCATCTAGTAGAACATGAATACCCTAATGGTCTGCATTTTGCAAGGCCTTCTTGTTAATAGAGGTACACAAGCAATGTTGATGACCAGTAGATCAACCCACCACAAGCCTAGCAAATGACAGTTCCCTGGATGTCACTCCAATCCACGCTTAACATTGTGTTCTGATGTTCAAGTGAGACTACCACCCCATGATGCACTGCATACATTGGCAGTGGACAGTCAAGGAAAGAAACATTTCAAATAAGATCTTAGGAAAATGAATTCTCACACCCTTTTATGACTGTTGCAACACCATCAATGGTTTTTGTGGTAATTGTACCCAAGAGGCTACCCTTTTTTATAATTTGAACCATTCATCTTAACAGTTTTGCCATAGATGAGCCCTGCACCAAAATTACTTTGGATGATCATAGCACTGTTTTCCAGATCTATTTTCTTTCAAAAATAGCCCAAAGTATAATTAACAGTTCAAAACAGCTCAGAAAAGTTGATGGCAAGATCACCCAAAGTTAGTGATTTCTGGGACATGGTCCATTCATGGTAAGATTGATAACATGAATTGTTCGGATCATTCAAGGTGTGGACCCCATGTACTTTTACCACGCAACCCCACCCAAATGAGTTTGTGGCAATATCGCTTCCAATTTTCAATCTTAGTATTTGCAAGCTATCAGTTTCTGGCAGAGTGTGTGCCTTGGGAAAGAATCTTAAAAGCATAGAAAGATAATTTCTTTGCACATAACCTACTTGCTTAGTCTAACTCCACCATTAGCACATCAATTCCAGCAAAACCAATTGCTTTCACTCAATTATTTATGTTTGATTCTCTTTGCAAGTTTCGTATAAGATAACTGCAAAAAATTTTAATTAACTATTTCTGCTTGTATACAGGACCAAAATATTCACAGGTTTTAAACACAAATTTCCATTTGGAAAGCACAAAGGCAACTTTGCATCAACAAAGATGTTTCAGAAGGTATGTGGCACTGTTCACAGCAACATGACAGTAGAAAGTACTACTTTGGGGTTTCAGTGTCTGCACTGGCCTTTGCAAAGTATTGACCTAACAAGGTTTTCTTTACTTGACAACAGTCCACATATGAAATGCACTAGAGGGAAGAAAACACGGATCACTTGTATTCACCAATGATTTTGTGATGTTTCCAACAACGAATGCTCAAATCTATCAGTAGTTTGGTGGATGTTTTATTCTCTTTATGCTTGGAATCAAACAAAGAATCAGCATTTCCCTGAACTATAGAGGAATTAACAAGAACTACACTTCTGATACACTAGGAGTGGAGAAGTTCTTCGTATCAGATGCAGGACTCCCACCTTTCTATAACCAGAGGAACACAGTCTTACTGAGAAAATTCAGCCCCAAGTTTGGGTGAAAAAAGCCAAGTCCTATTAGCTCCAGGCGGGATGGGATGCAGCTTTCAAGGTACAGAAAGGTGAGCTGGATAAATAGAGAATCAAAAGATATCTACAAGTCAGTGTCAGACTTATGAAGAACAGAAGCACCAAGCAGTTGGGATAATCCATGTATGCAATGCCAGTTTAGCCATGAGAAAACTTTTGAAGTTGGAATAAAGCATCTCTTATAATGTAGGTCTGGAAAGTTGTGTCAATTTGAAATATTTCCATGGAAAAATTGGACAAAGATGAACGTAAAAGAGGCCATATATATGTATGTCAATATAGCTTCTAACTCCATCTAGGATTGGAGAGTAGTCAACCAAGTGTAGACTATTCTGAAAAAGACTTGAACATGGATAACATATCCTGCAAAGTAGCTCCTGAAAACTATTGCAACATTCATATGAAAATGGCCCACAAGCAAATTCGGCCAGAGCCATGTAAAACAGTCAAATGGGATGTTGGATTCTGCATCTATTAGCATCTGAGATCAGAGAGGAATCCTTCAAATATGATAACTACAAAAACACAAAATTTCTAATCACCAGTTCACACAATATAGACCTTGTAATTGTAAAAAGGGGGCAGCCCTGGTGTACAAAGCTCCCTCCTATGTGGGGTCCAGGGAAAGGGAGGACCACAAGGGTCTATAGTACACAATCTTAACTTGCATTTTTGCAAGAAGCTGTTTCCACGCCTTGAACCCGTGACCTCAAGGTCACACGATGACAACTTTACCATTGTGCCAAGGCTCCCCTTCAGGCCTTGTAATTGTATCAGAAGAAAATTATTCTTGATACATTGAACAAGGCTAAGTATATCCAAGTGCAAAGTATATACAAAGCAGAGGACATGTCAGAAACTTAATACGGCATGTAAAAACACCAATATCTTGCCAAGTTAATAGTGTCCTTTAGATAAGAATAGGGGATGACATCCTTGAATAATTGAAAGCACTAAGATGCCAGGTGACAACCACCTCACTTAACACCAGCAACTTTGAGATAAAATGCAGCTACTCCATACTTCTCTGCAGACCAATGCTGTCAATACTATACCAAAACGGTGGCATTTCAGTATATGCCATACCCGTCAAAAATATAGTACCGTATTAGCCCCAATGCTGTTCCAGTCAAAATCTGCTCAATAATAGTCAAATACGGAATACTGGCCAGTATTTGCATACAGCCCAAAATATGTACATTGCCCGATAAGTTGTGGTGGGTTTTTTTTTTTTTTCCCATGAAGCCCTTGCATACTTTCTGCTTTTTTTAAGGGGTAACTTTAAGATAAATAAGAAAGGACTAAATGAGAAAAGCACCCTCCCAATACTTTAAGAAGAGGGATAAATACTCACTAACCTTTAAAAGTGAATCATATAAAAGCCAAATAGACTTTTGTCTACTTAGGAATACCAAGAGATCAATGTATAAGGATTGTAAGGTGATACCCGATGAAAGTTTAACCACACAATGTAGGTTAATGGATATGGATATTCACATTAAGAAATGGAAGCAAGGAAATGAACTTAATAGATGGCCAAAAATTAAGTGGTGGAACTTAAAAGGAGAAAAGATTACAGTATTCACAAACTAGTTGATGGTAGAAGGAAAGTGGAACAATGAAATGAAGTAAACACCATATGGCCTAACGTGGCCAAGTCCATTAAGAAAATGGCAAAAGATGTTCTAAGAGTATCTAAAGGTAAAAGGCAACTAGTAAGGTAAACTTGGTGGTGGGGTGAAAAGTGTAAAAAGTTACTAAAGAGAAACGGGTTTAAAACATGGCAGAGGTTTAGAAATAATGAAAACTTTTAGCAATATAAGAATGCTAAAAAGGTTGCCAAGAGAATAATAAGTGAGGCTAAACTCAAGGCCTGTAATGATCTCTATAATAGATTAGGGTCAAGAGAATGTGAGAAAGATGTGTTCAAACTTGCAAAGATAAGAGAATAAAAGAATAATGACTTAGACCACGTTAAATGCATTAAAAGTGATGACAAAAGGCACTAGTCAAAGATGGGACAATTACTTTCAAATTGCTAAATAACAATTACCCTAAGAATATAGAGATTGAAAGAGTCATATCCAAATAGCGTTGGACCATATAGATACAACATTAGGGTTGGGATATCTAAAGTTAAAAAGGCATTGAAAAAGATGAAATTAGGAAAAGCCCTAGGGCACAATGGTATATCAATAGAGGTTTGGAAGTGTATGGGAGATACTGAAGTAGTTTGGTTGATAAAGTTGTTTAACAAGATTGTAAAATCAAAGAAAATGTACATGAATGTAGGAAAAGCTCTATTGTATTAATTTGTAAGAATAAAGAAAATATATAAAGTTGCACTAATTATTGTATATCAAACTTATAAGTCAGACCATAAAACTTTAGGAAAGAGTAATTGAGAAGAAGCTACAAGATAATATGATATGAGTGCATCAGAAAACCAGCTTGGGAGGTCTACTATAGAAGCTATTTTCCTACTTAGACAATTGATAGAGAAATATAGGGAGAGGAGGAAGGACCTCTACATGGTCTTTATTAACTTAGAAAAAGCTGCTGATAGAGTCCCTAGGCAGTTAATATGTAGGAGTTGGGTGAGAAAAGGATTTCACAGGGTATATAATCATAATTAAGTATATGTATAAGGGACCGATAACAAACGTTAGGACTACTAGTGAAGAGATCAATGATTTCTCTATCACTATAGGGTTGCACCAAGGATCGGCATTGAGCCCATACTATTTCATGCTAATCATGGATGAGTATAATAAAACATTTGCAAGAGAGGATTCCATGGTGCATGTTATTTACAGATGACACGGTTTTGATTGATAAGACAAGGGTGGCCATAAAAACAAAGCTAGAGTTGTAAAGAAATGCTATAGAGTCTAAAGGATTTAAAATTAGTCAAACCAAGACAGAGTATATAACATGCAATTTTGCAAGGAGAGTAGGGGGAGTGAAGTACCAATAAAGATTGATAACCAAAAAGTTCATAAAAAGACCGCTATCAATACTTAGGATCAATAATTCATGAGTGCGAAGAGATTAAGGGGGGTATTAACTAGAAAAACCTAGCGGGCTGGAACAAATGGAGACATGCCTCTAGAGTCTTATGTGATCAGCCTTGTGCTCCTCAAACTGAAAGGAAAATTCTATAGGATGGCTGTTAGGCTAGCCATGCTCTAGGATTGGAGTATTGGACAATTAAGGAACAACATATGCATAGGATGACCGTAGCCAAAATGAGGATGCTAAGATGGATGAGCGGCAAGACAAGAAAGGATAGAATTAGAAATTAAAACATTAGAGGAAACTTGGGAGTAGAGCCAATAGGTAACAAGATGAGACAGGGTAGACTTAGATGATTTAAACATGTCCAACAGAGACCGAAAACGGCTCCGAGTTAGGAGTGAGTTGATCCAAGTAGAAGGCTCTACAAGGGTAAGGGGGAGAAAAAGACGTGGATAGAAGTGGTTAAAAAAGATTTAAAAACTTTTGAACTAAATGAAGCCATGGCACTTGATAGAAGGGAATGGAGGAACAAGATGTGTAGCCAACCCCTTAATTAGGATAAGGCCTTGATGATGATGACCCTCCCAATTGAATAAGAGGGAAGTTACCCAAAAAACAAAAACACATATACACACAATTTGGGGCTTTTTTTGCACCTTCCTTTCTTTGTTTTAGCCCTAGTGAGTTGCAATCTTTGAAGGAAGAAAAACTTGGTGAAAAGGAAGAACTTGTTGCTATTTGTAGGAGTAAACATATATATTGTATGAAACTTTATGAACTTTTGAATTTTGTTAGGAGTTAGAACTTCGAAATTATCTTATAATATGGATGAATTGATAGTAATGTGAACTCCTAATTATTGAATATGAAATATTGTAATTTTCATAAACTTTTCTATTTTTTACTAATTTTAAGAAACTTTTGTTATGTTTTGTATTTTTTAATTGAAAAAATTCAAAGACCAACCGGTATGGTACATGCCGCCAATATGTACCATCTTGGAGCAAGGCAGATAAGGCATCCATCTTGGTATTGACAACAGAACAGCAGAGCCTTAATTGGCTTTTCTATAATTGGCACCCCATTCCCTTTCAACAACACATGGTTTGAGAATGTCTAGGATGGCCCTTGGAAAATGGTAGTTAAGATTGAGGCGAACTCTTCTTTAAGAAGTCCAATGTTTCAGTTAAGGCATATCTTGAGGTCAGCTAATTATAATGCGGACATTTGGGGAAAAGGAGTGGTCAAATCTATGCTAACTTATCATACATGGCAGAATAGGAATTTTAACTCTGTGGTGGAGCTGCACACTTTCACTAGGATGGAGTTGGAGGATAATGGCAAGATCATGGAGGGAGGCAGATTGTGGTTGGTTTTCATGGGGCTGACACTAATCAACATGTTTCTAGTGGAATTAACTCAATTTCTATGGATGTGGTCCTTGTGCTGGCCCTGCTGGGCCATCGTGCCGTCGCTGTGTGGAGTTTGAGTTTCATTTTTCCATATTGTTATTGTAACTGGTTATAGATGCCTTCTTGGTCTTCCCTTCAGGCCATGTCTCAGGGCACCTGATGGTCTGCTTGGAGGTGCCTGGGCTTGCTGAATGGAGGCATATCTTCCTTGTATTGTCGATCTCCTCTATCAATTATGCTGTAAGTTTCTCTTTTCCTCTAAACAAAACTCCACCATTCTTAAAAATAAGATAAAATAAGGCATGCTAATTGCAAGAAAGGATAAAAAATGGCAAATGCTCTGTACCGATCTTTTCCAATGTAAGAGAGTGAGATAACATCAAATATTGCAAATTGAAGGTTTTAAACTCTCCAATTAATAGCTTCCTCCACATACGGAAGGATGAACCAAGAGATAGGTTCATCCAGACAAAAGTTATCAATGTTGATGCATTTAATAGTCCTCCACGTGGAAGGATGAACCAAGAGACTGGTTCATCCTGAGAAAAGTTTACTAGCCAAATGCATTTAATAGATCCAAATTATCATCATCTCAGTTTAGCATTATATACAGTCAATCCACCCTAATATGACATCCTGTAATTTTATAACCTCCCAACTCTATGTACTTTTAGAGACAGGTGTAGAAGAGCATAACTTCACATCCTCCAGACCCTAATATTTCATACAAATTGGCCGACTATATTTTATAGTTCTCTTAGCACTTCTTCGTATGCTATGATCTTTTTACTTAGACAGATAGAGAAAGTAAGGTGGCAGCAGAAGATGGAGCACAGCTCTTTGATGGACAGTGAAGGGACCGTTGGTGTCACATGCGCCATTTCATCTTTTCCTTCCTCCTGATTTTTCATAAACTTCAAAAATTCCTCGCCAGTTGGCTCCCAAGGCATGTAAACTTCCTTGCATGGCTTTCAAAGATAATTTATAGGCATCAGTTGCACGGAGGCAAGACGGTTGATGGCTTCTTGAGCTTGGTTTCAATGTTCTCTCTCTCTTCTTTAGTATTGTGGTTATTCTCATTGGAAACCAACCAAGCAGTTCAGTCTGTTGATACCAGTTGGCAATTCTGGTTTCAGCTATTCCACTCCATGCCACTTTTGTGCAGCTCAATAGCCTTCAATTGGGCTGGTGTTATAGAGGTCAAGTTGACTTTGTTATTTTATCAAGGGCATCAATCAACTGGTAGTGGAGATATTGACACTTTATACCTGCATTTGTTTCAATGTCCATTGGTTGGATTTTGGACATGACGCTTGAGGGGACTAGACATCAACTCTAGAGATCACAGATATTGGATGTGTTGGGCAGGGCACTGTCCAGAAGAACGAGAACCTTTTGGCAAGTATCATTCATTTTAACATAAAAATTCTGCAATGCCAAATAAAAAGTGTTCAAAGATAAAAATGTTTGCATGCCAAATAAAAAGTGGCTCTAGCTTGTTATATTCATGAGCATTAGCAGTTGGAACTCGGTGCCAAGGCAAATCATGTCATTTTGACCCTTCAATTTGGTGTCTGGCAGTGGTGCCTTCTGAAGCCATCTGGTAAATAAGACCAGTCTCATTCATACTGTAAATAACTGACAGAACACATGAGTGAAGTTTCTCCTGAAGCATTTGCAGAGCTTCCTCAATTGCAGCAATATCAGTATAACCACTTCTAGCATGAGATTTTGTCTAAAAACCATATTGAACCAGGAATCTCTCTAGCCATCCATTCTAGTGTGACATCTCCTAGTTCCATCCTTTTTGCAAAGAAGCACACTTGGTTATTGACAAACTCCAAAAAAATCATTAAGTTTCTTATGATAGCATTGCAGAACATAGATTGCCAAGGCTTCGTCAAGCCATGGGTAAGTAATAGCTTTCTGGCCTTGGCAGAAAGCACTGAACCTTCCAGTTACTGAAAAATGTGTTCCTTCAAGCAAATGTAGTTAATGGTAGCTTGGATAGTTTGTCCATATGGCAAGGGAAATTGATTCATCTATGGATTCTTTCTGTTACCATTGCTGATTCATGAGAGACTTGGAGAGAGAAATTGTAAACATAAATATGATGTTCCTCAAGCAAGTTTTTAGGTTTTTGTAGAGGGAACTTCACACTGGAAAGTTGCTGGTGTGCAATGTTAACAATGTCTGGGCAGTCAATAGAAGAGACAAGAGGTTGCAAAAAAAGAGTGAAGAGGAGTGAAAAGAGGTTGGGAACAGAAGAGTCACAAGGAAAGACAGGTCCGCAATAAGAGAGTGAAGAGGTTGGACAAAGAGAGACAACAATGCAGCTTTCGGATCAAGAGAAGTTGTATTACAAAAACCATGCAGGTTTTCTATTTGTAGGAGGATATTGGTACAAAAAAGATTTGGTCTTCATGTAAGGAAAGATTGTCCTACAATATGCAAGGAAAGAGAAGGAAAGATTTCTAAAATCACACAGTAGGACAAAATCTTTCCTAACATAAGACCAGTTTTTCATACAATATTTTACCTGACAGTATTCATGATAATTAATTAGGAAATTAAATAGAATAATTTGAATTAAGTAAATTTAATGTATCCCTGATATTATGTCCTTCACTAATTTATATTTAGTGTGCTATAGATGGTATGATTTTAGAGATGGTACGTTCTATTTTTTCTTGTTCCATCAAGTTCAGGATTATAATCTTACATATGTATCATGTCTGAAATATCAACCACTATCGATTCCTATCAGCCAATATGTACTCTTAGTGGCAGAGCGTAGTACAATACAGACTCTCATATAACCCTCATGAAATATCCCGATCATATCCATCTCATATCTGCCAAGACAATCAATGTGATAAATGTATTTGCCAAAAATCTCTGCCAATATGAAGCCAACACAGGTTCCAGACTGTTATACTAATGGAAATATTGAACTTCATGTTTTCACTTTATATCTGCCATTTTTATGACCTTTGCTTGATTTAGGATTGTATGAGCCCAATCAACACATCTACTTGGACAAATTAAGAGAGTTTGTCCAGAGCATTGGTCCAGATACCTGAAAGTGCAAGTAGAGCCCAAATTTCAGTGATCAAGACCATTCATCTTCTCGGTCCTATCTTAGATAGACCATGTGCCAAAGATCATATTCATTGGCAGATCATAACCCTTGTTCCTTTGTAGAAAGGACGGTAATCTGTTTCACCTTCCATTTACAACTCAAGAAAAGTTAAAAGGGAAAGTGCTAGGTTCATCTAGTTGATGAGATTCACTAGGGCACGGCCTAAGATAGGGTTCCAAAAATTAATGGTCTAAATCACCCAAAATCTCATCTCTACTAATATTTTGAGCCGTCTACATCACTCAGCTGGAGACCATCATAGATTTATATCTACTAGATTCCACTAATAAAAAAGATTTCAATGAAGGAACAGATAAGTGTAAGCTACATTTCATCATTTTTCATTCCAGGTAAAATCATTAACCTTTATGTTTATTTTGTTATGGTATGAGGCGTACAGAAAAAAACATGCATTTGTTTATAGATGCATGTATCCAGTGAGAATTTACCAGATTTGGATATCAAGTTCTAGACTTCAATGGTTCTCATTTCATTTGCATTTAGTGTCCATCTTCTGCAAATTGATTTATCTGGATAATGAATTGTTTGATTTTAAGCAACTTGAATATTGAATTATGCACGATTTGGTTTATTAATAGAAAGTTTGACTTAGATAATATGTACTGCTTTCTACTATTCTTTTTGTTCTTTTAAAGCACACCTATTAGCAATCTTGTAATTGATCCTGCCTTAACTAGTTCTACTTTTTATTTTACTGTATGTAACTAAAGAAATCATTTCTAAACTCACTAATTCAAACTGAAGAGGAAACAAGAAGCTGACAAATAGACAAGAACACCAGTAAGCCTGCAAGAAATTCCAATAAAGCAAGCCGAAATTGTGAAGTTCCACTTATTATTTTAAGTAAATATATAACAGATCACTCCGTCTTGAGTAGCAAGTCTTTATCGCCCAAATTACAAACATCATCACCAACATTGCCAACAGCTTTTGACCTCCACACCTGCCAATACTAATACTTTAATCTCTTGTCCGGCACTTTTTACTTTGCTCAACGCATGGTTAAGTCAAATTGATCAACATGGACATGACTGCACCATTTCACCAAGTGCATGACGAGATTATTTTCATTCACAAGGAAGAAAACAGAAGGAAGGGGAGCCTTGGCGCAACGGTAAAAGTTGTTGTCGTGTGACCTTGAGGTCACAGGTTCAAGGTGTGGAAACAGCCTCTTGCAAAATGCAAGGTAAGGCTGTGTGCTTTAGGCCCTTGTGGTCCACCCCTTCCCTAGACCCCGCATAGGAGGGAGCTTTGTGCAGCGGGGCTGCCCTTTAAGGAAGAAAACAGAAGCCGATTTTTCCGTTTCATTTTGGTTTTGAAGTATTACTGGACCAGCAAACTGAAGGCAAGACTAGGAAATAGAGAAGGTACCATACCTGAACCAGAATAAAGGGCAAGGCTACTCCTCCTGAAGGAACATTTCCTGAGCCATATAATTGCTCATTCCGCTGTATTAAATTTTGGATACCTACGAACTTAAAGGAAAAATAGAGAAAATTAGCAACCATCAGTCAGTTAACTAATAGATTTATCTGGAAGAAGAAAAGTCTGTCAAAAATATTTTCCAATGGTGTGCCAATGAAATGATTTACAAATGTATCAGTAAGCTAACATTGAAAAGATAATATTGACACCCCACAATGAATAGAATCAGAACTTTACCTGCTCCTCCAGTTCTTGCAAATATGCAGCTTTCTTTTCAATCCTATTTCTCAGTCCAATGCGCTCTGCCTGCAATTCATACATACAGTAGAACAAAGAATGTTAAAGAAGAAACAATATCTTAAGACAATTTATTAGTGTTTAGAGACACAATAAATCACTGAATATTGAAGCCACAACATTCACTTAAGAAATTGTCCGTCTGCAACAACAAATGTTTAGTCACACCTTGAGCTCTTCGATGTCATTCAGACTAGTGCGGGGCAAACCCTTCCATTGTATTTCCTTTTTATCCTTTGATATAATACCCATGGCCATGAGAACATTGAGGGCATCATAGACCCTTCGACGTATGTTTTTCTCATCATACTGTTGCTGTTCAATACAAACAAACTCGTAGAATAGTGATCCACATCAAACAGGAAAGACATAAAAATTCAGTAATTAATTGCACACATAATTTAGTTTTTACCTGATCAGGGGACGACAGATTATTACTAGGATCTGCAAATTCAGCCACTAATTCATCTGCAACCTGGAAAGTTATAATAGCTCAGACAAAAGCAGTAACTACGTAAGAAAAACATATCGAACATGGAAAATAAACACACATATATAGTGTAAGCAGTCATCAGGAAAAGAAAAAGTAGAGGAAGAAAATGTATAGCAGAATGGAGAACAAGAAACTAGTAAGTGGGTCAGAGGCATTGGTCAAAGAATACAAACTCCGAAACTAGGAAAATAGCTGATCAATGGCTGAGATGTACGGCCAAAGAAAGAACGAAGGGTCAAGATGTTGAGAACATTTTGATCATTAGAGAAGATGGATGGCTGAGATTGAAACATGGATAAGGAAGCAAAATCAGGTGGGAGATGGAGGTGGATAAGTGATCTGTTTTGGGATGAGAAACATGTCTAATTCTAGGAGATGATTGGTCCAGCCAGAAATTAGATAAAGAAGACTGAAAGCCTGGCCGCATCAACTCCTATTTTCCAGCACCAACATGTCTACAACAAAGTCACGTTGGGCTGTAGATAGTAAAGAAGAAAGAGAGAGAGAGAGAGACCCAGCATCAGGTCTGTTGGCAGTGAAAAACCACATCCAGAAGCACCGACGAAGAGAAGGAAAAGCTTGGGGAGAAACATCGCAAATTGTCAACAAAAGCTAGGTGAATCTAGGCTGTGAAGCTTTCTATGCATTCTTAAATTTTTGGACGTTTTGGATGAAGGACATTCTCTACTATCTCTGGAAATCCATCGTTATAGGCCTGTTTACTGCTATTCACAGTTGGAAATTCATTGTTCTCAACTTGTTTACATGCTGTATGCATCTCATAATTGCTATGGTTTTGGCATAAATGCAGAGGTTGCTACTTCATAATTGCAATATCCGTATTCATCTTCATTTGGCCATGGTTTTAGCATGAAATAAAACTGCAACGACTGAAACTTCATGCCAGTCAGTACCACCTGCTGCCCACGGTTTTCAGCAGGGATTATAGATCTGCTATTGCGGATTTTGCACCTCTTATCACCTCTGTGGTGCTTTAGTTTTGGATTGAATTGGAGGTCTTATGTGTACTGGTTTCTATACCTGTATAAACCTCTGATTGACCACAGTTTTGGGTTGGAATCAGAGGTCTGATATTAATGATTCTCATGTCTATTACTACCTCTGATTAACTACGGTTTTGACATGGAAAACAGAGGGTTGCAATTTACTATTTGATACTCCTGTGTGCACCTATGTTTTACCACAGTTTTTGGGATAAAAGCAAGAGCTAGATTCCTCTGATTTATGACTGTCATCTGCCATAGTGTTGTGTTTGGAGTTGAAATGCTAACATTCTGCAGTATTCTATTGCCTTACAAACTGAAATATAGACACCTCTATCTACTATCTCAGTTTATAATCCCCGGCATGCTATGGTTTTGAGCATGAGATTTGCTTAAGTGTGCTATTTGCTAATTCCATCGATTATGGGTCTTATGCAATGGTTTTAAGCATTGAATTTTCTAGAAAATGTCCGTTATGTGATCTCTGTCTATTACCTTCGTTCTACTACTGTTTTAAAGGCTTGAAAAATCAAGATGTTCCATTGTTTTTCAACGAGATTTCTAAGCTAAACAGAGCTTATATTTGGGCCTAAGTGAGCCAGCCTATCATTGTTTTGAAAATAGATTTCGAAACAGGTTTTGTGACTATTTTAGCTCTAGAGTGAGCTGAAATGTACTTTGATATTGTTGGCTCGAAAAAGAGCCAATGAGATTTTATATACGTGTTTTATTTTGCATAAGTGATTTGCAACTGGCATATGGGTATAAAGATGCCGGAGTTTTTGCTATATGACATAGGCTATTGAGCCGATGGACACTATGTTAAGAGGTTGTACGGGTTGGCCTCCCAACATCTAACCACCATAGGTGGAGTGGTATCCAAAGCCAAAAGTAGCATTTTCTTCAATGGTGATTGATTCCACTATAGATGACTTATAGCACCCTTTTGAGACAGCCATAGTCCCTGTGGGGATGCGGTGGGAGTCCTTCTATGAGATATCGGAAGGCATATGTGACAGCAGAGATGGCATGAGCATAGATGTCCCATGAGATTTGTATTTTTGTACTCCTTGGGAGTGCTATTATGGCTCGACAGATGAGTTGCATGAGTACTCGAGAATATTGAGTGCCAATGGTAGTTCAGTGAAGCTTTATTTATATCAGTACTTTGATATATGTTTATGCATCCTATTATACTTGAATTGTCAAATGATCATATGCTCTATACACAGAGTCAATTATTGCATGTTCATACATGTGGGTGTGGATGCATTGCATGAGGCTCCTAGGCAGCTAGTCGTGCGATTTTCCTAAATTTAAGAAAAATGCTTTTGAAATGCACAAGTGTGCTTGCTTGTTGTATGTCATGGTTTCGAGTTTGTGGTTTAGTTTTACCTAATGAGTATATCCCTATATACTCAAAATACCAAAACACTGCAAATATGCAAGGAAAGGTTGGGGCAGACAACTAGACGGCTATGGAGGATTAGAGGCACACAGGCTTAGCTCCATGTGAGAACCAGTGGCAAAGTGAACTTTCATTTAATGCAGTTTAAATTGACTATTAGATGTACAAGCACTAAAACGTTTGAAAATATTAGTATGATGATTTTATGTTAGTTAATTGGTTGTGAATGTCTGATCTAGGAATGTTTTTAAATTGATGTCATAGTGGGAGTCAGACGTGAGTCAATTTTTGTATGAAAAATTGGACCTTGGGCGTTTCAGAAACAATTTTTTAAAAGAAATGAGTTTTTGAAAAAGAAATTTTCAAACAAGGAATTCTCAAGTTTTCATAAATATATTTATTCTTTCACAATTGTGTTTTAGAAACCTGGTGCATCACATAGATTGGAGTGAATAATCCTAATAAGGATAATTTCAAATGTGAGGGCGTCCATATGGAAGGATAGATTGATCTGTTATGTATCTGACACTTTATTCACTTGGATATATTTAGTCCTTTGAGACAATTCAGCAAATCTAAACCTTGAGTTGCTATTAAAGTGAAAATAAGGGGTTTTTTTTTTTTTGTTACTTCCACTAAGAACAAATTAATTGTCATACATGCAGGCTGATCTTTGTCAAGAACCATCTAAAAAGAAATTGTCTCTTCCTGTGTGCAACATCAAGAAGGCGATAGCTGCAACCGGAACAACCTTGCACTTTCTTTCAGCTTTACCTCATAAGCAGTTCTCTCCAATGAACTTATTCTGCCAAAGTTTCTCAAAGAAATGATAAATCTGTCACCCTTAAGCAAATTCCTCCCACCCACCCTTGGTTTTTTTTTAGCAATTTAGGGATTACTTTTTTGTTTTAACTTGTACAAGTCATCATTCATAATCACTAAATGCCCTAGACAACAAAGTAGAGAGCAGGAGTAATTCAGTTTAGAGGGGTGGGATTATCATTTCTCCTCAAATTACTCAAAGAAAATTTGAAATATCAACCAAGCTTCCAAATAAATATCCCCCCACATTTCTTAAGTTCTCAAAAACCCACCCATTTTTTTTCTCTTTCCTTCAAAGAAATTGTATTTTTTATTTTTATTTTTTAAATTTAATGCCTCTATTTGTGTCAACAATAGAAAGACATTTTATTTCCCACGAACAAAATCTGCCTCTAGACTACGCAAAAATCTTCCATTTGAATTTGTACCTGTATAAGATTTTGCGTGCAATTTGGCCTTTCTTAGATGCCAATTCCACTACACTACAAATTTTGAAAGAAACCAGGTCACATTTTGTGTGCAATGCTTGAATTCAACTTTGACAGAAATCCATATCATCTATCATTCAAAGGACATTACCAATCTCTCGGAAGCCTAGTGCAAGAAGCTCCTGCATATGCGGGGTCCAGGGAAGGGGTGGACTATAGGTCTATAGCATGCAGCCGTACGTTGCATTGCAAGATGCTATTTCCAGCAAGAGCCTTAGTTGTACTCATGTTGATGCTAAATTTTGTTATCTTAGATTGTTTATTCTCAACAAAATACACTAACAAACACGAAAAGAATGACATGATGCTAGATCTTATGCTATTTCATTTGAAATTCCAAAATCCAACGGAATAAACCACCTTAGTAGTGTATGAAATAGAGGAAACCTCTCCATATAAAAAAAAAATCATAAACTCCATGAACACTTAAAAGTACGCCATAAAACTAAAAATATACTGATTGGCGAGATTTATTCCTAGAAATGTAATTGTGAAGTTGGATCTAGATGCATTCCTCTCCCATCCTGGAAACCACAGAGAGCGAGGGAGGGAGAGATGGCTGTATTTGTGGAAATATCATTCCCCTAAATGAGGGGCATTAAAATCTTTTGTAGAAGACAAACACTGTTGACAATTTCTGTAACGACCCTAAAATTTCGAGGACGAAATTTCTCCGAGGGAAGATTGTAACAACCCCAAAATTCTACTATTGCATGATCGAGGTATGAGTTTTCAAGGAGGAAAACTTTTTATGTAATAAGAATCAAGAACTAAAACATACATAATTGGATTGTCCTCAGAAAATGGAATCCAATGACCCAAAGAACACTAAAAACGGAGTCCGAATGAGGAAGTTATGGGACTTCGAAGTCAGGACACCACTTGCAGGAGTTGGAATTTGACAATCAATGGAGTTGAAAAACGTCATTAATATGGCTTACCATTTTCTCGAAGTCAGGACACCACTTGCAGGAGTTGGAATTTGACAATCAATGGAGTTGAAAAACATCATTAACATGGCTTACCATTTTCTTTGACTGGCATCATGGTGTTTAGAATAGTAAAAACATCATTATTAAACTTTAAAATAAATAAAAGGAAAACAAATTAAAATAACTAAAAGGGGGGTCAAGTTTGATAACGGCACCCCCTCACTTAAACAAAAACAAGAAACAAAACTAATGTCTGTTTCCAAACCCAACGCCCAAAGAAACAAGGGAACCTGATGGGGAGAAAGAGGAAAGAAGAAGAAGAGGGAAGAGAAAAGAGGAAATGAAGGGAAAAAGGCGACCTGCACGCTAGAGAAGTGCAGGCCCACCTCAGAAGAAGAAGAAAAGGGGATTTTTGGGGGGTTTTCATCGTCGAAAAAGGAAGGCCACGCCAGGAAAAATGGTGGCTCGGATGGTTAATCCGGTTGCCCATTTCACTCTACAACAGGCGGCAATCAAAAGCCCTTTGATCCTGTCGCAATCAGAGGAGAAAAAGGGGGGATTTTCAGATGGCCAAAAATTTCAAGCGATCGCCGGAGATGGTAGGAGCTCGAATCCTTGATCCGAGCCTGTCATCTTCTACGGCTAGCCTAGAAGAACCAAAACCCCATGGTTTTGGAATGATCTGTGGTGATCTAGGCCATCAATTGAAGAGGAATCTAGTGTGCGACTAGATCAGGGAGGTTTCACCTAAAATCGGTGTTGATCCGACTCATCCAAAGGTGGAGAAAGCACGAAAACGCACTCTAAAGGTAAGATTAGTGGAACCCTATTCATGATTTGTTGAATTTTTGCTAAATCCGTACATTCTCATTTGAAATCTAAAGTTTCTAGGATAATCCAACCATTGAATTGTTAATCCAAGATTAGAAATGAGTAGATCTATCTATGATATAGGTTAGATTTGATAGAATTGGTGATCTATGCTAGAAAACAGATCGGACAATCTAGACTATCCGATTTGTCATTATATAAACAGTAACTTTGTGATGTTTGGTCGATAATCAAACACCACAGATAGTTTAAGGAACACTAAATTAACTAGGAGATGACAAAAATTGTAAAATTTGGATAGGGATCGATTGGACAATCTCAATCATCCGATCTGTTCCTATGTAAAACATTATCTAGAGACATCTGATAGATGATCAGATGTTACTAGTAGATTTCCCATCCTAGAATTGATAGAATAAGTCAAACTTTCATGATTAGAAAGTGAAACAAATTGGATGATCTAAACTGTCCAATCTGTCATTGTTCAAGTGGTAGATCTGTAACGTCTGATCGATGATCAGATGCCACAAATGAATTCTAGGACCTGTCTTAACTAGAATATAATTGGAATCCTAGAATTTGGATAAAAACTTATTAAATAATTTTAGCGGTCCAATCAAGCAATGATGGAATGACAGATGCTAAAGACGGTTTCCTGATCCTTGAATTGACTTAGATATGACAAATTTTGGAAGTTGAACGGAACATAGGGACCAGACCATAAAAACGTTAAGTCAGACCGTTAAATCATAATTAAATCTAAGTATCTATATGCATGTGATTGTATTAAAAACATAATTGTTATGCGCTATATAGATTGAAGCACGTGTGGTTGATCATGAAGAGAAGGGTGATTAAAGCTAGTGGAATCCGATGAATGCGTCACACGAGGTAGGTGGATATTTTAAGAAAGCATGTCTAATAATAAGATGCATATTCTAAGCATGGTCTTATTTCTGATTATGAATATTATGATATTGAAATGATATAATTGATATTGGATCTGCTTAGAATTGTAATGATAAAAAATAGTGTTAAGTAAAAGAATTGCATGTTTATAATTCATGCTTATGACTTATGCATCTTTTACGTAAAATTGTGAAATGTCGTGATGGTACATGGGTACCATGTCAATATATACGATGTATAAGTCTAAGTTTGTTAGGATACATCCTTGGTGGATTATAACCAAATAAGTGAGGATGTTATTCTTGTTATAAAATATATGAAAAGACAAATCACCTTTTATTATGATTACTTTACATCTGGGCATGGAGGCCTGAGAGTTTTGTTTTATACAGGCATATGCCTAGGGATGCTATGCTAGGTGGGTTACGAGGGTTTAGCCACCCGCTCTCCGAAATGTGATATACGATGAGACCATGCCCAAAAAGAGGCAAAAGGTTGGGTGGGGCAATTATGGGAAGTCCACTACTGTGACGGTCTGTCTCCCCATATAGACATGACATAGATGATTTTCCACATTTGGTATCCGTGGAGTATGAAAGCAGTTATCCAAGCACGTTGTACAGTTCAGACTACATGCATAGTAGTCCTTATGTTTGATGCACTATGGTGCTTATATGATGACATTATGAGATGCCTTATATAACGTGGCATGATGATATGCCTTATATTGTTTTCCCAACAGTGGCTAGAGGATTGTGGACCCCGTATAGTGAGGGGCACGAGGATTATATTGATATACCAGTAGAGGCTGGATGATTATGAACCCCACATGATGAGGGGTATATTCTAAAACCTAGTATAGTCTGGAAATGTAAATTAGATTATATTGATTATATTCATAATTTTGTATGTCTTTTAACAATTTCCATATATGTGTATTATTGCTATATGAATATGATTGATGGAGTAGTTTCATATATGTTTTCATATGGATTAATGAATAGGTATATTTGTTATGCAGAGTATGGTTCACAGAATTGGGGTATTTTATTCAGATGATAAATAATAAGTAAAGATATTTGATTTATCAATGAAATTATTGATAATTATGAAAACATGTAGATATTTGGTTTATAAATGGATTATTGAGATATGAAACATATTGTAAATTCGATTTAACATAATTGCTATGGAAATGAATATTCTAATTATTGTGGAATAATTAATTTATATTTAAATCTAACATGCATTCTTAAACTCCCCTACCAAGCACAGCTTGCTAAGATATTGCAAATGTTTTATGTTTACAATATCTCAGATACAGATAAACAAGAGAAAATGTACACAACAAGAGGAATCTAGCAACCATACTCTTGCGATCAGGTATGCACTTTATTTAAAGCTTTTGTATTGTGTAGCTAGTGATTTGAATTGTGATATTGGATATTTAATATAATGTTTATACGGACTGTATAAGTGAACCACTGAATGGGTCCTATTTTTAAGAAATGAATGCCTATCTTCTAGAAAAACTATATATATATATTGTGTGTGTGTGTGTGTGTGTGTGTGTGTGTGTGTGTGTGTGTGTGTGTGTGTGTGTGTGTGTGTGTGTGTGTGTGAGCCTAAAGGTGACATCTACGTTTTTGGGAAAATGAATTTCAAAGTAAAATCTTCTGCTATTTTGAATTTTAAAAAGTTAGAGTAGCCACCTTTTGAAAATAAACGCAAAAAAAATGTTTTGAAAAACCAGAGGTGCCACAATTTCCATCGAAAAACATAATGGTAGGTGGGTCTTTGAAAAACTGAGGACAAAGCTAGTTTGGATTTTAAAAATTGAAAGAAAAAAAAGTGTGGACATTTGATATTTCTTGAGAAGCCAGTTGGATATTTGAAATTTTCCCCAATTATTTACCTTCTGGTGTCATCCCAAATATGAGAAAAATAGAGTATAAAGCTTTTTCTTTTTTGAATGTTACCACCCTTGACCAACCTAAAAGGCCTTTGCTCAAGTATAAAGAACCTTAAAGCACATAAATAAAATATAACAAGGGCATACATTACTCAATATTTAATTCATGTGTTTTACATAATAAATATGCCCTAGTTACAGGAACCCCATCCATAAGATGGTTGTCTAAGAAGGATTGAAACACCAAACCTTCTTGCTTTGAAGCCATTTAATAGCTCAAATCACTAGTACAAGAAACACATGTACATTCATAGATAAGACACATACATTATAAGAGCGTAACATATACATAGATACATATATGTATGAGGGCTTCTAAACCAAAACACATTGTGTAGGTTAGCAGCAATGCATAATTTATTCCAACATCTTTTACCCAAGCAGCGCAATCACGTGAATAACTCTACCGATGTTGGTCCCAAGCCTAGATAAAAAAGGAGGGTTTTGTGTCAAGTGTAAGCCAACAAGTAAAACCTTTTTGAAGAAGTTGAAGATGATTTTGTTATTTTCTCTTCTTACTTGTACATGAATATGCATACATACATTACTTTGTAAGTAAGAAGAAAAAATAATGCAAATCATCATCAACTTCTTCAAAATATGGCAACCCTAACATGACATGAATCAATCACTAACATTCCCTTGAGCTAGGGCATCCCCCGTAAACAATGCGCTACATCGAATCCCAGGTGTAGTGGAAAATTGGCAAAGGGTTGATAAGGCGTTCCCTCGGAAGTGACGCGCTACATCGGATTCCAAGTGTGATTGAAAATGGGCAAGGGCTGCTAAAGCATCCCCTCAGATGCAACGCTGCATCAGAACCCAGGTGCAATGGAAAGTAGGCATGGGTTCATGTCATGGGGGTCGAGAAGTAAAAAAGGGCAGACTCGACGCACAAAGCTCCCGCCTATGCAGTGTCCGAGGAAGGGGCGGGGCCACAATGGCCTAAAGTAGGTAGCCTTACCTTGCATTTTTGCAAGAAGCTGATTCCACGCCTTGAACCCGTGACCTCAAGGTCACATGATGACAACTTTTACCGTTGCGCCAAGTCTCCCCTTCCTCGTTGCGTCATGGGAGTCGAGAAGTGTGTGGGTAAATAAGCTAACTCAAGAGCATAAGATTTGTATCACTGCATGGAATATAGGGACATTGACAAGTAAGAGTCTAGAGTTAGTAAATACAGTGAAATATAGGAGAGTCAACATCGCTTATATCCAAGAAACCAAGTGGAAGGGAGCTACAACTAGCGAAATCAATGGGTATAAGCTCTGGTACGTAGGATAATAATAGAAATGTCATAGGGCTAGTGATGGATAAAGAATTAAAGGATAAAGTTGTAGATGTTAAAAGAACCAATGATAGAATTATAATAACAAAACTTGTTGTAGGAGTGAAGATCATAAATGTTATAAGTGCATACACACCACAAGTAGGGTTAGAAGACATAATGAAGAGATAGTTTTGGAAAAATATGGAGGGAGTCATGCAAGAAATTCCCAACACAAAGGGAAGCTATTCTCGATTTTGCTTTGGCATATAACCTAGCCCTTATGATGATGATGATCTTGCAACCACATTCTTTAAGAATAGGGATGAACACTTAATAACCTTTAAAAGTGGACTCCATAAAAGTCAAATAACTTTTTTTACTTAGGAATACCCAAAGATCAATGTGTAAGGATTGAAAGATGATATATGGTGAGAGTTTAACCTCACAACATAAGTTAATGGTTATGGATATCTACACTAAAATATGGAAGAAAGGAAATGAACTAAAGAAAAATATGTGTGTTTTCAAGCATGGCAGAAGACTAGAAATAATGAAAACTATGAACAGTATAATAAAATAGTTGATAAAAGAATAGTAAGCTCAAGGCATGTGATGATCTGTATAATAGACTAAGATCAAGAGAAGGTGAGAGAGATGTGTCTAAACTTGCAAAAATAAGAGAACATACGGGTAAGGACTTATACCACGTTAAGTGCATTAAAAGTAATGATCAAAGGGTACTAGTCAAAGATGACGAAATCAAACAAAGGTGGGAAAGTTACTTTCAAAAATTGCTAAATGAAAATTGCTCTGAGAATACAAGGATTGAAAGTACTGTAAACCTAAATGATGTTAGACTTTATGAATACGACCGTGAGAATAGAATGCCTGAAGTGAAAAAGGGATTGATAAAGATGAAATCAAAAATGGCCCTGGGGCCCGATAATATACTAATAGAGGTTTGGAAGCATGTGGGAGATATTGAAGTAGTTTGGTTGACATAGTTGTTTAACAAGATAATAAAATCAAAGAAAATACCGAATGAATGTAGGAAGAGCTCTATTATATCAATTTATAAGAATAAATGAGACATACAGAGTTGCATTAATTATTGAGGGATCAAACTTATGAGCCACATTATGAAACTTTTTGAAAGAGTGATTGAGAAGAGGCTACGGCATGAAAGCTACAGCATGAAACAAGTGCATCGAAGAACCAATTTGGTTTTCATGCCTGTAAGGTCTACCATGGAAGCTATTTTCTTATTAAGACAAATGATGGAGAAATATAAGGAGAGGATGATGGACCTCCACGTAGTCTTATTGGCTTAGAGAAAGCTTATGATAAGGACCCTAAAGAGTTAATATGGAGGATGTTGGGCGAGAAAGAGGTTTCGCAAGAGTATATAGACATAATTAAAGATATGTATAAGGACACGCTAACAAATGCTAAGACCACTAGCAAAGAGATCGGTGATTTTCCTACCACTGTAGGATTGCACCAAGGAACAGAATTGAGCCCGTACCTTTTCACCTTACTATCAATGAGTGAACAAAAATATTTGTATGAGGAGATTCCATAGTGCATACTATTTGCAAATGATACAATTTTAATTGATGAGAATAGGGAGGGCGTAAACACAAAGCTAGAGTTATAGAGAGAAGCATTAGAACGTAAAAGATTTAAAATCAACTGAACTAAGAGTATATGGAATGCAAATTTATAAGGAGAGGGGTGAGAGTGGAGCACCAGTAAAGATAGATAACCAAAAAGTCCTTATGAAAGAGCACTTTTAGTACTTAAGATCAATGATTCATGAGAGTGGAGAGATTGAGAGGGAGATGGGCGTCCTGAGTTTAGTGTGATCGGCAAGTGCCACTCAAACGAAAAGGAAATTTCTATAGAATGGCTATAAGGCATACCATGCTCTATGAATCAGTGTTGGGCAGTTAAGGAACGTCATGTTCATAGGATAAGCATAGCAGAAATAAGGATGTTGAGATGGATGAGTGGCAAGACAAGAAAGGATAGAATTAGGAATTAAAATATTAGAGGAAACTTAGGGGTATGGCCCAAAAGAACATGGATAGAAGTGGTAAGAAAAGATTTAAAAACTTTGGGACTAAATGCAGCCATGATACTTAATAAAGTGGAATGGTCGAACAAGATTCATGAGGATGACCCCTAATCAAGATAAGGTCTTGACGACGACGACGACGACGACGATGACGATGATGATGATGATGAGGACAATCACGTGAATACGATGGTGAGATATTAGCCTTTTTTAGTTTTCTAGTTGTCTGCAATTGTATAATTGTCATTATAAACTACCCTAGATAGGGCCATCGTAAAACGCCATCTCCTTTATCCATACCATCTAATAAACAGTAGCTTTTTAGCTACTAGTAAGGATGAAGAATCGTACAGAATCATCAATCTTTGCTGAGTACCAGTCCAAATGATCGTCGATGGTCAAAATTGATGGTAATACTATCACTCAAGTGAAGATTTTCAAATTAAATTTCTTCTCTTATTCTGGATTTTTCATTTTCTAAAACCAAGAATCCTCCAATGGATACCACATAACTGCAAATTCAGATTGAAAGGGAAAGCTGGCTTGAATCTAATCTTCAGTTTTTGAAGTTTGGATCTTCAAGATTAAGCAATTATAAACTATAGAGGCAAAGGAGAAGACTTCGTTAAGGTATGGGTCAATTCTGGTTTGGAGGGGAGAAAGGTGGAAATCCTTAATGGTATACAAATCACTTGTAGAAATGAGTTTTTTCTTTGCTGAAATTTCCTCTCGTGGGAAGGAATCTGAAAATGCATTTGGGTTTTATTGAAAGGTGAGGTTGTGATCCTTCCATGCCATTTAGGAAAAAAATTTATCTTTTCATGGGCTCCCTTCTTGGAAGCTTATTGCAAGCAACTGTTTTCTTTTCATGCTTCACATCTCTGAATAAATCCCCCATGGCTGCTCTAGATCACTAATTAGATTTTGGACTGTAATATGTTAATGTTTCTCAGAATCTAGCTGCCTAAATCTGTCCCTTGTTGATTAAGGTATTACATGTCAAACATATGAGCATATTCTTGAGCGATCTTTTGCCGACCACTAAAGCAAATTGTGTGCTTGGAGAAGAGGCCTGAGAAAACCTGAGAGAGGGAGAGAAGGAGAAGAAGAGTAACCATTTTCCTCACACTTAGAAGCAAGGGTAATGTCAGAGAGAAATAATGGCCTTTTGGTAATTTAAAGCAATTTGTACAGAAAAACCAAAAGACCTTTCAACTTATATGCCACAAACCCAAGGGCATTTGCAGTTCATTTTGGCATGCTGCTAACCTGCACATCACATGTTGTAGGATACAAGCTCCCTATAGAAAGGTCAGGCACCAAAAAAAAAGCTACAGACCAAAATCAGGATGATTTGTTGATCATAGCCTATGACGTAATCTGCTTTAAGTTATCCACCCTCCCTGTCTCTTCTGTAGCATGTAAAACAGTCACAAGTGTTAAAGATACATGCTGGATCCAGATGAGTTTGTGATAAAACTGCCCCTTATCTATGTCAAATCTTAGAAATGCCACACCCCAAAAAGGTTATTCATCTAATTATCCTCCAATTTGTTAAGATATTTCTATCAAAACATTTTTTTTTATTTTGAATGGCTGTCCATTTCCACTACACAATAGTAGTGGTCAGGATCATCCAGGCTTTTGGACATATGCCTACCTAGTATGCTGCACAGAAGGTGGTAGTTTGAATGGCCAAAGTCTGCCCAACTGCATACGCAATTACCAACTAGGAAGGGCAAGAACACACAACAAACACAAACACAAAAAGGGATCATCTATCTGCTAGATCACCCAGTAGTTATGCACCAAATTTCAACCACATCTGACAAATGGAACGACTTATCTCTTGGGCTGTAAATGAACTATAAGAAAATAAAACACAAATTGCAAGCAGCTTTCTGCTATAGCTATGCACCAAAATTCAAGCACATATGGTAAACAGAAGCATCTAGTTTGTAAGTTGTAAATGAACTATTAGAAAATAAAAGAGCAAAGTTCTACATCCCTACAGAACATATCCACAAACTGAATGCTTAGAATCACCCACTAAAGGAGAACTTTGGTGTATAGCACCCAGCAACACCAACTAAATCAATGGTTCTGATCATTGAACAAGTGCTCTACAATTCCTAGGAAATACATGGGTATTCATGTGTATACATTTGTATACATAAATGTATACATATATACTCCAGATGCTGAAAAAAATATGGCTATCCATGTATGTAACCACTGACCTAGAGGCTGCAAATTGGTTGCCACTCCGTAGTCATAAATCATCATCATCATCATCAAGACCTTATCCCAATTAGGGGTCACCACATGAATCTTATTCCTCCATTCCTCTTTATTAAGTATCATGGCTTCATTTAGTCCCAAAGTTTTTAAAATCCTTTCTCACCACTTCTATCGACGTTCTCTTGGGCCTTCCCATTGCCCTTTTAGAACCTTCTACTTGTATTGCCTCGCTCCTTCTAATCGGTGCCGCTTTCGGTCTCCTTTGGACATGTCCAAACCATCTCAATCTAATCTCCCTCATCTTATTACCTATTAGTGCTACCCCTAAGTTTCCTCTAATGTTTTCATTCCTAATTCTATCCTTGCTTTGCACTCATCCATCTCAACATCCTCATTTCCGTGACACTCATCCTATGAATATGATGTTCCTTAACTGCCCAACACTCTAATCCATAGAGCATGGCCGACCTTATAGCCATCCTATAGAATTTTCCTTTTAGTTTGAGTGGCACCCGCCGATCACACAAAACTCCAAATGCATATCTCCATTTGTTTCAACCCACTTGGATTCTCTGGGTAACCTCCCTCACAATCTCTCTACTCTCATCCTTACTTGTCTTGCCACTCATCCATCTCAACATCCTCATAAATCCCACCTTCAAATTTCTCAAAAAGGCCTTGGCAGAAATTATCTTAGAACTTAGAATTATTGTCATATCTCTGCTAAATATAAGGGGTAAGGATGGCAAATGGATAAGGTTCAGCAAGATTAAATTGTGCATATAATTGTGTCTATTAATATACACCTAATGTGCACAGATGACAGAGAGAGAATAAACAGAAAAAACATAGATTTATTACTACAAGTAATCTGCACAAAAATGTCGATGAGGCAATCTGCCTACATCATTGTGTCACAGCCTTCTAGTAATTGTGGCATCATATTTGCAGTTTAGTCATTTTAAGTGATGGATCCTACTAAACAGACATGGCTCACAAGTATAATCCTATAGCCTTCCAAAATAGTTTTAAAGAGAAGATTGTATTTTGGTCTTAATTGGAATTATTTTCACTTCACCTCCATGTTTTCTAATGAAAGAGTGGAACCTTAGAGCTAATTTTTTTATAATAATAAAAAAAATCATAAAATTCAACCTAAATCATTCAATGCTCTTAAATTTCGCCCTAAAATTCTGATCAAGTGACTGCGTCATCCACCCTTAAAAGATGGTACCCTACCACTTATGAGTTATAACTCAATAAAGAACTCGCTTCAGTTGTAAAGCAATGAATGAAAGAGGTAGATCCCACCATTTTAGTAACCAAAGCCTCCAAAAAGAATTTTAAGAGAAAACTAAAGAAAAATCCCATGAATATAAACCCCTCAAGCAAGATACTCCAAAGCCCTAATTGCTTCTGTTCCTTATAAAATATCATCATTGCCTATGTGGTCACGGGTGCAAGGAGCTAGGTGTGCCTAGTCTTGTGACTAGTTCCCTAGGCACAAAATTAATTAATTAAAAACTTTAAAAAGAAAATGCAAAATAAATCCCAAGAATGACAAAAAATATATAATAAAAATAGGAAAAAAATATGTTTTTCTTTTCTATTTTTGGTCAAATTAGAGTCAATCGCAATGGATTTAAGTAGAATAAGGGCAAGGATTTTCTCTTTGGTCACACCACCACAAGACCAGATCGTTTTATTGATCCACTTGTAAAACTAAACTGATGATCCTAACCATTCAATTAGTAGATGGTGCAAGTTGAGTAGGGATCGTACCAAATACAATTGAATATATGCTCCTAGGTCCCAATCAAATGGTTGAGATCTTTTGATTAGTACAATATGCTTAACTTGTGGTGGGGCCAACAAACCTTATTCAAATATCGCACAATTGTTGAAACATTGACAAGTATGATGACAAGTGTAACTGCTTTATGGTTGCTCGTAGAGGCAAAGATGACCATGAGATGGAAAAGCTTATATGTTTGGCTTGGGAGAGAAATTTCTGTCCGATCATACCGCCACCATCTGTTTGGTCTTTGCACCAATGAGCAAGGGCTAGGATTTTCTCTGGTCACACCACCGCCACACGATCCACTTCGCTCTTCCCCTTTCGTCCCGACTCACTTGAAGCTCACAAAACTAACAAAGGGGTAGGGTTTCCATTTGCATCATATTTTCTCCTTCTACATCTTCTTTAGAGCAAGCAATTGTCAAATTTCTAACAAAGAGGAAGAAGATGAGGGTGGACCAAGTCCCTTCCAACTCCCATGGCCACCTCGACGAACAAATTTCGCAATTTATGTGAACGCCTCTCTTAGCAAGAGATTCTCCTCTTTAGCCTTTTGATTCATTGTATGATGCTAACCTTGGCTCTTTTTTTTTTGTAAGTAGATTCTTGTATGAGGTGTTCAAGAAGCCTTTTTCCTTCTTCTTTTTTTTTTGCCAATATGGGGAGCAGTTGGTCTTAGTCAATACTTATAATAGGGGTGCAAAAGGTGCAAGGAGCAACTAGTGGCCCGCCTACTCACACTGCGACTTATGCCCCTTGTGCCTACCCATAGTCAAGAGGCAGAGGTGCGCCTAGCGACTATTCGCGCCTGTGGGTACATAGATCACTGCCCTACATCACATAATTTTAGTCAAGTTTTGCCGACAACCATTATGGAGGATCAAAGTCTTAACTATGTCAAGATGTACATCACATAATGAGCAAAATTCTGTAATTTACAGAACCTGTTACTAAGTGAACCCTTTTCAAGTAAGTTTATTTCAAGGTTTAAAGCACTAAATGATACAGTCCAATATGTCTCATGTCTTTAACAAGAAAGACTAGTTCTTTGCCTGAATAATAAAAGTAGCTTACAGTAGAAATCCCGGTTTATGTGTACTGTCCAACTCAAAACATAAGACTTATCTCGCACTAGAAGATGGTTTAAATTTTAAATCCTGGTTTACATAGATCAGCTGCCTTACACCCATACAAGAGGGCCTCTGTACTCAAAACACATTAGCAAGGAAGTTGAATGCATGAAAACCCCTCAAAAGCAAGATGTCTCAGAAAATACATTTCACAAGCTTTGAATGAAGAGAAACAAAGAAAGATTCTGTTTCCTTTATTTCCCATTCCCATCTCCCTAGATCCTTCTTTCTCTGACATATGAACCACCTGTTCTGGCTAAAAGTTTTCAATTTCCAATTCCGTTTTCATTTACTTTTACCTAACTACCTATGTCATCATCTCAATATCCAAGGAAGCTCATGCTAGGTGCATTACATTTTTAGTTCTCTTAACAGCCAAATCTTCAATCAGGCTTGCATTTAGCACTCATTCACCTTAAGTGCATCTAACAAATCCTAAGGAAGCAACATTTTTTTACCACAAAGGGCATCTTTTCGTTAGAATGAACCAAAAACTACTATTCTTGGGTTGTATGACTTATTTTCTTTCCTCTATAATCTCACTTCAACCATCCGTTTCTTCATCTCTTAGCTTCTACATTTCTATCTGTAGATTATCATGGCTGCTTAATCCTTTCTTTCACTTTGCTTCTTTCTCTCATTTGCCTAAGCCTGTGACAATCAACCCCTCTGACGGCAAGATTATTCTTGGAACAGGTTGGTTTTTTCTTTCTGTATAAGGAGAATATATCATTGACCATATTTATGCTTCCTCTTTTTCCCTTCCAAAGTTTCTGAAAGCTAGGAAGGAAACAAGACTAAAATTTCAAGGAGAGAAGTCTAGCTGCATGTGTAGAGAAATGCCGAGTGAAGTTCTCTCCCTCCTCAAATGATACAATTAGTTGATTGGCAGCCAGGGTGCAATCAAGTATTCAAGAGCAATCAAGACTTCATGGAGACAACAACCAAAAGCAAATCTAATTTTAGAAGACAGTACAATATGGATGATCCAGGACTTCTACTCATCACAACAGAAACAGGCCTCCAGGAATTTTTATTTGAAACACAGAATGGCAAGAAAACATTATCTTTGTAGCAAACGTCAAACTGCCAAAGAGCCAAGCCACTTGCATGAATGACGGCTTATGTACTTTGGTTTTGATGGAGACATCCATATTAACTGTCCATCTAAGATGATGAAAATCCTTAACTAACTTTGTCATTAGAAAATGAGTTTTTAACTAAAGAAGAATGTTTTTGGAAAAAAACCAAAGAAACAAAGTGCCAAAAAAATAATGTCTTATTGATGCAAATAACACAGAATACTCTGCTAACCATTTGGATCATCTAACTCCTCCCTGCTGCTCCAAAAGGCTCGAGTATGCATCAAGCACTTCATCCAGTGCGCCCCCAGCAATGGTAGATCTTCATCGCTAGAATCATGCAATATCTTGAAGAAATGGAATATTTACCCTTTTTACCAAATTTGAGCAAATGCCCAGGTAGCAGCAGTGCATAAGAAACGTCTCCCCTTCATTTATGTCAAGGTCATTCCTGCTGCACATATAATGACGTTTCTTCCACTACCTGCATTAAAAAAACCAGTTTCTCCCCTCTCTCTATAACAGCTGATTATGAACAAAAGCACAATTTTGACTAGCAACTTGCCTCTTGGTTTCCTCCTCAATCAACTTGCAGAGTAACCAGAGGCTGCATCTTCGGAAACTGTCTGCCTACTGGAATAAGCCTATTAGGACCAGTAATACAGTGTAACTCCAGCACGAATAAATAAGAGATGCCCCTTCTTTCTTCACATTGGATCTTTACTGGTAAGATTCAACTGTTTCATCCTGAAAGAGACAGCAAAGTTCTGAATTACCTCTGTAGCCAACATTATCAGCTGATTTACTCGCAATAGGAACTGGATTTCATGAAAGGAGCTCTCACAAAATTCAAGCCTAGGTCCTGCACAGAGATATCAAGACAGGGTACTGTATGTAACAGTCAACCACTTGCAGTTTCAAACATCCATAAAAATTCATCTACAAACTTGTCTTGGTGATGACAACACTACTAATATTAGTGTGTTGGTGTACCAACTACAAGAGTACTGTCTGACCATGCAATTGGCAAAAAACATTTTTCTGGACCTGTGTGATACTAGTCTTTGCTTCAATTCTAAATGGCCATTTCAGTATCATAAAAATATTACAAAATTTCATTGGGTGAAACCTAAACCTCTCCCATACTCATCTGATCTCCAAACCTAGATCTAGCCTGATGTTTTCACTGGTAACGGAAGAAGATCTGGCTGTTGACACAGAGTTACACAAACTTCTCCTTTTGGAATCAGTAACGATGAAAGTAGGTGTTGATTCTAGGGACTACGTTCAAGTTTCGAAACACCCCTTCAAAATTTCCCATGTTACAAATTCCTTCTCTGCTCACCAAATCTTTCATTCCTTCATCAAACTCAAATTTTTGCATAAATCGCATTCTCTCCTTCTCTAAGCCCCAAGACATTGTTTCCACCTCTAACTCTTAAATGCTTACTGTAGATCCAAAATAGTTTTGGATGTAAAGAACCTATTATAATGAGTTACCTAAGAAGAATGTCATCTATTGAGCAAAAGTATACATGGTATGCAAGAAAGGATCTTTTAGTGTTCCTGAAACTCTTCCCTTAGATCACATTTTTAGCTTGGTCCTCAAGTCTTTCACCATCCTGGTTAGCTTGACAGATATGCACAACCTCAAATTTGGACATCATATTCATGGATGAAGGGGAGCCTTGGCACAACAGTAAAAGTTGTCGTCATGTGACCTTCAAGGTGTGGAATCAGCCTCTTGCAAAAATGCAAGGTAAGGCTGCCTACTTTAGGCCATTGTGGCCCGCCCCTTCCCCGGACCCTGCATAGGCAGGAGATTGGTGCACCGGGGCTGCCCTTTTTATTCATGGATGAATTCTAAAACTACTCCATTGTGATCAGTTATCTACCATTATGTTGGACATATAAGCTCAACATAGAAATACTGTTAATTCATATAAATGCTTAAAAAATAAGTCAAAATTTATTGCCTATAACTGCATGATTACTGGATTTGCCATCACTGACTCTGTGAAGTTGTTTCTGCCTAAAGGATTACAGCTGTTTGTGAATCCAATTCAGTAAGTACTGGATCGATTAGAGCTTGAGATGACATACAATGGGTAAATAATTATATTCAGACTTTATTTGAACATCTTTATGATCAATTAAGTTTTCTATATGTACTTGGGTGAAAGAGAGTGAGGGATTTAAAATTTGCAGCAGATTTTTTGTGACAAAAGTGCGGGGATTTATGCCAGAAAGAGCTGTAGTTGACCACATCATTGAGAACAGGCTGGTGTCATGGACTGTAAAGATTTCAGGGTACGAATAAAATAAGCAGCCTAGAAATGCATTGGCATTGACTAAGTAGATGAGTACAGAAGAACTTTTCAAGATCCAACGTTGTTGGTTGGTGTTGCTATCAATCTGAGGAGAACTAACTTGTTTAGAGCAGGAAACACATTGGTACCTATATTTCAAGCTGGTCTCTTCTACACAGTTCACTTCAGAGAAGACTTTATCACGGCAAATGTGGGGATATAAGATTCGCCCATATGGTATTTAATGCGGTGAATTGTCTAAATACAGTCTCATTAAAGACCATCTAGACATGGAACTAATAGCAACATATAAAATACTTCTTCTCCATATCATGACATGGAGAAAAGTGCTAACATGCTGGACAATGTGACAAAACTGAGTGTATCAAGTATTTCTAGCAATTCGGGCTTGGTAGATGAGAATTAATGATTCTCAACCAATGGTGAAAGAAAAGAAGATCAAAATGCATATTTTTGGTAATCCATGTGGAATTCTGTTTCCCTAGGACAAGAAAAGCATTTCCAGAAATGGTATCACCAAACAACACTTTCATTCTTAAACAATGCAAAGAATTCAGAATCTTGACTCCATTCTGAAGATCCAGAATTAGAAATCAGAGAATGGTAACAAATGCACCCAACACCCCTTCAAATATGCATGTATCATTTTGAAAAGAAAAAAAAAAGATCATATAACTCACAATGTTATTCAGTTCCACCTTATTCAAGAATACCCATTATAAGATCAAATTCTTGAATAAGGTTATATAATGTTGGTAATTCTACTAAGAAAGACTCCTTGTAGAGGTCGAAAAGAGATATCACCAGAATGAGGCAGCAGATAAAACCTCGCAGAGGTGGAATCATCCCCACTCTCTTTCATAGCCTCATCCGTGAGAAGGGCTCCTTAGGATTTCTAGGATAGCAAAAGCTTCTAGAAATACTGACTCAACCAAATAAGATATGTAGTTTCTCTTTCTTAGCTGCAAATGAATATGCATATGTATATTAGTTTGTAAGTAAGAAGAGAAGAAAATGAAAATCATCTTCAGCTTGTTCAAAGTATGGCAACCTAACATGAAACGAATCGATCACTGACATTCCCTCATGCTAGGGTGTCCCCTGTAAGTGACGCACTCCATCAGATCTCGGGTGCAGTGAAAAATGAGCAAGGGTTGCTAGATAGTTCCCACGGAAGCGACACACTACATCAGACCTCGGTGTAGTGGAAAATGGGCAAGGGCTGCTAGAGCGTCCCCTCGGAAGTGACGCGCTACATCAGAACCCAGGTGCAATGGAAAGTAGGCATGGGTTCATGTCATGGGAGTCGAAAAGTACTTGGGTAAATAGGATATCTCAAGAGCATAAGATTCGTGTCACCACATGGAACATAGGACATTGACTGGTAAGAATCTGGAGTTAGTAGATACGATGAAACGTAGGAGAGTCAACATCGCTTGTATCCAAGAAACCAGGTGGAAAGGGGCTAAAACTAAAAAAATCAATGGGTATAAGCTATGGTGCATAAGAAAGGATAAAACAGAAATGGCGTACGAACAGTGGTGAATAAAGAATTAAAGGATAAATCTGTAGACGTTAAAAGAACCAATGATAGAATTATAATAATAAAACTTGTTCTAGCAGAGCAAATCATAAATGTTATAAGTGCATATGCACCACAAGTAGGGTTAGAAGATATAATCAAGAGACAGTTTTGGAAAGATATGGAGAGAGTCATGCAAGAAATTCCCAACACAGAGGGGACATTTATAGGAGCAAACTTAAATGGCCATGTAGGAAAAGAAAAGGAAGGAAATGATAGTGTACATAGAGGGTATAGTATCGGAGAACGAAATGAGATGAGGGAAGCTATCCTCTATTTTGCTTTGCATATAACCTGGACCTTGCAAACACATTCTTCAAGAAGAGGGATGAACACTTAATAACCTTTAAAAGTAGACTCCATAAAAGTCAAATAGACTTTCTTTTACTTAGGAATACAAAAAGATCAATGTATAAGAATTGTAAGGTGATACCCTATGAGAGTTTAACCTCACAACATAGGTTAATAGTTAAGGATATCTACATTAAAAGATGGAAGAAAGGAAATGAACTTAATAAGCATCCAAAAACTAAGTGATGGAAGAAGGAATATGGAATAATGAAACAGAAGTAAACACCATGTGGATTAATATGGCCGAGTCCATTAAGAAAGTGGCAAAAAATGTCCCACGAGTATCTAAAGGTAAAAGGCAATTAGTAAAGGAAACTTGGTGGTATAGTGAAATAGTGAAAAAAGTTATTGAAGAAATGAGTGTGTTTTAAAGGATGGCACAAGACCAAAAATAATGAAAACTATGAACAATATAATAATGCTAAGAAGGTTGTTAAGAGAACAGTAAGTGAGGCTAAACTCAAGGCATATGATGATCTTTATAATAGACTAGGATCAAGAAAAGATGAGAAATATGTGCTTAAACTTGCAAAAATAAGACAACAGAAGGGTAAGGACTTAGACTACATTAAGTGCATTAAAAGTGATAATCAAAGGGTACCAGTCAAGGATGACGAGATCAAACAAAGGTGGGAAAGTTGCTTTCAAAAATTGCTAAATGATAATTGCCTTGAGAATACAGGGATTGAAAGTACTGTAAACCTAAAAAACATTGGACATTATAGATACGACCATAGGATAAGAATACCTGAAGTGAAAGAAGCTTTCAAAAAGATGAAATCAGGAAAGGCCTTGGGGCCCGATGGTATACCAATAGAGGTTTGGAAGCATATGAGAGATACTGGAGTAGTTTGGTTGACCAAGTTATTTAGCAAGATTATAAAATCAAAGAAAATACCGGATGAATGGAGGAAGAGCTCTATTGTACCAATTTATAAGAATAAAGGAGACATACAAAGCTGCACTAATTATCGAAGGATGAAACTTATGACCCACACTATGAAACTTTTTAAAAGAGTAAGTGATACAAGGTTACGACATGAGACAAGTGTATCAGAGAACCAGTTTAGTTTCGTGCCTAGGAGGTCTACAATAGAAGCTATTTTCTTACTAAGACAATTGATAGAGAAATATAGGGAGAGGAGGAAGGACCTCCACATAGTCTTTATTGACTTAGAGAATGCTTATGATAAAGTGCTTCAAGAGTTAATATGGAGGGTGTTGGGTGAGAAATGGGTTTTGCAGGACTATATAGACATAATTAAAGATATGTATGATGGAGCAGTAGCAAATGTTAAGACCACTAGAGGAGACACAAGTGATTTTCCTATCACTGTAGGATTGCACCAAGGATCGGCATTGAGCTCATACCTTTTCACGTTAGTTATGGATAAGTTAACAAAACATTTGCACGAGGAGATTCCGGTGCATGCTATTTGCTGATGATATAGTTTTAACTGATGAGACAAGGGAGGGCATAAACACAAGGGTAGAGTTATAGAGAGAAGCATTAGAACCTAAGGATTTAAAATCAGCTAAACTAAGACAGAGTATATAGAATGCAATTTTAGCAAGGAGAGGAGCACCAGTAGAGATTGATAACGAAGTTCCCGTAAAAGACCACTTTCAGTACTTAGGATCGATGATTCATGAGAGTGGAGATTGAGTGGGAGGTTACCTAAAGAATTTAAACAGGTTGGAACAAATGGAGATATGCATCTCGAGTTTTGTGTGATTGGCGGGTGCCACTCAAACTAAAAGGAAAACTATAGGATGGTCATGCTCTATGGATCAGCATGTTGGGCAGTTAAAGAACATTGTGTTTATGGGATGAGCGTAATAGAAATGAGGATGTTGAGATGGATGAGTGGCAAGACAAGAAAGGGTAGAATTAGGAATGAAAACATTAGAGGAAACTTAGGGGTAGCAACAATAGGTAACAAGATGAGGGAGATTAGACTTAGATGGGTTGGACATGTCTAACGAAGACCGAAAGTGGCACAAGTTAGAAGGAGAGAGACAATGCAAGTCGAAGGCTCTAAAAGGGCAAGGGGAAGGCCCAAAAGAACGTGGATAGAAGTGGTGAGAAAAGATATAAAAACTTTGGGACTAAATGAAGCCATGGTACTTAATAGAGGAGAATGGAGGAACAAGATTCATGTGGCCGACCCCTTATTGGGATAAGGTATTGATGATGATGATGATGAGTTTCTCTTCCTCCTATCTTCTTCTCCTTATATTTCTACTTCGTGCATGAATGGCTATATAAATATCATAGTTCGATCAACAATGAGAAGGCACTCAGGGAGGTCGTCCTACAAAATTGAAAATTTATCTTTTAAAAGGATCATGAATTGGTGATTAAATAGTGGGTACTCAAGGTAGCATTCAGCATGGAACTATGGTTAGACTATCTTTTCCTCATGCAAGTGGTATAAAGGATTCCAGTGAAGTGAAGATGTTACCATTAAGGCCAGGTGTGAAATACTCATGTATCATTTTGTAGGTAATTCTCAAGTTATGGAAAAATCTATAACACTAACAAGTGAATTGTAAGACCTAAAGTGAGTTAATGCACTAATACATTGACAAAAGCTGCAGGGCTCACCGCACATAACATTGCTCATTTGTTGATGTGCAGCATGGTTTGTGATTTCCATTACTTCATATAATCAAACCAATTATGTCTCGTGTATATTGTCAATCCCAAGCCCGGATGAAAAAGGAGGAGGGTCTTGCGTCAGGTGCCAGCCGGCAAGGGAGAAGTTGAAGATGATTCTGTTATTTCTTTCTTACAAATGAATATGCATTTGTATATTAGTTTGTGAGGAAGAAATAGCAGAATCATCTTCAACTTCTTAAAATATGGCAACCCTTGCGTCAAGTAGCCAGCCGACAAGGGGAAGCTGAAGATGGTTTTGTTATTTCTTTTGCTTGCAAATGAATATGCATTTGTATATTAGCTTGTAAGGAAGAAATGAAAATCATCTTCAGCTTTTTAAAACTACGGCAACCCAAACTATGACATGAATTGTATACAGACATTCGCTCAAGCTAGGGCGTTCCCCATAAGCGACGCGCTACATCGGATCCCGAGTGCAGTGAAAAATAGGCAAGGGTTGCTAGGGCGTTCTCCTAGAAGCGACGCGCTACATCGGACCCCAAGTGTAGTGAAAAATGGGCAAGGGCTACTAGAGCGTCCCCTCGGAAGCGACGCACTACATCAGAACCCATGTGCAGTGAAAAGTGGACATCGGTTCATACCATGGAGGTCGAGAAAGGCAATAGTAAATAGGGTATCTCCAGAACATAAGATTCGTATCGCCACATGGAATATAGGGACATTGACAAGTAAGAGTTTGGAGTTAGTAGACACGCTAAAACGTAGGAGAGTCAACATCGCTTGTATCCAAGAAACCAAGTGAAAAGGGGCTAAAGCTAGAGAAATAGATGGGTATAAATTATGGTACGTAGGAAAGGAAAATAACATAAATGTCGTAGGAATAATAGTAGATAAGGAATTAAAGGATAAAGTTGTAGACATTAAAAGAATTAGTGATAGAATTATAATAATAAAACTTGTCCTAGGAGAGCAGATTATAATGTTATAAGTGCATACGCACCACAAGTAACAAGATATAATCAAGAGACAGTTTTGGAAAGATATGGAGGGAGTCGTGCAAGAAATTCCCAGCACTGAGGGGATATTTATAGGAGCAAACTTAAATGGCCATGTAGGGAAAGATAAGAAAGGATATGATAGAATACACGGAGGGTATGGTATAGGTGAACGAAATGAGATAGGGGAGAATATCCTCAATTTTGCTTTGTCATATAACCTGTCCATTGCAAATACACTCTTTAAGAAGAGGGATGAACACTTAATAACCTTTAAAAGTGGACTTCATAAAAGCCAAATAGACTTTTTTCTACTCAAGAATAATGAACAATCTATATGTAAGGATTGTAAGGTGATACCCGATGAGAGTTTAACCTCACAACATAGGTTAATAGTTACAGATATCCATATCAAAAGATGGAGAAAAAGAACTGAACTTAATACACATCCAAAAACTAAGTGGTGGAGCTTAAAAAGAGAGAATAACCTCATTCAAAAATAAGTTGATGGTAGAAGGAAATTGGAACTATGCAACAGAAGTAAATACCATGTGGACTAATATGGCTGAGTCCATTAAAAAAGTGGCAAAAGATGTCTTAGGAGTATTTAAAGGTAAAAGGCTATTAGCAAAGGAAACATAGTGGTGGAGTGAAACAGTGCAAAAAGTTATTAAAGAAAAACGGATGCGCTTTAAAGCATGGTAGAATATTATAAATAATGAAAACTATGAACAATATAAGAATGCTAAAAAGGTTGCTAAGAGAATAGTAAGTGAGGCTAAACTTAAAGCATATGATGAGCTCTACAATAGACTAGGAACAAGAAAAGGTGAGAAAGATGTGTTTAAACTTGCAAAAGTAAAAGAACAGAAGGGTAAGGACTTAAATCATGTTAGGTGTATTAGAAGCAATGATCAAAGAGTATTAGTCAAAGATGATGAGATCAAACAAAGGTGGGAAACATACTTCAAAAATTGTTAAATGACAATGGCTCTGAGAATATAGGGATTGAAAATACTATAAATCTAAATAACATTGGCTATTATAGATATGAACGTAGGATTAGAATACCTGAAGTAAAAGAAGCCTTGAAAAAGATGAAATCAAGAAAGGCTATGGGGCCTGATGGTATACCAATAGAGGTTTGGAAGCATATGAGAGATATTGGGGTAGTTTGGTTGACTAGGTTGTTTAACACGATTATAAAATCAAAGAAAATGCCGGATGAGTGGAGGAAAAGCTCTATTGTACCAATTTATAAGAATAAAAGAGACATACAGAGCTACACTAATTATCGAGGGATCAAACTTATGAGCCACGCTATGAAATTTTTTGAAAGAATGATTGAGAAGAGGCTACGACATGAAACAAGTGTATCGAAGAACCAGTTTGGTTTCATGCCTAGGAGGTCTACCATGGAAGCTATTTTCTTACTAAGACAATTAGTAGAAAAATATAAGGAGAGGAGGAAAGACTTCCACATAGTCTTTATCAACTTAGAGAAAGCTTATGATAAAGTCCCTAGAGAGTTAATATGGAGGGTGTTGGATGGTAAAAGGGTTTCATAGAGATATATAGACATAATTAAAGATATGTATGAGGGAGCGGTAACAAATGTTAAGACCACTAGTGGCGTGACTAGTGATTTTCCTGTCACTATAAGATTGCACCAAGGATCGGCATTGAGTCCATACCTTTTCACATTGGTTATAAATGAGTTAACAAAACATCTGCATGAGGAGATTCCCTGGTGCATGCTATTTGCAAATGATATAGTCTTACTTGATGAGACAATGGAGGGTGTAAACATAAAGCTAGAGTTATGGAGAGAAGCATTAGAATCTACAGGATTTAAAATTAGCCAAACTAAGACAGAATATGTGGAATGTAATTTTAGCAAGGAGAGTAGGAGTAGAACACCAGTCAAGATTGATAACCAAGAAGTCCCCGTTAAAGACCACTTTCGGTACTTAGGATCAATGATTCATGAGAGTGGAGAGATTGAGACGGAGGTTACCCAGAGAATCCAAGCGGGTTGGAACAAATGGAGATGTGCATCTGGAGTTTTGTGTGATAGACGGGTGCCACTCAAACTAAAAGGAAAATTCTATAGGATGGCAATAAGGTCGGCCATGCTCTATGGATCAAAGTGTTGGACAGTTAAGGAACATCATACTCATAGGATGAGCGTCGCAGAAATGAGGATGTTGAGATGGATGAGTGGTAAGACAAGAAAGGATAGAATTAGAAATGAAAATATTCGAGGAAATTTAGGGATAACACTAATAGGTAACAAGATAAGGGAGACTAGACTTAGATGGTTTGGACATGTTCAAAGGAGACCAACAATGGCACCGGTTAGAAGAAGTGAGGCAATACAAGTAGAAGGTTCTAAAAGGGCAAGGGGAAGGCCCAAAAGAATGTGGATAAAAGTGGTGAGGAAATATTTAAAAACGTTGGGACCAAATGAAGCCATGGTATTTAATAGAGTGGAATGGAGGAATAAGATTCATGTGGCCGACCCTTAATTGGGATAAGGTCTTGATGGTGATGGTGATGGTGATGTATATTGTAATTTAAGTTCATGTTTACACCATCAACTAATGTTTTCTGCTCTCATTCAAAAAAGGGAGGCATAAGGAGAGAGGTTTTAGAGGCCAAAGCTTATACCTCAGTTAGATGATGTAAATTCAGCCTTGATATGGCAGATCCAAAGCAAGAGAGAGAGAGAGAGGTCTTCTAGATCATATGGATAAAGACATTAATGATGAGTACCACCCATGTTGTTTAAAGGTGAACTTCTCATTATCTTTAGGGTCAAACTTTCTAGTCACAGTCAATATTATCTCAAGGGATTTTCAATGATTTTTAATTATATAGTCACGAGTTTAAATTTGTGTTTTAAGTAGGTTGTACCATAAAGGCATGTTTTTCAAGTGAAATATTTCCAGACTGATTTGTTCATGTTTCTAGCTAGAAATGTTTGCCTTTAGGAAAGGGTTTGCTTCAGGCTTCCACCAGTGGGGACCAAACAAGCAAAGATAGTGACAATCTCACAAAAGGTTTTGATTCACTAAGGTCTACTGTATGGTTATTTCTTTAATTGTTTATTGAATTGCTACACTTGGGTTGGTTGTCTCTCTCTTGGAGAGGTTATTCCGTGTTTGGACAATCGACATTTTTCTGCTCTTCTAGATTCAAGAAACCAAACGAATTGAATAAAAAACCTAAAGCATCCATTCAAATAAACAGTGTGTGAACTCAACGAGGACATGATTAAGTGCACATGATAAGCTAGCATCATGGTTGAAGATTACATCAAAATATGCCGCAAGATAAAGAAGCAGCTATACTGTGATGGTATTAGGTAGAAATTGGGAGTGAGTAAAATGCCAACTGACCTCATTGTAAGTTGTTCTTCCCTTGCTTTCAACTTTCTCACATACTAAGAACAAAAAAGAGATGATTGAAACAAGTGGTCAGTTTTGACACTCAATTTATTGATTTTTGGAAAACAATCAAGAAGGGTCAATCATTGACAGATTAATACCCAAAGAACCAAATGCCCCTTAAAGCATTAACCTCAAAATAAAACATATGCTGGAATCTGGAAGCTAATTCCTACCAAACTAATTCCACGATCAATAAACTAGCATTCACCAATTTTGGCGTAAAAACTTTCAAGGATGTGCAACCTTCCTTCCACATTGCACTTTTAGTGAAAAAGAATGGAAATTAGAAGATATATATAAGCCATCAAATAGGGGCTCAAGCATAGCTTTGTGACAATTACCTTTCATGCTAAATTGTCGAAGGCCACGACCACCTTTATCACCACCTACGGCCCGTGCAACCCTCTTTTTCTTCTTACCACTATCCACAAACCAACAATTGGTTAACAACACAAAACACCAATGGCATGCAGCACCATAGAGCAATTCCCAGCATATCAGCCATTTATTTCTGAATTTTTTCAAGGATGAAGATTCAGGGGGAAAACAATGGCCAACTAGAACCCAGCATGTAAGGCCAGGGAGGCATTGGCCTACAAGGCTTCACCTATCACAACGATATGTAAGCTAAGTCTTCATTATTTATGATGATATTAGAAACATATTTGATTTCAGTAAAGTTCAAGTAACATAAATAGTTTCTTAGGAAAAAGTTGCAACCTAATACAAAAGATGTCAACGATCTAGAATTTGTGTTCCTGAAACTTATTTGCCAACTATGTCCGGTTACAATCTCAAAGAAAGTCAAGCTAGAGAACTTTGAACAGATTGGGAACAAATCTCTGCTAGAGAAGAGGTTGTAAAGCCGTATTCAATAAACTTTCTGCTTTTCCCTTACACTGCTACAAATAGAAAATAGCATATCCACTGTTACAAGTAGAAAATACTGTATCTTAAATTGATCTGTGGAAAAGTGATTGCAACTAAACCAGGATTATAAGCTTAAGATATCATATACGAGTCTCCTAGGAGTACATGTAAGACCTGAATTTGGTGATCTAATCCATAGGATCGCATCTTCAATAGGTCATGTCCCAAAAATCATCTTCACTGATCATCTTAACCATTATTTCCATTGGGAAATGGATGACTAAGAGGGTCAAAAAAGCATAAAAAGGCATCTTAAGATGGAGAAGAGCATTGGATATCAAGTACACAAGGTGAGGCCCAAAAGATGAACAGTTGGATCGCCAGCCACCCGTTCCTCACATGTATTTCTATTGAGAACTTAAAAATACATGTACAGACTTACTCACATGGATGTATAATATGGAGTTATTATACACTTTCATCACAGATTATAAACTGGTACAAATTTTTGTTCCCAGAAATGATTATTACCCCCCTTTGATTGTGCTTTTATCAATTTTGTTGCAAGTTTATTTGACTTGCATTTTCTCAAAGATACATTGGATTTAGTTGGGGTCATGTTCAATCCATTAGCAAGTTATTTACACTTATATAAGTTAATTAAATTTGCTCACATCAGAATAGGCCTGATTCATATCCTTTCTCATCTCTCATTCTTAGAATTTGGAATGGCATACCATCTGGCACCATCAATTGCAGGAAAATCAATTTTCCAGCTTCTAAATGGTCACCAAGTGTAATAGAATTAGGCATTTTTGTCATTATCATATAAATTGAACCATTGTGGTCCGCCCTTCCCCGAACCCCACGTAGGCAGGAGCTTTGTGCAATGGGCTACCCTTTTTATAAAATAAATTGATCAATGAGCAATAGAAATTAGAATCAAGGTTGAAATTTTGCAAAGTTTGTGGGATATATATCGTATCCTACAGTTGGTGATCAATATCGTGTATGATAACAAGCTATGGCTTTCTAACCTACTGGCAAAAGGAGCCGCTCCCATGAAAGGTCACAGGTTCAAGACTGCTCAAGAGTATTTGTGTCTAATTTTGAGAGAAAGAACAAGAAAAGATCATGTATAATAAACATGTATAATTCTTCTGGCCACTATCCTAATATTTCAGGTCATAAGTGTCATTTACCATATACTGCCTATTAGATACCTAAGTCTTATCCATGAAACACAGATAATATGTTTTATCAAACACTTCTATTTCTCTCTCGTATTGTGTCGAACACACATCTAATGACAACCGTGTCAACACTTATGTGGACAATTCCAAACATAGCAACAAGTATTCAACTCAAAAACAGCCTTCATGTGGAACTTCGGACTCTCACAATGACTTTCAATGGAGTTGCTTCATCTTTACTTGGCTTCTTCTCTAGATTTTGTTTAATGAGTTGTCACGTCAGACCCATACCAGTGTTGTGTCCAAAACCCATAGGACAAATAAGAAAAATATATTGCTTCCTAGTAACATAACAGCTTGAAATGGATCAATCCGCTCAATATTCAAAAAAAACTAACAGCTTAAAAAGGATTATTATCTATAACAAAAAAGAAATGGGATAAAAGGAAAAAAAAAAAACAATTGTAGCACTGTACTAGAACCATTCCTGGGTTTCTTCTAATGAAACTACATTAGTAAAACCAACAATGACTCTTTGAATTAACTCTCTTGTCTTTATAAAGAACCAAAATAGTGATAATAATAATAATAATATATGGGTTGCTATCAGAAAACAATATCACATAGAGAAGAATATTACCATCTCAGCTATTTCTTCTTCAATTACAATGAAAACCATTCATGAAAACAGTTGAATTTCATGGAAAGAGACCAAGTACTTCCTCCTAGCCAAAAGTCACACATCCAGAACAAGTTCAATTCAATTGGTATTCATGATTCAAAAAGAACTACTGAAAACCTAAGTTTTTCAATGCATTTTGGTATGGAACTTCTATTTCCAACACATTACTCCAAATCACTCCATTTGCTTTCACAAGAAAGAGGTACCCAAAGAACTGAAACAACAAGCCTTTCTAGACATTAGCAAATATTTCCCTATGACAAACAAATTAAATAAACCACTCCCAAGCCTCGATGTTCCTTTACACACTGAACAAAAGAACCCACCTCATAATAGACTCAAGTTGTAGGAATTCCTACATGAACTAGAAGAAAAGAGAAGGCCCTTTGAGAACTCACTCCAGTGAGTAATCTTTTTCAGACAACTGCAAGAATTCCCACCATCATAAACAAATCAAATTTCCAAAGACAACACAAAAACGATCCAAGTCCCATCATTTCTCTAACCATTCAATAAAACAACCCACCTCATCAGCACTCAAATTTTAACAGTTTAGGCATAAATTGGAAGAGAAGGTAAGGACATTGAAGAGCTCATCCAATGAAGATTCCATTTATGACAATTGCAAGAGTTTCTACTATCATAAACAAATCAAATTTCCATAAGACTCACCCAACAGCCCCTTGTGATCCAGCATCGTCTCCATGGATATCCAAATGATTCAACTTAACAAAAGTGTTCTCACTAGCAGGAGTTGCCATTGCAGGCTCACTCCTACTGGAAGGGGACCCAGCACTCCCACTCGTCGAGATCGATTGCCCGGAAAAAGTCGTGCCCCAGGACCTTGCTGTTCCTCTTGAATAGCTTGGTGGGTTTTTCTCCCCATCTTCTCGATGATTCCCGCCAGCTACCATTCCTGTCTACAAAACAAAGATGGCCCAGATGAGAAATTCAGCAAAAGGTTAAATTTTGATGAAAACTCGGATGCAAAACATCCAAATGAAACCTTCTAAGAATTGCAGAGCTACAGCCAGGACATGAACAGAGTTGGAGCATCAGTAACAGGTTTAGGTAGAAAAGAAGAGAACTGGTTAAGGTGCAGCATTTGCGAAGGAAAATAGTAATGTCTTTGGAAGAAAATGTAGTCTTTGTTTACGTGTTGTTGGGAGATGACAAGGGTGAGAGGAGGTAAAGAGCGGCTGGACAAAATGTTTCGTCGGTGAGGATGACACGTGACCTCACATGTTACAGGCAAGTAAAGTACTAATTAGGCTCAACACTTCTCAAAACAATCTTTTGTGAAATCCGGAAGAAAAGGTGGAGACTGTGATGGAATCTCGATAAGGCCCGTACAATCTTTGTTAAATCTGAAAGAATGGGTGGAAATTTTGGTGGGATCTTAATCAGGCTTTAATGGAGATTCTCATGTATTATGGGTTGAGTTCAAAAGATGGAGAGTCTTGGCCCAATTGTTGAGTTGCCATCGCATGATTTGTAGGTCATGGGTTCGAAGCATTGAAACAGCCTCTTGCAAAAATGCAAGGTAAGGTTGCATACGATAGATCCTTTGTACTCTATCCCTTTCCTAGATCATGCATATGCGAGAGCTTCCTACACTGGGCTACCCTCATGGGTTTAGTTCTAAGAGTCATTGCTCCAGGAAGAATCATTGTGGAATTCAATCCCAAGTCTTTCACAAAATCATTGGAAACTCCCTCTAGCTCCTAGAGAAACAACCGCCAACTCAGTGTAGAGTTCAATTACATGTTTGACTAAGTCCATTAAAATCCCAATCTTAAGAGCCCACCTAAGTTTTCTTTTTCAAGTAAGAATATATAACATATGGACTCTAATACTAAAATGGGTTTTATCCACAAGTGAAATCAAAAGTGCACCACTACAAAAAAAAGGTGTATAAAGAGTGGATCCACCATGGAATTCGGTTCCATCTTGACTTATGGCCCCCCTTAGAGCAAGTCAAATGTTTAAGAGACAATATTAACTAAGGGAGCAAAGCCATAAGAAGGGGCAGCCATCTAGAGCAATTGGTCACAAACAACATGAACCCTATTATTGTTATGCTTAGTTGGATGTATAAGGCTGCACTTTTTCCTTGTTGGAGAGATTTCAAGTATATTTAGGAATTACGATAATGGGTCATATGTAGTTTGCTTCATAACTCTTCATTGAAAAAAAGAAGAAGAGAAAAACAACATGAGAGGGTGGCACTTCATTGCAAGTTACCGCTTTGCACCAGCATTAGACATCTAGTTACTCAATATCTGTCAAAATGTAAGGTTCATCATCCGATATGGATGGTCAATAGTGTTGTACGAGCAATGTTTAAATTCAATGACAAAAATAAAATTTTCTAGAATAATAAAACTGCCAAATTAGGGATAATTTTTGGGTTACAAGATATCCAATGCTTGAAGAAATAATTTGGAAGGTCTAGGTCAATCAAAAGTAGGATGTATTGTAAGAAGGTGGGTCACCACATAATAACCTGCCATGTAGAAGTACACTTTTTGGCTCATAATGTAACAACCCTCAATTTTATATTCATTTTTGTATATTTTTATTACATCTTAATTGAAATAAAATCAGGGATTTAATTGCTTAAAAAATTGAATTTCAAGGATGTGACTCCTTAGAAAATTCAAATTTTGAATTTGAAACTATCTAAAATGGAATGTACATGTTGAATTAATTCCAACAACACTAATTTTGAACAAAACGAAGATTGGGGTGGAAAAACTAAAAAAAAAAATTATAATTTGAGAGGGAGACCAAAATTGATAATAGCACCTGTATTTTTTCATTTTGTGGACTGCAAGTGCCACATCACATGAGGAGTGAGCGCGACATAGGAACTGCCAACCATCACACATCGCCACAGCTCCTCCTACAATGGTCGATGGCTAAAAATGGTTAAAACACAACAAAACGGGAGGGGAACACTAGAAAAGGGAAAGAATTCATGTGACTACTTCTGCCTCCGCTTGATCCCCTCCATCTAATCTCCCCATTGTCAAATCCCTTACCTAGTTCATCGGCACAGTGCACGCACCCCCGCTTCCCCGATGTCTCTCCCTTGCCTACCAACACATGCACCACCATTTTTCCACTTATATGTGACAGGAGGGTTACAAACAGTGATCGAGCTGTAGCCACCGCCAACCCCCCTTTCCCCCTATTTCGCTCCATCTCTAGCGTAACAAAAGACCAAGCGCACCATTGCAACCTCTCTCTCTCTCTCTCTCTCTCTCTCTCTCTCTCTCTCTCTCTCTCTCTCTCTCTCTCTCTCTCTCTCTCTCTCTCTCTCTCAAGATACTATTTCTAGTAAGCCACATCGGATCCCCCTTTTCCCCTACTCTTCTCCCCCATCGGCTTCTCCCTCTAATGTAGCAAGCCCAACAAGCCTGTGAGGACGTGCCGATTGCACAAAACCACCGTCCCCCTGTCTGTGTTCCTCATCTAGCGAGGCTATGTAGAACCCTCACCGATCCCCCACTAGCGTAGCACCCTTTCTTGTCTTTCTTAGGCTTCGACAGGGAGCCAACGTCAGCGGCCTGGTCATTTCTTCCATCTTCTTGTCCTATCTAGTGATAAGGAATGAAAACCCCATCCCCACTGCTCATCCCTACGCATCTTCCCCCCTAACATGACCTAAATCACACATTTGACTTACGCTCTTAGTTCCCCCCTTTGCATCTACCCCTAAGTAGATAGGCTAAGGCAGTAATCAATCCACCCACAGCTGCCTTCCCCACTCTTTCCCTTTACTTAGTTAGCATGGGTGGGCGGCACTACCAACACCCACCTTTAAGATTTGATTGCTTCTACTAATCAATCCTAGAAGGCTCTCGCAAATCCGAGATAACCATTGCAATCCTTATGATGCAATAAACAAAGCCCATCTTTAGATTCATTGATCAGAGAAGATCCAACCATCGATCAGATACCAAGTCATCTGATCTATGACTGATTCGACCATCCATAACGATTTGAACCTCCCATTGTGATCGTTGTGATGCATAGATCCAGATTCATATTAGAGGTACTTGATCCAAAGCATTGTTGTTATGATTTATCCAATCTTGATCAATGGCTAAGATCAATAGAGGAAACATGTATAATATTTGATCTGAGTTGATAATCCACACCATTTGATCTATTTCTTAAGATAATCTGATCAAATTTAGTAATGTATTCTTCAATCTAGGGTAATAAAGTGGATGATTGTGGTAAGATCACTACGGATAATACAGATTGGGCACCTTGGAGATGATCATTTAATGATCTGGAGAGACAAACAATCGGATATTACTTAGATTGACCCACGCAAGGTAGGACTATAATCCTAACCGTGTAATTTTATTTATTTGATGTAATTAGTTAAAATTGAGTATGATGTGCCTATGAAAGTGCCCAATTAATTGATTTAATGGATTTGAAATTAGCCTAATGTGAGTGTGATAATGTTGAACTATATTATAAATTGAGTAAGAATTAAATATAATAGTTATTGGTGCGCCTGGTTCCATGAGATCCAGAGTATCAGCCAACATTGGGGTCCCCAATGTAAGATCCCACGACTATGAATCGTTGGATCATGTTAGAACACTTTGAATTAAGATACAAAAATATAAATATTTATTTTATAACTAAGAATCCAACTTAGATGAATAGCTTGGATTATAATTTGGATATGAATATGATATGTATCTAGGTTGGGAGTTAGGAGGTACAGATGAGTGGTTCTTCATTTAAGGTAGGTGATGGAATTTAATATTGACATTTTTTGTAAAAAGTCATGGATCATCATGGTACAAGTTCTATACTTATTAATGAATATGATGCATGCTTATTGTTGCACTATGACTGCATTGAGATTGTTATCTAGCATGTATGCCTTTGACATATGCATGATTACCTTGATTTTCATGTTTCCACGAACACATGATTTGTATTGTATATTGAGATAATTTGATGATATATTTTATTACATATATTTATCCACAAACCCACAAAGAGTCTTGGTGGCTAGTCCTTAAGAAACTGACCCTGTGCTAGACGTAGTGCTTTAGGATAGCGAGCCACAGGTGCTCATGTGTTTTGTGAATCATATATTTCTCTTCATCTATTGATTTCGAGATATTGAGTGATTTTTGTGATTTTGCAAATCTATGATGGGTGTTTCTATCTGGTGGATGCTATGCTAGGAAGGATTTAGGGCCGGCCACCAGTCCTCTGACTTTATAAAATGATATACACCCACCCCAAAGATTAACAAACCTCATAGGGAGTGGCATCATGGGTAGTCCACACTACACATCCGATCGTCCCCTATGTATGATAGACATTTAGTCTCTTGTTCTAGTGTAGGCGGGGAGTAGTGGTTGGTAGACTTGAGAGTTGGTTACCACTATAGCATGATGGTACATATGGTTTGTTTTGTGTTTTCATACAGTGTTGAGTGCATTGGGATAGGCATATCCTTGTGTACTCACGATGTGACAACGTTGGAAGAGTAGTATGAGTACTCATGATCAGAGAGATTTGAGAGTATGGGGCACTCTTGGGACTTGTGTGTGAGGGTGCCCTTGTTGATGACGTGTGGTGTAGTTCTAATATTATTCGTAAGTGCACAAATCAAAGTAGTAAGATGTACATGATTGTGGTCCATCCCACGAGGAATCCTATAAATTTGTGTGTAATTGGATCTTGATTTACATGAACTATCCTAGTCAAAGTAGATATTGAATTAATCTAGAATTTAAAAGAACTTGGGAATTAAAACATGCGTAAACTTAAACTTAATGAATCACTTTGCAACCTACAAATGAAAGAACTAGAACTAAAAACTACTCCAAACTAAGATCTAATCTAAAGATGCAACTATTTTAACATGAATAACAAAATCTAAAGATAAAATTAACATGATTGATGGAGCAAAATCAAGCATGCATGAACTAAAGGGAGAGCGCGCATGAAACTTGCATGAATATGGGAAAGAATAGTGTTTATGGAACTAAATGGAATCAAGCTTCATTTATTGAATATAGGCATCAAAGACAAGTGCACATGATCCATGGATGGGTGCACATTAAACTTTGCCATCTTTTATTGAATGTAAAAGTTACAAAAAATTGCACATGATTCATAAACAAGATATCTTTATTTCAATCTCAAGTTGAATACTATTCAGCAAGGGTCATGCGTGTGACCCAAGGGAGAGGATTGTGTTAGAGAATAAAATCAAGATGAGAACTAAAACAAAGAAGAATAAGCAACAAAGTAAAAGCAATCAATCAAGGAATGTAAAGAACTCCTAACCTTAATCCAAAGGCTACTATATCTTGGCTATCACTACAAGAGATTGATAACCCTTTGATCAAGGAAACTAGAGCACAAAACTAGAAGCAAACCTTAAAGGAAAATAACTAAGGAAAAAGGTGCATGAAACAAGAATCAAAGCTTAAAAATAAAGAAGGAAAATAGCATGAAAAATTAGCTTTGAATGGTCTATTTGAATCCTTGAATGGAAGGAGGCATGTTGACCCTAGGAAAATGGCATGGAAGGCTACAATGGGAAGGAGGCGTGGAGAAGAAAACATGGAGAACCAGCCCATGGAAGGGGGGTGTGGAACTCCTTCATCTCCTCTATGTGAGATGCCTCTCTATCTTTTATATGGGGTGCACTTTCTAAGTTGCTAGAATTCTATCCCAAGGAAGATGAAAATAATAAGAAAAGAATAAGATGAGATGAGAAGAGAACTAGAAGTAGAACTCTAAGAATTTGAAAATAGAAAGTGGAGTTTAGGAATGGTAGGAAGTGGGACGTGGAAAGCCTCCTTGAGAAATTTTGTGGAAGCCCTTCCTAAGTGGTTGATGATGGAAGGTGGGAAAGAGAGGGAGATATGGAGAAAAGATGAAAAGATGAAAAGAAAAAGAAAGATGGGGATTAAGGGTTCTTCTCCTATTGGTCCACGTATGCATGCATATCTTCCCATGTGATAGTCTATGTTTTTGCCTTCTAATAATCCTCTTAAAAAAACAATTTTTGTAAGTGGATAATTGCATAAAATTCATCTCCAATTGTGTGGTCCCTTTATCGCTTGGCTAAGATGACTTGAATGGTTCATTTTAATGACTTTAGTGGCTTCATAGCTTCTAGGCTTGCTTCCTTGACTTCATGGCTCATATGGCATGATTTATCCTTGCATGGCTCACATGGCTTGTGTGGCTCCAACTCTCATGCAAAGGCAGTAGAATTGGTTGGATTTTACATGGGCCCATTCTAGTCGCCTTTAATCCTTTCAATTGCTTTTTCTTGCCTTGGAATAACCTTGACCCTTACTTGAACTTTGGAATTGATGTAAAATGGGTCCTTACTCTCTAGGTTGATCTGGATCATCGATTCCCATATGAAGCTATCACAACCATTGGATTACTCTTTTAACACCAATAAAAGATTAAAAAACCTAATTAATACTTAAAAAATTATGATAAATCATATACTTACTTTGGATTAGCTTTTGAAACTATAAAATATTAGATTTTTAGATCATTAGCTTAGAATTGGATGTGTCATAAATTTTGAAAAAATCATATAATAAATCCTACAATTTATAACACAAGAACCACTAATTAGGTACTTTATGCAAAATTGACTATTATCACATCCCAACTAGTATGTTGCTAATCTTGAGCAAAATATGCAAAAATCATGAAAACAAAATGTGTTGTCAATTTCTTATGTACTCACCATTATATTTAGTATATGCATCAAGCCCTTAAACCCCTAAGTTACCCTTAGTAGACAAGTTAGGCCTCATGAGGGTTTGCAATGAATATACCCACAAATTCAGTAAGGCTGAATTCCTTAGTTGCTTTCAAAGAATTTTCTTCCACTAGTACTCTGTTAGCTTTAACAATTTAACAAGGATGAATGAAAAATTCTACAAGTCATCCACATGCCAAAGTCATTTTATTATAGTTATATCTCGGAGTGCAGTGTGTGTACATGCTACATAATTTTAGACTTTTAAATAGAAATGCTTATACTCCATTGGAAAGATGTCTTGACCTTAAATTCTCATTAGTATACACTCAGAAATGAAAGCACTCAGAGAAAAGGTTCAAACAAAATTCTCTTACCATGTGACCGGATCCAATGATATTAATGGTTTGCATAAACTTATGCGCACACATTATACAAGGAACTATGATCCCCAAGAATGGATGCCATTACCAAGATCAAAACGAATAATTTGCCTTAATTCTTAATACTTATATCCTTATTAAGACTATATTCCACCTTAAGATCAATAGGACTTTAGATGGGACAAAAGTTAGGTTTGGAACTAGTTCTGAAAGAAAAGATACAAGGATTCAAAGGTTTGAAATCTAAGTAGAGGTTTTCAATGAATATTAGACAACTTCTCTTTTGAATACACTAAAGTGAATGTCTTTTCTAATTTTCTTTTCTATCTTCATTCATAACTTTTCTTTTATTTATTTTTGTCTTTGTATTTCTTTGAAGAAAGGCTTTTTCTATGTAAATACTTTGATATTTTTCACTTCTTAAAATTTTGTCATATTTGGACTTTTCTACCATATATACTCTTTTCTTGGAATGATAGGTAATGAATATTTAACTGGGTTTCTAGATTAAGGTAGGTAGGTTTTGAAAAGAAAAGTTTTACCAAGAGGCTCAAAGAATGTAACTAGTGGTATAATATACTAATAGGCTTTATGTCTCTAGGCTAAAACAAAGATGACCTACATCATTTCTTAGGTTTCTTAAAGCCTATCAAATTCAACAAATATAGGCAAGAAAATTAGTACTCCTATTATGATTCTTAACAATTGACCAAATCAAAGATATTGGGATCTTTCAACATTGATGTTTGTTAAAGAACATTTGAAATTTTATATAACCCTCAGAAAGGTGATAATCTCTAATATTCATTGAAGTATAGGTCTCCACTAATTTTCCTTAAGATCTCTAAGTCATAACCATCTATCTGTCTAGACTATGCATTATAAGTGTGTTCTGAGATTTAACTCCATAAAACACTTAAGTGTATGAATAAAATCTAGAATTAACCATATGCATTTATATTAATGAGTTAAAGTAGTAGAAATACTAAGCTTTCAATTCTCATTGCAACAAAGGAACTTGACCTTCAAATTTCCTTTTTTTCCAAAAGTATAAGGACACTCAAAAATCTCATTCATATCTAGACCCCTCAACCTGAACTAAACATTGTCCCCATTGTTTTGAAACATAGGATACCTATATGTTGACTAGGTAATGTATAAAAATGAGACTATGAAAACTCTAGGTTGTCTCCTAATGAGAGCTAAGTTTAATGTATTTAGCTAGACATATGATACTATAACTAACTAACAAATCTTCTCTACCCTAGTCCTAAACCTAACTACTTAAACTAATCTCTCCTAATCCTAACTTTAGCAATGAAATGGAGGAATTTCTCACTCAATTTAAGAATTTCATAGTAGTCATTATGCATTTTCCACCTTAACATGTATGGTAATGATAACAATATAGCATGAAAGACCACTGTGCAATTAAGTTTCATAGAACCGAATCGAGATGAATGGTTCCCATGGTTACTAAATTGAGGAATAATAGTGCCCATATCAAACATTACATAATATTTCTGCTTCTCCCTTAATTTTTACTGTAGTTGGGGGCTAAACTGACTCTACATCTCCTTAAAAGGTTGTTCTTGTTTTTCTGGAGGTAGAGAAATGTTGGGGCTTAAACCCTTAGTATCTTTTAATATATATCCTAGAGTTGATTGATCTTGGGCCAGAACATCAATTGGCTCTTTATCTTGTTTTGCAGTCATAGGTAAGGTTTCAATTGAACCAAAACTCTCACATGGTGAACTATCTGGTAAAAGTTGTAGGTCTTACTCAGGTGTTTCTTCACTATATGGCTCAAATTGAGTCTCGAGAACTATAAGGGGTCCTACTCTAGCTTGCCATTGAGAAGTTTTCATCATGGTGCAGTATCCAATAAATCATTCACTTCATCAATGGAGGTATCTACATCGAAATAAAAAAAGAGAGCAAGATATGCCTCAAGTGGATATGTGTTGGAGGATTGCAAGGATGGTTGGAAATCTTGTATCTCAAAAGGATCCAATGATATTTTGATCATGATATCAATATTAATGGGATTCTCATTATCCTTAATTATTCCTTAGCACTTCTTACAAATTTAGCGGTCATTTGACTCATCTACTCACTAAGTTGTTCAGCTGCTTCTGCATATAATATAAGGGTCTCTTCTAATGATTATTTCCTCTGATGTGGAGAAAATGACTCATATGGTTCCGATTGGTGTGGCATTGAGGTACTGGAAAGGGTCGAGTAGGATAGAACCATGATGGTTCTTCCTGATAATCTAGAGACCAAGGTTGTTCTTCGAGATGCCTAGCCCATCTATGATAGTCTATCTCAGCATAATAATAATCATCAGGATCTGGGAATGCAATGGCTACATTCACTTGTTCCTAATAATATGTATTGTTTTTAGCTTTGTCTTTCATCAATGATGTATATGTTTTGGTCAAAACTTGTAAATGATCAGAGTGGATGGTTATAGAGACCGAGTCTCCAAATTATATATTTATGTATTATCATGTTTATCAGGTACTTGTCTCATTGCATGTGTTAAATGTGTTGGTTCAAAACACAGAGGATACTTTGTCAAATTTATGGTAGAAATGGGAATATAATTTCCCCATTAAATATGTGGTTGGTAGTATGACTTTGAGGGTTTTAAAATGAGTGTTTCTCATTTGAAATATTGTTTTTAGTCAACTTTAAAAATTTTAATTTTAATTAGGGATCTTGACTTTTGAAAAATATTGTATTTATATGATGTGTAAAACCTAGGGTGTCACAGTTTAGTATCAGAGCCCACTCTACTACATTACAGCACTCCAACAAGTCCAAAAGTCAGATATAGTCCAATCAGGGAGTTGGTTAACTAAATATGAGTTACAAAGATAACTCATATAGGGATATTAATGATTGTGAAATAGATGTCACCTATGAAGGTTGGCAAATTTTAAGGAGAGAGGAGACTTTGATTCCCATATGAGTACAAGAAAGCATATCTTCATGAAAAGTGTGTGACTTTTGAGTAAAGAACTAGAATAAAGAGTATAAAATTTGTATATTTAAATGAGAACTTTATCATATGGTGGAAGTTCTATTCACATAGGTGACCTTCTGAGAGATGACTTTTTAAGATTTAGAGAGCATTGATTGCCATGAGAGTCCTTAACTAAGGATTAGATTAAGACAGCCACTTATCTGTTGAAGGGTGAAGCAGGATTTTGTGGTAGTTATTTGAGAGGATGTGCTCCTCCATTACTGAGACTTTACCAGTGAGGTCCTTAAGAATGCCTATTATGATTAGTATTTTTGCCTTATGAGCAACTGGATATACATAGAGAGTTAATTACTTTAGAGGAGAGGGACCAGATGGTTCAACGGTGTTTGAACCAATTTATGCAGCTAAGGAGGTTTGTTCCTAAATCCTTCAACACAGATAAGGAAGTTGTAGACAAGTTTGTTGATGGATTGACACTTGGATTGAGAAATCAAGCAATGATAACATGTTCCATGTCGATGGCAGAGGTTGCAAATATCTATGTTAGAAAGGGATTTCCTCATGACCAGGGCGAGTCAGATAGGTGTAGTTTGAGTCAACCCAATAAGGGCAAGAGGTTCTTTTCATCTATGCCATCACAAAAACATCAAGCTAGTAACATCCGAGCAAGTAGAATAGGGATGCATATAGAAGAAGTTGCACTAGGTGCAAGGGTAGGCACACAGGATGGCCTTACCTTGAGCTAGCAGACAGTGGCAGTAGTGACAACCCTTATCATAATGGAAACCTTTTAAATGCACTAGCTATTGAGAATTAGGGCATTTCCTTAGTCCCAAAGGATAGCAAGTTAAACAGACTGACATTGGGAGTAGGGTAGAGCTGGCCTCATATGTAGTGATGAGTTTAGGTACAAGTCTTGAACTAGGTGGTGGAAGGTATTTTCCTGAACCCCTTTGCTCTCTCTCTCTCTCTCTCTCTCTTGGAGAAACTCAGTAAGTGCAATGCAATATCTAGTTGGCCACACTGGATCTCCTTTTTCCCCTCCTCCTCTCTCCTTGTCAACTTCTCCCTACAGTGCTACCAGCCTGATATGCCTATGCTCATAGGCCGGCTGCACATAACCATTGTCCCCCCCATCTTTGTTCCTCTTCTGGCGGGTTAGCCAAACACCCCCTGGCATAACCCCCTTTCTTGTCTTTCTTAGGCTCCAACAAGGAGGCTAACGTTGGTGGCCTAATCATTTCCTCCATCTTTTTGTTCTCTCTAGTGACGGGGGATGAAAACCCCATCTCTCTTCTCCAGCCATGCTCCAGCATTGGGGAGATCGAATGGAGGGGATCAAGCCAAGGGGGAAGTAGTCGCATGGATTCTTTTCCTTTTTCTGACATTGACCTCTTGTTTTGTTGTGTTTCAACCATTTTTAGCCACCTGTCTATCACAAGGGAAGCCAGGCCTACATATGACAGATAACAATTTGCATGTCACGTCACCTTCTCCCATGGCGCAGCACTTATAGTCTACAAAAATGACAAAATTTTGGGGTACTATTGTCAATTTCAGCCCCCCTCTCAAATTAATAAAATTTTTGGGTTTTTCCACCCTAATCTTCATTTTATGCAAAATTAATGTCTTTAGAATCGTCTTGATGTGTACATTCTATTTTGGATAGTTTCAAGTTCAAATTTTTAGTTTTCAAAGGAGTCACACCCTTGAAATTCAATTCTTTAGCAAAATTAAATCCCTGATTTCATTTCAATTAAAATGTAATAAACATTTATTAAAAGGAACTTAAAATTGAAGGTTGTTTCCCCCCTTATATGAATTTCATCCCCAAAATTCTTTCTATATTATCATTTGACAATTTTAAAAACATCCCTAAACCCCCCCACCTCCCTTAGGTGTCTTCCTCCTCTAGCACAGCCTAAATTGTCCATCTAGCCAATGCTCTTGACTCCCCCCTTCTCGCATTGCCTCCGCCCCTCAAGTGCCAGTCATGGGTGATGATTGAACCAGCCAACATCCCCCTCCTCTTCACATCTCTCTATCTCCTAAGTTGACATGGTGTTAAGTATTCAATTTTGGTCAAAATACCCCTAATTTAGCATTCAATTAGATCATCTAACCGTTCAAATTTGCAAATTTTAGCTTGATTTTGAATATAGCTTCAATTGACCATCCAAACCTTAATTTGTCAAGATCAACGATTAGATGATCATTAGAGCTCATTAGATGATTAATGTATGGTTCAGATTATTCTAATATAGTCTTTTCTTTTACAGATCAAACAAAAGATGCATGGATGGCTACGATTAAAAGTTAACGAGGAAGATCTTTTAAAGAATATTGGATGGACCAGGTCAACTATAAAAATGGATGAGATAGTTTCCAAAGAAAAAGAGGGGGACCCAAATTAGCAAAGAACAAGAAGAAAGAGACATGCAAACTCAACTCACATTCCACTTCCAATCTCTTTCTTCATTTACCCTCTTTCCTCATTCTCTCTCTTTCCTCTTCATACCACCCTCTCTCTCTCATACGTCTCATTTTTTCCCTCTCTTTCCTTTCCCATCCCCTTACATTGCTCTCTTAACCACCCATCATGCGCTCTCTTTCCTTCTCCCTTTTTTTCCTTATTCTTTCTTTCCTTTCCCACTCCCTCACATCCTACTACTTAATATCTTTCCCACCTTCCTTCTAGGATGACACTTTTCTTCTCTCTCTCTCTCTCTCTCTCTCTCTCTCTCTCTCTCTCTCTCTCTCTCTCTCTCTCTCTCTCTCTCTCTCTCTCTCTCTCTCTCTCTCACTCTCTCTCCACAGGCAACCCAGTCCAGTTCCACATTCACCCAATCGGCCGGGTTCCCCTTCACCTGCCCTCTGCTCTGGCATTTCTCAGTCATCGGACGTTCCTAGAGACGGAAACTCGAAACGGGTTTTTCCTCCCATGCCCTTCTTCTTCCCTCTCCTCTCTTCCCTTTCCCTCTTCTATCTCCTCCGTTTCTCTCTTCCTTCGTCCGGTTCTTTCTAAAAACCAGATTTTGCACTAAATTCCAGTTTTGCCCTCGCTCCTTAAAAGAAATTGCAATTCTGTTCTTTTCTGTTAATTCCATCTGTGTCCCCATTTTATTTACGTCTGTGTCCTATTTTTATTCCCTTTCTGTTTTATCCTTATTTTGTTATCCAGGAACTGTCCAATCTGAATCAGATCATTTAAGGCTTAACCCATCAACGGGTTAGCCTTAATCAAACCACATCTTCAATTTCTCATTCATTTCTTATAGGATTGCAAATTAATTTTACAGAGTCATTCTTAGGACATCCCTAGATATAATTAATGTTTCTGATCTTTGATCTGAAACTCAGCAATCAATCTGAACCGTCCAAATCTTGAAATTACAATTTAGCCCAGATCTCTTTGATTTTAATGAATCTGACAAATCCAACGGGTGGATCTCTAATCAAGAACGTGCTGAAGACATATATGAAGGCTGATCATCTCTCAGGATATCAGATTTGAAGATTTTGATAGTAATTGATCTAGGAAAGTAGTTTTTCTTGTTATTTGATTTTGTTTGTTTTCCTTAAGAACTGGAAATTATGTAATTTTGTTGGATATGATCTCTGAGTATGATTTGAATAATTCTAGTATTTTTGAGTGATTTATTTTTATTTTTAAATAATTATATTTTATTGAAACTCCTACTTTTTAAATCAAGTCCTCGTGGAATCGACCCATACTTGCATAAGCTACACTACAATAGCCCGTACACTTGTGGTTAAACATCAGCACATGGGTAGGCCCCACTACCAACACCCACCCTTAAGATTTGACTGCTTCCACTGCCTAATCCTATAAGGATCTTGTTAAGTGTTTAATTTTGGCTAAAAGATGCCTAGTTTAGCTTTCAATTAGATCATCTAACCGTCCAAATTGCAAAATTTAGCTTGATTGACCATCAAAACCTTAATTTTCTCAAAATCAACGGTTAGATGATTATTAGAGCTTATTAGAGGATCAATGTACGGTTTTGATGATTCTAATTTAGTCTTTTATTTTGCAGATCAACTAAAGGAGGGTTAGATGGATCAGGTCTAATTTCAACGGTGCAGATCAAGTGAAGAATCCTAATGGAAGAGGAGTTCCTAAGGAAGAAGAGGCCTAATGGAGGAAGAATTCTAATTGGAAGAGAAGAAAGTTTCCCAATATGACTCTAACTCTTCAAGGATAGAGTTTGAGGAAGAGTAGGAAAGGAAATTTTTTGATAAATAGGGGAAACCTCATGGAGTTAGGGAGAGGCTTTTCTTTTAGAGTTAGTTTTCTTTTCCTTTGTTGCTTGCCATTCTAATTCCTCTCCTTTTCTCTTTGCTTTCATCCGTAAATTTTCTTTCTTTTTATGTTTGTTTCCATTCACACTTCAAACCAGCTCTTGTTTCCATCTCTATCACATTTCTATTTTTCTCCACCCATTCTCATTCTCTTTCACGTACTCCAGTCCCTTATATCTTAATCTCCATCTCTTTTTCACCTTCAACATCCCCTCCTCTGTCTTTCACTCACCGTAATTTCTCATTCTTTCCAATTCACCACTCTCTCCTCTATTTCACCATCAAACATCGTTCCCCTCTTCCGCTTCCCCTCTATTCCCCCCTCTTTCCAACCCAGATCGTTGGTTGCTTCCATTGTCCAACATCTGTAGCACACCCCATCTTTTTTGTTCTCCTCTGCATACCGCACCGTCCTTTGTCCATATTCTCTCTTTCATAGCCCACCTTCTCTCTTCTCATCGACCAAGCTCCCTCCAGTTTGGTCCAGCATCCTCTATCGCGCCAAACGACGCATCTGCACGAACCTATCAGAACCCGACTTCTCCTCAGAGTACCCGGCTTTGTGCTATTCAGCCCGACACACATCACTGACCAGGAACAAGGCGGCTCCCCATTCCAAACACCAAACGATGCCCAGATCGCCATCGGCCAGGAGTCATCATCTATGGTCTCTCTGCGTCATCCGGTGTTTTTCTCGCTCCAGATGTCCTGAAGAAGGAAACCCAAACTGGGTTTTCCTCGCGCGCCCCTTTCCCTCTTCTTCCTCCTCTCCCTTTCCTTCTTCTCTCTCCACCAGTCTTATTCTTCATGGGTTTTCTCTGGTTTTTGTTAAAAACTAGATTTTTAATAACATTCTGTTTTTGCCCTTCTTGTTTAAATGCAATGACATTTCTGTTCATTTTCATTAATTACATCTGCATCCTTTGTTTATTTACATTTGTGTCCCTGTTCATTTAAGCTTTATTTTATCCATCTTTTGACAGTATTATTCAGGGACAATGCTATCCACAGACAGTGTGATACAGGGATGTTTGACTAATTTTATTTTATGTTTTCTGGAATTGAAAGTTATGTAAAGTGCATCATTTGAGTAAAACTCAATAGTTAGATTAGTTTTGTTATTTTCTTTTAGTTTTAAATAATTAAAATTTATTAAAAACTCCAATTAAAGCTAGTCTCTGTGGGTTCGACCCGTATTTGCATAGCTATACTACAATAGCCCGTGCACTTGTGAAAAACATCAACAAGTTTTTAACGCCATTGCCGAGGACTTGCAAAGGAGTTTTTATAAAATTTAATTAAAAAATCCAATTTTTTTTAAAAAAATTCAAAAAAATTAAAGATATTAGGAATTGCATTTTAGGTAAATTTAGGTGCATTTAAAAAAAAATGTAGTGCATAACCACCTAATTTTCTGAAGTTGGTACTTATTTCTAATTTTCTTTTTTAGGAAAATAGGAAAGTGGAGAAAATTGGCAAGAAAATCGTCACCAACATGAAAATTTCCCTGATTTCCTGGATTAGGATTTTTTTATTTTTTATTTAGTGAAGCTCGTAGTGAGGCCCTTTGTAATTTGCATTTTTAATTTTAATTTTTAAAAGGGTTGTATTAAGACAGGGCAAGTGTGGGATAAGGTGACCAGTACTTGATATTCATCAATAACCCCACTATAAGTTTCCTCACTCATTTAAATTCCTAGATTAGGTTTTGCATTTAGAATAAATGTGCACTGTTTGGTAGTATAAATCATATAGAAAGTATCCTCTTATAATTGTTGCATTTTTAGGTTTTTGCATTAGTTTAATGCTTTTTAGTGCATCTTAGCACATGGTTAATGCTTTAAGGTGATATATATGATGATCGAACTGCCATGGAGTGTGGAATTAATTAGTAAGGGCACCCTACTCCCATAAGATCAAGGGTGGATTTCATCACCACTCCTTGGCCCACCTAGGATAATCACCTCAAACGCGCTACCCTAACCTTCAAATCAAATTAAAATCAATCAGAATAGACCTATAGGGCTATCACATGATCATAGGACCCTCTTACTGAGACTCGATTTATTGTCACTCCAGTGGCTTTTGAGCACTGTGGTTATTAAGGGTTGTTTAATAGAGCATCGCTCTTCCTTTACCTCCTGTTGACGTTTGTGAGGTCTAAACGTCTCCTTACATGAGGGTTGTATTAACCACCTTACGAAGAACCTAACTAGTAAGCAATAATCAAGTCTCAAGGAGAGGAGGAGCACTAGATTAAAGGCATTGTCCCCACACCAATTCAAGAAAATCAATATGCTGCTTATTAGTATCAAGGATTATATTATGTCCTTTGTTTGTGCATCTTTCTAGGAAGTTAGGTTGCATCATGTAGGTTAGTTTTCATCTTAAAAAAGAAAAAAAAAAGATGCAGAGATGGATCGGTTAGATCTTATGGAAAGTCAATTGCTTAGGCTAATAGCTTCTAAGCCAGTTGCGCCACAACCTCAATACCATAATGATTATACCTATTCTGAGCATTCATATTCCACTCTTTCTTGGCCCCCATCAAGCTCCACATACAATGAATACTATTAGGAGCCAGTGGATGCACCTGATGCATTCACATACCCTAGCAATTTTCATTCTAAGACAAATTATCAAGACTCTAATGGATGGGCTAGGCATCATGAACAACCATGGTCTCAGGATTACCAATATCAGGAAGAACCATAATGGTCTCACCCTGGTCAGTGCTACCATGATTATTCAGAATATCAGGGTCAAACATCATGTGTTCAGCCTGCTCAGTCCTTTTTCTGTACCCCAATGCCACAATAATACCAACCCTATGAGTCATTTTCTTTACGCGAAAACCACTATTAGATGAAAAAATGCAACATATGTGTGAAATAATAGCACAAGGGAATAAGGAAATAAGACAAATGATGGAGTATTACACTAAGGAAATAAATCGAGGGAGGAAGGAATTTGAGAAAAAACAGAAACAAATTAGGGGGAATATAGAGCCACTTATTCTTAACACTAGGATGGAAATTTCCTATGATCCTTATAAGCCACAACGTCTACAACCATCCTTAGAAATCTCGAACTTCGATATACTTGAGTCATGTTCTGATTCTGATTATGAAGAGACTTCCATTGATAAAAAGCATAACACTTTAGAAAAATCTAACCCTAATCCTCTAGTTGCATGTCCCACCTATTTGTATGACTCTGATGAAGACACGTCTTTTGAGGAGATGCCTAAGTTGTTGGATATTATGCCTCTAATGGACACTTCTAAATTGCAAGCCAGAGTAGATCATCCTAAGCATGAAATTCAGATTGCGCCTTTTAATGTAATAGATGTACCTGATTGGGACCTAGCAGCCTTATTTGAACAAACATCAGATGATAATATAGGCCCAATTGCTACCGTACCTATGCTTATCAAACAGAAAGAAGCAGAGTTAGTTGATATGCATCTACCTACTCTAGGATACACATCAAAAGATAACTAGGGTTTAAGCCAAACCTTGTCCCTACCTTTAGTAATACAAGACCAACCTATTAGAGAAGGGTAGAGTCAGGTTATTACCCTAATTCAGGACAATGATAGGGACATAGAGGAAAAAGATAAACTAAATAGAATGACCATTATTATTCCTCAATTTGGTCAAGACAAGGATTGTTTGTCACCATATGGTCCAAGGAAATACACAGTAGCTCATGCAATCATTGAGTTACCCTCACCTCAATTTTTGAGGTAGAGCAATTATATTGGCTACCGTGAAATCTTAAAGATGGGGGATCATCAATATGGTCCCACTACTTTTACAATTGTGGTGATCTACTCACCACCTAAAATTTCAAGGTGGAGGCCATATATAGATTACCGCAAAATTTTGAAGTGGCGTGAGAATTCTCGCCATGTCATCTTAGGGTTGGGATTAGGACAAATAAAGTTGACCCAATTAGCTCTAGTTTTAGAAAGTTAGGTTAGGTAATGTCTGACTGAAGACGTTAAACTTAGCACTGATTGGGAGGTAACCTAAGGGTTTAGAGTCTACATCACTCAACTTTCATATAGAATCCTATGTTTTCAAACATTAGGGACAATGTTTCATTCAGGTTGGGGGGTGTAGATGCACTAGAGATTTTGAGTTTTCTTGGAAAAATTTTTTTTTGAAAATTTTTGAAAAAAGAAAAAAAAAGTTTTTAAAGTAGAGTTCCCTTACTGTGATGAGAACTAGATGTTAAGAATTTAGTAAATATACTGTTTTCACCTCTTAATGTGAATGCATATGATTAGTTTTGCATATCATGCATATGTTGAAGCATTTTATGAAAGTTAATTCTCGAAAACCATTTACACACAGCATATAATCAAGACTAATATAGACGTATGACTTAGAGACCCTGAGGAAAATCAGTGGAGACTTATAACCTAGTGAGAGATTGAGACTATCATCTTTGAGAGAATTATAAGTAATTCCATAATTTCTTCAGCGTACATATATTAGTGTGATCCTGTTACCATTGTTTTGGTTAAACATCAAGAATAAATAGGAGTAATAGCTTTAATTCTAGAAATTTATTAAATATGATAGGCTTTAGGAAACCTAGGAGATGATAAAGGCCATCCTTGCTCAGCCCAGAGACATAAAGCTTACCCAATATAGTATACCACTGGTTAACCTTTTGAGCTTGTTATTAAGCCGTTTCTTTTACAAACCCATTCACCCTAACTTAGAATAACCCAGTAAAAAACCATTACCCATTTTCAAAATGAGTAGAGTAGAAAAAATTCAAAAATAGGACAAAAAGTCAAAGAAGTGAGAAAAATTAGCTGTCTTTCTTCCAGAGAGAGAGAGAGAGAGAGAGAGAGAGAGAGAGAGAGAGAGAGAGAGAGAGAGAGAGAGAGAGAAAGACCAAATTTTGAAAAGAGAAATTCACTTCAAGTACAAACCAAAAAGAAAAGTTGTCCTAGCAGATATTCATTAAAGTCATCTACTCAATTTTGAACCTTTGAATTCTTTATACCTTTCTTTTCTAAACCTGTCCTAAGCCTACATTTCGTCCTAGTTAAAGACCTATTGATCTTAGGTGGACATAGCCTTAGAGAGGAGATAAAAAGAAAGAATTAAGGTAAAAGACTCCTAATATTCTTGGTGTTAACATCCACTCTTATGGATCACTTTCCTTTGTCTCATGAGCGTTAAAAAAGAATTATGTGAACCATCAATTTGTTGGATTCGGTCACATACTGAGCAAAATATGTTTAAACCCATATCTGAGAGTTTTATTTCTGAGCATATGCCTGTGAGGATTTGAGGTCAAAGCATATTTCTAATGGAATATTAAGCATATCCAATTAGATGTCAAGATTTATGTGGCTGTACACACACATGCACTCCGAGGAATAGCTTAAATAAGATGTCTTTAATATGTGTATGGTGTGTAAAATTGTCAAATTCTCTTCATTAAGTTGTGAAAAATTAGTAAAATTGCTAATGAATGAGGATTCTCTGAGATAAAATAGGGGACTCGATTTATTTTTTTTTAAATTTTGTGGGTATATTCACTACAAACCCTCACGAGGCCTAACTCGTCCACTAGGGGTAACCTAGGGGTTCAAGGGCTTGTTGCATGTGCTAAATGCAATCGTGAGTAGCTACGCAAGTGCACCTTGTACCAGTAAAATAGTTGTCTGCATGTTTTGCTGGGACTAGCAAAATGCTGGTTGGGGGGTGTGTTAAGTGTTTAATTTTGGCTAAAAGACCCCTAGTTTAGCATTCAATGAGATCATCTAACCGTCCAAATTGCAAAATTTAGCTTGATTGACCATCCAAACCTTAATTTTCTCAAAATCAACGGTTAGATGATTATTAGAGCTTATTAGAAGATCAATGTACGGTTTTGATTATTCTAATTTAGTCTTTTATTTTGCAGATCAACTAAAGGAGGGTTAGATGGATCAGGTATAATTTCAACGGTGCAGATCAAGTGAAGAATCCTAATGGAAGAGGAGTTCCTAAGGAAGAAGAGGCCTAATGGAGGAAGAATTCTAATTGGAAGAGAAGAAAGTTTCCCAATATGACTCTAACTCTTCAAGGATAGAGTTTGAGGAAGAGTAGGAGAGGAAATTTTTTGATAAATAGGGGAAACCACATGGAGTTAGGGAGAGGCTTTTCTTTTAGAGTTAGTTTTCTTTTCCTTTGTTGCTTGCCATTCTAATTCCTCTCCTTTTCTCTTTGCTTTCATCCGTAAATTTTCTTTCTTTTTACGCTTGTTTCCATTCACACTTCAAACCAGCTCTTGTTTCCATCTCTATCACATTTCTGTTTTTCTCCACCCATTCTCATTCTCTTTCACGTACTCCCGTCCCTTATATCTTAATCTCCATCTCTCTTTCACCTTCAACATCCCCTCCTCTGTCTTTCACTCACCATAATTTCTCATTCTTTCCAATTCACCACTCTCTCCTCTATTTCACCATCAAACATCGTTACCCTCTTGTGCTTCCCCTCTATTCCCCCCTCTTTCCAACCTAGATCGTTGGTTGCTTCCATTGTCCAACATCCGTAGCACACCCCATCTCTTTTGTTCTCCTTTGCATACCGCACCATCCTTTGTCCATATTCTCTCTTTCATAGCCCACCTTCTCTCTTCTCATCGACCAAGCTCCCTCCAGTTTGGTCCAGCATCCTCTATCGCGCCAGACGACGCATCTGCACGAACCTATCAGAACCCGACTTCTCCTCAGAGTACCCGGCTTTGTGCTATTCAGCCCGACACACATCACTGGCTAGGAACAAGGCGGCTCCCCATTCCAAACACCAGACGACACCCAGATCACCACCGGCCAGGCATCATCATCTATGGTGTCTCTGCATCATCTGATGTTTTTCTCGCCTCCAGACGTCCTGAAGAAGGAAACCCGAACTGGGTTTTCCTCCCGCACCCCTTTCCCTCTTCTTCCTCCTCTCCCTTTCATTCTTCTCTCTCCATCGGTCTTCTTCTTCATGGGTTTTGTCTCGTTTTTGTAAAAACAAGATTTTTAATAACATTTTGTTTTTGCCCTTCCTGTTTAAATGCAATGACATTTCTGTTCATTTTCATTAATTACATCTATGTCCTCTGTTTATTTACATATGTATCCCCATTTTATTTACATCTGTGTCCCTATTCCATTTAAGCTTTATTTTATCCATCTTTTAACAATATTATTCAGGGACAATGCTATCCACGAACAGTGTGATTCAGGGATGTTTGATTTATTTTATTTTATGTTTTCTGGAATTGAAAGTTATGTAAAGTGCACCATTTGAATAAAGCTCAATAGTTAGGTTAGTTTTGTTATTTTCTTTTAGTTTTAAATATTTAAATTTTATTAAAAACTCCAATTAAAGCTAGTCCCTGTGGGTTCGACATATCTCACATATTTTAGATAACCATTATGATCCTTGTCACGTGAGGAACAAGATCCATCTTTCTTTCTCTCTTTTTTTGTTCATTTATCAGAGAAGATCCGACCATCGATCATAATTAGGTCATCAATCAAGCAGCAGTCATTTGATCTATGACCAAATTGACCATCCATAACAATCCAAATGATCCATTATGATCCTTGTGACACCTTAATCAACATCCATATTAGATATCTTTGATTTAGAGCATTGTTGTTGTGATATGACCTATCTTGATCAATGATAATCAAGGAAATAGATATAAAATTTGATCCTCTTTGATGATCCACATCATTCAATCAAAATTTTAAGATAATTTGATTAGATTTAGTAATATATTCTTTGATCTGGGATGATCGGGTAGATGATTGTGGCCAAATCACTATGGATAGTACATATTAGGCACCTTAGAGATGATTGGTTGACGATTTAAGGACATAGACAACCATATATCACTTAGATTGAACCACATGAGGTAGGATTATCATCCTAAACATTTATTTATTGATTTGCTTGTAATTAGTTAATTTAATGATGGATCATCTGAAATTAGCCTGATGTGAGTATGATAATTTTAAATTGAGCAACAATTGAATCTAATAGTTATTGGTTGGGCCCAATTCAGCTTGTTCTGGACTATCAACCAACCTAGGGTGCCTTAGTGTAAGATCACATGGCTATGAACTATTGGATTGTGTTGAAACACAGTGAATTAAGATTCAAAAATATAATCTTTGTTTTCTAACTAAGAATCCAACTTAGTTGAATAATTTGGATTCTAATTTAGACCTAGATGTGATGTGAGGTAGAGGGATTAAGGAGGACAGATCTCAGAGTTGAGTCAGATTATGATGTAGGAGGTATAGATGAGTGGTTTTTCGTTTAAGATAGGTGACGACATTTAATATTGACATAATTTTTATAAAAACATCATGGATTATCATGGTATTGGTTCTATACTTATTAATGAATATGATGCATACTTATTGTTGCACTAAGACTACAATGAGATTATTATCTAACATGTATACCTTTCATGTATGCATGATAACCTTGATTTTCATGTTTTCACAGATGCATAATTTGTATTATATATTAGGGATTTTTGCTAAAATGCCATTACTTTTTGGTAGTTTTGTAGAAAAATCTCACCTTTTTTTTATTTTTTATAATTTGCTAATTTGCCATTACATAATGGAGACCTTTACGACTTTTCTATTCTATTTAGATTTCATCGTGTAAACTTTCAAATTTTCAATATTTTCCTCCACAACATCTATCATGTTTAACATTATAAACAACCTGTTACCATCAAAGGAGACCAATGATGAATGACCGACGATGGCCAATTCCATCAGCCCTCTTCCTTTGTTGGAGATCAGCCATATGATGATTGCACATGCCCAAAAACCCAAATCTATTGTCATACGCATACCCAACCTCCATTTCTCATGTTTGAGCATCTTCCTTCTACAGAGAGCGACTACACACTCCTACCAAGAGATAATCTCTCTCTCTCTCTCTCTCTCTCTCTCTCTCTCTCTCTCTCTCTCTCTCTCTCTCTCTCTCTCTCTCTCTCTCTCTCTCTCTCTCTCTCTCTCTCTCTCTCTCCTCGCTGTGTATTTGTAGATGCCTCCATGGTTCTGTTGGATTTGCATAACTCCATGGTGTGTGCATATCAGGTGTTCAATTTTTTGCTCCAATGAATGCAAAGCATACTACTTATGCATGGATCACTCCACTACAACGTGAGACCTGGCTGAGAGAGATATTTGAGGAGCTTGGACTGACTTAGATAATTATATTTTATAATTGATAAGTAAAGTAGTGTTTAGTTTTATATAAACCTTTCTAATTGACTCCACAACAAATAATCATCTGGGACGAACATGCTTTAAGCAATAGCTAGAGACTTCTCATCTCAACACCACATCTATGAATAAATGTAGTAGCATACATGATGGTTCTATATAATATGCTTCTTATTGTATTCTTTCTTATGTTCTTCTTGTCATTAACCTCTAGTAATTGCACATGGTAGGTAGCATACATGTAATATGTACACAATATTAAGAAAGGGGTTCTAATGCCACTATCATCATCCCTGTAAAGTATATCTCCGTAGAACTACCATCGGCAACTACAGAACTTTCTGAATTCAATATTTGGCCTATTATATCTTTGTAGATGCCTCACTAATATATGTCGCCCAACACCCTGACATAAAGCATTATGAGCAGCTAGATCTGACTAAGTAGACAAGACTATTGAGTGTATTTTCCTAGTTGTTGTAGACTGTACATTTTTGTTGCAATCTTTTGTAAAAGGCGGTTACTCCTAGTTGGTACTTTTCCAATCAAAGGTTGGGGCTGAATTCCATTGCTTTCTTGTTGCTATCAACTTCAATTGTCTTTCATCCCTGGTGGAATCATGTATACAGTTCATAGAACCAAAATAATCTCATTCGGACACTATGAGAACTACCCCCTTAGGGTTCTACATATGGTGTGTTTGTTGAATTGCAATTAGGAAACGATCAATAGATCTATACCAAATGATATGATGCTGAGTTCTATCTAGTGAGAAGTGATGAGTTTTAGGACAATATTAGTAGAGTGACTTGAATTCTACCAGTAGATATACAAAAAATTATCACTAGGAAAATAGATCAACAGAGGAACCAAAGGACAACATTAGTTAAAGAGTACTTTATAGAAGAACAAGAATCAAAGTGGAAATATCTTGGAGATGCTAAAAATTGAACATAAATTGACTATTGAAGTAGTGGAAGCAGAGATGATATGCAATTAAAACACTGTGTATCTAATATGCATTTAGTTTGCAAGAGTTGATCTTTTAAGTCCAAGTCCTAGTTGTGTGTGTCAAGATTGAGGAAGAAGAAAGAAGAAATGGGAAATTAGAGGCAAGCAGAGAGCAGAGAGCAGAGAGAGAGAGAGAGAGAGAGAGAGAGAGAGAGAGAGAGAGAGAGAGAGAGAGAGAGAGAGAGAGAGAGAGAGAGAGAGAGAGAGAGGAGAAAATCAATAGATTGGATGAGGCAAAATTTGTATAAGATGGAAAAAGAAGGAAGAAATGGTCCCAATTTGTGCGACTTACTTATTTTTTGTAAGTGAATCAAGTAAATTATGTTTCTTCAGGTGTTTCTTTGGCCAAGCAAGGTTCTATTATCAGAAGAGAAGATCTTCAGAACAAAAGAATACCTCAAATGATCCATCCCTTCATCTTGAAAGAAGGTTCAAGCAATAGGATTGAGAACCCATATATCTCATCTTCTCAGTAATGCTACCACTAGCATACATATTGGTCCATGCAGTTATTAATTTGGCATGGAGATGATAACTGGAGACACTTAGGCATGAGTAGGTTGTTTTACCCATAAGAAGTCTTTTAAAAGTCAATTTCTAGAGGTGTTTGAGAAGAGAGATTGAGATCAGGAATCTCTTTCTAGAAAAGTGTTACTTATGTCCATTTGTTATAGACCAAGTGGTTTGTAGTCCCCATCGCTTCTCATCTTAACTGAAGGTGCAAAATTCTCCTTGCATTCATATGTCCAACCTATGTTTGTAGGTCTACATCCTATCTTTGTTGAGCATAAGAGTGTAAACTTACTCCTACTGATAATAGATGTACCTGGAAGAAGAGAAAGAAGATCCCTCACAAATATTGTGATATATGGCTTGCCACTTGTTAGAGGTGGCATTTTTCACAAAAAGTCTTCCTGACAACTCGCTTATAGGTACTATGTTGGAGATATGGTAAGTGGATAAACTGCTATGCTAGCTAAGCATATCTAGCACCCATGTCAGACACCCATGTTGAGAACTTGAGAGGGGACCAGCCCACTTCTATCACTTGTAGTTATCTAACATTCTAATACTTGACATTGGAAAAAAACTTAGTACTTCAAATCAAATGCACCCTTATGCATCTAATATACATACATATACCATTCCTATGTTTGTGCCTATGTCCTTACCATGGTGGAAAACTATTGTGTCTTAGTGAAAACCATTTTCATCAGAAGGTTTTAAGAGATCACAAACTAAGAACTGATGGTTGTTGAGATTGGTTGTGGTGACATTTGGGTGAAAATGCTTACATGAAGTCAGTTTCTCCATTTATTGTCTTTTATCATATAATCATGTGCATATATATTGATGCTAGTAGTTTCTTGAAGGTTATTGTATCCAACACCTTAACTAGTTCTCTTACTGTTGCATTTAGTATGTGTGGGATTCTTTTCTCGAGCTCTTGCAAAATATGTGTACTTCCCAGTTTTTCCCATTTGCCTCATTTTATCCGTCTCAACCAAATGATATCCCAGTTAGCTGAATTCGGCAGAGCTTTAGCAGTGAGAGTATGCATTGGTATCTTTACTAAAGAAGAGTTGGAATAGGTAAGTAATGAAAGTGCAATTATTGTTTCAAATCTTACTAAGGGTAAAACTTTCATAAGCTTGTTGACCATCAAGAGCTAAGACTACTCTTTGCAGTATTGAGGAGCTAAGACTAAACTATTGTAAAACCGATGATTTAAAACACACTTACATTGACAATAACTGCTAGTAACATTGTTAGTATGGTTGCAAGCTCTTCAATTATTGCTTTTTATCATATTATTCTTACTGAGAGCTATTTACGAATTCTAGCTACAATTAGAAGATGCACTCTACAGGTAGTTATTTTAGCATGCGAAGATGTTCTTGTCTATTTGAACCAGTGGCTACAAGATAAAGATTGGTCAAATCCTGGCATGTATTGCTACCATTGTCCAGCAAAGAGGTATGTGATGACCCGGGTTTTTATAATGCAATTTTAAAATAACAAGCTTTTACTTCTTAGATCAATCTCTATTTTTAAACAATTTTTCAAAATGAATGCAACGAAAGTTTTCTTTTATTTGAAACTTTTTCATGAAAACCCCAAGTGTCATTAATTAATCTGAATGAACAGATAATGAATCATGCCATGGCAACTTTTTTGACAAAATATAAAAATGAATAATTCCCAAGATTGTTAATCATAGCCCAAGTTACAAATAATTACTTACAACCAATTTTATATCAAATACTAAAAGGATCACTCAGTATGCAATCTAGTGCAATTATGTCCTCACTTAGACTTACCTTTGCTCACTTCATTGTAGCACTAACACTCTCAAAAGCTCCTTATAACCGTACTTTGTCTGATCTGAAAAATAATGGATTTGGTTGAGTTCTCATCATACTCAGTAGGTGACTCGATACTACTAATTTGAAAACACGGCATGCAAGAGGCATCATTTTAAAGAAAAGTAATAAGATCATGCAATTTTGTTTTGTGTAACTATGGGTATTTATGCATAAGTTATAAAACTCATTTACACATTTCCAAACCATGAAAATTTTATAAAATTCATTAATTAGCAATATAAACAATATGAAAAATAGTAGTAGTCAATCAATTCATGTACTGAAAAATAGTAGCTCAAAATCAATAATTCATACAATAGTATTAATTGTTAAAAATCTTAAAATAGTAATCGATCAATTTCAAATGATAGAATTTTAACCACATGATAGATATCAGCATGTGTATATCTCTGCAAACATATCAAGCCGACTGGTCACGAGTACTCGTCTACGACCATCTCAATGTAATATGCATATCAATATCAATAATGAAATCATAGGGTCAACTATGCTCACGATCATAACGTATTATGGAATCGTGTGTCTTCAGTATCAAGAGACCAGCCCACCATAGCCTTCACAGTGACTATGGATATGTCCTCGAAAAGGGTGTCATGAACACCTCCAATGGTCATCCCTATTTACCACAGCAATTGAGGAAGGAAAAATACTACTTTGGGCAGTGATACCTACCACCTTTGGTGGTTAGAGGCCGAAAGGCCAACCTCATACATAACCAACCTCTCAACATAGTGCCCACCAGGCTCATTAGCCCAAAAAATATACATATATTCCAAATCTCAATCATCATAAATCATGCAATTTATGTAACTAGTTTTAAAACATGTATGCAGTGCATATATAAAGGCTACTCATGAAATATGCAAGCAATCACATTCAATATCATAAATCATGAGGACAATTCGCATGCTTATTATAAGAATAAAAAAGCATACTAAACATGGTAATAGAGTCAAGTAAATACTTAGATTTTAGAATTCATTTGAAAACTTAGTAGTATCAGACTATCTACCTCGATGTCTCTTGAATTGCGTTTCTCTTCAATTCGAATCCTAGATCACCTTTGTGAGGTCCTAGATATTATTTGGAAATAAGAATCCAATTATTATTTTCTATTCTTTATATATCATCAATTAGATTTACAGATCAATGGCTAGATCTATTCTTTACGTTATAGATCTCTGATTTGTGTGTCTTCAAGCTAGATCTCACTTATAATGGTTGATCTATGTGATTTAGGGTTGATCTTGGTATATTGATCTTCTAATGCATCCAATGGATCAATTTATGAGATCTGATCATCTTTAATCCTATAGATCTATGAGATTTCTATGGTTTTTAGCTATAATCACATTAAATAGTCCTCTGATCCTAAATTTTATTATATAATTAGGTCCATGTTGTCAAGACGGACGCAACGACCCTTTTGGATCGTTAATTGGAGTTTTATAGCCTTCTTAATTGCAATTTTAGTGTTGTAGGTCAAATAAATGAACCAACATGCGTCAAGATAGGGTATGCGCGTCGCAGTTCCCAGGACGCACTTGCGTCCTAGTCGAACCAAGACTGCACCTGTATGCCCGCACGCGCATGAAGGATGCTCTAAAGCACGCGTTCTGGATGTGCATTACGCGTGTGTGTCCTGGTACCTGATCAGGTCGACCAGATGAGGTGATCCAATATGGACCATCCAATTATCCTGGTCCCTAATCAATGTCTAGGATGCCTCAGTGTGTCCATTGTCTTAGGTTTTTTAGGTTTTCGAGGTGTCCTGATCTCATCGGACGGCTCAGATCTCCCATCTGAGTTGTCCACGAGATGGGTCTAAGGTAGATTCACCAGTATTGGTTTCACCGGTGATTTGTAGGTTAGTGAGACCAGATTTGGCCTGGATCTAAGGGAAAAACATTGGAAAGGAGATAGGGAAGAAGAGAGGGAAGAAAAGTTTTACCTGCGCAGCCGAAAGAGGTTTGACGGAGCTTTTTTGGTGTGTACAAGATGGATCATTGCCTGCCGGAACCCTAGGTGGTCGGTGGTGTAGACGAAGATGTGATGGAGGAGGAGGAGAGGGAAGATGGGGTTTTATAGAGGAGGGAGGCAATGCCGTCCCGTGGTGATGCCGCCATTCTTTCCGGCGCCGGAGAGGAAGAAGACAGTAGAAAGTCGGCGCCTGCCAACTTTTCGGCGCAGACGCAGCAGTGATGCGTTGGTGATGGAAGGGATGATGATGGGGGTGTCGTTATCAAAACGACCCCCTGTGTTTTTCGACTCTTTGTTGTTGTTTTTTTTCTTCTTTTATTTACTAAAATACCCTTCATCTTCCAACTTTCATAACTTTTTCATACAAACTCCTTTTTCAGTATTCTTTGAGGCGTTGGATTCCATTTCAGGAGTAGAATCTAGTTATGAAGAGATTTTGAGCAAATTTTGTCTTTACATATTTTAAATAAAATAGAGCATTTATCCACTCGTTTAATATAATTATTTTCCAAAATATATAAGATATAAAAATTTCATAATTTCAAACATTATGATTGATTGTGATTGAAAGAGTGTTACTATTATTTGATAGAAATATCTTAAAATTTTGATTCATTATAAGGTGTGACTACTTTGCTTGGTATGAAGAATATCACTCGGCATTATCTTCACCGACACGTACCATTGAGCAAGATTGATATCATTAGGGGCACGATGCTGAGCTAAGGTTGATGATGGCTGACCTTCAAATGATAAAAATTCTACTTGTTGTGATCATATGCTTGTTTTTTATTTCCTTTGTAATTAAATGAATATTTTTTATATGTTATAATGGGACCATGATATGCCTGTAAACATTTTATGTAATGAAGTCAATGCACTATACACTAATTGTGGGTGCATTTTGATCCTTAGCTTAAACTTTGTAGAGCCCTTAGAATCATCTCAAGAGGATGTTGGTTCAAATCCAACAACATCCATTTACTTATATTGAAGATATTATATTGATAATCAGTACACACCTTAGTAGCTAGAATGTTATTATACTAAAACCAATAACAATAAAAAGCCCAAGGTAAATATATAGACATGCTTAGTGTGGAAAATTGGTGTTATTAACTAAACCAATGATCTTAGGAAACAACTCTCTTAGGAAATACATCTTGTCATATTACAAAATACATAGATATCCTCCTCAACTTTCTAAACAAATCTCTTAGGAAATACATTTTATCATATTATAAAACTTCTAGAATACAAAATCAAGTTGTTGTTGCTAGTTATCCTTATTACTGCTTCATCACAACCTTTATTTGCCAATGGATTGCTATGTCAACAACTACCTTGTCCAACTACATACAATACAACAAATCACATAGAGTTAAAAAAATAATGCTCTACAAATACAAACCATCAAAAGAAATAAAGGATAACAATCATATTTACCTTTACTATGATTGGTCGGCCATTATACCCTATAAAGGAACCTTACACGATCTTCAATTGTGTCTATGTCCACCACATCTTTTGCATCTTTTAATTATTCTATTTGCTTGATTGCTTCCACTTGCTTCATCTTCACCTCGAGTTCTATTCTTTTTCGGTCGGCCTGGTGGCCGCCGAGAATGAGGGGGCCGTGATTGAGGTACATTGATGTTGGGCCACATTGAAAGGTCTAATATCCCTAATACATGTGTTTGATAAGCCTTTCTCAACATATCAATGTGAAAGTAAGGACTTCGATAATCAACAACACTCAATCTTCGATTCTATATGCAAATGAGTGCATGTCTACAAGGAATGCCAAATATATCCCATTGACGACAGGTACATTTAAATTGTTGAATATTGACCACATGTCTTGTTATCATCCACGAATTGTGTGTTGTAACTTCCCATTCAAAATATGAAGATCTCAATGGAGTAAGGTTCCTTCCTTGTGTTATCAAACTCTGTATTTTTTTGTTTGTTTGTACATATGGTATTAAACCAACCTATAATCCATTTGCATCTTCTAGTCTTTTATTGAAGAGGACTATCATTTTCTATTGGATATGTTCCAGTAACTCCACCATAGGAAACTCTATTGACTTGCAATTAAAGCATTGAAAGATTTTGCTAAGTTTTTGGTCAAAATGTTACACTTTGAGGTAGCCTAAAAATGTGATCTCGACCAACAACTTGGAGGGATTGCAGATAGCCACTCATATGCCTCCTTCGATGCTTCCTTAACTTGTCTCATAGCATCATAAAATTATTCTCTCCTATACACTTGTGTTGCTTTCCAAAATAACCTTTTGAATTGTATGTGAGGATGAAGCTTTTTAAATTTTGCATATTAATGTTTTGCACAAAAATGATGTATATAGTTGAGGAAAACATGGCTTACAGTGTCTAGTAATCCTTTCTGCCTGTTTGACATAAAAATAACTCAATTAGAATAATCCCCAAGTATGACATAAGTTTGCTAGAGGAACCAAGTCTAACTGTCCTTATTTTCGACTTCAACAACTGATATAGCAAAAAGAAATAACTCATTGTTCCCATCCAACCCTATGGCACATAACAGTGTTCCTCTATACTTGCCTTTCAAGTGGCAACCATCAAAACCTAGAAAAGGTCAACATCCATGCATAAACCCCACCCTTGAAGCATATAGTGATATAAACGCCCCCTTAAAACAATGTTCTCCTTCCAATTGATATGTTGCTATACTACAAGGATTGAACTTAAAGTATTGCATGGCAGTACTGTGAAACAATGTTGAAAGAATGTCAGCTCACAAGTACACCAAACTTTATGATATTTTAAGTTCAATCCATGTGACAAATACAAGTCTTTCATTAATATTGTAACTGACTTATCAATATCATGCTTCATAACATTGTAAACCCATTTTGCAAGCCATTTGCTAGATGCTGACTGGTTAGCATTGCTGGCTATACAAGTATTCTCACCAGTAATCTTCTTAACCTGAAAGCTTACACTATCACTACTCTTTGAACAATGACACCTCCAAGTACAACCCTCTGATCTATATTGAACAATAAGTCGCTTTCGATCAGATTTAACATTTTTAAGCTTGTATGAAGACTTCATAGCATAAGATAGAATTGTAAGTCTAAATTCTTCAACATTTGCAAACAACATCCCTTCCTTGATGACCCCCTCACTTTCTTTAAAGTATATTTCATTACAACCGTCATCACCCTAGGATATATAACCATATGTTGAGCCACTTGCTTCCATATCCTCATCTTTTTCTTTATTAATTTCTTCATATGTCACCATAATGCTTGACATCTCTTCACTTATGTTTTCTTCATCACTAAAAATGATATCTACATTACAATTTTGTGGTTCTTCCTCTGCATAACACATCCAGTCATCTAAAGCATTCATTCCAAATCCAATATTCTATTAGCTTACTTGTGATATTTGGCTACCAAAGTTATGCCCAAATCCCACATTATCGTCTCCTTCTAACTACATATAAAAGAAAAAACAAACTATTAATAAAAAGCAGTCGATAGAAGAAAAGATGATAAAGCATGATAAACTACACTGAAGATATCATTTTTTATTGAGAGCAACTCAACTCAATAAATCCTCTGCCATGTCACTATTGTCGTATTTTATAGACAATCATTGCTAGCCCACCTTCTAATTTTGGAGCTAAACTCATTTCATTATAAAATAGCAATATGTGTCAAACAAGGGAATTCAGATATGAATGTGTATGTGTATATAAATAAGCATGTACATATTTATCAATATATTGGTGTGTCTATGATGGCCATGTCTGTCTCTTGCAATTCAACTATAGTATGCTCTAGCTACCAGTTGATCTGTAATATACTCTAGCTTTCCTCTCTTCCCCTATTATGGTTTTTTGTTGTTTGTTCAAGTCATTCTACATGCAGTGAAATATGTGGGAACTATGTTGGACGACCATAGTCTGCCTTCAGCAAAGATAAGGGAGAGTCACTGGTAGTCATTATCAAATAAGGTACGTAATTCGTGCCTTTGACATCAGTATGTTCTCTGCTAATCATGAAGCATGAATAATTTCTCAAGATCCCATAATTTACTAGTCAAATGGATGTTTAAGTTGAATCTTGTAAAGAAATGGTTCTTTTCTGAGTTTTTTGGCCTGAATAAAAAGAAACAAACTGCATAAGGTTTGTTATACTTGGATTTAAAAGAAAAGTAGTTGCATTAAAAAAGAACAAAAAGGTCAATTAATGTAATAGTATTACTAGTTTTTTAAGTTCAACTTACACATTGAAGTTGATAATTAGAATATAGGTAAGTTCTGTGAAAATTTCCTTCCATTTTTGTGTTCTTGTGTCTCCGTATAGTTGTACACAATATGTAACAATAACTTTGCAGATCATGTACTTAAGGGATGTATTGAGGCCATTATCACAATTAGGAAGGGTGAGATGCCTTGTTTACTATGCCTCTTGCATTGACTCATGGGATCCAAGATCTTTACCCAAATATCCCTATACATGCTACTTTACAATTTGAAGTTGAACTGATATCATGGTTAAAAGTAGTCGACATTTGTGGAGATGGAGGTATTAGGAAGAAAATCCTAGACAAAAGTGAGATATTAGAGTGAGCAATGTCATTGCGTGCTATTCAAACTCCAAACATGAGACACCTAAGTTCTTATTTGTTATAAAATCATTATGTTAGTAAAATATTAAGTGCAACTTGAGGATGGCCGGCTTGTGGCAAGATCAATAGGAGTGGAGTTCCTTGTAAATGATGGTGACTGCATTGAGCTTTGAGATCTGAGTTTTTTACATTTATGAAATTCCTACTAGTTTAAATGTTTAGGTTATTAACTTAAAGCAGTTTATCATTTCATCAGGTCACTCATGTCCTGCCATGGCAAAGACAGTGGTAACCATGAGGAATGTAGAAATGGATGCGTCCAAAATGTATGTTTTCTATTATCTTCAATGCTTGTGGATTTGTGGCAGTTGAAACATCTCTTTTTGCAAAAGCATAAAATATGATAATTCAATGGTTATTCATAGAACTATTATCCTATGGTTACTACAATTCTAAACCTATCTTGTTTATATTCTTTTTTGCTCCATATATTGCAGCTCATTGAAAGTTATAGTAGCTACAGTCTGTGGAGGATATATTTTAACTAATTGAGCAACATTGCTCCATCAAGTTTACTATGTTACTTTCTTTCATTTTATTCCAAGAAGAGAGTAATATAGTCCCTTGAAAACTTCATAGAAGAATTCCTTAGTTGCAAAGACATCAGGCATCGAGTGCACATAATTCCACTCAACAACTATAACAAATGCAATTGATACAACACTTAAAACTGTGATATCTTAAAGTCTGAAACTACCTAAGAAACACGTACGTTCATTTCTAAGAAAATGTGTTCTTTGAAACATTTTTAGCTTTGCAGCCAATTGGTTATGATGATCTCATGTATGTCATTTCATGAAGATCCATGTAATTGATAATGGATCAACATATGACTTGGATAGACCGTATCACCTATCATGTTGCATTGCATTGGAGTAAAAAATCGAACACCTGATATGCACACACCTTGGAGTTATGCAAATCCAACAAAACCAGGGAGGCATCCACAGAGAGAGAGAGAGAGAGAGAGAGAGAGAGAGAGAGAGAGAGAGAGAGAGAGAGAGAGAGAGAGAGAGAGAGAGAGAGAGAGAGAGAGAGAGAGAGATTACCTCTTGGTAGAAGTGTGTAGTCACTCTCTGTAGAAGGGAGATGCTCGAATGTGAGAAATGGAGGTTGGGTATGCATATGACAACATAGTTGGGTTTTTGGGTGTGCACGATCTTCATGTAGCAGATCTCTAGCGAAGGAAGAGGGCTAATGAAATCGCCCGTAAAATACTGTAATAGCCCAAGGGCTCCACACACAACAATATTGTCTACTTTGGAGACTATGGCCCATATCACCCAACCCCCTCACTGATTTGTTCTTCTCATACGGGAAAAGGCCTTCTTGTATGAGAAGTCCTCCTAACTCTTATGAACGGCCCAGTCACTCTCCCCTTAGCGATGTGAGACTAACACTTAGGAATGACAAGTGCCACTTTACACCATCCCTACCCACCCCCTTTAGAGAATATGTGTCCTCGCATGTTGCTCCCACACGTTCTTGGAAACCACGTGCCGGCTAGCTCACACCAAGTTAGGGGTTGGCTATAATACCACTGTAAGAGCCCGAGGGCTCCACACGCAACAATATTATCCACTTTGGAGACTAGGGTCCATATCACCCATCTCCCTCACAGCTTTGTCCTTCCCTTGTAGGAAAAGGCCTTGTTGTATGGGAAGTCCTTCTAACCCTTATCAATGGTCTAGTCACTTTTTCCTGGGCAATGTGGGACTAACTCTTAGGATTGGTAGGTGCCACTTAACACCATGCTTTGTCTTGTTTGTTGTTGGTCTCCTTTGACAATAACAGGTTGTTTGTGATGTTAAACACAGCAAATGAGGTGGGGGGCAACATTGAAATTTTAAAATTTTACACATTGAATCATGGTGAAATCTAAAAAAAATGGCAAATTTGCAAAGGTCTCCTTATGTAATGGCAAATTTGCAAATTTGAAAAAAGGAGGGATTTTTCTGCAAAAGCACCAAAAAGCAATGGCATTTTAGCAAAATTCCCTATATATTAAGGTAATTGGCTAATATGTTTTATCATATATGTTTATTTGTGGACCTGCTAAGAAGGCTTGTGGCTGGTCCTTGAGAGATTAACCCTGTAGTAGAGACAGTGCTCTGGAATGGTGAGCCCATGTGTTCTTGTGTTTTGTGCATCATATATTTCTCTTCAACTTTTTGTTTTGAGATATTGAGTGATTTTCATGATTTTTCAGATTTATGATGGATCTTTCTACCGAATGAATGCTATGTGGTCAGGATTTAAGGCCAACCACCCGCCCTCTAACTTTATGAGATGATATACACTCGCCTCGAAGATAGACAAATCTTGTAGAGAGTGGTATAATGGGTAGTCTATGATAGACATTTAGTCTCCTATAGTGTTGGCGGGAAGCAGCAGTTGGTAGACTCGAGAATTAATTGCTGATGCAGCATGGCAATCTATATGGTTTTTTTTTTTTTGTGTGTTTTCATACAACTTGCTAAGTGCACCGAAATAGACATATTCCCATGTACCCATGGCATGATGATGCTTAGAGATTTGAGTGTATGCAGTCATGACTAGAGATTTGAGTGTATGCGGCACTCTTGAGGCCTGTGTGAAGGTATCCTTGTTGATTATATGCATATTCATTGAGATATTCTTTGAGCTTTTGATACACTGCACTGATGTGATTTTTGACATGAGTAGTCCTCTACATAAGCGTAGCTTGCTGAGGCATTACGATGTTTTGCAATGCCTTATATGTAGAGAGAGAGATAGTAAGTAACGCACACGAACAGATTGCAAGTGAAGGCATTGGAGGCCTTCAGTGATGTACAGAAGAGATTTTAGCAATGTATGTGGTTTGTTAAAAGTTTACTCTTGAACATAGTAAATGAACTGTGTATGTAATGGTTTACACTTTTATGATGTGGATGTATGTATATCCTTCTGTTGGATGAGGTAGCTGTGTATAAACAAAATCTAGGCTATATTATTGTTTTTAGATTTGCCTTTCATTGACGATATATATGTTTTTATCGAAACTTATAAATGATCAAGGTAGATGGTTATGGAGACTGAGTCTCCCAGTTATGGATTTATGTGTTATTACATTTATCAAGAACTTGTCGCATTGCATGCATTACAAAGGATACTCTGTTGGATTTTTGGTAGAGATGGAAAGATCATTTCACCATTGAATTTATGGTTTTATGGGTCATATGCCTCTTGGGTTATTGAAATGAGTGTTTGTCATTTGAAATGTTGTTTTCAGTCGATTTAAAAAATGAAAATTTTAATCCAAGATCTCAACTTTTGAAAAAAATTGTGTTTATATGATATGTAAAACCCAGGGTGTCACACACATGGAGAGACATGTAGATCCATACTGACAAACTTGCACAATACTAATTGGTGAACTAGATGGCTTTATTCCCATACTAAATGCATATTTCAAAGGTTAGCTATAATTCGCCAAAGACTACCAGTTTATGTTTTCTTGGCAAAACCCTAAAGACAACCTTTTGGATGAAGGAATATTCAATCAAGACAAAATTAGCATCCATGAGATAGGCTCATTACCTTCCATATTAAAGGATTAGATCATGCCAACATGGCACATTTGGGTCCCAAAAGTGTACTTCTTCTTTAAGCAAGCAAGTGCACTTCTCAAAAGAACTTTTTTGTTTCCCTAACATCAACAAGACATTGTGTTCTAAATGAGGACAAAGTGCTGCATCTAGCATGTAAATCAACACACCTCATTTTTGCATAAAGGCCCCATATTTGGATGATCCAAACCATTCAACCAATGTGTTTGTCTTAGGCTTTAAATATCTAAACCATTCATTTGATCAAAATTGATATTTTTGGATGTTGAATTAAGTTATACATTAACCAAAGCAATTAGATGAATAGCCCAAATGCAACAAGTTGGAACAAAAGATGTGTTTGCACAAAGGATCATAAAAGCGTGTGGAATCAAAATCCTTTTATGCTAGGGCATATCTAAGGAAACCCCATAAAAGCAATGGTTCTTTTGACGTAGTAGTTGGTATGAAAAACTTTTAAATTAATAATTTGAAACACCTCTCTCTCTCTCTCTCTCTCTCTCTCTCTCTCTCTCTCTCTCTCTCTCTCTCTCTCTCTCTCTCTCTCTCTCTCTCTCTCTCTAACATCATAAAAGGATTTTGATTCCACATGCTTTTATGATCCTTTATGCAAGAGATGTGTTTGCATTTGTAAGATTTAAAAATTTTCATGCACCAGAGCCTCTTATCATAGCAATGGAAGGAGTTGTCTCTCACCTGGGTGACTGGGCTTTGAGATTGTTCATGGGTGTGTATGTCTCTAACTCAAAAAAAAGGAAAAAGAACAAGAACAAGAAAAGAAAGAAAGATTTAAGAATTTTCACCCCTAAATGTCAAGCCTGCCTACTAGGCTAGAGATCCATTCCTTTTGTGGGTTTTCTTAGATCTACTAAGCCAAGAATATCTTTTCCACCCATGACCCTACTACCAGAATCTTAACCTCAATCAATAGGGGACTGCAATTGGGTTAGTACATTTAAAAAACTTCAAAAATTATAAATGAAACCCAAACTGATAGGGACCACAATTGACCCATTGATATGTTTTTTTCTAAGTAGGTATTCATGGTTTAGATCATAAAAATAGTTTGATTCACATGTACTTACAAATCTGTCTTTGTAATCTTTTAATGTTAGTAGATACTTCTATGTTTTAGTGTTATCATAATTGCTAATACAATAATTTAAGGTAAATGATAAATCTGCCCCCTAAATGATTTGGTTATGTTGCTCAAATCAAAATAAACTTGGTTAGGGTACTCAAGTCAACATAATCTTGAAGAAGATTGTGTTAGATTTCCTAACCAAATATCAAAGTCATAAAGTGGTCCACATTGCCACATCATGTTTTTATATTTGTGTAGAAGTAGGGATGAATTGCTCCAAATTCGTTTTAAAAACTTTTGCAAAATTTAAAACAAAGTCCTCAATTTAAAAATTAAACTTTTATTATGAAAAACTGAGGCAAAACGATGATAGACACAAATTTTATGGTGGTTCAGTCAACCAACCTCAGCACCTACTTCCACTTTCTCAAAGTATTCTCTACTTTGAGTTCCACTAAAACCCTACAAGATTTTACACATCAATTGAGGCTGACCTGGCAATAAACAAAAGAAGAGTGTACTTGCAACAAACATTTCCTTTCTACAACACTTCAAATTCCTTCCAAGAAATAAGAGAAAAAGAAATACCTCTTAGAAGTTTACGCATAAGCTAAAAGGATGGAGAGAGAAGTTTATGAATACACAAGATTGAAAGAATTGTGTCAAGAAGTGTTGTGTTCAATTTTAACTAAAATTTCCTTAAATTAGCATTTCATCCAATCAATAAATTTTGAATTTTTAGATTAAATATGCATTTTAGCCCCAATTCATTATTTTTAGACTAAGTGAAACCATGACACTTGATAAAGGAGAATGGAGGAACGAGATTCGTTTGGCAACCTTAATTGGGATAAGGTCTAGATGATGATTATGATGACAATGCAAGTCTGACATTGGAGAATTTACATGGGGCAGCTGAAAGTACATACGGAACCAAGATGTTCAGTTATCCAAATAGTTCTTGTCAGATAAATTACTCAGATATAATCTTCTTCAAAAAAGCAAGAAATCTCCATTCAAGAAGACAGAAACAAAATTCTTTATATGGTGTACTGAAAGAAAGAATTTTCATTATTGATATGATTGAACCAATGAAGGTGCCAAAAGAAAAAGTGCTCATGCTGGACTGAGGAGGCTCTGTTAATCCAAATTGCATTCCAGGATAAACTTTTCCTTACTGAACCCAATGCTGCAAAAGGCAAAGCTGCCCTATCTTCCTTGACACCAAACAGAAACTCCTAGTAAACACCTAAACACAGAGACAATAGGCATGCTGAGATCATTAACCTCCGAACATGACTAATGATAATCCCTTTTTTATCATGGACAACCATCGCCCTTGAACAACCTCTGGAGGGACCAATAGCACAAGGTTTACCATGCAATACATTCTTTACAATTTTTCTCTTTAAATATTGGTAAGTTTCAAAATTTTGTGAACCAATCCAGACCTGAAACAGTAGGGAGATAATGATCATCTGCTTCTGAAGAACATTCTGATACACTATATATGAAGAAAAAACATGGATATAAATTGCACATATCATAAACTGCAAACATCAATCCATAAAATCAACCTAAAATTATTGATTACTCCAGTTCATCAAGTTTCACATTCTGTTCTTCCCTGGTAGAGAGGTTCTTTACACGAACCATACCATTTTGCCACTCGGAATCCCCTATCAAGATCAACCTGGCTGCATTGATACGCTCAGCATGCTTAAACACCCTGAATGAGAAGAGAGAGAGGAATAGAAACAAAATGAAACAGAAAACAAGTAAGTTTTTGGTTTGATCTTGTAGTATAAGCATGGAGAGATCATGGAGCAGATAGATGGTGTTTCAAATTGCATTACTGAAGAGTGGATGAAATATAGATATACCATTTGAGACGCTTGTTTTCTAAAATGAGATCAACAGATCGGCCCTTCCGTCTAAGGATTGATGCAACCCTAGCAGCTGGTCCTTGGAGCTCTAGGTCCAAGGGGAACACAATGTCATCTACTTGGGGGGATAGATATGGTAAAAGACCTTTATCCTTAAGCAACTACAGAAAGTGATTGTCAGTGTTATCCATCAAAAACCAAAGTACATCACTAATAATGATGAAAGAACAATGATGCATCTTTACTCATGTATAAGAGATATCTGCTTTTGTTACAAAAAATGCAGACAATATATAGTACCAACACTGAAGTAATGTGGCGATTTTGGTCTGTTTTTGTAATTAGTCCAATTAAAAGAATTCTATGAACTGGGGACATCATAGAACTGTAAAGATTTTTGTTGGTAGATGCTGCCAAAGAGAGGAAATTTTAGATCCATGAGCAGTTAGGTTTAACTTTTAAGAGGATCATCACTGAAGACCATAAGCATATTGCAACTGCATATGCAGAAACTACCATCCATAGGCAAAAATCTTTGACCAAACTTAGTATCACAGAAAGAGAACCAGTAGCTGGTGACAAGAATCTTTTGGTGGATAATTCTTCCATCCACCATGCTTGCTAACAATTATTAACTATCATCAATAAATCTTGACTGTATGGTTAGCAAAATTCTTCTTTTATGTATATATTGAGCAATAGCAACTGAAAAAAACATCTTTTAACTATGTTTGCAAGAGGAGGCAATCAGAGCAAATACATCATATTTTTACCCCAGGGGAACAATATTTTACTTTTTCTTGCAATCGTCCAGACTTATCATACCAAGTTGTCTTTCTTTTAATGATGGAACAAACAAAAGAAAGTGCTCTTACTTCCCCTATAACTGCATCACCAAACCCAAAGCCACAAGCCGGAGTATCATCACCCCCAAATGTAGAGAGAAGTCGGTCATATCTTCCACCTCCACAAATGGCACGTAAGTTTCCTCCTCTATCAAAACCCTAAGAAACAAAAGATATTGTCAGAGACAAAGATGTTCTTTGGATATATTTACTGCAGAAGTTAAGGACAAACTTATCAACCATATTCCACCAGCTTCAGAGATAAATAATTAGACTAAGCTGGTGGCTTGGACACAGCAGAATTCAACTTGATGAGCTATTTCTAAACAAATGTCATCAGATACAGCTTTAAAAGCCAGAAATCTCAAACTAATTCTATATTATGATCCAATGCAAAGTATATCTGAATGGAAACCATAGCCTCATAAGTTTTATTTTAAAATCAGACCTACCAACCCACTAACAATCAACCACTTCTATAACAAATTTCCATTTATTAAGAACATTGCAAAACCAACATCTGCATGAGCGAATGACATTGACTACAAAGAAACAAAGATTTCGAATGAGCATGCATGAAATGCGATGTATGCACATAAGGAACCCAGCTTTTAAAAGCTGTGGGCAGCATTTCAGTCAAGAGAAAGAGAAAAGGTTCAAGAATAAAACGTGGGCCCATTCAAGCATGTACACATGCTGAGCCCCACTGATTTGCATGAGATATATGGGCGTGAATTTTCTTTGGCTTGTAAAGTTTTCTAGTTTAAGTTTTCTACTTTCCTTTTTCTAAATATAAAGAAGGTTGCTTTGATTTGTGACCAAGCACCTACAGGCTCTAGTTTTTGGAGAGAACCATTCCTATATAGAGGATACACTATGTACGGTTTCTCTCATGATGTATTGTCTTTATTATTGAATGAAATAAATTTTCTGCAGATATTTGTCTCTTTGTGAACTGCAAGAATTCATGTTTCTTCTTTCAGTGCGATGCTCAAGAAAACCCTTGTCAGCCCTAGTGCGATGCCCAACCTGCTGTCAAGTTTCTTCCAAATGCAACACTTAGAAAACCTTCTGCAACCTCTTGCATGCCAGAAATCAATTCGAAGTTCTTAATTTCATTTTTCCTGTTGTCATAAAGTTCTTCCACCAAACCAGAAACAGGGTTCATGTGGAATTCATTTCGCTTATAGGTCAAAAGGTCTCAATTGGATTTCAAATGGTTCACCAATTCAAGTTTCCCTTTGAAAGTTACAGTGAAATGTCCGCACTGTCATTTCTGAATCCTCACAAATTTCAGTTCAGTATTACTTAAAACTGAATTTTTTTATTCTGGAAACTAGTTTTCTGAGTTATATCTTTTGCTTCAAATAAGTTTTGAACATTCTCAAGCTATTTTATGTTCTGAAGTTCCATTAGAAGAATCTTTCAACTCATCTGGCATCAGTTTGGTATTGGAGCTTAGCACCGTGTCAACTAGGGCAGGCAGATTCTAAAAATGATTTAGTGATAGCCAATTTGATATTTTATTATTCAAGTTAACAGAGCAGGCCAAAATTGTGTCTATGGATGTTGCTATTTTTAAAGAACATTCGCAACCTGCTCTAAATTGGGTTTCAAATGGTTCATCAATCTGAGTTTTCATTTCAAAGTTACAGTGAAATCTCCATACTGGTTTTTTTGAATTTCTACAATTTTAAGTTCAATTTTACTTAAACCTAATTTTCTGGTTCTGGAAATTAATTTTCTAAGATAAATATTTTTCTTCCACTAAATTATAACCATTCTCATGTTGTTTTGAGTTCAGAAATTCAGTTAGGAGAATTTTTCAACTCATCTTGTGTGAATATGTGAGACTGCATGGAAATCCACCTGTTGATTTAAAGCATTGCATGCATAAACTTTAGGCTTGGGTTTGCACATCCTTTACTTGAATGGATAGGCAATGGAAACCAATAATACAAATGAATATCTGGTTTGAATTTAGCAAAAGAATTTCCCACAAACTGTACAAAAAACACCAACAAAGTTGCACGGTAGGACATTTTTTTCTCAGATGTGACAGGTTTTGAGAACTCATTTTTGTGTCTAGAGGAGAATGAAATACCTCGCCGAGTTTTATGCATTGCTAGTGATCTTCATGCAACTGACCCACCAAAAAATGTTCATATAGAAGAGACTGACGCAAATTTGGAATCATGGTCTGTGTAGGAAACCTCATTAAGAATAAAAAGATAAAACTTACAACTTTTCCCGTATCCAGCAGCAGGTGTAGCTCATTCTAATACCATAAATTTAAGTACTTGGGCATTGTTCACACAATGACTCAAGTTGATCGCATTAAAGCATTAGAATATATTATCAAGCTGCCATTCATAACTCATCTAATCTATTACCCAGTGAGTAAAAGCTACACATCAATTTTCACACCATAAGGGAAAAGGAATTCTCTTTAAAAAATCAGCAGTCCATTAGAAACATTGCTTGGTCAACTGAGGAACCTGTAGGAAAGCCTTTTGCTCTGACCATCTTGATGCTATTACTAAAAGGCTGGTATGATTGATATTTTATGCTCCATACTGAGGGAGTACAAGACATAAAGGATAGTTTCTACTTAATGGCAAGTTTCATACTTACTCCTTTTGTTTAACAGATCAATCAAGAGCATGTAACATTATTTACATGGTTACTTTTACTACCAAAATGGATTCAGGGAGGCGGCTTTCAAGAACATGAGATAGAGCTTGTCACTATAACTATAGATGGTGAATACAGTTTAGCCAATGAAAATACTGGAGGTTACATGGTCCAATATGTATGCAGCTTCTGATATTTTTCAAAACCAAGTAACTTTGAGGTTCATGGCAGAGAAAACAAAGTAGGAGGATGCCTGAAGGAACAGCAAGATTCTACCTGATCCCTTCTGATGGTTACTAGTGAGTGTGGGTAGCCACATCTCATAGAAGCCTTTGCCTTGCTAACATGGTATAACAAACGGTTCTTCTTCTTGGAAAGTCACATCAAAATTTTATAATCCAGGAGGATAATAACACATGAATGGCTTCTATAATCAATCAGCATCCAGCTAGTAAAGGATGAAACCCAACATCTTTTACATTGAAGTCTATTCACAGTAGAAATTATTTCTTTTTTTATTATATATATTTAGTCTATTGTAAGATTTTTCTTATGGGGCATCTGAGCAGATCAGAGATGCCTCGAAAAAAATGACAGCTTGGCTTCAGTAGGAGGATCAGAACAAATGGTAATGCAAGAATTTTAAAAGAGGTAGCATTTCCCATTTAGATTCATGAAATTTTTGAAGTCAAATTTGGTTACCTCGCTAATGACACAATATTGGGAATGAGACAGGACGTTCAATCTTGCTACTGCTAGTTCTTTGAATGTGCCATGAATTGAGAAGCATCTAGAAGATCTCCACCTACACCTAGAATAGCTGCCTTAAGAGATTTTCCTTATTTAGATTCATATTCAAATCTGAATGTAGCATATATAAATATCGCATCTTGTAACCAAGAATAGCAATGCAGTAAAATCATATCTTGACATTCAACTCGGTAGCAAGACTTAGCAATCCTGCACCTACCTCTGTTCACACCAGAACCGTAGGCTCATCAAAACCCTTACACTTGTCTAAAACTTCCCCAAAATCAAACACAACTCCTCAAATTGCTGACAACAAGACCACATCAGAAATTCCTACCAAACCATAGCCAAAAATTGTGAATCCACCAATCTGCCAATGGTTTTCAAAAAATTGAGCCCTCACAACTTCATTAGTTGGGCCTAATAAGTGAAACTCACACTAAGACGAAGAGGAAAATTTGGATATCTAGATGGGTTGAAGAGGCAACTAAAGGTGCATCCCACCAGATAGGAGGAAAATGAACTAGTGAGAGCTTGATTGATCCACAAAATGCAACCTAGCATCGGGAAGAATTATCTTTTTATTGAGAATGCAAATGAGGTTTGGCAAGCATGAAGGAAGCCTATTCAAAAATAGCAATTATGGACAGACATATGAGATTGAGAACCACATTAGAGACGCCAAACAAGGCGACTCAGATGTCAACTCATACTATAGCACTATCAGGAGACTATGGTTGGAGTTTAACTATTATCAGAGTATGGAGCTTGGTGCTACACAAATCCCACCCCAAGTTACTCTGATGTTGGAAAAGGGGAGGACATTTAAGTTTCTTGTGGGACTTAGACCAGAATTTGATGTTATGTGTTCATTGGCTATCGGTAAGAGCCCCTTTCCTACTGTTGGTGAAGCCTTCTCCATGGTTAGGAGTGAAAAGAGTAGAAATAAGGCCATGATTGGAGAAGAACAAGCTAAAACTGCTATGGCTGCTAAAGCAAATGGAAGGATGTGTGCTAACGGCAGAAGCAAAAATCCAAAGCTGATTTGTGGTGCACAAACTGCAGGAAGCCTCACTATGACATTAGCACTTGCTACAAATGTTGCTGGAGTTGCTACCAGTAGAAAGTGATTTCGGGTTCACTCCCAAACAGCTAACTGAGATTAGAAAAATCATAAAGGAAGAAAGTCCAGATATCGGTTCATCAAACTCTGGTTAAACTCTCTTGGCTTTAACTACTATTAGCAATTCTAAGGCTTGGATATTAAACTTAAGTGCCTCTGAGCAAATGACAGGGAACTCTAAGTTATTTCATACCCATAAACTGTATTTTGACTTTCAAAAAGTAGAGGTGGCTGAATGTAGTCACTCAGCAGTGGCTGGAAAAGGGTCTATAAGAATTAAACCAAGCCTACAGATCACTTCCACACTTCATGTACCGAAATTAACAGTTAATTTAATCTTTATTCATAAGTTAGCGAAGGGAACTAACAAGCTAGTATGTTTTTCTGCTGGTGATTGTTTCTTGCAAGACCTAATCCCAATGAAGAGGAGTGGTCTTGCTAGAGCAATAGGTGGCCTATATCTCCCAGAACCTGACATACAACAGCCTCAAAATTCACTTGGACTAATAATACTCTAATAGATCCAAAGGAGTAGCTCTGGTGGCATAGGAGATTAGCTCATCCTTCTTTTCAAAGTTTATGTTGTATGTTTCTTGATCTTACCAGAAAAGTTAGGGCAAGTGAGTTTAGTTGTGAACGTTGTGAAATAGCTAAACATCAATGTGTAACCTATCATTCTAGTGATAGTAAAACTGCAATTCTTTTTTCTGTGGTGCATTTCGATGTGTGGGGACTACTCCGTATATCTAGTAGATAGGGTCACAAATACTTTGTTACATTTATTAATGAGCGCACAAGACACGCATGGCTCTACCTCCTATAAGATAAATCTTAAGTCTCAAATACCCTTTGTAGCTTGTAAACATGATTGAAACACTCTTCAATTCAAAAAGCATAAATTTACAAAGTGATCAAGGGGGTGAGTATACTGGATTTGAAATGGAAATTTTTTTTATTGAAAAAGGTATAGTCCATTGAATGTCTTTTTCTTATACACCCTTTCAAAATGGCTTAGTTGAAAGGAAAAATAGGCATCTCTTAGAGGTCACCCGCAGACTATTCTTTTCTCAAAAAGTACCACCTTATCTATGGGGAGATGCAGTCCTAAGAGCTACTCATTTGATCAATCTACTCCCTAGTTGTGGCCTACAATTTGACTCTCCACTTGCTAAATTAAGTCAGATCTTTCCTTCAATCAAATTCTCAGTCAATCTTCCTCTAAAAACTTTCAAGTGTGTTTGTTTTGTACACAAATCCCTCAGTGGATAGGAGTAAGCTTGCAACTTGAGCCATCAAATGTGCTTTCTTGGGGTACTCCCTAGTGCATAAAGGTTACAAGTGTTACTCACCTCGCCTCAGAACATTATCTCTCTAGAGATGTTACTTTCCATTAATTTTCAGCCTTCTATCCTACATTTGGTTGTGCTGGGGAGAATTTGGAGGATTTCGACAAACTATTCCTATTGCTACAATTAGAAGACACTACCTCACTGCCAGAAAATTCTGAAAATCCACCCCCAGACCCTACAAACTATCCACACAGCCAAACACCACTCTCAGCCAGCCTATCAAACCTGGCTATATAGAGCCTGAACCCTATAGTACCACACTCCTCAACCTCAGGGGGTGTACCTACAACAAAACAGCGAAATATACCTACAGCTCGACCAAACCAGCCTAACACACAATACGTATACCCTATGTAGTTAAAGGCGCGCCTAGTCAACAAGTAAGCGCCTGGGAGAGTGCTTGGGAGAGCGCCAGGTGCAAAGGAAATGAGGCGCGGTAGCCTAGGTGTGCTCCTGGGTGCCAAGCGCACCTTCCAGGCGGGCCCCCAACTCTAGGTGCAGACCACTTACCCGGTAACGTAAAAACCTCGTTTTTTTTTGTTTTTTTTTTCGTTTTTCACCTTCCAACCCTAATTTCAATCTTCCAACCTACTGAGAAGGTGAAAATGACCATTCCTCTTCTATCTTTCACAGATCTAGGCAAAAAAAGGTATGGATTTACGAATTTTAGCATTTGTATACAGTTTCTGTAAAAAACGTAAAAACCAATACCATTTTTTCACATTGTTTGTTTTTTGTTAACTATTTTTCATAGATCTTGATGGGTTTTAGTTCTATATGTATAATAAAACATTCCATTTGAGTTTTATACTTCTTTGCTCTATATTTGAGTTTGTTTTTAGGTTTTTTTACTGTTTTTCCGAAAAAATCAGTTGCGGAAATAATAAAAAAGTCGTCATTTTTTCGTATTTCTTCATTGAAACGTATTTCTATCCACATATATATCGCTTTCTCATGCTTGTGTCTTCATGTGTGATAATTTTTTCATCTTTTTTTTTTTTTTTGTAATTTAGGGTTATTTTAATAATTTTTCTGAAAAAAAAAAAGTTACAAAAATTAGGAAAAAATTGTTCTTTTTAATATTTATTAGTTAATACCTATTCTTATCCACATATATAGCTTACTCATGCTTGTATCTTCATGTATGATGTACCTTTCATGCTTTTTTTGTATTGTAGTGTTATTTTGTTCAATTTTTCCGAAAATAAAACTTACGAAAATTAGAAGAAAAAAAAATATTTTTATTTATTAGTTAATACCTATTCTTATACACATATATAGCTTTCCCATGCTTGTGTCTTCATGTATACTGTATTTTTCATGCTTTTTTTGTATTTTTAGCATTTTTAGCTAATTTTTAATTCATCATCATCATCATCATCATCATCATCAAGACCTTATCTCAATTAGGGGTCGGCCACATGAATCTTATTCCTCCATTCCACTCTATTAAATACCATAGTTTCACTTAGTCCCAAAGTTTTTAAATCTTTCCTCACCACTTCTATCCATGTTCTTTTGGGCCTTCACCTTGCCCTTTTAGAGCCTTCTACTTATATTGCCTCACTCCTTTGAACTGGTGCCGTTGTTGGTCTCCTTTGGACATGTCTAAACCATTTAAGTCTAATCTCCCTCATCTTATTACTTATTGGTGCTACCCCTAAATTTCCTCTAATATTTTCATTTCTAATTCTGTCATTTCTTGTCTTACCACTCATCCATCTCAGCATCCTCATTTTTGCGACGCTCATCCTATGAGTATCATGTTTCTTAACTGGCCAACACTCTGATCCATAGAGCATGGCCGGCCTTATAGCCATCCTATAGAATTTTCCTTTTAATTTGAGTGGCACCCTGCGATCACATAAAACTCCAGATGCACATCTCCATTTGTTCCAACCCGCTTGGATTCTCTAGGTAACCTCCCTCTCAATCTCTCGACTCTCATGGATCAATGATCCTAAGTACCAAAAGAGGTCTTTCACGGGGACTTCTTGGTTATCAATCTTGACTAGTGTTCCACTCTTACTCTCCTTGCTAAAATTATATTCCATATATTATGTCTTAGTTCGGCTAATTTTAAATCCTTCAGATTCTAATGCTTCTCTCCATAACTCTAGTTTTATATTTACACCCTCCCTTGTCTCATCAAGTAAGACTATATCATCTGCAAAAAGCATGCACCAGGGGATCTCCTCATGCAAATGTTTTGTTAACTTGTCCATAACTAATGTGAAGAGGTATGGACTCAATGCCGATCGTTGGTGCAATCCTACAGTGACAGGAAAATCACCAGTCACTCCACTAGTGGTCTTAACATTTGTTACCACTCCCTCAGACATATCTTTAATTATGTCTATATACCCCTGAGAAACCCCCTTACCACCCAACTCCCTCCATATTAACTCTCTAGGGACTCTATCATAAGCTTTTTCTAAATCGATAAAGACCATATGTAGGCCTTTCCTCCTGTCCCTATATTTCTCTATTAATTGTCTTAGCAAGAAAATAGCTTCCATGGTAGACCTCCCAGGCATGAAACCAAACTGATTCTCCAATACACTTGTTTCATGTAGTAGCCTCTTCTCAATCACTCTTTCAAAAAGTTTCATGGTGTGGCTCATAAGTTTGATTCCTCGATAATTAGTACAGCTCTGAATGTCAACTTTATTCTTATAGATTGGTACAATAGAGCTTCTCGTCCACTCATCAGGCATTTTCTTTGATTTTATAATCTTGTTAAACAGCTTGGTCAACCAAACTACCCCAATATCTCTCATATGCTTCCAAACCTCTATTGGTACACCATCAGGCCCCATGGCGTTTCCTGATTTCATCTTTTTCAAGGCCTCTTTTATTTCAGGTATTCTAATCCTACGTTCATATCTATAATATCCAATGTTATTTAAATTTATATTATTTTCAATCTCTATATTCTCAGAGCCATTGTCATTTAATAATTTTTGAAAGTATGCTTCCCACCTTTGTTTGATCTCATCTTCTTTGACTAATACCCTTTGATCGTCGCTTCTAATATACCTAACATGATCTAAGTCCTTACCCTTCTATTCTCTTACTTTTGCAAGTTTAAACACATCTTTCTCACCTTCTCTTGTTCCTAATTTTGCTAATTTTTAATTATAAAAAATATAATTTTGTGCCTCGGGCTCCAGGCGTGCCTCGGTGCCCCAGGCGCACCCCTTTGCGCCTCGATGCGCCTCGCGCCTTTAACTACATAGCGTATACCAAAGAAAAAAAATGGACCAACAAAAAAGAATACTGCCTTAGACATTACAGAACCCATAGAGGTCACCACTCCTACAAACAATAACTCCAATTCAAATTCTGATTCAGGTCCTACAGGTATGTAATCATCATCATCATCATCATCAAGACCTTATCCCAATTAGGGGTTGGCCACATGAATCTTATTCCTCCATTCCACTCTATTATGTACCATGGCTTCATTTAGTCCCAAAGTTTTTAAATCTTTCCTTGCCACTTCTATCCACGTTCTTTTGGGCCTTCCCCTCGCCCTTTTAGAACCTTCGACTTGTATTGCCTCACTCCTTCTAACCAGTGCCGCTGTTGGTCTCCTTTGGACATGTCTAAACCAACTAAGTCTAATCTCCCTCATCTTGTTACCTATTGGCGCTACCCCTAAATTTTTTCTAATATTTTCATTTCTAATTCTATCCTTTCTTGTCTTACCACTCATCCATCTCAACATCCTCATTTCTGTGATGCTCATCCTATGAGCATGATGTTCTTTAACTGCCCAACACTCTGATCCATAGAGCATGGCTGGCCTTATGGCTATCCTATAGAAATTTTCTTTTAGTTTGAGTGGCACCAGCCGATCATACAAAACTCCAGAGGCACATCTCCATTTGTTCCAACCTACTTGGATTCTCTGGATAACCACCCTCTCAATCTCTCCATTCCCATGAATCATTGATCCTAAGTACCAAAAGTGGTATTTTACGGGGACTTCTTGGTTATCAATCTTGACTGGTGTTCCACTCCTACTCTCCTTGCTAAAATTGCATTCCATATATTCTGTCTTAGTTCGACTAATTTTAAATCCTTTAAATTCTAATACTTCTCTTCATAATTCTAGCTTTATGTTTACACCCTCCCTTGTCTCATCAAGTAAGACTATATCATCTGCAAATAACATGCACCACGGAATCTCCTCATGCAGATGTTTTGTTAACTCATCCATAACCAATGTGAAAAGGTATGGGCTCAATGCCAATCCTTGGTGCAATCCTATAGTGACAGGAAAATCACCAGTCTCGCCACTAGTGGTCTTAACATTTGTTACTGCTCCCTCATACATATCTTTAAGTATGTCTATATACCCTTGCGAAACCTCTTTATCGCCCAACACCCTCCATATTAACTCTTTAAGGACTCTATCATAAGCTTTCTCCAAGTCGATAAAGACCATATGGAGGTCTTTCCTCCTCTCCCTATATTTCTCTACTAATTGTCTTAGTAAGAAAATAGCTTCTATGGTAGACCTCCCAGGCAAGAAACCAAACTGATTCTCCGATACACTTGTTTCATTACGTAACCTCTTCTCAATCACTCTTTCAAAAAGTTTCATAGTGTCGCTCATAAGTTTGATCCCTCGATAATTAGTGTAGCTCTGTATGTCTCCTTTATTCTCATAAATTGGTACAATAGAGCTTTTCCTCCACTCATCAGGCATTTTCTTTGATTTTATAATCTTGTTAAACAACTTGGTCAACCAAACTACCCCAATATCGCCCATATGCTTCCAAACCTCTATTGGTATACCATCGGGCCCCCATGGCCTTTCCTGATTTCATCTTTTTCAAGGCCTCTTTTACTTCAGGTATTCTAATCCAACATTCATATCTATAATATCCAATGCTATTTAGATGTATAGTATTTTCAATCCCTCTATTCTCAGAGCCATTGTCATTTATCAATTTTTGAAAGTATGTTTCCCACCTTTGTTTGATCTCATCATCTTTGACTAATACCCTTTAATCATCGCTTCTAATGCACCTAACATGATCTAAGTCCTTACCCTTCTGTTCTCTTACTTTTGCAAGTTTAAACACATCTTTCTCACCTTCTCTTGTTCCTAGTATATTATAGAGCTCTTCATATGCTTTAAGTTTAGCCTCAATTATTATTCTCTTAGCAACCATTTTAGCATTCTTATATTGTTCATAGTTTTCATTATTTTTAGTCTTCTGCCATGCTTTAAAACGCATCCGTTTTGCACTGTTTCACTCCACCACCATGTTTCCTTTACTAATTGCCTTTTACCTTTAGATACTCCTAAGACATCTTTGGCTACTTTCTTAATGGACTCAGCAATATTAATCCACATAGTATTTACTTCTATTTCATAGTTCCAATTTCCTTCTACCATCAACTTATTTGTGAATGAGGTTATTTTCTCTCCTTTTAAGTTCCACCACTTAATTTTTGGATACCTATTAAGTTCATTTCCTTTCTTCCATCTTTTGATATGGATATCCATAACCATTAACCTATGTGGTGAGGTTAAACTCTCACTGGGTATCAGCTTACAATCCTTACACATAGATCGTTTATTATTCCTAAGTAGAAAAAAGTCTATTTGGCTTTTATGAAGTATACTTTTAAAGGTTATTAAGTGTTCATCCCTCTTCTTAAAGAGTGTATTTGCAATGGCCAGGTTATATGACAAAGCAAAATTGAGGATATTATCCCCATCTCATTTCGTTCACCTATACCATACCCTTTATGTATTCTATCATATCTTTCCTTTTCTTTTCCTACATGACCATTTAAATCTACTCCTATAAATATCCCCACTGTTGGGAATTTCTTACATGACTCCCTCCATATCTTCCCAAAACTGTCTCTTAATTATATCTTATAACCCTACTTGTGGTGCGTATGCACTTATAACATTTATAATCTACTCTCCTAGAACAAGTTATTATTATAATTCTATCACTGATTCTTTTAACGTCTACAACTTTATCCTTTAATTCCTCATCCACTATTATTCCCACGCCATTTCTGTTATTATCCTTTCCTACATACCATAATTTATACCTATCTATTTCTCTAGCTATAGCCCCTTTCCACTTAGTTTCTTGGATACAAGCGATGTTGACTCTCCTACATTTCATTCGGTCTACTAACTCCAAACTCTTACCTGTCAATGTCCCTATATTCCATGTGGCGATACGAATCTTATGTTCTGGAGATGTCCTATTTACTATCGCCTTTCTCGACCTCCATGGCTTGGAGCCATGTCCACTTTTCACTGCACCAGGGTTTTGATGCAGCGCGTCGCTTCTGAGGGGACGCTCTAGTAGCCCTTAGCCATTTTTCACTACACCCGGGATCCAATGTAGCGCGTTGCTTCTGGGAGAAACCCTAGCAACCCTTGCCTATTTTTCATTGCACCCGAGATCCGATGCAACACGTCGCTTATGGAGAATGCCCTAGCTTGAGGAAATGTCAATTTTCGATTCATGTCATGTTAGGGTTGCCATAGTTTTAAGAAGCTAAAGATGATTTTCATTTGTTCCTTACAAACTAATATACAAATGCATATTCAGTTGCAAGCATAAAAGAAATAACAAAATCGTCTTCAGCTTCACCCTTGCCGACTGGCACCTGACGCAAGGGTTGCCATACTTTAAGAAGCTGGAGATGATTTTCATTTCTTCCTCACAAACTAATATACAAATGCATATTCATTTGTAAGAAAGAAATAACAAAATCATCTTCAACTTCTCCCTTGCCAGCTGGCACCTGACGCAAAGCCCTCCTTTTTCATCTGGGCTTGGGACCGGCATTGGTGGAGTTCCTACAAGTATGCAATCTGAAACTAAATTATATACCAACTTGGACCTTCCTGTAGCTATCAGGAAAGGAGGAAGAAGCTGCACATAGCACCCAATGGCTCAATGTCTCATACTATAAGCTGTCTTCAGCACTTAAGGCCTTTACTATTCAGCTAACAGAAGTTACATTACCAAGGGATATCCATGAGGCTCTCGAATAGAAAAAGTGGCAGCAGGTTTATTCAGGAAGAGTTGGATGCATTAAATCGAAATCAGACATGGGTGCTCACAAATTTGCAAAAGGAAAAAAGAGTTGTAAGCTATATATGGGTATTTTCAATCAAGTATAAGGCTGGTCAAACTTTAGAAAGATATAAGGCAAGGCTAGTCGCAAAGGGATTTACTCAAACTCAAGGAATAGACTACTTTGAAACATTTGCACAATTCGACTATCTCTTGCCATAAATAAGAATTGGGAGCTCTATTAATATGATGTGAAGAATGCTTTCCTACAAGGAGAACTAGAAGAAGAGGTTCATATGGAAGTACCGTATGGTTTGAGGAATGAGAAAAACAACAACAAAGTGTGCCGACTAAAGAAGGTTCTATATGCCTTTAAGCAGTCACCCAATGTTTGTTTAGAAGTTCTGCTAGATTCATGTTAAATAGTGGCTATCACCAAAGTCAGGGAGACCATACTTTGTTTATCAGACACAACAAAATTGGAAAAATGGTTATACTATTTGTGCATGTGGCTGATATTTTAGTCACAAGAGATAATACAAACGGCATGATCACTCTAAAGGAAAAGATGGCATGCAAATTCCAAATCAAGGACATATAAGGCCTAATATAGCATTTACAGTAGGACTAGCAAGCCAATTGTTGCAAAACCCTGGAAAAGAACATATGGAGGCCATTTACAAAATATTATAATACCTCAAATCATGTCCTACAAAGATTTAAAAACTTTGGGCTAAATGAAGCCATGATACTTAATAGAGGGGAATGGAGGAACAAGATTCATGAATATTATAATACCTCAAATCATGTCCTAGAAAAAATTTAAAAAATTCGGGACTACATGAAACCATGATACTTAAGAGAGGGGAATGGAGGAATAAGATTTATGTGGCCGACCCCTAATTGGGATAAAGTATAGGTATTTTATATTTTAAGCAAGAGAGAGTATGGAATTAGAAAATTATATAGAGGCAAATTGGGTAGGATCTGTCATTGATAGGTGGTCCACCATAGGTTACTGTGCATTCCTTTGGGGCAACCTAATCTCTGGAAAAGAAACAAAAGGTTGTATCTCGCTTCAATGTAGAAGCAGAATTTAGAGCAATGATAGTGGGAGTATGTGAATTATTGTGGATAAGAATTATATTGAAAGACTTGAGTATTCCAATTGAGAGGCCTATGAAGTTATACTATGATAACAAGGCAGCTATATCCATAGTGCATAATCCAATGCAACATGATAGAACCAAATACATAAAGATCAACAGGAACGTTATCGAGGAGATTATAGAGTTGGGGGAGATTTGCCATATTTTCCTACGAAGAAGCAACTTACTCATATATTGACAAAGGAGATAGATAGCAAGTCCTATGGAATGATTGTCGACAAGTTCGGAATGATAAATATCTATTCACCAACTTGAGGGGGAGAATTGACAAGCATCCAAAAGATCTTGACCTAATCCAAGATCCGCACAGAATGTGGGATGCGCTTCTTGGAGTTAAGGGATGTAATCTGTCACCTATAATTAAGGAAGTCAAATCTCCTTAATTATAGGCGGTTAACAATTATGGTTACCTAGAATAGCTGCCGCAGGAGATTTACCTTATTTAGATTCAAATTCAAATATGAATGTAGAGCGTATAAATATAGCACCTTGTAACCAAGAATAGCAATGCAATACAATCATATCTTGCAATTCAACTCCATGATTATAATCCAATTCTAATTTTCCAACTCATTTGACATTTCTAGGCACTGTCAGATGTTACTAAGTACCGCTGCTGAAGCTTTTGTAGGAAATCAAGCTTTCAGCTAACTTTAGAAGAATTGAGCACATTTTGTAAATGCTCCAAGGCATCAAATAGGATATTTCTTACTGGGGTTCACATGCAATTCCGATGAAATTGAGACATGGGCATCATCATCACTTTAGATCTTGCATTCCCACAAAAATACAAAATCAAAATGTCCATGAAAAAGACCATATCGCTAGTTATATGATATGTTACAAGGTTGAGCTTCCATAAGCTCATAAGTTTACATGCGCATCAAAACCGGTCAGTTAGACTTCTTGATAAATTCCTCGATGCACATAGTTGGGTTTTTAGACTGAATCTCAAATTTTCTCAAAGTGCAGAACTTGTAAAGTAACCTCACCTCAAAAACTACTCCAGTGTAATAGGTAAGACCACGGACAATTGATGCATCAAACTGAATCCATTTAGAGAAACCATATTGCTCAGCAAGTGAAAAGAGTTGTTTCAAGTCAGTGACTGCATCTGTATCTCCAATTAACACTGCAGATAGAAATCTTAAAAATGTATAAAGGAAATCAACACAACCACAAATGTGGCATAGAAACAATGCAAGTTGTTATCTTTTCTCATGATGAAACTTGGATACAATCACTCCCAGTATTCAAATAGGAGGAACAAATTGCTGCTGCAATGTTAAGTAACATAATTTCCTAGACATTTGGTCAGTTCCTTAAAATTGAGAAGCAATTAAGCTACAGACATCAACAGCTTTGGTGACAGAAAACATACACAACAAGAACAAACTACAATGAATAGCAACACCAACATTGTGATAATTCCAGGCATAATACCCGCATGTCTACATGTCATTCTGTGAGCTAGCTATACGCGGCACTACTATAGCATCACCCATCAAAGTTCCTCAAAACTTCCAAATATATATCATTTCAAAAACCAGAACTAAGAATTTCTTAAACCATCCAAATCTTTATCAGTAATATAGCTTCACCAAACAGAAAAACTGAAGAAAGTTAAACAAATAACTAAGATGGAAGTTATAAGTCAGAACTACAGATCTTCAGTATAGAATGGAAAACTTACAGTTAAGCTAAAATGTGTTGGAATAGTAATTACAGCAGAGCCATTTATTGGAAGTTTTTCAATGATTTCAACTAACCAACAAGTTTGGCAACTTCTGCATTAAAGTGTTTAGTAACAAACCTTCCAATTCCGACAATGATTTAAGATATAAAACTTGCAGTAATCCTTTGATAGCTTCTACTGATATTCCAACTGACATTAACTTTTGCTCTATTTCTTCCATGGGAATTTTCTCCATCTGCATCCAATAAAAAAGTGGAGGCTCATATATGAGGAGTTTATATAATGCTTCAAATTTCTAAGTCTCTAACACATAGAGGGCAGTCCCAGTGCACGAAGCTCCCGCCTATGCAGGGTCTAGGGAAGGGGCGGACCACAAGAGCCTAAAGTACACAGCCTTACCTTGCACTTGCAAGAGGCTGTTTCCACGCCTTGAACCTGTGACCTCAAGGTCACACGACGACAACTTTTACCGTTGCACCAAGGCTCCCCTTCTAGTCTCTAACATATAGAGCAAGCTAAAATCCAAATGAGTAAGGTATCATGTAAAGAGATGATGTTGGTGCATAGGAATAGTGAGAGGTAACAAAATGGAAACTTAATGTGTATAACCACTGTAAACCTGGTAGGGATGAAGGCTGTAACTTGATCTCCGATTTCCATTTAGTATGAAATGCACTTGTAAGAACCAAGCAAGATTACAAGAAAATCTCATTCCATGACACTTAAGTGCCTAAAAAAGTGGGGGGCAGTTGGGTGCACGAAACAAGATTACTAGAAACTCTCATTCCATGCTACTTCAGTGCCTATGTATGCCAAATAATGTGCCCAAAGCTATATGTATGACATTTTTGTCAAAATCCCTATTATATTTCATATTTGCTAGTTCTGCACATTCACAATTTAAAACTTTTGTACCAGTCTAATAAAAGCTAAAAATTTATATAAAATTAGCATTTCTTCAGAAACTCAATCTAGTTATTTCTATTTCTTATTTGTATATTACTTATAACTCTGCTGATGCAAGTCCCAAGCCCGGATAAAAATGGAGGAGCATTTTGCTTCAGGTGCCAGCCGACAAATAAAACCTTTTTGAAGAATCTACAAATGATTTCGTTATTTTCTCCTCTTACTTACAAATGAATATGTATATGTACATTAGTTTGTAAGTAAAATGAGAAAATAATGAAAATCATCTTCAACTTCTTCAAACTAGGGCAACCATAACATGACATGAACCGATCACTGACATTACCTCAAGCTCGGCGTCCCCCGTAAGCAACGTGCTGCAGCGGATCCTGGGTGCAGTAGGAAAAGGCCAAGGATTGCTACGACTTGCTATATCGGATCTCAGGTGTACTGGAAAATGGTCAAGGGCTGTTAGAGCATCCTCTTGGAATCGAAGCGCTACATCAGAACCCAAGTACAGCAGAAAGTAGGCATGGGTTCATGTCATGGGGGTTGAGAAGTGCGTGGGTAAATAAGCTAGCTCAAGAGCATAAGATTCTTATCACCAGATAGAATATAGGGACATTGACAAGTAAGATTCTGAATTTAGTAGATGCGATGAAACGTAGAAGAGTCAACATCGCTTCTATTCAAGCAGAAAGGGCTAAAACTAGAGAAAGCAATAGGTATAAGCTCTGATACTTAGGAAAGGATAATAATAGTAATGGCAAAGGGATAGTGGTGGATAACGAATTAATGGATAAAGTTGTAGACGCTCAAAGAACTAGTGATGGAATTATTAGTAATAAAACTTGTTCTAGGAGAGAAGAACATAAATTTTATAAGTGCATACGGACCACAATAAGGGTTAGACAATATAATCAAGAGAAAGTTTTGGGAAGATATGGAGGGAGTCATGAAAGAAATTCCCAACACAAAGTAACCATTTATAGGAGCAAACTTAAATGGCCATGTAGGAAAAGAAAAAGAAGGATATGATAGGATACATGGAGGGTATGGTATTGGAGAACCAAATGAGATGGGGGAAGGTATCCTCAATTTTGCTTTGGCATAAAACCTGGCCCTTGCTAACATTCTTTAAGAAGAGGGATGAACACTTAATAACCTTTAAAAGTGGACTCCATAAATACCGAAAGATCAATGTGTAAGGATTGTAAGATAGCACCCTAGGCGAGTTTAACCTCACAACATAGGTTAATGGTTATGGATATCTACATTAAAAAATGGAAGAAAGGAAATGAACTTAATCAGTATCCAAAAACTAAGTGGTGGAACTTAAAAGGGGAGACAATAACTTCACTCACAAATAAGTAGATGGTAGAAGGAAATTGGAACAATGAAACAAAAGTAAACACCATGTGGATTAATATGACCAATTCCATTAAGAAAGTGGCAAGAGATGTCCTAAGAGTATCTAAAGGTAAAAGGCAACTAGTAAAGAAAACTTAGTGGTAGAGTAAAACAGTGTAAAATGTTATTAAAGAAAAACAGGTATCTTTTAAAGCATGACAAAAGATTAGAAATAGTGAAAACTATATACAGTATAAGAATTCTGAAAAGGTTGCTTAGAGAATAGTAATAGAGGCTAGACTCAAGGCATATGATGATCTCTATAATAAAAACCTGGAGCTTTAAACTTGCAAAAATAAGAAAACAGAAGGGTAAGGACTTAGACCACGTTAAGTACATTAGAAGTGATGATCAAGTCCAAGATGACGAGATCAAACAAAGGTGGAAAAGTTACTTTCAAAAATTGCTAAATGCAATTGCCCTGAGAATATAGGGATTGAAAGTACTATAAACCTAAATAACATTGGTCATTATAAATACACCCATAGGATTAGACTACCTGAAGTGAAAGAGGCCCTGCAAAAGATGAAATCAGGAAAGGCCCTGGGAATTGATGGGATGCCAATAGAGGTTTGGAAGCATATGGGAGATACTGGAGTAGTTTGGTTAACAAAGTTGTTTAACAAAATTATAAAATCAAAGAAAATGCTGGATGAATGGAGGGAGAGCTTTATTGTAGCAATTTATAAGAACAAAGGAGACATACAGAGTTGCACCAATTATCAGGGAATCAAACTTATGAGCCACACTATGAAACTTTTTGAAAGAGTAATGGAGAAGAGGCTACGACATAAGACAAGTGTATCAGAGAACCAATTTGGTTTCATGTCTAAGAGGTCTATCATGGTAAGCTATTTTCTTAATGAGACAACTGATATAGAAGCATAGGGAGAGGAGGAAGAACCTCCACATGGTCTTTATTGACTTGGAGAAAGCTAGTAATAGGGTCCATAGAGAACTAATGTGGAGGGTGTTGGGCAAGAAAGGGGTTTCGCGGAGGTATATAAACATAATTAAAGATATTTATAAGAGAATGGTAACAAATGTTAAGACCACTAACGGAGAGACCGGTGATTTCCTTATCACTATAGGATTGCACCAAGGATCGGCATTGAGCCAATACCTTTTCACTTTGGTTATGAATGAGTTAATAAAACATCTGCACAACGAGATTCTATAGTGCATGTTATTTGCAGATGATATAGTTTTAATTGATGAGACAAGAGAGGGCATAAACACAGAACTATAGTTATGGAGAGAAACATTAGAACCTAAAGGATTTAAAATCAGCCGAACTAAGATAGAGTATATGGAATGCAATTTTAGCAAGGAGAGGAGCAGTAGGAGCATTAGTAAAGATTGATAACCAAGAAGTCTCTATAGAAAACCACTTTTGGTACATAGGATCGACAATTCATGAGAGTAGAGAGATTGAGAGGGAGGTTACCCAGAGAATCCAAGCGGATTGGAACAAATGGAGATGCGCTTCTGGAGTTTTGGGTGATCAACGGGTACCACTCAAACTAAAAGAAAAATTCTATAGGATGGCTATAAGGCCGACCACGCTCTATGATCAAAGTGTGAGGTAGTTAAGGAATATTACATTCATAGGATGAGCATAGCAGAAATGAGGATGTACAGATGGATGAGTAGCAAGACAAGAAAGGATAGAACTAGGAACGAAAATATTAGAGGAAACTTAGGAGTAGCACCAATAGATAACAAGATGAGGGAGATTAGACTTAGACGGTTGGGACATGTCTAACAAAGACAAAAAAGGGAACCAATTAGGAGTGAGGCAATGCAAGCCGAAAGTTCTAAAAGGGGAAGGGGGAGGCCTAAAAGAACATGGATAGAAGTCGTAAGAAAAGATTTTAAAACTTTTGGACTAAATAAAGCCTTACTACTTAATAGAGGGGAATGGAGGAACAAGATTTATGTCACTGAATGACTTATCTCTCATGGTACAAGACATCCACCATATGTGTCCAAGATCCTAAAAAAAGCTAGCTCCCTTCCAATATTCATGTCCATATTTGAGTATAAATCACAGTAGCTCGTATTTGGATTTTGAGTCACAAGCTCACAAAAATATTCTCCTATATAATTTCAAGAATGACATATATATCTATGCTCAGATGGCCTGAGCTCGATCCCAAATGCTAGGGAGAATTCAACAAGTTTTCCATGGAAAATTTTTGTTGCTTACATGGAGGTTTATTTGATCATTCGGGGCATCGTTTTTCATCAAATAAATACGAAGCTTAGCATCTCAAAACCATGAACCAACCACTTGTTAGAAAATTTCTATGGCACTTTCAGTAGGATCGTGGAGGCAAGAAGAGAATGCTCCCAAATATGGAGTAAGTTGGCTTGGACAGGTAATGAGTTCATCCGTAGGGCATCTATCATGGCTTGGCATCCTTTAGGGAGCTTATTTGTCTTAGCCCATGCTAATGACTAGGCTGAATTCTTCTCTAACCCATGTTGTAGTTAACAACTCCAGAATCACTTGAGAGCTGTACTACATCTCATCTGATAAGGATATTCTAGGTACAAAGTTTTGCAAGGTTGAGGTGGGGTTCTAATGTACTAAACCTTCAATAAATATAAAAGATGCAACAAATAAATTCCATCACAAGAGAGAGAGAACCCAAATTTTCAAAACATATGAAAGATAGAACAAATTACTATTGCAAGTTATTAGATAAGAATTTGATGAAGAAAAAGAATAATCAAGAAGATCTTCGCAAATAATCCAACTGATTTTGCCTTAAGGAGAGTTGCTTCTAGCAAATTTTTACTCATTAAAAATTTTATGGTTGATAACTTCCTTTCCAAGGAAGTTCTTGTTTTGCTTTAAAATTGCTTTTAGGGAAGTTGTTATTTTCGTTTTAGAAAGTTCAGAGAAAAGTTGTTGAATTTAGTAACTTCTATTACTTTTAGAACTTGCTATTCCATAGAAGTGCAAGTAGCTTTAACATGTTTTAGAAATTGCCTAAGGTACAGTTACAAGTTGGGGAAGTTTATGCCTTTATTAGGAGTCCAGACATGTGGGCCAGCCTTGTGCATAAAGCCCCCGCATATGCTAGGTCCGGCAAAGGGGCGGACAATAAAGGGTCAATAGTATGCAGCCTTACCTTGCATTTTTTGCAAGAGGCTGTTTCCATGCCTCGAACTCGTGACCTCAAGGTCACACGACACAACTCTACCATTGTGGAAGGCTCCATTTCTATTAGGAGTTCAGATAGGTGTTTCTGAAATATCTAAATGACCATATACAAGGATGGACGACTTTAGTTTTCATTTGGAATTGGAATTGAATAAAATGTGTTAATTATTTGATAGTTCTTTGGTTGCAGTTCTTGAATGTTGCTTCCAATTAGGATTTTTCACTAACTCCTACAGTAATCCACAGTCAAATTTTCTTCTGGTATTCTTTTTAAGTTTTTAACTTTTTGGAAGAGAAAACAGCACAGCAGGTCCATCTGAAATTAACATTAATTCAAGGTCGGCACTGTTTTTCTTCTTCCTTTGACAAATGCTACCCATCTACTTTTGTCATACATCAGTTTCTGCTCCTCTTTTTTTTCCATTTCTAATTGGAATTTGAATAGTCATTTTCCCTAGGAAAGTGACAAGCCACATATGATACATGGCATTCTTATGGAAATAAAGCTAGAGTAAGTACAGATGCTTTATCTAAACATCTTACAAGCAGCATGAGCAGTTGACTATATTTCTCTTCTAAGCATAACGCATTCTAGTTGCTCTCCATATGACAAGGTTTCCACCAACAAAAGTATGATACCATGATGTGGACCTCCAAGCCGACTTAGAAGTTAGAACCTGACAATCTGCATTACAATAAGCTTCTAGGTCAAGTGGTTTAGAATTTAGTTCCAAGTGCAATTTCAAGTGCCGCGGTTTCGTCAACTTTTTTATTCAGCGCACCATCCTTATTTTAAAACTGTTTCATGATTACTATTCAAAACAGTAACCACACTACTGTTCATGAGAACATGGGGATTTTCTTACTATTCTAAACTTCTGGTACATTAGAAGTCCAAATAGTTTCAATGCCTAGGTTCTCTATTTCAGATTGGGCCTTTTAGAAGTTGTTTACTACTATAAGCTTCCTATTTGAAATTGGAGTCTTTTAGAAATATTTTTAAGTTTCTTAATGCAATCACAACTCTTTTGGAAAGTATCTTATTGCTCAGCTTTTGTCTCAATAATTCTATATATAACATAATTGAATTCTAGAGAAAATCAGGGAATGACATTGAATATTGAATATATTGTTTTCTTCATCTTCTTTCTGCTGTGATTTCTTTTTCCAGTTTTCGCTGTAAAACACAGTTGGACAAACTCATGGGTTGTAGCTAAAAATCTTTGCATCATTTTCTGTTATTGAAAGACACCCTTTTAACTCTATTTTCTTAACTTGGATTTTAGAGTTTACCCCTGCATCATGTGGTATCAAAGCTTGATGCCTCCCAAAAGGAAACCAATCCTATTTTCCATGACAAAATCATTAGTTTTCGAAGTAATTTTAAGCAGTTCCAACGTCAACTAGTGTAACAGTTGGGTGCTATTATTCCACAAAATTTTGAAGAATTGAAAGAAGATTGGAAGCAGTGTGCTGAGAAGCTGGAGTCAGAAACAAAGTTTTTGTGGTTTTTTTATACAAATCACTTATAGAGCCTCAAGACCTTCAAGATATCGAGAAAGAAAGCTCTAAACAAGCACACACTATTGAAGTTGTGGAGGAATGTAATGCAAAGATTTGATTTCAGCGCCATGATAAGCCTCCGAAACATCCAATCAAGTGCATAAACCAAGCACCACAAAGCAAGAAAGAGAAAGATGATTAGCATCTTTAAGGGCTTACTTCTGAAGTTGGTCATGACGTGTGGGTACATCTTCCAAAAGAAAGGCAAACTAAACTATCACATGCTAAAATATAGAAGGATTGATCCTTATGAGATTCTCAACAAGGTCAATGAAAATTCATACAAAGTGAAACGAGCCAAATATGCGCATCAATGATGCATATGAAAAGAAGTGGCCACTACCCACTAGATTTGACCATCAATGCTACATGCAATTTGAAATGTCTTTCACCAAATAATAAAGGGAAGAATTATATCAAGAACTCGAGGATGAGTTCTATACAAGAGTGGGTGAACAATGCAGGGCAACCATCTTTCTTTAGCGTTATTTAGAACTACTATTCACATGAACAGTAACCACGCTACTTTTCACATAAACAGCAAGGATAGGGACTCTTACAGTCTTACTATTTTAAAGTTTTGGTACGTCACAAATCTAGGTAGCTTCTATTTTTGAGTTCTCTGCTTCGAATTGGGCCTTCTAGTTATACCACCTTAGAAGTTTTCTATTTGAAATTAGACTATTTTTGGAACTGTTTTAAGTTTCTTAACACAATTAAGAAGTCTTTTACAAAGTTCCTAGTGTTCAACCACCTCCTGTTATTTTAATGATAACAAAACATTTGTGTTGTGGTCTAACATATTTACTTGAGTGTGCAAGTGTTCAAATGCTTACCATAAGCCATTCCTTAAGAAATATCAAGTATTCTCAAGCATTCAAAAAGATTCAAGTAATCTTTGAAGAATCCATATAGTCAAGAAGCCACATGTCATTGATTGAAGTATCAAAACTTTCACGAGGCTACAAGTTTCATTTGAAAAGTTTTCCAGAGTTTAATGAAGAAACATATCACTACGTGAAGATTTTTAATTTGTTCAAGAAGTGTCTAGTCATTACTTTGAATATTTCAAGAATTTCAAGATGTTACAGATCAACTTGAAGTTTTTCAAGCATTCAACGCATAGAGCACTGAAAGATCTTTGAAATTCACCAAAGATCACTTAAATCTGACACCGTTTGAAGGTGAAAGGTCAAATTGAGACCTCCAATTCAAACTTCTTACTTGGGAGTTCACTTCTAAAGGCAGCAGTTAAAATTTTGAATATCTAAGGGAGGAGTCAACTCCAACTCGTTGTTAAATCTTGGAATGTGTGAAAGATGCTCTCCACCAGCTAGTTTTTCAATTCAAACACTTATTATTGCTTCTCCAACAGTCAAATGAAGATTCCCTACAGTCATCTGAGTGTATTCAAGTATAATACAAGATCATCTGAGATTTTAGAATCAATTGACAAGAAAACAAGAGGAAACATCATCTACATTGAGAGCTCAAGCATTCAAGCCCTACTTTCAACTTCAAGATCTTCATTCAAATTCTTTCAACCTTTTGTGTTGTAAATTACTACCTCTCACTCATCTTATTCTTTTGAGCTATATCTCATAGAGAGAGGTTCTTTTCTCATTCTTTTGTTGTTAAGAGAGGGCATCTCCTTTGGGAAACTTGTTGTTCAATAGTTGTCTAAAGATCTAGTTGTTGATAGTACTCGATCTTGGGTGTCCAAGCACCATATCAACTTAAGATGTAAAATCCCATAAAGATCAATTGAAACTTCAAACTCAAGGTAAGGATAACCTTGAGAGAGAGGAAGTAGGTTCCTTGGTTAGCTAGCCGAACCTTTATAAATCCTAGTATCTTTTCATTGTTTTCTCACTGCTTGTTGCTTGGATTATTTTAAACTTGGTTGCAAACTCATTTGCTTCATTTCCAATTGATATTTCATTGTAAGACATAGAAGTAAAGTCCTTAGAAAGGTGTCTGTCAATTCAGCTGAAACCCACGAGTTTGCCCAAACGTGGTTTACCAAAGAAATCATAAAAGGTAGAAGATTAATAAAACAACTCAAATATCCAATAATCATTTGCTGATTTTTTCTAGAATTCAATTACATTACATATAGACTTCTCAAAACACAAGACTTTAGCAGCAAGAAACGTCCTAAAAGATTTCCAATTGCATTAAGAAACTTAAAAAAATTTCTAAAAGATTCCAATTTCAAATAGGAAACTTCTAAAGTAGCAAACAACTTCTAAAAGGGCCAATCTGATGTAGAGAACCCAGGCATAGAAACAACAAAAAAAAAACAAAATGCCCATGTTCAATGTTCGTGTAAACAATATCGTATGAACAGAAGCATGGTTACTATTCATATGTATAGTGCTAGAATAAAAATAAAAAAAAGATGGTTGCATTGCATCGCTTCTCTTGTGAAGTTGGTTGTTTTGTTCTACTACTAGTCTCATTCCCAGTTTCCTTGTCCCCTTAAAGAGGTCTAAAGAACAGGCTAACTAAACACGGACCAGGGGAGAAATAAACCGCCCTTAGTATCACTACTGTTAGATATCCAAGAAATTAAATTTGGATATCATGCCACTCTTAAACTGAACTAAAATAAGGTTGTAAGTTATTCCATCAATGTCAAACATTTATCTGCTTGTGAATATGAATATCATTTGGTAAGTCATTTATGAACGACTCCAAGTGCAAATATTAGGTAATGCTGCCTCATCTACATCATGTCAGTATTTCGATGGCCAATGGACACCTATCATTTATGAATTAATTCAAGATGAGTCAAGGAATAGCACCAGAATCCACTGAGACACAGAAAGTTGAGAGCAACACAACCACAGTAATCTTTTGTCAGCCGGATCATCAATAAATCTTGTGCAGTTATTTGGGGCAGGAACAACAGAGAATGGATCTGTTAAACTACCACACTAAAGTGAATATGCATTTAAAATTCTGCAGGTCTCATGCAGCTAATAGTTCCTATAAATTCAATACGAACAAAAACAATATCACAAATTGTATCTCAGTTGATGACAGTGCTGCTTGTAAATTATGAACACAAACTCCATTCAATAAATAAACAATTCCCAAATTAAATTTCTTAATCTTCAGTTAATCATCACCATGGCTAGTATGAAGTGTTGTGAATACAAAAACGTTATAACCAAAGAAATTAACCTTGTCAATAATGATACAAACTTCACCAAACAAATGTTCAGGGATAGAATACCGCTGCAATACTGCTTGTAGGACCTGTACAAATTGAAAAAGACTAAGGTTAACAAATATGGATTTTTTACCAATAATGCATTTCATATGTAGAGTAAGGTAATGTAGTATAAAAGTACATATCAATCTGATCGAAGTTTTAAAGTTTATTGATATAACCAGTAAAGTACATATAAAAGTGAATCTCAGAACCTCCTACGTAATTGAGTCCTAAGAATGAAAATACAGCACACCTACAGCCAAGTTGGTTTAGCTGCCCTTCGTTATGCCTCACTTGATCACAGACACATACATATAGATACATGCATGAATACGTATATAAAACATATATGTCAAACACAAAAGTTCATCTACTTAAAACAACAAGTGATGGAAAAAGAAAGCGTATCCCAAGGGCCAGGCAAACAAAAATTTACATCTGGCACGTGGCTTCATTAAGGCTATAGTAAAACTGCAGACTGTAAAATTATCCTATCAGGTCAAGATCTATTTATGATAGATGTTAAGACAGAACCTGTCTCAAACCTGTCAAAAGATGATTCACTTATGACACAAAACTGCAAAAGAGGGATGGTTCTTGCTTCAATCGCCAAATACAAATGGAGAATCTAAAATTATCTGAAGGGGGTGTCAATTACTATCTAATTGATGCCACAGGCATTATTGGGGCAGATGAAAAGATAGCAAGTTCATAAGCTGAAAATTACAAAGATGATAGCCTTATGCACTTCATGAAATAAGATGCCTAGTCTAACAGAGGTCATCAATGTCTTCTAAGAGAAGTGTAAGGACAAAGATCTATGTAAAAGAAGGAATCCCAGGGAACTGACGAATTTGATATACGTAAAGCAAAAGGCAACAAGTTATCGTAAACAGTTTGAGCATTACGAAACAAATCTAATGCATCACTGGCGAAGTCTTAATCAGAAAAGCAATGTAAAGAAATAGGGACTGAAAGATTGCAAATCCTGAATCAGATCATAGGCCAGATGCACACTTGTTTTCAGCACTCCCAAACAATCATTTTAGAAGCAGTTTGAGAAATATGAGGACAAATATCTATGTAAGTAGGAATTCCAAAGAACCAGCAAACCTGATGTACCAAAAGGAAAAGGCGAGAAGTTTTCTTACGCAGATTGATTATAACCAGAGAACAAAACAAATGCATCAACAGCAATGTCTTTGCCAGAGAGACAATATAGAATAAGGGATTAAATTATTGTAAATCCTGAATCAGATCTTAGAACCAAATGTAAAATTATTTTCAGTGTCTTCCAAACATTTATTTCAGAAGCAGTTTCCGATTTTGGATTGCTGAAACATTTGAGAATAAAAAACAGAATCGTTTTGCAGAAAAGTCTAATTGTGGTTATATGAGGCTATTCCACATGTGAACCAAGGACTTGATCCCATTATATTCACTAAAATAATGTAACGGACTTGGGGCATTCAGGGTACAGATGGAATTTTGGTGTGAGCATTTTTTGGAGACACAAAACAGTTCGAGGGAAGCCAACTCAAAAGTCATCATCATCATCATCATCAAGACCTTATCCCAATTAGGGGTCGGCCACATGAATCTTATTCCTCCATTCCACTCTATTAAATACCATGTCTTCATTTAGTCCCAAAGTTTTTAAATCTTTCCTTACCACTTCTATCCACGTTCTTTTAGGCCTTCCCCTTGCCCTTTTAAAACTTTCTACTTGTATTGCCTCACTTCTTCTAACTGGTGCCGTTGTTGGTCTCCTTTGAATATGTCCAGATCATCTAAGTCTAATCTCTCTTATCTTATTACCTACTGGTGCTATCCCTAAATTTCCTCGAATATTTTCATTTCGAATTCTATCTTTTCTTGTCTTACCACTCATCCATCTCAACATCCTCATTTATGCGACGCTCATCCTATGAGTATGATGTTCCTTAACTGCCCAACATTCTAATCCATAGAGCATGGCCAGCCTTATGGCCATCCTATAGAATTTTCCTTTTAGTTTGAGTGGCACCCGTCGATCACACAAAACTCCAGATGCACATCTCCATTTATTCCAACCCGCTTGAATTCTCTGGATAACCTCCCTCTCAATCTCTCCACTCTCATGAATTATTGATCCTAAGTACCGAAAGTGGTCTTTGATGGGGACTTCTTGGTTATCAATCTTGACTGGTGTTCTACTCATACTCTCCTTGCTAAAATTACATTCCATATATTCTATCTTAGTTCGACTAATTTTAAATCCTTCAGATTCTAATGCTTCTCTCCATAATTCTAGCTTTATGTTTACACCCTCCCTTGTCTCATCAAGTATGCCTATATCATCTGCAAATAACATGCACCAGGGAATCTCCTCATGCAAATGTTTTGTTAGCTCATCCATAACCAATGTGAAAAGGTATGGACTCAATGCCGATCCTTGGTGCAATCCTATAGTGACAGGAAAATCACCAGTCACACCACTAGTGGTCTTAACATTTGTTACCGCTCTCTCATACATATCTTTAATTATGTCTATAGATCCTTGAGAAACCCCTTTACCACCCAACACTCTCCATATTAACTCTCTAAAGACTCTATCATAAGCTTTCTCTAAATCGATAAAGACCATGTGGAGGTCTTTCCTCCTCTCCCCATATTTCTCTACTAATTGTCTTAGTAAGAAAATAGCCTCCATGGTAGACCTCCCAGGCATGAAATCAAACTGATTCTCCAATACACTTGTTTCATGACGCAGCCTCTTCTCAATCACTCTTTCAAAAAGTTTCATAGTGTCGCTCATAAGTTTGATCCCTCTATAATTAGTGCAGCTCTGTATGTCTCCTTTATTCTTATAAATTGGTACAATAGAGCTTTTCCTCCACTCATCAGGCATTTTCTTTGATTTTATAATCTTATTAAACAACTTGGTCAACCAAACTACCCCAATGTCTCCCATATGCTTCCAAACCTCTATTGGTATACCATCAGGCTCCATGGCCTTTCCTGATTTCATCTTTTTCAAGGCCTCTTTTACTTCAGGTATTCTAATCCTACGTTCATACCTATAATATCCAATATTATTTTGATTTATAGTATTTTCAATCCCTATATTCTCAGGGCCATTGTCATTTAACAATTTTTGAAAGTACGTTTCCCACCTTTGTTTGATCTCATCATCTTTGACTAATACCCTTTGATCATCAGTTCTAATACACCTAACATGATCTAAGTCCTTACCCTTCTGTTCTCTTACTTTTGCAAGTTTAAACACATCTTTCTCGCCTTCTCTTGTTCCAAGTCTATTGTAGAGCTCATCATATGCTTTAAGTTTAGCCTCACTTACTATTCTCTTAGCAACATTTTTAGCATTCTTATATTGATCATAGTTTTCATTATTTCAAATCTTCTGCCATGCTTTAAAACACATCTGTTTTTCTTTAATAACTTTTTGAACTGTTTCACTCCACCACCATGTTTCCTTTGTTAATATCCTTTTACCTTTAGATAATCCTAAGACATCTTTTGCCATTTTCTTAATGCACTCAGCCATATTAGTCCACATAGTATTTACTTCTGTTTCATAGTTCCACTTTCCTCCTACCATCAACTTATTTTTTAAGGAGGTTATTTTCTCTCCTTTTAAGTACTCCATCTTTTGATATGGATATCCATAACCATTAACCTATGTTGTGAGGTCAAACTCTCACCAGGTATCACCTTACAATCCTTACATGTAGATCGTTCATTATTCCTAAGTAGAAAAAAGTCTATTTGGCTTTTATGAAGTATACTTTTAAAGGTTATTAAGTGTTCATCCCTCTTCTTAAAGAGTGTATTTGCAATGGATAGGTTATATGACAAAACAAAATCAAGGATATTCTCCCCCATCTCATTCCGTTCACCTATACCATATCCACCGTGTCTTGTATCATATCCTTCCTTATCTTTTCCTACATTGCCGTTTAAGTCTGCACCTATAAATATCCACTCAGTGTTGGGAATTTCTTACATGACTCCCTCCATATCTTCCCAAAACTGTTTCTTGATTATCTCTTGTAACCCTACTTGTGGTGCGTATGCACTTATAACATTTATAATCTGCTCTCCTAAAACAATTATTATTATTATAATTCTATCGTTGATTCTTTTAACATCCACAACTTTATCCTTTAATTCCTTATCCACTATTATTCCTACGTCATTTCTGTTATTTTCCTTTCCTACGTACCATAATTTATACCCATCTATTTCTCTTGCTTTAGCCCCTTTCCACTTGGTTTCTTGGATACAAGCGATGTTGACTCTCCTACGTTTTATCGCGTCTACTAACTCCAAACTCTTGCCAATTAGTGTCCCTATATTCCATGTGGCGATACGAATCTTATGTTCTGGTAATACCCTATTTACTATTGCCTTTCTTGACCTCCATGGTATGAACCCATGTCCACTTTTCACTGCCCCTGGGTTTTTATGCAGCATGTCGCTTCCGAGGGGACGCTCTAGCAGCCCTTGCCCATTTTTCACTACACCCGGGATCCGATGTAGCGCGTCGCTTCTGGGAGAACGCCCTAGCAGCCCTTGCCTATTTTTCACCGCACCCGAGATCCAATGCAGCGCATCGCTTCTGGGAGAACGCCCTAGCAGCCCTTGCCTATTTTTCACCGCACCCGGGATCCGATGTAGCTCGTCGCTTATGGGGAACACCCTAGCTTGAGGGAATGTCTGTTTTCGATTCATGTCATATTTGGGTTGCCATATTTCTTAAAAGCTGAAGATGATTTTAATTTCTTCCTTACAAACTAATATACATTCATTTGCAAGCAAAAAAGAAATAGCAAAACCATCTTCAACTTCACCCTTGCCAGCTGGCTACCTGACACAAGGGTTGCCATATTTAAGAAGAGGGAAATGATTTTCATTTCTTCCTCACAAACTAATATACAAATGCATATTCATTTGTAAGAAAGAAATAACAAAATCATCTTCAACTTCTCCCCTGCCAGCTGGCACCTGACGCAGGACCCTCCTTTTTCATCCGGGCTTGGGACCGTCATTGGCGGAGTTGAAGCCAACTCAAAAGTAAACCTCAAAATTAGTTTCTTGTCATGAAGACAAAAATATTTATACTTCATAAGACATCTTAGGATAACATACTTATAATTTAAGAATGCTTATGGTGATTTCAACATCACAAACTTTTAGGAAGATAGAAGTTAATTTCTGACAGATGTCTCCTTGAAAGCTCTGATCAAATGGAAATGTGAAAAAACTAGTTGAGTGTTAAAAGCACTGGCTCAATCAAACAAAAAGTCAAGCCTTGCAGGAAATTTTTCCTCAATTAAAACTTGCAGTTCCTATCTATTTAAAGGCACAATATTTAGTGCTTCTGGACTTGAGCACTTAGCCAAGCTGGTTAAGTGCCTTGTCTCACAGCCAAGGGGCTGTGGGTTCAACTCCACTGCTTACCTATCAAAAGGAAATACTATAAATGGGTTCTGCATTCAAATGTAAAAATCCCAGAGGTCGCAAATTGTAATATCCTTCATTTTAAGTATAAATTTAGAAATTTCTAAATAAATAAAATTAAAATTTTAGAGATGGAAATTTTTCCTGAAAACTTAAGAATTTGAAAGTGCTCGTCGATACGATTCCAATACCACCAAGAATGCGAAAAACAGAGCTCAAACGAGGGAGTTAGGAGCCGTTGAAGTTGTAAGGGCATTTTGGTCATTTGACAGAGACGTGTTACACAGGGGTCCAAATTGATAATGACACCCCCGTCTTCCACACGTCTCTACCAGTTCTGGCGAAATCGCCGGAGAGACGTGGAAAGAGACGTGAGGGAAAGAGCTTCTTTTCCCCTAGGACTCTAAACCTTGTATCTACCCTTCCCCAAGAGCCAAAACGCTCCACCTTGAGCGTTCCTCTGAGTTTTTACTCAGAACCCTAGCCCTGCAAAGTTCACATTTTTCCGGCGAGTGGAACCCCAGCAACACTAACAACCCCAGCCAAGCGCAAGGTAAGCCTTAAACCCTATTTTTCGTATTTATTAAATAGGTAAAATAATTAGAAACGCATTTAAAATTAGGACAAATCGAATTTCCTGGGAACTCTGTGCACGCTACTGTTGGAGCATGATTTCGCAGATGAAACCACGTCTGTTTGAAAATCGCACTGTCCAACTAGTGCACAAGAGACCCAAGATCAAACCCTTTAAATTTGGGAGAGATCCTACGATGGGTCTCTCCAGAAAACGCAAAAACCAGTACCTATGGATGTTTTTAGGAACGTGGGAAAAATCATTTAAAAAACATGGTTTTTGGCAAAATCAGTGCAAAAGGAGGGCATAAATGGATTCTAGAGGAAATTCTGAGAAAAACGGCACAAAAATCGCTCAAAACGGAGCTCTGTAGCTCCATCGGAATCCGGTCGTCTTCTCCGGCAGAGGTGACGTAGTCAGCGACCAGGCATTAACGCCAGGTAGGGGTGGCAATTCGGGTTGGCGGGTCGTGTTTGTGGTGACACGAACATGACACGATTAGAGTTATGGGTCGACACGAACACGACACGATTAATAGTCGTGTCAAAAACCTATGACTCGTACACGACCCAGTTCTTAAAAAAATAACACGACACGACCTGTGTAACACGATTAATTGACTGAGTTGTGTTGGATACACGGCACGACATAAAACGACTCGATTTCCCTATTACGACTTTGTAAAAAAACTGCTCCCAAGTGAATGGAGCCAAACCAACCACAAAACATAGGATGGTTATTTTACAACAGTCCTATAAAACACATAACATATAGGACGGTTGTGAAATAACTGTCCTATATGTTATGGGTTTTATAGGACGGTTGTGAAATAACCGTCCTATATGTTATGTTTTATAGGACGGTTATGTCATAACCGTCCTATATGTTATGGGTTTTATAGGACGGTTGTGAAATAACCGTCCTATATGTTATGTTTTATAGGACGGTTGTGAAATAACCGTCCTATATGTTATGTTTTATAGGACGGTTATGTCATAACCGTCCTATATGCTATGTTTTATAGGACAGTTAAGGACTAACCGTCCTATTTTTACACATATGGATATGGTTTATTAGTACTTTACCAATCTGTGAGTGTGACTGTGATGTGTCAGACTTCCAGTGACCAGTCTGCGTGTGCCGGCAAATGGCCTAGCCTTGGTGCCGGCCTGCCTGACAAGGACAGATAGTTTTCTTTCCTCCAATTCCAAACTGGCAAGTGGCAACTAGAGTTAATGAAACTTACACTTCAATCATTTGTCAAATATTTTGAGTCCTTGATGTTAGATCCGACGTGTGGGCCCCCCTTGTAGTGGCGGGAAAACAAAATAAAAACTGAAAACATAAAGGTTTAACTAATTAATAATTATCTAGGTCTACTAAGTCAATCTAGTCTAAGGCAATTGTTTTGTCTTTTTGTATGTAAGTAAGCCCAATTCCCATATCCAATTATCCAATTAAATTTGAAGTCTTATGCTAAAGCTAAGTCAAGCATGTCACTTAACCTAGCTGGTGGTTGTTTGCTATAAGCCTATAACTATAGGTTATAAACTAAGGCTTAGCTAACGTACACACTGTCTCTAATTTTCTTATCAAACATTTTAAGATTAGCTACACATTGTCAGTTACAAACTTACAAGTTATACTTAGTAGAAAATTAGTTAACCAAGTTTTGTAACTTGTACAAGTACAAGTGAAGTGAGAGACTAACTAACTATCATATATTGTATAAAATTATAAATACTAATGATTTTCTTATATTAATTTCACATGTCATCACCAATTGATTTAATATATCTCTTTTTCATCAAATTCATGAATATCATGTATCTAACTTATATAACTCAATATTTGTTTCTCTTTTCTAACTCCTAATTGATCATAATAGATTAGGAATAACTCATTCATCCATGATCCATCATTCATGCAGAGTAAAATTTAGTAACTCCCTTAGTAATATCATTCAACATGTGTTTTTTCTCTCATGATTATTATTCATTTTACCATCAATGCCACTTCTTTTCAGTTTTCACTATAGAGTATAGACCACAATCCATAATTAATTTTAGTTTCACCAAAGTTATCATATCAATATCCTTCTAATTCTCTCTTGATAAGCTTTTGTGTTAATTCAATACATAACTCATATTCTCTGATCTCATTCTCACCTCACATAATGAATTAATTACATAGCTAATAACTATTCCCTTCATATACTCATTATCCACCAATGAGATAACTACATAACTCTTTATATACTAATTCTCAAGGCAATTGTTTTGTCTTTTTGTATGTAAGTAAGCCCAAATCCAATTATCCAATTGAATTAGAAGTCTTAAGCTAAAGCCCCCGCCTGCCTGGGTTGTTTGCTATAACTATAAGTTATAACCTAAGACTTAGCTACACCTATACACTTTCTAATTTTCTTATCAAACATTTTAAGATTAGTTACACATTATCAGTTACAAACTTACAAGTCACACTTAGTACAAAATTAGTTAACCAAGTTTTGTAACTTGTACAAGTACAAGTGAAATGAGAGACTAACTAACTGTCAAATATTGTATAAAATTATAAATGCTAATGATTTTCCTATGTTAATTTCATATGTCATCACCAATTGATCTAATATATCTCTTTTTAATCAAATTCATGAATATCATGTATCTAACTCATATAAGTCAATATTTGTTTCTCATTTCTAACTCCCAATTGATGATAATATATTAGGAATAACTCATTCATCTATAATCCATTGATCCATCATTCATGTAGAGTAAAATTTAGTAACTCCCTTAGTAATATCATTCAACATTTGTGTTAATTTAACACATAACTCCTATTCTCTGATCTCATTCTTACCTCACCTAATGAGTTAATTACATAACTAATAACTATTCCCTTCGGACCGTTCCTATACTCATTATCTACTAATGAGATAATTGCATAACTCTTTCTATACTCATTCTTAACTCTCAAGCTACTAAGTTAATTACATAACTGTTTCTATTCTCATTCAGTCATTTTTACCTAATAAGTTAATTACATGACTCTTTCTTTACTTATCTTCAACAACTTTTGAATTGAGTTACTTACATAACTTTGCTTTTTTAAGCTGATCCTCAACTGAGATCAAATGAGTTAAATACATAACACTTACTTTACTCATCCTCAACCTCAACAACTATTGAATTGAGTATGACAGTATGAGTTACTTACATAACTTTGTTTTTAAGTTGATACTCAACTGAGATGAGTTAATTACATATATGCTCTATCTTTTGAAGCTCATCCTTAATGAAATTAAGATGAGTTAATTACATAACTCTTTCTTTACTCTATACTTAATAACTATTTTTATTTAAACACATCCTCAACTAAGATTAATTAAATACATAACTCTTATAGCTTATATGACGGTTATGCAACAACATGTTAACAACCGTCTTATAACTTTCTAATAAATAAAATAACCATCCTATATAACTTATAGGACGGTTATAAAAAAATCGTCATATATTTCATTATATATATTATAGGACGGTTATTTAAAAACCGTCCTATATTGTTCTATATATCATTTTTCACCTTGATCAGCCCTAATTTCAAATTTTCAATCTTCCAGCGGTCCAAACTACTGAGAAAGTTAAAATGACCATTCCTCTTCGATGTTTCACAGATCTAAGCAAAATAAGGTATGTATTTACGAATTTTACAATCAGATACGCTCTATAAAAAACATAAAAGCCAGTACCCTTTTTTTCAATTTTTTTGTTTTTTGTTAACTATTTTCCATAGATCTTGATGGGTTTTAGTTTGAGAAGGTGAAAACGACCATTCCTCTTCGATCTTTCACAGATTTAAGCAAAAAAAGGTATGTATTTACAAATTTTATAATCTGTATTTATTTTTTTCAATTTTTTTGTTTTTCGTTAACTATTTTTCATAGATCTTGATGGGTTTTAGTTCTATGTGTATGAGAAACATTCCATTTGAGTTTTATATTTCTTTGCTCTAGATTTGAGTTTGTTTTTAGGTTTTTTACTGTTTTTTCGAAAAAATCAGTTACAAAAAAAAAAAAAAAAAGTCGTTATTTTTTCGTATTTCTTCATTGAAAAGTATTTCTATCCACATATAGAGCTTTCCCATGTTGTGTATTCATGTGTGATAATGTTTTCATCTCTCTCTTTTTTGTAATTTAGTTTTTTTTTTTTTTTCCAAAAAAAATAAGTTACGAAAATTAGGAAAAATTTGTTATTTTTTATATTTATTAGTCAATACCTATTCTTATCCACATATATAGCTTACTCATGCTTGAATCTTCATGTATTAATGATTTTTAACATTTAATCTAATTTTTAGTAATATAGGACGGTTCTTGAAGAACCGTCCTATATAACAAGCAATATAGGACGGTTATTCTGGAACCGTCCTATATAACAAGCAATATAGGACGGTTCCAGAATAACCGTCCTATATTACATGAGTAATATAAGACGGTTCCTCAAGAACCGTCCTATATTTTCAACCATTCCATAGGTTAGAATCATGTCAAGGTGATGAGTAAATAGGTCGCGTGTCAAACAGGTCAACACGACGGGTCAAATTGATTGACTCGAACACGATACGATTTTTGGCGTGTCATGACACAAACACGATAAAACTCGACCCGAACCCGCTAAATTCGTGTCGGGTTCGTGTCATGTTATCGTGTCGTGTCATATTTTGCCGCCCCTAACGCCAAGACGCCCAGCAACACGCCCCAACGGAGACTTGCGACAAAGGCACGTCTCTGTGCACACGTGCAGCGGTCACGTGTGCGGGAGCTCCTACGCGGGCTGTCACATTGGGTCGGGACGCACAGCTTCTTGGCGACCGTGACGCACGTCAGCCCCATTTTGTGTATGTTTTCACTAAAATTTGATTTCTGAGAGCTATAGGAGTCCAAATCACGATCCGAAAGAGGCGTTGTGACCGTATCGACGACGCGGACTTAGTTTTAACTTAAAAACTTATAAATGACCACTTTTAATCTAGAAAAAATTTTAAATAGTGATGTAACTTGTACATGTGCACTTGAACATACCAGTTAAAGTGAGTTATTAACAAGCTAGTAGTCTCACATTGAGGTAGGTGACGACAATTAATGTTTTGCCTTGATTTTTAAACCATGTTTAAACATAGCATCATGTGTGATTGTGTTTTAAATTGAAATTATCATTTATCGTGGATTTCATGCGACCTTGAGTACATTATAATTATTCCAAATTGAAATATTTTATTGAATAAACTTATTTCAAATGTTTTTATAAGCATGATGTTAATTAATTATGCTTAAATAGAGACTTATTGATTATTATATCTTGTAAATACATGGATTTACATAGAAATAAGAATAGAGGCTTATTAGCTGGTCCTTTTATAGGCTAACCCCAAGATGAGGGGCATGTCTTGGGGATTGCGAGCTATGAGTGCTCTTGAGTTTTAGCATATACATATGATTTCCGTGTTTTATATTTGATGACAGGTGCTCTCGCCCGGTGGGCGTCATGCTAGGAGGGATAGGGCCGGCCACCCACCCTCCGAGATTATGATGTGATGATTTTGTAATATGATAGACACCTGCCCATAGATGGCATTCGGTAGGAGTTTGGTAATATGGATAGTCCACATTACCGGTCTGAGCCTTTCCATAGGGACAGACGCTAAGTCTCTCATTATGGTGTCAATGGAGAGCGGCGGTGGTTGATACCCATGGAGGGTTGCCACTGCAGTATGATGGCTCATATTCTTGTTATATGTGCATGTATGATGAGCATGGTTATGGAAGGTATGCCTGGGTGTGACGACACTCAGAGGTTGGCTATGAATACTCCTGATCAGTGATGTCATTACCTTAGGGTGCCCTTATTATTATTGTATGCTCATTTACATTGATTTATGTCATGTTTTGACTCCGTGAAATGCATATTTTAGCATATGAAATAAATTGACATTTATTTGGACATGACATTATGATACTACTATTTTTATAAATGATAGACTTTTCATCAGTGCTGTTAATTATTTCTTTCATTTATTATATTAATTGTCTATGTACCTACACAAGCGACTTGCTGAGGCATTGCTTTGTTTTGCAATGCCTTAGATCTCGAGCGCGACATCAGGAAAGGAAAAGCTGTTGAGAAACCGTGAGAGCTGCTGAAGATCTTTTTCCTATAGTTTTAGACAGTGATGTGAGTCATTAAAACAGGATTGTCATTTGGATTTAATTATGGACTACATACTTATGTTTTGGATTTGATTGAGATGTTTGGACATATGCTGGACATTTGTATGGGATGTTATGATGGATAGACCCTGGGTCATATTATTATTGTTTTGGACATTTATTTGATTTAAAATAAAGGCGCCGATTTATTTAACATTGATTGATACGCGTATTGTTTTATTTATATGTATGCCGTTTTGAGAAAGGAAAAATAACACCCGGAGTTTTAAGATATGTTTTAGCAAACGGTTAAATAAAACTTTTCTCATGGGATCCCAAATGTGCTTATTTAAAATGCCATTATTATTATTATAAAATAAAAAAAAGTCTTAAAAATCCGGGGTGTTACACAAATTCTCATGATCATAGCAGGGGAAAGACTTAAGTGCCAACAAGAAAAATGGCATGTTAATTAATATTTGGTAGCAAAATGACTCCGCCTATGTGGTTATATGATCCCGCAACCGGTCCTAAGCCTGGATAGAGGAGGGTTACATCAGGTGCCAACCTACATAAAACTCTTTGGCAAATCCTTAGCATGAATCTAAAGCATAAGGAATTTCCTTGGGCTAGGGCATTCCCCATAAGTGAAGCACTACATTAGAGCCTGGATGTATTGGGAAATGGGCAAGGGCTACTATGCGTTCTCCCATAAGCGATGCGCTGTATTAGATCCCAGATATAGTGGAAAGCAGGGTTCCTGTGCCATTCTAGATGTGTGCAGATAAAGACTAGCTCAAGAAAATAAGATTTGTATCGCCACGTAGAATATAGGCATATTGACAAGTAAGAGTATGAAATTAGTAGATACGATGAAACATATGAGAGTCAACATAGCTTGTGTCCAAGAAACCAAGTGGAAAGGGGCTAAAACTAGAGAAAGGAAAGGACAATAATAGGAATGGAGTAGGGATAATGGTGGATAAATAATTAAAGGATAGAGTTGTAGACATTAGAAGAACTAGTGATAGAATTTGACTAATAAAACTTGTCTTAGGAGAGAAGACCATAAATTTCATGAGTGAATACACTCCACAAGTAAGGTTAGAAGATAGAATTATGAGAGTTCTTGGAAGATATGAAGGGAGTAATGCAAGAAATTCCCAACATGGAGGCGATATTTATAAGAGCAGACTTAAATGGTCAAGTAGGAAAAGAAAAGGAAAGATATGATAGGGTACATGGAGGGTATGGTATTGGAGAAAGAAATGAGATAGGTGAAGTTATACTCGATTTTGCTTTAAGAAGAGGGATGAACACTTACTAACCTTTAAAAGTGGATTATATAAAAGCCAAATATACTTATTTCTACTTAGGGATACTGAAATATCAATGTGTAAGGATTGCAAGGTGATACACAGTGAGAGTTTAACCACACAACATAGATATGGATATTTACATTAAGAGATCAAAGAATGGAAATGAACTCAATAGCTGTTCAAAAACTAAGTGGTGAAACTTAAAAGGAAAGAAGATAACATCATTCGCAAACAAGTTGATGGTAGAAGTCAAGTGGAACAATGAAAAATAAGTAAACACCATGTTTACTAATATGGTCGAGTCTACTAAGAAAGTGGCAAAGATGTTCTAAGAGTATCTAAGGTAAAAGAAAATCAGCAAAGGAAACTTAGTGGCGGAGTGAAAAAGTGCAAAAAGTTATTAAAGAGAAAGGGGTGTTTTTCAAAACATGGCAGGGGACTAGAAATACCAAAAACTTTGAGTAATATAAGAATGATAAAAAGGTTGCTAAAAGAGTAGTGAGTAAGGCCAAACTCAAGGTGCAAGATGATCTCTTTAATAGATTAGGGTTAAAAGCAAATGAAAAAGATGCATTCAAACTTGCAAAAATAAGAGAACAAAATAGTAAAGATTAGACCACATTAAATGCATTAAAAGTGATGACCAAAGGATACTAGTCAATGATGACAAGATCAATCAAAGGTGGGAAAGTTACCTTAGAAATTACTAAATGACAAAGGTCCTAAGAATATAGATATTGAAAGAACCATAAATCCAGATAACATTAGACTATATATACAACCGTAGGATTAGGATACCTAAAGTGAAAGAGACATTGAAAAAGATGAAATTATGAAAGGCCCTGGGCCGCGATAATATATCAATAGAGGTTTGAAAGTATATGGGCAAAACTGGAGCATTTTGGCTGATAAAGTTGTTTAATATGATTGTAAATTAGAAGAAAATGTCATATGCATAGAGGAAAAGCTCTATCTTACCAATTTACAAGAATAAAGGAGACATACAGAGTTGACTAATTATCATGGGATCAATCTTATGATACACCATGAAACTTGGGGAATGAGTGATTGAGAAGAGGCAATGATATGTAACGAGTGTATCGGAAAACTGGTTTGGTTTCATGCCTAAGAGGTCTACCATGGAAGCTATTTTCCTACTTAGACAATAGAGAAGTATAGGAAGAGGTGGAAGGACCTCCACATGGTCTTTACTAAATTAGAAAAAGCTTATGATAGGGTTCTTAGAGAGTTAATAAGGTAGGTGTTGGGTGAGAAAGGGGTTTTATGGGGGTATATAGGAGCGATAACAAATGTTAGGACCACTAGCGGAAAGACCGGTGATTTCACTATCACTATAAGATTGCACCATGAATCAGTATTGAGCCCTTACCTTTTTGCGTTAGTTATGGATGAGTTACAAAATATCTGCACAAGGAGATTCCTTGGTACATGTTATTTGCAAATGACATAGTTTTAATTGATAAGACAAGGGAGGGCGTAAACACAAGACTAGAGTTGTGGAGAAATGCTATACAATCTAAAGGATTTAAAATTAGCTGAACTAAGACAAAATATATGGAACACAATTTTAGCAAGGGGCAGTAAAGAACCAATAAAGATTGATAACCAAGAAGTTTCCCAAAAGAACATTTTCGATACTTGGGATCGATAGTTCATGAGAGCGGAGAGATTGAGAGAGATGTTACCCAAAGAATCCAAGTGGTTTGGAACAAATGGAAATATGCCTCTAGAGTTTAATGTGATTGGCCAGTGTCACTTAATGTGAAAGGAAATTTCTATAAGATAGCTGCAAGGTTGGCCATGCTCAATGGATTAGAGTGTTGGGCAGTTATGGAACAACATGTACATAGGATGAGTGTAGCCAAAATAAGGATGTTGAGATAGATGAGTGTCAAGACAAGAAAGAATAGAATTAGAAATGAAAACATTAATGGAAACTTAGGAGTAGCATCAATAGGTAAGAAGATGAGGGAGGTTAGACTTAGATGGTTTGGATATGTCCAACAAAGACCACAAATGGAATTGGTTAGGAGTAAATCAATCCACGTTAAAGGGCGGCCCCAGTGCATGAAGCTCCTGCCTATGTGGGGTCCAGGGAAGGGGCGGACCACAAGGGCCTATAGTAGGCAACCTTACCTTGACAGATAAAAAGGGCACTTCTAAAAGGGCAAGGGTAAAGCCCAAAAGGGCATAGATAGAAGTGGCAAGAAAAGATTTAAAAACATTTGAACTAAATGAGGCCATGACCCTTGATAAAGGAGAATGGAGGAACAAGATTCATGTACCCAACCTTAATCGGGATAAGGCTTTGATGATGATGATGATGATAACAAGTAAAATGAGAAATTAAACACATTGGCAATCTATATTCAAGGAGATCCAATAACTAAAATACGCAGTAGCTACAACTATACAAGAATTGCTTAATGAATCACTTTCTAACTATTTCTTGAATCTAGACCTAAATGGAAAAGCCAAATGGTAGTTACTCTCCACAAAAAAACACATTTAAAGTCCATCCATAGCTGTCAAGAATCATAAACAGCTAGCTAGTAAACTAGAAAACAGATAAAAAGTAACTAATGTGAGAGATTTATCATGAACCTCTTATTGTCCTATTGATATCAGAGAGGAGAGCCACTTAGAATGTATACCTTTCTGCTAGAAACTTTAAAACCCACATCTGATGCCGTGAACCCTAATCGCTCAAATAAGGTGACAATCGAAAATATCAGCTCCGCTTCAGCCTATCCTCCAAATAAAGGGAGAAAAAAAAACATTAGATAATTGATTGACAAGAAAACACATAAAATCCATAGCTCATTAGAATTTCCATCTGTCTATCAACACCTCATAGGCATGCACACAAGCACATCCATACATGCAGAAAAGTGATGCAGCTTAAATGTGTTTGCATGATGCAAATTCTTCATCAAAGATGTGCCACACGAAATGCAGAGAAAGATCAACCTAACACAGGTATACTAGGGGCATCATCCTGACATCAAGAATGGGGTCCATATACCATGCAACTGAAGTAAATAAGAAGAAGAGCTGTAATTTTAATTTGAAAAAACATTATGAGGTTATTATTCTATGAGTTAAGAATACTTGTGGGCTGAAGCAGTTGATATTTTATAACAAGTTTTTGGATTTCTAGCTCAAATTGATTCTCAAAAAAAATTAAAACAAAGAAATAAATAAATTCCAGCCTGAATACAAGAAACTTTGGTATGTGTTATCATAGATAAGTAACTTATATTAAAGCTAAAGCTTGAGTAAGGTCCACATACAAAAAATGTAAACACATGTAAGAACTGTGCAACTGCAATCTAGATCTATCTTACGACGTTACTGCAAACAGCAACTGTTGTCTCTGGCGTATTCTCTTTCTGATTTTGCAAAGCTATTGTTTGTGTTGCTAGCCTGGCATTCCTGATTCTGCACAATTAGGACTATTTGTTGAAGCTCCTCTAAGAAGTCTGCTCAAGGTTGACCGATTATTTCGAAGCTATGATTGTCTGATCACTTCATTACTGGACCTTGCCTGGAGAAACTGGACTTATCTTTCTCTAATGGGATTTTAGTTCTATTTCAAGACAATTTGGAGCAGTCTTACCAGGTATATAGGAACATTATGTAACTTCACAGTAGTTTACCGAAGACAAGTCCAGGGATGTAATCATAATAGTAGTTAGAATACTGAATCTCAGTCAGGAAATTGTTTCACAGTCAAAAGCATGTAATGTAGCAGATTAGGCAAATCAGTTCCATGAACTTCATATTTTCTGTTGTTCTTTCAGAAAATGGCATCACAATCTCTCAGTTCTTCACCATATTGGACCATTACTTGCTTCTAGGGTTTTGCTGGCTGCTTGGTTAATCCATATACTCCCTATATCATAAGGTGCCAAATCAAGTTTTACTGCCAGTCTTGCTTTCAATTGTCATGGCTGTGAAGAATCAATAGCAGAGTGGTATCATGGCTCAAGGATGAAACCAACATGCAGTTTTGAACAAGATTCAACAATGCGGCTGCATCCAGTGATATAAGAGATTTGGCTCTGCAATTGCTTGGGTTAAAAATATTTTCACTCATATGATTTGGGTTAAAGGAAGGGGAGCCTTGGCACAACGGTAAAAGTTGTCATCATGTGACCTTGAGGTCACGGGTTCAATGCGTGGATACAGCCTCTTGCAAAATGCAAGGTAAGGCTGTGTACTTTAGGCCCTTGTGTCCGCCCCTTCCCCGGACCCCGCATAGGCGGGAGCTTCGTGCACCAGGGCTGCCCTTTATGATTTGGGTTAAAGATCTTTTCTGATTGTAAGTAAAATCCATCTTTCCATTGTTCTTGAGATGCAACAACATTGGACTATTTCCTGGTAAATCGTGGCCTCTGAAGATCAACATTATGTCCAGTACATACTCACATTCTTTGTTTAATGAACAAGCCTTTCAAGCATCCCTTTCTAAATTTGGAGCCCCTCAACATTTCTCATATGCGTGGTCCGGGAAAGGGATAGACCACAAAGGGTTTAAAGTACGCAGGCTTACCTTGCATTTTTGCAAGAGGTTATCTCCACACATCTAACCAGTGAACTACAGGTCACACAACAACAACTGACAGCATAATTTGTAGATTCATGATAGAATTGAAGGTCGCTTCCTACAAATCTTGATTTGACCCTTCCATTGCCCTTAAGAACAGCCGAAATTGGATTCCTATGTTATCCTTCGTTCTGTCATCACACATCCATGACAATATGGATTTCAACAAGCTCTGATTACATAGTGATGCTGTGAGAGCAGTATTAGAATTAACAAAGTATGTCACAAATAAAAACAGGAAACAAAGAAGAAGAAGAAGAAGAAGAAGAAGAAGAAGAAGAAGAAGAAGAAGAAGAAGAAGAAGAGAAACTGATGCAGTGCAATCCCCGATTGTTACAAGCCATTCACATTGTACTTTTACAAGCTATTCTGCAAATGTCATCCAAAGACAGCAACTACTAGTAGTGGCAGTATGAAAATGTTTCAGTTTGGACAGGTGGGACACAGTTGGTGCAAGAAGCGAAAGACGATGATATGGGACTGGGAGATCAGCACATTATGGAAGAATATTTCAATCTTTATGGCAATAAAAGAAGCTGGTCATGTTCTTCAGGAAGATTCTTATGGCACTCATTTATGAGGAGCTGAACTCGTGGTCACATTCTTTTCAAGCAGGGGGGTGAATTGATGTAGCAATATCCTGGATTCTTTGTGGATTTTGAGACTGGTTTGTTGGAATGGATGTGTCGTCCCATCTTCAGAAGCTCCATAAGAAAGAAGAAAGTTGCATGTGTTTCAAAACACATATTGAAGGAAAAGAAGGCAGCAAGGAGAAAAGACTTGCTCTCCACATGATTTTTAACTTGGAGTATTTTCAGTCTTTTATGGAATAATGTGTATTTTGTGACAGTGGAGAACTGTACTGCATCCTGATCATTATCATCATCATCAAAACCCTATGCCAATTAGGGGTCAGCTACATGAATCTTGTTCCTTCATTCTCCTCTATCAAGTGTCATCCTCATTTAGTCCAGAAGTTTTTAAATCTTTTCTCACCACTTCTATCCATGTCCTTTTGGGCCTTCCCCTAGGCTTCAACTTGGATCAACTCACTCCTAACCGGTGCGGTTCTCAGTCTCCATTGGACATGTCTAAATCATTTGAGTATTCCCCCTATCATCTTGCTACCTAAGTACTACTCCTAAGTTTCTTCTAATGTTTTCATTTCCAATTCTATCCTTTCTTGTCTTGCCACTCATCCATCTCAACATCCTCATTTCGGCTACGCTCGGCCTATGTATATGTTGTTCCTTAACTGCCCAACACTCTGATCTATAGAGCATAGCAGGCCTTACAGCCATCCTATAGAATTTTTCTTTCAATTCAAGTGACACCCGCCATTCACACAAAACTCTAGAGGTACATCACCATTTGCTCCAACCCACCTGGATTCTTTGGGTAACATCCCTCTCAATCTCTCTGCTCTCATGAATTATCGATCCCACATATCGAAAGTGCACTGCATCCATATACAATGTCTAAATCCTAGAGGAGCTTATGTGCAGGTCAAAGGAGAAAGGAAAGAGCTATCTGACCAGCTCTATGACTGCTAAATAGATAAAAATAAAAAGTGTCTTCAATGTGGCACTTTGAAGTAGATAAACCTAACTCTCCCAACTTTTAACCTACCCAATCTACTAATTCTGGATGTCTCTCTTATGCCTCAACAACTGGGAAAATGTATCCTAACATAATAGAAGAATGTATTGATAAGCTAAACAAACCTTGCTTCCCTAAATTCAAATATGCAAAAATCCTAAATATTCTGAAGATTTACATTGAAATCTGAAATTCATAAAAATGAAGAAATCCATATTCTACAATTATTTTTTGATGGATGTTTGCAGGAAATTGTGGCCACTTGATTTGCATCAAACATCCAGATCAGTTGTGATGGAGACCACATGTACAATTAGGAGCTAGCACCAGTAATTGTTTCAGACTCCATAGGCTGTTCATGTGTTGCACAACTATATTTAGAGAAAATAGCACTACTATGGTTTCAGAGTCCACAGGCTATTCATGTGTTACATACCTGTTTCCAGGATTGGTGGTTACCAAGTTAACATAGTTGTGACAAACTCCACAGGATCATTCTACATTATATATCTGTATATATGGAGCTAACATTTGTGACCTTTCCTTTTCAAATCCCACACCTCTTCAATTCTTTATATTTATACATACATAATCATATGGGTGAAAAGTCCAATCATAACGTACTGCAATTCCAGAAATGCCAATGATATCCATATTCCACTGATAGTGCTCCCGTCGCCTTCCTCTTGTTGTCCGTTCATAACGCCAACACTGTCCTACAGCAAACCATTTCAGTGGAAGGGAAACGGATTTTCTGGAATACAGAAAACAGGAAAAAAAAATCATGTTCCAGACAGGAATCAGCATAGCATCAAATTAGAATGCAAAAGTCAGAAAATAAATAAATTTCTAATAAAGATCTTCAACATCATCAGTTTAGGAAAGTTATGGGAAAAGGAAAGTATCTGGAAGCATAAGAACTTTTATACTGGTTCCTCTTCTCCTCTATGTAAGTAACTATACCCTCTCTCAAAAAAAGAAATCATTAACATAGAGTAGACTAGGAATCTATACCCCTTCTGTATCACAAGCCGTGCAAGAGAAGGAGTTAGTTCAGGCCTCAGAGCAACACGGCGACCTCCCTTATCTTCAAAACTGTACAACTGAAGAAAGTAAAAGTAATGAGACCAAGTAAGCAATGACCTTGCATTCTGAAGATCACCATGCAGAACCAAGATATCCTATACATAAGGACACAATTTCTTTTCACTTCAGGGTTTTTCTGAACAAACAAGAACAAAGATGTTGATTGTAAAAGCTAAATAAATCTTTGGTACCACATACCAAGCAATACATATAATGTCTCAACCAAATGATATGATTCACATCCATGTTTGAACATAACCAAAATGGTCTCTTATTCCAAGGTCCCACAAAGAGTTTTGGCCTTCAACCAACATCTAGAGACATTCCACATCCTTCAGGTTTGCTGAAATGGGTACTTGGCTACTTGTGAAATTAAATGTTGCAATAACATCTTTTGTTCAGCATGAGAATTTGTCCATGTTGTTTAAGTGCATAATGTATCCATGTTTTTTAAAGTTTTACACATGAGGATGTGGGTTTACGGCTAATCACCATTCAAAATGAGAAAACCACAACTGCAGATGGAATGATAGATACAAGTACCAGCATTGCAGCCTCCACTTTTTGTACAACCAGTATGGCTTACTTTGATCAAGACAATGATTTTTTCCAGGTGCAAGGTTCTCTACAACCTTAAAGACATTACCTGTTAGACCATAAGGTCCTGTTGGCAATACAAAGTCACATGTATAATATAGAAGAGCATAAGATTGAATGATAAGATATTTGTAACGCAGGAAATCTAAAGGGGGATAAAATTAGGGTTTTAAAAGACTCTAATCAACTTAAACTTCAACCTTTGCTTTCTTCTTCCTTGTTTTATGATTTTCAAGTATGTTAATAAACGGATGAAATGTCTTGCATCAATCTGCAATAAATAAAGCAAGATCATTCATCAGGCACTGGTTATGTCTATAACAATAAACTAAGAAAGCTACAATATCCACACCCAACTTGGCTGCGAGGTGCCTGACCTTGTAGATTCAAGTTTGCAAAATTCAAAGAAATAGAAATGTACAACATTTTTTTATTTTGAATGTCAAGAAAGGCACAATAGTTATAAATTTCAAAGATTAATCATCAAAGTCTTCAAGTATCCAAATTCTGTGTGTCTCATATTCAAGTCACCATGTCACAATCAGAATTTATAAGAAAAATAAAGTTTCCAGACAACACTATCAAATTTGAATGTCATCCTATTGTCATCAATGATCTATCAGTCATCTATGCTCTGGTTCTTTCCCTAGTCTTCTAATCCAACTTTATGCAACTCTTCAAGGCACCAGAACATCAACCAAGTAACCAAAAGTTGCATCAGCAAGACAGCAACATTTACCCAACTGTAGAGTACTTCAAATAAAGAACAGTAGTATCTTGCAAACCTTGTGGCATAGGTGAGATTCAGGCATTAGTCATCATTTCTATTAATAGAAACTTTCTTGGCCAGATTACTATTCCATTAAGACAAATAATGAAATCCATATGAAGCATGTAACTCTATTCTTTTCCTGGGAAATTATGTGCTTCACTTTTTTAACAAGGTAAGTGCTTACTTGAGCCTCAGTTCCACCTTCCTCATTCTGTCACTTGAGATGATTCCACCAGCAGTAGAACTGCGAGGGTTGTATGTGCCCTGAGAGAATTATTCTTTCCAGCCTTCTGGAGTTACTTACTTCCAATATTACCATGCTATTGACATCAATATCAACTTTGGCAGACTCTTTTGACGTCTACAGTTCTCTTCAGATCTCAATTTGATATTACAGTGACTCAAGCTAACCCTGGGATCATCTTTGATGACTCAAATACTCCATCATCCTATATTATTGGTCCCTTTTAGAAAAACACAGGTTATTAGGAAATTATAAAGATGTGTTAGTATCTCATGCCCCATCATACATAATTCCATTAGTAGCCTTCAGTAGATGTAAATGTAAACTAGCCAATCCTTGTGTAAATTCCTTATTATGACATGGGTATCATCTGAAACCAATACTTAATAGTCATTGACTTTTTTTATAGGATAAATATTTTGGACCAACTTTATATTAAGATGGCCTTATAATATGCAACAGAGAGAGTACTCAAAAATCAACCCAACTCCAGTTCTTCAATATAACAGTGTGAATCCATAGATTTGATTATGAATTAAAGCCACTGTCACAGAGGATTGAAAGGCTACCTTCACAGGTTATTTGGGGAAGGATCATCTGGGATGAGTCAAATATTCAGAAACCAATTAGTCCCAGTTCCCACTGTAATAGTGGCCCTCCATATATCTCACATTAAATTAGAGTCAGTGTTAGAGAGGATCTAAATGCTAGCTTCACAAGCTACTCTGGTTCATTGCTGGGTGCAACCCATTAGAAATTTGTGTGTTAAATTTTCTAAACAATCAAATAGACAAATATCGTCTCAGTGTGGTTACTGGTTAGTAACTGACTAGCCTTTTCTATTTCAAAAAGATATTTCAACATTTTATTCATGGCACTTGTTGAATAAGTGGAAAGAACAAGTAGATACGTTGTGCCAAAACCAATCATGCATTGTTTTTCTGCTGTACACCTTCCAGAATAGGCAAAGAATAATCTCCAAAACTAATCCCTTTAGAGATTGCTCAAAATGACAAAATATGGTTGGTCTGATCTAAACCAAGAGGCAGTTATGTGATTCTTTCTAGATTCTAACTAAAATAAGAAGTGTTTATTCCCGATTTAGTTAGTTGATGTGTGACAGGACATTTCTAGTGAATATGAGTTATTTAACACTCATCCTGCTAATCAGCTGGATAATCCATATCTCCAGATTATGGTGAGAACCCAATGGAGACAATTGTTCTACCTTGATCAGTCCTTCACAATGCTTTTCAGCAGCTAGGACTCATATCAAAGAGAGCTAATAAAGCATTGGCACTGTTTTATGTTTATACAAAGATGAGTTTCTACAGTTCTCCAACTCATAGCTTCCATTTCTTCTCTCCAAAGCAGCAAAACTAGCAATGTGCCCACTATTCAAAGTCTCAGAACAACTAGAAGTGTTGTGCAATACTATTGACTAACTTTCTATCAGAACAATAGCAACTGCAATCACAACATGCTGAATCATTCCTTTTCAAAACGCATATGACAAGAGAAGAACAGCATGTAATAACACGTAAATCAGGAAATTTACAAGAAAACAGCAATATTTTCTCTAAAAATTTTCAAAAAGAAGAATCTATATGGTCTAACCTGCTCAGTGATCTCCTCCCCTGCTTTCCTAACATACAATGCTTCAGACTCGAGCACTGGAAAATCGACCTCCTCAAATGCAAACGTCCGAGAAACCTTTTCGAGACGCAGAAAAGAAAAGGCCCCATCAAAAAAATGTAATAACCAGAATTAGCAAAAGAAGGAAAGCCCAAATGTAATCTACATTAACATTCCACCCGGACAACTCATGCAATTGTTACGCAAACCATCTTTAGTACTTGATGCTCTCTAAACATTTTAAATGATGCCATTTTTCTAGCACTCAATACCTTAGAAAAACATCAATTTAGTAGTTAATACCTCTCTCAAATTGTTACAAAAAGCCAACCTCTTTAGTGCTTAGATACCTTTCTGAATTTATTAAAGAACCAAATGTTAAGCACTTAATACGTCCCCACAAGTGTTAAAAGAACCGTCATTTTGGTACTTACAATACCTCTCTGAAATTGTCAAAAAGCCAGTTTCGTAGCCGCATATCTTCAGGTGGGAAATCTCTGGTTCCACGAGGGGGATTAACATCGATAACCGTCTCAGTTTCTACGACTAGAGATGGAGATAAAGCTCCTGAACGGCCTTGGCTTGTTGTCGTTGCTGCTGTCGGGGTAGGTGATGAGCTTTCATGAGAGTTTTGAGCGACTGAGAGGCGTCGAAGAGCGATTCTAGGATTAGGGAGTAGAGAAAAGGCGTAAGAGAGAGAAAAAAGCGTTTGAGTCAAGGGCTTCAAACGGGGTTGAAGAATTTGCAAACTAGCATTTGCCGCAACTCCCACTGCAACTCCCATGGCGCTGGCGGGAGTTGCTCTTTTTTCTCGGTATTTCTTGCGTCTCTTCTTTTATCTTCACCTTTCCAGTGTCCCTGGTTCCTGAGATGAACTGAGCTGACGTGAGATTAATTGATATCTGCTTGAGATGACTAAATTTGGCGAGCTTGGACAATCGGGCCCACTACATTAATATTCCACACCATTTATTCGGGGCCCACTATTGTAAGATAGCTCGTTCAATGATCACACCTAGGCTTTGCTATGCATGCTTTATTCTCAAATTTCACTCCCATTCATCGGTTTATGCCTTCCATTTTAGGAAACATAGTTAATATGTGTAATTTAAGGGCCATTGATCATGTAATCTTTTAACCATAATATAGCAAAATCGCTGAATGAAGATAATGTAGGTCTTCAGATCGGACCGTTAATAAACACAAAATTAGTCTATTGAAAAGATTATGCTAGGTGATCTCTCACTCTGTACAAATTAGGGTTGTTAAATAGATTGATTCTCCCATGTAGAATCATGATCTACTCAAATCTTAATCAATTAAGTCGTGTTCAGATTTTTCTTCATATCATAATTTCGATGTCCTAATCCAAGTTTATTTTGGTTCAGATTATGCTTTAGACTCCTCTAGATCTAATCACAGAGCCAAATTATTACTATTATAAAATTAATTACATTGAATTTAGAAAATTATAGCTGAACCCAACGCCAGAAGCTCGTAGAACAAAAATAACTCAAAAAGAACAGTTGAAAACATGTTGGGTAAGAGAAAACTAAAGGTTTCATAAAAATGGAGAGAAAACTAAAGGATTCTAAAGTAAATTTACCAAAAGTGTGATACAAAGTATTGTGCAAAGTATTTCAAAGTGCGATCATTGGCTTATACAGCCTTTTGCTGTTGCTTGTTCATCGCTGGAAGATAAAGGTTGCCCTCATCTTCTACACTTGGTAAATTTTGAAAATATTATATTTTCTTATTAAGAGCAAAGGTTTTTATTTTTATATATTAATCTATTTTTTCTTTAAAAACCTAATAGAAGCCCTAATTAATGTTTGAGTTTTCTATAATAGAAAATCCTATATTTTCTTATGTATTATTTATTATTTACATTTTACATTTATAATTCTTTTCTTTTATTTTTCAATTTTACCTTTTTTAGCACACATAAAGAACCTAGCTACTCGTACACTCTCCTAAATCTACTATGCATGTAGCAACCTCAAACTTACAAGCAATTGTCAATAGTGAAGGCAGCTATTTTCTGCCTACTAGCCTTTGGCTTATATTTATGTTGTCTTTTAGGTAATATTTTTCCCTTGTACATTTGAAGAAAGATTGTGTAAAAAATTTTGTGACCCAAGGATTAAGATTATCCAACATAGTTGATTTTTAGGCTATTGACAATAATGTGCGACCCAAACACATAGTTGCCCATTCCATATCCTTTTAATCTATTTTGGACAAAATTGACAAATAATTTCATTTTAGCCTATAGAATAGAAAAAAATCAATCCCTAAACTTCTTAGTTCTTGCATTCTTTCTTTTTCTTACACCAGGTATAATACTATAAAAATCTTCAAAGAATATCTTTCTTTCCAATTTCAATACTTTGTTATTTAAAAGAAAAAGCTTTTAGCCATTTTTATTAATAATTTTGTATAATATATTTTTTTTAATGTAATAAAAATTGAAACTCATACCTTTTGTAATACCCCAAGGTTCAATAATCACAATATTATCCGTTTTGGGTCCACCATACACCCTTCATGGCTTTGTTCTTTCCCGATTTCCTAGGAAAAAAATATTGTAATAGTTAGAGTTCCCCAAACTTTTATAAACAGTCTAGTTTCCTCTTTCCAGGTAATGCGAAACTAACTCTAAGTCATTCACCCTAGCCTAAAAGCCTACCAGCCTTCTTTTGGCCCCCCTTCATCAGCTCAAGGCTTCACATCTTCTCTCCTTAAGGAACATGCGTCTTCGTGTGGCCTCAACCATCGAACGCCCGTGTACGGTTAACCACCACACCACGAGGGGAACTGACTATAATACCATTTGTAACACCTCGGGGTTCCAACAGTCATAATTTTGTTCGCTTTAAGGCACCCCTCACGACTTTGTTCTTCCCCGATTTTTTAGAAAAAATGCGTTATGACCATTAGAGTTCCCCAAACTCTTATAAATATCCCACTTTCCTCTCCCCAGGCTATGTGGGACTAACTCTCAGTCCTTGTTCCCAACCTAGAAGCCTGCCAACCTTTTTTTGGCCCACCCTAATCCGTCTAAGGCTTCACTTGCAATACCCCAAGTTTTTTCTTACATTTTGTTTATAATAATAAAAGTAGTAATAATAAATATGGTTGAGATCCCTGATCTGAAAAGGTTCTATTTAAAAACATTCATTTAAAAACCTCGATTGTTATACCATTTCCAAATATGTTGCAATAAATTTAAACTAATACCAATATCAAATAGAAAGTCAAAACCAAAGGCGCCTTTATTTTAAATAATAAGTATCCAGAAAACATAATAATGTGGCCAAAGGTCTATCCATCATAACATTCTACCATACTTAGTAACAGGTCCACAATATACATATAAGTTTCATAAACTAACTTAATTGTGCATACATACAACACATAATTATAAACCTGAAATGGAGTTTATTCATCACTCACATCAAACTATATATCTGAAAAGATAAGAATGGTCCCCACTACTATCATTGTCCTTCCACACTTTTGCCTGTCCTACTATCGCGCTCAGTATCTAAGGCATTATAAAACAAAGCAATGCCTCAGCAAGATATTGCTTGTGTAGGTATATAGACATTTAATATAATGACATTTATGGCATAAAAAGAATAATCAAATAAAAAATCTTGATATAAGTGTAGATGACAATATCCATGAAATACAAATGTCATAAATCATATCAATATGGTAACAAGACATCATGTGCAATAAAACATGTATTTCATGGAGGTAAAGCATGATCTGGTAAAATCTCATATGAACACAATGTTAATAAGCGGGGCACCCAAGATAAGTGGGTCCCATGAGTGTCTCATACACTCACACAATAAGTCATGAGTACTCATACCACTCCTCTAAGTGTCGTCAAACCTAAGCACATAATAATATATCAATGCTTATCATGCATACACACAGAACAAAAGTATGGGTCATTATGCTGCAATGGTAACCAAGCTCCTGGGTTTACCAACTGCTGCTCCATGTCGACACCATAACAGGAGACTCTCTGTCAATCCACATGGGTGGGACCGAACCGGTAGTGCGGATTACCCATGATACCAACCCCTACTGAGTGTTATTTGTGGGCAAGTGTCTATCATCACATAAATTCAGAGGGTGGGTGGGCGGCCCTAATCCCTCCTAGCATGATATCCGCCTAGTGAAAGCACCCATCATAAATCACTAAATACGAAAATCACATGTCTCATAAAACCAGGAGCACTTGTGGCTCAACATCCCAAGGCAAGGCCCTCATCCCGCAATTAGCCTATCAAGGACTAGCCATCAAAGCCTCGTCATAAAATCAGGAGCACTTGCGGCTTACCATCCCAAGGCACCCCCCTCATCCCGGGGTTAGCCTCTCAAGGACTAACCACCAAGCCTCCCCCATCAATTCTATGAAAATCATCAAATCTCAGTGATGCGATGAAGAAGAGATATTTAGAATTCATATAAGATCCACGATATCAATACCATAAAATAGATCGATCATAAAAATCCATTAAATGCAGTATCAGAATCTAATATCAAATCATAGCATAAAAATTTATAAATCACAAGTACGCATAATAAAGAAATCATGTTACAAACAATCTCAATCAATCAAGATGCTATGATAATGCGAGATTTTGGAAAACAATATGCAACATTAAATGTCGTCACCTACCTTACTGAAAGACACAACCAAATCAGGAGTGTAATACTCTTAGCCTATGCACTCTGATGTACCTATAAGTACCACAGTACTATTTCCCTCAATGTAATCCATTATAAGTTTTTCTCTTAAGTTGTGTCCATTTATATATCAATTTGTATAATGATACTCTGATCTGGCCATTGATCTAGATCGACAATCTAGATCATTTGATTTATTTTATTAAATCAATTTTCATAACATTCAATACTCATCTGCGCCATCTGATCATTGACCAGAGTTGTAATTTTGTCAATTTAATGTCTCCTTATCACAAAAAGTTTAATTCATTCCATCTCAATGGAATTCGTGGCGATCCAACCATTGGATCATTCTTTAAAGCCTCTATTTATGATTAAATCATTAATTTTAGCTTTAATTATCACAATTCAGTTCAATTTCATGTCCATCTACTCATTCTAGTGTATATCCATAATTTATGTCTTGATCTGACGGTTCGATTGCTCTCTGATCATCAATTTCCAAAATCCTAGGCCATATTAATGCTCCAAATCAATTTCTAGGGTGAGTATACATGATTTGGACTTTAGATCCCTCAATTCATCCCTTGGATCATCTAATTGTCTAAGTTTTAAGGCCTGATCAGTCATGATTGGCCCAATATAAGTTATTGGATGACATTTTTAATATTTGATCTCACTAGATGTGATCAAATTAAGATTCTAATGTTAATTTCATGTCTGCATCATCAAGGTAATTCCAGTGACGTCTCATATCTAAATTTGGAGTTATATAGACTCTAGAATTGTCAAATTACTATTTTGATCAATAGTTAACGGTCAGGATCAAAATGCAGACTAGAACACGAAAAAAAATGGTGCGTCTCAGTCACCAGGACACCCATCATTCCTGTTCAAGCGTGACCCTCGCTCATAGTGCCTGCCCACGTAGGGTTGCATTGCGCAAATGAGCTATCGCGCTATGAGTGTGGGTCTTGCTCCCTGTGTCCTCATAGATGCATCCTAGGCGCAATGTCCATTGGGGAAAATGCACCCAGACCGTCCAATCTATTTTTGTTGGATCTAAGTCTTAGATGATCCGTCTTCTTTTTTAATCTATTTTAACTTCTCCTAAGGTTTTGAAGGTCTCTGAATCCAATGGACGGTTCAAATTATCTATTTGAGGTGTCTTTGAGATGAGTTTTTTACTGTGTCACAGTTTTTCATATATTCAAACCCTAACCTCACAAAATCTTCAATTTAAGTTTTGGGAAGGATAAAATGTAGTGAAGGAAAGCCAATGAAAGGGAAAATCAAGAAGAAAACTGAATCATACCTCTTAGATTGGTGAAAAACCACCAAATCTTGTTGGTTTTACTTGAGAATGAGAGATGGGGGGAAAAGGCACGATTGTGATGCTCTTAAAGTGATCCCTCACTACAACTCCATTAGGGGCGGCAAAATATGACACGACACGATAACACGACACGAACCATGAGGAACCGTCTTATATTACTCATGTAATATAGGACGGTTATTCAGCAACCGTCCTATATTGCTAGTTATATAGGACGGTTCCAGAATAACCGTCCTATATTGCTAGTTATATAGGACGGTTCCTGAAGAACCGTCCTATATTACTAAAAATTAGATTAAATGTTAAAAATCATTAATACATGAAGATTCAAGCATGAGTAAGCTATATATGTGGATAAGAATAGGTATTGACTAATAAATATAAAAAATAACAAATTTTTCCTAATTTTCGTAACTTATTTTTTTTGGAAAAATTAAAAAAAAAACTAAATTACAAAAAAGAGAGAGATGAAAACATTATCACACATGAATACACAACATGAGAAAGCTCTATATGTGGATAGAAATACTTTTCAATGAAGAAATACGAAAAAACAACGACTTTTTTTTTTAATTTTTGTAACTGATTTTTTCAAAAAAACAGTAAAAAACCTAAAAACAAACTCAAATCTATAGCAAAGAAATATAAAACTCAAATGGAATGTTTCTCATACACATAGAACTAAAACCCATCAAGATCTATGAAAAATAGTTAACGAAAAACAAAAAAATTGAAAAAAATAAATACAGATTATAAAATTTGTAAATACATACCTTTTTTGCTTAAATCAGAAAGATCGAAGAGGAATGGTCGTTTTCACCTTCTCAGACTAAAACCCATCAAGATCTATGGAAAATAGTTAACAAAAAACAAAAAAATTGAAAAAAAGGGTATTGGCTTTTATGTTTTTTATAGAACTGTATACAGATTGTAAAATTCGTAAATACATACCTTATTTTGTTTAGATCTGTGAAACATCGAAGAGGAATGGTCATTTTCACTTTCTCAGTAGTTTGGACCGCTGGAAGATTGAAAATTTGAAATTAGGGCTGATCAAGGTGAAAAATGATATATAGAACAATATAGGACGGTTTTTAAATAACCGTATAGGACGGTTTTTAAATAACCGTCCTATAATATATATAATGAAATATATGACGATTTTTTTATAACCGTCCTATAAGTTATATAGGATGGTTATTTTATTTATTAGAAAGTTATAGGACGGTTGTTAACATGTTGTTGCATAACCGTCATATAAGCTATAAGAGTTATGTATTTAATTAATCTTAGTTGAGGATGTGTTTAAATAAAAATAGTTATTAAGTATAGAGTAAAGAAAGAGTTATGTAATTAACTCATCTTAATTTCATTAAGGATGAGCTTCAAAAGATAGAGCATATATGTAATTACCTCATCTCAGTTGAGTATCAACTTAAAAACAAAGTTATGTAAGTAACTCATACTGTCATACTCAATTCAATAGTTGTTGAGGTTGAGGATGAGTAAAGTAAGTGTTATGTATTTAACTCATCTGATCTCAGGTGAGGATCAGCTTAAAAAAGCAAAGTTATGTAAGTAACTCATACTCAATTCAAAAGTTGTTGAGGATAAGTAAAGAAAGAGTCATGTAATTAACTCATTAGGTAAAAATGACTAAATGAGAATAGAAACAGTTATGTAATTAACTTAGTAGCTTGAGAGTTGAGAATGAGTATAGAAAGAGTTATGCAATTATCTCATTAGTAGATAATGAGTATAGGAACGGTCCGAAGGGAATAGTTATTAGTTATGTAATTAACTCATTAGGTGAGGTAAGAATGAGATCAGAGAATAGGAGTTATGTGTTAAATTAACACAAATGTTGAATGATATTACTAAGGATGTTACTAAATTTTACTCTACATGAATGATGGATCAATGGATTATGGATGAATGAGTTATTCCTAATATATTATCATCAATTGGGAGTTAGAAATGAGAAACAAATATTGACTTATATGAGTTAGATACATGATATTCATGAATTTGATTAAAAAGAGATATATTAGATCAATTGGTGATGACATATGAAATTAACATAGGAAAATCATTAGCATTTATAATTTTATACAATATTTGACAGTTAGTTAGTCTCTCATTTCACTTGTACTTGTACAAGTTACAAAACTTGGTTAACTAATTTTGTACTAAGTGTGACTTGTAAGTTTGTAACTGATAATGTGTAGCTAATCTTAAAATGTTTGATAAGAAAATTAGAAACAGTGTATAGGTGTAGCTAAGTCTTAGGTTATAACTTATAGTTATAGCAAACAACCGACCAGGGCAGGGGCTTTAGTTTAAGACTTCTAATTCAATTGGATAATTGGATTTGGGCTTACTTACATACAAAAAGACAAAACAATTGCCTTGAGAATTAGTATATAAAGAGTTATGTAGTTATCTCATTGGTGGATAATGAGTATATGAAGGGAATAGTTATTAGCTATGTAATTAATTCATTATGTGAGGTGAGAATGAGATCAGAGAATATGAGTTATGTATTGAATTAACACAAAAGCTTATCAAGAGAGAATTAGAAGGATATTGATATGATAACTTTGGTGAAACTAAAATTAATTATGGATTGTGGTCTATACTCTATAGTGAAAACTGAAAAGAAGTGGCATTGATGGTAAAATGAATAATAATTATGAGAGAAAAAACACATGTTGAATGATATTACTAAGGGAGTTACTAAATTTTACTCTGCATGAATGATGGATCATGGATGAATGAGTTATTCCTAATCTATTATGATCAATTAGGAGTTAGAAAAGAGAAACAAATATTGAGTTATATAAGTTAGATACATGATATTCATGAATTTGATGAAAAAGAGATATATTAGATCAATTGGTGATGACATGTGAAATTAATATAAGAAAATCATTAGTATTTATAATTTTATACAATATATGATAGTTAGTTAGTCTCTCACTTCACTTGTACTTGTACAAGTTACAAAACTTGGTTAACTAATTTTCTACTAAGTGTAACTTGTAAGTTTGTAACTGACAATGTGTAGCTAATCTTAAAATGTTTGATAAGAAAATTAGAGACAGTGTGTACGTTAGCTAAGTCTTAAGTTATAACTTATAGTTATAGGCTTATAGCAAACAACCACCAGCTAGGTTAGGGCGCTTTAGCAGCTTAGCTTTAGCATAAGACTTCAAATTTAATTGGATAATTGGATATGGGAATTGGGCTTGCTTACATACAAAAAGCTAAAACAATTGCCTTAGACTAGATTGACTTAGTAGACCTAGATAATTATTAATTAGTTAAACCTTTATGTTTTTAGTTTTTATTTTGTTTTCCCGCCACTACAAGGGGGGCCCACACGTTAGATCTAACATCAAGGACTCAAAATATTTGACAAATGATTGAAGTGTAAGTTTCATTAACTCTAGTTGCCACTTGCCAGTTTGGAATTGGAGGAAAGAAAACTATCTGTCCTTGTCAGGCAGGCCGGCGCCAAGGCTAGGCCGTTTGCCGGCACACGCAGACTGGTCACTGGAAGTCTGACACATCACAGTCACACTCACAGATTGGTAAAGTACTAATAAACCATATCCATATGTGTAAAAATAGGACGGTTAGTCCTTAACCGTCCTATAAAACATAGCATATAGGACGGTTATGACATAACCATCTTATAAAACATAACATATAGGACGGTTATTTCACAACCGTCCTATAAAACATAACATATAGGACGGTTATTTCACAACCGTCCTATAAAACCCATAACATATAGGACGGTTATTTCACAATCGTCTTATAAAACCCATAACATATAGGACGGTTATGACATAACCGTCCTATAAAACATAACATATAGGACGGTTATTTTACAACCATCCTATAAAACCCATAACATATAGGACGGTTATTTCACAACCGTCCTATAAAACCCATAACATATAGGACGGTTGTGAAATAATCGTCCTATATGTTATGTGTTTTATAGAACTGTTGTAAAATAACCATCCCATGTTTTGTGGTTGATTTGGCTCCATTCACTTGGGAGCAGTTTTTTTACTAAGTCGTAATAGGGAAATCGAGTCGTTTTATGTTGTGCCGTGTATCCAACACAACTCAGTCAATTAATCGTGTTACACAGGTCGTGTCGTGTTATTTTTTTAAGACCTGGGTCGTGTACGAGTCATAGGTTTTTGACACGACTATTAATCATGTCGTGTTCGTGTCGACCCATGACTCTAATCGTGTCGTGTTCGTGTCGCCGCAAACACGACCCGCCAACCCGAATTGCCACCCCTAAACTCCATGGATGAAAGTGTGATTCTTCTATGGTGTTGAACTCAGTTAGATTTGATCATGTTTGATCAAGGAAAAAGGAAAGAATCAGAGGAGAAGATGGAGTGGAATAGTGTTTAGGAAAGAGGGTTTTTGCCTTAAATACAATTAAGGTGAGATAATCCCAATTTCTCATATAATTAGTAGGTTCCTAGTCCATTTTGATTTGTCTAGATTCTAGGATCGACATCAGTGTACTATGCGGCCCACTTGACTAATGACAAATTTGCCCTTTGTGAAATAATTGGGTAAATTTTTAGCTCGAACTCCAATGGGTGTTCTTAGCGTTGTTGGATTCCATTTTTTGAGTGCAATTCAATTTTTGATGTTTCAGTCATCGATTCAATTTACAAAATTTCCAATTTTATAAATTCATTTTATTATTAAAAACTAAATATAAATTTTGAGGATATTACACCTTTTGTTTAAGATGTAGATTTTTTACATCTTTTTCATAAGAGTTTATCTAGAATAAAATTTCATAATAATCAATACACTAGTATGTTATATTCCACTAGCCAAAATAGGAAGCCTAATATGAACTTCACAATTACACTCCAAAGAGATTTGATACATCAATCATTTGGGCTTTCTATGTACTTTAATTTGTACAAATCCATTTATTCACTACAAATGAAAAAACCATGTAAGAATTTATTATTATAAACTTTTATAAATAAATAGTTAACCTTGAGGACAAAAGAATAGTCACATAGTTTAGAGTTCGAGAATAAATCAACAAGGCAAATATTAAAAACATTAGCAAAACGTTTGAAAAAAGTTAGAAAAAAAGCATGGGTATGGTGTGAATTTATTTTTTAACTTCTATTTTAATTAGATTTATAATTATTAAAACTCCAATCTTCTTCTCTATGTGAAGATGGCTTCGTATAGGGAAAAAAAATGCAAATAGAAATAGAAAAAGCCAACTCAAAAACTTAGAGAAGTAAAAGAAAGAAATAAAGGACCAACAGAGCATTTTTACATAAATGAATTGCTACATAAATCGAAATAATGTTGGGTCCACTAAGTTTATGGACCCACAATCATCAAAATTTATAGCATAAACTACAATGTGCCCACATATCAAACCTACATTAGTTATGAATAGCCTATTTGTGGCCTGACATGTCAATTTTCACCTATTTGATTGCATCCATGTCATAAATATTTGCAAAAAAAAATGTAACATAGTCACAAACCAAACCTAAATCAATTATTATGCAAGAAATATTCAAAATAGTGTTTAGCCTACTAAGTTTAAGGACCCACTATCCTCAAATTCTATAAAATAAATTATAATGTGCAAACATGTCAAACCTACGTTAGTTATAAACACCCATAAAGTCCACAAGAATGGCTCTTTAATGTTTACCTTTTTTTTTACGAGCAAAGTATTACAAAGCAAATCACCCACATAGTAGGATTCACAGGCACTCCTAAATCTAATCCATGGCCAAAGGGGAAAGTAGTAACTTGAACCCGTTCAAGGGTACTTCATGAGAGACACCAAATTGTCTACAACCAACTACGTTAGGCATTTGGTGGCAACTTTTACCATTTTTTTTCAACTTTTACCTATTTATTATCTTAAAGAAAAGCACTAAAGTGGAAAAAATAAAATTTGAGAGCAAATCATGTAATCTATAACTCCTTATAGTGGATTTCAAAAGGTGATTTGAGTCTAATTTGGGATTTTTATAAAGTAGGATTTAACCAACTTGTGAATTACAAGGATTCGATAGATTTAAGGCAAATATGGTACAAATGTGAACCAAAGTGGAAAATGGTGGCTCAAACTTACGGCCATGGGTACTTCAGGAGAGATACTAAGTTGCTTGTAACCAAGTGCACTGGAGATTTGTTGGCAAATTTTATCTATTTTTTTTAGTGGCACACATATTTTTTGTCTTAAGAAAAATACAAAAGTGAACCAAAACTTAATAGCAAATCAAGTATATTCTAGCTTCTTGTGGTGAATTTTAATAGGTGATTGGAACTAAATTTGGGGTTTTTTTATAAAGTATGATTTAACCAATTTGCAACTTACAAAAATTTACTAAATTTAAGGGCAAAACTAGTACACATGTGAGCCAAAGGAGAAAGTGACAACTTGAACATATGAGGAAAAGTACTTCATGAGAGATAGCGAGTTGTCTATGACTAACTGTGCTAGACATTTGTTGGCAATATTTACCTAGTTGTTATATTAAGAAGAATGTAAAAGTAGAAAAATAAAACTTAAGAGCAAATCAGGTAACTTCTAGCTCCTCATAGGGTGATTTGGGCAATATTTAGAGTCTTTATAAAGTAGGATTAAACCAAATTGCAACTTGTAGGGATTTGCTAAATGTAAGGGTAACTCTAGAACACATGTGAGCCAAAGGGGAAAGTGTTGACTTGAATTTGCAGCCAAAGGTACTTTAGGAGAGATAACAAGTTATCTTCGAGCTAGACGTTTGTTGTCAACTTTTGCCTTTTCTTTTGTTGACAACTTTTACCTATTTGTTGTCTTAAGAAAAACACAAAAGTGGGAAAATAAAACTTGGAAGCAAATCAAGTAACTTCTAACTCCTTATATTAATTTCAAAAGGCTGATTTAAGCTAAATTTCATGTTTTAAAAAGTATGATTTAGCTAATTTTCAACTTACTAGGATTTGCTAGATTTTAAGTACAATTTTGGAACACATGCAAACTACTTACATGGATTTGCTAGATTTAGCCAATTTAGATGATTTATGTATAGGACTATCAAATCAACCAAGTCAAGTAACTCTCAACAAAGGACTAACAAGCCCTTAATAAGTCATGCCCTTACAATATTTTCCTCTCAAGTGACCATGTGCTTTTATTGAGTATAAAATTAGCACCTTCAAATGTTCTAAAAAGAGAGGTATTGAAACCTTTAACTTTTAAAGCTAGGGTCAACAATGTGTTTGACATCAAAATGGAAATGTAGCTTTTTTAAGAAAAATTTAACAAATAAATGGTTAGGACCATCGAATGCTAAATGTAGTACTTTTTTCAAGTTCTTTATACATGAGCAAAGGACATGCAATTATCTTTATATGATTCATAAGAATATTGCAACGGTAGTGTATGAGTATGTTGAGAAGCAGCATAAGAATAGGCCTCTGCCTCTATTGTGGAGGCCACAAGTTTGACGTTGCTCAAAGGGGGGTGAATGTGTGAGTTCACCATTTAGAAAAAATGAAAAGACACATTGTCAATAAAAATCTTTCTCAAGATAGAGCAAAATGTGATGAGTCCCTTGCTGGTGGGACCTTCTTTTAATGACAAGGATCCATCAATGCATGCTAGATGAAAACACACACACACACACACACACACACACACACACACTCTCTCTCTCTCTCTCTCTCTCTCTCTCTCTCTCTCTCTCTCTCTCTCTCTCTCTCTCTCTCTCTCTCTCTCTCTCTCTCTCTCTCTCTCTCTCTCTCTCTCCTTTGCAAATTGTAAAAGCTAGTTATTCAAGATGAAAATAAGAGTCAAAATACCCTAAGCCAATTCCCTTTATTCTCCCCTAAGCCAATTCCCTCCTAAGGTTTTAGAAAGGATTTTTTCTTTATTCCTTGACCTCCCTCGGCTCCAAAAGTATCTAACAAGCTAGAGTACGAATCCTCAGAAATGAGCATTTGAAACTCTGGCTATCCCTATTTCATGATAAAGTTAATGGTTTCTTGGATGGTGAAAGTCTACAACTCCAAGCACGAAGTCATAAGTACGAAGAAGATTGGAGCTCTTGTTTCTCTATCGACACCCTACATTTCTCTCTTATCTCATACCAAACTAGAGAAAACCCCCAAACTCTCTCTCTCTCTCTCTCTCTCTCTCTCTCTCTCTCTCTCTCTCTCTCTCTCTCTCTCTCTCTCTCTCTCTCTCAACCCAAAACTAGGTTTTGTTCCCCAAAAATAAAGACCCCAAATCTTGCCCCTTCATTGTTGTCAAAAAAATAATGCCAATTCTAAATTCATTTGCAATTTCATCAAGTGCCAAATAAAGCTTGTTTGGGACTTTAGTACATGGATTCTTTTGCAAAAGTGCAAATGTATAAGAATTGGAACCAAACTTATTTGTGTTAGTCCATTGATAACTTCCATGGAACTTGATCGTTTGTTTTGCAACGTCATTAACATTTGGGCTTTTTGCTGCAACTCCATTAGAAGGTATCTTAAATGGATGATCTTAGATTTGATTTATATTTACATTTTACCAACAACAACAATGAAATGGATGATCTTGGAAGGCCTGAAATCAACTAAAGATATTGTTATTGGTGGTTAAAGAATTAGTGGGGCTAAAAAACATAAGAAATCTAGATGATTAATAGAGAAAAACATAAATTGATCACAACCCAATTCAATAAACCTAGTTCAAGTATATCTTATTGGTTAACACAATAATGTTATTGATGGTTAAATAATTAGTGGGACTAAAAAACATAAGAAATCTAGATGATTAATAGAGAAAAGCATAAATTTGTTTTTATGTCCAATTTAATTTTGTGATGGTGATAACCTACACACAATGTGTTGTAGGTTATCAGCCCTGAAAAATGGAAATAGCACAAGAATAGCACAAGATCGAGTGAGATCTTCATACCTATAATGTATGTCCATTACATATTGCAAATAGAGAGGGAGGTTTCTAATGACATAAGTTGAAATTAGAAAGAAAGAAGTACTGACTAATACATGTATTTTGCAATTTTTATGACAAAAACGTTGAAAAGGTGCTTGGGAACTTAGCTATGTGAAACCCTCACAAACTATGTCAGTTGATGGCTTTAATAATTATCGCAAGTGCATAGTTCTATTGAAATATAGATAGGCAAATAGGGATCGATCCCATGAGGACTCTTTTAAGAAGTTTTAACTAAAACTTGGGTTATTTTACTTTAACATAGCCAATCTAATAAAAGTAAAGGAATTTAAAGAAAAGTAAATAAAGATTCTAAGCATAGAAAATAAACAAGCAACTAGAATAAGTAAACTAATAAAGAAAAGAAAGGAAACTACTTAACTAAAGCAATTAACTTAAGAAAGCAAAGATATAAAGCAAGGAAAGCAATAAGTAAATAAAGGAAATCAAAGAAGGAATTAACTAAGAAAATAAAGCAACTAACTAACTAAGAATTAAAAGACAACTTCATTAATTGAATGATTACATTGAAGTGTTACATAAGCAAATAAAAATTACAAAAAGTAAAGTACAAGAAAGGAAAGCAATTCAAACTTCTTCAACTTGGGCTTGAATTTTGCGATAGGGCTTTCTTGTTGTGTCACTCAATAGGAACTTGTACACTTTCTTGAACCCATATTGCATTAGGTTACCTCTAAGCTTTTCTCATCTTTTTAACCTAACATGTCACAAACCAAAAGTCAAATCCTTTTTCAATGATCCTTAGAAATGAAGTGTTATGGTAGATAAGAAAAGTGGTGCCTAACACTTTCCTAAAAGATCATCACCCATAAAAGAAGAATAAAGGAAGAGATGGAATGGAACTAATAAAATAAACTTTTGTATCTCCTTAGCCAGATACTATAGAAAAAGAGAGTGGTTTTAGTTAGGAGAGAGGTAAGGAGGGTATTGGAGGCCATTCAATCTTAATGAAAGGTTAGCCATAAAGGAGGCTTCTCTTCTTAAGAATGAAATAGAAGAAATAAAAATGAACATGCAAAGAGTTGCCAGTAGCTTATGACTCACCAAATTCTAGCCTTAGGATATATAGAAGGAGATAAGTATTTTATCATGGAAGTGGTCCTACTCTTCAACATGATACCCTTAGCTACGAATTTGAGTGGCTTTATGGAAAGATTTGTTTGTTCCTCTCAGCCATAAATCTAGGATTGGAAAGACTCCTTGCTGCCATTGAAGGGAAGAAGGATTCTTTCCTTCTCCTTTTATACCCAAATCCCATAAAAAGAAAAGAAATAGAGAAAGGAGAGGAATGCTTATGTGTGTAATGCAACAGAGTGACTGTAAGAGATAAGAGGGTGTGTGGAAGTGAGAAGGCACAAGGAGGGGGGGGGGTGTGGTGTTGTAAATCAAACAATAAAAGTTAGTGTGCATGGAAGGCTAGGATGTAAGATGGAGAAAGATTTGTACATGTGATCTAAGGGGAGTGAGAAATAAAGATGGAAAGGATAGCTTGCACATAGATCTATGAATGAATGTTGAATGTGTGAAGGGAAAATGAGTGATGTGTGTGGAAGGAGTGAAGTAAGCATGCTATTCTAATAGTAATAATGCATACAATGGTGAGGCATAGAGTTGTGAATACATGTGATCTAGAGGAGAAAAAGGAGCATGAAAGATATAGACATATAAGTAATGCTATGTGTGGTAATGCTTGAAAGAAAGAAAAACCAAAGCATAATTATGTGCAAAGAAAAGAAGTAGAGGGGGTGCTAATATACACGATATGCAAGGTGGTGCATGCAAGCTTGAATGAAAGAAGAGCCTCACTTAGATGCATGGAAGGCTAAACTATGCATAGAAATAAAAGATGCATGCAAATGGGTGGTTATGCATGCAAAAACAGGAATAAAAGAAGGCATGAAATATGCTTGTGTGCATGAGTTATGAACTCATAAAATTGTAAAGGAATGTAATGCAAAAAGAATTAAGAAAAAAATGAGCGTATGTGTAGCGCTAGGGTGAAGCGTGCAAGGCTAAGTACAAGTAATGAAGATTGAGGGGATGAGAAGAAGGATAAAAATAAAATAAAAGAATGGCGGTAGGTTGGTTGAGAATCCTTACCTTTGCTCCAAGGGAATGGACATGTGATGCTTGGGAGCTTTGGTTTTGGCTTTGAACTCTGGGGAAAGTTGAAAGATAGTTCTCCTTGTACTACATCTCTATTTATAGATTTTTGTAGTGGAAGCCCTAGGGAATCGAGCATGGAGATCATATGAGTTAAAGGAGGGATAAATGGTGGGGATTTAAGTAAGGAAAAGCGATCAAAAAGAGAGGAGGACATGGAATCCATGGGGATATGGATGAGGTAGGAAGGAAGGTGATAGGGGAGGAATAGAAGGGGATATGGGAGATTATGAAGGAGGATAGGCTAAGGGAAGAAAGAGAATAGGAAAGAAGGAAGAAAATTTGGGAAAGTAAAAAGGGAAAGGAAAAGAGATGGGAGGTATGGAGTTCACTTTGGTTGTGTAGAGTTTTAAAAATTTGAGATGGATGTGAACCATTGGATTGAAATGAGTGGTTGAGATCTTTCTTACCTTAGACTTTTGATTTGACTCAAGGGGAAGGTGGCTAGGGTTTATGACTTTCCAATGCTTCACCCTTAGATAACCATTACCCTAGCTTGAGTGGGTGAGATTTAGTTGGAGTATTCTTATCTGAAGAGATCTTACTTAAGGCTTTTTTACTCGTCACTATTGGATTGGACTATCCTAGAGTGGATTGCCTAGATTCCATTGAGGTTTCCTTATCCACTCTAGGTTTTCGCTTCTTTTTCTCCCATACCACCATAATTTTCTCTAGTTAATAGGATTTCACCAAGTTGGGACATCTCCCCCCTTGAATTTAGATGTCTTTCTCCTTGAAAATAGGTGGGCAGCCCACCAAAAAAATCTCCATTGATGGGCTCTCAGTTTGGTCTTCATTGTAGTCTAAGTTGTTATTAGTCCATCCTTACCTGAGTAAGTATCCATTGATTGCTTAGGATGTGCATCCATAAGGATAGATCTTGGCCTTTAAGTGCTTGAAAAGTAAGATGGATTTCAACTATAGATTTTTCATAAATTGTCTCTTTCTTCTTCTCCTTCTTTTTCTCTACTAATACTCTTTATTCGTTCATGTAAATCATATGGAACCAAGTGTGAATCACCACCTTTGCATTGAAATTTTGTGAAGTCCCTTAGGTGGTTCCCTTCTTTGGATGACAAGGAGAGAGAATGTAAGGAAGAAATCTCATGCAAGCCACAGTCTTCAAACTTGTTTTATTTTAGAAAGCTCCCAATGTATGAGATTCCATTTTATATCAATTGAGCTTCCTTTGGAAGCTTTCCAATGTGTTGACTAGCTTGCATGCATGCATGTGAAGTTCTGTAACCCTACTTTTGATATGAACACCCTATTTTGAATGGATAAGCCTCGGTCTTTCACTTAGGATTTTTTACTACTTTCAATTTGTATTTAACACCCAAATTTGAGTCTGAACTCATAACTTCATATTTGGCATATGTCAGTTCACAATGTAGCTTGGAATATAAATGTGCTCTTTAGGGGTAAAATTATCAAATTTGTGCATTCTTTTCATTTGTACCTTGGACATGCAAAATGTAGAATTAATCCTACTTAGTGTTATTTATGGAAAGTCGGGGGATAAACTTGCTAAACATAGAGTTATGCATGTAATATTTTTATATATATCAAATACCCCTAGACTTATATTTTGCTAGTCCTTAAGTAAAATTACAAAATATAAAAGAAGAATCTTAAAAAATCCTAACCCCTTTCACATGTTCTTTTGCCTATATTTAGCATATGCAGAAGGCCTTTAAACCCCTAGGTTACTCCTAGTGGACGAGTTATAGTCTCATAGGAGTTTCTAAAAATGCTACATGTAAACATTTTCAAAAACCTTATGAAAGCCTTTCATTTTTCATAGAGATTTTTCTTGTACCTATAATTCATTAATTTTGAACTTTAGCATGCTAATAGAAATGACCAACAGCTTAAAAATCTACCCTTATGTTAAAGATATTCCATTACTCCATTAAGCCTCAGAATGTGGGTGTGAGAATACAATAAATGTATACAATTATCAGTCTCTAAGTAATTCAAACTTAAATTACATCCAAAAAGTTTGTTTTGACTTCAACTCTCATAGGATATACTTAACACTAAAAAAAAAAGTCAATCAGAAAAGGGATTAATCTATTTTCAATATGTGAGTAGAATTATGTTAATCAAAGCCAAATTCTCACATATTTTCATACCAAAGAACAATAACTTTAAAAGAATATGATATTATCTCATGGAAAGGATATAAACTATTTCAAAATGTGTTACTCTATCGAAACCCCTACTCATCCATAATCAAATCCAAGCCATACTATTCCTAAAATCAAGCAAGGACTTCTAAGAGGACAAAACATAGGCTTAGAACAAGGTTATTAAGAAAATTGTATAAGGGTAAACAAAGGTGTTTTGAAATACATGTAGGTTTTCTAAGATGTATTCACAATTTTCTGTTCTACCTTGAAGAGTGACTAGTTCCTTTTCCATTGGCTACCTTCTTTTTTTCCTTTTTTACTTTTTCCTTGACTTTTGAATATAACCATTTTTCTAAATTTTTCTTCATTTATGTTGATCTTTTAGAGTATAATTGATCATACTATTCTCCAAGAAATAATTGGTATAGTCTTTTAAATGTTTTCTCAATAGTTGATTAAGATGAAGAATAATGAGACCAATTAGGAAATTAATGTTTGATGAAGAAATTTTTTGAATTTATATATAACCCTTTAAGAGGAAGAATGATTCTAAACTCACATGGGTTAATAGCCTTGACTTATCTTCTTTAGATCTATAAGTTATAATTTCTCTTCAACTTACATTATATATGTGGCCATTTTGTGCAATGATTATTTCAAGTTTAGCTGTTCATAAAAACTTTAAAAAAGGGTGAAAAGATGAACTAGGTGTAATTAATAAGCTAAAGTTTAAAAATATACTTAACATTCAAAAATCTAAATTCTCATTCTTGTAAAGGAACTTTTCGTAATTTTTTTAATATTCTTAAAAAAATTTCAAAGAAATAAAGAAAAGACTCGAAAAACAAAGATTTTGGACACATCAAACATTGTCCCTAATATTTTAAAATGGAAGCATGGCAAATGAAAAATTAAGTAAAGAGAGAAGGGTTATAATGATGGTACATGCACTCATGTGATGGTGCATTGATCTATGACTGTGACCAAAAATGAAAAAGAAAGATGAAATTGCAAACTACAACTATACTATATTTACATCATGATACAACCGACTTACTGTGGATTTAGTCTTGATAAACAAGTTCCTCTAAGGGGAGTTCCTCCTCTTCATCAAGGTTTCTCATCTTGAAATACTACTTCAATCACTGGCCATTAACTTTGGAAAGTTCTCCATCTTTTTCAATTTTGATGGTTCCACGAGGATAGATAATTCTCACTACATATGGGCCGGTCCATTGAGACCTTAACTTTCCTAGAAAGAGATGTATGTGAAAATTGTAGGGAAGGACCTTTTGACTTGATTCAAATGTTTTGTGCTGAATGGTTTTATCATGAACCATCTTCATAGAATCATTGTACTGTTTAACACTATTGTATGCATCTCTCCTAAGATTTTCCAACGATTTGAAGTTAGAATGTTTTGTGGGTCCCATGTTTGTTATTATCAAAATTGAGTTATTTGATTGCCTAATATGCCTAGTGTTCTAGCATAGCAGGTAAATGACAAGCTCTCTCAAAAACTAAATAATGTGGGGACATACCAATAGGGGTTTTGTACATTGTTCTATAAGTCCAAAGTACATCAGTTAGTCCTAAAGACCAATCTTTTCTACTAGAGTTCACTATTTTTTTCAGTATGCTCTTTATTTTCCAATTAGATACCTCAACTTGCCTATTGGTTTAGGGATGGTAGGCATTGCAACTCTACAAGTAACTCCATATTTTTTCATAAGGGCCTTAAGTACCCAATTGCAAAAATGTTTTCCTCCACCATTGATACTAGCGGGTGAAGTGCTAAAGCGTGAAAATATATTATCTCTTAAAAATTAGAATACCACCTTGTGATCATTAGTTTTATACACTTTTGCCTCTACCCATTGGATACATAATCTAATCCCAATGGGATGTATAGGTTTCCAAAAGATTCAGGGAAGTGATCCATGAAGTTGATGTCCTAAACAAAAAAATTCAATGATCAAGATTAGGTTTAATGGCATCATGTCCCTACGACCAATATTTTCTAACTTTTGGCAGCAATGACATGCTTTATAATACATTCAAGAATCATTTAAAATCATGGGCCAGTAAAATCCACGCTGCAAAATCTTTGCAGTGATCTTCTTTGCACTGTAATGGCCCCCACAAGCATGATCGTGGCAAAAGGAGATGATTTTATTGTGTTCATCATTAAGAACACATCTCTTTATGATTTGGTCTAGACAATACTTGAATAAGTGTGGATCCCCCCCATAAAGTACTTAACCTTGTCTAGAAAATTAGACATATCTTACTTTGACCATTGTGCTAGCAATTTATCAGTCACATGATAGTTGACAATGTTAGCATACTAAGGTAACTGGGAGACCTGCAGGAGTTGCTCATCAAGAAAAGTTTCTTTGATGGGCACAGGTTCACTAGTAGACTCAACTATCCACCTTTATAGCTGATTTGCTACTACATTCTCAAAACCTTTCTTGTCCTAAATTTTAATATCAAAGTACTAAAGCAAAAGAATCCATCAGATAAGTCGTAGTTTATCATCATTCTCTGAAAGAAGGTACTTCACAGCAGTATGATTTGAATAGATAATCATCTAAGACCCTAAGAGGTAGGATCTAAATTGGTCGAAGATGAAGACTAAAGCAAACAACTCTTTTTTCATAGTGGAGTAGTTGAGTTGGGCATCATTGAAAGTCTTATTGGCATAATAAATCACATGGAAAAGTTTAGCAATTTGCTACATTAGAATAGTGCCGATTGTGTAGTTAGAAGCATCATGCACGATCTCAAATGGTGTGCTCCAATCTGACAAATGCATGATAGGCGCAGAGGTGAGTTTGGCCTTCAGACGTTTAAATATTTTCATGCTTTTTAGTATTCCATTTTAGTTAAGATACCCTTAAATTGGCATAAGGAAGATCATCTAATCCATCAATTTTTAATTTTTAGATTAAATATGCATTATAGCTTCAATTGATCATCTAACTATCATTTGGAAAACTTTAATGGCTAGATGGTCATCAGAGCTGATCAGATGAATACATTATGGTTAAGATTATTCTAATTGGATTTTATGTGTTATAGATCAATCAAAATGGAATTTGACAACTCAAATCAACTTAATTGGGACAAGATAATCAAAAAGATACATGGGACCTAGGAGATGGCCAATGGGAATGAGGTATACTTGGATAGAAGGACAGAAAAGGAATCTAAGGAGGTAAGGATTTCAACATGATAAGGATTATCTCTTATCTTTTAGGAAAGAGATTAAGAGTTGAAGACAATCAGGAAACAATTTCCTAAGTAGTGTGGAAAAGGAATTATAGGTGGAACAGAGAAGTTGATTTGGATTCGACAATAGTTTCCTAATTAGGAAACTAATAAGGAAAAACCTATATAAGAAAAAGAAAGGGGGTTGCATGGGATATAGTTTTGGAAGGCCTGCCACATGTAGAATACATAGAGGAAGAAGAGGACAATCAAATCACCTCATCCCCAGTCCTTCTTCGTCTTTGACTAGCTCCAAAAAAACCCATTTACTACCCTATTCTCCTCCTTGTTTGCCCTCATTTCTTGTCTTAGTTATCTCTCCCTTGAAGCCTATCTTTTAGCCTTACTGTTATTTTTCTCCCTTAGCCTCTTGATCCCAACTTTCCTTCCATCCATACCTCTTCCCAACCATCTTTCTCGGTCACCCACCTTCCATTCCCTTTGTTTCCACCATGTTTTTTTTTTCTAGATTTTTCTTAATTCCTCACATATTTTCTCCTCAATTTCTTCCTTGCTTCATTGTTTCTTTGTTTTAAGGAAAACCCAATTTGGGTTTCACCAAAAATCTCCCTTCTCCCCTTCATTTTCACCCTTTAAAACAAATCTTACTTGTGCATTGTTTTCTCCCTTTTTAAGGTTTTCTTCTTCCTTTGAGTAAAACCAGAAATTTCAAAAAAAATCTAGCCCTTTGCCCCTGCTTTAATTCCATTAGTTTCCCTATTTTGTCTTTTAGATAGTTTGTCCTTTTCTTAGTTAGTCCCTGAATATTTTAGTTTTTATTTGATTAAGGCCTAACCAAATCAACGGTTTGGCCTTAACCAACAGTTCACTTTAATTTTTGCTTTATTTCTTTGCAAATTTCAAATCCACTTTTAGGTCTTCGTCCAAGTTCAATTCTTAGTTGATCTACAACTCTAATCTTACATCTAGAGTCCAGATAGTCAATCTAAGTGGTACAAATCTCAAGTTCATCCATTGATCTTGGTCATTAATTTTTAAAAAATTAACATAATCAGATCATTGAATCAACAATCAAGGATATCAGTGATGGATTAGTATGAGTTGATTGACTTAGATGCAATCAAATGTGGAAAAATTCATTGTGATTGAGCTAGAAATTGGAAATTTAACTTTTATTTTTTAATTTAATGTCTTTGAAATTCAAAATAGTGTAATTTTTATTTAACCAATAATTTTGGGTCTTTAGTTCTTTTTAATTAATTATTTTAATTTTTAATTAATATTAAAATTTATTTAAACTCCTACTTTTTAAGTTGAGTCCCCACGGGATATACCCATACTTGCACAAACTATACTACAATAGCCCATGCACTTGTAGAAAACAACACATGCAGTCTTCATCAAAGTTAAAAATTGCCTCATTTGCAAGCAGATTGTAGAGGGCATAGAAATTTTGCTAAATCTTTGATAAAGAGATGATAAAATCCATCTTAGCTTAGGAACAACTAGATTTCCTTCACCGTCCTTGGAGGGGAAGATTAGAGATGAGGTCCACTTGGCCTTGTCAACCTCTATGCCATGCACCAGAACTATGCCACTTTTCACCATGAAATGACATCCCTCCCAGTTTAGTGCTAAGTTTTTCTCTTGGCATTGCCTAACACTAGGGTCAGGTGGGTTAAGCACTTCTCAAGGAAGATCTAAATATTGAAAAATCATCCACAAACAACTCAAGGAACCTTTCCACCATATCTGAAAAAATGCGCATTATACACCATTGAAAAGTCACTGGTGCATTGCATAGCCCAAAAGTTATGTATCTATAAGCAAAGGTTCTATATAAGCAAAGGTTCTGAAGGGATAAGTGAAGGTAGTCTTCTCTTGATCCTCCAGTGCTATAGGAATTTGGTTGTAACTCGAATATGCATCATGGAAATAGTAGTACTCTTGACGAGCCAACCTTTTCCTACATTTGGTCAATGAAAGGAACCTGAAAGTGATCTTTCCTCGTGACCAACTTTAGTTTCTGGTAGTCGATACAGACTCTCTACTTGGTGGTCATGTGAGTAGGAATTAATTCATTGTTCACATTTCTAACTACCCTGACTCCAAATTTCTTAAGGATAAGATGAATCGGACTAACCCATGCATATCAATGAAATTTTAGCATAGCATAATAAAGAATTTTTACTAACTATTTTGCATAGATGAAGTAAGTTTAAGATTAGAATTTGTAAGAAGCATTTTGGTTTGTTCGAAGGTATTATGGATGAGTGATATTACTAGTGCTTTTCTAAGTGAATGGTAGCACAAAAGTACATTTAACATAAGACCCTAACTTGATCTCGGGTTGGCTCCAGTGTGGATGTAGTGCTATCTCATGCCTTCTTGACTTTTGTCATGTAAGATGATTGAGGTTAGTCTCTTCTTGCTAAATATATTAGGAAAATTTGGGAGTGTGATTTACCTCGTTTCTTTAGTGATTAACTATTAATGTAATTGGGATAGTCTCACATATATGTTTGTTGATTGTTTACCATAAGTGCATAGGCTATTATAGTACAGCTTATGCAAGTACAGGTCAATCCCACGGGGACTCAACTTAAAAAGATAGAGTTTAAATAAAATTTAATTGACCAAAAATTAAAATAAATAATAGAAATTAAATAACAATGAATTGTAAACTCACATATATTTAACTAATGGAAATCACACAATCCCAAGTTCAAAAATACAAAAAATTAAACTAAATAACAAACAAAATCCACTTCCCTAGCTTGATTATGGAAGCTTTCTTCAAATCTTGCCATATCCAAGTAGATCAATCTTCATCAGTCCATTCCTCTAGTCTCTTATTAATGTTTCAACAGTTGAATTATTCAGATTGTCCAAAATATATCATGATTTGAACTAAGGAAAGATTTTTGGTTTTGGATGTTATAGATCAAATTTCTAAATTTCAGATTGCATGTCAGGGCTAATGGATCAGCTAAGAATTTTCCTAAGAACAAGGTCTAAGAATTGATTTGAAATCTAATAAGAAAAATACCAGGAAATAAAGTTATCTTATTAGTTAAATCTAAACAATTGATTAGGTTAGGATTTAATCAAACAAGATTTGATTATTTTATTCCTAGTCTAATTCAAGAACAAAACAAAACTTGGATAGGATAAACCTAGAATAGGAATAAGACAAATTAAAGAAAAAGACAAACTAGGGATCTGAATGGAATTAAAATTGAAACTCAATGCGCAATTCTGAAAATTTCCTTAAAAACTCCTTACATCGTAGAGGAGAAAAATGCAGGGAGCTATTTGTGTTGTTTGAAACTTGAAAAAAAAGGGGAGAAGGGGGATTTGAAGAGAAATCCCAACTGGGTTTTGATGAGAATGAAACAAGGTTGTAATAGGAGAGAAATTAAGGGGAAAATAGTGAAAGAAATAGGAAAAAATGGAAGCAAAGGATAAACTATTGAGGAACTCGAAGGGAGAACAACTTAAAAGCAAGGGAAAATAGAGAAACACTGTGAATAAAAAAGGACAGAGAAGAACATGTGAAAAACAATGACAACCAAGGAGTATAACAATGGGAAAAATGAAGGAAGTAGAAGTTGGGATGGTGATCGAACTAGAGGATGAGGACGAATGATTGACTAGAAAACACAATTGAAACAAGGGATAAATTGGGCAACAGAGAGTGAAAAACAAATGGGGAATAAGAGAGAGGATGGAACAAGCGATTGAAAATGTTGATAGACTAAGAATATGGAATAAAAGAGACGGGTAGGTGAATAGAGAGTGAGGAAGATTAGAGAATGAAGGAGAATAGGGAAAGAGAGAACATGAATGGTAGAAAGACAGAAGATGATGGCTTCAGTTATGGTTTTCCTCTTTGTAACTTTAACTATAATCAGTTTCTCCTCCTTTGGTCAAGAGCTCTCTTGAGAGACAATAATTTCTTTTTGCTCATTCAGCATTGGTTGTGTGTCTAAGATTAAGAATTTGATTGGGAAAAAGAATTGTTCTATTTGGACTAAACATCTTTTAGTATACCTCTTGGTATTACCACTGATCTATCACCTAGTTGGAGTATAATGGATGTTGGTTTGAGGTCTCATAGTCCTAGCTGAACATAGACTTTGTATGGTAACAGATTAACACTGGATCTAAGATCTAATAAGGCTTGGTTAATCTTATGGTGCCAACTGGATCCTTGCATTTTTGGGTGTATGGTGCTAAAAAATTGATCTTACTTGTTCAGCACAAATGCCTTCTTTTGCACATTCAATTTCTTTTTTATTGTGCATAAATCCTTTAAAATTTTGGCATATGATGGGATTTGTTTTATTGCATCTAAGGTTGGTGTGTTGATCTTGACTTACTTAAATATCTTCATAATCTCATCATATATGGTACTCTTTGTGACTTGACTCAACCTTTGAAGGAATAGAGCAGGAATAAGACATAATTCAACAGGTAAAGTGAGGTTTCTTTCTTTAGATTTTTCTTTATTTTTAGTGGGTTTGTCTACTTTATTAGTCTTTTAGGGCTAATCTTTCTCAATTATTTGACCACTTTTAAGAATGGTGACAACCTTAGTCTATTCTATGGTAGAGCTTGATGATGCATTATGTGCATTATTGCCAACTTGTGGTTGAGTTGAAAACTTTTCTTTTTCCATATTTTGCATCATTTGACTCATTATATTTTTCATTTCATTCATAGACTAGTTGTTTGTCTTAGTTGGACCTCTAATTGAGAAGTTTTTCTCTCCTGATTTTAGATAAGTTGATGGATATTGTCATTTACAGGCCTTTTGGATGGGGGCAAGTAAGATCCAGGAGTAGGAGATTGATGAGTTCGATATGGGATTGGGGTAAGAAGTCCTTGATTTTGTTGGTGAGGATGGTATGGCTAGGTTGTAAGACATTGGCATTCAGTCCATTTCTTTAACTAAAATTTGGATAGTTCCTCCAGGTGGGGTTATATGTCTCTGAGTATGGAGAGAAAGGTCTTTTATAAGTATTAGGTGCATTAGCCTAATCATGATGTACCTTTTTAAATGCTAGAATGGTAGGACATTCTAGCGTAAGATGTGCAGTACTTTTACAGATGCTACACACTTATTCATTCTTTTTAAAGTTATTTTTTCCATTTCTGTAGCCTCTACTTTTCTAGCTAAGGATGCTACTTTGGCATTAAGTTCATCTTTGTTAGACATGACATGCATGCCTTCCCTAGCAGATGTGGTAGTGGGCTTGGGCCTATTTGGATGTTCAACTCTTTCTAAGTTAGCTCATGTTTGTGCACTTTTAGCTAGCCATTCCAAATACTCTTCTGCCTCATTTGGTTATTTTTTTAGAAAGTTGCCATTGCACATCATCTCTACAAATTAGCGCATGTCAGAATTAAGTCTTTTATAAAAGAAGTTGATAATGGGACATGGTTCATAGCCATGATGTGAGCATGTGAGTAATAGATCTTTGAACCTTTCCCAACATTGGTAGAATAATTCTTTATCCTTCTAGGTAAAGTTCTTTATCTTACACTAAAGTGCATTTGTTTTATGTGTAGGTAAAATCTATTTCAAGAATTCCCTAGTCATTTCATTTCTAATCTTTATGGAACCTGCTGACAGTGAATTAAACCACATTTTAGCTTTTCCCTTTAAAGTGAAAGGAAATAGCTTAAGCCTGATAATATTTAGACCAATGTTTTGTGTTCATTGTACTACATACCTCATCAAATTTTTTAAGGTGTAAGTAAGGACTTTGACTGTCTAACCCAAAGAATTTGAAAAGTAATTGGATTACTCTCGATTTTAATTCTAATGCACCAGCATTTTGAGGAAGAATGACATAGGATTGGGCACTAGTGTGTGTAGACTAAAGGTAGTCTTTTAGAGTTTTGCCATGATAGTTTTGATATACATCATTATTCCCATATTTACTCTATTGGTCTCCCTCCCTATTGTTATTTCTTCTCCAATCTCTATTTGGTAGATGATTATACCTCCTTGGTGGAGGTTGATGTTTATCATCAATTAGAGGTGGTGGGTCCTCATTCATGATGAGTGGAGGGCCTTGATCTCCTCTAATCTTACCACGGGAATGAGTTAGCCCTTGATCATTGATCAGTCATTGATGGCGTTTGATTTAGTTGTATGTTGTTTTGGTCATACTTGACTAACCTCCTAGTTTTTTCTTGTATCCAAAAGTACATACAATGAAATCTCTTCTTTTTTTGTTTTTGTTTTCGGAATGGAAGAAGCTATCCTAACTCATGCAACCTAACTGCTAATAATGTACAATGATAGAGCACAAAATTCAAACATCCTAAGATTAACAAGTAGACAATTTGATTATCTTGAATTTGTGTGAGGGAGAAGCTTTTAGATTAACTTAATCTAACGCTCCTCCTCTCTTTTAGACTTGCCCCACCACTTACCAGTTAGATCCTAACCTAACCAACCCTTCACACCCTCACCAGCTAGTCATAAGTAGTCTGAGTCATAGAATGTGCTGGCAAAGCTAGTCATTTAAATATTAGCATAGTCAGTTAAATAGGGGCCACTTGAGTGGCAATGGGTTGCCTACTTCCAAGAGGGTCCTAGGAGCATATGATGGCCTCTATAGGTCTCTTATAATTGATTTTAAATTAATTTAGAAGGTTGCATTATGCACTTGTGGTGATTATCCTAGGTGGGGTAAGATGTGCTGATTAAATTCACCCTCGATCTTATGGGGTTGGGTGCCCTTACTAATTAATTTTCACACTCCATAGCAGTTTAATCAACATATAAATCACCTTAAAGCTATAATTGTGTCAAAAAATGCAATTAAAATATAATAAACCAATGCAAACCCTAAAATGCAACAATTATCAAGTATGCTATCTATATGCAATCACATTATCAAATAATGCAAAATTATTCTAAATATGTAAACCCTAATCTAGGAATTTTAAGGATCAAGATTACTCGCAGTGGGTTCTTGGAGAAAGTCTTCTTGTATAAGGGTGGGACCATTTACATTCCACTTGCACTTCCAGGTTACGATGTCCACCATTGACTTGTATTATTACAACCCTTTTTAAATGAATTACGATTAATGAAAAATACAATGCTTCCTCACTACAATTCACCCAAAAATAAAATTTTGACTATCCTAATTGAGATTCTCCTTAAATTCCTTATTTTCTAATTTCCTAGAAAATAAAAATAGCAATATGTACCAAATTTACCAAATAGAATGACTATGCACTAATAAATATAAAAAAATGCACCTAAAAATGCCTAAAATACTAAAACAATGCAATTCCTAAAACTTTTGATTTTTTTAAATTTTTGTTAAAGTTTATGAAAACTCTGTTGTGGGTTCCTGACAGCAGCACCCAAAAACTTGTTGACTGTTTACTGTAAGTGCATTGGCTATTGTAGTATAGCTTATGCAAGTATGAGTATATCTCACGGGAGTCAACTTAAAAAGATGCAGTTTAAATAAAATTTAATTGACCAAAAATTAAAAGAAATAACATAAATTAAATAACAATGAATTGTAAACAGATATATTTAACTAATGAAAATTGGACATTCCCAAGTTCAAAAACATAGAAAATTAAATTAAAAATTAAGAAATAAAATCTACTTTCCAGCTTGATTATGGAAACTTTCTTCAAATCTGGCCATATCCAAGTAGATCAATCTTCATCAGTCCATTCCTCTAGTTTCAATGGCTGGATTATTCAGATTTTCCAAAAATGTGATGATTTGGACTAAAGAAAGATTTTTAGTTTTGGACAATTTAGATAAAAATTTTGAATTTTAGATTAAATGTCAGGGCTAATGGACCAACTGGCATTTTTTCTAAGAACAAGATCTAAGAATTGATTTGAAATCTAATGAGAAAAAGATCAGGAAATAAAGTTATCATGTTAGTTAAAGCTAAACCATTGATTATATTAGGATTTAATCAAACAATATTTGATTGTTTTATTCCTGGTCTAATTCAAGAACAAAAAAAAACTTGGATAGGACAAACCTAGAATAGGAATAAGACAAATTAAAGAAAAAGACAAAATAGGGATCTGAATGGAATTAAAATTGAAACTCAATGGGCAATTCTAGAATTTTCCTTAAAAACTCCTTCAACCTTAGAGGAGAAAAACACAGGGAACAGTTCCCTATGTTGTTTGAAACTTGAAAAGAAAGGGGAAACCCCAATTGGGTTTTGACCAGAATAAAATGAGGTTGTAGCAAGAGAGAAACTAAGGAAAAAATAGTGAAAGAAATAGGAAAAAAAATGGAAGAAGAGGAGAAACTACTATGAGGAACCCAAAGGAAGAACAAATGAAAAGTAAGGGAAAACAGAGAAACACTATGAATCAGAAGGGATGGAGAAGAATATATGAAAAACAATGACAATCGAGGAGTATAACAATGGGAAAAATGAAGGAAGCAGAAGTTGGAATGGTGATCAAACTAGAGGATTAGGATGAGTGATTGACTAGAAAACACAACTGGAATAGGGGATAAACTGGGTAACATAGAGTGAAAAATAAACAGGGATTGAGTGGATGGAACAAGCGTCTGGGAACGAAGAGAGACTAAGAATATGGAATAAAAGAGATGGGTAGGTGAATAGAGAGTGAGGAAGATTAGAGAATGAAGGAGAACAAGGAAAGAGAGAACATGGATGGTAGAAAGACAGGCGGCAATGGCTTCGGTTATGATTTTCCTCTTTGTATCTTTAACTATGACCAGTTTCTCCTCCTTTGGTCAAGAGCTCCTGAGAGAGGCAGTGGTGAAGCTGGTCTTCCTTCTCCTTTGCTATTGTCTACCTTGGTTCTCCACAATCAATCTAGAGATAGAAAGCCCAAGAGAGAGGAGTCGGTTTCCCTGATTGGGAAGAGAATCGAGAGAGAGATGAAGCTAGGAGCCGGTGAGAGCCCTTTCTTACCTCCTCGATCAATCCAGAGATAGAGAGCCGTTCTACCCCTTACTTCTTCCTTTTTTTAAAGCTTATCATCTTCTAATTTTGGTCTTCATGATTTAGCCTTTCCCTTTCTTCTTTGATTTCCACTTTAAGATAAATACATTTATCTCCTCCATAATAGCATGATTTCCTCTTTTAAAAGAACACAATAACTTTATTAGTTTCCTTTCTAGTTTGGTTCCTAATTAGAAAACCATACCATCTTGCCTTATTGCTCTTTAAGATGATCCGACATCGTTAATTTTGATATGAGCCATCCAATTCTCAATCTGGTGGATCTGCACCATACAAAACTAAATTAGATTCATTTTGATCATACTTTAATCCTTTGATTAGCTCCTAATGATCATCTCACTGTTAAATTTTGCAAATCAATAGTTGGATAATTTATGGGAGCTAAAAATTACAAAATTGAATGATTAGATATCTAATTAAATGCTAAATGAGTGGTCTTTTAGCCAAAATTGAACACTTAACAATGCTTCTCATGAACTGATAGTTGTTGTATTCTTAGAGCATCATTTCTTTTAAATATAATGAAATAACTTGTCATTATCATCATCAAAGCCTTATTCCGATTAGGGGTTCGCTACATGAATCTTGTTTCTCCATTTCCCCTATCAAGTAGATGCCTTGTTAACTCGTCCATAACTAATGTGAAAAGGTACATGCTCAGTGCTGACAAAAAGCAAAAAACTTTCCATGGTTTTTTTTGGATCATACATAATTGCATTGATAAACAATATTCAATAATTCGGCTCTTTTTACCAACTTGGAGTATCAAGGGTTAATCTCCAATTGAAGGTTCAAGTGCAATCCTATATTGATAGGGAAATCATCATTATGTCTGCTAGTGGTCCTAACATTTATTACTGCTCCCTCATAGACATCCTTATTTATATACCCCAATGAAACCCCTTTCTTACCCAACACTCACCGTATAAACTCCCCAAGGACCTTGTCATAAGCTTTTTCCAAGTTAATAAAGACCATGTTGAGGTCCTTCTTCCTCTCCATATATTTCTCTATCAATTGTCTAAGTAGAAAAATAGCTTCCATTGTAGACCTCTTAAGCATGAACAAATTGGTTTTCCGATACACTCGTATCATGTGGTAACCCTTTGTCAATCCATCTTTCCCAAAGTTTCATGGTATGGTTCATAAGTTTGATCTCACGGTAATTAGTGCAACTCTGTATGTCTCTTTTATTCATATAAATTGGTACTATAGAGCTTTTCCTCTATTCATCTAACAATTTCTTTGATTCTACAATCTTGTTAACCAACTTTGCCAACCAAACTACTCTATTATCTCTCACATACTTCCATACCTCTATCGATGTACCATTGTGTCCCAAAGCCTTTTTTAATTTCATCTTTTTCATCCTATGTAATCCAATGTTTTTTGGGTTTAGGCTTCTCTCAATCTTTATTTTCTTTAGATATTTATCATATAAATTTTTTTGAATGTAACTTTCCCACCTTTGATTGATCTCATCATCTTTGACTAGTATCCTTTGTTCATCATTTGTAATGCATTTAACATGTTCCGAGTCATTATTGTTCTATTCTCTTATTTTTGTAAGTTTGAACACATCTTTCTCATCTTCTCTTAACCCTAATCTATTTAGAGATCATCATACACTTTGAGTTTAATCTCACTCACTACTCTCTTTGCAACCATTTTAGCATTCTTATATTGCTCGCAGTTTTCATTTTTTCTAATCCTCTACTGACACCCATTTCTCTTTAATAATTTTTTTGTACTTTTTGACTCCAACCCTAAGTTTCCCTTACTAGTAGTCTTGTACCTTTACATACTCCTAGAATATCTTTTGCCACTTTTTTAATGGACTTAGCCATATCAATCCACATGGTTTTTACTTTTGTTTCATTGTTCCACTTTCCTTCTACCATCAAATTGTTTGTGAATGTTGATATTTCTCTCCTTTTAACTTCCACCACTTAGTTTTTGGACATCAATTAAGTTCATTTCCGTTTTTTCATCTCTTAATATGAATGTCCATAACCATTAACCTATGTTGTGTTGTTAAACTCTCACTGTATATTACCTGACAATCCTTACACATTGATATTTTGGTATTCTTAAGTAGAAAAAAGTTTATTTGGCATTTATATGATCCACTTTTAAAGGTTAGTAAGTGATTATCCTTCTTCTTAGCATATGTATTTGCTAGAGTTAGGTTATATCCCAAAGCAAAATTGAGGAAACCTTCCCCCATCTCATTCCTTTATCTAATTCCATATCCTCCATGTACCTTATCATATCCTTTCTTTTCTTTTCGTACATGACCATTTAAGTTTGATCCCATAAATATCCCCTCCGTGTTAGAAATTTCTTGCCTTACTCCCTTTATGTTTTCCTAAAATTGTATCTTGATTCTATCTTATAACCTCACTTGTGGGCACATGCACTTATAACATTTATGATCTTCTCTCCGATAATAAGTTTTATAAGTAGGTTTCTATCACTAGTTCTTCTAACATCTAGAACTTTATCCTTTAATTATTTATCCACCACTATCCATATGCCATTTCTATTATTGTCATTTCATATGTCTCATAGCTTATGACCATCAATTTCTCTAGATTTATCCCCTTTCCACTTGGTTTCTTGGACACAAGCTATGTTGACTCCTATGTTTCATCTTATCAACCAACTCTATACTCTTATTTGTCAATATGCCTGTATTCCATGTGGTGATACAAATCTTATTTTCTTGAGCTAATCTCTTTACCTTCACACATTTAGAATGGTAAAGGAATCTTGACTACTTTTCATTACATCCAAGATCCAATGCAGTGCGTCGCTTATAGGACAACGATCTAGTTGCCCTTGCCCATCTTCCACTTCATTTGAGATCCAACACAGTGGATTGCTTATGGGGGAACACCCTTGTAGCCCTTACCCATTTCCCACTACATCTAGGCTCCGATGTAGTGGTCTCTTATGGAGAACGCCCTAGCCTGAGGAAATGTTGTAGTCTTTAGATTCATGTTAAGTATTTGCCTAAAGATTTTACTTCACCTAGCAACTTGACGTAACCCTCCTCCTTTATTTGGGCTTAGGATTAGCTGCAAAATCATAAAGCCACGTAGGCAAAGTTTTAGAGAAATAACTTGTATGATTGCCAATATGACTAAATGTAGGGGTTGTAAGGCTTCAATTTATAATTGGATTAGTGGATTTCTTTTTGAATTTATTAGAGGCACACCATGGATACTATATGAATTCCATCAAGTAAAATCGATGATAACTTTATAGGGAGACTACTTAGTTGTTTGTGAGATAGGTGGAACCTCTTAAGATAGTAACTTTGAGGGAAAGGGTTGCCTAGTAGACCATAATTATGGTGGCGCCACCCAATATGGTAACCTAATGGAAAGGGCTGCCTAATGGACTATAACCATGATGGAGTGAACCAAGATGATAACCTAAGGGAAAGGGTTGCTTGTGAACCATAATCATGGTGGAACCACCCAAGTTAGTAACTTTGAGGGAAAGGACTACTTGGTCTATAGTAGGTAGGTGTACAACCGCCCAAGATGGCAACTTTGCAAGAAAGATTTTTGGATCAGATTAACGTTTTAATGAAAAGTATGCATATTTAAATGATATACATATTATATAATTATGGAAATCATTGAATAAATGAGATTTTTGGATGCATGACTATCTATAAAATTGATAAAAATATGTTCACATCTTATAGTGATTACTTGTGAAATGAGAACTTGTGTTCCCTAATTAGAACAAGGAAATGGAGTTGAACTAGGCTCAAAGAGAACCATGGGATATACTTGTGGGGTTTAGTTTTCTTATTGGGCTTTTTAATTGATCCTATCTCTTTACAGGTTTGAGTTGAGTGGACAAAGGAAAGGCGCCAAGGAGTGGCTAATAAGACTCAAATACATGTTGTGATCATATCTTGTTATTCATTTCATGATTCTTTTTGATGCTTGTATTTTGACAAAATTGATATATATATATATATATATATATATATATATAACTCTCTATTTTTTGTGAGAAGGTCAATGTGTATGGTTCTCTTGATTATTGTTTTGAATTATTGATGTATTATGAGAATGCAATATGAATTCTTGGTTATATAAATAGTAGATAAGAAAAATTTGTGTTTGAATGTAATGGTAGGGAGTGTGAATCTCCATTTGTATTTCACAATGAAAAACGAATGTTTATTAGGTGAATCGTATCTCATGCAGTAAATGCACAAGTTTATTTGGTGGAAATGCGAGGTTCATTTCATTGTCAAAATCTTGTTTTGTAAAGGACAAGAGCATCTTACTCTAGCACACGTTTTGCTACCTTAGAGAGAGAGAGAGAGAGAGAGAGAGAGAGAGAGAGAGAGAGAGAGAGAGAGAGAGAGAGAGAGAGAGAGAGAGAGAGAGTATTTTGGTCTCACTTGAGCTAATCATGACAATTAAGTTCTTAATAACGATCTTCTGGTTTTGGGGTCGTGACACCTTGCCAAATAAATTTCTTTTGAATTTGCTCAAGCTTCAATCTCACTTTTGCTGGGCATTGATATATGGATATGAAGTATACATGTAGATTTGCCAGGGCTACTTAAAGGAGGTGACTCTCTCACCGATTGATAAGCAAGAGCTTATCCAAGCAGAAAGTTTTCTTTGAAAATTTTCATTGACCAGATCCCATAGTGATGCATTCATTTTATAATGAGTGGAAGCCCTAGGTAATGTCTTGGGAAAGATGGTATCTTGCCTCCTAACGCTTGGGCCACATTAGAGACAGTAGAGTTTTCCACATCAATTCCAAAAATTTGAGTTTTTACCACAATAAATTTTCCCCTTGAAAATGTTCATAGCATCTTAGAAATGCTTTTAGTCCTAGAACCTTGATTTGTGACTTCACTTGTGATGAATAGTGTGTCATCTGTGATCTGAAGGTGTGAAAGATCAAGATTTGCATTTGAAATTTTGAAGATGTAGTATAGGTTTTGAGAGAATGCTTTATTCGTCATTAGATTGAATACTTCTGTGACTAAGAGGAAAAGGTAAGGTAGCAAGGGACACCCTTGGTGAATTCCTCTAGAGCTCTTGTTAAAGCCCCCCTAGAGCTCTGTCTAGAATAATTGAGAACTGAGCACTTTTGAAGCATGTAGAGATCCAGTTTCTCCATTGATTATGAAAGTTCATTTCTTAAAGGACCTTGTAAATGAGTAACCATTCAACTCTATCAAATGCATTTCCTTGTTGATCTTGCATGGGGTTACCTGTATTCTTCATCATATCTATGACTACGTTTTCCACTTAGATGCAATCCAAGATATTCCTTCCTTCCAAGAAGGCCCTTAGCTATGGTGAAATTAGATGATTGAGAACTTTTTAAAATTTGTTTGCAGGAATCTTTGCTATAATTTTATAGCTGGTGGATATTAGGCTAATTGGTCTAAAGTGCTTGAATGAAAATAGACCTTGCTTCTATGATATCAAGATAATAAAGGAAGCTCCAACATGCTTATATAAGGATTCCCCATTGTAGAAGCCATTAACAAAGTCTATGACATCACTTTTCACGATGCTCTAGAAAGATTGATAAAAATTAAAATAATATCTGTCTGGGTCAGGGCTGTGTTTCCTCTCACATCCAACAATTGCTTTTCATTTCTTCAAATATGAAAGGCACTTCAAATTTCTCCTATTCTGTTGTATCAAGCTTTTTGAATTCAAGAGCATTGGGAAAAAGAATTCTAAGATTTTTAGAGGCATAGAGATCCTTGAAAGTTACCACTTCATCGCAAACCAATTTGGGATCTTCCATTGTCTAATCCTTAGTGGCTATGCTTGAATCCATTTTGACCTCCTGTGTGCACTTGCTATTGAGTATAAGTCTTTTGTATTCATATCCCTTGCACGTAGCATTTTGTTTTTGCTCTTTGGCCCCCCTTAACTTTTTCCTAAAGCTCTAGTGATGTTAAATTTTATTGAGCCATGCATTTTAGCTTACTTTCTTGCCCAAATACACATCGTGCTTCTTCTTTGTGATCTATAGATGCCTTTTTGATATTGTCACTAAGCACTTCATTAGAACTTTTTCTTAATTCAGTGTTGATATTTTTTCTTAAAACTGTACTACTAATAGTGATTCTATATGCATGGGAAATGGTAGGGATAGGCTCATTAGAACATGCACTTTGGATACGAGCAACCCTAAGCCTTTTGTTTGGTGTATCTAAGATGTTCATCATGTCAAAATTGGGAAATATAAAAAAATCACATGAATTACATGATTCCAACCACCAATTTGGGCATGTAAAAAAAGTTGCTTGTTGAGATTTTTTGAAGAGCATGGAAAATGTCTTAGATCTAAAAAACAAAGAAAGAAAACTATAGACATGTATCATTTTGTAGAGTGCATGTTCTAAAATGTACGTTCCAAAGTGGATGTTCCTTACTAGTTCCTTATTTGTGGCACTTAGCACATGGCTAAGAATACGAATTCAACTTGATGTTTGCTGGTCCAGGCTATGCTATTGGAGATAAATGGGCACTGCCCAAAAAAATCTTTTCAATTGGATGATCCTAGCTATTATAGAACTCAGGTCAAATGATTAGGATTGTCTAATGCATGATATTTTTGTGCAGAGCTCATGTGTAAAGGACCCACTAGATGATTAAAATGAATCTATAATATTTGATTGTATTTTTCTTCTTAAATTTTTTTTAGTGGCACCATCAAGCTTGATTTTGATGTGTTTTCTTTTCTTTTCTTTTTCTTTTTCTGGCATTAATAAATAGGAGTGCATACCAAGCAAGATTAGGCTAGAAAGCAACATGCTTTTCCAATCAAGGATGAAGTACCATTTCCATACGAAAACCCAATATGTGGATCAAAACCAATAAACTGGCACACAATCAAGAGTTAACTTTGGTCCCATGTCAAATTAGTATTTCATCGGCACCTTATGTTCACCAGAAACTAATGATTTATATTTTTCTGGCAAAACGTCAAATAAGAATTTTGTAAGAAGGGTTTATAAATGTTTGATCCACCCAAAATCAGTGTTAATAAGATTTGCTTGTCATTATTTGCCAGATTAACATATTCGAGTAATGTTGATTAGGCATATGTGGCTCCCAAAAAGTATGCCTCTTTCTTGGGCAAGCAAGTTCACTTCTCCTTTTCATTTTTCAATTAATTAACACCATAGTTTAAGTATAGTTGAAGAAATTATATGGCAATCTACACTTTCATTACTTTTTGTTTAGGGTTTTTGCAAAAATGCCATTAACTTTTGGCATATTTGCAAAAAAGTCCCAACATTTTCTGAGTTTTGCAAATTTGCCAATAAGTTTTGGTGAGCTTTGCAAAATTGCCATTCTGTTAGGTTTCCATCCTCATTCCTTGTTAGTTTTTATGAAATTCTTATATTACCCTTCTCAACAGACTTGTTACCTTCCAGATGCAGACATGATTAAGTTACCGACTTCCACGACTAGGTTTAATTACTTTTCAATGAAAAATTTAAGTGAAAATCATAAACAATTCGATAACAAGGAATCCAGTGGTAAAGTCGGATTTCAAAAAAAAAAACCCAACCAATAATGAGATATTTAATCACAAATATACCATATTCAACAACCTGTGCACAGTACCTACTACCTCACAAATGCAGACATGATTAAGTTGAGGATTTTGGCAATTAAGTTTAATGACTTTCCAATGGAATGTTTCAGCGAAACTTAGTACCTATTACAATTTGATAATAAGGAATCTAATGGTATAGTTAGATCTTAATAAAAACCAATTAATAGTGAGATATTTAATCACAAACATGTTAAGTTCACCAACCTGCTCAACATTACTACTACCTCACAAATGCAGTCGTGATTAAATTGCTGACTTTGGCCACTAAATTTCATGACTTTCCTATGGAATATTTTAGAAAAACTTAGTTCCTAATATAATTTGATAACGTGTAATCTAATAGTATGGTTAGATTTCAACAATAATTAATCAATAATTAGATATTCAATTGCAAACAATTTAAACTTTGATTTCTTTCCACAAACTAATATAAAAATCTCATTAACACAAATTATGGCATAGTTAATGCTTTTGATCAACCAAAGACACAATAAGTAAAAAATATTCAAGTTTAAAACATAAGCAAAGTGTTGTTACTATTCACATGAACAACGATGAGTAGTAGACTTTAAGCTCTTTGTTCGATGTCTTTATAAATAAGATTTAGAAATCTAAGACTTAGGTCTTCTTCTTCCCAATATCTTTTATCTATTAAGATTAATTTCAGAGATTTTTATTGATTAACAAAGTAAGAAACCACATGCAAAATCCTCAACTTAATTATGTTTGTGTTAGATTCTTTGTTATCAAATTGTGTTTGTCTGAGGTAGGAGGTCTGTTAAAGAAGGGTAATATACAAAATTTCATAAAAAATAATAAAAAAAGGAGGATGGAAACCATTTTTTTCTTCCAAAAACGTAATGGTAGTTTTGTAAAAAAACCCTTTTATGTATACTTAATTCTTCCTCGGATGGTCTTCTGACCGTTCTTTCTTACGGGGGCATATTGAAGACCCGACAAAGATTAAGTTGGAAATAGATGTACGGTCCATGGCCATTGATCGATCTTTGTGTGCCAAATTCTAGATATGAGATGGCCCGTATGCCGTGTGTTGGATGATTGGTTAAAATCTAGTGCGGTAAGTTTTGAACATCATTCAGCAGTGAAGATTTTCTGTCTGTAGGCGATCTAAGGATTTGGGCCCAGCAGATAACTTTGTACGTGAATCCAGCTCTAACTTTACCTAAACGAAATCAAATGAAAGGGGGGCAGGTGAATTCCAAAAATAAACGCAAAAAGAATATCAGGCGTCTCCCATAAAATTCTCGTATCCTAATTACATAGACATGGTGTAAGGGCTGCCTTGTTGTTTTGTCACTCAAAAGAAGAATGATATGACAATAATACCCTTTGAATAACAGACACTCCTTAATCAATTGCCAAGTATTAACGGGAATATTTTGGTCTTTTCAAAAAGCCTTCCAGAAGGAGAAAACCCTAAAATAAGTACTCGGAATCAGCATGTCACGTCCGGTTGAAATGCGAAGCAAAAGTCCCAAATCTTATATATATTAATTAAATGACAATAATACCCTCACCTGAGCGGATAGAAATAGCAAGGGATTAAAATAATAAATTTAAAATTTTAAAAATTAGAAAAAGGCGAGAAAGAGGTGGAAAAGCTTATCCCCATTCCCCTCTCTCCCTCGCCCACAATGCCACATACATACTCAAGAAAGAGAGAGAGAGAGAGAGAGAGAGAGAGAGAGAAATCCTCCAATTACTAGCGTTGCGGGCAGCTGACCGAGTGGGTTCGGGCAGCCGGGCACATGCGCCTTCCCCTTCTACCCTAGACCGTGGGTGCTTGCCCAAACTAAAATCTCTTGCTTTAAACCCTAAACCCGAGCAAAATTCCAGTATCCCTTCCTCCCTTTCTCTCCCTAAATCTTCTTCTTCTTCTTCTTCTTCTTCTTCCGTGCCCTGCGTAAATCTAGGTCCGTCTCTCTCTCTAGGCTTTTTTATTCTCTTGTATCTGTCTTTTTTTTGTTGATTTTGTTTTGTTTCGGGAGGTGTAATCTTGAGAAATTTTGTTATTTTATTATTCTCTTACATCTAATTATGTTTTGGAAGAGACATGCCTCTGGTTTTGTGAATTTCGACTTTTAAAAAAAAAATTGTTTAAGATTTTTTTCATTTTTGTCAGCAGTTATGTTTGCTTGTTTGATTCTGGGGAGTTTGATCTATATTTTTTGAAGATCGGCTCCTTTGGAGCTTTATATGTCCTAATGATTATGTTTTAGCAGTGTTGTAATATTAGATGTGTATTTGTGGTGAAGATCTGTTCTTTCGTGTGGTTGGTGATGTGATTATTTTGAGTTTTGGCTCCAATTTGGATATTTGGAGACTGTTTCATGACTTTTGAGTGTTTTTTGGTTGTGATGCTCGGCGGTGATTGGGAAATTTGAATTTTTGTCTCGTTTTCTGAAAAAAAAAGTCTGATTTTTGGTTGATTATGTGCTCATTTGTTCGCTTCAATTATTGTAATTATGGTTGATGATTAGGAGGTGGTCTCTGACTCGAATTTTGTGGCATTAGTGTTCCATCTGATTTTGCCTAATGACTACAAAATCCTTTTTGATCTTCAAAATTGAGAATTTTGTTTCTTATTGTAGTAGGCAGTTAGAAAGAACTGATTCTGTTTTCAAATTCATAAATTTTGTAGTTCTTTTACATTTAAATTTGATTAGCTGCTTTTGAAACTCAACTGCTCCTGATGTTCAGTACCCTAACAGTCTCGTGTTTAGATAGGTGCAAATTCTGATGCTTCTGAATGATTCAAAATAGTGTATTTTGTCTGGGAATTGTTGGAACTCTGTATCCAGGTGTTAGAACTCTGTTCTTTGGTAGGCTTTTGGTTTGATCTTGTTGCCATGTGGGAACTGTGGGTAATTGCTGCCATGTAGGAAGTGTTCTTCCTAGGTTTATGGATGTGCCTGTGATGCACAAGAATAAGAGGAGAACTACCTTTCTCACCTTGCTATGCACTTGGAGGCTAAGCCCATCTAGTTTCTGGTGGCAATTTCCTTACTTCTCTGATTGCTATTTCTCCTATTTTCTTGTAACTGATAGAACCCTAAAACAGGTTTCTATGAAGGTGGCATCAGAGGCTAATCTTGAGTGATGGTAAGAACCCACCCACAGAAGAAAAGAATTCTAACACCTGGATATTAAGTTCTGACGTTCAAACTTTTAATTAGACAATGGAATAGCCTATATATCATATATCACCTTGGAATGTAGGTTCTGGTAATTGGTAATGATTAGAGGAGGTGAATTTTGATTCTTCTATGTTTAGGATTGTCCTTAACTGTTAGATGATGCGAAAACATAACATAACCCACAACTTATTTGTTATATGAATTGAAGGGTTTTTTGCAAAGTTTATGTTGATATAATTGGTCATTCTTTTACCTTAGGACCAAATTGGTTGCCTGGGAGGTCAAAATCAGGACTATGTTTTTCTGTACCAGTTGTTTGCACTTCACTTGCAATTTCTTAACTCCATTTATGCTTGTTGAGTTCAAAAGACTGATTTATTTGCTGTTTCCGTTATGGTTATAAAGATGTTGAAAAAGCTGGATTACACCTTCAGTTTATTTATTCTTTGTCTGTTTGGATTTTAGCTTAGATATTTTGGTGCTTGCTTTGAAGACCCTGATTTTGATACTTAATGTGGTTTTGCTTGACCAAAAGCTGGATCCTATCTCTGGTTCCATGGCTTTTTATTTTATTTGTTCTTTAAGATTGGCTGTTCATGTGTACTATCTACCTTTGATTACAGTTGTGAATTGGAAAACGTTGCATTGACTTGGTAACTTTCATTGTCATTTACCTAAATGATTAGAAACATAGTTATTCGAGTTCATCTGAGTTCTGATCTTCTGCAGGGAAGATTGATTGTTTTTGTGCACTTACTAACTTTGGCTGCAGTTAGTGAGTCCTGAAGTCTAACCTGAGTTGTACTCTGGAATTCCTACATTTTTCTACCAGCTAGAACCTCCAGCTTTATACATGTTGTTTTAACTGCAGTTAATGAGCCCAATATCCTACTCTATGTCATACTTTGGGAGTTCAAGTTTTTTCCTTTACCGGTAGAAGAGCTGCCACATCTCTAGTTCTATGATTTTATGTTGGTTATATTTTAACATTTAAGGTTTAAGGTTGGCTTTTGGCTTCTGATTGCACCTCATAGGTGGGAAACCCATTCTTTCTTTAATTTCAAGAATGTTCATTCTAGCAGCTTTTATGCATCTTTTGGCCTTGAAGTGTGGTATCTGAAACTCCCTTTTACTGTGGATGTTCAGATTATTTGTCCAATTTCCAGGTCTTTCTGGCCCTGTTTTATTACTGACTGGTTGTTTTGTTGAACTTTATCATTCCAATTATATTTGATGGCCTAAATTTCAATAACATCTCCTGTCTGGATGTTTTCCCAGTTTCATGCATTTTGGTCCAGTTCCAATGCTGGATGAATGTCAACAAGGTTTAGTTTCTACTTGCATGTTTTATTTTGTCTCGTAGATTCATGATTTTGGTTTACAAGTGCCTATCTAATGAAAAGAAAAGTAGGATTTATCTTGATTTTATCAAATCCGGATCAGTTCTGTTCATGATATATGTTAATTGCAGTTTGAATGGTATGTTTGTGACGGATGTGTAGAAATTCTAATCTAGCACCTTTTTTTCTGGGATATTTGTTTTCTCAGCAACTATTTTACTTTATTAATTACTCGCATTTTTTGTTGACCTAAATTCTGTACTTGTAGTTCCATAATTTTAAACTTTCTGAAGTATAGATTGTGAATTTAGGGCCTGAAGATGGGGAGTTTCAGCTTAAAGCTGTGCGGAAGCTGATGTAATCTCTCCATGTTTCCTGCTGGAGTTTTGAGATTTAGGTCTCATATCTTGTCCAAGAAAGGTGGCCTTCAAAGGATATACTACACAGGATGTCAGGGTAAGTAGTTTAAGGACTATAAGTTGGCTTCACATGGAGTGATTCCAAAAGAGGCTACTGAGTGTTTTTTTAACCCTCTTTTGAGGACACATATCTGCTGTATCAACTCTTGTTTGTATTTGAAGGTTCCCTTGAAAAGTCTGCCGGAGGAAAACTGGTGGATTTTGGTTAGGATTTCTAAGGGTAGTAATTCTGAGATTTGATTTTCACAGGAGCCAGGAGAAGAAGAGAAACTGAGTGAGGGGAGGAGGTTGAAAGAAACTGATTCAGTGACCTACATTTGGTTATATTTTAGGGTTCTGAATCTTGACTGGGGGCATCTGACTAATCTTCTGCTAATATTTGGTAAGCATGGCACAAGAGAGCTGGAAAAAAGAAACTGATGAGACTGAATGCCACACACGCGAAGGCCCGATTTTGTGTGCAAACAAGTGTGGCTTCTTTGGGAGTGCTGCCACCAACAATCTTTGTTCCAAGTGTTACAGAGACCAGTTCATGAAGCAACAGTCCAAGACAGCTCTGGTTGTTCCTGTTGCAGAGAATATGTCCATTTCATCTACTTCTGCACAATTCAAACCTGTTGTGGAACGATTAGATAAAGTGGAAGAAAACAATGGTCCAGAAGTTGGGGTTACTACATCTGAGGATACGAGCACAACAGCAGCTAATCGTTGCATGTTATGTCACAAACGTGTTGGTCTGACAGGGTTCAAGTGTCGTTGTGGAGGGACATTTTGCTCTCTTCATCGGTACTCTGAGAAGCATGAGTGCTCATTTGATTACAGGACTGCTGGCCGAGATGCTATAGCAAAGGCAAATCCAGTTGTGAAGGCAGAAAAGGTTGAGAAGATCTGATGGTGATTGGAACTCCTGTGATTTAAAGAAGATAAAGGGTCACTAGTATGTTTCATGTATGTTTTCATAGCAGATCTCTTAGTCGACCTTATCTGAGAAGAAGAGGCACCGAGAGAAGCAAGTAGTATTGGCCGATTGTTTAACTTGTTGCTGCCCATGGTTGCAAATTGAATATTCGCATTTTCAGATTTTAATGATGTGTGTAATCTTCAGAATGTGAAATAAGTAAACATAATTTCCAGTGAAATCTCTTACTATGGTTGAAGTGTCCTGATCTTCATTGCTTCATTTTGCTTTTTCACCCCTCAACGTCTGTTGGAGCAAATTGAGCTTGCACTTTCACTCAGAAGATGAGATCAGGTTCACCCTGAACCAGTTCCGACTACTAGGTAAATCCTGCTCCCTGAACCAAAAAATCTTCTCATTTTTAAGTTCTGTATCCATACCCGATAAAAAAAATCATTTGCATCATGGACTGTGTTACTCTTATTTTAGTTTAAGAAGTCACCTTTCCATTCATGGTTGCATTTCAAATTTTGCCCGCCTTTCCCACAGCAGATTTGGTTATTTTTAGCAGTTGAAGTACATTCTCCGTTTGATATTTCTAGTGCTGCATGAAGTCTTTTATAATTGAGTTCTGATTGCGGCTAACGCGAAGTGAACGTCTTTGTGATTGTGCTAAACAATTCTGGTGTTAAGGTAGCCTCGATTGCTTCAAGTATTTCTGTTAGAACGTTTGGATTGGTGGTTATGTTATAGTGTTGTCTAAAGCACTCTATCACATCCCATGAACGCTTGTGGTTGCTTAGACAAAAAGAAGCTGGAGGAAGTTAATCCTTAAGGGTGGTGGTTCAATTTAGCAGCTCCAAGCCTGATACCTAGAATGTCTTGTAAAGTGGTTTTAGTTTATAGTCGTAGCCATTGAATTTCATGGTTCAACCATGTACCTTGTAGTTCCAAGCATTTCTTCAGGGACAGATATGATGATTCCCTGGAGGGTCGTGATTCTCCCTTAGGAAAGCCTTTAGCAACCTTGTAAACCTTGCCTCTGATCATCGCTATCCTAGATTCTCATTGGCTCATGGCCAGCTAGAGGTAGCGCTGTGGCCTTTATTGGCGTGTAAAAGCACGCATATCTGTCCTTTCTTTGTGAACCTCTAAGCAAGAACATTGACCGACTAATGTGGAGTCCGAGTTTGTCGATGAGCTCCTGTGGTTTGCTTCAAAAAGTTCTGCGCAGGGTCGGCTGCTGCTGGACACTTGCCTGGTGGAAAATTAAGGTCTTGGACGCTTGCAAGGGATATTTTTCACAGAACATGGAACTCAACATAAGGTCTGAATTTGATTATGTGGAGACAAAGGATCTGTTTGACAGGTTTGATCTATTGCTGTGGGTGTTGATGGCAACACTTTGGGTGTCTAATTGATGGGTTATTAACTACTAATGGGTCGATTGTAAAGTTTCTTTGCATAGTCTTGTAGGGAGAAATAGAGCCGCCAACAAGAACCTAATTAATATTGGTTGGCTTTCAATTTTATGCATAAAGAATTGGATCGGGATCGATAACCAAATTATTCAACTATAATGCTCTTATTATTTTACATCCATCAGATCTAATTGTTTGTCATCATAACCAAATAAATTTTTGTCTGGTTCTAATTTTATGCATGAAGATAAGAGCTGAGTTTTAGATTATAATACTTTTGCTATTTTATATTTACTTTATGGGGTAAACTAGTTTTATCTCTACTTTGTAAGATTAAAAATACCCTCAATATATTTTGTTGTCTATGAGTATGTAAAGGCAAATTGAGCATCTTAACCCAAATTTAGTAGGGGAGACAAAACAAAAATTTTCCTTGGAAAAAAAATAGCCCACAGATGTTCTTTAGGATCATTTTGTTGCACGTTCTTTCAATTGGCTCTTCTGCTTGTCTTTGGCTCTTTTCCTCCAAATTATACTTTTTGTTTTACAAAAACTTAAACAGGGTTTATTGTTTGAGAGACTCGCAAGAATCGTATCTAAGATTTTCAGAGATGTAGAGCAGCAGAAATGAATTGAGTTAAGAATTAAGTGATCTTGGCTTTTGAGAGTGGTCTGTGCATAAATGATATCTAGTTTTGGGTAACCAGAAGAAAAATAAGAATAGAACAAGGCAGTATGCAAGTTGTTTGGCATATGGCGCTTTGAATGAGTTTAAATGAGTAAATGTTTATCATGACCACTTTCATCAAATTAAAGAAATATTATAGAATCAAACAAACCAAACCTGAATTAAACAATTTGGTTATAATCTTTTAAAGTTGGAACCAAACCCGCCAGAAATTATCTCATTCCAATCTCACCGAAATAATTATGGTCCGGTTCCGATTTGGTTCTAGTCTACTTGCAATTCCTGGCGAAACCGAATCGAAGTGGAGCAAGTGACAGCCCTACAGGGAGAAGCGTATTTGAGGTGGTTGGTGACTAAACCTCTGATCTTGCGTGCCACATCTTAGCCAATACTTCATCTTTTTGTGGCATTGAGAAGTTTAAGTTTTGACCACAAAAATCTTCTATCAATCGACTTCTTCAGAATAAAGGACAAACAAGATATTCTGCTTTCCAAGAGTTGATTCTTTCAAATTATTAATTTAAAAGGTTGATAAAGACAAGGTAATGATAATGATACACGTGCCCTTGTCTTTGTTACTAGCCCCTCGCTTGTGCACGGACCATTATAACTCAAAAGGGTGTAACTTTTTGAAGATTCCAATCAGTTGATTGTTGCCCTTGACTAGATGGGTTATGTTTGAAAATTTTCATCCATTTGATGGTTAAGAGACTGTTGATTATCAAATGGATGAGAATTTTGGAGCATGACCTACCTAAGTCAAAGGAAATTTTATAAATGACTTGAATCTTCAAAAATCTGAGCCACCTGAGTTGTACCAACTAGGGAGATCTGAGAAACCTATTTTAAATGAGCCTTGGAAGATGAGCATCTTAAGAAGTTGATGCCTCCTTTTGGTGGTGCAATGTTTGGAAGATTTCGTCATGTTAGGAATATCTTAGATAGGCTAGATATAAAATTTTATGCCCATTGGATTCATTGAGCCTATGTTTCTTTACTTGGAAATTTAAACCATCTAATTTTTTTAATTTTTTCACAGACCTATGTCAACTTAGTGAACTGTTTAGATCATAAAAAAAAACCACTCACCATGCTTGTCAAAAGAAGGCGCAAATTTCTTTGGAGCCCTACTTCTTCAGTTCGATTTTTCAGTACAGGAAGTTAGTGGCTCTTCGGATCACTAACTAGAGATATATTTTTGGCGCATGGCCTATCTAAGATGTTGTCTAGAAGCTGGCCCTTGAGTTCATATTTCACCACAGATCATCAATTGGAGATCAGCATGGCGTATTGGATCACAAACAACTCTATTTCAGTGTGTTTCGACACCCTTCTGTAATTAATCTGCATGTAAAATCCACCGTATCAATTTCGAGTTACCTGGATTCCATCTAGAATCTAAAATTTAGACTTGGCTTTCCGGGGCTAATTTTCAGTGGGGTAGTCGAGATGGAATTGGATTCCATGGTAAATTCTATCTCCACTGACATCCCCTTAGAGTCAATTTCCGGCAAAGGACAACGACCAGAAGCAGCAGAGGATACACCAAAGAGATATTGTTAAAACAAATGCTTGTCTCCAGTGTCTTACAGTTACTGACAAGTTTTCCTAAACCTACACGATATTTACTAAGAGAAAGTACTTAACCTCGTGCTGAATTAACAGCCATGGTTCACGCCAATCCCCCAAAATCCCTCGTCTATCACTATTTCTCAAGAGTTAAATACTTGCTTCTAGATAGATATTTGAAGCACCACAGAGTAAGCTTTAACAAATTAAAGGCTTTGTTGGTGGCAAGGCCTAACATTTGAAGGTGTAAGTCGTGGAACAAGTTGGTCCTCGTAGGCGGAAACCCAGGTGCTCAAGTTTGTGGTGGTTAATTTGCTCCGTCTATCATTTTGTGTTGGAGCTGGTACAACGTTAAAGTTGTCGTCGTGTGACCTTAAGATTATGGGTTCAAGAGTGAAAACATCTTCTTACAAAAATACAAGATAAGGCTAAGTAATACAGACCCTTGCGATCCGCCCCTTCCTCGTATCCTGCATAGATGGGAGCTTTGTGCACCAGAACTGCCCTTATCATTTTACGTTGGAGTTGGAAGATAATAAAAAGTTCTTGCAGACGGGTGTTCGTTTTTGTTGTGCCCACAATATACGCCCCAGAGTAACCATTACCGCGCGCAGGTTAGATATTGTTTTGTCCTGCGTTGCTGGAGAACATATTTGAGCAGCATTTTTATTTTTTTGAGACAAGGTAAATTTATTAGATGTGGGAGAATAGCCCTCCCTCGCAGCCATACAAATTAATCGAGTTGATTATTTTACAAAGTAAACCCATCAAATTTGCCATCTAATTCTAAGGGATGTAAGCGAAACGCCTTTTCTAGAACGAGAATCTGCAAGATCGTTAACGAACAGGAGAGCTCGAGAAAAAACGAATTCCAACTCCAATGGGAGCCTTGATCTTGTTAATTAGGTGCCAAAATAGCCGAGAAGTTGATCCACAATTCTTCATCCATGCAATCACATTAGAAGAGTCACCTTCTACCATCGTAGGATTAAGCCAATGAGAATTCCAAATATTTATAAAGCCTTGATCTCTGCTTCATTCGAATCATTTTTTTTCCTCTTTGGTGGGTAATTGGGGTTTAAGACACCCCTAACCAAACATTACTAATAAAAGATAATTAGTAGCATCCTTATGTATTCCGTACCATCCTTGTCATATTGAAGAATACAATGTATGCTCAAAGTGTCGCAATTATAGTAAAATATGCACAAAATAAATTCAATAAATCTTAGCTTTGAGGCATACGTCAAAATGAGCTTCTTGAAGTTAGTTGAAGTCTCCCGATAAGTACAAGGGATATGACAACTTTATCTTTGGGATTCCACAAAGCTAGATTCAATCTATACCTCAACTAATTTATGTAATCAGATTTAGTCTATACTTTAGTCTCCAAGATAAATTTCATAAATCTTAAAGTCACTAAAATCTCTCTTCAAATAATAATCTCTTGAAGGGAAATAGTATTAGAAAATCTAGAACAAGAAGAACTTCACAAGTTTAAATTCCTACAACAAGAGTGATGCCAAAATCACAAGCTCTAGAATTATTCTTCACACATGTAGAAGAATCTTTGAAGAGCGATGCCAAAATGGTAAACTCAAGAGAGAGAACAATAATAGAATGATGTTCAAAATTGGCAAACTCTATATAACTTAGAGATTAGAGTGATGCTAAAAAATGGTAAGCTCTAAAACTTTAAATAGATCAGAAATGGACGAGAATATAATGATGCCTGAAAATGAAAAACTCAAGGAAGGAGAGAGAGAGAGAGAGAGAGAGAGAGAGAGAGAGAGAGAGAGAGAGAGAGAGAGAGAGAGAGAGAGAGAGAGAGAGGAGTAGAGAATGGTATGAGGAATGGCCTCGGCATCCCTTTAATATAAATGGGGGTGCTTGACACCAAGCAACCTTACTTGGTCCCCATGTCATGCTAGAACTACCTAGGGGGCCTAGATAGGGAAGCCCACTAACTTCACTATTCTGGGACCTTTGTGGTCAATTCGTATGGGATGAATGAGCCTAGATGTCATGGACTATATCTATAGCGATGGACCAGATGTCTTGGACCTCGCCCAATGGGCTTACCAGGCTATGGGATGTCCTTGCTCATGGACCATCCATCTTGGTGGGCCTAGGCTAGATCACTCCTAAAATCAAAAGAAATTAGGGCAGCTTAAAGCAGCTTATGGTGATGCAAGCATGTAAAGTGCACTAATGCACACATGCATGCATGCGCTAAGAATATTGCATGGAGCATACATCATTTCAAGAGTGTGCTCTTAAAAATAATATGTGAAAATGAGTGTGTTTATAAGGAGTGAAAGTTCTCTTCATCTTGCAATATGGTACTAAACATTTGTATTCTTTATAAAAGTGAAGTAGCAAAAGATCATAAATTCAAATTCAAATTCAAATTCAAATTCAAATGAAATTTTAGTTTCCCTTCAAAACTAAAGAATTTCAAAATTTGATAAACTACCTTGAGTTTCAATATAGTTTCTCACATCTATAAAAATGTATTTAGTTAAAACAATTTCAAAAGCCCCCCACTTGTAGCTAAAACAACTCATCAAATATTCACCCACTTGTTTGAAGTTAAAATAAAAGCAACAATAGAGTATAAATTAGAAAATAATCAATTAAAAAGAAAAAAAACTTTGGCATTCAAATAAGATAATAAAAAGTGGATAAAGTCTTGAACCTCCTCCTAACGCATATAAATCAAGATGTATCAAGGCAACTAGTAAAATGAATCTTGAACTATTGTCTTAAAGAAAGAAAAGTAACATGCACTTCTCTTAAAGGAGACAAGTGTACTTAAATTGGTGCTTTTATTAATGGCCACACTCTAATATGTAATTTGCCAAGTATTCTAAAGACTAATCTGAGCCTCATATGAGGAGGCCAAGGCTCCATACTCAGAATAGGTGAGTCCATCAATGGAGCATCTATATATACTACAATCCAAAATTTGTGAATCTACAGACTTATTAAGACATAAGAAGTCATCTTTAATACTAAAAGTCATACCACATATACCATAGAAATGACAATGAAGTTTTATTCATAAAAATCATAGTACATTATTAAGACATAAGAAGTCATCTTTAATACTAAAAGTCATACCACATATAAGAAATGACAATGAAGTTTTATTCATAAAAATCATAGTACATTATTAAGACATAAGAAGTCATCTTTAATACTAAAAGTCATACCACATATAAGAAATGACAATGAAGTTTTATTCATAAAAATTGTTCCTTAGAACTTGTCAATGACACTAGGTATGGTTATCTTTGCTTGTCATTATAGGCCTTTAAGCCTGTTCCCCTAGATGTTTTAGCCACCTCCTCTCTTCTTAGACCTTTGGAGAGAGTTTAGCTAGATTGTGTTTAAATTTCATATGTTGGGTCAAAATGACACCATATTTAATCAGTTTTCTCACACTTTCATGTTTCACATGAAGTTGGTGACTACATAAAAACTCTAATCAAGGCTGTTGTTGACATGGTAAAAAAGATTAAGGATCTAAAGGACGATAAGTTTACAAGTATTGGATGTTTTCATGCAGTGAATGAGATCCTTGACCTCAGTGAAGATTTAAGATTCAAATCGCATGACCGAATAGTCAAGCTTGACATAACAGTGGACTTTGAATCATGGAATGTAGAGACACAATGTAAAGATTTGATTTCAAGGATAGTGGAATATGATTGTTGTGAGGTATATGATATACCTTTTTTTTTTTTTTTTTTTGTGTTAAATATGAAAGGCTACGAAGTATCCATGAGAAGGTCAATGGAGTAAGAATGCTATCATATATGGCTTTTACCACATTTTGTTGTTGTGATATGCTAGGATATTGTTTTGGATGGACAGTAGACATAATATGACAATTTCAGCTGTAAATAGGTTCAATAGGTTGGATAGTAATTCTGATACAGGCATGAATCAGATGTTAGAGCTGCTAGCACATATGCTATTGTTGCTACAGTAGTGGCGGCTGAGCTTCACTCTTACACCTTAACTCATCTTGTAAACCTTTGGACTTGATTGGTTGCTATATTTACAGCCCAAGCTAGATTTTATGAGTTCTATCGGGTGTCTTTGGCCCAACTCTCAAAATTTTGTTGTGTTTTAAAAGATATGCTAAGCTACGTGATACCAAGAATGTAGAGGAAATGATATATACTTTCTTACTAAAAGTTGGTCAGAATTGGAGGCATGTTTGCATGAAGGACAAATTTAACCAACCAAAACTGACAATTAGTAAGAACTTCTATAGAGCCTTAGATGGAATAATGTCTATAGCAACAATGATGATGACTTCTCCTCATATTAGTACAACTAACAAAGTTATGGAAGATGTTAACTATTACACTTATTTTAAGGTAAATGTGACAAACCTTAATTGGGCGCTTTAGATATTTTAAGTATGTGCTAACTTATTGCTTTCATTTACAGGATTGTATTGAATAGCTAGACGGATCATGGGGGCCTAACATAGTTAGATACTGTAGTTAAAATGTTTATTTGCTTCAAATGTCTTAGTAGTATGTATTCTTGACTTACTATTTATATATGTGCTTGCTGGTTAGGAGGTTATGCTAATAATCAACCTGTGCTAAATGATGCTTTGAGATAGCCTTAATGATCTAGAAATTCTACTAAATGGTACTTCTATACTGATTTAAATTGGTTTAGAAGGCTAAAATGTGGAAATTTTTTTACTTAGTTGATACAGCTTATCCAAATAGGGCTCAACTCTTGGCCTCCTTTCGTGGTACATGATAGTAGCTTCAAGAGTATGCTAAAGACCAAATAATCTAAAAGAAGTTCTCAGTTATCAACATTCATCTATATCATATTGTAATCACATGTATTTAGTTATAATGCTTCTATCTATAATACACACATTTTAAGAAAATATATAAATGCCTAATTATGCAATTTATAAGTTTTGTAGAAATTGGATTTCTCGGGAATTTGAAATTTTTTAGAAATAGAATTATGGACTGAAACCTCAATATTTGTAACATACACGAGAAATGGAGTCTAATGCCACTAAGAATGCTAAAATCCAAGATCAGATAAAAATTTGCTAATTATTTTAATTTAGATATTTAATAAATTAATTAAGGAGGGTAAAACTATAATTTCACATGTGGGGCTCACAAAAATTGAGCACTGAAAACCATGCACTGCTAGACATCATGGGGTAGTATGGTGTTGATTACTAGCATTAAATGAAAATAAAAAAATTAAATTAAATATCAGATATTTAAGAGAGGACGCCCCAACAATGGCGTCGGAGACGACGCCCCGACGCCAACCGGACACGCTGCAGTGCCGCAACGCCCCATTTCTCCCTCCCTTCGGTGATGGAACTTGATCTCCCAGCCAGACAAGGTAAGCCTTGCTCTTCTCTCTTCCCTCTGTTTGGTTTATTTCGTTCTCTGTTTTTCTAACCTACTAACACCAGAAATAGCAGGGAATGCTGTTTTCCTGTGAAAGCTAGAGCCTTACTGTTTTTTTTTTATAATGAAAAACAGTCATTGTAATGTAGTAAATTGGTGATCTAGGCCATTCATATTGTTTATCATAAACACATGAACAAAATCCCTTTGGTTTCATAGAAATCCAATGGTAATGACGCCAAAAAAGTGAAAAATAGTAAGAAGGAAAATTTCTAGTTTGCACAAAACTGGCTAAAAATGCTAGATTTGGGCAAAATCAGTGGATAAAACATTATAAAACAAAAATCCATGAAAATATGAACAAAATGACATGAAAAGCATAAATTTTCATGACTATATGCGTTGCTGGCGACGACTGGAATCTGATTGTCTTCTCTGCGTGACGTCAACGTTTTTCAATGATCATGGGTGTACTGATCCCTACTGATTTCACCATGATGGAGGGCCCAGATGGATGATCTAAGCCATTCATCATGTTCTTGGACCCCAAAACCTTAAGGAGAGGTAAAACAGTGGAAAAATAACTAAATCTGGACCTTATATCTAGCTGTAGAAGAATGGATGGTCCAAGCGGGTCATCCTCGATGGCACGATGCATCCAGGACGCCTACGGGAGAGTGGCGATGCACATACTGGGTGCAACCGCACGTGTGAATGATGCGTGCATCATTCCTAGCTGCGATGGAACACTAGTGCGTCTTGGTGACAGAGATGCATGTAGGACGCGTTTTGGGTGTGTGTCATGTGTGCGTGTGTCCTAGTGACGGAGACGCACATGAGATGCGTTCTAGGCACGCATCACACATGCTGCGTCCTTGTGATGCCGAATTTAAATTAATTAAATCTAGAAAATCCTGGGACCGTCCAAATTGATCTAAAATCTAAAAGTATCAATTATAGGGGTTACAGATGTCCAAATCATGATCCAAGACATCTGTTAGATTCATCTCGATGATGCTGATCTATATTTAACATTAAAACTTCAATTTGAATACTTTTAAATAGATCAAATCATAAAATCTCATCCAATAACCTAGATTAGCCCCATCAATTGATGATTAGGCCTTAGAAACTAAATGTATATATTTTTTAATTAGGAGATGATCTTGTGAAATTGATGAATAGATTTCAAGTATGCATCAAGAAAAGTGATCTTGATAGTTGATCTGATCACGGACCTAAGGATAGACTGATCAGAGAATGATCTGATCGTTAGATTGATATATTATCATAAACATACACATAGATTACTAAATAAACATAGAAATTGGATTGATTATGAGGAGTAAAACTAGAATTGATGATCAGATGTTAGATCTAAGTAATAAAAAATGATCCAATAGTTGGATCTTCTTCAAACTTAACAAAATGATCCAATAGTTAGAAAAACCAACATATAGTCCAGGATTAGCTTGATTAAGGGTTAATTAGACGATCTTGATTGTTAATCTAGGATTAACTATCAGATCAGAGGAATCATCACATGGTTAACTTATTCTGAGGATTGAGAAATGTTAAACAAAATGGATAAAGATAAAGATAAAGATAAAGATGAATGATGAAGACTTTATGAGAGTAGTAGATGACTTAGTGTGATAGTATGGTTAGATAGGTACTTCAGAGTGCACAAGTTGAGATAGATTACGCGCCTAATTAGGAGTATTGCGCATTTGGGTAGGTGATTACATTTAATAATTCCCATGATTTCATAGGTCATGTTATTTGAAAATCTTGAAGCATGGTTTTATGCCCTAGCATGTTTCCATGGAAATGCCTTCATCACACATGATTAATATTATGACATCTTGATCTACATGGTTTATCCATATTTTAATGTATGACTGATGAAGTATTATCATGCCTTTTGGATTGATCTTATTGTGATTTTTTACACTTAGGAGTTTTTATGGTTTATATTGTGTTTTTGATGTTTTATGATAGGTGTTTCTACTTGGTTGGTACTGTGCTAGAACCGTATTAGGGTTGGCCTCCCACCCTCTGAACTTATGGATGATAGACACCAACATTGATATGTGGGCAAATTGCATACTGTTTGTGGTAATCATGGGCAGGCCACCCATGCAAGTCTGACCATTTCTCATGCATGGCGGACAGTAGTTTCTCGTTTTAATGTTGACGGCGAGTGGTAGTGGTTGAGACCCTAGAGTGGTTGCCACTATAGCATAGTAGCCCATACTCTTATTCTGTGTGCTCATATGTATACCCACAGCATGATGATGCACCCTTAGCTTGAAGCCTATGTGGGTGGGCCTACAGGCTGTGCGAGCTACCAAGTGTGCAAACTGCAAGTGAGGGACCCAGGGTTATGGAATGAGTACTCATTGCTAGTGATATGAGTGTAGTAGGACACTCTTAGGGCATGATTATGTATAGCGCCCTGTTTATCATGACATGCATTTATATTTTGATGATAAGATTGATCTTGACTTGATTTTAACAGATGCATTATCATGCATTACTCATGCCTTGCATGCCATGGTGATTGGATATGATATCTTATGTTCAGCCGTAAAACATGTTTTGCATACTATTGTTCTATTCAAACTCATGATCTTTCATGCACTATTCACTATGGATTGCCTAATGATTTAATGTTCTATGTAAATGATTTACTCTATGAGAGTTACCATGGCATTAATACTTTTACACCACACTATTTCATTGCATTCTTATTAAATGTGATCACCTGCATAAGCAATAGTTGGCTGAGGCATTGCTTTGTTTTACAATGCCTCAGATTTGGAGCCCGACAGTGCTAAGGGCAAGCAGGTGGAGCAACATTAGAGAGAGAGAGAGAGAGAGAGAGAGAGAGAGAGAGAGAGAGAGAGAGAGAGAGAGAGAGAGAGAGAGAGAGAGAGAGAGAGAGAGAGAGAGAGAGGACTATGAGGATCATCTAGTGCACTAGAAACTAATCAGATGTATGGTCTATTTCTTGTTATTTGACTTTTTTTTTTTTTGGGCTGTACAGACATACTTGCTTATGTGGATGGCATTGGACCTGACCCTTACTTGTACTATGTATATATAGACTTGTACATGTGAGTGTATGTGGTGATCGTGGATGGGACCCTGGGGTTCATGTATATTGTCTTGATTGTTATCCCTTATCATGATTGCTGTTTTAATCAAACTTGGTTTTTAATTGAGCATGCTCTGTATTATATTGCATTGTTTTATTTATTTATCGATTTGGATGACACTTGGGATTTTCTTTGATATGAATATTGTAATTATATTAATTATTAGTTTTTCTCTCAGGGATCCCATCTATTTTACTAAATGTATTATTATTATTATTATTATATATGGAAAAAGATTTTAGAAAACCCGGGGTGTCACACTATCATCTTGCTCAAAATAAAGTATATGGCAGGTGCAGGTCTATCTTCATGTTTGGTTTAATAGGACAATTCCAACCTATTGGTTAAGAACCATAAAGGAGGGAGTGAGCTATAAATTTAGATGGTTGTCAGCTACTAAATTGCTAGATGTTCCATGTGGTTATGGTCTAGCATGTCTTTGTGGTCACATGGATAACCTAGTCCCTAAGTTGGGTGAGGGGTGATGTACCTATGGAAGTTGGGGCTCGTCCCTGGTCAATATTGGATCAAATAATAGGGCTTGCATTTTCAGTGGATACATATATTTATCCAAGAGAGACTTATGAACTTTCTTCCTTTCAATTTAGTTCCTTGTTCCTTACTACAGAAACAAAAATTGAAGTAGTATCTACTCAACCATGGAACATTCACAAATAATAAAAATCTCCAACTGTGAGGAATTCTAATCATTGTTGCCAAATCAAATGTGTATAATTATGTACTACCTCATTCATCATTGAAACTGGCCCCATGTTTACAGTTAGCCTTTAATGTGTTCCCAACATCTGACTAGTTGTCTCACACCCCCATCAATCTTAGATGGAAATAGTTTTGGTTTATCAAAAATTGGGTCCTACAAGATTTTTAGCTATCTCAATATGGGCCTACATACTATTTTAGAAAAGAGTTCTCAATAGTTCCCATAAAAAAATTTCTTGGGACAAATATGACCCCTAAAATCCTTTAGGATTCCTAAAAGGAAGTGTGACACTTTATCATGATCTACAACTAACTCTACCTTAGTGATATGTTATCTGCTTTAATGCACCAATATTCAATCATTTTATGACAATTGAAAGCTTTCTCACTTATATGAGTTGAATATAAAGCATCCAAAGTCTTCATCCTTCGATAAAAGTCTCCACAAAGAGAAAGCCTAAAAGCATCCTAATCCTAAGAACTTTAGTTTATTCATTAATCAAGGGAACTACAGTTGTCTTTTTGACTTGGCTGAAGCTCCACTTACTTGTTTCATGATCCAAACCAATTTAAGTATATAGTATTACAGATTTGTGTTTGTTCCATAAAGTTTCAACCTCATCTGAAAGTTATAGCTTCTAGCATGGTTTGGTCTATGATAAGAACTTATATTTGTGTTTGTATGTGCCCTTGCTGTTTATGTTTTTCTTAAGTAGCACTTCCATTCAAAATTTTGTGTTTAAGTAACTCTTTTTTCTAAAACTTAAGGCATTTTAGATAGAAGGTATTTTGGAAAATTTTGACTTTTTATTTTTTAAGCAAAAAGAAAATTTCTCCTTCTTACTCTTCTTCAATAAACAAATTTGGTCTAAAAAACAAGCTCCACAATCTTCCTAAAATTCTTAGCCACATCATTGAACCAATTCTCTCCAAAACAAGCATCTATAAGCAAATAGTTAGGAAACACACACACGCGCACGCACACACACACGCACACATTTGCTTTTGAGCTTGTCCAGATTTGATTTATAAAGCAAAAAAACCCATTATACATAAAAAAATTTAAAACCCACATGTGAAGACTCTTTCTTAACCAACAAGAAAAGAAAACAAAAACCCACTTTTGGACATGTGGAAGATTAAATATTCAAAAGTGTTAGTGAAAGAAATATCTACCAGGGCTTTCCTTCATTTGACTTCTACAATAGTAAACAAATCCTACTAAAATCCTATGAAAATTGATACATGTAAGTCTTTCTTCTTTATTAAGAAGTGAACAAGAATCAGTCATCAATAAAGTTAGAAAAAATGACTTGCATTTTGTATTTGACTTTGTAAGCAAAAGAAATTTTTAGAGAAAACCCTCAAAGTTCAACTAGAAATCTTCCACAAGAAATAATTTAAAAAATTTGTAAGAGTTTTAAGCATTTTGTGACAACCGACATTCATAATTCTCAACTTGGCAATGACATTTCTTGGGTACATTTATAGGCTTTATCCTTTTTATTTTATTTTTTATTTTGCATTGCTTGTCAGGTGGTGATTTGTGTTCTTTGTGTTGTTGTTTGGATTGTATAGCCACTTTCATTAGAAGGGAATGTTCTTACAAGTTTCGGGCACCCTTTTTGGGTACTACTATGTGATTTTAAGAATTTTGAATTGAAGTTCACCAAAACCATGTTATTCCCATATCTCACCTTTTCCTTTGTAAGAATGCTATTTTTATAATTTATTTAATGTATTTTCATCATATATTATTATTAAAAAATAATTAATTAAATTATGTCAAAGTTTAACTTTCATTGAATTAAATTAAAAAAAAAATCAAATTTAGACGTGGAAATCTTAAAATTTGGAATGTACATGACAATATCTTTCCAATGATACTAAGAATGCATGAAAAAGAAGTCAGGGTAGAAAAATCCCAAAAATTCAGGTCTTATCACTAAACAGCTAAAGCGGAAGAGCTCGACACGTGGGGGGGGGGTTCACCCACACATGGAGCTTGACTCCTTGCTATGATAGACTAGGAAGAAGAGAAAAATGAAGGGGAAGAAGAAGAAAGAAGAGGAAGAAGGAGAGGAAGGAGAGGAAAGGGAAGGAGAAGACCAAAGAGAGAGGAGGAAGGAAGGAATTTTATTAGGTTATAATGACTTCATAGGCAGGTCATGGCCTTGTGAACCGTGCTTTTGATGCACATAGTACAATGAAGTATCCCTGTTTTGGTATCAGCATGATAGCTTTGGACACGACTAAGTCTTGTTTGCTTTATAGATAGTCCATTATTTTCGAGATTTAAGACTCATATGTATATAGAGCGAAGTGAAAGGTGCGCGACACCATCAAACTTTAGCCTATAACGAGTACGCATGACCAATGATAGAAGATAGAGTTTCAAGTGGTTTTCCACTTGAGAGACCTTGAGTAGGTAACATTGATTATTATCTACATATGTTTTATGAGATATATTGAGGTGTATAAGAAATTTATGATTTTATTACTTCTTGTCTATTTATTATTTGATGATGATTTTGCTATCCATGTGTGGAAGTGTATGTGCATGAGATGATGCATTCAAGTGATATGGTGTGACTATGCATTGTTTGCAAAGGCTTTACTATGATTATTACTACTTTTTAAATAGTATGTATGGATGCTTTAAGCTCATATTATTCGAGTTATTTGGAATGGATTTGCTGTATGATCCAAAATGTGATTTCAATGTTATACTATGTTGTTCACATGCATCCTATTATTAAGAGCTTCATGACAAATAACTGTAGATTTCGTTTTGGATTTGCAATTATATAAATTATCATATTCGATGATAAAACTACCTAGACAATCACAAGATTACTTAGATATTATACCTGTTTACAATGTCTCATATTTGAAGAAATAAAATAGGAGAATGGGAGCGAAAAACTGGAATAGGAGTGTAAAAGAAGTCAGTGAAGGTAATGCCAAAACGTATGTATAGCCTTGTTGATATTTATCTTCAAATTTTATAAGTAGAATGTTGTCTTATGACTTTTGTTTCTTGGATATGTGGTTGTAATGGAAATGAACTTGGCGAGACTATTTATATTTTTAATTGTTTTTGGTGTGTCTAAACTTCAATTTGCAAAACATATATTAATATATGTAGATACATGTGATTGGATTAAGACGAAGTCTCCATTGTTGTTATTTTGTTATATTGTGGTTTATTAGGGACACTATATCTTTTGCAAAAAAGCATAAGGTTTGAAATACAGAGGAGACTCTATTGAATTTTTGGTAGAAATGGAACAATCATTTTACCAAAAATATTATGTTTTGTGAAAGAAAAATAACACTCAGGATTTTCAAAAGTCCTTTCCTAGAAAAATACTTTAAGTTGTCTATTTTGCAAACTTCTTTTGAAAACTTAGGTCCCTACATTTGAAAATGATTTGTACAAAATTCGCCAAAAAATTTGGAATGTCAGATTCTTATACCCATTTTATCTCTCCACAAATTCCTCCTCAAAACCCACCCAAACTTAAAACTAGTCCCAATCCTTAGGTCCACAGACATTTAGTGATAGAAACACAACTGATATAGGGCTATTTTGTAGGAAAAGTCATTTGAATGGTGATTTTATACAAACACCCACATAGAAGAAGAAGAAGAAGAAGAAGAAGAAGAAGAAGAAGAAGAAGAAGAAGTTCTTTGGTTTAAAAAAATAAGAAACTTGAGATCTCCAAAAAACCTCATCTAAAATTCCTCCTATGATTTTTTTAAGCAAAAAGGGCTAATTGATCATTGATTTTTGAATGAGAGGACTATTTATGAAAAAACTTAAATGGCAGGACCACATACAAATACTCTCCAAAATATAGGGGCTCGTCATGGTTCAACCTTTCCTCTAACATATAGTACTTAAAGTCTAAATTTCTAATAATACATAATTATAGGTCCCCATCCTAAATTACCTCCTTAAATCATTTAACATCCACATCAAATAATTACTCATGGTGATCATTCATCATAAATTTGAATACTATATCTAAATCTAACATAGAGTTGTTAATACCATTCCTTACTAGCCAGTAGTTCGGTATATGTCATACTGATTGGACGAATAGTATGATAACAACCCATATTTCATTTTAATCATATTCCAAATGATACTGGTATAATACTAGAAAGCTAACTGTACTCAAATACCATTCAAAAGGAATTCTTTGGCTGGTATGCTTTATCTTCTACTTTTGTTTTAACAACTCTTTAGAGCTAATCTTATACTTAAACCTCTGTTTGAGATTGGAACCTGTTTTTGAGATTATAAAATAAAGTGTCAAATAGTCAAATTACCATCTAAAAAAATATACCCTAAAAATAGAATCATAGATGATAAAGATTGAAGATCATATAGGTGGATTTTTGGGAAAAAGTAACTAAGGATTGAAAATCGAGCCCTTAACTGACAAAGCCCTCTTTGTTTTGAAGCTTTGCAACTCAAATTTCTTCTTATCTTAAAACTGTGAAACTTGCCATTAACTTTTCTTCTTATTCTTCAATCATCATGTATGCAATTAGGGAAGAAGTTTCACCCTACAACCCAAAAATAGGGTTGCTAGTTGGATTAGATTATCCAAATATGATTTGATCCAATATGAATGGATTGGATATGGATTTGCAAATCCATACCATGGAATGGATTGGATTTAGTTTTCTATATATGCTTTGAAATAGACTAGATATAGATTGAGGCCCTAAATCTATGGAGTATTTGATCTGATATGTAATTTTTCATTACATATATCCTTATATTTATATTCTTTTAGTTTAGTTTATGTATCTATAGATAGTCTTTTTATATTATTATCACTAAAATATCCTTCAAATTTTTAGTTAACTTAAATCATATAACTTAAATGCAGGGATGAAATGGTTATTCAAGCATTTAGGAAAAAGTGTAGGAGAAGTGTCGAAAGTCAAAAACTCAAAACTCCCAAAAACCTTTGTGTGTCTGTGTATGCATGTGTATGCACGTGAAAAACTTAAAAGGCTACAAATCACTCCATATTTCTTGATTACATATAACTTGCATATATTTAGGCTTTCTAGCAATATTGATTTTGAATATATGCTATTATCTTCTATGGATGTACTCTTTTTGTGTTTGTTTTGATTGTCAAGAGTAATTTGATTAACTTAGAAATAGCTCATGATAGGGTACCGGTGTAGCTTTAAAACTACTTGCAAGCGCACAAATCAATATAGTATTTTATACACGAGAAAGGTCGGTCCCATGAGGAATTTCACAGATTATCAATAGATTGGATCTTATTTAAATCACATAACTTCAACCAAAGAAAGAGAGTTGATTATTAAACTAAGAATTTAAAACAAAAAGGAAACATGCATGAAATTGGAAAATATTACTATAAGAAATTTGCTAAAAACAAAGGTAAACAATGAAAATAGGAACTTAACTAACTAACATGCATTCAATTAAGGGAAACTACAACAAAATTAGAATAAAGTAACTAAGCAACTTAACTTAAGGAAACTACTAAAAAGGATTTTTTTTCCTTCTAATTTAACACTTTCCTAAATAGGAAACTTTCTAAAACTCAAAAAGAAAACTTTCTAAACTTAGACTAAGATGCAAATAAATAATTAACAACTTCCAAAACTTGATTAAGCAACTAAGCTAATTAAGAATCAAAGACAATTAACCCAAGTTCCATGCTTTTGATCCATGGATGGTGTGCATGGTTCATGCATTCAAAGATGGTCAGATTTAATGATTCAAAAGTAAACTAACATGCAACCTAAGCTATGCACTTAATAAATTACCTAAAAATCTAAATGGGTTCCTAAAGATTCAAGCAATTAAGATATTTTGATGGCTAGAAACAAAGCATAAAGTTTAAGGAGAAAAAAATTCAAATTTCAAGTACTTAAGAAAATCAACTTAAATCAAGCATATAAAGCTACTGAAACAATAACTTTTATACAAGAAAACAACCCATATCTAGAGTACTTTGATAATGGAAACATTCAATAGTAAGAATGCTCAAAATTTTTTTTTATTGAATTAATGCAAAATTACATCAAATTATTGCTCATAAAACAAGTGTGTAAATTTGGGAGTTGCGCAAGAAACTAAGCCTTAAAACCTAATCTAATGAGCAACAAAAATTCAATATAAGGCTTCCAACCTAAAGTATGATGACATGTGAAGAAAAAATACAAAGAAATTCAAGCGAAAAGAAGGCTAATAGAATGAACTATAGCAAGGAAAGTACACCTAAATTAAGATGAATCTAAGGTAGAAAATGTACAAAACTAAGGGAAGAAACCACGGTTCTAAGCTATCTCTTATCTTGGCTGTCATTGTTAGATAAGAATTAAATTAGATCTTAATTAAATAAGCAAATAAAACTAGAGAATTGAAGCAATAAACAAAGGACATAAGCATTGGAATTATGCATACAAAATTCAAGAACAAAACAAGAGCAATTTAGGACAATGAAACTAATGCAAAGAGAGCAAACTATTATCCGGAATTTGAAAGCAATTAACCACAAAAATAACTAAAAAATTAAAGGAAGAATAGGTAAAAAAAAAGAAAAGAAAACCAAAGTCTAGCTCCTAAGAACATGAAATACGATTGCTATGTTTCAAGGTTGTCTCACCCAACCTCTTCTTAGTCGAAAATGTGGGAACCATGGGGGATTTATAGAGGTCGGATTTTTGACTTAGGATGGGCTAACTCAATGAAGACATGAGATCTAGATATAGGGTTTTGAATGAGGAATGTTAGGTGGAGGGTGAAGGAGGAAAGTTAGGTGGAAGATGATACAATCAAGGATGACATGGCTGATTGGTTGCTAATTTAGGAAAGGGGGGACGTCTTTTTCCTAAGAAGGTGGGTGGAGTTCCACCCCCATTAATTGGATGGTGATTTGAATGGTAGAAAGGAGAAATCTATGGTGATGGGGAAAGGTAGGAAAATTGAAAAGAGATATAGGATTTTGAGATGTATTGAATGAAGATATCTAGGGGTTTTCTAATTAGGAAACCACTTGAATTAAGCATCCAAACAAGGGAGAGGAGTCACCTTCTACGAAGTTGGCTCCCTCTCTAACATAAAATGGTGGAAACCTAGGATAGAAGGGGAAAAAAGAATGGAAAATTGAATTGGAAAGTGGGATTTTCTCTCTTAATAGGTCCCTCAACACATGATCATCTTAGCTTTTACAAAATATCTCTCAAAATCGCTTGAAAATCACACTTTTAACATATGATTGTGGCTTGAATTGATGCTCTAATCATGTGGCTCCATGTGCCATTCATCCATGGCTTAATGGCCCAGTTTGATGGCTCATTCCTTAGTGGCTTAAGTGGCTTCATTGCATGACTTCAAGGCTTGAATAGCTTAGCTTCCTTAAGTTTCCAAGTTAGACTAAGAAACCTTATACATGGCTCCAATTCTCATGCAAATTGATGAAAATGCATGGCTTATTGGCATGGATCATTTAAGTCACCTTTTATGCTTCCCTTAAGATAAATTTTAGGATGGGGGCTCTGCCCCCTACACCCCCTAGCGAGCTAACTGCATAGCTCAACTAGCAAAAAACTCTGTGAAGTATAATATAGGCTGTTGTATCGTCTTTTCACTTCCTACAAAAAAGAGTAAAAACCTTAATTAAATCCTAAAAAATTATGATGATTTGCATACTTACTCTGGATTTTCTTTTGAATCTGCAAAATATCAAACTTTTGAGTTATTAGGTAAAAAATGCATGTATTATGAATTTTGGTAAAAACTTAGACTTTTATTCTCTAATTTATGACACATGGAATACTAATTGGGTACTTTTATACAAAAATGAGCACTTATTAGGTACCTAGAGAGTTAATTTGGGGGGTCTTGGGCGAGAAAGGGATTTCACAGGGGGTATATAGATATAATTAAGGATATGTAGGAGGGACCGGTAACAAATGTTAGGATTACTTGCAAAGACATGGGTGATTTTCCTATCACTATAGGATTATACCAAGGATTGGCATTGAACCTATACCTTTTCACATTGGTTATAGATGAGTTAACAAAACATATGCATGGGAAGATTCCCTGGTGCATGTTATTTACTGATGATATAGTTTTGATTAATAAGATAGGGGAGGACTTAAACACAAAGCTAGACTTATGTAGAAATGCATTAGAATTTAAAGGATTTAAAATTAGCTGAACTAAGACAGAGCATAAAGAATGCAATTTTATTAAGGAGAGGAGCAATAGTAGAACACCAATAAAGATTGATAACTAAGAAGTTCCCTAAAATCCCACTTTTGATATTTGGGATCGGTAACTCATGAGAGCTAAGAGATTGAGAAGAAGGTTACCTAGAGAATTTAAGTGAGTTGGAACAAATGGAGATGTACTTTTGAAATTTTGTATGATCATCAGGTGCCGCTTAAACTGAAAGGAAAATTCTATAGGATAACTATAAGGTTAGCCATGCTATATGGATCAAAGTGTTGGGCAGTTAAGGAACAAGATTTACATAGGATAAACAGGATTAAAATAAGGATGTTGAGATGGATGAGTGGTAGGACAAGAAAGGATAGAATTAGAAATGAAAATATTAGGAGTATTACCAATAGGTAACAAGATGGGGGAGATAAAAAAACAGCATCGATTAGGGGTGAGGCAATCCAAGTGGAAGGTTCTAAAATGGTAAGGGGAAGGCCCAAAAGAACGAGGATAGAAGTGGTGAGGAAAGATTTTAAAACTTTGGGACTAAATGAAGACATGATACTTAATAGTAGGGAATCAAGGAACTAGACTCATGTGGTTGACCCCTGATCGGCACAAGGTCTTGATGATGATGATAATTTGATTGTCAAGAGTAAAATTTTGCATAGTTCTTGGCATATTAGCCATCTCTAGTTCATGATTGTTAAATAAACTAGTCTTTAAGAGGATTGATACAATGAGTTATCGATTGGAAATTAGGCACCAATCTTATGGTGAGTTCTTAAAGGGTGCTTCGCTAATGACTTAACAAAGTTTTTTCATAGTTAGTGATTTCTCTATTGTTCATGATATGGCTTGATATCTCAAGTGGGTATTATTTTATTGTTAATTAACTATGGTATACTTTTATCTTTTATTAGTCAGTACCTATTCACTAAATCAATCTTTATGTGTGAACTATTGTATAGTAAAAATGTATTCACTTTTAGTAAACTTTAGTGGAGGGTTAAAGTAGTATTGGAATTTTCATTTGTTTAATGATGGAGAAAATTTATCAACATAGAAGATGATTAACATCACTCAAAACTGACATTTAAGCAAAAAGGAAGTTATATTATGTTATATTTTTCTTTTGTCTAAGTGTGGCATTTGGCCAAGTTATATCAAAATGTTGTAAAGTACTTTACTAAATTAACTAAACATTTTGTAGTCCTTGTCCATGGACATGTTAATGGATAATGAATGTTTACTAAATGATCACATTCGTGTAGTTACGAATAGGCTAAGGTAGAACAAATCCAACAACTATTCTAGAAATAAAGTTAGCACAAGCTATTGTAATAAAATTGGTTACAGCCAATAACGTGCACTACCTTAATTTATTGACATTCAATTTTGACAAAAAAGTTCATTTTTTCCATCAAGAATTTCTTCCTATCTAGAACGTTTCCTCTAAAAGCCAAAATGTTATCAAAAGATCACCCATTGAGATTGATATTCAAAAATTTTCATATTGATTCACTTTGTTCTAATTCTATTCTATTCTAGTGCACACCTCAAAGATTTGTTTGATCAAGTTAGGGCTTTCTCTTGCAAGCTAAATTGTATTTTGGATGAATTGCTTTTACAAATTTTACCATTATTGAGTTGTTTATATAAATATATTATTCTGATCTAAGTAGTGTTGTTTTGTTATGATGCATGGTTTGTAATTTTAGTCAAAATTTTCTATTCCTCTATTTTAAAGATATTTTACTATTTTCATTAATTGTTTAAAAATTTTAAATTATAATTCATTTTCTAGCATATTATATGCCATTGTTATGTTCTGATCTAAACCCAGAGCTACACAATTCTAGTATTTGCCTAAATCTTAACCAGGATTTTATTTTCACAAGCACCTCCTTCTTAACTTTGAGGACTTGACCATGTCTACCAAATGTCCTGGGGAAAGATCACTCTGCATAGATAAGTGGGAGGAAGAAGAAATCCCCATTTAATAGATCCCACTATTCCTATTGCAAACCTGTAAATGCTCCTCTTAGGATACCAACAAATCTATTGGGGTGACCTATCAGAGGAGAAACTAAAGTCTACTCAACATAATCACCTTCTGTTCCCCTAAACCTTGATAGTGATAATGTGGAGGTTCTTGCTTCTGAAAATATCTCAAGAAATATTGATAAATAGAATAAATTGTTAGTAATTTTTAGAGTTTTTAACATTAGCTTGAACCATTATACAATTAAACAAAGTCTTCAAAAGATTTGGTACCCTCTTGGTACTTTTATCTCTAGTGGATTTAATAGGGGTGCAAGTGATCTAGGAAAACCATTACTATACCATTAAGATCTTACATTTCTTAGTATTGTACCATCCCAAACTTTGGTTACTAGTATAAAAGCATTTCCCATAACACTAGTTTTTGTGCAGTTCTTGGGCATTCAATGGTTCTAATATAAATCATAAATTTGTAAAAGACAAAAAATTAAGATACTAAAAGGTAAGTTATGCATTTTTTTTTTGTTTCTTTAATTATTTATATACCAAGTACTAATATGTTTGTGTTTACCTATTGTATAGGCAAATAAGAATACAACATAAGATATATTGGTACCTATAATATATAAAAGTTAACTATGACATGAATTCAAATGGGTTTTGGTGAGAATAACATGATTTTGGACTTGCTTATACAGTAGATATTATGCCTAATTAAAAGTCTATTTATGAATAAAACACAACATACCATCTGTGAATAACTGTTATATTAAATACTAATATAAATTTAAATATAAAAATAAATTAGTTATAAAATTTATTAGATATAAATTATTATATTGTCCTTTAATTTAGTAAAATTTATAATAATATTTCTAGGATATTTGTATGTACTAATTAATATTTTTGATTCTCAATTCTAGTCTAAATTCCAAGGAGTAAAAGCTAACATTGTACAAATAATATTCTTATCATTGGTTTGAATTGAATAACCATACTTAAAATTTTTGTTCTGATTCTTGTCGATTTTGGGGTTCCAGATATACGATTTGCACCCTTAGGATCTGGGAATGAAGATAGGATCAAATTCGACCACAAAAAAGAATAACATAGGGCTTTACTCAGAGGACCTTGGATGATTGGTTCATCCAATCTTTTGATCCAAAAATGGAGGATTTTCTTTATATCATGCTAAAGAAATTATCTCCACCATTGCTGCATGGATCCAACTCCCCAATCTTCCATTGGAAATTTGGGATGAAAACTCTCTATTCAACATTAGAAAGAAAATTGGGTAGCCTACGAAGATGAATGCTTTGACTTTTGAATTCGGAACAGTGAAGTATATGAAAGGTAAATTTGCTTGCCTTTGTATTGAAATAGATATTGCCAAGTCCCATTGAAGTGTAATATAGATTTTTTGTGGAGCTTGTAATAAATGGAAAAAAACTATTTATGAAGGCATCCAAGATCATTGTCAAATAAATAGAACTATAGGACATTAATTTTCCATTGTCATAAGATTGTTACTTGTTTGATTTTCGCAAGTGCAGGGGCTATTGTAGTATAGTTTGTGCAAGCGCGAGTCGATCCCACATGGACTTGACTTAAAAAGAGTAGTTTAAATAAAATTTAATTGCTTAAATTAACAAAAATTAAAGAAATTAAAGAACAATGCATAAAAAATTAGATTTATTAACTAACTATAGAATACATAAATTTGAATTTAACTAAAAATGAATTAAACTAAAAAACAAAATAATTCTACTTTCTTAGCTCGATCACATAGAATTCTCCACTTATGGTTGCATCCAAGTTGATCAACCTTCATCACTCCATCACTGATGTCTCTAATTATTGACACAACAATTGGATTAAACAAATCTTCTAAAAATTAATGATCAATATGGATCAAGAGAAGAAATTGAAATTTGGACGACCTAGATTGACTTTCGAGCTATAAATGTAAGATCAGAGGCTATGGATCGGCTAAAAATAGAACTTAGATGAAGATCTTAAAGTAGATTAAAAATTTGAAGAGAAAAATAAAAGAAATTAAGATGGTCCTATAGGTTAAGGCTAATCCATTGATTTGGTTCATTTAAAACCAAACAGGACTAATATGAAATTATTTAGGTTCTTTTTTGAGAAAAAGACAAAATAGAAAAATGACGAAATAGGGAAAGGAACAAATAAGTACAAATGGAATTCATTAAATAAGAATAAGGGTAAAATTAGAAAATTTCCTACAAATTCATTTCTTCTACCTATAACTGATGAAAATAACTCAGAGAACACAATGAACTCAGTGAACTTTAAATAAAGGGAAAAATGGTGATTTTGGGGGAAACTTGAATTGGGTCTTGCTTTAATCACATGAAACTTGGAAAAGGAAGGAAATTTGGGCAATTTTTGTGAAAAATTGAAGGGGCAACAATGAAAAATAGTGGATAAATATAGGAAACAATGAAGGAAATGAAGTGGATAACAATGAATGAAGGATGAGAAGGAATAGAGAACAAGATGGAATAAAGAATTAACAAAAATTAAAGAAATTAAAGAACAATGCATAAAAAATTAGATTTATTAACTAACTATAGAATACATAAATTTGAATTTAACTAAAAATGAATTAAACTAAAAAACAAAATAATTCTACTTTCTTAGCTCGATCACATAGAATTCTCCACTTATGGTTGCATCCAAGTTGATCAACCCTCATCACTCCATCACTGATGTCTCTAATTATTGACACAACAATTGGATTAAACAAATCTTCTAAAAATTAATGATCAATATGGATCAAGAGAAGAAATTGAAATTTGGACGACCTAGATTGACTTTCGAGCTATAAATGTAAGATCAGAGGCTATGGATCGGCTAAAAATAGAACTTAGATGAAGATCTTAAAGTAGATTAAAAATTTGAAGAGAAAAATAAAAGAAATTAAGATGGTCCTATAGGTTAAGGCTAATCCATTGATTTGGTTCATTTAAAACCAAACAGACTAATATGAAATTATTTAGGTTCTTTTTTGAGAAAAAGACAAAATAGAAAAATGACGAAATAGGGAAAGGAACAAATAAGTACAAATGGAATTCATTAAATAAGAATAAGGGTAAAATTAGAAAATTTCCTACAAATTCATTTCTTCTACCTATAACTGATGAAAATAACTCAGAGAACACAATGAACTCAGTGAACTTTAAATAAAGGGAAAAATGGTGATTTTGGGGGAAACTTGAATTGGGTCTTGCTTTAATCACATGAAACTTGGAAAAGGAAGGAAATTTGGGCAATTTTTGTGAAAAATTGAAGGGGCAACAATGAAAAATAGTGGATAAATATAGGAAACAATGAAGGAAATGAAGTGGATAACAATGAATGAAGGATGAGAAGGAATAGAGAACAAGATGGAATAAAGAATTCAGATTGGGATAAGGAAGACCGAGGAAAGACTAGGAAATACTGGAATGGGAGAGAAATTAGAAACAAAGAGAGAAAACAGGGACTTGAGGCTGAGAACAACAATGAACTAAGATTGAGAAATGGAAAACTATGATGATGGGTACTGGGTAGGGAAGAGATTGGAAGGGAGATGGTTGGAAAAAAATGGCTTTAGTTTGGCCATTCTCCCTTTCATTTCTCTTCTATGGTGTAGCTAGCTTATTCGGTCCTTCTTTCTTTCTCTAATCTCTTCCTTATAAAACTTCTAAGTATGGCCTCTTCTTAGTGTATCATCCATCATGCCGTCCACTATCCCTTATAGAGACTTTTTCTTAGAAGTTGTTGTTGATTTCAAATTAGAGCTAAAATGCACATTAAATTTTGCAAATCAACGGTTAGATGATCATTTAGAGCTAAAATGCACATTTAATCTAAAATTTCAAATTTAATGAATTAGATTATTTATCTTGATGTATATTTAGGGGTATTTAAGTTAAAATTGAAGACTTGAATACCCCCAACTAGTATTTTGCTGGTCCAGAGCAAAACATGCAAAAAATCAATCTCAAAATTAAAATAAAAAAAAATCATTTTCAAATCAATTCTCATTTTCTTTTCAGAGAATTATCTTCAATAAATCTATCAAATTTAACAAACTAATAAAATTGAATAATAAATTCAAAACCCTACTCATATGCTAAATACATCCCAATTGAGCTTAGATCTTAACGTGTGTGTGTGTATAGTCTACTTATACATTAATCTTTATTTCTAAGTAGACTATATCTTTTGAACTTCATCTGAAATATGCTTAACCTCAATTCTCTCTAATGACATTTACTCAGAAATATAAACTCTCAGAAAAAGGGTAAAACATATCTCTCCTTTAAATATGTGGGTAGAGTCAATAAAAGCAAATTTATCTCACATATACTCATGAAAAAATGGGAGTTACTAAGAAATTTAGTTTTGAACCCTTTAGAACAGATAATATGTCATTACCTTTGAATACCTAGATATATTACACTTTAAATCCTAGCCATTCATACCCTCATCAAGGCCAAATTTCTCCTAGAATCAATAGGTTTTATATTAGGACAAAATGCAGGCTTAGGATAGGGTTATAAAAAGAACAAGCATAGGGTATTCAAAATTAAGTATAGGTCTTCTACTAAAAAATGACAATTCTTCTTTACTCTGTAACAAAGTGAATATTCTTTCATTTTTTCACATTCTTCATTTCATATTTTTTAGTCTTTAAAAAAAAAAATTCAACACTTTTGAAGAGCTTTTCTTCATATTCACTTTCCTACTCTCATTGCAACTTAAAGGTAACCTTTGTTCCTCTCTAAGTTATATTTTGAAGAAGATAGGTAATGGATCATTTATATTTGATTACTTATGAGCAAAAGGATAATTTGGGGGGGAAAAGAAAAGGCTTATAAAAGGCTCAATTTGGTTAAATAGTGGTAAAAATGTTATAAGATAGGCTTTATGTCTTTAGGTTTTTAACAAAAATAGCCTAGATTATTTCCTAGGTTTCATATAACCAATTTGATTTAATAAACTTCTAGAATTTTAAAGGTAATATTCTAATAATTTAGGCAATTACCTAAAATTTAAGAGTTAGTATGATCAAATTTAATTAAGCTTGCTAAAGAAAAGTTGGAATACATTTATAACCTCTCAACAAGAATGAATGGGTGTAAAACTCAGTTAGGTTATAAGTATCTACTGAATTTGTTCAGGATCTCTAAGTTATAACTATTGATCAATTTGGATTATGTACATGCAACTGTGGGTACATATATGATTTGAGACTTAGCTTTGATGGAACACTTTAAAAATTGAGTAAAATTATGAATTAATCATCTACAATTCCATTAACAAGCTAAAGCTAGCTAGATTATACTTTAGAAAATCAAATTCTGATCATAGTGGAGGAATTGATCTAAAAGCTCAAAAAGATTTTCAAAATAGTTCATTTTTTTTCAATGAAGGAAAACAACTATAAAAAGACTAAAATTTCCCAAAATTCTACACCCCCTAACCTAAGTGAAATATTGTCCTTAATGTTTAAAAAAAAAGGATGATAGCACCACATTGAGAAATAAAGAAATGGGAGAAGTAGAAAACTAAAGTGAAAAACCAGAGTACAAAAATATTATATATGAAAAGTTTTAGAGAAAAAAATTATAGAATTTGAAACTTCCTTGGTCCCATATGAAATGGGTTGGACAAGCCTTTGAAAAGAAAGGGTGAGTAGAACTATCTTGTATTTAAAATTTTTTTTATTTTAACACTTAACAAGGTATCAAATATATTTATGGGCTACTTCTCATAATTAGAGACAATTGTGGGAGCTTAATGCAACCTTTGTAGAAACAAAGCAAGGATGTCATTTGGCTTGGTGGGTGGGATATTTTTCTTATAAATAAATTTATCTTTTTTCCTAACAGGTTTCAGTACCATTTCTACCTTTGTAGGACTAGATTTTTCAATTATTTTACCACTATGAAGAATGATAATTGCTTTTGTTTGCTCCATGTTTGAATTTGAAGAACTAATTTCATCTAACACATGCACATCATAAAGGTTTACGTTTGGTGGGGTATGAAATGACCCATTTTCAAGTGTTTGCAACATTTGAGGCATTATGTCCTTCAATTCATTTGTAGATTATGTGTTATCTTTTAATGAGGCTTCTAATTGAGCATTTTTCTTCTCTTGATTTTGGATAAATCGATGAAAGTGATCCTCCACTTTCCTCTTGGGTGGGGATATATAGGGTCTAGGATTAGGAAGTCCTTGATTTTGGTGGTAGGGTTGGTATTGGGCTTGTCGTGAGACATTAGCATTATATCCATTTCTCTAACTAAAAGTAGGATGATTACCCCAACTGGGATTATATGTCTTTGAAGATAGGAAAAAAGGTTTCTCATAAGAATATGCATGTTCATGAAGTGCATCATGGAACAAGAATAGTGGGGCATTTGTTGATGTTTAATGGCAAGTGCACAGGCTATATGCAAGTACGGGTCGGTCCCACGAGGACTTGATTTAAAAAGTAAGAATTTCAATAAAATTTAATTATCTAAAATTAAAAATAAATCACTCAAAATTACTCGAATTATTGAAGTTATAATCATAGTTCAGATCTAATCAATTTCTAAAAATTACAGAATTTTCAATTCCTAAATAAAACAAATAAAATCAAATAATAAGAAAAACTACTTCCCTAGATTAATCACTATCAAAATATTCAATTCTAATATTCTGATAGATGATCAGCCTTCATATATGGCTTCATCATGTCCTTGATTAGAGATCCACCAGTCGGATTTGTCAGATTCATCAAAATGGTCAAGATCTTGGCTAATTTGTGGTTTTTAGATTTGGACGGATCAGATTGATTTTTGAATTTCAGATCGAAGATAAAAAAAATTAATTAGATCTAGGGATGTCTTAAGAACAAAATTGTAAAATAAATTTGAAATCCATTAAGAAACGAAGGAGATATTTGGGTTAGACCTTAAATGATTTGATTTAGATTGGATAGTTCCTAGATAACAGAGTATGGATAAAACATAATGGGAATAAAATGGGACACAGACGTAAATAAAATGGGGACACAGATGGAATTAACGAAAAAGGATAGAATTGTAATTTCTTTTAAAGAGCGAGGGCAAAATCGAAATTTAGTGAAAAAATCTGGTTTTTTAGGAAAAATCAGACTAAAACCCAACGAAGAAGGTGAGGAAGGAGGAGGAGAGAGTGTTAATTGTTTAACCATAAGTGCACGGGCTATTGTAGTATATCTTATGCAAGTACGGGTCGATCTCACGGAGAGTTGATTTAAAATGATGGAGTTTTAAATAAAATTCAATTAATAAAAGAATAAAAATAAAGAATATACTAGAAATAAACTAACAATAAAATAAAATCCAAATTTATGCAATTGTTGAAATTTACAGAATTTCTTATAAAAAAATAAAAAATAAAACTAAATAAGTTGTCCTAGATAAGCCTGTCTCTAGATAGTTAGAATGTGGATAAAACAGAATGGGAATAGCACATGGACACAGACGGCATTAAAATGAGGACAGAGATGGAATTTTAGACAAAGGACAGAGGTGTGATAACTCAGATCTGCCAAGGGCAGAATTGGAAATTTTCCAGATTTATGGTTTTAATCGAAAACCAGGAAAACTCATTAAGGTGAACATCGAAGGAGATGGGGAAGAAGGGAGAGAAAGAAGAAGAAGGAGGAGGGAAGAAGAGAGGAAAGGAGGAATGGGGACGCGGGAGTGGAAACCCGACTTGGGTTTCCTTCCTCGGACTGTCTGGTGACTATGGAAGGGCCGGATCTAGAGAATGATGGGAACTGCCGGCTTTGCTTGGCAATCTGGCCAGAGAAGAAAAATGAGAGATAGATCGAGAGAAAGAAAAAGGATGGAGAGAGAGAGAAACACGAGAGGGGGCAATGAGCGACTAATAGAGAGGAGAGAGAGAGATTGAGCATGATGGAAGTAAGTTAGAGAGAGAGAGAGAGAGAGAGAGAGAGAGAGAGAGAGAGAGAGAGAGAGAGAGAGAGAGAAGCAAAGGAGGGGATTGGCCGGCTTAATAGAGGGAAACGAGAGAGGAGAGAGTGGAGGGAAGAAGGGAAAAATCCAGCCCACCCCGGTCCGGTCCTGCTTGGGAAGTCTAGAATGAATAGCCCCCAAGAGGGAAAAACCGTGTATAAAGAGAGAGAGAGAGAGAGAGAGAGAGAGAGAGAGAGAGAGAGAGAGAGAGAGAGAGAGAGAGAGAGAGAGAGAGAGAGAGAGAGAGAGAGAGAGAGAGTTGTGAAAGAGGAGAGATGTGTGAGAGGAGAGACGTGTGAGATAAGTGGAGATAAGAGAATGTTAGAGAAAAGAGAGGAGAGAGATAAGAGATAATAGAGAGGGAAAAGAGAGATAAGAGTGTTAGAGGTGTAAGAGATAGAGAGTGAAGAGAGATAGGGAGAAAAGAGAGGAGAGAGGAGAGAGAGAAGAAAGATAAGAGAGAGAGGGTAGAGAGATAAATAGAGGTGGGGTTCACTAGAAGTCTATTCTTGCTTGAACTCTGTACTTCTTCAAGTTTCTTCTGTCCTAAGAGTCTTCAAATTCTTCCCTTTCCAGAAAATTTCATTATCCTCATCCTGATTTGATTTGGATCATCTGGATTGTCCAAGCTTTGTTGATTGATCTGCAATGCACAGGACCCAATTAGAATCATCTGAACCGTTTATTATTTCTCTGATTAACTTTGATGATCATTTGACCATTAATTTTGCAATTCAACAGTTGGATGGCCAATTAAAGCTAAATTAACTATTTTATGCAAAAACCTTGAAATTGATGGCCTAAATGCTCTAATTGAACACTAAATTGGGGGTATTTTGACCAAAATTGAACACTTAACACACCCCCCAAGCAGCATTTCCCTAGTCTCATCCATCTCCATGGGTGATCTGGTCCATCCAATCTTCTTTAAGATGATCTGCATTGTTAACTTTTAATCGTAGTCGTCCATGCATCTTTTGGTTGATCTGCAAAAGAAAAGACTAAATTAGAATCATATGAACCGTACATTAATCATTTGATAAGCTCTAATGATCATTTGATAGTTGATTTTGACAAATTAAGGTTTGGATGGTCAATTAGAGGTAAATTCAAAATCAAGCTAAATTTTGCAAATTTGAACAGTTAGATGATCTAATTGAACGCTAAATTAGGGGTATTTTGACCAAAATTGAACACTTAACACACCCCCAACCAGCATTTTGCTAGTCCTGAGCAAAACATGCAAAAAACCAAATTTTAATATTTTAAAAATTATTTTTAAGTCAACTCCTCTTTTTCCTCAGAGAATTATCTTCAATAAATCACATCAACTTTAGCATACTAATAAAAATGACTGAAGAATTCAAAACCCTACCCATATACCAAAGTCATTCGGCTTAAGCTCAGATTTCAGAGTGAGTGTATGCATGTATAGTTTACATATAGAATCATCTTGATCTCTAAGTAAGCTTCTAACTTTTGAACTTCATCCAAAATATGTTTTGACCTCAATCCTCACTAATGACATATGCTCAGAAACAAAATCTCTCAGATAGAGGGGTCAAATCATATCTCTCTTTTAATTATGTGAGTTGAGTCAATAAAAGCAAAATTATCTCACATATACTCATGAAGAACTGGAGTTACTAAGGAATTTAATTGTTTAGATCCCTTTAGAATGGATGCAATTACCTTTGAATATTTAGAAATACCACTCTTTTATATCCTATCCATTCATTTCCTCATCAAGACTATATTCATCCTAGAATCAATAGGTCTTTAACTGGGACGAAACATAGGCTTAGGATAGGGTACCAAAGAAAGGGTATAAGGGTATTCAAAGTTTCTTCACAAAATAAGTAGAGGTCTTCTAAAGTTGATAAATCTTTCTTTCCTTTGCTGAAGTGAATATTTTTTTTTCCCACTTTTCTTTGTATTCTTCAAACTTTTTTTTGTTTTTGTTTTTTCTTCTCACACTTTTGAATCACTTTGAAGAATATTTCTTTTCTTGATATCCACTTTTCTCCTTTTACTACAACTAAAAGATATTTCTTCATTCCTCTCTAACATATTTTTCAAAGAAAATGGGTAATGGCTAATTTATACTAGGTTAACATGGGTAAAGGATAATTTAGTTGGTGAAAGAAAAGCCTTTATAAAATGCTCAACTTGGCTAACTATTGGTAAAATTACTTCTAGGTAGGATTTATGTCTATAGGTTATAACAATGATGGCCTAAATCATTTTCTAGGTTTCCTATAATCTATCAAATTCAATGAACTTCTAGAATTTTAAAGATAGTATTCTAATTATTCAGGTAATGAGCCAAAATTAAGAATGTGAGATCAATTTTCTTTAAGCACGCTGAAGAAAATTAAGAACATTTATAACCTCTCAAAATGAATGACTGGCTCTAAAACTCACTTAGGTTATAGGTCTCCACTAAATTTCTTCAGGATTTCTAAGTTATAGCCACTTATCAATCTAGACTATCTATATGCAACTGTGTATAGATGTGATATGAGACTTTGTTTTCCTAGAATACTTTAGAAATTGAGTAAAAAGATGAATTAATCATATTCAATTCCATTAATAAGCTAAAGTTATCTAGATTATACTTCAAAAAATCCAATTCTCATCATAGTATAGGAAATGACCTAAAAAAATTTCAAAAATTTTCTCTCCCCCCCCCCTTTTTTTTGAAAAGCAAGAAAATCACTTAAAAACCTAAAAAAAAATAGAATTTGCTAGAATTCTATATCCCCCAACTTGATAGAAACATTGCCCTCAATGTTTAAAAGTAGGATGATGATAATGCATTGAGAATGCAAAAAATTTGAGAGATATAGAAAAAAATCTGAAAAAGAAAAAAGAAGAAAGTAAAAACCTAAGCTACATACTTTTATTTTCAAAGGAAAATTTTCAAAGGAAAAACATTACTAAGTTTGAAACTTCCCTGGGTCCCATACGAAATGAGTTGGACAGGCCTTTGAAAAGGAATGATGAATAAATTTATCTTGCAATTTAAAAAATTTCATTTTATCACAGGGCAAGATAAATTTATCCTCAGGCTGCATCTCATAATTAGAGACAATTGTGTGAGTTCGATGCAGCCTTTTTGGAAATGGAGCAAGGGTGTCATATTGCTCAGTGGGTGTGACATTTTCCTGATCAATAAATTCATCTCTTTTTCTGATAGGTTTCGATACTACTTCAGCCTTTTTAAGACCAGATTGCTCAATTATATTACAACTATGAATAATGGTAGCTGTCTGTGTTTGTTTCATATCTGTAATTGAAGAATTAATCTCGTTTCCTAAATCCATATCATCAAGATATTCATTTAGTGGGATAAGTCATTCCTCTTTACTAATGGTATGTAGCATTTGAGACATCATGTCCTTCAATTCAGTCATAGAATTTATGTTCTCTTTTATTTGCGCTTTAATTTAAGCAATTTTGTTCTCCTGGTATTGCATGACTTGATGAAATTTATCCTTCACTTTCCTCTTATGTGAAGGAAGGTAAGGTCTAGGAGCAAGTGATCCTTTGTGGTGATAGGGTTGATGTTGGGACTTCTATGAGACATTAGCCTTATATTCATTTCTAATAGTAGAATGATTACTCCATTTGGAATTATATGTCTCTAAAGATGAGAAAAAATTGTTGCTCATAAGAATGGATTTGTTCATGGAATGCATCCTAAAATGCAAGAGCAATGGGACATTCCTTAGAGGGACATTTTTCCATTTCCATAACCTCAACTATTCTATCTAAGGATGCTATTTTCATATCATCTTCTTCAGTAGTAGCATATATTTTTCCCCTAGAAGATGTGGTGGTAGACTTAGGCTTGTTTGGAAAACCTACTTTTTTTGAATTAGCTCAAGTTTGTGCACTCTTTGCCAACCATTCCAAATACTCTTGCGCCTCTTTAGGTTGTTTGTTTAAGAAATTACCATTGCACATCATTTCAATAAACTGGCCATATCATATTTAAGTCCTTCATAAAAGAAGCTAATGATATGCCAAAGTTCACATCCATGATGCGGACAAGTTAACAATAATTCCTTAAATCTTTCCCAACATTGATAAAAAGTTTCATTATTTGTCTGGGTAAAATTCATTATATTTTGACGGAGAGCATTTGTCTTATGTAGAGGAAAGAACTTATTCAAGAACTTCCTAGTCATTTCTTCTCATGATTGTATGGAACCTGATGGCAGTGAATGAAACCACATCTTAGCTTTTTCTTTTAAGGAAAAAGAAAATAGTTTGAGTCTTACCATATTTAACTTGATGTTTTGTGTATGTTGGGTCATGCATACTTCATCGAATTCTTTTAAATGCATTTAAGGACTCTCACTATCCAACCCATAGAATTTGAGAAGTAATTGATTTACTCCCACCTTTAATTCAATCATACCAGCATTTGGAGGTAAAACTATACATAAAAGTGTGCTAGTATAATTAGGCTGTAAATAGTCTCTTAGTGTCTTCCCGCAAGGATTTTGGTTATGCTAATTATCCTCATGTGTTTTATGTTGGGCCTTTCTCCTATTTCCATGTGGTTGAGAATGATTCCTCCATTGATGTATATCATCATTAAATATAGGTGGAGGATCATCAGCGTCAAAGAGAGGATTGCTCGTCCATGAGGAAATATCATCACTATCCAAGATGAAAGGTGGTTCATCATCATTAAAGAGTGGATTGTTTCTTCATGGGGAAATATCTTCTTTATTAATGCTGGGGGTGTAAATTACCCTTTTTATCAGTGTTTAAATTATTCATTAGGTGCAACTGATCATGTCTTCTCTTATCTCTTTTTTTTTTTTTTGGAAAACTAACCTAAATGATGCAACCTAACTTCTAGAATGATGCACAAACAAAAGGGCACACTCAAATAATCCTAAGGCTAATAAGCAGCAATATATTTGACTCTCTTGGATTTGTGTGGGGATGACATTTTTTATCAGCTAAACTAGCGCTCCTCCTCTCTTTAGGAGTTGACAACTGCTTACCAGTTAGGTTCTGTCCAAAGTGGTTAATACAACCCTCGTGTAAGGAGGCGTTTAGACCTCAACAAACGTCAATAGGAGGTGATGGAAGAGCGAGGCGCTATTAGATAACCCCCAATAACCACAGTGAGCCAAGCCACTGGAGTGATAGTAAATCGTGTCCTATTAAGAGGGTCCTACGAGCATGTGATGGCCTTATAAGTCTCTTTTGATTGATTTTAAATTAATATGAAAGGAAGGGTTGCATGCTTGAGGTGATTATCCTAAGTGGGCCAAGAGGTGGTGATGAAATCCACCCTTGATCTTATGGGGGTAGGGTCCCTTATTAATTAATTTTCACACACCATGGCAATTTGATCAACATATAAATCACCTTAAAACATTAAACATGCCCTAAGAATGCAATTAAAAGCAGTAAACTAATGCAAAATCCTAAAATGCAGCAATTATAAAAGATGCTTTCTATATGAGTTACACGACCAAACAATGCAAATTATTCTAAATACAAATCTTAATCTAGGAAATAAATGAGTGAGGAAACTTACAGTGAGGTTTCTGATGAAGACTAAGTGTGAGCCACCTTATCCCACACTTGCCCTGTATTATTACAACCCTTTAAAAATTAAAATGGAAATTGCAATTTACAAGGATCCTTACTACAAGATTCACTCAAAATAAAAAAGAAAGTCCTATTCTAGGAAAGTAGGGAAATTTCTATTTTGGTGAAGATCCACTTGCCAAATTCCTCCACTTTCCAATTTCTTGAAAAATAAAATTAGAAATGAGTACCAAATTCAGGAAACAAGGTGATTATGCCCTAAAAATAATTGAAAAATGCACCTAAAATGCGAAAAATACAATTCCTAATTTTTTTAAATTTTCTTTTATTTTGGATTTTTTCTTTTTTTTTTAAAAAAAAATTAATTAAAATTTATGAAAACTAGTTTGCAAGTCCCCGACAATGGTGCCAAAAAACTTGTTGATGTTTAACCGCAAGTGCACAGGCTATTGTAGTATAGCTTATGCAAGTACGGGTTAATCCCACGAGGACTTGATTTAAAAAGTAAGAATTTTAATAAAATTTAATTATCTAAAACTAAAAATAAATCTCTTAAAATTACTGAAATTATTGAAGTTATAATCAGAGTTCAGATCTAATCAATTTCTCAAAATTACATAATTTTCATTTCCTAAATAAAACAAATAAAATCAAATAATAAGAAAAAACTACTTCCCTAGATTAATCACTATTAAAATCTTCAATTCTGATATTTTGATAGATGATCAACCTTCATATACATCTTCATCACGTCCTTGATTAGAGATCCATCAGTTGGATTTGTCAGATTCATCAAAATGGTCAAGAACTGGGCTAATTTGTGGTTTTTAGATTTGGATGATCAGATTGATTTTTGAATTTCAAATCAAATCGAAGATCAGAAATGTTAATTAGATATAGGGATGTCCTAAGAACAAAATTGTAAAATAAATTTGAAATCCACTAAGAAACGAAGGAGAAATTGAAGATTTAGTTTGATTAAGGCTAACCCATTAATTGGGTTAAACCTTAAATGATTTAATTCAGATTGGACAGTTTCTGGATAACAGAGTATGGATAAAATAAAATGGGAATAAAATGGGACACAGACATAAATAAAATGGGGACACAGATGGAATTAACGAAAAAGGACAGAATTGTAATTTCTTTTAAAGTGCGAGGGCAAAACCAGAATTTAGTGAAAAATCTGGTTTTTTAGGAAAAACCAGACTAAAACCCAACGAAGATGGTGGGGAAGGAGGAGGAGAGAGAAGAGGGAAAGAGAAGAGAGGAGAGGGAAGAAGAAGGAAACCTGACTTGGGTTTCTAGTCCGGGATCGTCCAACGACGAGAAGCAGAAAATGCAGGATGAGGAAGAGGAAGAGGAAGAGGGGAAAGAGGGAAAGAGAAGAAAATGAAGAGAGGAGGAGAAAAGGAGGAGGTAAAGGAGAAAAACCCGACTTGGGTTTTCACCTCTGGGCAGGCCAGAGATGATGAGAAACGACGCCAGAGGAGGAATGGGCGTGCGATGCAGCTAGTGAAGAACACCGGTGCTTGCTTGGGTATAAGAGCTGGTGCAGGTTTTGACCTCCGGTGCAGTCTGGGCTTTTGGTCGTCCAGTTCTTGAAGTGAAGGTGCGATCTGGGCAGATGGTGCGTGAGAGAGAAAGAGAGAGAGGAGAAGAACGTGAGAATAAGAGAGATGGAGACGCGAGCGGGAGTGAGAGAGAGAACCAGATTGAGAGAGCGTGAGAGAGAGAAAGATGTAGAGGGAGTAGTGGGGTGGGGGATCTGGGCAGTGAGACAGAATGGGAGAGGGATTGATAGAAAGAGAAGAACGTGGGAGAGAGGGCAAGAGGAGGGATGAGAGGAGAAGAAGAGAAAAGAGAAAAGAGAATGGGAAGAGAAGAAGGGGAGAGGAGAATGAGAAAGAGGAGAGAATGGGAAGAGGTAGAGGGGAGAAGAAAGAGAGGAGAAGAAGAAGAGAAGAGAATGGGAGAATAGGAAGGAGGGTAGAGAAGTAGTGGGAGAAGAGGCTCCCCTCCTACGGTTTTTAGGAATGGGTTTAGAAGAGGAGAATAAGGGAAGAAGAGGAAGTTGGTGGTTAAGAGAGAAAGGTAAGGGGATGGGAAAGGAAAGAGAGAGAGAAGAATAAGAAAGAAGCAAAGAGAGTAGGGAAAGAGAGAGTAATAGGAAAGAGAAGTGGGGGTAGATACGATTGCATGATGTGGGGATGGGAAAGGTAAGAGAGGGAGAAAGATGTGCGTGAGAGAGAATGTGGTATGAAGAGGAAAGAGAGTGAATGGGGAAAGTGAGTGAAATGGGTTTTCATGCCTCTTTCTTCTTGTTCCTTGCTAATTTGGGTGCCCCCTTTTGGAAACTCCTCCAAACTTTAAAGTTGCCTTCTCCATGTTATTTTCATTTTGTCCATGATTTTCACATTAAGCTCCATTATTGTTTAGGAAACTATTCCATCCATCTCCATGGGTGATCTGGTCCTTCCAATCTTCTTTAAGATGATCTGCACTATTACCTTTTAATCGTAGTCATCCATGCGTCTTTTGGTTGATCTGTAAAAGAAAAAACTAAATTAGAATCATCTGAACCGTACATTAATCATCTAATAAGCTCTAATGATCATTTGATCGTTGATTTTGACAAATTAAGGTTTGGATGGTCAATTAGAGGTAAATTCAAAATAAAGCTAAAATTTGCAAATTTGACCGGTTAGATGATCTAATTGAATGCTAAATTAGGGGTATTTTGACCAAAATTTAACACTTAACATACCCTTGTTAATCTCACAAATACCACACACTTGTTTGACCTTCTTAAAACTTTTTGCATTTCCATGGCCTCATTTGTTCTAGTTAGGGCTGCTATTTTAACATTCATATCATCTTTTTTAGTCAAGGTATATATTCCTCCCCTAACAAATGTGGTGGTGGACTGGGGCTTGTCTGAATAACCTACTTTTTTTTAGTCAACCCAAGTTTATGTACTCTTTGCCAACTATTCCAAATACTCGTTGGCCTCTTCATGTTGTTTATTTAGAAAGTTTTCAATGAACATCATTTCAATAGATTGGTGCATATCAGAATTAAGCCCCTTTATATAAGAAGCTAATGATGCACCGAAGTTTGTATCCATGATGTTGACAAGTTAATAATAATTCTTTGAATTTTTCCCAGCATTGATATAAAGTTTCATTATCCTTTTGAATAAAATTCATTATATTTCGGTGAAAAGGATTTATCTTATTTATAGGAAAGAACTTTTTCAAGAACTTTTTAGTTATTTCTTACCATGATCATATGGAACTTGCTATAGTGAATGAAAACACATCTTTGCCTTTTCCTTTCGAAAAAAAGAAAATATTTTGAGTCTTACCATATCTAATTTGATGTTCTATGTCATGCACACTTCATCAAATTCTTTTTAAGTGTAGATAAGGAATCTCATTATCCAACCCCTAAAATCTAGGAAGTAATAAAATCACAACCACCTTTAATTCAATCATACAACATTTTGATGTAAATTTATATATGAAAGTGTGCTAGTATAATTATGATGTAAATAGTATCTTAATGTTATCTTAGGAGGATTTTGATTATGCCAATTATCCTCATGTGCTCTGTTTTGATCCCATTTCATGTTATAATTCCTTCTCCTATTTTCAGGTGGTGGAGAATGATTCCTCTATGGATGATTGTTATCATTAAAAAGAATGAAGAATCATCAGATCAAAGTGAGGATTATTAGTCCATGAAAAAATATTTTCATTTTCCAGGATGAGAGGTGGCTCATTATCATTGAAAAGGGGATTATTTCTCCATGGATAAAGATCATCTCTGTTAATGCTAGGTTGTGGATTACCCCTTGGATCACTTGGTATATTATTCATTAAATGTAACTAACCATGTCGTTTTATTTTGTGTTGTATTGTTTTATTTTTAATTTTTAAATAAAAAACTACCCTAAATGATGCAATGTAAATGTTAATGATGGACAGCAATAGAGCACATAATTTAAACAACCCTAAGGTTAGCAAGTAAATAGTTTGATTGTCTTGAATTTGTATGGGAAGAAAATTTTAGATTATCCTAATCTAGTGCTCCTACTCTCTTTCAAACTTACCCCAATGCTTACTAGTTAGATCCTAATCTAACCAACCACTTTACACCCTCCTTAGCTAGTTGTAGATAGGCTAAGTCATTGAATATACTGGTAGAGCTAGTCATTTAAATACCAACACAACTAGTTAGACATGGACCACTAGAGTGACAATAGGTTGCTTCCTTCTAATTGGGTCCTACGAGCATGTGATCTCCTATATAGGTCTCTTCTAATTAATTTTAAATTAATTTGGAAGGCTAAGTTATGCACTTGTAATGATTATCCTAAGTGGCTAAGAGATTGTGATGAAATTCACCATTGATCTTATAGGATAAGGTGCCCTTACTAATTAATTTTCACACTCCATGGTAGTTTGATTAACGCATAAATCATCTTAAAGCAATAAATATACACTAAAATGTAATTAAAAAGCAATAAACTAATGCAAATCCTAAAATACAACAAATATAAAATATGTTATCTATATGTAATTACACTACCAAATAATGCAATATAATTGTAATAATGTAAACTTAATCTAAGAATTATAAGGAGTTAGAACTGCACACAATGGGATAAGTCTAAAATGCCTAAAATACTAAAATAAAAATAAACAATATGCTAAAAATGCCTAAAATACTAAAATAATGCAATAACTAAAATTTCTAATTTTTGAATTTTAAAATTTGATGAAAACTCCTCGAGTCCCCGATAATGGTATAAAAAACTTGTTAAATTTTTTGCAACTGTATAGACTGTTGTAGTATAGTTTGTGAAAGCACAGATTAATCTCACTAGGACTTGACTCAAAAAGATGAGTTTAAAAAAAATCTAATTGCTCAAATTAACAAAAATTAAAGATATTAAAGAACAATGAATAAAAAAAACTTAGATCTATTAGTTAATTATAAAATACACAATTCTAAATTTAACTAAAAAAGGAATTAAACTAAATAACAAACTAATTATACTTCTTTGATTGATTACAAACAAATTCTCCACTTCTAATTGCATCCAAGTTGGTCAACCCTCGTTATTCCATCATAGATGTCCCTGATTATTGATTCAATGATTAGATTAAGCAAAATTTCCAAAAAACTAATGATGTAGATCAAGGGAAGAAATTGAGATTTAGATGGCTTAGATTGACTTTTGAGTCTCTAGATGTAAGATCAGAGGTTTTGGATCAGCTAAGAATTGAATGCAAATGAAAAACTAAAAGTAGATTAAAAATATGAGAAAAATTATAGAAATTAAGATAGTCCTATTGATTGAGGCTAAACTATTGATTTGGTTCAATTAAAACCAAACATGATTAATATGAAATTATTGAAGTTCTTTTTTGAGAAAAGATGAAATAGGGAAGAGGATAAATAAGGACTTAAATGTAATTAATTAAATAAGAATAAGGGTAAAATTAAAACTTTTCATAAAAATTCCTTTCTTCTACCTGTAATTGAAGAAAACAAAATAAAGAACTCAGGGAACTAAAAACAAAGGGGGAAATGGAGATTTCAAGTGAAATCCAAATTTGGTTTTCCTTTAATCACATGAAACTTGTAAAAGGAAATTTGGAAAATTTTTGTAAAAAATTGAAGGCAAAATGATGAGAAACAATGGAGATAGAAAAACAATGTAGGAAATAAAGTTAATAACAATGAACAAAGGATGAGAGTGAATAGAGAACAAGATGGAACAAAGAATTCAAACAGGGATGAGGTAGACTAGGGAAAGACTAGGAAATACTAAGAACAGAAGAGAAATTAGAAACAAAGAGAGAAAACAAGGACATGAGGCTAAGAATGACGATGAACTAAGATTGAGAACAAGAAGGAAACAAAGGGACGATAACTAAGAGCACAGGAGGAAGATGGTAAACAAGGAAGATAAAAATAACGATGAAGAACTGTGTGAAAGAAGCTGGGAATGATGGTAGTGAACGAGAGAGAGAGATGATGAACAAAGATGGAAAACTACTATGACATGCACTTGGTAGGGAGATGGTAGGAAAAAATGTCTTTGGTTTGGTCCTTCCTTCGATCTCTCTTCTACACTGCAGCTAAGTTATTCGGTCCTTTCTTTCTTGGTTCTCTTCCTTATAAAACTTCTAAGTATAGCTTCATTTGTTCGTTATCTAAATTTAGAAATTATTTCCTAATTGTCTTCTATTCTCTTGTTTCTAGGCAGTTTTCTCTTGAATTACATCTTGCATGAATCCATTTAATTTGATTTGATTCGTCTAATTTTCTTTTAATTGATTTGTAACATATAAAACTCAATTAAAATCATCCTAATTATGCTTTAATCATCTAATCAGTTCTAATGATCATGTAGCTATTAAATTTTATGAATTAATAGTTGGATAATCAATTGGAGTTAAAATACATATTTAATCTAAAATTTCAAAATTAATAGATTAGATAATCTATCTAAATACAAATTTAGATAGATTTTTGTTAAAATTGAACATTCAACATTACTCATTCTACATCAATTCAAGTGCTAGGAAATCATCAAAAGATTATGGAAATTGGGAAACTATCACTAAAAACAAGTCAAAGAAATATGAGACGCAGGGCTCTTGCTGTGGAAAGTTGGATGATTATAATATTGCAGTCACTAATAAACTTGCAACTTTAAAGGTAGACGATGAAAAAATTAAAGTGTCAAAAGAGAAAGACATTAGATAATTAGGTGCTAGAATTTGGTCACAAAATTAATTGATTAAGCTTAAAGAAACTACGCTAATTAATATGTTAGATACAGAAATCACTACCACGAGATTAAGTTGAGATTAGTTATAACATGGATACAGAATCATCACCATGGAATTCAAGCCTTAAAAAATACCACTCTTGCAATCCACCAAGAACAATAGAGCTTAAAGGAAAGAAAAAAAGTCGCCACCTTAGGAATACAATCATACCTCCAAGAGGATAAGAGCTGCACACATTTCACCACCCTTGAAATTCACTCCAAAACATAGAAACAATCTAGACAAGATGCACTTTGCCAATCCATGCTAGTTATCAATATTCTCATTTTGGCTATTCGTCCTATGCATATGTCATGACTAGTCTTACAGCCATTGTATAAAATTTCCTCTTAGTCTGAGTGGCAACAACCGGTCATACAAAACTATATAGACATTTCTATTTGTTCTAACCTGCTTGGATTATTTAGGTGTCATCCCTCTCAATTTATCCTCTCTCATGAATTATTGATCCCACACTTCTTGGTTATCAATCTTTACTAGTACTTTATTTTCAATCCTCTTCTTGTTAAAATTGTATTCCATATACTCAATCTTAATTTGGATAATTTTAAATAATTCAAACATTATAACTTCTCTCCACAACTTTAACTTTATGCTTCCGCCATCTTTATAACTCAAAGTGTTAGGTAGTCAACAAACAACATATATAGGATGAACATAGCCAAAATGAGAATATTGATATAGATGAATGGCAATATAAGAGACTGTAGAATTAGAAATGAAAACATTAAAGGAAACATTGAAGTAGCACCAATAGATAATAAAGTGGGGGAGGATAAAATTGGATCATTTAGAAATGTTTGACAAAAACCGAAAACAACACTTGTTGGGAGTGAATCAATCCAAGTCAAAGCTATAAAAGGGCATAACAAAAGCCCAAAAGGACATTGATAGAAGTTGGTGAGTAAAGAATTCAAATTTTTTTAGAGTAAATTAAATCATGACAAAGGGTAATGAAAGAATAAGATTTGTGTAGCCAAATCCTAATCAGGATAATGGCCTGATGATGATGATTTGCTACCCTTGATGAACAAATTTGAACTTCCTTTCCCAAGACAATAAAGTACCATCCCCTCCCTCTTTTTATCTTATAATCGTCAGGGCCTTGCCTTGAAAGAAGCCAAAACAATGTAAGTGGTAATGAAAAGGAAGCTCCAAAAAATGATCAAACAAGCGAGGACGAGATTTAAAAAGACTCAAAGAAAATTGTTACAACAGTTCACAGGGTCAAAGCAAGAATCAGTTCTGAAGATGAAATGAGATCTACATCATTCAAATAAAGATCCGAAGGCAACAGCATCTCATCCTTTGCAGAGGTTATTAATGAAGGTGATGACATGGAACAGCATAGGCACACAGCCCCTCTTTTTGGCAAGCTTCGGAGGCTCACATCCCCAAGTTTACCCAAAGATTACGTTTATCAGTGAAAGGAGAGCCTGCTTTTGTTATGGAAGGATTTTGATTTTAATTTGTAAGTCTTATATTTTACAAACCAGGTCAGTCACAATAACAACTCTCTCTTTTGCATATGCCAGAGCTGATGAGGCTAAAAACAAACAAAAAGACTTATAGAATTATGTATCCATATCAACAGATATATGGTTGAACCTTGCCTAATTGGCAATTTCAACGCAATTTTTAGCCAAGGTGAAAAGTGTTGTGTTTATTTCACTGCTCTTTCCATCAAATGATGCTGAGACCTCCACTTTTCTTGAAATATACTCACTTTGTCAACATTTATGGAAAGAAGCAATTTCTCATCAAGTGGCTTGATCGAGTTCTTTTTATCCCTAGATTGATCTCTACATCCCCGAGGCCCGCGTGCAGCAGCTACCAAAACTGGCTTCCGATCACTTATTGAGCTTGGAGGATTCCTATCTCGGAAACTCTAAGACTTTGTTTGTGAATGCTTGGCCTGAGCAACCAACATTTCAAGAAACCATTGCAAAAGCTTAGATCTGTGAAGGTATGCGTTCCAGAGCCTCTCATTTATGCATAAACTGAAAAATACTAGAACTAAGCTATTTGCTTGGAACAAATCTACATTAAGAAATTTGTATTCTAGAATTAAACATCTTATTAACTGAAAGATCTTCTGGTGTCATTAGATAAAAAATGAATGGAATACATTTGATGCTGATAAAAACAACATATCAAATGTAAACTGCACAAGGGGGAGCTAAAGACCCAATACTTGAGAATCAATATCCTCTCTTACGGTTATCCTTTATCGTCATCTCACAATGACTCTCTCCTTAAGCAGGCTCCGCTTGAAGAACGCAGGAATGGAGCCTTCTCAACGGACTCGTTCCCCTGGCACTTCAGCCCAAGGTGTTTTAAGTCAAACCTAGAGGCTCATTGCTAAGGGGATTCTTAATATGGTTAGAGCTTTATTTTACCATGGTCATCTTCTCAAAGAACTCGGCAATACTTTCATTGTCCTAATCCCCGAGAAAGAAGACTTCACCAAATCAATTTGTGCAACACTTCTTACTAAATTACCACATAAGTTATTGTGCACAGGATTAGGATTCCCTAAGCAAGGTGATTTGTAAAAAATCAATCTGCTTTCATTACAAATAGAAAAATCCAAGAAAATTCTTTCTCAGGCACGGGATACTTAACATATTTCGGTTAAAAAAAGAAACTAAAAATAGGGAAAGAGCAATCAGATGTTCAGAAAGCTTACAATAAGATCTCATGGAAAGCCCTGAAAGAGATTATCATATAAGTAGATTTCAGTGAGAAATGAGTTAAAATGATACTTCGGTGTGTTTCTTCAGCCTTTTCTTCTTCGGTTATTATTAATGGCAAGCCAAGTGATTTATTTGGGGAGTGTAGACTTCCCCCAAGGAGATTTGCTTTCCCCCTACTCGTCCATTCTATGAACTGAGGTTTTATCATAGTTGCTCTCACTGATGCTCCTTGTGCCAAGGCCACCATGTGCTTTGCTGTGGCACAAGGGACATCATTGTGATCTTCAACAGCTGAATCTTTTTGCTGCTCTGGGGCTTCAAAGAGGGATTTTTGAATGGATTTCCGCTGTTTGGGGAGCGATTGTAATTCAAAGATGGAATCAAGTGGTCTTAGATACTCTATTTTCAATCTTATGGAATTTTCACTAAAGCTTAACTGGAGAACGGCAGAAGGAATGCCTTTCAACAAAACCAGTTCAGTTGTCAAAATATCATTTAGTTTGTAACCACCTAAAATTTTACAAATGCCAAAATCAAATAAATGCATAACAATGTGAATGCTTAGTAAACTTTCACTCTTGAAAATTCAATGGGGGTTCTACCTTGAGAATGAGATAACTTTCCTGGAATTGCTCTGATCTTTCCTGATCAGTTTTTAATTCTCACTCAACAGCGGCCTAATAACTGACATCGAAGCCACCATTGTTGGCCTCTGCACGTATGAAGTTAGATGGCCGGGAACATGCAGACTTAGAATTTGAGAAACCTTGGAGCTGAAATCAAACTAATCAAGCCCAAGGGACTTGTAAACGAAAGAGCCTCTTCACTTTATAGAAAGAAAGAACGATAGTTTTCAAGAATAAAATGAATGAAAATACAGAAAAAAAAAATGAGAGCCTCAGAGATCTTGGTGGATAGTGATCATCAGATGGGCTTTAAAACCATCAAGAGTAGCAAATATTTTCTCACATCACCGGCCCACAAACATTCCATAACGGATAATCAACCGATCTAACATCAAAATCACGAGAAGTGCAAACACAAGTAAATAGAAAATAATCTTTATGGGATGATCTGTCAGAAGTAGCTGGTTAATAATCATGTTATAAAATCAGTGGGAATCCGTCTGATTTTTGCATCATTCAGCATCATACCCATATGAGAAAAAGATCTCATCAAACAGAAAAAGATACAACAAGAAAAATCATAATATATAAAAATATTTCTACCTTGTCACCGAAAAATCCTATCTTAGAGAAAAAGGATAATCAGAGCTAAAGGCAGACCTCTATAGCCTAACGATAGAGTCCTCACCACATCCAGAAACAGTAGCAAGGAATTGCAATATTAGGCATATCTATACTACATCAAACCCACATCAAATTTCCTGATTTCGCTTGGGTAGGTATGATTTTAAAACTCTAAGAGATTGATGGCCTTCGGATGAGTTGAGTGAAGCTTCAAGCTTCCAGTGCTCGCTGGGTTGGGTGCTGTTTAAGGGTTTGGTCGTATTTATAGAGTCGATGATGGTACAAGTCCAACAACGATCCCACCTCCCACGAAACCCTAAATCTTAATTAAGGAAACACGCGCCGCTAGTGAGAGAAGTGCGCCTACGAAGCTGGGTTTTACTTAAGCCATATTTGTGAGATCGCAACCATTCTTGCTTCGCCCCATTCAATTGTTCCGTGCTGGGGCTTGCAAAATGAATAAGATATTGAATGAAAAATTCTATCCATGGATGGATATGAAATTGACTTCCAATATGTACTCTTTTTTTTTCTCATCAATATGAATAGGGGCGGCAAAATATGACATGACACGATAACTCGACTCGAACCCGACACAAATTTAGCGGGTTCGGGTCGAGTCTTATCGTGTTCGTGTGACATGCCAAAAATCGTGTCGTGTTCGAGTCAATCAATTTGACTCGTCGTGTTGACTTGTTTGACACGCGACCTATTTACTCATCATCTTGACCTATCCAACTAAGCTATGGTATGGTTGAAAATATAGGATGATTCCTCAAGAACTGTCCTATATTACTCATGTAACTATATAATACTAATATAGGACGGTTATTGAAGAACCGTCCTATATTTCTTGTAATATAGGACGGTTCTTCTTCTGGAACCGTCTTATTTGTCATTATTTTAGTATAAATTTGTCTTTATTTTGGGTATTATATTCATATGAATCATATCTACAACTTCAGTATCAGTAATTTCAATCTTCAACCTCCATATCTGCCTCCTTCTCCAAAGTTATCTGTATCACCCATATTGTATCTGTATATACATCAACATGATACATCATACAATACAACTCATCTGCTGCTGATCTAAGCTATCATTGAAAATTGATGATCAAGTATCAACCCATCTGCTGATCAAAACACCAACTTCCCATTCACATGATTGAAATTTGAAAGTTTGAAACAAAGAAAGCACATACATTGAAACAATATACTTCAATCAAAAGAAAAATAGAACACATCCATTGAAATGAACTGATCTTTGTATTATATTTGAGTAAAATGTATATACATGAATGATAATATACATTCATTTTCATCATTGAACTACAAATTAAAATTCATAATATGATCTGTCCATTCCATTCTAATATCATATAGATCCAACTGGGAGTAACTCTTGGTTTCCAAATCTACAACTTCAGTATTAGTAATGTCAATTTTCAACCTCCATATCTGCCTCCCTCTCCAAAGTTATCTGCTTCTATAATCTGTATCACCCATACTGTATCTGTATGTACATCAACATGATACATCATACAATACATCCCATCGCTACTGATCTAAGCCATCATTGAAAATTGATGATCAAGTATCAACCAATCTGTTGATCAAAACACCAACTTCCCATTCACATCATTGAAATTTGAAAGTTTGAAACAAAGAAAGCACATACATTGAAACAATGTACTTCAATCAAAAGAAAAATAGAACACATCCATTGAAATGAACTGATCTTTGTATTATATTTGAGTAAAATGTATATACATGAATGATAATATATATTCATTTACATCACTGAACTACAAATTAAAATTCATAATATGATCTGTCTATTCCATTCTAATATCATCTAGATCCAACTGGGAGTAACTCTTGGTTCCCAAATTTGCCTGCAAGAAACATATAATAACTTAGTTCAGAGATCAGACATGTAATCTTGGATTCAGTCAGGAAATATACAAATCAAAAGTGTAACATTGGTCAGTAAGTCTAAGTGTTACCTTTCTCAATTGTGAGACTGTAACTCTATTGCGAAAGAGGGTTCTCATGTATCTAAGAACATAATATCCACAATCCCAATCTGATTTTTGTTTAGGGCACTGCAGAACAATGCCACCAAAGACAACAGAAAAGTTTCAAAATATAATTTCCAATAAGTTCAGGCTTAAAATTATATCAAAGAGTCTAAAGAGCAGTAATTAGTAAACTGTACCTTGGCCTTCTTCCAGTTGAGTTTTGATAGATAGTGAATGCCTTCCCTCTCAGCCCATTTATACCATTTCCTACACACATATAATTGAAAAGCATTAGATTATGAATATTATTATAGTTACCAAGTGAGTAGTTATATTATAATAAAAGGAATAATAAAGACTTACTTGTTTATAATTTCTATTAGGTGTTCCCGAATGTGTGCTCCACATGAATAAAAAAAAAGTGCATGGCCACCATGCACATCCAAAGCTAGTAGCATCCAATGGGACCTATAATAAAAAATAACAATTCAATTGAATTTTCTCTAATCTTAACTAATATAGTATTCATATGTATGAATTGTGAAATTAAAATGGTATAATTAAGCAACATATGTTACAACGTACTCGCTATTGTAGGGAATTAGTAAGGCTTGCCCTTTTGCACAACTCATGAGACCAGGAATGATATCTTCACTTTGTTTGTCCACAGGCAAATAGTCCAATTGAAAGACAAGAGAAGGGTCAAGGAACTTGTAAATGTCCTTGACCTCTAGTCTTTGTAAGCTATCATGCAAATTCCTGCATTTGGAATCTGGGTTAATGTCAAATAATTATTAAGTGTTATTAAAAAAGCAAGTATTAAGTAATGTTACATTGATTCGTAAGTCTTAACTGTAATAGAGCAGAGCAATTACACAATGTACCCTATATAGACTACGATGTGCATGTACTCCAATTGATCCATATTACATATGGCTAAGAGGTCTTCCTTGAAGAATGGAACCTCAACCACATCATTTGAAAGCACACCTGCCTCTATTCTTACAGGGTTCATTATTTTGTCTTCATTGGCCAGTCTGTACAGTACCCTTAGGAATGGAGGTGTGTTAGGTGGAACCTCCACCTAATCCTTACATTGTAGATGTAATCATGTAACATTTTAGAAATTAGTAATGAATATATACAACATATACTATTATACTAGCATATATAAAAGAAGATACACAGTGAGGTAAAATTAGAATATTTTATAATATAACATTGTGACTACTGACTTGTGAGTAGTGAGTAGTGAGCACCTAACAAGTGCTTTAAACTTGTTAATTGTTGCATCGTTCAAGTTCACATGTAACATGATACAACTATGCAAATATGAAATATATAGAACTACTACCACCTGGGAAGGCTAGGATGTGGCTACACTTGCCACTATGCCAAAATTCGCCGGCAGCGAGGTTTGGGTCAATTGCCCCTTGTACTGCTTTTGGTGATCTAACATGTTGCAGACAATATTAATCAATTAACAATTTAGGACTACTTAAAAAAAGGTAGGAGAAAATGAAGCCATGCCATGACTACAGTTAGTATATATGTACCTTGGAATTGGATATAATTGGTTTTATATGTTTCTCTAGCCAACACACATGATATCCAATTGCATCCCCAACAGTTTCAGCATCATCTCCTTCAACTGGAAATGGAAGGGTAGCATCTGGTTGAATCGCAGCAGTGATGCATAAGCGCTTAGTGTGTGGAGGCATCAACTTACCATGCAAGGTGGCGAAAGTCATGGGCTGAACCTCGTACAATATTGCTACAGCCACATGGTTCTCAGATGTATGTAGCTGCAACATACACTGACCCACCTGCATTTGAGAAATGGCTTATATATATATAATAATTAGTGATGTAATGTAAACCAAAAAGGTTAGTAAATAAGTAACATTGTAAAACTAAACATGTCAATAACATACCTCACCGATCGGGATATCACATTCAAGTACTTGTTCTGCCACCTCTTCATCTGATGGAGGACTAGGAGTGCAGCTATTGTCAAATTGGGGTGGTTGAACTTGAGGTTGAGCTTCAGCTTGAGGGCCAACATCCTCACATGAGGTTCTTCCGCCACCCTGGAGTTCCTTCAACAGTTGATCTTTGATCTTGATATATATCTCCACAACTGTTTGCTTCTTCCATTCTTCGAATTCTTATAGCATGTGAGCCTTTTGTTTGGGGAAGAACTTGGAAGGAACAACACCTCGACCTTGGCCCCTTACCCTACCACAGTGCTCATCCTTGTTGCCCATTGCCTTATACAGGATATCCCCCTTTGCAGTAGTGCTACTAAGAGTCCTTGTAGTTGCACTTGCATTCTCTTGGGTCAACTCTTCTTCCTACATACATAAAGATCATAACATGATCAAATCACTATTATATATGTAATATTTATATAATATACTATGCAAGGGCATAAAAGTATAAAAGTATTTAATTAGGCAGTATGCAGATAAAGTAAAAGTATAAAACTTAAAGTCTTAAAACACTTACAATTCTTGAAGCAATTGCTGCAATTGTCTTTTTGGCAAAGGTGTGGGAGTTACGCCCTTTTGAATGTGCCATTTTCCATAGAATAGCGCGGTCGATGGGCTCCGTTGTCCCAGCCTTCTTTTGCTGTAATAAGAGACACTAAGTCAGAGTTAATAAATAAAAATCTACTATGATTAGACAAATGGAATGTCACATGATATACTTACTACATCTGCCTCTAATCGTGCATAGCCAACCCTTGAAAGGTGGTGTGGCATATGGTTCTGTGCACGTGCCTTCTGTCCTTTTATACGCTTTGCCTGGACATCAAAGTAACGTTATCAAAATATAATCAATTATAATAATTACAAGAATCAAAATTTAGCTTGGCTAGTTCAAGTTGTGATTACCTCAAAATCAGGAGATAGCCTATACTGTACAAATTGATTCCATGCTTCCTGGTCAATGAAGCAGGAATACAACTGAGGAACCATGTTAAGCGTAGAAGGATCATGAGAATTTGGAAGTATGTACTTCCTTGCAAGCTCACTCTTCTATTTCCTCCATTGTTCAGCAGCTCCTAGCAATGCTTGCTTCTTGCACTCATCAGATACATCAAAGGTAGACTACAAAACAAAAGAAGAAGCATGTTAAAGTGACTAACTTATTATGAGTATTGTAGAAACTTTGTGTATCGTGATTCATATGCAAACAAAAACAAAATATATAAATATAAAGGACATATTATGTTATATATAGGAAGAATTTACATACCTTGACCATTTCCCATATTGAATCTTTGACTTGTGAAGATACAAGTCTCCAATCGGTCATTGATATTGGCACAAGTCTTCTAACAGTGCAACATATGAAGCTAGCATAGGCACGTGCAGCACCACCAATTGGTTGGCCTCTACTGTTGAATTGTACCGTTTCTTTTATTCCAACTGAGGTTCTCTTATTTATACGATCCATTTGTGTTGGCCCCCTCCCCTTGACCTTTCTCTTGACACTGACTGGTGGTGTTACTGATGGACATGTGCTTGATAGCCTTGATTGTTTTGCTTCTATGTGTTGTAATTGTTCTACTTGTGCCTCTTCTACTTGCTCCATGTTTGCTTCACAAATAAAAATGAAAATGACTACAGTTAGATAAGAAAAGTGGAAGATGCCTTCCAAATATTTCTGTTCAGGAGACAAGTCTAACATAGAAATGTATAGATCTGTGCACATCACCCATCAAATTTAGGGCTCATGTGCGACAAAAGCACAATTTATGCATGTCTACAAGATATGTTAATAATGCAGTTGCTTTCCTCATTAAGAATTTAAGAGCATAGGATGTTCTCCAGTATTGTAATCCCTTCCCCAATTCTATGACTTCTTTCTTTTAGTCAATGCTTTATACCAACAAAAGATTGAAGGTTAACCACTGTGCAAGTGCAAAGATAGGTAGAACTTAGAAATAAACAAGTTTTTGTTGTAGTGGGAGAGGTTGCCATAATTGAGTTTATCATATAATGTTACTATATCCAGATTCCAGAACACTGATGGATCAAACAACTAATAGAACAAACACTTGATAAGTGGAAACAATAGCATGACTATCACGAAGATAAACATAGATATGATTATCCTTAGTTATATTCCACTTATCACAACTACATATGCACGGGATCTTCTCTTTATACACTCCACATTTTTTAAGTCTCAAAATGAGTATGCTGGGGAAGATGGACTGATGCAATAGGACTTCTTGTAGAAAAGCAAAGAGCATAAAATCTTATATGGTGGAAAGTAGTTAGCAAAAAACAAAAAAATTTGAAAAAAGGTATTGGTTTTTACGTTTTTTACAGAACAGTATATAGATGCTAAAATTTGTAAATACATAACGTTTTTCGATTAGATCTGTGAAAGATCGAAGAGGAATGGTTGTTTTCATCTTCTCAGACTAAAACCCATCAAGATCTATGGAAAATAGTTAACAAAAAACAAAAAATCTGAAAAAAAAAAGGTATTGGTTTTTACGTTTTTTACAGAACTATATACAGATGCTAAAATTCATAAATACATACCTTTTTTTGCTTAGATCTCTGAAAGATCGAAGAGGAATGGTCATTTTCACATTCTCAGTAGGTTGGAGTATGGACCATTGAAAGATTGAAATTAGGGCTGATGAAGGTTTAAAACGATATATAGAAGCAATATAGGACGGTTCTTAAATAACCGTCCTATAATATAGAACAATATGTATATTATAGGATGGTTATTTAAAAAATGTCCTATATTGTTTTATATATTATAGGACAGTTTTTAAATAACCATCCTATAATATAGAACAATATGTATATTATAGAACGGTTATTTAAAAACCGTCCTATATTGTTCTATATATTATAGGACGGTTTTTAAATAACCGTAATATATTTCATTATATATTATAGGACGGTTATTTAAAAGATGTCCTATATTGTTCTAACTTCTATATATTATAGGACGTTTTTTTTGTAACCGTCCTATAAGACTATAAGTTATATATAGCATGTTTATTTAGGAGAAAGGTATATGTTAATGTTGTTGCATAACCGTCATATAAGCTATAACTATAAGAGTAGATTATAAGAGTTATGTATTTAATTAATCTTAGTTGAGGATGTGCTTAAATAAAAATAGTTATTAAGTATAGAGTAAAGAAAGAGTTATGTAATTAACTCATCTTAATTTCCTTAAGGATGAGCTTAAAAACACAGGGCATATATGTAATTAACTCATCACAGTTGAGTATCAGCTTAAAAACAAAGTTATGTAAGTAACTCTAACTCATACTGTCATACTCCATTCAATAGTTGTTGAGGTTGAGGATGAGTAAAGTAAGTGTTATGTATTTAACTCATTTGATTCTAATCTCAGTTGAGGATCAGCTTAAAAAAGCAAAGTTATGTAAGTAACTCATACTCAATTCAAAAGTTGTTGAGGATAAGTAAAGAAAAAGTCATGTAATTAACTCATTAGGTAAGAATGAATGAATGAAAATAGAAACAGTTTTGTAATTAACTCAATAACTTGAGAATGAGTATAGAAAGAGTTATGTAATTATCTCATTAGTGGATAATGAGTATAGGAAGGGTCCGAAGGGAATAATTATTAGTTATGTAATTAACTCATTGGGTGAGGTGAGAATTGGAACAGAGAATAGGAGTTGTGTTGAATTAACACAAATGTTGAATGATATTATTAAGGGAGTTACTCAATTTTACTTTACATGAATGATGGATCAACAATCATCAATGGATCATGGATAAATGAGTTATTCCTAATCTATTATCATCAATTGGGAGTTAGAAATGAGAAACAAATATTGAATTATATGAGTTGGATATATGATATTCATGAATTTAATGAAAAAGAGATATATTAGATCAATTGGTGATGACATGTGAAATTAACATAAGAAAATCATTAGCATTTATAATTTTATACAATATATGACAGTTAGTTAGTCTCTCACTTGTACTTGTACAACTTACAAAACTTGGTTAACTAATTTTCTATTAAGTGTAACTTGTAAGTTTGTAACTGACAATGTGTAGCTAATCTTAAAATGGTTGATAAGAATATTAAAGAGTAAGAGACAATGTGTAGGTCGTAGCTATTAGCTAAGTCTTAGGTTATAACTTATAGTTATAGCAAACAACCAGCCAGGCTAGGGCACTTAGCATAAGACTTCAAATTCAATTAGATAATTGGATTTGGGCTTACTTACATACAAAAAGACAAAACAATTGCCTTAGACTAGATTGACTTAGTAAGTTAGTAGACCTACATAATTATTAATTAGTTAAAGTTAAACCTTTATGTTTGTAGTTTTCATTTTGTTTTCGTGCCACTACAAGGGGGGCCCACACATCAGATCTAACATCAAGGACTCAAAATAATTGACAAATGATTCAAGTGTGAGTTTCATTAACTCCAGTTGCCACTTGCCAATTTGGAATTGGAGGAAAGAAGGCTATCTGTCCCCATCAGGCAGGCTAGCGCTAAGGCTAGGTTGTTTGCCGGCACAAGCGGACTAGTTTGGCACATCACATTCACAGATTGGTAAAGTACTAATAAACCTGAAATCTATATGTGTAAAATAGGACAGTTAGTCCTTAATCGTCCTATATTCTTATGTAAATATAGGACGGTTAGTGCATAACCATTCTATATTCTTATAAAAAATAGGACGGTTAGTGCATAATTGTCTTCTATTGTCACAATATAGGACGGTTAATGTATAACTGTCCTATATTGTATTTAACCATCCTATATTGTATAAATATAGGACGGTTATGTATTAACCGTCCTATTTGGTTTTCTTTTCTATTATAGGACTATTACGTCCTATATTTTTATTAAAATAGGACTACTGTCAACTGAATCAGTTAAAGGCTCCCCAACCCAACCCAACCCAACCCAAGCTGCTTTTATAATTTACAATTTTACATCTGCTTCAAGTTCAACCCTTCTAACACGATGAGCAGCAGCACCCCTACTATAGGTACATCACCACAGGTATGTGTTTGTTTTTTGTTATTTCTTTATGAAGTTATGATTCTGACTTTCATTCCTCATTCTCACTCCCTTCCCTTATTAGTAATTGTTAGTGTAGTGTTTAGTTTATTGTCAGCGTGAACTAATTTTTCTTTGTCATTTGCATTTTGCAATATAGGCACAAGTTGAAGTTGGGAGCACTGATGTTTCTGATAACTTGAATATGCTACTCCACCACAACGACGATGATGAGCTTGCTGATTTGGAGAACGGGGAGTTACTTTCAAAATCCAATAGAGGTAAAAAGCATAGGAAACTAATGTCTCTAGTTTGAAATTTTTTTGAACACCTTCCTTTATCAGAAGATGGAAGGCAAATGTGTAAATGCAAGAAGTGCTCTGCAATATATATTTGCGATAGCAAATTTGGTACTGGTAACGTAAAATATCATATAAAGACTTGTCAATGGAGCTCTTCTCGTGATATAGGCTAGTTGCTTTTAGCTCAAAGTTAGGGGAGTATGCACTAAGTGCAACTTTAGATAATAAGTTTGATCCTGAAGTTTATCGTGAGTTACTAGTAGTTATAGTTGTTCTGCATGATTTGCCTTTCCAATTTATTGAATATGATGGAATTAGAACTCTACTGAAATATTTGCGTGAGAATTTGCACTTGATTAGTAGAAATATAGTAAAAGCAGATTTTTTGAGAATGTATAAAAGAGAAAAAAGGAAAGATAAAAGATATGTTAGAGTTGACACCTGGCAGGATAAGTTTGATATCTGATTTGTGGACTTCTTGTATTACTGACGGTTATATAAGTCTCACAACACATTTTCTAGATAGTCAGTGGGTCTTACAAAAGAGGATATTAAATTTATGTTTCCTACCACCTCCACATAATGGAATATCGTTAGCAGAAAAGGTATACTCATTATTGGTAGAATGGGGAAATGAGAAAAAGATTTTTTCAATCACTTTAGACAATGCTTCTGCTAATGATTCTTTTGTTGAGCTGTTAAGACATCAATTAAACATCAAGAACACTCTTGTTTGTGGTGGAGAGTTCCTTTATCTACGTTGTTGTTGTCATGTTTTGAATTTGATTGTGCAAGATGGTTTGAAAGAAATTGATGATGCTATTCAAAAAATTAGAGAGAGTATCAAGTATGTCAAAGCATCACAAAGTAGAAAACAAAATTTTTTAGAGTGTGTGAATCACATGTCAATTGAGATAAAAAAGGGCTTAAGACAAGATTGTCTTACAAGATGGAATTCAACCTATTTGATGTTTGAAAGTGCTCTTTGTTACCAACGTGCATTTTGTCATTTAGAACTAAGTTACTCAAATTATAAGCACTGTGCTTCTTTCAATGAATGGGAAAAGGCTACAAAATTTTGAAGTTTTTGGCAGTTTTTTATGATGCCACCTGCATGTTCTCTAGATCCAAGTATCCCACTACAAATCTCTACTTTCGTGCAGCATTTGTAATTTATTTGAGTTTAACACAATACATGAGAAGTGATGATGACTATATGAAGCGTACGTCCACCCAAATGTTTGCCAAGTTTTCAAAGTATTGGTCTGAATTTAGCACCATTTTGGCAATTGGATGTGTGTTGGATCCTCGGTATAAGCTCACCTTTGTGGAATTCTTGTACAAGAAATTGTTTGGTAGTGGCTGCTTGGAGTTTGCTCAAGTTCGGGAAAAGTTATTCTCTCTCTTCAATGAATATATGGTTAAGATTTATCCTATTCCTTCCTCCTCATCTTCCCTAGTGGCTAGAGGTGCTGATGATAGACAGAACATGTCATATAGTCAAGAGGTTTTAGATGTCATGAAGGTAATTTTATTTATAATTGTATCTTTCATTATATGTCGCTTACCACTTAGCATATTAAAATTTGCTATGAATTGCCTTATAGTACGTTGAATAATATAATTGCATTTGCATTAGGAATTTGATTCATTTGAAGGTGAAGGAGGTACTTTGGGTATGTAAAAATCACAATTGGAGATTTATTTGGATGAACCAAGATTGCAAGAGTCAAAGCTAGACATTCTTGCATTCTGGAAAGGCAATCAATACAGGTTGTTTGACTAATAATCTCATGTAAACACTATTTTCTGTAATCTTATTTACATTTATATTTGATTCAAATGTTGATTTTAGGTATCCTGAACTTGCTGCCATGGCTCGTGATGTCTTGAGCATTCTTATATCTACAGTTGCATTAGAGTCTGCTTTTAATGTTGGTGGTCGGGTTCTTGAACAATATAGATCTACTTTAAAGCCAGATACCGTGCAAGCATTGATTTGTGTAAGAGATTGGCTATATGGATTGAAAGGTAATAGTTTATAATTCTATATTTACATTATATTTTATATGAGTATAGTGATGACAAATGCGTGTTTATTCTATATGATTGTAGACTCTACCATTACAGTTGCCATGGATGAGCTTGCTGAGGACATTGCAAGCATAAGTAGCAGTGCAAGATCATTTCAACCAACTGAAGACTCTGGATCAATTTATTTTGATTATTTTGTATAATTTTCATAACTTATTTTAATTTGTTGTGTTTGATACATTGATGGAAGTAGATTTCCCTCATGTGGTACTTAATCCCTATTTATTTACTACTATTGTGGTTATCTAATTCATTTTAGTCTCTTTTACATATCATGTGATGTGAGTCAGTGAATGGTGTAAAGGTTGCTTCTAAATAAAATAATAAAATATTACAAAAACTTTATTGGTAATTTGGTATAGTTCTATTTTCACCAATATTAGTTAGTAATGCTTTTCTGTGTTTGTCTATGTACTTGTTGTGTGGATCAGTGGATAGAGCAATGATCAATGATAATGAGCATGAAAGGAGTTGGAGAAATGAATTCCATCCTAACAATTTATGTGGGGGTTCGGTTGAAAGTTTAGTTGTTCATAATTGAAAAACCCATGCCATTGAATTCTGATTTTCTGCTTCAGAACCTCATTGTCATTGCTTCAGGTGATCAGAAGATCAAAGATTCAGTTAAGTCAGAATCAGAAGATCAGTCACAACGTTCCAATAAAACATGTAACATATAGGACGGTTATTGTACAACCGTCCTATAAAACTTAACATATAGGACGGTTATGACATAACTGTCCTATAAAACTAACATATAGGATGGTTATTTCACAACCGTCCTATATGTTATGTTTTATAGGACGGTTATGTCATAACCGTCCTATGTTTTGTGGTTGGTTTGGTAGCGGCTCCATTCACTTGGGAAATCGAGTCGTTTCATGTCGTGTCGTGTAATTTCGTGTCGTGTATCCAACATGACTCAGTCAATTAATTGTGTTATACAGGTCGTGTCGTGTCATTTTTTTAAGAACTGGGTTGTGTACGAGTCATAGGTTTTTGACACGACTATTAATAGTTGTGTTCGTGTCGACCCATAACTCTAATCGTGTCGTGTTCGTGTTGCCACAAACACGACCCGCCAACCTGAATTGCCACCCCTAGATATGGAGGGAGGCTGCTCTTTGCAGCTTAATCGTTCTAAATTCTTTCCTTTAATGCTTCTCTAGTCATGCATTAAGTTAGTTTACTTTGTTTGGCATTCTCAAAGGTCACAAGCCAAAATTTTATATTACTATGCTACTACAAAAAGCAGAAACCTTATATGAGTCATTAGTTGATAATTTCGTAAATCATAGAATGCTGATGTAATAAAAGATATGTCTTACTTTGATATACTATTATATGCGCTTATTATATATTTGTTTCACATTTTAGCTATCTTTAGTATGTTTTATATCTCAAAAACATTCACACAAAATTTAGTGTTAAAGGGCTTATGCTAATATTCTATCATGAAAGATGAGTATTTCAAGTATTAAAACAAATGACAGATGTATCACAGAAATAAGGGATCGAAGTGATGAAAGTGAGACATGTAGGCACCAAAATTCAAATATCATTTATGGTCAAATTTTGATTTAGAGACATCCCAGAGTCAAGTATATTATGTCCATTGAAAAGAGTGAAGTAGTCAACTTTAAACAATGCAATGAAAAGAATGAAGTAGTCAACTTGAAACTCTCCATGAAAAGAGTGAATTAGTCAACTTCAAATGCTTTACAAAGGTACATCACTTTTGCGTTAATATAAAGAGCCTTGTTTTGTGAATCTTCATGTCATCCCTTGGTTTCTTGTGAATCTAAAGAGCCTCTATTCATTTTTGTCATTGTTTGCTAATTAGCATAAAGTCTAATAGTGTCATACCATCCAAAAGAGTTAGCAGAGTAGAACTATAGTTACGATATGGATAATCAAGTATCCAAACTAAACTAAACGGAATGGATACGGAATGGCATAGGAATATCCAAACTACTAATTTGTATCTGATCCGATGAAATTCATTTGAATGGATATGGAATGATGATATCCAAACCATATTTAATTTGTTGGCAGCCCTATCATAGACAACAAGGCAACTCTTTGTTCGAGGAGGCACTTTGCCCTTGTTGGTAAGATTTCAAGTGCAAGAATTCTAAATTGTCGACATTGTGAGTATGTTTCCCAAATATATTTTCTAGAGCCCACGTTTGAGTATGCATACTCACATATCATAGATACATATTTAGATGTCATATAGATTAAAAAGCATGTGATTTGGATGATCTTAGAATCTAAAAAACATATGACAAAATGTGCTTAGAAACAGAAATTTTATAAACCACAAATGAAGCTAAAATCATTTATGCCACAAGATTTTTTACCTATTAGAAATCCAAAGTTGGAGCAATGAGATGAAAGATTTTGATCGTGTAAAAGTGAGCTCCACAAAATGTGGTTGATAGACCATACCTCATAATACATTTAGTTTAGCATTCTTCTTTCAAGTATTTAGGAATTTAGGAGAGAATCCTTTCAAAAGTAGATAGTCATGTGATGATTCGCTTAGTGATGATTTTGGTGGATCTAAGGCTTTCATGATGTTTTAGAATGCCTTAGGCTGTATCTCAAATGTCATGTTGATCAACAAGTACTAGGATCGTCCAAATGCAACGATTTCTTCCATGTTATCAAATTTCTGTAAGCCAACTACGATGAGGGGCAATGTCTACTCTATAAGCAGATCATGAACCTCCACTGCTGCCGAGACTCATTAGGAGAATTGGTTAGTAGATATAAATTCTTCACCGTAACAAATAAAAAAGGAGTATGCGAGCCCTCATAGTAAGTTATCGCATGACTTCTACTTTCATGTGACAAATGAGCCTGACGTTTGGGTTGTTGCCATTATCAAAATTTGTTGTCAAGTACCTAACTTAGAAGTCTATGAAAGGAACTCCTATCTCATTTAACAAGCCATCCTTTGCCCCTTTTCGGAGTATGGAGCTATGCACCTTGGTGCTTTGGATCATTTACATGAAATGCATCTTCCCAATCATAACATATGTACATGCTGTTCAAGATCCATGTCAATGTATCCATATAATTAGACTTGAAATTGCAGTCACATGAAACATAAGTAAACAAAAAGAAGTTGAATTACAAGTCCATCTTTCACGAAGTGAAAGAAAATATTTAACTGCATATCCATGCAGAATGGGTTTGATTTGTGATGAGCACCTTAACTTTTCAGTTTGTCTGTAAGTAACCCCAATAGATCTGATTTCTGTTTGCTATTCACCCTCGTTTAGAAATTCCGTTGATAGACCATTGAGTGAGTTGGCAGTTTCGGTATCTCAACTGCCCCTCTCTTTTAAGAAAAGAAAGGAAGAGTTGTAGAAAAGTGGAGAAACAACGTTGAGCGGCTCTCCTCTGGGAAGAGAGAGCAAGTTTGAATTTTTTAGTGATTTTCTAGTTTCCTTTCTTGTTCTACTGTTTAATGAGGTTAGTCAAGAACTGTCTTGTCAGGAGTTGGGAGCTATTTGAATTTCTGCGTGTATAAATGTTGTTCATATATTTTTTGGCAAACTATAACTGGCATTTCTTTGAGAAGAATTTCAAAGGAATTTAGGTAGTGAGAATCTGGGAAATGATTTCGTTAGCTATTTTGAAACCAACAGGAGATCCACGGTCCTTAATGCACATAAGAACGACATTTTAGGGACTACGGGCTGTAAGGAATGGACGATCCACCTAAATTGACCAATGCTTTCGCAAATTCACATTCATTGGATGATCTAAAAGGAACAGAAAACGCACACACACACACACACACACAAAAACATTGAAGTTTGAGGCATCTGATTTCCAGTCTCTGTGGGTCCATCTTACGGTTTATTGGATCAACAGCTCTTATGAAGCCTAGGTAGTCGATCGTTAGGCTCCACCCACCCTGATTCTACCATTTTCATCGCAGCAGATTATGTGGACTGTAGTTGCGTCTGTATACGGGGACGGGACAAAACATTCCGCCCCAAATCGGGCATGCATCGGCGGCCAAGTAGAGAAAATGGTGAGCATAAGCCGAACCCTGTTCAAGGATGGAACTACTGTCATCACAACTCACTATTCGAACTCCTCTGCCCTATCTACAAACAACCTTTGAGGTAGTTTTCTTCCTTCTTTCGCTGATGCTCGCAATAATCAATAGAAAAAATCAACAATTTCAGCTTCTTTTAGTCTTTCACATGCATTGCCAGGCCTCCGATTCTCTCATCAGCGACCCCATTTGCGTCTCTTATCGAGTGAACTTTCTTGCTTACTTGCAAAAGCCACTCTCTTTATTGATTCCATTGGCGTCTCTTATCCAGTGAGCCCTTTTGCTTACTTGTAGCCAAAGGATGGAAATTTGATCGGTGTGGATGATACATCAACATTCAATAGCGCCGATGATTCATCTTCTCGGCAATAGATGTTGAGATTCATAACCAGTGTTGAATAATGGGGAGGAATAGAATGTAGCTTAGAGTGCTCATATTATCTTCTGAGGTTGGTTTTCTGTAATTGTGCAAGTTTCTTCATCTTTGTGGTTTTATAGATTAGTTAATGCATATTCACGTAATGGATTTTGAGTGTTATATGTTTTACTTATCTCCTTTTTTGATCAAGTACGGTTCTGCATTCTTACTGTTGTTAGTCACAAGTAAATTATTGAGTATATAGATAGAGCATTTCCTAGGTTTGCTGGTGTGTGTTTTCTGTTTAGGCAAGAAAGCCTCACTCTATCATTTATAAAGAGCTTCTGTTCCTAATAACGAACATCCTCAAGGCTGTACCGACATTCTCAATTATCTTACACTCTGGAAAGAGGAGAGCTGGCCAATGTCGTTTTCTCCACTTTTCTGCAACTCTCCTCTTGTTGCCTTCGATCTGTTTTCTTTAATCGGAGAGGGACAGGGTTATCCGTGGAATGGTTTGAATGATTGGAAATACCGAAACTGCCTCCCACTTAACCGTATTTCAACGGAATCTCTAAACATGGGGGATGGTACACAAACTGAAAAGTTAAAGGGGCTCATTGCAAATTGAATCCATCCAAAAACAACATTAGTCTGAATCCTCACATGACATTAATGATAAGAAGAAATCTGGTGAGGATGCGGAGACCCAGGTAACACTCAATCTGTTGGAGGTTCTGGTATGCTTGAGCAGTGAGAGAGAGAACTACTTGACTCTCCTATAAGAGTTAAAGGAAGAGTGAGCAACAATCTTAATGAGAAATCCATAAAAATTCTAGATCTGGAAATCTACAAATAGTTAAAGATAACATCAAACAACTGTAATTACATGAAGTATAATTTTACCATTTCATTCAAACCATTCCGTCGATAAACATGATCCACAACAACAGAACTTATTCACAAGTGCATATTCAGATGATACGATATCATAACACTGCACATTCTCAAACCGAAACACGTAACACAAATAAACAACTTCACAAGCTACCTATCGAAACTCCTCACACGGTTACAGCTTCCATTGCAATCTTTCACCTTCCACAATCCAAAATACCCAACTGAGATTCATCACGGTCTAATCCGACCTAGTCAAGCTCCGGCTGATCCTACTCAACGTCATATATGGACCTCAGTCCAAATACTCAACTGAATCTCATCCCTGACTCAGGTGCAGAGCAACGCAACTGAGTCAAGCTCTAATGGATCCTCACTCAAACAATATAGCCACTGAGATATAAGTATCCTTAGGGGTCTGCAAAGAAATCCAAACGAGTGAAAACTCTAGTGGATCCTCAAAATAATAAGCATCATCACATGACTTTCAAGGCCTTCCAACCCACCGTTTGCACCCATACGACATCACATTCAATCAACTTCGACCACATGCACCGTCACATTCAATCAACCTCACTCCATTCACCCATACGGCCCAGACTTTCACAATGAATTAAGTACTTCACAAATAATAAATAACCAATTTACACTTAAATTTCCATTCGAAAGTCCATTCACACGCATTTAATTTCAACCACAATATTGAATCCATCCTTCTCCTTAACAAAAAGGACTGGTGCTCCCTAAGGAGATACGCTGGATCTAATGAACCCTTTGTCTAGCAACTCTTACAGTTGTGTCTTCAACTCCTTTAATTTTTTTGGAGCCATCTGGTATGGTGCCTTGGAGATAGGGGCTATGCTAGGTATCAGTAACTTCTTCTAATTTAGGGTTTACTACCTCAGTAGCTTCTATCTTAGTCAGAAAGAATTGGCATCCATAAGCAATGTGCTTCACTGCCCTAATCACAGAAATAACACATGCTTGAGAATAATCTCTTCTCTCTTGTAATGATGCCACCACATCTCCAGGCATATTTAAAATAATTTTTCTTGCGATAGTCAATGTTTGCATGATGTGAAGCTATGCAATCCATACCAAGTATGACATCAAAGTCTATCATATCTAGGTGGATCACATCGGCATTCATTTGTTTGCCCTCAATTACAATTAGAACATCCTGAAAGTATGTTTAGGTTGCAATGGACTTGCCAATGGCATCATGACTTCTAGGAAGAATTCTAAGTCCTAGGCTATATTGTCACAACTCCAAAATTTGTAAATACTATTCTCGGCATTATTATGTGAAATTAAAATTTTGGAATATAATTGGAATTTTTAACCCAAAGAAAATAATTTTTTTTTATAGAAATGGAATTTTGAGTGGAAGCATGAATATTTAGAATATACTCTAAAAATCGAGTCTAACAACATAAAGAACACTGAAATCGGAGTTCGAATGAATTTCATCCTAAAATTTTACTATTCCATGAGCAGGTTATGAGTTTTCAATGAGTATATCTTTTTATAGAAGTATAATGTGGAACAAAAATAAAACCATTAGATAGTACTCAGAAAATGAAATCCAACAAGCCAAACAACGCTGAAAACAGAGTCCGAATGAAAAAGTTATCGAACTTCAAAGTCAAGGGCAATACGATAATTCAAAGATTAAAAAAAAAAACAAACAAAACTTAATGGAAGGTGGCCAATTTGATATTGGCCCCCCCTTCCCACTTAAACACATGAACAGACAAAACGGTCTATTAATCCGCCCAATAGAAACCCAACGAAGGGGGTAAAGAAAGAAAGAAGGGAAAGAGGAAAGGAGAAGGAGAAGGAGAGGAAAGGAGGAGAAGGAGAGGAAAGAAAAGGAGAAGGAGAGAGGGAGAGATCGTGTGCGCCGGCAAGTAGAGCCTAGCCACGCTAGAGAAGCAGAAGAAAACCAAATTTTTGGGGGCTTCTGTTTGGCCAGTGTTTGCAGAGGTTGCTGGAGAAAATGGCTGCTTGGATTGATGCTCCAAGCCATCCATCCTCTTCAGCATGAAACCACGAACAAAACCCCTCTAGTTTTACTACAATCAAAGAAGAAATTAATGCAAATCGAGGCATGAACAGTGTAAGCGGCTAGGGATGGAGCATTTCACGACAGATCAAAGTCGATCTAGCATGCCTAGGAAGGGAAAAAACATGGTCACACCTCCTTTAGGTAAGATCTACCAAACCCTATTCTTAATTTGGTGAAATTTGTTAGATTCGCAAATTTCTATCCTAGATCTAAATTTAAGGATGATCCAACCATCCATTTCTTAGTATAAGCTTATGGATAGGTAGATATACAGCTGAAAAATCTTAAAATCAACTCAGATTGCCTATCTAGGCTATAAGACTGATCGGATGATCTCAGTCGTCCAATCGGGTACTGTTCATACAGTAAACATTTGACTTCTGATCGCTGACCAGACACCATAGATGAATTAAATAGCCCTGCAATTACTATAATGTAGGAGGAATTGATGAATTTAGATGTAAATTGACTGCAAACAAATCAGATGATCTTAGCCGTCCGATCGGTTATTGTTCACACAGTAACTTTTTGATGCTTGATCCTAGATCAAACACTACAAATGAATTCCATAGCTTTAAAAATAATAGGATAGTGACTAAATTGAAGAAATTATATTCAAATTGATTTATCCACTTTAGGAAACATGAAACTGAATGGATGGATTATGAATATTTAGTTTAATTATAATGAAGTAAGTTGCAGATTAGATAATTTTATTTTTATAACCCAAATGGACTATTTTGACCCTTAGGTAGTAAAGATAAAGAATCCTAATAGATATCTAGGATTAAAAACCAATTTTAGGTTGATCTCATCAATTTAAATCAACGGCTAAGATCAATCTAAGAATCAAGGTATGGAATAAGGTCTAATCTTATGATCCATACCATTAAAGTTGTTTAAAAAGAATTAATTGATTAGAATGATTCATGGTTACTCGAATTGGCGGATTCAGGTGAAGAACAAGGACTAGATCAACATGGATCTTAGAGACTTCGCAAACGTTGTCGATCAGCTAGTGGGAAATGGATGAACTCGCCACACTAGGTAGGTGGAGAATTAAGAAAACATGTCTTAATAGTAAGATGCATGCTTTTAAACATGATCTTATTCTTATGATAGATATTATGTCATTTAAATTGTTCATTTCATATGATATATGATGATGAAAAATGTTTACTTGTGAATGATGAAAATTTGTGATTTAAAATGCTACATGAATGACATGCTTATAATTGAAGCCTACTAAATGATATTAAAAGATGCACATGATCTGTTCTTAAAAATATCACAGCTATTATTGTGATAAAAAGACATTTTATCACACCCATGCCCTAAAGAGTAGATTAAAATGTGAATTGGCACGTTAATCTTTCCAAATGCGGTGAAACAGGACAACTAGTGAAAATTTTATGAAAATTCTAGTAATTAAAAAGTAAAATCAAGAACATTGAAAATTGATGATGAAAGGTCCTTCATTAGACTATGCTCAATGAGAGCTTTTCAACAACACTAAGAATGCGTGAAACGGAGATCAAGAACCAAAGATCAAAGGGTTTTACCACTGATGTGAAGGGGGTCCAAATTAATAGTGGCACCCCTCTTTAGAAGTCTGTACACAAGTTTTTGGTTCCACCTAACATTGCCACTAGCTACTTCCAACTTCAAAAGAAACTTAGTCCCAAGCAAGCTAGGTGGCAAGACTTCCTCGCCAAATTTGATTATGACTTAGAATACAAGCCGGGCAAGATGAATTCTGTGCCAATGGGGTTACATATCCAGTTACAATGGTTGGAACTATTGCTCTTTCACCCCCTCTTTCAATATCATATACTCTACTTGTCCCATCTCTCTCAAATAAGTTGATATCTGTAGGCTAGGCTACCAAGGAATTAAATTGTTGTGCATTAATCTATCCTAATTTCTGTTTCCTTCAGGATATTCTCACCAAGGAGATCATTGGTCATGGTACTAAAAGAAGGGGGATGTATTATATGGATGATTCCAATATTGCAAATAATATGCAACATTCTTTGGAGAATGGTACTTCTGAAGTAGTCTAGAATGCTCTAGGAGAATGATACAATGATCTATAAAGAGGAGGGTTCCAGAATATGATCTAAACTGTTAGTGTACTGACACTTGGATAATCCTAACCATCCATTGAGGACGTGGATAGGAGAGAGTAAGTATAAATAGGATGCAGCTCCTCATTTGTAATTAGATTAAATTACTTAATTGAGTTCAAGTAAGAGATAAAAGGTTCTTTTTGAGTAAGTTTCATTTTTTAGTTCCTCTCATTGCTCTAGTGGGTGAGTGAGTGTAGCCCTCACAAGTGAGAGTGGGAGTTAATGGCTGACTTGTGCTTTGCAAAGGAGTTGTGCACGAGTTCCGCACAGGTTTAGCATAAGTGAAACTGCAACCTTGTGATAATTTGCTACCTAATCTATTTTCAAATTTACATGACTTAAACTTTAAATGAGACGCGTGTATTTTAGCAAAAATCAGTGTGCATCTTATCTTGTACATTTGAATAAGAGTGATATCCCTTTTGCTTTGATTCATTCTTATGTTTGGGGACCTTCTCCCATCTCCACTCTTCTGATATTTGTTGGTTTGTGACTTTTGTGGATGATTGTACACATATGACCTGGCTTTATTTGATGAAAAGTAAGCATGAGGTGTTTAATAGTTTTCAAAATTTTCATACCATGATTGAGACTTAGTTTACAACTCAAATTCTTTTCTCTATCAATGGTGGAGAATATGACAATCATGAATTTCATAATTATTTCCAAACTCAAGGTATCCTTCACGAGACCACTAGTTCCCAAACACCTCGATAGAATGGTGTTGAAGGACAAAAAAACAAACATTTTAGAAACTGCTAGAGCTCTCATTGGTGGTCATATACCTACTAGTTGCAATTGTCACAATTTTATACTTGTTGAATCGTATGTCTTCTAAAGTATTAAATTTTCAAACTCCACTTAAGGGTCTTTCCAAGCATGGATCACTGCCCTCTATTTTGATGCTTCATCCTCATATTTTTGGATGTGTTGCCTTCGTTCATCTCCATAAAAACCAACGCACTAAGCTCAATCCATGTGTTGTCCATTGTATTTTCCTAAGGTATGCTACACACAGAAAAGGATATCATTGTTACCATCATTCCACTTGACGTACTTATGTTACTATGGATGTCACCTTCATGGAGTTTGAAACATTTAATCCTACACATGCAATGCAATAAAAGGAAAAGAACTAATGCCTACCTATATGATATCTAACAAGGTGTCCACACCTTAACAGATAAGACATTATAACAAGACAGCCTAACAAGGTGTCCCGATTAAAGGTCGGCACATGAATCTTGTTCTTCCTCTCCCATCTATTAAGTATTATAGCTTCATTTAGTTATAAAGTTTTTAAATATTTTCTCATCACTTCTATCCACGTTCTTTTGGGTCTTTCCCTTGTCCTTTTAGAACCTTCAACTTGATTTCCCTCACTCCTTCTAACTAGTGCTATTTTTTGTTTCTTTTGGATGTGTCCAAACCATCTAAGTCTAATCTCCTTCATCTTGTTACCTATTGGTACTACTCCTAAGTTTCCTCTAATGTTTTCATTCATAATTCTTCCTTTTTTGTCTTGCCACTCGTCTATCTCAACATCTTTATTTTCGCTACATTCATCCTATGAACATGATGTTCCTCAACTAACTAACGATGCAATCCTACAATGATAGAAAACCTTAACTACCCAATGGTGCAATCCTACAGTGATAGAAAAATCATCGGTCTTTCTTCTAGTGGTCTTAACATTTGTTATCACTCCCTCATACACATATCTTTAACTATGAGTATATCCCTGTGAAATCCCTTTCTTGCCCAACACCCTCCATACTAACTTTTTTATACGATTTCTCTAAGTCAATAAAGACCATGTGGAGGTCCTTCCTCCTCTCCCTATATTTCTCTATCAATTATCTTAGTAAAAAAATAGCTTCCATGGTAGACCTCCCAAACATGAAACCAAATTGGTTCTTCTATACACTTGTCTCACGCCATAGCCTCATCTCAATTATTCTTCAAAAAATTTCATAGTGTGGCTCATAAGTTTGATCCCTCAATAATTAGTGCAGCTCTATATGTCTCTCTTTTTTTTTATAAATTGGTACAATAGAGCTCTTCCCCCATTATTTTGGCATTTTCTTTGATTTTATAATCTTTTTAAAGAACTTTGTCAACCAAACTACTTTAGTATCTCCCATATGCTTTCAAGCCTTTATTGATATACCATCAAGCCTCAAGGCCTTTCATGATTTCATCTTTTTCAATGCCTCTTTCATTTCAAGTATTTTAATCCTACAATTGTATCTATAATATCCAATGTTATTTAGGTTTACAGTACTTTTAATTCTTATATTCTCAGGGCAATTGCCAACATGAACCATATAAGTAAAAATTAGTTTCAAGTTCAAATCCAAATAAATAACGAAATAAGGATACTTGACATAAGCTAGGGCAACGATGCAAGATACAATTTTATTGGAAACACGCCATTTGACAATGGGATTTTCTTGTAATAATCCCAAACTCATCTACACTAACCTAATGTTCTTTCTCAAGTATTTAAAAATCAAATTATAACATTTCAAATGCAAGTAAAGGAATGAGCTAGAGTAATACCAAACACTTGACAACCAAGCCAACCACTAAGTGACACACATTGATTTGGAAGTCGAATTCCAAACTAAACACACAGGTTATTGTTTGGGTTAATCCTAGGCATGTTTCATCCATCAATTTTGATTTTTTTATTATTTATAAATTGATGTGTAATTAAGTCTGTGTGGGCAGGCAGCTTAGTGGATTCTTTTACTATGACTAACCAATAACAAAATTGACGTGTAAGAAATTTTAGCATGTTTTTTTCTAGTCTTGATGAAACATGGAAGTGGTGAAATGCATTTGCCAACCTTCATTCAAATTTAAATTTTCTAGATGAATTCAAGGCATTCTAATATTTATGCTCCCATTTGGAAGTGGTTTTTCTCCCAAAATTTGTGCTAAATTCTTATTAGGAATTTGAGGGTTGTATGTTTCTAATTGAGAGAAGTGGGAGTTAAACCATTCTTGTTTTACATATTTCTTTATGAGGGATGAAACTAGTGAGAGAGGTTTATGCCAGCTCTCATGCGAGAAAAAGGGAATCTGATGGGTTTGCTACAAATGAGAAGATTTGGGAGGCTCATTTTCTAAGATTTCTTCATTTCTCTATACTGAGGGAATGTTATTGGATCATGGAGTGAAAGACCAAAAATTTCATCCTGTCTTTGTGAGCTTCATAGGGCCAATTCAATGTGTTTTTCTCATTGCGTTTGGTTACCAAGATACCAAGCATAGATTCTTAGTAGTTGAAGTTTGGTTTCGGATTTGTATGGAGTTGAATTGTGTTCTCTAATTGTCATAACTATCATAGACATGCAGTTCATGGTATAAATATGCAGAAACATAAAACATAGCTTTGGGCCAAGAGCCACACCAAACTAAAACTCAAAACAAATTTGTAGCATGAGACTCAGTTACAGAAGTCATGTGGATTGAATAGCTAGTATCATGGTCACATGTTGTTTTCATGAGAATCTAGGTGTATGGATTTGAGGCACAAAGGGGTGTGTTTCTAATCTGGGAAGATTATTTATGATGGGTGTCACCTTAGGGTTTGCTAGAAAAACATGAACAAGGAAATCCAAGCATAAAAAGATAAATCAAGTCTTCAAGATCAAGATCCATGAATGAATACCCAAGATACACCTTGTAGGTATATGGGATGCAGATTTAGGGGTCCACAACGATCACACATGTTAATGGTATGATTGCTCCACTGAAGCTAAGAAAAAGGTCTTGAGAGTCACCACCTATGTCTTTGGCCTATGCAGAAGTGCAAAACTAGGCTCACAAGGTTCCTATATTGACTTTGGGCCTTCGAGTAATTTAGTCTATAATGGTACTAAGATATCACTTATCCACTCTTTGAAGCTATTTGTATCCAATTAGTACCTTTTGAGAAGAAGGATCCTTAACCATGTGCTCTAAACTAACCAAACTCAAAAAGATAAACTTCAGAGACTTAGTGATCCTTTGGGGCCATAGCCCTTGGGAACTTAACTAGGTCTCCTTAAGAGGGATTAGATTAGAGAATTTAAATGTAATGCACCTGTTGCAAGGGGATCAAAATGTCTAGTAAATATGGGTGATTCTATTACCACAGAGAGCCTACAAATCACCTTGACAATATGATGTAAATGATGCTAGTGCAAAAATTTAAATAAGAAATATAAAATGTATGGTAAGCTTAGTAGTCCAATAGGATACTACTAAGCTTAAGTCCTTAACCATACTTGCTCTAAAGAAAAATCAAATTCAAAGATAGTAATTCATCAGAGCCATAAACCTTAGGTCCTCAACAAGGTCTTTTTAAGAAAAATAAAAATGTAGAATTTAAACATAATGCAAGGGTCTAGATGGCTAGTAAGAAATGTCAAGTTATGTTATCATTGAGATTCCACTTATCACCTTGACAAATATGATACAAATGATGTTAGCATAGAAATTTCAATAAGAAATAGAAAACTAGGACAAGGTTAGTGGTCGAATAAGCCATTGGCCTTAAGTCCTCAATAGGGCTTGCCATATGTAAAGAAAAAATAATAGGAATTTAGCTAGAGTACTTAGTGGTCTATGATACTTTCAGAGTTAAGAGTTTTGCATTGGTTATTGGGTGGAAAGGAAGCACAAGGGTTACACCCACCCCACCCACAAGGGGTTTTCCTTGTACATTGAGAGGGATAGATTAACTAAACTATTGAAGCAAAAGAAATAAATTAACATATTCTAAATAAGAAATAAAATGTATCTTTGTACATTTTTATATATACAAAATAAAAAATGAAGAAAAAATCAAAGAGAAAGCACACATACACCATGGTGGAGCCACTATTCTATTACAAGAAATTTTCGACACATAGGGGTCTATTGGGCCAAAGACCCATAAAGGTAGCTACTTACTCATTGAGATCAACCTATAATTCTATTTTTGTGAATGTAAGAATTACATGAAAATTTGTGGTTTACACTATTGGTGGTATACTAGTACCACTTACGTAGAGATACAAGCAACAAAAGTGGAAAAAAAAGAGCAATAGCTAAACAATTTTTAAGAGTTTGTTCCTCTTTTTAAAGGGCTTACAATTTTGGTAGTGTTAGAAGGTTCTCAGTAAAGGGTTATGGTCTCCAAGCTTGAAGGATATGAGCAAAATTAAAAGAAAAGGTGTGGAGAATAAAATGATACAATCACATGGGAGGAAATTTCATGGGTTTGGGAAGCCTCTCCAAAGGTTGAAGGATTTTTGGAGAAGATGAAAAGCTATTAAGAAAATTCCCTTGTTTCCATGCTTGAAGAAAAAGGAGTAAGGCTAAGGAAGGGATATTAGGGACAAAAGGGTAAAATCACTTGGAAAAGAATTTCAGCTATTTTTGTGGATTTTATAGGGTATATTATGGCTTATGGAATGATTGGAGAGCTATTGGAAAGGGACCTTTTCTTCATGTTTAGAGAAAAGGGGAAAATGTTGAAGATAGAGGAGTTATGGCAAAAGGAGAATTTTGCATAGGACCCATCTTCTCCAATCATTTCTCCCAAGTTAACAGAGCTTTCCCACACTCTCACAAGATTTATTTTTATTTTCTCCTTTTCATTTGGACTAAAGTTCCACCATCGAACTATAGTGTGGAATCATCCCCAAAGATTTTAGTCAGGGCAGGCATATGCCAAACGTGAATACCCCTTGAAGCCACGACTAGAACACCTGGCATAGAGACCCAATCTTGAGTGAAATAAATACCGCAACTTTGATCTTTTTAAATAAAATCATCAGGTAGTAAATCAACAAAACCCAAAGTGATTTTACATTCTCCTTCCAGTTTACCTACTACGGTACTAGCATGAATATGATCTCCACTAGACATACGTAATGCTTTAACTAATACACAAAAGTACATACCATGATTCTTTTGTCTATCAATAACTGCATGCATTACACCATCAATGTTAAGAAGTAGGTTGTTGTCTTAGAAATAATGAACCAAGCTAGTATTTGTAGTGAATCTCCCTGTTAAGTAGTCATGCATTACGACAGGAACTCACAATTCTCTGCACATATAGCCCTTTTGATCATTCCTTGTATTTTTAAACAAAAAAATGGTGATTTGGTAGTTGATGTGGCAAGTTCTATTGTGGTAGAGCATCGATCCTGCTGATCTAGATCCTTCCTAGCTAATGACTTGGAGGATAAGGCATTGCTAGCTCATTTATATCCACATGAAGAAAAATGTATGTTTAAGGTGGTTTTGACATATTTAATGATCTTGTTCCCTTGAAGGGGAACCCTATTCCTTATGAATGAAGTAAGAGAGACAAGACCAAGGATTTGGTTTCCCAACTCACTGTTTATCCTCCACAAGTGTAGAGTAAGCATGCTATTCCAGCTGTTAGATATGTGGCACCACTTGATTAGATGAGATGTTGGACAAGTGGCACCACCTAATTTCCTGACATGGTAGACATGTGGTACCACCTGATTAGATGAAATTTATCGACATGAAATTTCATTTTTCTTCTTTTCTAGGGAACATCCTTGAGAAGGCCCCGATTAATGTATGGTAGAGTCTCATATTCACCAATTTTGGTATTTTCTATGAATAAACTTTTCAGGAACTAAAATTCTCTAATGTGGGTCTTACTATGCGGTGGAGGAGCCTCTGTTCCTCCCCCTTTAAAGTTTTGTCATAACACCTTTTGATCTTACTTTGGGTGGTGAGGGCCTAGAAGCGATGAAAGTGGGTTCCCTTTTGCGGTAATGGAATTGCTTCATACTTTCTTGGTCTACTTCATGTGACATTCTTGAGTTTCTTTCTTAAAGAAGAATCATGCTTATGTGGCTTGGAACTTCGTTAAAGGCCATAATTTCTCTTGGGCCCCTCTATTCGGTTTGGAGCATCCATACCAGCTTTTGGAATAATTTGTCATGACACCTTTTGACCTTTCCTTCAACAATGGGGTACTCCTAAGTGGCAAAGTTGGGCCCTATTTCTGTGGTAGTGGCATTAGGTACCACCCTTTAGGCTGGCTTATGACTACCTTTTCTTAGCTTTTCCTTTGGTTATCAAGGGCTTTTTTGTGGGAAAAATAAGGGTAACTACACACCCTATCCCTAAGTAATTGATAAATACTATATCTAAAAAAGTTAAGTAAAACTCATACAAGATGTCTTTTGAGCTCACTTCATTTGCTAAGTGAATGATCTTTGCCTTGCGGGAACAACAAAACCCACCATCTTGCTCTTTCCTTTCTTCAATGCTACCTTTATCTTTCCAAAGGATGGGGTTAGGGTGTATAATAACCTATTCCTTGAGGATGCCTGAGAAGAACTCATAGGTCAATTGAGGATCAAATGTTAGAACCTCATGGGTAAGGAGAAGTAATGGAATTTATAGAGAAATTCATAGTCCTAGGTAGGATAGGAGAATTGATAAAGAAAATAGGGATGATGATAGAGATCATACTAAAAACAGAAGAATCTATATGGGTACAACTCTTATTTGAATGAAGTGCAAAAAAATCGATCTTTCTTGTCTAATAGAATAGGGGTGGTCGTTCAGTCACCTAAGAGACTAGGACAAATGAGTTTGTGCGTAAGTGTTGAACAATCCACTCTACACAGGTGTGATAAATGGGTTAGGTTATATCTAGGGATTTGGTTAGGTTTTTTAATAGAAAATGAAGAAAAGTTCAAGAAGTAAAGAATGGGTGGGTTTAAGGCATTTAACATAGAAAGAGAAGAAAGTTTGCACTCTTAAGATGGGGTTTTCCCTAAGGCTTCAATCTCTATATTCTTAATACAATTGTCATTTAGCAATTTTTGGAAGCAACTTTCCTACTTTTGATTAATCTTATCATCTTTGATAGTACCCTTTGGTCATCACTTTTAATGCATTTTACATGGTCTAAGCCCTAACTCTTCCATTCTCTTATTTTTACAAGTTTGAACACATCTTTCTTACCTTCTCTTGATCCTAATATATTATAAAGATCATCATGCACCTTGAATTTAGCCTCACTCAGTACTCTCTTGGCAACCTTTTTAGAAATCTTATATTGCTCAAACTTTTCATTATTTTTAATCCTTAACCATGCTTTAAAACACACCCATTAATTTCTTTTTAATACTTTTTTGCACTTCTTTACTCCACCACTAAGTTTCCTTTATTGTTTACCTTTCATCTTTAGATACTTCTAACATATCTTTTATCACTTTCTTAATGGACTTGACCATATTAGCCCGCATGGTGAGTACTTCTAGTTCATTGTTCCACTTTCCTTCTACCACAACTTGTTTGTGAATGATGTTATCTTCTCTCCTTTTAAGTTCCACTGCTTAGAATTTTGGCATTATTAAGTTCATTTATTTTCTTCTATCTCCTAATATAAATATCCATAATCATTAACTTATGATGCATGGTTAAAGTCTAACTGGTTATCATGTTACAATCCTTACACATTGATCTCTAGGTATTTTTAAGTAGGAAAAAGTCCATTTAGGTTAGTAAGTGTTCATCTTTCTTCTTAAAGTATATATTTGGTAGAGCTAGGTTATATGCTAAAGCAAAATCAAGGATAACTTTCCCATCTCATTTGTTTCTCCAACATCATACCCTCTATGTACCTATCATATCCTTTCTTTTCTTTTCTTACATGACCTTGTAAGTATACACCCATAAATATCTCATCTGTGTTGGGAATTTCGTGTATTACTCCTTTCATATCTTCCAAGAATTGTCTCTTGATTCTATCTTCTAATCCTAATTGTGGGGCATATGCCCTTATAACATTTATGATCTTCTTTCCTAGAATAAGTTTTATTCATAGAATTCTAGTAGTGATTTATTTAATGTCTATAAGTTTATCCTTTAATTCTTTATCCACCATTATCTCTGCATCATTGCTATTGTAGTCCTTTCATACATACCATAGCTTATACCCATCGACTTCTTTAGTTTTAGCCCCTTTCTAGTTGGTTCTTGGTTAAAATATGTGTTGACTTTCCTATGTTTCATCGTATCTACCAATTTCATAATTTTACCTATCAATTTGCCTACATTCCTCATAGTGAAACAAATCTTATCTTCCCGAGCTAGTCTCTTTACTCATACATATCTTGAACAATGTGGGAACCCATGCCTTCATGTAGTTTGATATCATGTAGGTTCTTCATGATTTACCTAAAAATGAGATGCACATGGATGTACATGTGTATTGGTATATTCCATTCCTAGTTGGTGAGAGCCCCACAACAACCTATTAGTAGGTTCTTGTGATTATTCAAGATTAGTGAAATGATTGTTGAATATTCATTTTTTATAATAAAAACCTAACTTTTGCATCATTTGGTACATTTAATCACCTATTTTCTTACTTAAAGGATGTGTTTACACAAAATGGTTTATTTGTCATGTAACCTTATTTGGTGTATTTTTTAGGATTAGATAGACATTCAAAGGCCAGCATGTGTTAAAACATCTAAAATAATGCTAACTGGAGCCTTTTCTATATTTTCTATATTGTAGATTTGATGATGCTAAGAGAATAAAAAGTTAGATCGAGCCATTCAACACCATAAATCGCCAATCAAGTTCATATGAAAATGGACAGTCTAGATTAAGCCAAAATGAAATTTGGATGACACTACTCAAGTTAAGAAGCAGTGGCCTATACTCAAAAGATTCTAAGAAAAGAGGGGTGTCAGTATCATTCTCAAAATATTAATAAAAACCCCATGCATGTTACAACCTTTTGGGCTGCCACTATACATGCATAGGTGGCAAGTTTTCATGCAAGCATTTACCAATTCACCACCCTAAAGCTTAAAAATAAAGCCATGCATGCACCACAACAAAAAGAGATGTCCCATGCTAACCTAAGTCACACATTTTTATTCTTTTTTTTAGTTCATAAAGCTACACAAATAGGGCCCACATGCAACTATTATTTATCTTTCTCTCACTCACTTGCAGAAGGGGACCCACATGGAGAAAACATGTTCTCCATACTGGGAGAGCTGTTTTCCACATGTAGAAGACATGGCTTTCATGAGAAAATAAAGTAGTATTAGATGAAGAGAAAATAGGGGGAAAAAAGCATCTACTTTGGAGATTTAAAAAATGAGATACCCATGGCTAAGAATGGATGAATTTAGTGATGATTCAATGGCCAAGATTTGATGCATATTAGGGCTATCCTAAACTACCAGATCTAAATATTTTTTGCACATAAGATTAATGGCTAAGAATAAGGATTTTTAGGAAGAAATATTGACCTAGCTAGGAAAGAGAAAAAGGGGAGGGGGATAAATTTGGATAGCTTTAAGAGGGATTCATGGAAAATCTTTTGAGTGGACCACTGGAAGCATGACAAAAGAAAAAGATCTAAATAAGGAAGGGAAGATAGAAAAAAAGAAGAAGATATTTTGAAAGAAAAGAAAAGAAAAGAAACGGGGGGATACTTTTGGTTGTCCAACATAGAGAAGGGGGAGAGCTTCAATGTTTTTATCTTTTTAGGAGAGCTAGGGGGATGGTTTTCACATTTTTGTTAGAGAGAGAGAGTTGTATTGGTTATGTTTGAATGGAGACTCTTATTTGATTTGTGTTTTTTATTGGGTTGTGGCTTGCTTTGGGTTGTCTCTTCCCCTTGATGAGTGACATATCAAGAGAGAAAGAATTCTTAGTTGTGGTTTGAAGGAGGCTCTTATATTGGTTGTGGCTTAGAGTGGATCTAAGTGCATTTTAGTTTAGTTTTATGTTTATTTTATTTTCGTTGCAATTTTAATATTCTAAAGATTAATAAAAAATTTAATTCTCTTTGTTTAGTTTTAGTGTTAAATGCTTAAATTTATGTGTACTATTCTACATCTTATATGTAGTTTTAATTTCATGCTTTAACATTGGATTATGTGTTTGATTCTTCCATTTTTTATTCCATATTTTAACATTAGTTCATGGGTGTTATTGTAGCTTGTTGGTGATGATTTGCTTTTAGAATTTTGGCATAGTTTAATCCATTATACTTTAGCAGAGTTTAAGAATTAGTTAGTAATTGCTTTATCCTAGAATAAGTGTTGTTTTTTAGTAATTCTAGGAAGGTTTTTTATAGTCTAGACTAGATTTTGTTGTGCTTAAAAATATATTTTTATGGTTTTTAGGACAAATTTTATTAGATTTTAGGGTGTTTTTTTTGCACTTTTTCTCACTTATTTCATGTTTAGATCATTGTTCTTGTTTAGTTAGCTTTGGAATACATTTTAGACATTTTTTATCATATTCTTTAGTTTGTATTTTTAGGCTTGATTTGAGTGCATCTTTTATCTATATAGAAGTAACAATTATATTAAAAAGGATTGAGCTATTAACTCTTATGATAAGCTATCCAAAACATTATATATAACTAGTACTCTTTTCATGAAAATTATTAGGTATTTTTCATAGTTTAAGGATTAGTTATGATATATCAATTAGCTTAATATGTGTGAAATCATAGATAGTTTATGATTGTAAAAAATACAATCTATGCTTTGAGTACATATAGGTTAAGCTATGCAAATCATGAGAGTTGATAAAATATAAGAATTTATGCTTTTAACTTGCATATCTTTCATATTTTTATTTCATTAATGTTATACTAACACATGAAATTCTAAATATATGGTACTTGTTTATGATGCTTGTATTATAATATGGTGGATTCTAAAATCCTAGACTTCTTTAACTTGTTAACTTTATCCATTTTAGTATAATCAGTAGTTAATTAGATCTTTTATTTGATTCATATTGCTTGGCTAGGTTAGAATAATTTAAGCTAGATTCTAATTAGAATTTTAACTTTCAAATTGAGTCTTCATTGGATCAACTTGTACTTGCACATCTATATTTCAATAAACCTGTGCACTAATGGTAATTTTAAGTAAGCATCAAGTTTTTCACCTCATTGTTGGGGACTTGCAATGAAATTTTACCACTAGTCATAGTTTAGGAATTGCACGCATTTAGATTTTAGGCATTTTAGGTGCATCTCTCATATTTGCATTTAATTATGATTTACATAGTTGCTCTAATTCTTGTAATTATTTAATACACACTATTATTTTTGTTTTTGTAGGAATTTGGTGTATGACTTGGAAGAGTTGCATAATTAGGATAGTTGCTTGCTTATTTATTTTGAGTAGAACTGAAATGAGGTCAGATTGTAATTCAAGTTGTTATGACAATTCAATTCAAAAGGGTTGTAATAATACAAGTCAAGTGTGAATCATCCTAAATTAAAAGTATAGGTGGTTTGTAAATGGATTTACTCTTGAACGAGAAGACTATGATATAGGCCTCCACTGTAAGCTTTTCCTAACTCCTTACATTTCATAGCTTTAAGAATTGCATTGTTAAGTTAGTTTTGTATATTTTTGGGGTAGCTTGATTTCATATAGATTGCATCATCTTACTTATTGTATAGTTTATAGGGTTGGTGCATTAGAAGCACCTACTTAACAAAGGATAGCCTAAGCTCTGGTATAACCAGTAAGGCATGGACTGTCTAGGTTATAGTGTTTTATCTGTTGAGGTTTAAACCCTTTACATAAGTAACGTATAATTAGTTGCATTAATTTCATATTTTCTTGCATTTCTAAGACATTTCTACTCTCTTTAAGGTGATTATATGGTTAACCAAACTGCTGTGGTATGTGAAAAGTGATTAGTAAGGACAAAATATCCTACAAGATCAAGGGTGAATTTCATTACCATCTCTTGGCCCACTTAGGTTAATCATCACCTATCACACGCCTTATCCTTCTAGATATAAATTAAAATCAATTAGAAGAGATCTATAGATGCCCACAAGTTGATAGAACCCTCTTGGAAGGAAGCTAATTACTGTTACTATAGTGGTGCCATGTTAAATTAGTTTATTGGTTTTTAAATGACTAGCTCTACTGCTATGACTTAGATTATCTACAGCTAATTGAAGAGGGTGTGAAGTGGTTGATTTAGGATGTAACTAATAAGTAGCAAGCTAAGTCTAAGAGAGAGGAGGAGCTTGCATGATTTAGTTTCGGCTTTCTTTAACTAGTTAAAAAAAGCAAAAAAAAATCATTGTATATAAAAGAAAACCCTTCATTGTATACAAAGTTATAAAAAAAAAGGTTAAAAAGAAAACCCACTTTTGTTGTGTACAAAGTAAAACCAACAACATATCATTTGTTCTATGCAAAGTTATGTATGTATGTATGTATGTATGTATGTATGTATGTATGTATGTATGTATGTATGTATGTATGTATGTATGTATGTATGTATGTATGTATAGTGTATTGTATGCATATTTGGATACGAGACAAAACTAAAAGGTTCATAAGAGTAATTCAATATACCATACAACCTAATCCTCTAGTTACTTGCACTATGTTAACATGATAAATTCAATGGTGCAAGATCTATATAATAAGTCTTCTTTTTTGGACCCATTTAAGGTTTGCTTAACCTCTTTTGATGGGTTTAATGAGGATGCATTGATAGAGAAAGTTAATTCCCACCTTGATTCTGTACTCATCATGGAACAGACAACTAAAAACCTCATTTTGAGGAATTTTCCCCAAGGGAGTCCACTCCCATTCCATCCTCAGTTGAACCTCTTAAACTTGAGTTAACATCTCTACAATCCTATCTCAAGTATGCATATCTAGGGGACTGCACTCCTACTACCTTTCCACAATGTATGTTGAGTATATTCAATGATATTGTAGAGCACTTTTTAAAGGTCTTCATGGATGTTTTTTTCTTTTTATTTTTTGAAGATTATTTTATACATATTTTGTAAATTTAAGAAAAGTCTTAATCCATTGTAAGGAGGACAATTTAGTGCTAAACTGGCAAAGCGCTGCTAAATTTTCATGGGAGTAAGAATTAAGTAGACCTTGTTTCTTTGTAATATTTTTGTACCATAGTTTTTCAGAACTTGCTTTTTCTGCATCACTCATTTCTTTATTTCTCAGTGTTGTTTCATGATCATACTTTTCAAACATTGAGTTTGTTAGCTTCCATGAAATACTTTAAAAAATGTGTAAAATAACAAACTCTACAATCCTAACTTTTCAAACATTGGGGTGTGTTGAGTGTCCATTTTATATCCAAAAACCCTAACTTTTGCATCATTTTAGTATATTTAGTTGCTTATTTTCATATTTATACGTATAGATTTACACTAAAATGATTTATTGGTGATTTAACCTTAATTTGGTGGATTTTCAAGGTTAGATAGACATTTGGAGGTAGTATGTTCTAAACCATGTAAAATAATACTAATAGATCCTTTTTTGTATTTTGTAGATTATAGTTCTGAAGTTGCTAAGAGAATAAATAGTTAAAACATGCCATTCAACATTACAAATCATCAATCAAACTCAAATAAAAATGGACGGTTTAGATCAATCCAAGATGAATTTTGGATGAGTCGACTCAAGTTAAGAAGTAGTGGCCTATACTCCAAAAAATTCCAAGAAAAGAGGGTGTGTCAGTGTAACGCCCCCAAAGGGCCCACGCCTTGCAATTATATTGTCCGCTTTGAGCCCATGGCCCGCACAATTTTGTTCTTCCCTCACGCGGGAAAAGACCTAATTGCAAGGTAGAGTCTTCAGGACCCTTATCAATAGCCCAGGAACCTTTTCTCTATCGATGTGGGACTAAACTCTCAGTCCCTCCCGTCCCTTAGATTATGTTGGGGGCCCTCCCCCTCAAACCATCTTGGCGACGGTTCACCTCTCCCCTCCTCAGGGGCCATGCGTCCACGCGTGGGGTTAGCCTCCACACCGGGTCGGGGTCCCACTCTGATACCACTGTAACGACCCGAGGGCCCCACACATAACCATATTGTGCGCTCTGGAGACTGGGGCCCATATCACCCAGTCCCCGCACGGTTTTGTTCTTCCCCCATGGAGGAAAAGGCTTGGTTGTATGGAAAGTCCTTTGGACCTTTATCAACAGCCCAGTTACTTTCCCCTTAACGATGTGGGACTAACTCTCAGCACTCACCTTGCCTAGAAGCTTGCTAGCCTAGAAACTTGCTAGCCTCAGCGACCACGCCTTTTGGCCCGCCCTCATCGGCCAAGGCTAGCCCTCTCCCCATTACGACGACCACCATTATTACAATAAATAATAATGGCACCCTAAGCTAATGGGTCCCACAAGCGTCATATAAACAAATATCATTGATTATGAGTACTCATATCCAACCTCTGAGTGTCGTCACACCCAGGCATATCATCTCATCACCATGCTCATCATGCAAGCACACATAATAAGTGTATGGGCTGTCATGCAGCATTGGCAACCCTCCATGGGTCTCAACCACCGCCGCTCCCTGTCGACACCATAACAGGAAACTTAGCGTCTGTCCCCATGGAAAGGCTCGGACCGATAGTATGGACTATCCATATTACCAAACCTCTACCGAATGCCATCTACTGGCAGGTGTTATCATATCACAATCTCATCACATCACAAATCTCGAAGGGTGGGTGGTCGGCCCTCTCCCTCCGAGCATGACGCCCACCGGGTGAGAGCACCCATCATAAAACACACAAAAAATGCAGAAATCATATATATGCCAAAACCTAAGAGTACTCATAGCTCGCAATCCCCAAGACACGCCCCTTATCCCGGAGTTAGCCTCTAAAAGGACTAGCCACCAAGCCTCTATTTTTCTTTCTCATCCAAATCCATCCATTTCAATAATGTAATAAAGAAAAGAAATTTATATCTATGCATAATTAGATAATATCATGCTCATAAAATCATTTGTCATAGGTTTATTCAATACATGATTTCAATTTATAATAATTATAGCGCAACTCTATATCTCATAAAATCAACGTTTAAGAATAAATGCAATTTAAATCATAATCACTCATGATGCTAGGATTATGCATGGTTTTAAAATCAAAATAAAACATTAATTGTCGTCACCTACCTCGACGTGAGATCACTCAGTTCGCTCATAAAATCCCTTTAACTTATATGCTTGGATGCACCTATCAATGTCACATCACTATTTTAAAAAATTTCTAAAGTAAAAGTGGTTATTTATAAGTTTTTAGGTTAAATCTAGGTTCGCGTCATCAATACTGTCACAACGCCTCTTTCGGATTGTGATTTGGACTCCTATAGCTCTCAAAAATCAAGTTTAAAGTGGAACTATGCTTCTTTTAGGGCTGACCGACCACCATAAGCTCTTTTGCACCGGTAGCGCAGTTTACACAGGTTTATACTAGCACTCAGTTTACACTGAGTTACATAGGTGGCCCCGGTTTACACCGGGTTACACCAGCGACACGGAAACTGGCGCCGGAGAAGACAACCAACTTCCGAACATCTCCAGTGACCCTACAGGTGTCCAAATCACTGAGTTTTTGAGCCATTTTGTTCAAAATTTTGTCTAGTTTTCATTTCTGCTCGTATATGGCATTTGGTAGGTGATGACAATTAATGTTTTATTTTAATTTTAAAACCATGCATAATCCTAGCATCATAAGTGCTTGTGATTTAAATTGCATTCATTCTTAACCGTTGATTTTATGAGATTTAGAGTTACGCTATGATTATTATAAATTTCAATCATGTATTGAATAAACCTATGACAAATGATTTTATAAGCATGATATTATCTAATTATGCATAGATATAAATTTCTTTTCTTTATTACATTATTGAAATGGATGAATTTGGATGAGAAAGAAAAATAGGGGCTTGGTGACTGGTCCTTTTATAAGCTAAGGCTAGCCTTGGACGATGAGGGCGGGTTGATGAGGGCAGGCCAAAAGGGGCGATCGTTGAGACTGGCAAGCTTCTAGGCTGGCAGGCTTCTAAGCAAGGTGACACGTTGAGAGTTAGTCCCACATCGCTAAGGGAAAAGTAACTAGGCTGTTGATAAAGGTCCAGAAGACTTTCTATACAACTAGGCCTTTTCCCCCATGGGGGAAGAACAAAACCGTACGGGGACTAGGTGATATGGGCCTCAGTCTCCAGAGCGGACAATATGGTTGTGTGTGGGGCCCTCGGGTCATTACAGTGGTATCAGAGCCAACTCCTGACCCGATCTGGGTGGCTAATTGCCCGTGGGCGCTCGCGTGTGACACGCGGGGACGTGTGTCCCCTAAGGGGGAGAGGGCTAGCCTTGGCCGATGAGGGTGAGCTGATGAGGGCATGCCAAAAGGCGTGGTCGCTGGGGCTAGCAAGCTTCTAGGCTGGCAGGCTTCTAGGCAAGGTGAGGCATTGAGAGTTAGTCCCACATCGCTAAGGGGAAAGTAACTGGGCTGTTGATAAAGGTCCAGAGGACTTTCCATACAACCAGGCCTTTTCCCCCACAGGGGAAGAACAAAACTGTGCGGGGACTGGGTGATATGGGCCCCAATCTCTAGAGCAGACAATATGGTTGTGTGTGGGGCCCTCGGGTCATTACAGTTAGTATTATGCTCATAATAGTAAAAAAATCCCATGCATGTTACCACCTTTTGAGTTGCCAGTATACATGCAAAGGTGGCAAGTTTTCATGCTAGCATTCACCACCTCACCACCTTACACAGCTTATAAGTGAAGGCATGCATGCACCACAACAAAAAGAGGAGTTCCATGCTAGTGCAAAGAGGAGTCACACTTTTTTTGAGTTCATAAAGCTATGCAGATATGGCTCACATGCAGCTACTCTGTCTCCTTCTCTCACTTACTTGCAGTAGGTTACCTACATGGAGAAAATGTGTTTTTCATAGTGGGATTCATGTTTCCCACATGTAGGAGACGTGCCTTTCATGATAATATAAAGGAGTATTACACAAAGAAAAAAAGTCCACTTTCGAGCTTGAAAAATGGGAAACCTATGGCTAGGACTTGATGTGTTTTATTGTGACTCAGTGGTCAAGATTTGATCCATATTAGGGTTATCCTAAGTGACTAGATTTGAATATGTTTTACATAGAAGATGATTGGCTAAGAATAAGGACTTCTAGGGAGAAATATTTAGGTAAGTAGGAAAGAGAGAAAGGGGGATGAATCTAGATAGTTTTAAGAGATTTTAAAGAGGGATTCAAGGGAAATCTTCTAAGATGAACCAATAGGAGTATGATAGAAGAGGAAGATTAAATAGGTAAGAGGAAATAGAGAGAAAAGACATTTTGCACAAAAAAGAAATGGGGCCTGCTTTTAGATGCCCAACATAGAGAAAGGGGAAGAGCTTCAATGTCTTTATCTTTTTGGGAGAGTTAGGGGCCTAGTTTTCAAGTTTTTGTTAAAGGGAGACATCCTTTTCATGGTGTTTCTCAAGAGAGAGGTCGCTGGTTTGGGTTAAATCTCTCTTGTTGATGAGTGACACATCGAGAGAGAGAGAGAGAGAGAGAGAGAGAGAGAGAGAGAGAGAGAGAGAGAGAGAGAGAGAGAGAGAGAGAGAGAGAGAGAGAGAGAGAGTTATACTGGTTGTGTTGGCTCTTCTCCTTGATGAGTTACACATCAAGAGAGGAAGAGTTGTAGACTGTGGTTTGGAGGAGGATTTTGTATTCCTCGTGGCTTGGGATGGATGTAGGATGCTCGATGCATAACACATCAAGGGTTATCCCAGCACCAATCTAATAAAGGAAAGTGTATTTCAATTTTGTTTTACGTTTATTTTATTTTCCTTACTATTGTAATATTTTAAAGATTAATAAAGTTTTTAATTCTCTTATTTACTTTTTAGTGTTTGAATGTTTCAATTTATGTGTATTATTTACATCTTATATGCAGCTTCAGTTCCATGCTTTAACATTAGATTGTGTATTTGATTCCACTATTTTTTATTCCATGTTTTAGCATTAGTTCATGTGTGTTATTTTAATTTGTTGGTCATGATTTATTTTTATGATTCTAGTATAGTTTAATCCATTATACTTTGCATAATTTAGATATTAATTCACGATTGCTTTAACCAAGAATAAGTGTTATTTTCTAATAACTCTGGGAAGGTTTTTCAACTACCCTATGCATGCTACAGAATATGCTAATCTAAGCTAAAGAAAAATGTCTTCTTTTCATAAATTTTAGGCAAGATTAGTACTTAATTTTTGCGTATGTTTGCCTGAATCTTTCGGATCAGAAACAATTAGCATGTGCTTTCTTTTACATAATTTAGACTAGATTTTGTTTGAGTTTAGGAATATATATTTTGATGATTTTTATCAGACTTTAGGGTGTATCTTTTCTATACTTTTTCTTGCTTATTTCATGTTTAGAATAGTGTTCTTGTTAGGTTAGCTTTAGAATAAATTTTAAACATTTTTTATCTTATGCATTAGGTTGTGTTTTTAGGCTATATTTGAATGCAGTTTTCAAGTTAATCATGAGTAGCTAATTCCCTATGCAAGGTAAAAATAAAGTGATATAAAAAATCAGTAATTTCATTTGTATGGAAGTAACCATTATATTAGAAAAGAATGAAGTATTAATTCTTATAATAAGCTATCCAAAATAGTGTATGTATGTATGTATGTATGTATGTATGTATGTATGTATGTATGTATGTATGTATGTATGTATGTATGTATGTATGTATTACTCTTTTTATGGTAATTATTAAGTATTTGTCAAGTTTAGGGACTAGTCATGATATGTTAATTAACTTAACATGTACGAAGTCTTAGATAGTTTGCGAATGTAAAAAATAAAAGCTATGCTTTGAATTTATATAAGTTAAGATAGACAAATTATGGGAGTTGATAAAATATAATAGTTATTGCTTCTAACACATATATCTTCCTTGTTTTTATTTTATTGATGTTATACTAATATGTGAAATGTTAAATTTATGATATTTGTTTATGAGTGGTTGCGATTCTAAAGTGGTGGTTTTCAAATTTTGAGAATTCTTTAGTTTATTAAATTTATTCATTTTAGCATAATCAGTAGTTAATTTTTTTATTTGATTCGTATTGCTTGGCTAGTTTGGTATAATTTAAGCTATGCTCCAATTTTCAAAGTGAGTTCTCATTAGATGGGTCCATACTTGCACATATATATTTCAATAGACTCGCGCACTTGTGGTAATTTTAGTAAACATAAATAACCATTCATAGTTACATGGAAAAATTATATAAGCCTTTGCCACTCGACTCTAATTGATAATTGGTAAATGCTAACTATTGGTATTTGAAGTCAAACAAGGAAAAAACTAGGCCCGTTGAAGTGTAGAGAGAGAGAGAGAGAGAGAGAGAGAGAGAGAGAGAGAGAGAGAGAGAGAGAGAGAGAGAGAGAGAGAGAGAGAGAGAGAGAGAGAGAGAGAGAGAGACGTGCCAACTCATGTTTTCACGTTTGAGAGGAGCAATGCACATATCATTTGCATAAATTTTATCCGATTAAAGGGTAAATATAGTATTTTATAATACAAATTGTTAGTTGGTGTTAAAATGTTATTGAAGAACTAACCCTAAGCATTTTTTGGTAATTATCTCCCAATCTATGCTTCTCTTGACATCTTTGAAATAAAGGTCTCTCCTTATAGATATATCAAAGTTGAGCTCCCTTATTTTTTTATAAATACTACATTTTATGGAAGTTTGCATGTCAAAAGAAAAATACAAATGTGGTATTATTAATTTTCATTACATAAAGAGATTGCCAATGACAAGGCAACAAGCTAGCTAAAAGTGCAACTATGAAATACTCTTTTAGCATTTTCATTTGCATACTCTCTTATCAATATAATGTTGTCTTTCTTTTATTTGAACTTATAAAATCATGATCATTCCAACAAAAAAAAGAAGAAGTAGTATTGTTAAACAAAGGAATGGGGAGATGGTAAACAAAAGTGGCAAGAATATCATTTCCTTTCTGTTTATACTAGTATATTTGCCCACACAATGTATGAGACATCCATTTGTTAATTGCATCCAAACCACTAAATTAAATGGGACTTGTTTACTTCTTTGAAAAATAAAAATAAGGTAACTGAATTTAAGACTTTCTAGTCCTTATATATAGAAAATTGTAGCACAGTTGGTTGCATACAACTTGACATCCACCCCTTAACATCTCCCCTAAAGTATCCTTGGTCGCAGGTTTGAGCTGCCACTTTCTCCTCTGTCAATGGATTAGATTTTGGAGTGTGAGTGAGTGATAGTGTGTCAGTCATTTTCTTTGTAATTCTTCTCTTGTACTCAAAAGAAAAAAGTGTTTCCTTAAAACATAGTATATGTAAAATGACTTGTAGAAAAGAAAAAAGAAAGATATATTCTATATACGATAGATAGAGTTTTCTTCAAAAGTCCATTTTAGCAAGTATATACAACAAAACTTAGAAAGTTAATATATATATATATATAGGAGAAACTAATAGCATGAGATTATAATATGAGGATAAATAGAATAAGAAGAAGATAAATATATAAGAAAGATGTACGAGAGAGAGAGAGAGAGAGAGAGAGAGAGAGAGAGAGAGAGAGAGAGAGAGAGAGAGAGAGAGAGAGAGAGAGAGAGAGAGAGAGAGAGTTTAAATACTCAAAGTAAGTATTTAGTTAGAAATTAGAATTATATAGAAATGCCATGTGGCTCAAAGAGAACACATATATAGGACAAATTCTTTAGGGGCCCATTCATCCAACTAATGGTATAAGATAAAAATAACACTAATTCAAAATTTTAAAAATGCATAGGTGGTGCAAGACAAAATAAAATTCTAAGTGCCCAAAGAAATACATAATTTACTTAATATATAATAAATGATAAAAAGGTATTTCACCTTTCAAGCCTCTACTTTTGATACTTAATAGTATTTTCCTTGTTCCTCTTCCCTTTGTGCCTAGTAGAAAGGTAGTACTTAGGTGCTTCTTTAACTTCCAAGAGGATTTTCAAGTCTTGGCCTTCAACTGCTTCCCCTTTCAAGCCTCTACTTTTGATTCTTAAAAGTATTTTCCTTATTCCTCTTCCCTTTATGCCTAGTAGAAAGGCAATACTTAGGTGCTTCTTCAACTTCCACAAGGATTTTCAAGTCCTGGCCTTCGACCGCTTCCATTTTCCTCTCCCAAAATAAGGCATTCCCTTTGTGCTTGGTGTTGGTCCAATCCCTCTCTTTTTTTTTCAGCCGCCGCCATCAAACTTTGTTGCACTGACAGAAGCTTTCAAACACGGCACCAAATTTAGCAATCGACGTCAACTACAGCAAGCACCACCGACGTCAAAGAAAATCATCCACCGCCTAAGACTTTGTGACATTTTTTGTTAACATTCAGCTTTGAAAATCCCTATAAATAGGGATACGATTAAGAGCATTTGAGAACATCACACCATTTCCCGTCTTCTCTTCTTGTAAATACCCCCTATAATTCTTTCGTCGTATTGTTTCAATTTAGACTGAAATTGCTCTCTCCATGGACGTAGGCATTTTTAGCCGAACCACGTTAAACTGATGTTCTTGTGCGAGTGTTTGTGTGGGTGCATTATCATGGGCGAGGCTAAAATCCCTAACAAGTTGAATCAGAGCAAGGTTCTTCCACAAAATAGAGGCAAAATATGAGAGTTGTAAACCGGTCACGATCGACGCAAGAAGGAAGAAGACTGGTGCAACTATAGTAAAAAAATGTCTGCTACAGTGTAAAAACATCATCATTCTATTACAATGAAAGGCAACATCATTCTACTATAGTAAAAGCATCAACTGTGGCTACAGAGAACACTACAGCTACTACTACAGTACTGAGTTGTAATAGTGCCCCTAAAGGCGGGTTACAACAATCCGAGTTTCATTAGGTACGAGTTACAATAGTGCAAAGTTGTAATAGTACGAGTGCAAACAGTAGCACGTTGCATAGCAATAGAGTTGCAACTGTTCAGAGTTGCAATAGTACGCGTTGCAACAATAACAGAGTTGCAACAGTGACGAGTTGTAACAGTAAGCAGGCTTATTTTTTACTATTTTTAGAGGGGGATAGATTGGTTCTTAGCTAAATTAAGCGTTTTGAATGCAGTGGTGTTCTCATATTTGCAAGATTCTCTCCTTAAATTGTTGTAAGTACTTTATCTTTACTTATGGAGGCAAACATGAGCAAAATGATTTGCTTAAATGGTACTAACTATCACAAGTAGAATGGAAAGATGAAAGATCTTTTTGTGAATAAATTACATCTACCTATCTTTGCTACTCAAAAATCGGAGGATGAGTCTGAAGATAAGTGGGCTTTTGAACATGAACAGGTGTGTGGTTTCATTCGACAGTGGGTAGAAGAAAATGTTTTGAATCATATTCAAAATAAAACACATGTTAGAACTCTGTGAATCAAATTAGAAACGTTGTACACATAGAGAACTATGAATAATAACTTATTCCTACTTCATCAAGTGATGCAGCTAAGATATAAGGAAGGAAGTTCTATTTCCAACCACTTGAACGAGTTGACTGGATGCTTTTAGCAACTATTCAACATTAGCTTCAGGTTTGATGATGATATCATGGGTTTATGGCTTTTAAATACTTTGCCTAACTCCGGGGAAAATTTCATGTTTCTTTAGCCATTTATGTTCCAGGTGGCACTGTAACGTGGGAATCTGCGAGAAGCGTGGCTCTAAATGAAGAAATGAGGCAACAAGCTCAAGTTGCCACCACATCACAATCTGAGATTCTGATCTCACAAAACATGGGGAGAAGCAAGATCAAAAGTCAAGAGAAGAATAATAGGGGCAGGAGTAAATCCAAGTCTAGATACAAGAATCTGAGGTGTAATTATTATGGCAAGAAGAGTCACATAAAAAGGCAATGTTATAAGTGGAAAGCTGAGAACAAGACAAAGAATGCTATGCAGGAGAGAAGAAATGATGACGAGAATGATCGTGTGGCCACCACCACTTCAGGCCTTGTTGTGGTCTATGATGAAAATGAGATCAACTTAGCCTCCAATGAGATTGGATGGGTCGTTGACAGCGGTGCTTCTTTCCACGTTACCTCTATGAGGGAGTTTTTCACCTCGTATACTCCTGGTGACTTTGGAGTGTTGAAGATGGGTAATGACGGGCTGTCAAAGGTTGTTGGTATTAGATCCGTTTGTTTGGACACCAACAATGGGACGAGGTTGATTCTCAAGGAAGTTTGACATGTACCAAATATCTAGTTGAACTTAATATTAGCCGGAAAGCTTGATGATGATGGGTACTGTAGTACCTTTTGTGATGGCTAGTGGAAGCTCTCTAAGGGAGAGCTTGTGGTTGCTAGAGGGAAGAAATCATCTGGCTTATATGTGATGAAAGCTTCAATTCTTGTTAACTCTGTGAGCACAATTGATGTTGCTGGTTCTTTAGAGTTGTGGCACAAGCATCTCAGTCACCTAAGTGAGAAAGGACTAGGTTGTCTAGTCAAGAAGAATTTGCTTTTAGGGCTCAAAGCTGCAATGTTGAGCAAGTGTGCTCATTGTCTTGCTAAGAAGCAGCAACAGGTTTCCTTCAAAAGCCATCCTTCTTCCAAGAAAGCGAAGCGTGCTTGAATTGGTACATTCAGATGTGTGCGGTCTTATGAAGGTATGAACACTTGGTGGTGCATTATGTTTTATCACCTTTATTGATGATTATTCTAGAAAACTCTGGGTCTATGTTTTGAAATCTAAGGATCAGGTGCTTGACAAGTTTAAAGAGTTTCAAGGGTCTATTGAGCATCAAACAGGGAAGAAGTTGAAATATATTCACATAGACAATGGTGGGGAGTACTATGGACCATTTGATGCTTATTGTAAGTAGTAGGGGATCAGACATCAAAGGACTCCTTCGAAGACTCCTCAGTTAAATGGTTTAGTAAAGAGGATGAACAGGACATTGATGGAGAGGGTCAAATGCTTGCTTTCTGAAGCATAGCTGCCCAGTTCCTTTTGGGGTGAGGCGTTATATATAGCAGCCTATGTTATTAACCTGTCTCTAATTGTTGCTTTGAATGTAGATGTTCCTAACAGGCTATGGTATGGAAAAGATATCTCTTATGATCACTTACGGGTGTTTGGGTGCAAGGCGTTTATACATATACCCAAAGATGTGAGGTCCAAGCTAAATGTCAAGACCAAACAATGTCTTTTCATCGGCTACGGGTAGGATGAGTTTGGTTACATGCTATATGATCCTATTGCAAAGAAGCTTGTTAAAAGTCGTGAAGTGATCTTTATGGAAGACCAAACGATTGAACACATTGAAAAAGCTGAAGGATTAGAAACTCAGAGTTCTGATACTCTAATTGATTTAGATCTAGTCCTATTTCACATACGCCAAGTTTAGATGGCGCCTATGACCATGGTGGTGTGCTAGCTGATGTTCAAGATGATCAGGCTGAGGGTAAGCATGAAGCTGCTGAAGACATGGATGTTTCGTCAGAGGCTGATGATGTTCAACAAGAGGTTCCTATTGAAGTGCGAGCAGTTTCATTGAGATGAAGTTCGAGAGATTGTCAACCCTCCACTCTCTATTCACCAGATGAGTACATACTCCTCACTGACGAGGGAGAGCCTAAGAGCTACATAGAGGCAGTTGAAAGTGAAGAGAATACAGAGTGGATTGCAGCTATTAAGGAAGAGATGAAATCCTTGCAGGACAACCACACTTTTGAGTTGGTAAGATTGCCTAAGGGTAGATAAGCTTTGAAGAATTAGTGGATTTATATGGTGAAATATGAGGGTGACACTTCACGATCATGATACAAAGCTAGACTTGTGGTGAAAGGCTTTGGTCAAAGAAAAGGTGTTGATTTCGAGGAGATATTTTCTGCTATGGTCAAAATGTCTTCAATCATAGTTGTATTGGGTTTGGCTGCAAACCTTGAAGACAGCGTTCCTTTATGGTGACTTAGAGGAGAAAATATATATGGAGCAACCAGAAGGTTTTGTTGCTAAAGGCAAGGAGAAGTACGCATGTAAGTTGAAGAAGAATTTGCATGGCTTGAAACAGGCTCCTAGACGGTGATACAAAAAGTTCGAGGAGTTCATGGCCCAACAGGGTTATAGAAAGACTACTTTAGATCACTGTGTGTTTGTGCAGAGATTCTTAGAGGATGATTTTGTCACCTTGCTACTCTATGTCAAAGATATGCTTATTGTTGGACACAGCTCTTCAAGGATCAGTCAATTAAAGAACGAGCTGAACAAAGTCTTTGCTATGAAAGACTTGGAACCCGCGAGACAGATTCTCAGGATTTCTATCATTCGTGACAGGAGGAATAAGCAGTTATGGCTATCTTAGGAGAAGTACATAGAAAAGGTACTTCTGCGATTTCACATGGATAAAGCTAAAGTGGTTAGTACACCTTTTCCTACTAACTTTAAGCTTAGTAAGAATCAAGTTCCAGTGAGTGATACTAAGAAGGAATACATGCAAGATGTTCCTTATGCTTCAGTTGTTGGTAGTCTTATGTATGTCATGGTATGCACTAGACCAAACATTGCATATGCAGTTGGTACAGTGAGTCATTTTCTATCAAAGTTAGGAAAAGAGCATTGGAATGCAGTGAAGTGGATCTTGAGATATCTACGTGGTACTTCTAAGTTGAGTCTAGGATTTGGCAATAGCAAGCCTGTGAATAAGAGATACACTGATTCAGATATGGCTGGTGATATTGACACGAGAAAGTCTACTTCAGGCTACTTGATTACTTTTATAGGGGGAGCAGTGTCATGGTAGTCAAAGTTATAGAAGTATGTTGCCTTGTCTACGACGAAGGCTGAGTTTATTGCTACAACAAAGGCTTGCAAAGAGTTACTGTGGATGAAGATGTTCATAAACAAACTTGGCTTTATACAGAAGATGTATGCGTTATTTTGTGATAGTCAGAGTGCTATACACCTTAGCAAGAATTCTACTTTTCATGGGAGGTCAAAGCACATTGAGGTTATGTATCATTGGATACGTGATATTTTGGACTCGAAGTTGTTAGAGCTTGAGTAGATTCATACTGACAATAATAGTTCAGATATGATGACAAAAGCATTACATCGGAACAAGTTCGAGATTTGTAGGGAATTGGCCAGGATGAGCTTCCGCTAGAAGTCTATACGTGAAGAAACCTCATTTAGTTAATGGGCCTGGAGGGGGAGATTTGTTGCCCCAGCCCCATTTTTTTTTTCAGCCACCACTGTCAAACTTTGTTGCACCGATAGAAGCTTTCAAACGCAGCACTGAATTCGGCCGCTGACATCAACTGTGTCGAGCAGCCACTGCTGACGTCAAAGAAAATCGGCCACTGCCCAAGACTTTGTGACATTTTTTGTTAACATTCAGCTTTGAAAATCCCTATAAATAGGGATACAATTAAGAGTGTTTGAGAACATCCCACCATTCCCTATCTTCTCTTGTAAGTACCCCCTGTAATTCTTTCGTTGTATTGTTTTAGTTTATAATGAAATTACTCTCTCCGTGGACGTAGGCATTTTTGGCCAAACCACATTAAACCGGCATTCTTGTGCGTGTGTTTGCGTGGGTCCATAATCCTGGGCGGGGCTAAAAACCCCAACACTTGGTAGAAAGGTAGTACTTCCAAAAGGATTTTCAAATCTGGCCTTCTACTGCAGTGGCAAATCGGTAGAAGTGACCCACTACAGGCTTTCTTGTGCTAGAGAACAGACGTTCTTGTACTAGGTCATATGGGTTTCAAGCTGCTTGTTGGTTTAGGGTTATCGATAAAAGCCTGCTTGACTATAAAAAATGGCCAGAGAGGTAGTTAAGATATCTGGTCATGACGCTTTTCAGCGTTATCTTAATATCATTCAACAGTCTGGTCAGGATCATTTCATGTTGAATTCTTCGGAGCACTGTATATGGCATACGTCATTTTTAAGCAGACATTGGCAGATTGGTGTATGATTTATACATAATTTCATGACAAATTTGTGAATAAACATTCTCAATCTGTCGGACAACAATGACTACATGGAGTACTGGAGTAACTCTATGAGAATTTCTGGATATTTACGAGAAAGACTGAAAAGAGTAGTATCATCCAACTTCAGCTTTCACAGACCATTAGTAACTGCAAAAGGATACACTAAAAATAGACAAAATTCTGATTTTCTCAGATCAGATGACATCTATTGCAAATTAGCTTGATCCAGTATTTGTCAAGTTACAACTGACAGCATACCGGTTTTGTCAAGATACAGAGCTACTGGAGAATACATAGTATGGTCTCCCATTGAAAGAATCGTTCTGGTCTAGAGCCCTATCTTACTGCTTAAGGAAAATAAACCAGAACTCTGCTGCCACTTCAAAATTTCTTCCATCTAATAGTTGCTTGGCATTTGGACTTGGAGAAACAGAATAGAACAAGTGATCTAGTTTTCTCCATCAACAACAGCAAAGTTATAGTCTAAATGAGATCTCTCGGCTCAGTTCATATTATAGGACTTGTACTTGGTTCAGAGAGTTAAACCAAGGAATATCCCATGTTCCTCAAACATCAAAGTCTAACCATTCTTTTCCATCTTATCCCTCACAACTTCAGGATTTAGCTTCTAAGGTTGAACCAGCTCCTTTCCAGAGTACTCCTTGACAAAGGACCTGAGGCATCCATTTATTATTCGTGGGGCTGTGCCGTCACAGAACCGCTTTGCAAGATCAACCGCCTTCATAATAGCAAAATCCAAATTTATGAATGAAATAGTGATAAGCAGCAGCACCGAGTTTAAGGGGCCAATAAAACTCACCTCATTTATGACAATTTGGTGTTTTGTTCCTGTCACCGTTATCTCAGCCATTGCCAAGTGCAGAATACAGAGCTCCAATATTCTTCCCGCAGGCTCATTCTACAAATTAGAACCACAGAGGGACACAAGCATAAAGCACCATGCAAAAGTAAGCAGTATAAGTTATGCGATTCAATAATTGGATTTAAAGAGGTTTTGAGATTTTAGCATAGACAGAAACTCTACTAAGCAACCAATCATTGCCATCAAATTGTGAATATCTTATAAGGAAACCAACCTTGGCTGGTCAATTTATGTATTTCTAGCTAGGCATAGGACCAAAAGAATGAAAGGACAAAAGGCAAAAAACTCAACAGAACAGTGTTTAACGTGCTTTTAGGAAAGATTAGGACAGGACTAAAAATGCTCAAAGAGAGAATATAATCATAATAAAGTTGCTCAAACAGAAACATTCAAGACCATTATGCTTCAACCCGAATCTTGGGTTTTATAACCAGTAGCTGTCCATGATGTGCCCATTCCTTATATTATGTGCATGATTTCTCATGTTTGAGTTAGTTAACTATATTTGATATTGTGATTCATCTTAGTGGTGGTTTAATGCATAATTACCAGAAGCAGAAGATGGAGATGGAGATGTAAACAGGGAAAGGGGTCTAGTGAAAAGTTTCTGATATGTTTTAATTTGGAAGTTAATTTTCCAATGTTAATATGCACACGTGATCAATATAATCCATAACTATCATAATTTGCACAAAGTTGACAATCATTTCCCAATATCTTAGACTTGGATGATATAGTATCCATGGAGTATAGGTTCTTTCCTCCAGTCTTGTATTGTCCACAATTTCTAGCTTATTAAATCTTACGTATCAAGACTTGCAGGTGAATATCTACCTTCGTCTCTTTCAAGTAGGGTTTTGAGTTGTCAATAGAGAACATCATCATCATCAGCAAGACCTTATCCCAATTAGCAGTTGGCCACATTAATCTTGTTCCTCCATTCCCCTCTATTAAGCACCATGGCTTCATTTATTCCCAAAGTTTTTAAATCTTTTCTCACCACTTCTATCCAAGTTCTTTTAAGCCTTCCCCTTGCTCTTTTAGAACATTTTACTTGCATTGCCTCACTCCTAACTAGTGCCATTTTTAGTTTTCGTTGGACATGTCCAAACCATCTAAGTCTAATCTCCCTCATCTTGTTACCTATTGGTGCTACCCCTAAGTTTCGTCTAATATTCTCATTCTCATTCTATCCTTTGTTGTCTTGCCACTCATCCATTTCATCATCCACATTTCTGCTATGCTCATCCTATGAACATAATGTTCTTTAACTGCCCAACACTTTGATCCACAGAGCATCGCCAGCCTTAGAGCCATCCTATAGAATTTTCCTTTCAGTTTGAGTGGCACCCACCGATCACACAAAACTGTAGAGGCACATCTTCATTTGTTCCAACCCGCTTGGATTCTTTGGGTAACCTCCCTCTCAATCTCTCCACTCTCATGAATTATAGATTCTAAGTACCGGAAGTGATCTTTTACAGGGACTTGTTGGTTATTAATTTTTACTGGTACTCCGCTCCTTGCTAAAATTGCATTTCCTATACACCGTCTTAGTTTAGTTGATTTTAAATTCTTTAGATTATGATGCTTCTCTCCATAACTCTAGCTTTTTGTTTAAGCCCTCCCTTGTCTCATTAATTAAAACTATATCATCTGCAAGTAGCATGTACCATGGAATCTCCTCGTGCAGATGTTTTGTTAACTCATCCATAACCAATGTAAAAAGGTATGGATCAATGCCGATCCTTAGTGCAATCCTACAGTGATAGAAAAATCACCAGTCTCCCCACTAGTGGTCTTAACATTTGTTATCGCTCCCTCATACATATCTTTAATTATGTCTATATACGCTCACGAAACCCCTTTCTTGCCCAACACCCTCCATATTAACTCTCTAGAGACCTTATCATAAGCTTTTCTCAAAGTCAAGAAAGACCACGTGGAGGTCCTTCCTCCTCTCTCTATATTTCTCTATCAATTGTCTTAGTAAGAAAATAGCTTTCATGGTAGATCTCCCACGCATGAAACCAAACTGGTTCTCTAATACACTTGTCTTATACCCTAGCCTCTTCTCAATCACTCTTTCAAAAAGTTTCATAGTGTAGCTCATAAGTTTGATTCCTCGATAATTAGTGTAGTTCTATATGTCTCCTTTACTCATATAAATTGGTACAATAGAGCTCTTCCTCCATTCATCCAGCATTTTCTTTGATTTTATAATCTTGTTAAACAACTTGGTCAACCAAACTACTCCAATATCTCTCATATGCTTCCAAACCTCTATTGGTATAACATCGGGCCCCAAGACCTTTCCTGATTTCATCTTTTTCAAGGCCTCTTTCAATTCAGGTATTCTAATCTTATGGTCGTATCTATAATGTCCAATGTTATTTAGGTTTACAAAACCTTCAATCCCTATATTCTCAAGGCAATTGTCGTTTAGCAATTTTTGAAAGTAACTTTCCCACCTTTGTTTGATCTCGTCATCTTAGACTAGTACCCTTCGATCATCACTTCTAATGCACCTAACGTAATCTAAGTCATTATGCTTTTGTTCTCTTATTATTGAAAGTTTAAAAACATCTTTCTCACCTTCTCTTGATCATAATCTATTATAGAGATAATCATATGCCTTAAGTTTAGACTTACTATTCTCTTAGCAACCTTTTTAGCATTCTTACACTATCCATAGTTTTCATTATTTCTAGTCTTCTGCCATGCTTTAAAACACGCCCGTTTTTCTTTAATAACTTTTTGCACTATTTCACTCCACCACCAAGTTTTCTTTACTAATTGCCTTTTACCTTTAGATACTCCTAGGACATCTTTGCCACTTTCTTAATAGACTGGGTCATATTAATCTACATGGTATTTACTTCTATTTCATTGTTCCAGTTTCCTTCTACCATCAACTTATTTGTGAGTGAGATTATTTTCTCCCTTTTTAAGTTTCACCACTTAGTTTTTGGATATCTATTAAGTTTATTTCCTTTCTTTCATCTTTTAATGTAAATATCCATAACCATTAACCTATGTTGTGAGGTTAAACTCTCATCGGGTACACCTTACAATCCTTACACATTGATCTTTCGGTATTCCTAAGTAACAAAAGTCTATTTGGCTATTATAGAGTCCACTTTTAAAGGTTATTAAGTGTTCATCCCCCATTTTGAAACATGGGATTGCAAGGGCCAAATTATATGCTAAAGCAAAATCGAAGATAGCTTCCCCCATCTCATTTCGTTCTCCTAAATCATACCCTCCGTGTACCCTATCACATCCTTCCTTTTCTTTTCCTACATGGCTATTTAAATCTACTTCTATAATATCCCCTCTATGTTGGGAATTTCTTACATTACTCCCTCTATATCTTCCCAAAACTGTTTCTTGATTATATCTTCTAACCCTACTTGTGGTGCGTATGCATTTATAACATTTATAGTCTTTCTTCCTCGAACAAGTTTTATTATTATAATTCTATCACTGGTGTTTTTAGTGTTTACAACTTTATCATTTAATTCTTTATCCACGACTATTCCTATAGGCAATACAAATCTTATGCTATTGAGATAGCCTATTTGCCCATGCACTTCTCGACTCCCGTGACATGAACCCATGTCTACTTTCCACTGCACCTGGGTTTTGATGCAGTGTCACTTTTGACTGTAGCTGCCCTGACCCATTTTCCATTACACCCAAGATCCGATGCAGTCCACCCTAGCTTGAGGGAATGTCAGTGACCAATTCATGTCATGTTAGGGTTGCTATACTTTGAAGAAGCTAACGATGATTTTCATAATCTTTTTTCTTACTTACAAACTAATGTACATATGCATATCCATTTGCAAATAAGAAGAAAAAATAACAAAATCAGCTTCAACTTCTTCAAAATAAGGAGGATATGAGGTATCTTAAAATTCCTGGATAGTTGCCAGACATTACAAATGTATTTCCAAAATAAAGAGTGAGGGTTTCTAATGGATTCCAATATGGATTTCAAGGAAGCCAGTTGCAATAGTGCAAAATGGGTTTTTAACTAGTTTCTAGGGTGATACATTTGGAGATGGATATGATGGACTAAAATAAGTTTTCTGGTGACCATGGTTTAATGTCAAAAGTGGTCGTGAAAGTTTAGCTTCCAAGTCCACGTAGGTTTGAGCTTTTCAAAGAGGACACGTCTCCAACTATCAAGTTCTTCAATAGGCTGATGCAAGGAGTGGCAATGGACATCCATAATGCCATGTAGTGGTGAACGTGCACTATGAGGCTGATGAAAAAGAAAATTGGAGAAAAAAATAGAAACTGTACGGAACTGTTTGTAAAGGCATATCATACCTTCCAATTTTGAGGGATTATTTTGTCAATAACAAGAACATGCTGATCCCACCTATCTACAACTGCTTCCAGGATGTCCCTTGCCAAACTATACACAGCAACGAGAGAAGTGAGACCACCAGAATCTTGAACAGGTTAAGAAAATCCAATGTGGCTGCTTCAAAAAACCAAAATAAATCATTCATAAAATAACAGCTTGGAAGAGTACAAAATTTCTATAACTGTCAAAGAATTATTTAGGAGACTACATCCATGTCACAGTAGATTAACAAACAATTAAGTGAAAAGATGAGGAAGATACCGTAAAACAAATTTATTGTAGACCAATTTTGGAGGAGCTGATAGAACTTCTGCTTCTGAAACACAAAAGAGGATCTGCTGTTTAGATCTGCAATTACAAAAAAATAACAGCTGGAAAGTAAAAAGGCAAGAAGGAAGAGAATATATACTACAATTCCCTTTCAACAACTATATTAATTGAGTATGAGCTCTTTTGGGAGCATTTCCTCGTGTTGTAAGTACCAAATTCAAACAACTTCAATATCGTGCTTTCTATTATTGGTTCTCACATATTCATTATCAAAGCTACACATAAAAATGGGAGTCACGAGGAGGTATGGGGCCAAATATGTTAGCAACCTTAATCATGATTTTGTTTAATCAAGAGCATTTAATAAAATCTTGTCTGGCATTGCCATCTTCTCTTAAATTTGTACTTTTGAGAGGATTGTAGGCAAGAAAGCAACCACAATGGTATTTGTTCAATGCTAGGCTTAAATATCCAAATGACTGCCTCAAGAGCACCCAATTGATGATTCACGAATATAAGATCCAATGCATTCGCATAAATTTACATATAACAACCGATGCCCCTTACCTTTTAAATCAGAAGGCACTACTTACTAGTGATAGGACCCCATACTGTGCCGTTGTTAATGACACATAGCATACATATTCTATGCTGTGTCATTCTTAATGGCACATAACATAATTTTTCTATCAAAAGTTACAAATACAAAAGTTTGAGATGGAAGTTTCATCTTAAAACATTCGGCTTCCTTCCTCTTCTTCTTGCTTTTTCTTGCTTTCTTCTAGGACCATGATTTGCAAGAAGATTTAGCATAGAATGATACAAAGTTTGCCTTTGTTCCTACTGTTACAGATATTCTCCCTTTGTAAGCCCTATGTCCTCATTTTCTTTCCTCTGGATCTGTTACCATTCCACTTCATAAACCCTATATCCTTGTCTTTTTTCTCCATTGTTGTAAATCTGTTCCAAATTACCTCTCTACCCTGGTGGACTGGATCTCTTTTTCTGTCACAGCCCTGCATATTTTCTTTCCTATGCATTCTGTTTTCTATTTCATCTCTTTTATATGCTCTGCTAAAATATATGGATATCGTTTGGAAATATGTTTGCACATGATCTTTGCTCAGGATTGATAAACATCATGAATTTCAATGTTAATTTACAGCTTTAGACTTCTAGAGATACCTTCTACGGATCTTGTCACTTACAGATATACAAACGTCATGTTTCATGGTGTTTATGTGTGATCTCTTGAAACATTAGTATCATGCTGTCCATTTTGCAATGTCAATTAATAGTTGTTGGAATCAGCCTCTTGCAAAATGCAAGGTAAGGCTGCCTACTATAGGCCCTTGTGGTCCGCCCCTTCCCCGAACCCCACATAGGCAGGAGCTTTGTGAAAAAAAAAAAAGTGCATAGAAGACTTATGTGGCTCTGGATGTCACTAGATCTCACTATTAGCATGTCCTAGAGGGTTCCCCCCTGGCCAATAACTAGAGGCCTCCCCTATTACTTCACTGTTAATGCTGAAGAAGGAAAATGCCTAGCTGAGTCACTCGAGCAGGAATGAGTGAAAAGGTCGGAAGAAACCAGAATGAAATACCTAGGTTGCAAGCATATTTCTTCGTTGATTAACAAACCAAACAGGAACATAGTTTTAGAGAATGTTATTTACATCATTGGGGCAACAGTATGGTGTAAGCGCTACCTGGAACATTATGCAATTGTTAAGTGGCTACAATTGCATAGCTCCATATGCATTAGATCATATAGCATAGCACAATCAATAACGAACATTAAGATCAACATGAATGGTAAAGGTCTAACTTGGAGAACTGTGCAACACCATGAAATAGATAAAGAAGCTCAAATGTGTCACTGTTATAAAACACCAGAGATAATATACAGTAGGCAGAAACAAATATTGTGCAACAAACATCCAGCCTATCTTCAAACTTTCTACATCAACCTGTATTAAAGTATCAACAAGTCAATATTTATAGCTGCAAACAGACAACCACTCGCTGCAAATACCAAGAGGATTCTAGCTTCAAAAAGGAAACTGAAACAAAAAACAAAAGAGACTTTCACCATTTCAACCAAACATTTCTAATTCATTCAACAGAATGCAACCATTAGACATCAAAAGCAACCTCATATAGGCACCATATAAGATCCACTATCTCATTACCATTTGCAGACTCCTTTTCAATCGTGAAAAGCAGTTCCTCTGCTTCCTCTTCTGTCTCTGTTGAAACAGGTGGCCCACAAAAGCTCATGTGATCATACTCCAACAATGATGCCTTGTCAAAAACAAAACCAGGGTCTGAAGACAATAAAACCAGGTCAGTTGTCAAAAAACCATTTAGTTGGGTAGACACTAAAATTTTACAAATGCCAAAATCAAAGAAATGCATAATAATGTGGAATGCTTAGTCTTGAGAATAATATAATCAACTTTTGCTTTTGAAAATTATAGTGGGTACTTCTTCCTTGGGAATGAGATAACTGTCTTGGAATTGCTCTGTTCTTTCCTAATCAGTTTTCACTTTTCACTCAACAAAGACCTAATAAGTATCATCAGAGCCATCAATTTTTTCCTGCAGACATATGATAGAATATATGGAATGCAATTTTAACAAGGAGAGGAGTAGGAATGGAAGACCAAATAAGATTGATAACCAAGAAGTCCCTATAAAAGACCACTTTCAATACTTAGGATCAATGATTCATGAGAGTGAAGAGAATGAGAGGGAGGTTACCCAAAGAATCCAAGTGGGTTGAAACAAATGGATATGTGCATCTGGTGTTTTGCATGAGAGGCAGATGCTACTCAAACTAAAAGAAAAGTTCTATAGGATGGCCACAAGGTCGGCCATATTTTATGGATCAAAATGTTGGGCAGTTAAGGATCATCATGTTCTTAGGATGAGAGTCGGGAAAATAAGGATGTTGAGATGGATGAGAGGCAAGTCAAAAAAGGATAGAATTAAGAATGAAAACATTAGAGGAAACTTAGGGGTAGCACTAATAGGTAACAAGATAAGGGAAATTAGACTTAGATGGTTTGGACATGTCCAAAGGAGATTGAAAATGGCACAGGTTAGAAGAAGTGAGGCAATGCAAGGAGAAGGTTCTAAAAGGGCAAGGGGAAGGCCCAAAAGAATGTGGATAGAAGTAGTGAGAAAAGATTTACAAACTTTGGGACTAAATGAAGCCATAGTACTTAAATAGAGAGGAATGGAGGAATAAGATTCATGTGGCTCACCCCTAATTGGAATAAGGTCTTGAAGATGATGATATGAAGTAAGATGGCTGCAAACTGAGAGCTAAAGATGCATTTTACTCTGGCTAGGAATGAACTGACTTTCAAAGGAGAGAGTGCAGCAAATTTGGCTATTAACAGCCGTAGATGGAAAACCTATCTATAAAGCAAAGCACAAGCATTGAGCCACAACTTCAATTTAGTGTAAGAATCCACATGCAGAGCTACAACACATTTAACAATTTTCACTGCATCAATCATGGCAAACTCTCACAGGCAGTAAATCAAATAATGAATATATAAGTCAACATAAAGACATCTGGAAGGTGATGTCAAAAGGACCACTAAGTTATCATTAAGTTGTTGGTGAAGAAGAAGGATTGGTTTTGGGGCATGTCTATCAAATATCTCTCCCTCAACGAATCACTATGGATGAAAAATCTCTCATTCGGTGATCAATGGTCAGCTTGACACGCTCCACTGGGCTGCCTTTCTAAATCGGAACTCCTATCTAGAGACTAATATTAGGTATATAGAAGGTCTACCCAGAAGGCAGCTTTCTGCCTCACAAAGATCACTATGAGCATGTCCATGGGCTGAGAATTGCCCTGGATACTGTTAGCTTTATGTATGAGGTATTTAGCTTTATGTATGAGGTATTCCATAACTTTCTCAGCAAATTCATTTGCTTTTTTTCCTATAGGCAGTCCAGCATAGAATAAACATATTAACCATGTCCATATGATCATGGAAGTATTAAAGATGCACTTGTTGTATGTTAAAAGTTCAAAGTCATAGTTCGAGCAGCTAGGGCATGTCATGTCAATGGATGGGTAGCAGCAGATCCTGGCAAGGTTGCAAGTGGGATCTTCTGAACTACAGTGAAAAGTATCAAGGATTGAGTGGTATTTTCTCTTACTACCAGCAATGGTCTATTTAGTGCACCTCTCACAGCTGTCCAGAAAAGGATTGTTTCAAATGGAGTTCAAAGGTGGAGGGGATGTTCATAGCTCTTAACAATCAATAACAAAGTACTGAAAGAAAAAAACATATAATTACAAGACGCCATCTCACCCTTCCAGATTTCACTCACACCACCAGTGATGCATCTTGCACCATTATGGATGCAGTAAGGTCACACGTTGCATATACATTAAAGCTCTTTAATAATGAAATATAATCTATCAAACAGCTAATGTAGAGGTAAAGAAGTGGCTCCCAACCAGCTAGATTATCATTCAAAATTAGAATTAATTTAGAAGCTTAAATTACTAGCTTGAGCAATAAATCACTACCTTCTCACAAAAAGACTTATTTGAATATGACAATTATAGATGCTTTCTCACATTAGTTTGAGTGTGAAGGAACTCTCACAATCAATTAGTTCCCAAATTGCTCTTGGTCGGAAAGTGTGGAAACAGAGCAAGCCAAAAATAAAAACTCACAAGCAGTTACTGAAAAACTATGTGAAAATACACAGTTTTACTAAGTAATCATTTATAAGCAAGGAACTAGGTTAAAGGGTGTCTAGTATCTTTCCCTTCCTGCTCCTTGAGCACAGAGACAATGGCAGAATTCCATGAGACACAAAGTGCTGGTCACTCAGCATTTTAAATAAGGCATTTGAACCCTCAACATCTTGTTTGGCAGACAGCATTTACCCAATTCAGCTAAGTGCTGAAGTTGTATACCTCATACTTTAGTGTTAGAAATGCATGAAGAAAGATGTTTCTCACTACCCACTGAATCTGGTAAGAAACAAGGATGATATTGTTGCTTAGTCTGGTATTCTTTTGCCATATTAGTTGCAAGGTTGCACACCTGGATGGATTTTATCAACGGTCCATCATTTTCACAAGGAAAGAGTCATGGTAGTTGTTGACAAGGGACAACACTTTGTCTATAATCTGTATACAGCCTGAACACCAGCAAAACCTCCATGGATGATGGTCCTATGATCCATGGGATGCCAATATCAATTGTCACTGGTGGGCATACAGTGTTCATGAGTCACTTTCAAACATAGCTATCCCTTTGGCAAGGGACCCAATGAAGATGAGTTCATCTTATTAACTGGAAACAAACTAGAGGTCAGAGTCACAGAGATCGTGGATCAGTACTCAGGAACATATTCATGTTGATTCTGTGATAGGAGGCCAAAACATTGTGTCCATCAGTTATATTTTGTTAAGTTGTGCGAGAAAACTGTTTTCTATTCATCATCTAAAATGTGAAATACCAAGCCATTTCTCAGGAAAGCCCCATCTCCCACATCTTGTAGATTAGGTGCTACAAATATTAATCTAGTCAAGTAGACTTTTAAGAATCCCAATCTGTTTGCAGCATTGTCAATGAGAACTTTTACCAAGCTCAACATCAAATGAAGAAACAAGTGTGTAAAATTGAAATGAAAGGTATTTCATGAATGTGATCTAACTTTCTTTACCGACCATCCAATCTTCAAACTTTGCTAGTCAGGAGGAGCTCTAATAAGCTCTCTCAACAGTTCATGGATCTTACAAGGTCCTCCAACCAACTGGAAAGGTGGCATATAAGTTCGAACAACGGCAGCATATTGAATACATACAGTGTCCTGGTATCATGCTTGAAGATGGGAAGTAAAGAATGTTATCACCAGCAACAAGCTTCTGATATCCACAGGAAATGCAGCTTCTGAAGGAAGCATCAATTTCTATTTCAGACAGCGCATGACAAAACACAAAATCAAGTACAAGAGCTATCAGCCAATAGTTTAGTATTTCAACAAGGTTCAAAGTAGTTCTCTAAGGGGAGTATGCAAAAGTAATTCTCTAAGGGGAGTGTGTTATTTTGCCTTTCATACATTATCATATCAGCTAGGCAAGGGAAGCAACAAGGTTTAATCTTTCAGTTATTCTAGAACAGTTAGTCTTTACTACGACCGTCAGTAGAACAAAAGGGCATTTCAACATAGAGTTTTGCATACATATTCAACTTTAGCGAGGCCATTCTCCCCTAAAATGAGAATACTTAACTCGAATTACAGAGTTTCTCTTCGGCATCCATCATCCTCAACAAAGATTTGAACAAAAACCATCACGTTTATTATTTGCAGACACTTCAAAGGAAGAAAAGCTTACATCTTTTTGCATTCAGTCGCTTGTCAAAGAGCCTAACCGGATCAGACCCTTCTAAGCACGCAGCATAAGCAGTCAATCTGCCATTAAAACAATTCAATACCAACTCAAAGGCTAAACTGAAACAAAACAAAACAAAAAACAAATTTACTAACAGAGCAAGTTCTCTTGCAGCTCTTGGGCTAGAAAACCTTCCACTCTTATCAAGTTTTGCCGACATTTCTTTCGGAGAAGATGTAGTCTCCGTGGCTTTCTCTAGAGTGCCTGAAACAGCGAAAGTCGGAGAAAGAAGAAACTTTTTTCGAGGAGAAACGAAGAAGCAGCATTTTGCCTTAAAAGGGCTGCGGAAATCGTCGTTTTTCAGTTGGTTGGAGTGGAAAGTGATGAGATGAGAGTGTGGAGATGAAGAATTGGAGTTGCCAATTTGAAAGGGGAAATGGGATTTTGTAGAAGTGAAGTTGAGAAGAGAAGTTCCTTCCATTTTCTGCAGGTGAGTGCTTCAACAGATAATGCTAATGGTACAATTATAGTTTCTGAATTTCTCTCGCTCGCCCTTTTTTTTCTCTCTTAAAATTAATGGTATAACATTTCCACATTAAGAGCTTTATTGAGAGACGGACAAGCGGCCAATTTAACCTGGATGCTGGTTAAGAGAGCTTGAAAACTACATGCCCATTTTAACCACTCTTTCAAATAAAAGCTGGGAGTAATTACCGCTCCTACATATATCATTCCTCTAGTTAGTTGAGTTACTGCATTCTTGATCAATTTCTTTCATTTTTTCTTTTTTTGAAAAAAGCAATATTATTAATTATTGCATACTAGGAATTAACACACTGTACACGATGCCATAACAATAAATCGTTAAAACCTGATATTTCTTTTAGTCCTTACGCTGACTGCATCTTCCCACATAGAATCCACACACTAGATTGAATACTAGTAATAGCTTGATTTGAAAGCAAATCCGGCTTTGCATTTTATCCCTAACTTCCTCAATTACCAGTCCATTGTATTTACTTGTTCTTGCTCCCAAGTAAGAGTGTAAATGGTATACTAATAACTACTAAAGTGTCATTAACTTGATCAAAAAATTAGAGTATGATTATTCAATTAAAATTGATGGTATGGTATTGGTTTTTATTTTAAAATTTTTTACTTATTGGTACAATATCAGTTTTTATGCTTGGGCTCTTAGATTAGAATTAAGAATTAAAAAATCAATTAGTATACATAAACACTCGTATACTGTTATTTTAAATGTTAGAATATTGAGAAAGATATAATAATTTAAGTCTCTCTTACGTGTGCACAGGTAGCTCTCATCTCTGGTTTGTCTCTCTTGTTCTTCCCCACTCCCCACTCCCCACTCCTTTTCTGTCTCTCTCTTAAATGGATAACTTTAATTCTTTACATGTAAAGAGCGTAGTTGACATTTTTTAGTAAGAAAGTTGAAATCTTAAGCAAACATGTTATTCTTTTAAATGTTGTTCATGTTGACTCTCTATGTCTTCTTAAATTTTGTTGCCTGCCTATTTTGAATTTATGTCATAGTTATAGGAACTACATGATATTTATTTTTAGCTTTTTATCTTATTTTTTTTATGTTGTATTCTTACTTGCCTATATAGTAGTTAAACAACAAATACATAATTCCCTATTATATAAATAATAAAAGAAATAAAATAATGTGTAACCTAACTTTGAAAATAGTAATTTTTGCCTTTTTGCAATTTTCTCTTTTATATATTACAACCGCTAAATACCTGAGAACCAATGGTATGAGAATGGTTTTCATACTAGGAACCAAACTTTGGAATGTAAGATATACAATTCTAATTTTCCATAAAACCAAAATAGACCATTTATACCCCTACTCCAAAGACTAGTCTTGCTTGATATTTTGGACAACTATAATTACGACATGAGAGTCACCTTCAACCTACATAGCATTATGTTAATCATAGTTGCTAGCAGTAATTGTATAAGTTGCTATGACTTTTCCATTTCTATCTCTTATGACTCCTATCCTAGCTTTTGTAGCGTTTTCTCTTGATGCTCCTCAAAGTTTAATTGTACTATCCCATAATGTAATGGTATCCACTTATAATTTGCTCTTTTTCTCCCTTTTAAAGATTTTATTTTGTTGTCATCTTTGAAGAAAGGTGATATCTATTTCCTTGTATCTTACATAAACTTTGTTAGTTTTTTTCACTGCCATAAATAGTACTTTTCCATTTCATCGATATTGGTATTTTATTATGGTTTCTATTATCATGCACAATTTCATCTCTATTATTCTAGATAATCCATATTAGATAAGTTGTAGATACCAAATTTTGTACCACATTACTATTATAGAGGTCCCACATTTCAATTTACACAATTATATGAAGTTACTTTTCAGAAGAATTTCAAAGTGACTCAAGACAACCTTTTTTCACAAAATAAAAAATAAAATAAAATGAGAATTCATGTTTTCAAAGAAAATACACAAAAAGCACACAATTGTGAGGTTTAAGCATGCTAAACCCTACAATCATCAAAAAGTCTATTGTAATGATCGGGGGTCCCACATCAATGATATTGTCTGCTTTGGTCAAAGCCTCACAGTTTTGTTTTTTCCATAGGGAAAGGCCTCGTTACTGAAAGATACCATTTGAACCCTTATAACCAGCCTAGCTCCCTCTCCCTAGGCGATGTGGGACTAATTCTTAGGACCACTTGTAGCTCGCTACCCAATAGCTTGACAACTTCTTTGGCCCACCCACAAAGGCCGCCTACTAGGCACCCCTCTTCCCCCCTTATGGAACATGCATCCCTGCTTAACTCTCTAGGTCAACGAGCGCCCATGTACGGCTAGCACCACCATCACTAGGGGAATTGGCTCTGATACCAATCTGTGATGCCTCGAGTTTTCAAATACTAAATACATATATATTATAAATATAAAATAGGTGGGATCCCTTATTGCAAATATCAATAAATTAAAGCTTTTTAAAAATATTAAAATATAATTAACAACACATTTTTCAAACCTCTAGGCGTCAATCAATCAATGAGAAAGCTTGATAAACATGACGATGAAGAAATAATATCAACACAACATAAAACATGTCATACCTGACTTCATGAAAACCACATCGAAAATCACAAGTAATAATACAGTGAATACTAAAAACGTCAAAAACTAGGGTCTATCCATCATGACCCAATATCCATCCATAAGACCAAGTCCAAAAGTCTAAAATATGTATAGGGGAACATCTAAATATATACAACCCATATACTAGTCCAAAATTATGTCAAATCAACTAAGCACATCTGTATGGTCATCTCAAAATAGTCTAGTGGTTCCCACTACCTATAGTGATCCTCTACCCATTTTCCTTCATGGTGTCCTATTCTATATCTAAGGCATTACAAATAAAATAGCAATGCCTTAACAAAGCTATTGCATGTATAGGTCCATAGACATTTAATATTCTACAAAAAGATACTGGTAGTGTGACAGATACAATGCATGATCTCATAATAACTCAAGGATGTAATAATGGTATGAAAACTAAATAGATAAGTCCCATAAACAATGCCAGCATCCACATATAATTTGCATCAAAACTAGAATAGAGTATGTCAAATATGACTTCGTATAAATCGTGAGAATCACATGAGTCAAATCAACATGATAGGCATAACATGGTATAAATCATAGCTTATAATTTGAAAGTGATAAGTGCAAGCAAATCATCCATATCAAAACATAAGTGCAAGTCATGAATATAAGGGCACACAATCTACTCGTGTTCGGCGAGTGTACAACACACTCTCACATCTAGTCATGAGTACTCATACCAATCCTCCATACATTATCACATCGTGGGTACACACATATATATCAATCTAAGCAATGATCACAATGCTACATGAAAACTCAGAACAACAATATGGATCAACATGCTGCGGCAGTAACCAACTCCTAGGTCTAGCAACTGTTGCTCAATGTCTATACCACACATCTATACCATGATAAGAGACTAAACATTTGTCCCATGGGAGGGGGGGATTAGACCCGAGTTTGGACTACCTATGATACCACTCTCTACAAACTTGTCCCCTTTTAAGGTGGGTGTCAAATCATCTCATCAAGTTAAAGGGTGAATGACCAACCCTACAACCCTCCTAGCACATCGTCCACTGGGCGAAAGTACCAGTCATAAATCCACAAAAAATACAAAATTCATTCAACATTATAAAACAAGATATAATAAGTCAAGTCTGATGCATAAAATTTAAGAGCACCTATGGCTCACCATCCCAAAGCACTATCCTCACCATGGGGTCAGTCTCTTAAGGACCAGCCACAAAGCCTCCTCTATAAATCCATGAATAAACAATTCTAGTAAAATGAATGAATCAAAGCATCACAATATCCAAATAATCATGAGTCCATAGAAAACATATAAATCAAAATGATCGTGCATAAGTACAAACTATACATGCTAAGTAATAGTCTCAAGGTCATAAACCCAAATAGACATGCATCAAATCATCAATATGCATGAAATCATTAAATGAAAATCCATGGTTTTATATAAAATATATCAATATTAAATGTCATCACCTACCTCAATGAGAACCAACTCTCTTAGGCAAGCCACCTCTCAAATGAGCACCCTTTAATGTACCTATCCAAACCACGCATAACATAATCCATCACTTATCGCTTAACATTCATCATTTCTACTCATATTATTCCAAATCCTTCTTAATCTAGGTGATTTGGCATTCATCCATCACTAGTTAAAGTCTGATTTCCCTTAATCTTTTGCTTGATCTTTGAACTTGGCCGTAGGTTGTAAATCGATGATCTAGGTCATTCAATTTTTCACTATTCATAGGGATCAATGTCTTATTACTAGTATTTCTCCCAATCCCATAATCAATCCAACAACCAATTAGTTAGATCTGATCTCGATCGATTAGATCAATAGTTATGATGACTTGTAAAGTCCAATCTTACTAAATCCATAGTTTCTAGGACGATCCAATCGTTTGATCGTTCTAAACATCCTCTTGGGTATTTCATATGCCTCACTTTATCTTATTCATAATGTTTTATAAGATCCACATGTGTACTAATAGTCAATCTGTTGATCTAACGGTCAAATCACTCTTTGATCAGTCAGGTTTATGGTTCTTATCTCATTCAATGGTTTAGGTCATAATTTTGGTCAAATTGTGTGATTTGATTGTTAAATCCCTCAATTCACTTCTTAGATAATCTAATTAATCAATCCTCAAGGCCTGATCATCCTCTAATCTGGAAAATCTAGATCATCCAATGATTTCTAAGTTTTAATCAAGTCAAAATGTGGTCAGATCTAAGTTTTCATCACAAAATTAGGTGGTTGAGACAAATTCAACGAATGTCTTGGATCAAAAATTAGGTTTATGTAGCCTCCAAAACTGGATATTTTTAGTTTCAAATCAGTTTTAATGGTTCAAATTAAAATTTGGATTGAAAATTGTACACAAGTGCATCATAGAGATGCTTCTAGGTGCGTCATAGTGACTGGGACGCACGAGGGTGCGTCTCGGTCACCAAGACGCACGTGTATCTAGGTGCAATGTCCATCGAGGATAATGCACCTAGACCATCCATTCTTTTTCCTTTAGATCCACGATCTAGATGGCTTATATTTTTTACTATTTTATTGTTTCTAGGGTTTTGAGGGTCTAAGAATCCAATGGATGACTCAAATCATCCATCTAAACTGTCTTTGAGGTGGCTTTTTTCGACAATGTCAATTTTCTCCAATGAAACTTTGCTGGGGAAAACAAGTAGGAAAAGAGAAAGAAAGGGGGGGGGGGGCTGGGGACTATGAGATTTTCGATGATGCGATGCCTAAAAACAGAGAAAACGAGGGAGAAAAGAGAGAGAGGGGCATGGGTGGGTAGGGGTGGTTGGGGTGGGGTTTAAATGTGATAAAACAATGGCAACAAGGTTGCGCCGTTTGCTGCCCACTGTATGCACGACATGAAAGGGGGTGTCATTATCAAAACACCCTCTTGCATTTTTGACATTTTCTGTTTCAAAATCAGATAAATACCTACTTATAAAATTACTAAATGGCCCTCAACTTTAAACACTCATAACTTTTTCATCCAGACTTCATTTTAGGTGTCCTTAGTTGTAATATCCTCAATTTTAATTTTAAATTAGTGATAAAATAAATAAATTAAATTAAAAAATTTATGCATAGAATTTGGTTCTAAAAACTTAAAAACTAGGAAGTACACATCGATAGAATTCCAACGACATAAAGAACGCAGAAAACGGAGCTCAGATGAAGAAGTTATGGGCCGTTGAACTTATAAGGGCAGTTTGGTAATTTGGAGGGGCCTGAATTGCAGGGCTATTTTGAAAATGGCACCCCCTTCCATTCCCCCCTTATCTTTGGAAACCTGGGTTTTCACATGCAATTTTATAAAACACAGCGAGATTGATCTCTATTTTAAAATAATTTGTGCAAAAGAATGTAGAGAAAATTTTCTTTTAATCAAAATTTTTGTATAAAAAACCCGAGTGTCATGACCTGATCTCAATGAGGAGATGATGCATAGTGCCATGGAAATTTTTTTAAACAAAATAGAGACAAGTACTACTCCCAAGATTGTTAGTCACAGCCACAGTTATAAACAAATACTTACAACCAAGTTTATAGCAATTACAGAAAAGATCACTAGTTAAGTCCTCACTTAGCCTTACCTTTGCTTAATTGATTGTAGTCCTAACACTTTTCGATAATCCTTCTAGTTGTTCTTTGTTTGATATGAAAAAATAATGGATTGGGTTGAGTATTTATCATACTTAGTAGGCAACCTGATACTAGCATTTTGAAAAACACGACATGTAACATACAAAATCCAAAGGGCTTGCATGTAAAACATCAGTAATGCCTGTTTTGAATAAATATGTATATGTATGCATAAAATGTAAGTAATTCCATCCACATAATCCTTTACCAGACTTCAGTATGCAACAGTAGAGATATGACTAAATTCAAAAAATCAAAATCAATTAGAAATCAATAGATCCAAGGCATAAGATCTCAACAACACATCAAATCAACGAGTCATATATAATGATCATGAAATACTTAAAATAGTCCTTATTTGAGGCAAATGATCTCATCATAAAATAACAGGCACACGGTCTCAAGCTAACTGGTCATGAGTACTCGTTTACGACCATCTCAATGCTATATGCATATCAATACAACTGAAATCATAGGGCCAACTATGCTCACAACCAGAACACCTCTGAATCATGTGTCTCCTGTATTTAGAGACCAGTTCACCATAGCCTCCATGGCGACTATGGATATGTCCCCGAAAGGGTGCCGTGACACCTCCATTGGTCTCCCTTATTTACCACAGCAGTCAGGGAAGGGACAATGCCATTTTTGGCAGTGATACCATCCACCTTTTTTGTGGTAGAGGCTGGGAGGCCACCCCGTACAACCTCTCAGCATAGTGCCCACCAGGCTTCATAGCCCAAAAGCATACATACATAATCCAAAACTCGATCATCATAAATCATGCAATTTATGCATTTGTTTTCAAAACCTGCGAGCAATGCATAGTCTACTCATGCTAGTATCGCATTCAACGCCCTAAAGCCGCAAGCTCGTATAAAAATATCGTATCCCAAAAGCATACTCAATACATTGACAGATGCAAGTGTCTCAAAGACATAAATCATGAAGATAAGTATCCATACATGTATAAACCAACATGTCTCAAAATGCATACTAAATACGGTAACAGAAGCAAGTAAATCACTTTGAGAGTTGGATGCATTTTGAAAGCTGAGCAGTATCAGACTACCTACCTTGAGTGTCATTTACTTAGCTCGTGCCTTTCCTCAATTCGAACTCTTGAGTACCTTGGTGAAGTTCTGGATGTCGTTCAGACATAAGATCCTAACATTAGTTCTCGATTCATAGGGCAACTACTAGATCTATATGATTTATGGGTTTCTAGGGGCCGATCCATGACATTCTTGGTCTAAGAATGTCCTAAGGCCTCTATTAGATCAGTTCATGTGGTTTGATTATGGTTGGTCTCATAGATTTATAAGATCTCTATACTTTTTAGGCTATAGTCATCCTACATAGTTCCTTGATCCTAAATATTATTGCATAATTAGGTTCGCGTCAAATTTACAAACACAACAGTTCTTTAGGATCGTCGATCGGAGTTACATAGCCTCCTTAATTGCATTTTTAATGTTGCGTATTAACGGATGTACTAGGATTGTCCATATAGGGCCCGTGCATCATAGTTCCCAGGACGCATGGGCATCCTTGTCGAACTGAGACAGCATTCATGCACGTGTGTATGCCCAAGCAATGCGCTATAGCGTGCGTCCTGGACTACATCGTGCAGACGCATCCTTAGCGCAACACGGAACGTCTCAGCTTTGAGGGCACCCCCCGTGTGTCCTGGTTGAGCCGGGCTCCCAGAGCACCTCGTGCATCCTGGTCAAGCCGGCGTCCGCCTGCATGTAGTACAAGCGTGTGACCCACCCTGGGGGCTGGTCACGCCCCTGGGATGCGCCATCTACGATGGGTTTCAGCCCATCTGGTTTGTTCTGGAAATCCGACGATTTTCTACCAGAAAATGAGCCAAATCCGATCGGGATCTGGGGAAAAAGAAAGAGGGAAGAGAAAGGAGTGGGGTGGGGAGAGAATCGTACCTGAAAAACTCTCCTTGTCGCCTGATCAATAGCCTCAAATGGATCTGTAAACCCTAGTTGTTGGATCCATTTTTAGAATCATTTAGATTGGAGAAAACATGGTTTGGAAGAGGGGGATGAAGGGTTTTTATAAGAGAGGGAAGGCAGTGCTGCCCAATGGCGGTGCCGCCATTTTTTTCGGCGCTTGCACTGCCTGCGCGACAGCTGGGAACAATGGCGGTGGGAAGGTTAGTGGAGAAAAAGAGGGGCGTCGTTATGTAACGCCCCACATGGGCCCACACAGTTAGAATATTGTCTGCTTTGGGCCAGGCCCACACAGCTTTAAAACACGTTTTAACTGTTAAGGTCTACCTGGACCCTTATCAATCATCTAGGAACTTTTCCCCTTTCGATGTGGGACTAACTCTTAACGCATCCCGCCTTCGTCCCTCAGATTATGTTGGGGACCTCCCCCTCAAACCATCTTGGCGATGGCAACGGTAGCCCTCTCCCCTCCTTAGGGGCCACGCGACCTCGCGTGGGGTTAGCCTGCCACCCTCGGGGTCAGGGTCTGGCTTTGATGCCATTGTAACGCCCCACATGGGCCCTTACAGTTAGAATATTGTCTGCTTCGGGCCATGCCTGCACGGCTTTAAAATGCGTTCTAACTGTTAAGGTTTACCTGGACCCTTATCAATCGTCCAGGAACTTTTCCCCTTCTGATGTGGGACTAACTCTCAGTGCATCTCGCCTTCATCCCTCAGATTATGTTGGGGACCTCCCCCTCAAACCATCTTGACGACGGCAACGGTAGCCAAAGCCTTAGCCGAAGAGGGCGAGCTGATGAGGGCAGGCCAAGAGGGCTGGCAGGCTTCTAGGCTAGCAGGCTTCTAAGCAAGGTGAGGGACTGAGAGTTATTTCCACATCACTAGGGGAAAGGTTACTGGGCTCTTGATAAGAGTGATGAGGACTTCCCTTGCAACGAGGCCTTTTAAAACCGTGCGAGCCCGTGGCCTAAAGCGGACAATATCGTTATTGAGGGAGCCCAGACCCGGGGCGTTACAGTGGTATCATAGCCAACCCCTAACCCGGTGTAGGTGGCTAACCGCACGTGAGCGGAAGCGTGGGAGTCCACGCGCGGACGTGTGTCCCCTAAGGGGGAGAGGGCTACCGTTGCCGTATGCTAAAATGGTTTGAGGGGGAGGTCCTCAACATAATCTGAGGGGATGAAGGCGAGATGCGCTAAGAGTTAGTCCCACATCGCTAGGAGGAAAGTTCCTAGACAGCTGCTAAGGGTCTGGGTGGGCTTTACCAATAACGAGGCCTTTTCCCTGGGTAACTGGGGAAGAACAAAACCGTGCGGGGTGTATGGGCACTTCAGCATGGACAATATCGTTACAGGGTGTGGGCCCTCGGGCTGTTACACGTTATCAAAACGACCCCTGTGTTTTGTATTTTCAACTTGTATTCGTTTAAAAGGTAAATTCCAAAAATGCCCTTGATCTTTAAACGCCCATAACTTTGTCATATGATCTCTATTTTTAGTGTTCTTTGAGGCGTTAGATTTCATTTTGAGTGTAGAATCTAATGGTACTAATTTTTCTCACAAATTCCTTTTTTTATATTTTTATTAAAATTAAACATCTAAAACATATATTAATTTTCAGAATAAACCATTTTTATAAAAGAGCTTCAAAATTTGAGTCAATACATTATCATATCGGCGAAATCGTCGGAGGGAAGGCGTATAAAGGAAGAGTTTCCTTCCTCCTCCCTAGCACAATCTCTCTCCCTCAGACCTTCTCTCCCTCAATGTCCTTTCCATCACAAAAGTCCCCTCGCAAAACCTAACCTCTGCAAGATCGTGTTCCGGCAACTAAGGCGCCGGTGTAACCTGGTGTAAACTAGGGCGACAGTGTAACTTGGTGTAAATAGGGGCCGCTGATGTAAACTGGTGCAAATGCACCACCTGACCCCTATAAATTAATAATATTAATTTATAAAGTATTTTCACAAAAAACTTGATTTTGAGAGCTACAGAGGTCCAAATCACGATTAGAATCATCTGTTGCAATCGTCTTGATGACGCAGACCTAGATTTAACTTAAAAACTTACTATTGATAGCTTTTAATTTAGAAAAAATATAAAATAATATCCAATAACTTAGATCCTGCCGATTAAAGGGTGATCAAGCCCTAGAACTTGAACAAATAGAAAATATATGATACTAAAGAAGGGCAAGAGGAGTAAATTAGATGTAATTACTCTATAAATTAATCTAGACCATTGATCTAACCAAGATCTTGGGAAATTGTTGATCTGAGGATGATCTGACCATTAGATTTAGGAATAAATGTTAGATACACACATAAAGGAACAGATGAAGATGAGATGGGACTAAAGTTAAGAACCAAATCATAATTAAAGATCTTAGAGGATGATCCAATGGTTGGATCACCATAGATTCCCTTATGATGAAATAAATAACAACAAATAGTATTGTGGTATTGACAGGTACATCGGAACATACAAGATAAGGGGATTAGACATTCGAGTTGAGTGATCTCACATCAAGGTAGGTGACGACATTTAATGTTTTATTTTGATTTTAAAACCTTGCATCATCATAGCATCATGATTGATTGTGAATTAAATTGCATTATTTAAATTAGTCCAAAAAGTATGAAACTCAGAAGTTTATATATTATGATTGATATTTGATTTCAACAATATATTGAATGGATTATGATTGATGATTTCATGAGATTGATATTACATATTTATGCATAATTAGAAATTTTCTTTCCTTATTGCATCATTGAAACTAATGGGTTTTCATGAGAAAGGAAAGTGGAGGCTTAGTGGCTAGTCCTTTTAGAGGCTAACCCTGGGATGAGGGGCGTGCCTTGGGGATTGTGAGCCATGAGTGCTCATGATTTTTGAGATACATGTTTTTCATATTTTAGGTTTTATGATGGGTGCTTTCACCCAGTGGATGTCATGATAGGAGGGAGTAGGGCCGGCCACCCACCCTATGAGATTTGTGATGTGATTGTGATATGATAGACACCTGCCCACAATTGGCTTTTGGTAGGGGTTTGGTAACATGGATAGTCCACACTACCAGTCCGGGCTTTTCCATGGGGACAGACGTTAAGTCTCCCGTTATGGTGTCGACGGAGAGCGGCACTGGTTGAGACCCTGGAGGGTTGCCATTGTGGCATGACGATCCATACTCTTATTCTGTGTGCCTGCATGATGAGCATGGAGATGTTATTGTATGCCTGGGTGTGACGACACTCAGAAGTTTGATATGTACTCATGATCTGTGAGACAAGAATATGGGACACTTGTGGGACCCATGTACCTTAGGGTACCTTGCTATTATTGTATGCTCATTTGCATTAGCTCGTATCATGTTTTAAATCCATGAGATGCATGTTTTGTTGTACATGAGGCTTTGAGATTATGTTGGCATTGATTACAATGATTTTATTTCCATAGATGATAGATCTTCTTATTATATCACCAATGTCATTCGATTTGTTCCATCTTTATTACATTAAATGTCTATGTACCTACACAAGCAATAGCTTGTTGAGGCATTTCTTTATTCTGCAATGCCTTAGATCTCAAGTGTGACAGCAGGCATGGCAAGATCGTTGAGAGATCGTGATAGCAATGGGAGATTTCTTTACTTTGATTGATAGACACTGATGTGAGTTAATAAATGGAGTACCATGTGACTTTTTTTATGGACTGTATACTTTTATTTTATGGATTTGATTATGATAGTTACACATATGATGGACATTTAGGTGGGATGTTATGATGCATAGATCCTGGGCCACATTATTATTGTGTTTTGGATATTTATTATTTTGAAAATAAAGGCGCTGATGATTTTAACGTTGGTTTAACATGTGTATTGTTTCAATTGTATCATCACAAAAATTTAATTATGTTTTAAATTATAATTCTGATGTTTTGGAAAAAGAAAATAACACACGAAGGTTTTCAATAAATGTTTTAATAAAATAATTAATAGAATCTTTTTAACATGGGATCACGACTATGACTATTATTATATATAAAAAATTGTTGTAAAAATTCGGGGTGTCTCATTAGTGCCATTAGATTTCATTTTTTGAGTACTATGCAATCATCCATGTTTTAAATCTCAAATTGTCCTATATAAATATCACTTTTTTGTAAGCTCAAAATTCAAATTTTCATAAAATTCTTGAATAATATTATATAAATATGTAGAAAATCTATAGGCATTACATCTACTGTTACTATTAGAAGCAACTCAATCTATCTACTCTTTACTAAAACTAGCACTTTCTTACAGATTCTTTTAGAAAATTGGCCACATATTTATCCTAACTATGAACTTCAAAGGACATCAACCACACAATCATATGGTTGATAGAGCTTGCTTAGAAACTATGCAAAGACACATCACAATTATGAGGTTTTGACTCATACAAGCTCATGATCGTGATTGTGAGACTTGTGGACAAATTTAAAAAAAAAATTAAGTTTCTCAACATCCTTTGATTGTGCATGGAATTACTCAAGTGTGCATGGTGACCTCTATAAATAGGGGACCTCTCCCTTCATTTGAGACATGTATATGAATGAATTAAGGTGAATTAGCATTATATTTTAATTACATACCAATTAGCATTATATTTTAGGTACGTGTCATTCCTTCTTGCATTATCTACTCATCCTCTCTTCTTCCTCTCTAGTTTTGGGTTTTCCTTTGTATATAGGATGTTGGCTAGCATCTTTTATTTTGGGGAAAATTCTAGTAGAATCTTTAGAATTTCTTTAAAATGAAGAATCCTAGTCTTTTCCCTATATTGGGCAGAAGAATTGGATTCCAAGGAAGGCTAGTGGAATCTTTGGCCTTTGGAATGCAATTCACAATATAGAAAAAGGGAATCTATTTGGTTTTTATGTCACTCTTTCTCTTGCATTTAGAAGGAGACATTTGAGGTTTCAATTAGAGTTCCTCCTACTTGAATTCCTAAGGGAAGTTGCTAATGAATCCTCCATTCTCTTTTCTAAACAGGGCAAGCAAAGAGAAAATTCCTAAAGAAGGAGAGTTTAGTGAAATTTCTAACGTATAAAAGGAGGAGAGTTTCTCAACCTAGAAGAGGGTACGTTTTCATCTTCAATTCCATACATTATTTTCTTCAAGTTATCAATTTTATTTTTCATTTGTCCTACTCTCCTCCTCTTGAAGGAAAAAATTCAACAATGAAAACTCTTAAGTTTATGTAGAATTTCAACTTTTTTTAAAATTATTCTTAAGCATTTTTCAGTTCCATTTATGAGTGCTTGGGTAGATTTTTCAAAATTTGACTTGGGACTAAATTCTTTCAACTTCAACATTCTTCAATTCTAGAGCATGCTAGAATTGGTTTGGAATTGAGATGCAATGTAAAAAAATACCAATTTATGCAAATTTATTTCTTCTAGAAGGGGTTTGAATTGGTCAATTATTCATGGCATATTGCAGGAAGGAGAAAGTTAACCATAATTCATCACAGATGAGCTTCCCCTAGGTGTGATTTCTCTCTCTTCCCACGGCCGCCCACCCCCACCCCCCCCTTGTGTCTCTCTTTGTTGTGTTGCCATTGGAGAAGGTTTGTTGGTGTCTTAGTTATTAATTATGTAGCCATCTACAATAGTAAACAAAATGAAATACTAATAATGGAACCATTTGATTGGATCTTTGTTTTAGTTCCATTTTTCTATAAAATACAAGGTTCTAAATGGAACCCTATAACGGTGATAACCAATTTTGAATGGTTTAATGCTTCTTCTTTTTTGTCAAGCAATAGAAGATTTATCTATAATAAGAACCAAGAATTATTAGAACCTAGAACCATTCAAATGCTCTAATCCTACTATAGTTGGTTTTTGGGTTTAGGGCACTTTCCTCAAGGATTAATGCATCATTGTGTTTCAACATAATTTACAAAGGCCCATTAAAACATTCAAATGCTTTAATCCTTGATTTTTAATGAAATTTCATCTATGTACAACCTTGATGTGTAATCATGTTCAAATCCATTTTATTTGTAAAAACAATGAAATCTTTCTTTAATGCTAGATCTATTTGTCTAATTTTTGTGGGTTTAAATTGTTGGATTATAGGTTGTAACCCTGCTATGACTTCTAATTGCTTTTATGCATTAGCTGATTATCTACAATGGGAATAGCTAATTTCATTCCTTGTTCTTTTATTTTAAATTGATTGGATTCTGATTGTGATGTTATGACAATTTATGGTGTTGATTCTCTATTTTGGTGAGGATCCCTATGTTTTCCTTTTGTTCTTTTTGTTGGCATAGTATTATCTATGATGGCTATTTCTATCTCTCTATACGAAATTTTCTTAGTCTGCTTATGGTTGTTATAGCTCCCTTGGGAGGTGATGAGCTTAATCAATGTACCTTGTTTGTATTCGTATGTTTGATTAATACAACAAATCTTTAAAAGAAAATTGTTGAATTAATTTTTGTGGTTTCAATTGCTAGTCTAATTGGACAAATCAAATATGTATCTTGGACAATCTAAATTAGTTTTAAAATTTTGGATTAGGATTTCTATGAAATCTTTATATTTACTTAAACTTATAGGTCTTAGAAGTTTTTTTTCATCCAAACATCTCTCACGTCCAATCTCAAAATGAAAAAGAAAGAATTCATCAAACAAAAAATATGCACAAAAGCAGCACAAAACTTGTTCAAACTATAAATAGGGAAAAGAGAGATCCCTAGTTCATTGTTCTAATTCTCAAGTCTGGCAATAGGATATCCTCTTTAGCTAGAGTGTTTGTCTCTTTGTTTCCATCATGTTTGACATAAACAAAGTGTGAAAAAAATCTAAGAGAAGATATTTTATCTCATTGATTTCATTCTAGCATTTCCATGGTCACTTGCATTCAATATTCGACCAAGTGATCATGTTGGCTAAGTCCCCTTCTGTGCAAAAATCTAAGGTTCCTAAGCATCATACCCCACACGCCTTAGGATTATGCTCAGAATTGCATATAGTGCTTTTATATTAATGTTGATGAAAATGCAGCATTATCAGCATGTTTGTTTCTCAACCGTTTAGGTAATGATATAATCTGTGTAAGAACTTGTAGTCTTTACTTACATATATGTAATTAGATGTTATAAGCTTTTACTTAGCATATTATTTCTTGCATATACAAGATAAGAAGCTTTGTTTTGAAGCTCTAGTTCATTTGTAGGTTTAGTGGTATTGATTGCATGTTTGTTTAACTTCAGTGCTATTTTTTGAATGATACAATACTTTACATGAAATAGCTACAGATAGATGCTTATGTTTGGTTGTATAACATGTATCTACCATATGTTTGATCCTCCATTAGATGAAATATGTGGATGGAGATGGATGGTTGATGAGTGAGTACTTATGGGGTTTGGAAAGCCAAGGGTTCTATGAGAGCCAAGGGGTTGATGGCAACCGAAGTAGTAGCAATAGGCAAAGGGGAGGTAGAAAGGCTAGTGTGACCAAGAATTCACTGAAGGAGGAACAGATTATAAAGGAGCTTCTTAAGCTAGTCAATACATGCATAAAAATGAGGGTTACCAATTCCCAATGAGATTTAGCCAATCTCATTGGATGATAATTCTACAATGCTTTGATCCTGTTAGTTCCTGTACTTTTAGCAAAGCAAGAGGCAAAAACAATAGTGGTCAAGGTTTTATCAAACCTCGTTTCATGCCATACTTTAAGGTAATTATATGAAATGTCTCTTAACTTAGATCATTATAATTTTATGAGCTAATTCTCAACCTTATTCAACAATATTTTTTATTTAATAGGACTATGTTAAGCTAACTAACTATTGTTTAGTTTTCGCTAAACAAATAGCCTACAAATATCAAAAGGAATTTGTTGCATAGAACATATTGGTAGCATGCAACTTTGACATGTAATTTAATGAGATAATTCCAGCTAAGAAGAAGTCACAAATGATAATTTTGTGTTAGTTGATTCATTGAGTGAGCAAGTACAAATTGTTTAACTATATGGATTAACTTAGGCAATTATTAAAATTACTTTGGTTGTCACAAATGACTAAATTATGTGTGAGTTATGTAGGGTAGAATTATTTAGATGATGGCATCCTTTGGAGTGGTGACATTTATGGCATGACTTTAGGAGGGTGAGCAACATTCTGATTCAACTTCTTTCTTTCAATGCTAAACAAATTTTACATATGCCTATTAAGATGTATTCTAATCAAGTTTACAAAATGAATTTAGAAATTTGAGGGACTTCCAGGGATTACTAACAGATACTATCAACTATAGTGATGTTGGAATAGTAGTGGTTTTGTCTCACTTTTGTTTGCCTAGGGAACTACTTTCATTGAACTACTTATATGTGCTAAAACTTATCTATGGTATTTATAGGGTGACTTTTACATAAATTCAAGTGTGCAAGATGAGTTGCTTCTTTTATATGAGTTTAACTTTTACTTATGTGTGTAAAAGTCTTGCATTGTTCCTATCTTGACACAATTAATTTTTATCTAATATAATTATTTATTGTATTTGACTTGATATTATGGCTATAAGCCTCTTATTCTTGGATCTAGAACTATTGTCTTGTATGGATGAATGGAAACAAAAGGAATAAGCAAAGGAATTGTTGAAGTCAACTTAGTAAACATAGGATATTAACTAGCACTACTACTTCCAATCTAAACAAAGAGTTCTATTCATCTACATTACCACAAAGCCAAGGAGGATGTAATTTCTTCTAGTTGTGTGATGAGTACACTAATTTTCATAGTTTATTCCACTTTGAAAAAGAAAATGAAGATTTGAAGATGAAAAATGCTAAACTCATGAAAAACAATAATAAGATTGGAGAGCATTTGGTAACTACATCCAATTTTCAAGCAAGTACATGCTTCAATTAAAGATATGAGTTTGCATCTTAGAAAACTAGAAATTGGTGATGAGGACAATGTTGCCTTGCATGTCAACATAGTACGCAAAAAATTTATGTAATTTCAACTTGAAAGAATCCATTGTAAACTATTGTGACTAGGTACACTATACTAGGACATGGTTACAACATTATGCTACTTTTTTACATGTTTGCAGGTTCTCTTGTTATAGGAATATTATATAGAGGTGCTACATATAATTTGGTGTCTCTATTGACTCCTTCATTGCATATATAGGTTCTCTTGTTATTGGAACATCATATACAAGTTTAGCCCAATCTTATTATGGTCAAGTGGGGCTCACATGGGTGGTTAAATTGTTGCCACTTCTACAAAAGCCCTACATGCAATGTGGTCCCACCATTTTAAAAAGTATTCTAGATAAAATAATATTTCTAAATATATATATTATAGGTTAATGTTTATATTATAGACTTGCTTTCATGTGGTGGGAACCACACGAGTGGATACTTTGCCATTGCTTCTATAGAGGGACTACATGCAATGTGGCCCCACATTTTTTACCAAGTATTGCATTCAACATAATATTATTAAGTTAATAAAAGTTTGAAATTATAAATGAATCATTCTAGAATTGGCCAATTTTGGCTAATAATTATATCTTGTGGAGCTATCATTTTATAATTATGAAATTGGCTAGTTCTAGTAAAGATGGGGAAAGATGAGTTTTTGGGATTTTCATTGTGGGTTAGTTTTAAGAAAGTTGAAATCCAAAGATGAGGTCCTCTAGGGTTTCCCATAACTTTTTCAATTATTTTGATTTATAATTTTTAAGAGGATCAATAAAGATGGATCATCCCTGCGATCCTTTCTTTGGAGGAAGTACTCTAAGAATAAAGATCTTAAGGGAAGTCTATGTGATATATGTAATGATTCTCCATTGAAGAAGATAATTTGATTTTTTACAACTTTTTTTCTCTTGTCTTTGAATGTTCAAGGAAGAAAGGTCTCTTCCATCAAATTGATGAGAAGAGTCTTCTTCTAAAAACAAATCAACCCTATAATTCTCTCCCTCTTTCTTAAGCATACTACTTAGCAAAACATAATATATATATGTGTGTGTGTGTGTGTGTGTGTGTGTGTGCAATAATATATTTTCTTTAGTAGTAGTTATATTATGCTAGTAATATTTCATTATATGTGCAATAATCTTAGTTTTTCAATCTATGTTTGGTTTCTAGCATTATTTCTAATTCATTCTCGGAAGCATGATATGCTTTATCTTGCTTCTAGTTCCAAATATCATGAGTTTCCAATTCGTGTCTTTAGGTCCTTTCATTCTCTATCATTCAATCCTATGCATTATAAACACCTTTCTTCTTCCTTTCTTACTCTGAAGAATGTTGCATTCCCCCATGATAATGATGATATATTTCTTTGAATACCATTTTGAACTAAATACAATTGATGTGTGTGTGTGTGTGTGTGTGTGTGTGTGGTTTACATTTGTTTGATGTCCATGAATAACTTACTTTAGATATTTCTTGTTTGTCTTTTGAGTATTAATCCTATGTTCTTAAGTTAGTGAAAGGTAATTAAGTTCAAACTAACTAGGCTTTTAAACCTAGAAGAACAAGGAAGTTGATTTTCTAGTGCACCTTACTGCTTTAGTCCTTCCAAATGTCAAACTTAGATTGGTTAGTGGACTCTTTGCTCTTTAGGAACCTCATGCCATTTTATCTTAGGTGGTGATCCCCCTTCATAATCAACTTAGGTTCCCATGGATCTATTATAGAGATTTGAATAAACTCATTAGAAAGGACCAAGTCAATTCTAGTTCTCCCTATTATAAAATTAAATAGAGTTAAAAGAAACACATAAATTTCTTAACACATCTTCAATCCCCATTTCAAACAAATAAATTAACAAATTATAACCTAGGCAAGTTAAACCCTTTTTCGAACTCATGGGCACCTAAAAATTCCTACAATAATATATCAATTGATTTTATAAAGGCTTCTTTTGAGTCATTAATCCTCACACTTAAACATGGCTTCAAGATTGACTATATCATTAATGTTCTCCCAAGACATTTCAAAATTTTCATATGCCTTTTTTTGAAACTCCCTAAAATTTTGACATTTTCTACTTCATGGAAGTTGTTTCTCATCTTGGTTACACCTTGGAAAGAGTTCTTCTTATTTGGATCCAACTTATTCCCTTGTAAGACGAGAATCTTTAATGCATGAGAACCCATGAAAGAAAACAATGAAAAAAAAGGGAAACTAAGAAAAATTACTCTATTTTATTTTTTATGGCCTAAATGGAATCTCTTTGTAGGGATTGAGAATCATGAAGACAATTCTTCAAATGGGTTTAAGGGCTTCTTCTCTTCTTTTGAGAGGAAGTGTCAAACTAGCTTGCAAGATTACCTTCAATTTCTTAACGATATCCTTACCAATGTGAAAATCATGGTAGGTCATCTAGTCAAACCTTACATGTGACATTCCATGTAGGCTTATACTTGATGCCTTTATTTGAACTAATAGTGGAGGATATAACTTAATGAATCTAGGATTCAAATGAAAAACCCAAACAAGTTTAGGATTTTTTATATTAAAAAGCCAATTATTTATTATTGAGAAACATTAACTATGTGGATGTTACGAACATAGTAACAAGTGTAATGAAGCCATCGAATCCTAATATGGTGTATTCAAGTATGCGAATGGTTCAAAGAATTGATGGCCCCAAGTTTAGGAGATGTGAACAGATGATGGTTTATCTTTTAAAGACTTTGAAAGTTTGGTATGTACTAACAGAGATTGTCTAAATAGAAAAAGGGATCCTAAAAGATCAAGGGCTAAAAAGGTTCAAATCAACTATTCAAATTAACTCCGCCAATGCCAGTCCTAAGCCCGGATGAAAAAGGAGGGTCTTGTGTCAGGTGTTAGTCAGCAAGGGAGAAGTTGAAGATGATTTTGTTATTTCTTTTATTTTTACAAATGAATATGCATTTGTATATTACTTTGTAAGGAAGAAATGAAACTCATCTTTAGCTTCTTAAAAGTATGGAAACCCTTGCGTAAGGTGCTAACTGGCAAGGGAGAAGTTGAAGATAATTTGTTATTTCTTTCTTGCTTACAAATGAATATGCATTTGTATATTAGTTTGTAAGGAAGAAATGAAAATAATCTCTAGCTTCTTAAAAGTATGGCAACCCTAATATGACATGAATTGAAAACTGACATTCCCTCAAGCTAGGGAGTTCCCCATAAGCGACATGCTGCATCATATCCCTAGTGCGGTGAAAAATGGGCAAAGGTTGATAGGCCGTTCCCTCAGAAGCGACGCGCTACATCGAATCTTGGGTGTAGTGAAAAATGGGCAAGGGTTGCTAGAGCATCCCTTCAGAAGTGATGTGCTACATCAAAACTCAGGTGTAGTGAAAAGTGGTCATGGGTTCATACCGTGGAGGTTGAGAAGTGTGCGGGTAAATAGGATATCACAAGAGCATAAAATTTGTATTGCCACATGGAATATAGGGACATTAATAGGTAAGAGTTTAGAGTTAGTAGATATGATGAAATGTAAGAGAGTAAACATCGCTTGTATCCAAGAAACCAAGAGGAAAGGATATAGAACTGAAGAAATTGATGGGTATAAACTCTGGTACATAGGAAAGGATAATAATAGGAATAGCGTAGGAATAATGGTGGATAAAGAATTAAAGGATAAAGTTGTGGACGTTAAAAGAATCAGTGATAGAATTATAATAATAAAACTTGTTCTAGAAGAGAAAGATCATGAATGTTATAAGTGCATATGCACCACAAGTAGGGCTATAAGCTATAATCAAGAGATAGTTTTGGGAAGATATGGAGGGAGTCATGTAAGAAATTCCCAACATTGATGGAAAATTTATATGAGAGGACTTAAATGGCCATGTAGGAGAAGAAAAGGAAGGATATGATAAAATACACAAAGTTTATGGTATAGGTGAACGAAATGAGATAAGAGAAACTATCCTTGATTTTGCTTTGTCATATAACTTGGCTATTATAAATACACTCTTTAAGAAGAGGGATGAACACTTAATAGGCTTTAAAAGTGGACTTCATAAAAGCCAACTAGACTTTTTTTTGCTTAGGAATACTAAATGATCAATATGTAAGGACTATAAGGTGATACCCGGTGAGAGTTTAACCTCACAACATAGGTTAATGGTTATGGATATCCATATCAAAAGATGGAAGAAAGGAAATGAACTTAATAGGTATCGAAAAACAAAGTGGTGGAATTTGAAAGAAGAGAAAATAACCTCATTCACAAATAAATTGATGTTAGAAGGAAACTGGAACTATGAAACAGGAGTAAACACCATGTGGATTAATATTACTGAGTCCATTAAGAAAGTGACAAAAGATGTCTTAGGAGTATTTAAAGGTAAAAGGTAATTAGTAAAGGAAATATGGTGGTGGAGTGAAACAGTGCAAAAAGTTATTAAAGAAAAATGGATGTGTTTTAAAGAATGACAAAATACTAGAAATAATAAAAACTATGAACAATATAAGAATGCAGAAATGTTGCTAAGAGAATAGTAAGTGAGGCTAAACTTAAGGCATATCATGAGCTTTATAATAGACTAGGAACAATAGAAGGGGAGAAAGATGTGTCTAAACTTGCAAAAGTAAGAGAACAGAAAGGTAAGGACTTAGATCATGTTAGGTGTATTAGAAGTGATGATCAAAGGGTATTAGCCAAATATGATGAGATCAAACAAAGGTGGAAAACATACTTTCAAAAATTGTTAAATGACAGTGGTTTTGAGAATATAGGGATTGAAAATGCTATAAATCTAAATAACATTGGATATTATAGATATGAACATAGGATTAGAATACCTAAAATGAAAGAGGCTTTGAAAAAGATGAAATCAGGAAAGGCCATGGGGCCCGATGGTATACCAATAGAGGTTTGGAAGAATATGGGAGGTATTGGGGAGTTTGGTTGACCAAGTTGTTTAATAAGATTATAAAATCAAAGAAAATGCCTAATGGGTGGAGGAAAAGCTCTATTGTACCAATTTATAAGAATAAAGGAGACATACAGAGCTGCACTAATTATTGAAGGATCAAACTTATGACCCACACTATGAAACTTTTTGAAAGAGTGATTGAGAAGAGGATACGGAATGAGATAAGTGTATCAAAGAATCAGTTTGGTTTCATGACTAGGAGGTCTATTATGGAAGCTATTTCCTTACTAAGACAATTGGTAGAGAAATATGGGGAGAGGAGGAAAGATCTCCACATGGTCTTTATCGACTTAGAGAAAGCTTATGATAGAGTCCTTAGAGAGTTAATATGGAAGGTGTTGGGAGAGAAAGGGGTTTTGCAAGGGTATATAGACATAATTAAAGACATGTATGAGGGAGCGATAACAAATGTTAAGACCACTAGTGGTGAGATGATTTTCCTATCACTGTAGGATTATACCAAGGATTGACATTGAGCCCATACCTTTTCACGTTGGTTATGGATGACTTAACAAAACATCTGCATGAGGAGATTCACTGGTGCATGCTATTTGCAGATGATATAGTCTTACTTGATGAGACAAGGGAGGGTGTAAACATAAAGCTAGAGTTTTGGAGAGAAGCATTAGAATCTAAAGGATTTAAAATCAGCCAAACTAGGACAGAATATATGGAATGCAATTTTAACAAGGAGAGGAGTAGGATTGGAACACCAGTCCAAATTGGTAACTAAGAAATCCTAAAAAAAGACCACTTTCGGCACTTTGGATTAATGATTCATGAAAATGGAGAGATTGAGAGGAAGGTTACCCAGAGAATCCAAGTGGGTTGGAACAAATGGAACTGTGTATATGGAGTTTTGTTTAATCGACAGGTGCCACTCAAACTAGAAGAAAAATTCTATAGGATGGCCATAAGGTTAGCCATGCTCTATGTATCAGAGTGTTGGAAGTTAAGGAACATCATGCTCATAGGATGAGCATTGCAGAAATGAGAGCATTGAGATGGATGAGTGGTAAGACAAGAAGGGATAGAATTAGGAATGAAAATATTAGAGGAAATTTAGGGGTAGCACCAATAGGTAACAAGATTAGGCAGATTAGACTTAAATGGTTTGGATATGTCCAAAGGAGATAAAAAAAATGGCACCAGTTAGAAGGAGTGAGGCTATAACATCCCAATTTTTAAATCCCAGATTGATTAAACTTTGGAAAATGTTAAATTGGGATAAAAAGAATATATTGAATTTCTATATTTGGAGTTTTATAAGTGAAAGACTATATATAAATCTAATCTAGCATGGAGACCTCTATAATTGGATAGTACTGAAAAAGATTATTCAAATTAGACCAAGTTTGTGGAAATCAGTGTTCAGATGGAGGAGATATGGATGTTTGGATATGAGGGGCATTTTGGTAAAAATAAGATAGAAAAAAAAAATACAAAATGCCTCAAACAAAGGGGGCTAGATTGGATACTGGCACCCCCCTCACTTAAGGGGAACCCAACATAACGTCTGGTCTATCTCTTCCCAAAACTTGATAGACTAGGATGAAACTTAATGAAGAGGGAAAACTGGCAGGGAAGAAAGAGGAGGAGAGGAGAAGAAGGAGAAGAAGAGGAGAGGAGAAAAGGGAGAGAGCGCCAGGCTATCGGAGGAGGCTAGCACGTCGGCGAAAGAGGAGAAAATAGTGAGGGTTTGTCGGAGATTTCTAATCATCGTCGAAGAAGATGATGGCTCAGATCGATGATCTAAGCCCATCATTCTATTTAACTCAGAGAGGCAACCAAAACCCCTAAGCTCAAAGGGAAATCCGTGATGAGTTGGACGCTGGATTGGAGGGGGAGAGTGACACGCAAGAGACAGTTGTCAAAAAACCATCAAATGGTGCCTTCTCCAGCAACGACTAGAGATTGTGAACGCCCACAAAAGTGAGTCTCTGCACCATTTCCTTAGTTTATTGTTCAATTTGTTCGTGGAAAGTAGTAAAAACTAGGTTTTTGGTTGTAATGTAAACGATCCAACCCTAAAGACTAGATTAGATGGTTGATCATGTCCTAGATTGAAGGACAAGACCATCAGGAGCCTTGATCCACTTGTCCGAGGTACTGATCATCTGATTGGAGCTCGGACATGGGTGACTCGACTCTTGAGCCCCAATCCGCTAAATCCAGCCATCCAAAATCATAGTTTATGCCTAAAAATAGTTGAATACATGCCTATTGTGGTTGGGATTTGATAAATTAGTGATATGTACTAGAAAAAAGATAGGGCAATCTGGACTATCCGATCTGTTACTGTGTCAACAGTAAGGTTAAATGTCTAATCAATGATCAGAAGCTACCAATACACTTTCCAACCTTCAAATTTATAGGAAACTAGAAAAGAATGGGTGACATGAACTGTTCATACTTCTAATACCAACCAGATGTAAGAATATAACTATAAAATGCATTGAGGAGTGTATTATGGAAATAATATCGAGCTCCAAGCCAAGAGTTGACCCGGTTAGGGATCAAGAGTTTAAGGCTAATGAATAGTGAAAGTAACTTGAAGTCACTTAAGAAGAGTGGTGAATAGCCAATCTAAGACCAATGGTGTGAATTGGCAATCCAGTAACCATAGGTCATTAAACTAGCTATCAACCAATAGCTAATGAAACACCCTTAGCATAGAAATAAGCACTGTCACTTCGCCTTGTGATGACTAGTTCTAGGGACTAACTTAGAGGGAGTTTTCATATTGAAAAAGCTAAGAGAAGGCATAGAATTGTATAGCTGAATATGTTTTGTATCATTACAGATGTGTGACTGATTGGGAGCACGTACGCGAATTAAATGAATCATTGTTTCAGAGAAACTGAAGATCTTCATTGAGGTAGGTGGAATTAAGATTGCTAAGATTTTCACTATATATGTATTTGTATATGAATTTCAAGCATTGAAATAAATCTTTTTCAGTATGCAAAAAATAAGATGAATGTGCATGCTAAAATTGAATCATATTTAAATTGCTCTTGTATAAGCACTTATTTTATATTATGATGCATCATTTCATTTGTTTGTTCATGACAAGACCCTTTTTAGACCAGTGATTGTGGGTAGCCCATCTCATGACTAGAAGAGATCCTTGAGGCATGACTGTGGGTGGCTCATCTCCGTCAAAGAGGACAATATTGTGTTTATTGTGTACTTTGATCATGGAAGGATGTATTTAGAAGAGGTCAACTGTGGGTAGCCCATCTCCCTCAGTATGAAACAAATCCTTGACCGGTGACTATGGCTAGCCCTCTCCCTATAAGAGGACAATATTATGACTGTAGCCAGTGACTGTGGGTAGCCCATCTCTTGGCGAAAACATAATCCATGACCAGTGACTGTGGGTAGCCCATCTCCTAGATGGCTGATAGTATTCTGACATGTTTTGAGGAGGTCGATTGTGGGTAGCCCATCTCCCTCCATATGAAACAAAGCTGTGACAATGACTGTGGGTAGCCCATCTCAGAAAACAAACTATAATGACATGTATTTGCATACTTTGTGATTTAAGGAAAAGTTATTTTAGTATGGTGCACTGAGATTGCTTTCTTATTAGTAGTCTGTTGAAATTATGTCTCAAATGGATTTTTGTTATATGGAATGTATTATGAATTAATTACTATGGTAAATACTTGACATATTTCATACTACGTTGTAAATGATTATAGTTTTGCATGATGCAGTTAGAACAATTGATTTATATGGTAAATTATGATTTGTTTATGTATAATTTCATCTTATTCCACTTACACAAGCGATTGCTTGCTGAGGCATTGCTTTGGTTTACAATGCCTCAGATACAGAGAATAATAGTAGGTTTGGCATGTTGATAGTATCTCATCACAGAGGACTCCCAAGGAATACTTACTGACAGGACGCTTCAACGGAAGCTTTGGAAAAGGATAGGTAAGAATTGGTCTTTGAATTGAAGTTATCATATTAGAAATGAGAAAGAGATTGCATTGTAAGCAATTGAGGGAGTTTGGATGGCTTATGTGATTGGGTTGTGATGTGGAGGTTCTGGGTGTGTTTTGTTTGAGTATTTTGTGTTATTTTGTTAGATGTATGAAAAGGAGACAGAGTCTCCAATTATATTTTAAAATTATCAACAAATGTTTATTAGGTACTTTGCAATGACATGAGTTAAATGTCATATGTTTGAAAAACAGAGGAAACACTGCCAGATTTTCAGTCAAAATGAGCTCTCATTTCACCAAGAACCTTGTTTTTGAGAAAGAAAAATGACATTCAGGGTTTTTCAAAGTGAATTTAAAAGAAAATATTCTTCTGCTGCTGTTTACTCTTTAAAATTGATTTTATTAGAGATCGAGCTCACTAAGTCAATATCTTTTTTTTGTATTTAGAAAGTGTTAGAAAAACCCGGGTCGTCACAGAGGCAATGCAAGTAGAAGGTTCTAAAAGGGCACAGGGAAGGCCCAAGGGAATGTGGATAGAAGTGGTGAGGAAAGATTTAAAAACTTTGGGACTAAATGAAGCCATGGTAATTAATAAAGAGGAATGGAGGAATAAGATTCATGTGGCCGACCCTTAATTAGGGTAAGGTCTTCATGATGATTGTGAATTGTATAAGAACATCTTGAAAGGATTTCCAAGATTGTGCTCAAAATTCTAAGTGCTTTAAGCTAATACAAGAGCTTAGACATACTGTTTAATGGTCAATTTCTTATGAAGAATTATAAGAATGTTATTGGCTTACAAATTTACTTTTTAAAGGACCTAAAATTAGAGTTTTCTGACCAATGATGTTATAATAAGAACATTTACTTAAATAATATTATAATATAGATAAATTCTCTTCATAGGCACATGTACGTGCATGCTAATTGTGTTTGTTCGCACAACATGGACATTAGTGCACGACTAGTTGGCATTGATCACATGTGGTGTTAGATAGAGGGTGGTGTTGATCACCATTGTTTGCTTTAGAGTTGTGACAAACACTCTGTCTTAGGAATGAGTTTGACACCAATGGCATTGGACACTTTAGAACTACCTCAAGGAGTTTAGTACTAGTGGCATCAAATGCTTTCATTCCCTTTTCAAATGCCTTTAACCCATATTGATGGTCACATAATTGCAACATTCACTTCTACCATATTACTCCTAATTGGTACAATTTTGTTCTATGAACTTGCACATAGCCTATTTACTCGTGCTAGTTAGTTATAAGGCATTTCTTATTGGAGTTTGTGTTAGGGTGGTTACCATTTTGGTGTCCTAACCTCATTAGTTGTTGAGAATAACCACCTGGACACCCAAAACTTTAAATAGAGGTTCTCCCCCTCGTTCCAAGCATCCAGAGTCAATTTCATATTCAAGAAAATTCTGAACAAGATTACCTTTCTCTCCCACCCTACTCATAAGGTGAGAAACTCTCTACCCTTCTTTTTTATTTAAGCTATTTAGGAAATATATGAGCTAAGGTCTAGCCAATTTATACTCTCAGGTGTTTATGTTATGACCCATTATGGTATGTGCTCCCTGAAGTTGCAACTTGGCTTTGGTCCCTTGGGGATAAAGTCATGATCCATTTTGATATATGCTCCCCAAGACCCTAGCTTGGACCATCCATATCCTTGTCTACTTATAGTGATGCTTACACTGTGTCTAATAAGGCATAAGTCATGGTCCTTAAAGTCTCTTGAGTATGTGTTGGCTCACATCGTATAGCCTTATGGCCTTGACATTTTAGGAACCTATAACATATTGTCACCAGGACCTCTTTATGGCTAGTCTTGTCTTGCCTATGGTCTCTTTTTGTTACTATATTTCTCTCATAATACCTTTATGGGTCATTCTAGCCTTAGGCATACAACATGCAATCAAAAAATATGATGGATAATTAAGGCTTTAATGGATATGGATTATTCAGAAATTTGATATGAAACCCAAAATTATATTTATATGGATAACAAATCACATCAGATACACACTTGTTGGATGTAATTTTCAATATCTAAATTTTTTTGTTAGGGTATGGTTTTGGCATCAGATATTCAAATCTAAAGAATATATGAAAACTTTATATGTGATTTATAGGCAGACTAAAATGCTCTTTCATTATATGTTAAATTTTCTTAAAATAAGTTAAAGTAAAAGGATAATTAATTTATTTTCAATTTTTTACATTTTCTTCAAGTTTCTTCTTCCATTCATTCTTCTCTTTAGAAATCTAACCTTTTTTGTCATTCTTCTCTCCCTTTCTTTGTTTTTGTTTCTTAATTGCTTTTCTTTTGTAGCTGTCAATAATATCAATTTGTCTCATGATTCTTAATAGTCAATAGTTAATCAATTTACTATTTTAGATATTTTGCAGCTACATACATATATTAGCTTTTGTTAATTAAATCTAAAAATATCTAAAACCCACACCCAAGTTCATAGTTGTGGATATTAAGAATAAGATCTAAATTAAAATATGAACAAAACCTAAAACTATGGGAATTGGAATGATATAATCAAACCAAACCAATTGATTGATAACCCTATGTGTGAAAACCCCAATTTTTTTAAATTTATTTGGAATTTTTACGAAAATTGAGGTAGAATATTATATTTAATATAATATTAATTTTTAGAAAAAGAATTAGGTCTTGAAACATAGATATTTGGAATCATTCATGGAAAACTAGTCATAATGACTATAAGCACTCTAAAATCTAACCTCAGGTGAAAAATCTCTATTTTTCTTAATTTTGTAAATTTACATTTACCCATAAGGGTAAAATGGTCATTTCACTTTTGTGTGGGGTCCACAAAAGTTGGGTGAGCTAGTATATAGCCAGCTCAAGGAATATCAATGATGAAGAATAAACATGATGAGGAATATGCTTTTAATTTTATAAGAAAAGTGAAAAATCATTTAAAATTTAAATAATCCAAAAGCAATCCTATAAATACCCCTCTTACAGGCTGCATGAAATTGCACAAACTCACTGGACTCTCCCCCTCTTTCTCTCCCTCTTTCCTTCTCTTTCTCTCTCTTCTCTCCTTTTTCCTTCTTTTTTCTTTTCTTTTTCTCTCTCTCCTCTCTTTCCAATCGAAGCGGTGGTCCCCACATGCACTTGGCATAGGAAACAACCTATCCCAGGCTAACCCGTCTGGGGATGCACCTTCCACCCAACGTCTATGACAAACAAGTCGACTAGGGTTTTTCCCCAGCTCGCAGCTCCTCCACAGATCTCTTTTCTCCGGTTTCAAAAATAGAACCAGAACCCAGATTCTAGTTCCCCTTACCTTCCTCTTCAAAACCCCTCTACCAATTCTCCTCCCCGGCACCGGCAAGCACTCAAGCAACAAAATAATTTTAGAAACCCTAGCCGTCAAGCTAGGGTTTCAAAATTCGATAAGAAATTCTCTTCTTCAGCTATCCTTTCTACTCCAGACCGAATTCAGGTAGGTCTCCAGCATCTCCTCTTCAAAACCCCTTTGTTTTTTTGGCCAAATCATCATTGAAATTGGTTCACTGGCAACTGGATCACCAGCGAACTAGAATTCGATGACCTAAGTGGAAATCACCACCAACTCGATCATATTTGGGAATTTTGAACCATTGGATCGGTTCAGAGGGTCCCAAAATCTCCAAATCTGGATTCAAAGTGAGATTTCTAGTAGATCTAGTCGTTGATCTAGGGAAGAGCTGATCTGACAGTTCAGATCGGACCGCCTCGGCTATCCCAGGTCACCCTCACTGTACACCGGCTGTCACCGATGGAATGAGGCAGAGACGAGCCGTTGATTGACCTGTTAATCCAGGAAACCCATATTGAATTTGGGCCCCTTATTTTGATCTGAAACCTTAAAACTTCAATTCAGAGCTCGTTTTAACTCCAAATCAAGATCGAAAAGAAGATCTGGATTTTTGGTAAAGAGCAAAATCTTATGAAAACATAAAATTTATGCTTTATTTACTATAAAATTCTATAAGTTACAAAAAGATGTACTAATTCCCAAAATCAGTCAAATCTGACATGATCAGACCTTAGATTTCTGATCCATCAGTGATCTAGTTATGAGGGAACATGGAATCAAGAGTTAGATGTAACTAATCTGGAATGAATTAAGAAATTTAACCTTAATGAAAGAGAAATCTTAAAAATAATCATGGATTTACTTGATTTGACTAATCAAGGATAATCAAGGATAATAAGAACCTATAAAATAGTACGGATGATGATCTAATGATAAGATCATAAGAAAGGTATAGCCTGATGTGGCTAATTTGGGACAGATAGAAATCTATGCCCTTGATTTCGATAAATTAACTTAAGATCTTCTTGATCGGTTGGATCAAGAAAGATCAAATCATATGATGAGATGTATCGATGATCTAGTGGTGATATCACATTAAGAGAAATGATAGATCTGAATAAAAATGAAAGATCAAGATCAAAACCCTTAATGGGATGAAAAATGAATACAAATCAAAATATGATCATTGGATAAAAAGGACAAATATGATATATTTAAATGAGCATGTGAATTATTATGTTCTACTATTAATGTTCTTTGTATTCCTTAGTAGATGTAATTGTTAAATTTATTTATTTACGTTTTAATTGTTCATGTTACGTAAATTATATGGAAAAGATAATTAAATGAAAATAGATATTGATGAACATTTAAAATGAATATGGACATGGACTTAATGATAGTAAACTTTATGAATGATATCTTAAATGTTCATGAATTTAGTTAAAATCAAATGGCAAGAGTACTTAGGGTTTAATGCTCTTAGGAACCTTATGAAGGTTGAGGTAAGGTCAACCCTAGTGAATGCTGAACATGGTGGTTAAGGGGGTTCTTTAATAGAGCCTCGCTCTTCCCCCACCTTCTAACAACGTTTGTGAGGTCTAAATGCCTCCTTACATGAGGATTGAATTAACCACTCTGTGAGTAGCTTTTAATTGGTAAGCCTGAATCAATTTTAAAATACAAAGGAGTTGTCTAGAATTAGGAGTGCATAAATTATCTACATTCAGTAAAACATTAACTAGGTGAATAATAATAAGATCATAAAAGGATAGAAAACTATTTAATCCTAATAAAAATGGTAATTAAGATAATCAAAGATCAAAGAAGACCCATAGGGAGATCTTGAATGATCAAGAATAATAAGAATCATAATATTGTATGTGTGTTTTGAAGTAGTATAAATATTAGATTCAAATGTAGATCAATAAATTAGATCCTTTATCAATATGATCCAAGGAACAAGATCCAAATCATCTTATGTAAGGATGATCAAAAGAACAATTACGAAATATAAATGAGTTGAGGAATGACTACATACATGTGATTTGACAGATACATGAAGGATATGATGATCAAGATCAATGGATGGATTGTTGAAAGTAAAGGTAGGTGGACCTTAAGAATATATTCAATATATAAGATACATGTATTTTACACATGATCTTATCTTGATAAGTAAGTTTTGATTATAATTGCCTTAGAATTGTTATGAATCAACAAATGATGTTGCAATGAATACAAAGGGATTGATTAAGTAATTATGAAATTACTTAGGACAACAAATGATGTTGAAATGAATACAAAGGGATTAATTAAGTAATTATGAAATTACTTAATTGGTAGAATGGGAAGTTTGAACTATATAAGTTGGACCCCCAAATCTTAAGGAAAGAAGTTATAGACATGTCCTATTATAACCAGACACATAGTTTGTAAGTATTGAAATATTATTTTTCATACAAGCATGGAGGCTTGTGATTTTGTTTTAAGACACGCTTATGCTTGGGGATGCTAATGCTAAGAGAGTTGTGAGGCCACCTGCTCTCCAAAACTGATTATGATGATGATACCATACCCAAAGAGAGGCAAAACATCGGGTGGGCCAATTATGGGAAGGTCGCCCCTATGACAGCCATGATTCCCCCCATACAAACATGGATTTGTATTTTTCACCATGGTATTAGTGGAGTATTATGCAGTTATCCAGGTGCACTGTATGGATTAAGACTGTGAGCATGGTAGTCCTTTGATATTTTGCATTATGATGCAATTGGTTATGGAACTTTGCCAATGCCTGTCCCAAGCCCGGATGAAAAAGGAGGAGGGTCTTGCGTTAGGTGCTAGCTGGCAAGGGGAGAAGTTGAAGATGGTTTTGTTATTTCTTTCTTACAAATGAATATGCATTTGTATATTAGTTTGTGCAGAAGAAATGAAAATCATCTCCAGCTTCTTAAAATATGGCAACCCTTGCGTTAGGTAGCCAGTTGGCAAGGGTCAAGCTAAAGGTGATTTTGTTATTTCTTTTTTGCTTACAAATGAATATGCATTTGTATATTAGTTTGTAAGGAAGAAATGAAAATCATCTTCAGCTTTTAAAAACTATAGCAACCCTAAAATGACATGAATAAAAAACTGACATTCCCTCAAAGGGTGTTCCCCATAAGCGACGCGCTACATCAGATCTCGGGTGTAGTGAAAAGGGAGATTAGAATTAGAAATGAAAATATTAGAGGAAATTTAGGGGTAGCACCAATAGGTAACAAGATAAGGGAGATTAGACTTAGATGGTTTGAACATGTTCAAAGGAGACTGACAATGACACCAATTAGAAGGAGTCGGGCAATACAAGTAGAAGGTTCTAAAAGGGTAAGGGGAAGGCTCAAAAGAACATGGATAGAAGTGGTGAGGAAAGATTTAAAAACTTTGGGACTAAATGAAGCCATGGTATTTAATAGAGTGGAATGGAGGAATAAGATTCATGTGGCCAACCCCTCATTGGGATAAGGTCTTGATGATGATGATGCAATTAGTGATGGCACAATGAGATGCCTTATTTTATGGCATGGTGAAATGCCTGGTAAAGTTATTACCGATGATGTATTGGAGGATGTTTCCCAATACGCTATGATTATATATTAACACCTAGTGTTAATATTGAAATCAGTTTGAAAATGAGAAATTATTGATGATATTGACTATATTCATGATTTTCAATGATTATATATATGTAGTATATACATATAATTCATATGATGAATGAAGGATAAATTTTTTATTCAATGTATAAATTGATTTATATCATTGATATAAAGAATGATTTTGAGATATATTGAATATATTTCTTTAATCCCCTACTAAGCATAGCTTGCTGAGATATTATAAATGCTTGAATGTTTACAATATCTCAGATACAGTTAAGGAAGATTGAAAGCTTAAGACTTGTGGATAATCATCACCGAACTACGGCTCAGGGTATTTACTCTGAGGAAGATTGTATTAATTTTTTTGTAATTTGGATTGTAATATTTGGACAAGGCATGTAATGACTACCGGGGTTGTGTATGTGAACCATTGGATCAATTCTGATTTTAATAAAAGTATTTCTATTGTTATTCAATGAAAATTTTATTATATACAAAAATCTATGTATGATAAGTAATTTGAGTTAGCACTCAGGTTTTTGACAAATCAATTTCAAAGAAAATATATTTTCGCTGCTTATATTTTAAAAATTTTCAAAATCAAGGCCCTACCTTTGCAAATATTTATGAAAATGTGTTTTAAAAACCCGGGTCGTCACACTATGGATAGTGAAATTTTTTTGTCTTTTATTATTACATGTAGTTAACAACTCAAAGGGTTGGAGATTTGTACTCACTTTCATTTGATTAATAAAATTTCATTAGTGGGTAAAAATTTATTCTATTTTCTTTATGCTTTTACACATTGCAAATGTATGAAATGAGCATTTTTGCTTATACAAAGTTATGTTCCAAGTTTGTTAAAACTCAAGTTACTAAAACCACTTTCATTGAGACAACACAAAAAGCAAATGCATATCTATTGGCTAAGATCCAAAAGTAAGAAGATGATGACGACAAAGCACACAATATTTTTCTTTAATGGATTATTTGACAAGCATTATGATCTATACTCAAAACCCACTAAGTCAATGAAAGAGTTACATGATACTCTTAACAGTATCTATGCCAAATGATAACTAAAAGAAGTTTCTAAGGAAAACTACTATGCCATTGAGTTTGTCAATGACAAGCCATTGCACCTCAAATGCTTGAATTTCAAATAACTACAAATGAGAGCACTGCTAGTGGATTGATAATTGATGATAGTTTCCAAGTTAAAATTATTGAATGCAAGTTTCCTTGAAGTTAATACATAAGAATGAAGACATGACATACAACCAACTTCATGACTATTTGCACATAATGGATGAGAACAGGGTTGTGAAATTGATCCTAAAAATTATAAAGAATCGATAGCCAATACTCATTTACTGGATGAAAAGAAGAATAAAAACTTTAGTTAGAAGATGTTCAATAAGGTGAAGAATGGTCCTAAGTCTAAGACAAGATCAATTATGGTTGCTGTGTTTGTGGCAAAATAGGGCACTAGGCTAGAATTTGTTGGCTTATAAAAATAGTTAACAAAGGAGATACCAACAATGCTAAGAGTTTCAATGTCTTGATTACTAAAATCAACATAATCTCTAATGAGAGAAATTGGTGAATTGAGAATGGAGCTATAAGACAAGTCTGTGCAAAAAGAAATTTGTTCAAGACCTACAAGATAGTGGGGGATGGATCAGAGATATTCATGGAGAACTCCACTGCATATGAGTTAGGTGGTTAAGGAGTCATCAACTTAAAGTTTACATTACATAAGATCATGACAACAAGGTTATAGATTGTTTTCCACAAGTGCACTGGTATTTGTAGGTGTAGCTTATGCAAGTACGGGTCCATCCCATGAGGGACTTGACTTAAAAGGATTGAGTTTAAATAAAATTTAATTATCTAAAAATTAAAATAAATAATAAAAATTAAATAAGATGAATTGGAAATTTAAATCTATTTAACCAATGAAAATTATACCAATCCAAGTTCAAAATGACAAAAAATTATCTAAAAGCAAATAAAATTCACTTCCCTAGCTTGGTTATGGCAAATTTCTTCAAATTTAATAATATCAAAGATGAACATCATTCATTAATGTCTTAATGATAATTTTGATTAAAGATCCAATGGCTAGATTAAACAAATTCCTAAAAAATTTAATGATCTGGACTAAGGAAAGATTTTAGGCTTTGGACGACTTAGATTGAATCTTTGGATTTAAGATTGAAGATTAGGGATGATGAATAAACTAAGAATTGTCCTAAAAATAAGATCTAAGAATTGATTGAAAATATAATATGGAAAAGATCGAGAAATAAAGAAATCCTGTTTATTAAAGCTAGACGGTTGATTTGGTTAAGCTTAAATAAAACAGGATTTGAATTATATAGTTCCCAGATTAAGTTGAGAATAACATAGAACCTAGATAGGCAACATAGGGATAAGACAAAATATGAATAAGATAAAAAAGGATTAAAATAGAATTATAATTAATGTCCTAAGGGAAAAATGGAATTTCTTTTTCTTTTTCTTTTTTTCATTTTCTAGTTTTAAGTGAAAAACAGAAGAAACATGATAGAGGAAGAAGATGAAAGGGGAGAAGAGAAGAAGGGAAGGAGGAGAAAATAGGGAAAAACCGACTTGGATTTTTTCCTACGGAGAGAGAGAGAGAGAGAGAGAGAGAGAGAGAGAGAGAGAGAGAGAGAGAGAGAGAGAGAGAGAGAGAGAGAGAGAGAGAGAGAGAGAGAAACTTCTTCGGAGCTGGCTGGCGAAGGGTGATGGGACTTTGAGGATTTTAATTTCCTATTGGAAATTGAGAGAGAAAAAAATAGGTAAAGAAGGGGAGGGGTGATGGCAGAGAATGAGAGGGAAAGCAAGGAATGAGGTGCTAGGAACTAGGTTTTAGTCAAAGCAGTGGAGAGAGTCCGAGAGAGGAAGAAAACAAAAGGGAGCTATAGTGCATGTTGGTACTGGTGATAGAGGCAGTTAGAGACAGGGGCGCTGCCAGTTGAGGAGAGAGTAAGGGAAAAGGAGGGAATGAGAAGAGAGGGGGTGGTGCTAGAGTGAAAGAACAGCAAGAGTGAGAGTGTGGGTGTGGGTGTGGGCGGGAGAAGGGAGATTATTGAAGAGGGTGTGGTGCAGTGATGGGGGAGGCAAAGAATGCAAGAGAGAGAGAGAGAGAGAGAGAGAGAGAGAGAGAGAGAGAGAGAGAGAGAGAGAGAGAGAGAGAGAGAGAGAGAGAGAGAGAGGGGAGAGTGCGGCTGCTCTACAATGAAGAGGTCCTCGTTGCAGCTCCGTGTTCTATTTTTATAATGTCCCCAAGCTTATCCTGCTTAACTCATCCTCCTTCCAATTTTGTTTTTCCCCCACTTTCCTTCTTTTTATGCTAAGCAATGCCTTCCTCTTTGGGTGTCTTTTTTTCATGTGTTTCCTATTCTTTCTTAGTCTTCAATTAGAAATTATTCCCTCTTGCTTTGTGAGTGATATGATTCATTGATTTGATCCTAATCATTCAATGCTCTTTAGGATGATCTGCCATCGTCAAATTTTGATCTGAGCTATCCAAGCCACAATCTGGGTGATCTGCAAAATATATGACTAAATTAGAATCATCTAAATCATACATTACACATTTGATTAGCTTTGACGATCATCTGGCCATTAAATTTTATAAATCAATAGTTGGATGATCAATTGAAGCTAAAATTTATATTTTATCTAAAAATTACAAAATTGATAGGTTAGATGATCTAATTAAATGCTAAATTAGAGGTATTTTGGCCAAAATTAAACACTTAACACACCTTAACTAACATTTTGCTAGTCTCCAGCAAAACATGCGAAAAACCAATATACAAAATTTCAAAAATTATTTTCAAGTCAACTCCAACTTTTTCTTAGAGAATTATCTTCAATATATTTATCAACTTTAGCATAATAATAAAAATGAATTAAGAATTCAAAACCCTACTCATATGTTAAATATCTTTCATTTAAGCTCAAGTCTCAAGGTGAGTGTGTGAGAGTACAGTCTACATATAGAATAATCTTTATCTCTAAGGAGACTTCTAACTTTTGAAATCCATCTGAAATATGTTTTGACCTCAATCCTCACTAATAGACATACACTTACAAACATAATCTCTCAAATAAAGGGTTCAAATCATATCTCTCTTTTAGATATATATGAGCAGAGTCAATAAAAACATATTTATCTCACATATACTTATGAAGGAACATGAGTTATTAAGGAATTTTATTTTTAATCCCTTTAGAAAATATAAGAAGACATTATCTTTGAATATTTAGAAATACTACTCTTTTAAATCCTATTCATTCATATCCTCATCAAGACTATATTCATCCTAAAATCAATATGTCTTCAACTAGGAAGAAATGTAGGCTTAGGACAGGGTACCAAAAAAAGGGTATTTAAAATTTCTTAAAAAATAAGTAGAGGCCTTGTAAAGTTGGCAATTCTTCCTTTACTTTGTACTGAAGTGAATATTTCTTTTTTCACTTTTTTGAATTCTTTAAACTTTTTTTATTAACATATTTTCTTTCTTTTCAACAATTTCAAATCTCTTTGAAGAACATTTATTTTCTCAATATTCACTTTTCTACTTTTTATTGCAGCTGAACAGTATATCTTCATTCATCTCTAACTTATCTTTTGAACAAATAGGTAACGGATAATTTATACTATATTAATATGGGTAAAGGTAATTTGGGTGGCAAAAGAAAGGCTTATATAAAAGGCTCAAATTGGCTAACTAGTGGTAAAAATACTTTTTTTGATGAGCTTTATAAATCTAGGTTAACAATAAGGATGGCTTAAATCCTTTTCTAGGTTTCATATAATCTCTTAGATTCAATGAACATCTAGAATTTTAAAGGTAATATTCTCATTATTCAACTAATTAGCAAAATTTAAGAATTGTTGGGATCAAATTTTACTTTAAGAACATTGAAGAAAATTAAGAACATTTGTAACCTTTCAAAAAGAATGAATGACTATAAAACTCACTTAGGTTATAGGTCTCTACTGAATTTCTTCAAGATTTCTAAGTTATAACTACTTATCAATCTAGACTATGTATATGCATATGCGTGTGTAGATGTGATCTGAGATTTTGCTTTCATGGAAATATTTAAAACAATGAATTAATTATGTTCAATTCCATTAATAAGCTAAATTTATTTAGAATATACTTAAAAAAAATTCTATTATCATTATAGTGTAGGAACTGAGCTAATTTTTAAAATTTTTTAATTTAATTTAATTTAATTTTTAAATTAAGAGAAAAACTAATAAAAACTAAATTTTGATAGAATTCTACACTCCCCACCTGAAAGAAACATTTTTCTCAATGTTTAAAAAGTAGGACTTAGAATGAATATGGGTGATGTAGAAAACAACGAAAAAATACAAAAGATGTTATAAAGGGATCAGATCCACTAAATCTTGATAAACAGGATGCTCTAAAGTTGTGGACTCAACTTTTGGATTCTCATATTCTAGGACAAGCCTTAAACATTGACCATTCACTTTAAAAGAATGACCAGTCCTAGCATCTTTAATCTCAACGGTCCCATATGGAAAAACTTCTTTTACTATATATGGACTGGTCCATCGAGATCTAAGCTTACTTAAAAATAAGTGGAGCTTAGAATTATAAAGCATAACCTTTTGTTTTGGAGAAAAGGATTTTCTCATTACGTTTTTATCATGAAAAACTTTCATCTTTTCTTTATAAATCTTATTACTCTCATAAGCAATCGGGGTGCGATGTGCAGTCCTGTAAACCCAGAGTGCATTGGTCAATCGAAGATACCAATCCTTATGATCTGGATTAATAGTCTTTTGAAGAACTTGTTTTGTGGCCCGATTGGATACTTATACTTGGCCACTTGTTTGTGTGTGATATGGTATTACAACTTTATGTGTAATATTATATATATTTTTTCATGAGTACTTCAAATGGCTTGTTGCAAAAATGTGTACCATTACCACTTATAATGGCTTGAGGGGTCCCAAATCTTGAAAAATTGTTTTCTTTTAAGAATTTGGCCACTATTTTGTGATCATTATGCCTACATGGGATAGCCTTGATTCACTTAGAAACATAGTCTATGGAAAATAAGATGTACATGTAGCCAAAAGAAGGTGGGAACAGCCCTATGAAATCAATGCCCTTGCAATAAAATACTTCTACGACAAGGATAGGGTTGAGAAGCATCATATTCCCATAGTTTATTCCTCTTAACTTTTGACATCGCTCACAAGCTTTACAGAACAAGTGTATCTTTAAACAATGAAGACCAGTAGAAACCACACTATAAAATCTTTGTAGCTATTTTCTATGCAGAAAAATGTCCACCACATGCTTCTAAATGATAAAAGGAGATAACACTATGTTGCTTTAAGTCAGGTACACATCTCCTAATGATTTGATTTGGACAGTACTTAGACAGCTACGAATCATCCTAAAAGTAGTGCTTCACATTGGAAAAGAATTTTTGCTTTTCTTGTTAATTCCGATGCTCAAGAATCTTCCCTGTGATTAAATAATTTGCAATATCAATAAACCAGGGAGGATGGGAGACATAAAAAAGTTGTTTGTTAGTTAAAGTATCCTTAATTGGCAACTCATCCAAACGTTCTATTAGGACTAAGCGAGACAAGTGGTCAAGTACAACATTCTCTACTCCATTTTATCTTTTATCTCAATGTCAAATTCTTGGAATAAAAGAATCCATCTAATTAATTTAGAGTTAGCATCTTTCTTGGAAGGAAGATAATTTAGGGCTGAGTAATCAGTGAATATGACTATCTTAGATCCAACCAAGCAAGATTTAAATTTATTCAGTGCAAAGACAACTGCTAGGAGTCCTTTCTCCCTAGTGGAATAGTTCATTTGGGTGTTATTTAGGGTCCTACTCGCATAATAGATGACATATGGAATTTTCTCTTTTCTTTGCCCTAGCACAGCTCAATCACTAGCATCACACATTATTTCAAAGGTAAACTCAAGTCAGGTGGTTGCATAATAGGAGTAAAAGTCAACTTGTCTTTTATCTTTGTAAAAGCTTCTTGACAATTATTAGTCCACTCAAAAGGGGTATCCATTGTAAGGAGGTAACACAATGGTCTTGATATTGCACTAAAATCTTTAATAAACCTCCTATAGAATCCTGCATGACCTAAGAAAGAGAGAATATCCCTATTAGAGTTTGGGATGGGTAGATTGATAATTAGGTCACTTTGGCTCTATCTACCTCTATACCTTTGGATGGCACTATGTGGCCTAGGACAATTTCCTTAGGAACATAAAATGACACCTTTTCCAATTAAGCAATAAGTCCTTTTCTTTATAATGACTTGAGAATTTTCTTAGATTTTCAAGGTGTGTGTCAAAGGAATCGCCAAAAATAGAAAAGTTATCCATGAAAAGTCCTAAGATTCTTTCTATCATATCATTAAAGATACTCAACATGCATTGTTGAAATGTAGTAGCAGTGTTACATAATCCAAATGGCATTCTTTTGTAAGCAAAAGTGCCAAAAGGACATGTAAAGGTGGTTTTTTCCTAATCCTCAAGAGCAATTTTTCTCTTGTTATATATAGAGTAACCATTTACAAAATAATAGTACTGATGTCTTGCAACCTTTTCTAACATCTGATGAACAAAAGGCAAAGAAAAATGGTCATGATAGTATTCAACTTTATATAGTCAATACACATATGCCAACTAGTGGTAACTCTAGTGGGGATTAATTCATTGTTGGCATTAGTTATTACTGTCACTCTAGACTTCCTTGGAACTACCTGAGTTGGACTTACCCATGCTATCACTTATGGGATAGATGATTCCCACATCAAGCAACTTAAAGACTTATTCTCTAACCACATCTTTCATATTAGGATTTAACCTTCTTTGCATTTGAAGACATGGTTTAGCATCATCCTTGAGATATATCCTATAGGTATAGATTAAAGGATTAATGCTCTTTATATCAACAATGGTCCATCCGATATCACCTTTGTGTTCCTTTAAAGTGTCTATTAACTATTCCTCCTTAGATGTTTCTAATTGGGAGAAAATTATCATAGGAAAAGTCTCTTTTTTTCCTAAATAAGCATATTTTAAATCTGAAGGTAAAGATTTCAATTCAAGCTTAAGAGGTTCTATTGATGATGGAAGGGGAGTGTATCCCTCAATGGAAGTTCCTCAAAATGACGTTTTCATTTTTCTGTATCCATGATAGGAACAGAATCAAGAGGGCATTAACTTCCTCAATTAATGCATCCTCATTAAACTGATTAAAGTGAGCCAAATAGGTCTCAAGCGGAACTGACAAGGAAGATAATTGAAAATGATCTTGCATAACTGAATTTATCATGTTAACATAGTGCAAGTCAATAGTGAGTTCACCAGGTTGCTTACAAATGTTGAAGATTTTTAGCTCTATTGTCATATTACCAAAAGATAGTTTCATGACGCCATTTTTGTAGTTAATTAAGGCATTGGACATAGTAAAAAATGGTGTTCCCAGAATGACTGATATTTCATTCACCACTGGTTGTGTATCTAGAACTAAAAAAATCTACAAGAATGTAGAACTGTTCTACCTAGACAAGAACATCTTTTATTACCCCTCTTAATATCTTCACAGAATGATCAGTTAATTAGAGTGTAGTGAAAGTAGGTTTTAGCTCACTCAGACCTAACTGTTCATATGTCATGTATGATAGTAGGTTCACACTAGATCCCAAAACAAGCAAAGCTTGATTAATCTTGTAGTTGCCAATAATACTAGTAAGAGTGCGGCAACCTAGATCCTTGTATTTTGGTGGTGTATGATGTTGAAGAATGGAACTAACGTGTTCAGTAAAAAATGCCTTCTTTTGAACATTTAGTCTTGTTTTATGGTGCAAAGGTCTTTTAAGAATTTGGATTATGATGAGATTTTTTTTATTGCATCTAAGATCAGTATGTTGATATTGACTTGCTTGAAAATCACTAAAATCTCATCATTAGAGGCAGATTTTTGAGCTTGATGTAACCTTTGGGGAAATGAAGCAAGGATAGGACATGGGTCAATAGGTGAAATGGGGTTCTTCTGTTTAAATTTTCTTTAACTTTAGTGGATTTTTCTACTTGTTCAGTCTTTTGTAGCTCATCGTTCCCAATTCTTTTACCACCCCTAAGAATGGTAACAGCCTTTGTCTATTTCATGGTAGAGCTGGATGATGCATTAGATGTATTATTGCTAATTGCATGCACTCCCTTAGGGTTTGCTTGTGGTTGAGCTGGAAACTTTTCTTTTTTCATATTTTGCATCCATTAACTCACCATATTTTTTATTTCATTAATCAACTAATAGGTTTGTTTTAGTTGGAGTTCTAATGGAGAAGTTTTCCTCTCCATATTTTGAATGAGTTGATGGATATTTTCCTCTACAGCCCTTTTGGGTGGGGGCAAGTAAAGTCCAGAAGAACAAGGTTGATGAGTTTGGTATGAGGGTAGGACAAGAAGTCCTTTGTTTTGTTGGTGAAGCTGGTATGGGCCTGTTGTGAGACATTGGCATTTGGTCCATTTCTCCAACTGAAATTTGGATGATTTTTCCAGTTGGGTTTATAAGTTTCTGAGTATGGGGAGAAAGGTCTTTTATAAATGTTAAGTGCATTAGCTTGATCATGAAGTACCTCTTAAAATGCTGAAATGGTAGGACATTCCTAAGTAAGATGAGCGATACTTTCACAAATGCTACACACTTGTTCATACTTATTTGAGTTTTTTTTTCCCATTTCTATGGCTTCTACTTTTCTAGCTAGGGATGCTACTTTGACATTAATTTCATCTTTGTTAGACATGGCATGCACGTCTCCCCTAGCACGGGTAATAGTGGGCTTGGGCCTATCTAGATGTTCTTCTCTTTCTCAGTTAGCTCAGGTCTGTACACTTTTAGCTAGCCATTCTAAGTACTCTTTCGCCTCATCTGGTTGTTTATTTAAGAAGTTATCATTACACATCATCTCTACAAATTGACACATGTCATAATTAAATCCTTCATAAAATAAGCTAATGATGCACCATGGTTCATAACCATGATGGGGGCATGTGAGTAAAAGATCTTTGAACCTTTCCCAACATTGGTAGAACTACTCTTTATCCTTCTGAGTAAAATTCATGATCTTTTGGTGGAGTGTATTTGTTTTATGCATAAAGAAGAACTTTTTTAAGAATTACCTAGTCATTTCATTTTAGGTCCTTATGGAACCTATTGGTAGAGCATTAAACCACATTTTAACTTTTTCCTTTAAAGAGAAAGGAAAAAATTTAAGCTTAATAGTATCTAGACCTATATTTTGTGCTTGTTGGGTACTGCATACCTCATCAAACTCTTTACGGTGCAAGTAAAGACTTTCACTGTCTAACCCATGAAATTTGGGAAGAAATTGGATTACTCTCATTTTTAATTCTAAAGCACTAGCATTTTGAGGAAGAATGACACAGGATGGGGTACTGGTGATTTAGGATGGAGGTAGTCTCTTAAAGTTCTTCAATGAAAGTTTTGATAACCATCATTATCCCCATGTTCACTCTGTTGGTTCCATCTATATTATTATTTCTTCTCCAATCTCTACTTAGTAGATGATTATTCCTCCTTGTTGGAGGTTGATATTCATCATTCATTAGAGGTTGTTGGTCCTCATCCATGATAAGTGGAGGGCCTTAACTACAACAGGGTGAGTTACCCCTTGATCATTGATTAATCATTGATGTGGACTGATCTTGTTGTATGTCATTTTGGTTGTACTTGACTAACCTTTGATTTTTTTGCATCTCCAAAAGTGCATACAAAAAAAGCTTCTTTTTTCTTTTTTCATTTGTTTTATTTTTTTTGAAAAAAAACTACACTAAATGATGCAACCTAAATTCCTAGAATGATGTACAAATGAAGGGCACAATCAAATAATCCTTAAGTCTTCTCTAGATCAAGGAAAATATTTTGATTTCTTAAATTTGTGTGGGAGAGATGCTTTTAGATTACCCTAATTTAATAGTTCTCCTCTCTTTTAGATTTGACTACTGCTTACCAATTGGGTTCTACTCTAAAGTGGTTAATACAATCCTCATGTTAGGAGGCATTCAGACCTCAACTGACATCAATTGAATGCATAGGAAAATTACTTGGATTTTAAGACACCCACTATAATCATAATGCTTAGAAGCCACTGGAGTGGCAATAGATCGCGTCCTATTAAGAAGGTCCTATGAGTATGTGATGACCTCTATAGGCCTCTTCTAATTAATTTTAAATTAATTTGAAAGGTTGGGTTGCACACTTGTGGTTATTATCCAGGTGAGCCAAAAGGTGGTGATTAAATTCACCCTTGATCTTATGGGGTCGGGTGCCCTTACTAATTAATTTCTACACTCCATGGCAATTTGATTAGCATATAAATCACCTTAAAGTGATAAACGTGCCTTAAGAATGCAAATAAAATAATAAACTAATGCAAACCCTAACATGCAACAATTATCAAATATGCTATCTATATGCAATTACACTATCAAACAATGCAAAATTATGCTAAATGCAACTATAATAAAAAATAAAAAGAGTGAGAGAAACTTACAGTGGGGTTTCTGATGAAGATCAAGTGTGGATCACCTTATCCCACTCTTGCCCTATTTTAATACAACCCTTTTAAAATTAAATTTGAAATAAATTGCAAGTTACAATGTGCCTTACTGCAAGATTCACTCAAAAATATATATCATATTTTAGGAAAGCAAGAAAATTTTATTTATTTGATGAAGCTCCACATGCTAATTTTTTCCTTTTCCAATTTTCTGGAAAAAAAAATACCAATAAGTACTAAATTCATGAAATAGAGTGATTATGCACTAAAAAAATTGAAAAATACATCTAAAAATGCCTAAATGCAAAATTAATGCAATTCCTAAAAATTTTGAAATTAAAAATTTTTTGATTAAATTTTATGAAAACTCCATTCTGGTCCCCAACAATGGTGCCAAAAACTTGTTAATTGTTTTCACAAGTAAATGGGCTATGTAGTGTGGCTTATGCAAGTACAGGTTGATCCCACAGGAACTTGACTTAAAAAGATGGAGTTTAAATAAAATTTAATTGCCTAAAAATTAAAATAAATAATAAAAATTAAATAAAAATGAATTGTAAACTCAAATCTATTTAACCAATGAAAATTACACCAATCCACGTTCAAAAAGACAAAAAATTTACAAAAAAAATTAAAATTCACTTCCCTAGCTTGATTATGACAAATTTCTTCAAATTTGATAATGTCAAAGTCAATCAACCTTCATCAATCTTGCATTGATACTTCTGATTAAGGATCCAATGACTGGACTAAATAGATTCCTCAAAATTTTAATGATCAAGACTAAGGAAAGATTTTGGATGGCCTAGATCGAAAATCTGGATTTTAGATTGATGATCGGGAATGATGAATCAACTAGGCATTGTCCTAAAAGCAAGATCTAGGAATTGATTGAAAATATGATATGGAAAATATCAAGAAATAAAGAAATCTTGTTTATTAAAGTTGGACATTGTTTTGGTTAAGCCTAAATAAAATAGATTTGAATTACATAGTTCTTAGATTAAGTTGAGAATAACATAAAACTTGGATAGGAAAAATGGGGATAAGACAAAATGAGAATAAGATTAAAATGGATTAAAATGGAATAGAATTAATGTCCTAAGGGCAAAAACAAAAATTTTCTATTTTCTAGTTTTAAACAAAAAATAGAAGAAACTTAATGAAGGAAGAAGATGACAAGGGAGAAGAGGAGGGAAGGAGGAGAAAATAGGGAAAAAGCTGACTTGGGTTTTCTCCTACGACGAGAGAGAGAGAGAGAGAGAGAGAGAGAGAGAGAGAGAGAGAGAGAGAGAGAGAGAGAGAGAGAGAGAGAGAGAGAGATTGTTGAAGGGGGTGTGGTGTAGTGATGGGGGAGACAAAGAGTGTAGGAAATAGAGAGGGATTGAGAAAGAGAGAACAACAAATAGGGAGTATGAGATAGAGAGAAGGGAGAGAGGGAGAGTGCAGCTGGTTTTCCTTGCGGCTGCTCTACGGTAAAGAGGCCCTCATTGCATCTCTTGTTCTGTTTTTATAATGTCCCAAAGCTTCCTCTTTGGATATCCTGCCTAACTCATCCTCCTTCTAATTATTTCTTAATCTTTGGGTGTCTTCTTTTCATGGCTTTCCTATTCTTTCTTATTCTTCAATTAGAAATTACTCTCTCTTGCTTTGTGAGTGATTTGGTTCATTGATTTGATCCCAAACATTCAATACTCTTTAGGATATTTTTGGCATTGTCAAATTTTGATCTGAACTATCCAAGCCACAATCTGGTTGATTTGCAAAACACAAGACCACATTAGAATAATCTAAATTGTATATTACACATCTGATTAATTTTGATGATCATCTAACCATTACATTTTATAAATCAGCAATTGGATGATCAATTGAAGCTAAAATTCATATTTTATCTAAAAATTACAAAATTGATTACTTAGAAGATCTAATTAAATGCTAAATTAGGGGTATTTTGGATAAAATTAAACACTTAACAAATGTGTTGCATGTACTAGATGTCAACGAGAATCTGGTATCTGGGTTTTCCCTCAATGAATGCAGGTCATTGTCTTGAAGAATGGGAATTTGCTTTAGAAGGTTTATGCTACCAATGGCATGTTTAAACTTAATGTTGTCAATAAAGTGAATGAAAAAGTTTCTTTTGCTTGTACTATGAGTGACTCTTTGAATATGTTGTAGGGTAGATTAGGACCCATTAATTTTCAATCTAACAAAAAAAATGATTAGTCTTTAGCTAATTCCAAACTATGAGTCTATTTTCATACAAATATGAAGTTTCTAGTAAATATAAATTAAATAAGAAATCATTCAAATCAGGAGAGAGAGAGAGAGAGAGAGAGAGAGAGAGAGAGAGAGAGAGAGAGAGAGAGAGAGAGAGAGAGAGAGAGAGAGAGAGAGAGAGAGAGTCATCCACCCTTTAGTTGATCTATGTGAGATGAAAGATACACTAACTTAAGATGGAAAGAGATACTTTATAACTTTATAGACAACTACTCGAGATACACTTGTATGTTTCTCTTGCGAAAGAAAAAGCTCTAAATCATTTCAAATCTTATAAAGTAGAAGTTGAAAAATCAATATAAAGACTAAAACACTTAGGTTTGAGCAAGGATGTCTATACAATTCAAATGAATTCTCCCTCTATTGTGAAAAGAATGGTATTGTTGGAGAGCTAAGTGCTCCTTATAATCCTAGGTAAAATGGTGCTTCTCAGCGAAAGAACCAAACATTAGTTGCGATGATAAATTCCATGATCACTAATATAGGTTATCAAAAAACTATTGGGAAGAATCAATATTCTCAGCATGTTGCATTCTAAAAAGAGGTTCCTTATAATTAGGGGTCAGCTAAGAATATTCCATAAGAGTTATGAAATGGGAGGAGACCCAACTTTAATTTGAAGGTGTGGGGCTGCTAACACATAAGAAGTTGTAGGGACACAAAAAATCTAAAGTGGGATAGAAGGGAACTAGTTGCTTTTTTCATTACCTATTCTACAACTAGTAAGGGCAACAAACACTTAAACAAAAGAACTCCATCCACACACAATTGTGGAAGCTATGCATGTGAATTTTATAGAAAATTCTTTTCTCTTTAAAACTAGTAAAGGGCAGCCCCGTTGTACGAAGCTCTCACCTATGCAGAGTCCGAGGAAGGGGCAAACCACAAGGGCCTATAGTACGCAGCCTTACCATGCATTTTGCAATAGGCTATTTCCACCTTTAAAACTAGTGTAAGTGAAAATAATATTCTTTCAACCAATAAAAGGAAGAATTCTTTGACGTAGACAGAAGTAACAGAAGTTAGAGCTTAGAAGGAGTAAAAAGGTGGAAAATAAAAGGAATTTAATCTTGAATATGAGCTGCACCTATTAAAGATGATCCTTCCACTGATGTTGAAGCTATGCCTTGATATGATGGGACACAATGGGAGAAGCAGCATATGATGAATGGCATTTGATAGTGTCTAACAATACATTATAATATGAAATCTTCCACTAGGATGCAAGACAATTGGTTTCAAATGGATCTTTAGGAAGAAGATGGAAGTATATGAGACTCATGAGACTCTTGATAAATACATAGTAAGATTAGTGGTGAAAGGGTTCAAACAAAGACAAGGCTATGATTACTTCCACACATGCTTCGGTTGCAAGGATTTCTACTATAAGATTGTTGATTGCCATTATGTCCATTCATAAATTAAGATACATTAGATGGATTTAAAGATGGCTTTTTTAATTGGAGTCTTACAAGAAAAAATCTACACAGATAGCTTTTTTAGTTGGAGTCTTACAAGAAAAAATCTACATAGAAAAAATAGAAGAATATGTTTTGCAAGGTCAAGAAAACAAAGTCTGCAAGCTTATGAAGTCAATGTATATGTTGAAGTTGTGAGGTCCCACGAGGGGGTGAAGTGAGTTGAACAATTAACTTAAAAACTTTTGCAATGTGCTCAAATAGCAAGAACAATTTCAAAAAATAAAATATTGGCACACAAGAACTAACAAAAAGGATTCAAGGAACCTACTTCCGCTCTTGCATAAGTATTCTCTAATTTGAGTTCCACTAACTTCTAGTAAAATTTTACACACCAGTTGACATTCTATTGGCATACAAAGAAGGATATGTGTACTTGTAGCAACTCAACTTTCTTACAAACACTTGAAAAACTATTTAAGAACAAGAGAGCTAGACTACTCTCAAATACAAATGAACGTGTAAAAGAAAATTGATTCTCTCTTTGAAGTTACAATTCACAAATAAAAGAAAAGATAGAGAGAGGAGATATTACAATCACATATGGGAAAGAATTAAACCAATGAGAGCTTATAGCTAAATGCTTGACTGTGAACTTGGTTTTCAATTTCTTGCTAAAAGTCTCTTTAAGTCTTCTATGGTTTCCAATTTAGAGTGTTGTAGCCAATTGATCTCTTAGAAATGATAATCTAGCTATTTGAAATGGATAAAACTAACTAGGAGACAAGATTTCAAATTTGAAAGTGACATCTCGCGTCTTATCTACTAAAATGGTTTATTGTTTTCTCCAAGGATCTAATTGTTTCCCATAAATAGTACAATATTTTTGAAGTGTCCTCCTTGGTAGTTAACTTTTTCTTCATGGACTCAGTTGTCCATTTCAATTGTTTCTCAACCTAGAAATAAGACTTATTTCATTTCATGATAAATTGATTGTGTTCCTAAATATAGTTAATTGAATTTTCTCAAGCTATAAATGTAGTTAGAAGATACAAAAATAGTTGACTCAAGTTTTGAGCTGTATTAGTCTAGTACATCTTTGTGTAACTAAATTTTTTCTTCCAAAATAGTTGACTAAAATTTTCAGTCAATTAACTAGATTCTTAAAATAGCTAAATTATCCAAATTTAGTCAAAATTTTCTTTTAGCTTAAATCCATTAGAAAAACCCTACATGTCAAAATGTGCTAAACAATTGACTAAAATTTAAATCTTAGCTATTTGTTTTTGCAAAATAGCTGATTCAATTGAAGTTGATTTGCTCTTTTAACTAAAATTCTGTCATGAGCATCTTCATATCTGCAAAGTACTAGTCTACGCCAAATAACTATTTTTGCAAAATAGTTCACTAGATTTGCATGATTCAAATATGGTTAACTAGATTTCTTAATCCTTTGTCTTTTAGTCCTACACAATTAACTAATTGACATTTCAAGTTTACTGGATCCAATGACATTTCAGATATTTCATCTTCCAAGTACAAAATTTTATGCAATCTATGCTGAATTGCTTATTACCCTTGATATAAAGTTGCACATGCACAAAACTCATTATAAATACAAGGAGAAAGTTTTATTATCATCAAAATCAATAAGGGTTGGCCCAATATAAGCAAGCTCTAATGCTGTGGCATGAGAAGTTGAGGAAAGTGTTAGTATCCAATGGCTATATACAAAATGAAGGGGATATTTGTGTCTAAGCAAATTCAATGATAATAACAAAGCGATAATATGCCTTTATGTAGATGACATGTTGATCTTTAGGACAGAATTGTAGAGTATCATTGATATAAAGCAATTTTGTCATCGAACTTAGACATGAAGAACATGGGTGAAGCAAATGTAATTGCAGAAATCAAGATCATTAGAAAAGAAAACGAGTTATTGCTCACACAATTTAGCTATATTGAGAAGGTTCTCAAAAGGTTTGATCAATATGAATGCAAGCCTATTGCCACTACATTCAATTCAAATGTCAAATTGTTAAATAATGAAGGGAGCCTAGTTGCTCAGCTCATATACACAAGTGAGTCAATAGTCTTTTATGTACATTATGCCATGTATTAGACTAGACATGCTTCGCTTTCATAGTTGGAAAACTAAGCAAATATACAAGCAATGCAAGTCATGAGCACTAGAAAGCTTTGACAGGGGTAATGTAGTATCTCAAGAAGACTTTGCAGCACATGACATATTGTGCCAGATATCTCTCTATAGTTATGGGCTATAATGATGCAACTTAGAACTTAGATCCAAATGAGACAAAGTCGATGACTACACAGACATTTACCATGGGAACTATCTCCTAAGTATCCCTGGATAAGCCAATGTAATCCTTATTATTTGATGTCCTAAAATAGGGACATAACATTCAAACTCCGAATAACTATTAATGATTATCTGCGGATAATCCAATCATCAAAAATCTTATTCATGGATAACTATCCCCTAAGTCGCTTTTAAACTGAAAAATAGTATGAAACCACACCTTATCCACATATCGAAACAGTAAACACCCTCCATAATAATTTTGATGACCAAACTACCCTCGCCCGGGAAACGCCTCCAATTCTCCGTTCCTTCTCACTCAACGATCGAAGCGAGGGAAAAGAAAGAGAACAGGAAAAAACCCTAACTGACAAAAATGGCGATTGCAAGAACGGGAGTTTTCGTCGATGATTACTTAGAATGTAAATACCTTTCTTTCTTACTTTTTTTGCGTCTGAATTTTCTCGACAATTGTATTTATAATTTTATCATTTTCAAAATTCAAGATTCAAACACATTGCCAGCAGAGCTTCAACGACTTCTAAACACGATGAGAGAACTCGATGAACGATCTCAGGGTAGGATTTCTTTTCATGAATTATCCTTTTTTTTATCGCATCCAGTTCGTCAAATTTAAATTTCTTCTTACTTTCTAGAGCTTCTTCCTTCATTTTATGGCTAGCACGATTAATTGGAAAAGTACTCAATTCCTCGATTTGCTATATGCTGAATTGGGAATGAGATTTCTTATTTTTCTGTCTTTTTGGAGCCTATGAGCCACCGCATGCAACGCAGTTCATTTCTTGAGGAAAGGTTCATTTTCTTTTTCTTATTGTGAATGGTGAGTGGTCTTCAGCCTAGGTCAGAAAAGAATGATTTTTGTTGATATTTCAATGACAGCTATTATAAATCAGACTAGACATCAGACAAAGAACTGCTTGAGACTTTCTTCTCAAAGCTCCAAGAAAGGAAATCATGAAGAAGACGACGTGGCATTTGAGAAATTGAAGAAGGAGATCGAAACTAACCAGGAAAATGCGTTGAGTCTCTGTACTGAGAAGGTCTTGCTTGCGCGGCAGGCCTATGACCTCGTAAGCTCCTTCAATTTGTTGGATCACTTAGGTTTTATGTAACTTGGGATACTTCTACTATAATGAATTGAATTATTCTCATTTTAAGGGAATAAGTTGTGTAGTCTGATCTAAATTTTGTAATTTATGCGGGAATTCAGTTTGTTGTGGTGAGATGTTAGTCAGGTTTGTTAAAAGTGGTATTTTGGATGATCTTAGTCCGTAAGTTACCTAAATTGTCTCGGATAAGAGTCTATCACCAGTCCTGAGATGGTCCTCTGCAAGACTGTGCTGAGCAGCCTGGTGTTTGCTGTTTTGCCCTCCATCTCTGTTATCTGGATCTGCATTCTTATGTTCTTCTGTTGAGAATGCTGCTTCTGGCCAGCTTGTTGACCTCTGTGCTACCTGGCTATCAGGTTTTTGATCTGGATCTCCACTGCATCATGCAGGTGGTTCTGTTTCTGTTGATGCAGGGCGGTTTGCTCTTTTGTTTGGGCGTCTCGCTTTGTGACTACCTGGATGGTGTTTATGTTTGTTGGCCACTAGAGTATCTCACTCTAGTGGATGAATAATATTACCACTCAAAAAGAAAAAAAGTTGTCTAAATTGCTAGAGTTTTATGCGCTTTGTCTTTTGTACCTTATTTATGGTTGTCATTAGTAGAAAACAAGGTCAGGTTTACATATCACGGTTTGATAGATGAGGAGAACAATGACCATTCCCTTTGCTGAAGTCATTATTTTCATTATTTTTTTAATTTTTTTTCCATTTTTCCAGGAACTTATTTTTTTCACTGCAAAAGACCTCAGATTTACAAGGATGACCTATTCCATTCAATAATGTTTGGCTGAAGAGATCTTGATGTGGGCACAATCTTAATTTTTTTATAGACACCTATTATTTTTGGATAGGTTTTATTAGGTCTCCTATCACACAAATTCCATGCAGTTCGGCAGAAAAGTTCTGGCTGGACTATGGTCATATTTTCAAATTTCCTATCTTTGCCTAGTCTCTGAGTTTGAAGTATTAGAAGGTTTCATCCTTAAGTTAGTTTTCACTAAACTAGTTTCCTTAATCAGATGGTTCCTCAAATAGTTTCTCAGTTAGGAGGTTTTTTCCTTCAATGCATTATTGCAGTGTACTGCTAATAAAAGCATTGGTGTAGTGTCTACCCAAAATCAGCCATATCTATTTCCCCTCTCTTCTCTCCATGTGGTGTTGGGGTTTATAAGACCTGATTTGATCTTTAGCTGGCTTACTGTTTGATTTTTCTTGTTAACCACATACTGACCCAATCATCAACAGGTCACTGCTCTTGATTGTTGAACTGATTCTTCTCATCATACAAACTGCTGCCTTTCTCCCAGTGTTGTCTGCTTCTGCCTACTTCCAGAACTTCTACGTGCCTGCCTTTTTTTTTCTCAAGGAACGGTCTTTTAGCAATGTTATCATTGTTAGAGTGTGCCTGACTTACTTTACTGCTGACATTTCTCTTTTAATCTTCCTGCCCAACTTGCTTTTGCTGCATCTACTAGTAGTAAGTGAAAGTAGCCTATGCTTGCTGGGTTAACAGCCAGATCATAAAACTGACTTGATAGAAATATTACATGGAGTAATAACAGGATGTACTGACTAATGCAAAACATGAATACCTTTATGTTGGTGTGGGCAATGAGTAGGCAATACAATGACATCAGCTGTTATGAAGATCTGATGGAGAATTCCGACAGGTAGTGAAAATTGTTCCAAACAATGCTGAGAAGCTTCCATTTGCAGATCCTTCACAAAAACAAAAGGAGTAAACAAAGTAATATTGACATCAAGAAGCAAATTTTGAAAGTAAGTAGCATACTGTAAATACTAGGCATAAAATCAAGATCAGAAGCAAATACCAAATGTAGAGGCAATGGAGGCTGCACAAGCATGAGCATGGGAAAGAAAACCATCAGACATAATCCAAGAATTATTCAAGTACAACGTAAAAGAGGAAAGTTTGCTTGAGTCATCATTTATGTGATGTGTGAGCATGTATCTACTTAAATGTGAATCTTCAAAAGGCGAGTTAAGAAAGAAACCATCTCGTCAATGTCAGTGCAGGTGACTGGAGAACCAGATGGTTGAGTGCCCTTATGATATTAATAACTTCCCTGTTGCTATTTATATATTCACAAATTCGCACCTGCTTTATGAAAAGAATCAACCAACTAGATCTGCACATATATCAGTATGAGGATGGGAAAATCCTATAAAATTTGGTGGGAGGGAGAAGATTGCAATATGTGTATCATCTTGACAAATCGACGGCTAATGTCCATGTTCACAGCCTTGGAGTCATCCATGGCTTTGACCGTGAACATGCCTCCTCCCACGAGTACTTGGCCTATAGAGAATACAAAATCAAATCAATCATGAGGTTATTTAGTAGATTTTTCTTGGGGACAGACATTACCCACATGTTGACTCAAGAGAAAACGAACTCCAAAAGGACTCTTGGTCTGGAAGAGCTTTCCAATGACAGCCAATAGATGAGGGCTCTTTTCATCTGAATGTAATGTTTCCCCTTTTGTGAGATTATGTTAACTCAGCAAAAAGTTTCACAATTCAGGCTTCAGTTTCCATACTGAATAAGGGCCATCAGTATTTCAAAAGAAGGGAAGTGGAGAGGAGATCTAGTGAAGGTGATCTGGTTTCAGATGGTCAAAGTAAGGCAATTAGAACACACTGTCTTTTCATAATGTAGCAAGTGTGAGGAGCAGTAGCAATTGAACAAAAAGTCTAGAGATGAATAACATTGTAGCAGGGGATCCAGCCACCATTTCTGCATCTACTGTGGAGTGCTATAAAGAGCTCAATCGCTTAACTAGGATTTTACAGTCACTCCTGCAGGGCTGGATTCAGTGTGATTGATGAGAGGCTGAAATAACTTGGAGTCTAAATTTTCTGTTTGAGGTGGAAGCAGGGATGCTGAATATGACTGGAGACAGGGCTCTGACCTAGTTGATTCTCTATCACATTCTATTCTAGTTGTTCATGTTTTTTAAAAGATGAATTAGTGTCAGCTCATCAAGGATTGCTATCAGAATAGTCATATTAGTAAGAGTCATGGGGCATTTTTCATCATTCTCGCTTCTAAACTATGAGGCTGACAGTGATTTCAGTCCTATTCTCTTGGTTGGAGCTTGCAAGTATCCATAAGATCTTAGTCAATGTGCTGTCAAACATGTTGATGAGATTGATGGGCAGAATCATTTCCAAGCATCAGTCCATTTTGTTGGGAAAGCAAATTTTAGATGTGGATGCTGATTGCCTCTGAGCGCATGATATCTGTCATAGTAGGCATTCTGTGCAAGATGGAGGAAGCATATGACATATTCCAGTTGGATTTCCTTGAGTATCTTCTCAGTAAAATTGGGTTTGGCATATATTTGGATGCTGAGAAGTTGTATGGCATAGACATGGTTTTAGGTTTTACTTGATGGATGCCTGAGAGGCTCCTTTGATTGCTTCAGAAGTCTTCATCTCTGTAATCTTTCTTCCACGCCCTACTTGGTATTGTTGCTGAGACGCTGAGGATAGATTCAGGTATTCACTACGGCTTGTCTTAAGGTGCAAATATCAACCCATAAATAAAGAGCTTTTTTAAGATGGATGGAAAATGCAGTACTGCCATATCCTTCTGGGATTAGATGTAAACTTTTACTTAAGATTGCTACTGAGAAAAGCATTGGAAGCAATATGATAATGTGATCAATCAATGCAGTGGCAAGGGCAAAAATAACATGTATATTTGAAACTTTTGTTACCAGACTTAAGATTTCTTACTGACAACCATGTCCTTCTCGTTAGTCTGCCACTCCCTCACAAAGTTGAATGTAGTAATCTATACATAAGTTATTGGCATTATCCATCAACGACCAACTATGTTTTTATGTGAAGGAGGTGTTACTGGTTTCCACCCAAAAGTTACGCTTCATAGCATCAGATTACATTAATGAGAAGATTAAGCTGAAAGTCTCCAGAAGTGAAGTCTCTTTTCATCTGTGTGACACTCAAGGAGCTTATATGGGCTTCTATTTTGTCTATAATTGGATAGGAAACACTTTATATATATATATATATATATATATATATATATATATATATATATATTTAGGTTATTATTTGAGGTAGTCTTTGTTGGATGGAGCTTTGAGATGCTGAAATGAAAGGGAGGAATCAAAATGATGTGGAGGGGTAGTTGCGCACTACTTTGCAACATGTACCAAAAGATTAGCATCGCAGCTTGAGAGTGACAATAGATGAAAGAGATCAAATAATTTTACTGATGTGGGGTATATGGGTTGAGGAAGGAATTGAAGATGGGAAGAAATAGAATTAGATAATGACTGAGAAATAGATAGCAAAGTATTAAGAGAGATTTCTTGATTTATGACAAGGAGAAAAAAATGGACAGATTCTTAGAATGAGAAATACAATTGAAGAAAAGATGATAATGATACAAAGAGAATGAAGGATTTGTCAGTTAGAAACCCAATCAAAGGAAAATGGCAAAGATAATAACTCAGAAACACGACAGACAAAATTAAATTATAAGAAAAGAAACGAGGGGACAGGTAATAAAGGAGAGAGATGGAGGAACATGTGTATTATAACTTATGTGGGTACTCATGGGCTCATATTTTTGCATAGAGCCTCTAGGCCTTTGCAGGTAGTACTGCCCATTACTGCAGATTGAGCTGGTTCCTCTTCTAAATCAGTGATCCACACACAGTGTGCTGTACATCCTTAGGTGGAAATTTTTGTTGAACAGAATGGTAATATTATTTCCGATAATGTCTAGAAGTTCATGTAGACACATGTTAAACAAACTCACTTGCTCGATGATCTCCTTGTTATGCACATTGGTATCTTTGAAATGACTTTTTGGGATGGAATAGATGACTTGATAATAAGTCCATCTTCTTCTGTGACAAAACTGACTAGCAAATGCTCCTAGAAAAACAAAGATCTGAAGTATCTTGAGACCGCTTTGGCCACTCTGGTGATGAACATCTTGTTTGATTCATAGCTTCGTTCTTTATCTTGGGGTTCTATGCTGAATCCTATTAAATCCAAGTAAATCCTTGCAGATAGATAGCCATGTAAAGCGACTAGATGAAGACCTGACCCAGTTTGCAGATGATTTAAAGCAAGGTATGAATCTCACCCAATTGTTTCTGATGCATCACCATCATCTATAGTGGAATGTTGTCTAAATCACTAATTTTATGATTGATTTGGTGACTCTCCTGCAATCAAGATTTTTTTCCTATATCTGAAAAAATAGAAAAAATAAGTCACTCTTACATGGTGGCTTTTCTACCCTGATATTGGCAGAGGGAAAAATACCACATGATGAACCAATAATTCTTCCTCCACTACCTATAATCCCAAAGGAGGAAAAGAGGAGACCATACTTTGTAACACCTCAATCGAAGAGGGCAGAGTTCAGAGGAGAACGAGATTGGGACAGAGAGCGTGACAGGGATTTTGAGCTCATGCCTCCTCCTGGCAGCCATAAGAAAAATGTTCCTGCACCTGTCGATGTGGACCAGCCCATTGATCCAAATGAACCGACCTACTGCATCTGTCATCAGGTTCTTTATCAACCAGTATCCATCTGTAACTGTGTTGTCAGAGCTGTTCTGGTGTAAAGATGAAACTTCTCAGGCCATGTTAATGGGCAGCATTATGTTATTTTGATCATGTATTTAATAATTGAAGTGCCTCTACTTGATTCCTACTTCTATGGTCTTTGTATTAAAATTCTTAAGTTTTTGGATTTCTGCAGGTCTCTTTTGGGGATATGATTGCATGCGACAATGAGAATGTGGGTTATCTTCCTTCCATTTCCAATATGCTATTTAATATTGCTAGGCATTGCATATCTTTATGCCCGGGTTCTTCCTGTGTGCTGGTGTCTGTTATCCACAATGGTACTCCAACCAATGTTAGTAGCATAGTGGTATCAAATGCCAATTATCTTCACAACTGACAATTTACCATGATGGCCTTCGTCCATAAGTTTCACTTATGTACTCCTCATCTAACTTCGGTTTGCTTTACGTGAATCAGACTTTACCTGCGACATGCTTGTATATCTGTTAGACATCATCACTCATTTCCATTTTGAGTTACTGGACCTAACAACTTCTGTGTCGACAGTGTGAAGGAGGCGAATGGTTCCACTATTCATGCGTTGGACTTACACCGGAGACAAGATTCAAGGGAAAGTGGTACTGCCCAACTTGCAGATTGCTGCCGTCATGACCCTGCATTTTCATTTAAGCTGTTTCCATTGGTTTGTCCAGCTGCAAGCCGTACTTTCTTGGTGAGGTGTGAGCAGGATTAGTTGCCTCCTTCCAGTCTTCTCAGCTGCTTGATATTGGTATTGCTGTATATTTAATGCTCCACAAGCTTTAGAATCAGGTAGGAGTTCTGAGCTCTGCTGAATCTCTCTATCATTGGGCGGCCCTTCTGTTTTCTTGAAAAATTTGTTTAAGACAATAAATCCTGGTTCAAGTATAGTTGTCGTGGTTTGAGCTGTCTTGGCATATAGGAAGTTAGAGAGGCATTCTAGATATTGTGCATACGTACATCTCCATGAAAGATTAAAGAACCTTGGAAACAACTGGAAGCATTGGAGACTACAGGCTGTGTACCTCATAGTTGACCAAGTTAGATGCTCGCATTCCTATCTAGAGCTAAGCTCTTTGTGAGTGGGTCATTTTCTCCATGATTCTAGAAAGAAAGCTTGCAATTTATTTTCCTTTCTCATCTTGTCTAAATCAAGGGTCTCTGTCCAAATCTGGATCCAAGACTACTGGAAGCTGATGCGGTTGAGTTCTTCCTCTAGAGCAACCATTCAAACAGATACCCCATCCGAGGAATTGGAAGACCTCTAATTTTGTCACGATCATTCTTGAAAAGAAAGCGTGACTAGCCAGGCCAGCCTATTGAGAGAACTGCAAAAGGCTACAAAATTACTGGAGTGTATTGTTGCGAAACCAATTGTATTTTGATTGCTGGAGCACTTTCACTACCTCTTGAGCCTACTTAAACGACATTAACATGCATGTACACTTGCGTTGCCTGGATGGATCTTACTCGTTCCTCTCCTCAATGAATGAATGGAAGACAAGTAAAAATTGGGTAAGATCCACTTGTGTTTGCCTTGACGAGGATGCGTGGTAACAGGAAGCCCGAAGGCTGTTCCCCTCCCTCACAAGGGAGATGCCAACCGCATGTGGGATTAAATCGAGAAGACTCTCTCTCTCTCTCTCTCTCTCTCTCTCTCTCTCTCTCTCTCTCTCTCTCTCTCTCTCCACGTGTAGGGAACCTGGGATTTCAACCACCTATGGTGCCAGCTGCACTGGTAAATGCTTCAAAGAATCAAGCATTTGCCCATTCCCTTCAAATAAGTAGAAACTTAAGGAAAGAGTCCCGATAAAGTGTAGATGCTCATGAGCGATGGCGTAAACTGATCCAAGCCATCGCATTGAGAAATTCATGTCCTTTGAATCTATTAGCTTAGCTTATGCTTCTATACTCCGAATTAGCTTAGCTTATGCTTCTATACTCCGAATATGATAACGGTTTAAATCTTCAAAAACAGACTCTAGGTGCAGGGTCTACGTTATCACAAGGGTCTACTCAACCTGGACTCGAAAGAAAATCTAAATTCAAGTTTGTTACATGAGGAATGTGGCTTCTAGTGCTTCATTTGCATTAGTACTAGTAAAGTACATTAGTACCTAAAATAATTATTAGCCGCTAATATTCTTTGGGAGGAAAAAAAGGGGAACCAATTGCCTAACTTGCTTCAACTGTTTACTCACTCTCTTCGCCCCCCCCCCCCCCCCCCCCAAAAAAAAAAACAAAGGGACTAAGTATACCTAGTTATTTTAATAACCACTACATTCCGTAACATCCATAGGTTCAATACTGTGAAATGATATTCTTTGGTTTCCACGACACCTTCAGCTTATTAAAAAGCTTCCCAGAACATAATACTTGTAGGGTGGCACTGCATTCACCATTGATTCGTCTAACTTTTTCATCTGATTTCTTCAACTTAAAGATATCTTCTAGACAACAAAAAAATACTATCATTAGAAGATTCTAGCATCCTAAAAACTGTCAGGTCAATCGATGTGGACCGCTGTTTACAAAAAGTTCCTAACCTCAAAATCAAGGCAAGATAGCCATTTGTCTCTATAGATTTCAGCTGTATCCATACACATTGCGCATCTCTGGGTGGCATTTCTCTTAAGCTGCATGAGTATTAACTATGTGTTACAATTTACAACTTGTGAGAGAATTAAACATGGTCCCAGCTCTCCAGCAAAATCAACAATTGATTACATCAAAAGCGAAGATGATAGATGAAACACAAGTAGTAGGCTTTATCACTTAATTAGCTGGGCCTTGTGTCTCACCTAAAGCTTTCTTTATGAATAATCAATCAGCTGAGACATTTTACCCACGACATGGGCATACAAGAGAGGTGGAATCCTAGAGTAGAGCGGGACAGCACCACATTAGTTGTGCAGCTCATCCACTTTAATTTTTATAGTGCACCCCATATATCATAGATCAATCAAGTTCATCTAACTCGCCAACCTTTGGATATATAGCAGACAAAAATATGCCAAGCATCCAAAAAATAGTGTTTTGATCCATCAAAGGCGTTATTAGTAGCACCATTAGAAATATTAGGGATAACCAGAGGCATATTATAATTTTTTTGGCAATTGAGGTCGAGGTTGTTCATCATGTTGTTGAAAAGCTTCAACATCCTTAGATTGAGGATCACTTTCACTTGTTGTAAGCTGCTCTATATCTATTACTAGAAGTTCCTAGTCATCATTTAAGCTTGGTTTCATTTTAAGGAGGGATCAGATTCATGAAAGAACAACATGAACAGACTATCCTAGAACAATATGCCTTAAATTGAATACTTTGAACGTTTTGCTGTTATGGGCATAAGTTAAACCTTGCTTTTCACGGTACAAATTGGCATCACACACAACATTAGCAGCCAACTGCTGGAAAAATTGTTTACTTGGGTTCTTCAGCTTCCTCAATAATCTTGATCCTGCACATTCTTGATTTGACTATTCTCTTTTCATAATCATTTTGGTCCTTTTATCTCCCATTTGGTTCACCATTCATTTTTAATTTTTGAAACCACAAACGAATTGGTAGGTTGGCAGAGAGCTATTGCATAGTTGGGAAAATATACTAAGATTATATGCTTACTTTCAAGCACAATTACTAGTTTTGGTGTCATATTATGTCCAACATAGTTGCCAAGAAAGATCACCTTTTATCGACTTAATAGATTAGATTGATATACTTTTCTTTCTTCAATCCGTTGTTGGAAAATAATTTGATCCAACCATCACTTGAGACTTGTTCGATAGAATTCTAAAAGTATAAGAGCAAAAAAAGATCCACACTAAAAATATACCGAAAAAGTAAGAGAGGGTTATATTAGTAATTATCTTTTCATAACAGTGATCTACACTATTTTTCCTTAGCCTATAATCTTCAAAAATTATTAACGTGGACCACATTAATCACTCATCCTCACTAATGATAAACCATTGATTTTTAAGTCGATTCACGTATATTACTATGAACAACTCTATTTTAAATCCATGCTAATTTTTTATTAACACTATTAGTGATGAAAGGTGTAGTTAGATCATGACCTTGAATTGATTGTGAGAGTATAGGTTTGCGTTAAGAGTAGGAAATTTTTGACCTGTTCTAATTGGTTAGAGTCATATTAGGAAGATAGTAAAAGAATTAGGATCAATGCCAAAAATCTGTCCCGAATCCTTGCTACCATCTTTATAACCAATAGATAGATTTCAGTTGCATAGCTTAAGATAAGACCAAGATTTTAGATGATTTAGATCTTCCATGGAGTCCAAGCAGAAACCTCAATGGGCCCAAAGGTGTAACTCCCTCTTTCTCTCTATCCTTGCTCCCATTCCCTTCAGGTTTTTTCTTTTGGAATAGTAAACTCGGGAGATATGAATGACTTAGGATATTTAATAAAGAAGGTTAATATTATAAATTTATCATTCATGCAAAGCCATACGATCTATTAAACAAACACATGAAAAATCCAATATTGGCATGAAATGAGCAAGAGCTGGCTAAGTTTGAGGAGAGCATAAAATAAAAAATATTATGAAAGGATAACATGGTAATTTACAATGTAGTAGCAAAATCATAATTTTGTGAAACTTTTGACAATAGCCTATGAAAACCCCAATTTTTCTGGAATTATTTGAAATTTTTATGAAAATCAAGGTAGAATATTATATTTAATATAATATTAATTTTTAGAAAAAGAATCAGGTCTTGAAATATAGATATTTGGAATCATTCATAGAAGATTAGTCAAAATGACTGTAAGCATGCTGAAATCTGAGTTCGGGTGAAAAAGCTAAATTTTTTTTAATTTTTGTGAATTTACATTTACCCATAAGGGTAAAATGATCATTTCACTTTTGTGTGGGGTCCAAAAAAGTGGGTGAGTTAGTGGATAGCCAACTCAGGGAATATCAAAGATAAAAAATGCACATGATGATGAATATACATTTAATTTTATAAGAAAAGTGAAAATTATTTATAATTAAAATAATTAAAATTTTAATTAAAATAATTAAAAAACAGCCCTATAAATACCCTCTAACCTTCCCACGAAATTTTACAATTTTCCAAGAGTCTCCTCCTCTTTCCTTCTCTTTCCCTCTCATGTTTCCTTTTTCTTTCTTTTCTTTTCTCTCTCTTCCCTTTACAGTCGCAGAACTTGTCTGCAAACGCACTTGTAACAACTAGGGTCTGCCCATAGTAGCAATATTGTCTGCTTTGGGGTGCCCATACACCCCTCACGGTTTTGTTCTTCCCCTGTAGGGGAAAACGCGTTATGACCATTAGAGTTCCCCAAACTCTTATAAACAGCCCAGTTTCCTCTCCCCAGGCAATGTGTGACTAACTCTCTGTCGCTCACCCCAGCCTAGAAGCCTACTAGCTTTCTCTTGGCCTGCCCTCATCGGCCCAGGGCTTCACATGTTCCCCCCTTGGGAGTACGAGTCCCCACGTGATAGCCACAACCAGGTCCCCGCATGTGGCTAACCACCACACCACGAGGAGAATTGGCTCTGTCAAATAGGAAGGAAGTGTGCAGATTTAGTAAGTCTATCTACTATCACCCAAATCATGTCGTGCACATTAGAGGTTCAGGGTAATCCCACTACAAAGTCCATTGTAACGTGATCCCACTTCCATTCTAGGAGTTCTAAAGTCTGTAATAGTCCTGTTGGTCTTTGATGCTCTGCCTTCACCCTTTGACAAGTCAAACATTTTGCCACACACTTACCAATGTCTCTTTTCATGCCCTGCCACCAAAAATTCCTCTTCAAGTCTTGATACATTTTTGTACCCCCAGGGTGAATGGTAAACTTTGAGTTATGTGCCTCTTGTAATATTTCCTGTCTTAGCTCGGCTACTTTTGGCACTACAAGTCTACCCTGAAAGCGTACTCCCCCATCAATACCCATTGAGAATCTAGTCTTACTACTCATGCTCTGAGTTTCTTCACACTCCTTTTGAGCTCGTAATATACGGTCTGTGAAGGCTGATCTTACAATGACATTTGCTATCATTCCTTTCATCTTCCTACTGAGAGCATCAGCTACGACATTGGCCTTACCAGGATGGTACTGGATGGTAAAGTCATAGTCTCTTAGGTATTCCATCCAAATGTCATTGCTTCATATTGAGATCAGTTTGTGAGAATATGTACTTAAGACTTTTATATCTGTAAAGACTTCAAACCTTTCGTTATACAAATAATGTCTCCAGATCTTTAGAGCGAAAACCACAGCAGCCAACTCTAAATCATGTGTGGGATAGTTTACTTCATGAGTCTTCAACTGTCTAGAGGCATAAGCAATCACCTTTCCATGTTGCATTAACACGCATCTGAGTCCCTTGCCCGAGGCATCACTATGTACCACGAATCCTCCACTATCGACTGGCAAGGTCAAAATAGGCGCAATGGTGAGTCTCCTTTTCAACTCTTGGAAACTCCTTTCACATTCATCAGTCCATTCAAATCTTTTCTCCTTCTTGGTCAATTGGGTCATGGGTTGTGCTATGCAAGAAAATCCCTCAATAAATCTCCTGTAATAGCTGGCTAACCCAAGAAAGCTACGGATCTCCGATACAGTCTTTGGCCTTTCCCAATTGGTGATTACTTCTATCTTCTTAGGATCAGCTGCAATACTGTCTGCAGATATAACATGCCCGAGAAACTGTATTTGGTCAAGCCAAAATTCACACTTTGAGAATTTTGCATATAGCTTATGTGTTTGGAGTGTGCTCAACACGATTTTCAAATGCTCTCAGTCTTCATCTCGACTACTAGAATAGACTAGAATATCATCGACGAATACAATGACAAACTTGTCAAGATATTCTCAAAATACCCTATTCATCAAATCCATAAAAGCTGCAGGTGCATTCGTTAGTCCAAAAGGCATAACTAGGAATTCGTAGTGGCCATACCTAGTTTTAAATGCTGTCTTCGAGATATTCTCGTCCTTTATCCTCAGCTGATGATAACCAGATCTCAAATTTATCTTTGAAAATACTTTGGTAGACTGTAACTGGTCGAAGAGATCATCAATGCATTGTAATGGATATTTGTTCTTAACTGTGACCTCATTCAACAATTGATAGTCTATGCACAGTCTCATAGATCCATCTTTCTTTTTGACAAATAACACAGGGGCTCCCCATGGTGAGACACTTGGTCGAATAAATCCCTGGTCCATCAACTCTTGTAACTACACCTTTAACTCCTTTAGTTCAGCTGGTGCCATTTGGTATGGAGCCTTAAAGATTGGAGCTGTTCCTAGTAGCAGCTCGATAGAAAACTCCAACTCTCTTTTCGGTGGTAACCCAGGCAATTCCTCTGGAAAAACATCGTGGAATTCCTGTACCACTTCTATTTCTTAAATCTCTGGCCTTGACTCCTCCAAAGTCACTACATTAGCTAAATAGGCTGGGCATCCTCTAGTTATAAGTCGTGATGCCTACATTGCTAATATAATGGTCATTCCTGGGACATTTAGCCTTCCCTGAAAGGTAATGATTTCCCCTTTAAGGTTGTTGAGTGTGACTCTTTTCTTCCCACAGTCAACCATTGCCTCATGGTTTGCTAGCCAATCCATGCCTAAGATGACATCGAAGTCTAACATGTTCAATAATATTAAGTCTGCACTAAGTTCTTGTTTTGATAGATGTATCGATACTTCTTGTAAGAATTCATGTGCTAGAATTGGTTCTCCTACTGGGGTGCTAACTTATAAACAAATACCCAATTTGTATTTTGCACATTTCATGTGTGTGGAACTAGGATCAATTAAGACACGAGCAAATCTATCAAAAATCTGAAGGGTACCTTCAACTATGGAATTTGAAGCGCGTGCCTGCTCAGTAGTCAATGCAAAGACTCTTCCCTGACTCCTCTGAACCTGTCCTAGATTTGGTTGCTCATCCCTTCTTTTCTTCGGGCAATCTTTGAGAAAGTGATCCTTATCACCATAGATGAAGCATCGTCGTTCATGGACATAGCAAGGCTTGCCGAGGTGGTACTTATGGCATGTTGGGCATGTGGCATCTTCCTTCTCTCTTCTTCTAATGTTTCCTGGTGCTGGTTTTTGTGGGTGAGCAAACTTTGTTAGTGCAGTATGCCTCTTCCCTTTCCAACTTGGCTTGTGTCCACCATATCTCTCACCGTCTTTATTAGAGGCTTTGTACTCCCGTTCCACAATGGCTGCCAACTCCACAACCTTAGACAATGAGGAAGGCTGAGCTATCAATATTTTGCTCTTGATGTGAAATTTAATCCGTTGACAAATTTTTGAGCAGCTCTCAATTCTGTGGGCCATACTTCTGGAGCAAAACGCCTCAACTTAACAAATCTGGTTTCATACTATTCCACGGTCATGGAACCTTGCACCAATCCTAGGAATTCTTGTTCCTTCTATTCCTTAACATGAGGTGGAAAGTATTTGTCAATGAAGACTGTTTTGAAGTCTTCCCACTCCATTACTTCCATATCACTGAAATAGGTCCTCTCAACTGTTGGCAACTAGTGTAGGGCCTCTCCGGTCAGCATGAAGGTAGCAACTGGTACTCGCCTGTCCTTTGGTATGTTCATACCTTTGAAAATCGTCTCTACCTCGTAAAGCCAAGTCTCGGCTGCTTCTAGTCCATCTTCTCCTGAAAACTTTGGAGCTATCTTTTTGAATCGCTCAAGTAACGTGTCACCTTTTGGCCCCAATTCACCATCTCCAACCATTTCCTTGAGTTCTCCTTTTTGCCCTGGGGTCTCTAACCTTTGTTTCATTTGCTCTATAACATCCTCGACCGTATCATGTTGGGCTTTAGTATTTTCTGGGGCTTTAGAAGAGGACTCAACAACGTTTGTAGCTCTATGTCTCTTAAGTGTCATCTGAATGTCAATCATCAAAATCCTAGTAAGTTTCTGCTTCTACTTAGCTAATGTAACTAAGACTTATTATTCTATTATTATTTATTATTTTATTATTTGGCTGTGAGCAGAGTGAACTATGCTCTGATACCAAGTGTGGCGACTCGGGTTTTTGAAATAAAGTTTGAAAATTTTACTCTCCTGAAGATATTGACCATTGCCCAAATAGGTTGTGGTAGGACGTTAGCAATCCGTGATACAACATATTGTGATATGTCATTCTTTGATAAAAGTCCTAATAGGCTTGTATGTATAAGATTTGTAGGACATATTAGAATTTATTGGAAATGCTAGATTTTTTAAAGGCATAATTGTTTTGTAATGTTTATATCATACTTATGATTGATCATGGAAGTGTTTGCACAAAAATTATGCCAATGTCTTTGCTGTGGTTTTCAAACGGTTGGTTTAGACTTGTTCCTATTGAGTTGTTGTACTCACCCGTACAAAACATTTCAGGTGAAGCGCAAGAGGACTAAGCAGTCGACTAGACCAAATTAAATAAGGAGACTAAGAAGAGAAGTATGGATAAGCAGTTAGTTAGATATTTTATTTGTTGTCTTTCATTTTGACATAATGAACACTTGAGGATGATTGTAATAAGACAAGCGACATTGATATATTTAAATTGAACCTAAATTACTTATTGTTTGGGCTGTGACCAGGGAGATCCTATAATGGTATACTATTATATGTGAAGGTTTTACCGTGGCACCGGGTTGAAGGTGGAATTGAGAAAAATAAATATGTATTATGTATTTCAAATGTTTTGAAAAGAAAAAAAAATCCTACAGGAGAGTAAAATTTTCAAACTTTATTTCAAAAACCTGATTTGCCACAGCACCCGAGGGGAATATTCCCCTAGATCTGTCAGGTGCGTCCATAGACGCGTCATCCCTAACGGAACCAGGGTTTTCACCATAGGTACTATTTTTCAATTAGACGTCCATTTTCAATCATTGAAACATGATCTTGACCATTCATCTTGTTTGGAATTTCACAAGCTTCAAAAGCCCTATACTTTCATGATTATCAGAGAAGTATTCACCAGTGAAATCACTGAAAAATAGTAAATTCGGTGACCTATATTTTTTTTCGGCGTGGATCTCTCTTTTCTGGCCATATTTTCTGGTTCTTGACACTACAGGTAGGTACCCCCCATCCCCCTCTAGCTATTCTGGTAGGTTTCCATGTATGAAAATCACCATATTGGATTTTTCAACAAGATTTTTTTGGTGAATCCAATACCAGTGATCAAGCTTGAAAATACTTATGAGATGAGATTTTTTGAAAAATTTGAACCATTGGATGGATTCAGAGAGTCACAAAATTTTTTTGGGGTCATCTAGTTGTTGATCCAGGTTGAAGTAAAATGGACCATCGAAATCAAACGATCCAGACATACCAATAATGCATGCAGGAACGCTCCCTGCAGGAGCTCCCCCGCATGCGATGCGGGAGGTCTCTACCTGAGAAGCCACTTGTGCCCCGGCGAAGGAGACGTCGGCCACCCCGTTTTATCTATTTCTGATAGTCCAAATCAAATTTGAACCGTCAAAACAGATCTAAAAATTCAAATCTCAATTCAAGGCTCATTTTAACTCTAAATCAAGATCGGAAAGAAGCTCTAGATTTCTGGTGAAGAGTAGAATCTAATGGAAATATAAAATTTATATTTTATTAACTATAAAAATCTATAAATTACAAAAAGAGGTACTAATTTCCAAGATCAGTCAAATCTGACATGATCAGACCTTGGATTTTTATTCCATCAGTAATCTAGTGATGAGGGAACATGGAATCAAGAGTTAGATGTGACTAATCTTGGATGAATTAAAAAATGTAACTTTAATGGAAGAGAAATATTAAAAATAATCATGGATTTACTTAATTTGATTAATCTAGCATGATCAGACCATTAAAATTAGTTTGAATGATAATCTAAAGATGAGATCATATGGATTGATGAGCCTGATGTGGCTAATTTGGGATAGATTGAAATCTATGCCCTTGATTTGGATAAATTGATTTAAGATCTTCTTGATCGATTGAATCAAGAAAGATCAGATCATATGATGAGATGCATCAATGATCTAGTGATGATATCACATTAAGAGAATGTGATAGATTTGAATAAAAATGAAAGATCAAGATCTAAACCCTTAATGGGATGAAAAATGAATAGAAATCAAAATATGATCATTTTATCAAAATGAATAAAGGATTGATGAGCTTGATGTGGCCAATGATGGTCCCAAGCCCTAATGAAAAAGGAGGAGGGTCCTGCGTCAGGTGCCAGCCGGTAGGGGAGAAGTTGAAGATGATTTTGTTATTTCTTTCTTACAAATGAATATGCATTTGTATATTAGTTTGTGAGGAAGAAATGAAAATCATCTCCCTCTTCTTAAATATGGCAACCCTTGCACCAAGTAGCCAGCCGGCAAGGGTGAAGCTGAAGATGGTTTTGTTATTTCTTTTTTGCTTGCAAATGAATGTATATTAGTTTGTAAGGAAGAAATGAAAATCATCTTTAGCATTTAAGAAATACGGCAACCCAAATATGACATGAATCGAAAACAAACATTCCCTCAAGCGAGGGTGTTCCCCATAAGCGACGAGCTGCATCGGATCTCGGGTGTGGTGAAAAATAGGCAAGGGCTACTAGGGCGTTCTCCCAGAAGCGACACACTGCATCGGATCCCGGCTGCAGTGAAACCAAGTGGAAAGGGGCTAAAGCAAGAGAAATAGATGGGTATAAATTATGGTACGTAGGAAAGGAAAATAATAGAAATGGCGTAAGAATAATAGTGGATATGGAATTAAAGGATAAAGTTGTGGATGTTAAAAGAATCAACGATAGAATTATAATAATCAAAATTATTGTAGGAGAGCAGATTATAAATGTTATAAGTGCATATGCACCACAAGTAGGGTTATAAGAGATAATTAAGAAACAGTTTTGGGAAGATATGGAGGGAGTCATGCAAGAAATTTCCAACACTGAGCAGATATTTATAGGTGTAGACTTAAATGGCCATGTAGGAAAGATAAGGAAGGATATGATAGAATACACGGTGGATATGGTATAGGTGAACGAAATGAGATGGGGGAGAATATCCTCGATTTTTCTTTGTCATATAACCTATCCATTACAAATACACTCTTTAAGAAGAGGGATGAACATTTAATAACCTTTAAAAGTGGACTTCATAAAGCCAAATAGACTTTTTTCTACTTAGGAATAATGAACAATCTACATGTAAGGATTGTAAGGTGATACTTGGTGAGAGTTTGACCTCATCACATAGGTTAATGGTTATGGATATCCATATCAAACGATGGAGTAAAAGAACTAAACTAATACACACCCAAAAACTAAGTGGTGGAACTTAAAAGGAGAGAAAGTAACCTCCTTCAAAAATAAGTTGATGGTAGAAGGAAATTGGAACTATGAAACAGAAGTAAATACTATGTGGACTAATATGGCTGAGTGCATTAAGAAAGTGGCAAAAGATGTCTTAGGAGTATTTAAAGGTAAAAGGGTATTAGCAAAGGAAACATGGTGGTGGAGTGAAACAGTTCAAAAGGTTATTAAAGAAAAACAGATGCGTTTTAAAGTATGGCAGAAGATTAGAAATAATGAAAACTATGAGCAATATAAGAATGCTGAAAATGTTGCTAAGAGAATAGTAAGTGAGGCTAAACTTAAAGCATATAATGAGCTCTACAATAGACTAGGAACAAGAGAAGGTGAGAAAGATGTGTTTAAACTTGCAAAAGTACGAGAACACAAGGGTAAGGAGTTAGATCATGTTAGGTGTATTAGAAGCGATGATCAAAGGGTATTAGTCAAAGATGATGAGATTAAACAAAGGTGGGAAACATACTTTCAAAAATTGTTAAATGACAATGGCCCTGAGAATATAGGGATTGAAAATATTATAAATCAAAATAACATTGGTATTATAGGTATGAACGTAGGATTAGAATACTTGAAGTAAAAGAGGCCTTGAAAAAGATGAAATCGGGAAAGGCCATGGGGCCTGATGGTATACCAATAGAGGTTTGGAAGCATATGGGAGACATTGGGGTAGTTTGATTGACTAAGTTGTTTAACAAGATTATAAAATCAAAGAAAATGCCTGATGAGTGGAGGAAAAGCTCTATTGTACCAATTTATAAGAATAAAGGAGACATACAGAGCTGCACTAATTATCGAGGGATCAAACTTATGAGCCACACTATGAAACTTTTTGAAAGAGTGATTGAGAAGAGGCTGCGTCATGAAACAAGTGTATAGAAGAATTAGTTTGGTTTCATGCCTGGGAGGTCTACCATGGAGGCTATTTTCTTACTAAGACAATTAGTAGAGAAATATAGGGAGAGGAGGAAAGACCTCCACATGGACTTTATCGATTTAGAGAAAGCTTATGATAGAGTTCCTAGAGAGTTAATATGGAGAGTGTTGGGTGGTAAAGGGGTTTTGCAAGGATCTATAGACATAATTAAAGATATGTATGATGGAGCGGTAACAAATGTTAAGACTACTAGTGGTGTGACTAGTGATTTTTCTGTCACTATAGGATTGCACCAAGGATCGGCATTAAGTCCATACCTTTTCACATTGGTTATAGATGAGCTAACAAAACCTCTAGACGAGGAGATTCCTTGGTGCATGTTATTTGCAGATGATATAGTCTTACTTAATGAGACAAGGGAGGGTGTAAACATAAAGCTAGAATTATGGATAGAAGCATTAGAATTTGAAGGATTTAAAAATAGTCGAACTAAGATAGAATATATGGAATGTAATTTTAGTAAGGAGAGTAGGAGTAAAACACTAGTTACGATTGATAACCAAGAAGTCCCCATCAAAGACCACTTTTGGTACTTAGGATCAATAATTCATGAGAGTGGAGAGATTGAGAGGGAGGTTATCTGAAGAATTCAAGCGGGTTGGAACAAATGGAGATGTGCATCTGGAGTTTTGTGTGATCGACGAGTGCCACTCAAACTGAAAGGAAAATTCTATAGGATGGCCATAAGGCCGGCCATGCTCTATGGATCAGAATGTTGGGCAGTTAAGGAACATCATACTCATAGGATGAGCGTCGCCTAAATGAGGATGTTGAGATGGATGAGTGGTAAGACAAGAAAAGATAGAATTTGAAATGAAAATATTCGAGGAAATTTAGGGATAGCACCAATAGGTAATAAGATGAGGGAGACTAGACTTAGATGGGTTGGACATGTTCAAAAGAGACCAACAACGGCATCGATTAGAAGAAGTGAGGCAATACAAGTAGAAAGTTTTAAAAGGGCAAGGGGAAGGCCCAAAAGAACATGGATAGAAGTGGTGAGGAAAGATTTAAAAACTTTGGGACTAAATGAAGACATGGTATTTAATAGAGTGGAATGAAGGAATAAGATTCATGTGGCCGGCCCCTAATTGGGATAAGGTCTTGATGATGATGATGATGATGATGATGATGATGATGATGATGATTTAAATGAGCATGTGATTTATTAAATTCTATTGTAAATGTTCTTTTAGTTGCTTAATAGATTTAATTGTAAGATTTATTTATTTACCCTTTAATTGTTCATGTTATGTAAATTACATGAAAAATGTAATTAAATGAAAATATATATTGATGAACATTTACAATAAATATGGACATGGACTTAATAATAGTAAGGGCTATAGTTAGTAGGACAATTTAAGGAATATCATTTTCTTGGCCCTAATTAGGAAAATAATAAACCCCATGGATGACATCTTAATGTTCATGGATTTAATTAAAATCAAATTGCAAGAGTACTTGGTTTAATGCTTAGAGGAACCTTATGAAGGTTGAGTTAAGGTCCCCCCAGTAAATGCTAAACATAATGGTTAAGGGTTCTATAATAAAGCCTTATTCTTCCCCCACCTTCTAACGACATTTGTGAGGTCTAAACACCTCCTTACATGAGGATTGAATTAACCACTATGTGTGCAGTTTTTAACTGGTAAGCCTTAGTCAATTCTGAAGTAAGTAGGAGCTGTCTAGAATTAGGAAAGAAATAAACTATCTTCATCTAGTAAGACATTAACTGGTTGAATAATAATAATAATAATAACATAAAGGTATGAGATGGGGGAGGAGAGCGGGGAGGGGGGTGTTTCGATTGTCACTATAGGGAGGAAGTAAGGAGTGGGGGAGCGGTTGTTAGTGCGGGGGATTGGCTGTTGTTGTAAGGAGTGGGGAAGTAATCATTAGTGCAAGGAGGGAGGCTGAGTTTCAGTCACTGAAGTAGGGAAGGGGTAGGGAGTGGGGTGCAATTATCAACGCATGGGATGGTGGGAGCAATTGTTAGCACATGGAGGGGGGGTGTTTAGTCATCGGCACAAGGAGGTAGTGGGGGGAGCGGTCATTAGTGTAGATAGGGGGTGGGTGGGTTTCGATTGTGGGCATGGGTGGGTTTAGGTCATCAGGTAAGTAGGAGGTGGTGGTGGGGGTTTTGGCTATCGTCATAAGGAGGAGGTAGGGGAGGGGGTCTGTCGATGTCGATGGTGCAGAGAGGGAGAGAAATAGGGATGAGAGGACATATCTTAACTAATCTGAAACTATTTGACGGGGCACGGCATAGTCAATTTATGGAGAGACTACAGTGGGAACAATTATAGATTACAGAGATTGAGAAGCAAATGGTGGGATGAACAAAATTTGATACCACATATATGTTGGACTTTTAAAGTTGTCTTGAATAAAATAAATTTAAAAATCATTGTTTTTAAAGTTAAAATTTTCAAAATGACTTTAAAAATCACTATTTTTTAGAAAAGGCACTAATTTTAAACTCATTTTTTCCCAATGATTTCAAAAACTAATTTTTTCAAACTAAAATTTGAATTAATCCTGATTTTATTCCTTTTATTGTATGTATCAAATTTTATATATTATTATGTCTCATTAATACAAGATAACATATGATCAAAGAGCTAATCTAGAACTATTTCATCAGGATCTGACCCCATGGTATTCAACTCACATCACTCTTGCTCTAATAGAGATAGATGATAAAGTTTTGAAGATACATCCTGAGCCAACATGATGAAAATATACTTCTCATCATCAAACCCCTAATGTCGAATGAGAAGTATAAGAGGTTCTCTCTTTCTCAAATGTTGATGGTTAGATTGATAAATGAACCCTTAACCTTGAACCTTGAACCCAAACCTCAACCTCAACCCAAACCCTGAACCCTAAATTCTAAAGCCTAACCCAAAACCCTAAACTCGTGTATTGTTTGGTAACCCAAACACCCTCCTCACCATTATCACAAACATAATCCTCATTTCCACCAACTACATCACTTGAGATACCAAAATAAACTGATTATTTTTATAATTGATCTTGTTGAGGTCAACCAATAATGTCAATCCAAGGGCATCAAATTTGATACTTTAAACCCTGAACCTGAACCTGAACCTGAACCTGAACCCTAATCCTAAACCATGAACCCTAACCCTAACCCTAAATCCTGAACCCAAACACTAACCCTGAACCATTAAGTCATGCATTGTTGGCAACCCAAGCACCCTCCTCACCATTACTACAAACATAATCCTCATTCTCCCCAACTACATTGCTTGAGATACCAAAATAAACTAATTATTTTTATAACTGATCTTATTGAGGTCAATCAATAATGTCAATCCAAGGGCATCAAATTTGATGTTCTGAACCCTAACCCTAAGCTGTGAATTCATGTATTGTTAGTAACCCAAGCACTCTTCACTCCATTATCACAGACATAATCCTCATTCTCACCAACTACATTAATGCTTGAGATATCAAAATAAACTAATCATTTTTGCAACTGATCTTGTTGAGGTCAACCAACAATTTTAATCCAAGGACATCAAATTTGATGCTCAAAACCTTGAATTCCGAACCCAAACCCTGAACCTTAACCTTAACCATGAACTCATGTATAGTTGGAAACTCAAGTTCCCTCCTCACCATTATCACAAACATAATCCTCATTCTCACCAACTACATCACTTGAGATACCTAAACCCTAAACACTGAATCCTAGCCCTAATAGTTTAAAAACTATTTTTAAAGTCATTTTTTCAAAACGACTAAAAAATATACTTTTTAAACTCATTTTCTAAAACACAAATTTTAAAACATTTTTTTAAGTCATTTTTTTACTTTAAATTATTTCTAGTTATATATATACACTTAAAATCCCTTATAATAACATTGATTTCTCATAAAATTTAGCTTTGATACACGTATTTTGTGCACATGCACGCATGCATACACACTCACATGCACACGCGCGCGCACACTCACATATAAAAAAGCACAAGAAGAAGGAAATCGAAGAGCTAATCTAGAACTATTTCAACAAGATTTTGCCTCTTCGTATTTAGCTCATATCATTCTTTAACAAGGAGAGAGAAGGTAAAGTTTCAAGTTGCAACTTCCCGGCCAATTTGATGGAGCCATCTTTCTTCATCAAACCCTAATTTCGGATGAGAATAACAAAGCATAAGGTTCTTCCTTTCTCCAATAGTGAGGATTAGAGAGAGAAGCAATTGTTATTTGCAATGAAATCTTATGACTTTTGCTAAAACCATGATGATCTAACACACTTTTTTAACCCCATCAGCTATAGTGATAAAACCCACTTCATCTATAAAATGCAAACAGAGAATTAGTAACAAGAAAGTCATGCATGATAACAAGAGGTTTTGGTATACTTACAGTATTTTTCATTCCACCAACAATCAAAATATTCAAAGCAAAAAGCAATAAGAGGAATAAGAGAGAGAGAGAGAGAGAGAGAGAGAGAGAGAGAGAGAGAGAGAGAGAGAGAGAGAGAGAGAGAGAGACGAGGATTAGAGTAGGAGGCCATCATGTCACCTGTACGATAAAGAACATGAATAGGGGATACAGTAAAAATGAGACGACTTCGGACCTTGTATGGATGAAAATTGAACTTTTGAAGTCATTTTTGAAAATGACTCCAAAAGTATGTACTTTTAATGTCATTTTCTAAAAATGACCTCAAAAGTATGGACTTTTAAAGTCATTTTCTAAAAATTAAAAGTGCATCTTAAACTCATTTTTTCATTACTTTAAATTTATTAACAAGTGCAACACCAAATAATGTTACATACAAATCAGTGTTAAATCAAGCATTTTGTACATAATAAATACAAAAATATGCAAAACAAGTTATTTTTCAAATAACTCCTCAATTACAAATATATATATATATATATTATATCAAATGTCACATTATTATCATGCACATAATTCTCCTTCCCATGAAGTACTTTAATTGATGTAAAATTTTTTTTTTATAATAAAAGGTAATCTATTGCAGTATCGCTTAGGCCATCTTCATCATAAAAATTCCTTAGAAAAGATGATAAAACACTTAATTGTCTTTTATCATGTCCATCTTGCTCGTAAAATACCTGTTTTGTTTGAGATGACAAAATAAATTGATCATTTTTATAGCCAATCTTATTGAGGTCAACCAATGTCAATCCAGGGCATCAGTTTTGATGTTATCCTTGTGATGTTCCACCTAATCATACCTAAACACAATCACAGTTATGCAAGTATAATCCAAGGCTCGTATCTCTCTTATAACCCCGTAATAAGTATCATTCACCATTATTGGCATGTTATCCTTTGAACTAGAAAAGAAAGTAGCATTATCAACTAAGCTAACCATACTATTCTATTACACTCTTGAATTGTCATGGTTTTTTGTATAAAAGTGATAACCATTGATGACATGTCCAGCATATTTATTACCTCTAGTCATGGTCCTATCGCTATCCAGCCTAAGGATTTAGATATATCATTGCCTCATACTTCTTATTGATCTTGAACCTATGTATTACAAATATTAATTAGGCTATGATTGTTATAAGTATGATTATATATATAATGCAAATTATTAATGGTGAATTCATTCATTATATCTTTTGATAGAGCTAAGTCTTGAAACTGGGGCACTGTTCAAATTGTATCATTTCTATTTCTTTGTGTAAATTGAATTCTTTGCTTTGAGGACATCCATGTGCTCACTACAGGCACACACAAATTAATAGAGAGATCAAAGAAAATATAATAATTCATAAATAATTTTTACGTGAGTGCATGATTAACTTACTCAATGTATGAGTGGAGTTCATCAACATTTCACAACACATGAAGGTGTGCCCAGTCCTATTCTTTATAGGCAATAGTCGATATACATCCACTGGATAGAGGTTTGCCACAACCTTGGGATCATGAAATGCAACCAACTATTTCTTTCTTGGGATTCCAATCGCATCCACTCCTTATAGTACTATATGCAAAACTCCATTGCTTACTCTACAATATAATACTTGAATATACACCCCTCTGGCCAGTTGTGATTTCATACATACTCTTTTAAAATTTTCATGTACCTCTCAAACAGGTACATCCATTGCAAGTAAATTGGCCCACAAAGTGTGACCTCATCATTGAGGTGCATTGCTAAGTGTATTATGATGCTAAAGAAAGATGATGGGGAGATTGTCTTAAGCTCACATAAGGTTGTCATTAGATGTACTTAGATTTCTTATAATTTTGAAACATCCACCACCTTCTTGCACAAAGCATTAAAGAAGTAGTAGAATTTTATAAGAGATCCTCTAATTTTGTCCAGCAACAACAAACATATTACTACAGGTAGGAGTTGTTGTATTAATGCAAGACAATCATGGGACTTCATCACTAACACTTTCAGCTCTTCCATGGAGACAATGTTTTTTCAAGTTTGAAGAGTAGCTGTATGGGACTTTGAGGTTAGATAGGGTTTTACACACTATTTTTTTTCTTCTTTATATCAAGCATATAATTTGCTTTAGGCATATATATTTCTCAATTTCCCTAATCTTATAGATGCAACCTTCTCTTCAAGTCCGTTTTCATAAGATCCATTCGAGCTACAAGTCCATCCTATATTTTTCTTGGCATGTCAAGCAAGGTACCAGTCAAGCTTTCACACACATTCTTCTCAATGTGTATGACATCAAACATATGGCACTGATGTAGTGATTTCCAACATGCAAGTTGAAAGAACATTGATTTATTCTTCCAACAACTTCTAGAGTAGCTTTCATTTGCATGTTTACTTGATTTCTTCTTTCCCCATAGGACATTAATATTTTCAACTATTCCAATACTTGTCATTTGGTCAACATCTTTGGAAACATCCTTATCTCTACACTATAGTTAAATTCTCTCTTCTTAAAATGGTATGGATGGTCTTTGCATAACCATCTTCAGTGGCCAAGGAATGCTATTTTCCTACTCACTACAGATAGGACAAGCATTGTGTACCTTCACAGTGCATCCAAACAAATTACTGTACATAGGGAAGTCGCTTATTGTCTACAACAGTATACCCTTTAAGGTGAATGACTCTTTCTTGTATGCATTGTACGCTTCAACACCTATGTCCCATAATGTCTCAAAATCATTGATCAAGGGAGCAAAGTACATGTTAATGTCATTCCTTGCCTGCTTTAAACTTGATATCAACATTGTTAACATCATGAAATTCCTCTTCATGCATATTAATGGTGGGAGGTTGTAAAAAACCAATATAATGGGCCAAAAACTATACTTGTTGCTCATAGAACCATGAGGATTAATTGCATCTATAGATAATGCAAGTAGTATGTTTCTAGGTTTTTTACCAAAATTAGGCCACATGAAGTCTACGAGCTTCCATGTTGAGCTATCTACTAGATGACTTGCAAAGTTATTAGCTACTCTATTCTTGGCATGTTATACTAATTTCTTCATTATTTTTATAATAAAAAATTATTGTTTTGAACCTTAAAATAGAGGAGAAATACCATAGGACCTTTACAAGAATGTTTATAACCCTCTTAGTTGAATTCTTCTTTAACTTCCATTTTGGTGTTCACAAGTTAGGCATGTAATTTTATCCTTGTGCGTCTTCCTATACAAGATGCAATCATTGGGAGACACATGTATCTTCCCATACTTCAACCCTAGTGTAGCTAAGGTTTTCTTTACCTCGCACATGGACCTCCCCAATTTATTATCTTTTGATATCATCTTACCCACTACTTTCAAGGCTTCTATAAAACCTCGATATGAAAAATCAAATCTCGAGTTCACGCTGTAAAATTCTACCATTGCAGATAACTTGGTATTATCTTTACACTCAGGGTATAGTGGCTCATTGACTTCCTCAAATATAGTATGAAATTGTTCAGGGTCGTCCTAGAAGTCATCATATGCATCTCAAATCATAAGTATAGATGTACTGCCTACAACACTTTCTATAGTGTCTTCATATGTTCTTAAGACTTATCGAGGGCCTTTTCAGAAGTTTTTCTCCATGACAAATCCATGGGTGATAGCTTTCATCAATTTAATTGAAGCGTAAGTGTTCTCTTAACACCTCTACAGTTACTTTTTTAAGTTTTCACATTTCAAGTATGGACAAAGCATGCAATTAAGATCACCACCTACCCTATATGTTAACTCTATGAACTTTTCTAATTCTTCCTCATATTCTTTTTATTTTCTTGTCAGAGTCGTCCAAGCATATTAGTCCTTTTTTCAATAAATTGAAGCTAATTTGTTTGTAAAGACTTGATAGACATGAAAAGAATATAGTGAACTTGGTTAGGCATTTTACCAAACACTAGGAATACAAGAATTATAAGTGTTTAAAGAAACTAAATTACATGCATGCACATATGTAAACATTTCTAATTAATAATGAAGAAAGAAACAAAACATGATAGATACATTCAAAAAGAAATTTAACTTTAAAAAGGAAAGTTACTAACCATAACTATGCATGAAAAACTATGTCAAACATGCATAATATATATATATATATATATATGAGACAAACAAGCAGATAATAACCAACACTCAAAAATCAATATTGATCAAGAATATATAAATCTCATTCCAATACACAATTGAGTTTTTGTTCAAGATAGCCATAATGAAAATCAACTTATATGAGGTTCAGTTTGTGTACATATGAAGATAGTAAAAAAAAGCAAACCAAAAATCGATATAAAAACTCTTATAATAGAGTAGTACTTTTAAAGTTGGTTACTTTTCAAGTTGTTTCCAAAAAATGACTTTAAAAACTCAATACTTTTGAAGTCATTTAGAAAAATGACTTTAAAAGTCTATTCTTTTAAAGTTGATTTTACTAAACAACTTCAAAAGTATAGACTTTTAAAGTTTTTTTATTAAACAACTTCAAAAGTGTAGACTTAAAAATTAGTTTAAAAAAAAAACCCTTTAAAAGTCCTTTACCAATAAAAAAAAACGGGTGCTTTGTGCCAGACTAAAGAATTCATTTTTCTACAAAACGACTTCTTAAGTTTGGTCTTTAAAGTCATTTTTTTCCAACCGACTTGGAAAACACTTATGAAGTCGATAGTCTAAAAACCTTCTTTATACCAACTTTAAGAGCCTCATGTGTAGTAGTTGTAGATATATGGGATGCAGATTTTGGGTGCACAAGGCTCACACCTATTGGTGGTATAGTTGATGCATTAAAGATAAAAGGAGGTTTTGGACCTTCCGCTCCTGTATTTTGACTAAGTAGAAACACCATGATGGGCTCACAAGGTTCCCAGGTTGATTATGTGGTAACAAAGAGGTATCACATGTCTACTAATTGAGGCTAACTTTATTTGGTTAGTATTTTAAGAGGACAGAACCTAAAACAAGTTCTCTTGATTCATTGGACTAAAAGAAATGTAGAAGAGTAAGCATGCCATTGGGTTCACAACCCTTGGGTCCTTAACCAAGTATCTCTAAACAAGGATAACATTTCAAAATTTAAACATGATGTGCATAATGTAAGGGGTCAAGATGGCTATTAGATGTGTGGTGTTATGCTCCTGCCAAAAGCCACTAATTACCCTAGCAAAGTTTGATGCATGATACTAGTATAAGAATTTAAATAAGAAAGAGAAACACTAGGCAAGCTTAGTGGTATGATAGGGCTATAGCCCTTAGGTTTTTAATCAAGCTCACCCTAAAGAAAAGGATAACATTAGAAATGTAAATAGAGCATTTAGTGGTACAAGGTACATCCAGAAATTAAGAATTTTCCTTAATTACCAAGTGAGAATGAATAATAAGGTTTGCACCCACTTGACCCACTGAGCAGTCTCTACATATCCTACAAAATGCTGATGGTTAGTACATGAAATTTTAAGAAGGGAATGCTTAACTAAGTTATGATAGGTGAGACTGATACAATAACCTATTCTCAATGAGAATTAGGATATACCCTTACATTTATCTTATAAATATAGAGAAGAAAACATAAAGAAAATAAAAAAGAAAGCAAACAAACACCATGGTGGATCATTTGTGCCACCACTTTCAATTGAAGTTGCTACACATAAGGGTCTGCTACGCCAGCTGCTTTCGCCTCTGACATTCAACTCAAATGCACCAGAGGTTTTACGTAATAGAGGCTAAGAGTGAAGAATAAAGATAAGGAGCCTTGCACATAAAATATCTTCTATTTTTGTAAATAGACAGATGACATAAAATGTTCTAGCCTTATAAAGTTGGAGGTTCGGGTAAACCACCTATAGGGATGCATATAACAAATGAAAAAAGAGCCTTATAAAGTTGGAGGTTCGAGTAAACCACCTATAGGGATGCATATAACAAATGAAAAAAGATAGTAAATGAGCAACTTTGTGGGTTATGTTCTTTTCTTTGGTGGCATGCAACTTTTGAGAGGTTACAAAACTCTTAGAAAAAGAACCGAATGCAGAAAAGAAAGAGAAGCTAAGGAAAGGGCCATTCATAAAAGTCCTATAAATATCTCTTAAGGTTTCAAAGCTTTCCTTGGCGCTTCAAATGGCTTCTTTTTTTTTTGTTCCCTCTCCTTGGGAGAGCCTAATATTTACAGGAAAACAATGTGTTAACTTGGCAGCTGATGTGGTATACTTCTACTAAGGTGGTATATTGTTACCATCAATGTAGATCCCAGTAGGCAACTAATGTGGAGGATAAGGATGAACTCCAAACCGATTTAGGGAGAACCCAATTATTTTTTATTGCTACAATTACGTGTTGTGATAGTTGGTGGGCCCTCTTGATGATGTGGAAGTCCTTTTTGTTAACGTAAGATCTCCTTTCAAGTGGGTAAATGAGGTGATAGTAATGGTAGAGGGAGCCAACTTGGTAATTTCCTTTCTTCTTACTCACATCATATGCATGACATTATGGGAATCTCATCATAAAATGACATTATGGGTAATGTTGTCACATCTTGATTTTCTTATCTACTATTGGAATATATGTTTTTATTGAGTATTGAATTTAATTTGTATGGATGGGTATGGAGACTAAGTCTCCAAAGTGTCATGTCTTGTTATTATATTTATCAGGTAGTTTTTGTATCACACGTGTGATGTGCAATGGTCTAAAATACAAAGGAGACTTTATCAAATTTTTGATAGAAATAAGAAATCATTTCACTATTAAATCCGCGATTTGGAGGTTGCATGACTCCTAGGATTTAGAATGCTTTTTATTTGATTTTTTTTTTTTTTGCTCAATTTGAAAATAAAAAATTTTAAACAAGGATCCCTACACATTTTAAAAATTATTATTTTATTGTTGTGAAAACCCAGGATGTCACAATTTGGTATCAGAGCTAGATTTACTCCATCATAGCCATTTCAACTAATCCAAAGGTAGCATACTGTCTATAAGGTGAGGTGATTTCCTTAAATATGAGTTACAAAGATAACTCATATGGAGGATATTGAGGATTGCAAAATAGATGATGCCATGAAGGTTGGCAGATTTTCTTAGAGAATTTGAGACTTTAAATCCTTGTGTGAGAACGAGGCACATTTTTATGGGAAGTGCAAGATTCTTAGAGTCATGAATCAAAATAAAGAACATAACTGGTGTTTTTACTAAGTACCTCATTATATGATAGAAGATATATTTATATGAATTGCTTTTGAGAATTCAAGTTTTAACTTGAATGATGTGAGTAAACTTTTGAAAAAAGCTTAACAATCATTATAATAACAATAGCATGATAAGAATGATGAAGGAACATGAATGATTACAACTATTGAGAACTTGAGAAAGTTGAGAGAAGTATGGTATTAATCTAAACTTGAAGTGGATTTATCTGACAAAAAAAAGTCCTAATATGGTGAAAATTATTAAGAAACTCGATGAAGTAAGATCCTAATGTTTGTAGGGATCAATTACAAGAACTATGAGATGAGAATTAATGAGTTCTTATGCATATAGAAATATTGATAACCAATAATCAATGAGAGGTGAATGCTTATGAATTGTTTTGAGGGTTTTATTTATGATCTGGAGACGCTATTTTACAATAGTAGTTAATAGTAATGATGTAAATCAAGCATTGAGGAATGATATCAACCAATCTCCTAGTTGGGGGAAGGGATTATAAAAAAAAGGTTAATTTGAATATCACACTATATATATGAATATTTGATTTCAAATTAGAGAGAGAGAGAGAGAGAGAGAGAGAGAGAGAGAGAGAGAGAGAGAGAGAGAGAGAGAGAGAGAGAGAGAGAGAGAGAGAGAGAGAGAGAGAGAGAGAGAGAGAGAGAGATTGAAGTAGCTATAGGGAAAAGATATTGCTGTGAGAATAAGGTGAGATGAAGAATTTTGCGCTCTTTGGCATACAAAATATTGATGCTAGACAATAGTGAGGAGTGAATGCTTATAAATTTAACTGGGGGTTTAGTTATAAGTTGAGGTACATATGCCTGGAGGACATGATAACTATTTTATAATAATAATTATCAAATAATGATAATTTTGTAATGAATCAACTAGGAAGAAAGATAGAAGAAGTGAATGATGTAAGATAAAATTGATTGTAATTGGATTGCACCCAACATTGGTAGTGATGAGATTGTGGTTTCCGATGACTAGGGAAGTGTTATAAAAGATCAATTTCATTGAGTGGGAGAATGACATGGTTGTAAATGATTTTTCTTGATATGACCATGAGATAATTCATTAGTTAAAGGTTATGGAATGGTGGAGAGGAGGACATTGAAAATGTAATTACGAGGATTCTAAGGATGGTTGTTCAAGAGGACATGTTCCTTTAATGCTAAGACTTTTATCTTGAAGGCCCTTAGGAAGGCCTGTAATGATTAGTATCTTGGGATACTAAGAGAGTTTTCCACTTTAAAGCAAAGAAATTAGATGGTTCAATGGTATTGAACTAGTATATATAGTCAAGAAGACTTGCCCCTAACTCCTTTACTGTGGGTAAGGAGGCTATAGATAGATTATGTGACATTGATACCTAGATTGAGGAATCAGGTGATTGCAGTGTGTTCTATGTTAGTAGCAAGGTTGCAGATATAGTCATTATGTAAATAGGGATTCTCTTAGGACCAAAGGTGACTACTAAGACTCGAACTTGAATAATTTGAGTCAGCCTAGTAAGGGCAAGAGATCCTTTCATCGATACATTTAAAGAGGCCACTAAACCAGTGACATTTGAAGGGGCAGTATTGGGATGCAGACAAGAGGTGCATTGGTGCAAGGACATGTATTTGGACAATTATGCCCTAGAGTTGGTATGCCACTATAGCAACGGTGATAGCATCAGTAGTTGCCATTACAGTGACAACTCTTTTAATGTTTTAATTGTGGAGTGCTAGGGCATTTCTCTAGAGATTGTCTCATAAGACAACAAGTTGAACATATCTACACTGGAGATAAGGTAGAGATGGCCTCACGTTGGTAGTGATGAAATTTTTTCCATCCCTTGAGGCAAGTGCAAGCCTCAACCCAAATTGTGAAAGGCACTCTCTTGATTGCTGATAGGCAGGCTAAGATCCTCCTTGATCTAGAATCTAGTCATTCTTCTATTTTAGGTGTTGGCACCATGATGAATGTGTGTGTGTGTGTGTTTGTGTGTGTGAAAATCTTTGGGTTGGAAATTAAGAAGTTGATGAGAGAGTTATTGAAACTTGTAAGTACTTTCAAGGGGTACTATTGGAGATGATGAGTGAGAGGATAGATACTAATCTCATCATATTTGATTTGATTGATTATGATATCTACTTTGGGATGGATTCTATCATTGGAGGATAGTTGATTATAGTGAGAAGAAAGGTAATTTTGGCATATTTGGATAGCCATTAACCTCACTCCTGGGTAAGAAGGGGGCATCATTGAGGTGTGTTAACTCTACCCTAAAGGCAATACGATACTCTTCTAATGTCCTGAGTCCTCAATGTTTGTTTCATAGTGGATGACGGAGAGTGGCCACAGATTGAGCATGTGAATGGTGTGTAAGAATCCATAACCTTTCCTAAGCAGGTTTTAAGATTTTTTGTAGCGGAATATCGATTAAGCATAAGACATAGTGCCATTTTCTAAGTTACCATACAGGATGGCCCTAGCTAAGTTGGAATAGTTCTACCTACAAAAGTTAATTGAAGAGAGTTTGTTAGACCTGATGGGTCTTCATAGGATGCATTAGTCCTCTTAATGGAAGAGAGACAGACCCTTATTATCATGAACATATTCAATTGTTTAATAACACAATAGTGGAGAATTGACATTTTCTATCTTGTACTGATGATCTATTTGATCCACTTTGGTTGGTGCATGGTGTTTGTGAAGATTGATTTGAAGTTCAATTATCACCAACCAAGGATTTGGAGTAAGACATCTGTAAGATGATTATTAGAAGAGGTTATAACTAATACTAGTTCTGGGTGATATCAATTGGTTAAACCAATACCTTGACAGTATGTACAGATATGACAGATTGAAATTTTTTCAAAAGGTTATTGAGACGAGTCATGATTATGCTAGTGAATGATGTTTTTGTATATTCCATGACTTAGAAGTGCACAAGAAACCGTTGCGCACTATTTTGAGTATCTGAAAGACTCATCTTTTGTTGTGAGTGTATGTGAGTATGAATTGTGATCAAAGATGGTGAATTTTCTTGACACGATACCTCTATTGATAGAGAGACAGTTTATTGAGATTGTGATGAACAATGATTAGCTAAACTAATAACTAAGGTTAATAGTTTTTCTTAGTCTGGTGAACTATTATCACTGGGTTATGGAGTTCCTCAGGATAACAGTGACATGGAAGCTATTTTATATTACTTATATGAGCCTAATTTCTCATGAGGTGAGAGGTGTGACAATAACTTATGTTTAGTATGAAAGCATTTTCTTATATGGAATCAACTTTGAATTATGATTTATAATTGTGAGTAGCTGATGAGGGTGGCTTAAGAGGGCAACCGATGATAGCGGGTATGAGAGGCATCGGCATGCTTCTAGGTGACAGGCTTCTAGGTACTCACAGCATGATCGCTTTGGACTGATTTTGATTGACATATTTCCCTATTGATGAGATGATATACTATGATTTTGATTGGCATACATTGCCTATTGGTGAGATAATGTGCTCTATAATAGATTTGACATAGAATTGCCTATATGTGAGTCGAGGTATCAAACTTGGTCGATATGGTGATTCACTTATACTAAAGTTGTAAACAAATGATTAACTTTTGAATCAGAATTAGGTTGTGCTAATTGTGTTATATGTGATTATAACGTGTTCTAACCATAATACGAGATATTTGATCTAGAATGGTTTGAAACATACATGGGGTTATATATATATATGTTGTTATTTAAGGGATGACATGGCATGAGATTGTTGTCAACAATGACTCTGGATAATTTTGGTATGATCTGTAGATCTTGTGATATGGGGATGTTTTAGAATTGTTTGAAGAATAAAATGAAAAGAATTTTGGGGACGAAATTCATATAAGGAGGAAGAATGTAACAACTCTCAAATTTAGGTCATTTTCTATGTATTGGATTATAATTTTAATGGGGATAAGAAATTTGAATTTAATTCCATAAAAATTAAGTTCATGAAAATAACCTTCTTATAGGCTAAAATTGATAATGGCACCCCCTTGTTTTATCATTTTTTGAACTACAGAGTGGGAGCGACACGTAGATTGTTAGTCGCCATGCATTGGCCCGTCTCCTAGGGATGGGCTGCGGCAGGTGGGGAGCACTTTTATGGGTGGACGTCGGAGAAGAAGGGGAGAAACCTTAGCATTCGCCCGACTTCCTCCCCCCCCCCCCCCCTTCCTGTTTGATTCCCCTTCCCCGACTTCATTGTAGCCCATTCCTCATTAAGATTTTTTTAGTGACAAAATGAAACCTAGATTGGGTTTCTTCAACTCCTTCTCCTCCCTTGCTTAATTGCCTTTTTTTTACAATGACAAACAACCGAGATTGAGTTTTTTCATCGGTGCATAGCCCCTTCCCGATCGAGTTTTTCCAGCACCTTCTTCCTCTCCCAAGAACCCCTTTAACTCTGATGATAATGGACCCCGGATCAAGTTTTCTTCAAGCATCACACCAAACCCTAGCTGCATCTATTTTCCACGCTCCCCTCCCCCCCGATCTTCCTATTTTCTCTAGTGTGACAAAAACCCAGATTGGGATCTTTGCTGGGAAATAGCCAGGCATCCCAATCCTCTTGGGTCTTCAGTATATTCCCTTGTCTTTCTGACCAAACTAGGAAGGATCTTAAAGATCTGAGATAACCCTCATGATTTTAGCGACCTGAGAAACAATACCCATCTTCCCATTTATCGATCAAGGAAGATTTAACCATCAATTTGACTAGACCATTGATCAGACTTCTAATCGTCTGATCTGAGATGATTTGATGTTATTTCCATATCTAAATAGTCCATTATGATCCTCACAAAGTGTAGATTAAGATCCATACAAGATATTTTGGATCTGAAGTATCTATGGAGATGATTTAGCAAATCTTGATCGATAGTTGAGATCAGCTAAAGATTTCAGGTATGAAATTGGATCCAATTTGATGATTTGAACCATTTAGAATTCTTAATTGGATTAATTAGTTAGAATTACCAAATTGTTATATGATTTGAGGCGATCATGTGAGGAAATTTGATGAGATCAGCATGGATATTTGATGATCGGGCACAGTTGAGTGATTAGTAAATGATCTGACCAAGCAGACAACTGAGTGTCATTCAAATTAACTGGTACAAGGTAAGTTTACTACCGTAATCATTTGATGGGTTAATTTAACCATGATTAGATAAAGATTGAATATGAAATTTATATAATAATGCTAGATTAATTGGCTTAAATGATAAATTACATAAGATTGATGTGATCTGAGCCTAATAGCTCTAACATATGTATTGATATAATTAAGAAGAAAGACCAGATGGTTATGAGTGGGCCCGATTACATATTATTTGAATTATTAGCTATTTAGGGTAGGCCCACCTTGAGATTTCATGATTAAAAAACATTAAGTAGTCTTAAACATGATGTATTGGGATACGAAAATATAATGTGGGTACAATGCTAAGAGAGTATTAGGGTTGGCCACTCGCCTTCTAAACTTATGGATGATAGACACCAACCCTAATATGTGGGCAAATTGCGTGCGATTTGTGGTAATCATGGGCAAGCCACCCATGCATGTCCGACCACTTCCCGTGCATGACAGATAGTAGTCTCCAGTTTTGATGTCGACGGTGAGTGGTAGTGGTTGATACCATGGAGTGGTTGCCACTGTAGCATAGTAGCCCATACTCTTATTCTATATGCTCATGTAATGATGATGCACCCTTGGGGTGAAGCCTATGTGGGCGGGCTTACAGGCTGTGCTAGCTATAGGTGTACGAGCTACAGGTGAGGGAGCCAAGGTTTTGGAACGAGTACTCATTGCTAGTGATATGAGTGTAGTGGGACACTCTTAGGGAATGATTATGTATCAGCGCCCTGTTATCATGACATGCATCCATATGTTTAGATGATAAATTGAATTCACTTTATTCTAATATGTGCATAATCATGCATTACTCATGCCTTGCATGCCATGGTAATGGATATGATATCTTTATGTTCAGGCATAAATCATGCTTCGAATGTTATTATTTTGTTCAGACTCATGAGCTTTCGTTTGCTACTTTACCTTGGATGCCTAATGATTTGACAAACTATATAAATGTTTTACTATATGAAATTTACCATGACATCGATACTCTTACACCACACTTACATCGCATTTCTTATTAAATGTGATCACCTACACAAGCAATAGCTTGCTGAGGCATTGCTTTGCTTTGCAATGCCTTAGATACAGAGAGTAGCAGCATGTTTACATGTTGATAGAGCAGGCAAAAGCAATGGCAGTTTCCAATAAAGTATTGAAGATATTTTAGAAACTATAAGGTTTATTCAAACCTTACTTCGGTTATGGCTTATGGACTGTACTTTAGTATGATTTATTTTATGACTTGGATGTAAGCATATGTATTCGTGTTGGATGTGATGGATGTGCATGGACAAAACTTGGGTAATATTGTCATACCTTAATTTTCTTATCTACTGTTGGAGTATATGTTTTTATTGACTATTGTATTTGATTTGTATGGATGGGTATGGAGACTAAGTCTCCTAAGTGTCGTGTCTTGTTATTGTATTTATCAAGCTAATTTTTTATCACACATGTGATGTGCAATGATCCAAAATACGAAGGAGACTTTGTTGAATTTTTGGTTGAAATGGGGCATCATTTCACCCTTAAATCCGTGATTTGGTGGTTGTATGATTCCCGAGATTTAGAAATAAATGCTTTTTATTCGAGTTTTTGTTTTTGGTCGATTTAAAAATAAAAAATTTAAAATAGGGATCCCAACACATTTTAACAATTGTTATTTTATTGTTGTGAAAACCTAAGGTGTCACATCAAATGATTCAAATAGACGATTACATTGAAGACTTGCAGTATTGGTGGAGTAAACATAAAATTTAGAAAGCTCTACAAAGGAGGGATCCATCAGGAGAATGTGGTGGCCATGAGACTAAAATGAGGTCACGAGGATTTTAATTAATAAAAATGATAAGTAACTAACTAATTAATATTTTATATTATGGTAACAATTTCCTTTAGTCAAAATACTCAACTACTATCATCATCATCATCAAGACCTTATCTCGATTAGGGGTCTCCCACATGAATCTTATTCTTCCATTCCCCTCTATTAAGTATCATGGCTTCATTTAGTCCTAAAATTTTTAAATATTTTCTTAGCACTTATATCCATGTTCTTTTGGGCTTTTCCCTTGCCGTTTTAGAACCTTTGACTTGCATTGCCTCACTTCTTCTAACCAATGTAGTTTTTGGTCTTCGATGGACATGTTTAAACCATCTAAGTCTAATCTCCCTTATCTTGTTACCTATTGGTTATACTTCTAAGTTTCCTCTAATATCTTCATTCCTAATTCTATCCTTTTTGTCTTGCCACTCATCCATCTCAACATCCTTATTTTGGCTATAGTCATCCTATATATGATGTTCCTTAACTACCAAACATTGATCTATAAAGTATGGTTGGCCTTGTAGCCATCCTATAGAATTTTCCTTTCAATTTGCGTGAACCCACTGATCACACAAAAGTCTAAAGGTGTAACTCCATTTTTTCCAACCTGCTTGGATTTTTTGGGTAACCTCCATCTCAATTTCTCCACTCTCGTGAATCATCGATCCTGAGTACCAAAAGTAGTTTTGTAGGGGCACATCTTGGTTATCAATCTTTACCAATACTCCACTCTTGCTCCTCTCCTTTCTAAAATTGCATTCCATATACTTTGTCTAAGTTTAGATTCTAATGATTATCTTCATAACTTTATCTTTGTGTTTATGCCTTCCCTTATCTCATCAATTAAAACTATATCATCTGCAAGTAACATGCACCATGAAATCACCTTGTGCAGATGTTTTGTTAACATCTATAACCAATGTGAAAAGGTACAGGCTCAATGTTGATCCCTGGTACAATCCTATAGTGATAGGAAAATAATGGTCCAAAACTTAATGGCAGTTGGGTGTTTGAAAGAAAGAGGAAAAGTATAGATGGAGCTTTGAAGATTTAGAAAGCTAAGTGGATATTTGAAAAATTTTCATAATTTTAATATCTAAAAGAAGTTTTATTTGATGTGTAGCATCTAGATTCCAGATCATTCTTCAAACACTATTTTTGTGACTCTATTTATAGTTGAAAGTAAATTTTTCAGATTCAAACTCATCTAATCCCTACTGTTTTAGAATTGGCATCTAAGGTCTCAGAAATCACATAAACAAGTTTGATCAAAAGAAGGCAGGGCCCACCATGTAAATTGGGGATTTGTTTCAATTCAATTAAAAGGTGCCATGTATGATAAGCCATTAAAATAAAAAATATTTTGGTTAACCAATTCTAAGTGCTTGATCCAATGACTAACTTAGTTGATGAAAAGTTGTGATGACCCGGGTTTTCACATGCATTTTTAAAATGCAATAACTAATTCCTAGAGTGGGATTGATCCCCATTGGAAAACATTTTTAGAAAACAATGCAATGCAACGAAAAAATCTTTCATTTTAAATTCATTTTGAAAACCCCGAGTACCATTTACTTTCAAGATGAGTAAAGGAGTTTTGAAAATTACGAAAAATCATAAATGTCTTCCCAGGTCTATCCAAATACAACTCAAATTTCAACTGTAAATAAATACAGATACATGTCCAAAGGGTAGAGTGTGTACTTATATTTATACTTGTCTCTTATTCAGTTACTTGATCGTAGCACTAACATTTCCTTATGCTTCTTCTACTCGTGAGTGGAACTATCCTGAAAAATGATATATTTGGGTGAGTATTTCTCATACCCAGTAGGTGATCTGATACTACTGTTTTGAAAGCACGGTAAGTAACATGCATGATTCCAAGAGTTTTTCGTGGAAAACATCAATGATTCTTTTTATGTAAGCATACATAGTTATGCATAAAACATAAGTTTATTGATGCAATTTCGATCATAAAATCCTTTCTCATAGTCTTGTATTCAACGATATAAAGATAATCAAGATCATAAAAATCCATCAATATCAAACCAGCTAGTCAAAAGATAATAGTCATGAAATTCTTACAATAGTCATCGTTCAAGCAGATGCTCATATCATGCACATCAGTCTCTCAGCATTCACGTCATGCCAACTGGTCACAAGTACTCGTATACGACCATCCCAATGCTATATGCATATCAATCACACTGAAATCATAGGGTCACTATGCTCACAACCAGAACTACTTTGAATTGTGTGTCTCCGGTATCTAAAGACCAGTCCACCATAGCCTCCACGGCGACTATGGATATGTCCCCAAAAGGGTGCTGTGAACACCTCCAGTGGTCGTCCCTATTTACCACAGCAGTCAGGGAAGGGACAATGCCATTTTTGGTAGCAATACCATCCACCTTTTTGGTGGTAGAGGCTGGGAGGCCAAACCCGTACCCCTCAGCATAGTGCCCACTAGGCTCAATAGCCCAAAACCATACATAGTCCAAATATCAACATAAATTATGCAATTTATGCATTTCTTTTCAACCATGTGAGCAATGCAGAAAATCAGTTTATGCTAATATCGCATTCAAAGCCATAAATCATGAATACAATTCCGCACGCTTGTATAAAAACATCACATCTCAAAAAGCATGCTAATTTTGGTGACAGAGTCAAGTGGTTTCAAGGATATAACTCATGAAGACAAGTCCGTATACCCGCAAAAGAATATTATATCTTAAAAACATGCAAACATGGAAATAAAGCAAGTTCAAGTTTAAAATACGTATTAAAATGTAGCAATATCAGACTACCTACCTCGATTGTCGTCACTTCGCTGGTGTCCCTCTTTCAGCTGAGTCCTAGAGTACCTTTATGGCTCCTGTATATCATTTAAACATGAAAATTTGGATTTTTAGTGTCGCGACTTAATGGAAGACCTAGATGTGTCAATTAGGGCCCTGCGCGCCACGGTTCTCGGGACGCTCGCATACCCTGGTTGAACCAGGACTCGCACCCGCACGTCATGCGTGCCCGAAGGCCACGCCAGGGACTGCATTGGCACGTGCATATGCATGCTCAAGTGACACGCTATGACGCGCGTCTTGGATGGCGTCACGCGGATGCGTCTTTGGTGTAGGAATGATGTGCCTTGGCTCCTGGGGCGCTCATGCGTCCCGGTCGAACCTGGGACTGCGCCCACACGTGGCGTACACGCGAGAGGACCACCCTAGGGAGCGCATCACACCTGGCGTCTCGGGGTCGTCTTCTTCGATGGGTTATCAAACCCATCAGGAATCCGCATTTTCAGGCTGGAAAACGACCAAATCCGGCATGGATCCAACCTAGAGGAAGGAAAAACGGACAGAGGGGAAAGAGGGCTTACCTTGGGTAGCTTAGGGAACGCCCATCGCCGGTGGTAGACCCCCTTTCTGGTGGTGCGGCTCCCCTGTTTCATCTGCGTAATTCCCAAGTCATCGGAAAACACGTGAAGGGGGAAGCCCATTTTTCCCGGTGCCTCTAGGGGAAAAACAGGGGAGAGAGGAGAGGGGAGAGGCCAGCCTGAAGGAAAGGCCTGGCCCTTGCTAGAATGTACACATTTCTATTTTTTTTTTTTTTTTTTTTCTGGAAATCCCAGCCCCAAGTAGTTGGGAAAACATGATTTGGAAAGGAGGGAAGAGGGCTTTTTAAAGAGGGTGAAAGGCGGTGCTGCCAATGGCGGTGCCGCCATTGTTACCGCCCTACAGAGGCGGTGGTAGAAGCCTCTGGAATGTTGGTTAGAGGAGGAAGAAGACGGGGGTGCCATTATCAAAACTGCCCTTGCGTTTTTGCCTTTTTCGTTTTTAAATATAAATGACAGAAATGCCCTTAATTTTTAAACGCTCATAACTTCTTCATACGAACTCCGTTTTCGGCGTTCTATGAGGCGTTGGATTCCATTTTTCGAGTAGAATCTAATGGTACTAATTTTTATTACACATTCCTTTGTTTATTATTTTAAATAAAATAAAACATTTAACATGACTACTTTCATATTGAATGTCCAATTCATTTTTGTAATAGATGCAAAAATAGCCTAAAATGCTCGGGGCATTACAAAAGTAGACCTTTAACATATATGTGTTGCTATTTTTTCTTTGGGTTTTTGTAAATTTTCCCTTATTTTATGGCATTTTTGCAGGAAAACCTAACATTTTCACATTTTTGCAAATTTGCCCTTAAGTTTTCACAAACTCTGTAGATTTACCCCCTTTGATTGATTTTCGGCCGCAATTGCAAGCAAATTTTTTAACATTCCAATTGTACCCCACCCCTATTATTCCTTGTGTCCGTGCATGCGTAATAAAGCAGGGAACTCCTTTGTTCTCTCCTCATAACTACAACACAACCTACTCGAGGACGATGAACAAGGACGAAGCAGAGATCGTCGCTCATCACTCTTCACTCTTCATTGCACACATGGTAGACTGTGCACACCAAGCCCACTCCCATTTCTCGCAGAAAATCCCAATCCCTTTCGACTCTAAACAAGTTCGGCAAGAGGTAATCTCTCTGCCTCTCTCTCTCTATCTCCCTTTGTAGCTCGCAATCTCTGTAGCTCGTGATCTCTAGCTCGCAATTTGTCTTTTTGTAGATGTATGTCTACTATTCAATGCTTCAAAGAGAGAGAGAGAGAGAGAGAGAGAGAGAGAGAGAGAGAGAGAGAGAGAGAGAGAGAGAGAGAGAGAGAGAGAGAGAGAGAGAGAGAGAGAGAGAGAGAGAGAGAGAGCTACAGGTTAAATGGCTAGTAGGATTAGATCTAACTATGAGTGAATGGTTGATTTTTCTGTGAGTGAACATTAACTGAATCACACTTGACAGTCAATCAAACAATTTATAGATGTAGAAAGTTTCCCGAAGACAGAGGAGTTATCCATTGAAAAAAGTTTAAAGATAAAATCAAAAGTAAGTCCTAAAATAGCAAACATTTTTGGGCCGTTGCCTCCCTTAATTCAAGTATGCATCACAAATCTCAATTTTACTTATATGGCTATAAACCAATGCATAACTTATTACTAGAAATGGTAACAGAATTTAGCATTGCCACATTTTATTAATTATATAATCTAACTAGATTATGCTATGATGAATACTAGATACCTTTTCTTGAACGTTTAAGTTTATTGCTAATAGAATCCTTGCTATGGAACCAATTTCCAACTAATGTTCAGCAGGAACTAATTGCATTACCTATCCTGGACAGCTGTGGTAATCGATATTCGTTAAAATTGGAAGAAACTTGATATCCAATGTCATATTAGCAGATAAGCACTATTTAATTAAAGAGTACGTAACTCACCTTCAGATCCTTATCTTCTTTTTGGCTGAGATTAAATGGAATTGGTTGCCTTAAACCCGATAATCCTTTCCATCCAACTAGTCTGTTTTGACCGAGTAATTCGTGTCCTTAGAACACAAATGATAATAGTAAGCGCACAAAGGCCTCTCTGGATACCATTTAAAAATTTACTTCAATTATATGATTAACTGCTTCCAAAGGAGATCCTATGAGTGCCATTTGTAGAAAAGATTAACTTAATGTCTTTATTTCCAAACAATGATCAATTAAACTGGCATCTACAGAAGGACATGGGCTCCTCCAACGGCTACCTGTTTGAAGCATGATCCATGGCTTTGATTATTCATCAATAGTTAAAAATTTAACATTAATCAATATGTGGAATGACATTTTAGTTAACAACTTTTCTAAGTCGCATGGAGCAAAATCAATGAAAAGGGATAAGTTTCTTATTAACAGGATGAACCATCTCTACCATCCAATGAGTCCAGTGCACGTTTATCTCAACCAATTTAATCAACCAACAAAAAGAGCATAAGTGTTGATGCTTCATGCATTTGCCAATGTACCTATACCCAATCTAAACTGACAAAAGTGTGGACCACTAAATAAGAAAGACAGAGCACGTATTGAAAATGCTAGTGTCCATTCTGCAATTTTTGTGGTTGGTGTTGCTACAGAAGTAGCTACCTTAGCCGCTGCTACAAATTTAGAAAATCCAAGCTCCAAAATGGGCACAGCAAAGGTGTCAACCACAGAACTCTTAGCATCCCAGTGCATGGAGATTGCATAATCTATAGGAGCTAATCATGAACATGTGGCTTCCGTAGTGAGGTCTGCTGTGGATGTGAGAAGCACTGGTGGTCTCATGACTCTTACTGCAGTAGCTATGACATGTACTTAGTTATCACAAGTGAAATTATGCAAAGATTGTCACTATCAGAATTAACACATTAATTGCTGATTCAGTTTCCTTTTAAATTAGCTTCAAGAGGAGCTGCAATCCTGAAAGCAAGAGCCCACAAAGAATTGGGGAACAATGCCGCTATGGCTCCTTACAAGAAGGTTGTTGGACCAGCTAGTCAAATTGTTTATGGGAAAGGGAAGGAGATGAATCTACATACCAAAAACCACAACCATAAGATAATTCTCACTATTTGATACACTTTTCAATTAGTGTGTTTCAACCAATTGCAAGTAATAGAATGGGAACTTGGCACAATGATAGAGTTGTCATCGTCATCATCATCATAAAGACTTTATCCCAATTAGGGGTAGGCCACATGAATCTTATTCCTCCATTCCACTCTATTAAATAGCATGGCTTCATTTAGTCCCAAAGCTTTTAAATCTTTCCTCACCACTTTTATACACGTTCTTTTGGGCCTTCCTCTTACCCTTTTAGAACCTTCTACTTATATTACCTCACTTCTTCTAACCAGTGCCATTGTTGGCCTCCTTTGAACATGTCCAAATCATCTAAGTCTAATCTCCATCATCTTGTTACCTATTGGTGCTACCCGTAAATTTTCTCTAATATTTTCATTTCTAATTCTATCCTTTCTTATCTTACCACTCATCCATCTCAACATCCTCATTTCTGTGATGCTCATCTTATGAGTATGATGTTCCTTAATTGCCCAACACTCTGATCCATAGAGCATGCCCAACCTTATAGCCATTCTATAGAAGTTTCCTTTTAGTTTGAGTGGCACCCACCGATCACATAAAACTCCAAATGCACATCTCCACTTGTTCCAACCTACTTGGATTCTCTGGGTAACCTCCCTCTCAATCTCTCCACTCTCATGGATCAATGATCCTAAGTACCGAAAGTGGTCTTTCACAGGGACTTCTTGGTTATCAATCTTGATTGGTGTTCCACTCCTACTCTCCTTGCTAAAATTACATTCCATATATTCTGTCTTAGTTTGGCTAATTTTAAATCCTTCATATTCTAATGCTTCTCTCCACAACTCTAGCTTTATGTTTACACCCTCCCTTGTCTCATCAAGTAGGACTATATCATCTGCAAATAGCATGCACCCGGGAATCTCCTCATGCAAATGTTTTGTCAATTCATCCATAACTAATGTAAAAAGGTATGGACTCAATGTCGATCCTTGGTGCAATCCTATAGTGACAGGAAAATCACCAATCACGCCACTAGTGGTCTTAACATTTGTTGCCTCTCCCTCATACATATCTTTAATTATGTCTATATACCCCTGAGAAACCCCTTTACCACCCAACACCCTCCATATTAACTCTCTAGGAACTCTATCAGAAGCCTTCTCTAAGTCAATAAAGACCATGTGGAGGTCTTTATGCAAAGATTGTTGCTATCAGAATTATCACATTGATTATTTATTTAGTTTCCTTTTAAATTAGCCTTAAGAGGAGCTAAAATCCTAAAAGCAAGAGCCCCACAAAGAATTGGGGAACAATGCCGCTATAGCTCCTTACAAGAAGGTTGTTGGACTAGCTAGTCAAATTGTTTATGGGAAAGGGAAGGAGATGAATTTGCATACCAAAAATCACAACCATAAGATAATTCTCACTATTTGATACACTTTTCAATTAATGTGTTTCAACCAATTGCAAGTAATAGAAGGGGAACTTGGCACAATGATAGAGTTATCGTCATGTGACCTTCTAATAGAACATCTGATAGTGTAATGATAATAGTATTTATTTTTATGTAGGTATTTTCTTGATTCAAGTTCTTAATCTTGAGGTGTAGATTAGATTTCATATATGTTTTGTGTTATTTTAAATGCTTGACATTCTTTAGATTGAGTGGCAAAAAGAGTTTATGGAGTTTGAATTTGGTGAGGCTAGCTTGCTCGATGGAATTTCAAGCATGGAGATGCTAGGATGCATTCTAGGTCTATCTCTAGTAATTGATTTGGCCAAATCCCGTTTGATAACAAGGCAAAGTAGTGGCTCTTTGCCTAGCTCTGTATCCTTTAGAAGTGTGGCCTCATTACATGTTGGAAAAATTATGGTCCATCTCCAAGAGCACTTCTATTATGTACTTATGTTGGGGAGGGTTCTTCTAGGGATCACCTATAGCTTTAGGAACTTTGACTCCCAAAGTGATGTAAAGAAAGCCATCCATCCTTTTTCCTCATTTGGTTTTCTCATAGAAAGAATATGAAATGTCATTGTAGTAACTTGAATCATGCCACTACAGCATCAATCATTAATTTGCTTTAGATTTGAGAATTTGTTACTCTATCAATGAGATACACCAACATGAATGTTGCTGCAATTTGGCTATTGTTGTGGCACTTGTGATGAAAACAAGAAGATGAATTGGAGACTTTAGGGGTAGAACTAGTGATTTTTTGGATGACTCTTGACGAGATTTTTCATCATGGTGTCTACGTAATTGAGGATCTAAGAAGATTGTAGCCCTCTTTGGTGTCCATAATTCCGTTTACAGCCAGGATCCAACTTGGTTATTTATTTCAACAAAATGTTTTTGTGTATATGCTTTAGAATCTAACATTGTATTTAGACATCAAAGTCATAGTCTAATGTTTCCATACTGATATCCATATATAGCAATTACATGGGTGGCAGTTATTCTGGTGGAATTTGGTTCTTAAGTTATTATTTCTTTTCAATAATTTCTTGCAATGGAAGTTTTTTAGAGGTTTGTGTGGGGATCTGAAGTAGATCACTGACCTTGTGTAATTTTCCAATTTGCTTCTAAGCAAGTAGTATACCTTGGCTTGTTTGGCTTTTTCTACTGAGGCTTTACTCAAAAAGACTGCATAGTATGTTGGAAATCAGTTCCTTTTAGGCAAAAGATTGAGAGAGAGTTTTCAAGCAGTTGTATGAAGCAAAGATGTTTCTCATGGTTAGTAAGGCCACATTGAGCAAAGATGTTTCTAGGTAGAGTCATGACTGCCATTGTTTGTGTTATTTTCCTTGGTTATTTTTGGCAATCTTCATTTTTTTTTACAACAAACACCATAAAGGCTGTAGTATATTATGTTAGGCATCTCTACTGTACATCAAACAAACCTACTATACATCTCTACTATATATGATTTTCTGCAAATTAATGTCATATTGTTTACCATCTTGGATTGTAGAAGTTTGCCATTTGTCTTTTGAGTAACCCCTTTGATCTCCTATTGTAGTAAAATCTATACAGGTAAAAGATGCATTCTATAGGAAGTTCTTCAAACACATGAAGATGTTCTTGTGGATTTGAACCCATGGCACAAAAATCAAGGTCAGAAAGAAATCGTAGCAGGTAGTACTATTGTTATCTAGTAAGGAGGTGTGACTACTTTGCTTGGTTTGAAGAATATCACTCGTTATCTTCACCAACACATACCATCCAGTGTGATTGTCTTCATCAGGAGTGGGATCTTCATCATCAGGTGCAGGATCATCATAATTTGGAGAGGAATCCTGAGTTGCATTTGCTGAAGGCTAATCTTCAAGTGATAAAGATTCTGCTTATTATCAATATATTTTTGCATATTTTATCTCTTGCATTTAAATAAATGTTGCTAGTGTGTTGTAATGGGATTTTGATATGTAGTGAACATTTTCTATAAAGAAGTCAATGCATTCACCTTAAGTGTGAGTGTGTTTGGGACTTTAGCTCAAATGTGGTAGAGCGCTTGGAAATTCACCTCCCAAGGATGGTGGTTCAAATCCACCAAGACCCATTTACTAATGAATTTTATGAGTTCTTTTATTTTCTAGCAATGAATATCCTTTTATTTTCTAGAACTTATGAATCACTTTTTTGAAGTCTTTCAACTTAGGAGGCTTCTTGTATAGAATCCAAGAGAATTGCAAAAATTCATTGTTTATATTGCTTCATTTACTAGCTTCCCTTTCTGGTATTTCCTTACTTTTATTGTAACATTGTACAGGCTAGAATTATTTTCTACTATTCAGGTCTATATTTTTTTGCACTCACAATAGAAGCATGATGGAATATCAAAAGAGCTGGGTTTAATTTTTACATGCTCTTAACCATAGAAACAGAGGTAGTCCTATATACTTAACTAAATTATCATGAACTGAACTGACTTTTTATTTGTTTTTCTGGAGATCTTGGCTCATGCATTGTTTCAGTATAAGCTCATGGTTCGGATTCACTTCATGCGGATTGCTATGAGGATCTCTATAGAATGCATTAGTCTAAGCTATATGCTCGTCCTTTTTAAGCTCTAGCATCTGTGAATTGAAACATAATGGCTGCAAAAGATGTAAACATATGAAAACTTGACTTTTTCTTATTTCCTAATTCATTTTCATAAAAAAGATAGTTACAAAACATTGTTCAAATACATTTCCCATTGACTTGCATAAGCACTTTTGTTACAATCATCTCATCATCATAACTTCATGGTGTTACATGTGATAAACAACCTCCTACAACCTTCATTCACTTGTAACAAACATCTCATCATCATAGCTTCATGAGTTTTAATAATGTAATGTTGAAGGCATAGAGGGCAAATGAAAAAATAGATAAGAAGCAACAAACATATTTACCTTTACTGTGAAGAAAATCTTCCACCACCTCCTCTTTGGATGATACATCCTCTACTCCTAATTGGTTGTGCAATATCATATCCACCTACATACATTGTCAGCAACAATTACAACATAATGATAAATTGTAACTACATATGCAGCTTACCAATTACTAATTATACCTTGCAAAGGAGCCTTGCATGATCTTTGGTTGCGTCCATATTGACCACATCTTGTACATTTTTTATTTCCTCTATTTCCTTGACTGCTTCCACTACATTCGTCTTCACCTCACGTTCTATTCTTTTTCGGTCGACCAAGTGGTCTACAAGAATGAGGGTTTAGCAGTGGAGGTAGATCAATAACAGGCCACATTGAAATGTTTGGTATCCCTGATATAGGTGTACAATAGGCCTTCCTCAACATGCTAACTTGGAAGTAAGGACTACAATAGTTGATAACACTCAACCACAGATTCCTTATGCAAATAAGGGTATGTATACAAGGAATGCTAGATACATCCCATCGATGACGCGTACATTAAAATTGGTTGAGAGTTACTACATGTCTTGATGTCAACCACGAATTATGCTTAGTAACTTCCCACTCAAAATAAGAAGAACTCAAAGGAGTGCAGTTTCTTTCTTGTGCTACCAAACATTGTATTTTCTTCAAGACATATGGCATCAAACCATCTTGCAACCCATTTGCATTTTGCAACCTCTTACTAAAGAACACCATCATTTTTTGCCAAATATTTTCAAGCAACTGCACTATGGGAAGCTCCCTCGCACTTTCAATGAGAGCATTAAAAGATTCTTCTAAGTTTTTGGTTCAAATGTCATACTTTGAATTAGTCTAGAAATGTGAACTCGACCAACAACTTGGAGGAATTGTGGATAGCCACTGATATGCCTCACTTGATGCTTCCTTAATTTGTCTCACAGCGTCAATAAAGTCTTCTCTTTTGTAAGCCTATGCTGCTTGTCATAATAATTGCTTGAAGTGCATGCCAAGGTGGAGCTTCTTGAAGTTTACATATAAATGTTTGGCACAAAAAAAAAGTTCAGAGTTGGGAAAAGCATGGCTTACAGCATCTACTAATCCTTTTTGCCTGTCTGACATAAAAGTAACCTCATTACAGTAATCCCCAATAATGACATAAATATGCTGAAGGAACCAAGTTCAACTCCCCTTAGTCTCAACTTTCACAACTAATATAGCAAAACGAAAAAGTCCATTTTTCCCATCCAACCTAATGGCTGTTAAAAGTGTTCCTTTGTACCTTCCTTTTCAGTGGCAACCATCTAAACCTAGAAAAGGTCAACAACCATCAACAAATCCCACCCTCGAAACATGAAAGTATATAAATACCCTCTTGAAACAATGTTGTTCTCCTTCTAATCGATATGTTGCTGTATTGCCAAGATTAAACTAAAGGACTGCATGACAGTACCTTGGTATAATGCTAAAGGAAAACTCAAGCAATCCTTGTATTTTGCTTAATGCCAACTCACGAGCATGCCAAACTTTATGATATTTCAAATTTAATCCACTAATTGCAACTCTTTCAATAAAGTGTTGACTAACTTATCCATATCATACTTCATCACATTATATACCCATTTTGAGAGCCATTTGGCAAATGTTGACTAGTTAGCTCTGCTGCTCGTACAAGTATGCTCATCCCTAATGTTCTTAACTTGGAAGGTTACATTGTCACTGGTTCTTGAACATTGACACCTCCAAGTACATTCATCTGATCCGCATTCAACAGTAACTCGCCTTTGATCAAACTTAAAATTTTTAAGCTTGTATGCAAACTTCACAGTATAAGACCGAATGGCAAGCCTACAGTCTTCAACATTGTCAAACACCATCCCTTCCTTGATAATATTCTCACTTTCATTGAAGTATATTTCATTACATGTACCATCACTTGATGACACATAACCAGAAGTTGAGCCACATCTTTCCATATCATCATCTTCTTCATCCTCAGGAAAATCTTCATATGACACTATATTGGTTGGCATGTCCTCATCCACATCTTCTTTTTCAAAAAAATTGATCTCTTCATTACATGTTTGCAATCCTTCATCTCCATGACATATCCAATCATCTAAAAGATCCATTCCAATATTTTGTTGGCTTTCATGTGTTATTTGCCCATCCAAATTATTCCAAAATGCCATATTATTGTCTCCTTCCATCTACACATAAAACACACAATAAACTATTAGCAAAAATCATTCAATAGTAGACATAAGAAAGTATATAAGAAGATGCCAAAACAAAGATCACAAATTTTCTTTCCTGGAGTTTTCTCAATAGGAGGTCGGTATGGATTACAAATTTGCTTTTTATAAATTTCCTCCTGTTTTGACTTGTCGATTCTTGGATTCTTAATTTGTATGCTTATTAGTTTATACTCATAGTTCTGAGTTCCTTATAATTAACAAATATCGTGATTGCTAACACATTATGTTTGCTTATTATCTCTATCCCCTAGGATTGTAAGACCTTTTTTGTTTCTTTCAATTTATAGGTTTCTATGGTTAGAGAAAAAGGCAATACAACACAAAATGAGAAACAAAATTTGTCTTATTTGAGAGAGAAAGAAGGTAATGGTCACTTGGGAAATATTAAACTATGTAAAACAGACAACATCCATAGAATTTTTCAAATTTGATGAGGACTTATTTGGAGAACATATCAACGCAAAACTATATATTATGAGAAAACAAAGCTAAAAACTTCTACAAACAGAAGGCACTTGTCCATTCAAAAAGTTAGCAAATAATTTGATAAGATTACTTTTGATAAATGCATATGAACTACTCCAAAAATGTTTCCTCTATCAAAAGCTACAAAAACTACTTAGGTGCTTGTTAGACATGATGGAACTGAATTCTATTGTGGATTGAATGCACACCTGAATTTACCTATAGCTGAAATCTAGCACATTAGATTCCATGTGTCATGGATTCAACTAAGACTCCAAAACCTTTATCAATATGATAGATTCCACCTACTGATGAATTCAAAAGTGCCTTCACTAAAGAGTGGACTCCACACCTGAATCTACCTATAGCTGAAATCCAGCACATTAGATTCCATGTGTCATGGACTCTGCTGAGACTCCAAAACCTTTATCACTATGACGGATTCCACCTACAGATAAATTCAGAAGTGCCTTCACCAAAGAGTGGAATCCACCATTGAATTCAATTCAGTATTAGCGCTTGAATTTGAGGATTAGGACCCATGGATGTGCCATGAGGAAAAACTTACCCATTTCACTAGTAGACCCAAAAAAGGCTTCCGATTGGAAATCTTGCAGAAAACATTAGAGGAGCTACTACATGATGAGGATAGTTAGATCTAGAAAAATCAATAGTCCTCATCAATAACTAGAAAAATCAACCATTCACTCATAGTCAGATCTAATCCTAATGGCCATTTAACCTGTAGCTCTCTCTTTGAAGCATACCATCGAACAGTAGACATACACCTACAAAAAGACAAATCACGAGCCAAAGATCGTGAGCTACAGAGATCGCAAGCTACAAAGAGAGATAGAGAAAGAGAGGGGTAGAGAGATTACCTCATGCTGAACTTGTTTAGAGTAGAAAGGGATTGGGGTTTGCCGCGAGAAATGGGAGTGGGCTTGGCGTGTGCAGCGAAGAGTGATGGGCGACAATCTCTGCTTCATCCTTGTTCATCGTCTTTCCTCATCCTCAAGTAGGATATGTTCCAGTTATGGGGAGAGAATGGAGTTACCTGCTTTGTTACGCATGCACAGAGACAAGGAACAATAAGGGTGGGGTACAATTGGAATTTTAAAAAAATTTCTGGCAAAAGCAGCCGGAAATCAATTGGAGGGGCAAATCTGCAAAGTTTGTGAAAACTTAAGGCAAATCTGTAAAAACGTGCAAATATTAGGTTTTCCTACAAAAATGCCATAAAATAAGGGCAAATATGCAAAAAACCCTTTTTCTTTTTTGGATGGTAGACACATGCATTCATGTGCACATCCTTGAGAAATCTCGAACTTGTAACCTTCATAACTGAAACTCACTTTTGTACTACTATGGCACACTTATGCCTAAAATAGTATTTTAATTTCAAACACTACCTTTTTCATTGATCCAAAACATTCATCTTGTTCTAACTCCCACACTTAGTCTATCTACGAAAATCACCAATATGATTATTCTAACTACTGTTTTTTTTTATCATTTGTACATATCAATGGTTCTTGTTTAAAGTACAAATAAATATACGCCTATGAGCATTCAATAGGAGTAATGTTTTATATTTATTTAATTCAATAAGTCTGAATAATATGAATAAATTAAATCTTTTGAAAAAATATGCCTAGAATTATGAAAATACAGCGTATGAAATTAAGACGCCCTTTGAGCTTTTGAAAATACCACGACTCAACCTATATAATGTTTGTGCTTGTAAAGCAAAAGATTTACTCGTTCTATAAAGGATAAAAAAGAAGAAGAAGTACAACTTGAGTCCCAAAAGCTTGGTGATCTAGATCTTTCACATGGTGGGGGTCTTCTGAAGCAGGCCAAATGCCAAAGTTCTCATACTCCGACAATCTCAGGCAGTAGTAATTAAAAGGATTTGGGCAGTGCACCACGTAGAATGACATACTGACAACAAGAGTTGACTGGTTTAGATGAACAGGCCGTAAGCCCCATATGGTCAGTTGTTCATAGAAATCCAATCACATAATAATTCCTGGTGAAATTACGCACCACCCAGACCACTTGTTCAGAGGGTCATACTTCTTTCCTTTCTTTTGGTTAGGCAGGCTGGGCTTGAACAACGACTCATAAGGAAAAGATGTAGCACAGAGATAACCATTTGATGGATTATGAACAATTAGAAAGCATTTGACACTTCTTTTTATTTGGAGCACCTTGAACAAACTCTGGAGACTGGTGTGTGATGCACTCTGGCTCTTCCTAAAGCCTTGAAAAAGGATATATGGAAAGGAACAAAGATTGACACTGTAGCACTTTAGGCTGTGTTTGGCACCGGTTTTTCTATTTCCAGAGCTCAAGAACACAAATTACAGCACTTTCTCTTTTCCGAAGAAATGAGAAGAATCTTCGGATTTGCTTCTCATTTTAGTGCTTTTGGGGTATTTTTAGAAGTATATCTCAACAGAATCTGAAAATAGAAGTCTTCCAAACACACTTCTCTAGTTTCTACAAAATCAAAAAGGCGAAAAGTACCCGTTTCTGAAAGGCGGCCTTGGAAGCACAACGATTGGTGAACATTTCACTGTTCGTAGTATTTACTCTTTCTATCCTAAATGCTTCCAACATCCAACATATGATCACAACATCAGGTAAAAGTACGAGGCCCAAACTATGTGATCTACACCGTTCACCTTCTCGATGCTGTCTTATAATTTTAACTAATACCGTGAAAAGGATAGTCCGGTACCCCATGCTTTTGTGCATGTGGGGTTTGGGAAGGAGATGACCACAAAAGGTCTAGAATATACAGCTTTGTCTAGCATTTTTACAAGAAGCTATTTTCACGTTTTTAACTTATGAGAACACATGACTAGCACAATTGTGTCGTAAAAAATTCTAACAACCTCAAATAATGCAAGGACAAATTGAAAGCTTACGATCATCCAATAAAAGTTTTTTGAGTATTGCGAATTTATACTTGCTTATAAGATAAACAATTAATATCAGCAAAAAGTTTGGGTGCCAAATGAACTTTTAATTGCAAAAGTCACTATATTATCTTTTCTTAATCCTAATGAAGATGAATTGAACACGATTTTCCAAGTAGATTCATTTTTCATCTTCAAAATTTGGAGTTTGACAATTGGAGGGGCATTTTTGTCAATAAGATATAAGGGTTCACTTGTATTTCCAAGTAATGAAATATCAATGGGATAGCGGAGGCATTTTGTTACAAAAATTCAAATTCCCAGGTACCCTCTACGGTCCCAGCAGAAAATGGAAAATATTCCCAAGACAGCAAGAGAAAAATCCTCCAAACCCAAAACCCTTACAGATAACAGATCTCGAGAAATTTTCGTCTGGATTTCATTAGTCTTATTTCAAACACCGGAAGCCCATCTCTCCCCACCTCCATTTCTTTTATTCATCGATTCAAACAAAGATGAAAAGATCGCAACAAACCGAGCAATACTAGAGAAGATATCATAGCTTCTTGGTCTTTCAATCAGGTCTGCAATTTTGTCATATTGTTTCTTTGATCTTTAGATGCCCTAGAGTTGAAATTTCTTGATTCCAAAACCCTTTAGCGATTTCATATGTTTCTGCGCATAATTTTGATTACTGGGCGAGAAAGCCATCTTCACATTTTGCTGAGGTAGGAGGTTTTCCTTACTGTTTGATTCTTGATTGGTGAGAAACACAAGAGTATCAACTGAATTCTCTTCAGAAATAGAAGACCCATAACTCAGAATTCTGATTTGTGTTTCTTCTCATTATCAATCTCTTGCTTTTGAATAGTTTCTGCGTTCTGTGTTCTTGAAATGCTTTCTTTACATTATAAAATCTCATTTCGAAAGTAGAAAAAGATGAAGAAAATGAATACCCACATCGGCGCAGATAGATTCTTTCATGTTTTTCTGTTTTACTCTGTTTCTCTACTTATTTTGATGTTATGTTGTTCCTTCAGCTTCTCATATGGGTAGAAGTCTGAGCCCAATTCTCCGGCAGGAGCTGGACAACCTAGATAAAGACGCTGACAGCCGTAGATCTGCAATGAAAGTCTTAAAATCCTACGTGAAAGACCTTGACAAAAAGGCAATTCCTCATTTTCTAGCTCAAGTTGAAACAAAAGAACCCAGTTCATCTTCTGGAGAATACACCATATCTCTTTATGAAGTCCTTGCACGAGTTCATGGTCGAAACATAATCCCACAGATTGATAACATCATGTCGACTATTGTAAAGACCTTAGTGTCAAGTGCAGGTTCATTCCCGCTCCACCAAGCTTGCTCGAAGGTGGTCCCTGCGATAGCTAGATATGGTATAGATCCTTCTACACCTCACAACGAAAAGGCTAAGATAATTGATTCTCTATGTAAGCCATTGTCCGAAATCTTGTTGGGGACACCAGATAGTGTTGCATCAGGGGCTGCACTGTGTCTCATGGCACTTGTTGAGTCTGATAACTGGCGGTTTGCATCAAAGGAAATTGTCAATGAGGTCACCCTGAGAGTTGCTGGGGCTTTGGAAGAGGTGGCTACACAGACAAATTCTCACATGGGCTTAGCCTCTGCTCTAGCTAAGCACAACAGCCTAATCGTTGAGGCTTATGCAAGGTCACTTGTTCGATCTGGATTGAAGATTTTAAAAGTCGGGGAAGGGAACTCGCAGAAGAGGTTTTCGGCTATTCAGATGGTAGATTTCTTGATGAAGTGTGTCGATTCAAGGAGTATTGTCTCAGAGCTGGAAAAGATTGTTGATGTGATGGAGAAATGCCACGCAGACCAGAAGCCTTTTGTCAGAGGTGCAGCTGTTGAGGCATTGCAGACTGCAAGGACAATAGAGAAGGGTATGAAATTTGATAGGGAAAGTTCAGCTACTGGTTCAAATTTTAGTAGTAGGGATTATACTAGAAGGAATTTATGGGGTGCTAGAGATAATTCTAATGCCGGCAGTACCAGGTCACCTAGATTTGCGTCTCCAGAGTCACGAACTATTGATTCCTTCATGGGGTATGATTCTTTGGTTGAATCACCATTGTCAACAGGTCAAGGTTCCTGTAATTTTGAATATTGCAGGCCTGCTATTTGCAAGCTGTGGAAGGATGAAAATGGTGGCGTGGATGTATCATTGAAAGATGGCATATATTCAGAAGTCAGAAACTGCTCAAGATCACATTATGAGCATTTTGAAGATGGTGAACACAGCGATACTGATATGGAGTGCTCAGAGCTCTTTTCTGGATTTGTTCAGGCAAGCCCCACAAACGTGGCAATGCAAAGTGCTACTCCCAGTCCCCAGGTATGCATATTTGATCCCAGTTATTGTTTTCTTTTATGCTGTATTCATATGTAACGAGAGTACATTATTTTAAGGAGATTTTAGCTTCATTGTCAGTGTTGAGCCAAATTGGAAGTTTGCAAACGGGGAGCAGGGATAAAGCTTTCTTTAGCTTTCACCTATATATATTTGTGGATTATTATTTATCCGTTAATTTCTTAACTAAGTTCTGGCATATAAATTTAATGTTAACTGTTCTATGTTTGATACTTGTATTTTAGATTGTAGTTGTGCTGACATGATATGGTGTCTTTTGCCTTACTGTCTTGCATCACTGCAGATGTGAGGGCCACTTCAATGATTCTCATTAACAATTCAGTTGGTTTATTTCTTCTTTTTGACTTTTAAGTGACAGAATTGCCTATGTAGTAATGTGTTTTCATAGAGAAATGCAGTTCAATGCTGCTGCAGTATTGTTATTTTCACTTTCCACTCTACATATGTTCTGTCATTGGTTGCATGTCCGCATTTGTCAGCAGAATTTGACTTTTATCAACCTAATTCTTGTAAGAAGTTCATCAATGTTAAGTTATTATACGTATGCAAAAGAAACATTAAAGCTTTGCTGATAATGTTGGTTTTCAGAAACCAAAGTCACCTTTAAACATCGATAAGATTGGGATGTTCTCGACTCCTAGAAGGCTCATCCGTTCTCTCCAAGATCCAGATGACGTTGACTCCAGTGTATCTGAAAAAGGCAGGAGAATTAGAAGCCCATCATTATGTAAAGGGTGTCAGAGCCCAGCACTAGAAATGAATGGTCATCGTCTTTCTCATAACATGTACTATAATGTTGAAGATGATAGGACTTCCAGGAGACTAAGTGACGAAAGCTTGAAGAACAATGTTATCGATTCTGATCAGGAAACAAGTGTCTCTGAGTCGGTGTCATCAACAGCTGACATCTGTCTTGATGCTGACTGCAGATTGTCACCTGAAGCCTGTGCTGAAGAGGAGAATGGAATTCAAGCTGTAGGCCTAAAAAGGAGAAGCCTGAGAAAAACTGCTCTTAGTTTGATATGTGGTCTTTCCTTAATTCTTCCTGCAGTTATCTTATCAACAATGTGGGCTGATAATGAAGAGAGCTACTTTATGGTTCCCACCTAAGCTGCAGTTCTAGCGAATTTACAGAAGTATTGTTGCATGCTTATGCAGTTTCTGTTATAAGCTGAGTTTATGATCATCGATGGGGAACTTTGATGTATGTATGTTGTTCTTCTAATGTGTTCATGTAAGCCTGCGCTTGCAGATAGTTGTTACAAAGATGTCCACTTGTGACATCATAATTTGGTAAGGAAAAAATGGCCTATAATCTCTTAGTCAACAATGGTAATAAAAAGACACTAACACATGTAAATTAGAGTTTTGCTTTTTTAATGGTTCAGCTGCTAACAGTCAATATTTCTTAGTATGCAGTGATTTAGATTTGGCTATTTCCATTAGTCCATAATTTTCCATTTTGGATTCCTTATACGAAAGTTGTCTCTTGCTTTAGGTTTATCCATGCACGCAGTCTTTTAAGTAAAATTGCTTCTTGTTCTAATTTGAGAAGGGAAAGCAATAAATACAGGTTCTTGTTCTTGACTAAAGGTCCATTTTAGAGGCAGCAGAGTTGCATTTTGTAAATTCGCAACACACTGAACCAGTGCATGACATGAACTTCCACTCTGATGTTTCTACAATTCAAAGAAGAATGAAGGAAATGCCCATTGGGATGACCAGAGGCTTTGGTTTTGCTGATACGGGCCACCTCTTATGCATGTATTCCTTCATGACAGATTATGACTTAGCTTTAGCATGGGATCTCTACAAAGAGTCGATGAATGATAATTCACATAAAACGATAGTAGGCAATCCATGTGTTTGTTGTAATTTCATCAGATAATGACTTTCTTAACTATATTTGTGCCTTTGTATTGAGGTGTTAGAGGCCTGTTAACATTGCAAAAGCAATACCAGGTAGGGCTGCAAATGATCTAGTTCCATGAAAAACTATTACCATACCATTAAGATTTTACATTTCTTGGTATCGTACCATTTTGGAGTTTGGTTTGTAATATGAAAATTGGTTTTCGTACGTTTTTTGGGTATTTAACTGTTTTAATTTATAAAGGAAAAAATTACAAAAGGCAAACAATTAAGAAACTGAAAGGTGGATCATGTATTATTTTTGTTTATTTAATTAGTTATATATCAAGCACTTATGAATTTGTTGTTTAACTATTATATATTCAAGAAAGAATACAGCATAAGAAATAACATAAAAATTAAAAACACCTCATGTTGATACCTATAGTATATAGAAGTTAACAATAACATGAATTTAAAATAACAAACAATTATGCTTGAGAAGACACAGGCAGAGTTGGAATAAAAAATATTTAAAAGATTAACTTCTTTGTTCAAGATTTTAACCTTTTTGTTTAGGGGGGGTTGTTTGACACAGCGGGAGGCTGCTCTTTCTCAGAGAAGGGAGAAGCTAACTATAACTTGTGCAACAGAAGAGGCTTTTGTTGAATTGATTTTGATTTAGTGATTTTGGAATGAGTTTCAAACTTTAGCTTTTTGGGGGGGAATAACATGTTTTTGGACTTTGATTCTCCACTTTTTGAGTAGTCTTCCATATTTATAGATGAACCACAATGGGCTATCCGTAAATAACTGCTACATTAAGTATTAAAATAAATTTAAAATATAAAAATAATATAAAAGGATTATTATTTGTAATAAAATTTATTAGATATAAATTATTATTTTATCCTCTAAGTACACAGACATGAAAGTTGATAACTTACTAGTTCTTTAAAATGAAAATCAATGTCGTATTGCCGGTTCCAAATGAATAACCACACCCTAATTTTTTAGTCCACTTCTTGTTAGTTTTGCGATCCTAAGTATACTGCTTGCACCCCTAACACCAGCCAATGAAAATGTTTTAATAAGCGAGATTGCACATTATTAAAGAAAGAAAGTGGAGGGATCATCCTTTCCTCGTAATAAAATGATCCAAGTTTTTATTGATTAATCAGAAGCTACAAAAACTAACCGAAATGATGGAAAATTTAGCATAATGTTATTTAATTCAAGCCGTTGATGTGGTTTTTCATCACAAAATTGGGTTTATTCACATAAACTATGGTGACGGAAGATCTTGTTCGGTCAGAAACTACATGAGATATCAGTAGACATCAATATACCAAAATTTGGCCATTTGATGGCTGTGGGTCCCGGATTGTGGTCCAGGTTGTATCATGGTTTCCTTTAGCAAATAAAAAAATAAACGAAATAATTTTCTAAGCAGTTTTTAAGTAGTTGGTTGGATGAGTAGAATGGTTGATGGGATGAAAATTTTGCATGCTACCGCTCTTTCTCATGGCTTAAATGATGTCAACGGTAAAAGTAACATTTACCTTAATGGTCTCGGTTTTCGTAAAGAAAATGAGTGTTAAACGGCACGATTAATAGCCATACGAGTAATCAGGCCCCTCAATATGTTTTTCTGTCCAACTCAAGTTTTTCACATTGTCCCCTGTACAAGTTCAGATATGATTATAGGCGGTCGGACCAAGAACTTCATCACCCAATTGCGTTGATTGCTGATTGCTATTAGAGAACAACGATAAGAGACGATTGCTGCTAGGCGCAGAAACTTTCCTAGGGCCTAGTACATGGACTTGAAATGGTCTATGGATCCAACCGATTTGCTGCTTGCTCAACCTTCACGGGTTGACCCCGGTTACTTGAGCTTATCCAAGTGCTTCGTGCTAGTCGTTATGCCTAACACCGCTGGCCATTGAGTTAGGGGCATCCTTATGTTGTATGCCAGTGGCGCAAGATGGGGCCTCTCCATTGGTAGGTCAAGCTTTCGAGGATGCTCCTGGCTGTGTGACCACGGTTGGAGAGAAACGTTACGAATGAATTAATTTATAATACTTTCGACGTTGAAACGAATGCGCAGACAAACTCATAATATGGGGCTTCAATGATTTAGCGCTCGGACTTCTAGCTGCGTTGGTAACTCCGCCAATGTCGGTCCCAAGTCCGGATAAAAAAGGAGGAGGGTCTTGCGTCAGGTGTCAGCCGGCAAGGCGGAAGCTGAAGATGATTCTATTATTTCTTTCTTATAAATAAATATGCATTTGTATATTAGTTTGTGAGGAAGAAATGAAAATCAGCTCCAGCTTCTTAAAATATAGTAACCCTTGTGTTAGATAGCCAGCCGGCAAGGGGGAAGTTGAAAATGATTCTATTATTTCTTTCTTACAAATAAATATGCATTTGTATATTAGTTTGTGAGGAAGAAATGAAAATCATCTTCAGCTTCTTAAAATATGGTCACCCTTGCATCAGGTAGCCAACCGACAAGGGTGAAGCTGAAGATGATTTTAATGATTTTAATGAAAATCATCTTCAGCTTTTTAAAACTATGGCAACCCCAACATGACATGAATCGAAAAATGACATTCGCTCAAGCTAGGGCATTCCCCATAAGCGACGTGCTGCATTGGATCCCGGATGCGGTGAAAAGTAGGCAAGGGTTGCTAGGGCGTTCTCCCAGAAGCGACGCGCTAGATCGGATCTCGGGTCTAGTGAAAAATGGGCAAGGGCTGCTAGAGCATCCCCTCGGAAGCGACGCGCTGCATCAGAACCCAGGTGTAGTGAAAAGTGGACATGGGTTCATACCATGGAGGTCAAGAAAGGCGATAGTAAATAGGGTATCTCCAAAACATAAGATTCGCATCGCTACATGGAATATAGGGACACTGACAGGTAAGAGTTTGGAGTTAGTAGATACAATGAAACGTAAGAGAGTCAACATCGCTTGTATCCAAGAAACCAAGTGGAAAGGGGCTAAAGCTAGAAAAATAGATGGGTATAAATTATGGTACGTAGGAAAGGAAAATAATAGAAATGACATAGGAATAATAGTGGATAAAGAATTAAAGGAAAAAGTTGTGGACGTTAAAAGACTCAGTAATAGAATTATAATAATAAAAATGATTCTAGGAGAGCAGATTATAAATATTATAAATGCATATGCATCACAAGTAGGGTTACAAGATATAATTAAGAGACAGTTTTGGGAAGATATAAAGGGAGTCAGGCAAGAAATTCCCAACACTGAGGGGATATTTATAGGAGCAGAATTAAATGGCCATGTAGGAAAAGATAATGAGGATATGATAGCATACACGGAGGGTATGGTATAGGTGAACGAAACGAGATAAGGGAGAATATCCTCGATTTTGCTTTGTTATATAACCTATCCATTGCAAATACACTCTTTAAGAAGAGGTATGAATACTTAATAATCTTTAAAAGTGGACTTCATAAAAGTCAAATAGACTTTTTTCTACTTAAGAATAATGAACGATCTATATGTAAGGATTGTAAGGTGATACCCGGTGAGAGTTTAACCTCACAACATAGGTTAATAGTTATGGATATTCATATCAAAAGATGGAGTAAAAGAACTAAACTTAATACACATCCAAAAACTAAGCGGTGAAACTTAAAAGGAGAGAAAATAACCTCATTAAAAAATAAGTTGATGGTAGAAGGAAATTGGAACTATGAAACAGAAGTATATACCATGTGGACTAATATGGCTGAGTCCATTAAGAAAGTGGCAAAAGATATCTTAGGAGTATCTAAAGGTAAAAGGCTATTAACAAAAGAAACATGGTGGTGGAATGAAACAGTGCAAAAAGCTATTAAAGAAAAATGAATGTGTTTTAAAGCATGGCAGAAGATTAGAAATAATGAAAACTATGAACAATATAAGAATGCTAAAAACGTTGCTAAGAGAATAGTAAGTGAGGCTAAACTTAAAGCATATGATGAGCTCTATAATAGACTAGGAATAAGAGAAGGTGAGAAAGATGTGTTTAAACTTGCAAAAGTAAGAGAACAGAAGGGTAAGGACTTAGAGCATATTAGGTGCATTAGAAGTGATGATCAAAGGGTATTAGTCAAAGATGATGAGATCAAATAAAGGTGGGAAATATACTTTAAAAAATTGTTAAATGACAATGGCCCTGAGAATATAGGGATTGAAAATACTATAAATCTAAATAACACTGGATATTATATATATGAAATTAGGATTAGAATACTTAAAGTAAAAGAGGCCTTGAGAAAGATCAAACTAGGAAAGGCCATGGGGCTTGATGGTATACCAATAGAGGTTTGGAAGCATATGGGAGATATTGGGGTAGTTTGGTTGACTAAGTTGTTTAACAAGATCATAAAATCAAAGAAAATGCCTGATGAGTGGAGGAAAAGCTCTATCGTACCAATCTATAAGAATAAAGGAGACATTCAGAGCTGCACTAATTATCGAGGGATCAAACTTATGAGCCACACTATGAAACTTTTTGAAAGAGTGATTGAGAAGAGGCTACGACATGAAACAAGTGTATCGAAGAATCAATTTGGTTTCATGCCTAGGAGGTCTACCATGGAAGCTATTTTCTTACTAAGACAATTAGTAGAGAAATATAGGGAAAGGAGAAAAGACCTGCACATGGTCTTTATTGACTTAGAGAAAGCTTATGATAAAGTCCATAGAGAGTTAATATGAAGGGTGTTGGGTGGTAAAGGGGTTTCTCAGGGGTATATAGACATAATTAAATATATGCATGAGGGAGCAGTAACAAACGTTAAGACCACTAGTGGCGTGATCGGTGATTTTCCTGTCACTGTCGGATTGCACCAAGGATCGGCATTGAGTCCATACCTTTTCACATTAGTTATGGATGAGTTAACAAAACATCTGCATGAGGAGATTCTTTGGTGCATGCTATTTGCAGACGATATAGTCCTACTTGATGAGACAAGGGAGGGTGTAAACATAAAGATAGAGTTATGGAGAGAAGCATTAGAATCGGAAGGATTTAAAATTAGTCGAACTAAGACAAAATATATGGAATGTAATTTCAACAAGGAGAGTAGGAGTGGAACACCAGTCAAGATTGATAACTAAGAGGTCCCCATGAGAGACCACTTTCGATATTTAGGATCAGTGATCCATGAGAGTGGAGAGATTGAGAGGGAGGTTACCCAGAGAATCCAAACGGGTTGAAACAAATGGAGATGTGCATCGGATGTTTTATGTGATCAGCAGGTGCCACTTAAACTAAAGGAAAAATTCTATAGGATGGTTATAAGGCTGGCCATGCTCTATAGATCAGAGTGTTGGGCAGTTAAGGAACATGATGCTCATAGGATGAGTGTCGCAGAAATGAGGATGTTGAGATGGATGAGTGGTAAGACAAGAAAGGATAGAATTAGAAATGAAAATATTAGAAGAAATTTAGAGATAGCACCAATATGTAACAAGATGAGGGAGATTAGACTTAGATGGTTTGGACATGTTCAAAGGAGATCAACAACTGCACCAGTTAGGAGTGAGGTAATACAAGTTGAAGGTTCTAAAAGGGCAAGGGGAAGGCCCAAAAGAACGTGGATAGAAGTGGTGAGGAAAGACTTAAAAACTTTGGGACTAAATGAAACCATGGTATTTAATAGAGTGGAATGGAGGAATAAGATTCATGTGGCCGACCCCTAATTGGGATAAGGTCTTGATGATGATGATGACTTCTAGCTGCGTTGGTGAAATAGGGCAAGTTTCTCACGTGAATTTTTGTTTTCTGTGTGGCATTGAGTGGTTCACTTAGTCATCCTTCCAAGAGGGACATAAATACTTTGTATAATTGAACTTAAATTTTACATACAATCTACAGGCAACTACCTAACCTTTTTATTCACTTCTAGAATGCAAGGATTTAAGTCTTAAGTTATATGCACAATATGTGATATCTCATAAACTCCTCTTTGTGCACCTAGGCATGCCTTTAAATAGGCTACAATAAAAATTATTTAGTGGTTGCAACCCAAACACCCTAGGTCTTGTTACCAATCATAGCTTGACACGTTGCTTATAACGACATGGAGCCATCTTCCCTTGCTATCACATTGTAAATTGTCCATAATTGATTTAGGAGTCATCTCTCCTTATTGCCATACGGTAAAAATCATCCACAACTACCTTGGGGAGCATCTCCCATTGTATTATGTATTAGAAACCACCCATAATTACTTGGAGCCATCTCCTTTAGGTGCCATGTGTTGGGACCATCCATAACTATATTGGTACTACATGCCACAAGGATTTTATGTCACTTGTTATTGCGTTATAATGTCACTTGCCATAATATTTTGAGCCCAAGTCCCTCTTGAGTGCATAAGGTTAGTATGAGTGCAAGGTGTGGGTACATACTTCCCTTACTATGCCATGAGCTAAGGAGCTAATAGGAGGCCGCCACAAGTTTTGGAGGGAGCCTTGAAGCAAGATATGCATGGGTCATTTTGTTCTAGACTTGGTTACCCTCTTGCTGATTATTAACAATGGTGTTAATGGTACTTGAGATGGAGTGAGCTGTCTTGAGATGAATGAGTTATATCACTTTTAATGGTACTTGAATTGGATTGAGATGAAGTAACTTAAGGAGTCCTTAGAGATGAGTTGAGGTGAAAATCATCATATCCTAGCTCATTGTTAGTGGTGCTTGAGATGAGATCAGAAATCTCAACCCATCTAACTGTTAGTGGTATACATATCACTTTATCTCAAGCCATGTCATCTTTAACTTCATTATTGAAAGAGAAGACTACTTCTGGCGTAAAAGAGAGCCATTAATTTCTTCTCAGCACCACTAGCAACAAGCAATGTTTGTAATCAATCTATAGAAACTATGTACTAAAGTGTTTGATTTGTTTTAATAAAATATGTATCTTGAATGGAAAAAAAAAAAGAAAAAAGAAAAGAAAAGAAAGTTTTTCAATAACAAGATATAAATATATTAGAAGTAGTAAGAAAACAATAGAAAGAAAGAAAAGGAATGGAATGGAAAGAAAAAACAAACAACTAGGAGTTTATGGTTCACGATTCAACATTATGTTTGTTCAATGGCAGAGCCAAGAATTTAAATCAATGGGATCTTATAATAACCATATCTGTCTGTACGCATTTTATAAAAAAAATTATGCATACACAATAAATTTTAAAATAACATTACATATCTGTACAAAAATATCAAAATCATCAATCTTAAATTTAATATATCCATCTTCAAGTCTTAATATTTAGATCCACTACATGATTGCTTCATTGTCGATGCTCTTAAATACATCCTTTTCAATGTACGTAACCAAACAATCATTCAACCATCTATCTCCTATACGATTATACAATCGAATTTTCACTATTTTTATTGATGAAAATGCCCTTGCAACTAAAGCAATTGCAACCAGTAGTATAATAAGCTTATAACCTAATGGATACACAATTTTCCTTCTTGTCTCAACCAATTTCGCAACAAGACCACTAATTCCTTTCACTTCTAAGAACTCACCAGTAGAAACACATATCAAGAATGCATGTTTCAAGTTGATTATCAAGTGTCACTAGATCTATAATAGAAATTTCAGTTAGGTAAAATTAACCAAGACAAATTAATTTTTATTATGTTCTCCAAAATGACTTATTTGAACCTAAGCATGACACACAAAGAAACCACTATGTGCTTATTCATTGAAATGATTATTGAGCTCTTGAACTTCATGTTTTCATTGAATTTTTTCTCTCTCATTACATATATATCATCTCTACCATGAAATTACATTTAAGGGCAGCATACTATAATTTATACAAGTAAATACTGATTAATATCATTTTTGTATTAAATTATGAGTCTCAACAAGTGTAGATGCTCATGAATGTTTGATAGCATAGACTCTCATACATAGTGATGATTTTTTTATAGGTCAAAGCTATTCATCATGTGAGGAGAGGCTTAGATAGGCTACATACCAATTTCATGTCCTTTAGATGCTATTTGCTTATGCTTCTTTGAGTTAAAAATCAAAACCATCAATTTTTTTAGAAACTAAAAAACTCAAATTCACTAATTTCTCATGGTTACCTAATTTCTTACCTAGAACATGATGAATGGCTTGGATATACCAAAAATAGACTTTATAGGTAGAGTCATGCTATCTGACACTCATGAGCATCTACATGGGTCATAATTTATACTGCTATGTTTCATTTTGTTTTCTGCATTAGGTGTTAAAGTAATTTAATTAATTAGAAATAAAATACTTAGGTTTTAGCTTTAAAATGGCTAATTTATGTTTTTCTATTATATGGATCAAGGTTTAGCAATGTAGTTCAAGAGGATTAAGTGCATTGAATGGTTGATCAAATGGATAGCAAAGATAAAGTTATAAGAGTCTTTAAGAGCTTAGGAAATTTCCTTTCTAAATTAAAAACTTTGACTAGTGAAACATTTCCAATTTTAGACGTTTGCAGAAGTTCCTAATTGGATTTTGCTTATGAGACATGTTTAGAAGAAAAAGGAAGCGTTTGAAGAAGAAAAGGAAAGAGAAAGATTGGAATGCTTCTTTGTCAAGTTAATTCAAATTGGGAGACGTTTTAGGGTTTTCTCCAAGTTTTCTTATCAATCAAGAAAATTAATCTCTTTATATAAACCAAAAACATCGTGCTTATTGGGATGTTTCTTCCCTTGGCTCCCTAAACTAGAGAACCATAGAAAATGTTATAAAGGAAGAAGAGGAGAAGAAGATAAACTATGCAGAGTTTTTCAAACATGCTGTGTGGATCGTCCATTATGCATGAGAAAACATAAAATCTTAGGGACTGGAAGATGCCAAAAACAAGTTTTTATGTTCTCTCATTCATTCATGTTTAGACTTTAAATTCAATATATGATAATTTTATGACAAAAGGTTCTTTAAGGAACATTTTATGGTCTAAATTCAATGTTGTGTATGGTTATTCATCTTGTAGAGGATAATTATACAGTGTTGATGCTCACTTTGATTTTAATATTTGTAGTTTATAATAGATGGTCATAAAATAGTTTTTATGTGCGAAAGAATGAACTTTTGGATGATGTATGGTAGGATTAGACAAGTCATAGTTATAGTTTGTAGATGATTTGGGCTAGTTAAGATATTCATTCTAGAAGATTAGTTACTCCTTCTTTAGGGCCATTATAGCTTGTAGCCCAAAATGATTCTAAGTCATATACATGAGAGACATAAGAATGCTTCTTATGGTAATATCATAATTCCTAAGCTACTCTCTATCATCTAAGTATTCCTTTAATTTATTTTTGTTCTACCTTTAGTTTCATTTTAATTTCAAAAATCAAAACTACTGTAGTTTGGTAGAAAAGCTATTCCATCTCTGAGGTTCGATGATCCTTTATACTTTTCCTACAATAAATCTTGTATACTTGCAAGGGTTAAGTTTGAAATAATAAACACCAAGTTAAAACCAATATACACATATGAGTGAGCACACACACAACTAAAAAATTTTAAATTAATGAAAGCAAAGAATTTATAAACAATTTCGTAGGGTGTTTCTTTAAGTGAAGATCTATTTATAAACAATATATATAATTAAAATGTTAAAATTTTGAATGGGGTCTTAATACCCACTTCCATACACATACATCCGCTCATGTGTTTGTTAGTGTGCTCACCTTAGAACATAGTTTTATAATGAAATTACCCTTTTCTCTAAAGAAAAATGGTACTAATATATGATCTCTAGGTTTTTCTCTCTCTTGTCCCTCACCAAATGGTATGGAGTAACTATAACTCTATGTGGCTTTGATTTCTATATATACAAACCAGTATTGCTCTTGACTTAGATGGGTCATGTTTTGAAATTCTCATCCATTAAATGATCCTAACCACTATTTTATTCAGTTGTGAAATGGACGGTGAAACTTTTTACCATTCATTTTACAAGTAGCTACTACAAGACTCATTTAATAGATAACAATCTTAGACCATGACTCATCAAAGTCAAGAGCAAGATTGTGAATAATTTTCATAAGCGGAAGTATCTATGGTAGCAAGTTCATCTCTGCTGGAAGGAGATGGGAATGGCTAGAGGGAGCAAAAGAAAAGAACAGGCACGCAAATATAGATACTCCCTCTCGTAAGGCCACAGAAGATGGTCTTCCTTCTTCTGTTATAGTTGAAGGGACCAACTAAGGAGAAAGTCATTGTCAAGATCTAGAGAGGGGCAAAACTTCCGGGCCCATAGCGGAAATTTGTATAGATTCAGTTTGTTAGACTAGGTCCTTGGAGACCACTCCAAATCAAGAAAGGGAAGAAATAAAAAGACCAATAGACCATCAACAGCCAGCCCATATGGTTGTTTTCCATGCCAAACGGACAGTAGGTAGGCTAGCAAAATACTAGACATACAAGGCTTTGTGGATTAAGAGTCTAGAGCATCTGATCAGGGCCAAATCAGACGCAACGGACGGTCAGTGGCCATCTGCCAGATTAACGGATAGATCGTGCCACGAGTTATAAGCCCTAAAAAAGCGTTTGTCCCTAGGAGCACGACCATTATTTTTCTAAAAACTAGTGGATTTGGGAGCCAAACAGAACAAGCCTTAAAGATGGAAAAGGAGAACCACCTTCTAAGCATACTCTTGCGTAGAAGTCAGAGGACGAGTCTTGTAAACCAATCCCCACGCAATGCCTACTCCCTTCTGGTAGGTGGACTCAACAGACGCCTAAACTGACCGCCTAAAAGAAATTAGACGAGGTCATTCCTTGTAAGCCAAAATAAAATATCGGGACAAGGAAAGTCCCCCGCCCCGAGAAACAAGTGCATCAAATCGGTGGTTGTCTTTCGCAGAAGGTGCCTCCCTTTTGTTGTGAATTGAAGCACCAAAATCTTCCCACCTTGTATATAAACTGATCCCCTCTTCCTTATCAACTGCAAAATTATTGAAATCACAATGATGAAAACTGCCATTCCATCTCTCAGTCGGCGATTCGACTTCTATCAACCCTTAGATCGAAGGCACAATACTGATGAAAGTGTCAGGAAATGGGCCTACAAAGGAAAAAACGGATCCACTCGATCTTCCAGCAGACACCGAGCATCATACCGTGGATATCGATCGGACCGTGCCAAGAGAAGGCAAATCTTCCTCCGCAGTTACAATCTATCCTTTGAAGCCCCTCCAGAATCCATGTCCGTCAAATTGAAGAAGTCGATGGTGAAGGTGAAGACCGTGGTGCGATCGATCATGACTTCGGCTAGGTGGGATTTCCTTAGAACTTGTCGCGGGCCTCCAGCCCTCTGTGCTTCCTCTCCTAGGCCAGTTGCAAAGGTTGCTACCGTTATCCCAGTTTGATGTGCATATTTTTCTAGTAGCCTGATTGGATTGGTATGGCTGATGCATCATCCCTCAGTTTTCTATGCGTTTGTTTTATAATTCAGAAAAGCAAGTGACTCTATGGAGAGCATAAAACAGACAGGCCGTGATGCCTACTTATCAATGTCGAAAGAGGGATAAAACGTATTTCGATGGATTAGAATGCAATTACATGCACAGACATGGACAAGGATAGCAGAAGTTGTATGACAGACAGTCTAGCGACTAGAAGAGGAGTACGGTATTGACGCCTAAAAGTTACATGTTATGCCTAGCTTTGGGTGATCCAAACAGTTCATCTTCTACGAGCCATGCCCCGAAATCTCATCGCTTGGATGGTCCAAGTTTTGATTTACCAAATTGTGAAGTGAAGACAAGCAACTCGACAACAAAGGCTAGGATAATCCTGGATGAGAATGTGAGATGTGGCAGAATTGTATCGTTAAGGAAAACGTTTGCTTAAAAGTTTTTATCAACATCATCTCAAGGTCCTACTCATTGAACCATTTGCTATCCAAACCGATATTTAATTGACTAGTTGGTCCCAAACAGTGTTTGCTCATGACTATATCTGCAAGGAAACAAGAATCACCGCCGTCGAACCATTGCTGAGTTGAATCCGAATTCCTTCATCTATATTGTCTGCGGATTGATCCTCCTTGGATGCTTGTTTGAGATTGCAGCGGCCTCGTTAAAGAAGTACTTATATATCGTGTTAGCCAATAAGGGGTTGGGCATTTGGAATCTAATTCCTAAGTGAGCAACAAGTTCCTATCATTTAATTCTGAAGAATCAATTTGTCTTGAAATCTGTTTCTGAATGAAAATGTGCAAGGATTCAGGTCAAAGCAAACAAGTGCAATGGGTGGATTCAATTGTCACCTCATCAAGTTAGAGCTCATTTCTCACCTTTCAGGACTGCGTTAGTCATAAGATGACACTTGAATTCCCCCAAGTGCACAACCACTTGAATCTAGTTCTCGGAATTGAATTGCTCGCTTACTAAGTAGTGGTGCCTCTTTGCTATTCCAATGGCTGTCCCTGGTTTTGCCCCAATGGTTCGATGTATAAGGCTGGATACAGCCTTTCCAGACTTGAGTTGCTTCTGACGGGTGTGTCATTTTGTTCTGAATGGTGCGAAGGCCGTGTTATTGATAAAGACCAATGCTACCGTATGGTAGAACAAAACTAATTCCACCTTCTACCTGCGATATGAAAAGATTTCACAGTGGATTTTCAGAGGGGCCAGTTAAGACGGAATTGAATGATAAACTGGATTCCATCTTTGTTAATAAACAGCTCTCCCTCAGCCTCAGGTTCCCGAATCCGAGTCCAAGAACATCTATAAATGATGTATGTACTGCCTTGTTTTAGTAAGACCACTCTTTTTCTTCACCAGTCCCTTGTTATAAGCTGTTGAAAGTAATCAAATTTCCAAGAAAACTATCAGCGGCCAATCACAAAGCGAGTAATGTCATCTTCGACACAGGAGTGCAAATATCATTCAGTTTGATCAAATGATAACAGCAACTTAAGTTCCTCTTCTTGGGCAAGAAACAAAGTCATATACGTCAACTATTGTCTTGAAAGTTACTGACAAGATCTTAAACTGTCCACATACATTTCTTCATAACTTCGGTAGCTGGGTGGCTAACGGCACATAAGGATGGACTTTGAATTGAATATTCAACAAGGCCAGCAAATATCATTCCATCTGTCCAAATCAATGTTTTCTTTTCTCCACCCATAAGGTTCGTGAAGTTATTGGACAAAGTTCAATCCAAGCACAAATATCCACCGTAGTGGCACAGATTTTCAATAGTCTTGGTAGAAATATTAAGCCAATAACTAATTGTGGCCCATAAAAGGGAGAATAATCATAGCCAATGAGTTAGTGAACTTGGCCACCATGATTAGATTTTTAGGGCCTTTATTCAAGGGTGAAAAGAAAAACCTACACGTATGGTTCTCAATTGAAAAGTATATGATTTTCCCAGGCTTTTCATGGGGATTGGGCCTACAAGTAACTTAGCTTTGGCCATCACTGTAGTGAGTCTTGATAACAAGCATATTATTTGCAAAGTGGGCCATGAGTTTTCTCATTCATCTTGGAGGACCACCTTGATTTATCTGAATTTTACATTGACAAGATCTTGGGCTCGCAATTTCGCTACAAAAAATGATATCAAAGCAAACAACTTTCTTTGTGGCAAAAGACCAATCGCTCCTTCCTGTGCCACTACGGTAGAAAGAAGTTGCTTACCAACATTAATGTCATAAGAATACATGTATGCAGTCGGGCAGATTCTTCCTAAGCACGTCTTAATTCCAGTTGAAGTAAGAAGTCTATGGTCATTATTTTACGTGAGCTAGCATGTCTAAGTTCTAATAAGCTGTTAAAAGTCCATCCCTGTGCCAAGAAAACATTCAGCAACTAACGGCATAAAGGAGTGCCAATATTGTTGTCTGTGATCAAATAGTAAAAACTTAGGTTCCTTAAAGCCAAGAAACTGTTGGACATATAAATATAGCTGGGCCAATTCCCATCAGCTTAAGCTTTTAAGGTAAACATTCAATTTGGAATGAGAACCTTCTATGTAAAAGAGTTCAAAAAGGATCTTCTACAATCCAACATAGTATCAAAGCCTTATCGACAGAGAGGTCATAAGTTCGAATCCTAAGACTATCTATTTATCAAATCCAAGTTGCAAAAGCCTAGAAAGGTCCTTCCATATAAGGTGTGTTAGACATATGAATATTATTGGCTAATTTCCTATCAATTTAAGCTTTTATATTGAATGGTAATCCAAGAAAAACAAGTCAGGTCGACCTGCCAAAAAATATCTAGAACCATTGATCAAAGAGAACATCTCCCCCAAAACTTGTTGGTTGCTTGTTCGAGTCATTGCCTTTTCCTTGTAACTGGCTATTAGATTTAGAAGAGTGTTTGAGGGAGAATGAGGGTGTCTTGATTTGCTTTGCAAATTTTGACTTGTAACAAAAAGAAAGAGTCATATAGACCATATTGTTGTTGGTTATATTTCAAGGACCATAGATATCTTCTTCATAACATGGGTACTGGATGGCTTTTTCCTGTGGCATACCACAGATAAGGATAGATTTTCAATTCCAACGTATTGTCATCATCATCAAGACCTTATCCCAATTAAGGGTCAGCAAATTACAACGTATGTGAGAAAATTCAACAAAAGCAGCAAATGTCATCCATCCGTCCAAATCAATGTTTCATTTTCTCCACCTGCAGGCTAGAATTGTTCATGAAAGTTCATTTGAAGTTTCAAAATCAAAGAATAACCTTTTTATTGGATATGTAAGCTGGATTTTATGAATAACCAATAGCTTGTGAACGCCTCGAACCCATGACCTAAGCACTGGAAAGGGCTTTCTATGGCAAACGCGGTAGAAGACCTTAACTCATCAAAGAATAACTATGCTATGCAGGCACAGATCCTATAAAGGTTTGGTAGGAATATAAATCTAAGGTTTATGGATTGGTAGAAGTTGGCCCGCCATAACTATATGATCAATGCTTTAATCTGCACACGGATGAGAAGGGTTTCTACATGGTGCAGTTTCCTCAACGACTATAGGGGCCACTTTCCTCATTGATATAAACCATCTCTATTCTTGTTCCTTCTGAGATCTGCTATACACCAAAATTAAAACCCAAATGATAAACTTAGGCCTCTTATTTCAGATTAAAAAAGGCAAAATCGAAGGCTTCTAATAGCCCAACAACGAATGACTTTATCTCTCATTCAATAGTACCCTCACCCACTGAATGGTTGAAATAATTAAAATGATGAATCGCACTTGTGTTTTAGCCTGCTAATGTTTTTGAAGTAAAAAAAGGCAGTCCCGGTGAATGACGTTTTCACCTATGTGGGATCCGGAGAAGGGGCACACCACAAGGGTCTATTAACTTTCACCACAAGGGACGGACCACAAGTGAATGGTTGAAATCTTGCAGTATTTATCTAACTTTCACCAGTAGGCCCTTACTCTAAAGATAGGGACTACCTTGACGTCTGACCTGAATTCTACACCGGCGTAGTCGTGGCTCTTGGATAATTTCTGGGCCCAAGACTCTGTTCATTTGGACCTACTAGTTGGGTATGGAAGACCCAACATTTGGTCTTTTCGTCCAACAGACGGAATTAGAGTGTGTAGAATGGCATTATTGTTTTGACCAAATTGCGTTTAGAGTTCCAGGGCGTTGTGGAGACAGGCCCATAATTCACATGTTAAGTAATGTTCTTTAATTGCACTTTAGTCACTGAAACTATTCATCATGATACTTTACTTTTTAAACTTCTAAAATACAGTTTAGTCCCTGAAACTATAGTTTTTCTCAAACTATTAAGTCCTTGGGTTAGGTTTCCATTATAATAGTTAACTGTTGGAACCCACAACTATTATATTTATATATATATATATATATATTTCTTTTCTTTTTTTTATGGAATTTAAGTAAATTAAAATTTATTTTATACTCTTACAGAGAAGAGTTCGATCGTACCCCGCAAGAATATCCTTGATCTCCTTCTTGATCTGTTCATCAACATACTTCTGGTAATAAGCAAATAGGGCTTTTGCAACCGCTTTGACGGATGGCATATATCTTCAAAGTGTGACCTTCACCTTTAAGCCGAAATGAAGAGTTGGTTCATAAGCTTTATAGCAAAGGATTTAGGGCTCAATGAGTTCGATTGAGCTAGCATTGATCTTGATCAGGCTACGGCGGCACTTGCAGTGGGTTACTGCAATTGCAGTTTCTTCTGCCCGAACAACTTGAGCACCACAATAAAACTGCTGTGGGCTGGTTTACAAAGTTTAGGAAAGGCCGGACCATAAAGGGTCTATAATTCTAGGTCTTAAATTGCATTTTGCAAGAGGCCATTTCACTCTTTAAATCCACAACCTCCAAGTCACATGACAAATTGGAAGCAATTTTTTCTCACATATCTCTATATTCCTCCACCTTCTCCCACAGTTCCGTTTCCGCCTTTATGCCTCCTTGGAAGGTTGTTACATTTCCTTTTCTCAATTTCATCCTCAAAGCCCTTATAAATGTCAATACTAGTGGAAACAACAAAAGAAATCCAAGATGCCTCTTCGGTGAAAATATCTTTTCAACATTTTCTTCGAATAATAACCCATAAATTTTACCAGTAAACCATGGCGAATTTTTTGCTATCTATCTCTCCCTTTCGCCGTTGCTAATCCAGGCAGGAAGGGTTTTGGCCTTTTCCCTTGAATTTTTTTGAATAAAAATCAGTGAATAATGAAAAGGTGTTCAAATTTTATTGTTTTTAATAATAAGAGTTAGAGTCATCTGTCAACTGACAGCAGACGGAAGGACTAACTGTGCAATGGAATCATTAGTTTCTACGACTAAATTATTTTTTGGAGTCTAGAGACTAAATTATCATAAATGAATAGCTCTGGGCACTAAAGTGTAATTTTCCTTAGAAGTTAGCTCTCCATAGATAACTTATTTATTATTGTTAACTGAATGTTGGTAAGTGTATATGCTTTTGAGCATAAAAAGAAGTACATGCCCTATTTCATGTGTGATGAAACATTATTCTATAGATATGAGCCATTCATTATGTTTAAAATGACTTAGATAGGTTAGAGACTAAATTCTATGTTTGTTGGATACTTTTAGTTTACGTTTTCATAAGCAAAAATAATGACCATTCATTTTTATTAGTTTTTTCAAAGGCACAAGACATGTAGTGTGGATCATTCAAATGCATTGATCTATGATAGGTTTACTTATTTTGTTATAGAGAACATGATGAAGGGCTTGGATCTACCCAAAAAAAATACAAATCATCATGTGTAAAAGATGAGCATGAACTTCTTCTCACGCTTAAGAGCATGTGTGCCTATTGAAACACTAGTCAAATACTAATAAAGAAAAATGAGGTCTAAAACAAAAGACGGATAACGTTCATGGGCTCATTTTTTATAGGTGCATAGATTTAATTGTCGCATACAACTTTGACATGATACAACTGTAAACACACACATACACATATTATATACTCTTAAATGTTGGAAAAGAAAATTCATAAAAACATAAAATCATAAAGAAGAAAGATAAGAAACACTAAGGGGAAAGAAATAATTGTCGCATACAACTTTGACATGGTACAACCATAAACACACACACACACATACACACACACACACACACACACACACACACACACACACACACACACACAAATATATATATATATATATTATACTCTTAAATGTTGGAAAAAAAATCATAAAATCATAAAATAATAAAGAAGAAAGATAAGAAACACAAGGGGAAAGAAAGAGTTGCAAAATCTAAGGAGGAAATCCTTCATATCATTAGAATCCAACAATATATCCTTCTGTAATAAAAAATAGTATATTTTAGATCAAGACATCCTAAGAATACTTTACATAAAAGAAAACTTAAGCAAGTTTAATGGAAGAACAAGAACATATATATGGAAGGGAATTCAATCCTATACTTTTTCTAATCTAATGAACTAAGGGGGAAAAGCCAGAAGAAAGGTTCAAAATGAAAGTTTCCTTTTCTTTGAAAACTCTCAAAATCACAATCTTCATAATTCATAAGATCAATATAAATCACAAAATCTACAAAGAGCTAAAGTATTATTAGGAATTTTCTCCTCGTAGCTAGATGGGTCACGCAAGTTTGGGCTAAAAGAGCCCATTACATGTGAGATTAGAAAGTATGGTGGTAGTTGCTTTAAATGGTAAGACCACTTTCTAAGTTTCCTAATTGGTTTGACTTGGATGAAAAAATAAGAAGAGAAGGAGAGTTTAAATGGATTCTCTTCTCTAGGGATTTTCCTCTTTTTGGATAGATAAGTCCTCTTTTAGGGTTTTATCAATTTGGGAAAAAGAGAAAAAGGAGAAGATAACATCAGCTTTCAAGCCTTTTAATATGAAATTTCTTACCACACTTTGCAGCTTCCTAGCTATTGATTTCTAGGTTTGTCATGCATATTTGCAGTATTGATTGCTTCTCCTCAAAGTTGTTTTGGAAAATTACTATGGTTATATTCATTAGAAGTTTTTCACTTTGATTTTTGTTATTATGAAAGATTTTGTTCCTTAAGAATTGAAATCCTCTAGGGTTACAAGAGAAGACTTTTGTATTCTCATTATTACTTAGTGGAGATTTGCCTAGACTAGGTCCTGTGGTTTTTTCCATCACCACAAGGGTGTTGATAAGTGTGTGAAAGGTTGTGAACTTTTCTTGATTTGTAACTAAAACTCAAATGTCTAATCTATAATCAATTTTGAATCATGTGATTTGGTCACTTAAACTTTGAATTAATATCCATGTACATAATAAAAATTGAAATTACAATCCCGCCAATTATTCTAGCACTAATTGAGAATTAACAGCTCTTGCTTCTTCTCTTGGAAGTGACTCCAATTTCCAACTTTTGAAAACCTAAGAGATGAAGAGAGTCCTAGGTTTTTCCACTTAAGAAACTACTCTTGGGTGGTTTTGTTTTCAATGTGGCAATTAATCTCTCTCTCTCTCTCTCTTGAATTGCTTATATAGAGAGAGAATCCTCTAGAAGTTATTTTAAGTTAAGAAATATTTTACTTCATTTGACTCTAATTAGCTTTTCGGGTGTGACTTCAAGGAATTTTCTAAGCATGGTATCTTCACTAGCTTTTCAAATAAGAAACCACTTTCCTAATTTGACACAAACTTTCTCAATACTTTAAAGGGAGTTTTTCCAATGCTAAAGATGATGATATAGTGCCAAGCAAATCTACCCACTAATGCCTACATATGACCCACATTAAAAAATTAATTGCATATGTAACCTTATGAGTAAACTACCACTATAATCTGATAGGTAAAAATTACCATCATATGCTCCCACTTAACTATATTTATTTTGTGACACCAACATGGGGTGTATGAACCAACTTTCCCTATAATTGTCACATTCCCACAATCAATTATAAAGGACTACATCTGAATGAACTTCCAATCTCTTTCAAAAACTACCTTTGAAAATATCTTATCTTAAAGATAAATGTACACTTCAATCCCTGGAACCATTCACTTATAAATCTTTAGTCCTTAAAGTTCTAGAAAAATACTTTAGTCCATGGACCTATTGGTTTGGGTTGTAGTTTACTCTTATTAACTTTTTATCAACAAAAGTAATGGTCAGGCCCCAAGCAACAGTTTAACCACCCTAGTTCTAAACTATTTTTTTAGAACTTTAATGACTAGAGGGTTATAAGTGAAACATAAATATATATATATATATATATATTAAAGTATACTTTTCTCTATCTTATACACACACACACACACACACACACACACACACATGTATGTATGTATGTATGTATGTATGTATGTATGTATGTATGTATGTATGTATGTATGTATGTATGTATGTACAAAATCAAATTGATAAACATTTTATCAAAGATAACCAAGGTCTTGAGAGAAATATTTCACCAAGTTCATTTGTTAGATGCCCACAATGAATATCTTACTCTATATTAAAGAGTGGGTCTCTTGTTGAACATCATATATATTTTATGAGTTTATAAATGTTTCATTGCACTTAGAATCATCCTTGAATAAATTTCACCATGAAATGCACCAACAATACAAATATTAGATCTCATTAAACATATAGATTCCTCAAGTCCAAGGGTAGTTATGGTTATGTATATCTATTAATACTTTGAGTACTTAGTATTTTAGATAAGTAAAAAGACACGTCCTATGTGTAAAACACTTTCATACACTCTATGTATATTCAAGGTCTCTACCTTAGATGGCTTAAGAATTGATCATCTCCATCTTATAATAACATCCCAATTGGCAAGTGTTACGAAATTGGATTTTTGAATCCCAAACTCAATTCAAGACTATTTTAAGTTTGTAAAGAACCAGAATTCCATTTCTCCTTGACTATGGTTCTCAGCCAACTTCTCAATTAATTCCTACTTAGTCCCTAAGGCTCTAGATAACATTGCATGACTATCCATAAATATATTATCATTATACCTCATTATGTAGTATTACATAAAGTGAATTCATTCATTGAAATAATCAATGTAACATTCCCCTAAATGTCATATGATTTCTTTGCAGACAACATAAGGGCTTTCCATGTAAATTTGGTGCATAGATCTTCATTTCTTACTTTAACTTATGCTTTTGCATATTCATTATATATTACTATTTTTTAATGTTCCATTGATTTGCACATAGAGGGAAAAACTTTATTAGCTTCCCAATAAGTGGTATTAGACCTGTGACTTAGTCTACTTTTTCATTGTAAATCATAGAGGATACAAAAATTTATATAATTAGCTTGAATGATTTGGAAGGTAAAATGGAGAGAGAGCTAATTATATTGTGATGGAATTAAGCCCAAAAACACAATTGATGATGATTGGAAAAAGCATAGGTGGAAAGCTATTGGATTCATTTGACAATGGTTGGATGATAGTGTCTTTCATCATGTAACCACAGAAATATCATCTTAGTCTCTTCGGAAAAAGTTAGAAGGGTTTTATGGGAGAAAAACCATAGGAAACAAGGCTTTCTTGATTGGAAAGCTTGTGAATTTGAAATATAAACAAGACCTCAATCGTAGAGCATTTGAATGAGTTTCAAATTATTGTAAATCACCTCTCCTCCATGTAAATGGCTTTAGATGATGAATTACAAGCCTTATTACTTCTTAATTCTTTACTAGATAGTTGGGAGACAATAGTGGTGTCACTTAGTAATTTGACAATGGGTAGATTGTTACCATGACCCAAGTAATAGAATGTTTGTTAAATGATAAAACAAGAGGGAAGTCTTTGGGTTCTACTCACGGAGAAGCTCTTTTCAATGAAAACCAAGAGAGAATTAAATTTGGAAATTCGAACAACCATAGAAGATCTAAAGAAAGGTCCAAGTATATAAAAAGAGTTACTTCTACTACAATAAGTTGGGCCAAAAGATAAAGAAGTCCAAGAAATTAATAAGGGAGAAAATCAAAGGAAAGTGTGATGAAAAATAAGAAGAAAAAGAAACCATCACCATTACTTTACAGTGCGAGCTTATCATATCTTTAGGTTGTGAAAGATTAGTCTCGCTGGTCAAGACATAGATTGGGGTGATTGACACTGGTGCTTCATATCGTGCTACCTCACTAAAAGATTTTTCACTTGTTGAATGTCAAATGACTTTGGTGTTGTGAGATTGGGAATAGTGGCACTTCAAAAACTATGGGAATGGGTAATATGTGTATGGAGACCAATGTTAGTTGTAGGTTTATTCTCAAGGATGTCAGATATGTGCAACATCTTTGTATGGATTTGATCTTTGCATAAGAAAACTAGATGGAGAGGATTTCACTAGTCACTTTTGTAATGATCAATAGAAACTTATCAAAGGTTCTATTGTGGTGGTAGGAGAGACTAGGTGCTCCATTTTGTACGACAAAGGCACAGATATATAGAGGTGAGGTGAATTCAATGAAGAAAGATATCTCTTCTGATTTGTAGCACACATGACTAAGATACATGTGTAAGAAGGGACTTGAAATCCATGTAGAGAAGAAGTTCCTACTTGGAATGAAAGGTATGCTTCCATGATAACCACTTCGGATTTACGTGAACTAGTGGATCAATTACTAAGTGGGGATTGTGAAAACTCCAAAATTTTTGAAATTATTTGGAATTAATTGGAGTTTTCATGAAAATCGAGGTGAAATATTATATTTAATATAATATGAATTTTTAGAAAAAGAATCAGGTCTTGAAACATAGATATTTGGAATCATTTATGGGAAACTAGTCAGAATAACTATAAGCACATTGAAATCTGAGTTCGGGTAAAAATTCCTATTTTTCGTAATTTTTGTGAATTTACATTTACCCATAAGGGTAAAATGGTCATTTCACTTTTGTGTGGGGTCCACAAAAGTTGGGTAAGCTGGTGGACATCCAGCTAAGGGAATATCAATGATGAAGAATAAACATAATGAGGAATATGCTTTTAATTTTATAAGAAAAGTAAAAAATCATTTAAAATAAAATATAATTAAAATTTTAATTAAAATAATGCAAAAATAACCCTATAAATACCCCACCTATAGGCTGCACGAAATTGCACAAACTTCCCAAGACTCTCCTACTCTCTCTCTCTCTCTCTCTCTCTCTCTCTCTCTCTCTCTCTCTCTCTCTCTCTCTCTCTCTCTCTCTCTCTCTCTCTCTCTCTCTTTTTCCTTTTCTTTTTCTCTCTCTTCCCTTTACAACCGCAGAGCACGTCTACGGATGCACTGGAGGGAATATTCCCTCACAGGCTGTCAAGCACGTCCACAGAAGCATCATCTTCGATGGAACCAGGGTTTCATCCTAGTACTATTTTAAAATTAGACATTGGATTTCAACCATTGAAATACAAATCTAAACCATTCACCTTGTTCAGATTATACTTATCTTCAAAAGCCTTATACTTTCACAATAATCAAAGGCATATCACTGGTATGTTTCAAGGTGTGAAGATCACTGGACTGGATTTTTCGGCAAGATTTTTTTGGTGAATCTAGTGCCAATGAAACAGGTGAAAAACACATATAAAACATATATTTTTGAAGATTTTGAGCCATTGGATGGATTTACAGGTTCCTAAAACCCCAGGAGATGAAATCTAGGATGTTGGATTGTTCAGATATGAAAGATATGGGGAAAAGCTAATTTGATAGTCCAGATCGGACCGTCTTGGCTATCCCAGGTCACCCCTCCTTGTACACCAGCTATCACCAGTGGAATGGGGCAGGGGCGGACCACTGATCAATCCATTGATTTGTGGACCAGATTGAATTTGGGCCCTTGTTTTGATTTGAAATCTTAAAAATGCAATTTAAAGTTCATTTTAACTCCAAATCAAGATCTAAAAGAAATCATCGATTCCTAGTGAAGGGTAGAATCTAATGGAAACATAAAATATATGTTTTATTTACTGTAAAAATCTATAAATTACAAAAAGAGGTACTAATTTCCATGCTCAGTCAAATATGACATGATCAGACCTTGGATTTCTAATCCATCAGTGATCTAGTGATGAGGGAACATCGAATCAAGAGTTAGATATGACTAATCTGGGATGAATTAAGAAATTTAACCTTAATGAAAGAGAAATTTTGAAAATAATCTTAGATTTACTTGATCCAACTAATCTAGCATGACTAGAAACTATAAAACAGTATGGATGATGATCTAATGATAAGATAATGAGAAATGAATGGCCTGATGTGGCTAATTTGGGATAGATTGAAATGTATGCCCTTGATTTGGATAAATTAACTTAAGATCTTCTTGATTAGTTGCATCAAAAAAGATTAGATCATATGATGAGATGTATCAATGGTCTAGTAATGATATCGCATTAAGAGAATGTGATAGATCTGAATAAAAAATGAAAGATCAAGATCAAAACCCTTAATGGGATGAAAAATGAATAGAAATCAAAATAAGATCATTTGATCAAAATGAATAAATATGATGTATTCAAATGAGTATGTGAATTATTAAATTTTATTGTAAATGTTCTTTTATTTGCTTAGTAGATTTAATTGTTAGATTTATTTATTTACACTTTAATTGTTCATATTATGTAAATTACATGGAAAATGTAATTAAATGAAAATAGATATTGACGAACATTTACTATGAATATGAACATAGACTTAATGATAGTAAGGGCTATAGCTAGTAGGACAATATAAGGAATATTATTTTCTTGGCCCAAATTAGGAGAATAATAAACCCCATGAATGACATTTTAAATGTTCATGGATTTAATTCAAATCAAATAGTAAGAGTACTTAGGGTTTAATGCTCATAAGAACCTTTTGCAGGTTGAGTTAAGGTCACTTTAGTAAATGCTAAACATAGTGGTTAAGGGGGTTCTAAAATAGAGCCTCGCTCTTCCCTCACCTTCTGACAACGTCTGTGAGGTCTAGACACCTCCTTACATAAGAATTGAATTAACCATTCTGTGACCAGCTTTTAAATGGTAAGCCTTAGTCAATTCTAAAATAAGGAGCTATCTAGAATTAGGAGTGCATAAATTACCTTCAATAAGTAAAATATTAACTGGTTGAATAATAATAATAAGATCATAAAAGGATGATAAACTATCTAATCCTAATAAAAATGGTAATTAAGATAATCAAAGATCAAACAAAATCTATAATGAGATCTTGAATGATCAAGAATAATAAGAATCATAATATTGTATGTATGTTTCGAAGTAGTATAAATATTAGATTCAAATGTAGATCAATATATTAGACCCTTAATCAATATGATCCAAGGAACAAGATCCAAATCATTCTATGTAAGGATGATTAAAAGAACAATTAAGAAGTATAAATGAGTTGAGGAATGACTTTATACATATGATTTGACAGATACATGAAGGATATGATGATCAGGATCAATGAAAAGATGGATGGTTGAAAGTAAAGGTAGGTGGACCTTAAGAATATATTCAATATATAAGATAATGTATTTTGCACATGATCTTATCCTGATAAATGAGTTTTGATTATAATATCCTTGGAATTGTTATGAATCAATAAATGATGTTGAATGAATACAAAAGGATTGATTAAGTAATTATGAAATTACTTAAGACAACAAATGATGTTGAAATGAATACAAAGGGATTGAATAAGTAATTATGAAATTACTTAATTGGTAGAATGGGAAGATTTGAACTATATAAGTTGGACTCCCAAATCTTAAGGAAATAAGTTATAGGCATGTCCTATTATAACCAGACACACAGTCTGTAAGTATGAAATATTATTTTCCATACAAGCATGGAGGCTTGTGGTTTTGTTTTAAGATAGGCTTAGGCCTGGGGATGCTAATGCTAGGAGAGTTATAAGGGTTTGGCCACTCGCTCTCCAAAATTGATTATGATGATGATACCATGCCCAAAGAGAGGCAAAATGTCGGGTGGGGCAATTATGGGAAGGCCGCCATTGTGATAGCCATGGTTCCCCCATATGAACATGGATTTGTATTTCCCACCATGATATCAGTGGAGTATTATGCAGTTTTTCGGCGAGCTGTATGAATTGAAACTGCAAGCATAGTAGTCCTTTGATATTTTGCATTATGATGCAATTGATTATGGCATGATGAGATGCCTATGTTATGGCATGATGAGATGCCTTATGTTATGGCATGATGAGATGCCTTATTTTATAGCATGATAAGATGCTTGGTAAAAGTTATTACCGATGTTGTATTGGAGGATGATTCCCAATATGGTATGATTATATATTAACACCTAGTGTTAATATTGAAATCAGTTTGGAAATGAGATATTATTGATGATATTGACTATATTCATGATTTTTAGTGGTTTTATTTATATGTAATATATACATATATCTCATATGACAAGTGAAGGATAAAATGGTTATCCAATTGTATAAATTGATTTATATCATGGATATAATGAACTGTTGATTTTGAGATATATTGAATATATTTCTTAAATCCCCTACCAAGCATAGCTTGCTAAGATATTGTAAATGTTTGAATATTTACAATATCTTAGATATAGTTAAGGAAGATTGAAAGCTCATGATTTGTGGATAATCATCATCGAACTACGGCTTAGGGTATTTACTCTGAGGAAGATTGTATTAAATTTTTTTTTTTGTAATTTGGATTGTAATATTTGGACAAGGCATGTAATGACTATCGTGGTTATGTATATGAACCACTGGATTGATCCTGATTTTAATAAAAGTATTTCTATTGATATTCAATAGAAATTTATTTTATACAAACATCTATGATAAGTAATTTGAGGTGTCACTTGGGTTTTTGACAAATTAATTTCAAAGAAAATATGTTTTCGTTGCTTGCATTTTAAAATTTTTCAAAATTAAGGCCCCACCTTTGCAAATATTTATGAAAATGTGTTTTAAAAACCCGGGTCATCACAGTTGGTATCAAAGCGATTCATCCAGTCACTCACAGCCCTTATATGACCAATATTAAGATGACAATCCAAATTTAGGTTAGGATAGAATTAGTTAAATAGAGTATTTATATAGAAATTTTGATCTGTGAGTAGATGCCACCTAAGAGAACTAGGAGGATGGCTCCAAGGATTAGTGATTTCAATATGGAGAATAGATCTAGAGAAAATAATGTTGAGGAAATTATGACAAGAGTACTGCAGGGTCTACTTCCCCATCTTCAACAACTTAAGGCACCTATACAGCCTATAGCAGTACAAAGTGCACTAGCTCCACCTCAGCATGAAGCGATGCCTAGCACACCTTTTCAAAGAAATAATACTCCAACACTAGTACAGGATCATTCTTCACCTGTACGTATGGGAGTAACTAGAAATTCTCAATTATCACCAAAGAAGTTGGACAAAATGGTGGAAAGATTTCAAAAAATGGTGATAGGTTATAATGGAAAGGGTGGTGCTAAAAAATTTGAAGAATAGATATATGAGGTTGAGAAAACTTTTGAAGTTTTACGAACCCCTGAAGAGGTAAAAGTCAAGATGACCACTTATATTTTGAAACAAGAAGTTGCCTTCTAGTGGAGAACGACAAAGAGGAATTTCTTTCAAACCCAAAAAATATCTCTTAGGAAGAATTTAAAGAGATCTTTAACAACAAATACTTTCCTTTTCATGTGCAAGCAAGAAAGGAAAAACAATTCCTGGATCTACAATAAGGAAATATGTCTATTGTAGAGTATGAAAACAAATTCATACAATTAAAGAGGTTTGCACCACATATCTGTGGTATGGATAAGCAGACAGCTGGTAGATTCCTGGGAGGACTTCATCTAGGATTGAGAACTAAGGTGTTGGGTACCAAACCCACGACTTTAGTAGAATGAGTAGAAATGGCCTCCAGATTTGAGGAGGATTTAAGCAAAATCAAAACAAGAAAAGAGTAGAGATGGGAAACTTTAATACGAGACCTTTTAAGAAAGGCAAGGGGCCCATGAATAATTTCAAGCCACCAAGAATTCAAGAAAATCCCACCTTTGGGCAAAATCAAACGCATTTCCCAAATGTAGAAGATTCCACCCTGGGAATATATGCCCAAATCTAATACAATAATGACCTCCAATCGAGTGTTATAGATGTGGAGAATTGGGACACATGGCAAATAACTACAATAAACAATTGGCAACCAAGGATGCAAAACTGGAGAATGTCCTTGACCGAAACCTCAAATGGGGTGATTTAAGGTACTTTGCATATATTTGATAACTATGCAGTAGTATTGTTTGATTATGGATCTATATATTGTTTTAACTCATATGAATCTGCATCAATTATAAATCTACCATTGGAATATTTGAGGTATAACTTAGATGTGATAACTTCAGTCAGTGAGTTAGTAAGGGTAAGAAAAAATTCCAACCTTTATAGGGAAGGTAAAATCAAAATTTCTGAAGAAATAATATTACTTTAGAAGAATTCAAGGAAATAGTTAGTATTTCTCTCCAAAATTAGTAAAAGAGAAGAATTTTGATAAATAGATGATTAATTTTTGGAGTAAGAAGGAATGATTGTTTTACACTTGAGGAAAAATTTAAAGATAAATAAGACAAAGAAGAATAGTGAAAGTGGGAAATTACAATCCCAAAATTTTTAGAAAAACAAGTTAACCATGATAGTATATGGTTCACAATGAGATCATAGTCCATACATCTTGTACATCAAATATGAATTTACTAAGATAACTCAGTAGAAGAGTCAGCACAAGAGATCATTAGAATTAAGATGGATATTGATCTTGTACTACTAATATGATTGATTTTGGTATATTGGAATAATTATGGACCATAGGAAAAAGAAAAATACATTTTTTCACATTGGTGAGGAAATAGTCATGGTATATGAGAAATAAGACCCTGTAAACAAATACATGAAGCTAAACACATTATTTTAAAAGTCAAACATTTTGGATAAATGTGGTGATTATAGAGGATGAAAATTTCAAGATATATTGAGGAGTTTTCAAGATTTTCAATCTAATACAAGATTGAGTTATTATTGAGTTATTACTTATTACATCTCCAATTCTTTATGGTATTTTAGAAGATGGTAAAAGATGATCTGAATAAATTGAAAAGTCAATTACTATTATATAGAGGATTTGTTTGACCAAATAAGTTATTTTGGAGAACACAAGAAATACTAGAAAAAGGAAGGATTAGTGTGATTTCACACTAATTAAAATGTTGAATAATGTTACTGAGGAGGTTAAGTAACCTCAACACCCATAAAATGTGAGTTAAAAATGAAAGACATCATTCAAAACTCAAGATAAATTTGAGTTAGACTTTTGGGATAAATGATATTTGTGAATTTGATGAAGGAAAGTTTTCTTGGATAAATGAGAAATAGTATGTATTGATGATATATGGATTTACTTTGAAACATTATGAATTAAAATGTTTACCAAATTTGGTAAGTGTAAATACTAGATAGAGAAAGTAAATTTCCATGACATATGAGGATAATGTTGATGTTGACCCTTGATTGGAGTTAGGAAAGTTACTCTGGTATTTCATATAAGGAGTGAAAATTTGAGGAAGGAAATATCATCAAAAGAAAATGATATAGATATGAAATGTTTACTTCTAAAGGTTGGAAGGTTATACTAAGAACAAAAATTACTTCAAGTGAGATTTAACATTTTACCCTTTGTTGATAGTCAAAGAACTATCCATACCTTGAAAGATATGTTAAAGAGTATTTCTATTGAATAAAATGGGGAGTAACAATATTATAAAAGTATATTATGAGAATTATTGGCTGGTATGGTAAAAAAATTGAGGACACCAGTCAAAGGAAATATGAAATATAAACAAGAGGATTACTCAGAGGAATAAGTCATTTTGAAATGTTAGGAAATGTCAGGTTAGTAGTTATGATTTAGCCTGGATGGCTAAATTATCCAACAAGTTATATGACTCTGATAAATTATACCTTTAAGGAAAAGGTAATATCATTGATGAATAAGAAGGGGAATTAAAGACTTCCTTAAGTGTCCATATTTTACTAAACAAGTTATATGAGGAAAATTATAAATGAGATGATGATAACTCATAAGTGAGTTGTTATATTAAATTTCGAGGATGAAATTTCAATAAGGGGGGAAGAATGTGAAAACCCCAATTTTTCTGAAATTATTTGGAATTAATTGAAATTTTCATAAAAATTGAGTTGAAATATTATATTTAATATAATATTAAATTTTTGAAAAAGAATCAGGTCTTGAAACATAGATATTTGGAATCATTCATGGGAAACCAATCAAAATGACTGTAAACACATTGAAATCTAGGCTTAGGTGAAAAATTCCTATTTTTTGTAATTTTTGTGAATTTATATTTACCCATAAGGGTGAAATGGTCATTTCACTTTTGTGTGGGGGGTCCACAAAAGTTGGGTGAGCTAGTGGACATCCAGCTTAGGGAATATCAATAATGAAGAATAAACATGATGATGAATATGCTTTTAATTTTATAAGAAAAGTAGAAAATCAATTAGAATAAAAATAATTAAAATTTTAATTAAAATAACCCTAACCCTAAATACCCCTCCTACGGGCTGAACGAAATTGCACCAACTCCCTAAGACTCTCCCACTCTCCCTCTTCCTCTCTCTTTCCTTCTTTTTCTCCCTCTTTTTTTTTTTCTCTCTGTCTCTCTCTCTTCCTTTTACAGCCAGAGAAAGTGTCTGCGGATGCATTGGAGGGAATATTGCCTCATAGGTTTTCGGGTGCATCCACAGGCGAGTTGTCCCCTATAGAACCAAGGTTTCACCCTGGTATTGTTTTTCAAATAGATGTTGGATTTTAGCCATTGAAATCTAGATCTAAACCGTTCATCTTGTTTGAATTATACCCATCTTCAAAAGCCCTATAATTTCATGATGATCAGAGGCATATTCACCAATGAAATCAGGAAAAACAGTAAGCCTGGTGACCTTTATTTTTTGGTGTGGATCTCTCTTTTCCAGCCATATTTTTTGGTTCTGGACACTACATGTAGGTACCTCTCATCTCCCTCTAGCTATTCTAGTATGTTTCAAGGTATGAAGATCACTAGACTGGATTTTCTGGCAAGATTTTTTCGGTGAATCTAGTACCAGTGAAACATGTGAAAAACACCTATAAAAAGTATATTTTTGAAGATTTTGAGATGTTGGATGGATTTAGAAGGTCCCAAAACCCCAGGGGATGAAATCTGGGATGTTGGATCTTTCAGATTTGGGAGATATGGAGAAAAGCTGATCTGACAGTCTAGATCAGACTGTCTCAGCTATCCCAAGCCACCCTCCCTGTACACCGGCTATCACTGGTGGAACGGGTAGGGGATGGTTGCTGATCGATCTGTGGACCCAGATTGAATTTGGGCCCTTGTTTTGACTTGAAATCTTAAAAATGCAATTTAGAGATCATTTTAACTCCAAATTAAGATAAAAAAGAGGCTATGGATTCTTGGTGAAGAGTAGAATCTAATGAAAATATAAAATTTATGTTTTATTCATTGTAAAAATCTATAAAGTACCAAAAGATGTACTAATTTTCAAGATCAGTCAAATATGACATGATCAGACCTTGGATTTCTGATCCATCAATGATCTAGTAATGAGGGAACATGGAATCAAGAGTCAGATATGACTGATCTCAGATGAATTAAAAAATTTAACCTTAAAGAAAGAGATATCTTAAAAATAATCTTGGATTTACTTGATCTGACTAATCCAGCATGATTAGAAACTATAAAATAGTATGGATGATGATCTAATGATAAGATCATGAGAAATGAATGGCTTGATGTGACTAATTTGGAATAGATTGAAATCTATGCCCTTGATTTAGATAAATTGGCTTAAGATCTTCTTGATTGGTTGGATCAAGAAAGATCAAATCATATAATGAGATGCATCAATGATCTAGTAATGATATCACATTAAGAGAATGTGATATATCTGAATAAAAAATGAATGATCAAGATCAAAACCCTTAATGGGATGAAAAATGAATAGAAATCAAAATATGCTCATTTGATCAAAATGAATAAATATGATGTATTCAAATAAGCATGTGAATTATTAAATTCTATTATAAATGTTCTTTTATTTGCTTAGTAGATTTAATTGTTAAATTTATTTATTTATGCTTTAATTGTTCATATTATGTAAATTACATGAAAAATAGACACTGATGAACATTTACAATGAATATGAACATGGACTTAATGCTAGTAAGAGCTATAGTTAGTAAGACAATATAAGAAATACCATTTTTTTGGCCAAATTAGGGGAATAATAAACCCCATGAATGACATTTTAAATGTTCATGGATTTAATTAAAATCAAATAGTAAGAGTACTTAAGGTTTAATGCTCATAAGAACCTTTTGTAGGTTGAGTTAAGGTCACTTTAGTAAATGCTAAACATAGTGGTTAAGGGGGTTCTTTAATAGAGCCTCGCTCTTCCCTCACCTTCTGACAACGTCTGTGAGGTCTAGACACCTCCTTACATAAGGATTAAATTAACCATTATGTGACCAGCTTTTAAATGGTAAGCCTTAGTCAATTCTAAAATAAGGAGCTATCTAGAATTAGGAGTGCATAAATTATCTTCAATAAGTAAAATATTAACTGGTTGAATAATAATAAGATCATAAAAGGATGGTAAACTATCTAATCCTAATAAAAATGGTAATTAAGATAATCAAAGATCAAACAAGATCTATAATGAGATCTTGAATGATCAAGAATAATAAGAATCATAATATTGTATGTTTCGAAGTAGTATAAATATTATATTCAAATGTAGATTAATAGATTAGACCCTTGATCAATATGATCCAAGGAACACGATCCAAATCATTCTATGTAAGGATGATCAAAAGAACAATTAAGAATTATAAATGAGTTGAGGAGTGACTGTATACATATGATTTGACAGATACATGAAGGATATGATGATCAGGATCAATGAAAAGATGGATGGTTGAAAGTAAAGGTAGGTGGACCTTAAGAATATATTCAATATATAAGATACATGTAGTTTGCACATGATCTTATCCTAATAAATGAGTTTTAAGTATAATTGCCTTGGAATTGTTATGAATCAACAAATTATGTTGAAATGAATACAAAATGATTGATTAAGTAATTATGAAATTACTTAAGACAACAAATGATGTTGAAATAAATACAAAGGGATTGATTAAGTAATTATGAAATTACTTAATAGGTAGAATGGGAAGATTTGAACTATATAAGTTGGACTCCCAAATCTTAAGGAAATAAGTTATAAGCATGTCCTATTATAACTAGACACACAATCTGTAAGTATGAAATATTATTTTTCATACAAGCATGGAAGCTTGTAGTTTTGTTTTAAGACAGGTGTAGGCCTAGGGATGCTGATGCTAGGAGAGTTATGAGGGTTTGGCCACTTGCTCTTCGAAACTGATTATGATGACGATACCATGCCTAAAGAGAGGCAAAATGTCGGGTGGGGTCTGTATTTTCCACCGTGGTGTTAGTGGAGTATTATGTAGTTATCTAGACGCGCTGTATGGATTGACATTTCTAGCATGGTAGTCCTTTGATATTTTACATTATGATGCAATTGATTATAGCACGATGAGATGCCTATGTTATGGCATGATAAGATGCTTTATGTTATGGCATGATGAGATGCCTTATATTATGGCATGATGAGATGCCCGGTAAAAGTTATTACTAATGTTGTATTGGTGGATAATTCCCAATATGGTATGATTATATATTAACAATTAGTGTTAATATTGAAATTAGTTTGGAAATGAGATATTATTGATGATATTGACTATATTCATGATTTTTAGTGGTTTTATTTATATGTAATATGTACATATAATTCATATGATGAGTGAAGGATAAAATGGTTTTCCAATTGTATATATTGATTTATATCATGGATATAATGAATTGTTGATTTTAAGATATATTGAATATATTTCTTAAATCTCCTATCAAGCATAGCCTGTTGAGATATTGTAAATGTTTTCATGTTTATAATATCTTAGATACAGTTAAGGAAGATTGAAAGCTCGAGACTTGTGGATAATCATCACTGAACTACAGCTAGGGGTACTCTGAGGAAGATTGTATTGATTTTTTTTATCATTTGGATAGTAATATTTGGACAAGGTATGTAATGACTATCGGGGCTGCGTATGTAAACGACTAGATAGATCCTGATTTTAATAAAAGTATTTCTATTGATATTCAAGAGAAATTTATTCTGTACAAAAATCTAAGTATGATAAGTAATTTGAGGTGGCACTCGGGTTTCTGGCAAATTAATTTCAAAGAAAATATGTTTCCACTGCTTGTATTTTAAATTTTTTCAAAATCAGGGTCCTACCTTTGCAAATATTTATGAAAATGTGTTTTAAAAACACGGATCATCGTAGGGATGCTCCCTCCAGCATGAGCGAATTTTTTCAGAAGTTCTTAGGAATGGGTGCCACAAGATTAGCCCTTTTACGTAATGTACACATTGCTTAGTTGGAGAATAACATGAATTACATTCCATAGAAACTCCTCAAGTAGAAAGACAAATATGTTGAAACATGTTCATTCTAATGTTTATAGGCCTATGAAAGTAAAAAACTCTTGATGATGCTTCTTATTTCATTACTTTCACATATGATACTTCTAAAAAAGTGTGGGCATATGCTATGAAAGTCGAAGTTTAAGAACTTCATGGTTTTAAAGATTTTCAGGTTATGGTAGAAAAGAAAACATGAAATCCTTTGAAGTGTATTCACACAAATATGGTGGCAAGTATGTAACTTCCATTTGATGCTTACTATAGATCTCATGGCATTGGATGTGAGAGGATAGTTGCCAAGACACCACAACACAACATTGTAGAAAAATAAAAGAAAAAAGAAGTCTAGGTGACAATATGTCACAAAGTTGCAAAAGATGGCAGTGTCATAGGCCTGTATGGTATAGATCAGCACGTACCCTAGCCAAAAATAGCTTAGGAGTCCATGACTTTTGCCTTGTTAGGTATATGGGCTTAGTCTTAAACTAAGTCATGCATATGGTATATCAACATGAATGATGGCTTAGTGTTTAGCCAATGGTCATCATAGATTTGGGTAGTCTATGCCTGGCTAGTCAATCCCTTAGATAATAGTATCATGGGAAAGACCAAAATGGTCTAAGGCTCATAATCATAAGCCATATGCATAAACATAAGTGGACAAGGACTTAGGTGGTTCAAGCCAGGGTCCTGAGAAGTATAAACAAAACAGTCATAGCTTTATCCCCAAAATACTAAAGCTAATTCCATATTTTAAAACAAGGAAGCATATATAAATTGGTCATAGTTGAGACCCCTAAAAAATAGAATGAAGCTAGACTTAGGCTTATATCTCTCCTAAACACTTTTAACCAATAAGAAAAATAAAGAGGTTCTCATAGGGGGTTAGAGAGAGAGAGAGAGAGCTACACTCTTGAATAAGAATTTATTTTACAAGTTGATATCAAATTCAATGGATGGAATGGAGAGGGGAACCCCTAATTATTTTGGGCAGCTAGGTAGTTATTTTGCGCATTCAATGAGGTTGGGACACCAACTTCTTAACCACCCTAAATGTGGTGCTAGTCCAAAGTAGCCCTATGATTGATCAGTGCTAGTAGACTGACTAGTGTTCAAAATCATAATACTCAGTGATACCAATTTTGGGTATAATGGTAAATTTGTCTAGTGCAATTACTTAACACTCACCAAGGGTAAAAGGTGCAGGATAGTCTTATTTGTCAAGTAATCTAGATTGAAGTGAGATCAAGTGGTTTCACTTAAGGAGGAATCACAAGTGACCTACACCATTCTTTGCTAACAAGATCGTCCAATGCTATTTTCTCTTGATTAGCACCATTGAGATCAAACAAGTGTCTAGTATCATTCACATCAAACTACATCTTGAAGAAATTCATGAGCGTCTGCAACCATTAGTGCCAAACTCCTTGAGATGGTTTAAGATTGTCCTTTCCTTTAGTGTTGGACCCTTTTAAGAAAAATTGAGAGTGACTGAAACCACTCTGCAGTGCTAAAGGGTGACCAATTCCATCATCCATCTGGCATCACTTGTAACCGTTGCCAATTGGGTGTGCATTGGTATCCCTACTGTGAACTGGCATGACTACAATACATATGCCTGCAATGAGTACTTATTTACATTTACGTAAATTTTATTTATTTATTTTATTTACTTAATATATAACAATGTAAATAACTAAACAATAGTTTCAAGACCTAATCCAAAAGGGGGAAAATTTCAATTCCTTGGTCCAAGTGTAAAATCAAATTTTTGGAGGTTGAACAAATTTTCTAAATTTAAAATATTGAGGTATTTTTTATTATTAAAAGCTAAAAAATTCTAGAATGTTATATTAATACTAAAAACCAAACGTTCTATCAGAAGACTCTCAATTTAGCTCCTCTTAAAAAATAATTTTGTCACTAGTAGCTTTCCTATAAATTCTTAAAAAAACTTTGATCACCAAGCACTATATCTAATTCTTATACATTCTTTCCCAAAAAATTTTAAGTGGCATAAAGCACTTAGAATTCAAGCTTAATCTTGCAAATCCTTTGCAGACTTCTTGTGCAATTTAGTATATCAACTTGGATTAGTTGTTTGGTTCTAATTTGGACCTTCTTGGGCCTTATTCTTTTGGGATCACTCTTTTCATTTAAACAAATACCTAAGGGTTTTTTGTTACAAGCATTTGTGCATATACCCAAAGATGAGGGGTCAAAGTTTGATGCTAAAGCCAAGCAGTGCATTTTCTTGGGTTTATGCTGAGGAGGAGTTTGATTAAGTTATATGATCCAATTGCTAAGAAGTTAGTTAAAAATGGAGATGATGATGTTCTTAAAGACAAAACAAGTGACGAATTTGATAAAGAGGTTAAGTAGCTACACAAGCTTGTTGACATTGATCCAATTCCTCCCCCCATGGTGCATATGATGATGAGGAAGATTGCAAGGACATCCTCATAATTATGGTGGGAGAGATGTACAAGAAAATCCTCATGATGATACATCTACAAATGATGTTGAGCATGGTGAAGACAAAGTGCAGCCCTAATAAGAACAACCTACAAATGACGATGAACTACTAAGTTACCAAGAAGTTGTAGAACATAAGGATAAAGAGAAGTGGTTGAAGCTATCTAAGAGGAACATGGATCTTTGGATAAGAACCATGTTTTTTACTTGGTGAAGAGGCCAATAAAATACTAACAAGTAAGAGTGCACCTAAACTGAAATTGAAAGATAAGAGCTCATGACCATGGTGGGCAAAAAAAAAAGGCATTGACTTTATTGAGATTTTCTCTCTAGCTATGAAGATGTAATCTATTAGAAGGTGTTGGGTTTGGCTACAAACATGAATCTAGAGATTGAGCAGTTACTTATAAAGGCAACCTTTCTCCATAGTGATATAGAGGAAGAGATTAATGTAGAGTAGCTGGAAAGTTTTGTTGTCAAAGGCAAGGAAGACATGGTCTATAATCTAAAAAAGAGTCTATATGACTTGAAACAAGCCCAAGGAAATGGTATAAGGAATTTGATTAATTTAAGGTAGATCATGGCTAAAAAGGATTCATAAATTTATGTCTTTATTAAAAAATTATATGATGGTGATTTGATTATTATCTTACTTTATGTTGATGACATGTTGGTTGTTAGCTAATATGTTGCTAAAATTGATAGGTTGAGGAAAGAGCTAAGCACATACTATGCTATGGACTTAAGGTAAGTACAATAAATGTTGGAATGAAAATCTATCGTGATAGGAAGGCTAGGAAGCTATGGTTATTACAGAAAAAGTACATTGAAAAAGTACCTAAAAGGTTTAACATAAACAAGGGAAAGCTTGTTAATACTCCACCTTGTAGGACATTTTGGGTTGACTACAACAAATTGTTCTTCAAATGTAAAAGAGAAGGAAGAGATGAAGAAAATCCCCTATGCTTTAACTATAGGAAGATCGATGTATGCCATGGTTTGCATGAGGACCAACATTACACATGCAATTAGAATGGTTAGCATGTATCTTGCCAATCTTGGAAAAGAGCATTTGGCACCAGTAAAGTGTATTATGTAGTATATTAGAGGCACTTCTAAGATATAAATATGACTTCAAATATGCAAAATATCACTGGGGATATTGACATCAGAAAGTCTACTTCACCATACTTATTCGCTTTTGTATGGGAGTAGTGTCATGGATGTCTAAGTTGTAGATGTGTGTGGCCTTGTCTGGTATAAAGGCTAAGAATATTGTTATCCTTAAAGCTAATAAGCACTTTTATGGATAAAGGTGCTCTTAAAAGAACTTGGTCTGAAGTAGGATATGTTCATTGTACATCGCAATATTCAAAGCATCATTCACTTAAGTAAGAATCAAAATTTTCATTCTGAATACAAGCACATCAATGTAAATACCATTGGTAAGGGTTGCACTTGAAGATAAGAATTTTCATCTTGAGAAGATCCATACTGACAAGAACAAGTTAGATGTGATACCAGAAGCCTTACATACAAATAAGCATGAGTTTTGTAGAGCCATGGTGGGCATGGTTATGGTAGTAATTTCTTCATGAGTTAGATAGTAGAGAATTTTGGGATCTTCCCCCTCATAAGGAGATGAGCACCACAAATCTGGGCTAGAAGATCCCATTACATGTGATTTAGAATGAATAGTGATAGTTGCCTCAAATGGGAAGATCACTTTCTTAAGTTTCCTAATTGGTTTGATTTAGAGAGAGAGAGAGAGAGAGAGAGAGAGAGAGAGAGAGAGAGAGAGAGAGAGAGAGAGAGAGAGAGAGAGAGAGAGAGAGAGAGAGAGAGAGAGAGAGAGAGTATGTGTGTGGCATTTATGTTCTCTTCTCTTGGATTTTTTCCTCTTTGGCTATACAAGCTAGAGAGACAAGGTTCACTTTAAGGTTTTACCTCTAGAGGAATGGAGAAGAAGAAGGTGACCTCTTTCCAAGCCTCCTACTATGAAATTTCTCACTACACTTGGTAGCTACATAGTTGTTTGTATTTTCAAGTTTGTGATGTACATCCACAGTTTTGGTTTCTTCTCCAAAAAGTGACTTTGGAAGAATACTGTGGTTATATTAGTAAGAGGTTTTCTAACTTTGATTGTTGTTATTTTGACTTGTCTTTTGATATTTAAATTTATCTTGGGTTTTTAGAGAAGTGTTTTGATTCCCATTAGTACATAGTGGAAATTTGTCAAGATTAGGTATTGTGGTCTTTCCCTTCACCTTGAGGGGTTTTTCATATAAAAATTATAGTGTCTTAATCTTGATTGCTGACTTGAAGTTGTACTTCCATGTATTACATTATACATTATTATACATGGGTATTCTATTATATGTAAATAAAGGAAAAGAGTTACCCTTTTTCCAACACATATTATGAATCAAAATGTAGTTAAATGAGGTCCAAGAGTTCAAAAAATATTAATATTGATAGAAAATATGACTGCATAATTGTATATACCCTAAAACACTAGGATCCAAGGCATAAAAAATCAGAAGTTGAAATACTAAAAATAGGATTTTGTGAGAATTCTCAATATTAAATCATAGCAATTGTAATTCAAGATCTCACTAAAGCCTTCTAGTGTAGTTGGCATAAGGGTCTCTCTCACATGAGGGACTAGGGTTCAAAGCTACAAAATTGCATGTGTGTTTACCATTCAAGAAATAGAAATTGTAATTAGTGATTGGAACAAAATTAGGAATCTCTAAAAGAAAACCTAATAAAATAGAAATCAAAGTTTGATTTATAGTTAGGTTATTGTTAGTAAGATATAAGAGTAGCTATGTTTCTAAGAAAGAAGCTCAAAGCACATACTAGTCCTTTACTAATGGAGCTTGCAATAGGATCATTATTGGCTTTTGAGAAATATAGATCAACTATTAAATGGAAGGTATATGGTAAATGAGGAATGCTTTTTATCTGACTAGGCATTTGATTTTTTTTCTAATGAATCATGGAGTTTTCAATTTGTCAAACAAACTCTAAACTTGGAAAAAAATTTCAATATTGTCTTGAATCATTTGATCATCTAACTCTGTCAAGTTAAATCCAACATGGTTTGCCAAGGGGGTGAGGAGCTTTGAGTTGGCTCTTTTTTTCCCATGTTGTCTTCATTGAAAGTCCTAATACTTTTTCCTTGCTAAAAATTGGGTCTTTCTTCCCCTGCTAAAACCTACTACATGTTAGCTAGTCCACATATCAAAATAATTTCCAAAACCATTGCTAGTGAAGGAAGGGTTCAAAAAGTTAAAGAAAAAAAAAATGTAAGGAAAATCTTAATAGATGAAATGGTCAACACCATTTGAAGGGACTAATAGGTTAACTTTAGCTTTTCTTAAAAGGAGCCTAAACCAATTGATAGAGACTAAAGAGAATCAAGAAAAATGGTCTAAACTAGGGGAAATATTTAAAGCCCACTTCTCTTATCAACAAATTTTCTTTTGAAATAGAACAAACCTCCATTGCTTCTTCTTTGTCATGAGTTATACTATGAAAATTTACCAATGAATATCTAATAATCTATGAAGAAAGAGATAAGATTGAGAAGAAGAAAGAAGATAAGGATTGGGGGTAGATTTCATTGGAGTTGGTCATTGTGGTTAATCTACCTTTGCCATGCTTACATTCCACCATGTACGCTTTCATCTTTCTTGAGTCCCAACATGAAATTCTTAATGTCAAATATTATGGTTTCATTCTTTATTGCATTGGTTCATTGATCAGGAGCACAATTCCTCTATGTTTTGTTCCACTCTTCCAAGAAAGACCCAATTTTCAGTAGGGAAAACCATTAGGGCTTTCAACAATGGAAACATGGGAAGAAGGACCGAATTTTTTTTTTTTCAATAAAATATGGTCCAATAACAGCAATTAGATAGCCAACCATATAGTTACCAAGTCAAAACCCACTTGGCAAACCACAACAGATTAGATTTGGAGTTAGATGATCTAATGATTCAAGACAATATTGAAAATTTTTGCCAAGTTTGAAAAATAAAAAACTCCAGTATTACTTTGAGAAAAAAAATTCAAGATTCCATGGTTTTTTAGCTAAAAAGACAATGAGGAAAAAGAGAGATGAAAATACATTGACATAAAGTATGAGAGAGAGAGAGAGAGAGAGAGAGAGAGAGAGAGAGAGAGAGAGAGAGAGAGAGAGAGAGAGAGAGAGAGAGAGAGAGAGATTGGATTTCCATGAAATTTTTATTGGACTAGTATTTTACATTATTGCTTTCAGAGGCCTTTCTTTTCTTTATTGACATTTTATTCCTTTTTTATATTTCTAATTTTCCTTTTACATCTAAGTGGATAAGGTCTATTCACCGTCATGACAAGTCAAAGTTGCAACAAGAAGAAAGCATTTCCGTTCTTGTTAGAAATGGGAGTGCCGAAGTTAACTCCCTTAGAAAACAGTAGATAGAAACCCTGAGTCTTTCTATTTTTGAATGATAAAACAAGGTTATTTCTTTTGGGGAATAGTGGTTTGTGCATATAACTAAGTTGGTTAAGTGCCTTATTTGCTAGCAAGAAGTTATGGATTCAAATACATTCAACAGTAAAAGGAAAGTTAAAATATTATTTGAACATAAAAAAAAAAAAAATCACAAAAATATTAAAACTTAGAGCAAAGGCCCTCTACTATTGTGAAGGTAGAAAGAGAGTCTCTCACCGTAGGTAATGACTTTGACACTATTTGTTGATGTGTGCATCCAACATTCATAAAATGATTTAGAATGATTAATATAGAACCCAAGAAGATGTGACTTGTCATGAAACCATAAGTAGGCCATAATTCATAAAATTGTTATAAATTTTGAAGTGTCATAGAATTTCAGTATCTTGTGAATATGCTAAAAGATTGACAATAACATTTATGATTACCTTGTAGATTGATAGGATTTTAGGGGAAAATCATGTTCCTTTAGGACAAAATATCCCTAGTGAATTCTATGTCATTGTTTTTTATGGATTTCGATCCCTCAAAAATGGTTGGAAGAAATCCAATTAATCATAGCATATGATGTGTTAATAAATTTTATAAGGTTTAATTTTGTTTATTGTAATAAACCAAGTGAGGTTTGAAGGGGATTCTGATATATATATAATAAAAAACTTTGTGAACATCTCAAAAAGAATAAAAAAAGAAAGGTTCTTTCATTAAAGAGATTATCAAAGCAAATTTATTTGAAAGATCACCAAAATAGCATCACAAGAATGCATAATCTTACACAATGGGCAATTGTATAGTTTCTTTTTAAGCACATTTTAATCTTAGTTAAACTAAGAAGTGTTAAATCATTATTTATGTGTATGAGAGAGAAAATATGAGCAATTGTAGGTTGTATTATTTTCAGAGCATTAAAACTTAGGTTCATCATTTGAAAAGCCCCAGTTCACAACTAGGAGGTTGTGGGCAAAAAATAAAAAAATAATAAATAAGAAGACGAAGAAGAAGAAATAAAAGAAAAAATTGACAAGTCTTAACCTTGCAAATAAAATAAAATAATGATATGAGCAACCCTCAAAAAACTTTTGACAATTATATAATTGCCCTATGGCATTGCAGGAAACTTTGGGTACCCCATTTGGTTATTTGATTTACATATCTCAACTTAACATACAAGGAGATTCAATATATGTCATCATCAAAGCATCCATTATAGAAAACCTCTGTTTCAATAGGCTGAGTAAGGGGCAAACGACCACATTAGTATCTCCACACACAAAAGTATAGTTTTTTTTTTTTTTTTTGGGACAAATGACCACATCAATATCTCCACACACAAAAAGTATAAGTTTTTTATTTTTATTTTTGAAGGATAAAAGTAAGCTTTAATAATATCAGTAGAGAGAGAGAGAGAGAGAGAGAGAGAGAGAGAGAGAGAGAGAGAGAGAGAGAGAGAGAGAGAGAGAGAGAGAGAGAGAGAGAGAGAGAGAGAGAGAGAGAGAGAGAGTATAAGTTAATTTTTTGAAGGAAAAAAATAAGTTTTATTAATATCAACCAAGGAGATGGAGGAAATAGTAATAATCAAGATTGCAACTCGGCTCAAGGATATCATGCAAACAAAGAGAGAATTAAAGATAGAAAGAGATCCAATGGACATAACTATTTGCTAAAAACTTTCTAAGCTTGAGGGACACCAATGACTTACAATTGTAGCAAGCATATAAACATGATGAATGCAAAGCAATTCGTATCAAATCTTAAGGGTTAAGGTGTTGACTTTACTCAAGCCCTTTAACTCTCAAGCTATCGAGATAAACTTCTATGGCCAACCTGTCCACCACTTCATTTGCTGAGCAATGAAAATAGGAGAATGGAATATTTGAGTTGTCAATAACCTAAAATATTCTCTCTATAATGTGCCATAAGCGAACTAGGGGTTTAGTCTTATGCTTGAGCCATGAGATAACATTTAGAGAATCCCCTTCCACAATCAAAGTTTCACATCCATTACTCTCTCTTACTTGAAGTCTATTGAGAACAGCTTTAATCTTAGCTTTGTTAGAATTGGCTTCTCTGATGGTCCCTACAAAATCAAACATGAGATTGCCTTGTGAATTTTATGTGCAACTCCAACATGTGATAGTCTGGAATTTTCGAAACAAGCACCATCAAAGTTGAGCTTGAATTTGAAAATTTTTCTCTTTATTTTGTCACAAGACACCAATTTCATTCATGTGATAACCCAAATTTTAAATTCCATTTCATCTAATTTTTTACTACTTTTTAATTGAAAAGAAATGTGAATTTGAAATTTTGCTTTACAAGTGCTGAGGAGATGAATTTTTAAAAATCACAAAATTAACAATTAGAACCTCAAAATTTCAAATGTGCTAAAAAAGAGCTTTCTAATTACACCAAGAATACTAAAATCAGAGGTCACATGAGAAAATTCTAATATTGTAAATTGGAGGCCAAAATTGATAATGCCACCCCTTCCATTATTTTTAGTTTTTAAAGGGGGTATATAAGAGAAGAAGACATTAGTTTTGTCCAATATTGGGTTTCACCAGCAATTGAGAGCACAATTGACTCCCACCCAGCAACACAACTCCCTCAAGTAACCAAAGAATAGATTGATTTGGTGGTTCGATAGAATTTGGGAGAATGGAGAGCATATGACAATTCAGTATTAAATCCTCCATGGGCAACCTTTATTGTCAATTTCTTGATAACATGATCAAAATCCACTTTGATGGTCACCTTAAATGAAGGTTTTTTTTAGTTTCGTCGAGGGTCATGATGGAAAAAGAGGTTTAGCACCCATTATGACCCATTTCGACAACAAACCTTCTAGAAATAGTTATAGATGACGAATTGAAGCTGGATTTAAAGCTTCCAATGAGTTTCACCCTAATTTCGTGCATTGATCATCCACGACGAAGAACCCATCTCTAGCTGCCTTCTCAGACAATGATAAATTACTGCCAATGACTATTTTTTACAAAGAAGTGACATATCCAATCTTCTCCCTCTCTAATCTATTCATCAGAGTTAGTTGAACTAGGTATGAGTTACCAACAACCTTTCTCTTAATTTTTTGACCATCTCATCATCATATCCACCAATCCTTGGTTAGAAAAGTAGGTCTGAGTCATACACTTGTGAATCAACAAACAAAGGCATAGATTGGTAAGCACTTGACCCTTTTTCTCTACCTGATTTTTTATAGAAGGCTACACATACAGATCAAGAAACTATGTCCCAATATCTCTCTATTTTGTTAATGATCTATGATTAGAACAACAAATAAATTATTCTCAATTCTCATCTCTTGATTTTGATTGTTGATCGAAAGCCAATAGGATAGGTCCAAGATCTTATGACACCTTACTAATTCCAATCATCAATCCATAGTTAAAAGTGTCAATTTGTGACTCTTTTCTCTTCTTTTTTATTAGATTAATAGTCGATTGGTTTAGGAGCTCAAATTGGTGATTCCATCTATCGATCAATGTCTTAATTTATCAATGACTAAAAAGATTTAAGTGATCAAATCAAAGATAAATGATTTGGTTTCGAAACTCCTAAGCTTTTAATATAACTTTTTTTGTAAAACCTTTTTCAAATGTGGGGCCCTAAGTTTTCAAGATGCTTTTAAAAATTGCATAGGAGAAAGTATTTTATATGAAAAGACTTTTAAAAACTCCCATGTGTCATTTTTCTTTCACAAAATATGGACTTTATAGTAAAATGATTATTTCATTTCTATAAAAAATCTAGTAGAGTCTCTTCTATATTTTGGACCTCATGCATTTTTCAAATGTGATGTGGTATCCCTAATAAATCACAAAATAGTAAAATATAACAAGGGAGGCTTTGTCTCCATCCAATCACATATACATACATACACTTATTTGGGTTTTAAAAATTAAAAATTAATCATTCCAAGAACACTTAGAAAACTGAACCAGATCTACCAGAATCATTCCAGTCACAACCACATATATGGGATTTAATATTACATGTCCACATGTTTAAGAAATGAAAGTCATAATAGTTAGCCTACTGCATAAACTCCGAGATAATTTCTACAAAACTGAACATATGTTCAACATTGTCTTTTCTGGTTTCTTTTGCAAAATTCTAGTGTGCCTTCTACTTCATCCCCTCTGTTCTATTTCTTTGAACCTAAAATATTGTAAACGAGTACAATATCTCAGCAAGCTTACATTTGTATAGATAGTTTCATCGTCGAATATGACAACTCATACAGTTTTAAATCCAATAGAGATCCATTGTTATATGTCATGCAATGCTAAAGAATAGGATGCATGGTAAACAGTATAATAAAACATTTCAATCTTAAGTATGTTTTACGAAAAATCCTTAGAAACCATTTCAATTTATCAGTTTCAGGCATCCACATATGTTGTTTCAAAAGTAATAATAAATATTGCAAAGTATTTCAAAAAATATGCATAGTCACAACATAATCCTATAATGCATCATCTCATACATATACACAAATGGATAGCAAATCATCACCAAATAATAAATAGACCAGAAGCATTAAAATCATAAAATGCTTAAATACAATCAATGGGTCTCATAAAACATATGTGGATAATATCATCTGAATGCTCTCCTAGAGGTCTCCAAAGTGTAAAACCACTCGTAATTTGGCTATCTGCTATTGGTCATGAGTACTCATAATAGAACTAAAGTCTCAGGGTGCCATACACCTCTTGCGCTATGGAACTACATGCATACAAGTCTCAAATCTTGAAAATAATAGACTTCTGTGTAGTAGACAAGACCAAATCAAGTCTAAACTACCTGCCAATATTAGAATAGGTAAATGAATCACATCGTGTGCACGGTGAACTTGGTATGCAGGCCATGACCACCCCATGATGTCATCGTAACTTGATTTGGCTTGTTGCAGCTAGGTATCAAATAGATGAAATTTTGGAGATCAGTCCTCAAACTCTCCTAGCACATCATCTAATGGGTCACACATATCTGTCACAACATAATATAACTAAGCACCATCATGCGCCTCTAGAATGTATAAAACAGTAAAAAAATCATGTATTGGTAAAAATCATGCAAGTCAAATCTCATGGCACTATATAGCTAAGTAAAAGCAACCCTTACAAGGGCCAAATCCAAGGATTATACACGGTAATATCAATCCTCATCATTTCATAAATTATGAAATCATTACATTTTCAAACATAGTCTCATGTAATAAGTTTTCAACCTTATAATTAAGCTAATGTGATATTTCATAGCTAATATTTTGCATAAAATATAAATATGCTCAATTACATGCAATTTAGGAATCACATGGTCACATTTTTACTATTTTGAATGAAATAGTTTTCATAATTTTCATGTTTATAGAAAGCACATCAATGTTAAAACTACCTACCTCTTTGGCAAAATTCTCAGCTCACCTATGTCCCTTATTCAACTCAACTTATTGAATAACCTAATCATGTCAATATTTTGTCAATTTTTAATCATATATTAACAATCAGAAAAGAAGTCTATTTAACCATAATATGATGGTCCATATCATTAGTTAATCATGGAACCATTAGATTCTAACAATTCATTATTAATTAACCACCAAAATTGCACAATCCCAGCCATTTAGATTGTTGATCTGCATCTTTAGCCACGAATTGTTGATTGGACATCCATCAAGTTTTGGGTTATCAAATCTATGCCATTTGATTGTTGATCAATGATCCATATTTGTATTTTCATGTTTCAACTGTTGGAACCCATCCTACAGCAAGATCATCACCACAGTTCACATATGGTCATTTTCTAACATTTAGATGAACGTGTATAGTTTGGATTCTTAATTCCATAATTATTTAATGGTCAAATTTCTTTAGGTTGTTTATAATATCATAACAACATTCAAATTACATATCTAACCACAATGTGATAGCCAAATTTCATTTGATTTCCTATAAATAACACTAACACTTAAATTTCAGTACATAATAGTGATCCTCTGTTAGTTTTCATCGTAAATGTTTGGATCTAGCAGTTCATTGTTCTGATTTGAAATATTTCTTCATTTTAAAACAATTTAAGGGTCAATGAATGAAATGGAAATATTTGATCATTGATACAACATCGCCTTGCTTGAATTCCAATGGTGACTGATCAGATGGCCGAGATTGTTGGATCTGTCTCATTTTTGGATGCGCAAAATTCTGGTTTGTTATATGTCAAAGTGAGTTTGAGGAGTTCAATGGTGACATCTGATCATCTATCTAACATTGTTGGCCTAAAATCTAATAGTGATCGATCAGAAGACCAGGATTGTGGAATCGGCCTTAGGTCTGGGTCGACAATCTTAGTCAAATCTAAGCTACCCCAAGTATGTATTTACATGTTTTTAAATATGGATTAAGAAATAAATAATTGGATCATCCATAAAACTTGGATCTAGCATGGGACATATGGATTTAGCTCAAAACTTCACTTCACGAGATGGGTTACACAAATCCTACCTCTTGGGTGTGTCTTTGGTCTTCTTCCTTTACCAGATGAGCTAGATTAACCATCATTTTTCGGAGATGTTCTCCAAAATCATCATGCACTTATCTATTCTCTGACTAGCTGGTAAGGATGAAATGGATTTCCAATCTGCCTTGGGGCTTTTGTAGATCATAGGATGGGGAACACTTATGAACAGCGTTGATCGTCCATATCCCTTATCGATTCCTTTGTCTTCTTTATCATCTTCGTCAGCTTCTCCTTTGTCACCATCACCAACATTGGGAACACTTCTCCGATATCAAAATTTTGGTCCATTTCCCAATTTCCTTTAGGGAGTGCCGATATCAAAATGGCTCCTTCCTTTATATATTTTAAATAATTCTTTTTATTTAACTTAAGATACTTATTTATGATATTGTCCATGTTGCGGACATCATAATTTCAATCCGAACAAAATAAGTGTCATTTATGAAACTTCTTTCAACTATGGATGTAAATTTCTACACGTGAGGTCCATTACATGAAATTACTAAAATGCCCTTCGCTTGCAAAATACCTAACTTTTTTATCTGAAATCTTCTTTTAGAGTAATAAGTATCATTGAAATTAATTTTTTAAATACAGTCCAAACAGTGAGGAGGGAAATTTTGGATTGTTACAGGAATTCATGGTTGCCATGAATATTTATAGTTCGCTTGAGGATGCTATAGTAAGTCTCTCTTGGGTATCGATGAGCATCTGACTTGTTTTGGATTGGCAAGTCAATGAGCATAGTGGAGTCTCATTTGTTTATATTTTTTTGAGCACAGAAATTGGTTTTAGACAAACTTGCTTTGGTCAAGCATGAGTACTCATGACCTAATTTAGCAAGAATTTACCTTCATTGTGAGTTGATATGCTAGCACATGATTTGACATTCATTTGCATATTCTTGAGTTGAGATATGATTTTAGTATTTAGCACTTTATGCAATTTATCTGGCTTTAATAAATCTTGATTTGTCTTGATTTTAATTGAATGATGACATGATGTATGATATGTGCTTGTTAGTGTGTGAGATGGATACGTATTACATGATTAGACCAATGAGATGTTTTTCCTGGTTTTGAAAGAAAAGCATTGAGATTTTAAATACATGTTAATGCATGAGTGTGATGTATGTCATAGATTTTACTTTTGTAGTTTATGTTCTTCCTATTGGGTATACCCATATACTCAAAGACACACAAACAACAGATAAGGAGGGAAAAACAAAAATGGAAGGTTGAACAACTTTGCACTGATAGACTAGCATGGAAACATAACATCAGGACCTTGTCATGGGATTTTACACTACTGTTTATTTTTTTGACTCTATATATGAGCACTTTTAGTGTAGAACTTGTATTCTATTGATATCTGTGTAATTTAGCTATGACAAACACTTACTGGGATGAGATTTGTTGTAATACAATTATGACTTGGTTAATTCCATTTTAGGGTTAAGATTTTCATTATGAGAGGAAATGATAGTTTCAGTAATTGATGTTTTCAAAAAATGAGTTTGAAAAAGAATTATTTTTGTTGTTTTTGAAAAAGAGTTTTTAAACTTGGCATCCCAAATTTCAAAATAATTCAAATTGCCATTAAAAAACTTGGGTCATCATAGTTTTGGTATCAAGGCCTGAGTTCACACCACTCATAGCCAATTGCTTAGTTTGAAGTCATGTATAGTCAATAAAATATAAACAGTTGATCACTTGTAAGCAAAAAGGAAACTCACATTTCCTATCTTTTCAGCAAAAAATAGTAACCACTTGGCAAGAACTTGGGGTGACCCTACAGTTAGATGGCACTCTCTATGAGTCTTCAAGTTAGGAGATGAGACAAAGGGGACATTTATGTGGATGATAGATAGTTTCTATAGACTAAGGCCCAACCTGTTGCAAGCTTGGGAGTGGCAGCTCATAAAGACCCTCTCAGGATGGGGAAACTTGCTAGAGAAGTTGCACCAACTTTCATAGGAGAGGGTGAACCTAAGATGGCAAAGAAGTGAGTTTTTAAAGTCGAGTGGATCCTCAAGGCCATAGAGATTCCTAAGGAAAATAAGGTGAGAGTTGTGGCCTTTATCTTGAATGGAAAGGTTGCATTTTGGTGGCCAACAATGAAGAGGACTTGTTTTTTTTTTTTTAAAAAGACAAAGGGCTTTGGTTTGGAAGAGTTCAAGAAAGTACTCTTTAGCAAGTACTTTATGCTACCCTTGAAGAGGTAGAAGGAGAAGGAGCTTTTGAATCTGGAGTGGGGTGACATGATTGTTATTCAATATGAGAACAAATTCATCCCAATTTAGAGGTTTGCATGAGACCCTTGTGCAAATGATGTGAAGGTAGCAAAGAAGTTTGTTGATGGATTGATTGCAAGAATGAGGAGTAGACTCTAGGGTTTTGGGCTAATGGTTGGCAATGGCTGTTAAGATGGCTTCTCTATATGAGCAAGACTTCAAATGGGCTTAGGCAGAGAGGAAGGATCAGTGAGGCAATCGTGTCAATGGTTTCCCTAGCAAGGAAAAGAGACATGCCACCTAATTGAAGTCTCAAAGGACTCCACAGTTACAATCCTTCGACAACAAGAGGGCACCAGAGACCAAAGAGTGCCTGTGGTGTAGGAAGCACCACCTTACAAATCTTGTTGCCACCCAAGATGCACTATTATAGTTGTGGCAGACTAGGACACATCGCTATAGATTATCTTAAGTAGTAGAGAGACGAAAGTGGAGCACAATATAAGTCCTGCAGAGCCAAGGTCGAGTTTTTGCCATCACATCGGGGCAAGCAGAGGCCTCGAACTCAATAATTGAAGGTACCCTTCTCATTTTCGATAAGCACACTAAAGTTTTGTTTGACTCTAGTTCAAAACATTCTTTCATTTCATGTGACTTTCCATAGTGTGTGAATGGACTTGTTTCATATTCAAGTTTTTGTTTGGAGGTGGAAACCCTAGTTGGGGGTTTGCATAACAATTTCTTTGCAGTGTTCTAGTTGTGGTTAGGCATGGATTGGTTAGTCACGCATTGGGCAATAAATTACTATTGTAGGAAGAGGATCATCTTCTAAAATCCCAGCAATAATACAATCTCCTTTAAGGGGGACAAGACAACATAGGGGCATGTGTCATTTCAACTATGAAGGCAACTAAACACATTTCTAAGGGATACCAAGCATTTCTAGTGAGGGTTTTGGCCTTAGATGTTGAGAAATCCAAGTTGTTGGAGGTGGAGATGGTTCAAGAGTTTCTTGACTCCTTTTCCAAGGAGCTACCTTAACTCCTGCCTAAGAGGGAGACAAACTTTACCATTGAGATCATACAGGCAGCCCTTATCTCCAAGGTCCCATACAGGATTGCCCTAGTAGAGTGGAGAGAGTTGAAGTGCTAGATTCTAGAGTTGATGGAAAACAGATTCATCAACCTAGTGTTTCACCTTAGGGTGTAGCAGTCTTTTCAACAAAAAGGATGGGTCGATGAGATTGTACACTAACTACCAATTGTTGAAAAGAGTCAATGTCAAGAATAAGTACCTTTTGCCCCAAGTTGATGACCTCCTCAATCAGCTTATTTTAGCTCATGTCTTTTCAAAGATTGACTTGACGTTGGGCACTACGAGCTAAGTAATAGGGAAGAAGATGTCTCCAAGACAATGGTTTGAACTTGTTACAATTGTTACACACTTGTTACAATCGTTACAAGTTTATGGTATGCCCTTTGGTTTGACAAATGTTCCAGGCCTTCATGGACCTAATGAGCCATGCCTTCCCACCTTTTTTGGGTAAGTTCATCATTGTGCTAGTGGATGAAATTTTGGTGTAGTCTTCGAGCAAAAAGGTCAGGAGCATTTGTGTGTGGCTTTAGATATGCTCAAGACTGACCGCTTGTTCACTAAATTCAACAAGTGTGAGTTATGGTTGGAGAAAACTTCCTAGGTCACATCATTTCAAAATAGTGTTATGGTAGACTCAATAAAAGTGAAGGAAGTGTTGAAGTGGGAGACCCGCAAGATAATGATAGAGGTCCTGAGTTTCTTTGGTCTTGCAAGACACTACCATAGATTCACTGAGGGGTTCTCACACATTACCTTGCCGTTGAACAAACTGATGTGGAAGGATGAGAAATTCGTCTGGGACAACACTTGTGAGCCTAGCTTTTAGGAGTTGAAGAGGACCCTCACCACTTCACAGGTGCTCACATTACCATCAAGTTGTGGATGTTTATGGTGTACAATGATGCCTCAGGCAAAAGACCCAATTGCGTCTTGACGTAAAATGAGAGGGTGGTATCTTACGCCTCATGACAACTGAAAAAGTATGAGACTAACTAGCCACTTGTGACCTTGAGCTAGTTGTAGTAATTCTTATCTTGAATATATGGAAGCATGACTTATATGGGGAGAGGTTTGAAGTGCTCATAGACCACAAGAGCCTCAAATACATCTTCTCACAACATGATATAAACATGAGATAGAGTTAGATAGAGTAGTTGAAAGATTCCAATTTATCCATTCAATACCACTCAGGGAGGGCTAATATGGTGGCTGATGCATTAAGCTAGAAAACTTAGGGGTTGATGACATGCATGCTTTCCAAGAGGTAGAGTTTGCTCTAAGATGTGATTGACTACAAGTTAGAGATTCAGTACACAAGTAAGGGATAATTTGTGGCCAATTTGGTCGTGAAGTTTTCCATAGTCAAGAGAGTTCTTCAATTTTAGAAGGAAGACATAGAGACATAGACATTTTCTAGCAGACCAAGGTTTTGATATGGGTGTGCAAATTTGTGAGAGATTGGTGGTTCCAACAATCAAAAAGCTGAGGCAGGATATCCTTTAGGAGGCACACCACTCACAGTACACCATCCACCCAGAAGGAACCAAGATGTATTAGGAATTAAGAAGAAGTTTCTAGTGGAATGGGATAAAGCAAGATGTGAGAGAATGCTTGGCAAAGTGTTTAACCTATTAGCAGGTAAAGGCCGAGCATCATAAGTTAGTAGGCATGTTGTAGCTCCTTGATCTTCCTCAGTGGAAGTGGGACCAAATCACCATTGACTTCTAAAAAGGGATGCAACCTTTCCCTTGGGCTTTGGAGAGATCATTGGATTTCCCAGGACATTGAGTGGGCATGACATGATTTAGGTGATCGTGGATTGATGAACAAAGTCGGTGCATTTTCTACCTAATTGACAAACATAACACTTGAAAAGCTTGGTGAGACTATATATTAGGGAGATCATGAGTCTGCATGGAACACCTATGACCATCAATTCAAGCAGAGACAGCAGGTTCACCTTAAAATTTTTGGAGGAGCATGCAAGAAAGGTTGGAATCTTCCTTAAGTTTTAATACCACATTTCATCCCCTAATAGACATATAGCTAGAGAGAACCATTCAAATGTTGGAAGACTTGCTGCAAACTTATGCAATTGACTAGTAGAGGAATTGGGATGAGAACCTCTTATTTGACAAGTTAGCATACAACAACAGTTTCCAAGCAAGCATCGACGTGGCACCATATGAACCATTGTATGGGAAATTGTGCCATTCACTGACCTACTAGAATGAGGTCGATGAGTGACATTTGATGAAGTCTGAGTTAGTGGAGCAGTGTGCTGACAAAGTGAAGCACATTCAAAAATGGCTTTTGGCTACATAGAGATAATAAATGAGTTACACAGACAAAAGAAGGTAACTTGAATTTGAGGCTGGAGACCACGTGTTTCTGAAGGTTTCACTAATGAAGTGAGTCATGAGGTTCATTATGAAAGGGAAACTAAGCCCTCAATTTATTGGTCCTTTTGAGATTTTGGAGAGGATTGGTTTGGTAACTTATCAATTATCCTTACCGCTGCAACTTGCAAAGGTTCATGATGTGTTCCATGTATCGATGTTGTGGAAGTATGTGCCTAACCCTTCTCACCTACTTGCACGTGTGCCAGCAAAGTTCCAACCTGACCTTCCAGGAGAAGGCCATTCAAATTTTAGATCGAAAAGGAGTAGAGGTTGAGGTTGAAGAGCATTCCCTTAGTCAAGGACTTTTGGCTACACTATTCAATTAAGGAGGCCATTTGGGAAACCGAGGTTGAGATAAGAAGGACACACCTAAAACTATTTAATTTGTGATGTAGAAAGAATTTTGAAGATGATATTTTGCAAGGGGGAAGGATGCAGTAACTCGAATTTCTTAATTTTATTTCATGTACCTCTTAACTAGATTTGAATTGAAATTATGTGAATTTGAAGTTTTTTTTTTTTTGTAGTTTCATGGAGATGAATTTTTGAAAAATACAAAATTAATCATCAAAACATCAAAATTTGCAACGTGCTTAAAAAAATATTTCCAACAACACCAAGAACACTAAAATTAGAGTTCGAATGAGAAAATTCGAATATCGCAAACATGGGCTGAAATTGATAACGACACCTCTCCCATTATTCTTAATTTTTAAAGGGTGGATTGAAGAAATGAAGATAGTCAACCATGCAAACCAATCGACCACTAACTGCCTCTCTCTCTCTCTCTCTCTCTCTCTCTCTCTCTCTCTCTCTCTCTCTCTCTCTCTCTCTCTCTCTCTCTCCATTTTTCATCCAGCATCAAGTTTAGCCAGTGATGGAGAGCACAAGCAACTCCCACCCAACTCCCTCTAGTGACTAAAGAATGGATTGATTTCGTGGTGAGAATTTGGGAGAATGGCTAAGGTATGATAGTCTGTTGTTATATTGTGATGACCCAGGCTTTTATAGTATCATTTTAAATACTTTTTCAAAATCACAAGGCCGCTAGTTAAAAGCTTCTTTTGAAAACAAATAGTGAAATGCTTTTCTTTGAAAAGAATTTTCTAAAAACCCCAAGTGTCATTTTCATTTTCGAAATGTGGATTATACAATGAAATGAACTTTTCATTTCCATCAAAAATCCTATAGAGTCTCCTTTATTTTTTAAACATTTATGGATTTAACACATGCAATGCAGAACACATGATAAACTTTTCAAACAATTTTGATAATTTTAGAGAAATATCAAAACTTTAACAATTATCCCAAAACTTTCAATAACAACCACACATCACATCGCATAACAGCCACAATACAAACATGTCCACAACTTCAAAGTAGATATAATTATAATCTTGAGTCTAACAATGAAGTGAACTCTAAATCTTGCTAAAGCTTTCCTTCTAACTTGGGATATTTTTATTCCTACAATTGCTAGATCAACAATCTTGTGCATTGCCTTCCATCTAAAGCTACTTTTTCTTCAGTTCTAAATCTTCAAATTTGAGATATTGTAAACAAATACAATATCTCAACAAGCTTGTACTTGTGTAGGTGGAACAAGATACATTTGCAACATCTGTATTTTGATTAAGCCATGCTGATTCTATTCCAGTTTAAAACAAAATAAAAATGCATTTGTAGAGTCATAACCTCTTAAATTACACATCGAATCTAGGATGAAACCAAATCATGTGGCATCACAGTACAAGATTGAAATGCATCTATATAAAAACCAAAGTGTGCTATTTGCAAATTAGGTCTAACAAAAGAAGATTGATCTGTAGAGTCATAACCTCATGAAGCACATTATTATAATTTCAACCAAGTTTAAGTCCATCCATGTACAACATCAATATAAAATTTGTGATGCATCCATACCAATACAAATACATATAAGTTGAAAACCATTCCAAATAATACGATTCATTCAAAGAGTCAAAAGCTCATAAAATTCTTAAATAAGTGTAAAAGCTCATCATCATTGGGATACTCTATCTTGTAGGGTCCCTCAAGTGTCTCATACATTCGTAAACTAGTCATGAGTACTCGTATTGACCAAAACAGGTTCATTTAAAACCAACTTCCATTCTTAAAAATCTTAAAACAAATGAGACTTAACTATGCTCATCAACTTGTCAATCTAGAACAATTTGGGTGCCTGTCAATACCAGAGGGACTTTCCACCGCATCCTCATTGGGACTGCGAATGCGCATAGGTAGGGCTACTGTGAATCCCTAACTGAAAATGACTCTTTAATGGGTGATTGATATCTAATATCATATCAATTTTGGATGCGGTTGGCCAACCCGTATCCCCTAACATAGCTTCCACCAACCCATATCTCCTAACATAGCTCCCACCAGGCACATCACCATTTGCCTGTATAGAACATGAAACCTCACTGCATTCCAATACCCACTCATCATGAAAATTTATATTGCATCATCTTGATGTTCCAATTGAGCGATCAAAGATATGGTATTAGTCGTACTCAAACCATATCCAAAAATCAAACGGCAATGCGACAAAGAAGGGTACCTTAGCCATTTCAAATCATAAATAGAATATAGATAGTGAATAAATCTTTGATAACATATACAAACAAGATTCATTCATTGATATATAATTCATCTAATAAAACATGATTACGCATTCAAATTTTCAGAGATGAATATAGAATCTAGGTCATATTTCTAAAACATATCTATTCATTTTAAAACAAACATCATAATTTGAATGCTGGTTTTCTAAATAGTTCGACATCAGAGAGCAAATCTCGGATCACACAGTAATTTGCAAATAAATCAAAGTTTCAAATAATTCATCACAGGAATTAAATGATTTTACTGAAGATAGCAATCTTAATTCTACCTACATCCTTTGATGTTATTTTCAGTTCGCTTGCGTCCTTTGTTCAGCTTGATTTATTGTTTGGCTCAACCTAAACAACACTGATATTTCAGATTTTTTACCAATCTTGAATCGTGAATCAACAAATAGAAGAAAAGAAAAGAAAAGAAAAGATCTATTTTTGGAATGTTACATCAATAGCTTTCTAATCTGACTCTTCTTTATGATAAATCCATCCATGGAGAAATCAGATTGCTACCAATGATACTATTTTAGCCACAAATAAGTGCATGGAGGATTAGAAAAGTGTTTATCTATTGCTATGATCATGGTAAAGTTCACATAGCTAAGATGCCAGTGACATATAAAAAAGATAACTGTAAATTGTTTATTAGGCCTATGGACCTGTACCATTGGTCTTTTATCAATGGTCTCAATCATTGTAGGCTTTTGGAATCAGCGATTTGTGCAATTAAGGATTGCTGGCATGCTGATAAGCATTTCTAAACATGATCAATAATCTAATATGGTTTTGAATGGTTAGATCTAAGGGATTTCACGTCACTGACTCATATCCCATTAGATATGGTGTTTGAACGATCAGATGACCTCTGATCTGACTTTGGTTGGTGCATTGCGTAGATTAGGGCGATGTAAATCTAAATATTTAACTTTCAACACACGAGCCTCGTCAGGGATGGCGGATGGTTATTGAAGAAGATGGCTTGACTTCGGTAGTCATCGACGACAATAATCCTATGTAGAAATAGCAACAAAATTAGGAAAAAAGTCAGAAAACCCTTATTCTACTCCCACTTACAGTAAATTAGGGCAAAACGAAGAAGGATACGTTGAATTCAACCTCTTTAATGCGTCATGGCCATCCATCATCGCCGGAGAACTTGGTCAATGCCGGACCATCATGAACTTTGCAAGCGAGTTATTTCTAGCCAAATAGTGACGAGTTGGAAAGAGTTTCTCCCCGCTCATCGAGAGAGAGAGAGAGAGAGAGAGAGAGAGAGAGAGAGAGAGAGAGAGAGAGAGCTGTTGGCTCTTTCTTGTTACTAGTCATCTCCACCAAAAAGGAGGACAGACACTAGCAATGATGGGTCAGAGTAATTTTGGGCAATTGTAACACGCATGCCCCAAATCTGACCAAAGTCCGACGGAGATTGTTGGGTTGGTGGTGGCCGACCTCACTGTCGCAATAGCTGGCTCTGTCGGTGTCGATTTTGTCACCGGAGAGAGAAAGGAGAGGGAGAGGCAGAGGCAGAGGCAGAGGCAGAGGCAGAGGGTTTTTTCTCAATGCTCGGTTGTGCACATAGGGGAGACCACGCCTCAACACGTTTCAAGAGGCACAGTTGGGTGACGTGCAACAGTCGAGTGGTGCATTGCCGCCGACGGTGATTGAGTGAGAAAATAGGGAAGTGGGAGTGTTGCAAGAGGGGTTTGCACCAGTTGCACCTTTCAAAGGGACATATCAGCTGCCAACAAAGTATCATTTTAGAAATTTTTACTGATAGATTACAGGAGGCCCTTTGTGACGACCGGGGTTTTTTTATGCATTTTTAAATATAATATCTAATTCCTAAGGCGTAATGCATCCCTATTTGAAAATATTTTTAGAAAAACAATGCAATGCAGAGGAAAAATCTTTGTTTTAAACTCATTTTGAAAACCCTGAGTGTCATTTGCTTTCTCAACATACAAAGTAGTTTTGAAAATTACTGTAATCACAAATGTCTTCCAAGGTCTATCCAGTCACAGCTCACAGCCCAATTGTAATAAGTACAGATATACGTCCAAAGTGGTAGAGAGTTTACTTACATTCATACTTGTCTCTTCTTTTTTTGCTTGATCGTGACACTAACATGTTCTGATGCTTCTTCTAATCCTTTTTGGACTAAATCTGTAAAAATAATATATTTGAGTGAGTATTGCTAATACTCAGTAGGTGATTTGATATTACTATTTTGAAAACATGGCATGCAACATGTATAATTCAAGGAGTTGTTTATGCAAAATATTAGTGATTCCTTTTTGTGTAAACATGTATATTTGTGCATAAAACGTAAGCTCATTTATGCAATTCAACCATGAAATCTTTACCCAAATCCAGTCTTCTAAATATGACTAAAATAATATAATAGAAATCAATAGATCCAAGTAATAAGATCTCGACAAGATATCAAATCAACGAGTAAAGTATAATAATTATGAAACTCTTAAAATAGTCATCAATAAAAGTAGATGCTGGCATCACTATCAATATCATGAACATAGTCTTTTGGTTTTGTTCCCACCGCAGGCTACCTCATTCGGCGATTTGCCCACTTGGAACTCAAGTCGATGGGTCGGTAAACATATCAAACTGACTGGTCACGAGTACTCGTATACGACCATCTAAATGCTATATGCATATCAACACAACCAAAATCATAGGGCCAACTATGCTCACGACCAAAACACCTCTGAATCGTGTGTCTCTAGTATCTAAAGACCTGCCCACCATAGCTTCCATGGCGAATATGGATATGTCCCCGAAAGGGTGTCATGACACCTCTAGTGGTCGTCCATATTTACCACAACAGTCAAGGAAGGGACAATGCCATTTTTGGCGGCAATACCATCCACTCTTTTGGTGGTAGAGGCTGGGAGGCCAACCTCGTACATCACAACCTCTCAGCATATTGCCAATTAGGCTCAATAGCCCAAAAAGCATATATAGATAAAGCCAAATCTTAAATCATCAAAATCATGTAATTTATGCATTTCTTTTCAACCATGCGAGCAATGCATAAAATCAGTTCATGCTGATATCGCATTCAAAGCTATAAAACACGAAGACAATTCCACATGCTTGTATAAGGACATCACATCTCAAAGAGCATGCTAAATATGGTGATAATTTTAAGTGCTTCGCATACTTGTATAAGGACATCATATCTCAAAAGCATGCTAAAAATGGTAATAAAGGCAAGTTAGAGTTTAAGATGCATTTAAAAACTTAGTAGTATCAAACTACCTATCTCGATGTCTCTAGAGTGACGTCCCTCACTACTCAACCCTGGATCACTTTTGTGAAACCTTAGATATTAATAGATAACAAGGATTCAAATATCATTTTCTATCCACTAATTAGAATTATAGCTTAGTAACTAGATCTTCCTTTTAGGTCATTGCTTAGTACATCTCCAGGCTAGATCTTATGTTAGTACTAACATCTAATGATTAGATTGCCTTTAATCTCTTTCATATCATCAAGATCGTGTACTTGAACGGTCAGATCTCCTAGTCAGATCTATAAGTTCAAGGTGAATGTGTGTAACTTAGACTGGATCTAGGCACATTGGTCTCCTAATAGACCCAACAAATCAATCTATGAAATTTGATCATCTTTGATCCTGTAGATCTATGCGATCCCTATAGTGTTTAGGTTATAGTCATCTATGCGATCTCTGTAGTATTTAAGCTATAGCCATATTAAATAGGCATCTAACCTTAACTTTTGTAGTTTCATTAGGTCAGTGTCGTCAATACGAACGCAATGGTTCTTTCAGATCGTCAATCGAAGTCCTACAACACCTGTAATTACGTTTTTAGTGTCGCAACGTCACGGGCGAACCATATTTGTCCATGTAGGGCGTCTTCGGTGCGGACGCGTGCCCCTCGGCTCCCATGATGCCCCATGTGTCTGGGTCGAACTGGGACTACGCCCGCACGCAGCGCGAGGGAAGACCACTCTAGGGAACGCGTCTTGGGCGTGCGTCACGCGCTACGTTCTCGGGTGTGACTGGTTCAATGGGGGTTTCTCTCCAGCAATTTCCCAGTGCGGGAAGAAGCAAATCCTGCACGGATCTAGTCTAGGAGAAGAGAAAAAACCAGAGAGAGGGATGAAGGTCTTACCGGGGTGGCCTGAAATGGCGCCCTTTGCTGGTGGTGCAACCTCTTCCACGCCTGCTGAACCCTAGAATTGAATTAGCCAGAGAAGAAGGAAAACGATGACCGGGGTGAAAGGGGGGGAGAGGGCTTTCTATAGCCTGTGATGGCGGTGTTGCCCTATGGCGGTGCTGCCATTTCTTCTGGCATAGCCTTGCAGAGGCGGTGCTGGAAGTCAGTGGTTGGAGGAGGAAGACGACCTGGGGGGTGCCGTTAGTAAAATGGCCCCCCAGTGTTTCCGAGTCTTAGTTGTTTTATAGTCAAATTACATATATGCCCTCTATTTTTTGACGCTTATAACTTCTTCATACGAACTCTGTTTTCAGTGTTCTTTAAAGCGTTGGATTCCATTTCGAGTGTAGAATCTAATGATACTGATTTTTCTCACAAATTCCTTGGTTTCATATTTTAATTAAAATAAAACATCCAACCACCTATTAAGGTGATTTAATATATATTAATCTTTAAAAATTTTCCTAAATAAACAGGTTATAACTAACTATCATATGTAGATCATCATGGTTGATAGTGGTTATAAATGTGATACAAAATTTCTTCAAATTTTGAGTCATTACATCATTACCCCCTTCAAAGAATTTTATCCTTGAAATTCCACAAATTATTATCTTCAAGTTCTTTGTCTCTTAGATAGCCTCTTGATGAATGCATTCTCCCTTAGGACTCTAACTAAGGAAATTTCTTTGCTTCATCCCATATATTTCTCATCCAATACCTCAATTGAGTCAGTAAGTAAAAGATTTTTTTTTTTTTTTTGAATTTCTATTCATGTTACCTTGCAAACAAATCTAGGCACATCCTCAAATAATCATCGTCATAATTCCTTCCATAAAGGCCTTACATGTATTTGAAATTCTTCTTGCTTAAAGTACTTAAGAACCACTTCCACTGCGTACTTTGATACTTAGCCCCTTAATTTCTAAATTATCAATATTGGTTTATAGTTGCAGTGCATATAATTTCTATCAGGTTTATAGAATTTCTGTCTACAAATCCTTAGATGACCATACTCCTCTAATCATGTATAATTTATTCCACACTTCTTTGTTCCTATATCATCTTATTCCTTACCTTTCATCTTGAATAGTAGAGGATAGTCTCCTTTGCCTTTTGTCCCCCATCAAATGACTTAGCATTAGGGTCTTTGCCTTAAGGGTTAACTGTACCTTGCTAATGAGAGTCCCAGGAGTTTATATTCTTTCTATCAAGTGTCACTTGGCTCATATGTTCGTCAAGAAACTTCAATGCGACTTGGCTCATATATTCTTCATGTAACTTCAAAATTTTCTACAGTATTACTTCTCATCTCTTTATGTCAATGATAAAAGCTTTCTCCATACCCAAATCCTGTACTTGGGAAAATACTAGTCTCCAAACTTCGCGTTCCAACTGTCCTTCAATTTTCATTTGCGACCTGATTCCTCAACCAATGTTTATATTCATAATAGCACCATGAAACAAATCAAGTAGCATCTTTTCTCACGGTTACTATTACATACTGTAAATAAAACCTCCTAATTATTCTTGAATTCCATCAAAGAATTTTCTTCTCGAAGAAGTTATGCAAGATCATGTCAAACATTTACGGTCAATTTATCATCATAGATCGAATGTTATTGGTTAGAGCCTTATATCACAATTACCATAAAAATTGTCATTTAGAATGTCCAACAATATTCATACTTATGTCAAATTCTCTCATCCTTAACAGAGTTCACTCACTGGGTTGATCGTTGGATCCCTTATCAATATCCTCTCTAAGTTTTCCTTGATTGATTGATGATTCATTTTGTGATCTTTCAGATCAAAAGTTCTATACATATAATTGTCATCTCAACCTAGTAAAGTTAACCCTGAAAATTCTTTTAGTTAATTTTCTACAGTTGGTCTCCGTACTTGATACGTATATATAACAAACACCCTTTTATTTAAAAGCAATTAAACATCAGCTATTACTATAGACAGTGTGACAACTATCTTAATATTTCTCCTTCCATTCCTTGTATCGATATATTGACCAACCATTCATCAAGGCTTTGTTATCAGTTATTAAGTCTGAGCTGTCAGGAGATATCATCATAAGTAGTGATTCTCTCAATTCCTCAAATTTTTTCTTTCAAGTGTCCCCTTATACTTAGCTTATAACAATATTATATCAAGTTGTGCTGAAGCTGTTAAATCAACAAATTTGAAAAACACTCAGGTAAGCATGGAACATTTTCTTAGACATAGAAAGAGAATTTATTTGATTACTTGTTGATTTCTTTCCAAATATATAGGTTATAAGCTCAAAGGTCTCTAAAGTGATCGGTGCTTATCTGCCTTTCTTTTCAATCCAAGTCAACAGCATCTTTCAGACCCAAAGTGACCTTTACACCCTGTCATGGTATCTATTAAGGTTTGGAAAATCTTTCGCTTTGGTTTAGATCACTTCTTATTTTTGCTTCTGTCTCAGTTGTCACTATATTCATCGTACTCGTAGCTCTTTCATGACATAGTTTAATTAACTGACCTTAGACCCTCAATGACTTGGTCTAACAAGTAACTTCTTTTAGGGAAAACTCATGTCTAAGCACTTATAACATCCCTCTTAGTACATGACTTAGACTACTGTCTCATAGATACTAACATATTTGATTAATTAGGGTGGGATACCTTTATTCAATCAACATTACTCCAAAGGTAATGACTAAATAATGGCCTTAAGATACTTGCTCTTCCAATCTTCCTCTATGATATCAAGACATCAAATTGAACCTTGATGATACCCTAGTTGCTGAAAAACAATTGGGCAAGTCGGTGTCTTCGCCTGTTTCCTTTTTCAATATAACTTTATTTAATCATATAGTGGCAAGATAGGATATCATCAATCTTTTCCTTTTTATGGATTACATCCACTGGTGTTCCTCATAAGCTAATGGATCCGATAAGATTCTAATTGCAACAATTGATATAGACATCAAACCACTTGTAGAATTTAATTTCTAGTTGATCGTCATTCTTCTTTGAAAATTTCTTGTAGCATAATGTCCTTAAATTCGATACTCTACTCAAAGTCTTAAATCCCATATGCTTTATCTCTTTGATACTCTTTTACAATAAAATCACCAACTCAACTATTATTATTCCTTCAAATTTGATTGGTTTATCTTCCCATATGATTCAAGATTTGTATGTATCTATTCTTTCCTCAATAAAGTCATGATCTTCTTCTTTTGAATATTCAATATTCATCGAATACTTATAGTTGCATCTCTCTCTCTCTCTCTCTCTCTCTCTCTCTCTCTCTCTCTCTCTCTTCTTCTTCTTCTTATTTGGTCAAAATCCTCCTTTTGTCCACTTAGATCAATGTTTCTAGTTGCTTTGTTGCATATAATCTATACTACATCCACTCCTTTACTTAACAAATATAATAAATTGAATGCTTCTAAGAAATGCTAAACTGTACTAATATCATTGAAATCCTTGATCAGTCTATACTCTTAATAAACCCATGCAGTGTCTCAATAATTACCTTGACGCTCTGTCCATGCATTACCTCTCTCATAGGTTCATGTCATAATCAATCTATTATCACAAATCTGTCATCCCTATTAGATTATCATCAAAATCTTCTAATGACTCTATTATGCTCAAATTCTTTGTCACTCTTCTCAAATTCCGTCTTTTACATCCCCTATCATACTCATGTTGTATTTTTTTTTTTTATAATGTTCTCATAATGTACTCATATTCTGATATTCTTTATGATGGTAAGATAGCCATCTAGGTTCTTCAATTTTCTCACCTTTGATTGATCTATTACAGGTCAGAGTTATCTACTAATAAGTTCACTAACATCTTCATTCATCATTCTCATCATATATGAGTTTCCTTGTTTGCACTACTACACAACAATCCTTATTTCCTATGGTTTTGATAGGATTTAAGCCATCCAATACCTAAGTATTTACTAGATCCATCTCCTTTTTCACCTATTTATTTATGGTGAAATGCTTTGTGAAATATCATTTATCACGCTAGTAATATGCACTACTTCTATTTAGACTACTTCTTAATTATCCTGATTGTCTATGTCCTTGGATATGCTGGGCTGGCTGCGAAAGGATAAAACTGAGCTCTAATGCCAATTGTGATGACCAGGGTTTTTTCATGCATTTTTAAATGCAATATCTAATTCCTAAGGCGGGATGCATCCCTATTTGAAAACATTTTTAGAAAAACAATGCAATCTAACAGAAAAATCTTTTGTTTTAAACTCATTTTGAAAACCTCGAGTGTCATTTGCTTTCACAACAAACAAAGTAGTTTTGAAAATTACTGTAATCATAAATGTCTTCCCAGGTCTATCCAATCATAGTTCATAGCCCAATTGTAGTAAGTACAGATACATGTCCAAAGAGGTAGAGAGTTTACTTACATTCATACTTGTCTCTTCTTCTTTTACTTTGATCATGATAATAACATGTCTTGATGCTTCTTCTAATCCTTTTTGGACTAAATCTATAAAAATAATATATTTGAGCGAGTATTACTCATACTCAGTAGGTGATTTGATACTACTATTTTGAAAACACGGTATGCAACATGCATAATTCAAGGAGCTATTTATTCAAAATATCAGTGATTCCTTTTTATGTAAACATGCATATTTGTGCATAAAACATAAGCTCATTGATGCAATTCAACCATGAAATCTGTACGCAAATCTAATCTTCTAAATATGACTAAAATAATATAATAGAAATCAATAGATCCAAGTAATAAGATCTTGGCAAGATATCAAACCAACGAGTAAAGTATAATAATTATGAACCTCTTAAAATAGTCATCAATAAAAGCAGATGCTGGCATCACTATTAATATCATGCACATGGTCTTTTGGTTTTGTTCCCACCGCAGGCTGCCTCATTCGGCGATCTGCCCACTTGGAACTCAAGTCGATAGGTCAGTAAACATATCAAACTGACTGGTCACGAGTACTCGTATACGACTATCTAAATGCTATATGCATATCAAAATAACCAAAATCATAGGGCCAACTATGCTCACGACCAGAACACCTCTGAATCGTGTGTCTCTGGTATCTAGAGACCTGTCCACCATAGCCTCCATGACGACTATGGATATGTCCCTGAAAGGCTACCATGACACCTCCAGTGGTCGTCCCTATTTACCACAATAGTCAGGGAAGGGACAATGCTGTTTTTGGTAGGGATACCATCCACCCTTTGGTGGTAGAGCCCGGGAGGCCAATCCCGTACATCACAACCTCTCAGCATAATGCCCACCAGGCTCAATAGCCCAAAAAGCATGTATAGATAAAGCCAAATCTCAAATCATCGAAATCAGGCAATTTATGGATTTCTTTTCAACCATGCAAGCAATGCATAAAATCAGTTCATACTGACATTGCATTCAAAGCCATAAAACATGAAGACAATTCCGCATGCTTGAATAAGGACATCACATCTCAAAGAGTATGCTAAATATGGTGATAATTTTAAGTGCTCCGCGTACTCGTATAAGGACATCATATCTCAAAAGCATGCTAAAAAGGTAATAAATGCAAGTCAGAGTTTAAGATGCATTTAAAAACTTAGTAGTGTCAAACTACCTACCTCGATGAGTCTAGAGTGGCATCCCTCACTACTCGACCTTGGATCACTTTTGTGAAACCCTGGATATTAATGGATAACAAGATTCAAATATCATTTTCTATCCACTAATTAGAATTATAGCTTAATGACTAGATCTGCCTTTTAGGTCATTGCTTAGTGCATCTCCAGGCTAGATCTTATGTATAGTACTAACATCTAATGATTAGATTGCCTTTAATCTCTTTCATATCATCAAGATCGTGTACTTGAACTGCTAGATCTCCTAGTCAAATCTTCTAGTCATATCAATAAGTTCAAGGCGGATGTGTGTAACTTAGACTGGATCTAGGCACATTGGTCTCCTAATAGACCCAACAAATCAATCTATGAAGTTTGATCATCTTTGATCTTGTAGATCTATGCGATCCCTATAGTGTTTAGGCTATAGTCATCTATGCAATCTCTATAGTGTTTAGGCTATAGATATATTAAATAGGCCTCTAACCCTAACTTTTATAGTCTCATTAGGTCCACATCATCAATATGGGCGCAACAATTCTTTCAGATTGTCAATCGGAGTCCTATAGCCACTGTAATTGCATTTTTAGTGTCGTAACGTCACGGGAGAACTAGATTCGTCCACGCAGGGTGTCGTCGGTGTGGGCGCATGCGCATCTCGGCTCCCAGGACTCCCCGTGCATCCCGGTCGAACTAGGACTGCAGTCACACACAGCGCGTGTGAAGACCGCTCCAGGGAATGCATCTCGGGCGCGCGTCACGCGCTGCGTTCCTGGGTGCGACTGGTTTGATGGGGGTTTCTCTTTGGTAATTTCCCAATGCAGGAAGAAGCAGATCCTGCACGGATCTGGTCCAAGAGAAGAGAAAAAACTAGAGAGAGGGACGAAGGTCTTACTTGGGTGGCCTGAAATGGTACCCTTTACTGGTGGTGCGACCTCTTCCACGCCTACTGAACCCTAGAATTGAATTAGCCAGAGAAGAAGGAAAATGATGACCGGGGTGAAAGGGGGGAGAGGGCTTTTTATAACCCGTAATGGCGGTGGTGCCCTATGACGGTGCCACCATTTCTTCCGGTGCTACCTTGTAGAGGTGGTGTTGGAAGTCGGTGGTTGGAGGAGGAAGACAACATGGGGGGTGCTGTTAATAAAACGACCCCCTGTGTTACTAGGTCTTAGTTGTTTTACAGTCAAATTACAGATATGCCCTCTATCTTTTTACGCTTATAACTTCTTCATACGAACTTCGTTTTCAGTGTTCTTTGAGGCGTTGAATTCCATTTCACGTGTAGAATCTCACAAATTCCTTGGTTTCAAAATTTAATTAAAAAAAATCATCCAACCACCTATTAAGGTGATTTAATATCTATTAATCTTCAAAATTTTCCAAAATAAACAGGTTATAACTAAGTAGCATATGTAGATCATCATGGTTGATTGTGGTTATAAATGTGATACAAAATGTCTTCAAAATTTGAGTCATTACACCCTTGTGGTCCACCCCTTCTCCAGACCCTGCACAGGCGAGAGCTTCGTGCATCGGAGTTGCCCTTTTTAGATTACAGGAGGGTTTTCGGTGCCTGTTTGACTGAGAGATCAAGCAATGCGAATCGTTCAGCTATTTTCTCTTCTTTTTCTATGCATGGGAGTCAAGCTCCACGTGGGGACCCAACTTCTACATCATCATCATCATCATCATCATCATCATCATCATCATCATCATCATCATCATCATCATCATCATCATCATCATCATCGTCATCATCAAGACCTTATCCCAATTAGGGGCGGCCATATGAATCTTATTCCTCCATTCCTCTCTATTAAGTACTATAGCTTCATTTAGTCCCAAAGTTTTTAAATCTTTCCTTAACACTTCTATCCTCATTCTTTTGGGCCTTCCCCTTGCCCTTTTAGAACCTTTTACTTGTATTGCCTCACTCCTAACCAGTGCCGTTGTTGGTCTCCTTTCAACATGTCCAAACCATCTAAGTCTAATCTCTTTCATCTTGTTACCTATTGGTGCTACCCCTATATTTTCATCTCTAATTCTAGCATTGCTTGTATTACCACTCAACATCCTCATATCTGTGACACTCCTTTTATGAGCATGATGTTCCTTAATTGCCCAACACTGATCCATAGAACATGATCGGCCTTATGGCCATCCTATAAAATTTTCCTTTTAGTTTGAGTGGCACCCACCGATCACACAAAACTCTAAATGCACATCTCCATTTGTTCCAATCCTCTAGGATTCTCTAGGTAACTTCCCTCTCAATCTCTCCACTCTCATGAATCATTGATCCTAAGTACCGAAAGTGATCTTTTATGAGGACTTCTTGGTTATCAATCTTGACTGGTCTTCCACTCATACTCCTCTCCTTGCTAAAATTGCATTCCATATATTCTATCTTAGTTGGGCTAATTTTAAATCCTTTAGATTCTAATACTTCTCTCCATAACTCTAGCTTTATATTTAGACCCCCCCTTGTCTCATCAAGTAAGACTATATCATCTGCAAATAACATGCTCCAAGGAATCTTCTGGTGCAGATGTTTTGTTAACTCATCCATAACCAATGTAAAAAGGTATAGGCTTAATGCCGATCCTTGGTGAAATCCTACAATGACAAAAAAATCACCAGTCTCGCCACTAGTGGTCTTAACATTTATTACCGCTCCCTCATACATATCTTTAATTATGTCTATATACCCTTGTGAAACCTCTTTATCTCCCAACACCCTCCATATTAACTCTCTAGGGACTCTATCATAAGCTTTCTCTAAGTTGATAAAGACCATGTGGAGGTCTTTCCTCCTCTCCCTATATTTCTCTACTAATTGTCTCAGGAAGAAAATAACTTCCATGGTAGACCTCTCAGGCATGAAACTAAACTAATTCTTTGATACACTTGTTTCATGTCATAGCCTCTTCTCAATCACTCTTTCAAAAAGTTTCACAGTGTGGCTTAGAAGTTTGATTCCTCGATAATTAGTGCAGCTCTGTATGTCTCCTTTATTCTTATAAATTAGTACAATAGAGCTTTTCCTTCACTCATCAGGCATTTTCTTTGATTTTATAATCTTGTTAAACAACTTGGTCAACCAAACTACTCCAATATCTCCCATATGCTTCCAAACCTCTATTGGTATAACCCAACTCCTACATGTTTAGTGGTAATAAACGTCATTTTGAGAAAATATATAAATGTCTAATTATGTGAATTTTGAAATTTTGTGAAAATTGACATTTCAGGAATTTAAAAATTTTTAGAAATAAAATCATGGATTGAAACCTCAATATTTCGAATGTACATGAGAAATGGAGTCCAACAACACTAAGAATGCAAAAATCAAAGATCGAATGAAAATTTGCTAACTATTTTAATTTAGATATTTAATAAATTAATTGAGGGAAAAAATGGAGATTTCACATGTGGGGCCCACAAATCGGACACTCAAACCCACAAGCTGACAGTCATTATGGGAGGGGGCATGGTGGTGATTACTAGCAATTAATGCTCGTAATCATACCGCAACAAATGCTAAAAAATAAAAATTAAAAATTAAAAATATTACATGGGGGCTTTAAATGTGCCTCCCCCTCGTTTATTTCCCCTCATTTTACACCCCTTGCATTGAATTCCCTAATTCCCCATGCCACCTATAATGGTGTGAGAGATGACCCCCCGACATCGCCAATAACCACCTAGCGTCTTTAATGTCATTCTTTCCTCCCTTCGGTGATGGATCTATGATGACCAGGGTTTTTAAAACACTTTTCATGTTTATTTTCAAAAGGTAGCTAACCAAATTTGTAAAAAAATTTAAAATTTAAACAACAAAAATGTTTTCTTTGAAATTCATTTCTAAAAGCCCAAATGTCACTTTCACACTCTTACATGTATACATATTTTTGCATATAACATATATTTCTATTGAAATAATCAATAGAAATTCATTTGTTAAAAATAACAAGATCAATCCAGTGGTTCAAATACACAACCCCTTTATTACATATGATGTCCAAAGTACACAAATCCAAATTACAATACTAACTTTCCATATCGTACATAACCTTGATCAAATAGTATGGTTGTTATATTCTCTTGTCATATCCATCCACTCCTTTCTATCTATATTTAAGATATTATAAACATTCAAACATTTACAATATCTCAACAAGCTATGCTTAGTAGGGGATTTAAGAAGCATACGAAATTTACAACATAATATATAATTCAAAAAATCTTTCATAAATCCAATATTCATATCCATCATATTTCATATGAATCAAACAATTCAATTTCCATGAACCATACTATATATGATAACTCTATAATGTAATTTCTCATGTAAGATCTTTAATTAATATTATCCAACAACTAATACTCATATCATATATATGTAAATGATTAAAACTGTGAAAAATAGTTAATATCTTTAATAACAATACCATAATATTCATACCCAGACTATACTGGGTTGAATAATCATCCAGCCTTTGCTAGGAAATATCCCTTCATGGGAAATTTTAGTAATGAGCATTTGTTGGGCATTTCATTATGCTATATCATAAGACATCTCATCATGCCAAGCATCATAATGCAAAAATATATAAAGGACTACTATGCTATAGTTCAACCCATAATAATGCACTTGGATAACTATCAATTCACTCCACTGATACCACGGTGAAAAATATTATGTCACTACCTACATGGGGAGATAGGACTTTCACAATAGGGCCTTCCCATAATTGCCCCATTCGACTTTTAACCTCATTTAGGGCAAGGTATACATCACATCATTAGTTTTTGGAGAGTGGGTGGTCAGACCTTACAACAATCCTAGCATAGTATCCCCTGGCCTTATGCCTATCAAAAACAAAATCCACAGGCTTCCATACTTGTATGGAATATAATAGTAATATTAGTATACGATTTTTCTGTTTATAAAAATTTGTCTAACCATCCTCATATTTTGGTATACTTATACCAAGGATATAATCTTACATCAAAGTTTAGGAATAATCATTAATATAAATGATACCCATGTTTATTAATTAAGTATAGGGATAATCATTTAATGTAAATGATACCCCTATTCATTAACTCAATCTTCTCATATTAAGTTTAGGGATAATCATTTAAGATAAATGACTTCCAATTTCCTTAATTTTGGTATTCATATACCAATGATGTAATTTCATATCTAAATTTGGGGATAACCATTCATAGAAATATGCTGGTCAACCAGTACCTAGGGCCTGTCTGCATGCTCTAGCTTGTTGGACTAGTTGTGCTGGGTTCTAATTGTGTTGGAGAAAGAAAATGCTAGAGGGAGCCTCCGAACGGGATAATAGCATCAATGCTATTGCCGAAGGGGATAAATTTTGTCGGAAAGAGAATTTTTGCCAAAAAATAATAAACTAGTACCAATGATGACATACAATCCAATTTTTTTGATGATATCACCAATGGATCGTTCAACAAGGATAGGGCTTTTGTAGATTAAGTCATTCTGATTTAGTTTAACGGTATGGATCTTTGAAATGGTGTTTGAGTTTTCATGGCTAATTGAATCTAGGGTTCCTGGGCGTAAATCCTCTTCAGTTGGGACGACACATCTCTAGAAGCACCCAACATCCCCATTGAGTTGGTGATGTTGGGTGCGTCTAGGGACACACCTCCAATGAAAGAGAGAGGAGAGAGAAAGAGGAGAAAGAGGAGGGAGAGACCAGGATTAGGGGGAGAGGGCATTTTGTGGGGAATTTTATGAAAATTTTTGGCCTATTTATAGGCAGCTTTGGAATTTTTAATTTTTAATTTTAAATTCCACTCAAAATTATTAAAATGGGGAGTAGAGCTTCCACTACCTCCACTAGTAGTTGAGTGCTGGCTGATGCTTGAATTGCATCATTGTTGACCTCAGTCCTTACCTAACATTTGTGGGCCCCAAGAAAAAGTAAAATTATTTTCCCTTTTAGTTCAAAAATTAAGAAAAATGCAAAATTTTATTCGAACATGGAATTTAGCATAATTATAATCATTTGACTTGATTTTTTTAGTACATTCTAAATATTCATGTCTTAATTCTTGTTTCCATTTCTATAAAATTGAATTTTCTCTGAACTTCAATTTCCAAATTTGTTTTCAATTTTTCACTTTCAATAATTCAAATGTATTTGTAAAAATTGGGGTTATTACATTCTTCCCCCCTTATAAGATTTTTATCCTGAAAATTTAACATAACAACTCACTTATGAGTTTTCATCATCTCATTCAAAACTTTGCTCTTGTAGCATTGCCACTTAAGGAAATCTCGATTCCCTTTTCATTCATAACTCATATACCTTTTCCTTAAAGGTAGAAATCACATTTTAGGTTCATACACCGAAATACATAATTAAATTCATAACACACATCTGATACTTTAGCTAGCAAGGCTAATCCACTAACCTGATACTTTCTAGAATTTCAAAAGGATTAATAACTCTTTATATTGAGTTATCCTTTTATTCAAACTTCCTAATTCTTTTGACAGGTGTCATAAATTTTAACTCTCTACCAACCAGTCTGTAATAATAATACTTCATCTATCTTTATCCTAACTTCTATTGTTCATTCCTCATTCCTTTCCAATGCATATAAGCTTTGGCATATCTTTCTTGATATGGATAGTCCTTAGACTATCTACCAAAGAGTGACATGTTGTATTGATTCTCCAAATCCAACTAATGTCTTTGTAACAATCTTTCAATATTTGTAAGTAATTACCTCATCTTTGTTCTAGATAATCAAACTTCTTTACTATTTCTTTTCTACGAGAAATTCCTTTTAAGATCCTAATATTGACTAATAGTTTCCTTATAATAAATCTTTCCTCAAACTTTCATTATTAATCTATCTAGTGTTTTTTAAAAACTATTTTTTTTACTAAAAATGCCTTTTTATTCATAACATTTGACTTTCTAAATTTACCTTCCCAAGATGATTTCTGGATAGCGACATAGTAGTATTTTATATACTCTATCATCTTTCATTATCTCGTATCCATGTCCATAACAATATTTTTGGAGTTCTCATAATCAATGATAATATTTACCTTTTCACTATATAGATAAAATTAATTTTACAATTTCTAGATTGTGTATTTGGAATTTTACTTCATGCTTCTTTCATTATTATGAAGCATACCCTATAACTCTTCCATACACTTTCTAATCCTTTATTTGAAGTATTCTTACAATTTCTACTTCTTGTTGGAAGAGGTAACATTGATGTTGTAGTCAGTCCCTTCTTCAACTCTTAAACTCTCAGTCAGTAGTCCAAATAATATTCTTTATGGTTTAAGCAATCAATGGTAGGGTTATACTATAAGAATCCTTTTATGGTATTCTACAAAACCAAGAAGAGATATGAATTTCTATGATTGTTATAGTTATTCTTAATTCATTATTATCTCCATTTTTGTTGGGTTAACCTCAATATTATTCTTAGAATTTTTATAATCCAGAAATTAACTTTCTCTAATCAAAATTTACACTTACCAGATAGTTTACATGTTCTAAAAGTGTTTAACATATTGTGTAGATGTTCATGATGTTCTTATAATAAATATATATAGTTGCCAATTTATCTAGGAAATCTTATTAACATCAAACTCATGAATATCATTTATCCAAATGATATAACTCAGAACTTATTTTGATTTCTGACTGATGTTTCTCATTTCTGACTCACAATGATAGATCGAAAGAAATCACTCCTAGAGAATAGAGGGTACTTAACCTCCTCAGTAATATTATTCAACATTTGTAGTAATTATATAATCTCATTAATCATTCCTTTTTCTTTTACTAAGAGGATTGGTGCTCTCCAATGTAAATTACTCAGTCCAATAACTCCTTTGCATAATAATCCTTGTAATTGACTTTTCAACTCTTTCAGATCAGCTGATGTAATTTTCTAAACTAGTATAGAGATTTAATAATTCAATTCATGTTGGATTGAAAATCTTAAAAATTCCTCAAGATATCTTGTAATTTCTAACCATATATTTCTCCATAATCTGGGATTATTCATCATTTATAATCCCCACATTTGTTCAAAATGTTTATTAAACATGTGTTTAGTTGCCTATATCTGTTTTATTTCTCATGCATATTTCATCATCAATGTGTAAAAATGTATTTCTTTTTACTATAGTCCATATTTATTCCAATATATCAAAATCTATCATATCTGTAGGACAAGATCAATATTCATCTTAATCTTGATGATCTCTTGTGCTAACTCAACAATTGAGTTATCATACCTAATATAATTTCTAACTTAGTAAATTCACATTTGTTGCATAATAGGTATAGACTATGATTTCTTTGTAACCCATGTACTATCATGGTTTATTTGCTTTTCTTAAGAAATTTGGGATTATATTTTCCCATTTCACTATGTCTCTATATCTTATTTGTCTTGTAATTTTACTCAAATTTAAAGGCCATTTATTCATACTCTAGAAATTTATCATCTATTTATTTATTCTTGTTAAAACTCTTCTCCTTTTCTAATTTTGGAGAGAAAATATTCACTATTTTCTTGAATTCTTCTCAAGTAATGTCATCTATATTTTGGCAATTAGATCCATTTGACTAATTTCCACTATTATATATAGCAATTTTAACTCTTTGTTTATTATTATTATTATTGTTGTTGTTGTTGTTATTGTTATTGTTATTATTATTTTAGAGTTTGTAATAATCCTAAGGTTTTTCTCTATTTCTAGCACCTATTCCTTAGAAATTTTCTGTCTTACCTTTCTTATAAAGGTTGGAGTTAACCTTTTAAACTATTTCCATCATATTTTCCAATTTATCAGTTGTTTCTTTTAAACTTCCCACTATTTCACTCAATATAAGTGAATAACAATCATATACTATTGTTAGGGTATTTTATCTCTAAACAGGTATGTTGGTTTAAGACTTCATGTTAAACCTAAATATCATTGCACCATTACATGTTGTAATGTTTTTGTTGCTTGACTCCATGGCTTACTATACCATATATTGGAATTAGTAATTTACTGAGCAGTCCTCCTAGTTATTTCACTAAGTGGTACTTACTCATACTTCATTATTCCTTCATGAGTTAATTACATTAACTCTTTCTATCCTCATTCTTAACTAATACTATCCTATTCCTATATTAACTCACTATTTCTTATTCTCTGTTTGTATTGTCATCTTCATATTGGACATAAAGGGTTGTAAGTGACTAGATGAACCACGCTTTGATACCAACTGTGGCGCCTGAGTTTTTAAAACACTTTTTTGTGTTTATTTTCAAAAGATGGCTAACAAATTCGTAAAAAAAAATTTAAATTTAAACAGCGAAAACATCTTCTTTGAAATTCATTTCTAAAAACTCAAATGTCACTTTCACACTCTTACATATATACATTTTTTTGTATATAACATATATTTCTACTAAATAATCAATAAAAATTCATTTATTAAAAATAGTAGGATCAATCCAGTGGTTCATATGCATAGCCCCTTTATTACATATGATGTCCAAAATACACAAATCCAAATTACAATACTAACTTTCCATAATCATACATAACCTTGATCAATAGTATGATTGTTATATCTGTATCTGAGATATTGTATGCCTTCATCTAGCCTCTGCTGAAAAATATGCCTTCATGGGAAATCTTGGTAATGAGCATTTATCGGGCAATTCATCATGCCATATCATAACGCATCTCATCTTGCCATGCATCATAACGCGAAATACAAAGGACTACTATGCTTCAGTTCAACCCATAATAGTGCACTTGGATCACTGCCAATTCATTCCATTGATACCATGATGGAAAATATTATGTCACTGAAACATGGGGAGCCTAGACTTTCACAATATGGCCTTCTCATAATTGCCCCTCTCCAACTTTTAGCATCACTTAGGGCAAGGTATACATCACATCATCAATTTTTAGAGAGCGGGTGGCCAAACCCTACAAATCTCCTAGTGTAGTATCCCCAGGCCTTATGCCTGTCAAAAACAAAATCCATAGGCTTCCATGCTTGCATGGAAAGTAATGGTAATATTAGTAGATGATTTGTCTGTTTATAAAAATTTATCTAACCATCCTCATATTTTGGTATACTTATACCTAGGATATAATCTCGCATCTAAGTTTAGGGATAATCATTAATATAAATGACAACCATGTTTATTAATTAAGTTTAGGGATAATCATTTAATGTAAATGATACCCCTATTCATTAATTTAGTCTTCTCATATTAAGTTTACAGATAATCATTTAAGATAATGACTTCCAATTTCCTTAATTTTGGTATTCACATACCAATCATGTAATTTCATATCTAAGTGTGGGGATAACCATTCATTTAAATGGTACCCAAGTATTTATCATGTATTTAACCTAATTTAGATAATTTAATTCTAACACATACTCATCAAATGGTAATCACATAATTCTAAGCATGATATCATACTCATTAAGTCATTAAACATTTAATAATTAAATTCTACAATTTTATGCACATTCTAATTGAAAACTAATTTCATAAGATCGTGTTTATTACATAGATCTTGCACATTAATAAAATGCATTCTTAAGGTTCCACCTACCTCAAGATGTGGCAATCCCACTCCTTAAATCTTCTGTAATCTTGATCGATGTATGTAATTTATCAATTCATATATACTGTCATTATCTACATAATTTTAGATAATCTTGTATTTATCTTTCTTTAATTATATCTATCTTCTTTCAGGGTTTGTCTGCTATTTTGATTCTTGTTCCTTGATTAATATTAAGGATTTAGATCTCCTTGTATTCTTTCATCTATCTCTTTCAAATAGTGTTTCTAACTATTGATCTCATAAATCTGAAAGTTAGATTAACTTTTGATTTGTCAAACCTACGTATTTTCTAATCCTACATCTCATTGATTTTGATTTTTATAGATTCCTTTAATCTTTTTGATATATCAACAGTTCATAGTTGTTGATCAAGATCAAGGGTTTAGATCCCCTATCTTCTAGTTTTTTTTTTTTTTTTTTATTATCTAAGTTTGATCTTTTGATCATCCCTTGAGATGATGATCTAGATCTCTTTTCCTTGAATCATATTGATCAATGGTTTGGATTATCTACCTATTGATCTACATTAATCTATAATTTATATCCTAATTCAAGAACATAATATAATTTTATGATTCTTGATTATTTAAGATCTCATAATTGATCTTGTTTGATTATAATTATCTTATTCAAAGTTTAATTTGATTTGGTAATCTCCTAGCCTTTTCTGTTCCTATTATTAATGTTCAACCAGTTACTAGTTTACTAGTTGAAAATGATTTATTCCTTCCTCAGTCTAGACTACCCCTCCTTATGTCAGATTTGACTAACGCTTATCAGTTAAAGTCTGCTAAAAAAGTGGTTAATACAATCCTCATGTAAGGAGGCGTTTAGACCTCACCAAACATCAATGGTAGGTGAGGGAAGATCACTTGGATCTTGTATACGCTGATAAGCACAATGTTAAGGGTCCACTGGAGTGGTACTAGATCAACCTTCTACAAGGTTCCTATGAGCTCTTTTACCTTAAGTCCCTTTTTTACTTGATTTTAACTTATGTCCATGAACATTGATAATGTCAATCATGGATGTTTATTATTCTCCCAAATGGGCTAAGGAAATAATAGTGAATTCCATTCCTCATCTATTACTTATTATTGTAGCCCTTACTAGGATTAATTTCATGTCATCCATATATTGTAAGTGTCCATGAAAGTAAATCTAGATTTCAAATAATTACATCTTTGATGATTTTCATGTAATTTATCATATTTACTTAACATGAACATCAAATCACAAAAATAAATCTAATCAAGTAAATCTACAATCAAATAAAAAATAATTAAACTAAAATTTAACAATTTGGATGATAATTAAGCATATCACAAATGTCTATCATGATCTAATTTTTCACATTTCTATCACATCTAACCCACAATTTTATGTAATCTCATCACTAGATCATCGATACATTTCATCCATAAAGTCTGATCATCCTTGATGTCACTAATCATGGAGATCAATAATAGATTTTTCAATTAATAGAAAAATACAATACTTAAATCTACATTTTTATAGGTTCAATAGATTTTACTCATGAAGAGGAATTTAATGGTTCTCTCCAATCTTAATTTGAACTTAAATTGATCTCTGAATTGAAATTTTAAGTTTTCAGATCAATTTCAATGATCCAAATTTGATCTAGACAGTAAGAACACGACAAGACAAGGCGAGCGCATTTTCATTACCAGGAAGCAAATGGCCTCATTCGTGGATGCCACCATCACACACGTGGCGTGTGCAGAGACGTTCCCATAGGGAACATCCCTACCTTGTGTTCTAGACTACGTTCTGGGAGCAGATAGCAAAGATGCGTTGAGATGATCCGATCTAGATTGTCAGATCAACCATCTCCGGATCATCATAAAAAAATCCATAAAGAGTTTACTATAACTTCATATCTAGGGATTTTGGGGCATTTTGAATCAATCTAACAATTCATATCATCCAATTAAGGCCAATTTATTGGTGTTCCTAACCTAGGTCACCGAGTTCTAGTTCACTGGTGATTCAATCGTCGGTGAACCAAATCAATCGATGAAATGGCTAATAAACATAGGATTTTTAGCTTAATCTAAAAGGGGATATGATTCCTACCTTTTCTGTCAGATGAAATGGAAAGATTTAGATGAGAAATCTAGGGGAAATATGTCGGTGAACTAGTACCCAAGGCCTATTTACGTGCTCCAACTTGTCGGGTTGGTTGTGCTGGGTTTTGATTGTGTTGGAGAAAGAAAATGGCAGAGGGAGCTTCCAAATGGGATAATTGCACTGGTGTTGTTGCGAAAGGGGATAACTTTTGTCAAAAAGAGAATTTCTATAAAAAAATGATAAACTAGTACCAGTGATGACATACAGTCCAATTTTTTCGATGATATCACCAGTGGATCATTCAACAAGGATAGAGCTTTTGTAGATTAAGTCATTCTCAATTAGTTTAACAGTATGGATCTTTGAAATGGTGTCTGAGGAATTTGAGATTCCTAGGCAAAAACCCTCTTCAGTTGGGACGACACATCTCTGGAAGCGCCCGACATCCCCATTGAGTCAGTGATGTCGGGTGCATCTGGGGGCACACCTCTAATGAAAGAGAGAGGAGAGAGAAAGAGGAGAAAGAAAGAAGAAAAGAGGGAGAAAGAGGAGGAGGGAGAAACTGGGATTAGAGGGGAGATAGGGCATTTCGTGGAGAATTTTAGGAAAAAATTTGGCCTATTTATAAGCAGTTTTGGAATTTTTAATTTTTTATTCTAAATTCCACTCAAAATTATTAAAATGGGGAGTATAGCTTCCCTTACCTCCACTAGCAGCTGAGTGTTGGTTGATGCTTGCATTGCATCATTGCTGACCTTAGTCCTTCCCTAACTTTTGTGGGCCCTATGAAAAGTGAAATTACCATTTTTTCCTTTTAATTCAAAAATTGAGAAAATACATATTTTTCATTTGAACTCAAAATTTAGAATACTTATAGTCATTTGACTCTATTTTTTTAGTACATTCCAAATATTCATGTCTTAATTCTTGATTCTATTTCCATAAAAATGGATTTTTTTTTGGAACTTCAATTTCTAGTTTAGTTTTCAAATTCTCACTTTCAATAATACAAATATATTTGTAAAAATTGGGGGTTATTATAAGAACCGAACTCCTCTGACCAACCCTAATGAGGTAGGCCCACTCTCCACCCTCCCCTTTTTACAGTTTATCACGTTTTCTGATTTTTCGACCTACTAACATCGAAAACGACAATGGAACGCCATTATTTTGGTGAAAATTAGAGTTTATTGTTTTTGTCAAAAATAATTCATGTAATAGTGCCAGATTTATGATATGAATCGTTCATCTTGTACATCATGAAACCACAAACAAAACCTCTTTGGTTACATGGAAATCCAATGGGTAATGTCGCCGAAAAAGTGGAAAAACAGTAAGAGTGGAAATATTCTATTTTGCATAAATTTGCCTAAAATACCTAGATTTAGGAAAAAATCGTAGATAAAAACATCATAAAGCACAAATTCATGAAATTTGAAACAAGACAACATAATTGCAAGATTTCATGACTATATGTGTCTATGACTACAGCAACGCTTTTTGGTGACCATGGGTGTACTAATCCCTACTGATTTCACCATGATGAAGGGCCCAGATGGATGGTATGAGCCATTCATCATGTTCCTGAACCCCCAAAACCTTAAGAAGAATAAAAATAGTGAAAAATACCAAGATCTGGACTGTAAATCAAGCCAGAGAAGATTGGACGGTGCGGGTGTGTCGTCCCCGATGGGTGATGCATCCAAGATTCATGTTGAAGATGCACAGCGGCAACACATGCATTGGGCGTGACTGCCCGCATGTGGACAACATGTGCGTTGTTCCCAGCTGTGATGGAATGCCGGTGCATCCCAGTGACAGAGTCACATGTGGGGCGCATTCTAGGAACGCGTCATGCGAGCGTGTGTCCCAGTGACGGAGACACACACGGGATGGGTTTTCGGTGTGCATCACGCGCTAGTGCATCCTCGTGATGCTGATTTTAATTTAATTTAAACCAGCAAAATTTTGGGTCACTTAATTAAATCTAAAATCTTAAAACTTTAATTGTGGGGGCTACAAAGGTCCAAATCATGATCTGGGACATTTGTTGGATTTGTCTTGATGATGCAGATCTAAATTTAACATCAAAACTTTGATTTGAAGACTTTGAAATTGATCAAATCACAAAATCCTATCCAATAACCTAAATACACCTAATCAATTGATGATCAAGCTTTAGAAACTAAATGCATGCATCAATTAGGAGATGATCTAGTGAAATTGATGGATAGATTTCAAGTATCCATCAAGAAAAACCTATCTTGGTTGTTGATCTAATTGTGAACCTTAGAACTGACTGATCAGAGAATGATTTGACCGTTAAATTGATGTATCATCATGGATATATACATAAGTTATTAAATAAACATAGAAATTGGACTGATTATGATTTGAAAGACTAGATTTGATGATCTAATATTAGATTTAAGTAATAAAGAACGATCCAATAGTTGAACTCTCTTCAAACTTAACAAGATGAAAGGAATTAGTTCCCTAATGATCAAGGGACACCAAATTGGAAAGTCACAACTTTGATTAATGATCAAAGCTAATAGATGATCATCTAGATGTTAGAAAAAACCAACATTTAGTCCAGGATTAGCTTGATTAAGGGTTAATCAGAAGATATGGACCGTTAATCTAGGATTAACTACCCGATTAGAGAGATCATCAATTGGATTAGGATACTCTTGGGAATATAGGAATACCAAGTAAACAGATAAAAATTAAGATGAATAATGAAGACACAATTAGAATACTAATGACTTAATGTCGTATTATGGTCTGATAGGTACGTTAGAGCGCATGAGTTGAGATAGTACGTTCCTGATTTAGAGACCGTGCATATGAGGCAGGTGATTACATTTAGTAATTTCCTAATTTCGTGGATCATGATACATTTACTTGGGAACTTTGAAGCATGGATTTTATGTCCTATCATGTTTTCCTGTGACTACTTTAGTCACACATGATCGATGCTATGACATTTTGCTCCACATGATTTATACCTTGTTTTAATGAATGACTGATGATGTATTAGCATGTCTTTGACTTTATCTTCTTGAGATTGACTACCCATGGAAATTTCTATGATTTATCTCATCCTTTTATCAATTTATGACTAGTGTTTCTATCCAGTGGATGCCATGCTAGGAGGATCATAGGTTTAGCAACCCACCCTTTGAATTTACATATTATAGACACCGGCCTAATGATGGGCACTGCATGCAGTTTGTGGTTATAATGGGCAAGACACCCACACACGTCTGACTGGTCCCCATGCCTCGGTGGACACTAGTCTCCCGATCAGTCTACGATGAGCAATAGTGGTTTATATCCCGGAGTGGTTGCTACTACAGCATATCAATCCGCGCCCTTATTCTGTATGCTCATGTGGTATGGATGTATTGGGTGAAGCTTATGTGGGAGGCCAAATGTGGGTGAGCCTACAAGCTGAGCGAGCTACCAGGTGTGCGAGCTATAGGTGAGAAACCCTAAATTTGGAATAAGTACTCATTGCCAGTGATATGCGTGTAGTGGGACACTCTTAGGACATGATTATGTATGAGCGCCCTATTATCATGACATGTATCCATATGTTTAGATGATAAAACTGATTTCACTTGAATCTGATAGATGTATAATTATGCATTACTTACATGCCATGGTGATTGGATTTGATATCTTTGTGTTCAGGGATAAATCATGCTTTGACTACTATTATTTTATCCAGACTCATGATCTTCCATGCTCTAATTACTTCAAATGCCTAATGATTTAATGTACTATATAATGTTTTACTCCATGAGAATTACTGTGACATCAATACTCTTACACTATACTGCACTATTACACTGCATTTCTTATTAAATATGATCACCTACACAAGAAATAGCTTGTTGAGGCATTACTTTGTTTAGCAATGCCTCAGATTTGGAGCATGATGACACTAAGAGCAAGCAAGTGGAGCAGCATTAGAGAGAGAGAGAGGATTGTGAGGACCATCTACTACATCAAAGACTAATTGAATGTATGCTTCCATTAGTTGTCATTAAACTTCTTTTGAGCTGTATAGATACACTGGTTTTATTTGAGGATGGGATTGGACTTAACTCTTATTTGTATTATGTATTAGACTTACATACTTGAGTGGATGTGGTGATTGATGGATGAGGCCCTGAGGTTTAGGTACATTGTCTTTATTGTTATCTCTTATCATGATTGATGTTTTAATCAGACTTGCTTTTTGATTGAGCATGCTCTGTATTATGTTGCCTTGGACTTGGATGACCCTCAAAAGTTTCTTTTGGAATTTTCTTTGAAATGATTACCATAATTATATTAAATATTAATTTTCCTTTTTTAGGGATCCCAACTATTTTACTAAACATTATTATTATATGCAAAATGGTTTTAGAAAACCTAAGGTGTCACATTTTGGACCGCTTCAAGCTATTTATAAAATTTTGAGGTTTTAAGTTCTCAGTCTCTATCTCACTTATTCTTAATCTCGTTGAAAAGCTCTTGTCGATCAAATTCTATATTTTTAGGTTTCAAGGTCTGATTTGGAGTTTTTAGAGAATTCATTTCGCAGAGGTCAAATTTGATAGAATACAATATCTCATTTCATTTCAATTTAAAAGTATGATAAAATACATGAAATGAAATAGAAAATTAGAGTTGTTACATGGATCCTCCACTGACAACCTTTATCATCATCTTTAATGACAATAACATCAAAACCCGCTTCGATGGTCACATTAAAAGAAGTTTTTTTTTTTTTTTTTTTGTAGAGATTTGGACAGAAAAAGGGTTTTAATAATGACTGTAACCCATTCAACTTGAAGAACCCATATCGACCGTCCTCTCCAATGATGATAAACTACCATTGGTAACTATTTTTTACAAATATAAGCTTCTTCCTCTTTGATCTCTTCATCAAAGTTGTCCAAAAACAAATCTACTTTCTCAAAAATCTCGATTTCTCAAGCCATACACTCATTCGATCAACAAATGAATGTGCAAATTGATAAGCTCTAACCTTTTTTTCCACCTAATTTTTATTATTATCAAAAGTAGAATGTCTAGATGCTAAAGGGGTGGATTTGAGATCCAATGATACCTTACCAATCCCATTCATTGATCCAAAGTTAAAAGTGTAGTTCTGTGACTATATTCTCTTCTTTTTATCAAATTAACAATTGATTCGTGATTTTTGCCAATTGGTCAACATCTAGATTGATTAGTGTCCAATATCAAAAGATATGAGCCATTAAATCATGGGTAGGTTGTAACACCCCTAATTTTTGTAAGGAGATTGAATAAATAATGAAATTCAAAATTTCAAGAAAAATTAGGTTGGAATATTAGGGTTATTAAAAATGCACTTCTCATAGAAGTGGAATCAAGGTTGGAAACCTATATATTTGATATGTACGTGGAAAATTGGCTTGGATAAACTATAAGTTTGTCCAATTTCGAAAAAATTTATATTTTTCTCAATTTTTAACCTAAAAAGGGCAAAATTTTAATTTCACCTCACAATCAAGGTATAAGACATGTATAATTGAAAACATACTCGATGAACCAATTAAAATGACACTAAGTATGTCAAATCTGAGTTCGTATGAAAATTTTGTATTTTTCTACATTTTTCAACAAAAGGCCAAAATAGTCATTTCACATTAATGTGGGGCAATGGTCTGGAAATATCAAAAATTGGTCAAACCACTATCAGCTAGTAGTGGAGATAGAGGTGGAAGTGGGGGTATTCTTTTTAATATAAAATTCAAAAGAGAAAAACATAATTATTAGGAAAAAAATAATTAATTTTTTTAGAAAAAGCCTACAAATACCTCAGAAAAATTCTCAAAAATGTTCATAAAATTCATCACAAAATTCACCAACTCATCCTCTGATTCCAGCTCCAAATTCCCTCTCCTTCGCTACTTTCTCCTTCTTTTCCTCTCTTTCTTTTCTTATTTTTAGCTTTACCCCTAAGTGGAAAACCTATAGAAATCCAGTGATCTAACCCTCATACCAGAAATCTAAACTGTTATATCAATTTATAACAAACTTATCTACAAAACCCCTATGCTAATTGCATGATCCACTGATGATTTCATTGGAAGATCACAAATTATGTCATCTCCAACATAGTTCACTTTTTAGTAAGGATTTTCTTAATTTTGGCGAGATCTTCTCTTCTGGAAACTTCCAGGTAGGTTTCTATCAGCTGGTAGTGGAGATAGAGGTGGAAGTAGGGGAATTATTTTTAATATAAAATTCAAAAGAGAAAAACATAATTATTAGGGGAAAATGATTAAACTTTTTAGAAAATGCCTATCAATACCTTAGAAAAATTCCCAAAAATGTTCATAAAATTCATCATGAAATTCACCAACTCATCCTCTAATTCCAGCTCCAAATTCCATCTCCTCCTCTACTTTCTCCCTCTTTTCCTCTCTTTCTTTTCTTATTTTCAGTTTTACCCCTAAGTGGATAACCTATAGAAATCCAATGATCTAACCCTCATACCAGAAATTCAAACTGTTAGATCAATTTATAACAAGCTTATCTACATAACCCCTATGCTAATTGCATGATCCACCAGCGATTTCATTGGAAGATCACAAATTATGTCGTCTCCAGCATAGTTCACTTTTCAGTAAGGATTTTCTTAATTTTGGCAAGATCTTCTCTTCTGGATCACTTGACTAGTTTTCCAGCCAAAATTCTAGAAAAACTAGTACCAATGATGCATGCCTAGAACACCATCAAGGACACCTTAGATGGAAAATCTGAACATCCAATGGATTTAGAAGGCCCAAAAACCTTAAGAACCATGATCACAATAAGTTTGATTTTTCATCTAGACTCTTAATTTTAAGAAATAAGATCTGATGGTCTAGAATCAATCAAACAATTGAAATTGATGAAAATTTGAAATTTCAATTCCAAACTCAATTTAAATCGAAATCTAGATCGGAAAGAAGATATAGATTCTTTGTATTGTGCAGAATATAATGAAATAATGATATTGAGGTTTTTAATTTGATTTATATGAAATAAATTTTAAAGTTAGTTCCAACAGTAGTGAATCATGATCAAATTGATGTTAAAATGAAAATATGATCCGATGGATGGATCTAGGACATGTCAAAACCTTAAGATCAATGATCATAGTAGAATTTTCAAGCCTCCACATTTGTTAAATTGATCAAATATTACAGATTAAGATCAGCCGTTGAAAACACCTGAAAACTTAAAAATAAAATTCCTCACTCATTTTAAGAAGATTCTATGAATAGATTTGATGAGGGGAACCTACAGAACCCATAAAAATAATATTTTAATCATTAAAACTTTCTGTTAATTAAAAATGCACCTACTAACACCCTTGATCAAGTAGATCTGGGGTTATCAGAAGTGAAGGTTTGATTCATTAAGAATATAATGATGATAAATCATCATGAGGTTGGATTGGACTGACATGAACTGAATTAAAGTTTATACCATTGAAAGTAAAAATGATCATGAAAAATCCCAAAGGATCCTCTTGATCTGGTAGATCAAGAATGATCAAACCAAATGGACCCATAAAAGTGATGATCTAAGACTAATATCATGTTGTTAGAGATGTTGGATCAATAAAATTTTTGAAAGATTAAGGGTTGTACTCTTAATGGGATATTTACACTAAAACTAAAAGATGAACAAATCGGATGGCTGGTCATAAGGATAAATTGATCATATGCTTAGTTAATGCTCTTTAATAGTAGATTTGATTTAATTATAATCCATGTCAAGTTCCCAATTTCAATATAATTTTCTTTAATTTCTTAGATTAAAATGTTGTTAATATTCTAGTTCATTATTTTATTAGCAAATTTAATTCATGTCAAATTTTCAATTCCAGTATGATTGTCTTTAAATTCCTTCGATTTAGATTTATTAGTGTAATTTTTTTAAATTTTCTTTACATTAATAGAGTTTTGAAAAATACTTTTAAAGGGGTAATTAATGAAATGTAGTTGGACATCACAAAATACACATGTACATCATGAGAAATAATCATAGTAAGGTCTATAGTTAGTAGGACAATATAAGGGGTGGATTTTTCATTTCCTTGAAATACGAGCATAATAAACATCCATGAATGACATAGTATATGTTCATAGAATTAATTAAAATCAAGTAGAAATAAAACTTAGGATTATGAGCTCATAGGACCTTATTAAAGGTCAAGCTAAGGTTATGCCCTTGCATGTTATTCATCATGGTTAAGGGGGTTTCTAATGAGCCTCACTATCCCTCCACCTTTTATTGACATTTGTTGAGGTGTAAACGCCTCCTAAAATGAGGATTGAATTAACCATATTGGGAATGACATGTAACTGGTAAGCCTTAGTCAATTGGAAATAAGAGGAGCTGTCTAGAATTAAGAATGAATAAGTTACCCTCAATCTAGTAAAACACTAACTAGTTGAGAAATAATAATAAGAGATAAAAGGTTAGCAAATTATCTAACCCTAATAAAAATTGTAAGTAAGATAAGGATGATCTGGTAAGATCTAAGAGAGATCTTAAATGATCAAAAACAATGAAAGAAAAGAAATACAATGTAGAGTATATTATTATTGTGTGATTTTACTTATAGTATAGATTTGTTAGCTTAGAAGGTTTGAAACCTTGATCATATATGATTCAAGGAAAATTAGGGCATCCTTCATAGGATAACTCAAATACAAGTAGAAAGAATACTTGTATAAAGGAATAACTTTATACATATGGTTTGATAGATGTATGAATCAACACCATGATAAAGTGAATACCACTTTGAGGTAGGTGGATGGACAAGAATGTATTAAAGATTCATGTGTATATATACATGATCTTCTATCTGAAATTATAGACCTTCATGATATAAGTATACATGTGGTACCTTAGAGCAATAATGATCTAAGTAAATGATGCATCCAACTAATCCAATCTAATGATCCAATCAAATGATAAGAAATTAGTGAGATGTGTGGACTAAGGAAACCCTAAGAATAAGGCATAGAAAATATTTCAGTCTTAGTTAAATAGACACATTGTCTGATACGTACAATGTATTTTACATACAAGTGTGGTGGCTTGTGATTTTTTTTTACACAAGCTTAGGCATGGGGATGCTATGCTAGGGAACTTATGAGGGTTTGGGCACCCACTTCCTGAAATGTATGATATGATTGATACCATGCCCAAAGAAAGGCTAAAAGTCGAGTGGGGTAATCATGGGAAGGCCGCCACTGTAACAACCATGGTCCTCGCCCATGCGAACATGGATTTTGGTATTTCCATAATTGATATCAGTGGATTATTATGCATTTATCAAGGTGTTGTATGGATTTATACTGCGGCATAGTAGTCCTTGATTATTTTGCATTATGATTCACATATGATAGGCATACTGAAATGTCATGGCATGATGAGATGCCAAGTATGATGAAATACATGAGTTCCTAGAGAGAAAATCCCCATGTGAGATTTGGATGAATATTGATCTCCTAAGTGGGAGTATAGCCAAGGGAAGGAACAAATTTTGAGTATTTTTACTATTTTAATGGATTTACCCTATACTATATAAATGATGTATGTACTCTATGATGAGATAGTCCATGAATGGGTAAACATGATAAAATGATGAATGAGATATCGTATTCTTATATTAATGAAGTACTATATTCTTGCATCTCCTACCAAGCATAGCTTGCTGAGATATTGTAATTGTTTGAATATTTAAAATATCTCAGATACAAGGAAGGAGACTTGAGGACGTATAGCTTGAAGAGACCAGATGCTACTAGACTGATCAGGATATATTCTTTGAAGATTGTGAAACCAGACTATGTACTTTGTATTTGGATTGTATTTGGACAATGGATTATAATTGTAATACAGGGGCTGTGTAAAGTGAACTACTGGATGATTCTTGGTATTCAATAAAAATTTATTTTAATACAAAAATATTTATGTGTATTATGTATGTTGAGGTGAGACTTGGGTTGTGTTACAAATTGATTTAAAAATAAAATAAAATAAAAGATTTTTTGCTACATTGTTTGTACTACTAATGGCCCTGCATTTGAAAAATGTATTACAAAATGTGTTACAAAATACCGGGTCATCACAGTTGGTATCAGAGCCATCCATCCATTAACTTATAGCCCCAATATGTCCAAAGGAATAATCCAAATTAGGTTAGACTAGAATTGGTTATATAGAATACTTATATAGGAAATTTGGTGTGCGAACAGATGCCATCTAAAAGGACAAATAAGCGGATGGCTCAAAACGTATCTGAGAATGTTATGGAAGGATCATTTGGGAATAATTTGGAGGAGGTGATGACTAGAGTATTAAGGAATTTTCTTCCTCAGATTCAACAGCCTCAGGTCGTATCAACTCCAATTGAGGGACCAAGTACGCAGGCCTAGGCTCAACCTAAAGTAGGACCCAGTTCATCCATACCAAGACAAGACACTCTAACTCCAGTACAAGATCATTCTTCACCTGTACTTAGTGGATTGTTGGGAACCTCTCAATTGACACCAAAAAAAGTAGACAAGATGGTGGAAAGGTTTTAGAAGATGGTCATCAGCTACAATGGCAAGGGTGATGCCAAAAAAGCTAAAGAGTGGATCTATGAAGTAGAAAAGACCTTTAGTGTGTTGAGGACTCCAGAGGATTTAAAGGTCAAGCTTGCCACTTATATATTGAAGCAAGAAGCGGCCTTCTGATGGAGATCAGCAAAAAGAAATTTCTTCCCCAATCCTCAAGAAATTTCATGGGAAAAATTTAAGGAAGTGTTCAACAACAAATATTTTCTCATTCATGTGCAATCCCGGAAAGAGGAGTTTTTAGATCTACGACAAGGAAATCTCTCAGTCGTAGACTATGAAAACAAGTTCATTCAACTGAAGAGGTCTGCAAGTCATATTTGAGACATTAAAAGGCATATGGGGGATCATTTTATGGAAGGGTTAAAACCCAGGGTTAAGAAAGAATGTGCTAAGAACCAAACCTAAGCCCATGACCGAGTCTGTCGAGATGGCCTCTAAATTCGAAGAAGACTATAAGAAAAACCAATTCACTAGATTTGGAGGAGGGAGCAATTATCATAAAAACCCTTCAACAAGGGCAAGAGACCACCAAATAACTTCAGGCCTTCTAACCATCAATGGAATCAAGCTAAATGGAGACCATACCCCAAATGCAGAGTATATCATCTAGGCAATGTGTGTCCCAATCCTGTGCCACAACCACCGCCACCTCCTATCAAATGTTACAATTGCGGCAAGTTAGGGCATCCCTCTCATAACTACAATAAACCATTGGCAGTTAAGGATGCACAACCTGAGAATGTACTTCGTCATCAAGGAAGGGTGTTCACCATTACTGATGAAGAGGCTGGAACATCTGATATAGTTATTGAAGGTACATTGCTAGTATCCAATCACCATGCTAAAGTATTGTTTGATTCTGAATCTACCTATTCTTTCATATCATGTGTATTTTGCATCTAGTATACAATTGATAGTGAAGAAATTGGGATTCCATGACACCAATGGGTAAAATAGTTAGATTACAGGAATATCTTCAAGATGTACCTGTTGAAGCAAAGGGGAAAAGAATGGATATAGACCTCATTTTACTAAACATGATAAATTTTGACATGATACTAGGTACGGATTGGCTAGCAAAATATTGGGTAATTATGGGTTGCTATAAAAAGAAAATCACTTTTAACATACCAGGAGAAGAAACACTAGTATTACATGGAAAACCAAATGACTCAGACAAATCCATCACATCAGCTATGAAGGCTGCTAAATATATGTCCAAGGGATATCTGGCATTTTTAGCAACTATAATTGCTTTGGATGTTGAACAGTCTAAGATAGAAGAAATCGACATAGTTAGGGAATTCTAAGATGTGTTTCCTGAAGAACTCCTAGGTTTACCACCCCATAGGGAAATTGAGTTTACCATCGAAGTAATTCTTAATACAACTCCAATTTCTAAAGCACCTTATAGGATGGCCCCAGCTGAGTTAAGGGAATTGTTAGACAAAGGGTTTATCTGCTAAGTAGTTCACCATGGGGAGCACCAATGATATTTGTGAAAAGGAAAGTTGGGTCTATGAGGTTATGTACCGATTATTGGATGTTGAACAATCTGACAATAAAAAACATAAAACCTCAATTTTTCTAAAATTACTTGGAATTAATTAGAATTTTTACAAAAATCAAGGTGAGTTGGGGGACAGCCAGCACAAGGAATATCAATGATGAAAGAATAAATATGATGAGGAATCTCTTCTGAATTTTATAAGAAAAGTGGAAAAGCATTTAAAATGAAAATATTTAAAATTTTAATTAAAATAATTCACAAATCAACCTATAAATAGCCCTCCTACAGACTGGACAAAATTGTACAGATCCCTAAGACTCTCTCCCTCTTTCCCTCTCTCATTCCTCCTCTTTCCCTCTCTTTTCTCTTTTCTCTTTTTTCTTCCTTTTTCCTTTCTTTCTTCTTTTCTTTTCCCTCTCCTCTGTTTTTAGCCGAAGTGGCGATCCCCACACGTGCCTAGCATAGGAACTAGCCTGTCCCAGGCTGGCATGTCCTCGGACCCACCTTACAGCCTGACTCAACCGAAGGTTCAACCAGCTAGGGTTTTTCCTAAGACAGCAAAATCGTACCCGATCTCCCTCCAACACTGGAAATGTGATGACCCAAGTTTTTAAAACACATTTTCATACATATTTGCAAAGGTAGGGCCCTAATTTTGAAACTCTTTTAAAATACAAATAGCAAAAACATATTTTCTTTTAAATTGATTTTTCAAAGACCAGAGTGCCACCTCAAATTACGTATCATACATAGATTTTTTTATAAAATAAAATTTCTATTGAATATCAATAGAAATACTTTTACTATTCAAATCACAATCAATCTATTGGTTGTTATAATGGGGGGAACCATGGCTATTACAATGGCAACCTTCCTATAATTGCCCCACCCTACATTTTGCCTCTCTTTGCTCACGGTATCATCATCATAATCAGTTTTGGAGAGCGGGTGACTAAACCCTCATAACTCATCCCCAGGCATAAGCCTATCTTAAAACAAAACCACGAGCCTCAATCCTTATATGAAAAATAATATTTCAAACTTACAGACTGTGTTTGGTTATAATAGGACATGCCTATAACTTATTTCCTTAAGATTTGGGGGTCCAAATTATTAGTTCAAATCTTGTCATTCTACCCATTAAGTAATTTCATAATTACTTAATCACTTTGTATTCATTTCAACATCATTTGTTGATTCATAAACAATTCTAAGGCAATTATAATCAAGCTATAGTTATCAGGATAAGATCATGTATAAAATACATGTATCTTCTATATTGAATATATCCTTAAGGTCCACCTACCTTTACTTTTTACAATCCATCATCCCATTGATCTTGATCATCATATCCTTCATGTATCTATCAATCATATATATATATATATATATACAGTCATTCCTCAACTCATTTATACTTCCTAGTTGTTTTTTTTATCATCCTTACATAAGATAATTTAGATCTTTTTCCTTGGATAATATTAATCAAGGTCTAATCTATTGATCTATATTTAAATCTAACATTTACACTAATTCGAAAACATACATACTAACACAATATTATATTTCTTATTATTCTTGATCATTTAAGATCTCCCTATGGATCTTGTTTGATATTTGATTATCTTAATTACTATTTTTATTAGGATTAGATAGTTTACTATTCTTTTATGATCTTATTATTATTCAACCAGTTAATGTCATACTGGTTGAAGATAGTTTATTTCTTTCCTAACACTAGGCAGCTCCTCTTTATTTCATAATTGACTAAGGCTTACCAATTAAAAGCGACTCACATAGTGGTTAATTCAATCCTCATGTAAGGAGGCATTTGGTCCTCACAAATGTCACCCGAAGGTAGGGGAAGAGCGAGGCTCTATTAGCGAATCCCTTTAACCACCATGTTCAGCATTTATTGGAGTGACCTTAGTTCAACCTTTTATAAGGTTCTTATGAGCTTGTATACCATAAGTTCCATTTCTACTTGATTTTAACTTATGTCGATGAACATAAATAATGTCATTCGTGGATGTTTATTATTCACCTAAATTGGGCTAAGGAAATGATATTCCTTATATTTTCATACTAATTATAGCCCTTACTATCATTAAGTCCATGTCCATGTTCAATGTAAATGTTCATCACTTTCTATTTTCATTTCATTACATTTTTCATGTAATTTATATAACATGAACATTAAAGCATAAATAAATAAATCTAACAATTAAATCTACTAAATAATTAAAAGAACATTTACAATAGAATATAATAATTCACATGCTCATTTGAATATATCCTATTTGTCCATTTTGATCCCATGATTATATTTTGATCATTTTCATCCTATTAAGGGTTTTGATCTTGATCTTTCATTTTTATTTAGATCTATCACATTATCTTAATGTAATATCATCACTAGATCATTGATGCATCTCATCATATGATATGATTTTTCTTGATCCAACCAATCAATAAGATCTTTAGTCATTTTATCAAAATCAAGGGCATAGATCTTAATCTATCCCAAATTTGCCACATCAGCCATTCATTTCTCATGATCTTATTATTAGATCATCATCCATACTAATTCACAATTTTTGATCATCCTTAATCAATCTAATCAAGGAGATTATTATGTATTTTCAAGGATTTTGTTACTTTTAATGGTCAAGATCTAAAGATTAGCCAAATTAGTTACATCCAATCCATTTCTTTAAGTTATCACATCATTAGGTCACTAATGGATAAGAATTCTAAGGTCTGATTATGTCAGATTTGACTGATCTTGAGAATTAGTACCACTTTTTGTAATTGATAGAAATTTAAATTGAATAAAATTTAAATTTTATATTTCCAATAGATTCTACTCTTCACTAGGAATTTGGAGCTTCTTTTCAATCTTGATTTGGAGTTAAAATGAGTCCTAAATTCAGATTTGAAGTTTCAGATTAGTTTTGATGGTCCATATTTGATCTGGACTATCAAAATGCAACAAAATGGGGTGGCCGGCGTCTCAGGCGGAAACCACCCACATCACACGTGCAGTGCACATGCAAAAATGCTCCCGTAGGGAGCGTCCCTACCTGCGTTTCGAGTCCGCATCTTCGACCAATCCACGTGATCTGTCCGAATCGTTTGATCTAGGCAATTCATTTTCTTTTAACCGAATCTACGACCAAGATCAATTAAAATCTTATTGTGATCACCTACCCTAGGATTTTGGGACCCTCTGAATCCATCCAATGGTTTAGAATTCTCAAAAAAATCGCATTTCACCATTGTTTTTAACCTAGGTTACTGGTACTGGATTCACTTAAAATTTTCTTCAAAAAATCTAGTCCGGTGATCCTTAAGCATGAAAAATTATCGGAATAACTAGAGGGGGATGAGGGGTACCTACCTGAAGTGTCAAAATTTGAAAATACTTGCCAAAAAATACAAGGTCGTCAGACTTACTATTTTTTGGTGATTTGACCAATGAATACATCTCTGATCATTGTGAAATCATAAGTGTAATATCCCTCATTTTTAGTATAAATTTAAAAATTTCTAAATAAATTAAATTAAAAATTTTAGAGATGGAAATTTTTCTTGAAAACTTAAGAATTTGAAAGTGCTCATCGATACGATTCCAACGCCACCAAGAACGCGGAAAACAGAGCTTAAACGAAGGAGTTAGGAGCCATTGAAGTTGTAAGGGTATTTTGGACATTTGACAAAGACGTAATACACAGGGGTCCAAATTGATAATGGCACCCCCGTCTTCCACATGTCTCTACAAGTTCCGGCGAAATCGCTAGAGAGACATGGAAAGAGACGTGAGGGGAAGAGTTTCTCTTCCCCTAGGACTCTAAACCCTATATCTACCCTTCCCTAGGAGCCAAAACGCTCCACCTTGAGCATTTCTCTGAGTTTTTACTCAGAACCCTAGCCCTACAAAGTTCACATTTTTTCAGCGAGTGGAGCCTCGGTAACACTAGCAACCCTAGCCAGACGCAAGGTAAGCCTTAAACCCTAATTTTTTGTATTTATTAAATAGAAAAAATTAATTAGAAACGCATTTAAAAATCAGGAAAAATGAGATTTTCCTAAAAACACTGTGCACGCTACTGTTGGAGCGTGATTTCATGAATGCAACCATGTCTGTTTGAAAATCACACCGTCTAACTAGTGCACAAGCGACCCAAGATCAAACCCTTTAAATTTGGGAGAGATCCAACCGTGGGTTTCTCCAGAAAACACAGAAACTAGTACCTATGGATGATTTTAGGAACTTGGGAAAAATTGTTTAAAAAACATGGTTTTTGGAAAAATCAGTGCAAAATGAGGGCATAAATGGATTCTAGCGAGAATTCGAGAAAAACGGCGCAAAAATTGCACAAAACGGAGCTTTATAGCTCCGCTAAAGACGACCGGAATAAGGTCGTCTTCTCCGGCATCGGTGCCCTGGCACTGACGCCAGGGCGCACAGCGAAACGCACCAAGGGAGGACGTCAAATGACGTCGGCGTCGCAAGCATGCGTGGCGTCGTAAGCGCGAGGAAGGGCCGCTATTGGCTGTCGCAGTGGGGTCGGGTCGAGGCGCGTCCTAGCAACTGTGACACACACGGTGGTGTGTCACGGTACCAAGGACACACTCTCCGCATCCCGTGTTGCGTTTTAGAGGTCGGGCGTCTTCGTGACGCCGGTGTATGCCAGTGTAAACTGGCAGAAAACCGAGCTGCTGGTATAGACCACCTTATGGTGGTCGGGCAGGCCCCATTTTGAGTATATTTTCACAAAAACTTGATTTTTGGGAGCTAGAGAGGTCCAAATCATGATCCGAAAGAGGCGTTGTGACCATATTGATGACGCAAACCTAGTTTTAACTTAAAAACTTATAAATGACCACTTTTTATTTAGAAATTTTTTAAAATAGTGGTGTGACATGTACAGGTGCACTTGAATATACCAATTAAAGGGAGTTATTAGCAAGCTAGTGGTCTCACATTGAGATAGGTGATGACAATTAATGCTTTGCTTTGATTTTTAAACCATGTTTAAACCTAGCATCATGTGTGATTACGTTTTAAATTTGCAATTATTAATTGCCGTGGATTTCATGCAACTTTGAGCACATTATGATTATTACAAATTGAAATCTTTTTATTGAATAAACTCATGACTAATGTTTTTATGAGCATGATGATAATTAATTATGCTTAAATAGATATTTATTTCTTATTATATATTGTCAATGCATGGATTTACATGGAAAAAAGGGAAAGAAAAAAAAAGAGGCTTATTAACTGGTCCTTTTATAGGCTAACCCCCGGATGAGAGGCATGTCTTGGGGATTTCGAGCTATGAGTGCTCCTAGTTTTAGCACATACATATGATTTTCATGTTTTATATTTGATGACGGGTGCTCTCACCTGGTGGGCGTCATGCTAGAAGGGATAGGGCCGGCCACCCACCCTCCGAGATTGTGATGTAATGATATTGTGATATGATAGACACCTGCCCATAGATGGCATTCGGTAGGGGTTTGGTATCATGGATAGTCCACACTACCGATCTGAGCCTTTCCATGGGGACAGACGCTAAGTCTCCCATTATAGTGTCGACGGAGAGCGACGGTGGTTGATACCCATGGAGGGTTGCCACTGCAGCATGATGGCCCATATTCTTATTATGTGTGCATGTATGATGAGCATGGTTATGGATGGTATGCCTGGGTGTGACGACACTCAGAGGTTGGCTATGAGTACTCCTGATCAGTGATGTTAGTGCGATGTGGTGGGACCCATTACCTTAGGGTACCCTTATTCTTATTGTATGCTCATTTACTTTGATTCAAGTCATGTTTTAACTCCTTGAAATGCATGTTTTGGCATATGGAATATATTGGCATTTATTTGGACATGACTTATGATACTACTATTTTCATAAATGATAGACTTTTCATCAATACTGTTAATTATTTATTACATTAATTGTCTACGTACCTACACAAGCTATAGCTTGCTAAGGCATTGCTTTGTTTTGCAATGCCTTAGATCTCGAGCGCAATATCAGGAAAGGCAAAGCTATTGAGAAACCGTGAGAGCTGCTGAAGACTACTTTTTCCTTATAGTTATAGACAGTGATGTGAGTCATTAAACAAGATTATCATTTGGATTTAATTATGGACTGCATACTTTATATTTTGGATTTGATTGAGATGTTTGGACATATGTTGGACATTTATATAGGATGTTATGATGGATAGACCCTGGGCCATATTATTATTGTGTTTTAGATATTTATTTGATTTCAAATAAAGGCGCCGATTTATTTGACATTGATTAATACGCGTATTGTTTTATTTATCTGTATGCCGTTTTGAGAAAGGAAAAATAACACCCGGAGTTTTTAAGAATTGTTTTAGTAAAATGATAATTAAAACTTTTCTCATGGGATCCCAAATGCTCTTATTTAAAATGCCATTATTATATATATATAATTATTATATAAAAAAAATGTCTTAAAAATCCAGGGTGTTACAAAGTTGGTATCAAAGCCTAGTCTAGTCCATCATAATCCTTGTAAATGTCCATTTATATGTGAGTAACAGTCCATAATAGTTGTAGAGAGAAAAACTATGAGAGAGGAACTTACACTTAGTGACATTTAAAACTTTTGACAGATGGCTCCTCGAAGAAGGACAAGGTCTACCCTTGCTGCACCCGTGGCACCACCTGCTGAGTCCTTTGACCAAGGGGATCGAGATGCCGAGTTATTGAATCGTTTAATGTCAGGACTAGTACCACTTATATAGCAGCAGGTTAGGACAGCTGTTGACGCTGCTAACCCTAAACCTATTCCACCACCTCAAGTGACACCCATGGTTTCTTCAGTCCAGTCCTCACAACCAGTACAAGAACCACCCGTACCTAGAGCCACGGAGGGCGATGCTGCGAGTGACTATAAGAAGACAGACAAATTATTAGAGAGGTTTTAAAAGATGGTGAAACCCTTTTATGGAGATGGTAACACGGAGGAGGCCGAGCGGTGGTTATTTGAGGCGGAGAGGACATTCGACGCTATGAAGATCTCACCAGAGGATCAAGTCAGAGTAGCCTCTTACCTACTGAAGGGTGAGGCAGGCTTCTGGTGGCAAACTTTCTATGACGACCCGAGTTTTCTCATGCATTTTTAAATGCAATATCTAATTCCTAAGGCGAGATGCATCCCTATTTGAAAACCATGCAATGCAGCGAAAAATCTTTAGTTTTAAACACATTTTGAAGACCCTGAGTGTCATTTGCTTTCACAACAACCAAAGTAGTTTTTGAAAAACGTTAGAAACCATAAATGTTTTTCCCCAGGTCTATCCAATCACAACACACAGCCCAACTATAAATAAATACATGTCCAAAGGGTTGAGAGTTTACTTACATGTATAATTGTCTCCTTTTTTATTCACTTGCTCATAGCACTAATATCTCCTGAGGCGTCGTCTATTTGTGAGTGGAACTATCCTGAAAAATGTTAAGGATAGGGTGAGTATATACTATACTCAGTAGGAGTCTATCACTACTAGTTTTGCAATGCAGGCTATGTTTAAAATCATATGCTCTTTAAAACATGTGCATGTTCGAACAATCATGGTCAATATCAATATTAAAAACCACTCTCGAATTGGAATACTAATGACTTAAAGAAATAGCATAATCCAAGTCCAAAGTATCATATATCATAAACATAATGATATGCATAATATGCTCAACTGAATCCAACTCATGGATATCTGTTATGGTCGACCAACCTCATGTCATGCCATATGCAATGCAAGTAAATCCACGAAACCATAGGGTCCAACTATGCCCACGACCTCACCACCGTGTGGTCCCTGGGTACCTGAGGACACTCGGTCATAGTCTCAACGGGGCATATGACACGTCGACCCAGTGCAGTGACACCAGTGGTAGACCCCTGTACCACATGCAGTCGACGTAGGGACGTTGCCCTTTTTGGGCATGGTACCCATCCACCTAATAGTGGTAGAGGCTGGAGACCAACCCAAACCTCTCGGCATAGTGCCCACGAGCTTATCAGCCCAAATCATATCAGATCAAACAAGCGAAAACCTCTTTTTCAAAACCTATCCTCTTTAGGTCCCTCACAACTGCCTACCCAGCGTCTTTTGGTAACCCTCAAGGACATGCAATATTTTTCAAGAACTCAATGCTCACAAATCATGCAATATATGCAATTGTTTGCAAAACATGTCTATGCATAATGTATTTATCATATGTACGCCCAATTAAGTCATGCTAAACAAGACATATACTTATACTTAAAACATGCATAAAACAATCATGTCTCTTTTAAAAAGTCTAGTAGCAATAGAGCACCTACCTCAAAGTCTCCTAAAGTCGCGTCCTTTATCACTCAACCCGCCCCTGGGTCTCATTTATAAACTCCTGGTATGAATGGATACAAGGAGTCCTTATTAATTTCAATCCATTTAGACATTAGATCGCTAGCTTTGCCTATTGGGTCTAAGGTCCTTGCCTATTTCATTCGTCAAGCTAGATCCTATGGTGTGGATCTACTTTCCAATAGTTAGACTTTGTAATTTATCCTCTATTCCTAACTTTAAAGTCTCATTAGGTCCACGTGCTCCAGTTCCTAGGACACCCATGTATCCTAGCTGAACCGCGACCGCCTTACGTGCGTGCGCACCCAAAGGCCGTGCCAGGGACCGCATTTTGCACGCGCACATGCATGCTTAAGTGGCGTGCTATGACACGCATCATCGCACGGACGCACCTTGTAGCATGGTTCATGCAGGGTCGTCTGAACTTGGTTTAGGAACGTCTTGTTCATGCAGGGCCAGCCCAAGCCGGCTTGAAACGTTTTCTGGCCAGGAACCCGGCTGGAAAACGACTGTAAAAGACCAGATCCGGCATGGATTTGGCCTTGGGGAAGTAAAACAGAGAGGAAAAGTGGAGGAACGGCTTACCTGTAGCCTGGAACGCCCTTTTTTCCCCGATGGGTGTGCATGCTCGCTGGAAAACTTGAACAAGGGGGAAAACCCTATTGCCAAACCGGAAAGGAGAAAGGGCATGGAGAAAAATGGCAATGGCCGGCCTGACTTGGGCCTGGCCGTTGTTGGAAAATGCAGAAAGATGGGTTTCTGGGGGGTCTAGAGGTTGAAGACGACAGGGGGTGCCGTTATCAAAACGACCCCCTGCGTTTTTCGTCTTTTTCGTTTTTCTGTTTAAATTTCAGAAATACCCCTCTCTTTAAACGGCTATAACTTCTTCATACGAACTTCGTTTTTGGTGATTTTTGAGGCGTTGGATTCCATTTTTTGAGTAGAATATAATGGTACCAAGTCTCCTCAAAAATTCCTTTGTTTACTATTTTAAATATAGTAAAACATTTAACGTAGTTTATTTTTCATAAAATGTCCAATTTTTGTTTAAAATGGCGTAAATTGCTCGGGCATTACATTATCACCCCCTTAAAAGAATTTTGTCCTCGAAATTCCATAAATTATCATCTTCCAAGTATTTGTCTCGTAGATAACTTCTTGGTGAATGCATTCCCCCCTTAGGAATCAATTCTAAGCTCAACCTCAATTTACCATTTTTATTGTTCCTTCTACAAGGCCTGACCTATAAGGGCCGCTTTCGCTGCGTACTCTGATGCATACTCCCATACATGCCAGTTTAACAACACCGGTTTCTAGCTAAAATTCATCTATCTTGAAATCCTTAGATGCCTATACCTTTCTCATGATATATAAGATAGTCTCCTCGTAGGGTCATGCTTCTTTATTCATGTATAAATTACTCCATACTTCTTTCAAGATCACATCATCTTATTTCTCATAGTCCTTTTTGAATATCATAGGATGATCCCTTTTTCTTCTTGTCTTTCATCTAGTGATCTCTTCATCATTCACATCTCCTTTTATGGTTGGTTATATGTCATTAGTAAGAGTCCAAAAATTACCTTCTTGATATTGTGTCTAACTTTGCTTCTTATCTTTTATATTTGTCCCCAAGATACTTCAATAACTGACATGGTATCATGTACTCTACAGCCAAACCCTTGATTATCTTCGAATGACTTGATTCCTCAACCAAAATAAAATCATGAAAGTCAATTTGTAGCATCTTCTATCGAGGACCTTATCATATACTGAAAGTAAAGTGTCCTAATTCTATATCCAATCGAATTCATTAAACACTTTTCTCTTGTCAAATGTTAATGGTTGATTCATCATCATGGGTCAAATGTTCTTATCCAAAGGCCTATCTCACTATTTACATCAATTTGTCATTCTGATTTTCAATAATGTTCCCATTTATGTAAAGCAAAAAGTCTCTTATTCATAACCGAGTACCCTTACTAGGTCATGGTTGAATCCTTTGTCATCATCCTCTTTGTCCTTTCTTTACTTGATAGTTTTCTTCGTAACCTTTTAGTCCAAAAGTTCTATACCCAATCTAGTAGGGTTATTCCTAAAAAAATTCCTTCAATTGATTTTTCGTACTTGGTATATGCTAACAACTAACTATTTGTCTAAAGGCAACATAACATTAAGTCTTCACCTTATAATGTGTTGGTCACCTCAACTTTCTCCTTCCATCCCCTATGTCAATATATTGTGCAATCTTTTATCAAGGCTTTATCGTCAACCATGCCTTCTGTATTGGGAGGTATCCTCATAAGTAGTGATTTTCTCAATTCCTCCAATTTTATCCTTCAAGTGCTTCCTCATACTTAACTTATAATGGCAGTCCTCATTCAATAGCTACTTCATCAAGTTATGCTAAAGCTGTTAAATCATCAAATTTGAAAAACACTCAGGTAAGCATGGAACATTTTTGTAGACATCTAGAAGGACTTTATTTGATTACCTATTGATCTCTTTCCAGATATATCTTTGTCATAAGCTCAAGGGTCTCTAAAGTGATCGGTACTTATCTACCTTTCTTTTCAATCCAAGTCAGCAGCATCTTTTAGACCCACAGTGATTGCTTGTCATGGTATATATTCAGGTTTGGAAAAATCTGTCTCAATTGTTACTGTATTTATTGTACTTGTAGCTCTTCCATGATGTGGCCTAATCAACTTCATGATGTGGCCTAATCAACTTCATAATGTGGCCTAATCAACTGGCCTTATACCCTCAAATGACTTAGTCTAACAAGTACTTCTTTCAAGGAAAACTCAAGTCTAAAGACTTATAACATCCCTCTGAGTATACCACTTCGACGTCTAACTCATAGATACTAACATACTTGATTAATTAGGGTGGGATACCTTTATTTAGTCAACAGTATTCTAAAGGTAAAGACTAAATAATGGTCTTAAGATTTCTGGTCTTCCAATCTATGATAGTAAGACCTCAATTTGATCCTTGATGGTACCCTACTTGCTAAATGGACAAGTCACTGTCCTGGCTTAATTCCTTTTTCAATATACTTTATTGGCAAGGTGGGATATCACCAAGTTTTCCTTTTTATGGATTATATTTATTGGTGTTCCCCATAAGCTAATGGATCTGATAAGAATCTAATTGTAATAATTGATATCAAACTATTTGTAGAATTTACTTTCTAGTTGGTTGCCATTCTTCTTTGAAAATTTTCATACAGTATAATGTCCTTAAATTCGATACTCTACTCAAAATCTTAAACCCCATATGCTTTCTCTCTTTTATACTCTTTTATAATAAGATCACCAACTCATCTAGTATTATTCCTTTGCATTTGTTTGATCTACCTTCCTATGGGATTCAAGATGATAGAATTCTATGTATCTCCATAAAGTCATGATCTTCTTCTTTTGAATATTCAATTATTTCATTGAATACTTATAGTTACATCTCTATCTCTTTCTTTCTTTTCTTCAAAATCCTCATTTTTGTCTTCCTAGATCAATGTCTTCATGTGCTTTGTTGCATATAATCAATATTGCATCTACTCCTTTACTTACCAAATATAAACTGAATGCTTCTCAGAAATTCTAAACTGTCTTAAGATCATTGAAATCTTCAATTGCCTATAAAATTCATACAATGTCTTAATAATGGCATTGATGTTTTGATCATGCTATACTTCTCTTACAAGTTCATGTTAGGATCAATCTATTATCATCCTTAGTATTATCATCAAAATCTTTTGATAACTTGGTCGAATTTATTTCCTTATCATATTCGTGTTATGTTTCTCTTATTCACATAATCTGTCACTTGTATACATCTTCCGATTTGCTCCATAATACTCAGGCAATTATTATTTGATAGCACTTTACTCTTCATAAGACTCCAATTAAGGTATCCAAAATTGAGCTAAGTCCTTCAAGATCCATGCCTTTGTGACTTAGTTTGAGTCACAGTCATCTCCTAATATCATCTTGCATTCTCATCCCTCTTAGATTATCATCATAATTCTTCTCAAAGTCTGTCTTTTACATCCCCTATCATACTCATATCATATGCTTGTGATAGTGTACTCATATTCTGATATTCTTTACGATGGTAAGATAGCCATCTAGGTTCTTCAATTTTCTCCCCTTTGATGAGATTGCTTTATTGTAGGTTAGAACTATCTACTAACAAATCCACTAACATCTTCATTCATCATAATATGATCCATATATGAGTTTTCATATTTGCACCACACAACAATCCTTAATCCTTAAGTTACCTTAGACTAAATCTTGGATAAGGGTTGCACTATCCTTTGCCTAATTATTTGTTAAACCAAGCTGTGTTTCACCTATTTATTTATGGCGAAATGCCTTGAGCATTAATATTGTAATCCTCAAATAGAAGTAGTCATCTCTACTACTCCTATTACTTATTCTTAATTTTCTCTATTGTCCATGACCCTTGGACATGCTGGACTGGCTGTGAAAGGATAAAACCTGGGCTCTGATACCAACTGTGACGACCCGGGTTTTCTCATGCATTTTTAAATGCAATATCTAATTCCTAAGGCGGGATGCATCCCTATTTGAAAACCATTTTATGAAAACCATGCAATGCAGTGAAAAATCTTTAGTTTTAAACACATTTTGAAAACCCCGAGTGTCATTTGCTTTCACAACAACCAAAGTAGTTTTTGAAAAACTTTAGAAACCATAAATGTTTTTCCTCAGGTCTATCCAGTCACAACACATAGCCCAACTGTAAATAAATACATGTCCAAAGGGTTGAGAGTTTACTTACATGTATAATTGTCTCCTTTTTTATTCACTTGCTCATAGCACTAATATCTCCTGAGGCGTCGTCTATTTGTGAGTGGAACTATCCTGAAAAATGTTAAGGATAGGGTGAGTATATACTATACTCAGTAAGAGTCTATCATTACTAGTTTTGCAATGCAGGCTATGTTTAAAATCATATGCTCTTTAAAACATGTGCATGTTCGAACAATCATGGTCAATATCGATATTAAAAACCACTGTCGAATTGGAATACTAACGACTTAAAGAAATAGCATAATCCAAGTCGAAAGTATCATATATCATAAACATAATGATATGCATAATATGCTCAACTGAATCCAACTCATGGATATCTGGTATGGTCGACCAACCTCATGTCATGCCATATGCAATGCAAGTAAATCCACGAAACCATAGGGTCCAACTATGCCCACGACCTCGCCGCCGTGTGGTCCCCGGGTACCTGAGGACACTCGGTCATAGCCTCAACGGGGCATATGACACGTCGACCCAGTGCGGTGACACCAGTGGTAGACCCCTGTACCACATGCAGTCGACATATCAATATTTCCCTTTTTGGGCGTGGTACCCATCCACCTAATAGTGGTAGAGGCTGGAGACCAACCCAAACCTCTCGGCATAGTGCCCACGAGCTTATCAGCCCAAATCATATTAGATCAAACTCTTTTTCAAAACCTGTCCTCTTAGGGTCCCTCACAACTGCCTGGCCCTCACAACTGCCTACCCAGCGTCTTTTGGGCACTCTAGCATCTTTTGGTAACCCTCAAGGACATGCAATATTTTTCAAGAACTCAATGCTCTCAAATCATGCAATATATGCAATTGTTTGCAAAACATGTCTATGCATAATGTATTTATCATATGTACGCCCAATTAAGTCATGCTAAACAAGACATATACTTATACTTAAAACATGCATAAAACAATCATGGCTCTTTTAAAAAGTCTTGTAGCGATAGAGCACCTACCTCAATGTCTCCTGGAGTCGCGTCCTTTATCACTCAACCCGCCCCTGGGTCTCATTTATAAACTCCTGGTATGAATGGATACAAGGAGTCCTTATTAATTTCAATCCATTTAGACATTAGATCGCTAGCTCTGCCTATTGGGTCCAAGGTCCTTGCCTAATTCATTCGTCAGACTAGATCCTATGGTATGGATCTACTTTCCAATAGTTAGACTCTGTAATTTATCCTCTATTCCTAACTTTAAAGTCTCATTAGGTCCGCGTGCCCCAGTTCCCAGGACACCCGTGTATCCTGGTTGAACTGCGATCGCCTTACGTGCGTGCGCGCCCAAAGGCCGTGCCAGGGACTGTGTTTTGCACGTGCACGTGCATGCTTAAGTGACGCGCTATGACGCGCATCATCGCACGAACACACCTTGTAGCATGGTGTGTCTCAGCTCCCAAGGCACCCCGTGCACCCTGGATGAGCTAGGACCCGTGCCCCATGTCGCGCGCACCTGAAGGCCGCACCTGGGACAGTGTACGCACTGTCGTACGCCTGGAACACATCCTTGGGACCCTGTCCCAGGCGCACATGGAGCAAGGCATCCCTGGGCGCCTGGTTCGTGCAGGGTCGTCTGAACCTGGTTTAGGAACATCTTGTTCATTAAGGGCCGGCCCAAGCTGGCTTGGAACGTTTTTCGGCCAGGAACTCGGCTGGAAAACGATTGGAAAAGACCAAATCCGGCATGGATCTGGCCCTGAGGAAGCAAAACGGTGAGGAAAAGTGGAGGAACAGCTTACCTGTAGCCTAGAACGCCCTTTTTTCCCTGGTGGGTGTGCCTACTCGCCGAAAAAGTCGAACAAGGGGGAAAACCCTATTGCCAGACCGAAAAGGAGAAAGGGTATGGGGGAAAATGGCAATAGCCGGACTGACTTGGGCCTAGCCGTTGCCGGAAAAAGCAGAAACATGGGTTTCTGGAGGGGTCTAGAGGTTGAAAATGACAGGGGGTGCCGTTATCAAAATGACCCCCTGCGTTTTTCGTCTTTTTCGTTTTTCTGTTTAAATTTTAGAAATACCCCTATCTTTAAACGGTTGTAACTTCTTCATACGAACTCCGTTTTGGGTGATTTTTGAGGTGTTGGATTTCATTTTTCGAGTAGAATCTAATGGTACCAAGTTTACTCAAAAATTCCTTCATTTAATATTTTAAATATAGTAAAACATTTAACTCAGTTTATTTCCCATAAAATGTCCAATTTTTGTTAAAAATGGCGTAAATTGCTCGGGCGTTACACTTTTACACTCACTCGACTAGATTCGATTGAGACAATGACATGGGCGGCCTTTAAACAGGCTCTCGACACTCAATATTTTCCACCTCATGCATTGCAGTCCATGAAGGAGTTTGCCACTTTGGAGCAAAGGGACATGATGGTTCAATAGTATATGAACCGATTAACACGACTGAGGAGATTTGCAGCTCACGCACTGGCCTCAGACACAGAGGCAACCGACAGATTTGTGGATGGGTTGACACCTTGGCTGAGAGATCGGGTGATTTCCTCACGACCCACTTCTGTGCGACATGCTGCTGATATGGCGTCCATGCATGAGAATAACTCTCTCAAGACTAGAGGGAGTGAGTTCTAGCCCTTTAAGGGCAAGCAGCCATTTGGTGCTATGCAGACTCATGATGCAGTAGGTCATCCACCGTAGGCCAAATTTAAGAGAGATACTGAGCGGAAGAGATGTGATAGGTGCAAGGGTTGGCACCCTAGGCGAGGGTGCAATAGATTTGACAGGCCACAGCAGGAGAGGCAGCCCCAACCACAACAACAACCCTATACACCTTACCAGAGACAGCCATACATGTGTTTCAACTGTGGAGATGTCAGGCACTTCATTAAGGACTGTCCTAAGGGACAGAGAGAGAGGCAGCATGAGATGGGAGCAGAGACAGTTAACGCACCACGTAGCTAGGGACAGGTATTTGCCATCACATCAGGACAGGCGCAGGCATCACACCAGGTCGTAGAAGGTACTCTTCTAGTCTCAGATCGACATGCCAAAGTTCTTTTTGACACAGGGTCTACACATTCGTTTATATCATGTATTTTTGCATCTTGCCTTGATGTATGTGTACACAAACTAGCATTTGGATTAGATATTATAACACCTGTGGGAGAGATAGTAGAGACTACAGAATATCTTAGAGAAATACCTGTAGAGATATCAGGCGTGAGTATGGCCACTGACTTCATATTACTAGACATGGTAGACTACAATGTTATTCTTAGGATGGATTGGTTAGCCAACAATTGGGCTATGGTAGACTTCCGAAAGAAGCGAGTCACTTTTCTTATACCTGAGCAACTAGAAATAGTGTTCCAGGGTAGGAAAGATCAGTCAGGAACATGCATTATCTCTGCTATGAAGGCGGCACAATTTTATGGACGAGGGTGTAACACATTCCTCTCATATGTAACTGTTGAGGACAAGGAACAACCACGGCTTGACGAGATTGATGTTGTCCATGAATTTGCTAATGTCTTTCCTGAGGAATTACCAGGATTACTGCAAAGTAGGGAGATCAATTTCACTATTGACTTGGTGCCGGGTACATCGCCTATCTCTAAGGCACCATATAGGATGGCTCCAGCAAAGTTGAGAGAGCTTAAGGTACAATTGCAAGAGTTATTGGATAAGGGCTTCATCAGGCCGAGTGGATCACCATGGGGAGCATTAGTCCTTTTCGTGAAGAAAAAGAATGGATCACTGAGACTATGCATTGACTATCGGTTGTTGAATGGTGTTACTATAAAGAACTGATACCCTTTGCCACGCATGGATGATTTATTTGATCAGCTCCAATCGGCACAAGTGTTCTCCAAGATAGATCTGAGGTCAGGATATCATCAGTTGAGGGTTAGAGAAGAGGACACCTCGAAGACTGCCTTTAGGAGTCGTTATGGTCATTATGAGTTCTTAGTGATGCCATTTGGATTGACGAACGCACCTACAATGTTCATGGATCTCATGAACCATGTTTTTCGAGCTTATTTGGATAGGTTCGTGATTGTATTCGTTGATGACATCTTGATTTATTTGCCTAGTCATGAGGCACATAGAGAGCATCTCCACACGGTATTGGACATACTTTGTCGACATTAGTTGTATGCCAAGTTCAGTAAGTGTGATTTTTGGCTAGACCAGGTGCATTTCTTAGGCCACGTCATATCTAAAGATGGAGTAGCCATGGATTCAGCAAAGGTAGAGGCAGTACTACACTGGGAGAGGCCCAAGACAGTGACTGAGATACGCAGTTTTCTCAGTTTGGCAGGATATTATTGTCATTTCATAGAGGGATTCTCTAAGATAGCGTTACCATTGACCACCCTGACCAGGAAAGACACTCAATTTGTATGGACCGAGGCTTGCAAGGAGAGCTTCCAAGAGCTCAAGAGGAGACTTACTACTGCTCCGGTATTGACCTTACCATCAGGTGCAGGCGGTTATGTAGTTTATTGTGACGCCTCTGGCAAGGGATTAGGAGCAATGTTGATGCAACATGGGAGAGTAATTGTCCATGCGTCGAGGCAGCTGAAGACACATGAGGTAAATTACCCAACACAAGATTTGGAATTAGCAGGGATGGTATTTGCGTTGAAGTCCTAGAGACATTATCTTTATGGTGAGAGATTTGAGGTATTCACTGATCATAAGAGCCTCAAGTACTTCTTTACTCAGAGTGATTTGAACATGAGGCAATGCAGATGGATGGAGTATCTCAAGGACTTAGACTTCACCATACAGTACTATCCTAGGAAGGCTAACGTCATTGCAGATGCCCTGAGTAGGAAGTCTGGAGTGATGATTGCGAATTTGTCAACTCGGTCTAAGTTCTTTGACAGGATCTTAGAAGCACAGGACAAAGATAAGGAAACACAGGATCTAATAGATAAGACAGATTTTTTGAGGGGACCAGATGGAGGAGTCAGATTTAAGGGAAGGTTGGTAGTACCAGCAGATGAAAAATTGAAGCGTGAGTTACTTCAAGAAGCACACCAGTCCCCTTATATAATTCATCCTGGGGGTACGAAGATGTATCAGGATCTCAAGAGGCATTTCTGGTGGAATGGTATGAGGAAGGATGTTGGTGAGTGCATTGCACGATGTTTGACCTATCAGCAGGTCAAGGCTGAGCATCAGCGTCCATCAGGACTACTTCAGACACTGGACCTTCCTGAGTGGAAGTGGGATCATATTACCATGGACTTTGTTTTGGGTCTTCCTAAGACGGCTAGCGGTCACGACATGATATGGGTTGTTGTGGACAGGTTGACCAAGTCCGCTCATTTTCTTCCTATCAGACAGAATCAGACCGTGGATAATTTAGCGAAATTATATGTTAAGGAGATCGTCAATCTACATGGTGTTCCTTTGATGATTATATCGGATTGAGATATGCTATTTACCTCAAAATACTGGAAGAGCGTGCAAGAGGCGTTAGGGTTGAGACTAAAATTCAGCACAGTATTCCATCCTCAGACAGACGGACAGAGTGAGAGGACCATCCAGACTATTGAGGATATGCTACAAGCTTGTGTTATGGATTGGAAGGGTAGTTGGGAAGATCATTTACCTTTGGTGGAATTTACCTATAATAATAATCATCACGCTAGTATTGGTATGGCTCCATACGAGGCACTTTATTGCAGACCTTGTCGGTCACCCTTATGTTGGAGTGATGTAGGAGAAAGATGCATGGTGAAGTCTGAGTTAGTGGAAGAATGTGCAGAGAAAGTCCAACTCATCCAGAAGAGGTTACTGACAGCTCACAGTCAATAGAAAAGTTATGCAGACAAGAGGTGAAAAGACTTAGAGTTCTCTGAAGGTGAGCATGCATTCTTGAAATTTTCTCCTATGAAAGGGGTGTTGAGGCTTGGAAATAAAGGGAAGCTTAGTCCCAGGTATATTGGACCTTTCGAGATCTTACGCAGAGTTGGATTAGTGGCATACCAGCTAGCCTTACCACCACAGCTGGAAAATGTACATGACGTCTTTCACGTGTCTGTGCTGAGGAAATACGTGCCAGATCTCTCACACGTGTTGGAGCAGATCCCAGGAGAGCTACAGTTTGATATGACGTTTGAGGAGAGAGCAGTACGCATACTGGATACTAAAGTCAAGGAGTTAAGGAATAAGATCATTGCCTTAGTCAAAGTCCTTTGGCAGCATCATTCATTACAGGAAGCTACCTGGGAGACGGAAGAGGAGATGCGAAAGATCCATCCAGAGTTATTTACATAGAGGTATGTAGCTAAATTTCGAGGACAAAATTTTTATAAGGAGGGAAGGATGTAATATCCTTCATTTTTAGTATAAATTTAGAAATTTCTAAAAAAATTAAATTAAAAAAATTAGAGATGGAAATTTTTCCTAAAAACTTAAGAATTTGAAAGTGCTCGTCGATACAATTCCAACGCCACTAAGAAATAGGAAAATGGAGCTCAAACGAGGGAGTTAGGAGCTATTGAAGTTGTAAGGGCATTTTGGTCATTTGACAGAGACGTAATACACAGGGGTCCGATTTATTTGACATTGATTGATACGCATATTGTTTTATTTATATGTATGCCATTTTGAGAAAGGAAAAATAACACCCGGAGTTTTTAATAATTATTTTAGTAAAATGATAATTAAAACTTTTCTCATGGGATCCCAAATGCTCTTATTTAAAATGCCCTTATTATATATATAATTAGTATAAAAAAAATGTCTTAAAAATCTGGGGTGTTACAATAGGGCTTCTAAAGCTTGGGATGATGCAAACACAATGAAAGGTTCAGATCTTAATTTCAACGGCTGAAATCAAATGTCTAATTGAAAAACAATACTAGGGTGAAACCCTATGTGCGCTGGGGACGACGCATCCATGGACGCGCCTAACAGATCTAGGGGAATATTCCCCTCGAGTGGGTCCACAGATGCACTCTGCAGCTATAAAGGGAAGAGGAGAGAGAAGGAAAAAAAATTAAAAAAGAGGGAGAAGGAGAGGAGGAAAAAGAGAGGGAGAGAGAGAGAGAGTGGGAGAGGAGTGGAAACTTAGGAATTTCATGTGAATTTTAGGAGAGGTATTTATAGTCTTGTTTTCTAATTATTTTTATTTTAAATGATTTTTTCACTCTTTTTATTAAATTCAAAAGAGATTCCTTATTATGTTTGCTCTTCATCATTGATATTTCTTGTGCTAGCTGTCTCCTAGCTAACCTAACTTTTGTGGACTCTACACAAAAGTAAAATGACCATTTTACCCCTATGGGTAAATATAAATTCACAAAAATTAAGAAAAATAGGGATTTTTCACCCGTACTTAGATTTTAGTGTGCTTATAGTCATTTTGACCGATTTTTTGAGTATGATTTCAAATATCTATGTTTTAAGACTTGATTCTTTTTCTAAAAATTAATATTATATTAAATATAATATTTTACCTTGATTTTCTTAAAAATTCCAATTAATTCCAAAAAAGTTGGGGTTTTCACAGGAAAACACCCCAAGAACCCCGGATCCATTTCCCCTTACTCCCCTCTCCACTTCCCCTCTCGTCATTTCTTCTCTAGCTCCGACAAATGTCCCAGTGGCGACGATTCACTAGTGAGCACAAACAACGGTGTTTACCCACCAGAATCTGGCCAAATAAACTCATCTCCAGCTCTCTTCTCTGCTTTAGATTGGATCCAGGTAGGTTTCCCTCCTTTTTCCCTTTGTTTTTCAACCAAACACATGAGGATTCACCCGTTGAATCTACTTCACCAGCAACTGGTTCACCGGTGAAACAGATTCGGTGAACCCTAGATGGGAACCATCTAAGAAAGGCTCAGATGAGAATTCTGAGCCATTAGATGGAATTGTGGGACCCCAAAACCCCAGATCTAGGTTCATAGTAAAATTTCAGTGAGATTTGGACATTGATCTAGGGCACTATTAATCTAACGGTCCAAATCCGACTGTCTCAATAGATCTTCAGAAATATGACTCTGGGACACACCAAAACGACGCACACAAAGATGCTCCATGTGGGTACATCTTTGTGCGTGCACCACGCATGCAGAGCGATAGTTGCCGTGAGACGACAAGCACGACGTCCCGGTAACAGTGACACATGCCGGGTCATTTTGTCGCGTTTTGACAATCTAGATCAAATATAGACTATCAAAACAAATTTGAAACTGAAAATCTTAATTCTGAGCTTATTTTAACTCCAAATCAAGATCGAAAAGAGTGAATAGTGGAATATAATGGAATCATAAAATTTAAGTTTTATTCACTGTAAATTTTTGTAAATTACAAAAAGTAATACTAATTCTCAAGATCAGTCAAATATAGAATGATCAGACCATGGATTTCTGATCCATTAGTGATCTAGTTATGAGCGAACATGAAATTAAGAGTTGGACGTGACTGATCTGGGATGAATTAAGAAATCTAACCTTAATGGAAGAGAAATCTTAAAAATGATCATGGATTTCTTGATCTGAGTAATCAAGCATGATCAGACCATGAAAATAAGTTTAAATGATGATCTAAAGTTAAGATCATATGGATTGATGAGCTGGATGAGGCTAATTTGAGATAGATTGAGATCTTGCCCTTGATTTTGATAAAATAATTAAAGATCTTCTTGATCAATTACATTAAGAAGGATTAGATCGTATGATGAGATGCATCAATGATATATTCAAATGAGCATTTAAATTATTATATTCTATTGTAAATGTTCTTTTAATTGCTTAGTAGGTTTAATTGTTAAATTTATTTATTTATGCTTAAATATTGATGTTGTGTATATTATATGAAAAATATAATTAATTAAAAAATAGGTATTGATGTACATTTACAATAAATTATGGACATGAACTTAATGATAGTAAGGGCTATAATTAGTATGACAATATAAGGAATATCATTTCCTTGGCCCAATTTAGGAGAATAATAAACCTCATGAATGATATTTTAAATGTTATGGACATTAATTAAAATCAAGTAGCAAGAGTACTTAGGGTATAAGAGCTCATAAGAACCTTATAAAAGGTTGAGCTCAGGTCACTCTAGTGAATGCTAAACATGGTGATTAAGGGGGTTCTCTAATAGAGCCTCACTCTTCCCTCACCTTCTAGCAACATTTGTGAGGTCTAAACTCCTCCTTACATAAGGATTGAATTAATCACTCTGTGAGCAACTTTTAACTGGTAAGCCTTAGTCAATTCTAAAATAAGGAGGAGTTGTCTAGTATTAGGAAAGAAATATGCTATCTTCAACCAGTAAGACATTAACTAGTTGAATAATAATAATAATAACATAAAAGATAGCAAATTATCTAATCCTAATAAAAATTGTAAGTAAGATAAGAATGATCAAACAAGATTCATGATGAGATCTTGAATGATCAAGAACAATAAACAGAATTATAATTTAGATTAAATGTTTGATTTTGTATATATATATTAGATTTAAATGTAGATCGATAGATTAGACCCTTGATTAATATGATCTAAGGAAAAAGATACAAATCATCCTATGTAAGGATGATCAAAAGAACAACTAGGAAGTATAAATGAGTTGAGGAATGACTGTATATATATGATTTGACAGATACATGAAGGATATGATGATCAAGATCAATGAGAAGATGGATTGTTGAAAGTAAAGATAGGTGGACCTTAAGGATATATTCAATATAGAAGATACATGCATTTTACAAATGATCTTATCATGATAACTATAGATTAATTATAGTTGCCTTAGAATTAGTTATGAATCAACAAATGATGTTGAAATGAATACAAAGTGATTGATTAAGTAATTATGAAATTACTTAATGGGTAGAAGGACAAGATGTGAACTATATAAGTTGGACCCCCAAATCTTAAGTAAATAAGTTATAAGCATGTCCTATTATAACCAAACGCAATTTGTAAGTATGAAATATTATTTTCCATACAAGCATGGAGGCTTGTAATTTTGTTTTAAGATAGGTTTATGCCTGGGGATGCCAATGCTAAGAGAGTTATGAGGGTTTGGCCACCAGCTCTCCAAAATTGATTATGATGATGATATCATGCCCAAAGAGAGGCAAAATATCTGGTGGGGCAATTATGGGAAGGCCGCCACTGTGACAGCCATGGTCCCCCCCATGCGAACATGGATCTGTATTTTTCACTATAGTATCAATGGATTATTGAGCAATTATCCAAGCACGCTGTACGGATTGAGACTACAAGCATGGTAGTCCTTGAGATTATTTTGCATTATGATGAAATTGATTATGGCATAATGAGATGCCTTATATTATGGCATGATAAGATCCCTTATGTTATGGCATGATGAGATGCCTTATTTTATGGCATGATGAGATGCCAGGTAAAAGTTATTACCGATGTTGTATTAAAGGATGATTCCCAATACAGTATGATTGTTTATTAACACCTAATGTTAATATTGAAATTAGTTTGAAAATGAGATATTATTGATAATATTGATTATATTCACTTGTTTTAGTGGTTTTATTTATATGTAATATATACATATAATTCATATGATGAGTGAAGGATAAAATGGTTATCCAATTGTATAGATTGATTTATTTCATGGATATAAAGAAATGTTGATTTTGAGATATATTGATTATATTTCTTAAATCCCCTACCAAGAATAACTTGCTGAGATATTGTAAATGTTTGAATGTTTACAATATCTCAAATATAGTTAAGGAAGATTGAAAGCTCAAGGCATGAGTATAATCATCACCGAACTGCTACTCAGGGTATTTACTTTGAGAAAGATTGTATTGATTGTTTTGTAATTTGGATTGTAATATTTGGACAAGGTATGTAATGACTACCGGGGTTATGTAAGTGAACCACTGAATTGATCTCGATTTTAATAAAAGTATTTCTATTGATATTCAATGGAAATTTTATTTTATACAAAAATCTATGTATGATAAGTAATTTGAGGTGGCACTCGGGTTTTTGAAAAATCAATTTCAAAGAAAATATGTTTCCGTTATTTGAATTTTAAAAATTTTCAAAATCAAGGCCCTGCCTTTGCAAATATTTATGAAAATATGTTTTAAAAACCTAGGTCGTCACACCCTCTACCCTGCATTGATAATCTCTTTGATCAACTCCAATCTGCTAAGGTATTTTCCAAAATTGACTTTAGATCAAGATATCATCAATTAAAGTGACAATATACCCAAAATCGCATTCAGAACCTGGTACGGACATTATGAATTTTTGGTGATGTCTTTTGGATTGACCAATGCTCCTACTATATTTATAGATCTAATGAATAGAATTTTCAAGGAATTTTTGGATAAATTTGTAATTGTATTCATCGATGATATACTGATTTATTCTACCAATATACAGGAACATCAGGAACATTTACGGATTGTATTAAACACACTTAGAAGACACAAAATATTTGGAAAATTTAATAAGTGTGAATTTTGGTTGGAAAAAGTAAACTTTCTAGAGCATGTAATTTCCCAGATTGGAGTAGAGGTAAACTCAACCAAGGTGGAAGTAATAATGAATTGGGAACAACCAAAGACAGTAACGAAAATACGAAGTTTTCCAGGGTTAGCTGGATATTATCATAGATTTATCCAAGGATTTTCCCATATAGCTCTTCCTTGGACTTCTTTGACTAGAAAAGGAGTGCAATTTACTTGGACTGATGAATGTGAAAGGGGTTTCCAAGAGTTAAAAAGGAGATTAACTGCACCACCAGTATTGACCCTACCATCAACGAGTGGAGGTTATGAGATATATTGTGATGCTTCAAGAAAAAGGTTAAGAAGTGTACTAATGCAAAACAAAAAGGTCATTGCTTATGCTTCACGACAACTGAAGAAACATGAAATGAACTACCAGGTACACGACCTAGAACTTGCTGCAGTAGTGTTTGCCTTAAAAATTTGGCGACATGTACGGGGAGAAATTCAATGTATTCATCGATCACAAGAGCCTCAAGTATATTTTCACCCAAGCTAATCTGAATATGAGACAAAGAAGGTGGATAGAATATGTTAAGGATTATGATTTTGTAATTCAATATCATCCTAGAAGGACTAATGTAGTGGCTGATGCATTAAGTAGACAAACAAAAGCAGTATTGGCTAATGTGTGAAAAGGTAGGGGTTAGTAAAGCTTCAAATGGAGGTATTCGATTTCAAGGAAAACTTGTAGTTTCCACAAGTTTGAGAAAAGCACTACTATAAGAAGCCCATCAATCCAAATTTTCTATACACCCTAGAGGAACAAAAATGTACCAAGATTTAAAAAGAAACTTTTGGTGGGAAGGTATGAAGAGAGATATCATAGAATGTGTGGCTAAGTGCTTAACTTGCCAACAAGTGAAGGCTGAACATCAATGACCAGTTGGATTACTACAAACCCTGGAATTGCCAAAATGGAAATGGGAACATATCACTATAGACTTTGTAGTAAGGTTACCAAGGACCTGAGTAGGTCATGATATGGTTTGGGTAATAGTTGACAGGCTAACCAAGTCAGCACACCTCCTTCCAATCAAACAAAAACAATATGTCGACAATTTAGCCCAGTTATATGTAAGAGAGATAGTCAGTCTTCATGGGGTCCCACTCTCCATCATCTCTGATTGAGATGGAAGTTTTACCTCTAGAAGCTGGAAGAGCGTGCAACAGGCATTGGGGACGTCATTAAAGTTTAGTACAACTTTTCATCCCCAAACGGATGGCTAGACAAAAAGGACCATTCAAACCTTAGAAGATATGTTAAGGGCATGTGCACTAGACTAGAGAGGAAGTTGGGATGAACATCTTCCACTTATGGAGTTAGTGTATAATAATAGTTTCCATGCAAGTATTGGAATGGCACCATACGAGGCATTGTATGGATGACTATGTTGATTGCCAACCTGTTGGGATGAAGTGGGAGAGAGGAAATTGATAAAATCAAAATTCGTGGAACAGTGTATAGACTAGGTTAGAATAATAAAGAAAATATTGTTGGTCGCGCAGAGTCATCAGAAAAATTATGCAGATAAAAGGCACCGAACCCTGGAATTCAAAGTAGGTGACCACGTGTTTTTAAAGGTTTCGCCAGTTAAGGGAGTGATGAGGTTTGGAAGTAAGGAAAAACTTAGTCCGAAGTATATTGGTCCTTTTGAAATTCTAAAAAGGGTTGGTCTAGTAGCTTACAAATTAGCCCTACCACCACAACTCTTAGAGGTACATAACATATTTCACATATCCATGTTATGAAAATACATTCCAGATGAAACTCATGTGCTTTAAAGGATATTGGAGGTGTTAAATCCATATTTAACCTTTAAAGAAAGGGCAATCTGGATCTTAGACGGGAAAGAGCAACAATCGAGAACTAAATATATCCCTTTAGTCAAGGTATTTTGGCAACATCATAAGGTCGAAGAAGCTACCTGGGAATTAGAAGATAAAATGAAAATTTTGTATCCTAGTCTATTTGAATGATTGTAAATTAGATATTTTGAGGAAGAAATTTTTTGTGAGGAGGGTAGATTGTAACACCCCTAATTTTTGTAAGGAGATTGAATAAATAATGAAATTGAAAATTCTAAGAAAAATCAAGCTCGAATATTAGGGTTATTAAAAATGCACTTCTCATAGAAGTGGAATCAAGGTTGGAAACCTAGATATTTGATACGTACATGAAAAATTGGCTTGGATAGACTATAAGTTTGTCCAATTTTGAGTTTGGGAGAAAATTTTATATTTTTCTCAAATTTTAAACTAAAAAGGGAAAAATGTAATTTCACCTCACAATCAAAGTATAAAACATGTATAATTGAAAACATAGTCATCGAACTAATTAAAATGACACTAAGTACATCAAAATCCGAGTTCGTATGAAAATTATATATTTTTCTACATTTTTCAATAAAAAGGCAAAACAGTCATTTCACATTAATGTGGGGCCTACAGATGTGGGCCACAGTCTGGAAACATCAATAATTGGTCAAACCACTATAGACTCAATGCTAATCCTTGGCTCATTTTGTTAGTGGCCTTAATGTTTGTCACCGGTCTCTCACACATATCCTTAATTATGTCTAAACCCTTTCTTGCCTAACACCTACCATATTAACTCTCTAGGATTTCTATCATAAGCTTTTTCTATGTCAATAAAGACCATGTGGAAGTCCTTCCTCTTTTTCTTATATTTCTCTATCAATTATCCAAATAGGAAAATATCTTACATGGTAGACATCTCAAGCATAAAACCAAATCAATTCTCCAATACACTTGTCTTATGTTGTAACCTCTTCTCAATCACTCTTTCGAAAAGTTTCATATTATAACTTATTCAGTCTTTCGATAATTAGTGCAACTCTGTATGTCCTCTTTATTCTTATAAATTGGAACAATAGAGCTCTTCCTTCATTTATCTAGTATTTTCTTTGGTTTTACTATCTTATTAAACAAATTTATCAACCAAACTAGTCCAATATCTCTCATATACTTCAAAATCTCTATTGGTATAATATTGAGCCTTGAAGCCTTTCCTAATTTCATCCTTTTCAAGACCTCTTTCACTTCAAGTATTCTAATTTTGCAGTCGTATCAATAATGTCCAACGTTATTTGGTATTATAGTAATTTCAATCCCTATATTCTCAGGGTAATTGTCAATTAGTAATTTTTGAAAGTAACTTTTCACCTTCATTTGGTTTTCGTCACCTTTTACTAATATCCTTTGGTCATTGCTTCTAGTGATCTTAACATGGTCTAAGTCTTTACTCTTTTATTCTCTTACTTTTACAAGTCTAAATACATCTTTTTCACCTTCTTTTGATCCTAATCTATTATAGACATTATAATATGCCTTGAGTTTAGCTTCACTTACTACTCTCTTAGTAGCCTTTTTAGCATTTTTATATTGGTCAACATTTTAATTATTTTTAGTCCTTTACTATGTTGTAAAATGCACACATTTCTCTTTAATAACTTCTTACATTTTGTCACTCCACTACAAAGTCTCCTTTATTAGTTGCCTTTTACCTTTTAATATTCGTAGGACATCTTTTGACATTTTCTTAATGGACTCGACCATATTAGTCCACATGGTGTTTACTATAGTTTAATTTTTTCAATTTTCTTCTATCATCAACTTGTTTATAAATGATGATATCTTCTTTCCTTTTAAGTTCCACCACTTAGTTTTATGACACCTATTAACTTTATTTCCTTTCTTCCATATGTTAATGTAGATTTCCATAACCATTAACCTATTTTGTGAGGTTAGAATTTTTCAATATTTCCAAGTAGAAAAAAGTGTATTTCGTTTTATATGGTCTACTTTTAAAGGTTAGTAAGTGTTCATCTCTCTTATTAAAGTTAATGCTACTATAAATACGTTATATTCCAAAGAAAATTAAGAATAGTTTCCCTTATCTCATTTCTTTCTCCAATACCACACCCTCAATACTCTATTATATCCTTCCTTTTCTTTTCTTATATGACCATTAAAGTCTGCTCCTATTAATATCCACTATATGTTGGGAATTTCTTGCATGACTCCCTCTATATCTTTGCAGAACTATCTCTTCATCCTATCTTCTAAGCTTACTTGTGTTGTGTATGAACTTATAGCATTTATGGTCTTCTCACTTAGAACAAGTTTTATTAGTATAATTCTCTCACTGGCTCTTTTAACAAGAATAACTTTATCTTTTAATTCTTTATCTACCACTATCCCTACGTCATTTATGTTGTTGTTATTCCCTACATATTAGCACTTATACCCATCGACCTCACTAAGTTTAGCCCCTTACCACTTTGTTTTTCAGATATAAGCAATGTTGATTCCTTAGTTTCATTGTATCTACTGACTCTAAACTCTTACATATCAATATGCATGTATTCTACGTGGCTTTACGAATCATATTCTCCTAAGCTAGCCTATTTGTCCTCGACTCCTCAAATGATGTGGGAACCTATGCCTACTTTTCATTGCACCTGGGTTTTGATCGATTTATGCATGGGGTTTGCCAATAGTTTCACTTGCTAGTTGGCACCTCATGCAAAAGCCTCCTCCTTTATCCATGCTTAGGGTTGGCTACGATAAAACTGTATACAACAAAAACCACATAGGCGAAGTTATCAACATAATCACTACCATGAAATTTATTCCCATGGCCATGTAAATTGATGTCACGGTAGCTTCAGAACTAGTTATGAATGAACATAGCCTCAAGATGATCTATCTAAAAAACAAGAGCTATTATATTGTGTCTAGCAATGTAACTCTAGACATTGAATATACATGTAGCTGAAGAACATGTCTCATCCCCTAGGCCACTTCTTATATAGCCCACACACCAGTATGCCTATATTGGATAATCAACTACTATAGTATTATAGGCAAAATGGATGTTTTAATATAAAATTCAAAAGAGAAAACATAATTATTAGGGAAAATTGATTAAATTTTTTAGAAAATATCTATAAATACTCATAAAAATTTCCAAAAATGTTCATAAAATTCATCACAAAATTAACCAACTCATCCTCTGATTCCAACTCCAAATTCCCTCTCCTTCTCTACTTTCTCCCTCTTTTCCTCTCTTTCTTTTCTTATTTCCAATTTTACCCCTTAGTGGAAAACCTATAGAAACAAGTGATCTAACCCTCATACCAAAAATCCAAATAGTCAGATCAATTTTTAACAAGCTTATCTATGAAATCCCTATGCTATTTGCACTATCCACCGGCGATTTCATTGGAAGATCACAAATTATATAGTCTCCAACACAGTTCACTTTTTGGTGAGGATTTTCTTAATTTTGGCAAGATCTTCTCTTCTAGACACTTCCAGATAGGTTTTATATCTCTTTATTTCCATTTTTCAATATATTTTCCCTAAAATTTGGTCACTGGATTGGTTTTTCAGCTAAAATTCTAGAAAAACTAGTACCGATGATGCAGGCCTAGAACACCATCAAGGACACCTCAAATGAAAATTTTGAGTAATCCAATGGATTCAAAAGGCCCCAAAACCTTAAGAACCATGATGACAATAATTTTTATTTTTCATCTGAACCCTTAATTTTAAGAAATAAGATCTGACAATCCAGAATCAATCTGGACCATTAAAATTGATGGAAACTTGAAAATTTAATTCCAAAATCAATTTAAATCCAAATATAGATTGGAAAAAAAAAAAAGATATAGATTCCTTGTATTGTTTATAATATAATGAAATAATGATATTGAGGTTTTTAATTGGATTTATATAAAATAAATTTTAAGTTAGTTCCAACAATAGTGGCTCATGATCAAATTGATGTTAAAATGGAAATTTGATCTGATGGATGAATCCAGGACATGTCAAAACTTTAAGATCAATGATCATAGTAGAATTTTCAAGCCTCTAGATCAGTTAAATTGATCAAAACATTATAGATTAAGATTAGTTGTTGAAAACGGTTGAAAACTTAAAAATAAAATTCCTCACCCATTTTAAGTTTTTTTTTATTATTAAGAAGATTCTATGTATAGATCTTGATGAGGAGAACCTACTAAACTCATAAAAATAATATTTTAATCATTAAATTTTTTTAATTAAAAATACACCTACTAACACCCTTGATCAAGTAGATCTGGGGTGATCAGAAATGAGGGTTTGGATCCATTAAGGATATAATGATGATAAATCATTATGGGGATGATTAGATTGGACTGACATGAACTAAATTAAAGTTTAGACCATTGAAAGTAAAAATGATCATGGAAAATTCCAATGGATCCTCTTAATTTGGTAGATCAAGATGATCAAACCAGATGGACCTATAAAAGTGATGATCTAAGGCTAATATCATGTTATTAGAGATGTTGAATCAATCAAAAACATGAAAGATCAAGGGTTGTACTCTTAATGGAATATTAACCTTAGATCTAAAAGATGGACTAATGGGATGGTTGGATCATAAGGATAAATTGATCTTATGCTTTGTTAATGGTCTTTAATAGTAGATTTGATTTAATTATGATCCATGTCAAGTTTTCAATTTTAGTATACTTTTCTTTAATTTCTTAGATTAAAATGTTATTAGTATTCTAGTTAATTATTTTATTATCAAATTTAATTCATGTCAATTTTTCAATTCCAGCATGATTATCTTTAAATTCCTTAGATTTAGATTTAGTAGTGTAATTTATTTTAATTTCCTTTACATTAGTAGAGTTATGAAAAATACCTTAAAAGGGATAATTAATGAAATATAGTTGGACTTCACAAAATATACATGTACATTATGAGAAATAATTATAGTAAGGGCTCTAGTTAGTAGGACAATATAAGAGGTGGATTTTTCATTTCCTTAGCCCAAAATAGGAGCATAGTAAACATCCATGAATGACATAGTATATGTTCATGGAATTAATTAAAATCAAGTAGAAATAAAACTTAGGGTTATGAGCTCATGGGACCTTATTAAAGGTTGAGCTAAGGCTATGCCCTTGCATGTTATTCATCGTGGTTAAGGGATTTCTAATAAGCCTCGCTTTCCCTCCACCTTCTATTGATGTTTGTTGAGATTTAAACGCCTCCTTACATGAGGATTGAATTAACCACGTTGGAAATGTCATGTAATTGGTAAACATTGGTCAATTGGAAATAAGAGGAGCTGTCTAGAATTAAGAATGAATAAGTTAGCCTCAATCTAGTAAAATACTAAATGGTTGAGAAATAATGATAAGAGCATAAAAGGTTAGCAAATTATCTAATCCTAATAAAAATTGTAAGTAAAATAAAGATAATCTAGCAAGATCCAAGAGAGATCTTGAATGATCAAAAACAACAAAAGAAAATAAATACAATGCAAAGTATATTATTGTTGTGTGATTTTACTTATAGTATAGATTTGTTAGCTTAGAAGGTTTGAAACCTTGATCATATATGATTTATGAAAAATTCGGGCATCCTTCATAGGATAACCCAAATACATATAGAAAGAATACTTGTATAAAGGAATAACTTTATATGTATGGTTTGACAGATGATGTATTATGTGGGTTTTGATTCTAAATCTAGATTTAATGATCTATTTGTATTTGATGCACTACTTGGGTTTTCAATTTGCTTATCTATATTATAATTTATGATCTAGTTGCGTTTATAAGTTGCAATTTAGTTTTCGATTCACGATTTGGATTTCATTTTGTGATTTGTATTATGATACATAAATCTATATTTCAGATCTTTTAGCTTGCATAACTCAATCAAAGTGTTAAGGATGTTTTTGCTGACTAATATTGTTTATGACTTGAGATAATTAAATACCCCTAATTACCCTCTTAACCAAAATGAAGTGTATTTCCAAGATTTAATTATCAACCAGCTCTTTGGTTTTTTCATCTCCAAACAACTTCATTCATTTCAAACTCTCAAATTTACAACTTTACCCCCTTTTCATGGCATTTTCATTTCATGTCTAAATGTTTTTCTGCCACTCATGTATTTTTTATCCCTTGATTGGAACATTGAAGTGACCAATGTTGACTTTCATGTCAAGTTGGGTGTTGGAATACCCTGAGATTTCTATGTTATAAATAGGCAGATAAGGATGAGCCTAGTAGGAGCTACGCTAAGAGATATGGGTTGGTCTCCCACCTTCGAAACTGATCTTATATTATATACCTCTACCCATTAAGGGGTCATTTTTAGGTATATGAGTGAGGGTTGCCTTACCTATGGATATCCATAGTCCCCATAAGAATGTAATGGTAAGTCTCTCTTGGGTGTCGGCAAGTGCCCAACTTGTCCTAGATTAGCAAGTCAACGAGTATAGTAGAGTCTCATTTGTTTATGTTTTTCGAAGCACAAAAGTTGTTTTAAATGAACTTGTTTTGGTCAATAATGAGTACTTATAACTTGATTTGGTATGATTTTTTTTTGCTTTGTAAGCTGATATGTTCAAAGATGATTTGGCATGGATTTACCTATTCTTGAGTTGAGATATAATTAGTGGTTTAATACTTTATTATCAATTTATGTCAGTTTTCGATTCATGTCATGTTGGGGTTGCCATAGTTTTTAAAAAGCTAAAGATGATTTTCATTAAAATCATCTTCAGCTTCACCCTTGTCGGCTGGCTACCTGACGCAAGGGTGGCCATATTTTAAGAAGCTGAAGATGATTTTCATTTCTTCCTTACAAACTAATATACAAATGCATATTTATTTGTAAGAAAGAAGCAATAGAATCATCTTCAACTTCCCCCTTGACGGCTGGCTACCTGACACAAGGGTTGCCATCTTTTAAGAAGCTGGAAATGATTTTCATTTCTTCCTCACAAACTAATATACAAATGCATATTCATTTGTAAGAAAGAAATAATAGAATCATCTTCAACTTCCCCCTTGCCGGCTGGCACCTGACGCAAGACCCTCCTCCTTTTTTATCTGGGCTTGGGACCGGCATTGGAGGAGAAATGAGGATGTTGAGATGGATGAGTGGTAAGACAAGAAAGGATAGAATTAGAAATAAAAATATTAAAGGAAATTTAGGGATAGCACCAAAGGTAACAAGATGAGGGAAATTAGACTTAGATGGTTTGGACATGTTCAAAGGAGACCAACAACAGCACCAGTTCGAAAGAGTGAGGCAATACAAGTTGAAGGTTCTAAAAGGGCAAGGGGAAGGCCCAAAAGAACATGGATAGAAGTGGTGAGGAAAGATTTAAAAACTTTGGGACTAAATGAAGTCATGGTATTTAATAGAGTGGAATGGAGGAATAAGATTCATGTGGCCAACCCCTAATTGGGATAAGGTCTTGATGATGATGATGATGATCAATTTATGTATTTTTCCTGGATTTAATCAAGCTTGATTTCTCTTGAGTTCATTGAAATAACAAGGGATGCATAATATGTGCTTTTTAATGAGTGATACGAATGCATATGCGTGAAACGAAGCAAGAATGCTAAATGACTTGGCATGGATGGAGCAACACAGGAATGTAAGACCGGGACCTTCCTTTTGGGATTTTACATTACTGTTTATTTTTGTTAACTATATATATGAGCAATTTGATGCATACCTTGTATTCTATAGATATTAGTGTGATATTTCTTGGGATAAGCTTTTGGTAGTTTTACCTGGTTAAGTCTATTTTAGGGTTAAGATTTTCATTATGAGAGAAAATGATAGTTTTTTATGCTCGATATTTTTGAAAAATGACATTAAAAAAGAAAAATGGTTTTTCTTGAAATTTTTTTGAAATAATTCAAATTAAGTCATTTAGAAACCCGCAATCTCCAAGAGGCCAACTAGCTATCCATCGGCATATCTTTTCTCTAATAGGTATATTGGACGACTTACCATTCAAGCAAATATTATTCATGTGAAGCCAGCCTACCCAGATCATAGCCATAAAAGAAAGATTCCACAAAATCTTAACCCTTAGTAGGTTTTGACATGTACCATTGTGAAAGCATCTCATCGAACGATCATGAGAAAACCGAAAGAGAGTATAAGTTGGTGAGCTACCTCAACCTCCACTGTCCGTTATTGCCATTTGTATGGCGATAAGACTCGTAACTAACAGGGGACCACTGTGAAAGATTATCATCTAACTATTCATTGCACTTTAATCTATTGAATTCCAGTCCATCACCGTTGAATAGCTATCGTAGCTTACACTACTATTTGGATGGTTACGATTGCCTATTTGATATCATTCTTCAGCTATGGTCCATCACTCTGGTGGGACCCGTAAGAAAACATGCTCCAATAACAACTCGCTCACTGCTAAAACAGAATTGGGATGAAATAGTTGAAAGAAGTGATAAGTAACCTCCTCACTCGTAATGGGACCCAAAATTCAGAGAAAATATCATCATAAGCTTCCCCGATTTTTGTTGTTAGCAGTGATTCCTGCCCATCAATAACTGCCTGATGTGATGATTACGCCTGTAGGTCCCATGAACACAATGCAGGTAGAAGCCCCCATTGGATTGCTCAAACCACTATTGTTCTCCGAATCAAGATCATTGAATTGGCACGATGTATGGTTAGAACCAGTAACAATTTGAGCCTCAAATACAAGGCAGAGAAACGAAACAAGGCTCCACTGATCCAAGGGCTAAACTTCTCCAATTGATTGGGAGGTAATAATAACGGACCGTGCAATTGTATTAATCGACATAATCAAAGGACTCCATTAATTTCGGATAATTTGATCACTTTGTGGAGTATACAGCGAGAAAAGAAGGGTCCCACCGCAAGCAACTTCCAAGCGGGGCGATTTCAACCAGACGAGAACGCTTTTGGCCAGTCCCATCCCTGCATGTAAACATTCATTTCATGCATACATACATACATGATGATAATGCACGTATCAGTGAATACATAGCGGATGATGTCGACATCCAGAGACCCACGCTCCCTCTCTATTTATCTCTCCCCTTCCTCTGTTGTCCCTCTTCAATTGCCGTCTCCGTCTCTCCCTTACGTTCTGAAACGAAGAAGAAAGCCGACGAAACCAGACACGCCATAGCAGGCATGGGCGAGGTGCGAGACACACCGGACTTTCATTAACTAATTTCGGCAGAATAGATCCCCATTCTTCGTTTCTGCTTCCGCCACTCTTTCTGATTCTTCGATGGTTTCTCCATGTTTTCAGAAGAAGAACGACGGAGAAAAGAAGGAAGAAGGACCGATAACGGTTGTTTTGAAGGTCGACATGCATTGCGAAGGATGTGCTACCAAAGTCCGCAAATCCGTCAAGGGGTTCGACGGTAAAAATCCTCATTTTCTTTGAATTTCAGTATAGTTGTCCGATCATTGTGTTTTTTTGCTTCATTTTCCTCCCCTGAATCTTCTTCAGATGCGATTCTTGTTTTCAGATTTTCGTTATTATCTCTCTCTTTGTTTTTATATTCCATTTGAGCTTTTTGAGAGCTTTCCCCCTTCACTTTATCCGTTATACAAAGTGAAAAGGAGGAAAGAATCTCCGAAAATGTAAGGAAAAATATTTAAAAAAAATTAGAAAGGGCTTGCAGATTTTTGATGCAGAATTAGTAAAACCATGAAACAGAGGCTTTCTACTTTCCATTTTTAGTGTTTTTTCTCGACTTATTTCTCGTTGTTTTTGTTGGGTTTTTCTCTCACCAATTGTTTCGGTTTCTGTTTCTGGAAATACTGATTCAGATGCGCGCACGTTAGGCTCCTTAAGCAAGGGGTGCGCAGGTTTAGTCATCATCTGAATTGTCTGTTTTGCCCCTTGCAGGAGTGCAGGAAGTGAAGACAGACAGCAGTAATAACAAGATAACAGTGGTGGGCAAAGTGGACCCCGAGAAACTTCGAGGGAGAGTAGAGGACAAGACGAAGAAGAAGGTGGAGCTCGTCTCTCCCCAACCCAAAAAGAAGGAAAACAAGGAAGACAAGAAAGAGGAAAAGAAAACGGAGGAGAAGAAAAACAAAGAGGTAAAAACCATAACAAAAATAAATAAAAAAGGGTTAATCACTAATATGCGCCTTATTATATGGCTCCCACATATCCGAACTCATGTAGTTACTGAATGACACGCTTACCACTTTCTCGCACTGAGCGCATCTAGCGCCAAGCGCACGTTAGCGAAGCACATTTTTCTTGATTTATTGACTGATTATTGATTTATTTATTTTAATTTTCACAGCCTCAAGCGTCTACGGTTGTTTTGAAGATACGCTTGCATTGCGAGGGATGTATAAAGAAGATCCGGAAAATAATTTGGAAAATTAAAGGTGATTTTTTACTAATTCTAACTTCATTTAATTGACAGTTACTACTGCCCCTTGAAATTTGTATTTCCTCCCTTGTGTTTTTGCTATTGCCACCCCTTCTCGAAATTACACCTACACTTGAAGATATTAATCGGGTTGGATTTATCCTCTACTTCGCCCGTCGACGTTTCTGGAAGGGTTGGGTACATTTCATTATTAGAAAGGCGAAAATACCCCTCCTTTCTAGGCATCAGTTGAGAGGGGTTCGGTTGCGTTGGAGGGTATTTTTGTCAAGTAAAAGATGAGGTGCGGTGTCCTTGTTGACTGCTGTTCCCACCTCATCTGCAGATAATGATTTCTCAACGAAACGATTAAGATTCTACTGCCACCGACAGTTATTGACGAAAATACCCTTATTGAAACTAGCGACCAGAACGGCATTGGCATTACACTAAATCATTGCGTGCAATGCAGGCGTGCAGCAGGTATCCGTGGAGCCACAAAAGGATCTGGTCACGGTGACGGGAACCATGGACGTGAAAGACCTGCCCGTTTTCCTGAAAGAGAAGCTGAAGAGAAATGTCGAAGTTGTTCCGGCGAAGAAAGATGGAGGAGCCGACAAGAAGAAAGACAAAGAAGGCGGCGGTGAGAAGAAGGAAAAGGAGAAGGAGAAAGACGGCGAGAAGAAAGAGAAAGAAGGGACCAAGAAGGAAGATTCTGGCAAGCCATCGGAGGTTGCTAAGATGGAGTACTGGGGAGGACCAGGCTATATGATTGAGTACGTCCATGCCCCTCAGATGTTCAGCGATGAGAACCCAAATGCCTGCTCTATCATGTGATCCATCACATTGGGAGAGAGAGAACGAGACGTGTAAATAACTAGATATTAGTGGGGATTTCATCAAAGGGGCAAATTTATGGAGAGAGAGACAGAGAGGGAGGGTTTCTTCTCCAATTTCCAGTTGGTTCTTTATTCAATTTTGTTTCGTTTCTGTTATGCTATAGATCAATGGATAAGGAGGGTTATATTTCTGATCAACGGCTTGTGCGTAAGCATTAAACGATAAATGATTAGTGTTAGGGGGTTTGAAGATATTACTTTCTCAGATTATTATTTTTTGCATTTGATAAGGTGGCCATCCTTTTATGCCAATATTGATCCTCTTCCTCCTTTTTGTCTTACATCGTATACACAAATCACACTTTCTTATGTGGGCAAGCTAATTAAGTGGTGAAATATATAGGTAGAATTAGCAAATTCTTTTTGTGGGTGGGCATCCCTTGTTTACATTACTAAGCCAACATCCCAAACTCATGTTCCTTGTTTTCATTTAATTAATAAATAGAAGGGACTAGTTTGTGTTTGTCTTGTTTTCATTTAATTAATAAATTGAAGGGACTAGTTTGTGTTTGTCTTTGTCATTAGGGAGGAGTGGGTGCATCATAAATTTCTTTATCGTCTATAACAAGGTGAGGGGTGACTCATAAGCCATGACCAGTTAATTGAACAGACCGATCGAGGGCATTTGGTTCGTCAATTCATGCTTCACTGTTTACTGATGGTCGAAAGTGTACTAGGGGCCATTCAATGATTGTGATGCCAAGCTTTAGTGTACGTTTTCAACTAAAGGAATGGTCTTGAAACTTGAAAACTCGACTTAGAAGTTGCCGAGTCAAGTAACTTGAAATGCAAGAATCGTATACGACTCGCTCATAGACGAGGAAATTTGTCTGGTTGTATCTATAGACTAATGTACGTATATATTTAGTTTGCCAAAAGCCATCTAGCACAGTTGGTTATATAAAATGAGGCACTCTTCTTGTTATACTTGGTTGCAGTGGCATTTTCTCTCTTGTTATGTAGATTTTAAGTAAATTTAGAAATTATGATAATAGGTTAAGAGGTAGTTTGTTTTATAATTCTTTGCTATAAAAAATATATATGTATTAGGTTTACTGTCATTGGTGAGTCAATGTCTATGTATGGTAGCTAGCGTGTCCAGTAGTTACGAGGCTCAAATTTGGTCACAAGGTCGTCGCATTCACTTAGATAATAACTAAATCTTATACATGATTCAAATTTCTTCCTTTTATCATTTTCCAGATCATATAATAACGTAATTATTAAATTTCTTTAAATAGTGATTGAAAAACTTGGAGTAGGAGAAGATTAAAGAATAATCAACCTAATCAGCAACACGTAGAGATAATTAATGGGTAGTACCTCCGTTAACCCTGAACATTCCATTAAACAAAGGGAAATGATATCATAACACTCTTTCTTGATAATGCCACTCTTTGCTTTAACACAAGTAGATGTAAATTGTACTATGGAAATTGTACTACAGAATAATAGCAGACAAGTGAAGTACGAGAGAGAGAGAGAGAGAGAGCGAGGGAGGGGATTGAATGCACTGTTAGAAATCGAAATGCAAATTAAGGCTGAATTTGAACTCTTGTGCACGGCCGCTATTATTTTTCAAATGAAAATATGTGCATCCCCACATAAGGCAGGATTCGTGTGCAGAAGTGGCGTGTGAAAAATTCAAAGACGCAATAGAGAGAATGGCTAGATATGTTTCTTATATCTCACAATAATATTATCAATTATCATATAAATTAATCACCCTGTAATTTTTATATTGCTTATTAAAATTTGGATTAAATATGGAGGGAAAGACTGGACCCTCTGTCCTCCACAAGTTCTTTAGCGTAAAACTAGTTCTTTTTGTTTTTTCTATGTTAATTAAGTTTATTTAAACATTTTAAAACTATGAAACCTCTCTCTCTCTCTCTCTCTCTCTCTCTCTCTCTCTCTCTCTCTCTCTCTCTCTCTCTCTCTCTCTCTCGAACCGTACATGGTTTTTGTTTTCTGTATCTGGAACGTTGCTTTAACGTGCATGTATTCTGGTCACTTGCTGCAGAATCTTCATATATACAGAGGCGTCCATAGTAATTGCATCATCTAGAAAGTTTCTATGAATACTTTACATATGTAAATGTCTATATATGTATACATACTTATATGCAGGGAGAGAAAGGGGGGCGGGAGGGGGAGAGACTCTTCCTCGATCAAGAGGGGCATGACATGGGTTGTCATTGGTTTGAACTGTTCATCTTTTTTTCTCCTGAAAATGAAACCTTCCTTTTTGCCCACCTTTATTTTCAAAATTTACAGCCCGATCTCTCAATTTATAGTCAACTTCTCATACTCTCTCTCTCTCTCTCTCTCTCTCTCTCTCTCTCTCTCTCTCTCTACATACATGCATACATACATACATATACACACAGAATTTTTTGTATATTCTCTTTACTCAAGAGATATAATATTGCTAGACCAATCCAAAGAGAACCCAAAACAAGGATAAGAATAATTTTAGCTAAGACAAAGCTCTAGAGACATCAATTGATTTGCTATGGTCTTTGCTTTCATGCTACAAGGGCTATGTAGGTAGTTTGTGTTACTGATCAGAGGAGCATTGGCTGTTTCATCCATTGAGCTTCCAATTTCAACCACTTGGATCACAAGAAAGAAAAATTGAATCACCACATATGGGGATCAGATGGCCTTATTCTCATTTCCAGTCAATCAAGGAGAGAAAAATGGAGGCTTTAACAGGAAGGAGCCTGACATGGTTGGGAAAGGAATGATGGGTAATACTTCACTTCCCCTTATTATATTAGTTTAACCATTTTAACCTTACTAATTCTTGCAGTAAGCAAAATGATTCGAGCCAATATCATCCCCCTATATATAAATAGGGAGCTTCTACGAGAGAGAGAGAGAGAGAGTTTAGATCCTATAAGAATGCCAATCACTAAGATGTTAGAGGAGATTAAAAGATAAGTGGTCAGTAGGATGGCAAAGGAAGATGCAAGATATCCAAGAGTGTACATATTATGTGTTCTAAAATATAGCAAAGATTATAGGAGAATAGGGCTATAGTCCTCAAATGTGATGTTATTTAAATGGAGAGGAATAACATGAAGCAAGGCATAGAGGCCAAAACTATATTGTCTCTTAATTTAGGTGAAGTTTTACATGCAAGGTATGGATCTCAATGGTATTCCATGCTTCCATAGATTTGTGTGATTTGATAGCCATAAGATAGGGTGGAGGAGTCTCTGGTAGACAGCTTTAAGAGGGAAGCATTGGCCAAAAGTTATGCCTATTCAATCAAGCTTGTAAATATTAGTAAATTCTAGCCTAAGAAGAATATTGGTATGATATCCCCACCAATGGTAGACTAGCCATGGTAGAGTGTCCATTTGCAAGCTTTCCGATGAGAATGGACGCAATAGAAGGGGTTGACCTTGAAAAGACATCCAATTTCCTACAACCTTAGCAACCACTAATGAGGCTAAGAGGCCAAAGATACATGAGGTAAGATCCATAATATTTTCATAATCCATAGTCTTATTACCCTCAACTCTTACTATGATCATATCATACTTTGTGGTTTATGTAGGTTGTAGTTGTGCCAATGCAAAGGAGAAAGGGAAGACCAAGACTAACAGTAACTATCCCAAGCAATTCATCCCTAAGAACTAGGAGAAATAATAGTGCTAGCAAGGGTAGGAGATATGTCCCATCTAGTTATGGACTCCTCACCCCAGCCATGGGTGGGAGCCAGAGGAAGGGTTGAATCTAATTATGTAATGACTAAGTTATATAGACCTTGTTGAAAAATAATAATTTCTAACTCCTTCACTCTATGGATGTATATGGGTGAATATAGGCCAATTTATCTAAAAATAAATCCAAGACAAGTAAGGATCTAATCTTGAACGAGGCAAGTAAGGGAACAAGGATCACACTATGGCAAAAATCAATCAAGCTCTAATAAAAACATAAGAAATCCAAGCCTAAGACCATTAAGGATGTCTAACATAGTTTAATTGAATTTATACTATGACCATTGTCAGGATGTGTTGTTGTAATTGATTCCAAATGTATGGGATGTATATAGTTGAATAATCCTTTGGAAGATGAATTTTGAACTAAGTTTAATTGAATTTATGCTATGACCATTGTCAGGATGTGTTGTTGTAATTGATTCCAAATGTATGAGATACATATAGTTGAATAATCCTTTGGAAGATGAATTTTGAACTATGTGTATGGTGAATTTTAAACTTATCAGATGTTTGGGATACATTTTGATTCAATCCATATTTTAATTAACATGTTGTTTCCACTTGCATGTATTTTTGTATTCTTTAAATTTTTTATGGATGCCTTAAAAATTCACTCTACAAGAGCATAAGCTCAAAGTATTGTAATGTGCTCTTATAGAGATGAATGTTTATATTATGCACTTGCAGATGACAATGTAATTGCACAAGCACTTAGATGTCTTAATGGCTTATGCACTGGCAAAGATTGCAACACTTAGATCCTTTAGATGTGCTTTTGGCCATGCCCAAATCTCAATGGTTGTGCCTCTATCTGTGGCTTTGGCTGTGCCTGAATCTCAATGATTGTGCCTCCTTAAAACCATGTTGTGTTTCCTAAATCTCAAAGGCACTACCTCTAGTTGTATCTTTAAATATGCCTAAATCTTAGTTGTTGTTCCTCTAGCTAACCCTTTGGTTGTGCCAGATGGCTATGCCCTTGTTTGTTCCTAAATCTCAAAGGTAGTGCCTTTGGCTCTGCTAGATCTTTGTGCCTTCATCCCATTGGTCGTGCCTCAACATCCATGACCAAAATCATTTATGAATACCAAATCCATAATGCTTTATGTGCCTTAATGATGTTTACTAAATAATTGCAAGTAAGCTTATTAATGGTAGGCAAGGGCATGGTCATGCTTTTAGTGCTACTAGCACTTAAGAATACCATCACTAGTGAATTGAAGTATTTTAAATAGTTAGAACTTGGTCTCAATTTCTTACTGCTTTTGGTTACAAATGGCGCTTCATACCATCGCTAAACTTCATACTTCTTCATAGTTCTTTAGTCATCATTAACCTCAATGACTAAGTGCAATTATCATACCATAATGCTTCACACTGCAAGAAAATCATTTCAGAAGATATAAAACAACAAGAAAGAACATAGATTTCAGTTAACTTCTAAAGATAGAAAACATGTAGATTTCTATTAATGACTCCATTTCAACAATACAATAAGTGGAGTGGACAAGAAAGGCATGACCAATGCAACAATAATAGCAATAATTAAATTAGTGAATATATTAATGTGCTACCCAATGCATATAATGATTGCTTCCCTTTTTTAATAGTACCTTCCTTAACAAAAGCTTTTGTAACACCTACCCTAATATTGGTCCTCACTTCAACTTATTCATCTATTCATTTGAAGTAGCCACAACCCTTCCCACCCAACCAATTAGGGTAGTTAGAAAATATCTTCTCGTGATTTTTTTTGTGCCACTTATGAATATCATCAACTTCCCACATCTCCTTGGATAATCCATTCAACAAGCTATAACAAACCACATGAGAAAAGACATGCTCATAAGCAAATTCTACAAAATCCCAAACTCGTATGCTAGTTCTACTATAGGCATCTTCAAGAAAGGAAGTTAAGGCACTTGAAACCCCAAAATCAAAATATACAAGATGAAGTATAAAGGAGAGGGAGAAAATAGGAGATGAGGGTACTATACCTATTCTGTTAGAGGAGAGGAGGAAGATGACAACTTCAAAAACTAGAAATGTTTAAGTTTTTCTTTTAATGATAAGGTTTGTGCAAATTAATAAACTCCTTGCTTGGATTCATTTTTGTGCTACTTATGAATACCATCAACTTTCCACATCTCCTTGGATAATCCATTTAACAAGCTACAACAAATCATGTGACAGAAGACATGCTTAGTAAATAACAAAGAGCAAATTCAACAAAACCATATACTAGTTCTACTATGAGTATCCTCCAGAAAGGACATTAAGGCAACTTAAAACCCCAAAAGCAAAATTAACAAGATGAAGCTATTCTTTTAGTGGAGAAGAGGAAAGGGAGAAGGAAAAATCCCCTAAAGCCCCAAACCATCCTGACAAATGGGGCAAAATAGAGGAGAAAGATGACAACTTTAAATATTAAAAAAATATGTTTTTCTTTTAATAGTAAAGTGCCAATTAACACTTCTTCCCAAAATTTGTTTTCATGCCACTTATGAATGCAATCAGCTTTCCACATCTTGTTGGACAATTCATTCAACAAATTTACAAAACTCCAAACTTAAATGCTAGTTTTGCTATAAACATCCTTTAGAAAGAAAGTTAAGGCACCTCAAAACCCTAAAAGAAAATTTGACAAGATGAAGAATAGAGGAGTGTAGAGGAGAGGAGAAAATGGAGAAAGGAAAATACCCAAATCACCCTTATAAATGGGGCAAAACATAGGAGGAAGATGATGACTTTAAAAACTTGAATTTTTTTAGTTTTTCTTTTAACAATAAAGTTTGTGCCAATGAGAATGATCAGTGCTACATAAGCACATGTTTTGTAGTCAACATCACACTTAACTACCATATAAGAAAGTCATCTAAAATGTGCATAAGAATATATAGGCATGTAACATTAGGTATGGTCATTTAGTCTTTTGAATGGTACTAATCCCCATTTCCAAGCTTTTGAAGGAGTACATGCCCTTTTTCTCAATGGTGGTGAATCTTTGCTCTACAAATCTAAGTCATTAATCATATTTAGAATGGATTAGATAGGCTAGAGATCAAATTTCATATTCATTGAATGGTTTTAGCCTATGTTTTTATGATAAAAGATAATAACCATCCATTTTTATTAAAAATTTCAAAGACTCAACGCAAATAGCTATGGTCATCCAAATGCATTGATTTTTACTAGGTTGCCTACTTTTGGTAAGAAAAACATGATGAACATCTTAGATCTGCAAGAAAAATTCATCATGCATGAAAAAAGGAAGGGTGTGGACTTCTTCTCCTGCTCAAGGCAAGTAGGACTACTAAATTTTGAGTAAGAATTATAAGATTTAGTTTATGCCTAAATCATACCATATTTTATTTAGGACTACTTAGGCTTTTCCAAATGAATTTGATCATGCCAGCCAAAAGTAGGGCTATCAATGGGTCTGATACAAATTTGATCCACCATGTCACGTTTATGATGCACTCAAACTAAAATAATTGTGAATGCTATTAAGGTAATTCTTTTTATCATAAATTTGATGTCATGATGTAAGTGCTTTCATATTTAGGTAGCCCTTCAAATTGTCCTAGATCAATTGCAAAACTATATTATTCGCTATTATTGTCACAGATGAGAGGCAATTTCTAGTTGGATCTCACATGCTATGCTTATTAGCTAAAGTTATGTAATCATTCAGCCCTGAGTAGATAAAGCTATGTAAAAAGGATTATAGAAAACATTGAAATCAATGTATTCCAAGGATTCTTTTTTTATAGGTAAAAGTGTTTAGAGTTTAATAATAAAGACAAAATATTTGTATTTTTACAAAATGCCCTCTAAATAGCTTTTATATGGATACTTGAATAAGGGTACTCTAGTAATCTTAAACAAAAAATTAGATGCAAACTATGCAACGGATTTTATCAAATTGTCTTGATCTAATCCCTTCAAATTTTGAATTCTAAAGTTACAATCCTAGTGAATTGGATAGTTTTATATGTCCATGTCACGTTCAAATCTCATCAGATCATGATCATCTATCCAACTAAGTCTAGTGACAGCCCATGCTAAGAGTGTTTACATGTCACGTCCAAATTTAACAAATTCTCCCCACTAGACCACAAATTTATGCTTGCATCTTCAACCTCATCCTATTGCATTCTTATATTTCACATTTAGTTCGACATGCATCCATATTTGATCCTAATACTGAATTACAAACTTCCATTGAAATTGTTCTTAATCTTTCCTGCAATAACAAAGGACCTTAGTTGCTCCATAAAGATCTTCATCTGTTGCCAGGTCTAGAATACGAAGATTTCACATCCATTTAACATTGGATCAATTACCAGGAAAGCAATTAATGTGTACATGCATGCGTAATACTTTGTCAAAGTCAATTCCATATATATTGCTGAAGAATTTACCCACATCAAACTCTTCCACTATCCTCTCGTGCAATAGGGGAGACATCACCGGCAATCGACATTGGAATTTGTGATTAGCTGGAGGAAGAAAAGGTACGAAAAAGAGGATTTGGGCTAGGATTCATTTGTCCTATGGTTGTTAAAAAGTGGATTGTTATGGACATGTCTATATGGAAAAATGATCCTTTTGGGAGTGATATAAAGAAGATGAGACCCACAAGGGAAACTTGCAGGAAGCTTATGAATGACATAAAGAAGTGAAGTTGAAGGTCGGAGGAAGGTGGATTTGGTCGCAAAAGGAAGGCATGGAATCTAGAACGGTAATATTTTAGAGTTTGTGCAGTTAAGGTAGGTGCCAACAACAGCAATTTCTAGGTCTTTCAATTATATTCAGCACATGAGACCTACTTTTATCTCAATTTGGCTTGACCCCATTGTTGAACAATCATTGCACCCTTCACCCATCTATGCCACACAGACAGAACATCCGCCTTGACTCTCTCTCTCATACACACATTCTCTTACAAGTAAAAGAGGCGCATATTTTAATTACTTCCAAAAGGTACAGGTTGGGTAAAGATTATGCGGATCCGTTAATTTTCTGTATCTTATATTACACACATCATTTCATCCAAATTTAGTAATGCAGATCAAATATCCTCAAGCCAGATGTCATGACAAGTCTCATCTGCCCCACTTACAATATGTTAGATAGACCATTGCACAAAATCTGATTTATTGGATTGTCCTAGTCTTTAGTTGCCTTGTGTTTTATGAAAGACAAAATCATTTGCCATCAATTTTAATCCTCAAAATAGTAAAGACTAGGATCATCCAATTGATACATTTTGGGCCAGGGAGAGCCTATATAAGGCTGGGTCTTAAAGATTAACATTTTGAACTATATGGGATCTGGGTTTTATCGTAATTTTTGTATAATGGTATTTTTATTTATTTATTTTATAGCAAAGAGTTATAAAGCAAACTACCTCGAAATATATCTAATTCCTAAATTACTTAAAGTCTCCCCCATAAAGGCAAAGTACCATCTCAAAAAGTCAATCAAAAGTAAGGAGGTTATCTGTAATCAACTTCCCTAGACGGCTATGGCTATGTATTCTTTGTTTTAGTCTTATACACACCATAGCTTCTTCCCTTTTTTTCTATGGAAAGGATGTTTTGGGTGAAAGGATACCATTTGCAAGGTATCCTTGGGTCGTTGTTGGGATACCATGATTATTAGATTTGATAAAGATAGCACGAAAACAAAATGAGCCCCTCCTTCAGTTGGATATCCGAGACCTACTTTTGAAGGAACATCTTTGGGATCCGAGATAAAATTGGCGGTGCTATGAGGAATTATTAGAGAGAGATGCTGTTTTAGGTAAAGGCCTTAGAGCCTAGCTAGTGGCAGAACAGGGGGCCCATCTATGAAAGTTCACGGGTTTGATGTCCCTCGCGGGCGTCTCTCTACATTTCATCATAAAAAGAGATGCTGTTTTACTTTTTTGCATCCACTTACATATAAAGATCCAGTTAAAAGGAGCAAGCACACTTTCATTTGGACTCAAAAAGTATTTCGAAGCAGATGGGTAATTAAGAACATGATCATCAAAAGGGAATCAATCACTGGACTAATGTTATTGCTTTGCAGATCTTAGACCTTTATTACGATCCTAACTGCGGTTCCCTTAGGTGTGGGACAGAAAGGGGCCTACTAGTGGTATTAGAAATTGGTTTAAGGAATTTGGGTTGACATGTTCTATCAGTTCTTGTGCTTTTGGTTTATTGGTCAGTTACTTCCACTTAATATGAGAGCAACCACCAAATCAGATGTTAGAATCTTAGAAGCTCAACCCATACAGACACTAGACCTAGCAGGGAAGAGACTCCTACAGCTAAGCTGTAGAAGACCTCTCATCTTTCTTTCCTCTTAATCTAATTCTGATGACCTAAGGGGGAAGTGCCTGCTGATCCATCATTTCAAATTATTCTTTGATTAATTTACACACTTTATCTTGTCAAATACATAAAGAAAACCAACGTTTTTCATCTCACCTGATCCATCATTTTAGATTGTTCTTTCATTAATTTACAAACCTTATCTTGTCAAAAACATAAAGAAAACCAAGGCTTTTCATCTTAACTTGGAGACCTCCAGATCAAACAAACAGTGAACAGACAAGTACAAAGTTGGTCAACCGATGAAAATCGATCAGGCAGTCGGTTGGTGAGTCTCAGTCATAACTAAAGAAAGAAAGCTAACCTATTATCAGATTCTCTCTGTCCATATAAATTGCAAAAATAGGCCATATCAAGTTGGCAATGGGTGCAGATGCTATCAAATGAGCAATTATATTATGCATGGACGAGTTCCAACATGCTTCAACCAATCACACCAACCTTGCCCCGTTCAAATAAATAAATATTATGACCAGCTTACTACGCCATTCCTAGCCATGCAAGTACGTAGTATTTGCTCTTTTCTCTCTATAGAAGATAATGGTTGGAAAATATACTGGCCACTGGTTTTCCGGACCCCATCTTCGCATGCTCCACAGGGAGCCCAATCCCTTAGAGAAACTGTATGGTGTATGTAACAGTTATACGTGCAAAAACATAAGTGGGTTGCATTTTTGAAATGATCCAAACTGTTCATTGATAGGGCTTGGATGAGCCACTTATAAAAATTCTCTACTGTCTAATGATTCTAAGTTTCTGACTCTTGGAAAGGGTTTGTGGGTGAATGCAGACAGTGGATAATTAATTTCCAGTTGTTCCATTGAAGACACAACATCAGAGGAGTGGAATTATCGAATGGGTTTGCAGTTTGGTGCTCACAGATGGATTGGATCATCGATAGGAGTGGTGTGCACTTGTGCATTTGCTTGCTCATACTAATTTCCAAGTGAAAATATGTGAATGCAGGATACAGCTGACAGTAAAATAGAGGTCATATACTTTATAAAAATATATAAATGTTCAGTCCAGTCGTTTGGCCTACAGAACTCAATCTTAGATAGGCAATGCACCAAAAACCTCCAACATAAGACAATGATAACCCTTAGAAGGGCCCGATTTAGCTACCATATATTATTCCGACCGCCCATAAAAAATTTAGTAGCATTGGTGTTGGCATCATCTAATGGAAAAGCTTATGTGCGGGGCCTATCAAAGACATGGACCCTGGATGAACAGTTTTGATCCCAAACAGTTCGTCCACATATACTCTTTTCTTGCAGATGAAAGTCCCAAATATATGATTAAGAAATATTGTCGTACTTGGGGTCAGCATCAGAAATGCTTCGAGAAAAATTTGCTACAATTTTCTATCTCCTCTAAGGACTTTTTCTTTCTTTTTCTTTTTTTTCTTTTTTTTCTTTCTTTTTTTTTCACTACAAAGAGTTCACTACTACACATGAGGATTTTAAAGTTGGTTAAAACCGATAATAGAAGTTGCTTAATAAACGACTTCTACTGAACCAACTTGAAATGTCTTCAATTTTAGAAGTCATTTACTTAGCGACTTCTAAAATTGAAGACTAAACGACTTCTTACGTTTATGAAATTAGTGGACGTTTAGAAGTCGTTTATTTTTAAACGACTTGTAAAGTCTTTGATTTCAGAAGTCGTTTACTTTTAAGTGACTTCTAAACTATACATCTTTAGAAGTTGTTTAAAAATAAATGACTTCTAATTTTATTTTATTTTTTAATTTTTTTTTCTAGATCTACCACCTATATACATTGAAAACCTGATACTTAAACAATGTTTATAAACATTTAAAACCTTTTAACCTACAACATTCATCCACTTCTTTCTTGTAGTCAAGTAATGCTTAAGGTCCAATAATGGCTATTAGCAAAGAAAATACAAGACATTCTAATAGCATTTAGCAATATCACTCAAGAACATCAAAAAGTACATCAAGAATATAGAATATTAGAAATGAATGAAAGATCCAAATTGATAGTGAGTATAGAATAACAAAAATGAAAAATGAAGCTGATCATAATGGAAAGGATAGTCATAGTTAAAAGAAGACAACTACTGAATTCAATTGATTGGGGTAGCCATATAGAACAACTAATTTAGGTGAGTTAGATGATATAGTTGGGAAAAACTCATACATAGATCAGCATTTTTTGAAAGTGCATCACCAATTCCCATTTCCAACCAATTAGAATAGTGTGGGTACATAGACGATCTAGCATTTTGAAGAAGGGCTCTTGTTTGCTACTGCCAAAAAGAAGGAATCACTGACAGACCATTACTATAACTAGGACATCCAAACAATTGAAGAAACCAAGAGTTACAAACAAGACAGCATCAAATTCTCCAAAGATTCATAACCTATAGTATATGAAACATCATAAAAATTCATATCCTACGTTCTTTACTTGCAACACTTCCTAAGGGTGGGAAACAAATATAGATAGAGTTGAATTTTGACTTAAGGTCCAGTAATGTTTTATGAGTTACAAAGCATGAAATTAATCAACTAGTTTAAGGAAAACATGCTTCCTAAGCATGAAATTGATCAACTAGTTTAACTAAAACATGCTTTAACACATACTTTCTTAATCATGCAATTGTCTAAAGAATGCAGTGGGAATCAAGAGGATGAACTTTAACAACCAATAACAAACTAAATAATATCAACTTCATTACTTTTTTCTACTTGAATGAATGCCATAACTTGGAACCTTTTCACTCACCAAATCAATCAAAGTTATGTGTTCTAGCTATGGCTTACATGCATAGTTCCAACATGTGTTTGATAAGTGCATTTCAAATCAGTAGATGTGGAATTTTAAACTACAAATCTATAAATAAACAAGCAATTCAACAAGGTTTTCCAGCTTCTGCCCTAAAGCCCTTGTTAATCATGCATTCCATCCTTTGATTGGATGCATAGTTTTAGAGGTCTTTTAATTAGATCGCTGAAAATTTCAGAACTAAATATTCATGTTTTATGAGTTCATATATTGAAGATTTATGCAGGTATAAATACACTCACTTATTCGAGAATATTCTGTATATTGCATTCAAATAACTACATCCAAATAATGAATTTTGCTACTTTTCTGCATCTTTTTATAGATGAATACCACACAAAAAAAAGAGGAAAACAACAAATTTCTTCAAAACCACAATGGAAATCAAATAAGGATGCCCAATGTCCTGCTATCTATTCATTCTATCTTGAAAACATCCATACTTATCATTACCTATCCACATCCATAATGACTACAAAACATCCATACTCATCATTACCCATCCACATCTGTCTTGAAAATAATTTATATAAGAAACTACAACATATGCATTGTCTATAACATCCGCATTCACTTCATTTGTAAATCCATACACATTCACATTTACTTTCACACTCTAAGTAACCCTCTCATTCTTTGTCTCATAAAAGTTATATACTTCAACCGCCACATATTCACTCCATGTTCAAACTCCAAATTTACTTCATCCATACTCATTTATTCTGATACTCCAAATTTCCACTCTTTCACTGTTTAAAATACAAATATATATACATATATATATATATATATATTTCAAAGAAAATAATAAAATCCAAAGGAGCACACACAAGTCAATGGAAAAGAATACTTTAATATGTATTTCAAGTTCATGTAATTACTCCAACAACTAATTGAAAGTCATTACATAGTTAGCCCACTCAGATCTTATTTCATTAAGAATTACCCTGGAGTAAGTCTTCTTAAATGCCCACTCCGAAAGCACAGTAGCCTGAAATACAACATATTTAATTAAGCTAAAACTTTTTAGCTAGATCTACAAAAACTGTAGAAACACATAAGATTATGGAAAAAAAAATGTTTTCTACCTTTCTTAAATGGGAGACAGGGGTACCATCACTTCAGGACATACCCACACTCCCAATCTGACTGTTGTTTGCGGCACTGTGGAATAAGGACAACAAAACAACTAATAAATATCATTTGTAATAATGTAGGTTTAATTAGTGATAACTTAGAGCAATTAATTGTTTCGTATACCTTGATATTCTTCCAAGTGAGTTTTGGTGGTTGTATAGTCTCGATCTGAACATCCCAATCCAACCAAACCCTACCAATTTATATTTCAAATGCATTATAGATGAATAACAATTTATGTACTTATATACACGTAACACATGAAAAAAATAAATTCTTACTTATTTATAATATCTACAGGAGCGAGGTAGATGTGCAATCCACAAGAATAAAAAAAGAAAGCATGCCCATCGTGCACATCCAAAACAAATGAGCAACATCCAATGAGACTTACACAGACAGTCATATAGATTGTAATGGAAGTTCACAATCCCTAGATATAGAATAATTTGTCAAGAAAATAGAAAATTTAAACTTATTCGGTATTGTAGGGAATCATTAAGCCTTGTCCCTTAGAGCAACAAAATAGGCCTACTAAAATATTTTGACTATGATGCTCGATCACTCATTACGCCGAAGCTCCAAAAATGATGCCAGAGTCAAGGAATTGGTAAAGTACTGTACCCTTACCCTCACCCTCAAAAAAGCCAGTAGCATCATTCAAGAACCTACATAGAAGAAATAATTAGTACATATATGTAATATCCTCAATTTTAATTTTAAATTAGTGATAAAATAAATAAATTAAATTAAAAAATTTATGCATAGAATTTGGTTCTGAAAACTTAAAAACTAGGAAGTACACATCGATAGAATTCCAACAACATAAAAAACGCAAAAAATGGAGCTCAAACAAAGAAGTTATGGGGGATTGAACTTGTAAGGGCAATTCGGTAATTTGGAGGGGCTCGAATATAGGGGACAGTTTTGATAACAGCACCCCTTTCCATCTTCTCTTATTAGATCCGACAATTTCACTAGAAAAATCATCGGAGGGAAGGCATATAAGGGAAAAGTTTCCCTTCCTCTTTCCCAAGCACGATCTCTCTCCCCTAATCTACTCCTCTCATCATCTTCTCCATCGTGCCCTTTCCTTAAACCCTAACCTCTGCAAAAATTGTATTTTTTCAGCAGCTAGAGATCCAGCAGCCTCAACAATTACCCAGCTAATCGAGGTAAGCCCCAACCCTCTAATCCCCTTTTGATTGTGTAGTGTATATAGTAGTGACGTGCATGAAAGTTAGAAAAAATGACAAATGCAAATAGGTTGATAAAACATTATTAAAACAGAGATCGGACCATCCATCTAATACATAAGGAAGCGAAGAATAAACCTTTTAAGTTTGAGGGAAATATGACGGTGGATGAAGCCGAAAATCACTAAGAAAAGTATGTAAGAAAATTTTAGGAACACGAGAAAAATAAAGTAAAAACCTTAGTTTTTGGCAAAATCAAGCCAAAGGAGTGTTGAAAATGGAAAATACATGAAATTCTGAGCAAAAGGGTGCAAAAATTACTAAATTTGGGCACCTGTGGGGTCACATGCCACGATCGAACTCCGGTCGTCTTCCTCGACGCCGGTTCCCACGTTGCACCGGTGTAAACCAGGGCCGCCTGTGTAACCCGGAGTAAACTGGGGTGCCAATGTAACCCAGTGTAAACTGAGGCCGTTGGTGTAAAATGGGGCGCCGGTGTAACCCGATGTAAACTGGTGCCATTAGTGTAAACTGGTGCAAACGCAGCACTCGACCCCCTATAATTTATGAAGTATTTTTACAAAAAACTTGATTTTGAGAACTACAAAGGTCCAAATCACAATCGGAAATATCCGTTGCAATCGTCTTAACAACACAGACCTAGATTTAACTTAAAAACTTACCATCGACCACTTTCAATTTAGAAAAATTATAAAATAGTATCCAATAACTTAGATCTAGCCGATCAAAGGGCGATCAAGCCCTAGAACTTGAACAAATAGAAAATATATGATAATAAAGAAGGAAAAGAGGAGTAAATTAGATGTAATTACTCTATAAATTGATCTAGACCATTTATCTAACCAAGATCGTGGGAAATTGTTGATCTAAGGATGATCTGACCGTCAGATTTAGGGATAAACGTTAGATACACACAAAAATGAATAGATGAAGATGAGATGGGACTAAAGTTAAGAATCAAATCATAATTAAAGATCTTAGAGGATGATCCAATGGTTGGATCAACATAGATTCTCTTATGATGAAATAAATAACATTAAATAATATTGTGGTATTCACAAGTACATCGGAATGTACAAGATAAGGGGATTATACACTCGAGTTGAGTGATCTCACATCGAGGTTGGTGACGACATTTAATGTTTTTTTTTATATTTTAAAACCTTGCATCATCATAGCATCATGATTGACTATGATTTAAATTACATTGTTTAAATTAGTCAAAAAAATTGTGAAACTCAAAATTTTATATATTATGATTGATATTTGATTTCAACAATATATTGAATGGATTATGATTGATGATTTCATGAGATCGATATTACATATTTATGCATAATTAGAAATTTTCTTTCCTTATTGCATCATTGAAACTGATGGGTTTTCATGAGAAAGGAAAGTGGAGGTTTGGTGGCTGGTCCTTTTAGATAATAACCTCAGGATGAGGGGCGTGCCTTGGGGATTGCGAGCCACAAGTGCTCCTGGTTTTCGAAATACGTGTTTTTCGTATTTAGGGTTTTATGACTGGTGCTTTCACTCGGTGGATGTCATGCTAAGAGGGAGTAGGGTCGACCACCCACCCTCCGAGATTTGTGATGTGATTGTGATATGATAGACACTTGCCCATAGATGGCTTTCGGTAGGGGTTTGGTAATATAGATAGTCCACACTACCGGTCTAGGTCTTTCTAGGGAGATGGGCGTTAAGTCTCCCGTTATGGTGTCGATGGGGAGCAGTGGTGGTTGAGACCCTGGAGGGTTGCCACTGCGGCATGACGATCCATACTCTTATTCTGTATGCTTACATGATGAGCATAGAGATGTGATTATATACATGGGTGTGACGACACTCAGAAGTTGGATATGAGTACTCATGATTGGTGATACGAGTGTATGTGACGCTCGTGGGGCCCATATACCTTAGGGTGCCTTATTATTGTATGCTCATTTACATTAGCTCATATCATGTTTTAAATCCATGAGATGCATGTTTTATCATACATGATGCTTTGAGATTATGTTGGCATTGATTATAATGATTTTATTTTCATAAATGATAGATCTTCTTATTATATCACCACTGTCATTCAAATTGTTCCATCTTTATTACATTAGATGTCTATGTACCTACACAAGCAATAGCTTGCTGAGGCATTGCTTCATTTTGCAATGCCTTAGATCTCGAGTGCAACAGTAGGAAGGGCAAGACCGTTGAGAGACTGTGATAGCAGTGGGAGATTTCTTTACTTTGACTGATAGATAGTGACATGAGTTAATAAATGGAGTACCATGTAACTTTCTTTATAGAATGTATACTTTTATTTTATAGATTTGATTATGATAGTTATACATATGATGGACATTTAGGTGGGATGTTATGATGGATAGACCCTAGGCCACATTATTATTGTATTTTGGATATCTATTGTTTTGAAAATAAAGGCACCGATGATTTTGACACTGGTTTAACATGTGTATTATTTCAATTATATCATAGCAAAAAAATTAATTATGTTTTAAATTATAATTGTGATATTTTAAAAAAAGAAAATAACGCTCAGAGGTTTTCAATAAATGTTTTAATAAAATAATTAATAGAATCTTTTTAACATGGGATCCCGACTACGACTATTATTATTATATTATATAAAAATTTGGGGTGTCACAATATACCATTAAAATGTAACATGTAATTAAATATCAAATGATTTATAAGCAAGTATGTGCATATATACCTAATATAGGAAACAATGTGAGGGTGCTCGAGTTGATCCCATTGGCAAATGTGTAATAGGTCATCTACCATAAGTGGCATTTCGTCAACGCTATCGGCAAGCACTTCCCGCTTGATTTGTACAGGATTACTAATGCTCATATTGCTATTGATGAGACCACAGAGTACCCTTAGGGATTTAGGGATGTTAGGTGGGACTTCAACATCCAAATGCTCTTGGGGCGATTGCTGTGAAAGATGTAAAAACTCGCAGCTAATTAATATTAATATATGAAGAGGGCCTAATTTATAATGAAAGAAAACCAAAGATATATACAAGTACTTGTTCCATTGGTGCAGTAGCAACAGGTGCCACTGGAATGGCAACAAATCTTAGTGCCGTATGTTGTTTTTGATTAACCATATATAGTTATTAAACGACTTCTATGAGGCCTTTAGCTAAAGAATGTTAATGAGAAAGGTAGTATGATAAGGTACATACCGTGGACTCTATGGGAATGACTAGTTCCTCTACCAAAGTGACGTGATATGCAACTGCCTGCCCAATGGTTATGATATTTTTCATTTCTAATGGGAATGGTAAGCAAGCATTAGCATTCAATGCCATGGTAATGGAAACCCACTTAGTACCTTGTGGCATAATAATTCCGTGCAAAATGTTTGATTCATGCTCAAAGCTTGAACCAACTGGCACGATATTTTGACAGGATTGCATGGCCAACAAGCATTGACTCACCTGCAACTCAAATATTAAATAGATGGGTTGAGATATATAAAAGATTATTATAAAATGATAATGAAAATTTATAGTTTTGTCTATGCACATATATACCTCATGGGTAGGAATTTCCTGTTCATGGGGAGGCGAATGTCCTTCATCATCTTCTTCAGTTGGGGAATTGCAGCTTGCATGTGATGGAGGTATAGTGGGGCTGGGAGTATGATGAGTAGGGGGTGCAGCAACCACCATCAAACCTCCCTCTTACATCTGTCTAATTATATCCTGCCTTACTTTCACAACAACTGCATTATAGGATGCCTCATCATCTTGAACTTTAGGTATATGTCCTCTACCAAAGAATTTAGAAGGAACAATACCGGGACCCATGCCCCTAACTTGACTAAAGTGGTCTTCCTTATTGCCTATAGCCTTATAAAGGATGTCTTTGTTGGTAGCAGTGCTGCTTAAAGTTCCTGTAGTAGCACTTTCTTGGGTAAGAGCATCCTGCAAAGTCTTATCAAATAGACACCATCATTTGATCTAATTAATTGTAAAAAAATTATAGACAAGTGGAACCACTTACTATGTGCAAAGCAATTTGTGCAATAGCTTCATCTGAGAACATCTCGCCAGTACTACCCACTGAGTGCACCATCATCCAAAGAATGGAGCAATCAATGGGTTCCATAGTCCCAACTTTTTTTTGTTGTCAAGCAAAGGCGCTATAGTTAGAGAACATGTATATAATTATATTAGCATTAAATCGAATGGGATAAATTATCATAGATGCTTACTTCATGCTCTTCTAAACGAGCATAGCCCATCTTAGATAGGTAGTGCTGCAAATTTGTTTCGTGCACCTTTCTTCCCCTTGCACTCTTCACCTGCACATTTTTACATGCATGATCAAGTACAATAAATTGAACATTACATGTAATTAAAAGAATGAAGCATCATTTCTGCTCATACCTCAAACTTAGAGGAGGTGCGAATATGTACAAATGCATTCCAAGCCTCCTAGTCGTTGATGTAGGAGTAAATGGAAGGCACTGTGTACAGCCTTGATGGATCGTTGACATTTGGAACTATGTACTTACGAACAAGGTAGTTCTTTCATTTTCTCCATTGCTCACTAGAACCTTGGAAAGCATGCATCTTCTTGTCATCCGGCACGTCAAAGGCAGACTGCAAATGGAAGACATCAAATTACTATATTTAAAAAATTAGGAAAGTTATAATGTAAATAATACTTGTACTTAATGTTTGGATACCTTCACCATTTCCCATATTAAATCTTTGGATGAGGATGGCACAAGTCTTCAATCCTCAAATGTGATAAGAACCATGCTTCCTACTATAGAGCAGATGAAACTACTATAAGCAAGGGGCACTCTCACCAATTTCTTGCCCTCTACTATTGTATTGGACAGTTTCTTTAATCCCCTTTGGTTTTCTCTTGATAACCTTTTCCATTGTTGTTCACCCTCTGCCCTTTCTTTTTGGAGTAGTACTGCTCATGTGAACCTCTTATTCATGCTCTTCATTGAAGCCGTGTTCTTCAGTTTGATGTTCTCCTGGTTCCATCGTTACTACAAAGAAACATTCAATGATATTAGAATAACATTTTTAAACGACCTTTCAATAATTACATGCTAATTAAAACCCTTATCTAAGTAAAACATGAAGAATCATTATCAACAGCATGAATAACTGCTTGCCTTGGAATAAAGATAATACTACAATCTTTCAAATTACTAGATAGGGCATGATAAAAATGCATATTTAAATAAAAACTAAACAATCAACATGATGGTTTTAGGTTTAACTAGAGCATGTATCTTAAACAAATAAATAGGTATAATTACAAGTATGTTGGAAATGAACAATTATCTAGACTCTAGCAAAACTAACATGTTATTAGAAAGCTTCCATGCCTTGATCAGTAAAAGAAATTCTTACTGGATCAATGTTTTCATGCTAGATTGTAATTACCCCATACCATGTGGGCCCCACTTGCTTGATTTTGGTCAAACATTAACATGACTCAACTTGACCATATCTACCTTAATAGTAAGTGATTGGTGTAGCTTTAAAATTTCTCACAAGTGCATGAATCAAAGTAGTATTGCACAAGACAGTGGTCAATCCCATGAGGAAGCCCATGGATTATCAATAGAATGGATATTATTTAAATTACTTAAATTCATCCAAAGAGAAAGAGTTGATGATTAAAATAGGAATATAAAACAAGAAGGAAACATGCATAAAATTGAAACTTACACCTAAAGGAAACTTGCTAAAAACAAAGCTAAATAATGAAAATGGTAACTTACTTAACTTGTGGCTACCTAGGTTTTTATAACACATTTTACAATACATTTTGTAAAGACAGGGCCCTTAGAGTAAAAAAATTTCGCAAACCAAAGCAGTGAAAATTCTTTACTTTGGAATTTGTTTTGTAAAACCCAAGTCACCACTTCATACATAACATAAGTAGAATTTTATATAAGATAAAATTCCATTGAAGAAATATACTTTTATTAAACTTCAGCATCCATCCAGTGGTCCATAGTACACAACCTATTGTATCCTTACAATACTTGTCCAAATACACAATCCAAATTACAAAGTTCTAAATACAACACATGCTCTCAATACAATGTTTCAAGGGATTCTTCAATAGTTCTCCAAGTCTTGAGCTCCTAAGTTGAGATATTATAAACATTTACAATATGTCAACAAGCTATGCTTGGTAAGGGATAAGAATGTAAGTTATTGACAATATAATCTCAATATTCAATTATTCCAGAATTCATTCTATCATAAACACATTCATAGACCATTATCATTTATATGGACATCTCATTTCTTTGTCATTTGTGTTCACCTTTATACAAAACTATTGTATAAGGACAAATTCATTAAAATTGTAAAAATAATCAATAATTATTTCCATACAAAGCTGATCAACTCCTTTCATTATAGGAGATTTATATATCAGCTAGTTACTATATTGGGAATTTTTCTTCTTGGAAAAAATATTGGTAATATATAATTATCTGGCATTTCATCATGTCATCCCTTAAGGCATTTCACTATGCCAATTTCACATGCATCATAATGCAAGATAATCAAGCACTACTATGCTTGCAGTTTGATCTATATAGTAAACCCGGATAACTGTTCTATAATCCACTTATACCATTCTTAGTGAAAATTGCAATATCCATGTCCATATGGGAGGACCATGGCTGCCACAGTGGTGGCCTTCCCATAATTGCCCCACCCGACTTTTAGCCTTTCTTAGGCTTGGTATTCAATATCATCAAGTTTTAGAGAGCGGGTGGCCAAACCCTCTTAACTCTCCTAGCATAGCATCTCCAGGCCTACGCATGTTTAAAACAAAATCACAAGCCTCCATGCTTATATGTAAAACAATATTTATACATATCAGACTATCTATCTGTTTATTTAGGGCTAGAATATTTTCCACTTCCCTATTCACTTATGGTTGTTCTCAATTCTCAACTTAACCATTTTCTACTTCTTTTCCTCATCATTTGGTTGGATCATATTTCAATTTGAGGTATTTACCATAATATATTGGTATTATACATGTTAATACTTCAAAACATAAGATCATGTATTAGACATGTATCTTCATGTAAAGGCATTCTTAAAAATCCACCTACCTCAATAAGGTATTCTTACTCCTTGAAATCTTCCATAGTCTTAATCAACATATATCTATCAAATCATACGTATAATGTCATTTTTCTAATCAAGGGTACATACTACATGGTCTTTTGATCATCCTTATGTAGGATGATCTGAATCTTTCTTCCTTAAATAATATATATCCAAGGGTTTAGTATCCTCTATACAAGTACTATCTATATCATACATAAACAATCTAATCTACATTGGTATTTCTTTTCCTCTATTGTTTTTAATCATACAAGATCTCATCTTGTTTGATCATCCTTATCTAACTTACTATTTTTATTAGGGTTAGATACTTTGCTATCTTTTTATGTTATTATTATTATTCAACCAGTTATTGTCTTGGTTGAAAATAATTTATTTCTTCCTATTACTAGACAGCTCCTCCTTATTTCAGGATAACTAGTGCTTACCAGTTAAAGTCTGCTCAAAGAGTGGTTAATATAGCCCTCATGTAAGGAGGCGTTTAACCCTCACTTACGTCAACGGGAGGCGAGGGAAAAGCACTTGGCTCTTGCATACCCCCTATAACCACAATGTTCAGAGTCCACTGGAGTGGTACTAGCTCAACCTTTGACAAGGTTCCTATGAGCTCTTTACCTTCAGTCCCTTCTCTAATTGATTTCAATTAATTTTCATGGATATGCACAATGTCATCCATGGATGTTTATTATTTTCCTACTTTGGGCTAAGAAAATGGGAAACCATTTCATATATTGTCCTACTAACTATAGCCCTTATTAATATTAAGTCAAAGTCATTCATTCATCTTAGTTGTCCATGAATTTCTATATTTCATTAGTTTATATTTTTGGTAATTTATGCTCATTATATCTTAACAACTACTTAACAATTGAATATAATTTGACAATAATTAAATCATAAAATTTAAAGCATAAATCAAATATAATTTTAACAACCATATACTAACATTCTTCCTATTAATGTAACTTAACTTAGTGAAATAAAACTATACATAAACTAACATGATCCTCAGTTATGAAATACATAAAATTGTACTTCTATCCTAATGGAATCATGTTTAAATTTCTAATTTACACTAACATGGCCCTAAGATAATTAAATCTACTAACAAACTAATCATTTAGGGCATAATCATGCTAAATTTTAAAGATGACACTATCATGCTTCCTAACTTATAACATAAATCACATTTACATTTCTATTATCCAATAAAAGACAATTAAACTAATTATATTAAGATTATTATAAACCTTTACTTATGATCCAACCATTAGATCTTAGGTATTTTCCTTTAGATCAAGGGCTTTAATTACCTTTAGGGCTTTTAATCCATTAAGATCCAAAGATCATATCCACTTGATTTTGTCACATTTAATCCATGATCTAACTGGATTCCATCATAAAATTGTTTATTTAATCTATCCCAAGGATCTAATCATACTTGATCTCATTGATCAAGTGGGTCCCTTTGTATTTTTAGGGGTTTTCTACCATAAAGGGTAGATCCCTTAATTTATCTCAGATCTATCCAAATCAACCATGGATATTACTTTATTTCAATATTATATCATCATTAAAACAAATTCCCAAGATTTGATCACCTCAGATCTTGAAGATCTTGAAAATTAAAAACTTATTTCCCAAATACAGAATGTTTCATGAATAATTTTCTACATATTATGATTTCATAAGAAATTAGACATTACAAGCTTTCCATAGCTTCTTTCTTATCTCAATTTGGAGTTTATATGACTCCTAAATTGAGCTTTGAAGTTCACAGTCCTTCCTAGGGTCCAGATTTGATCTAGGCCCAGCGGAATAGACAACCTGGATTCATCCAGCTGAAATGAATCGAACGGAACAACACGTAGGTCACTGGACTGTCCATTCAATCCCTCTTAATTAAGGGTCCAAAACTTAATATAATTTCATGAAAAGAGATATTGGGGAAGAATGAAGGGGAATTTGGAGCTAAAACTCCAGGGAAATTTTGAGAATTTCATGGAAAAGGTTTTGAAAATTTTTGGGACAGATTTATAGCCAAATTTGAATTTTTTATTATTTCTTTTGATAATTACTTTAGAATATTTAATTGGGAATGATTCTCCACTCCCACCCCATTCTCCACTACAAATCCTATCCAACTCTACACTACTAGTTGATAATGCATTGAGCAAATATTATTGCTTCTAGAACATTGGTCCACTTTGTGGGCCCCACTTTCATGTAAAAAGATCTTTTTGCCCTTTTAATTCCAAAATTGGAGAAAAATAGGCACTATTTGTTCGAACTTGGAATCAAGCGTACTTAGTGGAGTTGGAATCTTATTTCTAAGAACATTATGAATATTGAGGTCTTATTTCTTGGCTATGGGTAAAATTACCATTTTGCCTAAAATGGAGAATATTATGGATTTTTCATTTTAACTCAGAATTGAACGTACTTAATGTCGTTTCGATTAGTTTTCCAAGTACATCCATAATTTATATGTTTTAGTTCATGATATAATCTCTATAAAAAGAGAATTTTCAATAACCTAATATTCCTCGAAATTTTTAAAAATTCAAACTTTATTAATTTTCATCAATAATTTACAAAAAATCTGGGGTTATTACAATCTTCCCCCTACAATAATTACGTCATTGAAATTTGTAATACTATAACTTAATCAAATAAACTAGGATGTGTCTTCCTCATTTCTATTTCTATTTCCCATGTTACTTCCTCAGCAGAGTGATGTTGCAGCAAGACTTTGACTAAAGGAATTATTTGGTCCTTAATTTCTATTCCTTACGGTCCAAGATCACTAGTGCTTTTTCTTCAAAGGTTAGATCTGGCTTCAGTTCCTCAGGTATTTTTTGAAGTATGTGAGTATCATCTTGTAGGTATTTTCGTAACATGGATATGTGAAATACATTGTGTACTTCAGAGAGTTGTGGTGGGAACGCTCATCTATAAGCCACTAGACCAATTCTTTCTAATATTTCAAATGGACCAATGAACCTAGGACTAAGTTTGCCTTTGGTTCCAAATCTCATAACCCTTTAACTAGTGATATTTTTAAAAACACATGCTCTCCCACATCGAATTCCAGATTTCTACGTTTTTTGTTTGCGTAACTCTTCTGACGACTGTGTGATGTTAACAACCTTTCCTTTATCATTCTAACCTTGTTTGTACACTGTTCCACCAGTTTTGACTTCATTAGTTTCCTTTCTCCAACTTCACTCCAACAAGTTGGTGATCGGCATGGTTGCCCATACAATGCTTCATATGGTACCATGCCAATACTTGCATGAAAACTATTGTTATAAGCGAATTCTACTAATGGAAGATGTTCATCCCAATTTTCCTTCCAATCTAATGCACATGTTCTCAACATATCTTCAAGTGTCTGAATAGTTCTTTCTGATTGACCATCTGTTTGGGGATAAAATGTTGTACTGAATCTAAGTAAAGTTCCCAATGCTTATTGTACACTCTTCCAACATCTTGAAGTAAATCTCCCATCTCTATCAGAGATAATGGATAAAGGAATCCCATGAAGACTCACTATTTCTTTTATGCACAACTTAGCTAAGCTGTCAACTGATTGGTTTTATTTAATTGGAAGGAAATGTGCTGACTTTGTTAATCTGTCCACAATCACCCAAATCATATCATGACCTTCCCTTGCCTTTGGTAAATCTACCACAAAATCCATAGTGATATTATCCCATTTCCATTATGGAAGTTCAAGTGTTGTTAACATTCCAGCTAGTCTTTGATGTTTAACTTTTACTTGCTGACAATTTAGACACTTAGCCACAAACTCCCCTATGTCTCTTTTCATGCCTTCCCACCAAAAGTTTCTTTTCAAATCCTAATACATCTTTGTACCTCTAAGGTGTATAGAAAATTTGGACTGATGGGCTTCTTATAATAGTTCTTTTCTCAAGTCTGTGTTTGTAGGAACCACTAATCTCTCCCAAAAATGCATACTCCCATCTGTACCCTTACAAAACCTTGTCTTTTTACACAATCCCTGAGTTACTGTATCCCCTTCTTGGGCCTTGAGGACTCTTTCTACAAAAGCTAATTTAATGGTGATGTTTGTAAGTACAGCTCTTGTTTGTCTACTTAATGCATCAGCAACTATGTTTGCATTTCCATGATGGTAATGGATGGCAAAATCATAATCTTTAATGTATTCCATCCATCTCCTTTGTCTCATATTCAAATCAGCCTGAGTGAAGATATATTTGAGACTTTTATGATCTGTAAATACACTGAATTTTTCTCCATATAAGTAGTGTCTCCAAATTTTTAATACAAACACGACAGCTGCTAATTCTAGGTCATGTACTGGGTAATTTATTTCATGTTTCTTCAATTGTCTATATGCATAAGCAATTACCTTCCCATTTTGCATCAATACACTCCCTAACCCTTTGCTTGAAGCATCATAGTATATTTTGTATCCCCCACTTCCTGATGGCAATGTCAAGATTGGTGCTGTAGTTAACCTCTTTTTCAGCTCTTGAAAACTATTCTCACATTCTTCTGTCCAAGTGAACTGTACCCCTTTTCTAATCAACGAAGTCAAAAGAAGGGCTATACGAGAAAATCCTTGAATAAATCTATGGTAATATCCTGCCAATCCTAAAAAACTATGTATTTCTGTTACAGTCTTAGGTTTCTCCCACTTCATTACTGCTTCAACCTTGGCGAGGTCCACTTCTATTCCATTCTTGGAAATTACATGACCCAAGAAATTGACCTTCTCTAACCAGAATTAACACTTATTAAATTGACCAAACAGTTTATGAATTTTGAGGGTATTTAGTACAATTTGTAAGTGTTCTTGATGTTCTTCCATACTGGTAGAGTAAATCAGTATATCATCAATAAATACGATTATGAATTTGTCTAAGAATTCCTTAAAGATTCTATTCATTAGATCCATAAACACTGCAGGTGCATTGGTCAGCCCAAAAGACATGACTAGAAACTCATAATGCCCATACCGTGTTCTGAATGCTGACTTGGGTACATCTTCATCCTTAATATGCAATTGATGATATCCTGATCTAAGGTCTATTTTTTAAAAGACCTTAGCAGATTGGAGTTGATCGAAGAGATCATCAATGCGAGGTAAGGGATACCTATTTTTCACTGTGACATTGTTCAACATTCTATAATCAATGCACAATCTCATAGACCCATCCTTCTTCTTCACAAATATTACTGGTGCTCTCCATGGTGAACTACTTGGTCTAGCAAACCCTTTGTCTAACAATTCCTGTAACTGAAGCTTTAACTCTTTCAATTCTACTGGGGCCATCTTATATGGTGCTTTAGAAATTGGAGTTGTACCAAGGATTACTTCAATGGTAAACTCAATTTCTCTATGTGGGGGTCATCCTATAAGCTCTTCTAGAAAGATGTCTAGGAATTCTCTGACTACTTCAATTTCTATTATCTTAAGCTATTCAACATCCAAAGCAACAACTGTTGCTAGAAATGCCTGACACCCTTTGGACATGTGTTTAATAGCCTTCTTAGCTGAAATAATGGATTTGTCTAAGTCATAATGTTTCCCATATAGTACTACTACTTCCTCACTAGGTAAGCTAAATGTGATTTTCTTCTTCTGACAATCCATAACTACCCAATATTTTCCTAACTAGTCCATACCCAGTATGATGTCAAAGTCCACCATGTTTAGTAAAATGAGGTCTACATCCCTTCTTTTCCCCAGTACTTCTACTGGTACATTATGAAGGTATTCTTGTAGTCTAACTGTTTTATCCACTGGAGTTGTTACATCTAAATTGAATCCCAAGTTTTTCACTAGCAGTTGTATACTAGATGCAAATACGCAAGATATAAAGAAATGCATAGATCCAGGATCAAACAGTACTTTGGCATGGTCGTCGGATACAAGTAATGTACCTTCAATCACCTCATCAAATGGTTCAGCCTGGCCATCAGTGATAGCGAATACCCTTCCTTGGTGAGGAGGAACATTGTTTGGTTTTGCCTCCTTAATAGCTAATGGTTTGCTATAGTTTGCAGATATATGCCCAAATTCTCCACAATTAAAATATCTGATTGGAAGTCGTTGTTGTATTGGGGTGGGGCACATATTTCTAGGATGGAATCTTCTACATTTAGGACAAGGCCATCTTTTTATATGATTCCCTTGATTTCTAGGGGGTTTGAAATTATTGAAGGGTCTCTTGCCCTTCCGAAAAGACCTTTGGTTGTAGTTTCCTCCTCCAAACTTAATGAGTTGAGTCTTCTTGAATTCTTCTTCAAACCTGGAAGCCATCTCTACACAGTCGGCCAGAGTGGTGGGTTTAATAACCCATCACTTTCACCTTCAGTGCTGGTTGTAGTCCCTCCATAAATCTATCCACCGTGCGCCTTTCTATGTCACACATATGTGTTGCAAATCTCTTTAATTGGGTGAACTTATTGTCATAATCCACCACTAATAGGTTCCCTTGTTTAAGTTCTAAGAATTCTTTCTCCTTTCTTGATTTTACATGGATAAGAAAATACTTAGTATTAAAAACTTCTTCACATTCCTCCCAAGTAGTTCCATCAGAATTTGAGAAGAAGGTGTTGTTGGCTGATCTCCACCAGAAAGAAGCCTCTTGTTTTAATAGATATGTGACAAATTTGACCTTCAATTCTAAAGGGGTACGTAGTACACCAAATGTTCTTTCTACTTCGTACATCCATTCATCTGCCTTTTCAGCCTCACCTTTGCCATTATATCCAATTACCATCTTCTGAAATCTCTCCATCATTTTGTCAATCTTTTCTAGTGCTAATGGAGAGTTTTTAACTTCCCCACTTGGTATAAGGGAAAATTGACCTTGTCTTGGTGTGAGAGTATCTAGTGTTGGTGTATTGGGTCGAACTTCAGGCTGAGCTTGTTCCTGAATACTAGGAACTTCAACTGGAGGCGAGAACTTTGGGACAGCTGAATATTAGGAAGAAGGTTCCTTAATATTCTTGTTACCATTTCTACCATATTGCTCATTGATAATCGCTCCATATTATTTTTGGAAGCACCTTGAGATGTCTGCCTTGTGACTCTCTTGGGTGGCATCTGCTCATAAACCAAAATTTCTATAAGTATTTCTCATACTATTTCTATCTTAATCTAAATTTGGATTGTCAACTCTCCCTTGGACATATTGGAATTGTACTGTGACTGGATGAATGGCTCTGATACCAACTGTGGCGACCCGGGTTTTTTTAACACATTTTACAATACATTTTGTAAAGATAGGGCCCTTAGAGTAAAAAAAATTTGCAAACCAAAGCAGTGGAAATTCTTTACTTTAGAATATGTTTTGTAAAACCCAAGTCACCACTTCATACATAACATAAGTAGAATTTTGTATAAGATAAAATTCCATTGAAGGAATATATTAAACTTCAGCATCCATCTAGTGGTTCACAGTACACCACCCATTGTATCCTTACAATACTTGTCCAAATACACAATCCAAATTACAAAGTTCTAAATACAACACATGCTCTCAATACAATGTTTCAAGGGATATACTCTGATTACTTATTCTTCAATAGTTCTTCAAGTCTTGAGCTCCTAAGTCTCCTTCTCTATATCTGAGATATTGTAAACATTCAAACATTTACAATATCTCAGCAAGCTATGCTTGGTAGGGGATAAGAATGTAAGTTATTGCTAGTATAATCTCAATATTCAATTATCCAATAATTCATTCTATCATAAACACATTCATAGACCACTATCATTTATATGGACATCTCATTTCTTTATCATTTGTGTTCACCTTTATTCATACTTATTGTATACGGACAAATCCGTTAAAATTGTAAAAATAATCAATAATCATTTCCATACAAAGCTAATCAACTCCTTTGATTACAGGAGGTTTGTATCTCAACCAGTTACTATATTAGGAATTTTCCTTCTTGGGAAAAATATTGGTAATATACAATTACCTGGCATTTCATCATGCCATCCCTTAAGGCATTTCACTATGCCAATTTCATATGCATCATAATGCAAAATAATCAAGGACTACTATGCTTGCAGTTTGATTCGTACAACAAGCCCGGATAACTATTCTATAATCCACTTATACCATTCTCAGTGGAAATTACAATGTCCATGTCCATATGGGAGGACCATGGCTATGACAGTGGTGGCCTTCGTGGTGGCCTTCTCATAATTGCCCCACCCGACTTTTAGCCTTTCTTAAGCTTGGTATTCAATATCATCAAGCTTCAAAGAGCGGGTGGCCAAACCCTCTTAACTCTCCTAGCATAGTATTCCCAGGCCTACACCTATTTAAAACAAAACCACAAGCCTCCATGCTTGTATGTAAATAATACTTATACATATCAGACTATCTGTCTATTTATCTAGGGCTAGAATATTTTCTATCCCTATTCACTTAAGGTTGTTCTCAATTCTCTGCCTAACCATTTTATACTTTTTTCCCTCATCATTTAGTTGGATCATATTTCAATTTGAGGTATTTATCATAATATATTTGTATTAGACATGTATCTTCATGTAAAGGCATTCTTAAAAATCCACCTACCTCAATAAGGTATTCTTACTCCTTGAAATCTTCCATAGTCTTGATCAACATATATCTGTCAAATCATATGTATAATGTCATTTTTCTAATCAAGGGTACATACTACATGGTCTTTTGATCATCGTTATGTAGGATGATCTGAATCTTTCTTCCTTAAATAACATATATCCAAGGGTTTAGTATCCTCTATACAAGTACTATCTATATAATACATAAACAATCTAATCTACATTGGTATTTCTTTTCCTTTATTGTTTTTTATCATACAAGATCTCATCTTATTTGATCATCCTTATCTTACTTACTATTTTTATTAGGGTTAAATACTTTGCTATCTTTTTATGTTCTTATTATTATTCAACCAGTTACTGTCTTACTTGGTTGAAGATAATTTATTTCTTCCTATTACTAGACAACTCCTTATTGCAGGATGACTAGTGCTTACCAATTAAAGTCTGCTCAAAGAGTGGTTAATACAGCCCTCATGTAAGAAGGCATTTAGCTCTCACTTATGTCAACGGGAGGCGAGGGAAAAGCACTTGGCTTTTGTATACCCCCCATAACCACAATATTCAGAGTCCACTGGAGTGGTACTAGCTCAACCTTTGACAAGGTTCCTATGAGCTCTTTACCTTAAGTCCCTTCTCTAATTGATTTTAATTAATTTTCATGGATATGCACAATGTCATACATGGATGTCCATTATTTTCCTACTTTGGGCCAAGAAAATGGTAAACCATTCCTTATATTGTCCTACTAACTATACCCTTATTAATATCAAGTCAAAATCATTCATTCATCTTAGTTGTCCATGAATTTCTATATTTCATTAGTTTACATTTTTGGTAATTTATGCTCATTATATCTTAACAACTACTTAATAATTGAATATAATTTGAAAATAATTAAATCATAAACTTTAAAGCATAAATCAAATATAAGTTTAACAACCATATACTAACATTCTTCCTATGAATGTAATTTAACCTAGTGAAATAAAACTATACATAAACTAACATGATCCTCAATTATGAAATACATAAAATTGTACTTCTATCCTAATGGAATCATGTTTAAATCTCAAATTTACACTAACATGGCCCTAAGATAATTAAATCTACTAACAAACTAATCATTTAGGGCATAGTCGTGCTAAATTTTAAAGATGACACTATCATGCTTCCTAACTTATAACATAAATCACATTTACATTTCTATTATCCAATAAAAGATAATTAAACTAATTATATTAAGATTATTATAAACCTTTACTTATGATCCAACCTTTAGATCTTAGGTGTTTTCCTGTAGATCAAGGGTTTTAATTACCTTTAGGGCTTTTAATCCATTAAGATCCGAAGATCATATCCACTTGATTTTGTCACATTTAATTCATGATCTAACTAGATTCCACCATAAAATTGTTCATTTAATCTATCCCAAGGATCTTATCATATTTGATCTCATTGATCAAGTGGGTCCCTTTGTATTTTTAGGGTTTTTCTACCATAAAGGGTAGATCCCTTAATTTATCTCAGATTTGTCCAAATCAACCATAGATATTACTTTATTTTAATATTATATCATCATTAAAATAATTTCCCAAGATCTAATCACCTCGGATCTTGAAGCTCTTGGAAATTGGAAACTTACTTCCCAAATATAGAACATTTCATTAATAATTTTCTACATATTATGATTCCATAAGAAACTAGACGTTACAAGCTTTCCATAGCTTCTTTCATATCTCAATTTGGAGTTCTTATGACTCCTAAATTGAGCTTTGAAGTTCACAGTCCTTCCTAGGGTCCAGATTTGATCTGGGCCCAGATCGAACGGAACGGGGCATAGGTCACAAGGATGCACGCTTAACGCGCTCACCCGGTGACCGACGCTGCCCACTGTCGTCCCACCGGGAAGACATCGCACGCACGAGGCAAGCGCGAAAACGCTGTTGAGTGCCGCATTTCCGTGCTACATTTTGCCAGCCATCTCGGGGAACCTGATCCAATTAGGAGATCAGACAGTCCGTTTTGGACCGTCCAATCAATCCCTCTCAATTAAGGGTCCAAAACTTAATATAATTTTGTGATACTTTTATCGTAGGGGTTTTGGACCCTTCTGGATCAATTGGGAGGCTCAGATTTTCCATCTGAGCCCTCAATCCTCATTAATTGAAGGTTATGATCTTTACTTTATTTCCACAAATTTTCACCCAAATCAAATTACAGTAAAATAAAATTTTCATGAAACAACAACAAATATGTCTAGGAAGTAGTTCCACCTACCTGATTGGAGAAAAAACTTATATTTGATGCCCAATTTGAGAGAATTACTAGTTAATGATAATATAGCCCGATAATCCCTTGTTTTGTGATTTTTCGTTGAAATTGATTTGGGGTTTTTGTATATAAGGTAGTATATGATGTTATGGACGGTGAGATTTGTGAGATTCTACTCAAAACAGAGTGCCTAATTGAATTTAGGTCTCTTGTTCCAACTAGAGAGAGGAGAGAGAAATAGGGAAAAGAGAGATTGGGGAAGAATGAAGGGGAATTTGGAGCTAAAACTCTAGGGGAGATTTGGAAATTTCATGGAAAAGGTTTTGAAAATTTTTGGGACAGATTTATAGCCAATTTTGAATTTTTTATTATTTCTTTTGATAATTACTTTAGAATATTTAATTGGGAATGATTCTCCACTCCCACCCCATTCTCCACTACAAATCTTATCCAACTCTCCACTACTAGTTGATAATGCATTGAGAAATTATTGTTCCTTCTAAAACATTGGCCCACTTTGTGGGCCCCACTTTCACGTAAAAAGACCTTTTTGCCTTTTTAATTCCAAAATTGGAGAAAAATAGGTTTTATTTGTTCAAACTCGGAATCGAGCATACTTAATGGCGTTGGAATCGTATTTCTGAGTACATTATGAATATTGAGGTCTTATTTCTTGGTTATAGGTAAAATTACCATTTTACCCTAAAATGGTGAATATTATGGATTTTTCATTTTAACTCATAATTGAAGGTACTTAATGTCGTTTTGATCAGTTTTCCAAGTGCATCCATAATTTCTATGTTTTAATTCATGATATAATCTCTATAAAAAGAGAATTTTCAATAACCTAATATTCTAGCCTAAAATTTCTGAAAATTCAAACTTTATTAATTTTTCTTAATAATTTACCAAAAATCTAGGGTTATTACATAACTAATATACATTCAACTAAAGGAAACTATGAAAATATTGGGATGAACCAATTAAGCAACTTAGCTTAAGGAAACTACTAAAAGGGAAGCTTTTCGAATCTAACACTTTTCTATACAAGAAATTTTCTAAAAATAAAACTTTATGAAACTCAAATAGAAAACATTTTAAACCTAAACTAAGATGCAAACAACTAATTAACAACTACCAAAGTATGATTAAGCAACTAAACTAACCAAGAATTAAGGAGAAATGTAACACAGTACAACGTGCATGATCCATGGATTGTGTGCATGGTTCATAGGTTGAAAATTTTTCTTAATTGATGATTAAAAAGTAATATATCATGTAAGCTAACCAATGAACTTAATAAACAACTGAAAAATCTACATGGTTTCCTAAGGATTCAAGCAATTAAGATATTTCAATCGCAAGAAACAAAGAATAAAGATTAAGGAGAATTTTTTTTTAGATTTCAAGTACTTAAGAACATCAATTTAAATCAAGCATATAAAGGAACTAAAACAACAATTTCGTTGCAAGAACATAGCCACAAGTAACCATCATACCAATCACTGTGGTTTTCTCCCTCTAGTTTTCTCTGACACTCGTGCAAATCGAATCCCACCGGCTCTAATCCTCTTCTCTCCTTTCTCCTCTCCTTCTCTCTTCTCCTCTCTCTCCTTCTTTCCTCTCTTCTTCGGCATGGGTGCAGCTTGTAGATCGGCTCCCACATCCCTCTCCTTCTCTCTTCTTCAGCGTGGGTGGTTCTCCAACATGAGTGGTTCTCCAGCGTGCAGATCGCCTCCAACCCTCTTCCCTCCTTTCTCCTCTCCTTCTCTCTTCTCTGGCGTGGGTGCGGCGTGCAGATCGATTGCCACCCGCTCCTTTCTCCTCTCCTTCTCTCTTCTCTTTTCTCTCCCTTCTCTTCTTCTCCCACGTTTTTTCCCTCCTGTCGGGTTACTCTGTCAGGTTTTGAGAAGAAACAGAGATATATGTAAGGTGCATGCACGAAGATCAAAAGTTTACACTTTTAAAGTCACTTACTTATAAACGACTTTAAAAGTATGGATTTTTCAAGTCGTTTAGTTATAAACGACTTTGGAAATGTACAATTTAAAAAAATTAATTTAATATATATATATACACCTCTTTTGTTAATTATTACATACTCCACAATATCTAACAATAAGTAACACAAGCAATTAATGAAACAAAATTTTAATGATAGTGAGTTCAGGAATCAAGGGTTAGTTTAATTAAGGATTTAGGGTTCAAGTGTTCAGGAAACAACATGGGGTTAATTTGGTTAAGGGCATAGGGTTCAAGGTACTTATGTATGTAAGTGTTCAGTGGGTTAAGAGTACTCAGTAAACAAGTTTCAGGGTTAGGAGTTAAGGGCTCAGGGGTAAAGTTCACTATTAGAGTTTAAGGGCTCAGGGTTAAGGTTAGTATTAAGGGCTCAGGTTAATTAGGGTTAGGGTTCATGCATGGTTGATTTACACTTAATTAATTAAATTTAAATGAATATATATGTATTTGATTGACACTCATATTCCAAAGTTTACTTGTGCCACCCAAAATTGTAGGAACAGTACTCCATTTTTAAGAACAAAAAATATGTAATATAACCAAAAATTAGTACAAGAAATGCACTAATAAAATAACATTAAAAAATAAAGATGATAAATTAATTATATTAAAATGTGGGAGAGTTAGCTTAATTCTCATTCCTGACTTGTGTGTGTCAGAGTGGTTCTTATAATATATATGTCTTCGATTTACACCAAGTGCATCTCAAAGTACTATATAGAAACACTCCTAAATAAATAAAAATATGTGATAAACAAAGAAATACCAAAATTGTACCAATAAAAGCACATTAAGCAAAATAAGATGAATAATTTATCATTAGTTTAGTTATAATTTTAAAGTCATTTATTTATAAATGACTTTAAAAGTACATACTTTAAAAATCATTTTTTTAAAAATGATTTTAAAATTTTTTTAATTATAAATGACTTTAAAATTACTTACCTTTGAATTCATTTATAAATAAACGACTTTTAAAGTACATACCTTTGAAGTCAACATTTTAAAATGTTTTTTGCTCAAATTATATACACCTTTTATATGTACTTACAATATATAACAATTAATACACAATGAAACAAAATAATAATAATTTAGTCAACATTGCATTCATGCATTCTTTTTGTACTCATATATATATATATATATATATATATAGCTTAAATATCAATCCATGAATATATTATTGCTCATGATAAAAGACCTAATTATAAATTATAAATATTGAATTATATAGATGTTGCAACTGACTAATATACATATTATTCCACAAACGCCAAAATATATATTGTTTTCAAACCCAAGCACCTTCCTCACCATTATCATGCACATAATCTTCATTCTCACCAAGGATTGCTTAGATTGATGGGATTGTTTTGGTAATAGAAGGGTAATTTATTTTAGTGTCTCTTAGATCATCTTCATCATATAAATTCGTTGGGTAGGATGATAAAACAGTTGACCATCTCTTATCACGTTCATCTTGTACATAAAATACTTGTTTTGCTTGAGATGCCAAAATAAATTGATCATTTTTATAGCCGATCTTGTTGAGGTCAACCAATGTCAATCCAAGGGCATCAGTTTTGATGCTATCTTTGTTTTGTTCCACCCAATCGCAGTTAAACACAACTATAGTTCTGAAAGTATAATCCAAGGCTCAAATCTCTCTTATAACCCTGTAATAAATTTCATCCGCCACTATGAAAAGAATATAGCATTGACAACTAAGCTAACTCCACTATTCTATTGCACTCTTGAGTTATCATGGTCTTTTGTGTAAAACAAATAACCATTGATGGCATATCCAGCATATTTTATTACTTCTGGTCATGGTTTCATTGCCATCCAGCATAAGGTTTCTAATATACAATTGCCTGCTACTTCTCACTGATCTTGAATCTATGTATATTAATATATTATGTAAGCTTAAGTACGATTAATATATACACACACACACACACACATATACAAAATGTAGTTATTTAATATACATTAAGTGAGAATTTACCTTCTTATGCAGCCAATTATTGAAAGTGCGACAATGCTCAAATTGTAGCCACTTCAGTTTCTTTACATAACTTGGATTCTTTGCCTTGATCATGTCCATGTGTTCATTATGTACACGTATATACACAAAAAAATTAATAGAGTATTAATCATAGAAAATGTAATTAACCATCAACAATTAAATTTTACATATGCATGCATGCATAATTAACTTACTCAATGTATGGTTAGACTTCATCAACATTTCGTAACACATAAAGATAAGCCTGATCTCATTCTTTATAGTCAATGATCGATACACAACAACTAGATAGAGGTTCACCAACCTTGAGATCAAATGCAACTGATTGTTTCTTTCTTAGGATTCCAATGGCATCCACTCCTGCTAAGTACTCTGTGCAAAACTCTACTGCTTCTTCTGCAATGTAACATTCAGCTATACACCCCTTAGGCTGGGTGTGATTATGTACATACCCTTTTAAAATTTTCATGTACCTCTCAAATGGATACATCCATCTTAAGTAAACTGACCCACAAAGTTTAGCCTCATCAATGAGGTGCACTGTTAAGTGTACCATGATGTCAAAGAAGGATGGTGGAAAGATTATCTTAAGCTCACATAAATTTGTCACTAGATGACCTTAAATTTCTTATAATTTTGAAACATCCACCACCTTTTTGCACAAAGCATTAAAGTAGCAAAATTTTATAATAGCTTCCCTAACTTTTTCCAGTAACACCGAACGTATTGCTACTAGCAGTAGTTGTTGCATCAATGCATGACAATCGTGTGACTTCATCCCCAATAATTTTAGCTCTTCCATGAAAATAATGTTTTTAAAGTTTGAAGAGTAGCTGTCTAGGACTTTGAGCTCAAATAAGGCTTCACACATTATTCTCCTCTCCTCTCTATCGAGAGTAAATTTTGTCTTAGACAAGTATGTTCCTCGACTACTCCTGTCCTCTAGGTGCAACCTCCTCTTCAAACCCATGTTCATAAGATCCATGTGAGCTGCAAGTCCATCCTTTGTTTTTCATAGGATATTAAGCAATGTACCAGTCAAGCTTTCACACACATTCTTCTCAATGTGCATGACATCAAGCACATGGCGTATATGTAGTGATTTCCAGTATGGCAGAAGAAAGAATATTAATTTCTTCTTCCAACAACTTCTACAATTACTTTCACCTGCACGTTTACTTGATTTCTTCGTTCCCCATAAGACATTGATTTTTTCAACTTTCTCTAATACTTGTCATCCTATTAACATCTTTGGAGGTGTCTTAGTCTCTACACACCCGTTAAATTCTCCCTTCTTAAAACGATATGAATGGTCTTTGCACAATCATCTTCTGTGCCAAAGGAATGCCATTTTCCTACCATGTTTAAGTCGTATAACACATCTTTGATCACTATAGATAGCACAAGCATTGTATTCCTTCACAGTGCATCCAAACAAATTACCATACGTAGGGAAATCACTTACTGTCCACAATAGTATAGCCTTAAGGGTGAATGACTCTTTCCTGTATGCATCGTATGCTTCAACACCCACATCCCATAATGTCTCAAGATCATCGATCAAGAGAGACAAGTATACATCGATGTCATTTCATGGCTGCTTTGGACCCGATATCAACATAGTTAGCATCATGTACTTTCTATTCATGCATAGAGATGGTGGAAGGTTGTAACAAACTAATATAATGGGCCAACAACTATACTTGCTACTCATTGAACCATGAAAATTAATCCCATCTGTAGATAATGCTAGCTGTAGGTTTCTAAGTTCTTCACCAAAATTATGTCACATGAAATCTACGAGTTTCCATGCTGGGCTATCTGCTGGATGGCATGAAAAGCTATCAGCTACTCTACCATTGGCATGCCACACTAATGTCTTCGTTGTTTCTATTATATGAAACATTCTTTTGAACCTTAGAATAGGGGGAAGTACCATAGAACTTTGCATGAATGCTTGTAAATGTCTCAGTTGATTTCTTCATTAACTTCCATCTTAGCTGTCTACAAGTTGGGCATGTAGTTTTATCATTGTGCTCCTTCCTATACAAGATGCAATCATTAGGACACTCATGTATCTTATCATACTTCAATCCTAGTGCATCCATGGTTTTCTTTGCCTCCCATGTGGACCTCGCCAATTTATTATCCTTCGGTAGCATCTTACCCACTACTTTCAAGACTTCTGAAAAACCTTGATCTGAAAAACCAAATCTTGATTCCACTTTGTAAAGTTCTACCACTACAGACACTTTGTATAATCTTTACACTCAGGGTAAAATGGCTCATCGGCTTCCTCTAATGTAGCATGAAAGTCTTTAGGATCATCCTAGAGTCATCATATGCATCTCGAAACATTGGTACAGCTGTACTACTGTCTCCAACACTTCCTACGGTATCTTGATCATATATTCTAGGCCTTGTTGAGGGATGCGAAAGTTCTTCTCCATGCCAAATCCATGTGTAATAGCTTTCATTGATTCTATTAAAGCACATGTTCTCTCAACACCTCTATAGTTACTTTTTTCAAGTTTCCACATTTTGAGCATGGACAACGAATGCAATTACGATCAACACCTGCCCTAAGTGCAAAGTCTATGAAGTTTTTTTTACCCTCCTCATAATCTTTTGATGTTCTTGTCGTAGACATCCAAGCATATTTGTCCATTATCACACAAAATAGAACCAAATTTGTATGGAGACTTGTAAGACATGAAAAGATTAGGTTAGGCATTTTACCAAACATTATATATACATGAATTATAAACATTTAAAATAACTATATACATATATATTCCATGCATGGAAACTTTCAATTAACAACAAAAGAAAAGAAAATTATGACATGCACATTCACGAATGAAATCAACTTTCAAAAGAATTTCTAACAAACAGCCTTGTAAAAATTATTCAAATATGCATAATACATATGAGACAAAGAAAGAGATACTAGCAAACACTCAAAAATCAATATTGACTAGGAATTTGTGAATGTAATTCCAATTCACAAGTAGGATTTGGTTCAAAACAAAGAACAGAAGTCAGGTTTACTTTTTGCCATAGATAATAAACATAGAGTGAAAAGGCACACTGGAAGTGGACGAAATAATTCTTAAAATAGATGTTCAATTGAAGTCGTTTGATGAAAAATGACTTTAAAATTCTATGATTTTAAAGTCATTTGAATATAAACGACTTTAAATGTTCATAATAATAAAAATTATTTACCATTTTTGCATTCAACAATAACATAAATATACACTGAAACTAATTTTGCAAACACAATCTCATATAATACATATATACAAACAAACACATCAACAAGAAAATCAAATTATTTTTTTATTACATCCAATGTTACATGTATATCAAATGTTACATATTAGCTATTAGATCTTGTTAAGCCAAGATCAAATAGAAAATCTGATATTTTCATCAAAATCTAGCCTAGTATTTAGTTGACACCACTCTTTTTCTTTAAAATAGGCCAAAATTTGATGGAATAACCACCACTCTTCATCAAACCCTATTTTTGGGTGAGAAGCACAAATTTGTATTGTTCTCCCCTTCTTCAATAGTAGGCTTATGAGAGAAATAGTTTTCATTTTTAATGAAATCATATAATTCTGGAGAAATCAGGATGATTGAACAGATTCTTTAACCCCATGATATGTAGAGAGAAAACCCACATGATCTACAAAATAAAAACAAAGAAAAGTTAGTAACAAGAAAAGAAATATTCGTGTGATTTAAAAGAAGTTGTGGCTTACTTACAGTTTTTTCCATTACACCAATAGTCAAGACCTTGAGAAGAAGAGGATAAGGGAAAAAATGTTACTTCGACGGCTATTTATAGATGATCGAAGACTTTAGAAGTCGTTTAGTGATAAACGACTTTAAAACATAAACACTTTTAAAGTCGTTTATTTATAAATGAGTTTAAAAGTACGTTCCCGCTAAATATAAAAAAATCGCACCAAATTTATCTGATACTTTTCAAGTTGCTTAATTAAATGACTTCAAAAAGTCATGAAGTGTTAGAGTCATTTATATCTACATGACTTCTAAAGTTCATCACTTTTTAAGTCATTTATTTTTAAGCGACTTAAAAAGTTATTCCTGTAAAAAAAATTCAGCTCAAGGCAATTTTTTTAAAGTCACTTACTTATAAATGACTTCTTAAGTATATCTATTTAAAGTCGTTTATTTTCAAGTGACTCGTAAAATATTTACAAAGTCGGCAATAAAATAAGAGACTTCTTTATGCCAACTTTAAAACCCTTGTGTGTAGTTGTGGTTATATGAAGCAAACTACCTAGAAGCATATCGTGATTTCTAAATGTACTTGAAATCTCTCCAATAAGGGGAAAGTGCCACCTCAAACCTCCAAACAAGCATAACAAGGAGATGATTCATGATTTCTACAACTAGTTGTGCTAGAGAGTGTATAGCTAGGGACAAGAGATATAATTTGCACTAAGAAAAAAGTAGGAATATAACTTGAACATTAAAAGGAAAAAAAAAATTGGTCTATTTTGAAATGGGCCTTCTACCATAGTGACACTAGAAGGGTCTCTCCTTTGCTTAGGTCCTAGGGGATTTTAGTGCTCATACACTATAACACTACAAAATTGGTGTTTTCTATGATGGAAAAAAGAAAATAGTTATTAAGCAACCATCTTATTAAAATAAATCTAAGATAGTTATAAAAAACCATCTTATATAATATAATTTAATAAGATAGTTTCTCAAAATGCACCTTGAAAAGTCATTGAAGGGAGTAAAAAATGTTAAACTTTTTAAATGAACTTAATAATGGGGTTAGGAAAAACTATCCTAAGAAAAGGTTAAAATAAGGCAGTTATTATGCAATTGTTTTATTAAAATAAATTTAAGACAGTTAGAAAAAAATTTCTTAAAAATGTAGGCAAAAATAATAAGGTTATTATGTAAAAAAAAATCATCTTTCAAGAAATGAAAAATAAGACAATTACTATGCAACTATCTTACTAAAATAAATCTAAGATAATTAGAAAATTTTTGTCTTAGAAACGTAGGAAAAAATAAGATGGGTATTATGTTAGAAAAAACTATCTTCAAGAAGAAAAAATAAGATGGTTATTACACAACAGTCTTATTAAAATAAACCTAATATGGTTAGAAAAAATAGTCTTAAAAACATATACAAAAATAAGAACAAGTATTATGTTAGAAAAAATTGTCTTAAAGAAAAGAAAAAATAATTTGTTTATTATGAAATCGCCTTATTAAAATAAATATAAGATGATAGAAAAAGTCATCTTAAAAACATAGGAAAAAAAATAAGATGATTATTACAAAACTGTCTTAATAAAGTAAATTTAACATGGTTAAAAACAATCCTCCTACTTACAGTAATAGGTCGTGCTTTGAGGTTAAGTGGCCACATTACCTTGATCTATTTTGACCAAATCATTTGCCTCTTCTCACCTCATGAGAGTTGAATTAAGAGACTACAAAGAATAAGTAACCATTGTTAAGAATTGATGAATTGTTAGATTAGTTATAAGAACAAAGAATTCTTCCAAAGATCAATTTTAGATTGAGTTATATCGGTTCATGACCAAAGATGAAGATATTGCTACAGTAGTATTTATAACAAAACATTACTAGAAACCATTATAATACTTTTGGGTTAACCGAAGTGCTGACAATTTTCATGGACCATTAAATCAATTTTAAACAAGTTTGTTATCATATACATGATGACATCTTAGTCTATTCTCGAAATCCTGAGGATCATGTACAACACTTTTGTACAAGTGTTGAGAGAACAAAAGTTGTATGCAAAATTAGACAAGTGTGAATATTGGCCGAAGAAAGTGGCGTATATGGGTCACATATTTTCAAAAGAAGGAACCTCTATAGATCCTTCGGAAGTAGTAGTGACGAATTGGTAAAGATCAACCAATGTAATAGAAATTCAGAGTTTCTTAGGCCTGATAGGGTCTGTTTGTTTAAGGATTCTCTCGACTTGCCGCCCTTTGATAGAATTGACTCAAAAGAATGTGAAATATATTTGGAATGAAGATTGAGAGAGAAGACTCTAGGAGTTAAAGACTTAACTAATATCAACAGCAATCTTAATAATTCCTAATGAAAATGGGAGGAAAGGATTGGGGTGTGTACTAATGCAAAATGGAAAAATAGTAGCATACACTTCTAGATAGCTAACGATGTGCAAACAAAACTACCTAACTCAAACTATAGTTAGTCAAGAAAACTACCTAACTCATACTCTATAGTCAGTCACTATATTTTTTGAACTAAAAATTTGGAAATAAAAATTATTTTAAATAAATTGGATGTCCTTATTAAAATAAAAAAAATAAAAATTGAAGACTATTTTACAATGCATGCAATAGTATAGTTGATTTTGAAAACCATGACTTCCAATCTTGGGTGTCAATTTAAAACTCCAAGCATACCAAAAATAACAATTTAATATAAGCATCATATTTAGAACCTACTGATCACAGCCCAAAGCAACTAATACAACCATAAATGAAACTTAAACTAAATTGAAGTTGTAGTTATTACATCAATTATTAAATGACAAAGTCCATAATTTAAAGCAATAAAAGTACTTCCTATGTCTCCATACTTTTTATTTCTTGATTTCTTTTCTTCCTCACCTTAGCTTAGGTTATGTACAACAACTTAATAGGATTCCACTAAGTTAGACTTAAACCATGCTAAAGCATATGAGTATAGAAAATGTATATAAGATGCATTTGATAATCCAATAGTGTCAAAATTCATAAAGTTAGATTAAAATCTCAGAATTTTTCATGGCTAATTAGAAGATATCTCAAACATCAATAAAAATATTGTGTCTTGGATAATGAATCAGATAGCAGAAATCTGTCGAGGCCACATAGATAGCTTGGTCCTTAATTCTTGAAGAAGACTGACATAGTATCCCACACAAATACATACAAAAGGACTGCTATGAGTGTTGCACTATATCAACTATGGATCATGGATACCATATGATTAACACCATTCACTCATTGGGGCAATAGATCAAAATGATTGGAGTCTTCCCATGATACAACCACCCGCTAGAAGAGCCACTTGTGGGCTAGATATCGACATTATATCAGAAGTTAAAGTGACAGTGGCCAATCGTCATCCTGAGCATAGTGTCAACAAGGTCTCTTCACCACTCAAAAATGGCTTTCAAGAGCCACATAGCGGGAATGTACATGCAAACACCCCATAGAGTGAAATCTTGCAATAATCAAATCTATGAAAAATTTTCAAACATAGTTTCAATTCATGCCAAAATAAAATAATTTTTAGCCTTTCTTAGGAAAAAACTATGATGGCATACATGGATGATAACATATCACATAGCTTGACAATAAGCTTCCAAAATGTTCATGATCAAAATCACAAGCTATTCCAAAATATTGTCTAAACACATTCGTGAAAGTTAGAAGAGGTCTTTTAATTCAACTGATCAACAGGTAGCATTTTCATTGTGCATCCATCTGTATTTACATATAGAAGTGAATGATGTCCCAGGCATAATCCAATCCAAAAGAATGGATTCTATGTGCTAACAATCATAAGCTTTCAAATTATAACATCAATTTCATCTAAAGTGAGATAAATTCACTAATAATGAAAACATAATCAAATATGGTTAGGACACATAACATGTGTTTCCATGCCAAAACTGTTTTGGAACAAGAATAGCAAGTTGCTTGAAACATTTGCAAAACAGTGTAAACCATAACATTTTGTATGATCTGGTTGTGAGTATAACATACAGCTAACATAGTTTAGCTTGTCATAATCTAATGTCAAAGAATACTAAAACATGTGGGAATAACAAAGGTCTAAATTTGCTAATAGTCAAGCTCAGATGAGTCAATTTCTCTTATGTTCCCCATTTATAGTTTAAGGATTCTAACTTGGAAGTCTAGGTATTACTGAAGTACTTGAAATTCTCCAAACAAGGAATTTGTTTACACTCAATTTCTGGAGTTCAAAGTTTGAGAAAAGCTAAAATCTAAATGCGGACTATATGTTGTTTAAATGATGGTTTTAATAGTGAGCCATTAATTAGACAATTTATTTTAGCTACTAAAAAATGCAAATAACTCTAGGAATCTCTATTATTCTAGGAGTTTAGTTGTAAGTCTAACTATAATTAGTCTATACTTGGTAAATTAGAAGTACCATCATAATCTAGCCATCCATATAGTGTGCATGTTACTGGTTTAGGAGTGAATTTCTGCAGTTGCAGTTTTTACTAAAGTTTGGTCAATTTGTTAGAATTACAATGGAGTTTAGGATGTATCATAATCAATCATAACTGAGTCATCAATGGTTGTACTAAGCATGCTATGATCTGAGGTTACAAGGTGTCAAAACCATGAGAATTTTGACCAAAGAACATTACTATTATAGCAATGTTAGAACAACTTCTCCGCTACTATGCACTAGTGTGTTCGAAGTCTCATCTACTATAATAGTGATGTAATCTAACACTCACTATTATATTAGAAAGAAATGCATTTATTAGACCTCAGAAAAGTGGAGAAGAAGAGTTTTAGCATTATGATGGGTCATTTCTAGAATAATTTCAACAAAAAGCTATGATAAGAAAGAAGAAAATTGAGTAAGATGAATTCATTGTTGTTTCAGGACTACAATTGTATTGAGGATGATAAAAGAAGAAAGAAGAAAGGAAACAATAGAAGTTTTTCTCTAAATCTCCTATGTGTCCCTGCAATTCAGAGCCTCTTACAAACCCAATTCTTGCTCTCTCTGCTCCCCCCTCTTTCCCCTCCTTTTCCTTCTCTTCCTTGCAACTGAATTCCCTCCTTCAGTTAACCCCCTTCTGCCACTTGGTCCTCCATTAGAAAATCTGATCCTCATCACATAATTCTTCTATAAGCCTATGATATCTTTCCATCTATCCCTATTACATAATCTCTTATGCCTGAGCCACTTGTTCAGATCCCTACAAGCCACACCTTTTGGAATATGTTTTCCTAAATCTTCTTTACCTCTTATCAATAACCCCCCTAAAGGGGGAAGGCGGGAAACTATTTCAAAATGAGCTCAAATTGTTCCCAAGTGATGTCATGGCTTAGAAGAGCTCCCCACTAAACTAGTACATCAAGCTGGCCATTAGGGAGAGTATTTGTAGCTTTAGTTACTGCTAGATACACTTGAAGTTTCAAGTTTTCAAAAAGGCATGCCGGCAGTGGTTGGGGATTGATAAAGGGATATTTGCTGGCTTGAGTTGAGAAACATAAAAGATAGGATGAATCTTAGTTGTAGGGGGTAAGTCCAGCCTATAAGCAACCTCACCAATGCATTCTACAACTTTGTAAGGTTCACACTAACAAGGAGAAAGTTTCTCATTGATCTTGGCAACCAGTGACTTGAGGTGGCATGGTTGGATTTTGAGATATACTAAGTTGCCTAGTTCAAAGGATAAGTCTCGTCTCCCTTTGTCTGACTAAGGTTTCAGGTTTGATTGGGCTCACTCCAAATGGTGCTTTATTTCATATAGGATCACACTGCGATTAGTAATTTGGTAGCTGACTTCCTCAACAGTAAATTCGCTTTCTAAAAACTTAAGGAAAGTGGATCTCAACCATATAGAGCTCAGAAAGGCATGCCAATAGAGCTGTGAAAGGTGGTATTATACCAATACTCAGCCCAACACACCCATGAAGGACAAGTTTTTGGTTTTCCAAAAATGAAGCAACAAAGCTAAGTTTCAAGGCAACAATCAACCACTTCCAATTGCCCATCTGTTTGAGGATGATAGGCTAAGCTCATCTTTAAAATAGTACTAGATAATTTGAACACACCTTCCAAAATTGGCTGATGAAGATGAAATCATGGTCACATATGATGGACCTTGGATACCCATGAAGTCTAACCACCTCTTTTGCAAAAAGAATGGCAATGTCCTTAGCAGTTGATGAGTGGCAAAGAAGAAGGAAGCTCGTGAAACGTTCCATTACAACCAGTACTATGTCAAACCCTTGCACCTTAGGAATGCCATTAGGAAAGTCTAATGTAATGTCATCCCAAGCTGATAAGGGCATAGGGAGAGGTTAGAGCAAGCCTGCTAGTTCTATGAAAGCATATTTGTTGCATTGACACACATAGTAAGTAGCTACATACTTCTGAACATTCTGCCAGATTCCCTCCTAATATAAGACATGAGTAATGCATTTATAAGTGTGAAAGAACCTGGAATGACCTCCACTTGGGGTGGAATGAAACTCTTGTAAGAACTTCATAATATGGGGAGAATTTTGAGGAATAACTAGGGGACCATGGAAGTATAACACTACGTATTTAACAACATAATAGGGGCAGTTATTAGGATCATCCTGTAGTTACTAAATGATGTTGTGAAGCTTTGGGTCAAAATATATCTCCTCAAATAATTTGTCTACCCCTTGACAACTAGCTATCGATGTGGGAAAAGTTGTAGATTGTAATTGCAATATGCCTCATGAGAGGAGGTAGTAAAATGTCATTCATAAGGGATTGAAAGGTTGATGGAGCATTGATCAAGCCAAAGGGAATGACCAAGAATTCAAAGTGACCCTCATGCATTCTAAAAGTAGTTTTGGTGATTTCCTCCTCTTTGATACAAATCTGATAGTAGCCAAATTTGAGATATATATTGGAGAAGATGGTAGCCCCTCCTAACTTGTCCAACAACTCATTGATCGTTGGTATTGAAAATTTATCGAGAATAGTAAGCTTGTTCAGGGCCCGATAACAAAGACAAACGCATCAATTGTCGTCTTTCTTCTTAACCAAAAGTGTCGGGCTTGAGAAAGGGCTTGTGCTAGGGCAAATGATGCCAGTAGCCAATAACTCCCTAATTATCCATTCAATCTCACCTTTTTTATAATGAGAGTACCTATATGGTTGAATATTAGGCGGTCGAGCTCCATCGTGGATTCGAATGGCATGATCATGAGTATGGTTGTCTGGTAACTATAAGAGATGATCAAAGATATGAGAAAACAAACCCAGGAGGGAAGTTAACCATGGGTGAGTCATGTGCACCTGCTGGTTGATATAAACATGTAATCATTTGTATTCTACCATGTAACTTTCACTAGTGCTGAGGATGAGTTGCAACATGGACTTTAGGGAAAGCAAAGGTCGTGCTAAGGAATAGTTGCCTCATATCATGACTCGCTTGCCCTGCACCAAAAACTGCATGGTGAGGTTTTGATAGTTGGCAAAAACCTCCCTTAGGGTTTGCAACCAAGCTATCTTTAGAACGATATCAATTCCACTCAGGTCAAAGAGATGGAAATGCTATTGGACGATGATGCCAAGTAAGAAAAGCAAGAGATCCCAGCCCCTCTGATGCAGTGTCCATCTCCCACTTGAACCCCAAAAAGTTTCATCTCAAACTTTGTGACTAGATCCTTGGTAATGAAATTGTGAGATGCTCTACTATCAATTAAAACCACCACCTCTCGGTGACCCAAGTTCCCTTTCAATTTCATGACATCGCCCATTGAGATTTTGACGATTTTATGCATAGAAAGGTCCAACTGGGTGGTTTCATCATCGCGTGGTGTGGGTTCATTTGGGGGTAGGGCTTCCCCAAGTTCTAGGTCATCATCTTCATTTACCAGTAAGAGTACCTACAATTGGTGGCCTAGAGTGTATTTCTCATGACATTTGAAGCACAGTCCAAGCATTCACTTTTATTGAAGTTTTCATTCAATAAGCCACCAAAAAGAATCATATCAACCTAGACTTGGTTTAATGGTATAGGAGGGTTGATTACCCCTGAAACCCATCTCCTTCATCATCTTAGAGGATTGGGTTAGGGTTTGTGGTAAATTATGAAACTACTTTATTAGGTGATTTCATTAGATGGGCTCCTTGAGTAAAGACTATTGGATCCTGAAAATTTGGGCCCAAGTCCGGGTCAGCTTCCGTTGGCTTTGAATTGATCCAGGGCCTCATTCTTCTCTTCAACCTTTGGGGCCAGCTCCATCAACCCAGTTAAGGAGGTAGGCCAAAACATTTTAACTTTGGCATTGATATCCTCCCTCAACCCATTAATGAAAGCCCCTATCAACAACTCATTGGGTAGGTCCACAAGAGGGCCTGACATCATCTCAAAGGAGCAAAGGTAGTTGTTGATGGAGGTTCCCTGTCATAGTTCCAGCTGTAGCTTATAATCGTTATCCAACTGCGTGGCCAAAACCTCTAGAGGCAAGATGGCTAAAATAGTGGCTAGGTTTGGAGAGGAGTGTGAGAATCCATCTAAAGAAACCAATGAAGGGCTTCTCCCTCCAGACGAACCATAGCTACCACCACTTTCTTGCCATTGGCCAGCAATTGATCTAGAAATAACATTAACCCCTGCATAGCCAGCCGTAGGGATCGTTGCCCTCAAAGATGGGAAGATTTAGCTTCCATGGGTGGTAATCGTGCCCCTAGTTCTTCAGCATTGTTTGAAGATCCTAGCCTCTTCCACTTGAGGTCTTCCCTATCTCAGATACTCTCAATTTCCCCTTTCTCCACCCTAGTTAGGTAGAGCTTTAGCTCCCTCTTCCTTATGTTGAATCCAGTTCTAAATCTTTAGCAAGTATTCACTAATGGCCTTAAAATTGGTTTACAGACATCCGAAGTCATCTTTCATGCATCGGAAGTCCTCTTGCATATTTTCCACCTCTTTCTCCATTGTTTTCATCCTCTCTATTCAAGTTCTAACCATACCCCTAAGACACCATGCTCTGATACCATTTGATGGGTTATGTTTGGAATAATTTCAATAGAAAGTTATAACAAGAGAGAAGGAAATTGAGTAAGATGAATTCATTGCTATTTTAGGACTACAATTGTATTGAGGATGATAAAAGAAGAAAGATGAATCTCTGCTCTATCCCTGTAGTCTAGAGCCAATTCTTGCTCTCTCTACTCCCTTCCTTTTCCTTCTCTTCCTTGCAATTGAATTCGCTCCTTTAGCCAACCTCCTTTTGCGACTTGGTCGTCCATTAGAAAATTTGATCCTCATAACAAATTTCTTCTATAAGCCTATGATATCCTTCCATCTATCCCTGTTACATAATCTCTTACGTCTAAGCCACTTGTACGAATCCCTGCAAGCCACTACTTCTCTATTTTATTTTATTTTATTCTTCTTTGTCTCTTATGACATTGGTAGAATGGTGCTTAAACCTGGGACTATTTTCAGAGTTTTACCAAAAATACAGCGTGCAATCCCATGGAAGAAAAGGGATCTAAATATGAGGTTAATGGGCATTTCATTTTACATTGTAACATGCCTTTAATTGTCATTCAAGTCTCCATTCACTATAGAAAAGTTGAGGTTAAATGTAGTGTTGAAATGGAGTAAAGATAACAAGTTATCACTACTGCAAATTTCAGCAGTGAGGATTGCTAAAAGATGCAGAAAACGTGTGTGAAAGTAATTCATTTTGTCAGGAGTTTATGCATGAATAGGAACTCCAAATCATTTATTATAAGTGCATTCAATAAATAACTAACATATCACATCATGCATAGAAGATGCACCATGTTAATCCATCCAAAATAGCCCCCCAATGGTTTCAAATTCAACTTATAGTATTTGTCATAGTCCATTAGTAGTAACATGCATGTAATTCAGAAGTTTATAAAATAGGTTTTCAAGCTCCAATCTAGACCATGAATAGAGGCCCAAGAAGACTTTAACAATATACCAAAATCACTACTTCAAATCAATACAAAGTATGCACACTGACTCATCTGAATATACTAGGAAATGATGTCCGATTATAACTGATGAAATTCTTGTGAAAGACACACACAAATTCCAGTATATAATTAATTCAAACAAACAATAATTTGCATCCATTCATTATTAAAAATAGTAATTTAATCATACTATCATTTACTTAAAACACATGTTCAAATTCAATCAAAGCCAGTGCTCTACCAATTGGAAATTTTGCGGACTAAGATGAAATAAAGTAAGAAATTTCATTTGTAAAACAAGTATGGAATAGGTAAAATCTACACCCTTACCTCTAAATCACTTTCTTATTGTAGCTGGTCGATCAAACTTCAATTCCACGTGATGGTGGTGTGATTTGGACTCCAAAATAGAAAGGAAAGATGGTCATTTTCTGATCCAAAATGTAGAGGAGCAATTTGTGTTTTCACTTCCTTTCTCCCCTCATTTCCTTTCTTTTTTTTCCTTCTTCTTTCTTCTTTCCCTTTCCTTCTTTCCTCTTCTCCTTCTCCTTCTTTCACTTTTCTTTTCTCTCATTTCCTTTCTTCCTAGCTCCCATAGTTTCACCCTTCACTCCCTTTTTGTGTTTTGGACATCTTGGCTAGTTTCCTAATACGGCCAAGTCTTATCTTGCCATATGTACTTAGTCCACTATCAGAACTGATCATGGCCCTTCATTCATATTTTTTTTTCCTTAATATCATCCAATTCAATCCAATCTTGACATTTGATTTGAATTCTTATCTTCTCCAACTTCAAATCATCTTGATTTCCTCAAGATTCCAAGTCAGTGTGATTATCCTTCTCTAGATACCATTTAGCTTTTAGTATTAGATTTTGTTCCAAAAAGTTAATTTTATGCTATTTAGGTGACTTGAACTCAAAACTAAAGAATTTACATTGAACATTGTAACCAATAGAGCTAACTAGCTTTGATTGGTCCAATCGAGCAAGAATAAATATTATACTGGAAAAATGGGGTTGTTACAAAAAGACATGAACATGAGATAGAGAAGCTAGGTGGATTTTCTAAAAGATTATGACTTTATGATGAACTATCATCCATGCCAAGTGACTGTAGTAGCATATGCCTTGAGGAAAAAGTCTTCCAAACTTCTAGCTCATATGATGATAAGAGAGTAGCAATTACTAGATAAAGTTTTGTAATTTGATGGTTAAAAATGAAAACCCTGGAGTGATTTTTCCAAACTCTAGAGTTGAAAAAGTTTTAGTATAACACATTAAAGAGGCTCAGACTGGTGCTGCTCATTTGACAAGTATCATGATGGAAATCATAAAGAAAAATAAATAAAAAAATGACAGTGCTCTAAGATTTAAAGGAAGATTGTGTTCCAAATGAATCAAATATTAAGAAGAGATTATTAAATAAAGTACATAGATCTAAGCACATGGTACATCCAAAAAGTACTAAGGTGTGTCAAACATGAGAAGCGGAGAAGAGAGAGATAGCACTATTTGTATCTAAGTGCTTAATGTGTCAACATATCAAAGTTGAACATAAAAAATCCACAGGAAGATGACTGACTCTTTAGACCATTTAGTCAAACTCTACATCAGAGAAGTGGTAAGACTTTATAGAATACTAGTGACTATCATATCTAATAGAGATTCAAGGTTTATATCTTGATTTTGGAGCAATTTACAAGAGGCAATGGGTACACAGTCGAATTTCAACACAGCTTTCCATCCTTGGACAGTCTCAATCTTCTTCTCCAGTGACAATAGCCTTAAACCCTCTTTGTCAGTCACCTTAAAAGACATCCTGGTATATTCAACAAATCAAGAGGAGCTTCATGAACACTTATTATGGTGTTGGATATGCTCAAAACACACCTAAGTGTGAATTTTGGTTGGAGGAAGTCAACTTTTAGGGCCACATCATTTTAAAGAATAGAGTTGTAATGGACCCAAGAAAGGTGGGGGCAGTGAAAAAGTGTGAGACACACAAGACAATAATTGAAAGACAGAGTTTCCTAGGCCTTGTTAGATACTACCATAGGTTCATTGAAGAATTCTCATGTATTGCCTGGTCATTGACTGAGTCAATGAGGAAAGACATGAGATTTCTGTGGGACAGCACATGTGAAGTGAACTTCTAAGAATCACAGAGGAACTTGATGAGAGTATATCATTAGTTGAGTTCATACACAACAATAGTTTCCACTCAAGCATCGAAATAACTCTATATGAGGCTATGCATGGGAGACATTGTCATTCACTAACATGTTGGAATAAGTCAATGAGAACAAAATTGTATAGTCAGAATTGGTGGAACACTATGCCAGTAAAGTGTACTCATTCAGAAGCAGCTTCTTGCAGCTCAGAGAACACAGAACACTAAGTCGACAAGAGGTATAGGGAATTGGAATTTGAAGTTGGGGACCACATGTTTCTGATGATCTCCCTAATCAAGGGGCTCATGAGGTTTGGAATTAAATGCAAGTGAGTCCTCGATTCATCGTTCCCTTTGAGATTTTGGATAGGATTAGTTTGGTAGCATATGAGATAGCCTTACCACCACAGCTATTTGTGGTTCACAATGTTTTCCATGTTTCCATGCTACAAAGATATATGTTGACCCTTCACATGTCCTTGCACAAGTGATGACTGAGCTATACCCGAATCTAACATTTGAGACAAAATAGGTTTGACTTTTGGATAGAATAAGTCTAGAAGTTGAGTAACAAAGAGATTCCTCTAGTTAAAGTCCTCTGGAAACATGATTCGGTTGAGAAAATAACATAGGAACTAAAGTACAAACTGAGAGAGCAACACAAAGAACTTTTTGCTAACTGAAGACGAGAAGAATTTTAGGGATGAAATTCCTTCAAGGGGGCAGTGATGTAATAACACATAATTTTGTAACCATTTTGTGACTAATGAAAATAAAGATTTTCCCCAAATGTGAAAATTGAATTTTTGAAAACACAATAATTGGATGTTGAGACCTTGATGAACATATAAAGTTTGGAAGAAGCTTTTTAATGACAGCAAGATGCCTTAAATATAATGTCAACGGCCCACTATGGCGAGCTAAGTTCTAAAACTTGATAACGGCACCCCCTTTCATTACTTTAATCTGTTTCTAAGGGAGGGATATAAAAGAGGAGATGACCTAATAAAACCAGCCAATTCACTTCCACCCCCAATCCTCCACAACCCCGCCCCCACCACCCCCCACCCCCCTCTTATATTTTCATAAGAGTCCAACGTCATATCCTCATTGGATGAATGCCATTTTTTTTTTTCATTGACAAGGGATCTTTCTTCAATCCTCTTCTCCAAAAATCAAAACTCCCAAACTATTTAGTGACCAATTTGACAAATAGAATAAGTAGATCTAGGATATTCTAGTATGCTCTTTAAGATTTTTCCTAACTAATCTTTGCCTAGAAAAATGAGTCAAAGTTTTGAACTCTCCCTTTCCTCGATATGCAATTAGAAAGACAACCCCAAGTTTTTTTGACAAGTTTTCTCAACGATACTCGTCGATCCACTATTGGCATACCAAATTTGTAATTGAACTCTCTCTCTCTCACAAAACAACCCCCCCCCCCCCCCCCCCCCCATGTAACTATAAATCAGCAATTATGTGGACAGAAGGTCCAAATATATGTTTCAATAATCGATTAGGTAATATGGATGCTCAAATCTATATTTAGATTCAATCATGTAATATGTGTGTGTTCATATTTATATTATGATAATCAATCATGTATTTTGGATGTTTTGATCTATGTTTAGATGTTCAATTTTGCATTTGGATGTTTGATTCGTATTTTGACACCTTAGGTCTGTACTTCCAAATATTCATTTGATGTTCAATATTCGATTCTTGTATTCTATATGTTTGATTTGTATTTTCATGCTATGACACACAACCAGTAAGTCATCTAGGTCACAGAGGTGCCAGAGATTTCATGTTTTAAATAGGCGAATTGATGATGAAGTCTAGTGGGAGCTATGCTAGGAGGTTGTATAGGCTAGCCCCCAACATCCAAACACCAAAGCTTTCCCCTACTCTAATAAGCTAATGGAGGTGTTGTTAACTAATTATCATAAGCACAAGATCTATGAGAAAGACTAATAGTGTCCTCAACTTAAGTCAAATAAAAATCATAAAATAATAGAATGTAAGAGGAGATGAGTTAGAAACCAATTCCAAAGTAATGCACTCAAAATCAATACCCTATACCTATATGACCTTGATCATTCAATAAGGCTTATATATCTGGTAACAATGGTATATAATTCCATATATATGATTATATAGCTAACCTAAGCTTATATGAGATAATTGATTGTATTGCATAAGCTGGCTTGTCCACGACTTAGCATTGAAGGAAACGGTAGTCATGAGTTAGATCAACCACAATAATTTACCTAGTAAAATGCTTTCTTCAATGCAATATCTCTCTTGTCTTACACTCATACACTAAGAAATGAGTGTCATAATATTGAATTGTCGGTGAGAATAACATGGATTGCGTGTGTGATACTGGTGAGGAGGGTACTTGGGTTGAAACAATTAATGTTGAGAGGGCAAATTAAAATATAACATTTGATATGTATATATATATATTAAGGATGGTTAGGAGTTATCCAAAATTTTGTTATTATGTTATTTTTATCTATATGTGCATGATTATTTATTAGTAATTCACTAAATATTTGCATATTTGTAGTTATGTGCAGGAAAATCAAGAATGGCCCAACACAAGTAACCCTCATAAGAGAAAGGGAAGAAGATGAACAAGAATGGAAAACATTATTAAGAAAAAGTTAAAAGGAATAAAAGATACTATTGAGTATAACACAAAGGGACAAGAGATAGATGACCATGTAGCCAACTATGTAAGTTTCATTTGGTGCACAATAAAAAGCATGGTGTGTATTGGTGTTGATTATAAGAGACATGTGTTGCTATCAATCAAATATTTAATATAAAAAATGGTGAAAGTATTTAAATTCTATGTATACACGATTGTAGGAAACTACTATACCTTATCTTATTATTGTTAAATAAGATAATATGTTTATTTCTACTTGTAGTTTACCTTTGATATCTCTGATTACAAGAAAAGGCATGTTTTGCAAGGAGTTGGTGAAAATGAAAGAGCTACCTCGCTAGCACTAGTATATATCTATACATGAGTTTGCTAACAAAAGTTATAGATTTGGTCAAGAGGAAAAAACTTATAATATCATTGCTGCTCATAGTTATTTTGGCCGATTGATCATCCAATATGGTAGTTTCAACAATTCCCGCTCCCTACACTTCTTCCTATACGTAACCATTTTAGAAATAAAACATCAAGCTATATGGTGATGCCTGTCTCTTGAATTTGAGGTATGTGTTAAACATGAGTTTGATTAAATTATTTATAACAATTGATTGTTCTTAATTACCTTTCATTGTATCAAATGTATAGGCAAAGAGTGTACAATGTAGAAAAGTGTATGGGATCTATCCTATGCGGCACCAACTCTCTAGGTTGGGTTACGCTATGTTGGAAGAATAAGTACTTGTAAGAGTTTATTTCTTTCTAGTTATACCTTAATTATATTTTATTATCTAACTTTAGTGTCTCTCTTGATGGAAAAAGAAAGACAGGACGAGGAAGCTCATTAACTATTTCATCTTATAAAATTTGACGCATTAAGAGAAGCATAACTCCCAAGTCTATGAAAATAAAGTTATTGCACAAGCTTCTTCTTGAACAGTAAGTGATTGTGAAAACTCTTAGTATTTTTTTTAGAATACTTATACAATAATTTATAGAATTGACCGTTTTTTAAAAATTATGTAGGAAGAGTTGACCCAAGCATCTGCATCTACAAGGACTCTAAGCAGCACTGGTGTAATAGAATGATATATTGTATAAGGCTTTAGGCAACAAGGAGAAACACTATGGCCAAGGGGCAAAGGGTGTAGTGTTACTCCTTCCATAATATAAAATTTTATTGTCAAGAGCCAGCTCCTACTACCCCTAAATCTCAGTCACATGTTAGCTGTAATTCTCCTACTTAAGAAGATTAAAAAGTGCTGCTTGTGTATACTTTGGACAAAAAAATTCGATCAAGGAGGTATATATGTACACATTGTTACTTTTTCATTGTCCAATTAATTGTCGTACCTCATCCCTTCTCATGTATCCAATATTTTCTATTCAAAGATGGGTCGATGCAAATTGACCTTGAATAGCATTGAAAACATTGCCACTCTTGGTATATGGTATGGGTCTAGTTATCCTATTTTGTGTGAATTATTGATGTCAACACACACTAAGCATATATGTATTGCTACACTCTTTCAAGAGGATGCTCATCTACCATTTTCAATATAGTTAAGAATATTTATGCCGTTCGCGAGACCATTAGATATCATATCACTTTGTCAAAACTATATGTTATTCCTCAAGAATGTAAGGTATATATGTTGTCATGCCACCATAGTTGGGTTATTCACGAGAACCCAGCATCCCTGCAAAGAAAAGTATGCTTCATCATTATCCGGTTTCCCATTTGTCAGGTCCATTTGTTTGTTAATGGCATAAGATACTGTAGATTAGGAGGTGAATGCTTTTTCCATTGTAAATCCATCCTTTTGAAACGGTAAATAAATCAATGAAGAAGATGTTATTGTACACGTACGAAAGAAGACAACCATCCATCTACCCCTTACCTAGGGTGTCAGCTGGAGACTGGAAAGATCCAAAAACGCATGAAAAAAATATGTCCAACCTGATGCTATGTCTACAACCTCATTAATAGTACAGCCCAGCCTGGATGGTCCCATGCATGCTAGAGCCTTAAGACCAAGCCACAACATTAGATCCATCTGCTCTTAACCCACATGAGAGTAAAGTACTTAGAACCCCATGAAGTACAATTTCAACCCCATTTCTCCGAGTAGAAATCTAAAATCTTTTCCCACCTCCATTGCCGTTTGTGACCTTTCTCTTTGAGATGAAAATCATATCTAGGCCGTACATCTTCCTGTGGCTTAAGATATATTGTGATAGCTCTTTAGTCATTAATTAAAGAACTTCCGATTTATAAGGAGCCATGTGGCTTTGGCAATCTCTGCTTTGTGGATACATGATATTATTCTCTCACTAAAACTTTTGTTTTACATAACAAATACAATAGAAAATTAAGCACTATCTATCAGAACTACATAACTCTTCATGTCAATATCCTCCCCATCTATTTATATAATAAAGAAAGAGAGCCCACTTTCCTACTACTCCGGCAGATAATCTAAATTAAAATGCTAATTCTCTCGCTCTCTCTCTTACATACACACTACGTAAATGTCTAATCAGTCATCCAGTCATGCCTTTTGAAAGTGCTTTAATCCTTTCCATAATACATGCACTGACTGTTGACAAAGTTTGCCAGCCAAATTACAACAGTTTATAGCCGTTTGTTCTTCATATAAGTCAGCTGAAACAATCAACCAAAACAATTACAAATGTTGGTGTGATTGGAAAAAAAAAAAAAAGAATTAAAATAGATACTGGCGGTGGCGATGATGATTGATAATCTAAAATAAAAGTATACCAAGCTAAGCATCCTTTCTAGGTACAATTTAATAAAAGGACAAAAAAGTTTCTGTTGACAAGAGGAGTTAGGCCGCCGTCTCAATTCATGTCAAACAGTAACTCAATTAATTGAGAAACCCAAGGTATTGCATCATATTAGTGGAAGATTACGACCATATGACAAGGACATTCTAAGGATAATACTATTTCGTGGCACGTTGGTTACTGACTATTTCCTAAGGACACAAGTTATATATGATGGCACGCATGTAAAAGCAAATGAACGGTGATCCAAGCCGCTCAACCCCTACTCAGGCCGCATGTAAAACTAACCTTTGATCGGTCCAGATTTTAGTATCACTAATCTTTTGAGGTTTTGGTACAGTCAAACTCAATGCGTAAGTCATTGAAACTATTACTCATCGGGATATGCTGATGGAATATATGGTCAGGATGATGCTGGCAATGGGGCCGGGTTTTGGACGGTAAAACAGATCAGAACATCTCTTCATTTCCAATGTCAAACCTGGGGGTCTGTACACTGAATTTCAATGTATAAAATATCAAAATGATCACTAATCCATAAATTTAATAAAGTGATTATAAAAAATAATTAAGATTAGATCAAAAAGAAATAATTGTAGAGTGAAGTAAACACAATTCTAATTCATCCATGACTGTTAGTTTCTCTGTGTTATCCAAACCTTGTTGTAGATGCTGCCATTTCATTTTTTGTTCATCCCTTCAAAAAAGGATCATTAATTTTTGGCAAGCATTCTTGTTCATTCTCGTCATTGCATAGTCTGATTCCTTTTTCAAGCAGATAGAGAAGAAGAGATCCCATGTCAAGAGCTTCCATTCGATTTATGAACTTATTGCTCAAGCTGTTTTTTTTTTTTCCTTCATTGTTAGAAACCCAATAATCATACATATCTTTGAAAATATTTTTTTGTTATATATATATATATATATGTATATATGGAATAGTAATTTCAGCAAGGAGCATGAGACTTTTAATTGGTGGGTGAAAAATTTCTAACTGTCATTTTTCTAAATTTTTCTCTTTTATACATCTTTTTTGGTATATATGAAAGAATATTAGATAAAGCACACTTTATGAAGTCCTGTAAAAAATAAAAGCTATCCGAACCATTCATCTGCTGGCACTTCTATGAGAAAGACCGTGCCTCAAAAATTTCCCTTACACAAACAATATTAACCGTTGAATTATTCAAGATTTAACCAAGAGAAATGGTGGTTAATTAGCAACCAAGCTGGGTCAGTCACTAGACAAGATTTATAGGCATTGCTTATCTAAGATGACGCTCGCTCAGATAATGAATGGTTGGACTCGCTTGCGTGTGTTCAATCTAGTTGCTGCGGCAACCCCTGCATTTTACGTGAAAGCTCTTTTGGCCAGCGTTCCGCTAACAGAAATTGTGTTCTCAGTGCATGCTCATATTCTGAAGGGCCGATTGGCAAGAATTACAAAAAATAATCTGGGTTCTTGGATTGTGCCGGATTATTCTGTTTAGCTTATAAACCGATAGAACATTGTAGATGGATAATCCAAGTCAACTATAGTGGGCCCAGATGTAATTATGATGTTCACATCGCATTACAATGAGATCACGTCCTGCAGAAGCATTCATCTGGTCGTACATCTGATGCTTACGACCCCAATTTTCACCATAATTACCGTCCAATCAACGTCACAAATCAATTAATTTGGTAGTTGCAGAATTGTGGCTAGAGTAATGAATGGGGTAAGACGAAACACTCTTGTACCATTCATTTTACGACCATAAAAGGCCCTGAAAGACCTTCGAAGTTGTCAATTGAAGTGACTTTTAGTACCAAAGACATCGGATAAAATCAGAATTACATAAGCACAATGAATCTCTGAAAAAGGGCGAGCCCAAACACTGCACATAAAATATGTACATGCATATCTATGGAAAAAAATTCTTCTCTCACTCCCTCAATATCTGTATATGCACAACGTTGTGAACTCGGTAGTAGCAAATTGATGAACTCGTCCATGTGACCTCTATATAACAAAATGTTTATTTAATTTTCACACTAGAACTCTTGCTTCTTGGCCAAAAGACGCTTCTAGCTGCAATCGATTCCTAACATCTAATAGGCACTTGTGAAGAGATAATAAGAGTACTTTAGCCTTTGGTCGATGGAAGTCATTTTTCCCCTAGTAGGTCAGTAAGCCTTTAAGTGTATTTCATAGAGTGGAAGAAAATCATCAGTCTTTACTCCTTAGTCTCCCTCTAGCTTTCATCCTTTAATTGCCTTATATTTTCTTTTTCTATTATAAATCTACTGTTTGTTAGAATCTTCTCTTCGTAGCCAGTAATAGGCTCATCTACCATTGTATTCGCATTATTATAGGTAAGTATGGTGCACTACCCTTTCACTGGTTCTAGCTACTATTAAATTTGAACCCTAGCTTAGCACTCTTTATTGTTATTGTTACACTACTATCTAATCTTGATTCTCCATTATAGACCTGCAAACCTTATATACTCAATTCCTCAATTCATTAGCGTACAAGAGAAAAGTAATCCACAGGAGAATTAGCCTAGTAGATGCTTCCTTGTAACTCTAGCATTTAAAAAGTACTTCTCTTGCATTCTTGAGTGAGTTAGTTCTTTGTCTTGATATGCTATGCAAGTGTTGGAAGTGGTGTTACTAATTCAATGCTAAGCACTCTGCACGCTCATGGCTTTGAAGACTCTTTGCTGACGAGACAGCTATTATAGAGGCAGAAGTTGAGGGAGGGCCACCAAGGAGACAAAGACAAGGCTTAAGAAGGGTTAGCTTTCAAGCACTCCTTCCCGGAAGAAAACAAACTGAAAGGAGGTTAGGAATACCACCTCTTACCAACTTAGCCAGAGTTATTTTTATAAATAAAGTGAAATTTTTAAATATAAAAAATAAAAAATATTATTAAAAATTCCTCTCGATTAATTTACTCAACTAAATCCATTTTTAAGTGCAGGCGAGTATTTTAGCTTTCAAAAATAAGGTATATATCAAGCATCAAGTTATATTTTTAAGTTGCTAAAATGTATTAAGAGTCGCAGAAAAACTGTCTAATAAAGCCAAGATCACCATTATTAAACTAACAGACGATGTTATCACTTTGCACTACACATACATTTCTAGAATCTTAATAAAAGACACCTACAAAATTACCAGGGACACCCCTGTCAGCTTGTCCCATACGTCAAAGACAAATACCGGATTAATCAACATAACCTAACATTACCCGACAGTGCCCAACTTCATATTTCCTTCCTATATTTTACATGCAAAACCCTGTATAATTTGAAGACGACGTAATCCCAAATTCTAATTAATTAATGCGGTGCGCCTCCTGGTATCCACCATTCATGAATCTGACGGAGCGTCCAATTGGCTGACACGCTGTACGCATATTCCCGGTTGCTTCCAAGCACACGCATCTTTTGGCCATTTTCCATGACCGTGCATGCCATCGACCATACATTAGGATGGCCATCCATCATCATGATCCATGGATGATGAGTCAAACACTTAACTTTGACAATTGGAAGGATTTGCTCACAGCGCCAAAAAGGCAGGGCTCAATCCACGTGCCACTCCGTGGCAGTTGCTGGCTAATTTTCCCACAGCATGGACGTTTCTTTGCTGGATCTGTTCTGTTCATTAATTTCTTAGATTCTCGCAGGAACAGTCAGGTGGACGATGCTTCTGCGTTCGTGAGGATGAGTAAGGGACAGACTTTAAAGAACTTAGGACAAATGCAAGAGGCTGTTTTTATGTCTCGTATTCATAATTTCATGGTCACACAAAAATAATTCTAGTTTATGCCAAAGTTTTCCTTCTAAATTCTTGTTGTCTTAAAATCACCTCCATTGATATTGGGTGAATTTTGTGGGTCATCGGAATCAATTTCTTTGATTTCTGTACCGGATTGGTAGTGCCAAATTTGAATGTTACAGAATTGTCCAATTATCCTTCGTCTATACCTCCTCTCTTACCCATATAAAAATGATCAAATCAAGATGCTAGATCAAGCATAGATGGGACCCATTAGGTAGAAGTGGGTACAAAAGGGTTTGTTGGGAGCAAGAGCAAGGCCTTTGATGGATTCACTAGAGACAGGAGATGAAAAGACTAGCAGGTCTGCTAGCGTCACTCACGTTATGAATATGGACGAGTTAGGTTTCTAGGTCCGTGGCATGTAGAATTATCAATTGAGTGAAGGACGTGGAAAAATGCCTCTAGTTGTCGCCAAATACGTGGGCAGGGCTGCAGGCTGCAGGGCTTCCTGTGTAGAAAGTATGAATTGCTCTCCTTGGGGATGTGATTGCTGAACCTATTTGGAGTGTCCACTTCAACAGGCCGGGGCCTCAAAAGGGAAGGGTAATGCTGAGGTGATGCCCTAACAAGCTGAGACCTCTTTGATCAACCAATGGTATGGCATATGATTTAGCCCTGAAGGTGATTGAGGGTCCGGATGTTTATATCGATCAGTGATTTATTTTATTTTATTTTATTTTATTTTCACGACCTCTTCTTCTATACGTTCTTTGCTCTATCGATTGGGAGAGGGTGAATGCTTGTGGGGAGTGATTTAGTTACATTCACGGGACCTCTTCCTTGCTGAACCTATTCATTAGCCCTTTACTAATGTTATACATAGTTCTACTTCTAACATGGCCTAGATTTTTGAAGATCCAGATCATTCAAAATATTATCCTTGACTTAGATGTTACATGTTTTGAAATTCTCATACATTGGATGATCCTAGCTACTATTTTCTTAAGTTGTAAAAAGAACGGTTAAATACAAGATACTCCCTCTTTGCACTTATTGAGATCTTTTTTCTATCAATCTCCTAATTCAAATAGTCTGATTACTCCAAAAAAATCCATTTTGATTTTTTCAAAGAGAATCAAAGGTTATTCATGTTCCTATATAATTCTCATGTGTATGATACGAATCTATTAGTCTTTCTCTGTAAACAATCCTCTTATTTACGATCAACATCTTCTAAACCCTTCCTTGAATGAATACATTACCATGGAAAAATAGAATGTCTTATTGTAACGCTTCATAATGCCATCCAAGTCAAATGCAATATTGTAAATAGTTTGGATTTCTATAAATATGAGCCCACCTAAAATTATAGTCATTATACCATTAAGTAAGGGGACTAACGAATAAAAAATGAGCAAAATTAATCACTTACTTCTTTCTTTTACAAATGTTAAATTACTCTTGCAATGCTAACTAGTTCCAATGATTTTTTAAGAAGAAGGTGAGACCATTTGGTACAGAAGCTTAAACATCTAAACAACTCTCTCTCTCTCTCTCTCTCTCTCTCTCTCTCTCTCTCTCTCTCTCTCTCTCTCTCTCTCTCTCTCTCTCTCTCTCTCTCTCTCTCGTCGTTTACACCGCACCCAACAAGCTAGGCGCCCATCGCACGAACCAGTAGCATCTACACTTGGCCAGAACGCCCCTACCCGATCACCTCTCCATCGCACGAGCCAGGTCTACCCAAGCTCACGTCGGGTACCCCTTCACTGGACTCTTCTACCCAAATTATCTACAAGCCGGCATCACAGTCTCCACCGATGCCTGACTTCACCCAAAATCCACAGTTCCCAGCACTTCCTCTGCCTCATCTCCTTTGGTTTTCTCTGCTCTAAGGAGTTGTATTCGGCACACAAACCAGAACCTAGATCGGATTCCTCCTCTTTTAATCGCACCAGGCCACCGTCATCACCTCTGCTCCCTCTGCCAGTCACTAGTTGGATCGTACTCCCTGCATCTCCGGCGTCTTTTTTCTTTAGTACCGGTCGGCTCTAAGGAAGGAAACTCGATCCAGTTTCCTCCTGCATATTCCCCTCTCCTTTCCTCTCTTCTCCGGCTCCCTCTTCTCCTCCTCTGGCTTCATCATAGGTTTTTTCTAGTTTTTTTTTTTTTGTTTAAACTTTTTTATTCTCAATTTATGTTTTTGCCCTTCACTCTTTAAATTCAATTACATCTGTGTCCCTTCTTTATTTACATTTGTGTCCCGTTTATTCCAAGTTTTCTTTATCTGTCTTCTACTTACCCAGGAACAATTCAATCCAAACCAGATCAATCAAGGTCTAACATAATCAACGAGTTAGCCTTAATCAACCAAGAATTGCTTGTTTCTTATCCGTTTCTTATTTAATTTTAAATTAACTTTACAGTTTCATTCATAGGACATCCCTAGACCTAATTGACATATCTGATCTTTAATATGAAATTAGTAACTTAATCTAAGCCGTTCAAATCTCAAAATTACAAATTAGCCCAAATCTTAATGATTTTGAAGAATCTGACAAATTTGACCAATAGATCTCTAATTGAGGACATGCTGATTGTTAATGTTTTTTGCAAGTGCACGGCCTATTGTGGTATAGCCAATGCAAGTACATGTCAATCCCACAAGGACGCGCTTTAAGATTTTGGAGTTTTTAATAAATTTAATTATTTAAAATCAAAATTAACTAACAAAAATTAATAGAAAGAAATCAGACTTCATCTTCAATTTAACAGTAAAAATCCAGAGGTCTAATTCCAGAAAGAACAGAAAAAGAAATAATAAAACCTTAACTAAACTAAAACTAGAAAAAAATTACTAAAAATCTAATTCCCTAACTTAAGTACTATCAAATTCTTCAATTTTGATATCACAAACCTTGATCAGACTCCATCAATATATTCATCATGTCCTGGATTAATGATCTCATAGAGAAATTTGTTAGATTCATCAAATTTTTAGAGATCTAATTGAAATTAAGGAATTTAAGAATTAATGGCTTAGATATGTTTTTAGAACTCTAATTGAGGATCAAGAACAACAATTAAACTAGAAACAATCCTAAAAACATGTTATAAAATTTAATTGAAATTTTAAATTAAAACAAACCAGAATGCTTGATTTGGTTAAACATGAACAGATAAGATAGTCCCTAGATTAACTACAAAATAACACAGAACATGAATAACTAAAACAGGAATAACATAAAATATGAATAGTAACAGTAAGAGTAACAGGACAACACATGTAAATTGAAATATTCTTGTAAATTGAAATATTCTTCTGAGAGCAAAACTGAAATTTTATCCCAAACTTCCTTAAAATTTTCCGTAAAACCCAAATCCACCCGAGAAGACGATGTTCTTGGGCTGAGTGGAGGGTTGGAAGCAGAGGCTAGTGAAGATGATGCGTCGCATGGTCCTAGAATCGCTTGGCCTATGGTAGCTCGTCCGGTGAGAGAAAAAAGCTGGCTTTTCTGGGCTTCATCTGGAATAGAGCCGGTGAAGAGATGCGTGGAGCAGAGGAGGAAGGGAAGAGGGGACTGGTGCAATGTGGGGTGGGGCGGCTGGGTTGGAGCAGATGAAAGATGCCTGAGCGACTATGAAGGGGTGAAGCACGACGAGAACTTGAAGGGGAGAGGTCAGCCGTTGGAAGTGAAATTGCTGGGCCATCCATGAAAGCAAGGGAGAAAGGGACGATCTAGAAAGATGGGTGCCAGGCTAGTGAAGAGGGACGATTGGAAGCAGAGGAGAAACGAAAAAATGACACCTGGTGCGGTGAACAGAAGAGGACGTCCTGGGCATCTTTTTTTTTTTTTTTTTCTATATGGGCATGTGGCCTGTGGAAAAGGAGGTGCAATGAAGGCAGGGGCTAAGGGAGTGCTCGAATAGGGCAGCCTGGGCATAATGGGCGGTGAAGGGAAGTTGGGATGGTGCAATGATTGAAGAGAAGAAGGAGGGCTATCTGGGCTCAGAAAGTGGCCGTCGGGTTCTAGAGTATAATGGGCATAAGAAGAATAAAGAGAAAAAAAATGAAGGGAAGAGTCTGGCCAGTCTGTGTTGGGCTGACAGAGATGGGCCAGTGCGGTAAACTCAAAGAAGAGAGAATGAGGAGTTGTGCATAAGGGAAAGAGAAAGGGTAAAAGAAATTTTTGTGCAGTGAAATGGAGAGTAGTGAGAAATAACAATGAGGCTGAAAGGCTGAAAGGCTGAAAGAAGAAGTAACATGAGAGAGGGAGGGAAGGGAGGAAAGGTGATGCTTGAAAGGAAAACAAAACACGGAATAGAGAAAGAGGCAAGTGGAAAGAATGAGAAAAAGAATGCAAGTAAGGGAAAGCAAAATAAACTCCAAAAAGACTCCCAAAAACTCCAAAACTTTTTCACTTCTTATAGTTCCCCCTCTTTATAAACTTTTCACTTCCTAATTTCCTCTAACTCTTTCCTTTAAGAGTTAGTTTCCTATTAGGAAACTCCCTCTTCTTTCAATTTAGGACTCCTCTTCCATTAAGAAACTTTCTTCTTTTAGGAATCCTTCATCCCTTGCCTTATTGATCTTCAAACTGACCTGCATCATTGAAATTAAATCTGAGCCATCCAACCCTCTTTTAGTTGATCTGTAAAACAAAAGACAAGATTAGAGTCATCTAAACCATACATTAAGCATCCATTTAGCTCAATTGATCATCTAACCGTTATTTTTGACAATTTAAGGTTGGATGGTCGATTTGAGCTAATTTTTATATTTTATCCAAAAATTACCAAATTAATGAGTTAGATGGTCTAATTAAATGCTAAACTAGGGGTCTTTTAGCCAAAATTAAACATTTAACACTGAAGACATCTATGAAGGCTGATCAACTTTTAGAAGATCAAATTTGAAGATATTGATAGTGATAGTGATTAAGCTAAGGAAGTAGTTTTTTTTTCATGTTATTTGATTTATTTGTTTTATTTAGGAATTATAAATTATGTAATTTTGAGAAGTTGATTAGATCTGAACTCTGATTATAATTTCAGTAATTTTTAATAAATTTTTTAAATTTTAGATAATTAATTTTTTTTTGAAATTCCTACTTTTTAAGTCAAGTCCCCGTGGGATCAACCCGTACTTGCATAAACTACATTACAATAGCCCGTGCACTTGCGGTTAACATCAACAGTATAAGCTTTGGTTTATGGGAAAGGACTATAATAGAAATAACATACAGATAATGGTGGATAAAGAATTAAAGGACAAAGTTCAAGATGTTGAAGACCTAGCAATAAAATTCTACTAATTAATAAATTTTATTCTAGGAAGGAAGATCATAAATGTTATAAATGCCCAATAGATAGGGTTAGAAGATAGAATCAAGAGACAAGTCTAGAAGATATGGGGAGTAATGCGAGAAATTCCTAACACAAAAGGAATATTTATAGGAGTAGACTTAAATGGTCATGTAAGAAAAGAAAAGGAAGGATATGGTAAGGTGTATGGAGTGTATTTTATTGGAGTAAGAAATGAGTTGGAGAAAACTATTCTCGATTTTGCTTTGGCATATAACTTAGCTCTAACAAACACGTACTTTAAGAGAAGGAATGAACACTTACTAACATTTAAAAATGAATCATATAAAAGTTATATAGACTTTTTTCTACTTGCAAATACTGAAAGATCAATGCGTAAGGAGATACCCAATGAGAGTTTAACCACATAATATAGGTTAATGGTTATGGATATTTACATTAAGAGATATAAGAAAGAAAATAAACTTAATAGGTGTTCAAAAACTAAGTGGTAGAACTTAAAAGGAGAGAAACTAACATTATTTACAAACAAGTTGATGGTAGAAGGAAAGTAAAATAATGAAATAGAGTAAATTTCATGTGAACTAATATGGCCAAGTCCAATAAGAAAGTGGCAAAAGATGTTCTAGGAGAATCTAAAGGTAAAAAGAAACTAGCAAAGGAAACTTAGTGGTAGAGTGAAAAAGTGCAACAAGTTATTTAAGAGAAGTAGGTGTGTTTTAAAGTGTGACAGGAGACTAGAAATAATGAAAACTTTGAGCAGCTTAAGAATACTAAAAAAGGTTGTTGGGAGTACTAAGTGAAGTTAAATTCAAGGCGTATGATAATCTCTACAATATATTAGGATTAAAAGAGGTGAGAAAGATGTGTTCAATCTTGCAAAAATAAGAGAACAAAAGAGTAAAGTCTTAGACCATTTTAAATGAATTGAAAGTAATGACCAAATGTTACTAGTCAAAGATGACAAGATCCATCAAAGGTGGGAAGTTACTTTCAAAATTTGTTAAATGACAAATGTCCTTAGAATATAGATATTGAAAGGACTGTTAACCCAAACAACATTGGACTATATAGATAAGACCATAGTATTAGTATAATAAAAGTGAAAGAGGCCTTGAAAAAGATAAAAATAGTATGAGATGGTATACCAATGTAGGTTTGGAAGTATATGGGAGATAATAGAGTAGTTTGTAGAAAAAGTTGTTTAACAAGATTGGAGAATCAAAGAAAATGCCAGATAAATAGAGGAAAAACTCTATCATACTAATTGATAACAACAAAGGAGACATACAGAGTCTCACTAATTATTGCAGTCAATTGGCTACTACAAAGGAAAAGCCATTTTCCTACTTGAATCATTGAGAGAGAGAGAGAGAGAGAGAGAGAGAGAGAGAGAGAGAGAGAGAGAGAGAGAGAGAGAGAGAGAGAATGAAAGACTTCCACATGGTCCATGGTCTTTATTAACTTTGAAAAAACTTACAATAGGGTCCCTAGAGAGTTAATATGATGGGTGGATATGTATGATGAAGTATTAACAAATTGTATGACCACTACCTAAAAAGATTGATGATTTTTCTATCATTATATGATTGCATCAAGGATCAGAATTGAGCCCGTACCTTTTTACGCTAGTTATGGGTGGGAAAACAGAACATCTGCACAAGGAGATTCCATTGTGCATGTTATTTGCAGATAAGATAGTTTTTATTGATAAGATAAGGCAGGGCATAAACACAAAGATAGAGTTGTGGAGAGATGCTATAAAGTCTAATGGAGTTAAAATTAACCAAATTGTGGAATGCAATTTTAGCAAGGAGATGAGTGGGAGTGCAATAAGGATTGATAACCAAGAAGTCCCCAAAAAGACCACTTTCAATACTTATGATCGATAGTTCATGAAAGTGGAGAGATTGAGAGGGATGTTACTCAGATAAACCAAGCAGGTTTGAACAAATGGAGATATGCCTCTAGAGGTTTGTGTCATCATTGGGTGTCACTCAAACTGAAATAAAAATTCTATAGGATGGTTGTAAGGCTGACCATGCTCTATGGATCAAAGTGTTGGATAGCTAAAGAACAATATATACATAGGATGAGCATAGTTGAAATAAGGATATTCGAGATGGATGGACGACAATACAAGAAAAGATAGAATTAGAAATGAAAGCATTAGAGAAAACTTAGAAGTAGTACTAATAGGTAACAACAAGAGGGAGGTTGGACTTAGATGGTTTGGGCATATCCAATAGAGATTGAAAATGACAACAGTTAAAAGGAGTGAATCAATTCAAATTGAAGGCTCTAAAAGGGCAACAAAAAGGCCCAAAAGGATGAGAATAGAAGAAGTGAGAAAAGATTTAAAAACTTTTGGACTAAATGAAGCCATGACACATGATAGAGGGGAATAGAGGAACAAGATTTGTGTAGCGACTCCTAATTGGGATATGACTTTGATGATGATGATGATCTTCTCTCTCTCTCTCTCTCTCTCTCTCTCTCTCTCTCTCTCTCTCTCTCTCTCTCTCTCTCTCTCTCTCTCTCTCTCTCTCTCTCTCTCTCTCTCTCTCTCTCTCTCTCTCTGTGTGTGTGTGTGTGTGTGTTCATTGAATCCTTTTATTTTATTACATGGTATCAAAGCATAATCCATTCTGATTCTTTCATTGATCTTGCACCTTTTTCCTAAAATCACCTCCTTACTCTTTTGTAGAAATGGCATTAGAAACCTCCAAAAATAATTATGGATTGGCTATCAATACTACCAATACTTCACCATCCCAAACATTCCTTCCTCCATTTCTCACATCATGTATCATATTTTCACAAAACTAGATCAATCCAACTATATAGTATGGAGTCACTAGTTACTCTCAATCTATAAGAGACAAGACTTACTCCATTTTGTGGATGGAATAGGTGCTCCCCTCTAATAATCCTCATTAATGATGATGGATTTGAAAGCCCCAATCAAGATTTCCCTGCTTGGGAGTGGACTTAATAATACCATAATGTCAGGGATTTTGTTTACATTGACTAATCCTATTCTTGCACGGGTTCCCATACTTTCATCATTTAGGGCGATCTAATTGAGACTTCAAAATACCTACTCACAATCTATGACATGGATTGTGCAACTCAAAAGCCAACTATAGATGCTGAAGAAAGGCACTACGACAATCATTAAATATCTATAAGAGATCAAGGCTATATACAACGCTCTTGAGTTATTTTAAGCCCCAATCTCTGATAGTGATTCAGTATTGTATGAGTTAGCCAGACTTGGGCTGGATTACAAGGCACTAATAGTGGTGATCTCTTTCTAATCTCCTCCACCTACATCTGTAGAAGTCTTGGCTACTCCTTGTTCATGAGTCCTTGTTAGAACGTATTGCTTAATTAATGCAAAGCAATGTGCAAATCTTAGCTTTTATCACCAATTACAACCAAGAAAGAGGTTGAAACTACTATAATTGTGGAAGGGGCTCTCATGCCCCACACTACTCTAATGGACACGATTCTTATGGATCCAACAACAACAACTCCAAAGCGGCTAATCTAAAATTGTCATAGGTGCCCCAACAAAAACTAGTAAGATCATTCCTTTTTAGCATAACTATAATAAGAAAGGATATCCTGCTCAACAATGTAGCCAATGAAAGATCATTGAGGATGATCTTATGAAAGCTTTATTTATAATGAATATTGCTAATCTCAATCAACTACTGGTGATAAATTATGGAGTTACCAACCACATGGTGTCTACTCCCTCCATCTTACATGAAAAATATAATTATCATGGTAATAAACACATCAAATTAAGGAATGGTATTTATCTCACATACTAGCAAGCTTCCTATTAAAACATCAACTTCACAAAGAGAACAAGTAAAAGCAGTCTCTATTTCCTTCACTGCACTTCGGCATGCCCTACAACACTCATTATAGCCAAAGCACAAGTGATATGTGGCGTCTGCTATTAGGTCACACATCAAATATGGTGATAGCACATAAAAAATAAGTTCATTCAACTACGTAGACTTTAAATAAACAAAGGAGCATGTCCTATTTGTTTAGCAAGGAAACATTATCAACTCCCATCAACATTCCCCCATTCAATTTTAAAAATGCCTTAGTTTCTTGCATCTAGATGTTTAGGGGCCTGCCCCTAAAATCAACAACTAGGGACATAGATGTTATTTAGGAATAGTCAATGATTATTGCCGATATTTTTTTAGAGCTAGAGGTGCACACCTATGCATACTCTTGAACCCTAGTCACCCTAGCAAGAGACTCCTTATGCCACTACACTAAGAGGCTCTGGTGCTTATTCTAGATATACTTGGTTGTTTCCTTTAGTTAACAAAAGAAAACTTTTGCTTGCTTCTATTTTCATATGTTCGTTGAAAATCAACTATAAGGAAATTTTAAGGCTCTACAACCTAACATCTGTGGAGAATTCACAAGTAATATATTTACAAAAATTTTTTTTAATGAAAAGGTACAAAACATTACATTTCTTGTCCATGCACTCCACAACAAAATGATATAGCAGAATGTAAACACCACCATGTTGTGGAAAATGGGGCTCTCCCTCCTTCACTGAGTTGTCTACCAAAGGAGGAGTGGCTACATGCATTTCAAATTAGCGTATTCACAATATCATAGATTTGAAGAAGTAACTTGAAAGAAAAGTAGTTTAAGCTATAAGAGGGATTCTTGGACAAGGATATTACTAGCACAAGACCTGTTGTGTATGTTCGAGCAAATTACTACCTTTTGTCTCTTGGACATAGTAAATGGATTGTATAGATATAACTTGATTATTATGACTTAGACATGTATAAATATGTTATGCACATATTGGACTGTAAATTGCGACTAGGAGGATTTCTGGGAAATGATAAATTTTGTTTAAAATTGTTTTGACTTGAAAAAATTGAATTTCAAAACTTATCAAATGTGTTTGGACACGACGATGTGGAAACTAAGTCTCCCAAATGTATTTTTCATTGTAATACATGTGTTTATATGGTGTACCGTATCGCATGCATTATATGCATTATGTCTGAAAAATAGAGGAGACTTTGCTAGATTTTTAGTAGTTATAAAAGGTTCATTTCACTGTCAATTTCATGTTTTGTGAGTAGAGATGACACTCGAGTTTTTGAAAAAAAAAAATAATCTTTTGATAGAAAAATGTTTTCACTATTTGTTTTGATTAAAATCAAGGATACCAACTTTGGAAAAAGACTTTGAAAATGAACTTAAAAACCTAGGTTTCCTTTGCAAACTCTTAAAGATAAAATTCCATTAACTATTATCTTTGGTTTTACTCCTAACTATAATTATTTGCTGACTTTTGGCTGCATATGTTACACTACTTGTAACAATTCAAAACTTGACCCTAGAACTAGAAAATGTATATTTCTAGGGTATAGTCCTAACCATAAAGGTATAGATGCCTTGACCCTCAAAATGGCCTCATGTATGCATCTCGAAACATCATCTTTGATGAAATACTATTCCCCTTTGCCAATGTTCCAACCAATTCTACCCCACCTCAAACTTTAGGAACCATACTACAATGGACCACCTTTCTCCACCTCAAACTGCTACAAAGAACTCTTCCGACCAAACAAAGCATGTCTACCTATCCTTAGCCTGCAAATTCGGTCTCCCCTAGATCTCCCTCTTCCAGCTCTAACCATACCCCCTTTCCAATTAGTGGACCCATGCTCACTGACTTTGCTCAGTCTTTACCTACTCAAAACCTTTCCTATCTCATTCAATCCTGCTAATCCTACCGTCCTTTGGCTCCTCCACTGTCCCATACAAAATACCTACAACGTGGTTACGGGCCTTAAAGTAGGTATACAAAAACCTAATAGTTTTATTAACTCATGCTTTCCCTTACTCGTTCAAAACTAAAATTGAACACAAGTAGTACTCATTTTTTCCTCCCAAGCATGGAAATCTGACAAGTGGAATCCTCCAATAGATACAGAAATTATTACTCTTATTAGAAATAATACGTGGACTCTACAACTTCCACTCTGGGTACTAGTATAGAGCCCTCTAAATGGGTCTTCAAAGAGAAGTTTCGAGCCAGTGGAATGCTTAAAAGAAGGAAAAGCTCGTGGTGCTGCTAAGGAATTTCATCAACAATAGAGCATTGACTTCTGTGATACTTTCAGCTCATTTGTTAAAGCCCCAACCATACACATAATTCTTGGTCTAGCATGTACAAAAAAATGGCCTCTTAAACAGTTAGATGTAAATAATGCTTTCTTACATGTCCCTCACAAAGAGGAAGTTTATAAGGCTACTTATAGCATCAAATAGGGCCCCTGAGCATGGCATACAATTTTAGCAAAGTACTAAAGACTCATGGACTACAAAGCAGCAAATGTGACAGCAACCTCTTCTTCATGCTTTCTAAATCAGGTTGTATTTTTCTGCCCTTACATGCAGATGATTTTTGTAGTAATTGCAAATGACAATATTAGTATTGTACGAGTCATTAAATTTCTAGCTCAAATGTTTGATATAAGAGATCTCAGCCCACCCCACTACTTTCTTCGAATGAAAGTCCCACAAACCTCACCTAGTCCTTTTTCTCTCACAAATCTGATAGGCTTTAGATCTTTTAAAATGTGCATGCATGGTTGATTGTAAACTATTATCCAGCCTTGGTGGGGATCCTTTACCAGATACAAGAGCTTGGTTGGAGCTGTTCAATGCTTGACTCTCTCGCGTCCTGATGTAAGCTATTCTATCATCAAAGTGTGCCAAACTTATGCACAAGTCCACTATAAAATACCTACTTGTTGTAAAAAAGAATCTATGGTGCATCAAAGGCATAAAAAAGGGGCAGACTTGGTGCACTAAGCTCCTACATATGCAGGGTTTCGAGAAGGGGTGGACCACAAGGGTTAATAGTATGCAGCCTTAACTTGCATTTTTGCAACATGCTATTTTCATGCCTTAAACCCATAACCTCAAGGTCATACGACGACAACTCTACTGTTGCGCCAAGGCTTCCCTTTCAGTTAATAACCAAGGTGTAAAGTCAAAGTGCAAGTGCAGCAAACTGTTAATTTTAAATTAAAACAAAAAAAAACAATGGCAAATTTCTAAAAAATTTAAAACTATTTTGGGGTATTTTAGTCATTTAATAGTCTAGCTTTCAAAAGTTTTTCTCGTTCAGGGTATTGAGATGGAGGGCAATCAAGACCAACTAAGTTGGTCACGACGACATAGGCAAGACACCTTGACAAATTTTGTTTTAACGGCATATGTTATTTTAAGAAAAAAAAACTTACAAGAATGAGATGATCGTACTATCTCAAATAATTTTAGATTTAAATGAACAGCTCATACAAATTTATGGTTTAAAACATATTTATATGGATGGTGGTCTAAGTCACCTGCTTTCATTTTCACCATTGCGTGGCTTCATCTTCATCATATTCTATGTATTTGTGATAAAAAAAGGCAGTTCTGGTACACGAAGCTCTCACTTATATAGGATTCAAAGAAGGGGCAGATCATCAGAGTCTACAGCACACAGCTTTACCTTACATTTTGCAAGAGACTATTTCCACGCCTTGAACCCGTGACCTCAAGGTCACACGACGACAATTTTTACCGTTGCGCCAAGGCTCCCCTTCATTCTATATATTTGTGATATGTGACAAAGATTCATCGCCATGCATGGATTTGCCAAGAATTTTACTTACCGCCTGGCACCTGTTGTAAAACTCTCCTTGGCAAAGGCAGAATTGGATATGCCTAAAATTATGACTTAAACAATGGGGAGAACATAAATAAGGCGTCATGGACGAGCGTCTAGGATCACCCGATCAAGAATCAGTGGGACGGACTTTGACCGGCTGCCAAATTATCAATCCAATTGCGTCTGGGTCACACATGTGGGGACCACCCAAAGTGTTTACTATCAAGGGGCATGACCAGTTTCCTTTCTTCCCTTGGAAGAAATTCCAATTACTAGTGTTTTCTTTTTATTTTTGTGAGTCATTATTTTGCTGATAAATGGGCGTGATTGCTATGCTATTTGATTGATAATAAGCACCACTTGGGCCCACATCTGTCATCTTGACACGATCATATCCATTAGTCAAAAAGGGGGGCACAATCTATCCCGCCGCTGCAGATTTTGCCTTGATTCTCAAAAGCCTTGCTACGATCCTTCCATGAGCCATTGATTAACCATCGATTTTTATTGGAATATATCTTACGGATGAGATATCCATTCGTATGGGACCAAAACCATGTAGCTCGCCTGGCCCGTTGTTCATGATGGTACCAGTTCAACGGCTTGGATCAACTCGTAGATTTTCCAATGTGGCCCCGATAGTTTGGCCCCACCAGGCAGTTTTGATTGAGGGCATTGAGGCAACTTTAGCAGAAGCCAGTGTAGCGTCTTCTCTCTCCACTCTGTTGCGATCTACTGTAAGCTGCTATTTGTGTTTCCAGAGAGAGAGAGAGAGGGAGAGAGATGGCTCAGATTCCCAACTTGGATAATTCCCCTTTCAATCTCAATTCCATAAGGTTCTTACATCTGCTCATACGAACCCTCCAAAATTTATTTTCTTTCCTTTCCTTGTCGTTTTTCAATTTCTAGTGCCTAATCTTTTGCTCGTAAAAATTTCTCTCTGAAACCAGAGAACAGTCTCAGAAGGAGCTTCTCAACATTCTCAAGAATGTAAGTTCCACATTCTCATTGCTTCTCAACTCATTCATCCCAATTACTTAATTTCGATTCCATGTTTTGTGAATTATTTGATTCTCATGGTGGCAGATACGTGGAAAGAAATGCCTTGTTCTTGATCCCAAACTCAGCGGGTCGCTTAATCTGATCGTCCAAATATCACTTCTCAAGGCATGTCATTTCCCTCCAAATTTTGTTTATTTACCTGTTTCCATCATTTTTATCATTTATGCAACACGTTCTGTGTCCGTACTCCCGATCTCGTTTAAATTTTATTTCTTCTGTTTTATGTTAGTAAGATTTGTGATGAGATTTTTCATTTTTGGATTGGATTATTCACTTGGTTTAATTTGTATTTCCCTTGTGAACTCCCCAAAATTTGTTCACATTGTAGCTAAACTGGTTTGCTCAATGATTTGCAAGTGCATAGACCTAATAAGGGTGTATAACGTGCAAAGAAAAGTTTCTCCTTGCTGATTTAACTCTGTCACAAGTGAATTGTTGGTGAAGAGCCAAAATGTAAGGTTTTCATTGACTTCTTTGGGATGAGCAGAATGTTCTGTAAGATCCGATTAGAAGGCTGATTGACTGATGACTAGTTTGCCCTGTACAGTTTGCACCATGCATTGTAAGTTTCGAGCAGTTGGGTGTTGGTCTTTTGAGTGTCATACACAATGAGAAGATTTTATTCACTAAGAAGAAGCAAAACAAAGACTGGGCTGTGAATCTGAAGATTACCTTAATGTGGATCCAAAATAGAGAGACTCACTGGTGATGCAAAGAGAATTTATCTCATTTAGTGAATAATTAAAATCCTGGATTAGTTGCTAAGGAACATTGTTCTGATATAGGTGGTTTCTGGAGACAGTTTGTGTCTTGATAATCAGAGATTGTGTATGCCAGAACCTGGTATCTATCTATATCAAGGAAGCTTATTTTGGAAGGAGAAATGTACCCACAATCTTACAAATTGGGTTAGTTCAAGGTCACAAATTTCTTTCGATATATGTGCATATTTATTGGCTAATATTTTAAGGATTTATATGGTCTAATGTGGTATGCATGGACGTCTTCCATATTCTGGTTACTAAAGGATATTCCTCTACGAAAAACCTTCGAGGGGGGGAGCACCTAAACTTTCAATAATTATGGAAAAGAGCTTCATACTGTTGAAATAACTAGGTCATCTTTAGTCTAAGAGGTGAACAGGTCTTATCTCTAATGTTTGGCAACTTAATGAGGAAGCTAGGAGAGAAGAAAGTTTGTGCTTTTCCTTAGAATGGTTTAATTGAAGAAGAATTGGCACAAAGGAGGCTTCAAAGAGAATTGCCTCATAAGTTACCTCTAACAAGAGATGTAGGCAACATGATATTATTGATGTCATGGTTGTTCTAATACTTCCAAAAGCAAGGAATTTTGCTGTGCTTGACAGAACATGAAGAATTGAAGAGGCAGGTTAATGAGCTGCTATCAAAGGGATATGACTGGTTGCAGTCACATAATTTCTTACTCTGAAGGACTGCTTGTGGCATTATTTATGTGGATTGCACTACCAATTAGATAATTATTCGTACAGATGTCCAAATCCTTTTTTAATTGATAAGGTGGACCTCCTATTCATTTCCTGAGTTGAACCTAAATTGGTATGTGAATCAAATACTATGTGCGTAAATTTGTAAGATGACTGGGAAACAACCAAGATCAAAGATGGCTCTATCATGGGCTTATCATGCCATCAAGTATTCGTAAGGATGGTGACTAGGTAGTGTGTCCTTTTATTGGGTTAATCTATTCTTCTGTATTTTGATGACTAATCATCTTGTCAAAATGACATGGATTCTGCGGAAGAAAAAGCTTTACATCGATTGATTCATGGATTCGCTGCATTTTTTTCTCTCCATTGCTCCATATGGAATTTCAACAGCATACTCTTGTGATGAGACTCATGAAGAAAGGACTTTTTATAAGTTACATGCTAACAATTTTCAGTATGTGCAGAAATGCTGAATAAGGTTCATACTATCATTACCCAACTTCTGGATGATATTTCAGCGAAGATGTCCAATGTCTTTTTTTCAGTGGCAAAAATGAAGCACGGGAGCAATGCTGGACATATGATATCTAATGTGTATGTTATGAGATTTGAAGCAATGGGGACTGCATTTTTTTATTCTGCTAGTGAAGCCTTAAAATGTATGTGTTATGATTAAGTTAAATAGTTAGCATTGAAAGACAACCTGCCTTCAGGAATCCATTTATGCTCAAATGCAAATAAGAACCTGAAAACAATGTGGTCTGATGCTTTGGATAGATGAGTTTGATTATTAGGTGCGCTGGCAGTTTGAAATTGTGGTGGATTTCAGATCATCAAGGGTAGCTGTATGTAAGTTCACTGTCTTGCCTCTATTTACATGAATGCAGAAAATGAGAGAATGCACAAAATTTTAAGTTTATTCTTCATGATGGATATATCTTTTTTAGCAGCCAAAATTGTAGGCAACTTATGATTTGCACGGAGATGGTTTAGGAAGCCATCTTGGTCATGATGAAACCAGTTCCTTAAGAAGCTTGGTAGTATTGCCAAAACTATGATACAAAGTAGAACCCTTGTGAAAAGATGTTACACTTGCCAACTTGGGTAAGGACAAGTGTGAAATACATGGCTGTATGCTCCACTCCCATTCTTTCGTTACCTGTCTATCTATGGATTTCATAAAGGGTCTTTAGTTGGTCCACATGGTAATAATTCAGTGCATGTCATAGGGTCATTCCCTAAAATTTTCCATTTTGTCAGTATGATCTTCAATGCTTAGTATGTGTTTGATTTGGTTCAAATAGGTTGTACTTTTACATGGCATTATTAGTTCTATTACTCTGATGGTGATGTCATATTATGTGATTTTTCAAATAGATGGAGAAATTTGAACAATAAATTGTAATTTTCTAGTGCATTAATTCCCAAATTGATTGGCAGAATGAAGTGGTTTATCAGAATGTACAAAATATGCAACGATGTTTTGTGGGTGATCATATTATACAGGAACAAAATCCAGGTCCAAGTAAGTCATCAATAGGACCATTGCAAAAACTCCACTCGAGCCACGTTATAGTTTTTCCTCAACATGTTCTTTTCTAGGGCTAGTTCACGCTCAGGTGTTAGGTGAAAGGATGACTAGGAAAAGCCCATTAATCATATTCTAGACTTTCTTAACAAGGTACAACAGGGCCGTGAAGTAGATTACTGTTATATACTAAAATTATGCTGATTGCATTAGAAGGTAAAGGAATATGAAGAGGTTAAGAAAAAGTTGTTGCATTCGTGTGACGGGTACCTCCTCTGAGGTTCCTGAAAAAATAATTAGTGAAGAAGTTTGAATTATGCAAGGTTCTTATGAAAGCGGTTGAATGCCCAGTCACTTGGGAGTTCTTATGACCCACTATAAGCATTGTTGTATCTGATTTACATGATTCTGTCTGACATTAGCAACAAGAACAACTTTCAGTGATCTAGGAATGGATGAACCAGCTTTCCGAAAAAGTTAATAGGCAGATTGGTAAAATCTTTGACACATGGACTTAGGGAGCATGGAAGGAACTTACGTGCAGAATTGAATTGAATAACTTGAAACTTGATATTAACTAAAGGAATATGAATATGTCTATGAGGAGACGAGTTTTAAGTGAAGAGACAAATTCAACTATGAGGAAAACAAACTTATTTATGAGGAAGATGAACTCAACTATGAGGAAAACTAACTTATTTATGAGGAAGACAAACTCAACTATGATGGGAAATGAATTTAGATATGTAGAACTGTGTTTAACTATGAAAAAAATGAACTTATATATGAAGAACACACTTAACCAGGAAAAGCACAATAAAACTGTATTATTTATATGGAATTTTGATGAGAAAAAGAAGATAAGTAAGAATTTAGAGACAGAAGTTCAGGATTTGGCACATGAAAAACTTGAACGAGATACCCCAGAGTCGTCACTTAGATTTCTTCGCAAGAATCATGCTTGAAAATCACTAGAGATTTGCATTCTAGAACACATAAGCAAAGCTCAAACTTGAATCTATAAATTTCATGACATTCTATGAGACCATACCCCTTATACATATATAGATTTCTCTAGGGCTTCCAAGAGAGAGAATTCTTTGATTTCTCCTCAAGACGTTCTACAAATAGGAAACCTTCTAAATTCAGACTGTATAAAAACTCAAAATTTAGACATGCAAAGTTGATGACTTTGACACCATTGTGAATTGGGGCTCTGTTTTATGTTGTTCTGCCTGGCTTGAAGGGAGTTCACCTTCAAGTTATACTTGGTCTTCTTAAAAAATAACTTCTATCTTCTCACAATTCCCACATTTACACATACTAAACTAGTTGCCTTATAGGCATAAGGAATCTGGAGTTGTAAATTGGATCACTGTTTCCAACACTCTCATTTTCACTCTGCTTCTATGGTTCTTTTCCATTGAACAAATCTGCTAAACAACCTCAAATTTCTCAGAGAAAATCTCAGTGTAGTTAGTTTTACTCTTCAATACTTTGTTCTTTGAACTCCTCAGGAATCTTAGATGGATGCTTCTCAAGGGATGCAAGAAACGCTTGAAACATGGGGTCTTTGTTCCATTATGCAAAATGCATTTTTGCCAAAAACTATTCGTAAAGTTTTTGGAAGATTAAAACTCGTTGGAAAATAAATTTAGACAAAGAGATATTCAAGAAAGCAATTCTCAAAAATAGAAGAATCTTGACTGCAAGCTTGTATGAAAAAAGCAATAAACACGGAAAGATGAAATAGACAAAAATTGCTACAATTTTAACCAACTGATTAGCGAAGTGAAAGTCGCATCGACTAGAAATTTCTACTCATAAAGTGTTACTCATCTCAACTTAGAGTTTCATATCAATTTGATCCAGAACCGAATAGAATAGCACTTGAAATCTGAATTTAACTAGATGAATACAACCAGAGACAGTTTTGGGAAGATATGGAGGGAGTCATACAAGAAATTCCCAACACTAAGGGGATATTTATAGGAGCAAACTTAAATGGCCATGTAGGGAAAGATAAGGAAGGATATGATAGAATACACAGAGGGTATGGTATAGGTGAACGAAATGAGATGGGGGAGAATATCCTCGATTTTGCTTTGTCATATAACCTGTCCATTGCAAATACACTCTTTAAGAAGAGGGATGAACACTTAATAACCTTTAAAAGTGGACTTCATAAAAGCCAAATAGACTTTTTTCTACTTAAGAATAATGAACGATCTATATGTAAGGATTGTAAGGTGATACCCGGTGAGAGTTTAACCTCACAATATAGGTTAATGGTTATGAATATCCATATCAAAAGATGGAGAAAAAGAACTGAACTTAATACACATCCAAAAACTAAGTGGTGGAACATAAAAAGAGAGAAAATAACCTCATTCAAAAATAAGTTGATCGTAGAAGGAAATTGGAATTATGAAACAGAAGTAAATACCATGTGGACTAATATGGTTAAATCCATTAAGAAAGTGGCAAAAGATGTCTTAGGAGTATCTAAAGGTAAAAGGCAATTAGCAAAGGAAACATGGTGGTGGAGTGAAACAGTGCAAAAAGTTATTAAAGAAAAACGGATGCGCTTTAAAGCATGGCAGAAGATTAGAAATAATGAAAACTATGAACAATATAAGAATGCTAAAAAGGTTGCTAAGAGAATAGTAAGTAAGGCTAAACTTAAAGCATATGATGAGCTCTACAATAGACTAGGAACAAGAGAAGGTGAGAAAGATGTGTTTAAAACTTGCAAAAGTAAGAGAACAGAAGGGTAAGGACTTAAATCATGTTAGGTGTATTAGAAGCGATGATCAAAGAGTATTAGTCAAAGATGATGAGATCAAACAAAGGTGGGAAACATCATCATCATCATCAAGACCTTATCCCAATTAGGGGTCGGCCACATGAATCTTATTCCACCATTCCACTCTATTAAATACCATGGCTTTATTTAGTCCCAACGTTTTTAAATCTTTCCTCACCACTTCTATCCACGTTCTTTTGGGCCTTCTCCTTGCCCTTTTAGAACCTTCTACTTTTATTGCCTCACTTCTTCTAACCAGTGCTGTTGTTGGTCTCCTTTGAACATGTCCAAACCATCTAAGTCTAGTCTCCCTTATCTTGTTAACTATTGGTGCTATCCCTAAATTTCCTCGAATATTTTCATTTCGAATTTTATCTTTTCTTGTCTTACCAAAAGGTGGGAAACATACTTTCAAAAATTGTTAAATGACAATGGCTTTGAGAATATAGGGATTGAAAATACTATAAATCTAAATAACATTGGCTATTATAGATATGAACGTAGGAATAGAATACTTGAAGTAAAAGAGGCCTTGAAAAAGATGAAATTAGGAAAGGCCATGGGGCCTGATGGTATACCAATAAAGGTTTGGAAGCATATGGGAGATATTGGGGTAGTTTGGTTGATTAGGTTGTTTAACACGATTATAAAATCAAAGAAAATGCCAGATGAGTGGAGGAAAAGCTCTCTTGTACCAATTTATAAGAATAAAGGAGACATACAGAACTGTACTAATTATCGAGGGATCAAACTTATGAGCCACACTATGAAACTTTTTGAAAGAGTGATTGAGAAGAGGCTACGACATGAAACAAGTGTATCGGAGAACCAGTTTGGTTTCATGCCTGGGAGGTCTACCATGGAAGCTACTTTCTTACTAAGACAATTTGTAGAAAAATATAGGGAGAGGAGAAAATATCTCCACATGGTCTTTATTGACTTAGAGAAAGCTTATGATAGAGTCCCTAGAGAGTTAATATGGAGGGTGTTGGGTGGTAAAGGGGTTTCTCAGGGATATATAGACATAATTAAAGATATGTATGAGGGAGCAGTAACAAATGTTAAGACCACTAGTGGCGTGACTGGTGATTTTCCTGTCAGTATAGGATTACACCAAGGATCGGCATTGAGTCCATACCTTTTCACATTGGTTATGGATGAGTTAACAAAACATCTGCATGAGGAGATTCCCTGGTGCATTCTATTTGCAAATGATATAGTCTTACTTGATGAGACAAGGGAGGTTGTAAACATAAAGCTAGAGTTATAGAGAGAAGCATTAGAATCTGAAGGATTTAAAATTAGCCGAACTAAGACAGAATATGTGGAATGTAAATTTAGCAAGGAGAGTAGGAGTAGAACACTAGTCAAGATTGATAACCAAGAAGTCCCCATTAAAGACCATTTTCGGTACTTAGGATCAATGATTCATGAGAGTGGAGAGATTGAGACGGAGGTTACCCAGAGAATCCAAGCGGGTTGGAACAAATGGAGATGTGCATCTGGAGTTTTGTGTGATCGACGGGTGCCACTCAAATTAAAAGGAAAATTCTATAGGAGGGTAATAAGGCCAGCCATGCTCTATGGATCAGAGTGTTGGGCAGCTAAGGAACATTATACTCATAGGATGAGTGTCGTAGAAATGAGGATGTGGAGATGGATGAGTGGTAAGACAGGAAAGAATAGAATTAAAAATGAAAATATTCGAGGAAATTTAGGGATAGCACCAATAGTTAACAAGATGGGGGAGACTAGACTTAGATGGTTTGGACATGTTCAAAGGAGACCAACAACGGCACTGGTTAGAAGAAGTGAGGCAATACAAGTAGAAGGTTCTAAAAGGGCAAGGGGAAGGCCCAAAAGAACGTGGATAGAAGTGGTGAGGAAAGATTTAAAAACGTTGGGACTAAATAAAGCCATGGTATTTAATAGAGTGGAATGGAGGAATAAGATTCATGTGGCCGACCCCTAATTGGGATAAGGTCTTGATGATGATGATGAATACGACCAGATCTATGAAGAACACTTATTTTATGTGAAGAAACAAATTCAACTATGAAGAAGATGAACTTGTTTATGAAGACTCGAACTCAACTATGATTAAAATGAATTTATATATGTAGAACACGACTTTAACTATGAAGAAATGAATTTATATCTGAAGAATATGAACTTAACTAGGAAAACACGATAAACCTGAATTATTTTTGGGTAGTTTTGTTGATAAAAAAGGCAAACAAATAAGAAATTGGAGATAGAAGTTCAGGATTCTGCACATGAAAAACTAGGACGAGGTACCAAAAGTCCACATTTAAATTTGTTCTTCTAGAACTTTAGAGTCATATTCATAAATCACCAGGGTTTCAGCACTCTAGAACACGCATAAGAAAACCATGAACATGATTTCATAAATTTCTCAACATTCTGTCAAAATCGTCCACTTCACACACACAGTGTAGGTTAGCATCACCATAAAATTAAGTTATACACAAAATACCCATATGAAGTAGTTACAGATGGGAAGTGGAGTTTGAGTTTGTAGTCTTTTGCATATTATTAGTCTGTATTTCCAGAAAATCCCTTAAATTAATGTTGCCAGAAATCCCCTCTTTAAAAAGGCATCTCCTTTCCTTTCCTTTTTAACCTTGAAACTTCTAAAAACAGCACAGCAAGAAACCTCTCTCTCTCTCTGAGATTGAAGATAGTGACCTTTGCTCCTATACAGATGGAGGATAACTTTACAGAAATCCATAATCCCTCTCTCTTATAAGCTTCAAGAACATTGTCCAAAGTTTCTGAGTAGGAATTTCAAGACATTCACAGTTTTTGTCATACGCTGGAGCAGCCCTGCTGTAACAAGATTATTGGCCCGCTCAGATGAAGAAACAGAGGTCGAGAAATCAATCAATGAAGGGTTTCTGTAGGATATTATCAATAATGGAAGCATCTGATTTTTTCTTTGATTGCTGGAAGTTGTGAAGAATGGGTTTCAGAGATTGCAGTGACCAGCCATCATTAATCCAAATCTTTATGAGAGCCTTAATCTGGGTTTTGCTGCCAAAAAATGAAACCCACTGCAGGTGATTGGAGAAACCAATGTTTAGTCCCGTGAAACCTTCCTTTTCAACCAAAATATGCAATTATTTGGAGTTGATTGCCTACATAATTTGTGATGCTTAACCGCTTAGATGCCCAAGCTTTTGAAACCAAGGATTAGACCTAGAAAGGTTTTCTTTTAACCAAAATCTGCAATATATTTGGGGTTGATTGCAGAGATGTGAATTGCTGCAATCTTTGACAATTTTGATCCAAAAACCCAACTCCCTTCTCAGGGTATTATCCGTATATCTATTATCTCATGTTTTCCTTTGCTGATTTTCATGAAAAGCTACTTCTAATAGAGTAAAGAAGAGATACGTCTATGAAAACCCTTGCCCAGACTTTCAAAGAGAGACAGGATATGAACATCATCAGCATTGTGAAATTGGGTCCAATCGGATACTGGCCACTAGCATCTATAAGAATAGCAGACCAATGCTGCTGGTCAAGACGGGCTGTCCCACTTGTGCATGTGGCTGAATGATAATGCCCAAAACATGGCCATTGAGGAGAGAGAAGCAATCAATGGCAAGATTTGTAAATTAACGTTGACTAGAACTTTCTGAAATCAAATTGAGTATGCCTCTAAAGTAGAAACATGCCTTTATTCTTCTCTGATCATTTTCCGATTGGCCCACTTCTGTCTGATGTGCATATACTTGATAATCTGATCCCATCGTGAGGGCATGCTTCTACATCAAACTTACATTGTGGTCCTCATAAATGGAAGAACAGAACCATAGGGAGTACATGGAGAGCATAACAAGTTGCCATACTAAATGAGACTATCCACCACCCATATATTCAATCTAGTTTGCAGAAGCCTAATTCTTAAGCTTGGGTACATGCGTGGAAGTATCCACCAAGAGGAGGAAGAAGAACTCCAGACTGACCCTGATTTTGTTGCTTTATTGATGATATCAGCACAAGACCGTACTGATCTCAACATGGGGGTAATTGATCTTTTTGCTTATTTTGAGATGGACTTTGACAGTTCACCACATCTGAAATACGTGTTTAGTGTTTGGCTTTAAGTTGTTAATTAGAGTTGTCCTACTTGTAGGTCTCAGTTAAGGTTGAAAAATGCAAAGATTTTGGAGTTCCTTTTTTAGGAAGGTTTTGAAATCATAAGACTGCAAGTATACAGCCTACGTAAGGAGTCTTTTACTGCCTTGTTGCCATTACAAAGTTGAAGTTTCTGTAGTTCTACTTCCCTGCAGAGTCTTGTGGGCCTGTTTAAAGTTGGAAATGTTACTTGGACTTTCTGTTCTCTCTTTTAAATGGTTTTGGAGTCACATAACCGCGAGTATTCGCTCTGTTTAAGGGGTCTTTGACTAGTTTTATAGCTATTGGGAGAATGAAGCTTTATGCCAGTACTACTTTTTTCTTCTTGTCTGATGTGCTTTTGGCGTAATTAAATTTGTTTCAGTTGCAGGCCATTCATGGAGATGGCTACATCAGTGGTCAGAGTTTCTATTTTTTTTTTTTCCTTTTGAGGAAATAATGGCAACTATGTCATTTTGAAAACCAACACAGCGCCATACTTCAATTGATTGCATTTTCTACTTGGAGTTCTATTTATCACTATGTTTTTTTGCTTGAAGTGCTTCTTCACAAATTATGAGTTAATTTAGGTCATATGAATGTTGAGCAGGAGCATGGTGTAGAGTTGCGGCATCTTTCTTCTGAACCTATTCAAACTGAAAGCACAAAAGTACTTTACCTAGTTCGCTCTCATCTTCATTTAATGAAGCTCATCTCTTCACATATTCAACATGATATCTCCAAAGGACTTCAGAGAGAGTACTTTGTTTATTTTGTTCCCCGTCGAACGGTTGTATGCGAGAAGGTAATTTCTTTTACCTTTACTTGTATCCTCAAATATAGATCTTGCTTGTCTTGTATTTATTATGAACAAATACCTTAAATCTGTATAAATGCATATGGTTGGTTCTGTGAGTATGTGTGTGTACAGGATCCAGGCAAGGGGCGGACCACAAAGGGTCTGTAGTGCACAGCCTTACCTTGCATTTGCTAGAGGCTGTTCCACGCCTCGAACCTGTGACCTCCAGGTCAAACAGCGACAACTCAATCGTTGTTCCAAGGCTCCCTTCTATGTGTGTGTGCCCATTTATACATATATTGTTCTTTGTTAAGGCTTATGGCTTTTTGGCCTTCTTTTTTTCAACAGTGATTTCTCTATAGATATCCAGATCTTTCCTCTTTTATATGCTGGAAACTGGAAAGTATCTTTAGCTGTCCATTTTTTGTTTTACATTGGAGGATAGTTCTGACTTTTTAAGTATTTTTCCATCCCATGAAAGAATACTGTTTTAAAAGTATTGCTCCAACTATATAAGTGGAAGAAACCTAGATGTCTTGATTCGTCTGGAGCTGCTGCTGTTGCAACATTTGGATCTTACACATCCAAGATATAGAATCATAAAACCATAACAAATGGTACACATAGTAAGGCAGTTAACAGATGCTAGAAGTTTAAATAATGTGCCTGTGTTACCTCTAAATGATTGATAGAAACTCATACACACGGAGCTCTGGAAATTGTTACCTTACATGTTATGTTTCAGTATTATGTGCTTTATTGCTTTACTTAGACTTTCTGCTGACGACCATTAGATTTTAGTTTTTGTTAATGTTATTATGTTAGTAATCTTGGAGTATATAATTAGTTTTCATAAATTGATACAGAGAAGTAAATTAATTTTGCAGATATTTGAGGAGGAGAAGGTTCATCAGATGCTAACTATTGGAGAGTACCCTTTGTACCTAATTCCATTGGATGAGGATGTTTTGTCTTTTGAACTTGACCTTGCTTACAGAGTACGCTACTAATCTTTGCCTACTTTCTGGACCTCTTCTTCTTCCTCTTCAAAATTGTAATATCCATGCAATGCTTTTGTTGTTGATAGGAGTTTCAAGTTGATGGTGATACAAGTTCCCTTTGGCATCTTGCCAAAGCCATTCATAAGCTTGAGGTTTGTATTTTTTGTCACAGGAAGTAGTTAATATAGCTATTTGAAAGCGAAGTTTGTCTATAGTAGTCCCAAGCTAACAAACTTTAAGACATGCACTTATACGTGCAGTTATCCTCCGCCCCTTTATCCCGCCCCTCTATTGAATTGTTTACCATAAGCCAGTTTCTGCTTCAACTCAATTAGGGAGCATTGACAGTGATCATTGATTATTGTTAGTTTTGTGGCAGTAAGATCCTCTGATGTGAATAAGAAAAAATATAACATAAGTTTTTGAGTCAAAGACTCAATTTTGTAAAATTGGAATGGAATCTATTATCTTTGAAGTCCTCTAGATTCTTGTAGTTTTGACTTTGTATTTCTTCCAGGTTACTGGAGCTAAAATGTGATTAACATGTATCCTAGTTCATTTATCTTCTTGACGCAGTTTCTACAAAATTGAGAAGTACTTGATTTCTTATTGACTGTAATGATGGCATGAAACTGATATGGAGGCTCCATACAGCACGACTGCGACCATATCAGTAATAGTTAAAATTTATCCTTTCTTATGATTTCAACAGTTAAAGGGCCTGTTACCTAGGTGCTAAGTGTCTGTAGTAGTTATTAAACTCTGCATGTGGTGGTTATGTTGTTTTACCATGCTGCACGCATTCATCCTGCCTTCGCAGAATACTTCAAGGCGTACCACTGGTTGTTATGATAACACCAATTATTTTGCATCTTTTGTATCTTCTCTGAAAGGTAAAATTTCTTCCATGTGTTCTAGTTTTCCTTCGGAGTGATCCCGAATGTGAGGGCCAAAGGCAAGGCATCAGCAAGGATAGCGGAGATGCTAAACCGCATGCAAGGGGAAGAGCCAGTTAACACATCAGATGTAACTACAGATGTTATTTTGAGAAAGTGTCAATTGATTTGAGTTTGTATATGACATGCTTTAATTGATTGACATGCACTTTTCTATATCCTACTACTAATTGCTTAATGATACTCCAGATGGCAGCCCCAGAGATCAATACACTTATCTTGTTAGATCGTGAGGTAAATGGGCTATTCTTTTCTGTGTTTCACTATAGTGTGCCATTTCTTTGAAGTTGAACAAATTTTGTCATTGAAGTTGCCTTAGCTGCTTTACAGTATTCCAAATATATTGATATCCAAGGATACAGATACATTACTTTAGATGTTTGCTTTTCTTAAAACCATGTAAAAACTAAGAAATTTACATTCAATAAATTATGAAGGAAAGCTAATAAGAATATTGGTTTTGGATTATGAAACTATGTGGTGGGGAGGAAGAAAGTAGGGTTTGAAAGATGAGGCCTTGAAGAAACTGAGGAACGGATAACAGTGGGAAAAGCAATGACACGAGGAAGAGAAGATGCTACCTTGAGATGAATTAAATACTTGATGTTAAATCCTTGCTCTGGTACCAGGACGCAACTTTATATCTTCATAAACTTTATTTGGGAATAAAGTTGACAAAGCTCCTCACAGAGGAGCTCAAAATCAACTTGGTTTCATTGTGTACCAGTAACAAAAGAGACAAAAATATTTGGACAAGCATAGATCATGAAGATAAGAGTTGCAAACTAATTAAATGTGACTCTAGCACCATTCACAGTATATTGGGTAAGAAACTGCACAACAATATCAGGAAGTAAAACTTGAAGCAGACTGGCCTCATTGTTGGATGAGTTAAGAGATACTGCACTTCCCTTGTCATTATTATGATTGATTTCTTGCTGTTCTAGGACAATTGGGAGAAAGGAAATAGTAGATTGATACCAGAATCCAGAAATCAAACTCTGGTTGTCTGTTACTTTCAATTCCCTTCTTGATTTGGGAAAACCTTGTTTTAGTAGTGACTCTTGAATATTGCAGACGGCTTGGTGAGTCATATAAATGCATTTTTGCTTACAAGATATTTGTCTCTTATCATGTATTCAGTTTCAATATGAACAAAGAACAATATTCTGGAAACAATTTAATATCTCTTGACAAACTTGAATAGTTACCATTTTGATGTTTCCTTATGACTTCCCCAGAAATTGGCTACTGCAGTATTCCTTCTATTTCAGTCAGCCAAATAAAATGTTCATGAGCCTCCAGGGAATTCCCACCTCCTGTTACTGATCCGGAACCACCAAGTCTAGAAGTTTGTGAGACCACCAAAACTAATCTCAATTTTTGAGAAGACTGAAAGATCCAGAGCAAAATTACCAAAATTAAGTCGATTCAGGACAAGTAATATGTTTTCCCAGTCCTCCATATGGCTGCAAATTTATGTTCCGTAATGGATCATCATTTTGAAGCAACTTTTATTTTACTATATGTTATGCCTCTCAGCAGAAGCAATTAGCTCGACAAAGTGAAGTTGAACGCCAGACTTATTCCTCAGCTCTAATTTGAAATAACAAGATTTCACTGAAAAACTTACAGAAGTCAATACTTCTAGATGTTCTGACTGTTATAGCTCAAAAGGAGTTAAGTGGACGAAGGTTGGCATATTAGTAAAAGAACATTTGTAAAACTCAAAGAAAATATCAACTTTAAGCTCAAAGGTTCCTCCACCATATATAAATCAAAAGGAGATAAGTGGACGAAGGTTGGCATTTTGGGAAAGAACTTTGTAAAATTCAAAGAAAATCTCATCTTTAAGTTCAAGATTGCACCACATTAAATGGCAACTAAGGCATATTACTATCAAATACACTAAAGTAGGATTTTATATATTGAAGATTGAACTATGGATTAGTGAAACAGACTGAAGGAGTCACCATCCACCGTATATCTAAAACAAGGTGGAGTCCAGTATCATCTCAGTAAACCTTTATGCCTTTCTTGAAAGTCGAAAGTCCTGCTTTGGGGCTTCAAATATAAGGACTCTCTGTATTCCATTCAACTTAGAAGAGTTTTTTCCATTCTTCTGCTATTTAGCCATGAAAAATCTTAGCCAAATATCCAAAGGATTTCAAATGATTCTCCATCTCTGTTTTGCCGAATGAAATGAGCCAGTCTCTGGCTCCTTATGATATGCTACAAATCTGAACTGGAAGTCAAAAAGAGCTTTCTCCATGAGTCAGCTAGAGCTTTCACCCCTGATAAATTTTTGTACTGCTTATCCTAGACTTAAGTTTGATCATTTGGTAGCACACGTTTTTTGCATATAATCATTCACAAGAAATTGGGGTATCTAACCTGATCCTCTGAAGCTCAGGTGAAACAGCTGGGTGATAGACATGTTGAAGGAGGCAGAGCAAAACCACCATAAGCCACTCCAGTTTGGACCATTCATTGGGAAATATATCCAACTGATTCCACCTCGTGAAAAAAGAAGGGCCAAATGAACATTCTAGTACAGACACTGAATAGCTACTCTGGGTCTTCTTAGTGATATGTCAGTGGGCATAAGAAATGTAAAGCTGGTCCGGTTTTCTTTGTTTCCAACCAAATCCCATGTTTTGAAAGTATGTGTATGAGTGTTGACCTTACTAGGCAACTGCTTACTTTTTCCAGGTATATCTATCATGCCCTAGAGAAGCTTTGTTAACAGATTGAATGACTCCATCAACCATAATTTGTATATAGAGTCTCCTTTCCACTGAAAGAAGCTCTCTCTACTTGGTGGCAACCTGCAGCCAGTATGCATCTTAATATAGTAACCGCAAACCTTTTAACCATAACCTTGTTGAAGACTAGTGAGAGTAAACTCCTTACTATCATTGCATTTCTAATCTTTGGAAGAGCCAAGCAAGGGATTGAAGGTGGGAGCAGATTTGTGGCAGAAGTGAACTTCTATCATAACATACTAAAAATCTGATTAACTCCTGACCGATAATGAAGAATTGTCATCAGGATAGACCCCTAATGTTTGGAGCCTGTGAACAGCCACCCAAACCTTCTGCTCTAGAAATGGAACTTTGAGAAAACTATTGCTTTTGTCTTTGAATAGTTTAACCTCCTTCAGAATCTCTGGTTTGGGTTTGCCAACCCTTGCTTTTTGGGAATTAAATAAGCTCACCGCGTTCTGTAATCAGAGCTTACCTGAAAATTGATTACCTTTCGACTATGGAGCCAATTTTGGTTCATACTAAAAAAATCTGTTGGGTATCCAACTTCCATTCTTGATTTTTAAATTGCATATAAGAATCTTCTTGAGTGCAAATTGTGAAGAATTGAGATTCTGCTAGGGTTAGCAGTCTTAAATCTCTCTGCTTTTAGATGGGATCCAATGTTTCAAAGTTGTCTTAACGTTACATGTAGACATGATAATGTGGACTTGCTCTAAGGAGATAAGAGAGTTAGTTTCTCTAGGACAAATTGTTTTGAAAAGCATTACGCAGAAAACGGACAACATCGCCTCTAGAGATTTTCTAGCATAGGCTTTATTCACAATGTTGTTTCTTGTATGGAATTTTCAACAATGTTGTGTCTCTTTTGAAATATCTATTATATATCAAGCTAATCATGTTTTCTTTGAGCACTTAGAATCCTACTTTTCTTTGTGCCAGGTCAGCATATTTGAATTTTTAATTTATTTTTACCCTGGCTTATTTGTTGGATAAATGGGCCCTTACAGGATTTGTTTCTCTTTGTCAACTACATATCAATTCCTTAAATCTCTCTCTCATCTCTAACCTTTCCTAAAATCTCCTTGTAGGCTATCTCTTTTGTTTCCTAGACAGCTTTCCTAAGATCTCTTTATACTTAATCATTTTGAAGGTGGCAATTAAACCTCATCTTGACAATCAAAGCTGTCTATGTAATAGTCTATGTTATTGTAAATGAAGAAATATGATCCTCATCTTAATGATCATAGTCGTCCATCAAATAGTCTATATTAATGTAAACAAATAAAGCTATGTATTAATGTAAATAAAGAAAATCTAAAGACATTTTTCTTTGAGCATTTAGAATCCTATTTTTTCTTGTGTAATGTGAACATATTTGAATATTTTAAGTATAAAGGGTTTCTACAGGATTCGTTTTTTCTTTTTTGGCCACATGTCTTTCCTTAAGTCTCTCTCTCATCTCTAACCTTTCCTAAAATCTCTTTTTAAACTATTTCTCTTTCTATTTTCTAGGCATCTCTCTTAAACTCTCTTTATGTTGTATCCTTCCCAAATTGGCAATTAAACCTCATCTTAATGGTCAAAGCCGTCCATCTAATAGTCTATATTAAAGTAAATAAATATATCTTTATATTAGTGTAAACAAAGAAACTTAAACCTCATCTCAATGATCAAACCTGTCCATCTAATAGCCTAAACTAATGCAAACAAATAAATCTCTATATTATTGTAAATAAAGGAATCCTAAGAGGAAAGAAATGTTTCTCAAACAGGCAACCCCATTTTAGTGATCTAAGTTATCCGATAATCTTACCTATCCATCTAAATAGTCTATGTTAATGTAAAAAAATCCTAAGAGAAAACAAATCTATGATTTATGCCCCTAAAGTTGTGTACATGACCCAGCCATGATATTTTTACATTACACAAAATTGTTGAATATTTCTAGGTTATACAATCAAGATATGCAAATGTTTAGCTCTTTCTATTTCATATGTAAACAAAGTAGCTTCTTACATAACTGTCTCTATCTATTTGACAGGAGTCCTCTCTTAGAAAACTGACCTCTAAGAGGACTCCTGCTACATATAGGCCCATCAAAACCTTTCATCTTCTTGACACCTTATTGAGTAGGCCTTAGATTAAAATAAATTTTCAACGAATTGACTAACTCTATTATTCAATTCAAGAACTAAAATAGAATAATATTTTCAAGTGGATAGTATCAATATCTTATCCCATTGACCCCGGGCATCGTCGAGGCTCCTTACTAGTTATCTTTCTAAGGAGATAAGAGAGAGTTAGTTTCTCTAGGCCATGTTATTTTGAAAAGCACTATGCAGAAAAATGGACTTGATTACCTCTAGCAATTCTGTGGCACATACTTTATTCACAATGTTGTTTCTTGTAAGGAACTCTGTTTATAAGAAATTCAAACTGTAACCTGGGGATGTATTAATGAACCGTCTCTTGAAATATTATCTAGCATTTATCACAGTGTGGTTTTGATGTTTTATTTTTCTGGCTAAGCTTATGACCATAATCAGTGCCATCCATCTTGGAGATGATTTGAACAGTTTCAATTGTTTTGTTTACATTTGAATTAAATTTTCCATGTTTTTTATGTTTAAAATGTTTCTTTTAAGTTTGTGATGATTTGCCACATGTAACAACAGTCAAGACTTATTTCATCAAGTGCTCATCAGTGTGTGTCAGTAGTACTTTTCCCAGTCCACCTTTTTCTCCCCACAAAAAGTGCAGTTTATCATGTAACTAAGTTATTGTCTTTACTATTGATCAGTAATATTTGTTAGAGGAGATTAAAGGAAATTTATGTTTTAGGATTTTCTACTCAACTGTAGGTGGACATGGTTACACCTATGTGTTCTCAATTAACATATGAAGGGCTACTAGATGAGGTATGCTTTTGCAGAAACTTTATGCTATACCATTTCCTTATCTTCATAATTCCATTCATCAGATACTATACTTTCACGATTAGTTGAAAATTATGGGTAGGATTGTATGTATCTTATTTCCTTATCTTCATAGTTTTGTTCATCTGCTGTTATATTTTTCATGATTAATTGAAAATTATAGGTAGGATTATATTCATCAGAGACTGCAGAGATATTATGATCAATACTAGTATGTTGCTCACCTGTCTATTGTGTAGTTTTTGTTACCCAGTCCTTCCAGGCCAGTTTTTTGTTTTCCTTTTTTTGAGAAACTTCTAGGCCAGTTTGTTCACCAGTGTAACGGGGCCATGCCATATTTTTGCACAACAACCAATTGGAAATGGTCGTTTATAACTCATGTCATTGTTTCCATGGTCATTGTCTGTCAGGTGTTTAGAATCTTTACATATTCATATAATTAGCTATAGTATTTTCAGATAAGCAGAAGCAAATTGACCTTTCAATTTTGGAGGTGTCTGATGTTATGAGTTAGCTTCACCCAATGATATTCCGATGCTTTCTGGTTTGAAGTCTCCCAGACAAGATGAATTCCCTGAACATGGTTATATATACCTTTTCTTTTTAATGGGCTGTCTCTTATGGTTTTGGTGCAGTTTTTACGTGTCAATAATGGCTCTGTGGAGCTTGATGCCTCTATCATGGGTGTCCAGCAAGAAGGGAAAAAGATAAAAGTTCCTCTTAATTCAAGGTAATATTGATATCTTTAAGCATAGTTATGTATTTTATATAATCCATGGATTGTTCCTTTTCTTATTGGATTTGGATGTTTACTATTGGCTGCTTATCACCTTGTTCTCTAATTTCAATCAAATGCTGAAAGTTGCATATTGTGATTCTCAGCTTTCTTAGCTTCACTCTTTTTGGAAAATAATAATCTCAAAGTTCTGATCCTGTTTGCTTCTGATCTAGTCAAAAGTCTCGTAGGACTGAACAACATTGGTTTAAGAGGTTGTTTTTATTCCTTGAAGTTTGGTTGAACAGTTTCCTTTGCAGGTGAAGCACGAAATTATGGCCCCTCCATAGTTTCTTCAAATCCTACAAATGGTGTTTTATGAGTCAGTCTTACACAAGGAAGAAATTATTTGATGTTGTTCGTTCAGCCCTTTTTTCTTTTCTTTTGTCATTCTTTTGTTCAGACTTCAGAGTCTACAGAGTGAAACACTAGAAGCTCTTTCCTCAATCTATTGGGGTGTTTCAAACTTTCAACATTGGAGAAACTGTTCAGTTGTCATGTAAGCCAGTGGGGCGCACTTTCTATACCAGCTTATGATATATCGATGCAAACAGTTACTTGAATTTGTATCAGCAATGAACTATCTTGTATAATCAGGCCATTGCTTCGTGAGGTGGATGGATGCCTCTGTACTTTAAGGCCATGAAGAAGTTAGTTTTTAATATTATTCCTTCAGTCTTTTTTTCTTTGTCATTCTTTTGTACAGAGTTTACAGACTATAGCAGAATTGATATTTCCTCAATTAGATGGGGTGTCTCAAACTTTCAACATCGGAGAAGCTGTTTAGTCCTCAGATACACTGTTGATGCCCACTTCCTGGACCCACTTATGATAGATCTTGATGAATTCAGTTGCATGAATTTGTAACAGTACTAAGTTATCGTGTATATCTGGCCAGTGTTTCTTTAACTAGAAGGAAGACCCTGTACTTTAAGTCTTTCCTTTCTATGAGAATCATAACAGCATAGAGCGTGTTAATTGTCTGTCCTCATATAACCATTAGTTAGAGCTCTGAACTACCAAATAATCTGATGTTAATTTCATGTGAAAAGTTCGTTCACTTTTTATTGCATAGAATATAATTCCTTTTGTACTGCCCCAATAACTAATGCCTATGGACGTTGTCTCTCACACTTTTATCAACAGTCTTTGATTTGGGATGACTTTCTGAAGGAAATTAAGTTACCTAGTTCATTATTGTGTTTTCTGGGATGGGTTAAGTGCATTATTTTGGACTTATTATTCAACTATATCTTTTCTTTCTTGGTAGAATTTAGGTGGTATTTAACTTTAATGTTTCCCCACTTTATAAACTATGGACCATTGCAAATGATGTCTAGGTTTATAGGCATACGAATCTGTTAAGAGAGACCATAGTCCTCGGACAACTTGATCAGAAATAAGTAAACATATGTCCAATATGATAGCTTTCTCTCTATTACTGCAAGCTGAATTCAGACTCTCTCTCTCTCTCTCTCTCTCTCTCTCTCTCTCTCTCTCTCTCTCTCTCTCTCTCTCTCTCTATATATATATATATATATATATATAATTTTCTGCTGATGCCTTCTTTATGTCTCAGCGATAAGCTATTCAAGGAGATAAGGGATCTCAACTTCGAAGTTGTCGTTCAGGTTGATCTATTTTTGTCACTAATTTTCTTATTAGTGATTTTAAAGCTGTTGCTGTTTGTAGTATGACTGGATGATATTGCATTCTTTTTTGTTGAAGTTCCATGTCTTTAGTAGATGTCTGCAGTATGATTGCAGGTTCTCCGTCAAAAAGCTACTTTGATGAAGCAGGACTATACAGAAATCACAACCACTGTAAGTTACTGCTGCTCATTTGAAATTCTTCTTGTAACCCTTTCATTCAGATTTCAGTGATATGGAGGTATAATTAATGAAAATTAAAGCTCCAATGTCAAAGGTCAGAGTATGTGATTTATGTTGTTTCCTTGTGTCCTTTCGAATTTAGGATCATCGAAATGAAAGAGTATATCCCAGGATCCTATATATGTATATAAAGATAGCCAGTCATTTGCTGGCTCTAATTTCTTTAACAAGTGCCGGTTCTGTGATCAACAGCATTAACATTTGAATACATGTCATTGGACTTATACCCATTACACACAAATTAGTGTTTATGTAATTTGAACTCTGTTCCTGTTCCTCTTTATCTGGTACACTCTTGAGATCAGGATTCCCACATCATTGACTACTACTAAAGGAACTGAACAGATTTTATATTGTAGTAAGGATGCCACTCTAGTAATGTCAATCAAAGCAACTCTGGCCATTCTTGCTATTACCATTCCATGTAAGATTCTAAGATCAAGAATCCCATTCAACTAGGCAATTATCCAAAAACCTCAATATTCATGTTCCTGAAATTGAAGTCCCTAGAAGCATTATCTCCTGAAAAGATGAACAATTAGATATTATTAGATCTAGAAATTCTAGGCAAATTAACTTAAAAATACAGTCATGTCCTTGCACAGATTTTGTATAACATTTGTACTTCAGCTCGTGAACCACTGATTTATGTTTCATGAATGCACTTCCATTTGGGTGGGGGGGTGGTGGAAGATGTGGACTTAGATGGTTTAGACATGTCTAACAGAGACAAGAGGGCACACCGGTTGGAAGGATTTAGTCAATCCAAGTTGAAGACCATAAATGGGGAAGGCCCAAAAGGATGAGGCCTTGACCCTTGATAGAGGAGAATGGAGGGAGGGACAAGATTCATGTTGCCTACCCCTAATTGGGACAAGGCTTTGATGACAATGAATACACTTCCATTTAAAACCGACGCTAAGATTTAACAACTTGCAGCTGAAACCTTTATCATCATCATCATCAAGACCTTATCCCAATTAGGGGTCAGCCACATGAATCTTATTCCTCCAATTCCTCTCTATTAAGTACCATGGCTTCATTTAGTCCCACAGTTTTTAAATCTTTTCTCATCACTTCTATCCACATTCTTTTGGGCCTTCCCCTTGCCCTTTTAGAACCTTCTACTTGCATTGTCTCACTCTTTCTGACTGGTGCCGTTTTCGGTCTCCTTTGGACATGTCTTAACCATCTAAGTCTAATCTCCCTTATCTTGTTACCTGTTGGTGCTACACCTTATGTACAAATTTTTTTGAACATTGTGATTTGTATGGACTTACATATGTCTTTAGTTATGGCCACTGAAACACATTTGTGTCTTGAAGCAACTTGCCTACAGGAAGTGCGGGCTTATTATCTATTTCTTCAGTTGCATTGGCACAGTTTGTGTAGATTTCCATCTGTCATCCCCACACTTATTCCATCAGATAAAGCCTGATTTCATCTTGAAGCACAAATCATCACTTTCACTATCTGGTTCTTTCCAATGAATTGTCAATTGGTTGATTTATAGTAGAATTAGTTTCATAGTTAAAAAGAATAAATAAACATGTAGAAGTTATAAATTGAAAACCAGTATAGTTATTCAGAACTAATGCCTGATTATGAGAAATCTTAAAGAAAAAGAAGACATTTGATTCATGAGATTAAATGTATTTTCAGGGTAAACTATGGCTAACAGTTCATACTCCAGTCATATTCAACCTGTAGCTTGAAGTTTATCAGATAAAATAATACTAAAAACAGGCTGCCACCTCATATGCATATATGATATTGCTACTGTCTGGGAACTTAGGAATGGCTCCTAATAACCAGATTATGATGCTTATTTCATTATGGTAGCATCTATGCAAATTATGGGTTCTTGGTAATTCAATAACCATGAAATGTATATGATGCAGACACAGACTGTGTCAGAGCTGAAAGATTTTGTCAAAAAGCTTAACTCACTTCCAGAAATAACTGTAAGTATGTTATCTGTTGCTCTCCATCCGTTTTATTTTTGTTCTAGATATACAATATTTTACCTGTATTTTGATTCTATTCTCTTCCTTCAGAGACACATAAATCTTGCTCAGCATTTGACAACCTTTACATCCAAGCCATCTTTCCTTGGTCGACTTGACATAGAGCATACAATTGTGGAGGGTCAGAGTTATGATATGTAAGCTCAATATGTAGTTACCCTTCATTTTCTATGAAATCTATGACATGAGAAGCAACTTTCTTTCTGCCAGAAGCTTCCTGAGATGTTCTTTCCTTCTATTGGATCTGGAACCTCTTTTTGTAGGATAATTGGTCTTTACAGATCTATATGGCCTTTACCTTTAAGAATTACTTCTTGGTTGCTGTGTTACAGACTGAAATTGGCCTTAATTATATGCAGTTCATTATGTGTATATGTGAAGCTCATTTAAACCATTGATATGCAATCTTCTTCAAGTTGGTATAGCTAATATAGTACTTGTAGTAATATCTTATCTTATATAATGCAGATGTTTTGAGTACATTGAGGAAATGATTCACAAGCAGGAGCCAATTGTTAGTGTCCTTCGCCTGCTTGTGTTATTCTCTATTACGAATTCTGGGTTGCCAAAGAAAAACTTTGATTACTTGAGGTAAGAAATTCATTATGTTTTACAATATTCAAAAATTCTTTTCCAGGTTCGACTTAGACAAAATTTTGCATTGCTTTATCTCTACTGTCTTGGGTACATGTTCAAATTGGTTCACATACTATGTCAGCTGTATCAGCTTTGCTCATATTTATGTCGTAGATGAGGCTTTCTGATGGGACATATTCAGGTAGCCTGAGAGGTTACATGGTCAAAATATCTGCATGATAGTGTCATTAATTTTGTGATACATTGTAGGCATATGATATGCAAAGAGGATGGTTTAACGGGGAAAAGAAATCTTTTCTTGTTATATATTTTAATTTAACTGGAGTATCGAGCCTTAACTGCATGTGGACCATTTGGAATAATTTCAGGCCTGGGTGGTTGCTTTGATCTGTCTATCCAGTCCACTTGTAAAACCTTTAGCAGCCGCATTGACTTTTGTGTGGGTGAGTAATGTTGAGGATAAATGGTGTTTGTTGGGAAGCAACCATACAGGTTGAGAAGAAAAGGAAGCTGCAGTGCCACACAGAAGAATTTAACAAGTAAAACTGAGTCCTCACAAATCCAATGCAACCCTTCACACAGAGTTTTGGTAGCTTTCCAAAGCTAATGCTGGTTGTTTGATGAGGGTACTGAAGTTCACTACTTTATCATGATCATTGATATTGCTCATGCTGTGACGAAACATTAGGTACATAAACTCCCCCCCACCAAAGAAAAAAAAAAAGAGAAAAAAGAGAGACTTTTCAATTGCATAGGAACTAATTCCACTAAAAGTTATTCATGGAAATAAGTCTACAAAACCTTGGTTCAAGATTTAAGGAACTGAGATAACAATCAAGATTGTGTACTGTAAATAGGGAAGAACAACACCTTAGCATCCCAAGTCCAATATAATGACTGCATAAAGAGAGCATCTCATCACAATACAGCCAGATCTTAGTTATATCTTGTAAAACATGAAAATAGCATCCAAAAGAGGAGAAAATATATTGTAAAACCTGAAAAAAATTCATTTAGTGTGTATAAATCTCTGAGATACATCAAAAGAAGTACTATAATTTTCCTTTGACACCCTAGTCAATACTTAATCTATCTCATTCCTTTACCTAACCTTCTACAAAGACATAAACAATATAACCTAGCCTCTGCATCTAAAGATCAAACCTGGTTTAAGAAAGAACTGTGTAAAAGTATAAAAGGCAGCCTGGTGCACAAAGCTCCCCGTATACAGGATCTGGAAAGGGGCTGACTACAAACGGTACACAGCCTTACCTTACATTTTTGCAAGAGGCTGTTTCTGCGCCTCAAACCTGTGACCTCCAGGTCACACAACGACAATTCTACTGTTACGTTAAGGTGTCCTTAATACTTTCTTCTACATCAGTAGTCCATTGAGGTCATTCTTGCGACATGGTTATAAGCTTTGTGTGATGCTTTTCTGTTGGCGCTTTCCGTGCTTGGCAAAGTGCAGCTTGTTTCTGTTCTGGTTTATGGAAGTTCCTGGACTTTGTTGTTGTTGGATAGGAGAGGTCTCTACTTCCCTGCAGGTAGCATTACTAATGCTATCATTAGTAGCAGATTCCCTCTCCTCCTGTAGTTCCACTTCTTTACTGCATGGGTGGTTGTCAACCATCTCCACATTGCCACTTTTACCTTTCATTGTGGAAAAATCAAATGCCGCACATGTTAGAGTTTTCTCTACTTCTTGACAATGCATGTTAAGTTTACATAAGTAGCAGGCTCAACTTGCTGCTCATGTTCAATGACCTTCATGCATTGACCAGCATCTACTGTTTCTAGATAATCATCTTTCCCATTGATTGACAGTATCTTATGTTTCTCACAAACTATAGATGCATCAACTTTTCTACAGGCTAAATCATCACCACAGTCAGCAGCAGCTAAAATTTGCTGCTGATACACAACTGCTACAACAGAGATGCTTTTCAAATCTCTTATTACCACCTGGTTTCCTTTGAGTAGGAAAAACATCACCTCATTTGTTACAGATGTCCTTTCTTCTCCACAGGTTAAGAAAGAATGCGTGGTTTAACAAAAAAAACATTTTAAAATATAATGATCTTGTTTATCCTCCATTTCTCTTCCTTCATTCTTGGAGCCTGCATTTTGATGATTGAAGCTTCAACAACAAATTTTTGGTGGAAGCTCGAAATCAGGTTTATTTAATACTCCTGGTGACTACTGCAATGTAAGACATGGCAATGGCTAGTATTAGGGAAAATATCAATATGATATAGGTTTCCTTCATGGGCAGTCATCCTTCTAGTTACTCATCTGGCAGAGTTTCATAAAAGCCTAAAAAGGTTCAACCCTATCGGTACTGTGATGGAAGGCATTCTTGTCCACCACCATGGTGAAAACCAACTCTTCTTCCTTAAAGCTTCTAAAGGTTGACAGTTTGCCCTCTAATTCGATATTTTTTTGGTTTGACTTCCTAATAGGAGCTAAATAACCTTCAGATTGTGTTCCACAAACCTTTATCTGTTTCTTTAACTCAACTAATAAAGAGTCACAAACATTGTTTCTAAAAAAAAAACTCCAGGAACCGTGGAAAGAAGTTACATCTACAGCTCTGTAAAAGAACATTTTCCCTTTTTTCCTGTTAAGGAACTAGTAGTACTTAGCAAACCTCTGCTCAGCGGTGGTTTTTAAGCCAAGAAATCTTGTAAGGTTGAGCTTGTGTTCCATCAAGTTCTTGCCTGAGAGCTGTGTCTTTTAAACTGTCAGTCATTAACTTCTGATTTTTTCCATTTTATGTGGTGTATAGGTTTATTGTGTCAAACCTATCATCAACTGCTCGTAAGGGTCCATAGTTCATTGGACTCTAAGACCTTTGCTCCCTCCTTTATAATGACAATGTATTTTGATACTTTAGTCATTCTTGTTATAATGTGTGGCATCGTTAATTTCCTCTTATTGATTAGAATCTCTGGCTATGGTGAGAAATCTTAACATTAAGCTTGTGCAGCAACTAGTTGCACTTTGTAGAAGAGTGCTCTTGGTCAATCTGTTGGTTGGTTTGAGTTATGAGGATTGCTTACTTCTCAGTAGGAACTGTCCAATGGACATGTTAAAAGTATGACACGTGTTGACTTATGGTAGTTTTATAACGCATAGGTCCAATCCACCACCCTGGTTGAAGCTTCCTTCTTTTCTCCATTGGATAAACATAAAAGTATCAAATAGGGAAACAGATCCATCAAACTCATCAAATATGAAAATGTCTTAGAAAAATGCATCTTGAGGAAACATATGACTAACATCTCTCTCTCTCTCTCTCTCTCTCTCTCTCTCTCTCTCTCTCTCTCTCTCTCTCTCGATTAAAAAACTGTAATATATTACTGTAATATTTTGTAAATAAAATAAGAAATCGGCCTGTATTATCTTATGACCAGACTCTATTTATTGAACTTATAGTGTAGATAAGTCATCCATAAAGTTTGAAGGCCGTCTGACCTCAGAATTTCTAATGCTGTGATTTGTAAAGATTTATCATAAAAATATTTACAAATTCAAAGGGTTAATGTAAAGACTGTTTGTGTAAACTATTCATAAAATAATAAAGTCCATAAACTTGTAAAAAATGGTGAATTATTTATATTAACAGTAATGAATTTGGCATGTTTAACTAAGAATTTTTTCTTCTATTAAGTAAATTTTAGGTTTGATACCCTAATCTTTTTCTAAAAATAAAAATCTTTAATTTTTTGTATTTTGATGGAGGATGGAAATATTTAAATTTTCTGGGTTTTGTTGTTCTAAATTCAACTATTTTTAGAGCATTTGATTTTTATTAATTTATTTATTTGTCGTGCTCTTTGCTGGAGTGTTCAGAACTTGCCACATCGGACACATGGTAATGTGTCATGTCCATGTCCGCAGATTATAGATTCTTTTGCACATAAAGGTATTCCTGGTTTTTCATACTAGTTATTGTTTCTTCTGGGAATTGGATGGATTCAAACGTTGGAAATTAATGTAACGAAGCACCCTGTAAAATCTCTTGCAGCTGCATCCTTCTTGAATTCAGTCTAAGAATGATTTATGCTGAACAAAGGTTGTAGGATGTGCGACGGGGCTGGACACTGAAAGCTACTACGTTGCCTCTTTCCCAAATCTCCAAAATCAGTTTTCATGTTGCCACTGTCAACATCTAGCCTTGGGAAGATTGTGGTCTGGAACCACACTCAGATACATATTGAAGTTGTAGGATTTCTTCCTTCTCTACATATTGTTGCTAGGTTGGGACTTTTGTTGCCTTGGAAGCTTTTCTCATGGAAGCAATCTCAAATTTTGTTGCAAGCTGGCAATGATGCCAAATGATTCTGCATCGTAGTAGATAGCAGCAGCCTGTTGCACCAGAAGATTGCAGCAGGTGATGTACCACAGTGACACAGCCAGTAGTATGAGATACATTCCAGCAAACATTATGAGGTAGAATCGGAGAGAAACTGTTTTTGTCAGGACTACAGTCTATTCTCAAAGAAAAGAAACTCAGAAGTTTCATAGAGCACCCACTGAAACTTTTCTCTGTGCGCATTGCATGTGTATATTCAATAGATAGATGGATAGATATCTTGTTAACTTGATGAAGTCAAACATAAACTTCTTTCACGAGTAATTAAACATCTACATCCGAAACAAGCTCCTGCTGAAGTCAAAACTAAAACAGTTTATTGATAATCAGGTTATCAATTTCAAATCACTCTCTCTGAACTCCTGCAAGCACTGATAAATTCGTAGTAAATAAAGCTACTGATTGCCAGAGACCCCAGCAGTTGGACTCTAAGTGAGGTTCTTGATTAAAACATACATATAACTACAGAAGCCATGGTGTAACTTATACCTATGTCACATGATGAATTATGTCCACTTGCAAAAGCTTATGTTTTGTGATCTCTAATTTTCTTATTCTTTCCTGTCTGATCCTTCCTCCATTTGATGAGTTAATCCTTCCAGATCCTTTAGCACTTCACATCTTGAATGATAATGAAAAGTGCATACTCACAAGCCCAATCCCACTGGTACAAATTAAGATGGAAATGAGAACAATATCAGTATTGATTTTTTGTTATTCTCTGTTAAAATAAGATTTGCTTTAGATGACTTGATTTGACTTTATGTATGCATTGAAGGTGGCAGAACATACTCTACAAGCAATTGTGCAATGAATCGCCTAATCTGATTTGTTTATACTGATCTTTACTCTTTATTGGACATCTTTGTTAGGTTATCTTACGTCATTGTTGAGATTCTGTTTAAGGTATAAGGTTCCCTGCAATGACCCATGTTTATAGAAAATTATAGACACGAATAATTCTTGCTCAGCAGTGTAATTTTGCCACCCATGTTACTTGAAATATTTTCTTGTATACAAGCTGGCTTACTATATATGTTGGTTGCTTGTTGGGTATGAAATGGGTTGTCTTGTAACTCTTGCACTTATTAATTATGTTTCCATCGTAATTGCACCATTTCCCCCTCTTATTTGATGATCTGTCTACTCCCTCAATGCAGGAGAGAGATACTTCATAGCTATGGATTTGAACATATGACCACTTTGCATAATCTGGAAAAGGCTGGATTGTTTAAGAAACAGGTATAGTTGTGTCTACGCTAAATTGATTGTGGTGCATTAGTAATTTCATCAAGGTACCCATTTGTCTTTCTAATCAAACAGTCGATTCAATTTACTCTATGATCTGTTAGCCTTATATTTACTGGATATTATTATTAATCATGATAACTAATATAATGTGCTCACTATTGGCTTTTCAGGAACTCAGAAGCAACTGGTTGACAGTGAAGCGTGGGCTGCAACTAATAGTTGAAGATACTGACACAGCAAAGTATTCTTTCTTTCCAGTTCATGTGGTTATTGTATTTTGATGCTTTATATTCTGCTTTACTTTCATCCACCATGATGGTTTGTGTTACGCCAACAGAACCTAAAGAAAAGAAGTTTAGCCGATATTATACTAGAATAAGTAAAGGACAAAAATAAACAACATATAGTTATATCGGTTTACCATCTGTATAAGCAGTTACTCTGTTCTGTTGGAAAATTCAAAAATCAGTTAAGGATGGAAGAAGGGGAGGACATAAGAAGGAGGTGAGAACAGAAGGAGAAAGGGGGGGTGGAATTGCTGAAGTGGAGGTTCTAGCTCCTCGAAAGCTAGAGACTTGTAAGAATAAGCACATTGTATGCAGAACAGAACCATAGAGTTCTGAATTTTTCCTTTCCAAGTGTAATTGAACTTCTGTATTCGAAATTCTAGGAATCGAATTCAATTGAAGCTTCTATCAGTGGTATCAGAGCCAGTTCGAACCAAGGGAATGGTTAGAACCAGGATGGAAAGAACAGAAAGTATGGAGAAAGAGATAGGAGTTAGGGGAGAGATCAGAGATGTGAGGGAGCATCTTGGGAGATTGCAAACTAATGTCAATGCACTGGGAGAATACCTAGTCGAAATTAGAGAATGGATCAAGAACAAGGAGTCGCCGGGCGAAGGTACGAGTAGCCACCGGAACCCAGAGATGGGGGAACCATCAGAAAACCCCAGACGAAGCCCTTTTCAGTCAAGAAACCACCATCACCAAGAATGGCACGGTCAGAGACTAGATTTACCAGTGTTTGACGGCCAAGAACCTTACGGTTAGCTGTGCAGGGCGGAACGTTATTTCCAGGTAAATGGAATCTCCGACTCTGAGAAGATTCTTGTAGCTTCCATTTGCTTAGAGGGAGATGCACTCCACTGGTTCTTGTGGGCAGAGAATCGCACTCCATTCCGATCCTGGGAGTCTTTCCGATCGTCTCAATCGAAAGATGACTATGAAGCCCTCCTGGCCTTGAAGCAAAGCAATAGCGTACACGAATACCTCCGGTCATTCGAGCTCCTCTCCGGCCACCTGGGGAATCTCTCTGACGAAGTGATGAAAGGAGCCTTCTTGAATGGGCTCCGGGAGGATATTAGGGCAAAGATAAAACTCTTCAGGCCTGCCTCTCTGTCGGGGATGATGGAGCTAGCCCAAAAGATTGAAGAGAAGAACTAGGCTTTGGACCAGATACGGGCCCGCCCAGTAAGAAACAATGGTGGGCCAAGAACTTTGGGGCCCTTCTAGGCCCACTCCAAGAATGTTTCGACAGAAGGGGGCTCTCAGGGGCATTTACGTAATTTTCCTATCGTCTTCTCCAGCTCTGATCGGGCTAGGGTTTCTCTACCAGAAAACGATCAGGAAATGCCATCCTTCGAGCAAATCGTTGGAAAAAGGGAAAATCTTAGGAGACTCACCGATTCCGAGCTGCAGCACCGGAGATCACAAGGTTTATGCTACCATTGTGACGAAAAATATCAACCAGGGCACCGGTGTAAAAACCGTCTATTGCAAGTGCTCCTACTTGCAGGCGACGAGGAAGATGATACGGAGAACTTCTCTTTCCCTCTAGCAGAGATGGATAAAACTAGGGAAGGAGAAAACCAAGATTTGGAACTATCTTTGAACTTGATCTCGGGGTTTACATCTGGTAGAATGATGAAATTAAAGGGTACGATTGAGGGAAGGGAAGTGATAGTGCTGATCAACAGTGGGGTTTCCCACAACTTCGTCTCCACCCAACTAGTCAAGGATCTGAGGCTCTCAGTGGATAGATTGCGCCGATTTGGAGTGCAAGTTGGAGACAGCCACTACATCAAAGGAGGAGGCGTCTACAGAGAGGTACGATTACAACTACCAGGGGTGATGGTGGTCCAAGATTTCCACCCTTTTGATCTAGGGGGAGCAGACAGTGTTGGAGATCAAATGGCTGGGATCTTTGGGATTTATCTCTGGAAACTTTCGTGATCTGACCATGCGCTTCAAAATAGACAATCGTCAGATCATCTTGAATGGGGATCCGACTCTATCTTGTTCTTTAGCATCTTTCAAATCAAATCTTTGAGTCATTCCAAAGGCAGAATTTGGGTGTATGATTGAATATAAAGGCATGGAAGTGAGTAAATGCCAGCCTCAAGGGGAGGACCGAGCAGCTATCGACTCTCTCTTACAGCAGTTTTTACATGTATTTGATCAGCCTTTGGGACTGCCAGTGGCACGTTCTCATGATCATGCCATTAGGCTGGTTGAAGGAACTCAACCTCCTCATAGTAGGCCATATAGATATCCGCATGCACAGAAAGATGAAATTGAAAAGATTATCAAGGAAATGCTGAATTCAGGCATCATTCGACCTAGCAAAAGCCCTTTTTCGAGTCTTGTGCTATTGGTCAAGAAGAAAGATGGAGGTTGGAGATTTTGTGTGGATTATAGGGCTCTAAATAAAGTGACAGTGCCTAACAAATTTTCGATTCCAACAATAAATGAACTGCTGGATGAATTAGGGGGAGCTACCATTTTTTCAAAGCTAGATTTGAAATCAGGGTATTATCATATTCGAATCAAGGAGGAAGACATCACCAAAACCGCCTTTCGAACTCATGAAGGCCGCTATGAAATCTTGGTTATGCCCTTTGGGCTAACCAATGCACCAGCTACTTTTCAGGGGCTAATGAACGAGGTATTTCGTCCCCATCTACACAAGTTTTTATTGGTTTTCTTTGATGATATTTTGATATATAGCAGAACTCTTTCTCTTCACTAGGAGCATATTGTTATTGTCCTAAAATTGTTGGAGGAACATAAGCTTATTGCCAACAGAAAGAAGTGTTCCTTTGCACAACTTTCTTTGGAGTACTTAGGACATATTATATTTGAAAAAGGGGTTGAAGCTGATGAGTCCAAGATAGAATGTATGTTATCATGAACCAAACCCAAAGATGCCAAGGCATTACGTGGATTTTTGGGTCTCACGGGCTATTGTAGAAGGTTTGTCAAAAACTATGGAATCATTGTTGCTCCATTAACTAGATTACTCAAGAAAGATGGCTTCAGTTGGACTAGAGAAAGTTAGGAGGTGTTTGAGACATTGAAAAAAGCCATGACATCGGTTCTTGTATTAGCCATACCCAATTTTTCAAAAATCTTTGTGCTGGAAACAAATGCGTCAGGAAAAGGGATTGGTGCTGTCCTCATGCAAGAAGGTAGACCAATTGCCTTCATCAACCAATCTCTCTCTCTCTCTCCGATCACAATCCAAATCAGTTTATGAAAGAGAATTGATGGCTATAGTTCTGGCAGTACAGAGATGGAGACACTACCTTATGGGCAGAAGATTAATCATTCATACCGACCAGAAAAGTCTAAAATTCTTCATGGATCAACAATTATTAAATGAAGAACAGCAAAAGTAGCTAACTAAACTCATTGGGTATGACTTTGTCATTCAGTATAAGCAAGGATCAGATAATCGAGTAGCGGATGCATTATCCAAGAGGTAGGAATACACCACCATCAACAATTCAAACAGCAAAACAAAGGAGGAAGAAACGACCACTAGTGGGTCATAGCCTAGAGAAGAGGACGATCTTCTATTACATCATCTTGCCCTATCCATCGTTCGATGTGATGATCTGGATTCTTTAGCTGCTGAAGTACAAAACGATCCTCACATTCGTCATATTACTCAAAACATATTGGCAAATCCAGATAGCCAACCAGGGTATACACTCAAAAGAGGCCTTTTACTATATCTTGGAAAGCTGGTTATTCCAAGATCTTTGTCTTGCATTCTGGTCTTCTTACAAGAATTCCTTTCCACACCAAGAGGAGGGCATTCAGGGATTACATGTACTTATAAACGCATATCCCAGGTGCTTCATTGGGAAGGAATGCGACAGGATATTCAAAAATTCATATCCAATTGTGATGTATGTCAAAGAAGCAAATATATAGCTAATAAACCACCAGGTCCTCTTCAGCCTCTTCCCATTCCCAACGAAGTTTGGAGTGAGCTGTCCATGGATTTCATCTGTGGGTTACCTAGAGCTCATGGTTATGACACGGTGTTAGTAGTTGTTGATTGATTAACAAAGTACAGCCATTTCATTCTCCTCAGTCATCCTTACACAGCCAAAGAGGTAGCCAACATCTTCAACAAAGAAGTGGTCAGACTACACGGTTATCCTAAGTCTATTGTATCCGATGGAGATAGGGTCTTCATTAGCCAATTCTGGACTGAACTGTTTAAACATTCAGGAACTGCCCTCAAGATGAGTTCTCCCTATCATCCTCAAACGGATGGACAGACAAAAGTGGTAAATAGACGCTTGGGAAGAAGTTAATCAACAGCTGCCTAAACGTGATTCCATTCTAAGTGAACTCAAGAACAATTTAAAGGCAGCTCAATTGAAGATGAAAAGATATGCATCGACGTCCTCTCCATATCCAACCAGGAGACAATATCTATTTGAAGCTTCAACCTTATCGTTTCAAATCACTATCAACAAAGTCTAATGAAAAACTACGCCCCCGCTATTATGGCCCTTATGCTGTTCTAGAAAAGATTGGACAAGTAGCCTATAAACTGCAACTACCACCATAGGCTAAACTACATCCTGTTTTTCATGTATCTCAGCTTAAGCCAGCTGGTGAACCAACTCTCAAGCCTCAACCCATACCACAGACCTTGTTGGAAGAGCTAGAAGTGAATGCCTACCCAGCATCCATCAAAGAGATTAGGCAGGCTACAAATGGACAATACAAAGTACTGATTCAGTGGGAAAATCTTCCAGACCATGACAGCACATGGGAGCCATTGGAAGATATTCACAAGCAATAACCTAACTTCCACCTTGAGGACAAGGTGCCACTGTTAGGGGGCGGGGGGGGGGGGGGGGGGGGCGTATAACAACACCAACAGAACCTAAAGAAAAGAAGTTTAGCAGATATTATACAAGAATAAGTAAAGGACAAAAATAAACAACATATAGTTATATCGGTTTACCATCTGTATAAGCAGTTACTCTGTTCTGTTGGAAAATTCAAAAATCAGTTAAGGATGGAAGAAGGGGAGGACATAAGAAGGAGGTGAGAACAGAAGGAGAAAGGGGGGGGGTGGAATTGTTGAAGTGGAGGTTCTAGCTCCTCAAAAGCTAGAGACTTGTAAGAATAAGCACATTGTATGCAGAACAGAACCATAGAGTTCTGAATTTTTCCTTTCCAAGTGTAATTGAACTTCTGTATTCGAAATTCTAGGAATCGAATTCAATTGAAGCTTCTATCAGTTTGCATATGCTCGTCTTTATGTTTTATTTGCAAATTCTAAGCTTGAACAGAATCTGTATGCTGCCTAGAAGACTCGGTATTTTGTCCTAACATTATTCCACAAAATCATACCTTTTACAATGAAAGAGTTAACTACAAAATTGGAATTGTATGAATATTACTTTCAAAACTTAGGCTACGTATTATTGTGAAACACGGGAAATTTCTTTAGCATACTACTTTGACGAGTTAAGAAGTTTTAGTTTTTAATGGTTTCTATCTTCAAACTTTTGTGTCTGGTTTTCTATCTTGCATATTAATATTCTTTTATTGCTTTCATTTCAAACTTTTGTCTCTGGTTTGCTTTCTTGCATATAAGATTCTTTTATCATCTTTGGTTCACTAACTGCATAAGTTCATTATTGCCAAATTTTCAGTTTCACTAAAGAGAATGATCACCATTCTTATCTCAATAATAGATGTATTTCTGTCTTTTTCTGGTGCATTAAGTTGCAAGCTTCCACCTGAAATTATGATGCTGCTGCGACTGCAAGTTTCGCATGTCATTTCTCTCACCAATTTGTCTTCTCATTTGGCTGCCAAATAGTGGCATTTTGGTAGGTACTAACTTGTGTTAACACCCCTGTGAGGAATGGTTAGGACCTCTCGCTCCTAATGTTCAAGTATGTTATGAAAACTGAGAAGAAATTTGGGGAGAAAAGGAAAAGAGAATGCGTGTATTCTCTTAATGAAATTTGTGATATTTGCTCTAGTGATGATATTGTGTCATCTGAAGCTTCCAACATTACTATTTAGGAACTTTACCTGGATAGTCCACAAATTGTTAAGAAACCGTGTGGTAGTTAGTCGTCTATACATGTGAAAAGCTATACTGTTGACTATCTTTGAAATTTTTGGTAAGAAAGTTTGTAACCAATTATGTGATTGTAGATATCCAGGAGTCTGTTACAGAGGTAATGTTACCTCTTTTAGGATTTTGGCTGTTTGGAGGATATAAAGAGCTGCAAGCATAATAAGAAGATACACGACTAGTGCTAGAAGCCTAGAACTGTTGTCGTTTCTCGTGACAAAGTTGGCAGGGTATATTTGATGCTAATAGAGAAAAAGAACGTAAACAAATTCCATCTTAGATTAATCAAATAGTTTGATTACTAATCTGGATAAGGTCTTGATGATGATGACACTTAATCAAATAGTTGTCAGTTATTTAATTTGTTCAAGTAGACAAGAAGCCAAGTAGTAAGCACCAATAAAGTTAGGATTAATCAAATGGTTACAGGTTTGGCAGGGTTGATTACTGTATGTTTCGCTCTTTCTTCTTGAGATCTTTGAACAACTAAGAGTGCTTTTTCAAAGAAGCCCCTGCTGTGCATCCCAGCTGCAAACAACCTTAAGTTAGTCAGAGTTTTGTCATGCTTATTCATTAGTGACTATGTGATGCAGCTAGCTGCGGCCTCAACAACAGTGCCTCAAGTTGCTGAGAATGCTAAGTGAGGTGCTGAATCATTTATATATGCAAAAACCAAGAGTTTGCAACCTTTATCTGTGGATGTAGGCAGTAACTCTAACTGTCCTAAGGTAGCAAAATTCCTTATTGCATAAGTAGCGACTTGCACGAATGGTGTAACGACTGCCCTGCTGTCTCCGACATGGACCCGGTGAAATTAAATTCTCCGTGAAGATGCGGAGTACCAACGGCTGATCTCTATGTTGCTCCAGAGTAATATTACCTCATAACTGTTGGTTTGTAAAGGATATACAAAGTTGCAGGCATAAGGAGTTATATTGTAACTGTTACAAGCCTAGGACTTTCTTCATTTTCAGTCTAGGGAGTTGGGGGAGATTAATATTAATAGATATTAAGCCATTTATCGGTTCTGACCAAGTTATTGTATCTGTTCAATTAGACAGTGGGCCTTAAAAGGAAATCCTTTAGATTAAGCAAACATTTTTGGATTATGAGTTTAAGACATTAGTGTTGACTATTCTAGATTCTTTTCATTTAGCACCATCTGCTTGGAAGATCTAACTCATAAATCAGAAAATTCAATAAAATTGCAAAATATATAGAAGAAACTACTTAGAGGAGCAAGACTTGTCTTTGGTAATGTGAAAGCTTTGGTGAAAATAGTGCTGCAAGATGTTTCTTCCACTTTGATGCTGCATATTGAAGTAGGTACATACAGAAAAACGCCTTTCCCTACCAGTCTCCACATTTCCAAAAGGAAGATTTATGCAGCAGAAATCTGACAAATATTCCACCTTAAATTTGCGTAGTTAGACATTTCAATTCTGACTGACCGAGCTGAAGTGCCAATTCACTTTTCTTCTTCCAATGCTTTAAGTGGCTGTCAAAGAAATATTTGGAAAAAGGAGTCAAGGATAAAGGGCAGCCCCAGTGCACAAAGCTCCCGCGTATGCAGGGTCCAAGGAAGGGGCAGACCATAAAGGTCAATAATACGCAGCCTTACCTTGCATTTTGCAAGAGGCTGTTTCCACACCTTGAACCCAAGACCTCAAGGTCAAATGAAGACAACTCTACTGTTGTGCCAAGGATAAGGGCAGCCCCGGTGCACAAAGCTCCCGCCTATGCGGGGTCCGAGGAAGGGGCGGGCCACAATGGCCTAAAATAGGCAGCCTTACCTTGCATTTTTGCAAGATGCTGATTCCACCCCTTGAACCTGTGACCTCAAGGTCACATGACGACAACTTTTACCGTTGTGCCAAGGCTCCCCTTCACTGTTGTGCCAAGGATGCGGATAAAAAATATGCCTATGCATGATTAAAGTACTGTCTCCCATAACAAAACACCAGTTCATGACAAAGTAAGCGGGGTACTAGAGTTGATTACACGAGGCTGCTTCTCATTTGGTAGTCTAATAGCAGCTATAGAATACAGAAACCACCCAAATCCAATTGTGTAAAATGACCAAATACCCCAGATGAACTGCAGCAGCACTTGTTTCTTGCAGTTGGACTAGAGATTATTTTACTTCGAGGCATTTCTCCTGGCGTGTTGTCGAACTATTTTTTCCTTGTGAACAAGACTACACCCAAATGTACTCAAATAATATTGAAAGTTGCTCATTTGGGTGAACTAGAGCATGAATATATTCAAGGGGACACTCTTCTTTAATAAATAGCCTAGAAAAGACATCACATGTTCAGGGCAATAAGAACTCTATAAAGTTCATTGGGCATGCCACATGAATGAGCAATGATGAAAACAAATCTCAAAATTCTATGTTTATATGGACCTATTCCATGCCATTCATTGTTGAGGACACTGAATTACTAATGGTAAATGATGATAAAATATAACAACTTCGATGCCTGACGATGAGAGCCAAGAGGAACATTCTTTGAAATTACATTCCTCCTGGAGTATTTGCTTCTAAGTTGCCACGAGGGAATCGAGTGCAGAAGCGGAAGTAGGAAGTGAGGATTTTTTTCTTTTTCTTTTTCTTTTTTTTTTTTTTGTTTGTAAGTGGAAGCTCAAACAATAATTGAAAGATGCCAAAAAAAGGGCAGCCCTGTGGATGAAGACTATACTTGTATACACTATTGCCATTTCAAATCTGAATTTAACATCCATATTCCATAATTAGTAAGTACAGAATGTCAAAATCCAATAATCCCAATGACATATTCCCATATCCAAAAATTTTGAAGAAAGTTGATGAGATTTGGGGGAAGTATATCTTTCCCTCTTTTTTTCATCATATGCCATTGAAGTTGAGTTATTTACAAACAACCCATGAAGGGCAATCCATAAATAACTCAAAAGTGTGTTTAATTTGTTAAATGTTATGTTAAGAAAAAGGGAAATGAGCTACGAGCATATCTCCAACTTGATTGAAGGCGCAACTCTATTTGATCTGAAGAAAGAATCAGATTGATCAAATTTGCCAGGGAAGTGCAAATTCCACTTGAGGAAGCACGAATTACAGATATTATGATTCGCACTTTGCTTCCTGCTTCTGAAGCACGAATCTGGGATTTATGCTTCCTAACCCCAAGGATTCTTCCCGGCAACACTTGTCTAAGTAGAAAGGAGTATGGTTTAAAAAGTCTGATATTTGTAGACTGAGGGCTGGAGTTTCTGAGGACCATTTGAATAAAGTATATGAGCGATATCAACTACCTACAGTCATTTCAGGGAGATTAGAGTGAGAGATCTCCCATATAGGCAAGTCAATGCTACTGGTAATGGCTGCTGATCAAATCAATACCAATAGCAGTGTTGTTGTTTTTCTGTCAACCATGAATTTGACATCCAAAGACATGTAGAGGAGCGAAGTTGACAAACCTATCCAGGATCTCATGGTGGACCAGCATGGGTTCCAGGAATACCAGGACATGTATTGTTCCTCATGGAGACACAAGAGGTAGAGCAGAAGGGGATGGGAGACCAAGGAGAAGTCTGGACACACTGCAACCTTGTTCATAGCCTTGACCATGACCATATATACAGTTACTTATGTTGTGTGTTTTTGGATCAGATTATGAGATTGAAGAATTGAAATATGTCAAAAATTGGTTAGATATACTGAGTTTACTGGATATTCTTTGCCTGGACTACTCTTGTTGAACTCGTCTTCAAAATGCTTGAGGAATGTGGCAACTACCAAAGGCTATGGATGTAATTTCTGATCACCCTGGAGTTTAGAGTGGCACATATTTGTAGTTGGTAGATTTTGGCAGTTCGGCTCTCTTTGAGTCCATCTCCACCCAATGTCTATTTCAAGATGGGGGTGCACCAAGGTTGAGTCCACCTTCATAGTCAGTGGCATTGAATACCCCTGCCTAATTGCCTTAGGATCATGCAGGATCAGGGCCTCACATATTAGATAACTTTATTTAAGATGATGAAGAAGAAGAGTGGTCAGGAAAGAGAGATTAGTGATAGGTCAGGTTTCTGACAGTTGCAATTCTCAACTTATCCACAAATAAAGAGAAGTGGCTAATCATCTTTGGTGAAAGTAGTGATGATGTTACCTCCTACGACCTGGTATTCTCACAAAATGCTAAATACTGGCTCATGATTTCCAAACTTTGAGTGCAGATATCAGGCACCTATTTCAAACAGAAGTTTCTCTCATGCTACAATGTCTTATATGACTTCTGTTTGAAACTGTTGCTGACTTTAGAATCCTTTTCTTTTTTGATTGGTAAGTAGACTTAACCTCACAACCTTTTGGTTTTCAGACAAGGTTGTTGGCTTCAGAGACTTTTCAGCAAAAGCAGTTGTTTATCAAGCTGGATTAGGCTCCCCTTTTGATCCTAGACAGGATGATAGATGTTTTGATGTAGTTGCTGACATAGATGCGCTGCGCCTCATTCATGACCTCAACCATGACCATGTCAAATGTAGCCTGAATTAAAGTGCCTTGAAGCTGTCTTAGATCAGGATTTGTTTGGAATGTCAAAACCCCATGACAGTAGTCCATTAAATGGCAGGTGCATCTTCATTTCTGTTGGTCTTAGAAAGTCTTTGCTTGCAAAAAGACAGTCTACGAAGACATTTTAGTTTGAAGCTCAGCCAGTCTGGCATGCCAAATTCTGTGTCATTCATTCATGGCTGCTTTAATGCTACAAACTGAGGAGATCTCATCTTTTGGATTTAATCATCAGAAGACATGTATTTATTATTAGTATTTTGGAGCTAAATGTTGTGGACAATTTTTTGAAACAGATGGCTCTTTTATGTCGTGACATCTTGTGTGATTTGTATTTAAAACTGCTGCTAGGCTTCTTTTTCCTTCTTGATTGATAAGTGGACTTGAAACACAACCTCTTGTTTGTCAGACAATGTGCTTGGCTATAGAGAATTTTCAGCCAAAGTAATCCTTGTTAATTTTATCCTAACATACGTCTTAGTTCCACTGCTTTATATCTGCTAAAATCTGCACCAACTATGGTTTGAAACTTTATATTTTGTAGAGAGCCAGTATCAACTCTTGTATAGATTTATTGCTTAATAATGGAATGTTTCTCTCTGATGCAGTCCCAATGATATTGCATATGTCTTTTCTGGATATGCACCCCTAAGTATCCGGCTGGTTCAGCATGCAGTTAGATCGGGATGGTGAGTTTATTTTTCTCATATATATCTCCATAGTTGTTTAAATGGAGTGCAAGATATGTAGTGTAGCTTATGTTGCACTTCCATTTCAGCTGCATTTCTTATATTTACATTCTCTGAATAATCATAATACTTGTGGTTCTTTTCTTCTTATCAGAATGGTTCCCTCATGATTCTGATCTTCACTTTTAAGATTTTTTCAGTGAAGTGTATTTGGATGTCTGTTCCTGAGTGAATTATGGGCAACTTCTATTTGAGGACCCTTTATGAATTATAGAGAACAAATTCAGCTGTTGTAGCTGTATTTTCTCTGGTGTAAGAAAAGGGCAGTCCCGGTGCACGGAGCTCCCACATATGCAGGGTCTGGGGAAGGGGTGGACCACAAAGGTCAATAGTACGCAGCCTTACCTTGCATTTTGCAAGAGGCTGTTTCCAAGCCTTGAACCTGTGACCTCAAGGTCACATGATGCAACTCTACCGTTGTGCCAAGGCTCCCCTTCTGGTGTGCATGAGATATTTTAAGCTTAACTTGTGAAATAGTTATAAAAATTGAATAGGAGGCATTGTCTGTCAGATTTCACCTGGTTTTGTGCCACTCTCATTATCACAACTCATAGGTTTCCTGCCTGAAAAACCACTGGTAAGGAAAATGAGTCTCTCTATTATCTCCACTGATATCTTAATTTTTGGAGCATGCTAAAAAGGGCAACCCCAGTGCACAAAGCTCCCGCCTATGAGGGGTCCGGGGAAGGGATGGACCACAAGGGTCTATAGTACGCAGCCTTACCTTGCATTTTTGCAAGAGGCTATTTCCACGCCTTGAACTCATGACCTCAAGGTCACACGACGACAACTTTACCGTTGGGCCAAGGTTTTGGAGCAAGCTATATATTGTAAAAGTCTCGGTAACAGTAGGTGCAAATGGTGAGCCTACTTAGTATGTGCATCCCCTTTTGACACTTAGCCTTAGTATTCTGGGGATTTAATTGATCCATCATTTTCAAAATGGCTTAGATTGGCTAGATAGAAGAGTTTATGCCATTGAATGATCAAGTCATTGAATTTTTGGGGTGCTAAATAAGTGGTTAGAATTATCTAGTGGCCCTGATTTTTGGTGAGTCACCTAATTTTGACTTGCCAAACATGATAAATGGCTTAGAACTCCTAGAATAATAATACCCAAGGGTACGCTTCAAATCCCTATGGGGTTGGTGTAGCTGGAGATGACTGCTTTTGCTTGACATTGGCCATCTTATGTTAATCTACTTGAGATTGCATGATACACCATATTTTCCTCTTATTTATTGTTGGTCTAGCATGAGATGAAATGCTTGTTATGCTATATCAAGGATTCTCAATGTTTGTGGTGCTTGAGATGAGATTACAAATTCATATCTCAAGCAATTCAATTTTAGTCATGCCATCCCAAGATGCTGGGACGTGAGGTGGATGGGGCCATCTACAGTGCCAAACGACTAATTTTTTAGTCTGGCATGTTCTGGCAAGTGGGCAGGGGACATCTCACCTTGCCATTATCTCAAGACAGATCTCAAGCAAACTTCAAGCCATCTCATGCATGCAAGTAGCTGGCCAGAAAGGTTAAGAAAGCTCAAAGAGACTGATCAATTTATTTATTTATTTTTGGGCAGGCAAGGAGATTATGAGGCATTTGATCAAGTGGTAGACTCTGTCTCACAATGGAGGAAGGCTTACCAGTGGGGATGTTGTCACTAATAACAAGGCTTTTCTCAAAATGGTTGTGGAGATTCAGTGAACAGAGAAGAGCTTTATGAAGAATATATCATTCCCAGTAGGTATGGGGAGGGGTGGAGGATGGGTTGTACTTTACCTTTCTAGAGGTAGATGTTTTGGTGGTTGGAGGTTGATTTGTTGTGCTCATGGGTAAAATCACCTTTGAGTCTTTTATTTGTTTGAGGGTGAAACGGGGTACGAGAATTAGATATTGAGAAGATTCTTGGATAAGGTCTAGGCCATCCTGCTAAGTGTTTCCAGAGCTCTTTAGGCCTATTAGTTATCAACCTCAGTGCTATAATTTTGCTGGGGTAAAAGCTTCTTCTTCTTCTTCTTCTTCTTCTATGCTAAAGAGGATAATAGAATCTGATTTCTGTCAAATGTTTTCTCCATCTCTTACTTTCTGAAGTTCTAATATCCAATAAAGCATGGTCTGCACAATATTTTTCATGATCAATTTGCACAAAAAGGTCAATACTCTGGATATTTGGTGCATTCTATGCAAAAGATGGGAAGAATACACAGTTATCTCTTCTTTCATTGTTGAGTGGCTTCCTCAGTTTGGAGGAGGTTGATGATGCTCTTCCGGTTGGAATGGGTTTACCCTATACTTTTGGGGATCCTTTTTTGGCTCTGGTGATGTCCCCATCTTGGTGATAAAGAAGAGCTTTTGTGGTCTTTGGTGCCTTTCGCTATTGAGTTATAATTGCTTGGGGTGTCTTTAAAGAAAATGTCTGATGGGGCATTCAGTGGCAGAAATTCATAGAAATTGCTTGGAAGAAGTGACAGCTCATGTATGACATGGTTGCTAGCTGCATTGTTGTTGGAAAGAAAACATCTAGTGGAATCTTCTTATGAGTGCCAAATCTCTTAAAAATTAAAAGTTTGGTGACTGTCATCCATACCTTTTGACTCGTTTTTTATCCACTAACGAGATTCATCGTTATCAAGTGCAGCAACAAATTACAGTGGTAAATAATCCTGGTAGTTTTTTAGCCTGTTTTGCATGGCTGTCTAGCATCAATTTATTGCATTGGCCTGTACGAGGACTCCAATAAAAACTGTGAACACACACCTTTTCTATCTTGTTTCAACTAAAATATTATTGGCTCTAATGTCCTCCACAATTTCATCGTACAATTCAAGAATGCTTTGGCATACTTCGAAGAACCTGATGCGTCCACAACCTCAGCAAAAGCCACCTTTGTGGGGAAATACATCAAAAGGATAAAACAGACATTGATTTGTATCTGTCCATCCATCAACCATGACAGAGGACCTTGAGAATTTCCAGGAAATTTAACATCTTTTGGGTACTCTTCTATGTAAGTCATGCCCCCCCAATTAGGGAATTGGCTGCACAAAAAGAGATGTTGGCATTATATGGAACTTTGTCAATTGTCATCAGTCCTATCAACCTGCTCTGGTGTTGCTATATTACTCCTTGAGTGTTATTCCAATTTCCTCTTCCAGAAGTATCCGGAGAAAACCAAGAAAGATGCTGCTTAACTCATTTATCTAATTAAGTGCATGACAACCCTGCGGTGCTACAACCCCATTTCTTTGCCTCAGATCTTTCTTCATGTGCAGCATCCTTAAATTAGACTATGGCCTATTATTTGTCAGCCTCCTTGTTTAGAAACAACTGTAGTTGGGATTTGGGACCGAAAAAGTCTGCTTCAGTTTGTATCTGAGCCCAAGAGGATATTGGTTGCCTAAAACATCTGTTATAGAAAATATACCTCATTCATACATAGAAGGGTGGCTTTCTGAATAGAAGTTAACAATGTTAGGGAGTTAGAACTTAATTCTGTAAAATGCTGGTGATAACAATTCCTGTAAGACTTTCTATAGGCATAGATTCTTGGTTAATTAGTTGTCATAAAACCCTCAGATTCTGTTAATTGCTTGACTTGGTATAAATGGTAGGAAGACCAGTGGACCATGAATGATAGCATTAACAGTTTTATGTTAATTACTAGCTTAGCTCCTAATGATTGTCATCCTGGAGGTCCAATACTTGCAAAGTGACTCCTAAACGTTGTGCCTACATGAGTAGGCAAAGAACTCTCTCATACAGGTCTTTCAAAATGTTGAGAAAGCATGATGACATTTCTGTTGAAGCTCAACTGTTAACAGCAGTTAACCTTTCCTTTTGTGGAATCACTTTAGTACATACCTTTAGTATCTTGGTACTTAACAGTGTTTCACCTCTGCAACTTAATGCCTCAGGAGGGCTATTGAAGAAATTGTAAAGCTATTGCCTGGGCCACATACAGAATTAAAAAGAGTAAGTAATATTTTGCAAGTGATCATAATCTGAATTATACAATATTTAAGTCCTTCCCTTACTAATATCACTTTGATGTCTTATGCAGAGTGGATTTCCAAGCGTTACCTCATTAGAGTCACTACAGGGAGCGTCAGCCAGCCTTGACAAGTATGCTTGCTTGACTGATCCTAAAGAATTCATTACAATCTTTTCTGAAGGTTTTTGTATTCAGTTCTTGGCATGGCGTATGAGCAGATGTAGCTTGAGAATCATTCTATAATTTGAATTGTAGAATGACTTTGTATATGACTTATCATCTTTCTGATTAGTTTTGTTTTAGAATCTAAGATCAGTTCGTCGCTGCTTTTACATTTAGTTAATGTTTCCCATCTCATCTTGTGGTTATGTCATTATATAAATTTATTTAAATTTTAGAAGAATTGGTAATGATGGGTTTTCATCAAATGCATACCTGTTGAATGTAACTTCTAGGACCATTTCAATACAAGTAGGACTCAGCTGTAATGATCACACATCCAGTTCTTGAATATTAAATGTAGAAACCATAGTTATACTTTACATGTGCCATAATCCGAGAACATCGTTTGTTATTGGGGAAATTCTGAGAGTTTTAAGCTGTATCTGTTTAAACTTCACTTTCCTATTCAGATTTTCCTAGCCAAAAGTTGTTTGTTGGTGAATACGTATCTGAACTTTCTGAGAACTCCTAGATGTACTTATCATCCATTACACTATGCTATGATTATAGTCAATTCATTTACTTAGGTTATTCAAGCTACAAGCATTTTGGCCAAACTTGAGTGAATGCTTGATTTTCCTGAGTCTACTTCCTTCAGTACCTAACTGCTTTTTGTTCCACACTGGAGTTTTATCCCATGTTCACAACTACCACGCCCTGAAATCCGGATCCTGAGACCTGTGGGTTATGGGCCATAAACCTAGCAAGACCTATACCAGACTTCTCCATCATTGGAACCTACACCAAAACCTATGCTAAACTTTTGCTTTGATACTATCTCTCACACCCCAAAATCAGGATTCTTCAAGGACTTAAGCTGCCACAAATTCCTAGGGTAGCCAATCACATCACATTGAAATTCAAAACACCTTGGTAATTCTTTGTAGATCAAAGAGATGTTTTGAACTTCATTGAGATCAGCAGTTATTTTGTGTCAATGAATGTGATCAGCTACCCTGGAATTTGCACCTCAAGTCCTTGAAGAATCCAGATTTAAAAGCATGACATCAACAACTCAAGTGAACTGGCTGAGTTATCTGAGTACTTGAGCAAACAGACCCATGTTGTCACCTGTTCCTCATGACTGCTATCCTGTTTTATGCTCTGCTTTTCCCTATGCTGCTTACACGGTTGATCCACTTGCGTTGCACATTCTCTTTACCAGTCCCAGGACCCAGTCTTGTTTCAATGAAAACTAACTCATACTAGACTATCCTACTGCTCACATTCTTGCTTCTGCCTCAACTACTGTCTTTGAAGTCTTAGATGTAAAATTAATGATGGGAATGTGGTTTTGGAGCTAAGTGAGTGAATGCGAAGCAGTTGACTGAACCGACTGTTGTATGACAGCGCTCTCTATGTGCATTACCTGTCATTCTATAAATTCAGGTCCTGCCTATCATAGGTCTTGGACCATACTTAAGTTTTTGGCCATTTAATTTGCGTCTAACAAACATGGGACATTATCTGTGATTCAATATAATTGAACAAAGTCAAGAGCAGTCAAGCTTCCAGCTGATTTTAAAGGATATAAAGATTTAGAGTCCCTCGGATTTATCTTCAAATTCTATTGAATAGCTCAGCAACTAATCCACATCATGTCATTCAAAGAGATAAAAGAGAAAAAATATCAGATCATGATTTTGCTTTCTACATTTAGTCGTGCAACTTATGTAGAGGTGATCCCAGTCACATCTACTTCAGCAGCTAATGGTCAAAAGATGGGTTTAGTTACATGAGTATAATTGTTGTAGTGCCTGGCAAGCCTAAGATACTCAGAATTGAATAATTACGCTGTTTGGATGGACCTTAGTAAATTTGGGTAGAATGGGAATATCTGAAGGACCTAAAACATGAAGTAGCAACAGTACGGACATCGGTCACTACCATGTATTTGCAAGTTTCCCAAATGGGAAAAACCCTTTGAAGGACCACTGCTCTTCTTCTGTCTATGGCTGTATTATGGTTGCAATAGCATCAATCACTCCCCTGGTTGCTGAAATTGGTATGCTGACAGCATATCGTTTAGCATACTACCTCTTTGTGTCCTATTCAGGGTTGCAGGTATAGATTATAGCCGTTGCCTCTAAGTGAGATGGTTTTTCTAAATTAATTACATAACCCTACTCTAATTGGTGATGACTTACCAAATGTAGGGGAAGATGAAACCAAAAAGAGGAAAGAAAACTAATTCAGAAAACACGTTGAACTCAATCATCATATTGTGTATCATATGTTATTGGGTCATGAGTGATTCCAAAATAGTTTTTTGTTTTTATTTTTTCTTGATCAACTGGCCAATACTTGCTACGTCCCCCTAACTGACTGATGCTTAAGAGGGGCAGTTGTAGCAGAACGTCATAGTTTGACTGATGTTTCCTGAAAACATACCAGATTTTAGGGGGCTGTTAGAATGTAAATACTTAGGCACATTGGTATCTAGGCAATTTAAATTTGATTTGGTGGTCCTTTTAAATTGATCTAACTCAATTTTTAAGTTAATAATGGATGTCACCCAGATGACTTTTTCCTATCTCTTTTCACTCTGACAGTATCTCAAAGATGTTATGTAAGAGTTAAGAGCTCGAGGGAATTGGATCCCATTGAAGTGACAAAACTGACAGGCAAGGGTAAGCAGAAAGGCATACCAGATATTGTAAAACTGTTGTGCATTTGAAGAGCTGACAGACAAGTATCCCCAGTAGGCAAAGTTTTGCTGTCTTATGAGCTATAAAAATACCAAAAGTAATCATAGCACACTTATTAAAGATGTCGAGTTTAAATGCCATGTGGTTTCTTATTTTCTTCCTTATCTTGTGTTAGATGTTGAGGCAGTTTGCTGGTAACAATGTGGCAATCAAGATTTAGAGATTCATCAGTTCTTACATCTGTATTTATCATCACAGTTAACAGAATTGTTTTTCATCTATCAGATATGTTTGTGAAAAACTAGAAACTAGAATTGGTTACAGCACTTCATTTGGCATCTGTAATTTTTCCTAGTAGATAGTTGTCAGGAGATTTTCCTTCGCTGTAGATTAACTCAACATTGAAATGTTTCTATTAAAAGAAATTCATAGAGCAGACATGTTTCATGGTCAAATTTGCTTGCCTGTCAGTTTGAAAACAGTAAAAAGTAAGATGTACTTTCTAGTCATTCCTTACACTGTTGTTTCTTTCTTTGAAAATTTTGGCAGGGTAGCAGATGGACGTCGTTCCCTAGTATTAGTTGTCTTTATTGGTGGAGTAACATTTGCAGAGATCTCTGCTCTTCGTTTTCTCAGTGCACAGGTAAATATTATCCTTGGCACAATTTCTCCCGAAATTCTCTGTTTAAGAAGAAATAGTAAACCTTTTGTTGAGAAAAAATAAATGGAAACTTATTTTCTGATGGATATGACTGAGACTTATGAGTGAAGGCCGTTGATTTGTTTTAATGTCTTGTTCTCTTAGATAGAGATTCTCTCTATTGATTAAAATCTTTAGATAATCAAGACATTTGTTTCATATAGGACACAGTCGGAATTGGTATTGTGCCCAAGTATTTAAGACAGACTGACACACATGTCGTACCAACTTACAAGGGTGCCAATATCATTTTCTCTGAAAATTTGGTTCATGTTTGTCATTCTATTTTGTTCTCCTTACCCAAAAAATGGGAAAGATTCACAGATCTCCCTTGAAGAAGTCCTGTTCTATGAGCATTGCATTTATGTTGGCTTTATTAATGCCCTGATTTTTTACTCTTGAATTATTTGCCACCCATTGTAGTTTGTCTATTATTGTCCACACTCCAGAACTATTGAATTATTACCCTAATCGCTGAAAACAATCAAACTTGTTTAATCATTAAGGACTTGATTTGGGGTGAAGCATATGCTTGGGTTAATGTTGCCTTGAGGAGATACTACCCTAAACTTTTTTTTCACGATTTAGTAATCTGAGATAGCTTATGACTGTTACCGGAAAGACTATCCTTTCAGTCCAGAGTATGATGTTTAAACCATCTTCCTCTAAGATTACTCAATTTTCAGCCTACCTGCACTCCAGTATGATGTAACAAAGGGAAAGCTTATGCTTCACATATAGAAAATAACAATCCTAATGCCTCATGTGGTGTCGCTCCATGACAATGGCAACTACAACATTTTATGAACCCTTTCTTTATAAAGAAGAGGTAGCATCTGGGATTCTGAGAGATTTCTTAGATGATTGGCTTAGCCCAAGCTTCGTCGAATGATCAGCAATGGAGGCGAGGTGTGTTGATATATGCAAATATAGTTGACCATTATGCGATGATTTGCATTTTAGAGCTATATGAAGATGACACCTCGCAATTTTACTATGAAATCACTTTCTCAACATAGGAAACTGCACCCTGCGAAGAAAATGTCGTTTTCCTGGTTATCTTTTAGCTGGTAGAGGAGAAGCGTAAATTATGGAAATGTTGTGTTTATGTTTTAAATTCTCTCTCTTTTTTCAACTTTTTCATTGTCAGTCTATTTATTGCAGGAAGGAATGGCTTATGACTTGATTGTTGGAACGACAAAAATGGTGAATGGTCAGACCTTGCTTGAATCATTCATGGACAATGTCAGTTAGGAGAATAAGGAGACGGCAATGCCTACGGCTTTCTCATTACACGAAGTGGTGACTGCCTTGGTGTAGATTGGACTTCACTATGATGTCCAAATTTTCCGGCATCGCTGGCGGTGTGAGGTTCAGAAGATCCCTATGATTATCCAATGGCTTTCTGTTTGCATTCAAGAATCATCACTTAAGCCAGATTTAAGATGGAATTCTACGTTTGCTAGGAGTACATGCATGAGTTTATGTTAATATGGCATGTTATAAATATTCTTTTTCAATTTGCATGTTGAGTTGTGCTTCTTTGTTTTGTTTTCATCTCGTGGGGAGTGTACCGGTACCTACCGTGTGTATTAATGCAGTCAAGTCCAAGGATGGCACCATTTGTACAAATATTTGCTATTGTTCTGTTTTTTTGCTAGCGATGTGCACTGTTGAAAATAGGTGGGACACCTTGCAACTCCCTTATTCATGTTTCAATTTCTCCGGCAGGTAAACTACGTAAAAGATCACTATAACGTGTGTTATTTTCCATTAACAAACTCATATAGTACAAGTGGGCCATTGGGTATTAGTGAGTTTTAAACTATAAAAGCATCTGTGGACCTTTTAATGATCCTAACCTTAAAAGTTATGACCTAAAAATAGTAAATTATAGTTGGTATTTTTCACAACTAATAATTCAAGACAATAATTTCAAGTTGGGTTTCATTTAGAAGATCCAAACCATTCACATCATTGATCATGGGTTAGATGTCTTATGACCCAAAAGTCTTTTTCAAAATGAATGCTATTAAATGGATGATATTTGGTGCTCTAGTTGGATATTTTTTACAACAAGATGACTTATGACCCAAAAACTCGTCCAAAATGAATTATAGGTTGAGTGAGCCATAACCAACGATTTAAATGACTTACAACTTCTAAAATATAGGCCCAACAATTACATGATTTGAATGAGTTACATCTTCCAAAATGTAGGTCAAGTCTATCAATGCCTATAATTTGAATGGTTTTAGAAAATATAAACCATTTAAATCATGGACTCATGTTTTAGAAGATCTAAATCATTCAAATAATAAGTCATGTATAGTTTAGGCCCACATTTTAGAAGATCCAAACCATTCAAATCATAAGTCATGCAATAGTAGGGCTGACATTTTGGAAGATCCATAGCCATTTTAATCACAAGAGATAAAGGATAATGATGTTTTAGATCAATAAAGTATGAAGCCCACATATGCTCTTTTAGCTTATTGTATATTATGGCTCTCACATGTACCATGTGCGCTTTGATGGATAGAAAATCCGTGTTATAATAACCTTTTACGCGTTTTACCTGCTGGAGAAAATAAAAACTTCAAAATATAGAGTCACATGCTGTCTTGCCTTTTTCATAGTGTGCATATCATCAGTCCATTTTGTTTTTGCAATGCTGAACATGCAACCCAACGAGTACCACGGAAGGAGAGGCTTATGCACCCCAGCAGCAGAGGGCATATGGTATTAATATTATTTTCATTTTACTTTTTTCATTGCAGTAAAGAGTTACGAAGCAAACTAATGAAACGACCTGGAACTTATTATCCTAATTCCTAAATATACTTGAAATCTCTTAAACAATGAAAAAAATGCCACCTTCAAGCTCCAACCAAGCATAATAAGGAGGGATGCCCTGTTGTCCATGACCAACCATGCCATACAGTGTAGCATTTTTCTGGTTCACTCTCTTTCATCATACTTGTGCATTTTTTTCATCTTAATGCATCTAAAGCGAATTAGAACACACCAATCACCATGCATCATATATGCAAATCGTGGAGCCAACATGTAGTGTATTCTAATATGTTTTTCCACCCGAGAAAGGAGAATGAAAAGAAGAAAAGAAAGTTTAGGTGTACATATTATCATGTTATAACTTGGGAGTTGTACAGAATACTACACTTGTTGTATAGAATAATAAACTTGTTGCAGTTGGCTATAACTTGGGAGTTGTACAGAATACTAAACTTGTTGTATAGAAAATCTCTCTTTGGGTGTAAAAGCTGTAGTTGAACAATCAACCAGGAGTTGATAATCGAGCAACCCGATTCACAAAATAAGGATGGACTGTGAAAGAAATATAGTTTCAAGCTTTATGCTCTCTTGTAGCCCTAGGTTCCTTGTGTATATGGGAAGATGTTCCCTCTTAAATCCAAATCAATCTCGTGTAGCATATTATATTGAAAATTTTAAACATTGAAGTTATATCTGATTTGAACTTATGTGGCAACATCAATATTCATTTGGGGACGATGTTAACAAAGTTTGGGCAGAAAAGCTTTCAGGTTCACCGTGCTTTACTCTTTGTGAGCAGCTTAAAAACCTCAAACATGACATCAAAAGGTGGAACATGCATTGCTTTGGGAATATTCATTCTCGCACTGATATTTGGCAGCAGGAGCTCCTTGAGATTTAGCATCAGAAACTTATTGATATCATGAGAGAACATAAGACTTTATGTCAGCCCCATAATTTATTAAATGTGCAGGAAATAAAAATCAAAACAAGATTAGTTGTCACAGGAAAGACTAAATACTAAATAGGGTTTTTTGAAAAAATGTCATTCCATTTTGGCATTTTTGCAAAGAAGTCCAAAGTTTTTGAAATTTGCACATTTGTCATTAAGTTTTTGTGATCTTTGTAAAATTGCCATTCTATTAGTTTTTCATCCTCCTTTCTAGTTAGTTTTTTGAAATTCCAATATTACTCTTTAGCAAATGGATGATGGTGAATAAGAGGACCTTGAGTGTGATTTCCCACTTCCTTAATTAAAAAAAAAAAACTCTTTGAAATTGATCATGCTAGCTATAAGACATTGAGAAGAAGACCCAAGCCATATATTTTTAATTTTCATTCAAAAAGGCATTGAATGAAGAGCTTAAAGTCTCCTACTTGTTGTTGTTCTTGGGAATAGTAACTGTATTTTGCTTATGATTTAAATTTGAATTTTTTTTAATTTATTGTGTTTTCTATTATTCAAAGCATTAATTATGTTCTAATACGTGTTAGAAAGAGTTTTATATCAATTTTTAGTGAGAAATCGAAGTTTCAATTATTAAATTTCATTAAATAAGCTTGACAGGTACTATTGCACAGGTTGGTGAACATGGTATGTTTGCAATTAAATATCTCATTATTGGTTGGTTTTTGTTGAAATCAAACCATACCATTAGATTTGTTGTTATGTAATTGTGTTAGATACTAAGTTTCACTGAAAACTTTCCATCAATAAATCATTGAACTTAATGGCAAAATTCGAGAATTTAATCACATCTACATCTGTGAGATAGTGGGTGTGTTAGAACATATTAAGAGAGAAAAATAGAAAAGAGTAAATTTGAAAAAACTAGCAAAGAAGGAGGATAGAAATCTAACATAATGGCAATCTTGCAAAGCTCACAAAATCTTAATAGCAAATATGCAAAACTCAAAAAACATTGGACTTTTTTGTAGAAATGCTAAAATATAATAGCATTTTTTGTAAAAAACTTACTAAATATACTATCATTTGACTCTGACTCGTAGGAAAAGAAATTTCATTCATATATCATCTTCCCAAATGGAGAAATCACACATGATCAAAACGAGATTTGGACAGCCCTCAATTCATATCATATGCAGCTTTTCTCGAGTTCTAGTTCAGTTATGCTTGCATTATCAATGTCTAAAGCTTTTCTTGAGTATTGGTATAGTTTTGCTTGCATCATCAGTTTCTCATATTAGATCTGCTCTTTCTAATGAAGCTAAATTGGAATTAGTTGCTCCAGTTATATGGGAGAATGTCAAAATGGTATTTTTCAGATGGGTAGATCCTGTAGGATCAAACTTCACAAACTCAATTTGATTGAGTTGAATAATTTTTTCACACAATTAAAACATCAAAGCTTGGCCCTTAAACAAATTTCTAGGACTTACAAATAGGTGACACATACTGAACAAAAAGAAAACAGACTCTATCTTAACAACTTTTACAAAAAAAACAGCACCCACTATCTGAAAAGATACTTTACTGCAGGAACTGACTTGATCATGGAAACACACTAACAACACCCACTATCTGAAAAGATAACTACAGGAAAGTTGGCTTATGCTTCAATTAGTCAACATTCCCCCCTTTAATTCAAGGTAGGGACAAAACTCCAATCCTGCTACGAAGTTTCTGCACCTTGCTCTTACATAATGCTTTTGTTAAAATGTCTGATGGTTGCTCATCGATGCTGCAATGATGTAATTCAACTTCTCCTTTGGAAACCAACTCTCTGATGAAGTGGTACCGAGTCTCAATATGCTTGGTTCTCCCTTGGTGCATCGGATTCTTTGAGATATCAATGGTGGATTTATTGTCGCAGTAAATCCTTGTTGGCCTCCCTTGTTTGTGCTTCAAATCTTGCAAAATCCTTCTAAACCAAACTGCATGACAAGCTGTAGCTGTAGCAGCTATGTATTTTACTTCTGTGCTTGATAAAGCAGTGACTTGCTGCTTCTTTGACATCCATGAAACAACTCCTGAGCCAAGACAAAAAATATACCCTATGTACTCTTCCTGTCATCTTTACATCTAGCCTAATCACTGTCAGTAAAAGCTAAAAGATCATTGCCTTCACTTTTCACATACCTGATTCCATAGTTGATTGTACCTTGGACATATGTAAAAATTCTTTTAGCTGCTCCCAAATGATATTTTCTTGGTCTATGCATATATCTGGATATGAGACTCGCGACAAACATGAGATCCGGCCGAGTTTGTGTGAGATACACCAAGCCTCCTACCATACTTCTATAATACTTTTCATCTGCTTTCTCTACTCCATCCTCCAAAGATAATTTGTCATTTGATTTAAGAGGGGGTTCGACAGCTTTGCAATTAGACATACCAAATCTCTTCAAAAGATCTGTAGCATACTTCCTTTGACAAAGAGAAATTCCACCTGCATCTTGCACAACTTCCAAACCCAAAAAATAATATAATTGTCTCAAATCAGACATAGCAAAAGCCTCCATCATTGATTTCTTGAAAGTTTTCATCAACTCAAAAGAATTCACAATATATATTATATCATCAACATATAAACATACTACTAAGAATTCATTCCCACAACTTTTAACATATAAAGTGGGTTCACTAACACTCTTTTGAAAGTTATTTTTAGCAAAATAAGAATCAATTTTGCTGTACCAGGCTCGTGGCCCTTAAATACGTACACATCTTCAACCAAATCACCATCAAGAAATGCTGATTTTGCATCTAACTGAGAAACAAACCAGCTATGATGAGCTGCCACTGCTAAAATTAGTCTCACAGTATTTAAACGAGCAACAAGAGCAAAAGTTTTTGAAAAATCAGTACCTGGAACTTGAGCATAACCCTTTACCACTAATTGACCTTTATTTCTCTTCAAGGTACCATCTAGATTGAACTTGGACTTGTATATCCACTTGAGACCAATTGCATTTTTTCCATCGGGCAAATCCATCAAAGTCCAGGTTTGGTTCTTTTCAATAGTTGCTAGTTCCTCTTCCATTGCTTTAATCCATTCTTCTTTGATAACTGCATCTTCAAAACAAGTAGGTTCCATGGCAAAACAAGCAAAATCACAGGGGGCATAAATGTCTAATAAACTTCTTACCCTTCTTGGTGGAGAGTTTGTAGTAGATTCTATAGTAAATGGAACATGTAAAAGAGAGTTGATTGCCTCAAAGTGTGAATTTGCATTCTCTACAAGAACATGAACAACACCATCTTCTTTCCAATCCCAAGCTTCTTCTTCATTAAAAATGACATCCCGGCTAATAATCAAATTGTTGGTAAAGGGATTAAAAAACCTATAGCCTTTTGACTCCTCGCTATAGCCGATGAAGATGCATTTGACACTTTTCTCATCAAGCTTCCTCCTTATTTCTGATGGTTTAAAAACATAAGCAATGGATCCAAAAATCCTTAAATGACTCACATTTGGCCTCCTGCCAAACCAAGCTTCATATGGAGTTTTTCCTTCAACAGCTCGTGTTGGTGAGTGATTAAGAACATACACTGTTGTAGCCATAGCTTCTGCCCAAAAATTTTTTGGAAGGATCTTGTCTTGTAACATACTCCTAGGTGCCTCAACAATTGTCCTGTTCTTCCATTCCACTACACCATTTTGTTGTGGGGTATAGCTAGTTGTAAGTTGCCTTTAAATACCAAAGTTGCTGCAAAACGACTTGAACTCTTAGGATGTAAATTCACCCCCGCGATTAGTTCGTAATTTTACTATTGAATTTCTAGACTCCTCTGCTAAAACTTTGAATTGCTTGAAAAAGTCAAAAGCCTCAGATTTTTCCTTCAAAAAATACACCCATGTCATCCTTGAAAAATCATTAACAAAAATGAGGAAATACTTACTTCCATTTAATGAAGATGTTTGCATAGGTCCACAAATGTTCGCATGAACAAGCATTAGAGGTTTAGTGGCTCTACAAGACTTATCCACCAAAAACTTCTCTTGATGCTGTTTTCCATAAATGCAAGCTTCACAATTGTTGTTGTAATATTGTACCAAAGGAAGAGCTGAAACCATTTCTTGCTTGTGCAGCAACTGTAACCCACCAAAATTGAGATGGCAAAACCTTCTATGCCAAAGTTTTGAATCATCACTTGAAACCTTGAATGCATTAAGATTGAGTTGCGAAAACATGATAGGAAACATTTTGTTTTCAGTCATTTTTACTGAATACACCAAACACATATTCCTTTTATCATAAATCATGCATTTATCATTGTCAAACATAACATAGTAACCTTTCTTCAATATTTGAGCCAAAGTTAAAAGATTTTGAGCTAAGCCAGGTACATACATGACATTATATATAAGTTTCCTATCATTTTTGCAACCTACAACAATTGTGCCCAAACCACGCACCTAAACTTGACAATCGTTGCTCATGGTCACTTTTGAATCCACAGAGTCATCAATCTGCACAAAATAATTTTTGTTTCCAGTCATGTGATTATTGCAGCCGCTATCCAAGTACCATACTTTAGAAGACAAATCAACATTAGAAGCTAAACAAGCAACAAATAAATTATCTGCCATATCATCTTTTTCTTCAAGGAAGTTAAGCTTGTTTTTTTTTTTGGACAATTTCTTGCTATATGGTCAAATTTTTGGCAATTGTAGCACTGGACAATATTTTTATCTTGATTTTTATTCCAACAATCTTTCTCTAAGTGATTAGTCTTACCACAGAGAGAACATGCAACATTGACATGGTTTCTCTCTTGCCCATTTAGTCTTCCATGACCTTTTCCTCGGCTTGAATGACCACGGCCATGTCCATGCTTGCCACTAAAGCTACCTTTGCCTATGCCATCAAATCTCTTTTTCACATCAACCTTCATTTGAAAAACTTGCTCCAATGATGATCCTTGTGATCTATTCAAGCAAGCTTCATGAGATTCAAGAGAACCCATTAGCTCTACTAATGAGTAATTAGATAAATCTTTCGATTCCTCAACGGCCGCTACAACATGATCAAATTTAGGAGGAAGGCTTTGTAAAACCTTCTCAACGATCTTTTGATCAGATAACTCCTCACCAAAAGATTGAATTTGATTCACAAGTGCTGAAACTCTTACTAAAAAATCCTGTTGGCATCACTGGGTTTCATCAATAAATTCTCAAAATCTCGGTAAAGAGTTTGCAACCTTACCGTTACACTCTTGCTTAGCCCTTGGTGGTGTTCTTGGAGCAAATCTCATGCTTCCTTTGAAGTGTTAGTACCCGTCACTCGTGGGAACAGAGCATCCTCCACTCCTTGTTGAATGAAGAACAAAGCCTTGGCATCTTTCTTTTGCTCTTCCTTCAATTCATTTCGTTGGGCTGCTGTCAATCGGGGAGCTTGCTCAGGACTAGCAAGTTCTCCAACTCTGGTTTCTACCAAGTCCCATAAATCTTGAGACTTAAACAACGTTCGCATTTTCACAGACCAAAATTGGTAATTGGTCCTGTTAGAATGGGAACGTTTTGGGCATTGAGGGCACTATTGTTGGCTGCCATGTAATCGTGAACTCTCAACTCTCAATTCTCTCTATTTGGTGGACTATCAACTCTCAACAAAACAACCTAGCTCTGATACTATAATTGTAGGATCAAATTTCACAGACTCAATTTGATTGAGTTGAATAATTTTTTCACACAATTAAAACATCAAAGCTTGGCCCTTAAACAGATTTCTAGGACTTACAAATAGGTGACACGTACTGAACAAAAAAAAAAACAGACTCTATCTTAACAACTTTTACAGACAAAAAAAAACAGCATCCACTATCTGAAAAGATACTTTACTGCACGAACTAACTTGTTCATGGAAACATACTAACAGCACTCACTATCTGAAAAGATAACTGCAGTAACTAACTTGATCATGGAAACATGCTAACAGCACCCACTATCTGAAAAGATAACTGCAGGAAAGTTGGCTTATGCTTGAATTAGTCAACAAATCCAAGACTCCAGATCCCTATAGATTTCTTTCAGCATAATTGGCCTCGGATTGGCATTCAATTTTTTCTCGTCTCAGCAGGTCTGTTACATATATGAACCAATCAGTTTGTGCAATATTTGCACAAAATCATTGCCAAAATGTTGGTTAATAGATTCAAACCTATTCTTACCAATCTTATTAATCGAGCACAAGCTGTCTTCATTTCAGGTTGAAATATTCATGAAAACTTCCTCCTTGTGCTTGAGATCTTATGCCGAGCACCTTAAACTTGCATCCAAGGCACATCTGAACACAACATATGACTTTGTAGTATGGAGCTTCCTGATACAATTTCTTTAGAAGATGGACTTCCCATCTCTTACTACTGACCTTATTATGCTTTGTGTCTTGACTCTTAGCTTCGTAATCTTAGTCAATGATGTGTTTATCTCATGGCTCAGATCCAATAAGGGCCTACCATAGGAAGACCTGCTATAAAAAGGGCAGCCCCCTGGACGAAGCTCCCACGTATGCGGGGTTTGGGAAAGGGGTGGACCACAAGGGTCTATAGTACATAGCCTTACCTTGCATTTTTGTAAGAGGCTGCCGTGACTTTAAGGTCACACGATGATAACTTTACCTTTGTGCCAAGGCACCCCTTCTTATAGGAAGATTTGCCATCTCCTTATTTATTTGTTCTTTGTTGCGAAGTGTTCTCAACATCATTCAATCAGGTAGTTCCTGATAGCTCGTTATCCCCTATCTTTGTCTGTAAACATTAACCGACCATCAATGACCTTCTTTTTACTGATGACCTTATGATTTTTTTTCTAGCTTCTTTTGAGAATAGTAGAACCATTAGTGGCATCCTTGATGCAATTGCCTTAGAATTTGGTTTGATGGTCTTGCTGTCAAAATCTTGTATGGCTTTCAGTGCTGGAATTCATCACAAAGTGAAGCCTTTAAAAGAGCTTTTCATATCCATAAAATAAATCATAGATGATTGCTATCATGGTATTCATCTTTTTGCCAAGCAACCCACTAAGAGCACTTTCCAGTTCCTGGTGGACAAAGTTCAGATAAAAGCTTTTTGGGTGGGAATCTCAAATGTTATCCAGAGCTAGATGCACAACTTCAATTGAGTTTATCACTTTCAGGTATTTCATATTATTCTCGTGTTGTCTTACTTATTCCTTGGTACAATAGTAGAGTTGTCGTCGTGTGAACTTGAGGTCACGGGTTCAAGCATGTAAACAGCCTCTTGCAAAATGCAAGGTAAAGGCTATATACTATTGACCCTTGTGATCTGCCCCTTCCCCAAATTCCACATGTGGGAGCTTCGTGCATCGGGACTGCCCTCTTTTTGTCTTACCTATTCCAAAACAAATCATTGAAGAATGTGCGAAACTACAAAGAAATTTCCTCTAGATTCTCTGAAAAGTCCAAAATGGTTTGCATTTGGTGTGCTAGGATTGTGTTTGCACGCATAATATAGTTGGAAGTCTTGGTGTTCAAGATCTTTATAAAATGGATCAATGCTTCAAAGATAAATTAGGATGGACGATCCTCGCTAATCCTTCTTCCCTTTGGGTTCAATTGATCAAAGAAAAGCATCTTCATAAGCACTCATTCTGGAAATTTGAGGTTAAATCCTGATGTCATTGATAGCCCACTGATGGATACACCACATAACGAAAATGCTCAAATTGACAAATCGGCTACTCTATGGACTGGGATACATGCAATGGAAATTTGATTTCTTTTGTCTGCTTAGTTGTGAAATTATTGTTGTTGTTTATTCTTAGTCTCTTCCTTGGGCTGCAAGATGAGATCATTTAGACATTGGCAGAGGATGGTAAATTCCCCATCAAATCTTGCTATAATAAGATAAAAGTAGTTCATTCCAAGCATAATTTGATAATAAGTGGAAGCAAATATGGAGGCTCAAATCCTTTCCTCAAGTGAAGCTTTCCTTCAACTCCTAGCTCATCATAGATTACCAGACTGCATTCTATCCCATTTTTCCTAAGGCCAATACTTATTATCCTATTTGTGAGAGAGCAAATGAGTCTGATGATCACCTCATATGGCCCTAGTTCAAATATTAGACCCTTATGGACCATTCTTGTTCACCTCTTTGACCTCCAATATCTGGACTTTAAACCATTGAGGAAGTTATTACTTCTTGGACTCAGCCGAATAAGCATAAATACTACACACCCTAGCTTGGGACATTTGGAATACTAAAAACAAGGTTATTCATCAAAATGAAATTTGGCATGAGAATGGATCATAAGTAATTGGATGGCACAACTTATTCAATTATCTTACTCTTTCTAAGACTGGTCGTGGTATAAAGACTTAGAGAAAGAGTTACTTGACGGATGCAAATAAACTCACCTCATGAAAGTTACCACTAATCAAATTATTGTCATTTAGAGATCTCCTTCTTTGGGTCATGTAAAACTAGCTTTTGATGGTTTAGCTCTCAATAAACCTAGAGTTTTTGGCGTAGGGGGTGTTATTTTAGATGTGATGAATATCATTTATGCTTTAATTTATACTTAAATGTTCTATTTTTAGATTAGGAGTTTAGATAGTTTATCTTGTGAGAAAATTCAGCATTAGTTCATTTAGGAATAAGATAGTTGCGTTTTGGCTATAAAATGACTAAATTGTGTGTTCAATTGTAGGGTGAATCTTAGATGTTGAATTTGTTGAATAAAGATCTTGCCATGGAGATGAAGATAATTCATTGGATGATCATATAAATGGTGGAGAGTGAGCAAAGAGATTTCAAGATTAAACTGCACACTTTTTTTCATTTATATAAACTTCCTAAATTGATCCATTTTCTAATTTAAAATGTTTCCTTCTCTCATTATTACTTTTCTAATTAGAGACTTTCTTAATTATAAATTATCTTCTTATACGAGCAAGTTTACTAGAGTAGCGGTAACTTCAACTATTTCTTGCGGGTGCAAAGAATTGGTGACATCTAATTGGCTGGGGAAAAGTAGAAAAGATAAAAAGTTAGAGGAAATGGCAGTTAGAAATTTTTCCCTGGCTAATCAAATGTCACTTGATCGTTACATATGCAACTTCTTGCGCTCTGCAATTTTATAGTATTTCTCTTAATTATTCACTTAAGAGAAATACTTTCTTTTTCAAAATAGAAAAGTTTGACCAAGTAAAAAACCTCCTAATTTGGAAGCTTGTTTATAGGACATTTTTAGAAGAGAAAAGGAAAGGATTTAGAAGAGAAAAGAAAAAAAATTAAGAAAAAGAGAGAGATAAATACTTTTTGGGCAAGTAACTTAATAAGAGTAGAGTTCTTTGCTTTGAAACTAAGCCTTTTAACAATTAAGGAAGCTAACATCTCAACATAAGGTAGAAAACCCCCTCTGCGCCAACGAAGAGAAGAAAAATGCCAAGAAGAGGAAAACAAGCAATAGATTGATGGAGAGTTTTTCAAGTATATGTTGTATTGATCATGCATTATGAGAGGCTAAAGATTGAAGCATAGGGATTAGACAAAGCCAAAGAAGAGTTTTTATGTTCTCTCATTCAGATTTTATATTTAGAAATTAAAATTTTAATGTATGACAATTTCATGGCAAGAAGTTTCTGAAGGAACAGTTATATAATTTAAATTCATATTGTGTATGAGTATTCATCTTATGAATGATATGTATACATTAAACTTGATGCTCACTTTAGATCTAATACTTGTAGTTTAGAATAGATGGTCATGAAATAGGTTTTATATGTGAGCTAATGATCCTTTAGATGAATCATGCTAAGATTAAACGAGTCATGCATGTAGTTTGTAAATGATTCCTACTAGTTAAGATAGTTTATATTGAAAGACCATTTACTTCTTCTTTAGAGACGTTCTAGCTAGTAGCTGAGAATGATTCTAGGTCATACATACGAGATATGTGAGAACAATTCTCATGGTGGATTCACAATTCCAAAGCTACTTTTTATCATCCAAGTTTTTGTTTAATTACTTTCACTTTATTTCTAGTTTTAGTTTCATTTCTAAAATCAAAATTCTTCTTCTGAATACAATTGATCTTGCATACTTGTAAAGATAGAGTTTGAAAAATAAACATCAATATGCCAAAGGAAAATTTCTATCAGGCTACAACATCTTTTCTATGACATCAAACAAATAATGGCAGTGGTCTTTGTTCCACGGTCTTTTCCTAGCTTCTAACCTAAGCATCTGGCATCTTCGTATCGTAAGGGACTCTCAAATGGTGATGTGAGGTATGTTATGTCAAGGAAAAGGGGGCCGAATCCGATGTGGAAGAAAACAAGGATAAGGCATGTGTATCGTGAGGGCAATAGCATTGCATTTAGTTTTGCCGCTAAGGCCTCTAGGTTGGGTGTAAGTGGATCTTGGTTTAATGTACAGCCTTTATTCGTAGTTGATTTGGTCGTTATGATTGTTAAGGTCCAGGTACTAGTATTACTAGGAAAGTTTGTTTGTAGTCTTTTGGTCTGTTGTTGACTCGCTGAATGTACTGATTCTTTGATTAATGAATTTTACCATTCAACAAAAGAAAATTTAAGTAAACTTCCCTTCCTAGAATACACTAATTTAAAAAATTCAAGATTTCGGTTCCACAGAAGTCCATTGTTACATCTCTCACCTCTCAACATGACACTTTGATAGACTGATGATAAGCTTTCTCCAAATCTGAATCAATTTCTTAATGAAGGCACTATAGTCCCAAGAAGTAGGCCTTTAAAAGGCAGCCCTGGTGCACAAAGCTTTTGAGTATGCGGGGTTTAGGGAACGAGCGAATCATGAAAGTCAATAGTATGTAGCTTTACCTTGCAGTTTGCAAGAGGCTGCTTTCACAGTCTTAAACCCATTACCTCAACATCACACAATGACAACTCTACCATTGTGCCAAGGCTCCCCTTCTTGTTAAGAAGTAGGTCTTTGATTTAGAAAGTTAAATGCTTGAGCTTGGGAGGCTTCTAGCTGCCCAGTATGTCCGTTAAGGTCATAAATTGGTAATAGCTTGATTTGCCTAAATAAAATGAGAAAATGGAAGAGAAAATGGTTAGGAACAAAGCACTTCATCAGAGTTTAAATTCTATTAAGTTAAAAAGCGCAACTTTATACATTAACAACTAAGTTAAAACACATTGAGATATTTCATTGACACAATCTTAAACTATACAAAAACTACTACTTGATTTTACGAACTCTCTCACTCAATGAGCATCTGAATCATCGATAACTAGATTAACTCCATTGGTTCAGAGGGCATTGACAATGGGCCACATTTTGGTCTGGTTCTTGAAACCCCCTCAACCTCTTTCTGCACGTTTGCATGTATTCGTGTCCCTTGTGCGAGTCCCTCCACTTTGAGTTGCATCGGCAGTACTTCGCCCACGGCAGCAGCTGCCATGGCGTTCCAAGAACTTCTCCCACACTCAAACCTTTCCTTGAATGCGTGCTCTACTGATGAAGCTGCTAACACGACGTGGCAGTTGTCTGCCTAAGTGTTTTAGGATTATTTGGCTAGGCAGCCTAAGTGTACGAAGCTCCAGCATATGTAGAATTCAAGAAACCTTATCTTGTATTTTGCAAGAGGCTGTTTTCACACTCCAAACCTATGATCTCATTATTTGGTTGGGCAAAACCTAAAAAGTAACATTAGTACGACCTCATTGTGTGACGGTATGACAATGCAGCCAGATTTTTAGCTGACCTTGACCCTAACTCCAAACCCGACCCCAACCCTGCTAGGGTAAAAGATTTTCTAACCCTGGCCCTCACCAGAACGGGACATTGGTTGGGTCCCGTAATTTCAATTACTAGCTTTCTTCTAGTATTCAAAAATTGCCTGTGTTGGAATGTGGTTTAAGAATGTGCTAATAGCATATGAAACTATAATGTCTGCTTAGCACTTGGACTAATCCTATCCTGTTAAGAATTTGCAAATGACCTTTCCTTCACATAACTCTGCAAATTCTTTACCTTATACTCCAATCGTACTATAAAACCTTGTAGTCCTTCCCTTTCCCGGACCCTGCATAGGCAGGAGTTTTGTGCATGGGGGCTGCCCATACTCCAATCATGCTATAAAAACTTGTAGTCCTCCCCTTCCCCGGACCCTGCATAGGCGGAAGTTTTGTGCATGGGGGCTGCCCATACTCCAATCGTTCTTAATCTAATATACTAAGTATGAGTAGTAAGCATGCTAATAAATCAACCGAATCAAACTTCTCGTAAATAGATTACATAAGTAAAAAATTGTAATGCATAGTACAACCTTCATCTCTTGTGACCTTAACCAGGAATCAAATCAATGCTAGTCCAATTTCATATTTCAAACCTTCCCCTCATAATGACCCCCTTCCAGTTCTCCACTCCATTCCCATACCCACCACAACCCTCCATACTTAGGCTTAGAGGTTTTGTCACGAAGATGACCTAGATGGTGTGGTAGATAAAACCATCGGTACTGATCATATCTAGGATTAAGATTTGATAGTTTACGTCATCTTATAATCGAGATACTTTGAGAATTTATAATGTGCTTGAAGAGGAGCCTTAGCGCAACAGTAAAATTGCCATTGTGTGAGTTCAAAGTATAAAAATAGCCTCTTTCAACAAGCAAAGTAAGACTGTCTACTGTTGACCCTTATGGCCTGGGCCTTCTCAGGATTCGCTAATAACTTAGGCTAACTTAGATGATATAGTTCTAAGTGCTGGAATGCGAAATCACAGCTGAGGTTAATAGTCTAGTGATGGTGCGTAGCATCTCTGCTCTTGCATTAAAGGTAACCTTCTAGTCTTCCGTTAGATCTAACATGAGTGGCTGGGATCATGTAGTCCAATGTCTATCTCTCACTCCCATTTTCTTGCCTTATGAAGAGGATATTCAATTTCTTTCGTCGACTTGTGACGATTTCGATCCGTCATCTGCGGAAAACACGTTTATCTTGGATCCTCCCAAGACCAAACATGGACCAGAAAAGAACAACCGGGTGGGCGGCGAGCTGCCGCCGCTTGCTTAGAACACCTACCAGAAGCAGAGAGACAACAGATATTGAGAGTCCAGAGACCTACCAGTACCAGATGAAGAGAAAGTGAGAGTCGATCTCTACTTCGACCTGATTGTTCTATTTACCGGACGTTGCCTCTTGCCTGCTATTTCCGGCCCGATATTGCTTCCTAGGACTGCCGGAGATAATAAAAGAGACATTTAGGGTTTCTCTTCTCCGGATCCTATTAGGGAAGCAGAGAAATCTGAGAAAATACAAGGGTTAGAGAGTTTTGATCAATTAGGAGTGGCGTTAGGTGGGTTTCTTCTCCAGATCTATCCTTCTATACATGGCCATCCCCAGGGTAGGCACGCCACATTTAGAAAGTGGGCCCAACGTGTCAGATCCCACCCATTGATTTTGATTTTACCAGCATTAGGATATCTAGTGGCCTACCAACGATGTGGATTGGATGATTCCGCCATCCAGAAAAATGTGTTTATGGCTGTTGGATGTGACTATTGCTTATTTAAGGTTTTCGGACAGCCTGTCTTCTATGATGTCATCCGGTTGGGCAGCTAAGGGTCGGAGAAGCCTGACGGAAAAAGGGACAGAGCTTTCCGTTTTCGACTACTGGACTCACCATTTAGGTTGCTTCACTCCACCGCCTAGTAACACAACGCTTCTAGAAAAATGATAAGGACACCCGTTTCAAATAGACACACATCGTGTGTAATTTGATTGCCTTAAAAGAGCGTCACATGGGCGTTCTTACCGATATGAAGTATTTTGATTATGGAATTAGTTAAACCACGACATTACTAATACATGTAATTAGAATAAGTAATTAAATTCATTGGTAATGTATGTATTATGGTAAGCTTACGTGCACAACATCTTAATTTTAATTGAGTTCAAAAGCGTGGAAGGAGTCCGCTCTGCATCATTTTCATGTATAGTGGCAATTTTTTGTAGATCTAAGACATTTAGTGTGCTTCGTTAGGTGTTTTCAGACTATGTTCCTTTGAGCTAAAAGTCATGCCTGCTGATTTTTAAAAAAATTTCAAATAAGAAAACAAGTGGTTAAGATAATCCAAATTCATTGATTTTATTGAAGTCACCTAAATTTTGCACTCCAAATATGATTAATGGCTTAGATCTTTCAAATAGAAACTATTTCCCAACGACAATTTTGGAGGTCTTACGACTTGATTGAATATATTGGTCTCATTGTGGCCCAGCACAAATCCTAATGTGGCTTCATATCAACCTTGATCATGTGATTTTCAGTCCCTACATCATAATGATTCAACAAGATCATCATCATCAAAGCCTTATCCCAATTACGGGTGGCATGGTTCAACAAGATCTACCGGCCTATTTGCACATATAACAACCGAATGTTGATCATTTGATTATCTCAAGGATACCTTCGCATATTCGAACTATAGTTTTATCTTTCACGGATTGTTGGAAGTACTAGTTGGGGCTGCTTGTTCAATGATCTAGACCGTCTATCTGCTATAGATGGGTTAGGCAAGAATTCTTGGCTTATTGAAGGAGTCTAAATCTACAACGTCAAGCCTTTTAACAGACAATATTGAATAACAAAAAGAGAGCAACTATAACCAGATATTGGATTTATGTTAAAAAAAAGAGCAATTATTTGCCTTCATGCACCGGCCCAAATGAAAAGGAGAGCTAGATTAGGTTGTATCATTGCACAAATCACTCTGACTACTGCTTGCTGATATTTTTCGTCCGACAGTATTTTCCAAATTTCTTGTTAATTTATTTTATCTATCTATATATATAGGAGTATTAATTTTTGCTGTTTATTGCAAGTGTAAAGAGCAGCTAATATTTAATTGGCTAAAAAAAAAAAGACAAAGAAAATAATAGCTTGTTACTTTTTCTCAACAAATCAAATATTAGCTACTCCTTACACATGCATGAAATAGCTAAAATTAATACATACATATATATATGACCAAGAAATCTAATTTCTTTTTGAAACAATTTTATTTTTGGGGCTGATAAAACAAGTCCATTTTTCTTTACCAGCCATTTAAACATTTCAAGATGTTTAAAATGCTGATTTATATATTTAGAAAAAATTAGCCTATCATCAATATAAGTTATTATAAACTGGCCATAAGGATTAAAATTTTCATTCATAATTCTCTGGAATTCAAAGGGAGTATTCTTAAGTCCGAAAGGCACAGCATTCCACTCATATTATCCAAACGAAACAGTGAAAGTGGTTTTATATCTATCTGATTCAGTAATTTGAATATGCCAATATCCTGATTTCAGGTTGAATTTAAAGAAGATTAATACACCCTGTAACCTATGTAGTTAGAGGCATGAGGTGCACCGAGGTGCAAAAGGGTGCGCCTAGGAGCACCTAGGCAAGCACCTGAATCATGACGAGCAAAATTATGTTTTTAATAATTAAAAAATAGCTAAAATACAAAAAAAAAAAATGAAAAATACATCATACATGAAGACACAATTATGGGTAAGCTATATATGTGGATAAGAATAGGTATTAACTAATAAATAAATAAAAACAATATTTATCTAATTTTTGTAACTTTTATTTTCAAATTTTTTTTAAAAATAACCCTAAATTACAAAAAAAGAAAAAAAGAAAAAAAAAGATGAAAAAATTATCACATATGAGGACACGAGCATGGGTAAGCTATATATGTGGATAGAAATATGTTTCAATGAAGAAATACAAAAAAACAAAGACTTTTTTATATTTTCGTAACTGATTTTTTTCAAAAAAACAATAAAAAACCTAAAAAGCAAACTCAAATCTAGAGCAAAAAAGTATAAAACTCAAATGAAATGTTTTTTTTATACATATAGAATTAGAACCCATCAATATCTATGAAAAATAGTTAACAAAAAACAAAAAATATGAAAAAACGGTACTGTTTTTGACATTTTTTTACAGAAACTGTAAACAAATGCTAAGGTTTGTAAATCCATACCTTTTTTTGCTTAGATCTGTGAAAGATCGAAGAGGAATAGTCGTTTTCACCTTCTCAGTAGGGTGGAAGATTGAAATTAGGGTTGGAAGATGAAAAATGAATTTTTTTTTTGAGGTTTATAAGTTACCAGTTAAGCAGTCTGTGCTTGGAGTGGGGGGGGCGTGCCTGAAAGGAGCCTCCAAGCGCACCCAGGCGGGCCCTAGGCAATCGTGCCTCTTTTCCTCTACGCTTTGCTCTCTTCCAGGTGTATACCTATCGGCTTGCGCTTAGGCGCCTCTAACTACATAGCCTATAACCTATTTAGAAGATCCCTTTTATTAGGAATTGGATTCTTTGCATTTCAGAGCCTTATTAAGAGGCTTGTAATAATCACCAGTCTTGGTTTACCTCTTTCCTTCTCCACTACTTTATTAACATAGAAAGCTATACAACTCCATAGAGAAGAAGACATTCTAATTAATTTTTTATTAGCTAAATCATTGATCTATTTTTTACATAATTCTATGTATTCAGAATTCACTTGTGCAGGTATATATATATTTAAGCTATTTCGTGGAGGTGCAAGGAGCATGTAATATTTGATTAGCTGGAAAAAAGTAGAAAACAAAAAAAGTTAGAGAAAATGATAGTTATAAACTTTTTTTTAGCCAATCAAATGTCACATGCACTTTATATATATATATATATATATAGGAGCAGTAATTTTAACAATATATGTGTGTGTGTACTTGAAATCTTTCTAGCAAGAGAAACATATCACCTTAAATGATTTGATTTATTTATCCAATTATTTCTACTTTGGATATCGTATAAAAAAAAAAGGATTGACATCCTAAGAAAACTCGTGTGTTTTGGATCTTTAATTTAGAAGTTGTTAATAAAATTATAAACCATCCATTTTGTGTGATAAGGGGAAGAGATTTTTTACAGAACCATTATCCAGAACCCTACCAATATGAATGATTTTCTATGCATGGGATTAGACATCCAAACCCAAAGCAATCACATTAATGGTCTAACATATCTAAGGTGACTTCAACAATATTATTGCCACTTATAATTTCTCCTTTTGTATTTTTGTTTAAATGCCTGCATCTAAGGTGACTTAAACCTATGCGAGCAAGTACATTCAAGACAAGATGCTGAGCTGTATACAGCCAACTCCGCTAGGCATTTTTATTGGCTTTCCTTTTTACTTGGACTTAAAAGCCTTATAGATGAAATGTTAATGTTACATGGACTAGAAATATCTGATCACTCTTAATTGTCTCCATTAGAGAGCTGCTATCTTTGACCAAGTTTTCTAGACTAACTTAGAGGACCATCATAGCTAAGTCCGATCTTAGGATAATCTGATTCAATAATCATTTTTGTACTCCTCTATTTAAAATTACTGTTGCGCCAAGACTTCCCTTTTATTAAAAAAAAGGCAGCCCTAGTGCACAAAGCTTACGCTTATGCAGAGTTTGGGAAAGGGACGGACCACAAGAGCCTATAGTATGCAGCCTTACCTTGTATTTTTTCAAGAGGTTGTTTCCACGCATTGAACCCGTGCCCTCAAGGTCACACTACTCCTCTATTTAAATACCTACAAAAATTTTCTATCAGTTAAAATTTTTAACGGTCATGATTTAAAAACTCAAAACAGCATAGCTAATGCAATCCAATGATCATGAAGTTTGGACCTAGCATGGGTGGGGATAGCATTTCTCCTATGCATATTATCCATCTTAATTATGATTAACTGCCCCGATGCACAAAGCTCCAGCATATGCAAGGTCCGGGGAAGAGGCAGACCACAAGGGTCAATAGTATGCAGCCTTACTTTGTATTTTGCAAGAGATTGTTTCTACACCTTAAACCCATGACTTCAAGGTCACATGACGATAACTCTACCATTGTGCCAAGGGTCCCCTTCTCTTAATTACGCTCAACTAAATGTCCCTATATGAGCATGAGAAGTTGATTATTAGGTAGATTAAAACACCTAGGTGATCATATCAGTTATTTTCGATTTGACCGAGGAAAAATACAGTTGGTCAAATAATGTACATAACGGTTGAGATTGCCGATCATAACCATTATGCAAGATCGCACGAAGATATATCCTTCAATGGATTATCGCTGCGTGGAAAGAAATTTTTATCCCCGTCCTTGATCTAGGATCGGGGTTCATCCAACCATGGGGTGATTAGTAGAAATGAACTGAATTCTTTCTAGTGAAATGGACCCAGTCAAGTGCACATGGCCTGGACTATGATCAGCCGAAGTAATTTGGAACACATGTTCGTCGGAGTTGGTTGCACACAATTCTGCGTCTCCCCTATAATACCTTTGGTGGCAGGTTTTAGTTGCCACTTTCTTCTTTAGGTAGGATTAAATTTAGGAGTACGGACGACTTTGCTTGTAGAAAAATAAATGATTTCATCATTAGAAGAGAAACAATGTGTGAGATAGCTCGCACGTACAATGAATACCAATATACTGGAAAGAAGCCTCAAATATATTTAATTAGCGTAATGCTAAACTGACTACACTATCGTATCAGGTATGGTTTAGTGACGACATATTTTAGAGTGCACCTTTGCACGAGCTGGATCATTTATTTAATTGTTTCAGCTTTAAACTTCTTCTTGGATAAACATTATATGATTTGGATGATTCTAGCTTTTAAGAAATTGTATATTATTCGTAGAGTATTTAAGTGATTAGTTTCTACTTAAAACTTTTAAGAAGTTAAAATCATCTAAATCACGTGCTTTTTTATCTATAAATCATTAAATATGAAGCAATGAGATCATTCAAAAGTCACTTTAGATGGTAATCATGCGGACAGAAATAGATTTGAGGGTAACTAATTGCTTTGTAATTCTTTGCTTGTACTAAAAATGAAACAAAGAGAAGAAACAGAAAGCAGCAACTTTTAACTGTTAACATATAGAATCCGGAACGAGGGTTAATAGATCAAGGGACAGGATCAACTGATGAGAGTGGATAACTTAAATGGATCCCACCAATTAAACCACGGAGATCATCCGATGCACTCAGTAGATGTGGCATTGTACCCATGCTGCACATGATTCAGCTGAGGTAAAGGAACCGACCAGATTCAGCCGACAAAAGCAGTCTATGCAATCTTTGGAACACGTGTTACGGTGGGCCCCATCAACTTTGCCACGAGACACAACGAAACCAAACGCTATAAGACCCCGACACTCACCTCGCCTTCTACTTCTCTTTTACACAAACCCTCAAACGGATACCGTCCACTCTCTACACAACACGCAGAGCGAAGAAAAGGAGAAAGAAAAAAGAGAGGAGAAATCTCCTTTGAAACCCTACGTTACCGAATAAGCTTCCCTCCTCTGCAAATCGCCATCTCTCATTTTCTCCAAGGTATCTATTTCTTATCTATTGATTTTATCTGCCTGTATTTCGATCCAGTTGCTTCCCATATCTCATTCAAAATCTACTTTTTTCCGGTTGCCAGAATTTCTAACTTTTTAGTTATTTTTAAAGTATTTTATTTTCTGATTTATTTTTCTTAATCTGGAATCGAAGTTTCTGATTCTCGGTAACTGTTTAGGGTTTGATAGATTGGCGAGAATGGTGTCGGACGCAAGCAAGAAGAAGGCAGCTGCGAAGAAGGCGGCGGCAGCGGCCAAAAGGGGAGGGAAATCGGCCGCTGCAGCCTCATCGAAAGCCGCATCTGCTTCTGATAATCAAAATGGAGTTGATAAGATTTCGAATGGGGTCGGTGCTATGCAAATATCTGATCGGACTTGTACTGGTGTCCTTTGTTCTCATCCTCTCTCCAGGGATATTCATGTATGTTTCCTCGTCCATACCCTTTTCACTTCTCAATCTGAGATAGTTTCCATTTTAGTAACTTGATGTCTGGGGGTTACCCTGAAGTGTAGAATGTGACAGTTAGGACCTCAAAAAATGATTCTTTTTCCCAAAAAGTTATAAGACAGGAGGCAGTTCTTGGAACTAGATACTGAGTTATATTATTTTTGTCCTGTCAACAAAGACCTGATGTTTTCAGAAGATTGAGCCGTACAATTTTACATCTTCTTGTGGCTGTGATGGTGTTTTTCTTGATCCTTTGTACAATCATTTATTGTGATTGGATGCATATTTGTTCTTTTTAAGATATCAAATACACTGTATGATTTGATCGATTTAATTGTTCTGTTCTGTTGTGCGGCCTGTGTGCTGTTGTATTTCAGGGTATGGTTTCCTTCTGCATGAGTTTATTCTTTATATTCCTTTACTTAAGCTGGTCGTTGTGCCAGTAATTCACAATTGATTTTGTACTCTGTTAATGTTAATTATAACTAAAGAAATAACATGTCGTAGTTGACTTTCTGAAGAGTATAGGAGTTTGGTATTTTATCCTATTAGTGGTGTTCTTTAGCACTTTGTAGTAGAAGGGCAAGTTGACGGTGCCAACATGTTTTTTTCTACCCAAGCTTACTTATGTTATTGGTGATAGTTTTTATGCCCTTGTGAGTATTCCTGAATAGTTATATATTGTCTAATTTTAAATGGAGTCTTTCAGGGTTCATGGGACATTCAGTTAAGGTTTTCTTTTCATTTTTTCCTTTTTTTTTTTTCCATATATAAATCATAAGAGGGCTATTTCTAGAAAAAGTTGTATTTGGGGCTCTACAGATGTCCCTTTGGTTAAAAAGGTGTAATTACAGTTCTAGAACGCAAAGTAAGATCACTGCTATGGTTAGTTTAGGTTTCATGACTTTGAAAAGCTTCTGTTCACTCTTTTGCTGCACTGTTTTGGGTTTTGTTACTGATGAAACTGCTTTAGATTTGGGTCCTACAAGTTCCTGTTGGGTTTGTAGTAAATATTAGGCCACTTGAGAGGGTGCTCCACCTTTTGTTATTGACACACGGACTCTACTGGAATAGATTAGGCAGAATACTGGAAGAATTCACTGGATGTGCATAATTTTTTAATAGATGGATCTATGTAGTCAAAGGCGCGACTAGTCGCTAGGCGCAGCCTTGCGACTCGACTAAGGCCAGGCATAGTGGGTTTAAGGAGCAGTGCGCCTAGGTGCGCAACTTGCGCTTTTTGCATCCCTGACTTGAGGCGCATAGTAATCAATATAAAACCTTTTTTCCCCTCTCTTTTTCTTCTTCTTTTTCTTCTTAGACTTTCTTTCTTCTTCTTCTTGTGACCATCCTCATCTTCCATTAACAATTGAAGGTTTCTTGAAGTGATTAAAGGTAAGAAATTACATATGTATAGATGAGACCATTATAATGCTTAAAACAACTGATCCATAACATTGTTTTCATATTTTGAACATTCCTTTTTATTTTTCTTAAGTTTTGTTTCCATGACCTTCTTACTTTTCTATATTTCTTACTTTAGTGCTCTTATTTATTTTATTTTTTTGTTCTATTTGTTTGCAGGGTTTCTCTTATGATTGTTTGATTTGTTTTCATTCCACTCTAATAGATTCATATATATTTTTAAACTTAATTATGTCTGATTGTTTGGTTTAACTTTAGGTTGCTATTGTTGTTGACATGTTGATTGATTATTTAAGAATTTCATTTCACTCATTTGACAAGTATTTATTCATATCTTTATATTTCTATGCTTTTTTATTTTTTTTGGATTTTTTAGATTTATTCTGATTTTTTTCTTTTTTAAATATTTTAAATCCTTAATTGCACCTAGTTGCGCGATTAGGCCCGCCTAGTCCCTTTGGGCGCAAGGCACACCCCTTGCGCTGTGCGCCTACGCCTACATAGAGATGGATTAAGATTTATTCATACTCACAAGTTTGATTTGTTGTTCTTGTAGTATGCCTTTTTAGAATTAAGCGGGGGATATTATGTCAAAGTTATTACCCTATCACCATTGAGTAGATTTAGTGGCACCATGTCAAAATCAGGTCATGGTTAAATATATAATTTACACATAGGTAGAGATAAGGAAAACTATAATTCATTACCTTTAACTATCCCTTTTATTATACTTTAGTCCCTTTTATTTTTGCAAAGTAGTCAACTAATGAGAAATTTTTCATCGTAAGTCTTCTATACAACTTTCGTCAACAGACATCAATGAATGGTGCCAGACATCTGATGTGGGCTCCACAACATACAATATATTATTTTTAGAATAACTATTTACCATATTTGCCTAGGGACTAAAGTGAAAAATGTAGTGCAGGGACTAAACTATTAGTTGCAGATAGTTTTGTATCTTGCTGGATAAGATGACTGGAATGAACTACGACAATCATTTTCTAGCGAATCCTCAAATTCTCCCTAAAAGTCATTCAAAATTTAAGGGTTTTCATATTGGGACCTCTGGCTTCTGGATATGAAAACCATTTATTAGAAATACAAGATCAAGGGTGTCAAATGAGATTGTAAATCTTGTCGATGACAAAACTCTAGTCATCCTTTGGCAAGATTTGAATCTATTTCTCATTGGAAATTTTCCAAAATTTACGGGTTTTTATATATAAGAAAATGGGTGTCATCTAGAGATCTTAAATCTTTGTCGGCGAAAAGCTCCGATTATCTTATCCGGTGAGATATAGAACAATATGCGACTAATAATTTAGTCTTTAAACAAATTTTTTTTTTGTAGCTTTAATTCATAGCCAAATCTTGTAAAAATTTATGTTAGCATCTGTAAAAGGAAGTTGTATAAAGGGATTTATGGGGAAAATTTTCTCAATAGAGATACAAAAAGTTATCTTACTTTGGGCAGACCTCCACACCAAAAATATTAAGATTGGAGAATATATACTTTGGATAGATTTCCACACCAAACTCCTCCAATGCCAGTCCTAAGCTCGGATGAAAAAGGAGGATCTTGTGTCAGGTGTCAGCCAGCAAGGGAGAAGTTGAAGATGATTTTGTTATTTTTTTCTTATAAATAAATATGCATTTGTATATTAGTTTGTGAGGAAGAAATGAAAATCATCTTCAGCTTCTTAAAATATGGCAACCCTTGCCTCAGGTGCCTGTTGGCAAAGGTGAAGCTAAAGATCATTTTATTATTTTTTTCCTGCTTGTAAATGAATATGCATTTGTATATTAGTTTGTAAGGGAGAAATGAAAATCATCTTCGGCTTCTTAAAACTATGGCAACCCTAACATGACATGAATTATAAACTGACATTCCCTCGAGCTAGGGCGTTCTCCATAAGCAATGCGCTGCATCGGATCTCGGGTGCGGTGAAAAATAGGCAAGGGTTGCTAAGGTGTTCTCCCAGAAGCGACACGCTACATCGGATCCCGAGTGTAGTGAAAAATGGGCAAGGGCTGCTAGAGTGTCTCCTCGGAAGTGACGCGTTGCATCAGAATCCAGGTGCAGTGAAAAGTGGACATGGGTTCATGCCATGGAGGTCAAGAAAGACGATAGTAAATAGGATATATCTGGAGTACAAGATTTGTATTGCCACATGGAATATAGGGACATTGACAGGTAAGAGTTTGGAGTTAGTAGACGTGATGAAACGCAGGAGAGTCAACATTGCTTGTATCCAAGAAACCAAGTGGAAAGGGGTTAACGCTAGAGAAATAGATGGGTATAAATTATGGTATGTAGGAAAGGATAATAATAGAAATGACGTAGGAATAATAGTGGATAAAGAATTAAAGGATAAAGTTGTGGATGTTGAAAGAATCAGTGATAGAATTATAATAATAAAACTTGTTCTAAGAGAGCAAATTATAAATGTTATAAGTGCATATACATCATAAGTAGGGTTATAAGATATAATCAAGAGATGATTTTGGGAAGATATGAAGGGAGTCATGCAAGAAATTCCCAACACTGAGGTGATATTTATAGGAGCAGATTTAAATGGCCATGTAGGAAAAGAAAATGAAGGATACAGTAGAATATACAGAGGATATGGTATAGGTCAACGAAATGAGATGGGAGAGAATATCCTTGATTTTGCTTTGTCATATAACCTGACCATTGCAAATACACTCTTTAAGAAGGATGAACACTTAATAACCTTCAAAAAGTAGACTTCATAAAAGCCAAATAGATTTTTTTTCTACTTAGGAGTAATGAACGATCTGTGTAAGGATTGTAAGGTGATACCCGGTGAGAGTTTAACCTTACAACATAGGTTAGTGGTTATAGAGAAGAAAAGAAATGAACTTAATAGGTATCCAAAAATTAAGTGGTGAAACCTAAAAGGAGAGAAAATAACCTCATTCACAAATAAGTTGCTGGTAGAAGAAAATTGGAACTATGAAACAGAAGTAAATATCATGTGGATTAATATTGCTGAGTCCATTAAGAAAGTGACAAAAGATGTCTTAAGAGTATCTAAAGATAAAAGGCAATTAGTAAAGGAAACATGGTGGTGGAGTGAAACAGTGCTCAAAGTAATTAAAGAAAAATAGATGTGCTTTAAAGCATGATAGAAGACTAGAAATAATGAAAACTATGAACAATATAAGAATGCTAAAAAGTTTGCTAAGAGAATAGTGAGGCTAAACTTAAAGCATATGATGAGCTTTATAATAAACTAGGAACAAGAGAAGGTGAGAAAGATGTGTTTAAACTTGCATAAGTAAGAGAACAGAAGGGTAAGGACTTAGATCATGTTAGGTGCATTCGAAGCAATGATAAAAAAATATTAGTTAAAGATGATGAGATCAAACAAAGGTGGGAAACATACTTTTAAAAATTGTTAAATGACAATGGCTCTGAGAATATAGGGATTAAAAATACTATAAATCTAAATAACATTGGATATTATAGATATGAACGTAGGATTAAAATACCTAAAGTGAAAGAGGCCTTGAAAAAGATGAAATCAAGAAAGGCCATGGGGCCCGATGGTATACCAATAGAGGTTTGGTAGTATATGTGAGATATTAGGGTAGTTTGGTTGACAAAGTTGTTTAAAAAGATTATAAAATTAAAGAAAATGATTGATGAGTAGAGGAAAAGCTCTATTGTACCAATTTATAAGAATTAAGGAGACATACAGAGCTGCACTAATTATTGAGGTATCAAACTTATGAGCCACATTGAAACTTTTTGAAAGAGTGATTGAGAAGAGGCTATGACATGATACAAGTGTATTGGAGAATCAGTTTGGTTTCATGCCTTGGAGGTCTACCATGGAAGCTATTTTCTTACTAAGACAATTAGTAAAGAAATATAGGAAGAGGAGGAAAGACTTTGACATGGTTTTTATCGATTTAGAGAAAGCTTATGATAGAGTCCCTAAAGAGTTAATATGGAGGGTGTTGGGTGATAAGCGGGTTTCGTAGGGATATATAGACATAATTAAAGATATATATGAGGGAGCAGTAACAAATGTTAAGACCACTAGTGGCGAGACTGGCGATTTTTCTGTCACTGTAGGATTGCACCAAGGATCGGCATTGAGCCCATACCATTTCACATTGGTTATGGATGAGTTAACAAAACATCTGCACAAGGAGATTCCTTGGTGCATGCTATTTGCAGATGATATAGTCTTACTTGATGAGACAAGGGAGGGTGTAAACATAAAGCTAGAGTTATGGAGAGAAGTATTAGAAACTAAAGGATTTAAAATTAGCTAAACTAGGACAGAATAAATGGAATGCAATTTTAGCAAAGAGAAGAGTAGGAGTGGAACACCAGTCAATATTGATAACCAAGAAGTCCCCATAAAAGACCACTTTCGGTACTTAGGATCAATGATTCATGAGAGTGGAGAGAGTGAGAGGGAGGTTACCCAGAGAATCCAAGTGGGTTGGAACAAATGAAGATGTGCGTTTGGAGTTTTATGTGATCGGCGGGTGCCACTCAAACTAAAAGAAAAATTCTATAGGATGGCTATAAGGCCCGCCATGCTCTATGGACTAGAGTGTTGGGCAGTTAAGGAACATTATGCTCATAGGATGAGCGTCGCAAAAATGAGGATGTTGAGATGGATGAATGGTAAGACAAGAAAGGATAGAATTAGAAATGAAATAGCACCAATAGGTGTCAAGATGAAGGAGATTAAACTTAGATGGTTTGGTTATGTTCAAAGGGGACCAACAACGGCACTGGTTAGGAGTAAGGCAATACAAGTAGAGTGGTTCTAAAAGGGCAAGGGGAAGGCCCAAAAGAACGTGGATAAAAGTGGTGATGAAAGATTTTAAAAATTTGGGACTAAATGAAGCCATGGTACTTAATAGAGAGGAATGTAGGAATAAGATTCATGTGGCCGACCCCTAATTGGGATAAGGTCTTGATGATGATGATGATGATGATGATGATGATGATGATGATAGATTTGGGCAGCCCCGGTGCACGAAGCTCCTGCCTATACGGGGTTAGGGGAAGGGGCGGGCCACAATGGCCACACCAAAAATATTTAGCGAAGCTATAGTAAATTTAATTTTTTAGTCACCTTTGAAATAGGAGGGGAAATTTGTTCAATAAATAGTATAGATGGGTGATGTTGAAATCTTTTTATTCTCTAGTATGCCTTTCTAGATTTGCCTGATCTCCATTTTAATATTTTTAAGAGTCTTGGTAAGAGTACATGCTCAAGAGGTGTGTAAGGAGTACATGCCCCTTTTCATGCATGGTAAAGATTTCTTTTTTGGGTCAATCTAACCCATTTGTCATGTTAGGAATAGCTTAAATAGGTTGAACAACAAGTTTCATGTTGATTGGATATTTTTAGGCTATGTTTCTTGGGGCAAAAATCTCGACCTTCCATTTTTGATATTTTTTATAAAAACAAAAAAAAATGGTTAGGACGTTCAAATGGATTGCTTTCACATGGGTTACCAATTTTCTATATGCTGAATATGATGAACGGCTTAGATGTACAAAAAAATGTGTACTCCTTGCACTCCTCTTAAGCAGCTACCAGTATCAGAACTTATTTTTTAAACATAATGTGGTTTTCATTTGTTAACTACATCTAGAACCCAGGTTTTAGTAGTGTCCCTTGGTTAGATCCTTGTAAACATACAGTCTATTTGTGGATTCTTTGTTCATTTTTTGTATTCTGGTAAACCTTTTGTTTCTTGTAGGGTTACTTCACTGCTGAACATCTTATGTCTAGGGGCGTTCTTGTACTAAATCAATGTGCATGTTATTTGGCTCCCTCCCATTCTTCCTTTTGTTTTTGAACTTCTTGTCTCTTTTTTCCCCTATCAATGTTTAGTTCTTTTCTGCATTGTTGCACAAGTATTGATCAATTTCAGTGTTAGATTTTTTCGTATTTAGTTTTGAAATAGTTTCATGCTGACTTGTGTTTACTTGACCATCTTGTTGTCCTTCTTGGTTCACAATCTTGGCCACTTGAAATTGTCATTTCATTTGTCTTGATGTTTCCAAGTGCTTCATGCTCTAGATTTATCTTTATTGTGTATACGCTAAAAGAAAAATGATTACTAAGTTTGAAGTGCAAATTATGGAACCAATTTGTCACTTTGTCTTAGCACTAGCGTCTTTGATGAAGGTTTTGATAATTGTAGTTGCTTCTCTTCTTGACATACGATGAGAACATGAGTTTGTGTTGTACTTTAAAGCTCGTTTATTTTCGTTAAAATGCCCTTTTTCATTAATGGGCAACTCTTGCATTCAAACATATTGGTACAGTACTTATTGAAACATGCTGATATATTTGTATGTGAATCTCTACCTTAGCTCATTGAGGGGCTCATTTGAACTCTTTGATTGAGATTCTTATTCCTTTTGATGGTTGGCTTAAGATCTTCATACTTCATGTATTGTTTTAGACAAATATTGGTATGAGATAATGCCAATAAAGTTCTTGACTTTAAAGTTTTTCTATACAGCACAAGAGGGTAAATTCTCACGATTATATTTACAATAAGTATAAATCATATGGCGTTTGATGAAAAGTCTTTGACTATTATCATCAATGCTAAACATATATGAAAAATGTATGTGTTAGCTAAATGTTTGATGGTTATTACATCTTATAATAGGGAATTGATATTCCCACCCTGTGAACTTCACTTACTTCTACCCCTTCAATGGTATTTTGGTGGTTGTGAACTTCACTAATGTTTAAAGAAAGTAAAAAATGGAAACTAAAACACATAAAAACTCATTGAGGGGTCAAGCATTTCAGTTTCCTTTATAATATATGCATTTTTCATATATGTTTCAAGAGACGTCGTGTGTTCACCACAGTGTGTACTAGACCAGACATGATGCAAGTAGTGGAGTATTTAGCAAATACATGATAAAGTTTGGTAGAGAACATTGGATTGCTGTGAAGTGGATCATTTGTTATCTAGTAGGTACTTTTAAGGCTGCTAGTTGTTATAGTAGACAAGATATGCTGTCGGTTGGTTACATGGATGTAGATTATGGAGGAAATTAGGACTAAAGATCTACCACAACATTTTGTATTCTCTTTAGTCAGTGGTACAGTTAGCCACCTATCGAGGTTGTAGTTAGTAACTGCTTTGTCTACTATGGAGGGTCAATGATTAGTTAGGCATCAAATCAATTTGTCGATGAGGGGCTGTTCTCACTATAATCAAGAATAATTATATGAGAATTCATTCCTAGAAACCCTCTCAAAACCCAGGCCGGTTACATGGTATAAAAGTAACAACCATAGTGTTAAGTGTTTAATTTTGACCAAAAGACCCATTAGACTATCTAACTCATTAATTTGGTAATTTTTGGATAAAATATAAAATTTAGCTCAAATTGACCATCAAACTGTAAATTCTCAAAATTAACGGTCAGATGATTATTTGAGCTAATCGGATGTTTAATGTACGGTTTAGATGACTCTAATCTAGTCTTTGGCCCTGCAGATCAACTAAAGGAAGGTTAAATTGCTTAGATTGATGTTCAACGGTGTAGATCGATCAAAAGAGGAATGGGTGGATTAGATTAAATTTTGACGGTGTAGATCATCTTGAAGATCAATTAGGTAAGAGTTTTCTAAAGAAGGGGAATTCTAATAAGGAGATGAAATATGGATGAGAATGAAAGTTAGGAGGAAGTTTCATAGTAGGAAACTAAATCCTAAAGATAAGAGGAGAATTAGGAAGGAGGGAAAGTTATAAAGGGGAAAGCTGTAGGAGTTTTGGGGGAGTTGAAGGTTTTTGGAGTTTTGGGTTCTGTCTTTTGCTTATTTTCATCATCTGTTTAAATTATGTACTGTTTCATCGTATTGCCCAAATTTTGATTCTCCCCTTCACCGCTACTGCTTAAGTTCCACACCCAACACCCTCCTTTTCACCACCCTCTTCTCTTCCATCATCACATCTTCATCTTCATCTTCATCTTCCACTTATACGTCTCAACTATCACTGGTTTTCTCATATCGCATCACCATCTACCATCTTTTGCCCGTACTCACTTCCCTCTTTTTCTCCTTTAGTTCGACAACCCATCTCCTCAACACTAGCACCCAGTTTTCCCGTTGTTCTCCAGTCAGGCACAAGCCTAGATCTAGTTTTTCCAGTGCACAAGGCCAACCCAGTCTCCCTCTCCCCTCTATTCCCTGCTCTCAACCTGACACCTAGAAGCTTGGACGTCTTCCTCTGCCTAGTCTGGTCCGCGCACCACTGCACGGCGCATAGAGTTTTCTTGGGTCCTACTTCCTCTGCTCCATGCACCAGGTTGTTGTCTGCCCCTGTGCTTCCACCGGCCAGCCTAGTGACGTTTGCCCAGATCCTTTACCCTTTTTCTTTGTCTCCACTTCCAGTACCACTGCATGGCGGTCCCGCATAGCCAGGTCGTCACCTGCCCTCCACTGGTCGTACCCAAGTGTCATCTGCTCCTCGGGCCCTCCTCTGTTCACTGCACCAGGGCTGGTCGTTTGATCAGCACACCCAGTTCCCCTCTCTGGACCAGACGACGCCCAACTATGAGACGCCCCATCCCTCCAGCCTCCACCGGACGCACATCCATTGCTGGCCAGATGTTGCCTTCCTTGGACCTGCTTCCCATCGTCGTTAGCAACCCAGCTATCTCCATCGTCCACCAAAGCCCGACCAGTGGATGACGCACCAGCACCAGTGTCTTCACTGATCATCGTCTCCGGCAAAGCCATCTTCTCCGTCGAGGTTTTTTGTTTTACGGAAGTTTTAAGAAAGTTTTGTGAAAAATTTCATTTATGCCCTTAGTAGAAAAATTAAAATCTCATTTGAATAACTGTTTTGTCTTTTAGTCTATTTCGTCTTTTTCTTTATCCAAGTTTTGTGTTATTCATGTTCAGTTATCTGTGTTTTGCTTATTCTCTGATTAGTTCAGGAACTATTTTATCTATCAATGGTTATCTGAATCAACGGTTCTGCTTTAATTTTAGGAGATCTTCAATTTCGCACTCATTTAAATTCCAATCTTCAATCAGATCTGTGTTATAGGTCAATTTAAAGCACTATTATTGTTCCTGATCTTTAATCTGAGAATCTGAAATTAGATCTAAGCCATCAAATCCCCAATTTCTTAATTAATTCAGATCTCTCAGAATTTTAAGAATTTGCCTAATCCCTCCACTGGATAATTAATCTAAAGTGCCAAAAACGTGTTAATAAAGGCTGATCATGATTTAGGATACCAAATCTGTAGAAATTGAAGGTAAGTAGTCTAGGGAAGTGGACTTTTCTTAATTTTTTAGTTAAATTTCTGTTTTATATGGATTAGACCTTTGTGATTTCATTGATTAAACACATATGAAGTTGATTTCTCTTTCTGTTAATTCTGCCAATTAATTTTAATTTTTTAATAATTAAATTTTATTAAAAACTCTAAATTCTTAAAGCGTGTCCCTATGGCGCATCCCTATAGGAGTTTTTAATAAAATTTAACAGAAAGAAAAATCAACTTCAGATATGTTTAATCAATGAAATCACAAAGGTCTAATTCACAAAAAACAGAAATTTAAATAAAAAAATTAAGAAAAGTCCACTTCCCTAGACTACTTATCTTCAATTTCTACAGATTTGATATCTTAAATCATGATCAACCTTTATCAACACGTTTCTGGCACTTTAGATTAATTATTCACAGGAGGGATTAGGCAGATTCTTAAAATTCTGAGAGATTTGAATTAATTAAGGAATTTGACAGCTTAAATCTAATTTCAGATTCTCAGATTAAAGATCAGGAACAGTAACAATGCTTTAAATTGTCCTATAACACATATGAATGTTAATTGAAGATTGGAATTTAAATGAGTGTGAAATTGAAGATCTCCTAAAATTAAAGCAGAATCGTTAATTTAGATAACCATGGAATAGATAAAATAGTTCTTGGACTAATCAGAGAATAAGCAAAATACAGATAATAGAACATAAATAACAAAGAACCTGGATAAAGAAAAAACGAAATAGACTAAAAGACAAAATAGGGATTCAAATGAGATTTTAATTTTTCTACTAGGGGCATAAATGGAATTTTTCATGAAGCTTCCTTAAAACTTTCATAAAATAGAAAAACTCGATAGAGAAGATGGCTTTGCTGGAGACGATGATCGGTGAAGACATTGGTGCTGGTGCATCGTTCACTGGTCGGGCTCTCGTGGGCAATGGAGATGGCTGGATTGCTAACGATATTGGGAAGTAGGTCCAAGGAAGACGTTGTTTGGCTAGCAATAGATGCGTGTTTGGTGGAGGTTGGGGGGATGGGACATCGCATGGCTGGGCGTCATCTGGTCCAGAGAGGGGATTTGGGTGTGCTGATCAAATGACTGGCCTTGGTGCGGTGAACAGTGGAGGGCCCGAGGAGATGATGCCTAGGTATGACCGGTGGGGGTAGGCAACGACCTGGCTATGCGGGACTGGGTGCGGTGGTACTGGAAGTGGAGACAGAGAAAAAGGGTGAAGGATCTGGGCAAGATGTAGCCGAGCTGGGAAAATCAAGCAGTTGCCTGGCTGGTCGGTGGAAGTATAGGGGTAGACGACGACCTAGTGCGTGGAGCAGAGGAAGCAGGAACTGAGGAAACTTTGTGCATTGTGTGGTGGTGTGTGGACTAGATTGGGCAAAGGAAGATGACATCTAAACTTTTGGGCGTCGGGTTGAGAGCAGGGATTAGAGGGGAGACAGAGACTGGGTTGACTTTGTGCGTTGGAAAAGCTTGATCTGGGCTTGTGCCTGGCTGGAGAATAACGGGAAAATTGGGTGCTAGTCTTGAGATGGGCTGTTAAACTAGAGGAGAAAAAGAGGGAAGTGGGTATGGGCAGAAGATGGTAGGTGGTGCGGTGAAGATAAGGTGATGCAGTATGGGAAAACCAGTGATGGCTGGGATGTAAAGTGGAAGATGAAGGTGTGATGATGGAAGAGAAGAGGGTGGTGAAAAGGAGAGTGGTGGGTGTGGAACTTAAGCAGTAGCAGTGAAGGGAGAATCAAAATTTGGGCAATACGATGAAACAGTAAACAATTTAAACATATGATGAAAATAAGAAAGCAAAAGACAGAACCCAAAACTTCCAACGCCCCCAAAACTCCTATGGCTTTTACCTCTTTATAACTTTCCCTCCTTAATTCTCCTCTTATCTTTAGGATCTAGTTTCCTCTTAGGAAATTTCCTCCTAACTTTCATTCTCATCCATGTTTCCTCTCCTTATTAGAATTCCTCTTTCTTTAGGAAACTCTTGCTTGATTGATCTTCAAGATGATCTACACCGTCAAAATTTAATCTGATCCACATATTCCTCTTTTGATCAATCTGCACTGTTGTACATCAATCTGAGCAATCCAACCCTTCTTTAGTTGATCTGCAAGGCTAAAGACTAGATTAGAGTCATCTAAACTGTACATTAAGCATCCGATTAGCTCAAATGATTATTTGACTGCTAATTTTGACAATTTATGATTGGATGGTCAATTTTAGCTAAATTTTGTATTTTGGTAAAAAATTACCAAATTAATGAGTTAGATGGTCTAATTAAATGCTAAACTGGGGGTCTTTTGGCCAAAATTAAACACTTAACATATAGAAAGAACTCTCATACACTAGTCCTTCACGCATGCTCTCTCGTTTTTGCAACTAGACCCGTGTATGAGATCCGAAGAACTGATTTGATGGAACTCTTCCAATTCTCTCCCCTTCATTGGAAATTAGGAGAATGAGTTCACATGTTATTTTACATGAACGAATTTAATGACGGTGGTCACTGAATGCGACATTACAGTATCATATGTGCATGGTGAAATGTGGCATTAGTTCCTACCAAAGTCATGAATGACATGTTAGTGATGGGTTTGCTTGATAATGTGGTCAACTTCCACTAATGAGAAAAAAAGACAAGGAGTCATAAATGCACATTCTCCTACTTGATGGCTTGTTTTTTATTAGCATGAGAAGACCTTGAAATAGCTTTCTCAATGTCACTCCCATTGAGCGACAATGATCATGAGAGTTCTGTAGTTGATGAACTTCTCTCTTACAATAGGCTGTGTCAACATATCTGCCGTTAATCATTGGTGTGAATCTTCATTTGACTGTTCTCAACTGTGTTCCTAACAAAGTCATAGTGAACACCAATGTGCTTGGTCTAAGCATGGAAGGGTATTTTTTTGCTTAGTGCAACACTCTTTGACCATCACAATGAAGTACAATCACATTTTGCTTAATGTGTAACTCAATGAGCAATCTTTTCAACCAAATTTCATCTTTCATGCATATGTAGTTGACATCTACTCTGCTTTTGTACCAGACAAACTAGTTACTAACTGCAACCTTGACATTCAACTAATTGCACTATCAGCTAAGAGTATTACAAAATCTGTGGTATCTTCTTTTGTCTTGATCACTATCATAATTTGCATCCACGTAACAATCAGGTGTAGATTTTGTACACCATAACAAATGGCAGCCAGATACATGTCAGCTCCCATAGATATTTACAAAGATCAAATGGTCTCTACTTGGCTTTGCAATGTATTTGCTGGCTACTTACACTGCTTGTGCAATGTGTGGTCTGGTGCTAGTGAATGTGAAACTTCTACTCTTGAAATTCTCTCTTGAAGCATCAGAATGTGTTTGTTATAAATAGTCAATGTTGAATATCATCAAATTTTCAAGTGAGAGTTTATAAATTGCATCAAGCATATATGAAAAATGTCTATGTTATGAATTGTCATTGGATATCAGATATCATTAATGTTCAAACTCTCTTTTGTGTAAGAAAACCTTTGGTGAAACAAATATATGAAAAATGTGTTTATGTTATTAATGTCGTCAATATTGGTCATTTTCAACTTTTTGAGATATTTTTGACTATTTTTTTTTTCTTTTCAGTTTACTGTTCAGGGAATAGTGGTAAATAAAGTTGAGTACTTGTTTTATTGTATGCTGTTAGAGAGCTCCTATTTTGTTTTATGGAGAGTTTCTTTTCAAACTCTAGAGCACACATCTACTATGGAGTTTGTTTGATGAATTAAGTCTTCTTTCCCCTCAGTTTCCTAAGATTTAATTGAGGCACCAAAACACATTTCTGGTGATGCGAACATGTTGTACAATGCATAATCCTGGCGCTGTGAAAGTGGTCTTAACTTGTTTTTTCCCTTTTTCTTTTATAGTAAATGTTCAAACAAGATATTTTCTGGCAATCCAATAGAAACAAAGTCCCCGAAGTATTGTTTGACCCCCAGGTAATTTCTTGTTTGTATAGACATCTTTGCACTGATTTATTTGTCAGAAAACAGAAATGTATTCATAAATCATCTTCCTATGGATGGTAGTTCTGATTTATGAATGGACAGAAGCAGAGATGCTTTGGGCATTCTTTTTCATGATGTCATTCTTCCTTTGCTACTATCTCACTTGTTGTTTCTTAATGTAAATTTTTTTACTTTTGACTACTGTGGAGTCAATGCACTCTGTTGCATTGACAGCCTATTAGATGAGATGGTTAGTCCATCAGTAAGTGCTTCTACATAATTTTATCGTATGCTGTTAACCAAGCTGTTATGGATAACTCAGAGGGATAGGCAAATGAGAAAAAGCACATGAGGCCTAATAATTGGGTGATCGAAGTCATTCGTCATTTATGACTTGTCTTAGATAGGCTACGGTAAAAGTTGTCGTTATGTGACGTTGAGGTCACAGGTTCAAGGCGTAGAATCAGCCTCTTGCAAAATGCAAGGTAAGGCTGCCTACTAGAGGCCTTTGTGGTCCGCCCCTTCCCTAGATCCTGCATAGGGGGGAGCTTCGTGCACTGGGGTTGCCCCTTTCTTAGATAGGCTGCAAATGTAAGTCTGCAACATTGATACTGACCACTGATTACTCATTTGTTCTATTGATGGTACAACTCAAAGCATCATGGGCCAAGATCAATCAGTGTTGCCTGTGTCTTTTTCCCTTTAAAGTAAATTTTTTATGCAATTATTTGACAGAAGGAAATAGTGTTGGCCTTTGTGCTGCATATTCCTATCCATTTGTTGCATCTTAATTACAAAACATTTAGTCTTCATGTCACTCTGTTTCTGTCATCAACTTTGACTTCTGTTGAACAATAGCATTCTTGTCTATTGGGAGTCATATCCCTTTTGGTACTGATGCCATTAAGGTGATTGATCCATCATCATATTGATTGCCAAATGCATTTAAACTTGGTTATATTTCTGAGGATCTTTTGAACTTGCCCCTACCGGTCTATTGCACTAGCGATGCAAAGTTGCTTCCTGAAATCAGGAAAACCTCCTATTGATACATGAGAGTTGGTTGCACGACCAGATGCTGTTAGTAGTCATGCCTAGTGTCGCATATTCATTGTCATTGAATGTTTGTGTGTACACTTCTAGAAAGCTAGTCTATTAACCCCTTTTTGGGCCTGTTCAGTTTCTTGTTTATATGCTGATACTTGTATGACTTCCATCATTCTTCCTAATCATTATTTAAGCATCCATTTTACTGTACTTTTGCCAAATAGTTGGTAATCCAAAATATTCATTTCTGGGTAGTATCTTGTATGTGCGATCCCCAAAAAATGACCACCTCTTGGTATGACTTTTCTGCATTCTTGCAGAACTATCTCACTTGGTTTGTGCCAAAAGTGGATCACTTCCTTTTGCCCAGATTTTTTACGTAACAATGATGTAAGAAAAGTTGGGCTTCAGAAGAGGATACTTGTAGTCTAGGCTTAGTGGATCCCGAGTTTTAATTGGCGTAGTATGGGTTTGAATATTAATAATACAGTTTTTATCTGTGATCTCAGGATCATTTTATTCAAGAATATAAAACATACTGGTTCTCTATACTAATGCAAACATACTTGTTTGCCTGTTGTAGATTGAGTCTTTATCGGTTACATTCCACGGCCATGACCTCATAGTTGATTCAGAGCTGGAGCTGAATTATGGCAGGTCCATTAGTGAAACTTTACTTATACTCCTCCTATACATCATTATGCGAGATGAAATCCTCATTGAATGTCATTATTTTCTTCAGGCGCTATGGTTTGCTTGGATTGAATGGCTGTGGGAAGTCCACACTCCTTAAAGCAATAGGATGCAGAGAGCTTCCAATTCCTGAACACATGGATATCTATCATCTGACCAGGGAAATTGAAGCTTCTGACATGTCTGCACTGGAGGCTGTCATAAACTGTGATGAGGAAAGGCTGAAATTGGAGAAGGAAGCTGAAACTTTGGCAGCACAGGTAGATTCATGTGCCTTTCCAATTTTATTGTTTTACACATTGGCCTTACAAATCTGATATAATGTGTTCAAAATTTTCATGTGATTCCAGGATGATGGTGGTGGAGAGGCTCTGGACCGTATTTATGAGAGACTGGAAGCCATGGATGCAGCAACTGCTGAGAAGCGTGCTGCAGAAATTTTGTTTGGTCTTGGTTTCAATAAGAAGATGCAAACAAAGAAAACTAAAGATTTTTCTGGTGGGTGGCGTATGAGGATTGCATTAGCACGTGCCTTGTTCATGAATCCAACTATCCTTTTGCTTGATGAACCCACAAATCACCTTGGTAAGGCTCAACTTCTAATTGATTGCATTTGTTGTCAAGAAGCTGACTTGGTCTGAACTAGCTGCATGTTTGGCCCTTGCTGGGTAGCTTCTGCTTCTAGCCCTATTGTTTCGTGGTGGAAACTTACCTAGGTATTGAAAATCCAAAACAAAGTTGTTAGTTCCTTAGAATGATGATATCTGTTTCCTGTTATCAGAGTCATTTTGCAATGAGTAAAGCTCCTCCATATTGCCATCATAACTGTCAAAGAAACCACCCTTGTTTTCAGAAATTGTGCTTGTACATGCTACTCTGCTCTTCCATGATATGAGTTTTTAAGTAACATATTATATAATGTACATGAACTTCAGTAAAGTTAAATGCTGAAATTTTTTTGAAAAAAAAGGCATAAGTAGTACAAAAATCTGGTGTACCTTTTTTGTGGTTCCAACCAGAGCACCAATATGTTTTAGTCAATGTAGGGGTTGTAGGTTGTTACCTTAGTAAGCTTTATCCTATTGTTGTGGTTGATTCAGTGTTGAGCCGCAACTGCTTGTTGATTGAAGCTTGTCCTATTGATGTGGTTGGCTTGGTGTTGAGACTCAACTGCTTGTTGATTGACCCATAACAGCCTTATATTAGTAAGGCTTTTGAACCTCCTCCCTGGCTTGCTTTGCTTCTGGCTAGTAGCTTCTACCATCAATCAATGGCAAGTGGAAGCTAGTAATGTATTGGTGCCTGACCCTTGCAATCCACTTTCATAGGTATTACTTTGATGCTTCTTTGAACAAGCAAATCTCAATGCTATGCTTCTTCAGCTTGGCAAGAAAGTGATCATGGATCTCAGGAGCAGACTGGAGAGAATTGAACAAGAAATCCGTTAGTGTAGTTCCACTATTTATCTAATTAATAAAGTAACTAGTACCTATGAGGAAAGTATAGGGGTGGGATGCGCCCTCCCCCCCCCGGCCATGGGGAATATTCAGCTGGAAGGTTGAAGAAGTGTATGATACCACAGGTAGCCTTAAGGAGTGATGCCTATAGTTTAATAACTATTTAGGAAATCGAAAGGTTGGATAATGCTTAGAATAGAAAGGGAAATATTCTATAGCAAAGTCGGAATTTGTTCACCTTTGTGTCCCAAAAGTGGGGCCCTGTTTAATGGCAAGCTACAAGGAAGGCACCAAGTGCCCTAAAACAAGGAATCCAAAGGCCTTGTGCTAAGGATTATGCCTTTAAAGTCTCTAGAAGAGGAGCCTATGCTATAAGGAGCATAAAGCTTACTGAGCAGCTGTTATGCATTCCCTTGGTAGCATGATCCTGGTGGGAACGTGCACCACTTCCCAGTCCCAAGGAGTACCCTTGCACCTATGCCTATCTGGGCCCCTTATACGATTAGTATTTTGTAAGTTTCCTTCTTCATTTTGTTGGTTTATTCATTCTCTTGATCTTCATCTTTCTTTTATTGTGTTCTATTGAATGTTTTACTCTTTCTTATGTTTTGGCTTTTGGGTTGATGTATGTCTTCCCCGAGTTCAGAACTCTCTTGATGGATCTTATACCTTCAGATCTTTTTAGACTAGTATGACTCGCATACCTATAATGTGCTTTATACCTTTATTTTCCCCTTTCTCCTGTTTATTTCCCCTGAAAGATATATCTAGAGGACACCTGGAAACAATTCTTTTTTTCATGATGATCCTTAGTCAGTTTCTTAGCGAAGTGGATTTCTTCCAATTTTTCTCTTTCCATTTTATTTATCTATCTTTTGTTGATCTGATGTATCTGTATTTTTACCCCTGCTTGGTAGTCCTGTAGCAGTTTTTTTTTATGGACATGTTCTAGGATCATCAGGAAGTGCCATAATAATCACCACCCAATATCTCGCTTTTTTCAATCTTCATTTTAGGCTCTACAGGCTTTGAAGTGCTTGTGCTGATTTAAACTTCAAACAGTTTCCTGGCCATTCCAAGCGAAGATGATTTTCTTGACTATTTTTGCTTTCTGACAGATTTGGAGGCATGTGTCTGGCTGGAGGAAACACTGAAGAAGTTCGATCGCATTCTGGTTGTGATTTCACATTCTCAGGACTTTCTAAATGGTGTGTGCACTAACATCATTCACATGCAGAACAAGAAACTCAAACTGTACACTGGTAACTATGACCAATATGTGCAGACTAGGGCAGAACTTGAAGAAAATCAAATGAAGCAATATAAATGGGAGCAGGAACAGATTGCATCAATGAAGGAATACATTGCCAGGTTTGGGCATGGTTCTGCTAAGTTGGCCCGCCAAGCTCAGAGCAAGGAGAAAACGCTGGCAAAGATGGAGCGAGGTGGACTCACAGAGAAGGTGTTGAGGGACAAGGTTTTGGTCTTCCGCTTTACTGATGTGGGGAAGCTCCCTCCACCAGTTCTCCAGTTCGTGGAAGTTACTTTTGGTTACACACCTGATAACCTCATCTACAAGAACCTCGATTTTGGGGTAGACTTGGACTCGAGAGTTGCACTCGTGGGGCCCAATGGGGCTGGGAAGAGCACATTGCTGAAGTTGATGACAGGAGATCTTGTTCCTCTGGATGGCATGGTACGGCGACACAACCATCTGAGGATTGCACAGTTCCATCAGCACTTGACGGAGAAGCTTGACCTGGAAATGTCTGCACTTCAGTACATGATGAAGGAGTATCCTGGAAATGAGGAGGAGAAGATGAGAGCTGCAATTGGGAAATTCGGGCTGACAGGAAAGGCACAAGTGATGCCGATGTTGAACTTGTCTGATGGTCAGAGGAGCCGTGTTATTTTTGCTTGGTTGGCATGGAGGCAACCACATATGTTGTTGCTTGACGAGCCAACTAACCATCTTGACATCGAGACAATTGATTCATTGGCGGAGGCTCTAAATGAGTGGGATGGTGGTCTGGTTCTTGTCAGCCACGACTTCAGGCTGATCAACCAGGTGGCTCAGGAGATATGGGTGTGCGAAAACCAGACAGTGACACGGTGGGAGGGTGACATTATGGATTTCAAGCAGCATTTGAAGAGTAAGTCCGGTTTATCTGATTGAGGTACGGAGCAGGAATGTTTTTTCTATTTATGCTTGCAGATTATGTTGTAGCTAAATCAAGCACGTCTTACGTGTTTTCGGAGATGAGAGTGTAGTGCTACTTGATGAGGCATGATAATCTTCCGGCTTTGCAGCTGGTTTAGGAGTTGGTCTGTTACACTTTATGTTCCTATTATTTTTAGCTTAAAGATATATCACAATTTATTTTTATGTATTGAATTTGGTGCCTATTTTCCGAGCTGTTACACACCCGTGCTTTAGACCAGTTAGCATCCTTTGAAGCTGGACCGGTTAGCATTCGTTGATGCTGTTTTAAGAGTGTCCATTTAGAGCCAGTCCAGTAGCAAGAAAATGCTAGCACAGAAACTGAGGGTTGGGGTTGAGTGTCCTCTTGTGATTTGAAAGAGCTTTCAGAGTTTGTGCAGAGGCCTCTAAATATCTGAAGAGTGTCCATTTATAGGCAGTCCAGTAGCAAGAAAATCCTAACACAACCTACGTGATGGGGTTGAGTGTCCTCTTGTGATCTGAAAGAGCGTTCAGAGTGTGCAGAGGCCTCAAAAAATCTGAAGAGGCTATCTTGCAGCAGGGGTATCACAAACCGTAGACCCCATGGATAACTGTTTGATATTTTGCTTGGTCTTAGCATTTTCATTTTCCTCGGTGGGGTTCTTCTATTAAGCAAGAGGTTCCTGACAAAATGGGATCTGAGAGGATCCTAAAAACCAATTACCAGATCAAAGTGGCTCGATCAAGTAGAACAGCAGAGAAAGAAATCATGCGATGGTAAGTATAACAATTCATTGACAAAGGCGCCTCCAAGCGCTATGGTGCAAGTAGTAAAAGAAGGAAAGGATGACAAGTTACTATGGACTGCACTAGGTGTCATGGGGCCAATGGAAAACACACAAGACATCTCATAAACATGATACCCCTTTTACAACCAACGCCATCAAGGCAGCACTAACAAATTTCTCCCCCTGATTGTCCTGAATCTAATTTTCTATTGAGGTTTGCAAATTTTCAATTCTTCCACCAATTTGAACAATCTTACCCACTTGCACTGCAAAGATGCGCAGAGCCGTCGCAGTTGTGATCATGGGCTGATCCAGGAATGAGGATGAGCATGCAGTCCGTCCTTGTTCTGAAGCATTTAGCTGAGTCTGTCAGCTGTGTTGGTGAGATGCGGAGGAGCCAATGAGCATCTTCCATCCAAGCAGGGGCTGTATGAAAGTCACCTTATGGATGGTCGGACAAATATTGCACTTAGTTCTGTTGCAAAGATAATAAGCTCTACATAATTGGTAGAATACGATCTAATCTTACCGTAAATAGCACTATGCTTCCCTCTACCTAGGGAACTGAGTCGACTAAACCTCAAAGCCAGGACGATCTGTGAGAACTCACTTTGAAGAAAGTTGTACGCATTCTTTGGGGCTGACCTGTTCTTATGTATCTCATCGGTAATGAATCACAGAAACCATGATCGATAGATCTAAACTTACAGCATTGTAAATGACGCACTCATAGAGGATGTTTACGCCGTCAAAGACGTGACAAATCTCCCACTTCTACGTAGAAGCGATTTCATGTTGAAAGTAGTGTTTGACTATAAGCTTTGAATATGAGAAACATCGATCATATGTTATTAACTTCGGTTATCTCCTAAGATGTTGCAGCAGATCCATAGTTTTACAGGTGAGAAATACATCTCGACGTCAATTATTTGCCTCCATCCACGATAATTTTCAAATTCAGAATGCGATTATGCGCCATTAACAAGGAGAGACCGCAACTCTTGGAGGGATCACGGGATTCCAGGTGATTCTATGGGTAAAATCTGTTCACCATCTTGAGAGCTAGACATGCAGAAAGGTTTAAGTAAGAAATCCCTTTCAGATCATACTCCCTAACTCTTCTTCAGCATGAGAATGAAAGAGTTGATTGGGCTCCAGGAGAGTTTCCACTTGCCTCTCTTTAAATGCCCGAGTTTCTTCGGAAATAGAAGTTTCATTTCATTCCAGGGAGATAAAAGGCTCTAAATTTGTGAATTGTTCCCTGCTTGTAAATAAAGGTACAATCTGTCGAACTTTAGCATCAAGGGACGTTAAAACAGCCACCTCTTTTAGATGCAATCGTGTGCCTATGCCTGTTTAGATGGTCGTTGTAGATCAACTTGGTCTTCTAATGATGTTTTACCATTGAAAAAGAAAACTGATGAGAACATCCAATGGTAGATTGAAACAGGATTCTCTCAGTCCAAGATTAGATCTAAGACAAAGAAGTTAAGAATTCCCCCAAGTCAGGACATCAGCAGATGTGTTTCAGATGCGCCAGCAACATAGTGGCGTTTAAGGATATAGGTGATTTTTCTTCTCCCTTTTTATACATGCCAACTACTGGAAAGGAAACCGCTCACACCCCTCACACTTTTTAATATCAGAAAAAATAAGAAAAACTAACCTACTCTACTATATGTAATATCTCCTAATAGAATGGAGGATGCTGACCTGAATCTACAACCTAGAGTCAAAGGTGCATCTTGTCGCCAAGCTGCTGGGCTTGTAAGCTTACATTAACTACTCTTTGGCAGTCTTCCGCATATTATATTTGCTTTTCTTGTATCAGACTCCGTCAGTCTAACATTAGATGCATGAAAACGAGACCAAAAAGCACACTTGGTAGCAGGTCCAAGTACGAGAGACTATCTCAATTGGCCTTGGCCAACTTTTCGATAGATTTTGAGGCAGGGCGTTCACCTAGCATGGGTTATCTGATTAATATGATAAAGGCTCGTCTCACATTGTGGTCACATTGTAGTTAGTAGTGGGAAAACAGAGAATGACTTATACTATAAATCGGTCTCATCACGGTTGCATTGTAGGCATATTTAGAGCGTCGGCTCTATTTTTTACAGTTGCATTGTAGGCATATTTAGGCATATTTAGGTACCATATTTCACATGCATTGTATATTTCTAAGTCCAATGGTCTTTTTTTGGGCTTAAAAAAATTAAAAGTCAAAGGACCTAGAGATATCCAATGCATGTGTGGCTTGATACCTAGGCCATCTAAGACAAGGTGCCTTAAGTACATGAGAGGCAGATTTGGAGCTTACAACTCATACATCTAGTCATGCAAAATAGGTGGTCGTCAAAGATTAGAAAAGTAGTGGGGTATTTTGTAGTTTCTGGTCAGCAAGGTCCAGCTACCTATGCACCTAGGGACACACTTTGAGAGGCAATTAAAGCCTAGGTGCATATATATAGCTGGACTGTTCTGACCAGAAAACGCAAAATAAAGCCGAACAATTAACAAAGATTCCTATGCGCCTAATGTTACTATACATTTACATCAAACTTGGAAAATAGTTAATTGTTGTTGTATAATCTTTTGCAATTAGTGGCTGAAACTATGATGGGCCAACTCAAACTTTGGCAACATTTAATGAGTTAATACCAATCTAATGTTCTACACCGATGCAACTTAATGTTTACAGTTTTCACTAAGATTAGAGAAGTAGCACAACCTATCGGGGTCTCCTTTATAGGGCATGAAAAGGAGCCAATTATTTATTTTCAAAGCTAAAAAGCTTACAATAGTGGATGAATGCAGGAATGACAAGAAGGATGGGACTTACCAGAAAATTATCTGGAAGCTATAGAGGCTCAAGATGGATATGTCATTTGGTAAGAGTATCACTAATGTTTCTTTCCGTTCCTTGGTCTATGGAATAATGATATTTCTTTGAGTTGTAATGGTACTTCATCTATGACTTTCTCACACATTCTGTAAGTTCCCTCTAATTTAATCTACCTTTAACCATTTAAAAAAAAAAGAGCAAGAGGAAACGACCGAGCAAATCCTCATCTGGCTTCTTTGGGGGTGGATAAAAAAGGTGTTTCATATGAAGTTTTCAACGTGGAACATCCTCAGATTAGGGAAACCGAAAAAGAAAGCAGCTACCAAAGCCTTCATCTTTAGACAAATTGTGATCTAGGTACTATAGGAGACCAAATTGAGGGACTTTCCCATTTGTTAGGTGAGGTCAATTGGGTTGGATTCATCTACTCATGAATAGATTTGTGACAACCCGGTATTAGAAGTAGATTTTCCTCAAATTTCTTTTGAAAAATGTCAGGATTGATCCTTTAATTCTTATTTTTAAACATTTCAAAAATGCTACTTATAACTATATAGTCTTAAAAACTATTTCTTCAAGCCAGATACATAAAACAAATCTCCACAACTAACACAATAATAAATAAGTCATTATATTAGCAGGATTAAGTGGTCACAGCCAAAACACACTAAGTGCAATTACAAATTCAAAGTTCGAAGGATTACCAAATTAACTACAATTCTATAGATAACAATCCTAAATTGAAAATGAATTAATCCTAAAGTCTTCATACTTTGAATTCCTGATTTCTCAATCTCCAGTACGCCAAAATTGATGCTATCCTTCCTGCACTTGAAATGTATGGTGGTTGAGCAAGTAATTTGAATTACCCAGTAGGAAATACGTGACTAGTGAAAAAACAACATTAAAGTATGATGTGCAAGTTTAAATCCAATATATAACTTCAACTTTTCTTAAGTTATGCAATTGGTATATTTTAGCATCTCAATACTCAATCAAATGCTTCCATGAACTTCAAAACATATCAAATAATGTGAACCAAACTCATACACATAAGAATTCAAGTCATATCAAATGATTAACATTTTTAGTCAGTTCATTTAATAATCCAACTAAAGCTAAGTGGCAGTTACCATCCAGCCACAAACATTGATCAATATTCTTGAGAATGATCGACTTGTCAGCTCATGTCTAAGCGAAATAGAAGTTCAATTATGGACGTAGCAATACCAAAATTCCAATCTGCATCCGTCAGTGGGTACCACACCGACTACACGGTTTGCAGAGGACAGCCGGACAATAGAAATACAAGAATAATCTTCTTATGCAACTTACCCCCTCTTCTAAACTGCCTATCACAGGCTGGTGTACCTATTCAGAAGTTAGTAGCGGATCGACTCTCTAGCATAGTGACCGATGGGTTTCATTTAAGATCCTCGGATCAGGAGCAACCCAAAGAGTTGCCTGGTTTCAGAATACGACTGCACCTTAGTGCAAAATCCAACAAAACCATACAAATTTTCAAATGTGGTGGATTACCTTTTCTTTAAATACGTGCTAATACAAAGGATCTTAAAGGTCAAAATAAGGAATCTCGATTTCATCAATCGATGTGATAACGGAGGTCGGATAATTAAAAGGAGATACACTTGTGCATAATTCTCTTGGTGCAATTGAACAAAATTACATGCTCATATTTAACTACACCCATGTATTTACATAATTATAATATAATGAACAACCAAGAGAATTATATGATAAATTAAGCTTTCACTATGATACTATAGACTTGTCCAGAATTTCTAGCTCCTGTTCATCAATACATATAATCTATCATTATATCATATTGTAGTATTTTCTGAGTGTTAGATACAATGTACCATTGGTATATCCAGAGTACTAGATGTACTAGATTAAACAAAATATGCTATGAGTAATAATGAAAACCCATAATTATAGCTTGATCTATAAGTACATGAAATCGTAAATGTCATTTATGTATAATCTGAATGTGATGCTAAAAACTACAAGTCATTCATGTAAAATGTTCATGATTATAAAATTCCTACATAAGCCCCAATGTATTACAAATTTTAGGAGATGTACATTTTATAGCGTATTTATTTTAATTATCAGATACTGTCTAATCTAGTGAAAGATGTGATAATACTTAAAATAATGCAAGGCTTAAACCCACGGATGGTTTAACATTTGCATAACTCCTTTGCAAAGTGATAATAGTCTCAAAATTCAAAATTCAATGTATTAATTAACATACTTCGTTCAGGTATTATACTTCAACACATCATCAACTATTTCTTAAATTTGGTGCGTAGGACATCAACAACCAATCCCCACTACACCCCTTATATAATCAAGTATATGAAAAGAGTTGAATGCAATGAAACTTTACGTTGGTCATGACGTCATATGTGTGTAATCTTTAGCGTAAAAAGTCTTATCAAATAGATTTTTGCATGCATTTGATCAGTCACTAGTATAATATGACTCAACCAGAATGCTATGCATCAATGGCATTTGTGCTATAAACTAAAGTATGGTTTGTTGAACTAAATTTATTATCTTTCATAAGTGTTCAATCTAATTCAATGTGTTGTATTTTTAGGTAGTAGCTAAAACAAGAGGTGTGTGAGCTCACATCTAGGAGATATTAAGTGTGATATGTGTCCAAATTATATAATTAGAAAAAAGACCTTTTGTATAAATCTTCACCAATATAAATAAGTTTGTAGGAATAATCAGAATGATTCAATTTGATGGTGAAAAAAATGTTAAAATTTAACTAATTTACTCAAAAATGCTAGATGCATAACAGCAATAAGGATATTCAATCCTTTCCATTCAAACATTGACATCACATGTACATTCATGCTTTGATTCTTAGTTGAACAAAAATTCGCAGGGATTATACGTCATCTTCACTTGTAACGACAAATACCAATCAATCATGATTAAGCTAGGAATTCACAGGATAGTTGTGCAACATCATGGTTTAGAATAAAATATTTCTTTAAGCATACAATTTAATCTATGCGAGCATTTCTATCTTTCTTGATTAAAGTCTAATTATTCAAATTAAAAGAATATTCATCATTAGAGCTTATCATCCAAAAATCCCATCATCTAAACGTCAAAGTTTTGTAGTTTTGGAAAAGAAAACCAAGAACTAGTCGTGCATCTCTTACCTTGATTTGCTTCCCCAAAACTGCAGCAAATCCGTACTTTTCTCTGGCTTTAGATTGCTTGTTTCCTTCCTCCTCTCTTTCTTCTTTTCCTCCTTCCTTCTCCTTTTCTCACCTTGTTGGGCGTGAGATGAATTGCCCATGACCAAGTCCTTCTTATCCTTTTAAATGGATGACATTGGGTATATTGTTACAAGTCATTACTGTTACCTATCTCCAAAGTGCATCTCACATTTTCTGATGCATTGATCCACACAAAAATTTGTTCAAGCCTTTGAATACCTCGAAACTATTCTCTATCTGGGACGTCGAAAAGAGCATTCTTTAAATTTTCAAAAATTCCCAAAACAAAACATAATTTGATATGGATGAGGACTTGAATCATGACCTGATGCTTGTATAATAACCATAATACCACTAAGGTAATCCACCTTAGTTGATAAGAGTATACAAAAATAGTATATAACGTAAGAAATTCGAGCCGTCACAACATAAGCCTATAATAGGGGCTTCTGAAGGAAAGGTCGACACATACACCTAGGCGACAAGCTCCTCGTGCTAGAAAGATTTAGAGGAATTCTTATAGCTTGGAAAGATATACATATGCAAGATACTACATATTTCCAGAAAGACTTCATGTTGGCTATTAAAATCAAGAGCATTACAGATGGGTTTATCTGGACTTTGTCAAAATGTATGGACCGGATATCTTCAACAAGAATTTTGGAGGGAGATGGAGACTATTCATAAAAGATCGAAGGTATCCTGGTGCTAGGGAAGATATTTCAGGTGTACTAAATTTTCTCATGAATGTAAAAAATGTCCAAGCTTCAATTATCATATAGTAATCACATTGACAAGTTAAAACTTATTTAGTTTGCCTTTATTTGGTGATCTATATAAATGTTTTAACATGCTGCCCACACTTATACTCAGTATATTGGTAGGCCTTTTAGTTGCATGTAAATCAATGATCATTTCCTTGGCACATTATAGCAAGTTAATATCAATCTCCCCTAAGATCATCAAACTGTTTCACTAGTATATTGCTTGAATTCTTTGGGACCAAGCCCATTCCAATTTGAATTGGCTAACTAGTGGAAAAAGGAAAGCTCAAAGGTCATGCTGAACAAAGGAAGTCACATAGTAAATTTCAAGTTGAAATGGATTCAAGGAGGGTTGTTGAGCTTAATAGAATGGAGGAGATTGGTATTTTGTTTGATTAGTGCTAGTAGCAAAAGGCTTCATAATCTTGACATACTAAGAACTCAGACCATACATGATGAAATTATGTAGAGATAGAGATCAAGAAGTAAATGGTTAAAAGATGGAGATAAAAACACCTCTTACTTTCATTGTATTCCTAGGCTGAGTAGGAGAGTTAATGCAATTTTCTCTTGTTATTAATGGGGATAGAGAGTTGGGTTCATTTGTGAAGAAAAAATTAAAATTTTTAAAGCTCATACAAATCAGAATAAGAGTATTTACTTCAACTAGATGTGATTGACTATTAGTAAACTTGACACTCCTAAAGCATATAAGTTATAAAGTTTCTTCATTAGAGAATAAGTTAGATAAGCAATATCTCATTGTGTGATGGAGATTGTACTTTGTGACTAGATGAGTATTGGTTGAAGTTTTTTCTAGTGTGGTGGAAATTGTGAAGGAAGATATCATGGATATGATGATGGATTTCCACGTTGAGCTTAATTTAGACAACCTACTTGGGGCTACGTTTGTTATTCTGGTGCCTAAGAAGATGGAGCCACATCTTTAAAAGAATTTAGGCCCATAAGCTTACTGACATGTATATCTAAGATGATTGTTAAATTGCTACTTAAAAGAATTAAGAAGGCTACAAGTACCATCATTTGTTCATTACAATTAAATTTCATTCTAGGAAAATTGTATGATGATGTTTTCTTGTCTAATGATTGTCTTGACTTAGTGAAGAGGCTTTGGAGGAATTATATGTAAATTGGACATGGAAAAGGCCCATGAGTGGGTAGAATGGAAGGTTTTGCATTTTGTAACAAGGAAAATGGACTTTGGAGGCAAGTGGCAATGGTGAACTTCTGATTGCCTTTCTTCAAGTTGGTTTTCTATTATTATGAATTGACTCCAGAAGGGATTTTCAATGGATATAAAAGAATAAAAAAAGAAGATTTTTCTTTCCTTTCTTGGTTACTATTGAGGAAGAAATCTTTAGTAAAATGATGATTAAAGTTGTTAAGAGGCATCTTATCTCAAGCTATCTAAACCTACTGTAATTCATATATAATGTGCATACAATACACTTCTAGTGTGTAAAGCTTAGGGAGAGGAATGTACCAATCATAAGAAAATAAGAGGAATGTGCCAATGATAAGAAAATAATCAAATCTTATGAAGTTGATGGCATAGGGCTTAACCTTGTAAAATCTTCTATTATGAGAGGAAGCACAGATTATTTGATTTAACTTCAACATTTTTCCAACAACTTATTTTGAGCTGTCCTTATATATGACCAAACCTCCTAAACATATATAGAATATAGTAATTAAGATGTTTTAGAATAAATTAGTAGCTTTGAAGAAGACTTACTTCTCTCTAGTGGAAGAATCGTTCTTATCAAGACAATACTTTCTAAAATATTAGTTTACTTCCTTTCTCTCTTTTTTATTGCACTATCTCCATTTGTAATCTCCTTAAAAAAGTTCATAGATATTTCTTATGGTTTGAAATAAGAAAAAGAGGGAATTGATTCTAGTAAGTTGGTTGTGTTTGCTATCCAAAAAGTTAAGTAGGGCTAGGGCTAAGGATAATAAGAGGTTTCATTGCTTCCTTACTAATGGAATCGCTACGGAGATTTGGGTCATTAGATTCTAGACCATGAAAGGATGTTTTAGTGTGTAAATATGACACTAGATTAGGTGTTGGAGGACTAATATGATAGAAAGAGCTTGAAAGGATCCTTTGCTTCTAATTGCATTTTCTCTTTATTTGAACAATTCAAAATGGGAACCCTTTATTAGCCACTTAAAGGATATATGTAATTTCTTACAACATAATTATTGTTAGTCAACCCCATTCAATACAAAATGTTAAAGAATCTATGACATATACAATATATTTTTATGATTGAATAAGGGGTTTGGTATGGCATATACCTTTTAAGAAGATCATTACTAACAAGGAACCTACTACAATAGAATGAACCCAAAAGAAATGCTTAAAGTGAAGGTTTGGAATCACGCAGATGTCCTTTATGCTTAGATAGTGAACAAGATATTAATCATAAATTGGTATTGTGTGTGGGGAATGTATACAATCACAAGCAAATAATTAATTTATCATATGTTTGCATAATGAATAAGTTCATTAGTATTCCAATTTTAAGTTATGGGTACTACTTTTTTGTTATATTTTAATGTTGCACTCATTTCTTAGTCATAAATGACTACTGGAGTCTTAGGGAACAATAGAGGAATCTCTGTCAAAGTGATAGAGATTCACAAGATGAGGAGAAGCAAAAGTCAAGATCATTGTGCTCTGTCTAAATATTCCTTTAGTCATATCCATTGACTGTTAGACATGTCAAGAATATGTCCTATGTACAAATACACTTCTATAAATCTTCATGAATGTCTTGAATCTCTACTTGATGATTGAGAAATATCATCTCCAATATGATTGGGAGCATCATATTTAGTATATATCTCTTAATATCAATTCCTAGTCTCATTCTCACAAGAGTATAGTTTTTAGGTTTACAAGGATATAAAATTCTATTTTTTCTCATTATATGATCTTCATCACCTTGACATGGAATTCCTAAAATATTCAGCAAGGTTCAAATTGTCATTTCTTACTAACCAATAGTTATAACCTTTGAAATTTCATATATTTGATACTTGGCCGAATTCAGCCTGTTATGATGATGTCATGGGTAGGTCATGACCTTGTGCACCATGTTTTCCAAGTGCATGGTGCGTGGAGTCTATCTGTTTTGGTATTGGTGGGATAGCTATGAACACGACAAGGTCTTCTTCATTATTTTCGATATTTGAAACTCATATGTACATAGCATGATAACATGAGAGGTTCACATCACCTTGAGACTTTAGCTCTATAATGAGTACTCATGACCAATAACAGATAGCTAGATTTTGAGTGATGTTACACTTGGGAGACGTCAGTTATGAGGCAAATCCAAGGATGTTAACTACATGTATATTATGAGATACACTAATGTATTTAAATGATTTTGTGATTCTATTCCTTCTCTTTTATTTATTATTTGACAATGATTTGCTATCCATGTATGGATGGGCATATGCATGAGATGATGCATGATAGGAGTTATGTTGTGACTATGCATAGTTTGAAAAATACTTTGTGACATTTATTATTACTTTTGAAATAGCATGTATGGATGCCTGAAACTTATAAAATTGAAATGGTTTGACATAGATTCACCATATAGAACATATGTTGTAATTTTAGTTTTTTATTATATTGTTATTATGCATCCTATTCTTTAGAACTACATGACATATAACTATGGATTTTTGTTGGATATGAGATTATATAACTTGTCATATTTGATGATAAAACTACCTAAACAAGTGCAAGCTAGTTGAGATATTGTACTTGTTTACAATATCTTAGGTTGGAAGAAATAGAGTGAAGGCAAGGGAAGTAGAAGACCATGTTAGAAGTTGCAAAGAAAATCAGAGAAGGTAGTGTTGAAGAAGTGTATAGCTTTATTGAGATTATCCTCGAATTGATGTAGAAAGTTGATCATAATGACTTTTATTTCTTAAATAAGTGGACATGTAATGTTAAACCTTGGATGTGTGGTTGTGATGAGATTGATCCTAGTAGGACTAGTTAGTATTCTAAGTATTTTTTGTTGACTAAACTTTGATTTTCATTATATATATATTCGTATATACTTGTGATTAGATGGAGATGGAGTCTCCCTTATTATTATTATTTTACTATGTTGTGGTTTATCTAGGATACTGCATAGCTTGCAAAAAATGCATGAGGTCCAAAATACAAAGGAGATTCTACCAGATTTTTGGTGGAAATGAAATAATCATTTTACTAAAAAATTTGTATTTTGTGAAAGAAAAAAAAAGACACAGAGGATTTTCTAAGTTTTTTTACAAAGTCATTTTCCTCTTGAGTTTTAAAAGCATCTTTTAAAAGTTGGGGCCTCACATTTGAAAATATTTTGTGAAAAAAGTTGTATAAAAACTCAAGGTGTCATAGTTGGTATCGGAGCCCAATCAATCCTTTCTTAGCTAGTCTAATATGTCTAAAAAGTCATAATAATGTACAAAGTGTCATCGTTAAGGGTAAGTGACAAAAAGGAAGTTAACATTAATTTTAGTTTGCTTTGGACAGATGGCTCCTCAGAGAAGGACAAGGTCTACTCTTGCAACACCTACCATTGCATCTTTCAAGTCTTTAGGGTAGGGTAATCAAGTGGCAAAGATTGCGGCTCAGGTGATCCAAAGCCTTTTACCACATTTATGGCATCAGCAAGAACTAACATATGCAGCACTAGGGATCATCCTAGGAGACAAGGGGATAGGTAGGCTGATAGTGGAACCAGGACTGATGTAGTTTTGCATTGCCAGGGGCGAGTTTATGCCATTACCTTAGACCAGGCACAGCCATCCAATTTGGTAGTTTGAAGGTACATTTTTGGTTGCATACATTATCCACATTTACATAGTGGATTTCAATGTCTTCCTTGGAATGGATTGATTGGCAAAACATTATGCAATGGTGGATTGTCGAAGGAAGACCAATCACTTTAGCTCACTGGGTTGCCCAGTAGTCTCATTTTAGGAGAGACATGACATGATGAGAGCACAATTCATTTTAGCCTTAAAGGAACCCAGACACATTTGTAATAGGTGTCAGGCATTTTTGGCAAGTTTGATGGAATTGGGGGCAAAGGAGCCTTGAATTGACAAGCTTGATGTGGTTAGAGAGTTTCAAGATATCTTTCTGATGGAGCTTCTTAGACTACTACCTCAGAGAGAGATTGATTTCACCATTGAGGCAGGCAGGGTGGTTGTCCATGCATCTTGATGGTTGAAAATACATGAGGTGATTTACCCCACACATGATTTGTAGTTAACAATAGTGGTTTTTGCATTGAAAATTTGACAAAACGACACATATGGGTAGAGATTTGAGGTTTTCACTGATCATAATATCCTCAAATACTTCTTCACACAGAATGACCTAAATATGAGACATCAGAGGTGAATGGAGTACCTTAAGAACTATGACTTCACAATTCAGTACCACCTAGGGACAACCAATGTGGTGGTTGATGCTTTGAGTAGGAAGTCAAGGGTAATAGTTGCCAATATAATTAATCAAATCAACGTTTATTGATAGAGTTATTCAGGTACAGTTGGAGGATGTAGAGTACAGTTGGAGGATGTAGAGACGTAGGCCTTGTGTGACAAGGTAGGTTTACCAGAGGATAGTGTGGAGGTATGCATTTTCAAGATAGATTGGCAGTGCCAGTAGTTGATGACTTAAGACGAGAGCTACTTTAGGAGGCACACCGGTCATTATTCATTATTCATCTCGAAGGTACGAAAATGTGTCGAGACTTGAGATGACACTTTTGGTGGAATGGGATGGAGAGAGACATTGGTGAGTATGTAGTAGGATGCTGACATGTCAGCAGGTCAAGGCTGGCCATTAGAGGTCGGTAGAGACATTGTAGACTTTGGAGCTCTTTGAGTGGAAGTGGAACTACATCCCCATGAATTTCATCATGGGTCTGCTAGGACAGTGAGTGAGCATGACATGATTTGAGTGATTGTTGATAGGTTGATGAAGTCCACCCATTTACTTTTCATGCAACAAACTCAATCTGCTTACAGCTTGGTGAGATTGTATGTTAAGGAGATTGAGAGTTTGCATAGGACCCCTCTAACTATTATTTCTAATAGGGACATCAGATTCACATTTAAATTTTGGTAGAGTGTTTAGAAGGCCTTGGGATGATGTTGAGATTCAACACTGCCTTTCATCCATAGACAAATGGTTAGCCAAAGAGGACCATTCAGAAAATAGAGGACATGCTGAGGGCATGTGTCATTGATTGGAAGGGTAGTTGGGATGAGCACTTGCCACTAATTGAGTTTGCTTATGACAATAGCTTTCACCCAAGTATTTGCATGGTTACGTATGAGGCTCTTTGTTGAAGACTGTGCCAATCACCCTTGTGTTAGAGTAATGTTGGTGAGAGAGGACTACTAAAGTTTGAGCTAATTGAGTAGTGTGCAAAGAGACTTGGTTAATTCAAAAATGACTTTTAGTAGCTCACAATCATTAGAAGAGCTACACTAATAGGGCCCGTGGAGATGTAGGAGATTATGTGCTCTTAAAGATATCTCTGATGAAGTGTGTGATAAAATTAAGAGTTAAGGAGGAGTTGAATCCCCTGTTCATTGGCCCATTCAAGATCCTCAAAAGGGTCACAGTAGTAGCCTATCTGTTGGCCTCGCAGCATGCAGATGTTTGTGATGTTTTCCATATGTCTATGTTGCAGAATCATATATCAAATCCATCCCATGTGCTTGAGTAGGTACCTATAGAGTAAGAGTAGGCCTAACCTTTAAGGAAAGAGTAGTACAAATTTTAGATTGTAAGCTGTAGAGAGCAGAGAACTAAGAACATTCCATTGGTCAAGGTTCTTTGGTCGTATCATTTAGTGGAGGAAGCCACATAGGAGATTGAGGAGTAAATGAGACGGACATATCCTGAACTCTTTAAGGATTGACGTATAGAGAATTTTGAGAACAAAATTTCTTTAAGGAGGAAGGACGTAACAACCTTGATTTTTCCATTTTATTCAATGTATTTCTTTATCATATTTTATTGTTGGAATGAATTGAGGAATTAAATTTCATCAAAATTTGACTTCAATGGAATTAATTTTTTTTCTAAAAACTCAAAATTAGGTTTGAAAACCTCAATATTTGGATTGTACTTGGAAAAAGGATTTTGACGATACTAAGAATGCTAAAATCGAAGTCTAAATGAAAATTTTAGGTATTTTGCGATTGTAGGGCATTTTAACTCACTTGGTAGATATCTGCAATGGATAAGTTAGACGACACTTATTTTGTATGACCACCATCATTTTAGATTTAAAAGCAGAATTATAATGTTTAAAAATAATTAATAATATAATATATAAAATAATTAAATAAAGAAAATGATAAAAGTTTATAAGGAGGGGGCTGGTTTTGATATTGGCACCCCCGCTTTAAATTAGTCGATTGATTATAGTCAGCTGTTACCTGAGAAAAATCGAGAAGGAAGGAAAGAGAAAGGAAGAAAGAAAGAAGAGGAAGAAGGAGAAAAGAAAGAGAGAAGGAGAAACATAGGAAAACAAATGGGCATGCATCCGTGATTGGCTGATGATGAAAAATCCACTAGTGTATGGTGCAAAATTACACACAAGTGCATGAATCAATGTAATAATTCTACGTGAGTGAGGTCAATCCCACGAGGAATCTCATAGATTTGTAAGTTGATTAGATCTTGATTAAATCACTAATCCTAGCCCAAGAAAGATTGGATTTGATTTAAACTAGGAATTTAAATGACATTGAAAAGGAAACATGCATGGACCTAGAAACTAAACTAATGAAACTTTCTGAAAATAAAATTTTTTAAACTTAGAAACTTCCTAAAAACTAATCTAAAGGTGCAACTAACTTAACCAATGGAATCTAAACATGTAACTAATCAATGAATAAAAGCACATAAAAATAAGAATTAAAATAGTGCGCATGAACCATGGGAGGGTGAGCATGGAACATGAAACATGAAATGCAATATTCTATGGAAATTAAAGATTGGAACTTTTAAAAAATATGCGCTTAAATCCAAGATATTTTTGTAAATTGACGACCGTACAAAAGTGGGATGCAATATTCAAGAACATGAAATAACATAACATGGCTTCAATTTCAAATCTAATATGATCTTTGAATCCGTTATCCAGGAATTGCATGAGTGTGAACCAAAAGAGATAAACAAGAAGATGGAAACAAATTGAGAACAATAACTAAAAGAGAATAAGCACTAATGGAAAGCAAGCAAGCAAAGGAAATCAAAGATAGGAAGGTAAAGATGATCCAAAGGTTACTACCTCTTGGTTATCACTACAAGAGATAAGAGGCCTTGGATCAAAGAAAATGAGAACCAAACTAAAGCAAAATCAACAAAGAAACAACCTAGAAACTACATGCATAGAAATAGAAATCAAGCAAAACAACAAAACAAGGAAATTGTCAATGAAAAACTCACTTGGAAAAGTTTGAAACCAAAGGAAGAATGATGGAACGGAGGAAGGCATGGAACTCCTAGCAAAATGGCGTGGAAGGCTTTGGGATGAAAGGTGTGGAGGATTAGCCCTTCGGTTGCATGGAACTCCCTTATGGAGGGCTTTATGCTTTATAGATGATGGACTTTCTAATTGACTAGAATTCTATCCTCAAAAGATAGAAAAGAGGGGATAAGGAAGTGGGGAGAGGTAGTTGTGTGAGATAGGTAACTTAGGAAGGGATTTAGAAGTAGGACTCTAGGAAGGTGTTAGGAAAGTGGGAAACTAGGAAGGCGAGTGGAAAATGGAAAGGAGTGATACCCTCGGACAACCAAAGGAGGGGAGGCACCACTTTTCAAGAAGAACGCATGGAACTTCCCTCCTTAAAAGATGTTTCACATGGAATTCACATGGAAGGGTGGGAAAGAGATAGGAAAGAGGGAGGAAAGAAAGAGAAATAGGGAGAAGAAAAGGAAAGATAGAGAAAGAAAGAAAAGAAAAGAAAAAGAAAGATAAAATACAAGGACTCTTCTCCCATTGGTCCACCTTAGCATGCTACCTATCCTTGTTGACAAGTCAACTTCCCTTCTAATTATCCTCATAATTTTTTCATGGAATAATTGCTTGAAAACACCTCTAATCGTGTGGCTCCATGTGGCATGGCTTAGATGGCTTCAAGGTTCACTTTCATGGCTCCTATGGTTTAGCTTTATAGCTCACATTGTTTACTTCAATGACTTGGGTTGCTTGGATTCCTTAGCTTTTCCTTGATGGCTTAGGTGGCTTTCATGGCTTTACTTCATACAAATGTGATAGAATTGTATGAATTTTGCATGGGCCCATTCTAATCATCTTTGATTCTTCCAATTGCTTCCTTAAACTCATTTGCTTGCCTTAGAATGATCTTGAACCTTTGCTTCATCTTGATCGATCTCAGCCAATGGATCATCATCTTGCAACCTAGAAAAGATTAAAAACACTAATTAAATACTAGAAAATTATAATAATTCACATACTTAATCTAGATTAGCTCCTAAACTCGCAAAATATCAAACTTTTGAATCATTAGCTTAGAAATGCATGTGTTATGAATTTTGAAAAATATCCTATGATAATGCATTATAATTTATAAAATATGGGCTACTAACTAGGTACCTTTTTAATACAAAATTGAACACTTATCATCCACATTAACCCGTCTTGTCTAGTAAATGCCTTGATGGAAAAATGTATTTTAGGCAAGTAATTTCACTATCCCACATTGGATTTCAACTTTTGAGGATTATCATAACCAGATCTAGGGTTTACATCAAAAAATTTTAAATCTCTTAATTTATTTATTTATTTATTTATTTATTTATTATTATTATTATTATTATTATTATTATTATCTATAAGGAAGGATAGGTCCATATATGGTGAGATATGACAACTGTAGGCCATTGGATGACTTAAATCCATATGAATGATTCATGAACCATTAAATTTGACCATCCACAATCAAATCAAAGGTCGAATTTGCATTGAAAGCATTAATTAAAGGTTTGCAACAATGATATAATGAATCTTAATCGTTGGATCATCGTTAAGCATGTGAATCAGAAATGTTAAGTATTCTCATGTTGAATAGATCAAAATTTGATCATTAAATTAGTGTGAAATTAAGAATCTGAACTCTATACATAGATTTGGATGTTTGAAATGACAATATGTGAAGTATGATGATGATCTGATGGCTCTGGACCATTAGATCATAATTGAATGTATGAATTTGGAATTGATATACCTATTTTTATGCGATCTGATGAAACCTAATGGTAAGATAGTTTGAGAATAGAAAATAAGACCACCATCCAATGGCTTGAGTATGAAATATTATAAATTTGAGTTGTTGATTAATAATTAACGGCACAGATTTGATAGTTTAGAAAATAGTTGAAGATATAGATCAATGGCCTAAGCAGCTAAGATTTTGTGACGACCCGGGTTTTCTCATGCCTTTTTAAATGCAATACCTAATTTCCTAAGGCGGGATGTATCCCTATTTGAAAACCATTCTATAAAAACCATGCAATGCAGCGGAATACCCTTAGTTTTAAACTCATTTTTTGAAAACCCCGAGTGTCATTTGCTTTCACTACAACCAAAGTAGTTTTTGAAAAAACTTCAGAAATCATAAATATTTTTCCCAGGTCTTTTCAGTCACAGCACACAGCCTAACTGTAATTAAATACAACTTCATGTCCAAAGGGTTGAGAGTTTACTTACATGTATAGCTTTCTTCTTTTTTGATTCACTTGCTCGTAGCACTAATATCTCCTGAGACGTCTTCTATTTATGAGTGGAACTATCCTGAAAAATGTTAAGGATAGGGTGAGTATATACTATACTCAGTAGGAGTTTATCACTACTAGTTTTATAATGCATGTGATGTTTTAAAATCATATGCTCTTTCCAAAACATGTGCATGTCTGAATTCTCAAGTTCGATATCGACATCAAAATCCATTGTCAAACTGAAATACTAACGACTTAAAGGATCATATAATCCAAAATTGAAAGTATCATATACATATATATCATAACATCATGATATGCATAAAATGCTTCATGGAATCCAACTCATGGATCTCTAGTATGGTATGGTTGACCAACCTCATATCATGCCATATGCAATGCACATAAATCATCAAACCATAGGGTCCACTATGCCCACGACCTCCTCGCCGTGTGGTCCCCGGGTACCTGAGGACACTCGGTCATAGCCTCCACGGGGCCTATGACATGTCGACCCAGTGCTGTAACACCAGTGGTAGCCCCCTGTACCACATGCAGTCGACGTAGGGACTTGCCTCTTTTTAGGCGTGGTACCCATCCACCTAATAGTGGTAGAGGCTGGGTGGCCAACCCAGACCCCTCGGCATAGCACCCACGGGCTTACTAGCCCAAATCACATAAGATCAAATAAGCCAAAACCTCTTTTCAAAACCTGTCCTCTTTGGGTCCCTCACAACTGCCTGGCCCTCGGCACTCCAGCGTCTTTTGGCAACCCTCAAGGACATACAATCTTTGCAAGTACTTAAATCATGCAATGTATGCACTTGTTTGCAAAACATATATGTGCATAATTGTATATGCAATCATTTTACAAAACATGTCTATGTACAAAGCATTTATCATGCATGCTGAATTAAGTCATGCTAAACAAGTCATATATTTAAAACATATGTTCTCAAAACAATAATAGTTCTTTTAAAAGAATCTAATAGTGATAGAGCACCTACCTGGCTAGGTAGCGCTAACCCTTTTGTCCTCGGACGCTCCTGATCATGGTTTGGGGAATCAAGGTTAGTTTGGCCTATCTTTTATAGGTTTTAGAGTAATTGGTCTCTTTACTTAGGCATTAGGGGTCCATCCCTATGCCTATGGGTGTCCTAAGGTCCTAATTGGGCCTTGGTATCCTCAGTTTTCCAACGTTCTAGTGGCAACGCGCCACCATCATATTCTAAGGGTCATGCCCACCTTTGATTGGGCCTTGATCAGAGATTTTATAGTTTGGATGTGTCCGCGTTGTCGACACAGACACAACGCCTTTTGTGGCACCTCAATCGGAGCTCTAGATTTCAAGTTATAAGCGTTTTAGTGTCGTACTTACATAGGAGTCTTAAAAATAAAAAGACGGAATGCCAGGGTGCTGCGCGTCTGCAACGTGCGCCCCGGCTTCCTTAAGGAACCAAAAAAAATCGCGACGCTAGCATACTACACGCCTGCGAGGTTCGCCTCAGCGGGCGCATCTGCAGACGTGCAGAACTTCCCGCCCGTCTCTCTCTTTTGTGGGCGCCCGTTTGGTTTTTCAAATGGGAGTCGACGTGGGACGTTCTGACTGGAATGTCCCGCTCATTGGGGAACCAGGGCATCCTCAGGACACTATCGAACTAGTGCGACCCAGGGGACGTCCCTGGGTCCTTGGTGGCTCTCCCGGACTCCGTTTTGCATGGTTTTTCATGCAAAAACCTAGGGAAATTAATCTTGGAACTATGGTGGAGATGGGTTTTGAGGGATTTTGGGCGTACCTGGCTCGTTGCTGGGTTTTTCTCCTTGTTTTCTCTTCTAGGGCACTGCTCCTCAAAGGTTTTTCCTCAACGTTTTGGGCTGCCATTAGTGGCGCCCAAGAGCTCTATTTATAGAGCTAAGAGAGGGTTCTGGAGGGGGCTCTCACTGCCTTTGAATGGCGGTGGAGAAACCTCTAGAATGGCGGTGATTTCCCCTCCAATCACCGCCGTTCTAGAAATCTCTAGGAGGTGGAAGATGAAGGGTGCCCGTATCAAAATGGGCCCCTGTGTTTTGCAGTTAAATCCGTTTTTGTGAAAATTATAGTTTTGCCTCTGAACTTCAAAGGGCCATAACTTGCTCATTTTAACTCCGTTTTGGGTGATTTTGGTCTTGTTGGATTCCTTTTTCTGAGACGCATCTAATGGTACCATTTTCAGGACCAAGTTTCTGGGTTCAGTCAAGGTGACTAGTGAAATGACCAAAATGCCGTTATCTTCAAAATTGAACTTTTCATGGGATTTTAATATTACAAAAATTGGGGTCATTACAAATTTTGGGAATTTGATGGTTGATTAGTAATGAATTATTAAAATTTAATAGTCGCACTGGTAACAGATGATTTGGACCATAAGATCATGGTTAAAATATACATTTTTTTTCGTAATTGTGGGTGTGTGATTTTACATTGACAAGAAGATCTAAAATACCAACATGCTATAAGATTAATTGATAAATCGATCTAAAGGATGGACACAAGTGAACTGAGGATAATGTTGGAATAGATAGGTAATTTTAACATGGATGTGATTTCTGTAAAAGTGGGAATTGTGGAAAATATTTCATTAAAAATTATAAAAAAATGTAATCATGTGACTTCTAAATTGCATGCAGTTGAGCAAGTTTGTATTTATGCAATATTAGTTCTAAAATGTCATGTTGGTTTATTTATATTGTTGAAAACTTATTACATGGTACTGTGATTAAAAATGCATTGGTGTGATTTATGAAATGATGAGGAATGATATTACTGTGTAGAATCCTTGGACTTGACCCGAGTGAGGGTTTCCTTTACTTAGCTATGTAGTGCCATGAGATTTGACTTGCATGAAGTGCCATGAGATTTGTCTTGCATGATTTCACCAATACACAAATTTTTACTATTTTATAAGTTGTGCGGGCATGTGATGATGCCTAGTTATATTATGTTGTGACGGGTATATGGAACCCAGTGGATACTGTGCTGGGACTTGAGGACTAATCATCCTTCCTCCGAAATTTCATATATTTAATAACTGGATGTAATAGGCCTAATTCATGTTATAGTGACATCATGGGTAGGTCATGACCTTGTGCATCATGTTTTCCATGCTCATGGCGCTTGTAGTCTATCTATTTCGGTATCAGGGGGATAGTTACAAACATGATTGGGTTTTGTTTGCTACATAGATGGTCAATTATTTTTGAGATTTAAAACTTGTATGTATGTAGCACGAGAGATTTGTAACACCCTAAGATTGTGTGTAGATAGTCGAATTTTGAGTGGTATTACACTTGGGAGACCTCGGTTAGAGGCAACTCCAAGGATATTAGCTACATCTATATTATGAGATACTTTGATATGTTTAAAATATTTATGACTTTATTCTTTTTTGTCAATTTATTACTTGACGATGATTTGTTATCCATGTGTGGATGAACATATGCATGAGAGGATGCTTGACAAGAGCTATGTTGTGACTATGCATAGTTTGAAAAACATTTTGTGATGTTTATTAATAATTCCGAAATAGCATGTGTGGATGCCTAAAACTAATAAAATTGAAATGGTTTGTGGAAAGAGTTTTCCTATAAGTTGAGAAGATGAAGTAAGAGAAGATTTGAAGATTAAGATCAAAAGAGCATGAAAAACCTAAATTTCATCATTCTAAAGCTAAAATCAAGGTTGAAGATCATCTTAAGGCATGCAAGATAACAATGGGAAGATTCAAAGGTGACTAAAATGGGCTGGTGCAAAAATCCATGGAATTCCATCACTTTTGCATGAGAATTAAAGTCATGCATGAAGTTTTCTAATCTAACAAGGAAAGCTAAAGTAAGCCAAGCCATTCAAGCCTTGAAGCCAAGGTACTTAGCCACTCAATCCATCAAGCATTAAGCCATAAAAGTGAGCCATCAAGCCATATTAGCCATGCCACGTGGAGTCACAATATTGGAGAAAGATTTCAAGCAATTATCCTATGCTATAATTGTGGAATTTCAAGAACATATTTAGAAGATAATGGGAGTCTGTCAACATGGGTAGATAGGCATGCACATGTGGACTGATAATAAAATAGACCTAACTCCTTTAAACTTTCCTCTTTTTCTATCTTCATAGATTTTCCACTTCTAAGCAATTTCCTTTAAGTTTCCACTTCCCAAATCTTTTTCCTAGTTTTCACTTCTTAAGTCTCCTTGCCTTATATATCCAACTACATTTCCCTCATCCTTATCTTATCTTCTTTCCCTTCTAATCTCCGTCCTTATCTCATCTCATCTTATCTCCTTCTCTTTGCCTCCCTTCTCTTATCTCACCTTCTAAATCTATCTCTTTCTACTTTTCACTCACCTTCCTAGATGCCTTATCTTAACCAAAATCTTTCCCAACCTTGATCTTATGTTTCATTCCTCATTAGGACTCTTTTAAAGTTACTCAAAATTTATAAATACCAAAGGAACTCAATGTATAAGGCGTAGATAGGTGGAGACACCCCCTTCCTAGGGTTCATTCTCCACATCATACCTCCTTTCTTCAATCCTTCCATGCATCATTCCTTAGGTGCTCCTCTTCAAGCTACAATGCCCCACCTTGCTTCATCCTTCACAGTGATCTAAGCCTCCTTTAAGTTTAGCACTTGTTCATTTGTTTGCACTTCATTTCAAGATTGGTTTTCATGCTTCTTTTCCTCTCTTGTTGCTTTGTTACTTCTTTGTTCTAGGTGTAGTTTTATTTCCTTGCTTTTCCTTTAAGTTTTTCCTCATAAGTTATTTTTCTTACCTAATTCTTCAAGATTCAAGTTACCTTTTCTCTGTTAGTGATAGCCAATAGAATACTAGCTTGAATCTCTTTTATTTCCATCTCATTGTGCTTTTGTTCCTTGTTTTGATCACTTTGTTTTTCTTTTGTCTTTTGCTAGTTCTTTGCTTCCATGTTCAAGCTTTCATTCTCTTGATTTCACTTTGGGTTTCACATGCATGATATCTGAGAATATTTTGAGAGTATTTGAATGTGTTTAATCTTTGCTTTAAATCAAGTTCTAGGCATTAGAATAGTACATAATTTTTAGTTTCTCATTCTATGTATATGAGCACTATTGTTGGATCTAACTTCAAGTCAATGAATAAACTGATTTCATGAGCATTGTTACTATTTAATTCCAGTAGTAAAATACTTCAATTCTTGATTATATTCCATAAAAAGTGCTTGTTAAGTTTCTTTCCATGTCTTACTTGATTTGAGTTTCATATAGACCATGTTGCTAGAATTTTTCATCTTATGTTTCATGTGCAATGTCTAGCAGTCCATACACCTTGTTTGCATGAAATCTTAGGAAATCATTTAGCTTTTTAATTACTTTAATGAGTGCTTTGATTATTTTTCATGTTAGTTAGTTTTAATTCATGTTTTATGTTCTTTTTCCCAACCCATGAACCATGAACACACTTCCATGAGTCATGCACAAGGTGATTGAAGTTGGATTCCCTTAGTTAGTTGTTGATGTTTGTTTATATTAGTTTAAATTCTAATAGTTACTTTTTTGCCTCTTAGGTTTTTTTAGGAAATTTCTAATTTAGTTTTATAAAGTTTTAGGTTTAGGAAAGTTTTATTTTTAACAAGTTTCATTAGTTTAAGTTTCCTATATTCGTTCATTCTAGTTTTGCATTAGTTTCTTTTATTAAATGTATGTTAGTTAGGAAAGTTTCTAATTTAATTAAATATCTTTATTTTTAAAAAATTTCCTTTAATTCATGCGTCTAAGTTTCTTCATGTTTCTCATTCTATGTTGTTTAGTTTTCTAGTTTAATAAATCCCATATCTCTTTGGCTAGGATAAGTTGCTTAAATAAGATTCAATTAACCTACAAAACTGTAAGATTCCTTGTGGGATCAACCTCTCTCATGTGCAAATTACTACATTGCTTCGTGTGCTTGTGAGTAATGCTAAACCAACACCAAGTTTTTAGTGACATTGTCGGAGAATTGCAATGGATTTGAGGTTGAATATTTTTAGATTATTTTTCTCTAGTTGTATTCTTAGGTTATATTAGATTAGGATTTTTGCACCATATCTACATTTTTGCTAAGTCCTCACAAATTGACCCCTTCTTTTGTTTTTGTGTAAGGAAAATTTAGCAAAGGAGCATTGGTGATCCTATGGGCCTAAGCGTCATCAACTTAATTATGATTTCCTTGATTTATGAGATTAGGATTTTTGAGAGAATTTGTAGTGAGGACCAATTGTAAGTTGCAGTTATTTCTTTTATTGTAAATGGGTTGTAATAAGTGTGAGGTATGGTGACCCACACTTAATCTTTATAAGAAATCTCACTATGAGTTTCCCTCATTCTTTTATTTCCTAAGGGTAGTTAAATTTAATGTAGTTTTCATATTGGTTGGTAATGTAATCTATATATATTAGGGTTATTTGTTATACTTGCTGCATCTTATTTAGGATTGCTGCATTAGATTGCACTTATTTAACAAAGGTCAGAAAGAGCTTGGCTATAACTAATGCATATGGTATCTAATTATAGTGCCTTGTCTATTAAGGTGTGGACCCTTTGCTAGATAACATATAGGTAGGCATTAATTTTCCTTTTCGTGTATTACATTGCATTTTTAATTGCTTTATGGTGGATTTTCACATTGATAGTAAGGGACCCATGGAACACTCATAAGATAAGGACTAGATTCCATCACTAGATCCTTAGCCCACTTAGGTGATCAAATCAATTCTTTGTATGTTTATGATTCGAGCCCTTAAAGCTTAATTTAAAATCAAGTAGAGACTTAGGGTTTCAAGTGCGTAGGAACCTTTTTAAAAGAGGAGAATTACTATCACTTCGGTGGCTCTTGAACACAGTGGTTATGGTGGGTATCCAAAATTCAAGTGATTTTCTCACTCCTTTCATTGACAGTTGTTGAAGTCTAAACGCCTCATTTTATGAGAATTGTATTAACCATTTTGGAGAGGACCTAATTGATAAGCAACAGTCAAACCTGGATTAAAGGAGGAGCTATCTAGATTTAGGTCTAAAAGCTATCACCCTACCATTAATAAAGATTACTAAAACAGCTTGCTAGTGAACTATTAGGATTGATTGTGTACCATTTAGAGTTATGAGTTGCATATAGTTAGGTTACAACATATAGTTAGGGTTGCCCCTAGATTCACATAAAAAAGTACTCATTTGTTGTATACAATGATTTGTTTTCGTTGTATATAAAGTTGAGTATAATGGCCTGCTAAACAAGGGATAAAAAATTGCCACTTATATACTATTTTAGTCCTAAGCCCTTACCTTATGAGAATAGGTATGAAACAAAGACAAGGTATACTCTTGATCGATCCAATACATTTGATAGTCAATTGGATAGGATGAGTAGTAAGTGAAATGGATTCAAAGCTAAGATAGATCAGAATCATAGCCTAATGAATAGGATAAATGCTTATATGTAAGATACTGAGTCATATCAACAACCCCAATATAATAATTCTGATAGTAAGTCATATGAACAACCTAAGTACAATAATGATTATGCTTATTTTGAACTTGCATATCCCCTTACTTCATGGCCATTAAGCTCCACCTACAATGGATATTATTAGGAGCAAGGGGATGAACCTAGTGTATTCCCTAAACCTAGCAATTATTATCTTGAGATAGACTATCAAGACTATAATGGATGGGCTATGCATCAGGAACAATCATGGTCTTAGGATTGTCAAACATATCAAGAAGAACCATCAAGGTCCCACCATGATCAGCTTTAATAAGATTATAAAGAATAACAGGGACAACTATTATGGTTCCAACCTACTAGGCCCCTTTCTAGTACCCCAATTCCACAACAATATGAGCCATACGAGTATGAAGAATCATTAGAAGAGATCCAACTTTGTGAAGAGACTCGGCGATTGCTTATGCATAATGAACTTCAACATAATCAATTTATGGCTAAATTCTATGAAAGGGAAGAGGATATGAAACAAATAAGCGAAAATACTAATAGAAATGTTGAAAGAATTATAAGGATGGAAATTCTATATGAACCTTGTGAGCCATAGAATTTATAACCATCCTTGACCATCGATACCGATAGTAAGATGGAAATATAGCTACAAGATTTCCCAGCATCCTTACAATTCTCCAACTCATATTCATTTGAGTAATGTCCTACTTCTTTTTCTTATTATGATGAAGAGACTTCCAATGATGAAGTTAATGATTTATTAGACACTGAGTCCTTAGTAGACATTTCTCAATGGCAAGATAGAGTAGAAACCCCTACAATTTTTAAAATTTAAATTGAGCCTTGCAGTGTTGAAGACAAACCCAATTTGGACTATAGACTTTATTTGATCAAACACCAGTTAGTAAAGTAGGACCAATTGAAATAATTCATGTGCTTGTAGAATAGGAAGAATAAGAGTCAATTAATGTTCTAGCCCAACATCAACCAACTCTGGGGTACATATTAGAAGCCAATAAGGATTTAATTACCATCATTACTTCGTCCCCACAAAAATAACAACAACCTTTTAGGAAAACACACAGTCAGCTTAGTCCCCAATTTTAAGAAAATGTTAGGAAGAAGGGGAAAGAATATGTATTGATTGCAATTGTCACTATCTTCCCTAAATTTGGTAAAAAATGGGGCCATTCATCCCGAATTGATCGTAAGAAATTTAAATTAATGGTAATGTTTCATGTTGTATCGTTCCCATCACCAAAATTTTCAAGGTGGAGAATGTATATTGGCTATTGTGAAATTCTTATATAGAGAGAGAAATTCCTCCATTGTTAAAGTGTCATATTTGTAAATTTTCTCATATAATTATATAATATTATTCTAGAATTTTATGAAAATTAGGATTTTGAGTTTTAGGAAAATTAATAATTATAGAGACCAAATTGAGATTTGAAATAGATGATTGGATAGTGCTCAAAAACTGGAATCCAATGACACTAAGAATGATTAAAATGGAGTTTTGATGAAAAATTTATGAGCATTTGAATTTGAGGGGCATTTAAATAATTTTCTAAGTGGTGGAGGGGGTGGGGGTGGGGGGGGGGACGTTTATCTAATTTTTAAAACCAAAATACCAAAAAAGCAGGGGGTGATATTGTCTGCTTTGAAAAGCTGGCTACCCATACAATAAGCCCCCACATGGATATGTTTCACCAAGGGAAAACCAGTCGTTACAAGGAGAGTTACCCATACTCTTATCAACAGCCCAACGTCAACACCCCGGGCAATGTGGGACTAACTCTCAGCGGCTGGCCAACGCACTTAGAGAACAACCCCTACCCACCTTAGGGAACATGCATCCTCAAGTGTTGGCGTTGGCAACATGTACCTAGGAAACACATGTCGGCTAGCCTAATACAAGACAACTGGCTCTGATACCACTGTAATAGCTGGGAGCTCTTGCGTGCAACGATATTGTTCACTTTGGAAAGCTAGCCGCCAATACAACCAGCCCCTGCACAGTTTTGTTTCTCCCCACTAAGGGAAAAACTGGTCGTTGCAAGGAGAGTTACCCACACTCTTATCAACAACCTAACGTCAACACCACAGGCAATGTGAGACTAACTCTCTGTGGCTAGCCAATGCACTTGGAGAACAACCCCTATAACAGTTGGGAGCTCCCGCATGCAACGATATTGTTCGCTTTGGAAAGCTAGCTGCCTATACAACCAGCCCCTGCACAGTTTTGTTTCTCCCCACTAAGGGGAAAATTGGTCATTGCAAAGAGAGTTACCCACACTCTTATCAACAGCCCAGCATAAATACCCTAGGCAATGTGGGACTAACTTTTAGTGGTTGGCTGACGCACTTAGAGAATAGCCCCTACACACCTTAGGAAACATGCGTCTTCGCGTGTTGGCATTGGCAACATCTACCTGGGAACCACGTGCCAGCTAGCCCAACACCACGAGGGGCAATTGGCTCTGATACCACTGTAATAGCTGGGAGCTCCTACATGCAAAGATATTGTCTATTTTGGAAAGCTGGTTGCCTACACAACCAGCCCCGCATGGTTTTGTTTCTCCCCATCAGGGGAAAACCAGTCGTTGCAAGGAGAGTTACCCACACTCTTATCAACGGCACAACGTCAATACCCTCAACAATGTGGGACTAACTCGCAGCGGCTGGCCGACACACTTAGAGAATAACCTCTTTTTTATATAAAAGGAGGGGTGCAATATGAGGACTTACCAAGAGGTCACTCATCCTATACTACTCTTGCCCAAGCACACTTAACTGTGGAGTTCTGATGGGATCCTGTGCATTAGTGCTGGTGTGGTCACACCCTTTCAACCCATTTCCTAGTATCAGTCTTATATTTTCTCACGTGGTTCACAACAATGCATAGCTTATGCATGAATAGTTTAATTATGATCTTGATGAATGTTGAATGATTCATGTCGCATATACGACACATAGCAAAGGGTGTAGCCCTACTGTAGCCATCCCTTTCACATTTTAATGCATTTTAAACCCCTTGTCTCCCCCATTTTTCTTACATTTCTCCCCCTCCTGTTCCATTCAGTTTCATGGCCAAACCCCGCTCTCTTCTCCTTCTTCGACAAAGATTCTTCTAAGATAGAAATTCCCCACCCGTATAGAGAAGTAACTCTCCCTGCCCCCTGGCCTTTTTCTTCTTTCCTTCTAGTTTTTCTTCTCCCCGTGCCGGCCAAACTGGTTTTTTCAATTGGTAAAGTTCCATCAAAGAAAACCATGTCACAGTAGAAACCCTACCTCAAGGATAACTCAGACAAGTGATCTGAGTTATTTATTGAATTCTTGAACCCTCAAAACCTAGGAACAGTGAAAACAGTCAAATTTTGGGACCATTTGACCATTGATTAAAGGGGAAAGGAATAGACAATTTGGGCACTTCATCCCTAATGAACATTGTGCCTAGGATGCACGTTAATGGACATGCACCAGAATGTGTGGGCTATCACAGGAGAAACAAGACATGCATGCATCTTGGTGACAGAGATGCACCCACGTGCGTCCTGGTGATAGGGACACATCCACGTGCTTCTTGGCAATCGAGACACATGCAACATGTGTCTTAAATTCATTTCATGGACATAGTGACTCCTTTTTGTACTATTTCTAATCTAGATTTGATTTGAAATAGAAAATATCCAATTCTGGAGGCAATATAAACTCAATTTTTGATCTGAGACTCATCTCAATGATGCATACCTAATTTTGAGGTGAACATTTAAATATGACCATAGTTTGACTTAATTAAAACCTAAGAATCATAAGATGAGCTAGATCAGCCATCAGAGGGTGATGAGGCCTTGAAAATTGATCAATTATATGATTTAACGAGTGAATTGAGTGATTTAATGGTTAGATAACATAGATTGACTTAGGTTGTCATCTAAGCCATTGAATGAGATAAAAATAACAGATTTGACTGATCAAAGGATGATCTAACCATCTGATCAACAGATTGACTAATTTTACACCTATGGATCTTAGAAAACTCCAAGAATATGATGAACTAGGATATATGAGATATTCGATAGGATGTCTAGAATGATCCAACAATTGGATCATCCTAGAAATTATATATTAAGTAAAATTGGACCTTATAAGTCATCAAGACTATTGATCCAATTGATCGAGATTAGATCAACCATCTGATGGTTAGATTGACTATGTAGATGGGACAAAGACTAGTGATAAACAATGATCACTATGAATTGTGAGAAATTAAGTGATCTAGACCGTTGATTTGCAACCTACGACCAATATCAAAGATGAGACAAAATATTAAGGAAAATCAGCCTTTTAACTAGCAATGAATGAACACTAAATCACCTAAATCAAGGAGGATTTGGGGTGATTTGAGTAGACATGATGAATGTCGAGCAATAAGTGATGGATTATGTGTGGTTTGTATAGTTGCATCAGACTATATTAATTTAAGAGGTGGCATGCCTGAGATAGTTGGTTCTTACTATGGTAGGTAAAGTCACTTAATATTAATATATTTTGAACAAAAACCATGAATGTTATTTGATGATTTCACGTATATTGATGATTTGATGCATGTCTATTTGGCCTTATGACTTGGAGTATTCAATATGTATGGTTTGTATTTATGCACAATCGTTCTGATTTATACGTTTCCCACAAACTCATGATTTTTGGATATCATGATGCTTTGATTTACTTTGTTCACTTGAATTGTTTATCAGTGTGTTTATTGAGAGGATTGGTGGCTGGTCCTTAAGAGACTGACCTTGTGGTGAGGGCCATACTCTAGGATGGCGAACCACATGTGCTCCTATATTTCGTACATCAGACATGACTTATTATCGCTTGATTTGGGATGATAAGAGGATTTTATATTTTGGTGGATTTATGACGGGTGCTTTCACCTAGTGGATGCTATACTAGGATGCTTATAAGGTTTGCACACACCCTTTGACTTTATGAGATGATAAACACCTGCCCCTAAGATGGGAAAATCTCGTAAGGAGTGGTATCATGGGTAGTCAACACTACGTGTTCAACCGGCCCCATGCATGATAGACACTTAGTCTCCCATTTCGTGTCAACAGGGAGTGGCAATTGGCAGACCCAGGAATTAGTTACCACAGCAGCAAGATGATCCATATGTTTATTTGGCATTTCATGCAACATTGTGATTATTTCTTGGATTAATATATCCATATGTACCCATGCGTGTGACGATGCCTAGAGAATTGGTACGAGTGGATTATGTGCCCTTCTATCCATGGCATGCACTAGTATTTGATATAATGGATTTGCTTTTACTTGACACTATCAGATTTATGAGCCATGTTTTATACTATGTTATGCATGTCATGTTGATTTGACTCATGTGATTCTTATGATTTGTACGAGATTTTACACATCATACTAGATTCTAGTTTTGACATGAATTATATGTTTATATTGTTTTTATTTATGAGACTTGACTATTCAGTTTTCATACTATTATTACATCCTTGAGTTTTATTATGAGATCATGTGTTTTATCCATCACACTAATGGTATCCATTTTTTGTACGTTAAATATCTATGTACCTACACAAGCAATAACTTGCTGAGGCATTGCTATTTTTCTTGCAATGTCTAAGATATAGAGTGGGACACCAGGAAAGGTAAATAGGCAGAGGATCATTGAAGGCAATGGGGGATCACTAGAGCATTTTGAGATGATCATTTCAATGTATGCAGTTGATTTGACATAATTTTGGATTGGATGTTGAGTCATGATGGACATACCTTAGTTCTTGATGATTTAGTATTTCAAGTATTATTAGTTGTGATTTCCAATGTGATTTTTATGCAATCAGATATGACACGTCTTACGTCATGTGCTGATATTATTTCTTATATTCACATTTATAGTGTTTTCTCACGGATCATTTGATGGACGATGTTTTGAAAATAAATGTGTTGTTACTTAGATTTTCATGCTTTTGAAATAATTTTAATTTATTAATATTTGAAAAAAGGGATCCCTCCTATTCCATATTTACGATATATATGTGTTTAGTGTTTGAAGGGGAGTCATGGCGCAACACTAAAGTTGTCATCATGTGATCTTGAGGTCATGAGTTTAAGGCAAGAAAACAGCCTCTTACAAAGAAACAAGGTAAGGCTGTGGACAATAGATCCTTGTGGTGCTACTATGGACCCTTGTTAGGAACTTGCATAGGCGAGAGCTTGGTGCGCCGGAGATGCTTTTATATATGTGTGTGTGTGTGTGTGTGTGTATTTAGTGTTTGAAAATTTGCGGTGTCTCATAGATTTAGCATTAGGCTACTTAGTTAGGTTTTGCGTAGATTAGTTAGTTTAGTCTAGTTGAAGACGTTAAACTTGGGGCTTACTTGGAGGCAACCTAGGGATTTTTAAAGTCTTATTGTTCTACATTATCCATTTATCACATAGGAGCCCTCTGTTTTAAAACATTGGGGATAATATTTAGCTCAGGTTGGAGGTGTAGATATGCATGAGATTTCTAAGTTTTTCTTGTATTTAAAAAAAAGGTTCTTCAAAGCTTTTAAGGCCAATGTTCATTTAATGTGATAAGAATTGAATTTTTCGAAGCTTAGTATTTCTCCTACTTTAACTTCTTAAAAGAAATGCATATGGTTAATTCTAAATTTTATTCATGTCCTGAAGTGTATTATGAAAGTTAAATCTAAAAAAAACACTTATACATAGTGCATATGTCTAGACAAATAGATGGGTATGACTTAGAGACCTTGAGGAAATCAATGGGGACCTATATACCCAAGTGAGTATTACATACTATCATCTTTCTGAGGGTTATATATATATATATATATATTCATATTTTCTTTAGCGTACATAAATTTGAAAGATCCCAGTGTCTTTGTTTTAGTCAATTACCAAGAATTAAAAGGGAGTACTAACTTTGTTTTGTAAACATTTATTGAATCTGATTGGCTTTTAAGAAACTTAGGAAATGATATAGGTGTAATGACCCCAATTTTTGTAATATTAAAATCCCATGAAAAGTTCAGTTTTAAAGATAAGGGCATTTTGGTCATTTCACTAGTCGCCTTGACTGAACCCAGAAACTTGGTCCTAAAAATAGTACCATTAGATGCATCTCATAAAAATAAATCCAACAAGACCAAAATCACTCAAAACGGAGTTAAAATGAGTAAGTTATGGCCCTTTGAAGTTCAGGGGCAAAAATGTAATTTTATTAAAAACGAATTTACCCTGCAAAAACATAGGGGCCCGTTTTGATACGGGCACCCCCTTCATCTTTAACCTGTAGAGGGTTCTATAATGACGGTGATTGGAGGAGAAATCACCGCCATTCTGGAGGTTTCTTCACCGCCATTCAAAGGCGGTGAGAGCCCCCTCCAGAACCCTCTCTTAGCTCTATAAATAGAGCTCTTGGGCGCATCTAATGGCAGCCCAAAACGTTGAAGAAAACCCATCGTGGAGCAGCGACCTAGAGGGAAAAACAAGGAGAAAAACCCAGCAACGAGCCAGGTACGCCCAAGATCCCTCAAAACCCATCTCCACCATAGTTCCAAGGTCAATTTCCCTAGGTTTTTGCATGAAAAACCATGCAAAATGGAGCCCTGAAAACTCACCAAGGACCCAAGGACGTCCCCTGGGCCGCACTGGTTCGACGGGTGTCCTGAGGATGCCCCGGTCCCCTAGACGACGAAACATTCTAGTCGGAACGTCTCACGTCGACGTTGTTTGAAAAACCAAACGGGCGCGTCCAGGGCGCGTCGCACCCACAAAAGGGAAAGAAAGGCGGGAAGTTCAACGCGTCTGCAGACGAGCCCGCTGAGGAGCACATTGCAGATGCACAGCGCTATAGCAATACGGACTTTCTCGTCTCTTAAGGAAGCCAGGGCGCATGAGGCTGACGCGTAGCGCCCTAGCATTCTGTCTTTTCACTTTTAAGACTCCTATGCACGTGCGACACTAAATCGCTTATAACTTGAGATCTAGAGCTCCGATTGAGGCGCCGCAAAAGGTGTTGTGTCTGTATCGACGACGCGAACACATCCAAAATATAAAATACTTGATCAAGGCCCAATCAAAGGTGGGTATGACCCTTAGAATAGGATGGTGGAGCGTGGCCGCTAGACCTTTGGAAAACTAATGATACCAAGGCCCAATTAGGACCTTAGGACACCCATAGGCATAGGGATGGACCCCTAATGCCTAAGTAATAAGACCCAACTACTCTAAACCCATAAAATATAGGCTAAACTAACCTTGAGTCCCCAAACCATGTTCAGGAGCGTACGAGGACAAAAGGGTTAACGCGACCTAGTCAGGTAGGTGTTCGATCGCTACTAGATTCTTTTAAAAGAACTATTATTGTTTTGTGAATACATGTTTTAAGTATATGACTTGCATGTGATAAATGCTTTATGCAAGACATGTTTTAATTGCATATACATAGATATATTTTGCAAACTATTGCATAAATTGCATGATTTATGAGCATTAAGTTCTTGCAAAGATTGCATGTCCTTGAGGGTTACCAAAAGACGCTGGAGTGCCGAGGGCCAGGCAGTTGTGAGGGACCCAAAGAGGACAGGTTTTGAAAAGAGGTTTTTGGCTTATTTGATTGTACATGATTTGGGCTAGTAAGCTCGTGGGTGTTATGCCGAGGGGTGTGGGTTGGCCACCCAGCCTCTACCACTATTAGGTGGATGGGTACTATGCCCAAAAAGGGCATGTCCTTGCTTCGACTGCATGTGGTACAGGGGGCTACCACTGGTGTCACGGCACTGGGTCGAAGTGTCATATGCCCCGTGGAGGTATATGATCCTGTGTCCTTAGGTACCCGGGGACCACACAGCGGTGAGGTCGTGGGCATAGTGGGATCCTATGGTTTCGTGGATTTATGTGTATTGCATATGGCATGATATAAGGTTGGTCGACCATACCATGATAGATATCCATGAGTTGGATTCAATGAAGCATCTTATGCATATTATTATATATATGTATATGATACTTTCGATTTTGGATTATGTGATCCTTTAAGTCGTTAGTATTTCAATTTGACAATGGATTTTGATATCGATATTGAACTTGAGTATTCAGACATGCACATGTTTTGGAAAGAGCATATGATTTTAAAACATTGCATGCATTATAAAACTAGTAGTGATAGACTCCTACTGAGTATAGTATATACTCACCCTATCCTTAACATTTTTCAGGATAGTTCCACTCATAAATAGGAGACGTCTCAGGAGATATTAGTGCTACGAGCAAGTGAATAAACAAAGAAGACAACTATACATGTGAGTAAACTCTCTACTCTTTGGACATGTATTTATTTACAGTTGGGCTGTGTGCTGTGACTAGATAGATCTGGGGAAAAACACTTATGATTTTCTAAAGCTTTTTCAAAAAACTACTTTGGTGGTTGTGAAAGCAAATGACACTCGGGGTTTTCAAAATGAATTCCAAATAAAATATTTTTCCACTGCATTGCACTGTTTTTCAAATCGGAATCCCACCTTAGGAATTTAGATTTTTCATTAAAAAAATGCATGAGAAAACCCGGGTCGTCACAATAGGCCATCATTTTTTTAGCCTAGAGACATAAAGCCTAGTAATGTATACCATTACTTAGATTCTATGAGCCTCTTGGTAAGCCATTTGTTTTCAAAACCTTATTTACCTTAACCTAGAAACCCAGTTAAATATCCATTACCTATTCTTCAAAAAGTAGTAGAGATGGTAGAAAAAGTTTGAAGAATAAAAAAGTAAAAGAAGTGAAAAATATCAATAGTGTTTACAAAGAGAAAGCTTTCTCTCAAAGAACAAGAAAATTTAAAAAGAAATATCAAGAAAAAGAAAAGAAAAGTTGTGAAGAGAGAAAGGAAAAGTAGAAAAGATATTCACTTTAGTATTCTCATGTGTTATAAATTATAGTGCAAAAGCATAGGAATTTTCTAAAATTTTATAACACATGCATTTCTGAGCTAATAATTCAAAAGTTTCATGTTTTGCAGGTTTAGAAGCTAATCCAAAGTAAATATGCAAATTTTTATAATTTTCTAGTATTTAATTAGTAGTTTCATCTTTTGTAGGTGTTGAGAAGATGATCCAATGGTAGAGATCAAGCAAGAGAAGATTTGAAATCAAGGTCAAAAGAGGGCCAAAAACTTAAATATCATCATTCTAAAGCTAAAATAAAGGTTAAAGATCACCTTAAGACAAGCAAGATAACAATGGAAAGATTCATAAGTGACTATAATGGGCCGGTGCAACAAGCCATGCAATTCCATTACTTTTGCATGAGAATTAGAGCCATACATGAAGTTTCCTAGTCTAACAAGGAAAGTTAAAGTAAGCCAAGCCATTCAAGCCTCAAAGCCAATGGACTTAGCCAGTGAATCCATCAAACCATAATAGCCATCCCACATGGAGTCATACTATTGGAGAAAGATTTCAAACAATTATCCTATGTTAAAATTATGGAATTTCAAGAGGATAATTAGAAGATAGTGGGACTCCATCAACTTGGGTAGATAGACATGAACATGTTGACCAATAAGAGAATAGACCTAACTCCTTTAAATTTTTCTTTTTTTCTTTTTTCCTAGGTTTCCCACTTGTAAGCAATTTCCTTTAGGTTTCCACATCCCAAATCCTTCTTCCTAATTTCAACTTCTTAAGTCTCCTTGCTTTATATCCAACTACGTTTCCCTCATCCTTATCTTCTTTCCCTTCTAATCCCTACTTTCCTAATCTCCATCCTTATCTCTTCTTATCTTCTCCTCTTTACTCCCTTATCTTATCTCACCTTCTAAATTTATCTCTTTCTACTTTCCACTCACCTTATTAGATGCCTTATCTTAACCAAACTCTTTGCCAACCTCTATTTTATCTTCCATTCCTCATTATGAGTTTTAGAATACCCAAAATCTATAAATACCAAAGGAAATCAATGTATAAGGAATAGAAGGGTGGAAATGCCCCCCTTCTTAGGGTTGGTTTTCCACATCGTGCCTCCTTTCTTCAAGCGTTCCACTGCTCATTCCTTAGGTGCTCCTCTTTAAGCTACAATGCCCGACCTTGCTTCATCCTTCAAGGTGCTCTAAGCCTCCTTTAAGTTTAGCACTTGTTCTTTTCATGAGTCATCTGCATGGTGATTGAAGTTGGATTCTCTTAGTTACTGATCTTTGTTTAGATTAGTTTAAATTCCAATATTTACTTGTTTTGCTTCTTAGGTTATTTTAGGAAGTTTCTAATTTAGTTTTAGAAAGTCTTAGGTTTTGGAAAGTTTCATTTTTAGCAAGTTTCATTAGTTTAAGTTTCCTAGATTCATTCATTCTAGTTTTGCATAGAGTTATTTTATTGAATGCACGTTAGTTTGGAAAGTTTCTAATTTCATTGAAAATCTTTATTTTTAGATAGTTTTCTTTAGTTCATATTTCTAATTTTTTGCATGTTTCTCATTCTATGTTGTTTAGTTTCCTAGTTTACTAAAAGCCCGTCTCTCTTTGGCTAAGATAAACAACTTAAACAAGATCCAATCAACATACAAAATCATCAGATTCCTCGTGGAATCGACCTCTCTCGTGTGCAAAATACTACATTGATTCATGCTCCTACAAGTAATTTTAAAGCTACACTAGCCAAAAAATATGAAATAAACCAAAATAGCAGCTAAACTATCTCAAAACTTAAATAGTTTCATAAGAAATCAAGCAAATAAAGTGTATGGACTGCTGAAATTATGCATCAATCATGAAAGGTAAAAATCCAAAAATATGGTGCTCATGAAACCTAAATCAAGAAATGCATGGGAAGCAACTTAATTGTGGATCTTAAGTTTCCAAAAGCCATCTAGTGCAATTAGTTACAAACAACATGGTGCCTCTTCTCGTTATGCTTGGTAGGAGATTTGAGATGGCACTTTCCCCTTGTTGGAAAGAGATATATATATATATATATATATATATATATATATATATATGTGCGTTAGCCTAGCATACGCACGCACAGTAGTTTTCTTCATCTGTTCCGTTTTCAAAGTCTGTTGGCTCTGCATTCTTCCGCTTCGGCGGGGGCATTGTAGAGTTGAGTTCGTGGAGGCAAGCGAACCATCCCTACCATTTGGCAAGGCCGGTAGGCTGACCCTCTAGAAGAGTGGGGGGTTGGTCTCTCCCCGAGTCAATTTCCCCCTTACGGGGTAGGTAGAAGCCTCCTCCGTCACTGATCGAACCCCCAAAATCTGCCTTGACTTCTAAGAGGCTTCTCTTAAGTGGTCCCACTCACAAAAAATAACATAAACATACAAAATTGACTCTTTCGACCGCTCCATCCGCCGCTATCTACAAGACTTTCTATTACATCCATAAGAATGAGTAGTGAATCCGCGGCCGCGACATCTATCTGTATGTTTCCCTGACTCACATTTTCTCAAGGAGGAGGTACAACGGTGGAAGTCAGATCAGTTTAGGAGAGAGGGAGAGAGGACTCTACAGGTTTGAGTGCCGATCGCAATGAGAGTACGTCTGAAACACATCACGTGCCCGCTACTATATATATATATATATATATATATATATATATATATATATATATATTTCCAACAAGGGGAAAGTGCCACCTCAAATCTCCTACCAAGCATAATGAGAAGAGGCACCATGTTGTTTGTAACTAATTGCACTAGATGGCTTTTGGAAACTTAAGATCCACAATTAAGTTGCTTCCCATGCATTTCTTGATTTAGGTTTCATGAGCACCATATTTTTGGTTTTTTACCTTTCATGATTGATGCATAATTTCAGCAGTCCATGCACTTTATTTGCTTGATTTCTTAGGAAACTATTTAACTTTTGAGATAGTTTAGCTACTGTGTTTCATGCAAATGCAAGGAGTAGGTGACATTTGATTGGCTGAAAAAAAAGTAGAAAATGGAAAAAGTTAGAGGAAATGGCAGTTAGAAACTTTTTTCCTGGCCAATCAAATATTACTTGCACTTTACACCTACAACTCCCTACTGAAATTATTGCTCCCCTAACCTTTTATCGTAATTCCTACACACACACACACACGAATTATGATAAAAGGTTTAGGTAGTTTGCTTCATAACTCTTTGTTGCAAAAAAATAGATGTGGGGCCTTAAGTCAATTTCATTGGTATGAGCCAAAGCATGGACTTGTGTAGACACTTTGGAAGTTTAGATCCATAATAAAGGAGATCATTGATATTGTTCCAACAAACTCAAAGTTTGAGAAATTACTAGGGATTTCCTATTCAAATTGGTGGTGGTGGAGACAATGGGAAAAAGCCTTTTTGACCACCAGGATCTATGCAGTATATGTTTTAGTACAATCTACTATAAGGGCCCATAGATGGAATATGAGAAGTTTTATTGAATTTGCAGAGTATTAGTACTGCTATACTTGACCCATGTGATGCCTTAGTATCCCATTTAATCATTGATTGAGCCATTGATTCAAGTGGACCCTACTTCTTTAAAATATAAACTTGAATCTAGTGGGTCCTACTTTTGAAAAATATGGTGGAAAGGAAGAAAAGAGATAAATAAAATTAGAAAGAGCACAAAAGTGAGAGATTTTAGGCTAAATAGATAGGTAAACAAAGAGATAGAGTTCTCTTTTGTGAGAGGTAAAACAATATTAGAGAGAGAGAGAGAGAGAGAGAGAGAGAGAGAGAGAGAGAGAGAGAGAGAGAGAGAGAGAGAGAGAGAGAGAGAGAGAGAGAGAGAGAGAGAGAACTTAATGACTCTTAATGGTTTCACTTATTTGATTAATAATATACTATTATACTATGGGGACGAGATATTGAATAAGAATTAGAATTTAAATTAGAATGGTTAGAGACAGAGAGAGAGAGATAATTAAAAGGATAGTGATATATGTGGCCCTTGGTTTTTTCTCATGAGCCCCTCCCTAAATGATACAAATTGTTATAACTCAATGTTGTCTCGGTTTCCTAAAGATCCAAATTGTTCATAGTGTTGCCCTCAACCTAGAAGTGCCATTCTCCAAAATTCTCAACCACTGGATTATTATAGCCATTATTTTGTTGAGTTACAAAATGAAGAATACAAAGTCTCACCATCCAGTTCGCAACTAAAAGTAGTGTAGTTGCTAAGATTGTCCAATGAATGATAATTTCAAAGCTGGACCCATCTAAATCAAGAGAACATTACGAACAATTTGGGTATTCAGGAATCTAATCTGTACCATTAAATGAGGGGCTCATGAGGTAAAGACAAGGGGGTGCATATAGCACTATCAAATAAAAAAAGAAATATTAGAAAAAAGGAGGGAAATTAATGACTCTTAATGGGCACTAATAATGTGCAAGATTATAATATGAGAAGATGATTAAAGTGAGAAGATGAGAGAGAGAGAGAGAGAGAGAGAGAGAGAGAGAGAGAGAGAGAGAGAGAGAGAGAGAGAGAGAGAGAGAGAGAGAGAGAGAGAGAGAGAGAGATATTCAATGAAAATTATTAGTTGAAGCAACTAGGACATAAATGTCATGTGATTGAAAAGAAATTATGGATGAAAGAAAATTCTTTAGGGGCACATTCATTCAACTAATAACATTTGATAAAAATAAAAATGACAAAAAATAGTTAAAATTACTTATGTGAGGTAAAGAAAATAGGATTCAATAAAATATGCCACATGCCACAAGTAAAACTAAGGGTCAAAGAACTAAAAAGAAATCGTATTTGCTTAATATATAATATATAGTATATCTATACCTGTACATTTTCCCTCTAAAAATAGATATATTTATGAGGTCTAGATGATTAGCAATCCATACCTTTAATAGTTGATACATCATCCTTGAGGAAGCGTTAGTCAAAATCTTTTGCTTCGTATCATCTGAATACTCTAATTGGTTGAGATTTCAGTACTTACGGCCCGATTGGGGAGGCTCATGTAATCCGGTTTACTGGAGTACATCAGATTATTGCTTACCATATCAGTAAGAAATAGTCCAGGACATGAGCCTTCCCAATCAGGCCCTTGCTTTCGTTGCTTTTTAACTATCCCATCAACCCGTTTTACTCAGGGAAGAGCAGTGATTAAAACTCTCCACTGGAGAAGATTTTTAGTGCATGGATTATCTTAGATGGTGGCTCAGAAGATGACCTGTTTGGATAACCCAATGTCTGGGGCCAAGGTACTTCTAATTGTTCGTGTAATAACTCTGTGCAAAGTCTTTTGACCTGTATGATTGAATATGCGTGGTTACTGAGGGGTTGATATATGTTAATCCACAGCTTTTCATGCGGGCTTCGGTTATGTAAAGCAATGCACGACGTACACATGATTGGCCAACCAAAGCGAGCTTAACTTGGATACTAGATAAGGAACCTACTACATGTAGCTGTGATCAGAGTGCAATATTTTCTGATCTCGTACTACATGCCTCGATACATCTTAAATTCACGAGATCAATATCCTGATTTATTTATTTACTTTATTGATTTATTTTTTGTTAAAATATCTTATAAAATAATTATATAAAAAAGAGAAAAGAAGAAGAAATCGATGCCCAAAATCATTAATTTCCATGTGAAATTCCCCCCGTTAAATCTCACGTGAGTAGACTATGACATCTTACTTATCTGTCCATGGCCTATTAAGAAGGATGGAGTAATGTCAAAATTACAAATTGCAGAAACTGCTAAAATATCTGAAATGACACAACGAAAGGTATTGTAACACGCATTAATGTAACACGTCTTTCAATCTTTAAGCGAACTATATCTGCAATCACAAAGTCTTCTAAATCCCGCATGGGAATACTGTGGGGACATGGGATGTTAGGTGCTTACCTTGCTGGATCTGAAGCAAGAAAGAAAGTATTTTAAAAGAGAAATAAGGTAGGAGACTCGAAGGAAGATTCCAATCTAGTAATGTTTTCTGGAAAATCAAGCCATTCATCTTGTTGTCCCCTCCTTTTAGGCTGTGCATGTAAACTCCCACTACTCGAATGATTCTAACTAATATCTTTCCTAGTTTTCAGCATCAATGGTAATTGAGTTTTTACTATAAGTAACATAGGCTATGATCATCCAATTTGCATTGGTCTTATTCAAGGGTCGGCATGGTAGATGAATGAAATATATTTTCATCTTCTAAGCCCCGTATATTTATGTTTCAACTTTTGATTCAGGTTTAGGGATAGGGCTCCCGTATGCTATTATAGTTTTAAAGGGGGACCTCATTCCACCGAGGTCTACAGTTCTTGGGTTTAATGGGGGTTCTTTTCATGGCTGTGTTTCAGAATCTGGTATTGAGATAAGAGGAATATCCCCAACTAACCAAGGAGGACAAAAAGTCACGTGAGAAGACGGTAGCTGGTGATTCAAACTGTTGATCAAGGCCATGCGCCAAAAGATCCAGCAATCCCTGATTTTAAGCTTTCTCAGCCATCCCTTTTTCATAGAGAGTAACATTGATGAAGATCATCCAGTGGAGAATACTTTTGTGATTGGCTTATTTAGATGGCCAGCAGAAGAACACCCGTTTGGATTGCCAAGCTTTTTCGTGTAGTGGAAATATGCTGGAAAATATTGAGAAAATAAATTGACTTTACTTTGGAAAATTCAGTTTTAGCTAATTGAAGTAAAATCAGAAAGGATTGAGGATTAGAACATGTAATTATTTCAAAAATTGTTCACAAGGCATATAGTAAAATATATATCTAGAGAATATAAAAATGAAAGACGCTAAAGAGAAATGAATAAATGTGTAACATTTTTCTTTAGTACAACCTAAGAATTAAAAAGCAAATAACTTATACACCCTTGCTCAAACGAACTCCTAAATCTAATCCCTAGCCAAAGGAAAAAGCAACGACTCAAATCCACAACCAAATGTATATGGCAGGAGAAATGCAAAGTTATTTGGAACCAACTAAGTTAGATATTTGTTAGCACTAAATGGGGAAGCTACTTAAAGTAAATAATTCTAAAGAAAAGCAATTGAAGTAAAAATTTGATAAATTGGATTTGTTTCTCGATCCATCTATTTAGTTTAAGATTCAACATTTTGGAAAAGGAAGATGAATTTATTATGTCCAAGTAGGAAATTCTTGAAATCATTTTTGATGATTCCTTATCAGTTTTTAGATGCTCAAAGAAGCGCGAGGTTGGTGAATCTAGCCTATCAAGGCACTTGCTACTTTTTTGTTCCATTAGAATAACTTTTTTCGATAATGACTAGTTTTGCTCCGGTATTGAGAACCTAATTAAAGACTTTTCTTTTCTTTAGTTCTTCTAGAAAGAGTTGGGTCCTTCATGATTAATTGTCCCGAACAATCTATTAAAGGCTAAGCTACCCATCAACATGCTAAGGAATTAAAACCATAAAAGTGAGTAAAGTTTAAAAAGGGCATTGATATGCCCTCAAATGTGTAGCATAGTTGGCATTTGGTTGTAGGTTCAAGTCACCACTTTCTCTTTTGGTTAGTAGCTTAGATTTAGGAGTGTCTATGAGTGATTTGCTTTGATCACTTTTACTAGAAAAAGGATAGTACTATATTCAACCCTTGTTTTTCCCCATGTCCTTTCACTAAATGGTATGAATAGCAATGACTCTATGTGGTCCTATATTCAAAAGATCTAAAGGGTTTATAATGTTACCTTCTACTTGTTGATTGTTTTATCGCAAGTGCACGGGCTATTGTAGGATAGCTTATGCAAGTACGGCTCGATCCCACGAGGACTTGATTTAAAATGATGGAGTTTCAATAAAATCTAATTATTTAAAATTAAAAATAAATCACTCAAAATTATTGGAATTATTAAAATGAGAATCAATGTTCAGATCTAATAAACTTCTCAAAAATACAGAATTTTCAGTTCTTAAAGAAAACAAACAAAATCAAATAATGAGAAAAAACTACTTCCCTAGATCAACTTTCATCAAAATCTTCACTTCTAGTCTTCTAAAAGCTGATTCTCCTTTACAAATATCTTCAAAACGTTCTTGATTAGTGATCCACCGGTCAGATTTGACAGATTCTTCAAAATGGTCAAGATCTGGGCTAAATTGTGATTTCAAGATTTGGACGGCTCAGATTGATTTCTGAATTTCAGATCTAAGATCAGAAGTGTTGGTTATGTCTAGAGATGTCCTAAGAATGACTCCTTGAAATTAATTTGAATTCCGTTAAGAAACGAAGGAGAAATTGAAGATTTGGTTTTGATTAAGGCAAAACCGTTAATGGGTTAGGCCTTAATTGAACTGTCTGGAATTTGTCTGTTCCTGGATAAGAAAAACGCAGATAAAACAAAACCGGAAAAAAACGGGACACAGATGGAATTAAAATGGGGACACAGATGGAATTAACGGGAAAGAACAGATTTGTAATTTCTGTTAAAGAGAGAGGGCAAAATAGGAATTTGATAAAAATCTGGTTTTTAAGAGAAAAAACCAGACGAAAACCAGTGAAGAAAGAGAGAAACGGAGGAGGAAGAAGAGGGAGAAAGGAAGAGGAGAGGAAGAAGGAGGAGAGGATGGAGCTTGTGCGGCAATGGAAGAGGGTTGGGTTGTGCGGTGATTGAAGGAAAACAATGGAGAAGATGGGTTCATGTGTGGCAAGTGGAAAGATGAAACACGTCCTGGCTGGTGATGGGATGAGTTGGGAAAGGATGTGGGATGGAGAGTGGGTGATCGGTGAAACAAAAGAGAAGATGGGGCTTGCTCGTTGAATGTAGACCGAATTGAGGTGAGAGAGAGTGCATAAGAAGGGGAAAGAGATAAGGTCAAGATGGAGATGTGCGGGAAAGATAGGTGGCGGAAGGTTAATGCAGTGAAGCAGCGAAGTGGGGTGCAGAGAGAGAGAGAGAGAGATGTCTGGGCGGTGTTGAAGAAGCAAGGAAAAGGGCTATTCTATTTGATCCTGATGGGCTTGTGAAAAAAAAATCAACTAAGGAGTGAAGCAAAGGCTGGGAGGTCCGGTTGTAACAAACAGATGAGGACGAAGTGGAGTTTGGGTTCTGGAATGGTTTCCTGTTGGAATCCCAGAAAGGAAAAAAAACCGTGCGGAGAAAAGAGAACAGAGGTGGGTGGGGTTATCTATGGTGATGGCTGGGTTGTGTGTTGAAGAGAAACTATAGATAAGAGGTAGCGAAGGGGTGAGCATGGAGCAGAAGAGAGGAGAAGTAGAAATTAAGAAAAAAAATAGCGCAGGAGAGGTGGAGAAGTGGTAGAGAGAAAGAGGGATGTGAGGAGAGAGAGTAGAGGAAGAATGGGAAGTGGGGGAGAGAGGAAGATGGGGAGAGGAAAGAATAGGTTGGTGAGAAAGGAGAAGAAGAGCCTTTTTAGAGAGTATAGAATGGGAAGTAGGGGAGAAAAAGAAGTTGGGTACGTGAGAATGAGGAAAGGAAAAAGAAAAGGAAAGAAGGAAAAAGAAGGAAGAAGGAAAAGGAGAAGGAAAAGGAAAGAAAGAAAAGAGAAAAAGAAAGGGAGAAAGGAAGAGGAAAAGGAAAAGGAAAAAGAAAGAAAAGAGAAAAGGAAGGAAAAAGAAAGAAAAGAAAAGGAAGGAAAGAAGGAAAAAGAAAAAGGAAAAGGGAAAAAGAAAAAAAGAAAAAAGAAAAAGAAAAGGAAAGAAAGAAGTGGGGGAAAGGGTTTCCTTTTTCTCCATGATTCTAAATTTAGCTCCATTGTCTTCTAGGAAACTATCATATCCATCTTCATGGGTGATCTGGTCCATCCATTGCCCTTTAAGATAATCTGCATCGTTATCTTTTAATCACAGCAGTCCGTGCGTCCTTTGGTTGATCTGAAAAAGAATAGACTAGATTAGACTCATTTGAACCGTACATTAGTCATCTAATGAGCTCTAATGATCATCTGACCGTTGATTTTGACAAATTAAGGTTTGAATGGTCAATTGGATTTAAATTCAAAATCAAGCTAAGTTTTGTAAAATTGAACGGTTAGATGATCTAATTGAACGCTAAATTAGGGGAATTTTAACCAAAATTAAATACTTAACACACCCCCCAACCAGCATTTTGCTAGTCCCGAGCAAAACATGCAAAAAACCAAATTTCAAGATTTCAAATTTTATTTTTAAGTCAACTCCTCTTTTTTCTCAGAGAATTATCTTCAATAAATCACATCAATCTTTAACATACTAATAAAAATGACTGAAGAATTCAAAACCCTACCCATATGCCAAAATCATTCCACTTAAGCTCAAATCTCAGAGTGTGTGTGCATGTATGTATAGTTTACATATAGAATCATCTTGATCTCTAAGTAAACTTCTAACTTTTGAACTCCATCCGAAATATGTTTTGACCTCAATCCTCACTAATGACATACACTCAGAAACAAAATCTCTCAGATAGAGGGTTCAAATCATATCTCTCTTTTAATTATGTGAGAAGAGTTAATAAAAACAAATTTACCTCACATATACTCATGAAAAATGGGAATTACTAAGGAATTTTATTGTTTTGATCCCTTTGGAATGGATGCCATTACCTTTGAATATTTAGAAATACCACTCTTTTAGATTCTATCCATTCATTTCCTCATCAAGACTATATTTCTCCTAAAATCAATAGGTCTTTAACTGGACGAAACATAGGCTTAGGACAAGGTACCAAAGAAAGGGTATAAGGATGTTCAAAGTTTCTTCAAAAAATTAAGTAGAGGTCTTCTACTAAAGTTGACAATTCTTCTTTTTCTTTGCTTTTTTTCTAAAGTGAATATTTTTGTTTCCATTTTTCTTTGTATTCTTCAAACTTTTTTTTTTATTTTTAGAATCTTTTCTTTCTTTTTCAGTACTTTTGACTCACTTTGAAGAATATTTCTTTTCTTCATATCCACTCTTCAACATCAATTGCAACTAAAAGGTATTTCTTCATTCTTCTCTAACTTATTTTTCAAAGAAAATGGGTAATGGATAATTTATATTGGGTTAATCTGGGTAAAGGATAATTTGGGTGGTAAAAGAAAAGGCTTATATTAAAGGCTCAAGTTGGCTAACTAGTGGTAACAATGCTTTATGGGTAGACTTTATGTCTCTAGGTTAACAACAAGGATGGCCTAAATCATTTTCTAGGTTTCCTATAATCCATCAAATTCAATGAGCTTCTAGAATTTTAAAGGTAATATTCTAATTATTCAGGTAATTAGCCAAATTTAAGAGTTTGGGATCAATTTTCTTTAAGCACGCTGAAGAAAATTAGGAATATTTATAACCTCTCAAAAAGGATGAATACCTCAAAAAAACTCACTTAGGTTATAGGTCTCCACTGAATTTCTTTAGAATCTCTAAGTTATAGCTACTTATCAATCTAGATATCTATATGCAACTGCGTGTACAGATGTAATCTGAGACTTTACTTTGATAGAATACTTTAGAAAATGAGTAAAATAATGAATTAATCATATTCAATTCCATTAATAAGCTAAAGTTATCTAGATTATACTTCAGAAAATCCAATTCTCATCATAGTAAAGGAAATGACCTAACATTTTTCAACTTTTTTTTTTTTTTTAAACAAGGAAAACACCTAAAAACCTAAAAAGAAACTAGAATTTGCTAGAATTCTACACCCCCCAACTTGAGAGAAACATTGTCCTCAATGTTGTAAAAAGTAGGACCTAAAATGAATATAAGTGATGTAGAAAACAACAAAAATGAAAAACTTTGGGTTGCCTCCCAGTGAGCGCTAAGTTTAACGTCTTCAGCCAGACATATCCTTATTTATCTTTGAGTCTTCCTGATTCCAATAATGAAATGGCAAGATTTCTCACGCCACTTCAAAATCTCACGATAGTCTATATAGTTCATCCACCTTGAAATTTTTGGTGATGGTAGAATTATAACACAGTAGACTACCACGAATGTAAATTGAATGAGACCACTTTGATGATTTCCTATCTGCAAAATTTCACGGTAATCAATATAACTCCTCCACCTGGAAAACTTGGGTGGTGGAATCTTCATGACAATGTGAACTACCGTGAATTTAAATTCTTTTGAACCATATAAATGTGTAGAGTCCTCTCTTTCCCTTACATTTTCCTGAAATTGAGGTATAAGTTGACTATGCCCTTCCTTAAAAGATTGTTCTTGTATTAATAGAGGAGGGAGCATGGTTTTGCTTACATCCTGATTTTCTTCTAGTGTATACCTTAGAGTTGGTTGATGTATGGATAGTAGATCAATGGACTCTTTCTTATCCTGTTCTATTGGCACATGCAACAAATCAGGTGGGCCTAATTTCTTATCTAATGTTTGTTCAAATGAAGGCTATAGGTCCCAATCAGGTACATATTCTACATTAAAAGACTTATTTGGAATTTCAGGCTCTGCAAGGGGTTCTACAGATGATGGGAGGGAAGTGATCTCACTTAATGGAAGCTCCTCAAAATGAGGTTTCCATTTTTCTGTATCCATGATAGGAACAGAATCAAGGAGGGAATTAACTTCCTCTATTAATGCATCCTCATTAAACTCATTAAAATGGGTCAAACAGGCCTCTAGTGGGTCCGACAAGGAAGATGACTGAAACTGATCTTGTACAACTGAATTGATCATGTTAACACTGTGCAAATCATCAGTAGTTTCACTAGGTTGCTTACAAATGTTAAAGATGTTTAGCTCTAATGTCATATTGCCAAAGGACAGTTTCATGAGACCATTTCGACAGTTGATTAAGGCATTGGACGTAGCCAAAAATGGTTGTCCCAAGATGACTGGTATTTCAGTCTTCTCATTCACCACCGGTTGCGTATCTAGAACTAGAAAATCTACAGGGAAGCAAAATTGTTCTATCTAGACTAACACATCCTCTATTACCCCTCTTAGTATTTTTACTGAACGATTAGCTAGTTGGAGCGTAGTAGATGTAGGTTTCAGTTCACCCAGACCTAACTGTTCGTATACCGAGTATGGTAATAAGTTTACACTAGATCCTAAATAAAAAAGAGCTTGGTTAATCTTGTAGCTGCCAATAATGCAAGTAAGAGTGGGGCAACCAGGATCGTTGTACTTTGGTGGTGTATGGTGTTGAAGAATAGAACTAACCTGTTCAGTCAAAAATGCCTTCTTCTGGACATTCAATTTTCTCTTTATGGCGCATAAGTCTTTTAAGAATTTGGCATATGATGGGATTTGTTTTATAACATCTAAGATCGGTATGTTGATCTTGACTTGCTTGAAAATCTCTAAAATCTCATCATTAGAAGCAGACTTTGGGGCTTGAAGCAACCTTTGAGGAAATGGAGCAGGTATAGGACATGGATCAACAGGTGAAATAGGGTCCTTTTGTTTAGAGTTTTCTTTAACTTTCGTGGATTTTTCTACCTTTTCAGTCTTTTGAGGCTCATCTTTCTCAATTCTTTTACCACTCCTAAGAATGGTAATAGCCTTAGTTTGTTTCATGGTAGAGCTAGATGTTTCATTAGATGCATTAGTGCTAACCGCATGCACTCCCTTAGGGTTTGCTTGTGGTTGAGCTGGGAACTTTCCTTTTTCCATACTTTGCATCATTTGACTCATCATGTTTTTCAATTCATTCATGGACTGGTTGGTTTGTTTTATTTGACTTTCTAATTGAGAAATTTTCCTTTCCTGGTTTTGAACGTTTTGATTATCCTCAACATGCCTTTTAGGTGGGGGCAAGTAAGGTCCAAAAGGAGGTTGATGAGTTTGATAAGGTAAGGTAAGAAGTCCTTGGTTTTGTTGATGAGGTTGATATTGTCCTGGTTGTGGAACATTAGCAGTAGGTCCATTTTTCCAATTAAAGTTTGGATGGTTTCTCCAGTTGGAATTATAAGTGTCTTAATATGGGGAGAAAGGTCTTTTATATGTGTTAAGTGCATTAGCCTGATCATGAAGTACATCTTGAAAAGCAGGGATTGTAGGACATTCTTGAGTAAGATGTGATGTACTTTCACAAATGCTACACACTTGTTCTTCTTTATTTGAGTTTTTCTTTCCCATTTCTATGGCTTCTACTTTTCTTGCTAAGGATGCTACTTTGGCATTGATATCATCTTTTTTAGACATAGCATACATGCCTCCCCTAGCATGGGTGTTATTAGGCTTAGGTCTATCTGCATGTTCTATTCTTTCTGAGTCAGCCCAGGTCCGTGCACTTTCAGCTAGCCATTCCAAATACTCTTCCGCCTCATCTGGTTGTTTGTTGAGAAAGTTACCATTACACATCATCTCTACAAACTGGCACATGTTAGAATTTAGTCCTTCATAAAAGAAGTTGATGATGCACCATGGTTCATAGCCATGATGTGGGCAAGTGAGTTGTAGTTCTTTGAACCTTTCCCAGCATTGATAGAAAGATTCTTTATCCTTTTGGGTAAAGTTCATTATCTTGCGATGAAGTGTATTTGTTTTATGGGTAGGGAAAAAATTCTTTAAGAATTCCCTAGTCATTTCATTCCAGGTTCTTATGGAACCTGATGGCAGTGCATTAAACCACATTTTTGCTTTTTCCTTTAAAGAGAAAGGAAAACGTTTAAGCCTGACAGTATCTAGACCTACATTTTGTGTTCGTTGGGTACTACATACCTCATCAAATTCTTTAAGGTGCAAATAAGGACTCTCACTATCTAAACCATGGAATTTGGGAAGTAATTGGATTACTCCCATTTTTAATTCTAACGCACTAGCATTTTGAGGAAGAATTATACAGGATGGTGTGCTGGTGCGTGTAGGTTGAAGGTAGTCTTTTAAAGTTCTACCACGAAAGTTTTGATGACCCTCAATATTGTCATCCCCATGTTCACTCTGTTGGTCCCACTCCTTATTGTTTCTTCTCCAACCTCTATTTGGTTGATAATTATTCCTCCTTGGTGGAGGTTGATATTCATCGTCCATCAAGGGTGGTGGGTCCTCATTCATGATGAGTGGAGCCCCTTGACTTCTATGGGGTGAATTACCCTTGGAGCGTTGATCAGTCATAGATGTGGCCTGATCTTTGTTGTATGTCTTTTTGGTTGTACTTGACTAACCTTCCGGTTTTGTCGCGTCTCCAAAAGTGCATACAAGGGAAGCTTCTTTTTGTTTTTTGTTTTTTATTTTTTATTTTTTATTTTTATTTTATTTTTGTTTTTATTTTTCTTTGAGAAAATTAACCTAAATGATGCAACCTAACTTCTAGAATGATGCACAAACAAAAGGGCACACTCAAATAATTCTAAGGCTAATAAGCAGCAATATATTTGATTTTCTTGATTTTCTGTGGGGACGATGCTTTTATTAGCCTAGACTAGCGCTCCTCCTCTCTTTGGGAGTTGATTACTGGTTACCAATTAGGTTCTAACCAAGGTGGTTAATACAACCCTCGTGTAAGGAGGTGTTTAGACCTCAACAAACATCAATAGGAGGTGGGGGAAGAGTGAGGCTCTATTAGATAACCCCCAATAACCACAGTGATCAAAAGCCACTAGACTGACAGTAAATCGCGTCCTATTAAGAGGGTCCTATGAGCATGGGATGGCCCTATAGGTCTCTTCTGATTGATTTTAAATTAACGTGAAAGGAAGGTTTACGCGCTTGAGGTGATTATCCTAAGTGGGCTAAGAGGTGGTGATGAACTCCACCCTTGATCTTATGGGGTTAGGGTGCCCTTACTAATTAATTTTCACACACCATAGCAATTCGATGAGCATATAAATCACCTTAAAACATTAAACATGCCCTAAGAATGCAATTAAAAGCAGTAAACTAATGCAAAATCCTAAAATGCAACAATTATAAAAAAAATGCTTCTATATGAGTTACACTACCAAACAATGCAAATTATTCTAAATGCAAATCCTAATCTAGGAAATAAATGAGTGAGGAAACTCACAGTGGGGTTTCTGATGAAGATCAAGTGTGAGCCACCTTATCCCACACTTGCCCTGTATTATACAACCCTTTAAAATTTAAAATGGAAATTGCAATTTACAAGGATCCTCACTACAAGATTCACTCAAAAGAAAAAAGAAAGTCCTATTCTAGGAAAGCAGGGAAGTTTTCAATTTGGTGAAGATCCACTTGCCCGATTCCTCCACTTTCCAATTTCTTGAAAAATAAAATTAGAAATTAGTACCAAATTCAGGAAACAAGGTGATTATGCCTTAAAAACAATTGAAAAATGCACCTAAAATTTCCTAAAATGCTAAAAATTGCAATTCCTAATTTTATGTATTTTTTTTAATTAAATTTTGTGAAAACTCTTTTCCAAGTCCCCGGCAACGGCGTCAAAAACTTGTTGATTGTTTTATCGCAAGTGCACGGGCTATTGTAGGGTAGCTTATGCAAGTACGGCTCGATCCCACGAGGACTTGATTTAAAATGATGGAGTTTCAATAAAATCTAATTATTTAAAATTAAAAATAAATCACTCAAAATTACTGGAATTATTAAAATGAGAATCAATGTTTAGATCTAATAAACTTCTCAAAAATATAGAATTTTCAGTTCTTAAAGAAAACAAACAAAATCAAATAATGAGAAAAAACTACTTCCCTAGATCAACTTTCATCAAAATCTTCACTTCTAGTCTTCTAAAAGCTGATTCGCCTTTACAAATATCTTCAAAACGTTCTTGATTAGTGATCCACCGGTCAGATTTGACAGATTCTTCAAAATGGTCAAGATCTGGGCTAAATTGTGATTTCAAGATTTGGACGGCTCAGATTGATTTCTGAATTTCAGATCTAAGATCAGAAGTGTTGGTTATGTCTAGAGATGTCCTAAGAATGACTCTGTGAAATTAATTTGAATTCTGTTAAGAAACGAAGGAGAAATTGAAGATTTAGTTTTGATTAAGGCAAAACCGTTGATGGGTTAGGCCTTAATTGAACTGTTTGGAATTTGCCTGTTCCTGGATAAGAAAAACGCAGATAAAACAAAACCGGAATAAAACAGGACACAGATGGAATTAAAATGGGGACACATATGGAATTAACGGGAAAGAACAGATTTGTAATTTCTGTTAAAGAGAGAGGGCAAAATAGGAATTTGATAAAAATCTGGCTTTTAAGAGAAAAAACCAGACGAAAACCAGTGAAGAAAGAGAGAAACGGAGGAGGAAGAAGAGGGAGAAAGGAAGAGGAGAGGAAGAAGGAGGAGAGGATGGGGCTTGTGCGGCAATGGAAGAGGGTTGGGTTGTGCGGTGATTGAAGGAAAACAATGGAGAAGATGGGTTCATGTGTGGCAAGTGGAAAGATGAAATGCATCCTGGCCGGTGATGGGATGAGTTGGGAAAGGATGTGGGATGGAGAGTGGGTGATCGGTGAAACAAAAGAGAAGATGGGGCTTGCGCGTTGAATGTAGACCGAATTGAGGTGAGAGAGAGTGCACAAGAAGGGGAAAGAGATAAGGTCAAGATGGAGATGTGGGGGAAAGATAGGTGGCAGAAGGTTAATGCGGTGAAGCAGCGAAGTGGGGTGCAGAGAGAGAGAGACAGATGTCTGGGCGGTGATGAAGAAGCAAGGAAAAGGGCTATTCTATTTGATCCTGATGGGCTTGTGAAAAAAAAATTGACTGAGGAGTGAAGCAAAGGCTGGGAGGAGCGGTCGTAACAAACAAAGGAGGACAAAGTGGAGTTTGGGTTCTGGAATGGTTTCCTGTTGGAAACCCTGAAAGGAAAAAAAGCCGTGCAGAGAAAAGAGGACAGAGGTGGGTGGGGTTATCTATGGTGATGGCTGGGTTGTGTGTTGAAGAGAAACTATAGATAAGAGGTAGCGAAGGGGTGAGCATGGAGCAGAAGAGAGGAGAAGTAGAAATTAAGAAAAAAAATAGCGCAAGAGAGGTGGAAAAGTGGTAGAGAGAAAGAGGGATGCGAGGAGAGAGAGTAGAGGAAGAATGAGAAGTGGGGGAGAGAGGAAGATGGGGAGAGGAAAGAATAGGCTGGTGAGAAAGGAGAAGAAGAGCCTTTTTAGAGAGTATAGAATGGGAAGTAGGGGAGAAAAAGAAGTTGGGTACGTGAGAATGAGGAAAGGAAAAGGAAAAGGAAAGAAGGAAAAAGAAAAAGGAAAAGGAAAGAAAGAAAGAAAAGAGAAAAAGAAAGGGAAAAAGGAAGAGGAAAAGGAAAAAGAAAAAGAAAGAAAAGAGAAAAGGAAGGAAAAAGAAAGAAAGAAAAGAAAAGGAAGGAAAGAAGGAAAAAGGAAAAGGAAAAGGAAAAAAGAAAAAAGAAAAAGAAAAGGAAAGAAAGAAGTGGGGGAAAGGGTTTCCTTTTTCTCCATGATTCTAAATTTAGCCCCATTGTCTTCTAGGAAACTATCATATCCATCTTCATGGGTGATCTGGTCCATCCATTGCCCTTTAAGATGATCTGCACCGTTATCTTTTAATCACAACCGTCCGTGCATCCTTTGGTTGATCTGAAAAAGAATAGACTAAATTAGACTCATCTGAACCGTACATTAGTCATCTAATGAGCTCTAATGATTATCTGACCGTTGATTTTGACAAATTAAGGTTTGAATGGCAATTGGATTTAAATTCAAAATCAAGCTAAGTTTTGTAAAATTGAACGGTTAGATGATCTAATTGAATGCTAAATTAGAGGAATTTTGGCGAAAATTAAATACTTAACACTACTTCAATCGGCCATGCTCCAAAATTACCATTCATTCGATAATCTTGGGAATTGTTGCATTTAATTGTAAAATGGACGGAAAAACATCTTACCCTTCACTTCACAATTTAAGAAAAATAGTGGCTAGAATCATCCATTGGACAAGATATTGAGAGAACATCTACCTAAGTCAAGGGTCACACTATAAACAATTTAGATATTCAAAAATCTAGGCACGCATGTTTGTGCTAATTCCTTTTCCATTTTAATGATAACAAAACCTTATTTTATGATCTAACATGTTTACTTGAGTGTACAAGTGTTTGAATTATCATCATAAGTTACTCCTATAAAAACATCAAATACTTCTCAAGGAAGATATATATCATTACTTGAAGAATTCCATGTCTTCAAGATGAAAAGTCAAAGTAATTCAAGTTGATGCTTAGAGTACTTGACTACTAATCCAATGTAGTTGACTTTCATGGTTACTAGAAGCAATTTTCAAATAGTGTGCCTAGCAATGGATGTCACAACTTAATAGTTGATTGGTAAAAGAATATAACATTATGACATTTATGAAAATTGAAGGGACCAGTTGATTGCCTCTGTGGTTTGGTCGACTCTAGAGTTGTGAAATGGGTTTCAACATTTTGGGCAACAACTAGTCAACTACTCTTATTGGGAGTCAATTGTCAAGAAGGACACAAATAAAGATCTATTACCTATCAAGAAAGACCATTTAAGTACCAGAGCAACAAGTCTATTGGAGTTTGATAACAACTTTTTGAAGCTATAGGCTGACTTTTCAATGACTCTACTTCATTCCTAACAACTAGAAATGAATTTTCAAATGCTCTATTTTTATTCTTAACATTTAGAAATTAATATCCAATGCATCTATTGAAGATTAGAGCTCCAAGAGAAGATTTAAGCAATAAAAGTGTAATAAAGTTTAAGCTATGTCATTCGTGAGAGGAACCAGATTTGATACTAAAAAGTCTAAATCTTTCTTGTATCTTATTTATTGTGCTGGAAATGTCAAATAGAGGGTTAGAAACATAGGTAGAGGATTTTCTTACCATCAAAATCACTAGGGCTTGGTCCAACATTTTCTTCACTATTTAAGAGAGGGAGATAGTGCATGTGTATAAATAGGATAAAAAAATATGGTTTGAGTGAAATCAAGCTTTTGTTTTCTAGTTTCTCATAGTGAAGAGGATTGGATGAATCCGTGAATAGAGGCAGTTTTGAGAACCATGTAAATCTCTTTGTAATGCTTGTGTTTGATTCATTGTCTGTGTCAATCATGTGAATGTTTGTTTCTAAAATTAAAACAAGTGGTATTAGAGCCTATATGCATTTGGGAAGGAGTCGAAGCAAGAGTAGTTAGATGGGAAAGGAGATTTTCTCATGCAAAAGGTGTTTGGGTTTCTCTAACTTTTGAGTAAATTGGAGAGAAGAAGATTGTTCTTGATTCTGAAATCTCTTTAATGTGAAATTTTCTTTGCATAAATTTTTTAAAGAAAAGAGATTTCATATTTCTTTATCTAATAACAATGGAGGACTTCTTTACAATAAAGTCTAAGGTGGAGCTCTTTGGAAAAGGTAATTTTACTTCAAAAATTGTTGCAGATGTATCCACAGAGACAACGTCTACGTAAGGGTTCTGGCACAACTTAAATTTAATCAATCTTTTTGCATTGTTAAATATTAGGGGAGCACCAAAGGGACATAAGGTAGGAATCTTGGCTAAAAGCCATGATAAAAGCCAAGGTGGAAATTGCAATATCTAGTATCTTTTATCCCAGCTATTAGAGAGAATTTTAAATCTAAATGTTTAGAAATGACCAAAGTTATTTGGTAACAAATAACAAGGTTTATGAAAATGGAGCACATATTTGGGGATAAAGTGCACATGTTTCTAGGATGTGGGTGATGATGGGGGGATTATTCTAGTAGGAAAACAAATCAAGGAGCCTTCTGAAAGAGATGAGTAGGTGAGATAACTAGGGGCACTACACGTAGATTGGGTATGTGAATTTGAGTCAAGGTGCGAGTTGAATCCCTTCATGACATGATTCGATCAAATATTTTTGATCTATGCTTGAAGTGGAAGAGTTGGTACACATGTCAATCAAGTGAATCTCATTTTGATGAGTCAATAAAAGCAATTAGGATAGGATTGGTCTTGGAATAACCATATACATATATAAAACTATATGTAGTTTCTAGTTTATCGAGTTAGGTGTAATTAGGACTAGGATGACTTGATGATGTGTTTGTGTAGTTGGTATTCTTAAAAGCCAATGATGATGTTTGCATGATAGCAAAAAGGTGGAGTTGGGTTGATTTGGATGCAGAACAGAGGGAGGTACTATAAGAAGACGTCAAGTTGGTTACGATTGAACCAAGGTGAAGATTGCTGTGTGGTTTGTATCTTACTTACAACCACATATAGGGAGCTTACATGGGAAGCTACTACTTAGGCTCGAGAACAAGTAAGGTGATTACATAGAGTAATGCCCAAGTAAAGTTGGTTACTTGGAGGGGTGGTTATGAGATGCTTATATATAATCTCATAACCCACCCATTCAAGATCAAGGGTTTTATCAACCAAGGTTCTTCTTTAAAATTTGGGAGAGGGAAAGATAGTGCTGGTGTAAGTGCAATCAAAAGGGATGGTTTGGGTGCAATGAAGCTTTTGTTCTTTTGTATTCTCTAGTTTCCCACAGTGAAGAAGATTAGATAATTTCATGGATGTTGGCAGTTTTACTGAATCACGTAAAGATTTGTGTAGTGCTAGTATTTGATTATTGTTTATATCAATCATATGAATGTGGTTTTCTGAAATCACAATACTAAGCCTTTGATTTATGGAGGGTAGGGTTTGTCCATGTAACTTAATGGTTGAGACGCAAAATCTTCACCCCGAGGTTGTAGGTTCAATCTTAGCTTACCTATAAAATGAACAATGGAAGAAAAAAGGGATGTGTGGCATGAATGGTCGATCAAGGGATTGTTGGTTGAATAATCAACAACATAATATCTTGTTATGAGGATGAGTTTTGATACATGGTTTGCAGTAATATATAAACTAATTATTGATTTTCAGTTCATTTTTTGGCAAAGGGAAAATAATTATCTCTGAAGAACATAATCAATATGCCAAAAGTCTCAGAATTGATGGAAAGCTTCAGTTTAATTTCTTAAACCAATGTCACATAGCATTAGTTGGCCCCACTTAGGATCATAACATCCTCGTAGAGGAATGCTACTGTAGGGGCAGTTCTGCTGTGATCAAAACCTTTGAACAACACAATGCAGAAAGTACACCTATATATGACCTTCCTGGAGACGTATGGTCCCACGCCACAAATGACATCTGGAACATTCGATTGGTAATTCAAGCTTTTTCATTTGTATATGGCAAGGAACCATGCATACGCGATCAACGTACCGAATTCTTCATATGGCCTAGTTCTTTATTCATTTACTTAATTTATAATAGAAAAGAAAACAAGAACAAGGGAAAGAAATCAATGCCCAAGCTTACTTCCATGTGACTTAAAATGTCCCATGACTGCCATTCAAATGTGACACATCCTTAGATATGACATCGATCTTGTCATTCTGAAATTCTTGAGTGGATATTTGTAAATTGACAGTAATGAAACATGTGAAAATTGCAAGGCACGGCAACTGCTTGAAATGCTTTCCTGAAAGAACTACATCCACATTTGCAAGATGTTCTCGTCCCGGATGCATAATATAATTGAGCGTGGAAAGCGTGAGAACTTCAATGCATGTGGCAGAGTGGCCTTGCAGCATTATTGACTGAGATTCAGCCTATCAAATTTCTATACATAGGACAAGGTACGGCGTGTGCATGCAAGAAATAGGGTCGAAAGTTTGTCCATCCAAACAACCCGTTAGCTTGTGCTCATCTTGGACAGACGAGGGAAAAAAAACTATCTAGCATTAGATATATAATCCGAACCCTCCTAGTAGTCACGTGTCTCCATTTGGAAATTGTACAAGTAGGCTGCAATGGATATCACAAAGCAAACCACTTTAACAATTTCACTGCTTTATTTGTGGTATTTTAATAGACAGTTAGAAAATAGAAGAAGGGGAGCTTTGGCGAAACGGTAAAAGTTGTCATCGCATGATCTTGAGGTCATGGGTTTAAGGTGTGGAAAGAGCCTTTTGTAAAATGCGAGGTAAAGCTGTGTACTTTAGGCCATTGTGGTCCGCCCCTTCCCCAAACCCTGCATAGACAGAAACTTCGTACACCGAGGCTGTCCTTTTTCTGTTAGAAAATAGAAAAATATTTATCTTCACCCATCAGCAAACCTTCACATTTGAAAACTTAAGTTGACCATCTACATATGATTTATCTACTGCATGCTCTGTGAGATAAATTGTTAGGATCTCGAAAGGGTAGGAACAGTTTTACTTTTGCCAGCTACTTTTCAGTCTTTCTGTAAGAACTCCATTTTACACGATGGATTGGGGAAGACCATTCTGCAGATCGCTGATCAAGAATGAAGCAAATGGATGAACGGTTGGGATCGCCTGACAAATACTACCAACCGGCCCACAGAGTAACCCCCAAGAGAATGTGCATACGTATGGCACGTAAACACGTAATAATTAATGCAAGGAATTGGTTGGCGGAGGTGGGGGGTAGGCAAAACTGAAGGCTTCCCCAACCAGCAACCCTTAAATATCTACGCAGAGTCTTCCGATTGCTTCTCTATCTAGACCTTCTAGACCTTTGTCTTGTCATTTCAGACACGAAAGCTCAAGTCATTCTTATCCAAATGCTCCGAGTACTTTTATGTATTTATTTGTTTCTATTTTCAAGCGGCTCAACATGATATCTGGTCTTTTTCCGCGTATGGGGATGAGCTTTCAATGATACAAAATGCTCATCCACAAATATCCACTTTGCAAGTGAATTCGGCCATATCTCTATCATCGGAACGTTAAATATACAAGAGATGGCCCCACTAATAGATATTTTTCGACACAAGCCAACATTCGGCAATCAATTAGGTTGCTTGTTTGATCGAAGAGTGGTCATCTCCGACATGGAAGATTTTTGGGGATGTCCCTACCACTGTGGGACCCACATGGAGAACAATTGGAAGCATGTGATCTCATTTGGTTGAGACTCGGATACTAAGCTGAAAAATGGATTTGCTCATTGTTCATTAGTTTCTCCATATTTAGGAAAACTGAATCAGTACATTATATGCTCTCTTTTTTGTTTCTTTTTTCCCTTTTTTTTATCTCTTTATCAGGAAGTCCACTTTGTTGGTTTCCTATCGCTGTCCCTCATGAACAGAATGAACCGATAAAACATGCAACAGAATCTCCTCCATTAGAATGATCCTGTACATCCCTCCATTGAGTGAAATTTTCACGTTAGATGAGAGGGTTTTCTTGGACCACTTCTTGTTTTGTTCGTGTCATCCTCGAGCAGGGCCCTCGCTAATTATCTTCTCGTTCTAAGGCTATCGGATTTCTCCGAAGAGACCGTGTTAGATGAGATGTGTTCACTTGCTTTTTGAAACTACAGTTTCAGGCAGCACAATCAAATGCTATATTTTCTTTTTTGATAAATAAAGGAAGAACGGTATATAGATCAGCGATGGAAACTTACAGTGACGGATCAGCAAGGCAGACGTAACTGTGGCTGTCGGCAAGTGAATTGACTGGATATTCTTGGAAGATTAAGATCGTTTAAATCGGAGATTTACCAAACTTTGGTTCATTCCTGTTTTGTCCTCTTTTTTGTACAATTACGACAGGTTAAAGGATGTTCCTTGCTTGTACTTTAGGGTACTCACTTTACTTCGATAACTAGAGTCTGTAATCGATGCTTCAAAATATATAGGAAAAAATAATCAAGACTTAAAAAAAAAAAACAAAAACCATATATCAAATATCAAAATGATTTGTGCTTTAATTCGAAGTGGTCTGCATTTGTTAGAGATAGAGTTATGTACAATGAAGTGTTGAGTTAGAGTGGCACATAAAAATCTCTAATAGATTTGTGCTTATAATTCAGCCATGTCGATATATAGGAACTTGGTTTCTTTCCCCTTGTCTAAGGTTGCGTTCAGTCTCTGGTTCGAAAGATGCTAACTCTAAATTCTGATATCAACGCCTTTGCATAACTATCATAATCTAGATGTTGACTCTAACTCTATGTGATGCACAATGAAATCCTAGTATCGACTAATCGAGTAGTATCTTATTTATCTTATCTTAGTGCATAGGTGGTAGCTTCTTGGGCCTAGATCTAGACAACTCCTTTTGTCCAAAGTTGACTATTGCTTACTAATTAGGTTATACTTAAAAGTGGTTAGTACAATCCTCATGTTAGGAGGCATTTAGACCTCAACTAACATCAACAGAAGACGTGAAAAAATCACTTAAATTTTAAGACATCCACTATAATCATAATGCTCAAAAGATATTAGAGTTACAACAGATCCATCCTTCTAAAAGGGTCTTATGAGCTCGATATCCTAAGTCTCTTTCTATTTAATTTATATTAAAGTTCAAGAGTTGGGATCACAACATACAAGGATTTTGATTAATTCTTGGGTGGGCTAAAGAGCTGGTGATCAAATCAAGTCCTTATCTTATAAGGGTTCCTGCAGTGGGGCCCATATGAACATTAATTCCATTCCATCATAAAGCACTTAAATATGCAATGCAAAACAAAAGCAAACTAATACGACTTATATACTATCCAACCAATGTTAGCCAGATAAGTTCTCTAATGTAACAACCCTAATTAAAGATGCAACAAATAAGATGAATGATACTAAGCTATATAAGTTATTCTACCAAGCAAATGCAAATTACACTAAATGCAACCTAACTAGAAAATTAAATCAAAGTGAGAAATACTTATAGCAGGTATTTTTATGAAGATCAAGTGTGGGCCTACATACCACACGCTTATAATGTTTTAATACAAGCCATTTAAAATTAAAATTGAAATTGCAAGTTATAATAGGCCTCACTACTTACCAAAGTTCAAAGGAGAATGGGACTTAGAACCATGCACATGGTTTTTGGACTGTGAGCATGATTTTAAAGCCCTAACATAATGAAAATTGCTAATTGTAATGCAAGCTGACATGCAAACTAACTATGAGATCTAGTAAATAACATGAAATTCTAAATGGGTACTTAAGGATTCAAGCAAAAACAATATTTAGATGGGTGAAATTAAAGCACAAAATTAAGGAAAAATCAATTTTCAAATTTTGATACTTAATAATAGTCAATAAATCTCATATTAAAAACCTACTAAAACCATAACTTTTATGTAGAGAAACAACCCAGATCTTAAGTACTTTGATGAAATAAACAATTCATAACAAGAATCCCAAAGAAATTTATTGGAACACCTCCAAATTTAAATCAGCATTATGCGCATAAAACTGTTTAAAATTTCTAGAATTTGCACACTTTTCCAAAGCTTGAAACCCTATCTAAACAACAACAAAATTTCAATTTAATGCTTACAATCCAAAGTATAATGACATGCAAAGAAAACCCATGAAGGAATTTAAGAGAAACAACGGCTAAGTGGGTGAACTAGCTAAGGAAAAATCACTTAAAACTAAAAAAAAAAAAAAATCTTGAACAAAAAGTTAATTTCAAGAGGAGAAATTAACGATTTAAGCTAGCTCTTCTCTTGGTTATCACTACTAGAGAATAACTAACTTGAATCCTAACAAAGAAAAATTGATTGAATGGAGTGAAGAAGAAAGATAATAGGGGTTAGAAAGTAGCACGAATTCGACGGAGCAAAACAATGAAAACTTAAGCAATAGAACTAAAATAAAATAATTAACCTGAATTGAAGAGCAAATAAGTAAGAGAATAACTCTAAGAAAAACACCAACAATGTTCCCAAGTCTAGAAACAACTAAAGCACCAAAGGAAAGCTAGAATTCAAATTTGTGTCACTCAACCTTTACTTAAAAAATTTGTGTGGAACATGGGGCTATGTCTAGATAAGTGGTTTCCTAACTTAGTAAGCAATGAAAACATAAGGAAAGTGGCCCTATAGTTAGGGTATTGAATGAGCAAGATGATGTCATAAGCATGACATAAGAGAGATAGGAAGCATGGCTGGCTTGTTTCTAATTTTGAAAAGGATAAAGGCATCTTTTTCCTAAAAGGAAAGTGGAGCTCTTTCCCTTCTAATTTTGTGATGTTTGGTTGATTAAAAATCAAGGAATTAGGTTTAGGAAAGATGTGAAAGATCTAGGGTTTTGAAGTTGCTTGAATTGAAGTAGATCTAAGGTATCCTATTTAGGAAACCTTTGATCATGGGAAAAATTGATTGGCTAAGTAGTTTCCTAAAAAGTGGGGATTGGTTGAATGGTTTAGATGAGAGTTTAGGATGGTGGAGAAATCTTAGAAAGGTGGGATTCTTGAATGGAAAGTGAAATTCATGGTGATTTTTGGTGGTGAGCTAAATAGTAAGAAGAAAGTGAGAAAAACATAAAAAATAGAAGGGTTTCATTCTATTGGTTCATATGCCAACTTACCCTAATAAGATTTTTCTTAAATTCCTTCGAAATATCCTTTAAAATCTCATTGATAGTCCTCTTGATTTTTCTCCAATCCTAGCATTCCATTTAGCTTAGCTTAATGGCTTTGATGACTAACTTTGAGGGCTCCATTGGCTAGGCTTCATGGCTCCATCCCTTGACTTGAGTAGCTTAAATAGTTTGGCTTAACTTCCTTAGCTTGTCACCTTCTTTCATAGCTTATATGGCTATGGTGACTTGAATGACTCCCATGCAAAAGGTGGTGGAAATGCATAGCTTGCTTCATGGGTCCACTCTGGTCGCCTTTAGCTCCATTGATTGCATTCAATGCTTGTCCTAAGGATAACCTTAACCTTTGATTTTATGTTGAAGTGATGATTTTGAAGCTTTGACTTGATCTTTTGATCTTGATCTTCAATGTTCATCTTGATCGATCTAGGTCCACCATCTCACTTCCTACAAAAAGTAAAAAATTCTAATTAAATCTTAAAAAGTATGAATAATCACGTAATTACCTTAGATTAGCCTCTGAACATATAAAAGAACAAACTTTTGCCTCATTAGGTAAACAAATACATGTGTTACAAATTTTGATAAAAAAATTCTAATTTATCCCTATAAGTTATAACACATGGATAACTAATTTGGTGGTTTTTGTACAAAATTAGACACTTATCAATTGGTGTAAGAGTTTCAATGCATTCCACCAAATTTTGGTGGATGCGTCTTTTTCCATTTCTTAAACATAGCTTGTTTTATAGAATAACTTAATTACATTCATGATAGATTTGCATGTTAGTTTTATTTCTTTATGTTGGGTTTTACTTTGTAAATCTAAGGTGTAGTATAACTTTAATTTAACTTTAAGCACTTTCCTATTTTGAAAGTAGAGTAGCTTCTAATTTTGAGTTCCATGTTAGATATTAGCTTTCCTTGGCTTTTAGTTTTAGTAACTTTCTAATTTACTTTCCATATATCTTAGGAATGTTTTAGGATTAATTTAGAATCATTTTAGAAATTAGTTGTATGGTAGATTCTCAAATCTAGCACTTTTCTAGTTTAGATTTAAGATTTTCCTAATTCAAAAACCTATATTTAACTTACTTTGACTTTTTATATTTCTTTGCCTACTTTCTAGGATTAGTTTAGAAACTTCATGCATATTAGAATTTTAGAAATAGAATGCATTTTTAATTTAAAAGTCATGCATATCATTGTAGATTGATGCGTCTTACTTGCATATAATGTAAGCATCCCACTTTCCTTTTACACACACACACACACACACACACACACACACACACACACACACACACACACACACACACACACACACACACACACACACACAAGCATGGATCTTTCCATGCTAGTTTTGCATTCCTCATTTACTCCCATATCATAATCTCTCATCCTTACACTTGCCTTCACTCACACATGCCTTCCCATGTTTTGTTATCTTTTTCTCTTTGTAATTCCATAAACCTTCTAATTTCATGCTTTACGCACCCACTTTCTAATTTTAGATTTCTTTCATATTTTCATTTAGTTAGTTTATGCATCATTCTTCTTTCTCTATTTCTAATTTCTTTTTATGGAGTTGGATTAAGGAAAATAAAAGGATTCTTAGAAATAAGAAAATTTTATACTTTCTTAACTAAGGTTAAGGAAACATGCAAATCCATCCATAAGCTAATAAGGTTCTAGCTAAGGACTTCATATTGTAGGGTAGACATATGCTATGTACCTCTTTCTCGCTTCATCTCCTAAGGCTAGGAATGAGTGAGACCTAAAACAAGGGTCATTGTCTTTAATTTGTTTTCTTTTATTCTATTTCATGTTTAAGGAAGGAATCATCATCTATGTTTCAACTTCCTTAAAGATGAATGACTTCTAATCCCCTCTTTATCTAAACTCCTCGAAGTTGCCCTCTTTTAGAGTTTTCAGCTTGGAAAAAATGCAGTAGCCTTTTCTACTTCCTTTTTCATCATTCTTCTTTTTTTTTTCTTGGGTGATGATTGTTTAGGAAAGGTGTTAAGGCTCTTCTTTTCTTGGTTGCATTAATACTTCATTCATAAGGATCATTGGATGGGATTTGCTGGTTTGTAGTATATTAGTTAAGGAGATGAGAAAAGCTTGATGGTAACTTTAGTGTATTTTAGGTTGAGGAGAAGTATACAAGCTCGCATTAATTGACACAATATGATATCCTTACAAGGAAATTCAAGCTCAGATTTGAAGGGCCTTTTGCTTTCTTTTTTCCTTTTCTTAGTTACTTTATTTCTTACTTTAATTTGTAGTTAGTTGTAATTTTAGATAGTTTCCTTACTAGTAATTTTAGAAAGTTTCCTTAATTCATTGTCAATTGTAGTTTTAGAAAGTCTTGTTTTATTTTCTTGCTTTATTTAGATAGTTTTCTAGTTTCTTTAATTACATTCTTTCTAATCTAGTGTTTATTTTCTAGTTGCTTAGTTAGCTTAGTTGTTTCCTTCTTAGATAGTTACTTAGTTTAGTTGTTTAATTTAATGGTTACTTCTTAGATTAGTTAGTTAGTTCCTTTTTTCTTTTTTTTTCATTTACTTACTTTGTTTCTTTACTTTCCTTGTCTTTTTAGTTTTAGTTACAAATTGCCCTTCTTTTGAATGCTTGGCAAGGTTAAAGTAAGATGACCTAAATTCTAATGAGATTTGTTTATTAAAGAGCCTTCGTGGGATTGACCTGTATTTGTCGATTTTATACTCTAATAGAGTCATATACTTGTGTTAATTATTAAGACACATCGTTATTAAGCCAGGTATAGGTAACCTAGTTTTGAGTTAACAACTCAAAGGGTTTTAGAACTAAGACCGCAAGCGATAAGGTTCCTACATAAGTCAAGTGGTCAGAATCATCTTGTCCCAGTCAATGCCCCGGCATTGCTTCCTCCGATCACCTAACAAGCCTTTTGTTGGTTTTCAATGCATCAAAAAAAAGAAAAAAGGACAGCCCGATGCATGAAGCTCGTGCATATTTTTGGTCAAAGAAAAGCACAAAGGGCCCATAGTAAGGACCTTGTATTTTTGTAAGAAACTATTTTCATGCCTCGAACTTGTGACCTCCAGGTCACATAGCAACAACTCAACTGTTGCATCAAAGCTCCCCTTTTAATGCTCAGGAGCACCAAAAAAAAATATTTGGGGTTTTATTCGGTTTAGAGTCTATTTACAAGTCGTACCTGGGAAAGGTCGTAGTCATTACTCTCATGTTGCAATTTGAGTATACATCCAAATCGACCTTCAACTTTACTCTCACATGGAGAAAGAGAGAGAGATATCCGTGGGCCCTAAGTTTCCGAGTTTATACGCTTATCTCTTAATGAGGAAGTCTAGAGAGAGAAATATCTCAGCCAACTATATCCAACTTTTCTACAGCACTTTCCCCCTCATTTCCATCACTCAGACTATCCAAAGAGTAGACTTGACGAGGAAAACATCTCCGTAGCTGCTTCCTAAGCGACCCCATCTGCTCGCCTTTTAACGAGGAGCAACAGACAACACCATTCCTCCTTTTAAATGTCCATTTCCCTTCTACCTCTTCTTGTTCTTTTCTCTCCCTCTTCTCTCCCTCACTCTCAGAGTCATTTTTATGGATTTAGTCGATTTAGAGGAATGCTCCATTGGATGAGGTCATGGTAAGTTTTCCTAAGGATCGAGCATTTAAATTACATAATAGGAGCTGACTATGGTTGATTCAGTCCTTTAGTTGATTTTTCGAACTCTGGATCATATACAGTAGCCCAAAGAACATGATCGAAAAACAATTCTTGGCTTCTAGCATCGAAAGATCTGCATGCTTGAACGTTTAGACGGACGGTCGGAAACTCCAAGTAACGATCCACATTAATTGGACAAGTTTAGCATCATAAGATTGTACATGTGGTCCTTGTACACTGACGGTCCACATTGAAAGGACCCAAAACTAATTTTTTTTATGTTGTAGAACTGTCCACTCGATGCCATTTTTGCAGTTACCAGTTACCTTTGAAGTCTTAGGAATCAGTGAATAAACGGATCTACTGTTGCATTTTTTTCGTAATATTGATTAAATATTTAAATTCTAAAATTAATTATTTCACCAAAGTATGATTTTCAAGAAATATCTTAAAATTTAACTGAAAATTTATGTTTCGAAGATCCAATTGACTACTTCGCGATTGAACGTTGAATGAAGAGACCATTTTGGTAAGAACCCATTATATATATGTAAAAGTGGGATGGTTCACAGCGGCTTAGATCTGCGATCTTTCTCACCAGCTGGAGTATTGCTTGTCCAAGTAAGCCACCTTTCAAAACGTTCATACCAAGCAGTGATAGTGCAAGAGGGTTCCTTTGGCATTTCCAGCTGACCCATGTGCTCCCCCAAACGGGACAGCTATCCTGTCTGATTTGTTCATGTTGCCTGTCTTTTTCCGAGTTTCAGTAATTTGGTCGGTACGACACCTTCATGTTTAATTTGAAGCTACTATTTAGGAATAGTTGCTCTCATTTGAAAGGTAGGAACTATTGAGTAATGATCATTTTGATTGATCTTTCTGATTGTTAGTTGCTTTTACTCTTTTTCTTTTTTCATGTTCTTTCTCGCTTGTTGCTTTACTTGATGGGTATTTTCTTTCCTTTTCATTTCTCTTTTCTTGCTCTTTTATTTTTAGATATTATATAATATCTAGTAACTGATGATAGTCTTCTCTAAATTTTATGCATTATGTAATTAGCTTTGGAAACATTTCACCTTCCAATTGTTAGAAACTATCCATATAAGTAGACAAGAAAATGAGTACCATTATAAAAAAATAAGTACAATTTTTACCACGTCCCTCATAGGGAAATATCTATTTTGTGAGAAGCATGGAAGAAGCATGGAAGGGCAAGCTTGTTATTACAGAGACAACTTAATCCATCTCTGTATATCTCATTATAAGGAGCCTCTCATGATTTCGACAAAGGCAGTTCCTTGACTTGTTAATATTCAAATCATTTTTTAATTTTTAATTTAAAAACAAGTGGAGAATTTTGTCCAATTATTTCTAGCTTAAAACAAGTAGGAGTTTATTAAAATTTATTTTAAGTTAAATATTGGTGGGACCCATCTAAACCTAAAATGAAAATAGAAATATGTAAATGAAAAACCAAAATTTGTATCCTACATAAAAAGGAAACTAGCATTGATCTTGCCATACTTGGAGTCCACGTGGATTCTCTAGTTATCTCCAATCGTTATCCTTTGCAGTAACTCTCAAAACTCCTAAGACTTTATCTCTTAGAATGGTATGTACCTTGTAAGTACCTCATCTAAATAAAGTTATCAATTGTTCAAAAAAGACAAAAGGAAAAAATAAAATAAAATATCTCAGTATAAATTTTCTTCTCTTCTCCATAATTTCTTGAAGGTTCAATTGGGTAAATAGTTACTCTTAAACACTTTGAGTATGGATTTTACGGATCAAAATTCGATTGTTGAGAATTCATAAACAATCCATCACATAATCAAATAGTTAAAAAAGATAGAATCATACTAATTTCTTATTGGAATTACTCAACTCAATAGCAAATGGAGTCACCTAATGATTAGACTTGATGCATGAAAAATGATTAGTTGAATTAGATTAAAAACAAGCCTCTTAAACCACAATAACATGCTTAGCCAACTCACATACCAACCCTAATTTGCATAGAAAGTAAAATTCAAGAAAAAAATAATGAAAAGGGGAAAATATATATAGCCATCCTCTATTACCTGCTTTTGTCAAGGTGGTATCCTCTACTATTAAAACTGTAGATATATACCAATTACTATAAAAGATTCCTCAGTGAACCCATTCAGTCAACATTCTGTCAAAATGACTCATGGAATTGTGTTTTAAGGCTCACCAACTAATAGTTTATTAAAAATTTATGAGTTCGTAATTTGTTTCTTTAGTGATATTTTCTATCTAGTTCTGCTTTATTAAAAAGTGACAATCTAAGATAAGAAGCATTGATTTCTCCATTAGGATTCACTTTCATGCAATTCATGTACTTCTGGTTTCCCCATTTCTAGAATGCCATGTCAAAGTGATGGAGAGGCTAAGATTTGTCTGAAAGTGATTTACGTATGAATATCTTTAGTCTTCTATCTAGCCAAAAATCCTCATCATAGATAGTGTGCTAGTATTCCATAATTACATAGTCTGAAAATGATGTTACCACCTTACACAGTGACGGAGTAAAGGGTGCAATTGAGGAATTTTTTGTAGTATGTGGGTGTGTTAATGTTTTCATATTAGAGGGCTGCTTGATAAAATATAGTAATAGAGGATGGTTTGGTACATTTTCTCATAATAAAAATTTTACTCAAGTTTTTACAAGTCACCAAGTGGCTTTGAGTTAACTTGCCTCATTTTCAAGTGGGCTGAGTTCTTGAGTTTTTTAAACTATAGATGGACCCAATATATCAGTAGTTGCCAATAAAATATTTTGGCTTTATATTCTTTGCCACCACATGAAGCTCATAATTATAAAAGTCCAAGTAATAGTTGAATGAAAGAGTTTTGAAACAAATGGTCGTGATTTTCCAAATCAAAGCAACATAGGCTATAATCCACTAATGCACGTGGATTTCAGTATCTCACCTAAGCTAGTTTGACAATGCTAATTGAATGGCTGAGATCTCCGAAATTTTTTCTCATGTGTGTACTTCTCCATACACCCCTTGAGCATGTATTTCCACAACACACACACACACACACACACACACACACACACACACTCTCTCTCTCTCTCTCTCTCTCTCTCTCTCTCTCTCTCTCTCTCTCTCTCTCTCTCTCACACACACACACACACACACACACAAGTTTAAAAACTAAAAAACTAGACTCGAAAGTGAGGCGAGTTAACTTGAAGTGACTAGTGTGAGACTCAAAAATACTCGAGTGAAATTTTTAATGATATTGTATTGATATTAGCTAGGCGATAGTTAAGATGGTGTATTGTTGTCCAAGAGGTTTAAATCACATAAAAAAACAAATTATTTTTTGCTATAAAGCATTTGGCACATATAGTGACTCAATTTTGTTATCCATTTGAGTAATTTGGATGATTAAGTTCTCCAAGTCGACTCATGAGTTTTAGAACTATGAGCCTCTCTCCTTGTCTAAGACGTTAATCAATGGTTGAAATTTGAGCAGTTAGAACAAAAAGGAATAGTCCATGTTTGTCACCGACCCTCCAAGCATCAAACATCTTGAACCATAGTGCAAAAACTTGCAAGTAAACTTGGAAACTTGTTTTAATTGACTCAAGTCCCCAGAAAATCAGGTTTACTTGCCAATAACTCGCCAGATCCAAAATACATAGTTATGTCAATTGGTAAGGTTTGATTACATACCTGATAGATAGCAAAGGTGTTCTCTAACAAAATTCCCAAACTAGTGGATGTGAAATCCTTTCACATATTCTTTACAAACTATTGTATATCAAAATTTGGCTCAGGTTTTTTGAGTCACCTATGAGTTGGTACGAGTTAACTCAATTTGTCTCGCTTTTGAGTCAGTCGAAGTTTTTAACTACTGTGCCTTCATCCATCGAACAGTGGCGAAAATTTGAATATATGTCAACAGTTTGAATCGATCATTGAAGGAGTCGGCACGACTTGCACTTTTGCCTGTTCATAGGCTCCAAATAAAAAGATGCATCCACGTATGTGAACAAATATTGTTTTGATGTTTTATCTCGATCTTCTTCCACTCAGTTTGGAAGGAGTATATTCCTAATACGTAGTGTTTTGGTTTTCATCTCAACGTTGTCTCTCTCCAGTCGAGAAAAATCCAACCATTCAAAACTTCACCATTTTGGCTTCCTAATTAATCACGATCTCTCTTGGTATATGACCAGTGAAAACCTGCGAGGTGGCTGTAGCATAGATAGGACGTTTCAAATGGGCAGCAATAAAAGCTAGAAACTTCATCACATGCTTTGGTCGACAAATTACATGTACCTACGTCAATAAATTTAACCAGCCCTTCTCTATATAAACCCTAGCATCATCTGACGCAAAAGCACAAGGAAAGTCATCACCAGAGCCCCCTTAGCCACCTCGTCGAAGGGAAAGAAAAAAAGAAAAAAAGTCACCGTCACAATGGCCAAGTCTAGAAGTAGGGATAGGAAGGGCAGTGGCATCTTAAAGCTCAAGCTTGTCGTAGAGAAGTTACAGAAGAGTCTCTTTCTCAATCAAGAGGCTCGAACTGATGAATTCGATCAACTCGAAGGTGGATCGCATGTGCCAAAAGACGTGAAAGAAGGCCAATTTGCGGTTTTTGCTGTAGATAATGGCCGGCTTAAGAGATTCGTTATTGAGTTGAAATACTTGAAGCACCCATCATTCCTGAGGCTTTTAGAGCAAGCCGCAGAAGAGTTTGGTTTCGAGCAGGAGGGTGCGCTTGCGATCCCTTGCCAGCCGAGCGAACTCGAGAGAATCTTGAGCGAGCAATGGAAAGAAGAGAGAGATGATAAGTACTCGGGGGTTTGCCACAGAAGAAGCTGAGGTCTATCTGTGATCTCCATGTTTGTTCTTTTTCAGATGTCCAAATGTAGTTTAAAATTCATGTGCTGACCCAATGGGGGGCTAATACGATTTCGGGACAAGAATAATGCATGATTTGTTATTCATTTCTAGTGGAAACATAATGCTTATCAATATATTTTTATTTCTTTGCATTCTCAATGTTGTACAAACAAAAAATTTGTTCGCTGTCTGTGGTAATAAAATAATTATCTCATCAGAATCATCTATGTTCTTTGGCTTGCGGGTTGGACATGTATGCAATTACAATAAGGCAATTGGTATTCAGGGTCCTTTGGTTTGATAATGATATCAAATTTCCCATTAGATAGTCCAATTCAATTGCGCTCATTTGACATGTGATTGATACATTTACAGCGGGCCATTGTACCTGTAGATGTATTGACACTTCTACATACTATGTATCCCATGTATATACGAGCTCCTTCCGTTAGAAACTGATTCTACAAATAAAGAAGACGAGAACTAATGAGAGCTGGAACTTGCTTATTTTATTTTATGCATGATTGTTCAAACCTATTAAGAAAAGCGAATTCGTTACTGGACGATCACTGCCTGCTGTATTACGTTTATAATAGGGGATGGTGATCATGTGTACGAGGGTTTTAGAGTGATCCTGCAGATACGAACCGGAATCTGGATATTGTAAAATTGGAGATAAAACTAGTCTTAAATTTCAATTTGCAGCTGCAGCTCTTTGACATTTTAGTAATTAATCAGAAGAGGTTTAGATGGGCGGTAATTATCAAATAAGGGGTATAAATATTGACACTTGAGGAAATAGATAAGAGTCCCCAAATACTTCAATAAAACTTAGTATTAGATGATCAACATCAGAACTCTCTTGTTTAGTGATGCCAGTCGTTGACTCGGCAGACTTGGCTTTTATCACCTCTTTCGCATATGTAAACTTTTAACAAGATACTCAGGAAAATAAGAAAGGGGGGCCTTGGTACAAGAGTAAAATTGTTGTCGTGTGACCTTGAGGTTGCGGGTTCAAGGCGTGGAAATGGTCTCTTGCAAAAATACAAGGTAAGACTGTGTACTATAGACCCTTGTAATCTGCCCCATCTCCAGACCCTGCATAGGTGAGAAGTATTGTGCACTGAGACTGCTCCTTTACTCAGGAAAATAAGAATGCTACAGTAGAAGCAGCATTCAGAGAGATCTGAGCCATTTGGATCAATAAAAGATGTGCCGCTTCATCCAAAACTGGAGTGCCAAATGGAAGCTTGTCATACGGTCGAGCCCTTCCGTAGACAAAAGCGAAGATTAATTGATATACCAGGGATATGTTTACCAGCAAACAGAAATCTGGCCCGGTGATATCACCCCTCGAGCACATCTTTGGGGCGTGGCCACTATCAGACCCGACCAAGAAGATGAACGGCCTCGATCAGCAAATCTGATCCACTTGTGCATTCTCTCATACAAGTATCCCCTGTACAGTTTGGTACCGTGTCTGTCCTCGTAGTAGGGCATTCCGGTAAGTCATATCCTTACGTAGGTACAAAGATTTCTTGTTCGGCGTAAATGGTGGGGGAAAATGACAGTGACCTCACCATGCAACCTCATGTGCATGGCTTGGGACGTTTCTCATCTTGCTGTTACCTTACGGCCATGTGAAACACTCCTGACATGGCTTTTTTGGCGAGACCATTTCCAATTTTCCATTTGAAGGACTGGCACTTGTGTGGCAAAAATTACAAGTTTACACAAGCAAGAGTCAGACCATGAAAACGGCTCCGGTTTGCCTAAAAGACAGGAGTCCCAGAACGGTACATATGGAAAGGATGTTTTCATGGTAACCGTCCCCTCAAAACCACCTTTTTAACTTGTTGGATGACAAAAGTACTCTTAACACCATGAATGGCAACTATCTAGTTCCATCTCTCCACCAAGGAAAGATGGGAGAAGCCAAGCAATATTTCTCTCTTCCCTTCTACCTTGAAAATCAAACCCCGAAATGAATTAAAAAGGAAACAGGCCATCTATTCAAACCAGGAAATCAGCTTTTCTCTCTCTGACTTTGGTTCTCTTCAATAGCAAGTTGAGTCTTATCAGAGCGGCTTAAGACCTCTTACACCAATAACCAAAATCAATATCGGATACACTTCCAATTCCAAGCCAAGTTAAACCTTCTACCAAGGAAATTAACATCCAAAGAACCTATATGGATCATTCATTGATCTATAAAAATGATGTTCTCATAGAGAGAATAGGGTTTGAAAGTGAATGTTCTTTGAGAGTAGCTTCTGTGAATATGCGGAAAACAAAGGGAGAGAATAAATTAAAGGATTTATGACAGTATGGAAATGGTTTGAAACTTTAAAGCCCATACGAGGATACTTTGGTCATTTCTAGCTTTGTTTTTTATACGATACGGAATGCCATAGTTAAAGTGTTTCTCCACAAATAAAGACATCCACCTTTTGTCCATCCCATAGGATCTCCAGCTTCAATGTACATGCCAAAGAAAGGAAACAACAAGAAACCATTTAACAGATGCGTGAATAATCAGCCAAAGATCAATGAATAATGAGATCTAGTAACATGTAGACCTATCTCCATTAACCGATGGAGTTTTTCCATGAAAATACATCTCTTAAACTCTCTAGCAACAACTTATTAAAACCATGATAGATTTGTAGATTAGGTTACTTACATATTATAGAAACAACTATCTATCAACCCTTCTAGAGAGAGAGAGAGAGAGAGATCGGGTAGACAACTTATGTCCCTCTCCCCAATCACTTTTTATTAACCCTAAAAGAAAGACTTAATACTAACCATACATTAGACTTTGATTCTAATGTTCTAGCTTAACTTAGGGAGCCAGTTATCTTCTGTACTAGCTCAACTAGTTTACATAGGGCTCGTCATGGATACCATAGTAGTCCTGCAAGTGTCTGAACAAGATATAGTTATCTCAACCAAACAAATCAACTAACTAAGTGATCATGCCAATTAGAAGATCAAACTAATCAGATTAGATCAAACACATGAACTACATAGATCAAATTCTCATGGTTTAATCAACCACTAAGACTAACATCTCCCACTTGTTTGGTTAAATATGAGATTATAAGAAATTTGTTTGTTTATGCTTAATCCCAATGAGTGTGTATGACTCAAGAATAGATCTATTATTAAGGCATTAGTGAAAGGAACAATCAACATCTTAAGATTAGGAGTATGACTTGTAATCAATACCCTCTTTCATAAAAATCAAACATATATAGACAATGAACCCTTATATGCTTGCCCTTAAAACTTATCTTAAGATTCCTAAGAGTGTATATTGTAGCTGAGTTGTCATCCCTTAGCTCAATAGGAAGGTCAAGGTAGACCTCTAAATTCAAATCTACTAGAAAACCTTTAATCCACATAGCCTCAAAACCAACTAAATTCAAGCTACAAATGCTGCTCCCAAGGTGGCCTTAGCAATGGACTCTGCGATTTGCTACTTCATGAGACAGGAACACCATCAAACATAAACACATAATCATTTATGGATCTTCTCTCATCCAGATTTCTTACAAAATCAAAATTCATAAATCCAGAGGAACAACTCATCTATTTGAAAGGTGTGCTTCAAATCCTATGTCCCAGGAAGTAGTGAAATACCCTCTTAATAGTATTCTAATGATGAACACTAGGGTCACCCTAAAAACTACTCATAATACCCACACCATAGCTCATATCCAATCTAGTACATGTCACATAATAGATATGATTGCTAAAGATTGAACATGTGGCTTAGAATCTAATACAAGTCTATCCTTATCACTTGAGTGTCTGTTTGAGAGATTTCCAGCAAGCATACATGACTTAGTTGTAGATGCAGTGTCAAATCATAGAGAGGATATAGTAAGAATTAAAGCACTAAAGTTCTTAATTATACTAAAACTAAAACTAAATGAGAATTTTTCAAATTAAATTAATTTCTAAAATTAATTATCTAAGACAATTAAAAGACAACTTCTAAGCAATTAAAATAAATTAAAATTATCCAATAATAATCTAAAATAAATCCTAAAACTTAGCATAAAAAACCCAAGCAAAATTAAATTTTCTATTTTTATTATTTTATTTATAAAAATTAATTAAAATATTATATTATCTATTTTTTTTAGAAAATCCATCATCAACACTAATGTGTCATGCATCAATTTCAACTCACAGATTTTCAAAATTACTTTTTAAATTAAATATCTAGAGCAACATCTCTTACTATGTCTACACATGAGAGATTGTCAATAGAAAAGCATGTAAATAGTAGCATGCACTCACTGTTAGAGAGACACCTCTCACTACATCTAGCAAAATGAAAAGTTGAGTTCATCTTCTTCTCTTGACACTCACTATTCATGACTAAGTAGCAGACTTGGGCCACTTAGTTGAATGACTTTTCAATGGAATCTTTGAATAAAATTTTGTACCTAGCACAATGAAATATCAAATAATCTATTTGTATGGTTATATTTTTTTAAAAATCATCAGACATTAAAATATTTAATCTTAAATGATGGCTACTAACCAACCTGTAGAACAATAACTTTCATTCTTATTTCATAAATTTAAATGAATCTAACTATTAACTTTCAACGAAACTTAAATCAAACTGTACCTAACACAAATTAAAACATAGGCAATAGAATGGATCATTATAAAATACAATTAATCAACGAAAATAACTATGCAAAACTTGTGGCTTTTCAACTAAACAAATTCATTTCACTGATCTTTCCTTAAAATTGGTTCATATGTGCACTGTTCATCATCTTTAACCTCTAAATTTCTTTGAATTTTCACTCTCTTACACAACTACTCTCTCCCTTTCTAATAGATTTATCTTCCCTTTATAGAAACAAGCCTCCAATCACCTTCTTCCATGTTTTATGATAATCTTTATCTCATATAACAACTTTCCCATATCTTCTCCTCTCATATCTTATCTTTTTTCTTTAGAAACTTCAAGCCCAATCTCTTTCATGATGTGTATGATACAACTCATCCTACCTTTCCAAAATCAAGAATAACTACAAAGGATTCATTATGTTGGCAATGAGAACCATTCCTATTGCGGGTCATACTCAAATTTATTGATTCCAAGGAAATCTTTTGGATTTTGATGATCAAGGCTGTCCATCAGTTAAGAATTTTCCATCACCAGAGTTTTAATTGATCTAAACTATTGATCATATCTATCTTGATGATATCATCATATCCATGACCAATCATTCAAAAACTGACATGTTCCAAGATACTCTTTAGAGAAATCTTGATCGTATAAAGCTAGATAGATCACCATTGATTTTCTTATATTTGCTTCAAATCTTGGAATCCTTGGAACATTTGTAATTAGAAAATGTTGGAACTTGAGCCATTATATCTTGATTCAATTTGAATCATCCAATTCATCTCAAGTTGATCACAGTTGTATTTCAATTTAAACTTGATTGATAATCTAGAATGTTGATTGGCTTAACCTAACCATTTAGATCTTGATCTATCACCTACAAAATGATGAAAAAGACCTAATGAGTACTATTTCACAAGTAGTCTTACACATACTTACCTAAGATTGTCTTTTAACCCTAAAATTTACTATCATCTAAACGTAATCAATTTATGGTTAGATTAAAAGTAAATATTTTAATGCAAATATATTCTACAAATGTAAACATAAATGATCAAATGCACTAAAATGATGCAAAAGTAAGGTTTTCAATATAAAAATTAACTTTCAACACAGCCCCAAACCAACATTTTGTTAATCCCGAGCAAGACATGTGAAATTTTATTTTTTTTGAAAATAATAGAAATTGCCATTTTTATAGATACTCACGGTTGCATTTAGCATATGTAACAAGCAGCTAAATCCCTAGTTTACCCCGAGTGATTAATTTAGTCTCATAAAGGTTTGCAAAGTATTTGCCTACAAATTTCATAAAAGACAGTTCCTAAGTTTATCTTTGAAAATTTTCTTCCATTCATACTCAATGTACCGCTTTAGCACGTTAATATAAATGAGTGAAACATTCAACACCCTACTCATATGCTAAAAATATTTCATTTAGGCTCAAATATCACAGTGGAGAGTGTGTGTGTACATTCTACACATACAATAAATCTTTTATTTCTAAGTAAACTAGAACTCTTGAACTTCATCTGAAATATGTTTTGACATTAATCCTTGCTAATAGATAGACACTAAAAAATGAAGCTCTAAGAAGAAGGGTAAAATATCTCTCTCTTTAATATGTAAGTAGAATAAATAATAATAAAAATATCTCACATATAAAAGAATGGGAGTTAATAAGGAAATGCTTTTACTGATCCCTTTAAAAAGATGTCATTGCTCAAAAAGTTAGAATTATTACACCCTAATTTTTATCTATTTATTTCCTCATCAAGACTATTTTTTTTTTAAATCAATAGGCCTTCAATTGGGACGAAATGTAGACTTAGGATAGGGTTATGAATAGAAAGGGTATATAGGTATTCAAAATATTCAAAAGAAGTGGAGGTCTTCTACTAATAGTTGACAATTCTTTTTTATTTGATTAAAATGAACATTTTTCGTTGCACTTTTCTTCTTCTTTTCTATTAGTTTTTCTTTTGTATTTCAAAACTTTTGTATCTCTTTGAAGAATATTTCTTTACTTTTCTTGATATTCACTTTCTTTCTTGTATTGTAACTTAAAAAAATATTTCTTCAACCATCTCTAACTTCTTTTTGAAGAAAATAGGTAATGGATACTTTATATTGGGTTAATATGGGTAAAAGATAATTTGGGTTCACAAAAGAAAGGGCTTTAATAAAAGGTTCAAAAGGGCTAACTAATGGTAAAAATATTTTTTGGGTAGGCTTTATGTCTTTAGGTTAAAGCATGGATGGGCTAAATCATTTCTTAGGTTTCATATAACCTATCAAATTCAACAAACTTCTAGAAAATTAAGGGTAATCCTCCAATAATTCTTTCATATTTACCAAAATAAAAAATTGATAGGATCAATTATAAATTGAGCATGCTAAAAAAAATTGGAATTTATTTATAACAATCAAAAGAATGAATGGCTCAAAAACTCACTTAGGTTATAAGTCTCTATTGAATTTCTCCAGGAACTCTAAAGTCATAACTAATTAATATCAACTATATACATGCAACTGTTTATACAATATGAGATATAACTTCTATGAAATACTTTAGCAAACGAGTAAAGTAATGAATTAATGATATACAATTCTATTAATAAGCTAAATATGGAAAGAAAGATTGGACTTTATAAAATCCAATTCTCATCATGGTATAGGAACTGGCCTAAAAACATAATTTTTTTATTTTTTCAAAATTAAAAGGAAAAACAACTAGAAATGACACAACTTGTTTGAATTTTGTACCCCAAACTCAAATGAAACATTTTCCCCAATATTTGAAAAGTAGAACTAAAAGATAAATATGGGTGATGTAGAAAAATAACTAATTTGAAATGAAACTAATGTACAAAAGTGGTACAAAGGGATAAAATCCACTCAATCCTCGTAAATAGGATCTTCTAGAGTTATATACTCAACTTCTGGATTAAGATTTTCTAGGAATGGTTTTAGATGTTGATCGTTTACTTTAAAAGGTGACAAGATCTATTATTCTCAATCTCGATGATCCCATATGGAAAAATATCTTTAACTACGTATGGACAGGTCCACCAAGATCTAAGCTTACCAGGGAAAAGATGAAGCTTAGAGTTGTAAAGAAGGACCTTTTGAGATGGAGTAAAGGATTTTCTTAAAATGTTTTTACTATAAAAAACTTTCATCTTTTCCTTGTATATCCTATTACTCTCATATGCTTTTTATCTGATGTCTTCCAACTCATTAAGTTGCAATTTTCTATGCATGGTTGCTTTATCCATGTTAAAATTAAATGTTTTTATAGTCCAATAAGCTTTATATTCCAATTCCACTAGCAAGTGGCAAGCCTTACCATATACAAAAGATATGGTTACATGGAAATTGAGGTTCTATGTGCAGTTCTTTAAGCCCAAAGCACATCGGTTTATCTAAGTGACCGATCCTTACAATCGGGGTCAATAACCTTTTGAAGAATTTTCTTAATAGGCTAATTAGAGACTTCAACTTGTTCAGTTGTTTGTCAATGATACAGTGTCACAACTTTATGTGTTATATTATATTTTTTCATGAGAGCTATAAAAGCTCTATTGTAAAAATGAGTACCATTATTACTTATTATGGCTTAAAACGTTCCAAATCTTGAAAAGATGTTTTCTTTTAAGAATTTAACAACTATCTTATGATCATTATTCCTATAAGAAATACCCTTAATCCACGTGGAAACATAATCTACACCTAGTAAGATGTTTATAAATAACCAAATGAAGGAGGGAATGACCCCATGAAATCGATGCCCTTGCAATCAAATACTTCAACTATTAGGATGGGGTTCAAATGCATCATATTCATTAGGTTTATTCCTCTTAAATTTTATCCATCCTAATAGGATCTCTAACATCAATATACATGAAAAAGGAAAAGGAAACAACAAGAAACCATTTAATAGATATGCATGAATAATCAATCAAAATCAATGAATAATGAGATCTAGTAATATGTAGACCTATCTCCATTAACCAATGGAGTTTTCCCATGAAAATACATCTCTTAAACTCTCTAGCAACAACTTATTAAAACCATGAGAGATTTGTAGATTAGGTTACTTACATATCATAGAAACAACTATCTATCAACCCTTCGAGAGATCAACAACAAGATCTAAAAACTAGGAACAACAGGGCTTGAAATCTACTATAGAAAAGTGGCAAAATGACCTTACAACATTTATTTTTTCTTTTTTCTCTCCACAACATGAGAGAGAGAGAGAGAGAGAGAGAGAGAGAGAGAGAGAGAGAGAGAGAGAGAGAGAGAGAGAGAGAGAGAGAGAGAGAGAGAGAGAGAGAGATTGGTACAAATCATGTAGACAACTTATGTCTCTCTACTCAATCACTTTTTATTAATGCCTAAAAGAAAGACTTAATACTAGCCATACATTAGACATTGATTCTAATGTTCTAACTTAACTTAAGGAGTTAGCTCAACTAGTTTACAGAAGGCCCATTCATGGAGACCATAGTAGTCCTACATGCGTCTGAACAAGATATAGTTATCTCAACCATGCAAATCAACTAACTAAGTGAACTTGCCAATTAGAAGATCAAATTAATCAAATTAGATCAAGCACATAAACTACACAGATCAAATTCTCATGGTATAATCAACCACTAAGACTAACATCTCCCACTTGTATGGTTAAATATGAGATTATAAGAAATTTGTTTGTCTCTGCTCCATCCCAATGAATGTATATGACTCAAGAATAGATCTATTATTAAGGCATTAGTTAAAGGATAAGTCAACATCTTAAGACTAGGAGTATGACAAGTAATCAATATCCTCTTTCATAAAAAGTCAAACATATATAGATAATGAACCTCTATATGCTTGCCCTTCAAACTTTATTGCTTTTCTTATTTGTCTTTCATGATTTGTCTCTTTTACCCAAGTTTTTACTATCATCTATGTAATTTCTTGGGCCTTCGTTATTTTTGAGATTTCAACCAGGCTCAGTTTTTTTTTTTTTTCTTTCTTTGTTTTAATTCCTGGTTAGTATCATAGTCCTACAATACCTTTCTGATTTTTGTTTGTTTTCTTATCAGTCCCTCATCTACACTAGCATCATTACTTTTGTTTCTCTCTTACTACTTGTTTTCTTGTTCTCTTTTTATTCCTTGACATACACACACTCAAAAAAAGAGAGAGAAGGGAACATGTTGATGAGCCCATTTTTTTTTATAGTAATGGGTATTATTTACATGCCTCTAACATGTTTGACTATTAGTCTACATCAAATGCACCTTCTGTAGGAGATCAAGATGACAATGCTAATCCAATATGTGATGAGTTGATGGGAAGGATGATCCATTGCACAATTTATTAGACATAATGGATGGTATGCTAAAAGACTAACAACGCATCCACAGACGATGATAGTGGAGGAAGGATGGATGCATTTGACATGTTTAATTTTAGTTGTCCATCATATCTGCACCACAAGGGCTAGACTATGATGATGACCCAGTGTTGATAAAAACCTAGACAAGAGTCATTTGTTCAGTTGTGTTTTGCTTGAGGAATACCAATGATAATGATAGAAATTTGGGCACGGGTGTTGAACATAACTATGATGAGTTCCTTAAGGAGGAGGATGCTCAGAGTAATGGAGTATGAGGTGACATGATGGAGCTTGTAATCAATTATAAGGTTTTTCTAGCATCTCATGATATAGAAGATCTACAGTAATGATACATGGGTGCAAAATAGTTATTTGATGTTTCCATAAGGTTAGGTTATGAATCTACTTTACAAATTGCTACACATCAGTCATCTTTCTTCATACCTTTACTAGTGGTGGTTCATTTCTAGTGAGTCATACAATGACCCATTTACTGAGGGTTTACTACCCAAGAAAGAAATTCAACTTCATGCTCATTTAGGGTTTGGGATGTTATCACTTGATTTACCTTTCCACAAGATAACCTAATGTATGGTGCTTGCCTTTTCTATACATATGCTATGGATCCAATTTTTCCTATGGGCAAGAGATCCTCACTAGAGTGGCTAGTGAATGTGCTTATTATAATGGGGTATGTGTTGTATAGAGGAAAAGCCCATGAGACTATAAAAAATGTCACTAAGCACAAGAGAATTGTTAAAAGGACCAAGGTGCTTGGTAAGATTCTTGTACAATTTATTCTGCTTCCAATACTTATATTTTAAGTCATGACCATTGGATTTTTCAACCAAAAATATACTAGTAGCTAGAAGCATCTAATGGGCATGATTTTAGTTGTTAGCCTAAATCAAGGAGGACTAACAAGAAGATTAGGTCAGAACATCCAGAGTTAGGGCATAGCTTGGAAGGTTCCAGATTTAGTCCCATAACTCAATCGCGATAGCATTTCTCTATTTAGAAAATAATTTGAAGACTATCCTATAATAGTCTTTCTTTTCATTTGCTCATCATTTGGAGTACGAATGGGCTTTATTTAGTTATCTTAACAAAAATTGGATGAGTAGAACTTTTTTTGTAAAGTGATATTAATCTGTCAATTACAAAGTTAATCATAAGAAATTCAACTAGTTATAGGTTTTGATATATGCACCTTTCTTTTATTACTAATCTCTACCTTTGTATGGTAGAAAATTGAAAGGCTCATTAGTCTAAACAATATGAATATAAGTAATAAGCACTAATTCTAAAATTAACTATGACTAAAATGTCCTTTGAAAATATACACCCATGTATTATATTGCTTGACATTCATTTTACACTTCACTAGCTCTAGATAAAAGGTCCTTTGCCAATATTACATGACACATAATAATTCCCCCATACAAATCTATATATGATATGAACTGAAGAAAGTGGGTGTGTGCCTACCTTTTTGTAGTTTTTCATAGATCCAAGGCATTCATTTGATTCGGCATTGATAAGATATTATTGGTGGTAAAACTCTTTCTATTCAGAATCACATTTTTGGGTCTCTTATCATTCTAAAATGGATGGTCAGAAAAATAAATAAATAAAATAAAATCTCTTGGCATTTATTTTATAACCATAAGATACTTAAAAATAAAGGCACTAGAGATTTGTAATAGATATGACCTTTGATACTGATGACGTTGGATTGAGACTGAATTAGATGAACATCTTGGATCCGTGAAAAATTACACAAAAGGTGGCTTTGCACTCCCATTTGTTCTTCATTGCATATTGTACAAAGTCTTGTCTCTCTATGTGTGTATCTATGCATTCTTTTCATTGACCAAGTTGGGCTTAGCTCAAGTCACAACGTACTCCAGATAGGATCAATTGGAGCTCTATTGAACTACAAGGTACCCAAATAACACCTTGATGATCAAAACCAAACTCATCTTCTACTGTTTGTAGTAGTCTAACAAAACCCAGATATTCCAAGTAACTTAATGCAACAAAGAACGTCTTTGGTTCACCATCATCAATGGCCAAACTTGCAAAGTGCCCCTCTACATTATTGGGCCAGGAGATATATTCGTCCTTTTTAGTTTTCAAGTCTTCCTCCCTAGATAGCAAAATTTAGCCCTTTCATAGCTGAGCATGCTTCAACATGCAAGTGGTGACGATGACCTTATTTGCCTTAGCACTCCTCAATTGAGCCATATCTTAGAGTTTCAATGACCAAAGCTTGATAGAACCATAAGTTGAATCCTATGGATTTATAGAAGCAGCAATATCTAGTCACATGGTGCTAAACTGGTTTTGTTTATTGCCAATTTGACCATATATATGTCCTTTCGTGCACCCTCTACATTACATTGGTTATCCTGTCAAGAGGGGAAAGATACCATGAGAATATCTCAGTGATGAGTATGACAAGCTTCACATAAATCTAACCACGCTCGAGTCAAACCTTTCATCCACATAACTCCTAGTCATAGATTCACATAATGTGAACATTGCTCCATTCAGAACATTTCTAATTAAACCTTGAGCTTGAATGCTTGACAAAAACAAGGGCTTTTATCACACTAATGGATTAGAATTAGGTTTGTTGGAATGCAGTTATCATATGCAGGCTTCCTATTATGTCATTTGTTCTTTGAAGAAACCTTGAGGAGAGGATAATAATTGAGAAGCAGCTCCATAATGTCCTTAGAACATAACCACGCGCAACAGGAAATTTAAGGAATCAAATGCAAAACATGTGATTCTTTTAAGTCATTAAAAAACCCAGTTTAAAAATAAGAAAAAGTAAACCGATAGTCGATTGCCCATAAACATGTTGGAAGTAAACCAAAAACATATATGTGGGCCCAGTTACATGGGTGGGCCCAGTGACATGGGTGGGTCCATCTTATCCTTTTTCTTTTGGTTATGGGCTTGGCCCTAAGTTTTACACAAAAGGCCCATAATCTAGAAGGCCTATGTTCTAAAAAGTGTATAAAAGTCAACAAATTTAGATTAATCTTTAGAAATATCTAAGGTAGATATTTATGGAGTTGTGTGGAAGATTCAAGTTGTAATTTCTAGAAAAGTATTAACCATTAGATTAAAGACACTTGGAATAATCTCTATCACACATTGAGGAGGTGGTAGGTGGAGGACAAGTATAAATAGATGTGCCCTCCTCATTTGTAAGCAAGTGAGAAAGAAGAGAGAAAGAGGTGAGTGAGGAGTGAGTGAGAGTGTGAGGGAGTGAGTCTTGTAATGGTAATAACCTTGTATTTGTAATTGTTCTTGAGTGAATTTGAGAGAAACTTTTCTTCTTTCATTAATGTTTTCTCTTCTTATTTTCCTCACACATCATAGTTGTGGGTGAAGGCTTAGCAAAGCCAACATCTAATATAGTGGTATTAGAGCAAAGCCAAGTTCAGGGTCGCAGGAGTTCTACTGAAGTTTTGTCCCTCATCTCACCTCAAAGATGTCTTTCAACTTGGTGCAAACTCAAATTTCCAAGTTGTTGAAAGACAACTATGAAAGATGGCAGATTCAAATGAAGGCATTGTTCTGGTTGCTGATGGATACAAGGAGCCCACTGCCAAGCAAGGAGATTCCTACACTGGGGATCAAAAGAAGAACCTTAAGGAGCAAAGACAGAAGGATAATAAGGCATTGTTCTTACTCTATCAAGGAGTAGATGAATCAACATTTGAGAAGATCACGGAAGTTAAGGGTTGAGTTTGAAGCTGCTCATATGAAAGAAGGTGAGTCTATCTTTGACTACTTCTCAAGGTTATTAGTTATTGCTAATAACCTAAAAAGGAATGGGGAAAAGATTGAAGATGTTTGTGTAATAGAGAAAATATTGCAATCCCTCACAACCAAATTTGAACACGTGGTTGTGGCCATTGAAGAATCCAAAGATTTGGATACTCTCATAGTTGAAAATTTAATGGGATCACTTCAAGTGTATGAACAACGCATGATAAAGAGTAGTAGCCCAACCATAGTGGAACAAGCACTTGAGTCAAAATTGACTCTAAATGATTAAAGGGTGGTTGTTCACAACGTGGAGGCATCGTAAGTGGCAATCGTGGATGAGGCTGTGAGAGAGGAGGTTATCAACATCAGGGGCCAAATCAATGGAAGCCTCCCAACATCGAAAGAGGAATGAGTAGAGGCAAATCTACTCATGGTTGTGGACATGGAGATAGAAGAACTGTCTAGTATTATAATTGCAATAAGATTGGGTATTATGCATCTAAGTGTTGGAGCAACCAATCAGGTAATCAAAATCATCAATCTAATTTTGCAGAAGCATCTGGAGGCATGAAAGAAGATGCCACACTTCTCATTGCACAAAAGGAGACACATAATCAACAAGATGTATGGTATCTTAACTCTGGAGCAAGCAATCATATGTGCAGTAAGAAGGAGCTCTTTGAAGATTTGGTTGAAGATGTTCATGGCAATGTCAGCCTTGGAGATTCATCCAAAGTACCCATGTAAGGTAAGGGTAAAATTAAAATTTATAAAAAAAAAAACGATGCCCTCAAATATATCTCAAATGTGTATTTTGTACCCAACATGAGAAGCAATATTCTTAGTATTGGACAACTCTTAGAGAAAGGGTACAAAATACACATAGAGGATGGGTGTCTCTCTTTGATGAATACACAAGGGAGACTCATTACAAAAGTTAAGATGACACCCAATAGAACGTTTCCTCTCCATATTAATACAAGCCTCAAAGAGTGTTTCTATGGAAGCATTAAGGATGAATCATGGAAGTGGCATATCCGCTTTGTGCATCTCAATTTTAATGGACTTAAGCTATTATCTACATTGAGCATGGTACAAGGATTGCCAAATATAGAAAAGGCAGAGTACTTATGCGAGTCTTGCACTCTTAGCAAGCAGCAAAGAGCCCCTTTTCAACACCTGGTACATACCAACATTTGTAGACCTATTGAGCCTGCTTCATTTGGAGGTAATAGATACTTCATCACCTTTATTGATGATTTCAGTAGACAACTTTGGGTCTATTTCATGAAAGAAAAATAGGCTGCCTTTACTATTCTTAAAAGTTTCAAAGCTCATGTTGAAGTTGAAAGTGGTCACTCATTTAAGATATTAAGATCTGATAGAGGTGGGGAATACACCTCTAATGAGTTCCGAAGTTATTGCAAGGAGAATGACATTAAGCAATAATTTACAACAGCATACACCCCACAACAAAATGGCATCGTTGAAAAGAAGAATCGAACCATCCTTGACATGAGAAGAACTATGCTCAAGGAGAAAAGCTTGTCGAAGAATTTTTGGGCTGAAGCTGTAGCATGTACAACTTATCTTCTCAACTGGTGTCCTACAAAGAGTGTAAAGAACAAGACACCATAAGAAGCATGGAGTAGCTACAAGCCAAATGTGACATGCCTTATGGTCTTTGGGTTCATTGCGTATGCTCAAAATTCTGATGGTATTTGCATATCTCAAAAGAAGTATGCTAGAGATTTACTTGAAAATTTTAAAATAAGTAATTGCAATGAAGTAAATACACCTCTTCCAATCGGGTTTAAAGATAATAAAAGAAGGAGAACACAATCCATGAACGAATTATAGGACATGATGTCTCAAATGTTGCAAACTCTTGAAAAAAGACAATTTCCTACTCTACCAAATGTAAACTTGAACAATGTGCACGTGGTAGGTACTATTGGTTCTTCAACTACAAATATGGAATAAACTAAGGCCTTTACCATTCTTTATAATGGTAAAATAATTGAAAAATATGATCTTAAAAAGGCGAAAATGGTACCAAAATCTTTGAAGAAACAAGATAAATTTGTGGATAAGGAAAACGTCCCACCCATTAAGCCATAACATATCCTTGCTCTAGTTTCACAAAGGCTACATCAAGCTCACAAGATTGTCTCTGATTATGAAAGCGGCCTAAAGATATATTTGATACCTTGTGAGGTGTTAAAATGAAAAGCTCAAACATGCAAGATCAATTTGCTCTCCCTTCCTTTGCAAAGGCTGGTTTGGTTAATTTTGTGTGATGCCATGAGAAGTTTCAAACTCTATAGTTTTTTACCTTTATGATTTATCCCTTTGTAAAAATTTTGTGCCATATTTTTTTAGAAATTGGTTTTTCTACATCACCCATTCGTGTATTTCTTAATGCATTATCGTTATCCTACTTTTTTAACATTGAGGATAATATTTTTTTTAGGTTGGAAGGTGTAGAATTCTAGCAAATTTTGGTCTTTTTATAATTGATTTTTCTTTATTGTTGAATTTTTAAAAAATAAAATAAAAATTTTGAAAATACATTTTAGTTTTTAAGACAATTCCTATACAATGATGAGAATTGGATTTTCTGAAGTTTATTATTTCTTTCCATCTTTAACTTATTATAGAATTATATATGTTCAATTCATTATTTTACTCACTTTTTAAAGTATTTCATGGAAGCAAATCTCATATCACTTTTACATACAGTTGCATGTATATAGTCTAGATAGATACATAGTTATGACTTTAGAGATCTTGAAGAATATTAGTAGAAACTTTATAACCTATGTGAGTTTTAGAGTCATTCATTCTTTTAAGTGTTATATATATTCCAAAGAGTGAGATGATAACAATCAATCTTGTTTCCTTATATAAAAATAAGGGTAAATTCCACATTAAATCATTTCACAGAGTTTTTATCTATTTCTAATCTTGTAGTACCAAATTACCCAAAAAGGAGCACTCACTAATTGCCAATGTAAGGAAACAGCACAATGGATGGAATTGCTTTGGAAATGGCACTCTTCCAACTATACCTCTTTTATGATGATTTTTTCCTTAAATATGTTGATTAGAAAAGGAAACATAATCAAAGAGTCAAAACAAATTGAGGAAGAAAAGAAAAAAATTGAAGCAACAAAAGGAATAAATAAATAACCTCCACATTAAGAACAGTTGCTCTCATTAACTACGAATGGTAGGAGGATATAACAGCAATGGATCGAGAATTTTTAGGTCCAAAGCCTGAATCTTAACTCTATGGATTCACATACTTATCAACATCCAAATCTCTATCCACACTTATAGTATAGTAAAATCTAGTTCCTCAACATTTTCTTCTACAAAGCATACTAATGATCCTTTATGACGAGGACCTGTAAGAACATCTCTCCTTTACTATGTTGCATGGAAGGTAAAAACGAATAAAGTAACTTAAGTCCAAATTTTTCCATAATTAAATGGGATTTTTATTTTTCTCAAGTTTGTTACATGATTCATCTTTTTTTCTTTTTCCAATTTTCTCATGTGGGTTCTTCTTCTTTATCAAATTTTCTACTTGCGTTTACTTGTGCTTCTCAATGACCTTGCTTCTTACTTGGGTTCTAGTAGAGAGTCTAAGGATGAAAGCAAGGAAGAAGTAGGTTCCTAATGTAAATTTGGTCCCCAAAATTGTTTCTTTAGGTTGATTAGCAATCAACAAGCTTCCCTACAAAATAACATCCACATTTCTATAGTTCACACTAATATAATTGCTTTAGTTAATATGATGAGCTTCAAAAAGCCCCCATGAGGTATCAAAACTCAAACAAAGTGCTTCCATCCTTTGTTAGAGATACTTACCATTTGGACCATGATAAAGGAGATTAAGGAACTAATCAACAAATGAAACAATGTCAAACTAGTCAATTAATCTAAGTGCAACTAAGACTTTGTTAGCAATACTAGCCACTCATACCATGATAAAGGAGATCAAGGAGTTGATCAACAAGTGAAATGATGTCAAACTAGTAATTCATTTTAAGTGTATTTGATGTGGAGATGATATCTTCCCATTTTGTTAGTTATATTGTTATAGCAGGCTTCTATAACCACATTGTCCCATTTTAAACATGAACTCTTAGATGGATCGATTTAATCCCTGAAGTTGTCAACTTGTACCAAAACAATTCTATACTATCAATTAACATAATATCATTAGTTAGATTGTTGACTTGTCTTTTGACCCTACCACCTGGGATGTTGACTTTGCTTACATGGAAAATGGACCCTTGAAATATTTAAAAAATGGAAAGAAAATTTAACTTGAAAACAAACCACTATCTCTTTTATGCTTTTTTTACCCTAATATTTTATTGTGAATCAGACAATATCAAACTATTAAATACAAAAATACAAAAGGAAGAAGGAAGAAGGAAAATGACACATCCTACCACACTTAGGTAGGGAAAAATCTAGGGATTTCGATGAAACCATACCTAAAATGTCAAATTCAACCATAGCCCTTCAACATCCTTCCTCAACCTTCAATATATATATTTCATCTCACAATATAGTCCTTACAAGGCTCCTTCATTGTTCAAAGACCCATCGAGGTTCTCCCTGTGTTTGGGTTCAACAAATCTTTATTGGGGCTTTCTCTTAAGGAAGAGAGAGAAAACTATTTCACTTTTTGTTTAGAAAAGAAATAATTAACAAGAAATAATCTTTAATTAGGCTTAAAAGGAATGATATTAAATTAAATTATTTTAACGTTCCCTTACCAAACCTAATAAAATTAAGTATTCATATGAAACAATCAAAAGCCATGTTAGAATTTTATTTAATGATGTTGGGCACTTTTATGGTGTAGGATAGATATGGCACACTGTCATATTTTTCCTCTTTAAACTGATAGATACAATGTCATACTTCTAATGTTTAAATCCTGTCATAAAAAAGATGGAGTTTAAAATGAGATTTTTTTAAAACTCTTTTTCTTTTCTTTTTTTTCCTATTTTCTTCTATTATGTTTGACTATCCCACCAAAAAATAGAAGTGTTTGGTAAAGTGAATATCATCAAAATTAATGAAAATTGTAGTGAAGAAGTTAGGCACCTAGACACAGGTAGTGTATTAGTTACTCATGCTACATCTGTTAGGAAACTAAATTGGCTTTCATCCTAACCCCAAAAACAGTATAGTTGTCAATTCATAGTGATCAAGAGTAGATAGAGAACTGTTAAAGATCCAAACAACTTTTACGATGACTCAAAAAACACTCCAAATGAAAATGCATTATAGCTGTTATTCATTCTCTTAACACAGGAATGTGAAAGTTATTCTCCTATAATGAAGATATTTTTACATGGTGCCCCTCCTAAAACATCCACAAACTGACTCCTAATTACGAATTTAATGGATTGCCCTGGCCTCAACATCAAAACCTATAACTATCTAACACATGTAATGACAATTGGAAAATAAGGAATCATTTTTATACAACTACCAACATTTTAGATTAACAATCGTAGAGAAGTTAGAAAGGTAAAGGCTAAAAGAGTACCATGTGGTTCTCTTTGATCTTTCAAAGGGACTTACCATCCCAAGTGAACAAGTCCAAACTATCAAAAACTAGGAATTGAGTATTTAGTTGGTCAAGTATCTCATCTACATTAAGCAAATTTAATCATATGGTTTACTTATGCAAAAAAAGAAGAAGAAAATCATATGTTTCATATGAATCATAGTTTCTACGTTAGTTTGAATCAAATCCACGTAGTCCCATGGTTTCATATGAAGCTTTCTTGCATCTATAGTGATAAAGTCAAGAGAAAATTTAGGTACCAAAGACATGTGATGTCTGCATTGATTGATTGTTTGTCTAGATAATTATAAGAATAACTAGATGAGAAAAGGATCTTTTTTAATCTTGTAACGCTTTGGGTTTTTAAATACAATTTTATTTAATTTAAACTCATATTGAAAGTTGGGATTCCTGTTTTGAAAATTACTTTACAAATTCAATTATAAGTAATAATCTTTTCATAAAAATCATTTTTTAAAATACTTGAGCACTATCCTTTTCAAGATGAGACTCAAGTCTGAGTCCTGTTATGTACCACTTATTTTTTTTTAAAATATTCCCAAGCCTCACCCCTAGCCTTTTTGTACTAATTTGTAGAGTTTTGGTGAGTTGAGTATACAAGGATACACTTCATGGATAAAAGCTAAAACTACAACTCAAAATTTGTACCACTACAACAACACCAACCACTCTTATGATTTTGAAATCATATTTATTCAAGAAATTGTATGACTAAATTCTTATTAGCTCCTCATGCAATGCATCACAGCACATTCTCATCATACACATGCATCTCCTTGCTGGCTTTCTGTACTTCAAAAGGGAATAAAGCCCTAGGTGAAAGCATGTCTAAAGCTTATCGATTGAAGAATTGCTTGCTTCTCCTCACTTTCATCGTGTCTTTTGGTTTAGGTTTATAATATATTAGCTTAACAATTCAAGTAAAATCATGATGCATTAGAAATCATTCAAAGTAATGATATCGAAATAATAATATGGAATACTATAGTGCTTATAGGGTTTTCTAACCTTCTTATTGGTACATCTACCCATATGGCCATGAGTACTCATTCATAATCCATGTTCATCTATTGAACCATCAATTTTGTTCCCCATGAGCATAAAAAATGAAATTTCATGAGATCCAACCATGCTTATGAATAAAAGGCAGCCCCGGTACAAGAAGCTCCTGCCTATGCAAGGTTTGGGGAAGGAGTGGACCACAAGGGCCTATAGTATGCAACCTTACCTTATATTTTTGCAAGAGTTTGTTTCCACGCCCTGATCCCGTGACCTCAAGGTCACATGATGACAACTTTTACCGTTGCTCCAAGGTTCCCCTTCTAGAATGTGTCATGAATAAACCAGCTAAATTGTGTGCCCTATGGTACACCTAAAAGGACTTCCACCACATCATCATGAGGCCTACAACTATCTCGAAAGAATATCATGTCCCATATAGTGGAATCCATCATCATTCAAGAATATGCCACCTTTTGAACATGGGTACCGACCACCTCTTATGGTTGGAGGCTAGGTGACCAACCTGTACCAACATCCTAGCATAGCTCCTACCATGCTCACTAGCCTATCCCAAATCTCAAATCATGGGTTTCACTATATACTTACACATTTTGCAAAACTTATCAAAACTCATTCATGCACTTTCCAAAACATTCATAATATAATAACTCCTTTTCAAACAAACTCAAAGTGCAAAATATTCTCATAGTCATAACTTATTCTCAAGCTAGATAAATCATTAACATATTGTTTTGAAAACCATATTCAAAACATCAAATATTAAGCATATCCTTATGCTAAAACCAGACATGATGTAATCTTAAACCATGTTCTAAAACTTTTTCATTTTTCATGCATAAAAGCATGCTAAAAAATAGGTTCCAAAAAATCACATTTCATATAGTTTAGCATGCTTACTAAAAATCAACTCATCAAGACTCAACTTTAGAGTTTCAAAAATACGATTCTCTAGTATTGTTTACCACCAATATTGTGGGTATCATGGTAGATTTTCATCTAAAAAAGTCCAAAATCATCATCATCATCAAAGTCATATATGAATTAGGAGTTGACTACATGAATCTTATTCCTCCATTCCCCTCTATCAAGGGCCAGGGCCTCATTTAGTCCAAAAGATTTTAAGTCTTTTCTCGCCACTTTTATCTATGTCCTTTTGGGCCTTCCCCTTTTTATTTTAGAACCTTCTACATGGATCAACTCAATCTTCTAACAATGTCATTTTTTGCCTCTATTGGACATGTTCAAACCATATAAGTCTACCCTTCATAATGTTATTACCTATTGGTTCTCCTCCTAGGTTTCCACAAATGTTTGCATTTCTAATTGTATCCTTTCTTGTCTTACCACTCATCCATCTCAATCTCCTCATTTTGGCTATACTCATTCTATATAAATGTTGTTCTTAAATGCCTAGTTCTCTAATCTATAAAGCATGGTTGGCCTTACAACCATCCAATATAATTATTCTTTTATTTTGAGTGACACCTACCACTCATAAAACTCTAGAAGCACATATCCATTTGTTCCAACCCAGTTGGATTCTCTGGGTAAAATCTCTCTCAATCTTTACGCTCTCATGAATTATCGATCCTAAGTATTGAAAATGATCTCTATGGAGGACATCTCCGTTATCAATCTTAACTGGTGCTTCACTTCCACTCCTCTCCTTGTTAAAATTGCATGTCATAGATTCTATCTTCATTCGGCTAATTTTGAATCTTTTAGACTCCATAGCATCTTTTCACAACTCTAGCTTTATGTTTACACCCTCTCCTATCTTATTAATCAAAACTATGTCACTTGTAAATAACATGCACCATGGAAACTCATGTAGATACTTTATTAACTCATCCAAAACTAATGTGAAAATCTACAAGCTCAATGCTGATCCTTATTGTAATTCTTTCTTGATAGGAAAATCATTGGTCTCTTTGCTAGTGGTTCCAATATTTGTTAGCCCTCCCTCATACATATCCTTAATTACATTTACATACCCCTGTGAAACCCCTTTCTTCCCCAAAACTTTACTATATAAACTCTCTACTATTTCTAGGTCAATAAGACCATGTGGAGGTCCTTCCTCCTCTCCCTATATTTTTCTATCAATTGTCTAAGTAAGACAATCACTTTCATGGTTGATCTCCTAGGCATGCAATAAAACTAGTTTCTTGATACACTTGTCTCATGTCATATCCTCTTCTCAATCACTCTTTCCCAAAGTTTCATTGTATGGCTCATAAGTTTGATTCCACCATAAGTTGTGCAACTCTATATGTCTCCTTTATTCTTATAAATTGGTATGATATAGCTTTTCCTCCATTTATCTAGCATTTCTTTGTCTCTACAATCTTATTAAACAACTTTTTGGTGAAATTATTCTCACATCTCCCATATACTTCCAAACCTCAATTGGTATACATTCTTGCTCTAGGGCCTTTCTTGATTTCATCTTTTTCAAGGCCTCTTTCACCTCAAATATCCTAATCCTATGGTCATACCTATATAGTATATTATTTAGAAATTTTTGAAAGTAACTTTCTAGTTGTTGATTGATCTCATCATCTTTGAATTATACTCTTTGCTCATCACTTTTAATGCATTTAATGTGGTCTAAGCCCTTACTCTTATGTTCTCTTATTTTTGCAAATTTGAACACTTCTTTCTCATATTCTTTGATCTTAATCAGTTATAAAGATCACCATACCTTACATTTTTCCTCACTCACTACTCTCTTAGCAACACTTTTAGCATTCCTATATTGCTCAAAGTTTTCATTATTTCTAGTCCTCTACTATGCTTTAAAACATACATGTTTCTCTTTAATAACTTTGTGCACTTTTTTACTCTACCACCAAGATTGCTTTAATAGTTTCGTTTTACCTTTATATACTTCGAGAACATCTTTTCCCACTTTAATAATGGACTTGGCTATATCAATCCTCGTGGTGTTCACTTCTATCTCATTGTTTCACTTTCCTTCTACCATCAACTTATTTGTGAATGATGTTATTCTCTCCTTTTAAGTTCCACCACTTAGTTTTGGACTCCTATTAAGTCCGTTTCCTTTCTTTCATCTATTAATGTAAGTAATCACAACCATTAACAATGTTATGTGGTTAAACTCTCAATGGGCATCACCTTACAATCTTTACACATTGATTTTTTGGTATTCCTAAGTAGAAAAAGAAGTCTATTTAGCTTTTGTATGAGCTACTTTTAAAGTTTAGCAAGAGTTCATCCCTTTTCTTAAAGTATGTGTTAACTAGAGCTAGGTTATATGTTATAGAAAAATCGAGAATAGCTTTTCCCATCTCATTTCTTTCTCTAGTATCACACCCTCCATGTACCTTATCATATCCTTTCTCTTATTTTCCTACATGACCATTAAGTCTACCCCTATAGATATGACCTCTATATTGGGAATTTCTTGTATTACTCCCTCTGTGTCTTCCTAGAACTGTCTCTTGATTATATATTCTAACCTCACCTATGGGGCATATGCACTTATAACATTTATAATCTTCTCTCCCAGAGCAAGTTTTATAAGTAGAATTCTATCACTAGTTCTTTTAAATCTACAACATTATCCTTTAATTCTTCATCCACCATTATCCCTATGCCATTTCTATTACTATCCCTTGCTACGTACCATGTCTTATACTCATCAATTTCTCTACATTTAGCCATTTTTCACTTGGTTTCTTGAACACAAGCTATGTTGACTCTCTTACAATTTCACTGTATCTACTAACACCATACTCTTATTTTTAAATATGCCTATGTTCCATGTAGTGATACAAATCTTATTTTCTTGAGCTAGTCTCTTTTCCTGGACCGTTGCCTACTTTTCATTGTATTCAAGATCCGATGCAGTGTCTCGTTTACAAGAGCATGCCCTAGTAACCCTTGCCCATTACCCATTACAACTAGGCTTTGATGCAGCATGTTGCTTATGGGGAACACCCTAGCCTAAGTAAATGCCTTAGTTTTTGGATTCATGTTAAGGATTTGCCTAAACATTTTATGCCGATTGGCAACCTAATGCAACCCTCCTTTATTCGAGTTTGGGACGTACTATAAAATAATAAAATCATACAAGTAGAGTTAAAAATAGTCCAAAATAAGATGTTTGATTTTTCCAAAACTAACATGATAAAATTGTTATTTTTCATGTCCATACTACTATTTTAACATATTAAAATTTTGGGGTTTTTCAGTGTATTAAAACTAGAACAAAGAATACATTTTTCTCATGCTAAAATAGAGATACCATAATCTATTTCAATACCATGAGAAAAACATACAAAATAGTGAATTAATTTTCAATCATTTAAACCAATTTCTTGAGACTCTTTCTTATTATGAAATGTCTTTCTTATGCTTCTCATCTAAGCTTCTTTTTAGCCAAAATTTTCATGAAAAAGATGATCTAAGCATTCACATTAACATAGCAGCAAACTCACTTGAGCGGAACGTATGCGAACATTTGAAATTTTTTCTCAAAATAGTTCTTGAACATGCTAAAGATCAAGCTAGATTCACCTAGAAATTTCACAAATTAACATTTTATCAACCATGTTTTTCATGCTAGAAAAATAGTTAAACCAATCATGTATCCATTCCATAAAACTTACTAGTAGTCATGAAAAACTAAGCATAATCACTTCTAAAATTAGTAATTAATCCATGCTTAAAAACATCATCAACAATGGATGAGAAAAGCATGTTATTTATTATCCAAAAATTATAACACTTATCTCATGAATTTGGCATTTTAACAGTACATATAACTCATGAGAAAGTAGTCATACTCAAGCATGAGATCATAGATTAGATATCTTAAACATAGCATGTGCATAGATCATAGAAAGTTGCATAAAGTCATATGCTTTCAACATGATGAAAAACATCTTTAAACATGAATTTTTATGGTAGAAATTAAACCATATCAACTTATCAACCTCATGCACATAATCTAATGAAAATATCATCAATAAACCTCCAAACACTTTGAAAAAATGATGAAAACTTCATACTTTTGGACATACCTACCTCATAATTGATCTAAAATTTTACTTTTTCTCTCTAGTTTTTCCTTCCTTCTCCCATGTTTCTTTCTCCCCTTAACTCCTCTCTTTATTTCTCTCTTTGTCCCTTAAATGTTCTGTAACCAAATTTACTTAGTTTGACATGTCTTTCACGAAGTTTCCTAGTTGGTTTCCTTGCTGCTTAAGGTAGTTCCTTCTTCCTAAGATTCCACCTCTTTCCTAGTTGAATCCTAGCCACTTTAACCTCCTAGCATAATATGTCTTTTTCGTTTGGTTTCTAATTCTCTTATCTAGCTCAAAACCATCCTATTCTACAACTTTTTATTTTCAACTATTAGGTTTCCTAGGCACTAAGTTTTAGCTTAAGTGCATGTGTTCTTTTTAGAAAACTTTCTTACCCAACAAGCATTATGTGCCAAGGCTAATTACACACAAATGTTCTACCATACTTTGGGCATTTTTATGCTACCAACATCCAAGCTAAGTGAATTTGACCACATGCCTCTATTCTATATGAGATGCCTACTACACTTAAGTTGGGTCATTTTCTATTTATTAAACCACATTTTAGTAGGTGAAATGAAAATCTCAGATTTATTAGTACCAGACATAGTTACAAAAATTCAAAGTATTACATTATCTCCCCCTTCAAGGAATTTCTTCCCTAGAATTCTATAAATCTTTAGTTTAGATAATTTTGGATAATTCTCCCTCATTTCTAACTCCAATTCCCATGTTACCTCTTCAATTGAATGTTGTTGCCAGAGAACATTAACTAGTAAAATCTTTTTGTTTCCCAATTATGCTCGTTCTTATCCAAGATGTAAACTGGTTTCATCCCAAATGTCAAATTTGGTTGCAACTCGATCAGCACTTAATCAAGTACATTGGAAGAATTTGGTATATACTTTTGGAGCATGGGGATATGGAACACATTATGAACTTTCGGTAATTGTGATGGTAAGGCCAACTGATATGCCACTAAACTGATCCTATCTAGAATTTCAAAAGGATTGATAAATCGAAGACATTATTTTCCCTTTCACTATGTACCTCATGATTGTAGTCAGGAAACTTTTAGAAACATATGGTCTCCAATTCTAACTCCTAATCCTTATGATGCTTATCAGAGTAGCCCTTCTATCTGCTCTTTGACCTGCAAGGAGTTGCTTCAGAATAAGCTTCACCTTGTTAGTGCACTATTCTACTAGTCTAGACTATATGATTTTGTTCACTCCAGCAAGTAGTTGACCGATAGGGTCTTCCATACAAAGCCTCATACTAAGCCATTCTGGTGTGTGAGTGGAAACTATTATTATAAGCAAATTCAATCAATGGTAAACTCTTGTCTCAATTACCCTTCTATTTGATAGCACATTCCCTCAGCAAGTCCTTTAAAGTCTAAATAGTCCTCTCTTACTGACCATCTGTTTGTGGATGAAATGTTGTACTGAAACTTGGAGTCGATCCCAATGACTCCTGTACACAACTCTAAAATTGTGAGGTAAATAGACTATTTTTATTAAAGGTAATGGTGACACGCATACCATGTAAGCTCACAATTCTTGGATATATTGTTGTGCCAAACTATCAATACTTTAATTCTGTCTAGAGAAAGTGTGATGATTTGGTCAGGAGATAAATTATAACCATATCATGCCATGTCCACTTGATGTCTTGGGTAAACCCATAATGAAATCTATGGTGATATGATCCTGCTTCCATTCAAGATACTCAAGCGACTATATAAGTTCTGCAAGCCTCTAATGCTTGACCGTGTCCTACTAATATGTCAAGCATCACTCCAAAATATCTCCCACATTCTTTTTCATACCACTCCATCAAAAATGTCTTTTAAGATCCCAGTACATCTTCTTCCCCGAAGATGAATGGTACACTATGACTGACATGTCTCTCTAAGAATACCTTGCGCTAATTATTCACTGGAACCACCAGTCTTCCTTGAGTCTTGACACTACCATTCATTTCCAACATGAAATATGATTTTTCAACCAGTGTGTATGTCTCCTCATCGTCCTTTTGCAACTGAAGAATTTTCTCAATGATAACAAACCTTATTGCCAAGTATGTTGTGAATGACTCATCACTCTTGTTCTACATTTCTGGTCTAAAATCAACAACTTCCTAAATTAATTTCCATCTCCTAGAAGCATAGTCATACACATTCTATGTGCCTTTCCTAAACAATACTGAGTGGATAAATAATAATCTTTCAAGTATCATATCCATCTTCTTAGTCTCATGTTCAATTTCTATTGTGAGAAAATATACTTAAGGCTCTTATGATCAATGAATACCTCAAATTTGTCTCAATACAGGTAATTTTTAAGGTAAACACGACTCCTGCTAACTCCATATCATGGGTAGGGTAATTAATCTCATGCTTTTTCAACTATCATAAAGCATCACTTTTCCATTCTTCATAAATACTCATCATAAACCCTTGTCTAAGGTGTTATTATACACCACAAAACCTCCACTGCTTAATGGTAAGGTGAGGACTAGTGAAGTGATCAGCTTCCTCTTTAATTCCTAAAAGCTTGCTTTGCACATTTCATCATTGAAAAATCTCACCTCTTTCCTTATCAACTTTTCAGTGATAAGGTGTGAGTTTCCCTCAATGAATATATGGTAGTGTCCTATAAGAATTAGGAAATTTCATACCTTTGTAACTATCTGGGGTGTCGCCTCTACCTTAGCAGGATTCACCATAATGCTATCTTTTGAAATAACATGGCCTAGGAAATTGACTTCCTCCAATAATAAATCACACTTGCTAAATTTGGCATACAATTAATGTGTTCTAAGTGTATCCAGCACTGCAAAAAAAGTGTTCCTAATGCTCTTCTGAACTGTCTAATTAAACTACTGTGTCATCCACAAATATATAAAAAATTTAATCAGAAATGGTTTGAATACCCTATTCATGAGATCTATAAATGCAACCGGAGCATTGGTCAACCTGATCACTATTATCCTGAAATCATAGGTCCCTATCTTATCCTAGATGCCGTCTTTGAGGTATCTTCTTCCTTGATCCTCAAATTAATTATACCTAAACCTTAAATCGATCTTGAAAAAGAATATGGCTAATTGCAGTTGATAGAATAGGTCACCTATTCAATGTACATGATATATCCTTGTTCTTTATTGTAACTCGATTAAGCATTTAGTAGTCAATGCAAAGTCTCATTAACCCATCATTCTTCTTAACAAAGAGGACCACTACCCCTCATGGTGAAACACTAGACCTAATGAACCCTCTAACTAATAGCTCTTGCAACTAACACCTCAACTCTCTTAATTCTACTAGAGCTATTAATATGGTGCCTTGGAGATAGGAGCTGTGCCAAGCATCAGCTCAATGGTGAAGTCTATCTCCCTTTTGGGTAGCAATCCTGGTTGATCCTCAGAAATACATCTAAAAATTCCTAAACCACTGCTACCTCTTCCAGCTTGGGTCCTTCAACCTCTACTACTTCAACTTTATCCAAAAATGCATGACATCCCTTAGCAATGTATCCAATCGCTTTTATAGTAGATATAACACATGCTCTTATGAAGTCTCCTCTCTCTTGAAAGGAGATCACCACCTCCCCCTAAATATCAAAGGTGATCTTCTTCTCTTTCCCTAATCATACACCAATGCTAATATTCTTTTTCTTCTTTTCTTTCAAAGCTCACTTGTAGTCTTTCTCTAAGACAGAAGCCATCTCAACTACCCTAACCATAGTAGTAGACTAAACTCTGAGGACTTCACTCCTCAAACCATTGTTCAAACCATAAAAAAATTTCTCTGCATCTCTCTCTCTTGTTGGTAATGCATACATTAGGAGAGAATCTCCTAACTTTGGTGAACTTATTCTCATATTAAATCACAGTCATATTGCCTTGCTCTAGGATCAAGAAGTCCTTATCCTTATATCTTCTAGTGTGAGGAGGAAAGTGTTTGTTGTAGAAGATAGTCTTAAATTCCTCCCAAGGGATAACCTCAACTCATTCAAAGTGCATTTATTTTGTAGTTTTCCACCAAAATGTTGCTTGCAAAGTCAATACGAAAGTAGCCATAACTACGTTCTTATTTTGCAGGTGCTTGGATTTTCTCTAGTTGTATTCTTAGTGGTATCTATTTACAAAAATAGGGGAATCTAATGTGAGTTTTCTCTTCTACCTATACAATTCCCTAAAAGTTCTTTTACTAGTACCAAAATTGAACATTTCTTATTTTTATTGATTATTGATGACTTTTCATAAAATAATTAGCATTAATGACATAAACCTGAGCTCTAATATCAACTATAATGACTTTTCATAAAATAATTAGCATTAATGACATAAACTTGAGCTCTAATATCAACTATAATGCCCTAGATTTTGAAATATAATTTTATTTAACATAAACTCATTTTTAAAGTAGGGATCCCTATTTTTAAAATTCCTATGCAAAATCAATCATAAGGAATAATGTTTTCACAAAAATCATTTTCAAAAGTACCCACGTGCTATCCTTTTTGAAACAAGACTCATGGCTAAGTCACATACCATTTAATTGTAAAAATATTCTAGAGTTTATCATTCACAGCCCAAATCATGAGTAAAAGGTTTACCAAATAATGTTTAGCTCATTGTGCTTAATTACCTCAATAATCAATAATTGAAATAAGAAGTAATTTTTCAACATAAGTTGGTGCCTCACTTTTTTTTCGTTTAGCCTTTTGCTCCTAGAAATCTCTAAGCCTTGCTACTAGTATTTTTATGCTGATTTGTAGGGTTTTGGTAGGTAAAGTATATAGTGATATACTCAATAGAAAAACTAAAACTACAAACTCAAAACCTACCGCACAATAGCATGCAAGCACTCAAATGATTTTGAAATCATATTGCTATTCAAGAAATCAAAAGACTAAATTCTTATTAGCTACTTATGTAATTCAGCATCGCATATTCTCAATCACACACATGCATAGGGATTATATTAACTTGATGATTCAAGTAAAATCATGATTCATTAGAGATCATTTAAAGCAATGATATCAAAATAATAATCCAAAACACTAGTGCCTATAGAGTTTTCTAACCCTCTTATGACACGTCTACCAATGCATTCATGAGTACTCATCCATAATCTAAATTCATCTATCGTATCATCAATCTCGCTCCCCAGGAGCATAAAAAATGAAATCTTATGGGATTCAACAATGTCTACAAATAGTCTAACTAAATCATGTGCCCTCTAGTACACCGAGAAGGACTTCCACTGTATCCTCATGGGTCCTACAAATTTCTCAAAAGGGTACCATGTCACTTGTAGTGGAATCCACCATCATTCAAGAAAATGCCACCATTTGGGTGTGGGTACCTACCACCCCTTATGGTTGGAAACTAGTTGACCAACCTATATCAACCTCCTCGCATAACTTCCACCAAGCTCTCTAGCCTATCTCAAATCTCAAATCCTGAATATAACTATACCATCATATGTTTTGCAAAATTCATTCATATACTTTTCAAAAATATTCATTATATAATAGCTATTTTTCAAATAAACTCAAAGTGCAAAACATTCTCACTTTCATAGCTTATTCTCAAGCTAAATAAATCATCAACATATTACTTTTAAATAATATTCAAAACATCTAATCACAAGCATATCCTTATGAAAAAATTGGACATGATACAATCTCAAATCATGATATCAAACTTTGTCATTTTTCAGCCATATAAGCATGCTTAGGATCAGCTTATCATAGGTTCTAAAAAAATCACATTTTTTATAGTTTAGAAAAATTGCTGAAATTCAACTAATCATGACTCAATTTTATTGTTTCAAAAATATGATTCTTTGGTATTGTTTATAGGCCAAAAAAATAGGTATCATGGTAAGATTTTAGGCCAATAATAGTCCAAGGCAAGACATTTAAAATCTTTCTAACCAACAAAATTAAATCATTATTTTTCATATCCATACTACTATTTTAAAATGTTAATTTTCTTAGGTTTTAAATGTATCAAAACTAGAACCAAAAAGACATTCTTGTGCTAAAACAAAGATACTATAATCTTTTTTAAAATTATGAGAAAAACACATGAAAGAGTATGTGCCTCTTTCTTAATATGAAAAAAGTATTTTTGTCCTTCTCTTCTAGGCTGGTTTTAGCCAAAACTTCCATGAAACAAATGCTCAAAACATTGTTTATTGACATAACAGTAACATATCTTAGTAAAGTAAATATGAACATTTGAAAATTTTGCTCAAAAAATGCTTGAAATTGCCAAAGATCAAGGTAGAATTTCACTTATAAAAATCATGCAAATTAATGTGTTATCAACTATGCTTTCCTTGATAGAAAAACACTTAAACCAATCATGTATTCATGCTATAACATGTTACTAACAGTCATGAAAAACTAAGCAAAATCACTTCTAAAATCAGTCATGAATCCATGCTCAAAAACGTCATCAACAACGGATGAGAAAAACAAGCTCTTTGTCGTCAAAAAATTATAACACTTATCTCATGAAATCTAGTGCTTTAACGATACATATAACTCATGAGAAATCAATCATGAAATCATAGATTACATGTCTTAAACATAGCATGCACATAGGTCACATAAAGTTGCATAAATTCGTATGCTTTCAAGCTAATGAAAACATCTTTAAGCATGAATTTTTATTGTAGAAATTTAACCATATCAACTTATCTACTCAGTGCATAATCTCTTATGAGAATATCATCAATAAACCCCCAAAAACTTTTGGAAAAAGAAAACATTGTAGCTTCAGATTACCTACTTGTAGTCAATCTAACGCTGAAATTTTACTTTTTCTCTAGCTTTTTCCTTCCTTCTCCCACGTTTTTCTCCTTTGGTATGGACTGCTACAAGTTAGACATCTTTCTTCTCTCTCTCTCTCTCTCTCTCTCTCTCTCTCTCTCTCTCTCTCTCTCTCTCTCTCTCTCTCTCTCTCTCTCTCCTAGACGTTCTACAGCGAAATTTACTTAGGCTAAGACGTCTTTCACTTAGAAAGTTTCATAGTTGATTTCCTTGCTGCTCAAAGCAGTCCATTCCTCCTAAGATTCCACCTCCTTCCCATTTGAATCCCAGCCACTCTAACCCCTTAGCATAAGAAGTCTTTTTCCCTTGGTTTCTAATTCTCTTCTCCAGCTAAAAACCATCCTATGCTACCAGTTTCAAATTTCAACCATAGGATTGCTTGGGCACCAAATTTTAGCTTAAGTGGATGGCCCTTGTTAGAAAATGTTATAAACCCATCTAGCATTATGGGCCAAGACTAATTACACACCCAAAATTTTAAATTAAAGATCTACAATATTTGCGCCTCTTTACGCTCCTAACGTCCAAGTTAAGTGGATTTTAACCATGGGCTTCTATTCTATATGAGATGTCTATTACATTTAAGTGGGGTCATTTTCTATTTATTCAATCCTCAAATTCACATTCTAGTAGTTAAAAAGAAAATCTCAGATTCATTACAGGCATGGATGGTTACAAATGTTCAAGGTATTACATCTTTCTACTTAAAACTGGACATCGTAAAGTGTGAACCACCCTTTTTAATGGATCAAAACATCTGTCTTCATGCTTAATTGATTACATTATAAGATGACAGCAACGGGTTGTATTTTTGTTCATGAAAAATATTTGGAGCAAAGAGTTGGAGAATCTCGAATATTTCTTATGGAGAGAGAGAGAGAGGCTCTTACACTAAAAAATAACAAAAACACAGCTTTGTGAATTCAAACTTTGTCAGACTCAATTTATGAACCCAAAAAAGCGAAGATATTGTTTAATGTTTTTCTTGGCTGCGTATGTCTCCTTACAACCTTTTTCCTTTTAAGTTTGACTTTCACAAGACATTTTCAAAATAAAAAATAATTTGGAATTTCTGACCACAATTGTTTTCATGGCCAAACTGGCTGGCTGTAATGCATTTTGTTCATTGCCTGTCCCCAAACTCTTCCAACAACTCTTAGATTTCAAAAACTTAAAAGAATAAAAATATATATATATAAAACGTTTAGTTGAGCTAATCAGGACTAAAGTCACTTATGAATGAGCCCTGCACAAAATTTAGATTCCAAACATTCTACAGCTCTTATCTAAGGCCTTTAAATGATTTTTGGAAACCATACCAGCTGCATATTTTCTTCTTTAGCGATACACAGATCGTATCTCAGTCTAAAAAAATCATGTTATTAATTTCATAAATTTTTATCAACAATTCATGTAAGGGACAATCAAAAGTTTTGATGGGGTATGGCAACAGGATATGTAAGAGCATAGTTCATCCAATGTTCCTTACCCTTATGCACCAATGTTTGAATAAGCCATCTTCCTATCAAAGTTGAGTCAATTGAGCATCTCAACGGGATTGAATACCCAGATCGAATCAGAGTTCATGCCACCCACCTTGAACAAATAGGTGTGAGCCACAGGTCGCACGATAGAAAAACACCCAACATAAAGATGCACTCCTCCATGTAAAATATGAATCTTCATTCCAGCTTTTTGGTAAGGCGCGGGCTTCAAGCCCAATTTCTAGTGGCACACTCCCCACACAGGCAGCACCTAACAAAGGGAGGACGGTAAAAGCTACAGGCCCAAAACCTTTGACCCTTCTTTTTAAATGGAGGTGCCCAGGGCACCTCCTAACCCTAACACTATTCAAATAACAGACTTTCAGACTCGAGTTACGTACCCTGAAAAACCCAACCCTTTTACCATCCCTAAATATTAGTGTTGGGTCCTCCAAAGGCAATTTCAATCTTCTAATAAACGGCCTCTAAAATGAGATCTGGTCATTATAGAGCATTAAATCACACTTTACAGAATACACGCTGTATATTTCACGCACGTTCGTTTCTGATGCTTGCACGTGCAGACAAGTTCACGTACATACATGCACTAAAGGTACATGTCCTACCAGTGTGATTGGCAATCCAAAGCAGCCAGACGTCACCCATCCAAATCTGATGTGCCAACGTACTTTTTAGCACGAGTAAACCCACTGTCTGACCAATATCTGAACAACTGGCTAAATTGTACATGAGTGACAACGCTCAAATAACCTCGAGCTTTCTTTCTTTTAATACTTGTCGGTCGGACAGCATAAATGAGCAATGAGGAAATGGAGAAACGAAACTTAGCACAGACTGGTACAGGTTGCCGATGTGGTTAGAACGACTCACAAATCAGGTGAAAAAATACACTGAAGCCAAAGAGAATAATTTCGACTCGTTACAAGTCTTAACCAAGCGCAAAATTCCAATGATAGAGATGGAAGAACACAGGTCACGCGGCTCTGCTCATTAGAGAAGTTGTATGGAGGTTAATGTGACATTCTATCTGGGTAGCATGCGTTCTGTTCACCACGATAATCAGAAGTGATACCAAGACTGACTCTTCTCCTCTTCGAAACAAGGGATTGAAAACACCTGTTAAAACATTAAGAAATTTAAGCTACCGAACAGATTCAGTAATCATGTAGTGTGGGTGGCCAAACCAGAAAATAGTGTATTATTGATGGACAATGGAGAAGTGAAAGAAATGACCACATCAAACATGATAAACTTACATCAGAATATCAACAAATAACAAACCTGACTAAAGAAACAATTCACAGGTTCCCAAATTCAAAGCGTGAACTGACCCAAATTGAACTGAACTGAAAGTAGCAAAGTGGATGTATATTTTAACTGGAATAGCGGTAAGCACATGGATGAAATGCACAACCATCTTTCAGATAAACTTCTGTTAGAGCACTAATGCAATTGGACCAAATAAAAAAGATAAAGCAATTACAGAAATAATTCCAGAACCCTTAACCATGGTAGGCATTCAAACCCAACACCTTGTGTCATTAGGCTGTTTCCTTGTGGTGACTCGTAGCAACATAAGACGGCACCTTGAGCAGTGATGGCTACAAGCAGATATACCCAACCTCAACCATTTTCTAGGATTTGCTTTCCATGAGCAGCAAGTTAGGGACCTCAGTCATGCTCCTCGTACCATGTTCAGTTCAATGGACAAGTGTGGAAGATTTTAGACATGTTTCTGTCATTTTCAATGAATTAGGCATATGTTTAGTCATAGGCACAGTTTAATCACCTCACTATTTTTTGTCTGTGAGCATTTGTCCTGGGAGTATCCTATATACCCTGAATGATGAATGAGGATTGATCTCTCTTGATAAACTCTCAATCACACAAGCATAACATGATACAGGAGCTGGATTTCGAACTCAGAAAAAGATATATCAGAATGTATTCCTGAGCAATGGCAACCCAAGCCACCATATCTATGTTGTTATTCTTTTTATCTCTATTTTAAGCTCAACCTCTCGTCCTTTTGTTACCTTAATATCCATGTTTCCATATAACCTAATGCTCTCCCCTTTCTGGTTCTCCTGTTTCACTCACTTCTTTATCTTTTCTTCCAAGTTTACTCTTGTGAATCTTATCACATTCAGGTCACAAACACCAAAAGACTTAAACCTTAGTTCATTGAACACAAATCCATCCATGTTACCAAGGATTAGGATTCATTCTCAAGTTAGGAATCCAAACACCAATACTAAACTTTGGACTTCTCTCACCACCATGCTGTCTTCTTACCATCCCAGCCCATTCACTTCACCTGCTTGACCTGATATTGTTAAAATTAGAGTTTTTCAAAACCATTTTCTTTAAGGGTTAGCTTCTTTTCATATTTATCTTGATGTACCTGCTCCCAAGGAATTCATCCCTTCCAAATACCAAGTACCAAATACGGCTCTTGCTAAATGCCAGATGAGATGATTCTAGATTGAACCAACTCGATGTTGTCACCTTCAGTCCATGCACAGATATTTATCATTATGTTATCTCCCACAGACTTGTTTGGCTGCTTGTTCCTTCGACCAGTAAGAGGTTCAAATTCTATACTCACATGTTGCATCACAAAACAACAGGATAGAGAAGTCTGACCTTCAGAAATATGTTCTCAAGATGAAGGAGATCTCCATCCACATTGATACTAAACATGCTTCTCAGTGATCATGGGAAGTTTGTACACATCAATACATGAGGTCCACATTTCCATTATTCGTGGAGCTTCATTTTCTATAGGAGGTGTGAAACAGTTAATGCTATTCATATTTTTCTAAAAAGTTAATATGGTGCATTACAGATTACAGAGTCTAAGCTATGATTCTGTGATATTTGTCCCATCCATTTCCATCATTCTTGGACATCCCTTTCTCTCATGCTAGTAAGACACTGTTGCTGGGCATAAGCATCACACATCACAGAGAAAGGGCTATTGCTTATGCCCAGCAACAGAGTCTTACGCCCAGAGAAAGGGCTATTGCTGGGCATAAGCATCTCATGCTCGTAAGACACTGTTGCTGCTCCCATCCAAAACACTTCAATCGGCTTAGCAATAGAGAGGGCTAGGAGCTGGCTGGACAAAGATGAATTGAAGTCCTCCATTTAATAAGGTGAGATAGATGGATTAAAGGGGAGAATCATTCTATTGAAAGGATAATTAATGACTTCAGTGAATAATGCATAACGAAACACGTATCATCAACTTCCAATGCAAGCAGTTGCTGAACCATTAACTTCCAAGGAAACAGTTTCTTTTGACTGGTGGATCTATGGTATGTAGGAAGAGATGGGTCCCCCCTCTAAAGAAAATAACAAGTTAGAAGCTCTACTTCCACCATATCAGAAAATCCAGCAGCAAACACAGGAATAAATTCAAAAACATTCAAGGATGAAAAACACAATGAATATGAGAGATCGACAGCAACAACAAACTACACAAGAAAAACACACAATTTGCATTGTTTGGCCCCAAGTCCTAGGGCGAGTCTCATGAATGCTTCACTAATGAGAGAGCAACCTATGTAGTTGCAGGCGACTCACACCTAGAGCGACTAGGTAACAAGGCGCACATTAAAAGCCCATAACGTGTGTGTGTGTGTGTGTAAGATTTTTTCTTATAAAAGAAGGTTGCAGATTCATCGGAGTTGCAAGGGTTCGCCAGAGAAGATGATGGCTCGGATTGTCGATCCGAGTTGATCATTCTCTTTAGTGCACAAGTAAGAACCAAAGCCCCAAACAAATTTGATGATCCGTGTCGTTTTAAGGAACAGAGGATTAATGATCTACGATTCAGATTGATCTGGTGCTTAGAATTGAGGGCGCAAAAGTCGCAAGGCACGCTATGCACAACTAGTCGCACCTAGTTGCACTGCAACTTTTCCCCCTTGCGCTTACCCATAGTCAAGTCACACCCACGCGCCTTTTTGCGCCTAGTTGCACCTATGACTACATAGAGAGCAACTGAATCACAAGTGGCAGTACTCCACACTGATTTTACCCTATGATCATGTTCAACCACTTCTAAACACATTCAATCATTTTTTCTGTAAGCTGCATAGAGTATCTCTCAAACTCCTCTCCTTCTAACATAAAAGACCTTTTCTCATCCTGTGATCCCTCTTCCTCACCCCGTGCAATGTCTCCCACATTCCATGTCCTCTATATATTTATAGAGCACAAAGGAGCTTTCTAGATGATGGATCTCTCAAGATAATGGATCCTTCTAGATATAGGAGTTTTCTAGATGAATTAGGAAATATTCTTTGTTTCAGTTCACCTCATGGTTAAAAGATCTTCTTAGCTACAAGTCGTATCTCCTCAGGACACCTAAGTGAGAGACCAGAACGGTAGAAATAAAGCCATAAAACAGCAATTTCCACCTTAGCTTATTTACAGCCCCTTGGAAGATTAGCAATGTTGTGTATCCCCAAGCACAGTCAACTGTTCACTAATGCCAAAGATATTCATTCAACTTCAAGAACAAGCTAAACATCAAATCACCCCAGTCTGAACCACAACCAACTTGATTCTCCAACCAATCTGTGTCCAGCCACCTAGAGTCAACTCTCTAAGAGCGGCCTGGACCTATCTTAACCTGTGGGAATTACCCAATCATCATCATCAGCATCTCTGAAACTTGTTACATGTCTGAGCTTTAACTACAAAAGGGACCCAACATAAATGGTTATTTTATCATCTGTTTCCTCCCTAATCATCAACATAATAGCTACCCACTAAGAGATATAAATGACCGCATTTCTCTCCTTTCAGTAAGATCATGAAATATATGATTCTCAAGAACCCATCAGGAACCTAAAACATTTATGTAGTTTGACTGGCCAGAAGAAATCAGATGTTGTCGTGCCTTTGACATGAAACATATGATTCTCATGAACCCATCAGAAAATCTAACACACTTATGTAGTTCGACTGGCCAGAAGAAATCAGATGCTGACGTGTCTTTGACATATGCCAATACCACAGGAAAGTTCACACCATCTGCTGAACATCTTGATTCTAACCGTCCCAACACACATGAGGTCACAAGTAGACCCATCACCTAAAGACACCACACCTGGCTTTCAGACTTTGAGTGCCAGCAATTATTCCCTCTTGAATCATAAATAAACAGCACTATGAGAATCTAAAATCGACTCATCTTTGGGAGAGATGTACAAACCTGCAGAAACTGAGGACAATCCATTAAAACTAACCTTTTCATCTGTCACTTCAGCTACATAGTCCCCATTATTTCTCTTGTCAGCATGCTTCAGACAGTCCACTTTAAAATGTCCAAAAATTTTGAAGTGGTAACAATTTACACGCTTACCTCCAACCTTAAATCTCAACCAGCCACCAGATTCACTATCAGATGACTATTCTTTCTGATTCCTATAATGAACGATCAGACCTTGCTCCTATCCACCATCAAGGGTTTTGTCCTATATCATGAGGTAGTCACGATTTTATGACCTTTTCGAAAATCACAGTTTCTCTTCAAAACAATTCACCAGATCATCATACAGCCAGAAAGTAAAGCCCAAAGTAATAGGGATTTCTCTTCTTCCTCCATAAGATCAAATTTAGGTGGTAGTTCCAAGATCTCACTGACTACTTTCCATTTTGCAAAAGTTGGCGTTTCGCCATCTTTGGCATATATATCTTGTGTTTCAGATAAAGCTTCCTCCATGTGATCAATTTTATGTAGTTGTTGCAAGGTCTCACTGCATACATTCATGTTGTGAAAAAGTTGACTTGTTGCCATCTTTTGATTAACTAGGAGAGTCTTCCTTAATATTGCTAAGCGTAATACTATTTTGTTAGCAAAAAAGGATATGTATTCTGCTTACCGTTCTCAGCTCAATATCTCGCACTTGCTGTCAGGTATCTTCTCTCATTTACCACCCTTTCCCTTTATTTTTAACAGGGTCTTGCACTAGTGTGCTTCACCCTCATCTAGAAGAGAGTAAAATTTCACTTTTTATCAAATCTTTCAATCTCTAGTTTATTGTTTGACAACTTGGCTGCTATTGTGCCTAGCAGAACATTCATAGAGATACCTGAACTCTGTAAGATAGAACTCCCTGGGAGTATCCAACCCCTTCACTTTTCCAAACATATCAAGCTAAGGCTGTATGCCAATTTGTTAGAAAAGTTGGCAGAAAACATAGGTATATATAGAAAAAACTCAAGGATGAAAAAAATGATGAATATGATAAATTAACAAGAACAAGAAACCATACACAGAAACATTTATGTGGTGGTTCCCCTCAAAGGCCTGAATGCTTCCCAGCAAGACAGCAACCAAATTACAACAGTACACCGACACTGGTTGACCCTAAAGTCAATGCCAGAAAACCTTGCAATAACCTCAAGACATCTCCTCCCATCTCCCACAAAAGACCCTTTCTTAACCCTTGCTCTCTGTTACTTCTCAATACCAATTTTTTATCATTTAGCATCACTATATAGAGTTCAGAGAGTTTTCTAGATAATGAATCTTTCTAAATGTAGAAGCTTTTTCTAGGAGCATTCTAAATGTAGATACTGAAAACTCCTTGTTCCAGTTCACCTCTTAGCATTCTAGATGTAGATAGCAAACATTTCTTGCTCCAGTTGACCTCTTAATCATAGTGATTAAGATACCTTTCTAACATAGAATTTTATTAGACAAATGTTCCAATTCACATAGGATTGTATTAGACAGATGTTCTGATTCACTTCTTAGCCATAGTGGTTAAGATACTTTCTTAATAAGATTCTATTAGACATATTGTCTCACTATGACAACGCTTGTATTAGTCATCATTCAAGAGCAATGGACTTCCCTTGCCTATCAGACAACTCAATATGAAAATACTTTCCTCCAGGCTTTGAGGCAGCTAATAGGTGTCAGTTTTTATGACTTAAATAAGCCATATATGGGATCCATAAAACCTAGAGCATGGACAAAGCTAAACCATAAACCACAAGATAATCAATGTCAAACAAGTAATCAAATTATCATTTGTTCTCTAAGAACGCCCATTACTGATGCTAGTTTACATAGATGATGTTATGTCAGTAACAGTAACATTTCAGATATTCAAAGCCTTCATAATGGTCCTAATAAAATTTTGACATTACATATCTTAGTGAACCCTGACATATCTATGTGATTCATATAGCAAGATCTAAAGGAGAGATACCCCTGCCGCTCAAAATATAAAAATCAGTATGTCTACTTCATAACTTCCACATTATGAATTGCAATCTTGCCACTTTTGGTTGCAACAAGGAAGCAAGTGGCAAGGATGGTGAAGAGGTAAATCAATCCTCAACTTTACCAATGTATGTTTGAAGTCTTCAATATCTCACTTAGTTCTTCTTCATCCACATGGTATCTCATTTTAGACATTACTTATGAAATGGACCTGATTTGCTGGTATTTGTATCATTCAAGAAAGAATCATCTTTATGCTACAAAGCAAATTTTGAGATACGTAAGAGTCATACTTGACTGTCTACTACTTTATAAAGAGGCCGAAAAAAACTTTGAGAATATGCTAGCATTACATGCAGGCAGCGCAAAATACCAATACAAAGTGACCTCCATGTATGCATGTATAACAAATCCTGGGATGAATGGATGGCACACCATGACATATCTCATCTACAAGACAATCAGGTTTACTAATCAAGAGGGCCCTCTAATAGAGGGTGTGTATGAGGGTATGGACTCCATGCTTGGAAAGCTGATGGATGCATTAAAGGATCATAAAGAGACTTCGGAAGTTGGCAAAAGCCATTGTATCATCTAGATGGCAGAAGACAAATATTTCACTTCATGCATTAACACATGCATTAATGCTGAAGTATTATGATGAGAAGTATCTTGCCAAAGTTGCACCTGGAGGGAGAGCAAGAATTGCCTCACGTAAGTAGTTGTTCATTATTTTTTAAGTTTCAATTAAGTTTATATAGGTTTTAACATGCTTATGATTTTATTTGTAATGTGTTATTTCTTTTAGACAAAGATGTAGAAGTGTGGGAAATGGCCCAGGCCACACTTTCAAAAATAGTGCAGAGCACATCATTGGCTACTACACTAAGAAGGCAACTTCGGAACTTTGCAACAAAGTTCATGAGATTTGGTAGTAATGAGGTAAGTATGGATGGTAGGAACCTTAAGGTTATGGAATGGTGGGTCGTATTCTCCAAAATTGCAGAATGTTGCCCAAAGTGTTCTTGCCCAAGTTGTTAGTACATCATTGACTGAGAGAGTATGAAGTACTAACAGTTTTATTCAATCTGTTCTGTGTAACAAATAGAACCAAGCTCATGCTAATAAGTTGGTGTACATTCACTTTAACCTCAGACTTCTCTCTAGGTAATAATTGTATTTTACATATTTGATTGGTAGTTCAACTATTACTTTTACATTCTTGGGAGGATTGGTTAATTGGGTGATTTTTTGAAACAATTTTGAATACTTTAGGAACAAAGAAGATTATAAAAATGGCCACACAAAAAATGGGACATTAATCCTAAGATATTATGCATTATTGAGGATCTAGAGCATCTGAAAGAATTAAGATGGAAGTGTAATGATGATAAAGCCCCTCTTCCCTTCTCTACCATTCCTACTTTGAATCTCATTTCCAATGATCATGAATCTCATGATGCTATTTCCACTCTCTCATCATCATTAAGGAGGTTGACTAGGCCTAGGCCATTGGTGAAGACAAGAAGGATGGCTTCTCTCTCTAGCCCCCACATCTGACTCAAAGATCCTAAGTCCAACAAAGAATGAATACATTTGTGCATCATCGATCTATGTGTGAAGCCAGTAGTTCCAACCCGGCAGGGAAGGGCAAGGAAATAGTTCAAGATATGGTGACTAATGGAGTTCTTCAGTTCTAAGTATGTCTATGGGAGAAGCAAGTAGTTCCTATCCGGCAGGGAAAGGAAAAGAAATAGTTCCAAGGTATGGTGACATTTGGAGTTCTTCAGTTCTAAGTATGTTTTATGTTTTATATTAGTATTATGTCATTTATGTGAACGTTGAATTATTATTCTTGTGAATTCTTATAGTTTCTTGCTGTGAATCTCTATTTTGTGATTCCATTAAGATTCTAGTTGTGTTTTGATTAAAAACTGTGCTTCTATTAGGCTATTTGTGATTCTTTATTTTTTCATTTTCTTTAATGTATTTTTAAATATTTTTGTTGCTTCCAACTTCCTAAAAATGGCCAAATCCCACTCCTAAATCTGCTTCTTGCATGGGTGACCTTATCATAATAGATGAAATTTCTCTTGATGTTCTAAAATTGCATTTCTTAGAGAGATGATTGATTGCTAACTCATGCATCAGAAATATACTTTACTAGAACATAATAATTTCGGGCAAGTACTCAAAACTCTTCACAATGAAAGAGTAAAAGCTACAATGAAGACACAATAAACTGAGAAGCCACTTGTCGATGTGGTGAAAGCTATTTAGAAATTAGAACAAAACGTGTCATTTCTGCTGACACAAAAGCTCTTTATACCAAGGTAAATGAAAAAGGACAAAGCATATTATAAGAGAGAGATGAGAGCCAAAAGGTAAAAATATCTGCAACATATGGACAAAGTTGCTCCTACTACTGCCACAATAAAACAGAATTAAGCAGTTACAATAATACAAGGCTAATTACAGCAGGCATTGATTACAGTGCATGAATTTTATTACCTTAACTCAATTGTACAACGTAGGCACGTGGTCAAAATCCCTGTTGCTTGCATTCCCTATGTTAAGCTCCCCAGAAATTTTCTAATTCTTGAAACAGATAAAGTGGGCTTCTATTTTGTATTGGAATTCACAGACCAACTTCGGCTCCAAATCTTTGCATGAATAACTCATCCAGTTTCCCAATATTCAGTTTACTGTCTTCACTCAAATTACTAGCAGGCAACTTGTGGATTAACCCAAGAATGTGTTGTATATCCCGGCATAATCTGGTCACAAAGAAAATTACATGCATTTTAGTACTAAAATACTCAAAAATATCAGTTATAAATATAGACGTGTCTAGAAGGACAGTATAAAGGCCCTTTGCAAGATAACAACTTCTGTTAAATATTAACTGACAACAAATTAGGGAAGCTACTAATGTGGCAAAACCACTAGGCCTATTACCATTGCACACTAATGTACGGCAACATTTCATGTTTATAATAGCAGTACCGATATTCAGAAAAGGACCAACGTAAGCAGCTAGCCACTATAATAACAGAACTATGTTATGATAGATTACTTCTCAAACATTATCTTATTAAGGAAGATTCACAAGATATTATGACAGAGATATGATATAGACCACTACCTATTTTTCGCTTGAGGAGTGGTAATTTCTATTGCTGAAAATGCTTCACAAATTTGTGAATGAAGGATTTGCACAACTTGCCTGCAAGTATAGCACAGATGTTAGTTACTTCAAACCAAAGTAACTGAGAAGTCAAAGATTGGTTGACAGCTATTTCAAGTAACAGATAGAAGCTAAGCATCAGATGCAGATCCTACTTATGGCTGAGCTTAAAAGTTATAATGAGGTCATAGTCAGCAAACAAATATATGTGCAAGGCAGGCACCATTACAGAGTTAAACTCTTGATTTTTATATCCCAAAAATCAATCTGACTGGATAATCATTACCTTTCAAACATTAAGCAACAAATGACCAGTCATTAGCCAAAGAAGACGCTATATGTTGTGGTCTTCCATGATTCTATTGTGAAAGCACTGAGTTGAAGAATCTTTAAGGTCTCCCTCCCAAAAAAGGGCAGCCCCAGTGCACGAAGCTCCCGCCTATGCGGGGTCTAGGGAAGAGGCGGACCACAAGGGCCTAAAGTACACAGCCTTACCTTGCATTTTGCAAGAGGCTGTTTCCATGCCTTGAACCCGTGACCTCAAGGTCTCCCTCCCTCTTATCATTAATTTCTCCATTTTGTGTATTTTGAAAAGTTGAATGTATACTTCCATTTTCCAATTTCCTACATTGTTACTCCAAATAGTACTGCCATCCACACAGCACTAGTCTCTTATCAGTACACTGATGACTGGCAAATGTTTTCTTATCAATATCACCACAAAGATACCGCTGTTAATCACTCGCCACATCATTTATTTTACTTTTCTAGATCAATTTAATGCAGGCAAAGCAAAATGTGTCCTCTCAATTTCCTACTATAAAGGTTCAGCAATCTGCATGAATCACTAGATAAGCCTTTTTGTGGCGGGAGTGCACCACTAACAATCTTCTTAGATAAAGCTGTGTTCAACATACATATATACACAGATTAAGCTCTGCTTCATGTTTACAAGAAAAACAGAGGAAGGAAACAAGAGAAGCTGGTTGTAGGTCTGTCATAAATTTTTATTAAAAAAGGTCCACGTGTCATGTATATATAATCAGATCCGCTGAACTGGTAGAGCAACAACACATCTAGCCCATGGTAGTTGGTCCCTTAGTAAATGGATGGTTTTGAATCTTGATTGAGAAAGTGTCTTCATAAGTCAGCAGTGAAGCTAAAATGTTTGATGTTGTCAGTGTTGATCTTATTCCATCCACATGGCATGAAACCAAGATCATTTTAGTCCCTTCACGGGAGCATCATCTCAATCACACACACTGTTTGGGTTGTAGAGTTAACAATCAAGATTACATCTTAAAATAGTTATTTAGGTGGTAAAATCATGAATTCAAGGTATCATCTCTCTAGTTTTATCCCTAAATTTAATCAAGAAAACATACTTTACAAAAATTGAGAAAAAGTGCACTCTTTTGGACTTTTTTGTCCACCAAATTATACTTAATAAGTCCCAAGTAATTAAAAAAAGTATTCTATATGTTTACCGAACTAGTAACAGACACGTGCACATACAGGCCAAGAGAAAGGAAGACATGACTAATAGCGCTTTTCATTTAAAAAAAATATACCATTAATAGCTTTATTATCAGAGAGAAGGCATGACTTTTAGTCTTTCCATGTGTGTGTTCCACACTAAGTTATAGAGCAATCAACCACATGCTAGTTCACTGTAAATTTTTGGAAGAAGTTAAGCTTTATTTTACTTTGAGAAGCTTACACATCTATATTTAATATATCCTGCTCATCATGAAGAAAGTTTCTGGATAGCATGCTAAAAATCCAACAATGTTCAACAAATGAGAATCAAAACAAAGATTGACTCTGAAGGTATCAACTGCAGATATTGACCAGAGAGCATGCCTCACCTGAAAATTGCTTGAACATCTATCTCAAGCAGAGTTCCAGATAAGATACGATGAAGATAGCCTACTTCCTGAAGACATAAGGGGAGGAACAGCCAGTAAGGTTCAATCGATGAAAGCAAATGGAATCAGTAAAAATTAAAGTACAACTTCCTGTTTTGCAGAAAGTGATTGAGGATGCTACAGAAAACAGTTCATAAAAGAATAGTTATTTAATATACAAGAGATCTCAGCAGCTCCATTGTCAATTGAACATGCGAAAATAACATGAAACTGGAAGATTCTGACATAGGAGCAGTATATCTTTTAATGACTACATCACTAAGAACATTATAGGCAGACCAGAAGAGTTATGTTTTCAACATCCCCGAAGACTTGCTATTGAATCTGATAAGAAGTAACTAACAGCAAAGATTGCAATCTGCAAATCCAAACAGAGTTTGCAAAAAAGATTGTCGACAGTGACACATAAAATAGTTTCAAGCCCCAAATACCATCAATCCCAAATCATATTTAACAGGAAATCGATATGCAAAACACAGTTAACCACCCTTGTGCACTTATTGCAGTAACTATCGTCTACATCATTTGTACACAACTAAACTTGTAAATTAACCAGGAACATGACTTTGACAATATCATAGAGACATGCTTGTCCCCAAGACATCTGTTAGCTAGTCTCTGACACTATTTGTCTGGTATAGGAAATAACTTGTTCCATTCTATAAGAAGTCCAACTCCAAGAATTATGGCAAAAGATGCTAATTTACCTGAATTGATGTTTTAAGGTCTCTCTATATTAGATGAATCTTGGCATTAGATTGTTGTCTTTCAGAAGATCTATGGCCATTTCCTTTGACTTCTGTCAGTAGTTTTACACCATGATTTCCTTTTTCTGCACTGAGAGTTATTTAAAAGATATTTTTCCCAAATTGGCACTTTTTTCACAAGAACACGTCTGGTAAAGATGAGTTTAGGGAGTTAGCTAAAATTATAAGTTCAACATAAATTAGAGAGATGGGGAAAGAAGTTCAAGACTTGAAGGGGAAGCAGCAGAAATGAAAACTCAAAGGATTCCCAGTGACTGCATGAGAGCAGTCCCATTTTAGCACTTGGACTCTTCAATTTCAGTAATTTATTGCACTTGAAAATTACAGTACATTTGCTGTTTCTTCTACTATTAGATAGTCGTCTTTCGTTGGGTGGTGTGTGCAGGCATTTGTGTGGATGGAGAGATTTAATTGGAGTTAAATACTTGGGGAAATGTTAACTTGCTTCGCTAGCTACATTTTCTTACTATCCTTCCTGAATGTTTTTCGGGCTGAAAGGAATGGTCTATACAGAAGATTTTAAGGTCTCTATGACAATGCCTAAGGTAATGAGTAATAACTTTGCCATGAAGTTACATTTTTCCATTGCTGACAATAACTTTGCAATAGGCTTCTTAGAGAATGAAACAATTTACTACCTGCACCAGGCAAATACTACTCTGAAAAACTGGAGTTATTTTGATACAGTATGTCAGGTTCATAAATTAATATCATTGGCAAACTTAAAAAATAATAGGTATTCGAAATTTCAATTAGGACGAAATTACTGCAAAGATGAATATTTCAGGCAGCATGTAAGAAACAAGACAAAGCCTTGCAAACTAAACTCATTAAGCATGGAATTTTAGTTTGTTGCTTTCAAATGTTTTTGGTTTTCCTGGTGTTTTGCTGGAAAAGAGGTTAAAGTCCAATTGAAAATTGTTGAAGTTAAAATCACCGAAGAAGAAAAAACAAAAAAGGAAACAGCCTTATGATATTATTTTTTCAAAGTGTAATAACACTTGATAGATTAATAGGTACTGTAAAGTTCAAACCTATCAATTTATCAAGGATGGATCATATTCAATGATTGAGACTCAGTTGTATACATGTATGTGTGTGTGCATGCATGTGTGTCTTATGACACACACACCCACACAGAGTCCCGGTTAGAATCCACACTCAAAAGCGAGGAAGAAGTACACACGCTTCTCTCATGCAAATTGATAGTTCCTATTAGATCTAAGCCATTCTTCACGTTCAAGTGGCTTAGATAGGCTCATATCAATTTCCATTCTCATTGAATTGTTTCAGCTTGCACTTCTTTGAGTTGAATCATGACCATCAATTTCAGGAACATTCCATTAGTTTGGATAATACACATTAAAAGATTTTGCTTAATTCCTCTCAAGGAAGACAAATACATTACAAGAGCAATCCCATGAGTTACCACAGCCTCTTCAAGCTCTTGCTCACTCAAGTTAAAAAGCCTAATCTGATAAAGGACCTTGACTTGAGGTTTTTCGTTAATCCAACACTTGCTTTCCAGCTCTAATAGCAATAGATGGTTTATTCAGGTGCTGAATCTTGACGAAATTTTCAGTCAGAGTCCTATGGAATTCATTTAAGTAGAAAGAACGCTTTGAATATAATTTAGGAGAATGACATTAGATAATTTACTAATACAGACTGGTTGTCAGGAGTTCCCAAGTACATGGGAAACCCTACTAGTTATGCAAGATCAGGTGACCAGGAAGCTTCAGCGTCAATCCTGCTTTTTCTTTCTCTTTTTTGTCAAAAAGGAAGGCAAATCAGTGAAGTTATAACTGGGAAGCTACTTTTCTTTGGTGACGTGGATACACTACAGCGTCCTTGTTTGAGATAAGTACAAGTACGTGCGAATGCACATGCGCACACACAATTGAATGAAACTAAGGTACATACATATATATATATATATATATATATATAGATATTATGTAAACTGATAAGAAGATTATGCCTTCTAACATGATAACCAGTCAGTATTCACCAAAACCATATAAAGTATAAAGCAGGTAGCAGGAAAGAAATTGAACGTATAGCAACGCACCTTAGTAAGCTGTCGAGCGAACAGACTAGGCTGTGGATCACTATCCTCAGGTTTGTTCCAACTCTCAACAATTTGAGGCAATCCACGTAGATGGACTAAAACTCTTTCACGCATTATCTGAACTAGCTTGGAATGTATTTCATCTATGTGAACCTTATAATCCTAAAAATGAAAACAAAATTAGAAAAGAACCTAAGTGTAGAATTGTCTAACATAATAGAAGCAGCAAATTCATCCCAGATTTATGCACAAGCAAAGGTCTTTGATAATAGATACCAAATGGTTGCCCAAAAGCTAACAAATTTTACCAATGAGAATTATTATATAATATATAGGGCAAAGATGAAAAACATAGCACAAGAAACTTGAAACAACCAATGTTATGATACATGAACCTAGATCTCAAACAGCAACTAATCCACAAGAAATCCAGACAGGATGGATCGGTTAAAATACTAACCTAATTAACCTCATACTGACAAAGGAAAATTTATTGGCTGCTCCCCATTTCCAAGCTGTAGAATAGAGACTTATCATTTCCTTTTTCTTCATGTATTCTATCAAGCCATCTATATCAATTCTCCAGGCTCAAATACAATTCAAGCCAAGGATGTTGATGGTCCTTAAATGGGTGAATTGTGATATATTCTTAGGAATCAGAAGCCCAATTAAGGGAATATGGGAATCCTCTACAGGTGCCACCTCCCCAACCATCTCTCCTCTTGGTTGGAGGGGTAGCTTCATTTTGTTCTGCTTTGGAAGGTTGGATTCTCTGATCGTCCATGGATTACTTCTCCAAGGTTTTGGGCTCTAAATGATGGGTCAGAGAAATTACTATCACATAAAAAGCATTACTTATGACAAAGTCCACATGAAAATTTCCAAGTGGACAAATTTTTTATGACAATGGTTGTGATTATGATTATGCGGAAGGGCCTTGCTTTCTGTTGTCATTTCGTAGAGGTACAATTTTATAAGCATCAAAATAGGCTATGGAACTGGTTTCCAACCATATAGAGCACAGTGAAAACAAGTGAAGTCATTAAATATCACAAGATTCAGCAGGCTTCAAATGATTGCAGGATATCAACATACATTCTCATGGGGATGAGAGGAAAGCAGTTCCTAGGAGTAGTTCACTCTAAGCTGTTCAAAGATAGACAGATTTCTAATTCATCTTTGATAAAATCAACTTCCTTATAGATATAATGTCATTATGGATGTGGAGTAGCATCTTTTGCATCATTATGAATGCTGACTTCAGATCTAACAAATTGTTGAGGATAGCATCTTAAGCAATGGAACTACAGAAGAAAGACATTGGCTGCAAGGTCTCAGAGTTTATGAGGGGATGCAAGATGGTATGAGAGAGAGAGAGAGAGAGAGAGAGAGAGAGAGAGAGAGAGAGAGAGAGAGAGAGAGAGAGAGAGAGAGAGAGAGAGTTGTACTTAACTCTTTCAAGGGGTAGCTACCCTACATGCACATCCCCACATGCACACACAGAGATGTACTTACCATTTTCGAGGGTGACAAGCCCCTAAAAATTGCCAAGGTTAAAATAATCTAAAACCCAGATGAATCCTAGAGAAGAAGGTAAAGTATAAAATATTCATCCACATACTTTGACTCCATGGTAAGCCATTGTAACTTCTCAATAGAAGGAACATGCAGGATGAAAAATAGGCTAGGTAAAAAAAAAAAATCATTGAGAGAATATGTAAGTCAAAGAATGGATCATAGGATGGGAACTTGAAATGGACTTCGACCATTCACTTTCTATTAAAAGAGGAAAAGTGTAACATTCTAACTGGACAAATTTGATACAAAGCAAACATGAAAGTTAGTGGAGAAAATTTTCTTGAGATAATATAAGAAGGGAAACTTATGAAAGGACAATGATCAATAAGAAAGATAGCATGCTAGGAAATAACTCATACATTTAGATGCTTGAAGAATTTATATGGCTTTCAAGAGAATGTTCCACATGGTGAAGTACCAAATCATGTACAAGAAAGCTGATGCATAAAAGTGTCTTGAACTTGAGAGATATAGAATACCATATTAGTTGCTTTAAAATGTGCATAAATGAAAACTATATTTTCATAGCACATGTACAATAACATTATTATCTGTAATTAATATTACATATACAGACAAGCTGGAGAAAAATCTGTTTTGAAACGAGAACTAGGCGAAATTTGTGTTACCCCTTAGAAAATATCACTTCAAGAGAGCAAAAGGCTTTTTATAGTGCACTTAAAATAATCTCAATCCGACTTTTACAATAAAGGAGGGTAAGCATAAAGATACGACTCAAATAATTTAACTTGCAAATGTGCAGGAGCTGGCACCAGTTTTAAATTGGATTTCCAGTGGCTAAAGAACGTATAACAAACACATTGCAGTTATAGATGTTCTTCCTCACAGTTGCCAGAGCTGAAAGCAGATGTGAGAAGTAAGCAGGAAGCAGAAGAGAAACAAGGGTTCTGAGATGTAAAAGAAGCGACAGCAATCATTACAAAGGCATCAAGAAACAAAGAAGAAATATGTGAGGATTAGGGCATTGAATACAACATGAGAGGGAAAAGTCATTAACCATGAATTAGAAGAATCTTTATGAGATACGATATGTCATAAGGCAGGAAGGAGGACATCTGAAAGGAGAGATGTTTATGGTAGCTTAAGAAATAAGGGGTTAATGCCAATTAAGGCTAATTAAAAAATTGAGGAGGATTTCATGATTAGTCAGGTTACATGCTGTGATTATAGCATTAAAATTTACAAGTTTAACAAGTGTGCAATAGATTCAATATTAAATTTACAAGTTTAACAAGTGTGCAGTAGATTCAATATTAACTTCTACACCAAAAATTATCACAAAGAATTGTGACACTATTTTTGGAGAATTTCACTTAAGTTTCATGTCAGCATAAAATGACTTTTTAAGTCACATGAATACATTTTTCTTAAGTACATTTTGGAGCATTTCGACCTTTATATTAACATTTTTGGCATCATTAGAAGGAAAAATACCAAGTTCTAAGAAATATAATGTAAATAGAAACTACATTCCCAATTAAGGGGAAATGCATCAAATGAGCTTCCACCAAATTTTGGAAGCAAGAAGTTAGCTTCTCCACTGAGCTTGCCGGGAGCAAGCTTCTCAACCTATAAGGAAATTCCAATAATTATGTTGCTTGCCCTGTTGTCTCCCAATCTATTTTGGTCCTCTAGAGAAGCCAACATCAAGTCTAATGTTGGGATGGTTAGATAAGTTCGTTTGAGCAGGGTACTTGATGCAGGAACATTGTCAAATACTGAATAGTGAAAAGTTCCTAATCAGAAGAACAACCAAAGAATCAAAGTCAATAAGTGAAGGAGCAACCATGCCTCATTATAAAATGTTTCTAAAAGGGGCGCCCATTCCTTTAATTGTTTCACTTTTAAGTTTTCTACTCTTTCTTTATGACTGCTTCCTCCCCAAGTTCTAGTTTATTTCAAAGATTTTAAAAGATAGGACTCTTTAGATAGATATTTTCTCTGTTTGCTCTCCATGCCATTGTAATTTAGGTAGTAGTAGAATAGGAGTCTATGCCTATATATAATTCTGTTGTTGATTAATTATCAGTAAAATTCAAGTTTTCTCTATTGTGTTCAGTGCATGCTAATTCTTTGATTTCGGATTTTATGCAAAGATAAATGTTAAAGAGAGCCACCTTTGGCTTGAAAACACACCCACCCCCAAAGCCAACTTTCCCTGGAAAACTGTGCTAAGATTGCAGGTAATTAATTTGTTCTATCATCTTGATACCTGCAGCATCGGTAAGTACGGGAGGCCACTTTCAATAGAGCTGGCACAACAAGTTCAACGCTATGTCTGAACCATCTAAATAACCTTTCTTCAAGTTGAAAACAAAATCATAGGCCCCAATTCTAGTTTATGAAATCCAAACTCCAGAATCACCCAAGTTCAATAGCTACAGAACTCTCTGAAAATATCTTGTCTACACAGTTTACCTTTGAAAATTACACAATAATGGATGAAGTACAGAAGTAAAGAATCTACAATAATGATACCTGAGCAACTCTATCAATCTCAGAAAGCAGCAATGCCCTGCGAGATTCTGGAATTTTCTGGAAAAGAATTCTCCTGATTTCTTTGTTTCAACATAAAAGAAGAACAGTGTCAAAATCTGAAACTATCAAATTAAGAATATCGGCACATAAAACCCAACACAGAAATGATCAGAGATGCAACTGAATGCTGGGATCAGTTGATTCAAAGATAGTAACAATGCTGGCATTCATAAAGGTTTACAGGAACTAATCATAGCGTACCCAGTATGATAGCATATATGAAACTGATGACTTGACTTGCCAAAGCCAAGTGCCTAGAAGTAATGGACTTCAAACCAGACACCTGCAATGCAACAAGTCACAATCAAGTGGAAATGTAAAATAATCAGTAAGAAAGCAAGTGAAACATCAAAGCAGATAGAGAAGCATAAAAGGTAACTGGAATGAGTAGCAGAAAACTACAGGGATACAATAAATATAAACCTGAAACAAGTTGAAATAGAACTTAAGTGCATAGGAGGTGTCCCAATTAAATTTTAATGAAATTATGTCCTCTGTTGAAGAGAACTGCTAAGCACTCAGTAAGCACAAATAATAAAATCCTTGTCAGCTTGGTAGAGTGGAGTAATGGCACGAAGGGAGAAATACAGAGGAAACCAAAAGGCAAAATGCAGTTCTATTTCAGTGACATTAATGAAAAATCTTTGTAGAAACAGTACATGTTGTTTCTCTACAGAAGTTATGCAACTGTAGTAGTGGTATAATTTCCAACTATCCAACTTTACTATAGTGATTATCGTTCCAAAGGAATTTTAGAGTTTGTAGAAGGCTAACTTCCAAGTATCCTAGTTTGCCACTAAGGGTTTACCATTCTAAAGTATTTTTCTTGATATTTTCAACTCTCTAAGCAACTAAGGCTAAGATTCTAAACAATGAGAGGAATATGGTAGGAATTTATTTACAATGGTCCCCTTAGGAAAACAAAAGAAAGAGAATAGCCATCAAATTTCTAGTTCTGGCATCTTTCCTCTCCATCACCAGGTCCTCATAATTAGAGCAACCTTTTCATAGGCAGGCCTCAATACCTAATCAGCCAATAAGAGGTCTCATAACCAAGAAAGCAAATTAGCCATAATTCCTCACTAATACAGAAATCACTTTATGGACTATTTGATTTATTATATTTCTTGGAAGTCAATTCTGGATGTCATACTTATAGTTAACAAACTTCAACTGAAAATATCTATCTACATATTCTCAAACCACCAGACCCTCATTGACTACTTTGATACAGGTTCAAATAAATCTCATTTCCAACTTTACCACTTGTTTTTTATAGCAGTGTTCTATGTGACCCAGCCTGCAACAATTTACTCTTCGTCATTACTTACTCTCTGTTAGTGATACACATGTTATAGTTTTCTGTTGTCAGTTGAAACTTGAAAGTTGGGCAATTATTTATTCTTTCCGCTCCAATTTTTTCATGTTCAATATCATTTCAAAAAACTCTGATTTCCACCTTTATTGCTTGTTTTTTATCAGTTTTCTGTGTTCCACACCCTGTAAATATTCTCTCTTGTTCAGTAATTCTCTTCCTCTCTGTCAGTTCCATCCGTGTAAATCGTTTCTGTTATCCCTTGAAAGTATTGCTGCATCCTTCTCTTCCAATCTTTTCATGTTCGACCATGTTTTATCTTGATAGTATTTCCTTTAAACGTACGCATGTACTCAAAGAACTCACAGCAAAGGCACGTTACTATATCTAAGACATATTTTAACTACATATCCAATAGAAATAAGTTGTTCTCATATTCTGTCCTCACAAGAACCACATTTATTTGCACAGATACATCAATAAGTCATATGAAGATCCCATGTATTCCAACCAGATGGATCCTTATACAAAATGCAAATCAAAGTTCACAATAGTAAGCAAATATAACTTTAGCAGAGAGGAACTAGGTACGGAAAGGTTCACCTAATAGAGAAAATGAATATCAGAAAGTTCATCTGTAGCTTTCAAGCATATAAGCACACATGACAAGCCTGGAACATGGAGCAGATGAATGTGAATTTGATGCATGTTCTCCCAAGTGACTGTCATTTTTTGCAGGGATCACATGGTAGTTTATAGTGTTAAGTATGACCATCAAAGAACTCCACACATATTAATTTGAAACAAAAGGCACATATCAACAAACTAAAGGAAAAACTAGTACCAATAGTAAAATACAAGAAAACCAACCTGCATGGCTCCAGCCCCAAGAACAAGCTGACAAGTCCTTGTGTTGAAGAGTTTCAAGATTTCCACAACTCGGTGGAGAACTTCAGAAGACAATGCTGGCAAGCATTTATGGATATCAATGTATTCTGACAACATCTTCAGCAATATCAAACCACTGGAAAATGGTAAACTCTGAGTCAAAGTTTAATCCAGATGCAGATGGAAAATCAGAAACACAGTTTGTTCAATCTGACATGGAAACAAACAAACATCCTATCCATAAATGAATGAAAGCTTATACAATCAAATACTTCACTTATACAATCAAATACTTCACACTAGACAAGTAAGATGGCCAAAATAGTAGCAGGAGTGGAACAACCATCTCTTAAGAAATAAGATAGCACTAAAAGTTTTGCAGGAAACGAAATGACTAACCAGTTTACCATATGATAACCAACACCTCCATAGACAAGTGTTTTCGAGTTAGATCTTCCATGCTCATTCAAGTTACTGTCATTATTGGGAACTGAAATGGCTAAAGCTTCAGACTTATTATCTGCATTTTCTGTCTTAACTTGCCATGGACGATCTGCAGGTGTCTCATCTACCATGAGTGAACCATCACCCTTTGAAACTAGCTCAATATCCTTTGATGCTATATTACATTGAGCATCCACCTGGCTTCCATTGATCATAGCTTCAGAAGACATAAGTGAGTCAACAATAGCCTGAAATTCATCTGGGATCTCAACTGCAACCCATGTTTCTTGATCAAGAACAGCCCTAATCTTTGTCATCTATAAAGAGAAGAATTTACAGTTAGAATGGCAACAACAAGCAAGGCCGAATGATTAAAGAAACAGATATATGCACTAGTGGACATCCGACTTACTCGAGAATCATGTTGAAAATCAACAAAGGCCTTGGATTGTGATTGTAGAGTTCCACGGATGCTATATCCCAATCTCCCACCAATCTGTTAGAACAAACAGTTTAGCATCTAAATCATGGTTTTATAGAAAATGTTCCTCAAGGCGCAAGTTTTACCTTCTCAGTGGCTGTAATAAAATCCTGAGTGATGCTGTAAATGCTCAAAAACTCTTGCAGTCGTAACCGAGGATGAAGAAGAGCACGAACACCGAGGAGCTTAGCCCATCTTCCATGAGCAGTATCGCAAGCAGCAAATACAGCTTCCGTGTTTTCTCGCAACACATCACCACTGACAATAATGAAAATGTAAAAATACTCTAGTAACTCCATATGCCAATAGAAGAGAAATCAAATCAAACAGTCATTATATGATGTAAACTCAGTGAATCTCACCATAGAAAACAAAATGATATCATCAACAAATAGCACGACAGGCTGTTAAATATCAAATGTAACCAGAAGTAAAATGCCAATAACAATTAAAGATAATGCAATAACAGTTACTTTCAACAGGCAAAATCATGAGATGATGCAGAGGTCCATGAGTATTGCTTTGGGAACGGATATGCTATGCTCATCTCAAGTAGTGAACAGAAAGCCTGTATACAATTTAACTTAAATAGCACTCTATAAAGGGAGTTTCACTTCACATTTCACACTTCCATTCCCCAAAGAATTCGCTAAAAGGACTTTGACAATCCCAATACTTCACCTATTGGCGTCAAAGAAGATGAACTATAAAGATCTAGTTTTTACCAAGATTAAAAATGATCCTTGATCGAGTTCGGGGTTATTTGAGGATAGTCATAAATTATGTTTTTCATGTTTTCCATTCTCTTCATTGAGACATGTCATGGAGGGGAGCGGAACCTTTTTAGTATTCCTTTATCATTGTGAAAGTTTTATGTTCTTCAGAAAATCTGGAAACCCATATGGAACTAAATGATTAAATCTGATCAGTTTTAATTATTTGTCAAAAAGGGAGCCTTGGCGCAACGGTAAAGTTGTCGTCATGTGACCTTAAGGTCACGGGTTCAAGGCATGGAAACAACCTCTTGCAAAGATGCAAGGTAAGGCTATGTACTATAGACCCTTGTGGTCCACCCCTTCCCCGGACCCCGCATAGGTGGGAGCTTCATGCACCGGGGCTGCCCTTTTTTTTTATTTTTAATTATTTGTCAATAGATGATAGTGAAAGTCTTCTGAAAAAACAGAAAATAAAAGGGAATCAGCACGCCAACCAAGCATGAGAGTCATAACGACAAAAGAAAAATCAGCACATCAGCCAAGCATGAGTCATAATGACAACAGAAAACATATGGAACTAGTAGATTAAATTGGATCAAGTTTTAATCCATCCCCAACAGTTGACCATGAAAGTTTTCTGAAAAGAGCAGAAAACAAGAAGCACTCAGCATCCTATCCGAGCTCAAGAATACTAAGGAACCAGTGAAAGTGACCAACCAAAACAAAATGTAATCAAGAAGCAAAAGATGCAAGAAACGCTAACTTATGCATTTGATTCCATTATTTACAAGGAGATACACCAAATCCCTGAGAGCTTCACCAGAATTACAAAAATACATCATAAATTAAATGAGATTTGAATTCATTGTTCCATCCAAACAGTTCACTTAATCACTCAGAGAAAGCATAATATTCATGTCAAACTATATATGCCAAACCAAATCAGATGTAATATCATTTCCTTAGAATATATCTACATTCAAGGATCAAGATTCTTTATCCCAGACTCCAGTAGGCCTGGCAATTCAGGTTGGCGGGTCATGTTTGTGCCGACATGAACACGACATGTTAGAGTTATGGGTTGACACGAACACGACCCACTTAATAATTGTGTCAAGAATTCGTGACCCGAACACGGCACGATCATTAAACGAGTCGACACGACACGACTCGTGTAACACGATTAAGTAAATATAAAATAAATAATATAGGACGGTTTCAGTAATATAAGACGGTTCATCTTGAACCATCCTATATTCTCATTGTTGTCGTGGTTATATTTGGCGATGTGGCTGCCCTTTTAACTTGTAATGCTTGTTGGGGAAGGAGAGCTATTACAGGTTTTATTGCTCGCTATCCTGATGCTGAGCTTAGAACTGCTAAAGAAGGGCAATATGTCAAAGTTTCTGGGGTATGTTGCCTGTTGAGGATTGTTGCAAATTGTTCTAGATGTATAACCTTAAGTACTACATGATTCTGTTTTAGAGGGTTGAACCCGTTTAACTCTGTGTTTTGATGCTAATGCTATGCAGATTAAAATGGTAGGTAGTATATGTCGTAGTATTTTCTGTTAAATAGCTTATGTTATTTTCATCTGCTTTTCAGTTCAATGGATTAATTGATTAAATGTCTCGCAGGATATAATGCTTTAAAAATACTCTTTCTGAGTCTCAGGAATTAGCATGCATGTGCCTTACAGGAAGTCAGTAATGCCATCAATCATTTGACTATGGGCTTAATTCCTTGCAGGTAGTTACTTGTGGAAATGTGCCTCTAGAATCATCCTTCCAAAAGGTTTCTAGATGCGTATACACATCAACAAGATAGGACGGTTCTAGATGAACCGTCCTATATTACATTTACAGTTGTAATATAAGACGGTTCCAGATGAACCGTCCTATATTTTAATATAAGATGGTTTTTGATGAACCGTCCTATATTTTAATATAAGATGGTTTTTGATGAACCGTCCTATATTTTAATATAAGATGGTTTTTGATGAACCGTCCTATATTTTCAACCACAGGTTAGATGGGTCAACGCGATGAATAAATAGGTCGCGTGTCGTGTCATATTTTGCCACCCCTAGACTCTAGTATGTGCATCTCTAAATAGGTTTCAACATCTTGTAGAATATCCTATTGCATACTTTGATTCATGTCAAGCATGATAATTTCCAAATCAATAGAGAGTGCCTTATTTTATTACTAGCATCTGGAAAAACAAATATAAAGTCTATACTATATACAGGGTTACAGAACTCATACGGAACACACGAGCACAAATATGTGTCCCTATTGGTGCAAGAAAACACAGAAAATGAACTCAGAAAGAAGAAACATAAACAGAAGAATCTGAAAAGCTTGAATACCTATTGGGACACTTATTAACACATGAATCATATCTTCTTTCAACAAGCATCAGAAAGAGATGCAACAACATTAGAGGTTCCATCCAAACAAATCACTAAACACTCAGAGATATTCATCTCAAACTATAAATGACATACCACATTAGACGTAATGCCGTTGTCTTAGAATGCAACTACCCTCATGGAGCAAGATTCTTTATAATAGACTCCAGCATGTGCATCTCTAAATAGGTTTCAACATCCGATAGAACACCCGTTGCATGCTTTGATTCATGTCAAGCATGACAATTACCAAACCAATAGCAAGTGCCCCATTTTTGGGTAACAGATATAAATAAGACACACAGGCACACAAAGAACTTAAACATCCACTCACGTGCACATATCTGTCCCTATTGATGCAAGCACAGACAGAAAACAAACTCAAAAAAAAAGAAACATAAAGAGAAGAATTTACAGAACTCGAGTCATCTACTTGGACACATCATTAAGATATCAAACTACTTCTTTCAACAAGCATCAGAAACAGAGACACAACAGAACATTAAGATGATTATTTAGGATGAGAAGAGACAAGCAGTTACCGGAAATTTTTGGAAATATTTGAAGGACTGGATGCCTCATTTGCCTTTCCATGAAATGGCAGAACCTTAGCACCACTGTTTTGAAGAGAATGTGGCAGGTAAGCACCTAGTTGATCATCACCCTCTTGAGCAGTTTCAGCAGCAGCTGCTGCTGCTGCCCCAATTGCAACTGCTGCTGCCACTGAATCAGCAGCATAACAGCCATCAAGGTTGCCCATAATCCACTCAATAACTTTTTTAACTTCTGCAGCCCACACCAAATGTGCCTGCATTTACTAAAACAAGAGAAATTACATTACATACTTAACACAGTCCTTTCAGTACATAAAAAGTATCAAGGACACCTCTTGCACAGAGGAAGCTAGTATTTCATCTTATATGCATGAGAGTATCTATACACATGCATGGAAATATTTGTAATATATGTAGGAATTTGCAATACAGATATATTATAAATGCAAGTATCACGTATATATAAAGACATATACGTGCATGCACACAATTACACAACAGATGCACACTTCTACAACTGTGTAGGCTATACTGACTGACCAGTCCAACATATCAGAATTATTAGAGTGGAAGCACAGAAATGCATAAGAGTATATACATATACATACTATTTTATAAACATATAATAATATATATATATATATATATTATAGGTCACATGTTCAAGGCATAGAAACAGCCTCCTACAAAAATGCAAGGGAAGGCTGCATACTATAGACCCTTTGTAAATATAGCCACGACGTGTAGCCCAATTTCAAAAGTGCAAAAAGGACAAGTTTTTGGGTGATCTAAGCCATCCATCATTTAGAGCATCTCTTGTATACACTTAAAAATAAAAGACCATTGAATATCTCTAGAAATTAGTTTTTATAGTTACAAAAACTAATTGTTGTGATTTTACAAGGCAAAGGGCATGTGTTTCATGGTCTAGCCTATCTAAGTGATCCCCCAAAAACTTATCCTTCCTACACTTAGTGTTACACTTTGTGGCTACAAAAACCACACACACACACAGATGTGGCGCTGATATGTTCAACCCTTTTCCTTCCTCGGGCCACCCCTAACATCATAACATACCGGCTGGCAATAGGTAGCCCTTCATCTAGTAAAAGCAAAAGGTGCATGTTTTGCAATTTGTCATTATTTTGTGTCTTATCGTTCAAACCTTAAATTAAAAACCAAAAAAAAAAAAAGATAGCTACACAAATGCTCTATTTTACCATCAAATTTGCCAAGCTTACCATGCCACTCATTTACCCCCAGCTGTCAACAAGCAAATAATAGGCCAGAGATATTTGGCCCTCTTTTTGCCGAGCCACCATGTTATATCTCATAGGAAACCTCCTTGAACATTTTTTAGTGTATTCTAGTTCAAGCATTTAGGTGCCGAAAAATAGGATGAAGAACTAGTCTTGAATTGAACCTCTCTTTATCTTCTTCTTCTCAAGCCCACTCCAATACACAAACCCTTATGGAACTTTCCATTTTCCCAAATCTTCAGAATCCTCTCTCAAATTGGCTGGCAGCAGGCTCATCAATAACTTTATCAAAAGCCTGCAGTAAAGATCCAAGACGTATCAACAAAATTCAATCATCAATCTATGTAGTCACAAGTGCGACTAGTCGCTAGGTGCAACGGGTGCGACTCCACTATGGGTAGTCACAAGGGTGAAAAGTTGCAGCACTACTAGGAGCAATTAATCGTGTGAATGGTTGCACCTAGCATGCCTAGCGACTTTTGCGCCCTCGATTCCAAGCGCTGGATTGATCTACAATCGTTAGTTGTTGGTTTTACTTTGTCAAAGATGTGAACAGATAAAAGGGGAGCAAGGGGGGGAAAGGGAAATGCAGATTTTGTCGAAAAACTCAACACTTTTGTATGCCAATCTTCTATTCCCTAAACCTGATCGTCAACCATTTGTTCTCCACCGTTGAAAATGGCGGTGAGGAGGGGGTAGAGAATCAGTTTTTCTCCTCTATCTCTCTCTCTGGTCTTTCTCGCTTCCTTCGCCAGATCCAACTTGGATCTGTTTTATTTTAAGAAGGGCTTGGTGCCCTTATCAATTTTGGCCCCTCCCTTTATATAGACAAAAAAAAAAAAAAGAGTCTACCTTATATTATCTTATATAGATATAGATATAGATATGTATGTATATATATGTACATTATATATGTTAATATATAAATAATTTTTTATTTTGTGCCTGGGAAATAAGTCACCCGCCTAGTCCCCCCAGGAACAAGTCACACCCTTGGGCCAAGATGTGCCTTGCGCCTATGTCTACGTAGTCATCAACTCAACTCAATGCCCTTGTAAACAAAATTTCCAGATTCTGGTCCATATTCTACCTTAATACCTTTGAGCCAAAATAGAAGGGAAAATAAGTAGGGTCCACATTATGTCTATGAAAAACCAAAAACCCACTCTAGCCAGTTGTTGCTTACATGAGAGGTGGCCAAGGGAGAGAAGGGGATGAATATATCAGCACCTATGTGTGCGTGTAATCTCAATAATAGTAGACTCCCAAATGGAGTATAAAGAGTAGGGCCCTCTTTTGATACATGACGATAGTTTCTTGGAGATCAAAGTCATTCATCATTTTGAGAATTGCTTAGATAGGCTACAGGCCAAAACTCAAGCGCAATGTATGATTGCAGCCTCTCTTCCTTTGAGTCCAAAAATCAAGAACACTGATTTCTCAGAATACCAAAACAAGTGGTTAGAATCATCTGATTGTCACAGTTCGCATCTTGCCTAAGCTTTGCATTCCAAACATAATTAACGGATTAGATATCCAAAAAATTGAACTGGGTTGGCTTATATATACACACCCATAGCTCTTAAAGCAACATATATAAAGATATACATGCACCTATCAGATCTCAACATATATAAAGATATAGATGTCTATACTTGATGTCGCCATATATAAAGATATACATAAATAAGAGATGTAAATAGTTGCACTGTTGCAACAATAAAAAGTTATATTCTGTATGATGTGTGGATATAGACACAGAGTATCAGGTGGATATAGACACAGAGTATCAGGACACAACATGGACACAAGTGTCTGACCCAGTAACCAGGGGCGAAAACCAGATACAGGGACTCTGATCAATTTTTTTATATAATAGTAATATACAATAAATTTTATTTTTTTTAAAACTCTTAAAATACTGGAAATATAGTAGAACAATCCCTCAAAGGACAGCTAGATAATAGATGCAGAAATGTAACTTTGTACTGTGATGTATTTCAGTAATTTTACGGTAAGTGGGAGCTCATACTGCAGTGTATTTCAGTACATTAGACATTTTTCATAAAATAAAAATACATGGAAAGTGAATAGCAAGTGAAGCAAAAATAATAGAAAGAAACAGCTTTTATTGTGACATGAAGAAAGTTCATCAGCGCATAATTAAAATAAACATCTTTGCATGTGGCAAATGAAGATTGTAATACAGTGTAAGAAAAGAAATAGAAATTAAGGAAATGTCAAACAGAAATGCAGGGGAAGGCCTAGCTTGTAAAGGAAATATATGGAGAAAGCCTCCAAGTAGAAACCAGGACTTAACGTCAAACAATAACAAAAGACAGAACTGTGGCTAAGACAACTAGCCTTTAGCTTCAAAAATAAAACATCCCAGAAAAAGCAAATGACAAAACTGGAGAATTGCTATCAACTGTTTTATAACAAACAGAAAGTGACGAAGACATGTAAGCTTTGCCTTAATGAACAGAAGAACAGAAAAGATACAGGTGGTTTTCATCCCAAACACATCAATTAACTTGAGAAGTCTCAACAGACATGTCGATACACATCATCATCAAAACCTTATCCCATTATTGGTCGGCTACATGATTCTTGTTCCTCCATTCACCACCATCAAGTGTCATTGTTTCATTAAGTTCAAGAGTTATTAATCTTTTCTCACCACTTCTAACCAAGTCCTTTTGGGCCTTCCCTTTTGTGAAGCCTTAGGCCGATGAGGGTGGGCCAAAGAAGGCTGGCCGACTTCTAGGCTCGGGTGAAGGACTGAGAGTTAGTCTCACATCACCTGGGGAGAGGAAACTGGACTGTTTATAAGAGTTCGGGAAACTCTAAAGGTCACAACGCATTTTTCCTAGGAAACCAAGGAAGAACAAAGCCATGAAGAGTGTATGAGCGCCCCAAAGCAAACAATATTATGACTGTTGGAACCCCGGTGCTTTACAAATGGTATCAGTGCCAGCTCCCCTCATAGTATGGTGGCTAGCCGCACACGGGCGCTCGGTGGTTGAAGCCACGCAGGGACGCATGTTCTCTAAGGGGAGAAGATGTGAAACCTTGGGCCAAAGAAGGCTAGCAGGCTTCTAGCCTAGGGTGAAGGACTGAGAGTTAGTCCCACATCGCCTGGGGAGAGGAAACTAAGCTGTTTATAAGAATTCAGGGAACTCTAATGGTCACAACGCATTTTCCCTGGAAAACCGGGAAAAACAAAGCCGTGAGGGGTGTATTGGCGCCCCAAAGCAGATAATATTGTGCATGTTGGAACCCCAGTGTTACACCTTTACCCTTTTAGAGCCTTTAACTTGGATTGACTTCCTCCTTCTAACCAATGCCATTGTCAGCTTTCGTTGGACATGTCCAAATCATCTTGTCTACCCTCCCTCATCTTATTACCTATCGGTGCTACTCTTAAGTTTCCTCTAATGTTTTCATTTCTAATTCTATCCTTTTTTGTCTTGCCACACATCCACCTCAACATCCTAATTTCAGCTACACTCATCCTATGCAGATGTTGCTCCTTAACGGCCCAACACTCTAATCCAAGTGCATGGCCAACCTTACAACCGTCCTATAGAATTTTCCTTTCAGTTTGAGTGACACACACCAATCACACAGAACTCCAGAGACACATCTCCATTTGTTCCAACCCACCGAGATTCTTTGGGTAACATCCCTCTGAATCTCTCCACTCTCATCAACTATCGATCCCAAATATAGGAAGTGGTCTTTTTGGGGTAATTCTTGGTTATCAATCTTTAATGGTGCTTCCATCCCACTCCTTGCTAAAATTGCATTCTATATACTCTATCTTAGTTCAGCTAATTTTAAATCCTTTAGACTCTATAGCATCTCCCCATAACTCTAGCTTTGTTTTTACGCCCTTCCTTATCTTATCAATTAAACAATGTCATCTGCAAGGATGCCAGTCGGCGAAAAAATCCTTTGGCAAAACCTTATGACATGAATCTTATTTTGACATGTCGGCACACTTGCCACCCCTTCTTCTGATTTGCCTAGGAATCATAGGTTATAACGATGATGACTAATCAAATCGTGTAATGTAATTGTGACACTAAGGATTATGGGAGAGATTTGCTTGGATCGCATACTAGTGGCAAACTAGCTATAGGTGTTAATATTTTACAAACAAAACTGAAATCAGCCAATAGCTAGTTCAATTAGACTGAGTGGAGAAAAAAAATATGTTCCTCAAAAACTGATGAGATAAAGCACCCAAACCTGGACAAACTGATTTCTTGTGATTAACAAGTACAGTGCTGCATAAGATGAAGGATTATTAATTGTCTCCTTTATACTAGGATGAGAAATCTCCTGAATTTTAATAGTGAATTACTGAAAGTTTGTCTTTTGATCTATTGGCTTTCAACTTCTTTCCTGGCCCTTTTGATAAAGCATGACAATAGTCAATGCTTGCAGTCTTTGATGATTAAGACATTGATTGCTTGAAGAGGCTCCATGTATTTTCATGTAAATCTTCAGAGAAATGAAGAATGATTATTCATGAGAGACTTATTCCTCTTTTCTTTCCCTCAGAGGAAACAGCCTTTACTCCTTCAGTCTTTCTTTCCTGGGTTCTCCAAGAGTTTGTCATTTTTACTGCATTTGGGAACCTGGCTTCACTTTAGAGAGAAAACTCTGCACCAAACAAATATGATTCAGCGGCACTAAAGAGACATGGATCACAATACCTTTTTCTGTTGGCCATCATTCAGATACTTGAAAGATTGATGTAGAATTGAAGACTGTTGTAATGAAGCCAGGACCATCCTACGAAAACCTTTATGACACTTAACATCATTTACATAAAACAGAGTCCTGAAATTAGTTTCCCCAAGATTAATTCAAAGGCTAGCTATTCCAACAAATTCCTGTCAGCATTTTTGCAACCTTGTATCATAGGTGCACTAGCAGATTAGAGTCATTTTACCTTACAGGAAGCAGGTTAACTACAGATCCTAGGTCAGACATGAAATTACTCACTTTTGTGTTTGTATACTTGACTGAAATAACTAGAAGTTTTGGTTATGCTTCCTTATCCTGAACAGTTAAAGAGGCCACCGTTAGCATATTATTTGCTTCAACTTCCTTGACTTCAGCAAGAAGTGAATCCAAGATCCAATACATTAAGAAGTCGCTGCAACTCACAAGCCAGGTTCCTGCGAGGGAGGTGCTAGATTAGTTTTCTTTTGCTCCTCATGTTATTCAAAGTATAAACCAGAACACTCCTAGCACAAGTAAAATAGGAATTTGACAAGCTATCAATGCCATAATCTTCCATGATGATGGATGTGGATCAAGTTCAGATAAGCATGAACACTTTTTGAAATGTAACATCTCCGAGGTTAAGGAACAGCTATCCAAGGGCTACACCATTTCTTCAACCAAAATTTTACTGATTAACTCACATTTATTGTAACTTCATGAGGACTGTCTTTTACTAGACATTTAACCGAAACCAAGGGCGAGATTGGCAAAGCTCATATAATCAGGTTTATGCACTTGTGCCAGAGTATTCCATTAAATCAGGGAATAACTAAAAAATCAGTGCGAAATAACTGGTGTAATAGCATAAATGGCATTATATAAGCCTTGCCGCAGGAAGAATCTAGCATACTTACAATAAACCGATTATATAAGCCTTGCCACACCCCATTTCTTCTTGACTGGTTCTGACAAAGGATTTAAAACGGCCAATACAACCCCCTTGTAAGAGTCAGATATATCCCCCTAAGAAGGCAATCCAATCAGATGTTAGGTCCTGGAAAGGAACTTAAGGGAAAACTACAGATTTTGAAGATTTTGATGGAAATCTGATAATTATGCCATCCAAGATTCTTACACTGACAAGTTGAACCAAAGAGTTCTTCTCTCATATTAACCAGATGGCAGTCCATCAGTGAAATAATTTATCCACTTGGTTTCCTCTAACAAACCACAGAAGTTGCAGTCATGCCACCATCAAATTACCATTCTAATGAAATTGAACTACACCTTCCAAGAATTTTAGCTGGTCCTGTAAGTTCCCCAATGTATTTTATATTATGAAAACCCTCTTTTCTTACAAATTAACTCCAAAATGAAATTTCGCTTTAAGTGCTCAATTTTTCCACCACAGGAGGAGAACACAGAGCACAAATAACAAATATGTCAAGATATTAGATAAAGAAGCTTTATTGTGAGTATTTTCATTTCAAATTTTGTTTTGGTTCTTCCATAGAACCATATGAAATTATATAAACAACATGACTGAGCAGGTCAAAAGAGTATGTAATGGATCATAAATCCTATCTAGCAAAACCTAAGAAGTACCCTTGGTCTCAAACTCAAGTAGCCACTTTCGCCTTTGGCTGAGGATTAGATTTAGGAGTGGATGTGAGGGAGAGTGTGTGAGTTATTTGCTTTGTAATTCTTCGCTTGTATAAAAAAAATAAACATCATAAATAACGCCTATGATCAAGCTAGCCACAACTTTTGGATCTAGATTTAGAACCACTTGTGCACACAATTATTAACATCTGCATCTGAGTGGAGAATTCAAGAAAATGAACAGTTCAAACTTATGAAAGTCACTACCCGTAATTGGAGGGTAGAGAGGAAAAGTGCATTGCAAATCTCAAGTGTTTTCAGATTGAAAGACAAGTGATATGCAAATACTTCATCCAAATAACTTGAAAGAAGATTTTCACGCAAGACACTAAGGTAAACAGTTGAATATTCCAGTATAAGAGTTTAAACATGTGTCATGGATAATATATTAGGAATGTGATGATAGTTCTCCATCCAATGCAATCATAGTTTGCAAAATGTGATCAAGATCTATGCAGCTCCAATCTCATCACAACTTAAAGAAAGAAAAAGTGGTCAAGCATTACCTTACCTGGACAACCTTGAAAATGGCAACCAAAAGTTGAAGAAAGCTTTCAGATGAAAGGTTCCGTAACTTGCTGGCAAGTGAAAGGCCCCCACCTGATCCATAATGCAAGTAATCCAGAATGAATCATTATGAGAAAAGCATAAACGACAGTGCAGCTGATGAAGAGTATGGGACAGCTGCAGATTCAATGAGACCAAAGGGGAATTATCATAATAAATTCAGACCATCTGCATCAGCAGTTCGTTCTCCAGCGGCAAAATCAGACTCCATTGGCCTAGCAACCAAAAATGGAAGCATCTCTGCAACTGTGCTCTTGATTGCTGTTTTCATGTCACCAACAAGTGTATCACGGTAAATCCTCAGTACAGAAGGAAGCTTTGCCTGAAACAAAGGCATGACACCATGAGAAGAAGACCAAGACACCCACAGAGACATATTCTATTGTCAAAAACATTAAAAACATGAATATGAGAGCATCTTCACAGTATTTCTAACAGTACAGGGCACTGCAGCAGCTTCTATCAGAATATCAGAGCAAAGCTCATGAGGAGTTGACAGGCTCAAACATTTGAACTAATACTGCTTCATTTATGACTATTATAAGAAAGAAGCTGAGATAACCCCCATAATGCTCAAACATTTGAACCAATACTGCTTGATTTATGACAACATTGTTAGTAATAGTTAGTGATCCTGCACCGGTGAATGGCAGTAATAACTATAATGGTCCTAAGGTAGCAAAATTCCTTGGTTCACTACTGTAGTTTGGGTAGTGCTAATATCAACAGCAGAAAAACAACTACACCTATTTGCGTACTTAACTACACAACAAAAACAGGACTTGGGGCAGCCACTGTTAAAATGCAAGTTTATATCTCATAGACATCAGAAACATATTCTCTATTGGTGCATGACATTCCACATCTACAAGCAGCAGAGAGAAAATAAGGATAAAGCTCCCAGTAATTCGAACCTCTATAGGATGCCCTGAATGTGGGAGATGAAAAGTATCAGTGCATAAACTATGCAATAAAATCACCTTTGAGAAAAACAACTACAGCTATTTGTGTACTAAATTACACAATGACAACAGTACTTGGGCAGCCACTATGAAAATGCAAGACCATATCTCATAGACATCAGAAACATATTCTCTATTGGTGCATGACACTTCACATCTACAAGCAGCAGAGAGAAAATAAGGATGAAGCTTCTCCAGTAATTCAAAGCTCTATAGGAAGCCCTGAATGTGGCAGATGAAAAGTATCAATGCATAGAATATGCAATAAAATCACCTTTGAGAAAGCGCAAAGGAAAAATACGAAGGAGAAAACAAAAAGTAAGCTGTAAAATGAGCATATGTAGCAAATCACTCAAACCAAAGGAATCTTCACAAAAATGGCAAGTGTCAGAAAAGATTTCTATTGGTTGAAATATAAAGATTGATACAGAACAACTGCCGAAGAATATGTTTCTAACTGCGCCTATTTGATCAGCTTGGGATATGCTCCAAATCAAAGCCAACTCAAATCCATAACTTACAAAGTCGATAATGGCAAACTTGACAGCAAGGTAAAACAAAACGTAATGAGAAAATTAATGGGAGCAGGAGAATATACAGGAAGTTCTAAATGTTTATAGGGCTTCATATGTGTCTCGACCTGCAGCTTTGACCAGCTAATTCTCATTGTCTAAGACACAGTAAGGAAAATTCAACAAAACAGCTACCATAAGATAGGCATGTGAAAAAAATGCACAATTTGCCTCAGGGTTTGCAGTATGACCACCTAAGCTTTATGGTGAATATGGATGAAATGCACACCAAGAAAAACTTTTACAAGTGTCAAAAAGGATAATGCAATTACAGTTTCCTTTTTTCTTGGAGAATAGGTCAAAAACCCTGCTCCATCTAATTTGGAGAAGCAATAGCTCATGGTTTCATATCCATGACCCATCTTATGACATCTTCTCCTGATCCACATGACTCAACTTAGATGACTAGTTGTCGCCCCCGATTCTCCCTATTTCGAATTGTTTTCTTTGTAGAATGTGGTCAAGTCTCCCAAGATATTCTTGAAAGGAAGAAGAAGATCCTATATCTGAATTGGCCATAAGAAAGACAGAATCAAGAGCGACAATAAAGTGACAAGGCGAAATGATCTCCCAAGTAAGGAGAACCTCATAACTATAGGCCATAAGAAAGACAGAATCAAGAGCAACAATAAAGTGACAATGAGAAATGATCTCCCAAGTAAGGAGAACCTCATAAGTGCTCCTTACCCAGTTGATCATTTACATAAATGCCCCTCTTGGCATACACAAAATTAATCTAATATCTCAGCCAAGTCTATAATCACCTGGATCCAGTCTCCTTGGAGTCTCATACACTAACAATTCTGGAGTTACATTTCTAGACTTGTATTAAGTCAAAAGTGGTCAATATTTCATGGAGAGGACCAACATCCCAAAAGATGCCAAAACCTTCACCTTACTTGTGTCTCCAAACTCAATGGCAGCAGTTCTAGATACTCATCTTACCAAGCTGGTCCTAGTTTTGTGTGAACAAGGAAATCCAAATTAAGTTTATGCTGGTCCATCAGAAAGTACTCTTCAGTACTGATACTCATCTTATCAAGCTGGTCCTAGTTTTCTGTGAACAAGGAAATCAAAATTAATTTTGTGCTGGTCCCTCAGACAGTACTCTTCAACACTACTGAGATACCTTCTAGGAATCAAGTCAAGAAATTCTGTCAAATCTCTTGCCCATCAATTCATGAAATTGAGAAAACATTAATGTCTCATGTCACCCCAAACAAGCAAGAATGCTACAGCAGATAGACACAAATATGCCCTAAACAAATAGATACGTAAATGAGTCCTAGGCCAGGTTGTGCATGGTACACAACAAGAAATACTCCATTGTGGATGAATTAGTAGGCTATCACAGCACTAAGTTTTACCCAGATCTGCCACCCGATAAAAAGCTAAGACTGAGGAATGACCAGGAAAAAACCATGCCCTATTTGTGGACAACAGAACCTCACTCTCTTCTACAATTACCTCACAACACAACGCCCTCAAAGAAGACTTCAACACAAGCAAATACTAACTAGAGCTAGGAACATAGAGGCTATCAAGGAAATATGATAAACATTTAGTCTTGTACAATGATTGACCGTGAAGCCTCCAAAATCATGTACAAAATTAGGATGGCAAAACAAGCTTACCATTCCTCTAATCTAAATACTCAGATAATGTGAGCACCTACCAATCTGCTAAGCCACAAAAGTTCTAGCAACAACCCTGCTGGAGCTGGATATCCAATGAGATCATCACATTGGTAGAGTTGGAGCTTAGGACTAGACTCCTATCTGCCCGAATCTGCAGACAACCATTCAGAAAGATAGTCCATTTGTCCAAGGATGTAGATACCATAGGCAGCAAAATTTTCTCCTCAGATTTCAAGTAAAGCACCCTGCTCCAACATCATAATGACCTGGCAGTTCAAGTTTGGGCAGAAAAATCAATCGAACATTCACATCTATCATACAAGAATTGTGCATAGCATGTTTCGACAATGTTAACCACCTACTTCCTCCTCAGGAAATGGTAAATCAGCCAACTAATAATCATTGCCTATTGGAAGTCTTTCTGTGACTTGGACAACAGCAATTCAGGTGTTGTACCAACCATAGAACAGTTGACTGGAAAGAAATACTTCAGAAAGTTCAGAATTGCATTAATTTTCCCCAGGAACCACATGGAGGTGTAGGACACAAATCTGTTCTCACTGAGGTAAAATGCAACCCATGTATGTAAGGAAGCTTAAACTACCACCACATCCCGAGCATCAAACATTGCAAAAATTGGTGAACCTGGTTCTGTATTGGTTCCTCATCAGGGCATTGTAACAATGTCTATCCACACAAAAAGTTTCTCGTCACATTTTCAGCACCTAAGATTTTGACTGTGTTGCAGAAATTGAAGATTTTTCCTGCAGATAGTTCATGTGAAACCTCCTATTATTAGAGTTTAATTCAGTTGACACAGCAATCTCCAAATGCTCTACCACTGCCTAAAGGGTCTTCCCTAAGAAGTCAGCTTCTAACAATCAAAACGAGAGGATATTGAATCTTATGAGTGAACTGAACAGCAAGTGATCAGTTGTTGATCAGCTTATCAGGTATAGTGTACAGAAGTGGTATTTGCACTGTTCCTAGCTCCACCACCATAGATTCTCCTACCAACTGTTTCCTCCTTTTTCTTTTATTTTTCTCTTTTGGAAGATTGAAGACACACACCCACAAGCAACCTTGAACCATGAACTATCACAGGAGAAGCTTCTTCTCACTCCACACTAGAAAGCCTAAGCTAACTGGTTCCTCCCTATTAGCAGGATATAATCCAGGGAGGGCTTCAGAGTCTAGCCATACCAAGATACTTTTCCCATCTCCAATTTGTCATCATGTTCATGTTTGTGTTACTGACTTAAAACCTCAAAATTAAAGCTCTGAAGATTGCACTCTCGATTTGTATCAGAAAATTTTCACACAAGTTATTCTCAATGTTACTCAAGGCAGAAAACAACCCTTTTACATTGCTGGACATCTAATAGAAGCCAACATGCAATAATAAGAAGAAGAAGAATAAGAATGACAAAATTTATTATAATAAAAATAATAACAATAAAAGCAAGAGTGAGAAAGAGGCAGAGATAGAAATGTAAACAACTCCATGTAAATTAAATTTGAAATCATTACACTGATCACAAACTAAAAAGCTTTTATTCTACAATATTCTTATACATACTGAAGGACTAATAGGGAGAACCTTTAACATGATTATAAGTCAATGCTTAGAAATTTGGACAACTAAAATGCAATACAGATAAGTTTTAATAAAAATGTATAATTCAAGAAGACTCACAGTTTGTAACAATCCAATGATTAGGGGGAGAAGACGGTCTTGAAAAGCAGGGCTTTCTTCTTCATCTAACTTAACCTGGAAAAAAAGATCCAATGCACTAATTCAGGAATGACATTACTAAGTAGCTTCCGTAAGTTTCTGCAGAAACACGTGTAGTTTGTGAAGCAAAATTGCCAAGCTATAGAAAAGGATAGTATGGTTCAGGATATCATGCTTTGCATTTAAACCAAATTTAAATATATCATTTTTTCCATGTTTACATTTAATACAGACGAGAAAGAGGTACTCGTGTTCCAGAATAATATATCTACTACAATCAATTTTTGAATCTCAAAATGAGAAACAAATTGTCAACCAATGAACAAATCCTGAGTAAATAACACTAAAATAAATTGATAAAAAACCAGCTTAAAATCAATATTGAATCAGCAGGACAGCAACAATTTTTAAATTCAAAAGTTTCTCAAAAAGGACCAAAGTTTAAATACTTATCAAATTCCTTCAAGAACTGTGCCTGATCCACATTCATCTAACTAAGAAGCATAGCCCCAAATGCAACTCTATTTCAAAAATCACTGATACATGTTGGGTTAACAGTTCATTAAGTTATCATGTTCCTAAGACTCCTCTACATGAATAATGCTAGAATAAGGAAATGAACAAACTTTCATGGTCATATTCAATTTGAAGAGGTTGGACCAGAATGCTGGTAAGCACAATGTTCTTGTGTGTTATGATGACATCATTAAGATGCTACTGAAATGGACACCTATTCAAGAATTCTTCCCTCGCTTTCTGTCCATGGCTCCATGCCCAGTAGCAGGTATATGACCCCCCTTAAGCTATTCTTATTGAGATGCTAAACAGTGACTTTCTAACCTGTATTTACACTGACGTGTCGCAGCCTTGTCGCTCTCTTACTAAATTCCTTTTGAATGTTGACACACAAACCCATAAGCAGCCTTGGAACCACAATCTTCCACAGGAGAGGCCCCTTCCAGAGCACCATGCTAGAAGGCCTTAACTCCACTCTGTCACTAAATTGGTCTAGAATATAGAGTTAGTTTTATCCTTTCATCAACAGTATGATTCTTAAGGGCTTCGGTTACAGGATTCACGTCACTGAAATAGTCACAAGTCCATTTTTGTCTCAGACTTTGATGGGAATAACAATAGCCAAAAGGGGAAACAAGATCGTTTTGGGCTGACATACTCCAGGAGAGGTGGTCCGCCGGCCAGGCAGTTAATCTCAACCAATTCAGTTACACAACGAGAGGAGGAGACAAGAGACAGTTGACGGAGAGAGAAGGGTGGAAGAAATTCTGTTAGGGAAAGGAATAAGGCAGGGGAGGAGGGGAGTCATAAGGAAGGAGGAAGAGGACCCGAGTAAAGGGTGAAGGCAGGGATGGCCTGCAGAGGGGGAAAGCCCCAAATGTTATCTTTTTTTCCAGAATTAACTTCTTTTCCTACAGATTGTAACCAAATTACTGATCAATCCAATTTCTGTTATTTCTTCTTCTTCTATTTTCTGTTGTACTTCTGGAAGATCTGCCTACTTTAGGCCCTTGTGGTCCGCCCCTTCCCCGGAACCTGCATAGGCGGGAGCTTCGTGCACCGGGGCCGCCCTTACTTCTGGAAGATCTGTCTGCAAACCCATCAATTGGTATCAGAGCCGGCGTGATTGGAGCATGGTTAGAACCCACATGGAACAAACTGAAAGCATGGAGAAGAAGATGGAGGGCATGCGCGTGTAGTTTGGCAACCTCAAGGAGGATCTTGGCCGGATGCAAGACAACGTTACAGACGACGATTATGAAGCTCTTCTCGCTCTCCGGCAAGATAGGCCCATCGCCGACTATCGCCAAAGTTTCGACCTCCTGTTGGGCTCTCTGATGGACTTATCAAATGAGCTCCTCGAGGGGGCCTTTGTAAACGGGCTGGAGGAGGAGATAAAGGCAAAAGTTAAGATGTTTAGGCCCGAGACACTAACTGGGCTCATGGATGTAGCCCATAAAATCGAGGAAAAGAATGCAGCTTTAGATCAAGTTAAGGCCCACGAAAGCCTAAGCTTTCAGGACCCACCACCTTCCACTCGAGGGGCCCAAGTCCAGGAACAGGCTTTCAAGGGCCGAACCGTAATTTTGCCCAAATCCTAACTCGGGCATCTGAAGCGACGAAGGAGATGATAGTGATGCGAGGAGACCGGGAATCTCGAGTTAGCAACGCCAACAATAGCCATCGAGACTCTCCAGCACCTTACAGACCTTGAGTTCCAACAGAAGCAAGCCCTAGGGCTCTGCTACAAGTGCGATGAGTGCTTCACCCCCGACCATCGCTGCAAGAGCCAGTAGCTACAGGTTCTCCTCCTAGCCGATGACGACAACTAACCCCTAACACGAGTAGAACAGGAGCAACAGGAAGAGGAAACTCCTAAGATGGAGTTATCCATGCACGCCATCGTGGGAATTACACAGGGCAAGGTCATGAAATTGAACGGCAACCTAGGGCAAACAGCAGTGGTGATTCTGATCGATAGCGGAGCTTCCCACAACTTTATCTCCAGAAGAGCTTGGTGGAAGACCTTAGGTTACCAGTCACAGACACACGACCATTTGGAGTCCAGGTCAGAGATGGGCACTGCATGAAAGGAGCCGGGATCTACCAGAATGTCACCCTCACGCTACCCGGCGTGGAGATTCAACAAGACTTCCACCTCTTCGAGTTACATGGAGTTGATATGGTCCTCGGCATGGCTTGGTTACAGACCCTAGGTGAGGTTTCAGCCAATTACAGAAACCTCACCATGTCATTCTCCTTACAAGGCAAGCAAATTACTCTGTAGGGAGACCTTGCTTTGACTCGATCACCGGCAACTCTCAAGTCATTCTTTAAACTCAAACCTAATGCCGGTGACAGCTTCTTGATCGAGTATCAGGGTTTTCTAACCCTTGCCAGTGCCACTGTTCACAGTGTTCTGTCACAGGTTGACCCCGTCTTGGCAAAATTCCCTCACCTACTGGACCAACCCCTGCAATTACCGGCCAACAGAGTGCAAGACCATGCCATCCATCTAAGGGAAGGGGCCAAGCCTCCCAACATCAGACCCTACCACTACCCACGCTGCCAAAAGAATGAAATAGAACGGATCATCAGGGAGCTATTGATCGCCGAAATCATTAGCCCCAGCACCAGCCCGGTGCTATTAGTCAAGAAGAAGGGCGGGAGTTGGCAGTTTTATGTCAACTACAGGGCTCTAAACAAGATCACGATCCTTGATAAGTTTCCCCTTCGGACCATTGATGAGTTGCTCAATGAATTGGGAGGGGATGCGATATTTTCCAAGTTGGATCTCAAGTCTGGCTACCACCAAATACGAATCAAGGAGCAGCATATATGCAAGACAGCCTTCAGGACTCACGAGGGCCATTACGAATTCTTGGTCATGCCTTTTGGCTTGACCAATGCTCCACCCACCTTTCAGAGCCTTAAAACGATATCTTTTGCCCACACCTCCATAAGTTCGTTCTAGCTTTCTTTGATGACATTTTAGTCTACAGTTCAGAGATGGACCTACATTTGCAACACCTCACCATTGTATTGCAACTCCTTAGCAACAATAAGCTCCTCGCTAACCGAAAGAAATGCATGTTTTGTCAAACTTCATAGAGTATCTAGGCCACGTCATTTCAACTAATGGTGTAGCAGCCGACACTTCTAAAATTGATTATATGATCAGCTGGCCCGTTCCCTCCGATGTTAGGGCATTACGAGGATTCCTGGGCCTTACCGGCTATTACCGAAAGTTTGTACGACATTATGGAATAATAGCAGCATCTCTGACAAATCTTCTCAAGAAGGATGGTTTTCAATGGGACGTTGTGGCCCAACAGGCCTTTGACGCATTGAAACATGCCTTGACAACAATCCCCGTATTGGCTGCTCCTGATTTCAATAAACAATTCGTTTTGGAGACTGACGCTTTAGGAAAAGGGGTAGGGGCAGTACTAATGCAAGAGGGCAGACCCATTGCTTTTTTTAGCCAAGCTCTGTCTACTCGTGCACAATCTAAGCCTGTGTACGAAAGAGAGCTCATGGCCATTGTGCTGTCCATCCAAAAATGGCGACACTACTTGATGGGACGGCACTTCATTATACGGACAGACCAGAAGAGCCTTCAATTTCTCATGGATCAACGTGTCTTGAATAGTGAACAGCAGAAGTGGTTGATCAAATTAGTGGGCTTTGATTTTGAAATTCAGTATAAACCAGGTTCAGACAACCAGGTAGCAGATGCCCTGTCTAGACGCCAGGAATTCTATATGCTGGACTGCCTTGAGCCAGTTCCTTTACACAGCACCTCTTCCTTTGCCATTCATCCTAGCCCCGAGGGATCCTACCACGCCCTCAACCTCTTTGCTCTCACCGTTGCTAGATGTGAAGACCTGGACCAGATTGCTAATGAAATAGAAGCAGACCCTAAACTTAAAGCCATCAGTCAACAGCTTCAGGACGATGCACATAGCCTCCCCGGGGAAACTCTACTTCCATGGCAAACTAGTACTGCCCAAGCTCTCCCCACGCATTCCTCTATTACTGTAAGAATTCCATTCCACCCCGAATGGTGGACATTCTGGTTTTTTCCGCACTTACAAGGGCATCTCACAAGCTCTGCATTGGGCTGGTATAAGAGGTGATGTCCAAAAGTTTGTGGCAGCATACAACGTATGTCAACGAAATAAGTATGCCTCCACTAAGCCTACCGGGTTGCTTCAACCCCTGCCCATTCCCTTGTCATCGTAGGAAGATATTACTATGGATTTTATGGGAGGTCTGCCCAAAGCCCGGGGGTATGATACAATTATGGTAGTAGTGGACCACCTCACAAAGTATGCTCACTTCATTCTCCTCAGCCACCCTTACACAGCTAAAGACATTGCTCTTCTCTTTGCAAAAGTAGTCAAGCTCCACGGTTAACCTCGCTCCATTGTCACTGATCACGATCGAGTTTTTATTAGCCATTTCTGCAAGGAGCTGTTCAGGATCACTGGTACCTCCTTAAAAATGAATTTTGCTTATCACCCTCAGACGGACAGGCAGACGGAAGTGGTTAACCACGGTCTGGAAACTTATTTTCGTTGCTTTATCAGAGGTAAACCTAAAACATGGCCAAATTGGATATGTTGGGCTGAATATTGGTACAACACCACCTTCCACAGCACTACAGGGATGACCCCCTTTTGAGCCTTATATGGACGTGATCTACCAGCTTAAGTTTTCAGGAAGCAACTCCTTTGTGGCAGAAAGTCAATGACCAGCTCTTCCATCGTGATGCCATATTAGCAGAACTGAAGTACCATTTGGACCAGGCACAAGCATGCATGAAGGCCCAATCTGATTCCTGTAGGCGCGACTCTTCTTTTTCACCTCGAGACTTTGTCTATCTAAAGGTCCATCCATATAGACTCAAATCACTGGCCACTTGCGTCAATGAGAAACTATCTCCACGATATTATGGTCCTTACAAAGTGATCAGGCGAATTGGTGAAGTGGCATACCACCTGGAGCTACCTCCCACCACCAAAATCCACCTAGTTTTTCATGTCCCCCAATTAAAACCTGCTGCCTCTTCTGCCCTCACTCCTCAACCATTGCCTGCCTCTCTTTCGGAAGATTTAGAATTGCAAGTGTATCCCACAGCCATTAAAGATATCCGAACTCTACCTTCTGGTCAGCTAGAGGTACTGGTGCAGTGGCAAGGCTTGCCCGATAATGACAGTACTTGGGAGCATTTTGACACCATTAAATCCTAGTTACGCAACCAATTCAGTTATGCAAGGAGAGGAGGAGAGGAGGGACAGTTGGAGGAGAAAGAAGGGTGGAAGAAATTCTGCTAGGAAAGGAATAAGGCAGGGGAGGAGGGGAGTGGTAAGGAAGGAGGAAGAGGACCCAAGTAAAGGGTGTAGGGATGGCCTGCGGAGGGGGAAAGCCCCTAATGTTATCTTTTTTCCAGAATTAACTTATTTTCCTACAGATTGTAACCAAATGATTGATCAATCCAATTCCCGTTATTACTTCTTCTTCTATTTTCTGTTGTGCTTCTGGAAGATCTGTCTGCAGACCTATCAGACTTCACCCTGGTGTTTAGCTCCAAGCTACCAAGGCTTTCCAGCATCTTGTCCTAGCCTCATGAGATGAATAGGTTTTAACTTCTCCTCTGCATTAATATTTATCAAATATAAATAATCATTTGACAAAATAAGGCCTAAAGTTGCATAAGCTCATTGCAAGATGCAGTCACATAACTCACAGAACTCCACTTATCATCCTGCATACTGTTTTCTGCAAGAGAAAACAAATACGGCATAGTCACAGCTTCTCTTCTTGATGTAATGTAATTCAGCATCAGTTGGGATAACTAAATGCAAACTGATACATTGGGAGCTTCATTCTCATTCTCCTGCTTCCATAGAATTAATTCTTCTTTGCTTCTTCAGGGGCATAGCAGCCAAAAGATACATTTCTAGCCCCTTCCTATCCTTTTGGTCCCCTTCTAGCCACTTCCTGTCCTTTTGGTCCCCTCCACTAATAATAATTTCAAGTGTAGCAGACAAATAGGGTTACAAAATGGAGCTAATATAAGCAATGAGAACACCAGTAACTGATAGCTCTGTCCACCATCATCTAAACACAGAAATCAAGAGAACAAAATGTCATGTCTTGGACACGTAGCCCCCACTTAGAAAGATACCCACAGTGGTCAGAAAAGTCAGAAATAATGAACCAACATTACAATATTACAAAAGCATTTGAATTTCACTCCCCAATGCCTGAAGGATTTCCAAATTAATTATCCGTGAAGCTCAGTGGAAGGAAAATGAAAGGATATGACAAGTCTAAGTAGAAGAAAGATCACTACCACATTGCTGTAACAGATTGAGAAGCAATCTTAGAAGTCAGAATCTAGCAGAAAATCTATGGTGAACAGTTTTTGGTTTAGTTCTGGAAATTTTCTAAGTTTCTTAGAGTTTTACAAGCTAAGCAGAAACTGAGTTTCATAAATCAACAAGTTAAGAATAGAATTAATGCAATAGAGTTGAACAAATGGAAATAGGTCCAAATTTATAGATTCAGTTAGATTAGAATCAGAACTCTAAGAATTCATACTACGCTAAAACTTAGTCTGCATTTAGGAGCTGTTCTTTATTTACTCTTACTGTTTGCAGCACAAGTTTTCCTTCTGGTCCTGTACAAACAGTTCTAATAAAAATTCATATTTATCTAGTGTTTTGCTTCACAGCTTGTTTGGGTTTTCACATACATAGCATCAACAGAAAATTATCCGAGTAATATATCATCAAAATTCCATTTCAGGAAATATCCTCAAAATTCTTCTCAGCAAATATATTAGATAACAAGCTAACATGCTGAGATACTCCGAAGAGCAAAAAAGTGTTACTTGGTGGATGCTTCCCTAGATCAAAGAAAACAATAGCACTGATAAGATATAACCCCAACGGATCAAGTGCCAACTACAAAAGACAGATTGTTATGAAAGTTCACATGGAAATAACCATACTTCATCCTCTTCTCCAATAATAACACTGGCAACCCTTGCTTTCAATCTTGACAAAATAGCCGAATCTACATTTTTGGAATCATGAATAGCCGCCCGCATGAACTCTGCTGAAAGAATGCTACAAGAATGAAAGTCAACAGTTACAAACCAAGCTAGCCAGCAGACAGTTCACATATTTCACAAAGGAATTATGATGGTCATATCTGTATATACACAATGGAAACACATTAGCTGGTTAAATTAGAAAGAGAAGTTAAATATGTAGGACATCCGAAACATGACCAATAAGTACTAGGGAGAGCAGACAAATGAAGAAACCATTACTAGGGTCTTCACACAGAGATTCCTATTGATGCAGCAAGTCAAATTAAATGACCTAAGCTTAAATTGTTCCTTGATTTGAGTTTTCAACCCTTATCGCCTACATCCATTACAAGTAAATAAAAGGCTATTTTAGCAAGTCCATCACATGTAGAAAGTATTTGGCAAGCTAGAAATTAGGAACATTTTGAAATTTTAACATGTTGATACTGCAATTGAATACAGTTGAAAAAAAGAAGAAGACTGTTTGGTGAAAATGGATTGGAATACAGGACTCATTCAGGTTTTTTTTTTTTTTTATGCAGATACACAATTGAACGGGGAAGGAAAGAGAAAACTGTTCTAAGAAGCTACTACTTGTAGGCTGTGTTTGAAAACTGGATTCCAGAAATTTTTCTAAATCATCCAAATTTTATTGAATGAAACATGGAATGCAACTCCTCTTTAAGTATGCGGATAAACCAACAGTGGGGGAGGTAGGTTACCTCCTGCACAGGAATGACCCAGGAGCCCACAAAATTTCAATTAACACCTAGTTCTCTAAGAGCCTACTTAGTCTTCGAGAAGTTGGTGATCATAACTCCCAAATTTTCACTTCAAATGGCTGCATTTCTAGAATCACAGGAAATATCTATGTAGTAATAAAATCAAGTTTTAGAAGACTGCAAATCTATTAGTTATCAATCATGTCTAAGATTTTCTTTGTAAGCTGGATTGCAACACTGAGATCTTGAGGGATACTTATGGTTAAAATCCCCTCGATTTTACTCCAACTGGAGGGCTCAAGAAACATATCCAGAGATCTTACTAATCAATTCCAAAAGGTGATTTGTGAAGTGTTTCTCCTTACCAAGGAGCACTTGTGAAGGGCAGGCGAATCTAAGATGAGGTTTTAATAGCAGATAAATACCCTGAATCTAGGAATAGGGATGATTATTCAGGAGCTATTTGCAACGTATTGAGAAAGCTTGAGAAATGGAGGATTGGGAATTCATGAATCATCTCCTCGGAAGTAAGGATTCCGAAAGCAAACAGAGGGCGAATCACATATTAGCAGGATGCATTTCTGATGTAGGACAATATGCAAAATGACATAATCTATATGCTGAGGTCAGATCAAAATTAATTTAAATATGAAAACATAAATTAAAATACAACGAGCACTTTAACATCCAGAAAATCAATCTTAATTAGCATGAATAGCCTACAATGAGTTACAGGATCTGCAGACTGCCCCAGATCTCTACCAATTAAGGTAAGATCGAAGTTTTAATCCAGATTGTCCCTCTAATTGACGAACAGTCCTCATTAAGCTTCAGATCTAGGGTTCAGGAATTTTATGCAAGATAAGAATTCTAGATTATTACTGACACAAATTACGTAACCACACACAGCTCAGAAATCATCCTTTAAAAGACATGGTAGAAAAGTACTAACTTATAGAACAAGATGAAACAATAGTAATTCGGCCTTGTACGGAATGTGGCTTTACGCCCACGGGAAGGAAGCTAGAATGAGGAATCCACCTAGTCTAACGAAATTTTCATTCATTATTAATCAAAAACTACTTACACAAAAGAGAAAAAGATCTTATGTAGGGGGCATCCAACCATAATCTTTGAAAAAGACAAATTTGCCCCTACTTAAGTCACAACACACTAAGAAACCTAATACCCTTAGTGGTAAATATCCCATGTAAACTAAACTACAACATAACATTAAAATAAAATAAAATAAAATAAAAAAGTGGGATGATGGTCCACATCAATTTCTCCCTTTATCTAATGGACGCCAAAGCAATTGGTTTCATATAAGGACAAGGCAAACAAGACCATAGTCTACCTTCATTAAAGTTAAATGAATGTAAAAGCTTGTTGGTGTCTATAAATATGAAGGACAGTCAGATTGGAGTACATCACTAATGTATCTAGTGATAAAGTGGACCACATCCTATTGCATGTCTTGTCATCTGAAGGAGCTGCCTTGGAACCAAGCTTAGGTAGAACCACGAGGAAGATAGTTTGGGATAGGAATACCTTACATTCAGCTGTTCACATCACCCTCATACAAGCTCAAGAGGACTCTTTTGGGAATGCAAGAGTAAGAAATCAAGGCTGAACATGTAATAATATTTAAACTACTAGAGATATTTTACTTCATAATATTTTTAATAAATAAAGACCACAGGTGATGTACATATTTTTATGCAATTGAATTTGATGTCAAAAATCCATTGCTAAGGTTTTACATCATCATTTTTCAGGAAAAAAATGATGTCATCCAAACAGCATAGAATTGTATCTTCAAAAAAGCCAGATTCACTTGAATAGCATAAAACATACTCAATGAAAGCATTTACAGTTCTTCAAGCATCTTCCTAGCACTGGCGACCAAACTAGGGCTGCTGACCACCATCGGAACCCTCCCTTCCCTTATTTCTTTTCTCCATTCTCCTCTTCACCCTCCCGTCGACTTTTCCCCTCTAGCACAACTGGCCCGACACACCTGCCCACACCAGCCAACCGCACAAACCCCTTTCCCTCCCCTGCCTAATTTTCCTTCTCCATCGTCAATATCCTAGTTTTTACCCCTCCCTATGACCCTTTGGGTTCCACCACGCTGGCGGCACGAGACGCCTGCACCAAAAGGCACGAGGCCCTACACCCGTAGATAGAAGCCACTATCGGAGCCTTCTCCTATTTTTCCCCTCTATGTCTCTCCTTTTTCCCTTGTTGGGCATCCGGCAGTGGCCATACCAGAACCATCGCCGGCTGCCACTATCTTCCCCCCCCCCTCTCTGCACAAACTTGGCACAGGTGGGCCCCATTACCAGCACCCACCCTTGCACTTTAACATCTTCATGTGCCCAATCGAGGAAGGCTCTCACAAATCCGAGATTAGCCATCGCAATCCTCACAACGCAAGGAACGAGATTCATCTTTTTGTTCATTGATCGAAAAATTCAACCGTCGATTGTAATCAAACCCCTAATCAGACATCAAATTATCAAATCTATGACTGACCCAACCATCCATCATGATCTAAACCATTCATTAAGATCACCATGACACATAGATCAATATCCATATTAGAGATCATTGATCCAACGCATTTTTTCGTGATATGGCCGATTTTGATGAACGATTAAGATCAACCAAGGATTCAGGTATAAAATTGGATCAAATTCAACAATCCATACCATTAAAATGATTCATTGAGATTTTTTAATCAGAGTTACTAATTTGTCCTTCGATCTAAGATAATCAGGTGGGCAATCGTGACTAGATCACTATGGATAGTGTAGATCGGGTACCTTCATGACGATCAGTTGATGATCTAGCAACATAGACAACAAGATATCCTTCAGATTGACTAGCGTGAAGCAGGATCATCAACCAAATCACTTAATTTCCTTGATTTGGCAGTACTTAGCTAAAGCCAAGTATGATTTACATATAAACATACCCGATTAGTCGGTTAAATGACAAGTCACCTAAAATTAACTAGTTATGAGTATGATTACTCTGGAATACATTATAACAAGAGTACGAAATGAATATGGTAGTTATTAGCTAAGTAGTTAGAGCCACAAGGGGGTGCGCTTGGAGCCTAGAGGGCCTAGGCGCATGCCTAAATCATAAGGTGCAAAAATAAATATTTAATAATTACAAAAATAACCAAAATTCCTAAAAATCTTTAAAAAATCCTTAAAAAGTAAGAAAACATAGAAACATAATTCTATTATGAAATATTACCCAAGCATGCAATTTTCTACGTGGAGAGATAATGTGTTTTAACTAATAAATACAAAAAAGAAAAAAGGAATTCAATTTCTATAACTGTTATTTTATGAAAAATTAAAAAAATAACATTAAAACACAAAAAACCATGAAAAAGGACACCACACTTGTCCTCACAAGCAAGATAAGCTATATATGTCGATGGAAATATGTTTTAACTAATAAATACAAAAAAACAAATTTTTTCAATTTCTGCAACTGTTATTTTCAAAAAAAATTAAATAAAATAAAATTAAAGCACAAAAAACCATAAAAAAGGACATCACACATGTACTCAAAAGCAAGGGGAAACAATATATATAGATGGAAATATGTTTCAATGAATAAAGATAAAAAAAACAAAAAAATTTCAATTTCTGTAACTGTAATTTTCAAAAAATTGAAAAAGATAACCCTAAAATACAAAAAAAGGATGAAAAAAACATCACACATGCACACACAAGCATGGGGAAGCTATATGTGTTGATAGAAATACGTTACAACAAAGAAATACAAAAAGGAAAAAAAAAATCAATTTCCGTAACTGATATTTTTGAAACAAAGAGAAAACATGAAAAAAACCTTAAAAAGAACTTAAATCTATGGCAAAGAAACATAAAAATCAAATGGAATGTTTGTTTATACATATAGAATAAGGACCCATCAACATTTATCTAAAAACGTAAACAAAGAACAAAAAAATTGAAAAATCGGTACTGTTTTTTTACATTTTTTTAACAAAAAATGTTGCTTGAAGTGAAGATTCATGAATCCATACCTTTTTTTGCTTAGATCTATGAAAGATTAAAGAGGAATAGTCATTTTCACCTTCTGAGCTCTCAGGAGAAGTGGAAATAGGATTAGAAGATGAAAAAAAAAAAATTGAAGTTATATGTTTAACTAGTCGTCAGCTGCACTCGGGAGTCGAAGACACACCTGAACTAAGGCTCCAGGCCACCCAAGCGTGCGTCTAGGCACTGACGACTCGACTCCCCTACAACTTTTACCCACGCATGTGCAAGACTTGCGACTTGCCCGCCTCTAATTACATAGGTTATTAGCAGGCTCGGTGCATTGTGAACTGGATTATCAACTAACCAGGCAGGCCCAGCTTGAAATCCCAAGGTTGTAAATCATTGGATTGTGTTGAAAGACAATTAATATCTGGAATTATAATCTTTATTTAAATAAATGCCATGTATGTATTATTATACCATGATTCCTATTGAGAAACATATTTCATCTGTGAGTGATGCACAGACACATAATTTCATTGATTATCATTTTTTCCATGGATGCATGGTTTGGCTTTGATTCAGTCATATTTTCTAAGCGATAACAATGTTGCATGATTTTAGTATTCTTCCATGACCTTCACTAAATGGTGATTATATTTGCTATTGCATATTGAGGAGTGTGGACACCCTGTTATATAACTTAATTTTTCATGGACTTAGTAAAGGAGGCTTGGCGGCTGGTCCTTGAGAGGCTAATGTCAGGGTGGGGCAGTGTCTTGGGTTGGCGAGCTACAAGTGCTCCTAGTTTTCATTATTTCACAAGAGGATTTTATATCCATTTCATCGACCTTGAGACATTAAGTGATTTTCATGATTTTGACAAGTATTTCTACCCAATGGATGATATGCTAGGAGGGATTCAGGCCAACCACTCACCCTCTGACTTTGGGAGATGATAGACACCCACTCCATAGATGGGCAAACTTCATAGAGAGTAGTAATATGGGTAGTCCACACTATGAGTCCGATCCTCCCCTTGTGTGATGGACATTTAGTCTCTTGTTCTAATGTCTACAGGGAGCAGCAATTGAAAGACCCAGGAGTTAGTTATCAGTACAGCATAACGATTCATGTGGTTTTTTTGGAAACCAGTTTTATTATATTGCATTGTGAGTGTGCAAGGATGGATATTCCTATGTACCCACAGCGTGATGACATGTGGAGGCTTGGTGTGAGTACTCATAACTATACATTCAAGTTTATTGTATGCCCCTGATATTTGATACATAAATTGTTCATCATATTGTTAAATATTCATGAATTTGTATTATTGTCGCCACCTACACAAGCATAACTTGCTAAGGTATTGTAATGTTTAGCAATGCCTCAGATATTGAGAGAGGAAGCAAGAAAGGCAAATAGACAGAGAGCAAGTGCAGGCGTTGGCGACCTTCAAAGTACAAATGAGGTCTCCGAGATGTATGTGGTTAGTCAAAACCTTGCTTTTAAATGGATTGTATATGTATGGTTTACACTTTTATGACATGGATGTATGGATGTGTTTATGTTGGACGTAATGGCCATGTATGGACAGACCGTGGGATAGGTTTTGTTTTTAGATTTGTATATCACTGTTGATGCATATGTTTTGGTCAGAATCCTATACATGATCAAGATGGATGGTTATGGACATTGCGTCTCCTAGTTCTATATTTTTATGTTATTGTGTTTCTCAGTTACTTGTCGCATCGCATGCGTTAAATGCTTTGGTCCAAATTATAGAGGAGACTATCAGATATTTGGTAGAAATGAGAAGATCATTTCACCATTAAATCAGTGGTTTGTTGGTCATATGACTCCTAGGTTTTTGAAATGAGTGCTTTTTTTTCAAAGTTTTTATTTTCAGTCGCTTTTAAAAATGTGAAATTTTAACCTGGGATCCCAACTTTGAAAATTTTGTATTTATATGATGTGTAAAACCCGAGGCGTCACAAATTGATAACCCCAAAGTCTTTTACACTGAGCGAAAATATAAGGGAAGACTGATTGCTAACCCCAGTCAATCTACACGCTTAAATAGTGACAATAGTGAAGAGAATTCATTGAATACAAGGACATGATTGTGGTGGAAATTCTACAAGCATGTAAAAATACATAAACTATTCATTATATTGTTAAATATTCATGAATTTGTATTATTGTTGCCACCTACACAATCACAACTTGCTGAGGCATTGCAATGTTTTACAATGCCTCAGATATTGAGAGAGATAGCAAGAAAGGCAAATAGACAGAGAACAAGTGAGGGTGATGGCGACCTTCAACAGAGTATAGATGAGGTTTTCCGAGATATATATGGTTAGTCAAAACTTTGATTTTAAATGGATTGTACATGTATGGTTTACACTTTTATGACATGGATGTATGGATGTGTTCATGTTGGATGTAATGGCTGTGTATGGATAGACATTGGGCTAGGTTTTGTTTTTAGATTTGTATATCACCATTGATGCATATATTTTGGTCAGAATCCTATACATGAACAAACCGGATGGTTATGGAGACGAAGTCTCCTAGTTTTGTATTTATATGTTATTGTGTTTCTCAAGTACTTGTCGGATTGCATGCGTTAAATGCTTTGATCCAAATTACGGAGGAGACCCTGCCGAATTTTTGGTAGAAATGAGAAGATCATTTCACTATTAAATCCATGATTTGTTGGTCATATAACTCCTTTTTAAAATGAGTGGTTTTTATTCAAAGTTTTTATTTTCAGTCACTTTTAAAAATGTGAAATTTTAACTAGGGATCTTGACTTTGAAAATTTTGCATTTATATGATGTGTAAAACCTAGGCCGCCACAAATTGCTACCCAAAGTCTTTTACATTGAACGAAAAGATAAGGGAAGATTGATTGCTAACCCCAGTCAATCTACATGCTTAGATGGTGACAATAATGAAGAGGAATTAGTTGAATACAAGGACATGATTGTGGTAGAAATTCTACAAGCATATAAAAATACAATAACTAGATCCGGCCCATCCATTTGAAAGTGTGCCTAATACAAGTCATTTATGAGTTTTACTTGCCAGTTGCACTCTATCCACTTTGTTAAACAAAAGTACAATTACAAATATCTTGAGTAAATGATGGCAATAGTGAATAGAATTTGTTTGATACAAGGGCATCAAAGTGGTATACTACAACCATATAAAAGAATGAAAATCAAGTCCATATCATTCATGTCAAGCCTAGAAGGTCTACCACAACTCAATTCCATATAATGCTTCAAAATCCAGTTTATTTGTTAATCATTCTTTGGCCAACTTCTAGGAGCCAAATGTAAAATTACTAATAGGCTTAATATTTCCCTCTGCAACGACGTGCAAAAGTTCTTAAAAAAGTATGAGACAATATTCGCAAACCTGTTTATTGCATCTAAAGACATGGACAAATGATCCCGTAGGTGACGGAAGCAATGGAGACCGGCAAGCTCATCACTATCCTGTCAAGATGAAGGAGGAATGATATGAGAAGATAACAAACTATACAAGTGAAGAAAGAAAGGACATCATCATACAACATATAAACTATCATCTGAAAAGTGTCCGAATATTATCTACTGTAGCTAATTAACATTTCGTCTCATGGGTGGACTAATTGACATCTTTTACCTTAATGGGTTTCTACAGGTGGATTCTTCTCTCTATCCCATTAAACAGTACAGCTGAAGCACCTTAGTAATTGCAAATAAATTGGGTATCTTGGCTACTTTTCAGTAAGACTGGAGGCATTTTTCATAACAAAGTAACCATATATCACTTTTCAATGACAGGAATGATGCTATAACAACATGCTTAAAAGACTACATAAGGGCAGCCCCGGTGCACGAAGCTCCCGCCTATGCGGGGTCTGGGGAATGGGCGGGCCACAATGACCTAAAGTAGGTAGCCTTACCTTGCATTTTTGCAAGAGGCTGATTCCACGCCTTGAACCCGTGACCTCTTGGTCACATGACAACAACTTTTACCATTGCGCCAAGGCTCCCCTTCGCTTAAAAGACTACATAATGGCATAAAATGTCAATACCAAATCACAACTGTATTGCATGGATTAATACCATAAATCTCTAACTTTACTTTCAAACTTGATGATAAATAACTATAAAATGTTTATATCCATTTGAAGGGGAGCCTTGGTGCAATGGTAAAGTTGTCGTCATGTGACCTTTGAGCTTAGGAGCTTCGTGCACTGGGGCTGCCCTTTTAATGTTTATATCCATTTATCTAATGGAGCTTATTAGCTTTCATCCGAGGATAGGCTTAGTCAGGATGTTTTGCCGTTAATGGTTTCTGAAGTACGTTTGTCCCTCATCCCATTATTAGAAAGTAGGGCTAGGAAATCCAAATATGTATAGATAAATTGGATGTCCTGGCTCTTTTCAGTAAAATGCAAGCATTTGGATCTTAAGATAAGTCATTAACAAGTTACCATGCAACCCTTACAGCACTGGAAATGATGCTAACACCATATTCAAAAGCTGCATACGGGTACAAAATGTCAAACGAGTGACTACAGGTGGGAAGATGGACTAATCCCTCAAAACACTTAATTCCAGTTGTAACCCCATTCATAACCATAATTTTCATCAGCATAACTAGTCGGCGGGATTTTTCAGATATTGCTAACAACAGTTTACTGCTAGGACTACCATAGAAGAAGAATATGTGAAATGTAAGGATTCATCTGGTGATTATCAAAAGTCAATACACCAATTTTGTCCTTCAGAAAATGAATAACTGTGACAAAAAACTGAAAAGACACATGAAAGAGCTGAATTTTCCAACCATCACATAGAATTTCACTATAGGATATGACAATGTAATAGTAACAGTAAACGACACAAGAATTTGGAAATTTGGATCTTACCAGCAATTGCTGCAAGCCATGAGTGACGTCTAGAGCACCAGTACAATCTCCTGCTGCAACAAGCTGCTTGAAGGATAAGAACTATCAATCCATGTTTCCTTCTATACAACAGACTAACTATACAAACTTTTTGTCAACACTTCAATAGATTGAAAGCAAGAATAAATTTATATACCCACCAAACCAAAATTATTGCTTTCTGTTTGGAAATTGGATCAAGCATGCACCAGAAAGAAACAAACAAAAAGCATAAGGTCATGCCTAAGAGTAACCCCAGATTGAAAAAATTGTAACAATAAATGTGATTATGAATACTCCTGCACCTAGTCCCAGATCATCTCTTTTCTTAATAGCAGGATTTTATCCTAATCTGACCATGGTATATATTGTCGTTTTACCCCTCTAGCATTATTATGAAGATCAATTGGATTATTTCTACAATTGTTTATTTCTTTAAATAGTTTTCTGCTATCAGTGGATCCCTAATATATTTACTTGCACCAAACTGGTATACCAGATCAAGTAAGAATCCAGAAATTGTTTAAGAATTATTGATGATATTGGAGAAGGCTTTTGATCTCCACGAAAAATTGCTTGATTGAAGCAAATACAGAAAACGATGTCATACTGACTAGACCAAATATAGTTTAATTTCTAAATTCAGCGGGTGGCAGGAAGCCAGCCAACAATAACAATGTTGACAAGGAGTTGAATGATAGAGGATACACCAACATCAACTTTTTCATCAATGGTGGAGCTTCAGCTTATGAAATTCAAGGTCAAGGATTGTAAAGATAGAAACTGCTAACAAAACAATCATCCAAATCAATTTGTTCAAGCACAATAATAGTACATAGATCCAGTAAATAAGATCATCAAGAAGAGGCGTACAAAACAGGAGACAGGAGAGGCAAAGAGAATATACATCAGAAGGATAAGAATATAACATCATTATCCATGCACCCAATTGAGACATCATCCCATGATTGATAGTAGAATTTAAAGTAGGGGGAAAAAACATCCTAAATTATGAAAAATACGATGTTTCATGAAGAGAGAACAGGTACTTGTTACTAGTCATTGCTCAGTTTCATTTCTATTGGAGTTGAGTACAAAGAGGAAATATTGTGATGTGGTCCTAATGGATGCGTGTCATATTGCTTGGAGACCATCATTACATAACCATAACCAGAACCACAGGAGAAAGAAAAGCAAAGTTGCTTTTGTGAAAGATACAGAACGAGAGAACTTACATATGGGTTGAGATATTTAAGTCCTACTACAAGAGGGGTCATAGACTTCTAGTTTGCAAAAGATTATTGAAGAAAGTGAAAGTGATGAAGTAAGCAGAATTAAATACTAGTGATGCTCAATAAAAACTATTTCCCAATCCCATAATGTCTTCTCTCCAAAATTACTCAGATTTGGTCCAGAAAACAATGAAAATGTAATGTGCGGTTCAAGAAGTTGAAGGTAATTCCTTCTACGATAGCGATAGAGACGAGAATATAGAAGATCAGATGAATGCGGAAGACAATGAATCTAAACTCAATTTCAAATGTTACTACCAAAATAGTTCTCTTGAAACAGGAGTTGTTTCTAAATCATTTATGATTGTTTAAGAATGTTAAGAGATGTTTCCTATGATGCAAAAAAAGCAAACACGAGTTCGTTTTTGTTTAGCAAAGTGAGGCTTGGAGGAAAACTCAAGACCTATATCTTCCAAAGGTAAGCTTCATTAACACAATCTAAAGAGAGAAGCAATGTCATCGCCTAAACTTTCTCAAGAGGGTTTGTATCACGGATTAAAAGGCAAAATGTGGAGTAACCAGCTTAGGATATATCATTTCTAGAAAGATGGGTTCTAATAGATAGACAATAGTTGCCAATGCAGGAAGCGGAAATGGGAACAAGAAGGGAAAATGGTAGAGGGAGTGGCAGTGGGAGTGGGAGTTGGACGCAAGCAATTTTTTAGGGTAGCAAGTGGGAAGCGCAAAATGCAAAAAGGAATTACAGAAAAAAAATACAAAAATTACAAATTGTTGAAGAAAAATTGGAGAAACAACAAGAAATAAGCCCAAAAAGAGTATTTATGCATTGAGGTTGCAAGTTTCAGTCTTGCTAGGTTCATGCTTTCCTGATTTTCCCACTCCGAAGTGCTTTAGGGAAGCAAGCTTTCCCATCTGGAGGAAGCAAACTTCCCCAGTTTCCCAGGAGCTTGCAGCAGCTACAAGTTAGATTATTGTAAGTTATTCGGACTTGAATGAATAAACTTGTGCCAAATTTATCCAACGGAGGGGATAGTGATACACAATCAGTGTCCACAACCAGCTCTTAATTCAAATGAAGAATTTGAAAATGACAACAGACTGTTAAGTTCCAAAAGTAGCAGAGAACGCATCCAAACCACCATGTTGTCATTAATAATGGACCAGACAGAGCTCCTTTTGTCACAAGCATAGGCAGGCTGAATTCTTCGCAATAACTGAGATTTTTAATAATTCTATATTTAGCTCCGCAATAAAGTTTAAGTAGGTTTTCTTGGACCATGTCTAAAGAAAATAAATATTGTTTTTAAGATACAGCATCTATAGAACTTGCTAATAGTAATGGAGGTGCCGAACATAGAAATAGGGTTTCTTAAGGGGTTGTCACATGATGGATGTGAGTATCTTCCAAGTATGAATCTTTGGGCAGAAACAATTGTTTAATGACCAAAAGGTCCAAAATCATTTATTATCTCCCTAAACATCCAAGCCTTTGACTTGTGGAGGCTCTGGATGGATGTAATCAATTGCTTTTTTGTTTCCAAACATCCATTCAAAGGCTGAAACAAGAGACAGAGATGCCAGATAGGACTGAAGTTCAGTGTAGGACTAATCTATAGCATGGTCTAGTAGATAAAAGGTTGGGATAATTGATCGAGAGTGACCCACATGTAACTACCCAGTCATATTCTTCCAGTAGGGGCCTTCATCAGATATAAAGTCTTGTTTAGATAGATCTAAGGACTGTAACGATCCATATGAATGGTTAAAACTACCATTCTTGATTTGGATTAGACAAAATCTAACATCCATTCACCTTCTAAAACTTCAAGGACATACGTTCGACATCTTATCAAATTTATGGTCCTTTAAGCTTAAAAGCTCTTTGAAAAATTTGAAACCCAGCAAGAAGAGCTCTTTGTACTCCATTTCCCCAGAGATTATGAATCAGATGTTGCAAGGACCACATCAAAATTGAAGATTCATTCTGTATGAAAAAAAGACTTATTGTATAGAGATATATGCCAAAACACAGTGCAACATAGCCTATTAGATGATCAAGCTCTTGATCCCTACTAATAGAAATATATTTACCAGGGCCCATATGTAGTTAGAACCTAACTCTTCTTATTTATGCTTATGAGTGATTACGAAAGGATGCCCAAAACTTGATGAAAACTTATCTAGTTTTTAGATTGTGACTTGAGTTCATAAATACATAAGAAAATCTGTAGTCGTGCACTCTTGCACAAGCTATCTCCCCTTTCTCACTTACATTTTATTCTTTCCATTCTCTTGTCTTCTCTTTCCCTTTTCTTCTTCATTACCAATTTACATGGTACCAAAATGTATGTGATCCCCCCTTTTTCACTACTCCTTTGTCCTAATTGTATCTCTTTCTTCTTTATTCCAATCCAATCTTCTTGCTGTACTTGGCATCAGATACCGGGTTTTATCAGTTTAATGCTAAGCAACAACAATAGTTGGCTGCAACTTAAGCTGTAATGAAGAGTTGATCTCTGTTCCTTTTTAATCATTTAAAGGAGATTACATTTGCTTAAGGTGTGGTGCAACCTGTCCCTGTTGCTTGTTCAAGGTGTTTGTGGTCATGTATAGCAGAATCTCCACATGGGTTATTTGCTTGTAAACCTGTTCTTGTGCATCTTCAAAGAAATAACTACATTTGTTCACCACGGAATTTACAAGCTTCAAATGACCTTGATCAGGTTGAATAAAGCTAATTATTTGCTTTAATTTAGATCTATACAAGTTTCCCTAAACAGCAAAGGCAAAATTCAATCTCGGTGAAGATAAACCAGCCACAAGTTACTTGATGTACAATCAAGGAAATGCCAAATCATAAAGTGTTTGTGGAATATTATAGAGCCTCCAGCCAGTAATAACGTTATTTAATTGGACACTGGACATTGGAAAAGAGACAAGAGGCTCCTCCTCTGAGATGTATTTTTTTGAAAATTAATATATCCCATATTTACGAAGTGCAGCTGGGGGATCAAGTGTTTAGGAGAACACCATATGGTTCTTAAAAGCTCACAAGCAGAACCACATGTTTTTTTTTAAATGGGGGACTCAAGCACTCACTGACACACCCCCTTTGAGGAGCCTCAAACTTGTGACCTTCACGTTTGAGAACTCACTTATGCGCCACTGCTCCACAATCATACACCCAGGAAGAACTGAATGTTTATCAACCTCCTATATGCATAGTCATTGAAACAGTAAGGTGAAGAGTTAGACAAGCAAAGCTTTTGATGCACTACACTCGAATTTCATCTAGTAAAATGACAAATTCTATGCAGCAGAGAGTTACTTTCTCTAAGTGACATTTTTCCCCATCGTAAACGTTTTTCTATCAACAAATTGACACTTAATCTTGCTTCCAATGATAGGCCAGGCTTAATCTTTTTTCTAAGGAGGTTGTGGTGCATGTGGTAAAAAGGAGGTAAGAGGTAACAGATGTTGCTGGTCAAGATCAAGGAAAGAGGACATGATCAAGGTTCGGAAACAAAACCAATTGTGGAGAAGGCAAAGGACCTCCATGGTAACCTAAAATTGGGAAATCAAGCTATGTACAATAAAAATAACAAGAATACTCATGGAACTTCATCTTCTCAAATGTCCAATTCTAGTGATACTCTGGTAACTTTCTCAGCTGCTGAGTAGAATAAGTTGCCAAAAAATCAAAGCACCCTTTAGGTTTGATCCATTCTACTGCAGCATTGGCTAATTCAAGTACCTTTTTATTAAAAAAAAAAAAATACATGTATATACATAAGATGGGGAAGTGACACAATAGAAGCAAACTAGTATTGGGGCAGAGATTCCCCAGATACATTCAACTGCCCGAGCTCCTCTCTTAGCAAGAGCATCAGCTACCTCATTAGAAGATCCATAAATAAGCTTAGAAGAAGAATGAAAACGGGCAGAAAGATACAAAATGTCATCAATAAATCAAGGCAAAACCCAAGGACTAGAAGAAGAATTAAAGGCTTAGAGCACATGCCACAACAGCCGCTGAATCTGAATCACCTCACCTTCCAACTCCTACACTGCTAGCCTCCATACCAAGAAGAGGAGCTAAAACTTTGGCTTCATGTTCATTTTACCATTTGGACCAGAACAAGCATTCAAAACAATCCCTTCATGATCACCAATTACTCTTCCAATCCTCACTACACCTAGGTTTAAAGAAGCACAATCAAAATCTAGTTTAAGGTCCTAAAGGAGAAGCCACTTCCATTTAGTCTTACCCACTCGATCCACAATGACGGAATCCAATCCCCGATGATATTTGGTGACAGAATAGCGTGGAAACTCATTTCTTACTGCTGCCCATGAGAGGACATTCTCATAATCTCCATACAAAGCGAAACAGTAGATTTACCCTTTCATCAAAATTCAGAATTTCTCCAATTCCATTCACACCAAATGCACCCAAAAATGGCAAAAGTCACCAACAAAAAAAGCAACTTCTCTTTGTCCCAGGAGGATTACACCTCCCCAAATGAAATGAGAGATAATAGACTTTGGGAACACCCACATAACGTTGAAACTGTGAAGGATCCTTCAGCAAATTGAATGAACAACTTTACAATGGATAAGCAAGTGATTATCAAGATGACTCCTTCACCACCTCCAGAATAATTCAAGTCCTACAACTTGTGTCATTGATTCTAGTGAATGGAACTATATTTACTAGTAATACAAGAGTCTAACCAATCTTAAATACATCTAAATACTTTAGTTCTGTTACCTTGGCCAATGGTATCATATCAGAAGTTCTTAGATGTAGTATCAAGTCATCGTAGTTGTAACATGTCATTCTCCTTGGTTCTTCTTGCTGTCAGATTTTCTTTCAGTCTCCTGTGCATTTGATCTAGAATTAATTCCAGAAAATAAAATGAAGATGTGGTTTTATGCCACATCATCAACCCTAATTGCTAGTTGGACAATTTTCTATTTTGTTTCTTTGGTTGACTGAGTATGATTTAATTACATGGCATATGCCTTAAAGAAAAGAAAACAGTTAGCATCTTTAGAGGTAGTTATTTTTTAACCACACAGCCGCCTAGTTGGCTGGCAACTGATTTTGGGAGTTATTTTCAGCAACAACTACTTGTGATGGGTCCTTTTGATTTTGAAAGAGAAGAAAGAAGTGGGAGAGAATTGATCTTCCCTTGGAAAGAAAGAAGAAGAAGAGGTAGAAGATGATGTTAGAATTGAGAGTTTGAAGGGACCAATACTTGAAGTCAGAAGCAGTCCTACTCATTCCTTATCATTGTTAGAAGATGAAGATGGAATATGAGTTTTGAAGGGCCTGGTACTTGACGTAAGAAGGGTTCCTACTCCTCATTGTAACTTCCTTCTTTATAGTGGATATCTTTTGCCAAGATTTGGCCATGAATGTTTTCCCAATTTGGGCAACATTAGAAAGAAAAATCTTTAATGTCCTGATGGAGACTCCATAAATACTGCTTTGAGACGAGCATATCCCCATATAAATGGTGCTGACCTCTAACTCATCCATCATTGAAGAGTTTGAAGATAATATTCCCTCATTGCCTTTTGCGATTAAATTGTGAAGTTTTAACCACATCAAGCATCATCAAGTGTCTTCCCTTCTTGTATAAAAAACTCAAAGCAATCCTTTTGTTTAATATATACTAATGTCTAGGTCCTAGTGGAGTCATAAGTCTGTTTAGATTCATGTATTTGATTACCTTTGTTTTAACAACATGACGCAGATCTATTCAATCAAAGGGAGGCTACGGTTTTTAGCTGTTCATGCCATGGTTAAAGCATCGGCTTGCCATGGATCTATGTTTAAAGGGCAGCCCTGGTGAACGAAGCTCCCGCCTATGTGGGGTCGGGGGAAGGGGCAGACCACAAGGGCCTAAAGTACAAAGCCTTACCTTGCATTTTGGAAGAGGCTCTTTCCACGCCTTGAACCTGTGACCTCGAGGTCACACGACGACAACTTTTACTGTTGCGCCAAGGCTCCCCTTTGCCATGGATCTATGTTTCTTACGGGATAATTAAAAGGAGTAAACATCTGTTTTATTTCAACCATACTGTGATCGGAGTGTTACATTAAATCAGACTTCATGTGCAGATATGCACCATAATGGTATTCCTGAATGAATTGTTTCATATGAATGTCATATTTTCCGATCCTACTCGGTAGAAAATGCAGGTCCTTATCACAGGACAAGCTAATCTAGTCTTTCTTTCACAGTAAAGTGATAGATGGAATTGCCATGAAAGGCCTACTTAGTAGATTAATATATCACTCAGAATGGCACATACATCAGACATACAGGAGCAAGTAAAGACTGCTGGTATCCAGCAAGTCACCACTAGATCCAGCATATTCTCACCTTCTCATGTATTTGGATGTACTTTGTTTAACATCTTGGATCTGAGGCAGATGATTTAGATACTGGCTCATTCAAATGTAGTTTCTTTGGCTATTATCACCCTCAAATTTGGTCATAGGTGTTGTAATTGAAAACAGCAGTTTATCTGTTAGAATTTACCTTCTTTTAGGATAATCCACATTTTCTTTTGACAAATAATAAGTATGTCATACACTTTGATGCTATAGTTCCTCCCCCTATTGTGTCTACAGATGCTTAGAATGATTAATTGATTGATATAGGCTGCTTCAAATGCATAAACACCTCCAAGGTGCTAACCAAAATCTTAACAAATAACAATGTCCCCAATGCATAACAGTCTTCCCAACAAAAGAATGAAGCTTTTAGTTGATTCTCTACTTAATTGTACAGCAATACTTACTAGAAAATGTGGAAACTCTATAAACACTACATCTTTTTGTATCCTGACTCATGTAGCTAAGAAACAAGGTATAACTACATAAAGAACAAAATACAAACACGATAAATAAAAGAAGTACCAGTTTCAGAGCGGAAAGTGCTTGGTTGACATATAATATAAGCCTCAGCTTCTGCTGAAGTGCCAACAGATTACTCCGCGTCACATTCAACTCCTGAATCTGCCTGGCATTCTCCACCAAATCAACATCTAAAAGCCTTATAGTCTCCTTCAACTCCCGAATCCTCCCACAGGCCTCAACAATCTTCCCATTCAGGTCCTGAAGTTGCCCCTGTGCCTCGAAGAAGGAATCTGACCTTAATGAAATCTCCTTCACCAAATGCAACTCAACTATATCCAAATAATGCGACAACTTCTCTTGCAACACTATATTCTCAGATACTGACGAAAATGGACATGCTGCTCGGAATGTGGCACCTTCTTCCAATGCGAAATCCTCTTTGAAATATAAAGAAGGTACTTCTCTCAAACAAGCAACTAGGGCTTCACCCTGTCCCCTAACTTCACCTTCCCCACTCAAATTCGAAACCGAAGCCAATTCAAGATCACTATTTTCCTTTCCAATGTGATGCCGAATATCTTCGAATTTTCCATAGGATTCCAAGATTGATGCCAAGTAGGGTTTGAAATCCGCCCTAGTTACATCGGAGAACGTTTTGTTGATGGTAAGTGGTGCTAATTCGGTTGAATTGGTGGTTGATGTCCACCAACCAATCCAAGAAGCATCTGACCCGTAAACCCCGGACTTTCCGACATGAGGATTGTTCAGGATTGAAGCTAAACTGTGATCTACCCCGTAAGATGGAGAATCGGTTTCAGAATTCGATTTGTTTGAGGAAGAACTTGTTCGTACAATCGCATTGTTGGGCTTGTTAGTAAAGGAACAATTCTCGATCGCCAGCCTTCCTGTTTGGGAAGGCAATGCGTCCATTCTTGGGGATCTAAAAGACCATGAAACTGAAATTTAGTTCCATGAAATCACATGCTGATTGATCTCCGACTAAACACACAGAGATTTGAAATCTGTTAAAATGGAGTTCATTGCAAGTTTAGAGTTTATTGAACCTGGAAAAACTTGATCTTGGATAGGTTGAGGGAGTGAATTCCAGATCTGTAGAGAGGTTTTTCAGAATCGGATGGGTTTCAGTGAGAGAGATCCAGAATTGCGACAGAATTTTTGCGGGAGCTTTTCAGGTGAAGAATACAGATCGAGAGAGAGAGAGAGGGGGTTGATTTGATCCGGAGGTGGGTTTTTGGCACGGCGTGGATTTGTGGGACGGTATTAAAAATGAGTCCCGGCGGCGTACACGCTCATGAGGGTGGTAAGAAGCAGACGCTGCCCTCGAGCACTTCAGCATTTGTATGTTTTTAGATCGGAGCCTCTTGTATGTACGAACGAGGACTTTGAAAGATCTTAGCCGTTTGTTTTAGGTCTTTCAAAAAAACGTTTATTGGTCATCAAATTCTATTTCTAGCCTAGCTAATATATTTAAAAAATAGTAAATACCTTGGATCTACAAACATAATCTAATTATTAGAAGAAAAAAAAAGTATACAAACGACTTAGATCTTTCAAAAGAAGTTAGCTTCCATTACGAAATAAAGCGATGATTTCACATATTTTAAATACCCATCGCGCTTTTTATTAAACTTCAAATGCCCAGTCAACTTTTTGCTTATATCAAAATAAGAAGCTTTGACAATGAGCTTCACATACCCATATACAGTTTCCTAAATGGAAATCACGCTTGCAGCTATTTTTTTAATTAAAAGATCAAAACATTTCTATCAAAATGTAATCAGTTCATAAATTTTAAAGATGTTATTGATTACGGATGAATTAAAGATTAAAAAAAGTAAGTAAAGGTTTCTATTTTTCTATCTTTCATAAATTATCTTCTATTTTTCTTTGAGGACGCTAGTTGGCCAATTACTTTCTTTCTTGGCCATTACCTAATTACATGAAGAATATATTTTGAGCTTCCCAATCATATTGATTACTAGCACCAGCAAAATGGATTGGAATTCATGGGCATCTATTTATCCATTGAATATTCACAAATATGGATTGATGAAATTATATATATATGGATTTAGCATATTGGAACAATCAAATCAGTTAAATTCGTGATTTGCACAAATAAATCTGTGCGTAACCATTTTCTTTGCAACATAAATTACTAACTTATGTTGGTATCCTGGCCAATTCTATACATAAATTACTAACTTCTACCAGTATTAAAGACACCCAATTCAAAAGTGCTGATTGTTTTTGCTTTGAAAATAGTAGAATTTAACAATTTATAGAAAAGCAAGACAGGAATGAGCTTGCACCACTCAGATATAAGTTTAAATTTTGCAAAACCATGAGAAATTTACAATATTTATAGACAAGGATTTTGAGAGCTCATAAACTTCTCTTTGACTTTGGATGGACTAATTATAAATCTCCTAATAGCAGTTAAATGGAGAATAATCATGTTGATTACTTTAATTTGCTAGACTCGATACTATTTCTTGAATATCTCATGTGATATGTCTGTCGAAAGTGGGCACTCAAGTTGCTTGATGTGCCCATCATTTTTACTTATACAATCTATTATAGATTGACAATGCTTTGATGCTTCTAAATTACCGATGCTTACCTAAAGTATAGGATTGTACTAACCTATTCTCAGATTATTTGAAAATCCACGAATCGCAATTAGATAAGATTAGGGGTTTTTGATCCCCTATGTGCATGGACCAAAGACCCAATCCGTATCTACGTAGATTGACTAGGTGTTAATCCCAAGAGGTGAATTCAAACAAAATGAAAATCTTAGAGATTTTAAGAATCAATCCCACTTAATGCAACCTTGATGAAGTAGGAATGCTTTGCCCACAAAAACACTTGGAAGCATTTTTATAGACATAGTGAGCAAAAGAGAAACTATATAAGGGAGTACGAGAAACCAACAAACACTTTGTTTCTCACACACCCAAAAATCTATCTAAGAAATATACAAAGAGTTCTTTTATGATAATACAAATCATGACATGAAAACCCACACAGAGCATTTCAACAAACACTTGGTTAGTGTAATGAGAACATAATTTCCACACAAATCTTTGAGATACCCAAACTAAGAATGGAACAAACAATCAAAGTAATTACAAAGAGTGGACACTCAAGATTTATAGAAGTTTGGCCAATCTATACTCATGTGCCTACTTCCTCCATCTCAAAGATACCCACTTTTGAGTCCTTTACCATACATTGTGAGATTTTACTAACCAAGTTGACCATATGCTTGGCCCACTCAACAAACTCAATCTCAAATACAACAAATCCCTAGAGAAACACTTTCTCTGGCCAAGTGAATGATGAATGATAAAAAGAAAAACTCCTCTCAAATGGCAATAAATACACTTACAATGAATGGGATGAAAGAATATACAATGATATAAAGAATTCAAGCATTTTATTAATGCCAAAAATCTTCAATGAATGCTTGTTAATGATACCTAATGGTTTCCTTGCCCTCACTATTCCTCTTGTTGTATCACTTTTTTTTTCTTGTAAGTGTTTCAATAAATACTCCTTAAAATATAGCTATGAGAGAGAACCTTTTTCTTATTGGATATCAGTGGCTATTGAAGAGGTGTCTCCACTTGTAGTTCCTTGAATTTTACTTCAATAAGTATGTTATTTGCTTAGTTATGTCAATGACTATGAACTTGCTTAGGTGGTAATGTTAAGTAAAGGAAAGAGTTTAGTTTAGAGTTTGAAACATTATATAATTGTTTTGGCACACTTTTTGTGAAAAAATTAGAAATGGATGATTAGATTGATGGGCTAAGAATGATTACAATCATAGAGGGTTGAATGATTAGGATGAGTACTAAGACATCCAACTAGGAATGGATGGCTAGGATGAGCTATACTAGGAGTATGAGAACCAATGAGAGAGAGATAGAGAGAGAGGACACCAATTGAGATGAATGGCTAGGATTGAGGAGTGATGAGCCAATGGGAAGCAAGCATGCATGGATGGATGAGATCTTAAGTGAAGTGAGTTAGGATAACGTAGGGTATGGATGGATGGGATAGAGTGGTTAAAAAGGATGTGAGATAAGTGATAGAGATATGTGATGAATCACATGTGAGATAAAGGACTAGGATTAAATCTCAATTGATCACCTACCAACCAAAGAGATGCGCATAGGGAAACACGTCTAACACATGCATTAAGTGGGAGTTCCATGTGAAATTGCATGGCCATCTTGAAAGAGGCATCATATTTTAGCATAATGGGAGGTGCCTATGTTTAAGGGGCGTAGGTGAGTAGTAAGTGTGAACTTAGATGACATATGAAGGCTGACTTCAAGTGGAATTTTTATAGGAAATAAGAATCCTAAGTGCACTAGGAGAGTAGTGTACCATAGAATTAAGAGATGAGTGAATGAAGGGATGAGATGCAACCTACAAACATGAAGTGTACATGGATGAGAATGCTAGAGTAGAGGCCCAAGCTATGAAACCCACTTAGATTAGATAACATGGGCTTACCTGGATGCTTTTACCCTAAGGAGCTGACCCCATTCAGGACAACTCTAGGCCCACAAGCTAAAAAAGTGCTAGAGTCTTAATTGAAATAGGACTCCTTGATTAAGTTAAGTCCAACTAAACTGCTTGACTTTTTAACCATTTGCATTGAACCTGAACACCTAGCTGAGACTTGGGAGGATTAGGAGATTAGGTAGGAATCAAGTGCCTAAACAAACTAGGTAGGGAAAATCTATATAACTAAGAGAACATCTAGCCTAGAGGAGTTGTTGGCTAAAAGACATCCAAGGTGAGGAGCAGGAAAAACATGGAGACCAAAGGGGAAAAAGAGAAGAAGAAAAGATCAAAGAGAGTAGGAGGAGAAAGAAAAATAGGTAGGGGGTGTGGATGATTCCTAGATTAGAGTTTTCGAAAGAGTTTTTATCAAATAAGCTTTAGAGTTACATGTATTTCCAACAATTTTCCATGCTTAATTATATCTCTTTTTTATCCATGCTATATTTGGTTATATGCTTGGATTTCTCAGAAGATTATACATGTTTGAATGATGCTTTAATTTTATTATATGATAATAGAACTTTCAACTCATTGGGCGAAGAATTTTCTATGTTTCCAACCACGATATACATCATGTGTTTTCTGCTATATATATGTAGACTGTTGTTGATTCTTTAAATGATTTGACTTTGATATCAAACATGATTTGACATGAAACATAAGCACTTTTGTTCCTGATTTGATTCTTATCAATAGCATGACAATTTTTCTTAGTAATTAGGTTGAAATCATGAACTATTTTCATTTTTTATCCATTACTTCATAACAGTAGCCAGCATTTTCTACAGACAAGTTGAAAGCCTTAAAACAATGTTGATCTTAGTTCGGGTAGTAAATGATGGAGCTTTTCTACGAAGATTTAACTAAAGATACTAAACTTGATGAGAATTAACTTGAGAAAAAATTTGCACAAAAATAATAAAATCTAGATTAGATTAAGGTCATCATATAAGTATTTTTCCCATAGACTAACTAGCCTAGATTTTTCTACGAACTGCCGCTTGAAAGATTTGGGTTTCAGATGCAAATCAAGCATTTGGAACAACAAAATGACTATGAACATGAAGCTTATTCACTAAGGATCAACCTAGATTAGGCCAAACACAATAATCATATATCTTAAATAATTGGTTAAATGGCAAGAAGATGGACTAATTGTAGGCAAGTGACTACAGTCGGCTTATTAACACTTTACTGATAGCATCATAGTTTCACTTGTTTGATGAGCCTAATGGTTGGTTTCATGTTTAGATAACACAATAAACCAATAAGGTAACAAAGAAAAAGGTGTCTGAATGTTGTATTGTAAACTACCTTGAAGATATAAATAAAGGTTAGACCACAAGAACCACTATTCAAATTAGCATTAGGAGAGTTCTTAGACATCAAATATATCAGATGACAATTTAGAATTTAATGAGAACATCAGACATCAAAATATACCTTAACTACGAGTGGTATAAGTTACACAGATGCTTAAACTTGTTAAACCATATCATACATTAGTAAATCACTTATCTTAATATCTGAAAACATAATTGAATATCACATTATATCATCTCCATGTGTTCATTTGGAATTCCAACAAAGGATTCAATTGTATTATGTTAAATTGTGAATCATGAGTTGATTATTTGTGTAACATAGCATTGATATAAATATGATCTACAAAAAATGGCGTAAATTTTTTTTCTTTTCTTTTCTATTCTCTTTCTTTCACTTCAACAGACTACAAGGACTAAATATAATAAAGGAGACTAATGGTGAATTTGAGAATATGATTTGGACACTTTCAGCAGTTTAGAAGAGACATGGGTGTCCTATGGTTATAGGTGTTATATAGAGGAAAGCCTAGGTGGAGAAGGCTTGGGGGCATGACTTGAAGGGCTTATACTTTAGGAGTACACTATTACCCCAATGCTTATGTGATGAAATAAAAGGAAAATACTTCAACGGCTAATAGGAGGGTAAAGCTAAAGATAAAAAATAAAAAAGAAGAACTAAGGTTTAATAGTAATTAGAGGTAGGATAATGGGAAAAGTAGGGAAGTAGCATGGATAGCATAAGTCATGGGACTTATGTATTGCAAAATGATTTGGATGGCTGGCTTTGTGCATGCATGCAAGCCAAGCCAAAAACATAAGAATGGGAGTGATGATAGTTGGCTACATGTATGACAATCAGCTGGCCAAAAACGTGAAAGTAAGGCTTATAAAAAGGAGGAAACAATGATGCTCCCTTCTAACTCGTCTAGCATCATACCACCTCTCCAAGGAGGCAAGGGAAACTGGCTAGGGAGACTTGGTAAGAATTGATAAAAACTAAGGGAGATATAAGAGAAATGAGTGCTAGGAGTGAGTAGGAGGAGAAGCATTGTTGTTGGAAGATATTTAGTTGGAGTTTGAGATGGATTTTGAACGGAGGAAGAAGATGTCCAAGGTGAGAATTGCAATACTAAAAATTTAAGGTAAGGAAATCAACCATTGGAGGCAATTTTTTAGATAGGAGGGGTAATAAGAAGATGGTTAAATCAAATTTTTTGTTTAACATTCAAAATTTGGAGGGATGCTAGGGTTTTTGAAAAGGGTTATGGATGTAGTATTATGAGCATTTGCTTTTAGTTATCTATGCAATGTAAGCCTGAATTTTCTTATACCTTGATATTTAATGATAATACATTCTTTAGATCATGTTTTAGTAGTCATATAGAGTTTCATGTTAGGAATTTCATTAAATTTACCTAGTAAAGGATGGATGTGTTAGAAGTTTAAGCATGAATTGTATGGACTAATCTATGGTAGAAACTGTGACGACTAGGGTTTTTGAAATACATTTTTGTTATTTATTTTCAAATGGTGGTCGACCAATTTAGCAAACATTTTTAAAACTTAAGCTACGAATTTTTTTTTCTTTGAAAGTCTTTTCAGAAAACCCGAATGCTACATTTCACTCACATATACATACATAATTTTGTATACAACATATGTTTCCAAAGAAACTCATTTTATTAAAGTTGCAGGATTGATCCAGTGGTTCACATACACAGCCCCTTTGTTACATCTTATGTCCAAAATACACAAATCAAAATACAATCCAATCCTTTTCACAATCGTATATAGTCTTGATCAAAAGTATGGTCTTTGTCTTTCCATGTCGTATCCCTCTATTCTTTTCTTTCTGTATTTGAGATATTGTAAACATTTAAACATTTACAATATCTCAGCAAGCTATGCTTGGTAGGGGATTTAAGAACATATGGAATCGTATAATTCAAAAGTACAGTATTCATAATCATCATATTCCATATGAATCACATAATTCAATTTCCATTAACCATACCATATATGATCATTCTATCATATAATTTATCATGTAACATCTACTATGATAATTCCAAACCACTCACCATTATATCGTATGTATATATATATACGGTAAAAAAACAGTGAAAAATAGTCAATATCTCAAATGTCAATAATCATACTCAGATATATTGAGTTGATAAATCATGTAGACTTTTGTTGGAAAAATACTCTCTCATTAGCAGTATTGGCATCTCACTATGCCATGCATCATAATGCAAAATACTTAAGGACTACCATGCTGCAGTTTGATCTGTACTAGTGTGCTCGAATAACTGCCTTGTTCACTACTGATACCATGGTGGAAAATATTGTGTCACTACCCATATGGGGAGATAGGACTTTCATAGTGGGGCCTTCCCATAATTGCCCCACTCGACTTTTAGCCTCTATTTGGACAGGGTATCATCATATTTTGGGAAGCGAGTGGCCAAACCCTCATAACTCCCCTAGCATAACATCCCTAGGCTTATGCCTGTTAAAACAAAATCACAAGCCTCCAGGCTTGTATATAAAATACGTCTTGTTCATATTAGACGATTTGTCAGTTTATATTATTACCCTCGTATTCAATATCCTTATACTAAGGATATAATTTTATTTCTAAATTTAGGGATTAATCATTTATTGTAAATGATCCCCATTTCCTTTATTTTGGCATTCCTATATCAAAATGTTATTAAGTGTATGGATACTCATTTGATACAAATGGTATCCTTTATTATTATGTTCTTATCTAAGTTTAGGGGTAATCATAAATGATACCTAAGTATTTATTATGTAGTCCATCTATTTTCAACAGTTTATTTCTATCTCAAATACATGAATTATGATTCAAATGCAACTAAGCATATTATTATTCGTAAGCATTATAATTTCTATGTATAACAACAATTCCATAGACCATAGATCTTGTATTCTTAAAGTTCTACCTACCTTCATGTAGTGATCCATCCCTTCAGATCTTTTATGATTGCCATATGTAATCTAAAAATGCAAACATATTGTCATTATTTACACAATTTTGGATAATCTTCTATCTATATTCCTTATCTAATATTGTCCTTTAATATAAAGAATCTAGATCTGTCTTGTGTTCCTATCATCCATACAATCTATCTTCCTCAAACAGTCTTTATCCTATTAATCAATAGATCTGATGGTTAGAATGATCTTCTAATCTTTCAGATCTAAGTATTTTCTATCTCTAAGTCTTTGTTTGTCCATCTCTTTGATCTTGATCTTTCATAGATCCTTTGATCAACAATTTATACTTGTTGATAAAGATCAAGGGCCTAGATCTTCTATCATCTAGTTCTTCTTTAATCTAAGTTCAGTTATTTAAACATCCCTAAGGAGGATGATACTAATTCTTTTCCTTGAATCATATTTGATCAAGGGTTTGGATTATCTAATCTAATGATCTTGATTTGATTTGCCACATACATACTAATAAGCATACTAAATGCAATACAATGTTATGATTCTTATTGTTCTTGATTATTCAAGATCTCCTTATGGATCTTATTTGTTCTTGATTATCTTACTTACTGTTTTTATTAAGATTAGATATTTTACTAACCTTTTATGATCTTATTATTATTATTCAACAAGTTAATGTTTTACTGGTTGAAGATAGCTTATTTCATTCTAAGTTTAAACTGCTCATCCGTATGTCAAAATTGATCAATGCTTACCAGTTAAAGTCTGCTCAAAGAGTGGTTAATACAACCCTTATATAAGGAGGCGTTTAGACCTCAACTTAAATTAATGGGAGGCGAGGGAAAAGCACTTGGATTTTGTATACCCCCTATAACCACAATGTTCAGAGTCCACTGGGGTGGCATTAGCCCAACCTTTAACAAGATTCCTATGAGCATTTTAACCCTAAGTACTCTTTCTAATTGATTTTAATTAAATCCATGGACATTTAAAATGTCATTCATAGGGTTTATTATTCCCCTAATTTGGGTCAAGGATTTGATAATCCTTATATTATCTTACTAACTATAGCCCTTAACTATGCTTAAGTTCATGTCCTCTGTTTATTGTAAATGTCCATTAATATCTATATTTCATTAATTATATTTTCAATGTAATTTACATAATATGAACATTAAAGCATAAATAATTAAATATGTATATCTAACAATTAAATCTACTAAGCAATAAAGACATTTACAATAGCATTAATAATTCAAATAAACACATTTAACATATCATCATGATCCAATGATCATCTTTCATTTCTAAATTTTTTTTTATCCTATTTAGGGTTTAGATCTTGATGTTTTATTTTTATAAGACTACTCATTTTCTTAAACTGATCTCATCACTCGATCATTGATAGCATCTTATCACATGATCTGATCCTTCATGATCTAACCGATCTAAAAGATCTTAAGCATTTTTATCCAATTTAAGGGCATAGATCTTAATCTATCCCAAATTATTCATATCAGGCCATTCATTTCTCATGATCTTATCATTAGATCATCATCCTCACTTATTCATGGTCTCTGATCATCTTTGATCAATCTGATTAAGGAGCTTGTATGTATTTTTAAGGATTTAGTTACTTTTAATGGTTAAGATCTTAAGATCTACCAATTCAATTACATCCAACCCATTTATTCAAGTTATTAAATCATTAGATAATCTTCCAAATTATTTGAATGATCTGATCATCCCATATCTTGCAGATCAAGGATGTTAGTACCCTTATATCCTTAAAAACAGAAAATTTCATGAATTAAACTTATGATTTTATTAGTTCAGTGTGTTATTCTCATCAAGAGGAATCCAACCCAACTTTTTAATCTCAATTTGGAGTCAAATTGAGATTAGAATTTGGATTTTAAGATTTTAGCCAGTTCTAATGGCTGATATTGATCTTTACTATTTTTTTTATCAATTACTCAATCTAGGAATCCATAATTTTTACTATGATCATGGTACATAGGGTTTTGGGACTTCCTGAATCTATCCATCGGTTTAGATCTCTATATTAAGATCATCTTGATCATGATCCAAGGTTGTTACTATGGATTTCAACAAATAATTTACATAAATACAATTAAAAACATAATTATCATGCTTACATAAGATTGTTCATAACATAAAAAATTCATCAGTGCTTTTAGGTTTAAATTTGGACTTGAAATAAGATCTGAATCATAATTTTAAGATTTCAGACATTGTTAAGGGTCCAAATTGGTCCACTTTGTAACAGCCTAATTCTTTGATCTAGATGTCCATAAATTTTATTGTTATTAAGGTTTTTGGATGTCCTGGATCTATCTATCGGATTAGATTTATATTTTAAGATCATCTTAGACATGATCCAAGATGGTTACAACATATTTTAGCAATTATCTAACATAAATACAATTAGAAACATAGATCTCATGATTCCACTAGATAAGAAATTCATCAATCCTTTTAGATCTAAAATTAGAGCTAACATGAGCTCTTAATTGAAGAAATAAGATATTCGTTTAATAAATGGACGATTGAGATCATTCCAACAGAAAACGGCAAACACGGAGAGCGGCCTGTGCTTATTACCGCCTTTTATAGGTGGTCTAAGAGAGGTGATTGGCTATGGACAAGATGGTCCAGATCTAGATCGTCGGATCACCCATCATCAAATCTTCCTCTTCTCTTAAGATCAAGAGCCCATATTTTTATCTCCTAGGGTTTTTGGGCCCCAGGAATCCATCAAGTGGCTCATAATTTTGATATGAGCTGTCCATGGTAGGGATCTCTACCATGTTGCCGAATCCGTCGTTCCTAAATGATCAACGGTCATGGAGATCCTAGGAACGCGAAAAACTTCAGAGGAATGCCGAAAATGTAAAAGGGGAAGGGTGCACCTACCTGTGTCGGTTTGGTGAAGTGAAGTTCACCAGAGAAGAAGAAATAATGCCATAACATAAAGAAAGCTAGAAAATAACTCTAGACGCCTGAAAATACATTCAGTTTGTGATTTCTCCAGTGCCGTTGACGGAGAAGAACGGAGACCATGGGGCTTTTGTAGATCACCACGCACTGAAGAGATCCAACGGTTCTAGAGCATTTTTCATCTACCAGATTGGATGGAATAATGGAATTCAGTTGCTAGAGATGGTGATAAAACTGTGCTTAACATTCATGGTACATTTTCCAATGATCTAACCTGTGGATCACAAAAATTTCTTGGGGATTTTGTCTAAAAGACAAGCTAGAACATATCCAAGCATAGAGATTTGTATGTGAGCACTGTAACTTCATGGCTAATTGGATTAGGGTTTCCTAGGAGGAAACCTTAGATGATTTGGGATGACGCATCCCTTGATGCGCTCCTATAATAGACATGAATTGTCTGTCGGGTGCGTCTAGGACACTCTTTTAGGGAAAGAGAGAGAAAGAAGGAAAGAAGAAAATTTTGGGGAAGATTGGGGAGGATTTTGGAGTTGATATTTTAGGGGATTCTAGGGCACCTCGTGGGGGATTTTTACAAAAATTTTTGGAAAATTTTATGGGCTATTTATAGGGATTTTTTAATTTTCCATGATTACATGTCATAATTATGTTTCATTTCTTTTTATTATTAAATTGGCATTGGATTCCCACTACCACCTCCTTATCCACTGTTAGATGGTAGTGTTTTGACTCATGATGGTGGTCTTCCAGACCGTTGGCCCAGATAGTTGTGAAAAGAACATTTTTCCCTTTTAATTCCAAAAATGGAGAAAAATAGGGTTTATTCCTATGAACTCGGAACTGAGCGTACTTAGTGTCGTTTTTATTGGTTTTCTGAGTACATTCCAAATTTTGATGTCTTAGGTCTCAGTTATGAGTAAAATTACTAATTTACCCTTTTATTAATAAAAATAGAGAAAAAAAAGGATTTTTCATTCGAACTCAGAATTTGATGTACTTACAGTCATTCTGATCGATTTTTTGAGCACATTACAATTATCCAAGTTTTAAGTCTTATTTTATTTTTATAAAAATAAATTCTCCTGGAACTTAAAGATTCAGTTCCACTTTTAGAATTTCAAATTTTAATTTTTTATAATTCAATTATATTCATAAAAATTGAGGTTATTATAGAAACCCAGGGGCAAGTTTCCAGCTGGGAATGCCCCTATATTTCACCAACTTATAATTGATTTTTCTCTCTAGATTTTGGTGTATATCATGAGTACTGATGTAGCATATAGTGGTTTCAATTTGGTAGAAAAAGGTGGAAATTTGGCATGTCTAAAGATAGGGGAGATTATGCCTCTTTATTGCCCAAAAGCATCATTTTCCCCTTGTATTTGGACCTCAATTTCTAATTTTACTTAAGTGTGTATTCCTTAATTTTGTAATGGGTTCTTAGTATCATCATTCAAGATATGTTTTATTTAAAATTTTCATTATTTGCATGATTTAGAGGGGTTTTAAAGACCAAATTGAAAAATGCTCTCTGCAGGACCTACAAAGAGACATTTCACAATTATGCTATTTGAGTGAGCTAATTGCTATAATCCATGAGTGTAATTGCAATATTTCTTTGATTTATTATTACCACTATCAAATAAATGAAAGAATCATGCTAAAATGTCCTCTAGGAAATGAGGTGAAACTTATTGGGAAAGTGAAAATGCTCTCTGCTAGACCTACAAGGAGAGATTCACAATGGTGCTATTTGGGTTGGCTAACTGTCATAATCCATGAATGTAAATGTGATGTTTCTTTGCTTTAATATTAACCCTATCAATGAATGAAAATAAACGTGCTAAAATATCCTTAAAGAAATGAGGTTGTGAGGTGAAACCTTCTAGGAAAGTGAAAATGCTCTTTGCTAGACCGGCAGAGAGACATTTCATAATGATCCTATTTGGATGAGCTAACCACTATAATCCATGAGTGTAAATATGACATTTCTTAAATATCCTCAAGGAGGTGAGGTTATTAAGTGGAAATCATTGGGAAGGTGGAAATGCTTCCTAGTGGATCTACAAGGAGACACCTCACAAAGGTGATTGGGTGGGCCTCTGTTAAGAGGTAGTATTATGAACCATTATATGACACTCTTTTGCTATTTTATGGCATATAATTTTTGGTATTGATTACTTATGAGTGGTAAGGAAATTAAGAAAGTTTGTAAGATGAAGTATAGGCCCGAAATTGAAGCCTAATGTGGACTAGATGATAGTATACGTAAGATTAGTAATGTATATGATGAACCTTACTACTAAATTAGATATCTTGATGCCACATGTTGAAGATCAACTAGGGCTGATAATGGTAGGATATACAAGAAGGAAATATGAGGATGACATAGATACCCAGTTGATTACTAAGTTTGAAAATGCACAACTCTTGGAGAAAGCTAGTAGTAACGTGGACCTAATTAGACACCTTTAGGTGCCATATCTATACAAGATATAAACAATAGTAGTTACCATCCTTAGGACCTTCCAAAAAAGAGGAAAAACCAGCAAGAACGTTGGGAATAAAATAGAGAGTTTAAGTGAAATTCCTAATCTTGAACTATAGTGAGAAAATACCATATAGGCTGCCTAAAACTATTCTCATCTAAACTAGCTCATACTTCCATTTGTTGAAAATATTTGACCATGAAACAACATGACTCAAATAGATGTACATTTTTCTATTCATAAAAAGGAAAACCTGATTCTATGTGTAGTTACTAAAGATAGCTCCATGAATGACCTAGATTTGGCTAAATGCTTATAGCTTATGTAAAGAAATCTTACTATTAACCTCCCTATGACTTTCTAAGTCGGATGCATATATGACTTATCATTTATCTCATCATATTGAACCACTAAACTTGAAGTTTATACCCTATGGCATGCATGTATTTATAAATTAATGGTTTTCACAAATTAGAAAGAAAAGCATTCAATTGATATCGTGTATGGCTTGGAAAGTAGTTTATCTTCTTGCTATGTTTATTATGATAGATACTATAGGCAAATTCTCTATGAGTAACTATAAGCCTCGTGAATATGGTTTCATTGATATTTTTAGGCAAGCACTCTATGAGTTGTTGTATGTCATGCAGATGCAGTTTTGATCAATGGTTTGGCATGTCTCTACGAGTACTATAAGACTTGGAGGCATGTGTGCCTGGGGTGGTAGTAAGTCCTGGAGGCAAGCATGCCTAGGCCAGTTGTAAGACCTAAGGCAAGCTTGTTATGCACTGCTGTAAATCCTAGAGACCCTATGCTATGAGGGGCAGTTGGCCATCGACTTCTAAGATAATATTGATACCAGCCCTGCAATGAAGATGGTAGGACATATGAGTAGCTTCTTAGGAGGAACTACTCTGAGATAGTCTAGTGCCCCCATGCAGTCTAATTAGGATTAAGTCGTGAAGTATGCATCATCGACATAGAGGCTATAGTGGTCGCGGGGGATTATGATAGGGCTCTATGAGCATAGGAGTCTTAGTATAAATTTTGGGGCATGTTGGACATGCTGAGTCACTCTCAAGAGTTAGGACCCTAAGCCATTAGATTTTTTATCGATAGACTCCATTTTGTGAATAAGTTTTTCATATCCTTCCTTTTTCCTTTTAACTATACCTTTGACACAGGAATTTGTCTTAAAGTCCATTGAACAAATGGTTTATAACATTTTAGTTTATGAATGAGTGGATCATGGAAGCATAGAAGATAACCTGCATTAACACATCAATACTTCATGAAATGACTTTATTTCTAAGTATTAATGAGGATAAGTGTGTGGTACAGCTTCTTGTACTTAGAATAACATTAGTACCTTAATGAATGAGTGTAGTATTTTAACATGTTTAAGGCATGCTTAATTCAAATGAGAATCTTATTGGATAGATGAAGTTTATCTAGATTACCTATGATAGACTCATGAATTGTCTTCACTTGTGCATATACTTACTTACAAGGATATATATATATATATATATATATATATATGGGATATGGGTTTTCTCATGTTTTTCATGGCCTAGTTTGTATTAGGCTTTTTTTCCTAATGTGATTGATAGGCTCACCCCATACAACCAACATTTCAAGCAGTATATTAGGGAGACTGAGCTAGAAGGGTAAGGAAAGGGCGAAGGCTTTGATCTCATCTAAGATGCATGATATATATACCCTTTGTAAGCTTAACTGATAGATTTCATGTAGAGGGATATCATTTTCATATGTATAATTACTTTATTGACACTTTTATAGTTGTATGACTTTAATGGACATTATGTTGTCTTTTATGGATGTGTGATTCTCTTTATGACCATTGAGATCCTGTGGCAGTACTCCTATAGATCTTTATTTTACTTATATGTGGAGATTTTAGGAAGTAACTCCTATGACACTATTAATTCTTCAAAAAGAAAGGAAATTTGTGTTGCTTTACAAATAAATTTTATAAATATTTAAAAAAACTAGGATATTATGAGAACATGTGATTGTGGATGTTTGAGTTATGAACTATCATGATTTAGTGGAGTGTGATGATGTGTTTGTGCATGATATCATTGGAATGTATTCATCAAATTGAGTATTTCATGTGGCTCGGTTTGCTTTATGCTATCCATTGAGATTATATATATTATATATGTGTTGTTATGCATATGATGATGATGGTGATGATGATGATGATGATGATGATGATGTTATGTGAACCATATATGGGTGAGATTTGGATATGACACGAGTCTGTTGAGATATCAAATGATTAGAGAATATTGTGATGCCCTAGGGCATTATGCTAGGAGATTCAGATTGGCTCGTGAACTCCTAATAGGATACTTGTTGATATTATGACATTTGATTTGTGGAGCATCATGGATAAGTTGCGACATGTGTGATTTGCTGCCCGCCATGAGGGACCGGTGTGGATCGCATGGTATCCATAGTCAAGCATATATTGGGAGATGAGTTCCTTCTCCGTGCATGGTAGCCTATATGTATGTTGGATGTGTGAGAGACATATTAGTCATCCTCAAGTGTTTAGACCATAGCCAATAAGGCTTGTGGATGGATGTTGCACTCATATCTATGATCCATTAGCTATTATTTGTGTGAACATCTTTAGTATTGTAGATCTCACTTGGATTACTATTCATTATGAATTGAATATTTGATATTTGCTCTGAATGTAATACTTGATACTCGTTCAAATGTTATATTGATAATGTTATATCATGTGCATGCTGAGGTTTTAAAACCTAGTTTGGAAATTTTCTACTAAATATTCATACTCACCCCTACAACATTTTTAGGAGTGGTACAAAAGTAGCGGATAACTTGGACAAAAAGAGGACTGTTGAGAAAAGTGATTTTAGGGGGAAAATATGAAGAAGAGACTTTAGTTTTCATTAGCCAGTTGAAATTACACATTAGACATTTTATTTCGAATAATTGCTAATGAACATGTAATAACTTTAGTTTATTATTTGTGTGGCACATAATTGAATTTTATTAGTTGGTTGTGGCTATGATATGCTCATATGGTAAGATTTATTTTGGTTATGAGTGAAGATTTTTGTTAAGGATGCTCAAACATTGAAGAAGTGGTTTTGGAAACTAATGAATGTTATATTTATTATATTTCAAAAATATTTAAAAAAAATTCATGGTGTCCTGATGTTTTTTGAAAGAAATTATAGCCAAACTTAAAAAAAAAAGAAAAAGGAAAAAAAAGGGTCATTAAACCACTCCACTAGATGAAGAAAGAGTTGGTAGAGAAAACATGTCTTTGATTGGAGGAGACCAAGGGTTGGTGAGAAGCCTCAAGTCTAATTGGTGGAGTGCTCCATTAGTGGGGTGTTTGAAAATAAAGTTCAACAATCAATAAATAAGTCACATGTGGAAGCCAAGCTCATGAAATTCAAACTTCAAAAGGTTAAATGAAATTTAGATTCACAATATTGAATTAAAATGAATTTGAGAACCAAGGAAAACTAGTTCGTAGTTAAGTAACTGTGTCCTCCAAATGAAGACCTTCTTGTGGGAATTGGTTTCGTCTTGGAGAATTGATTCTCCAAGGTGGAGCTCCTCTAAGGGAATCGATTCCCATTTGGAGAACTAATTCACCACTTTAGGAGCTTCACAAGCAAGAATCAACTCCCTAATACAGATCCTATTCCCTTGTCTGGAGCTATTTTTTCTTATGAGAATCATTTCCTAGATGAGAACCAATTCTTCCAAGAAAGCAATCCTCCGGAGGGAATTGATTATTGCCTAGAGAAGGAAAATGATTTCCCATGCAAGATTTATGTGCTTATGATATATGGAATCGATGCCTTACATGTGCATTAGTTCCCAAAGCTCCATTTTTGTTTATTAACACTTGAAAAGCAATGGAATTTTATTTCTATGACTTGGAATTCATTTCCCTAGCATTTCAAAAGTTAACAAAAGTAATCTAGGGAATTTTTGTGCATTCATTTTCACATGAAAGTCTTGAAAACATGCTTTTGAAAAGGTTTTTATTTGAAAACATTTGCAATATTTGAAATCAAAGATGGAGAACTTCTTAATGGTTGAGATCAAACTATTTGTCTACACTAAAACACACAACCAACCACATTTTTTTAAGTGACATAAATTTGATTTCGATATCATGAAAATTGGATTGTAAGAGAGAGAGAGAGAGAGAGAGAGAGAGAGAGAGAGAGAGAGAGAGAGAGAGAGAGAGAGAGAGAGAGAGAGAGAGAGAGAGAGAGAGAGAGAGAGAGAGATTCAACAATCTTCCCCTCTCTGATGATGACAAACCTACTTGAAAATTTGATTTTGCAAAGAATAAACAAAGTGAAGCTCCCCCTAAATTATACACATCAAGATTTCAAATCACAAAAATAGGACCATCACAAAGCCATAGTATAAAAAATAAAATTCCTCCCCTACTTGAATCACCATATCATATTATTGAGAATAGACATTCGAGAAAACAATGAAAATCATGGGAGGCATAGCATGTAAACCATTACAAAAAGGAAAAGCAACAAGAAATAATGATGTAATGACATGTATGATCAAGATTAGATAACGACATCCATTCATCCAGAAGAAAAACCATCCATATACAAGTAGCCAAGCAAGATAGTCAAATAGGGTCATACATGCCATTAATGACATAATCGAAGTCAAAACCAAATATGTCATGCAACCGAATCTAGACAAAAGTCAAACCAAGCAAATGAAGTGTCCATGATCCTAAAACATGCCACATGCAAATTATCAAATGAATAATGCAAATGAACTACTTCATAAGCACTAGTCTAGACAGCAAAGGCATCCATCACAAGCTCATGTTGTGAAAATGAGATAGCAAAGTATGTTAATATGTGCCTATAGCGTTATAACAAAAGCATTGATTCAAGCCTCTATCTCACTTTGAAAAGTATCAATCCTCATCTTAAGGTTGAGCTCCAAGGAATCCAACCTAGTAGACAAACATTGTAAATCAAGTACATAGGATGACTAACTACCGGTCGATGAGGACTAACCAATCTTTGGACATGGATGTTGATACATATGATGTTGTACATCCCACTCACTGTCAATGGTGTCTCTAGATCTCAAAGGCCAGGTTGTTGTGGAACATCCATTTCTTCATCCAGCTCATCTCTCCTCTTGTGCCACTCCCCTTCAATTAGTATTTGGTGCATATTTTTCAACACTCTGTCACAAAATTGGTCAGTAGACTCAGCTACATAACTAGCTCATCTTAAAATCAATTCCAAAAGCTTTGAGGAATTCATAGATGGCCATAAGATAAAAATGACTACTCTTTAAATTTGCTTAGCACACTCCTTTTTTTCCTTAATCATCATCCATGCTAAGTTGAATGGATACCTAGTTAACAGTTGAGACGTTACAAATATTTCCAAATTTGTCATCTTAATATGACCACTCTTAGTTTTAATAAGATACAAATGATCATCAAATGCAAAAGTCTCATATTAGTAGATAAAAGTACAAATATGATGAATTCAATGAATTTCAGCTTCAAGGTCTACAAAAACTATCCTATAGGGTTATAGGATATCAAAATTACAAATGTTAGAATGAGATCTTTTACATGGAATGCCCAGAGCACGACTTATAAATTAGAATCCCAATGGATATGCACACATTTTACATAGGATTTTAGTATTGGTGATGTAGTGGAGTGGTAACATGTGCATAAAAGTGACTACCATATGATCACTGATTGTGTAAGATTTTTGGCAATAAACCGCTACCATAATCAATCTTCTAAAAGTAACATTTTATTGTTAGTAATGTAATACCTATTATGATACTTTATTTGGAATGAGAACTAATGGAAAAACATAGTGCAATGAAATGGTGAAAGGGATGCTCATTGTTAGAGAAAACAGCAGAGGTGCATTTATTGTTGGGGGTCATTTGGCTTTTGATTGGATAATAAAATGGATGGATTTCTATGGGATTAGTGACTGGCTAATATTGCTGTAAGTTATCCAAAATCCCATGATTGGTATGCTTGATTTTGGTGGAGCTTTGATTGAAAACAATGTGAGATGGTGGACTATCCTATTGGAATTTCCAATAGGGTGGCATTTGGGGTTGATGGCCTTTGGCCTTTGATAAATAAAAAATCTAATGGAAGTTTTGGGAGATTTTGCTACTGAATGATCATGCTATTAGTAGCTTAAAGTAGCCTGGTAGAAATGGATGGATTTGGCAAGGTTCTAGCCATGTTAAGTGGAAATGGTGGATTGGAATTTCCAGCAGGGTACTTGGTATTGTAATTGTTGGGCATGTGGCTGAATGGTGTAACAAGTGCCATATCTTAAGAAAAGTTGTCCTAACTGATAGCCCTATTATTTGACTAAGTTTCACGAATAGAATAGAGAGAATAGTTAATGAAATGAATGAGATATGGAAGTCTTAGTGAACCATTCCTGGAAGAAGGGATACACTTCTTGTGGAACTAAAACTAACTAAGTTTCAGGTGTCTAAATGGATGAAAATCTACATAGTTGTATGAATTTTAACTTGAAAGAAGTCTATTAACATTATAAAGTATAAATCTACTCAAAGCAGTAGCTTAAGCAAGTTTTAACACTACTTGAAAATGTGAACCTCAAAGGGGCATAGGCTAGACAACAAACTAGACCTATGATGGATGATAAACCATACGAATCTTGATAGTAAAATAGACATTAAAACTCATGGAAATGGAGTGTGGATATCAGTGCTTAAACCATTATTATTTCACCATGCTTGAACTAGCATTAAAATAAGGACAGAGATGAACGGAATGGTGGCAACAAAATGGAAAATGTAAAACAAGGTAGAACAAAATTTTCAACATGAACTATGTTTAAAAATACACCTCATTGACATGGTAAATGGACTCAAAACATGCTAATACTTAGCATGGATGATAATAAACACTATTAATACCTCATAAAAACATGAACTCTATTGAGTCTCATGCATAAATTTCAAGGAAAAATAGGACTTATGAGTATAGGGAATGGCAGTGACCTACTGGGAAAACCAGCAAGCTTGCTATGTCATTTACCCAAGCGTTAGGGCATGCAAACAATAAAAAACAATAGCCAATTGACATTCTAAGAGATCTAAGGTATTTACCTATGTGTCTAATTGGGACTCCCACCATATGGCCTTAGACCTTAGCCTATGGCAACAGGTATTTGAGGGTAAACCCAACCTAGGCGTGAAGAAAGATAGTAGTGTGCTAGAAACTAACTCTCTTCTTGACATAACTTAGTGGCTAGTCTTAGGCTTTGCACAAAGATTGGAGTTCAAGTTAGGAGACCATGTCTAAGCTTGAGAATAACCTTTAGCACACTTAGTTGAAATGTGAGAAGGTTAGAACCCAGGTTCTCCTACTTTGATTCGAAACATGGCTCTATGTAAGAGGACATGCTAACACCTTAAACCACCTATGAAAATTTGTGTTTACATCTATATGCATACCTCAAAAACTAAGTTGAAGCACACCTTTAACTCCTAGATAACACCCATAACTAATAGGAACAACTAAGAAATCCAACTTGTATTCAAGTCCAACTCACGCCTTTGAATTATCAGAATAATCTACTCTATGGTTACCTTAAAAGGCTATTACTTGGAAGAATGCCTAGTCGTCAACTAGCTGAGTGATTTATGGTTAGGGAAGCCTTATATTAGAGGTAATAAACCTAGAGAATAAAAGATAAAGCAAACTTAAAAGGATCATTAGTTTCCCCAAGACTTAATGAAATAGCAAAATGATATCACAAAGGATACAGATGACCTAAACATTCATCCAAGACTAATTTAGAGACTATACTTAGGTCCTAAACTAATGATCTACAATTGTAAGGACATTCACACTTTTGTGGGAGATCGAACCTCCAAACATACCATGGACTATGATAGAAACCACCATAAGCTATAAAAACTTAAGTCCTTGAAATTTAAAGGACTAATGGATTTCACATATGGCATTGACCTACCTTGTATTTAGTACTATGGTTTGATATTCATCAATGTTTTTAGGTAAGCACTCCATGAGTCATTATAAGCCTGAATATACAAAATTCCATTGATTTTTTAGGCAAGTACTCTATGAATCACTGTAAGCTCCAAAAATACAAATTTCCATTAGTATTTTACGTGGGCATTCTATGACTAGCCATATTCCCTGGTGGATGTAGATTTGTCGATGCTTTAGGCAAGCACTCCATGAGCAGTTGTAAGCCTTGATGGTTATGATTTCATCGATGTTGAGGCATTCCCTCTTAGAGCAGTTGTAAGTCTTGGTGAATATGGATTTAACTGATATTTTCTGCAGGCACTCTCTGAGAAGTTATAAGTCTTGGAGATGTAGTTTTGATTGCTATTTTGGTAGGTGCTCTACGAGTATCATAAGATTTGGAGGCATGCACACCTACAACAGCAGTAAGGCCTGGAAGCAAGCATGCCTAGGGTGACCATAAGAATGAGGCATGCATGCTACATGCCGATATAAGTCTTAAAGACCCTATGTGAGGAGAAGCAGTTGGCCACTAACCTTTGATATGATATTGATACCAGCCTTGTGATGGAGATGGTAGGAAGTAGGAATAGCTTCTCATGAGAAAGTGTTTTGAGTTGTAGCTAGGTGGCCCCCATGAGGTCTAATGAGTCTAGATCATGCTATATCCACGAGTCAACATAGAGGTTATAGTAGTTTCCAAGGGTGGTCGTAGGGCCAAATGAGCATAGGAGTCTAAGTTTTGGATGGGGCATGTTGGACATGCCAATCAGTCTCAAGAGTTTAAACCATGGTTCCCTAATGGTAGGACTGTATGCCATTCTAGTTTTTGATCGATCAATTTTTCCCATGACAATGTAGGCTTATATTTTTTATTGACAGTGGATTGTGCACATGATTTACTCGATTGTTGAGGGTTTTTATTGCATCAATGATTTATTGATTATTAGGTCATGCATGACTTGGATTTTGATAGGCATTCATTGTGATTTGCTTCTTGTATATTTTCACATCTTGTTACGACTCAGTTTTTGGGGCTTTTATTAAGTGAAACCTAAGTTATGCCTAGCTTGAGTTTGTATGGCATTTACTTATGGATGCCTAGCTATATACATAGTACTGGATGTCTTATTTTTGGTGGGCCATCTTATAGTAGCTTTCTTCCAAAATTGGGGAGCAGTTGATTTGCTCACCCCCTACAACCAACATTTTCAGATGATATTTTAGGGAGATTGAGCATGAAGGATATGGGAAAGGCAAAGGCTTCTAGCTCAACTTAGATGTATGAGGGTGACACTTTTTCAATACTTATTTAGTAGCATAGGAATGCATTTTGGGATGTATATAACTTACCTTGTTGACACTTTATATAGTTGTGGAACTTTATTATGAACTGTTATTTATTTTGGTGGATGTGTGATTCTACTTGTGACTAGTGGTGATCTTGTAGCATGTACTTCTAACCATCTTCAACTTAGAACATTATTTTTACATATTTTGTGGAGGTTTTGATAGTAAAACCATGTATGAAGTTGAAGTATTTCACAAAGTACTCATATAATATCACTTTGATGGTTTTTCAAAATTAAGAAATTTTTTTATGCTTTACAAATTAAAAATTAGTAAATGTTTCTAAAAAATAGAGATGTTACATTAAATAAGGAACCAACCATACTTTGATATCTTTTGATATCAACAATTTTACCTTTCTAGTCCTTGTCAAGCTTTCTATTTTCCCAAAGCATAGTTTGAGCAAGTTCTTCTAAGGACCTATTCTTTCTCTTAACAATAACATTTTTTTGAGTAGTCTTGGATCTTGAGAAATAATGCTAATCCTATTTTTTTCACAAATTTTCAAAAATCTTTGTTTTTGAAACTCTCCACCATGATCACTATGGATTGAGGAAGTAATGAAATTGATATCTTTTTGAATATTTTTGCAAAGCTTTGAAATTCATGCAAAAGTTTCATATTTATGTGTAAGAAATTTCACCTAATTAAAACAAGAGAAATCATCAATAACAATAAGGGAAATTTCTTGCCACCATGGCTTGTGGTTTGAGTTGGTCCAAACAAATCAAGATACAAAAGTGAAGGGTTCTTTCAATTGAAACAAAATTCTTTAATATGAAAGACTCCTTGGTTTGCTTCACAAATTGGAAAGCATCATAAGATTTGCGCATTTAAAATGAAAGCTTTGGTAGACCACCAATAAGATTTTTCTTCAAAATCTTTTCAAGTAGTGCATGCTAATATGTATAAGCCTCCTATGTTACAACCAATAATTATCACATGATTGTGAATGAGGAATTTATCACTAGAAACACATGTATCAAAATCAAACAAATACATATTTCCATCTCTATGTCCTACAAACTTTATGGAATCATCTTGCTTAGCAAAATTAAGATAGAGAGATTCTTAAAACTCATCATTGGAACCATTATCACATAATTGGCAGATGCTAAGATGATTATGGTTCAAACCTTTTACATACCAAACTTTATTTATGCAAGAGGGAGGATTAATAATATTATCATTATGCATGATCTTCCATTTGTCATTACCATCATAAGTGAAGAACCCTCCTTTGAATTTGAGTGTTGCAAAGAGGCTTCTATCACCTATCATTTGCCTTAACAACGCACTCTTAGGATACCATAGAAGCATAACTCCTTTAGCTCTTAGGCATACATACAGGGTAGATCATTTCTTCATTTGTGGTATCCAAACTTGCAATTTGGGTCCATGAAAGTTAGTGCACAAAAATGATCCTTTTACAACCCAAATTTGTTTCACATTGGGTTTTAGGAACCATATGAATGATAGTAATCACGTGCATGTCCATAATATGATTTCCTACCAAAAGATGGTATCTTGAAAGACTTTTGAAAACCATTTTTCTTTTTCTCCTCAAGTAGAGGACCATAATCACTTTTCGAAGGATTGATTTTTCTCACTTTTCAAGGATATATTTTAATTTTTCAAAAATTCATTCTCATTGTCAACAACTTTAAGACCCTATTTAAGTAATCTATTTCACAACAAAATATTGCATTCAAGCTTAAGACTATCATTCTCATTCATCGTGCTATTACTATCACATGACAAAGAAGAGAAATTACATTTCTACTTGTTAATTTCACAAACTAAACTCAAAACTTGTTTTTGAAGATATTTATTTTAGAAAACCACTATCTTAAACTCTTTTGCTAGATCTTTAAAATTTAGTCAAGTTAATCAAAGGAGAGGCAATCATTTACGTCATTTTCGATGTTAGGTTCATCTTCCAAAGCCATAAGGCAAATGGTAGGAGTTTCATCTTTGTTTTTTTTACTTTTAGATGAGGAAGAAGATGGTTCATCCTCATCATTGCAAGTTCTAGTAAGTTTCTTCTTCTTGAATTGTCTTTTCTTTTTTATCACTCTCTTTTAGAGGGCACCCTGACTTGATGTGACTGGTTTCTTACATTTAAAAAAAAACAATTAAATCTTTCTTTAATGAATGTCTTCTCGTTTTGCTCCTTCACTTTTGTAGAACTTCTTTTTATCACCAAACTTCCCTTTTTTCTCAAAATTTTCTTGTTGTTCCTAATAATGAAGGCAAAATCTTGATCACTACTCTCAATTGTAGTCTTATGAGTGACCCCTTTGTCTTTCCTCTTAGAGCCTTCTTCCTTTTTCAATTGATGAGAGATCTTACAAGTCATTAGAGATCCCATAAGTTCATTTAGCTCAAGATGATCCAAGTCTTTTGCCTCTTAGATATCATTGACTTTGCATCCCATGAGATGCAAAGAATCTTGTTCACCAATTCAACACTAGTGAAAGATTTTGCCAAGGACTTCAACCCACATGATATTGATGAACCTTATGAACATTTTTGTGGACTTGTTAGTCTTCATCCTGAACAACTCATATTCATGTATGAGCATATTGATTCAAGTGTCCTTCACTTGTTTGGTGCCCTCATGTGTCACCTCCAACTTATTCCATTTTTTTTAGCCTATGTGGACATGGTGATTCATTTGAACTCAATTAGGTCTAAAGTATAATATAGGTGGTTCATTGCTTTAAAATTAAGTTGAGCCTTTTTAGTTTCTTCCTCATTCCAATCTCCACTGCATTGTACATAGGCACTGCAATAGTTATAGAATGAATGACATATATGACCATTTATAATGATCTTCCACAAAGAAAAATCAATGGATTGAGTGTAAATATCATTCGAGCATTCCAATACTTGTAATTCAAACCATTGAAGTAAAGAGGCTGATGAGTTGATTTGCCTTCTTTAATGTTTGATCCAACCATGGGAGGAACTTGTGCCATTTGGAAAGATAAATGATCTTAACTCTAAGAATGCAAGAGCATCCACTCTAGTACCCATTATTGGTTCCAAGAAGGGAATGAACTGGGATATAGGATTTTGTGAATCAATTCCACTTAATGCAACCTTGATGAAATAGGAAAGTTCTGGCCACAAAAACACTTTGAAGCAATTTTACAAATACTTGGTGAGAAAAAGAGAAACTCTCCAAGTGAGAATAAGAAACTAGAAAACACTTTGTTTCTCAAACACCCAAAATGGTATACAAGAAATGTACAAAGAGTGGTTTTAAAATAATACAAATCAAGACACAAAAACCACGCAAGTATTTCAACAAATACTTGGTTGGTTCAATGAAAGCACACATTTCCACACAAACCTTTAAGACACCCAAATTAAGAAAGGAAACATGCACTAAAATGAAATTATAAGGAGTGGACAAATAAGATTTATATAGGTTCAACCAGCCTATATCCAACACTTCCTCTCTCTCAAAGGTACCCTACCTTTAAGTCCTCAACTATACCTTTTGAGATTGTACACTCCAAATTGAATCCTTGCTTGGCCCACTCAAGATTGACCACTCACAACAAACTAAATCTGCAATACAACAAATTCAAAGAGAAACACCTTCTATGGACAAGTGATGAATGAATAAAATGAAAAGCTTCCTCTCAAATGACATTAAATACTGTTATAGTAAATGGTGGGAAAGAATATGCATTGACAGAAAGAATTCAAGCCTTCAGTCAATGCCACATATTTCAATGATTTCTTCTTGGTGAGCTATAATGGCTTCTTTATGCTCCTCTTATTGTTTCTCTTGCTCTATTATTATTATTTTCGTCGATGTGTTGGTATAAATACTCTTAAAAAAATAGCCATTGGATACATCCTTCCTTCTCATTAGATAGGCATATAACTGTTGGTGAGGTGTCTCCACTCCATTGGATGATGAAAGAGTTATTTGAGAAACATGTTTTTGATTGGAGGAGATCAAGGATTGGTGGAAAGCCTCAAACCTCATTGGCAGAGTGCTTCCGTTGGCGGAAAGTTTAAAAACTAAGTTCAACAACAAAGGAAGAAGTGCCATGTTGAAGTTAAGTGCATCATCATCATCAAGACTTTATCCCGATTAGGGGTCGGTCACATGAATCTTATTTATCCATTCCCCTTTATTAACTGTCATGGCTTTATTTAGTCCCAAAGTTTTAAAATCTTTCTCACCACTTCCATCCATGTTCTTTTGGGCCTTCCCTTGCCCTTTTGCTAACTCGAATTGGATCGCCTCACTCTTAACCGGTGCCATTTTTTGTCTCTGTTGGATATGTTCAAACTATCTAAGTTTAATCTCCCTCATATTATTGCCTATTGTTGTTATTCTTGCATAGGAAACAATTCTCTCAACTTAGCAAAATGAGTTCCATGCAAGATTTACGATTGGTGCTCCAAATCTTACCACCCTCTAAGATTGATTTAACCTCCATGTCATTGGAGTATGTGATCTTGATTGTACTAGTATCCTCAAATATTATATGCCCTTCATTATTTTGTAGCACACTCCGACTTCCAGCAAACCTGGATTGCCAATACATGCATGATCAAAATTACATATTTTGTTTTTTGTATTAGCTATGAGAATTGTAATAGCCCGAGGGCTCCACAACAACGAGAGCCCTCGGGTTGTTATAAGAATTATTGCAAAAGAAGTTTCCTTATATTCTTTTTTTTTTTTTTTTTTTTTTTTTTTTTTATAATTACCCTCTTCATCTCACTTTTTGCAACTCAATTCCTTCAAAATAATCACACTTTCAAAAAACACCAATATATGTCTATATATGTTGGGTTCTTTTTATTTTTAGAGAAGGGTATTCTCATTACAAGAAGATGGGGCCTCAAATGTATGTCAAAATTTATCCTTAAAGATTTAGGATATTCAGAGGTTTGTAATAACCAATTTTTGGCTTGGTATATGCCTTCTTAAGCTAAGTTTTCTACAAGGTCATTAGGTATTTGATGAATAGTTAGTCTTCTTTTGCTTTCTATAATTAATTTATAGAGATCCCAATAACATTTTAATATCTCTAGATTACGTGGATCTTGTGGGTTTTCTACACTACATATGAAAAGTATGTCTTATTATTATTTTTAAAGGAAAAAATATATGGACAGCCCTTAAATTACCACTTATTTTCAAAGTGAGCTCTCTAATATGGAAAGGACATTTTTGGTACACAAACTACCAAAATTTCATCACTCAGATTCTTCCCTTAGGTTTTTGTCATAATGAGTAGCAGAATTGGTTTTCAAGGCCCACACATAATTATTTTATCATTTCTAAGGTTTTTTCATAATTTTTTAAGAACAAGAGAGAGAGAGAGAGAGAGAGAGAGAGAGAGAGAGAGAGAGAGAGAGAGAGAGAGAGAGAGAGAGAGAGAGAGAGAGAGAGAGAGAGAGAGAGAGATTCTTAGTTGCTCTGTATGTTTATTTGAACCTTTTTTTTTTTTTTTTACATCAACACCAAATATGAGTTGAAAATTCAAATTGGGATTAGCATGTGCATGCGAGAAACAACAGTTTGATAAATTTATTAGAAATAGGTTTGCTTTAATTACAAAGAAAGAGATACCCACTATGATTATTCCACCACTTACACAAACATGGGGAAGTAAGGACTTTTTTCTACGCATTGCTAAAACAACTTTATGCAATATTCTTCTCACCCCTTGGTGGCACAATCCCAACCATGTTTCATATCTTTACTATATTGTTTCCAAAAGCTTTGTATTTCCCTTCTATTTTTGTAATCTCAATTGTCTCTTGTGAGGGTTCAATTGTTATTTGGACTATCAAGAATTTCTTAAAAGTAAACAAGTATGTTTTTTTTCTTTTTCTTAGAAGTTATCTCTATATATGGCTTCAATGTTTCTACTTTTTAGATCTTTGTTTGCTCTAACATTGGAATTTTTATTTTTTTTAGAGGTTTTGAAGAGTTTAGACACAATTTAGAAAGGTTTGTGTTTATCATAATTCTATTAAAGTAAGATGGGACTTCATTGAAAATGGATTTTTGGAGGTTAGAACACCCCTCTTGTTAGTTTTTCTTAATAAGACTTGTTGTTATTTTTGTAGAAGGAATCATGGAGAACAGTGTTGGCACTATTGTATCAATGTTTAAGTCTTATGTATGGGGATTTGGGTACTCCTTTGTTTGTGTGTAAGAACACATACGCTAAAGATATTCAACATCTAGGACCAAAAAATTCAATATGAACTCCAACAAAGAAAAGGTTAAGATCATATATAAAATACCACAAATAATCATGTTTTTCATTGGTTGTTGGTTTTCCATTCTCAGTGTCTAAAACTTGATACTATAACCTTACTAATATGTCCTAAACAAAAATGAAAAACATAACCTTAAGTGCTTTTTCAATTGTCTAATGAACCAACACGTTAAGTTGTTGGGTAGTCAAAATTATTTTCATCAAGATTAGGTGGGTGTTTGTTTCTCTAGATCAATCTATAGGTTAGGTTATTACGCTTGATCTCTTATCTAATCATCTAATTGGCTTGATCAACCATTAGATGATCTGGATGGTTTAGATTGTAAGGACACATTCAGGTTAATTGAATGAACCATGTATTACTTGATTAACTTAAAGTTACAGGTAAAGCTCTCCTCCTATTTGTTTAGAACTCTTAGATCACACTTTGAAGTATTGAATAACTAGGATGACTAACATATTAGTATTATAATTAGAAGTCAATTCTAATTAGGAAAGGAACTAAAACTATGATGTTTTATATATAGAAGAGGAGAAAATGTAAACATAATTCTCTCTCTCTCTCTCTCTCTCTCTCTCTCTCTCTCTCTCTCTCTCTCTCTCTCTCTCTCTCTCTCTCTCTCGTATAGTTTTAAAATTTTAAAAAAGAGTTGAATGATAAACTTTGATCAATCAAACCTTTGAAGTACTGAAGATTCTAGTGCATGCTCTTGAAATTGATCTGGAACCAACACAGGTACCTGAGCCCCATGTTAAACACCCCAGATCAATTAAATTTGAGGAATTCATTGTGAAAGTTTTGTTAAAACATAAGCATTTTTTTTTGAAATTTTCATGCATCTATGATTTCCTATTTTTTTAGAGATTAATTGGAAAATTCGGGTGTGATTTTGACGCCTATGTTTTTTTGCTTAGTGATGAATTTTAGCATGATTTATTTTATGTTATTTTTAAGCATTACTTTAATGCCCATTTAGTCATTATTCTAGGCTTATTAGTAGCGATCCTCTGCACTGAAATATATGACTATTTTTGTTCTTATAACTCTTGTATAAATTAAGGCAATTTATTGTTCTAAATTAGAGGTTTAGAGCTTGTTAGATTTTTCTCAATTATAGTGATATATTTGTGTAAAATATCTTGATATTTAACATTCTCAATTTATAAAAAGAAAAATTGCAATATTTTTTAGAGATTATTTTTTCAAATTTAAAGTAATTTTTAGAACTAAATCATCCCTATTTTTGTTCACCTATTAGGTAAATTAATTAAAGTTTAGTAGGGTCAGTCTTGATTTAAATATTTAGCCTATAATTGTCCTGAGTAAGGACTATTTTTGGACTACTTTAGATGTTAACTGATGTTATTATTTCTTGTATTATCTTAGAATATGCTTGAATAATTAACATCATGGGTTTGAATGTTTTGATTTATTTTATAATTTATTTGTTACAAATTATTTGAAATTTATATTATATGTTAAATAGTGGTTTATAAATAGGCTTGAATCTTTACTTTTCATCTTCCTATTATAAGTTGCTAGGTTTTAGTTTTTTAGTGTTTCTAACTTAGTTGTAGAATAACTAATAAACTTAGAACACTGTGGCAACTTGTGAAATTCTAAAATTAGTGTATGACTGCTAAATAAGGAGTTTATGTGTGGCGATCAGTGCGGTAATACCATACCAAACTAACCAGTATACTGGATATGTTGTACCAATAACAAAACTAGTAAGTATTAGCCGACATACCATTCATATTGAATACCACTAAATACTACTCATATATTAGAATACTAGCCAAACAATGCATTTTTCCCAATAAGTTGTGTGAATGTCCTTTGCATAAAAACCCTTGTATAGTGCTTTTTTTCTCTGTCTCTTTTAATGGCTAATTTTAAGAAATTTAATGAATGATAATATAGAAAAAATTACTCATCCAATCTGTCATCTCTAAAATGTGAGAGGAATTTTGGATTTTAATTAGGGTTTTCTTTCATTTTATGCTCCTTGTGTTCATTGTAGAAGAAGAAGAAGAAAAAGAAAAAGAAAATAACAAAAGTTGTAGGATAGGTTGAAGATTCCTTTCAGAGGTTTTCAATCTCATTTTTGTCCTTCAACCATGCTAGATGGCAGATAATTCTTCATCTAATTTTGGGTTTTCATTTTTTTATGTGGGGTTGCATAGACAAAAAGTCTCCCTTGGAAAGATACTCTATGTCTTTCATTTTTCTGGTGCTCTATATGGTTCTATTTAGCCTGTAATAGTATGCTTTATTTTTGCTTTTTCTTTCATTTGTATCTCACTATACCTTTTGAAGGTAGGTGACTACATTCATCCACTATAACAAGAATTTTGGTGGCTATGTGAAATCAATACATAGCGTACTAAATTAATTAAGATAGGTCAGTGAAGATGGCAAACCTTGATGGTGATAAGATGGCAAAACTCAATTCATATTAAATAAATTCAACACCAACTATTAGTATCTCATTGCCTGTAACTTTGTATCCAATAAAAAAAAAGAAAGGAATACCAATAGAAATCATTTCCATGTTATTATTTGTATATGCATGTTTTTTCTCTACTGGTAAATGAGTCTTTGTTCTCTAATTACCAAGTTTGGCATATTCTCATGTTGGGCTTTTGTTGTCACATTCATACTATTCTAGATCTCGGAAAGTTATAGTTCTTGCATTGAATCTTTAGGGTTTGAATGTAGACATTATTTTGTGCTTCTTTATTTGGTGGCATTTAATGGTTTGTAGTACTACTTATGATTTTATAAATTTTAATATATTTTAAGAAAATGTATAGTATTTTTAAAAATTCTAGTTATTTTATATTTTAATTCAAAAAATTCAAATATCGCACCATACTATATGTTCTTGGTACTAACTATCCTAGACTAAGGCCAGTTTGGTTGCTAGTATGATATTGACAACACTAGTGTCAATTGAATTTTACATTTCACTAGTTGGAAATTGGTTTAACAATTACCATGAATTGATTATATTATATATCTAAATTCTAGAGAGAGGAGGTATATAGTGTGAGTTTTAGTATAGTTGAAAAATTAGTAGGTGTAGATTAATTCTATAGTTTCATAAGAATGATCCATTTAGTCTTATGTTTTTTGTATATTTTGAAACTTAGGGGAAATTAATTAGTTTTTAGGTAATTACTATTATTTGTAATTGATTGGACACTAAACTAATGGAAGTTATTCTTTCATTGTTTAAATATCTAGTTATGGCAATCAATAATGGCCTATAAAATGATCACCTCTAAATGTAGTGAAATTGAGAAGTTAAATAGGAATAATTTCCTAATATGGACAATTTGACATATACTTCTCTAAGACTTAATTGAATACATATTTGATGTCGTGATTGTTGAACCACTTGTTGATGCTATAATAGACTAGCATAGTGTATATTAAACAATATTAAGAGGATGATAGAAAGGTGAGGTTTATTATATTCATTTTCATGGAACTAGATATTAAAATCATATTTGAGACCCACCTATGTCTATGCTTTGTTTACTGTTGTGGCTACAAAGTATAGGCATTACCTTAATCTTATAAATCTCTTCTAGTGGAAAAATATAATAGTATGAAGATGAAATAGTCTGATAACATAACGAAATATGTGAATTGAATGTTAGTTGTGGTTAAGGAATTGACAAGTCTAGGGAACTTGATACCTAAAAATTTATAGGTTTTACTATTTTTAATAGTCTACCAGTTTCCTAGAATCTTGCAATTGTTGGACTCAATGCTTCAAAAGCCACTATGACTTTGGATAGTCTTATGTCCATGTTAGGAGTTGAATCCCAAAGAAGAGAACCCTTACGTGATAGGGGCCCTGACCTACTACCTTACCACCGTAGCATTGACTGTAGGTACTATATCAATTTTAATTGATCTATACTACCTCTCTTGTGTAGTCGAAGCCCCTATTAGCCCTTATTAGTATAGTACTTGCTAGCATAGCATTCACTTAGAGAGGAGATTTGGGAAAAGCTTCCCATGTTAATATATTTAAAGATAAAAGGTAAGAATCCTTATCTTCTAAGCCAAATCAAATTAATAAGAAAAAATTATAATGAAAAGGGTAAGAAACCCATTTCTAAATAGATTTTCTAAGGTTAAGAGGTTCACACTTGTTGGATATGTAGTTAACTGGACATGTACAAGCTAACCATCCTAGAAAAAGTCAGGGAGGAGGTAGAAGACCATATATGATTGCATATTCAAGGGTGAAAATATCATTTGTATGATCCCTCAAATATTGATGGTGGAAATAGATGAAGACTCATGTCTAGTTGATTATACTTTGACATGTCATATTACAAAGGTCAAGGAGATGTTTTCTAACTTCCAGAAGAAGGTTGTAGGCAAGCATAAGGTGTTCCTGGGAAACAATGATTTTTGGTAAGGTAAAGGACTCAGGGACAGTTAGGATTCTGCTTTTAAATGGGAGGCACCTTGTATTGGCTAAGGTTCTATTTGCATCAATTCTTATGCACAATCTTATTTCTATTTATGAGCTCATTGAAAAAGATCTTGAAGTCAAATATAAGTTGAAAGTACGTCTAGGTATGATCTACAAATAGATGTCTGTGAACATTGTTTGTTTGGTAAGATGGTTAGTTTTCTTTCAGGTATATGAAAGAGAACTAATGATCCACTTGAGTTGATTAACTCTAATGTTTTTGGGTCCATTGAATGTTAGGACTCATAGGAGAATGACCTATTTCATCATGTTGATTGATGATTATGCTAGGTTTGGGTATATTTACCATATAATTAAAAAATTCAATGTACTAGAAAAGTTTCAAGAATTTAAAGCTGACATAGAAAATTAACAAAGTAGGAATGTTAGACTCTTGAGATCTAATAGAGGGGGGGAATACATAGGTGATGTACTCAACCAGTTTTATAAGAGCCAGGGTATAGTAAATTAGCTTGCTTTACCCTATACTTTTTAGAAAAACGACATTATTGAGAGACGTAATAGGACCTTACTAGATATGGTTTTAAGTATATTGAGTCATTATGAGTGAGGAACTTAGTTTTTATGAGAGGCACTATCTATTGTAATGCACATACTCAATAGGATACCTTTAAAGACAGTTAAAGTGGCACCTATAAATTATGAACTGGTAAGAGATCAGGCATAAGTGATCTTAGATTGTAGGATGTTATTGCTCATGTAAGAGTACCAAGCTAGAATAGGTCTAAACTAGACTCCAAGACTATAAAGTGTAACCTTATTAGGTATTGTGACAACTCTAAGTGTTATAAATGACATCCCAGGGTTTTGGATGACTTTTCTATAAATCCTTTTCAAATGTGGGGCCCTAAGTTTTAGAAAACCAATAGTAGAAAATATTTTCTATGAAAAGACTTAAAAATCCCAATTTTCATTTTTCTTGATTAAAAAAAATAAAAAAAATAAAAATATATATAAAATGATTGTTCCATTTCCATAAGAATTTGGTAGAGTTGCATGTATTTCCGACCTCATGCATTTTTCTCATGTGATGCAGTGTCCTTGAGAAACCACAATATAACAAAATAACAACAAGGGAGACCCTGTCTCTATCCAGTCACATGTATATACATACATCTATGTGTGTTTTTGAAATCAAAGTTTTAGTCATATAAAAAATACTTAGAAAACTGAACCAGTTCTAATAGAATCATTCCCGTCATGACCACACAGCTAAGGTTTAATAGTACATCTCCATATGTCCAAGAAACAAAAGTCATAATAAGTCAACCCATTAACATCAATTCTAAGATAATATCAACAATTTTGTACACCTGTTTAACATTACCTTCTTTAACTTCTGTTGCAGCTTCTAGTATAGTCTTTTGCTTCCTTTCTTATGATCTATTTCTTTGAATATGAGATATTGTAAACAAGTTCAATATTTCAACAAGCTTGTGCTTGTGTAGATAGTTTTATCATTGAATGTGACAATTTATATAATTGCAAGCTCATTGAAATTTACAATTATTTGTCATGCTGTTCTAAAGAAAAGGATGCATATGAGCAACATAGTAAAATACTAGAATTGAATTTTAGTTCATAGAGAAAATCCATGCAAAATCATCTTTAATAACATGACCTTAAAGCATCCACACATGCTATTTCAAAACCAGTAATAGTCATAGTGAAGCACTTTGCAAACCATGCATGGTCACACCATATCTCTTGAATGCATCATCTCATGTACATGCACATCTACACATGAATAACAAAATCATCTTTAGATAGTAAACGGACAAGAAGCAATAAAATCATAAATTTCTTAAACACCTCAATATACCGTATAAAACATATATAGATAATAATTAGAATTAACTCCTAGAAGCCTCTTGAGTGCAAAATCACTCAAAAATCCTATCATCTACCTTTAGTCATGAGTACTCATTATATACCTAAAGTCCTAGGGTGTTGAGCACTATTACACTACCACTATACACATACAAATATCAAATATTAAAAATAATGGACCATTTGTGTAGTGGATAAGACCCAGTCGTGTTCTAAGATGTCCCATCGATTCTGGAATGGATAAACTCCATGCATTGTGTGCATGAAAAACATAGTGTGCAAGGTCATGACCTGCCCATGATGTCATCGTAACCTGATTCGACTTACTATAGCCAAGTATCAAATATATGAAAATTTGGGGGGTGAATGATTAGTCCTCAAGCTATCCTAGCATAGCATCTATTAGGTCCCAAATATCTATCATAACATAATATAATTAGGCATCGTCATGTGCCTCTACAACTTATAAAATAGTAAAAAATCCTGCACTGGTGAAGTCATTCAAGTTAAATCTCATAGCACTACGTAGACAAGTAAAAGCAACCCTCACAAGGGTTGAGTTTGAGGATTCTACATAGTAATATCAATCTTCATCATTTCATAAACAATGCAATCAATGCATCTTCAAACACAGTTCCATGTTGTAAGTTTTCAATAGTATAAACAAACAGACATGGTATTTAAAAAAAAGATATTTTGCATAAAATACAAATATGTTCAACCGCATGCAACTTAGAAATTACCTGGTCACATTTTTACTATTTTCAATGAAATAGTTTCTAATTATACAATTGCACACCAATGTTAAAACTACCTACCTCTTCTATTGTTCTCCTAAGTTAACTTGTGTCCCTCCTTCAACTCGATTTATTAATTCACCTAACACTAGTACAAAAAAAGTCTATTTTTTGGCTTGTTAAATTAATACATTTGCAATTGTGATTGCTCCTACTGATAGATCACCCATGGGGAATCATATCCCACACATCAGGCTCTTTTAGCCAAAATTAGTGCACAAAGGGTGTGATAAGTGGTGACCCATTGATCTAATGTAGTTCTAGTTCACATTTCTATAATTTTCATTATACATCATTGAAATAACCATAATTGGTTTATTGAGTGTGGGAATCCATGTCATCAGTCTGCACTCAATGGTCTAGATTTCCACATGCTTTAGGAACTACTGATTCGTAAAATTATAGGTTATTGGTCTCATAGATTAATGATTTCAATAAATATGATAAAAATACTTTTGCAGTGTATCATTGCTATGTGTTAGTCAGAGTCACTAAAAGTAGGGATCAATACTTTTTGGAATGTGAATTGGATCCTAGAAATCCTCTAAAGAAAGTTCAACTATTCAAAGGAGAAATTTAGTGATCTGGTTGAGATCATAGATTTAACTTCTACACTTGATGCAATATTTAGAATTTTGAGATGTAGGAGACCATCTTCTTCTCATAAGAGGATGTCATGGTTGATGATGAATTTCAAATGGATGATGATCCTATAAGTTATTCTAAAGCAGTTAATGCCAAGGTTGTTGATAAATAGCTAGTTTCTATTTAAGAAGAAAAAGATTCCATCATAAAGAACTAAGTTTGGGTTTAAGATGATCTACCTAAAGATAGGAAATAATCGGTTGTAAATAGATATTCAAGAAGAAACTAAATTTCAATGACTCAATTGAGAAGTATAACACTAGGTTGGTTGTCAAAGGCTTTTCTCAAGTTGAGTGCATCAATTATTATGCTACTTTCTCTCTTGTGTCATGATCTCCATCAATTAAGATTTTGATGGCAATATTTGTACACTTGGATCTAGGAATTACACAAGATGGGTCTTTAGATGGCGTTTTTTAGTGGTTACTTGGAGGAAGTGATCTTATAGAGGTTCCTAAGAGTTTTTAGAGTGAAACTTTAGAAGGTAATGTGCCCATGTTGGTTAAGTCTTTATGCTAACTTGTATAATCACCAGTATAATGGTACCATACTTCCCATAAGGTTATTTTGGACCATAGTTTTAAGCCTAATAGATATGACCAATGTGTATACTGCTTTGCTAGTGGTAGTATGTTTATGTTATTATCATTGTATATTGTTGATGAGAAAAAATCTAAATACAATTGCTGAAACAAAAGAGTGGTTTGAGATCTAGTTTGAAATGAAAGATTTAGGTAAAGTCTCTTGTGTCTTAGGCTTTAAGATTGAGAGAAATAGGAAAGCTAAGAAACTTGGCTTGTTTTAAGAATCATCTATTAAAGAAATATGGTGAAAACATATGGACTTAAATTTTAAGGGAACTTATTTAAGTAATAAAATGGTCCCTCAAGTGATGAGGATGGATTGGTCATGGAGTTTAGGCTGTATGTTTAGGTTGTAGGCACTTTAATGTATACCATGACATACACCTAACTAGATATGGGCTTTATTGTTGGAATTTTGAGCAGGTCTTAGAGTGACCCTAATGTTCGTTATTGGAATACTATTAAGCAGGAGTTTCACTAAGGATTTGAAGCTTACCTTTCAGGAACATGAACTAGTACCTCTTAGGTTTGTGGATTTTAATTATGTGGGTGACCTAGATAAGACAAAATCTACAGCTAGGTATGTGCTTATGTTTGGTGGTGCTATGGTTTCATGGAGTAGCAAGCTATAAAAGTCCATCACTAAGTCCACTAGGGAGGTTGAGTTTGTAGCATGTAGTTTAGCTACCTCAAAGGTTGTTTCAGTTCAAGGTTTTCTAAAAGATTTGAAGTGAGATGTGTGCTTAGACATTCTTATAGAGCTAAGGTGTGATAACTTAGCTGTTACATAAATTCTTATGAATGAAAAGATTAGTTAATAGGGCAAGCGTATATAGGTACATTATCTTTATGTTTTGATATTCTTCAAAAGAGGATATTGACTATGAGTCATACTTCTACTTCTGAGATATGACTGATCCATTGACTAAGGCCTTGACAATGAATCTATTTTTGAGTTGTAGATACTCAGTGGGATAAGGAGAGACTTATTCCTATGCTTAATCGACCTAGTGAAACATGATCATCCTAGTTGTCAATTAAACCAGAGGATCAATATATAGCTCTGGTTATTAAGCTTGATCTCATGTTTGGTCATCTAATTTATGTGATCAACCATTTGATAATCTCAACAGTTAAATTGTAGGGACACATGTAGGTTAATAGGAACATACCTTGTATTACTTAATTAACTTAGAGTGACAAGTAAACTACTTCTCTCTGTTTGTTTAAAACTCCTAGATCACACTTTGAAGCATTGGATGGCTAGGATACTAGACCCAAATTAGTATTATAATAACAAGTCAATTCTAATTAGTAAAGAAACTAAAATAATGATGTTTATGTAGAGAAGTGGAGAGAACATTAATACAACTCTCTCTCTCTCTCTCTCTCTCTCTCTCTCTCTCTCTCTCTCTCTCTCTCTCTCTCTCTCTCTCTCTCTCTTGTATGGTTTTGAAGTTTTAGAAAAGAGTTTGATGATCAACGTTGATCAATCCAACCTTTGAAGTATTAGAGAACTTAGTGCATGTTTAGAGATTGATGTTCAAGGGAAAAGGGTTAGGAGATGGAGGTAAGATTTATGTAATTAGATGGCTCTAATTTAGTTTAATTGATTGTTATCTAGTATGGTAAAAGTGATTATTTTCATGTTTATTTTTTGTTCATTTTATGTACTATGCTTTAGAGTGTCATAGACCAACTTCTCTCTCTCTCTCTCTCTCTCTCTCTCTCTCTCTCTCTCTCTCTCTCTCTCTCTCTCTCTCTCTCTCTCTCTCTCTCTCTCTCTCTCTCTCTCTCTCTCATTGCAAAAGTGGTTGGTGGTAGTGTATGCTTCTTTTTTTCATTTATTACTTTTCTATGTTTTTGTTTTTTGTTTTTAAAAATTATGGAAAACCCAATAAACTAAAAAAACATTGACTTGTGCACTTTAAAAATTGATTTTAAAAGGTCCTTAATAGCTCTGGCATGTAACATGTGCAAAACAGAAATCAAATAAAGTTAACATTTGCTAATTTGCAATAGAAAAAATTAGTCCAATTACTCAAGTGAAATTAGGTTCAGAGATACATAAAACCTAGCTCCCTTGACTGATGGAGTTTCTTCACCAATCACTTTAGTAAACATCTCTATTTTCCTAGAGAACATTAATAAAGGATAAAAGAAAAGACTATAGGTGATTTACAAGTATAGAAGAAAACTTAAAAGCTAACTTTGTACGAGATCACCAATCCACAAGCTTTGTAGTGCCAAGGTTTTAGCTTGAAAACACTAGAAGAAAATGTGTTGCAGGGCTCAAAACATGAGCCCACATTTTCCTCTTTTCTTTTTGCATTTTGGAAGTCATATAGGGAGAGATAAATACAATAGAAAAATGTACCTAACTAAATTCCCTATCAAGGGACTTAATATTGGTCATGCAATTAGCAAATAGGTAATATAAAGGCGTAAATTCATTTAGAGAGATAATTAGCTACTAGTTTAGTTAATATAACTAATACAGTGCCCATTTGTAGACATCATTTTGTCTTGAATATTAACATATATGATGATAAGATCTCAAGTGCCCAAATCACCTAACGAGTTGATCAGACTAATTAGGAGATTAAGCAACAATAATAGCTCAATCACATGATCCAAATAACTATTTCGGTGTTGATCAAGCAATAAGAATAATAGATTCTATGGTCATTGTTGATGGAATTGTGACATAAGGAGCCTAATTGATGAGCTTTTGGTAGTTTGTGTACCACAAAGGTTTTTTATATGCTAGAGGGGCTACTTTGATTGGAAGTGTTTAGGGGGTGTTTGTACATTTTCCCCTTTCTTTGTATCTTCTTATAAACTTCTTTAGAACTTCATGGAGATTTACCTTTTAGTTTACATATGATGAGTATGAACATCCTTTTTATTGACCTAAGCCTTAATATTTTGATGATAACAAAATGTCAAATTGTGTGATTATAATATATTTGTGCTTGAGCAAGATAGTGTAAAAATTCACAAATAAATGGATCTTAATTTGGATGAGTTTTTCACTAAAAAGCATAATTCTCAAAAATTGAGCTTGCTGGAATTTTTTGACATCGTGCTAACTGAATAGATGAACAAGCTAGCTAAGTCATACTAAAAGCCAGTGAATATTTTTTTCATGAAATTGAGCTGAATAATTTGACTCTTGTGAAAATTTGAAAAACTAAAATTTAGTCGATTGGATGAAGACAAGGTGAAGCTTGAATTCAACTTGAAGATTTCACACTTTTGGCTTACTTGCAAATTTACCCAACTAAAGAGATCAATCATGTTAACTAAATCTTTCTAGTAACTTTAGAACAAATTCCCTGAAATCCATGCAATGAAAATTGAGGATCAATTTGGGTTAGAGTAGTCATCACACTAGAACACCACCTTCTTGTTTTACATGGATGGAGTCCACTTTAGGTTGAAATAATAGCCTTAGAAATCTCTTCTATGAATGTGTTTTGGTAGGCTATTATGTCCCAACGAGTAGGTCCATTTAGGATATAACAACAATCACTTTTGGACATCCATCTTTGATCATTTTATTCTTTGTATGTTAATAAAATGTATCAAATGGATTTCATGGATATCATTGTAGGTTTTAGTTTGACATTTTATCTAGCCAGGTATTGTCATATCCATCTAAGTGAATTGTGGCCATGGTTAGAAAGACCATAAAATTCTCTAGCTAGACACTATCACATCCAACCTAATGAAATAGTGGTTGTGGCTAGGAAGATCATGAAATTCTCTAGCTAGGCCATCACATCCAACCTAATGGAATGCTGACTGTGCCTAGAAAGACCATGAAATTCTCTAACTAGTACTATCACTTCCAACCTAATGGAATGGTGGCTGTGACTACAAAGAATATGAATTCTCCAACGAGGCACTATCACATCCAACCTAATGGAATGGTGATAATGACTAAAAAGACCATAAAATTCCATTGCTAGGTACTTTCACTTCTAACCTAATGTACTGGTGGCAATGGCTATAAATACCATCAAAATCCCTAGCTAGGAACTATAACATCCAACCTAATGGATTGTGAACATAGATTGGAGTAGAAGAGAAAAAGAAATAGAAAGAAGGAAGTTCCAAGAGGGGAGGAAACTAGAAAGAATTTTTAAAGTCTAACCCACCTAGAGCAATTGGGAAACTTTTTCTTCTCCTTCTTTTTTTCCCAGTGTACTCAAATTTTATCACTAATGCACTTTATTTTAATTCACTTTCACTAATTCTCTATGTTCTTCTCATTGATCCTCATTCATTGGAACAAAGGGTCTTTTATAATTGGGACAAGTTTGCTCAGGTAACTAACATCATCTCCCTTGGGAGAGGAAGGGGCTTAAAAAGGCCCTCTTCATAAAGAAGCTTTTATAATTGGGAAGGGCTAAGTTCCCTCCCTTGCTCAACAAATTTTCTTGCTCATGAACATTTTCTTTAAGGGAATGAAAGAGGAAGGAATCTACATGGACTTCTCCCATAAAGAAAATAGTTTTGAAGGTTGGATATATGTTTTCTTGTAAAGAAAATAAAGGAGGAAGAGGCTTAAGTGGGAACCTTCATTAGGATGACCTGAATGCTATGCCCCTTCCAAGAGCACCAAGCTCCTTCCAAAAGTGTTAAGTCCCTTCCAAAAGTGTTAAGCCTCTTCCAAAGTGCTATGCTCCATCCACTTTGGGGGTTCTCTCTGTCTTTTAATAGCTACTAGATAGAAGGAAAGAGGAAGGGAGAGAAATAAGGGACTTGACAAAGAAGGAAGGGAGGTGAGCAGCCACCTTATGTGAAAACGTGAGCTAAGAGGAAAGGGAGCTAAGCCCCTTCTTCTTTTATGTTTTCTACAAGGGATGAAATTTGCTTGGCCCTCTTTTAAGCATGTCAAAGAAAAGAGTTTAAGCCCCTTCTTTCTTCTCCTTTGCATTTTTGAAAGAGAGAAAGTGATAGAGTTGCGGATCCTCCTCATTTGGTCATTCCTTAAGAAGAGTTAAGAAGAAAACTAAATGTTACACCTCTTTCAATAAATGGTCTATAATGTTCTTACTACATGTTATCAATACTGCATGAAGGGTCACTAGAAAGGGTACATAAATATATTAAAATATTATTTAAGTAATTTATTCTTATTTTATTTTTATTTACTTAAAACATTATATTATAAATCAGAAGAAACCTTTCTTTGAGTTCAATCAAGATATTTCGAAAACATGATTCCTAGAGTAAAAAAATCAATTCTTGGCTCTATGTATAAAAAATGGTTTTTTAGAGGTTATGTCAACTTTCTAAAATTGTAATGCTAGTCTCTTTTGAAAGATTGTTATGTTGGGGTGTTTATCTAATTATAAATACTTAGAATTCTAAAATTCTATATAATGATAAATATAAAAAAATCCATTGAGAAAATTTGAAGTTTAGGAGGCCTAACAAATAGTTTCACCAAACAATTGCATTTTTTATTATTTTTTAGATAAATTTTACCTTGGATAGAATGTCTAAATTCTCTTATCTTCTTCTAAAACTTCATAATATTATCTTAAAGCGCTTAGATTTTAAACGTAGTCTTTGAAAACCCTTTGAGCTCTCTATTTTATGATTGTGCACATTAAGAACTTGGTCAAAGCTATCTTTCTTGTTCATTGAAATTGTCAAAATTTTGATGTCCAAAAATGCCTCCTCAAATATTTTTGAAGGTTTGTTGAAAACTTTGATAAAAGTAAGTGATAGCTTTTCACTAAATTATCTTTACTCGCAATATTTGTCAACAAGTGAATTGTGGCCTTTTATTCCATAGAACTTGTTTGTAATGATAACTTAGTAAAAGCTAGAATTGATATGATAATTGGATCATAAATTATTTTCCTTTACATGTTTATACGCAAGCAAATCTTGGCCCTTTGCTCCATAATACATGCTTATGGTGATAGACCATTGATAAAAAATTGAAGACTCGAAGAAACTAACAAGAGCTCCCTACTACTATGATGAGATTTTGGGGAGTTAGGGTTTGAGATACCTTGATAAGTAATCAATTTTGTATATAAAAAGTCCCTAATTAGTAATCTATGTGTTTTAGATTACATGGCATTATTTTAGAAAATTTTCAATATTCACGACTCTTGCAATTCTGAGCTAATGATCTAAAAGTCTAATATTTTGTAGATTCAGAAGCTAAGCCATAGTGAATATGAGATCTATCATAATTTTTTAGGTATTAATTAGTATTTTTAATCTAGGTGTTAAAAGGATGATCCAATGGCTAAGATTGCTTTAGATGATAATCAAAGATCTAGATCAACCTAGAGAGCAGGGATCCATTTTATATCAATTTCAAAGTTCAAGCAAGGGTTTAGATCATTCCAAGGCAAGCAAATGAGTCAAGAAAGAAATTGGAAGAATCAAAAGTGATTAGAATGGGCCCATGCAAAATCCATGCAACTCAAGATTTGGAGCCATGTGAGCCATCAAGCCATTAAAGCCAACCAAGTGAGCTATTCATGCCATCTTAGCCAAGGCCATAAAGAACCACATGATTGGAGGAGCTTTCAAACAATTATTTCATGCAAAATCATGGATTTTCAAGAGGATAATTAGAAGGAAACATGGTGATTATCACATGGGAAGGTATGCATGCAAGGTGGACCACTGAGACAGTAGATCTCATCACCAAATCTCCTTATTTCTTTCCTAATTTCTATCTCTCCCTCTCTCTCCATTGTGTTGAATTTAGAAAGGAGAATCACACGTGTTTCATGTGTGATCCCCTTCTAAGAACTCCATGCTTCTTCCCACATTCTAAACTCCCATAGTATCTCTTCTTGTACTCCATCTTTCTTAAGCATCCCACCTTTTAATCCAATCCCCAATTTTGTTTCTAAATCTCAAATCCCATTCAAAACCCATAAACAATTTTCTCCATCCTTGGTGGCCAACATTTTTCCACTCTCTTAGTTTAAAACACCATCTCCCAACTTCTTAATTCCTCTTGGGATTGACCTCACACGTGTACATTTACTACTTTGATTCTTGCGATTGTGAGTAATATTTAGAACTACACCAAGTTTTTGGCTCTATTGTAGGGGAATCACAATGGTTTTGTGACTAGATTTTAGTTTAGATTGATCATCTATAGTTGTAGTTTAGGGTTTTGCATCCATTTTTGAATATTCTTCTAATTCCTTAGAAATTAACATATTTCTTTGTTTTGTACAAGGAAAATTTAGTGAAAGGAGCAGCGGTGATCCTGTGGGTCAAAGCTTCTTTGGATTAATTAGGATTTTCCTACTTTCTTAGATTAGATTTTTTCTTTTTGGGAGGACTTGTGTTGAGGCAAAATATAATTTTTAATTAGAAATGGGTTGTAACAATACATGTCAAGTGTAGGCCACAACCATACTTGCATGATCCATTTCACATCACGGACCCCACTAGTTCCTAACCCTCTCTTTATTCTTCTAGTATAGTTGCATTTAGTATAATTGCATCTTTGATTAGTAGTGTAATTCATGCATTTTAAACTTTGGCATAATATTTAGGGTTGCTGCTTTAAAATTGTACCTAATTAACAAAAGTTAGCCTGAGCTTGGCAATAACCAAGGCATAGGCTATCTGGTTATAGTGCCCTGTCTGTTAAAGTATTGACCCTTTGTTAGATAATGTATAGGTAGGCATTAGTTTACATTTCCTTGCATTATCTTACATGTTATTCTTTATGTTTGATGGATCATATTGATAGTAAAGGCCCCATAGGAGCACTCATAAAATAAGGACTGGATTTCATCACCAAATCCTTGGCCCACTTAGGCAATCAAATCAATCCTTGTATATTTGTGATCCCAACCCTTAAGTTCTAATTTAAAATCAAGTAGCAAGAGACTTAGGCTTTTGAGCTTGGAGGAACCTTTTTAAAGGAGAAGATCTACTATCACTTCAATGGCTTTTGGGCATCTTGGTTATAGTGGGCATGCATAATCCAAGTGAGTTTTCCAAGCCTTTCATTGAGATTTAAAAGCCTCTTTACATGAGAATTGTATTAACCACTTTAGAGCAGAACCTAATTGGTAAGCAGTACTGAAGCTTGGATAAAAGGAGGAGCTGCCTGGATTTAGGTTTAAAAGCTACCACCCCCACAGATTATCAAAGAATAAAAACAGCTCGTTAGGGGACAATTAGGGATTGATTATGAATTAGTTAGAGTTAAAAGTCACATTTAGTTAGGATTGCATCATAGTGCATGCCGGTTGTCGATCTTAGAACATGGAGTTAGTAGAATTTGATTCTGAAATTGAATGTACCCTTAGGAAAGGAGTAAGAAATAAAATACAAAACTCCATGGCTAACCCAGCTGCTGTAGTTGAAGACACGTCCATAAAACATTTTTATGTGCCACTCCAATTGAATATTCCCTCATGCATTGCATTGTGACTTACCGATGCAAAACATTTTGAGCTAAAACCTAAGCTCATTCAATTACTCACAACCTGCTACGGCTTAGAGAGAGAGAGGATCCATACCTTCATATTTGTGCTACATTTAAGTTCCAAAATTTATTGGATGATTTTATTAAACTTAGTTTGTTTCCATTCTCACTAAAAGACAAGGCCAAATCTTAGCTAAATTCCTTAGAGGTTGGTTTCATTTCCACATGGTACTAGTTGTTTAAAACATTTTTGAACAAATTCTTCCCCATTCATAAAACCAATGCTCTTTGTAGGAAGATTATAAATTTCTAGTAGAGAGAAGATGAACAATGCTATGAGTGCTGGGAATGGTGGAATGAACTGCTACAAAAATGTCCCCACCATGGATTAGATAAATGAAAGCAAGTTTAGTACTTTTATGAGGCAGTTACACCTCAAAATCGACAAATGGTAGATGCTTTAGTGGTGGGACCCTCATGATGAAAAATGAGACAAAGATCTGGGAATTTTTTGAAATATTAGCTAAAAAATCCTAGCAATGGGATTATTCAAATAGACAAGATAGAAATTCCCAGCCTCAAAAGAGAGGAGGCCTTCATAAAATAGGAGTGACCATAGATATGTCATATAAGCTTGATTCCTTGGGTGCATGAATGGGCAAGGAAGAAAATTGATTTGAGACTTGATGCCTTCATGGCTAGAAGTTTATCCATGAAACCTCCATAGGAGGTTTGTTCTACTTGTTCCAACCTGGCACATTTAATGTTGGCTTGTCTATCTAATTGTGCATACCTTGAATACCTTTTGGAACTAGTGAATGTTATGAATGCATATTGCAATCCTTGCAACAACATTTATTCTAAAACCTAAAATCCCAGATGGGGCGGGCATCCTAATTTTTCATGATTTAAGGACAGTCACCAGAGAGGTCCATCTATGAATCCCCTACTCAAAATTTCACTAGAGCTTTATTTCCCCTGCAGCCTCTTGGTTTATAGTTCCCTTTGCAAGTTAAGAAACTAGCCTTTGAGGAGACTATGTAGTTATCCATAGAGATAACTTAAAACACCGGGATGAAACTACACAGACCATTGCCCATCTCGAGAATGAGAGTAGACAAAGCTCAAGTGTCAATTCCCAAGCTATTGCCAATCTAGAGATGTAAATGAGTCAGTTGTCAACTACAATGAATGATTGAGGAAAGGGACAATTTTCTAGTCTAGTTGATTGTAGAGTTCTAGTGAGTTAGTGCTTATAATAGAATCCTTCCCAGATGAACAACTTCTACACATTTTTCAGTGACCATGGTAGACTGACATTGTCAATTATCTTGTTATGAGTCAAATGCCTAATCACTAGCCAAGCCAAGATTGGAAATAATTTTTTGTCGAGGTTAAGCACTTTTCATGGGACAATCCATACTTATTCAAGTGCTTTCCTAATCAAGTCATTGGGAGATGCATACTAGATAGTGAACATCATTAAATCTTTTCCTTTTACCATGACCATGTATGCGGGGCCCATTTTAGTGTAAGAAAGATGGTTGACAAAATTTTGCAGTGTGGTTTCTATTGGTGTACCATATTTAGGGATTCGCATGCTTATAGCATAACATGTGTTAGATGTTTGTAGTTAGGGGAGTATAGAAAAAAGAGATATGATGTCTTTGAACCCCATTTTGATTATTGAGCCTTTTGATGTTTGGGCATTGACTTTATGGGACCTTTTCACAACTCCTTCAATTACCTCTACATCCTTGTGGGAGTGGACTATGTATTCAAATGGGTGAAAGCCATAGCATGCGAGGCAAATGACCATAAAGTGGTGGTCAAGTTTTTAAAAGAGAATATTTTTGCACGCTTTGGTACTCCACGGGCCATTATTAGTGATGGGGAAAAATAATTTCATAATAGAGTGTTTGGAAACTTAATGAAGAAGTATGATGTCACCATAAAATTGCTATCGCATACCATCCTTAGACTAGTGGATAGGTAGAAGTGTCAAATATGCAAATAAAGAGGATATTAGAAAATACTAGTCTTTAAGACTTATTGATGCATTATGGGCTTATTGTATTGCATTCAAAACTCCTATAGGCATGTCACCTTACTGTCTAGTCTATGGAAAGGCCTATCATCTCCTAGTTGAATTTTAGGATAAAGCATATGTAGCCATTAGAAAGCTCAATTTTGACTTTGATAATGTGGGGACCCACAGAAAACTCTATCTCAATGAGTTGGATGAACATAGGAAAGATGCACATGAGTCTACTAAGGTACATAAGGACCACATGAAGCACATCATGATAAACACATCCTGCCTAAGTCATTCACCCGAAGACAAAAGGTCCTCTTATACAACTCTAGGTTGCATCCATTTCCTAGTAAGCTTCATTCTTGATGGACCGGACCCTACATTGTTGGTACTATTTATCCTCATATAGCCATCAAGATTGAAAAGGATGGGAAGATTTTCAAAGTAAATGGATAAAGGTTAAAACCCTATTTGGAATTAGTAAACCCTAAAGTCAATGATATTCTCCTCTTTACTAGGATCCACCATAACATGTTCCATGACATCTATATTTATCATGCATTCATCATTGTATTATGTCATTTTGCATCTAGCTGATGACATTAAAGTAGGTGCTCACTAGGAGGAAACCCAACATTTTTACAGTCTCATTTTTTCTACATTACCCAATCAACATATAGAGATCCTATGTTTCAAAACATTGGGGACATTATTTAGTTATGGATGGGGGTGTATATATGCATTTTTTTGTGATTTTGAAAAAAAAAAAAAAAAACTTTTTTGAGTTTTGAGGTCAAGTTCCTTTACTGTGATGAGAGTCAAATTTTCTAAATCTTAGTATTTCTCCTACCTTAACTTCTTAATAGACATGCATATGTAACTCTGCATTTTATTCATGTTCTAAAGTATTTATGAAGTTAAATCTTGGTACACACACACAATGCATAGTGTAGATAGATAAATGGTCATGACTTAGAGACCTTGAGGAAAATCAGTGGAGACCTATACTCAATGGGTATTAGAGACTATTATCTTTCTGAGAGTTATATATAACTCCATATTTTCTTTAGTGAACATTAATTTGGGGAGATCCCAGTGTCTTTTGTTTTTTTCAATTGCCAAGAATCACAATAAGAGCACTAACTTTCTTTCCTAAACATTAATTGAATATGATACGCTTTAAGAAACCTAGGAAATGATATAGGCTATACTTGTTTTAGCCCAGAGACATAAAGCCTTCATAGAACTCAAAACAGAGTTGAGAGAATTATTAGAAAGAGAAAAGAAAAGGTTGAGAGAAAAGAAAAAATAGAAAAGATATTCACTTTAGTGCATTTAAAAGAGAAGTTGTCTAACATTCATTGAAGGCCTTTGCTTAGATTTAAAACCTTTGAATCCTTTTACCCTCTCTTTCAGAACTAATCCTAAGCCTACATTTCATCCCATCTAAAGACTTGTTTATCTTAAGGTGGAAGATGGCCTTAACGAGGATATAAATATTAATGAATTAAGGTGAAATATTAATTCTAGTCTTGGTAATGGAATCCATTCTTAGGGATCACAATCTTTGTCTCATCTGTGCACATAAAATTATATGAACTATCAATGTTGTTGTATTCATTGAAATTGAGATAATTTTGTTTGACCCTTTTCTCTGAGAGCTTTATTTCTAAGTGTATACTAGTGAGAATTTGAGGTTAAGGAAATATTCCAATAGAGGTTAAGCATTTTTGTTTAGAAATCCAAACTTATGCAGCTTGTACACACATAACACTTTGAGACATAACTGTAATAAAATAGCTTTGGTATGTGGGTAACTTGTAGAATTTTCATTCATCTTTATTATATTGTTAAAGCCAATAGAGTACTAATGGATGAGAATTCTCTGAGATAAACTAAGGAGCTTAGCCTTATTGAATTTTGTGGGTATATTTATTACAAAACCTCATGAGGCCTAACTCGTCTACTAAGGGTAACTTAAGTGTTGAAGGCCTTGTTGCATATGCTAAATGCAATCATGAGTACCTACGAAAATGGAAACCATTTGTGTTTTCATGATTTTTCACATGTTTTTCTTAGCACTAGCAAATTTTGGTTAGGGCTATGATAAGTATTCAATTTTGTATAAAAAGTACCCCATTAGTAGTCCATGTATTATAAATTATAGGTCATTACTCTAAAAATTTTCAAAACTTCATGACACATGCAATTCTGAGCTAATGATCTAAAAGTCTGATATTGCGTAGGTTCAAAAGCTAATTCAGAGTAAGTATGAGGTCTTTCATTATTTTTTAAGTATTAATTTGTCTTTTTAATCTTTTATAGGCGTTAAATGGATGATCCAATGGCCAAGATCGCTTTAGATGAGAATTAAGAACCTAGATTAACCTCAAGAGAAAGGACCCATTTTACATCAATTTCAAAGTTCAAGCAAGGGTCAAGATCATTCTAAGGTAAGCTGACAGATTTAAGAAAGCAATCAAAAGAACCAAAGTTGACTAGAATGGGCCCATGCAAAATCCATGCAATTCCACCACCTTCATATGAGATTTGGAGCCAATGTAAACCAAGTGAGCCATTCAAGCTATCTTAGCCACGGTCACATGGAACCACACGATTGGAAGATTTTTTCAAGCAATTATTCCATGCAAAAATAGTGAATTTTCAATAGGATAATTAGAAGGAAACATGATGATTATCACATGAGAAGGTATGCGTGCAAGGTGGACTAATGAGAGAGTAGATCCCATTACCATATCTCCATTTCTCTATACTAATTTCTATCTCTTCCTCTCTCTCCAATGTCTTGAATTTCAAAAGGACAATCATGCAAGTTTCATGCATGATTCCCTTCTAAGAACTTCGCTTCTTTTCCCACCTTCTAAACTCCCTTAATATCTCTTCTTCCACTCCATCTTTCTTAGGTTCCCCACCTTCTAATATAATCCCCATTTCACTCTCTAAATCTCATTTCCCATTCTAGACCCATAAATGATTTTCTCCCTCCCTATGTCCAATAGTTTCTAATTTTTAATTTTAAAACTCCGCCTCCTAACTTCCTAATTCAAATATTCATCTCATGTTATTCTTTTCTTTCCCCTTTCATTAGGATAAAATCTTATGAATTTTAGAATGTGCTACTCATCTATAAAAGCATCCAAGGCATTCCACAAATAGAACATATAGTGTGGCGATGCCTCTTTTCCTAAAAAAGTGGTCCCTCTACCTTCGCTGATCCTCTAGGGTTTTCACATCTCCTCCTTGGATGCTCCATGCATCCCTCCATCCTAGCTTCAACACACATTCTCTCCTTTAGCTTTCAACGAACTTCTAGGTTGGTTTTCAAGTTTTTTTTTTTTTTTTTTTCTTTCCTTGTCTTGTTTGCTTGTTGCATGCACATAGTTTCTAGGTTGTTCTCCATTGTGATTTGTTTTAGTTTGTTTTAGTTCTCTTTGATTCAAGGAAACTATCTCTTGAAGTCATAGCTAAGAGATAGTAGACTTTGAATAGTCTTTGTTCTCTTTTCTTGCTTGCTTTGTCTAGTTACTTGATTTGCTTCTATCCTTACTACTCTTTGAGTTCGTTCCCATCCTTTTTTCACACTTTTTCTTTAATTCTCTTTTGTGTTCACATGCATACCATCTTTGGATGTTGGATAACATGAAATTGAAGTCAAGATTTTTCATTTACATGTTATAAATATTGCGCATCTTGCCCTTAGTAAAATTGGAAGTTCTAGGGTGTGATATGCCCTTAGTAAAATATGTCATGTGTGTAGTTGTTCTCGTACTACAAGGATACATCATCCCTCAGTGAAATGAACTTTATTATCACTACTACATATGAGGCTTTTAAAGTCAGTTGAAAACATTAATAGATGTTGGTTAGAAAAATGACTTCTATCGAGCTGACTTGAAAAATCAATAATAAAACAAGTTGACAAAATAAAAATAAAAATAAAAACTTAAATTTTATAATCATTCACTAAATGACTTTAAAAGATGATTTTTGAAGTTGTTTCCAGCTTTAAAACTTACTTTTATTATCATTTACTCAAGACTTTTAAAGTTGTTTAGTAAATGACTTTAAAAGTTTCCCTTTTTTCTCTTTTTTAAATTGCAATCATTACCTATATTTCTACATTCAATGTACCACATGCTACAATTTTCTTACAATATTTATAAACAAGAAAAGGAAACATATATTCACTTATGTATTGGGTATAAAACATCCAAATTCATCATCCAGCTACATCTATCTTGAAAAGACTTGACAAAAGAAATAACAACACACTCACTGCAACATCCACATGCACTTCATTTGCAGGTCCATACACATACCCATTTACTTTCACACTCGAAGTTTCTCTCATTCATCATCCCATAAAATTTATATAATTTGATGAAAATAATGAAAACCAGCTTCCATATTCCTTCATCCTTCCATATTTACTTCCATACTCCAAGTTTCTACTCATTCATCCCTTAAAAAATTATATATCTTAATAAAAATAATGAAAATTAAAAGAACACTTGCATATCAATGAAAAAATACTTTATTATGCAATTTCCATACATGTAGTTATTCCAATTGTTCTAATTGAAACTCATTGCATACTCAACTCATTTGCTTCATATTTCATTGAGGTTTACTTTGGAGTAACTCTTCTTGTTTGCCCATAGAAGCACAATATTTTGCAATACAACATATTTAATTTAGTTCATATTCTTTTAGCTGGATCCATAAAAAATGATAAAAAAATATAAGATTATGAAAAGTAAAAAGTGTCTTACCTTTCTTAGTGGGGAGACACTAACACCATCAAATACTATAGTCTTCATGTATCTCAGCGCATAATACTTGCACTCCTAATCAAACCACTGTTTAGGGCACTATTCAATAAGGAAAACAAAAAGGATCAATAAATCTCATTTGTAAGATTGTAAGCTTAATTAGTTATGAAGTAGAGTAGTTAATTGTTTTCTATACCTTAACAGTCTTCCAAGTGAGTTTCGGTAGTTACATAGTCTCGGTCACATTAGCCCATGTTAACAATGCTCTACAAATTTAAATTTCAAATGCATTATATACAAATAAAAAATTACTTATCTATACATAATACATGAAAAGAATAAACACTTGCTTATATCTAATTATTACGATGCTGTGATAGAAGTACAATCCATAAGAGTAAAAAAAAGAAAGCATGCCCACTGTGCCCATCCAAAAAGAGCAGCATCCAATGAGCTCATATGAATTTTAATTAAAGTTGACAATCCCTAAGTATAGAATAAGTTGGCAAGAAAATAAGAAAACTAAAACCTACCCCCTACTGTAGGAAACCATTAAACCTTGCCTCTCTATCCGCCATTGCTCCACCACTCTAGAAATGATGCTAGGGTCACGGAATTGGTAAAGTAACTTAAAAAAGGATCTTTGTATCATTTGGAAAACTACACAAAAGAAATAATTATTACCAACCATGAACATATAATATAAAATGTTAAGTACTTTATAAGCAAACTAGTAATAGGTCCTCTGTCATAAGTGACACTTCAACAACATCATCAGCAGTTACTTTCTCCTTAATTCATGCATGGTTTATTGCCCTATATTCATTGATAAGCTTGTAGATTAACCTTAGGGATCGAGGCATGTTAGGTGGGACTTCCACGTGATCCTTTAACTGCTGTTGTAAAAAAATGTAAAGATTTTAGCTAATTAATATTAATCGATGAAGACATTCAAATTTATGATGAAAAACAAATATAGATACAAGTACTTATTCTATTAGTGTGACAATAGTCAATGGCGCAATGGCTGGCTACCTCGATGGTGTTTATTGTTGTTGATTAACCTTATAAAGTTAATAAACAATTAAATTGAGCACTCTAGATAAAAGTTATTATTGAGGAAGGTAGTGTGATAAGGTATATACTATGGACTCTATGGAAATGGAAAGTGCCTCTAGCCAAGTGACATGATGTGCAACTACCTACCCAATAGTTGTAATATTTTCCAGTTCTACCAGTAGGTTGGCGTTTGCATCCAAAGTCATGGAAATAGACACATGCTTAGTATGTGGTGGCATACTAATTTTATGCAAAATGATTGATTCTTGCTCATAGCATGAACTAACTACCATGATGTTTTGATGGGTATTCAAGCCCAATAGACATTGATCCACCTACAAATTAGATATACATTACAAAGGTTGAGATAGAGAATTATAGAAGGACAATGAAAATTTTCTAGTGTGTTTATTTATTTACCTCCTTAGCTAAAATTTCTCTTTTGAAGGGCATAGATTACCCTTCATGAACTTTTTCAGTAGGAGAATTGTAGCTAGCATTTGATGGAGGCATAGGGGTGGTGTAAGAATCAGGTATAGAGGATTGAGAACCTATCATTGAGGGCGGTCCTTCTTATTGCCCATATGCCTACTTAGGATGTTATTATTGGCAGCAGTGTTGCTTAGAGTTCTAGGACTTGTATTCTCTTGGGTAAAAATGTCCTACAAAACATAATTAGAAGGACATGATCAAGTCATTTAATTAATTGAATAAAATTGAAGTTAGTCAAGGGTAGATAGGTGGAACCACTTACAATGTGAGAAGCAACTCATGCAGTAGATTCATTTGAGAACATTTGGCTCATACGATCTACTGAATGTGCCATCTTCTAGAGGATGTGCAGTTAATGGGTTTTGTAGTCCCGGCTTTCTTTTGCTGTAAAGCAAGACACTATAGTTAGATAATAGAATGTACATAACTATAGTATCATTTGAAAGGAATAAACTGTCACTAATATTTATTTCATGCACTTTTAAAAGGGTGTAGCCGAACATAGAGAGGTGGTGCTGTATCTTAGTTTCATGCACCTTTCTTCCTCTCACACTCTTTAGTTGCACATTAGCGCATACATAATCAAGTGCAATAATCAAATGTTATGTTTAATTAATTAAATAAAACATCATTTTAGCACATATCTCAAATTTAGAGGTTATGCGGTCTTGTACAAATGCATTCCACACTTGCATTTGTACAGCCTTGATGGATCATTGACATATGGAGCTATGTAATTGCAAACAAGGTAGTTGTTTCATTTTCTCCATTTCTAACTAGCTCCTTTCAAAGCACGTGTCTTTTTGTGCTCAGGTACTTCAAAGGCAATTTGCAAGGTACAAAGCATGTTACTATCTTTGAAAATAAGAAGGTATGTTATAAATTATATAATATATTATTTTCACCTACCTTCTTCGTTATCGATATTGAATTTTTAATGATTGTGTCACACATTTCCAATCATCAAATGTGGTAGGAACTGTGCTTCTTGCAGTGAGCAGAGAAAAATGCAATAAGAGGTTGCGCTCTCACCTATCACTTGCCCCTACTATTGTATTGGATAGTTTCTTTAATTCCTTTCGACCTTCTCTTGATAACCTTTTCCATTGTTGTTTGCTCTCTACACTTTCTCTTTTGAGTGGTGCTCATGTTGGCCCCTTGTTCATGCTCTTGATTTTGTTCATATTACACATTTTGATGTTATTCATGTTCCATCTTTATATCAGAACAATGAAATAAAAAAGGCCATATAATGCATTTAAAGAAAACAAAAGTAGATAAAAGTATAAGAAACTTACTTTTTTGAGTGCATAGGTGGCATTAAATGACATTGACATTGACTATTCACTTGGTTTTTCTAATATAAAATTAAAGGGTTGCTATTGGAAGACTGATTTTTATTTTTATTTTTAATGTCCCTTTATTATTCTCATGTTATTATATTGATTCTAAGATTAATTTCAATAAATTTTTTTTTTTTCCCTTAGTCTATCTTGAACGTTTAACATGTCTTCTTATTTAGATTTAATGTTTGCATGTTATGATTCTTGCTTTTGAAGTGGAGCTTTTAGACGTGAATTTATGTTCATAATCTATAGTTTGAACATAAAATTCTATAATGTCGAGCTTTGTCTTTAGAATTGGAAAGTTGTTTTATTTCTAAAAATTTTATTCATGAATTCCATGGTATTAGGTTTGATCATCATCAAACTTGGAAGATAACGTTTCTAGATTTCTAGACAAATTGGTCCAAAAATCTATACATATGTATGATTGGTACAAAAATCACATGTTGCTAGAATTTTGGACAAACAATCGTCAATTCCTTGCATTTTGTTTGCAACAACAAGATGTATTCTTACTGAAGTTTTTAACCATATAAAATGCTTATTCATATAGCTTTGATGTATATTGAATCATGCTTTTGTGAGTTTCACATTTTTAAGCCAAATAACCTATATTATCATAACATGGAAATATATGGAACTAATGTCTCCATCTCTGAGCCAAATACCCTACTTCTTTGTATGCATAACACTTGTTGGAATCAAAGTGTTTTGGAGTTTTATCATGACATCTTCATTATTATCAAGCCTGAGATTAGGTATGAATATTAGTCAATCATTTTGTGACTTTCACATCTTTACATTGACATTGCCAAATATGAGTTTATACTATGGTGCGAGTTTAGACCTTAAAGTGGTCCTAAGAGAGGGGTGAATTGGGCATAAAAAAGTTTTGAAATTTTTTTGCATTAAAAGACGATGATACCCTATTTTTGGGAAACAACTACTAGTACATACATACATACATACATACATACATACATACATACATACATACATATATATATATATATATATCAATGAACATAAAGGGTTTATTGAGGTTTAGCTAGCCAAACTTGGCACCTACTTCCACTCTTTTAAAGTCAAACTAGTTTTAAGTCACTTAATGTTATCCTCACCTTGAGGTTTTGACAAAAAATTTGTACAGTTTGTACACTACTAATTGATATAATGTTGACTGTTATTTCTCAAACCATCATATAATAATTATCAACTTGTTATTTTTCATGCATACATTTGTAACAAGCTCCCACTTGTTACAACATAGCAAAAACACAAAAAAAAAACAATTAAAAAAATCATTCTTAAATCTAAAAAAAAACTTGCACTAATAGTAGGGAAATAGTAATAGGAGAGTGATACTATGAACATAAAGACAAACGTTCACATGTAACTTGATTACCACAGCAAGGGTAGGGATGGCGTACTTCCATCATCATTGCAGGGAGTAGGGGCAAGGTTTCGGTTGTTGGCATAGGGAGGTGGTAGGAAGTTGGTTGGGGGGGGCCAGGGGGAGAGAGGGCTTGATCATTGCTATAAGGTGGAGGTAGGGGGAGTGGTGTTGGTGCAAGGAGGAAGTGGGGGGCTTCGGTGGTCGACACAAGGACAAAGGGTGGCTGGGGGTTCTGTCAATGCCGATAGGGCAAAGAGGGAGAGAGGCAGGGAGGAGAGGATGTACCTTAGGGTGGTGTGTGAATTTTTCTAATGGGGAGACTACAAAAGGCACAACTGTAGATGACAAAGATTGAGAAGCAAATAGCAAGATGAACAAAATTTGATCCTATATGTACTTTTGACTTTTAAATTCATTTTGAAAAAATTGACTTCAAAAATCATAGTTTTTAAAGTCATTTTTTCCAACAACTTTAAAAATCATTGTTTTTATAGTCATTTTTTTTCCAAACAACTTTAAAATGTTATGTTTTTAAAATTATTTCTTAAACAACACTAAAAATCTCTAATTTTAAAGTCATTATTTTCCAAATGACTTTTAAAACTAATATATATATATATATTTTAACTTCATATATATTTTATTTCACTTTACACTCCCTTACTTAAATATAGCAATCGATTTTTTATGATAGTCAGCATTGATTCACACATAGACAAACAAAATAACAAGGATATTCAAGTATTTTTTGAATAACTCCTCTATCATCCTTTTGTTATGTATATCAAATATTACTGATTATTACATGTCATACAAGATAACACATGATCAAAGAGCTAATCTAGAACTATTTCATCAAGATCTAGCCTCATGTTATTTAGCTCACACCACTCTCACTCTAATGGAGACACGTGATAAAGATTTGATGATTGACATTCTCAGCCAATATGATGAAAAGATCTATACTTCTTATCATCAAACCCTAATGTCAGACACATCACTATGTTCTCGGTTTCTCCAAAATTGACGGTTAGATTGAGAAGCAATTGTTGTTTGCAAGGAAATCATACAATTTTGGGTAGAATGATTGCAATTTAACCAACATATTAACCTCATCATGTACAGTGACAAGACCCACTTCAGCTATGAATTACTTATTTTGTACATACATAAACCTATACATAACTAACATATAAAAAGAACACACAAATCAAGTAATTTTCAAAAAATTCCTAAAATATCATCCCTTCTTTACAATGATATATATATAAAGGGTAGCCTTGTTGCATAAAGCTCTTGATTGGCCTGATCTAGGTTATCTAATGGTATTTAGTGGTTTAACCATTTAAAAGGTGTTTAAATTTAGATTTTTAAGTCAAATTTAGGTCCACGCCATCGAGACAATCGCAACGCCTCTTTCGGATAGCTATTTGGACCTCTATAGCTCCAAAAATAACATTTTTTGTAAATGAAAGGCTAAAAAAAATCCAAAAATAATAAAGAAATAGATTGTGATCGTGCCGCATGTGACGCTTGTGCGTGTAGCCCCATGTCGCCCGTGTGCGCATTGTGCTTGTGTGTCGCCTGGCACGCATCTCCATTGCGTCCCGCAAGCAGCCACCCATGTTGCCGTTGCTGGGGACGACGTCTAGACTAGTTCGACATCGCCTAAGATGACGGCTGCACTCTGGTCACCGTTGGCGACCTCTAGGTGCCCAAATCTTGCAAAATTTACACCATTTTGCTCAGTTTTTCATGTACAATCCATTTTTAAGCTTCCCATCAAGGGATTTGATCATTTTCTCATGTTTTTACATGATTTTTACCAAGTTTCTAAAAATCTCTATATTATTGTTTATTTAGTTTTTCGGCGTCCTTAGCCGTCCGATCGCCATGAAAACTCATGGGCTTGTTCTTTGTATCGTCATGTACAAGATGAATGGTTCAAATCCTACATCTCATACTATTTCATCAGTTTATTTTTTTAAAAAATGGTAATGCATATCACTTCACCGGAAAATGACAATCTACGCCTTTTTTGGGCATTAAAAGCATTCAAAACTGAGAAAAAGAGGGGGTGGGGGGAGGGAACGAGAGTAGAGATGGCCACCAATCCCAGTCGTTCTCTGTCACAGGTTCGAATGCAGGAGGGAAGAAAGATAACATCATCTTCACAGGTGGTTTGTCATCGGCGACGTGAGAATTGAAGGAGGTTGCGGGAAACGAGATAAGGGAGGTGCATTTAAGGCCCCCCTTTAATACGTTTTTTTTTTTTTTTTTTCCTTTTGATTTTGAGTTTGCATTTATGGTGATATGATTACCAGCATTTATTGTTAGTAATCATCACCTTACCCATTTAATGCCCATCCTGTCATAGGTTTTAGGGCTGATTTAGTGGGGCCTACTTGTGAAAAGACTATTATACCCCTTGTATTAATATTCCCTAAAAATACAAAAAATAAAATAATTAGCCATTTTTACTCTGATCTCCAATATTAGCATTTTTAGTGGCATTGGATTCCATTTTTCTAGCACATCTCAAATATTGAGGTTTTAACTCAAGAAACTTGAGATTCTATCTCCAAATTTCTCAAATTCTTAATTTTCCATAATTTCACAAAATTAAATATTCTAGAATTTAAAAATAGCGAATATTACATGATAAAACACCCTTGACCATCTCTTATCACGTCCTTCTTGCCCTAAAATACTTGTTTTTCTTAAGATGCCAAAATAAATTGATCATTTTTATAACAAATCATGTTGAGGTCAACCAATATCAATACAAGGGCATCAATTTGGATGCTGTCTTTGTTGTGTTCCATCTAATTGCACTTAAACACAACCACAGTTCTGCAATTATAATCCAAGGCTCATATCTCTCTTACAACCTCATAATAAGTATCATTAGTCACTATTGGCCTGTTATCCTTTGAACTAGAAAAGAATATAGCATTGACAACTAAGCTGACCCCACTTTTCTCTTACACTATTGAGTTATCATAGTCTTTTGTATTAAAGTGATAACCATTGATGGCATATCCAGTATATTTTATTACTTCTGGTTGTGGTCACATCGCCAACTCACCCAAGGATTTGAAAGTGAAATTGTAATGCCCTAAGCAATTTACGCTATTAAATTGTGCATTCTATAGGAAATAAACTGTGTTGAATGTTTTACTTTATTTAAAATAGTAAATGAAGGAATTTTTAAGGAAACTTGGTACCATTAGATTCTACTCGAAAAGTGGAATCCAACGCCTCAAAGAACGCCGAAAACGGAGTTCGTATGAAGAAGTTACGGCCGTTTAAAGATTAGGGGCATTTATGTAATTTAAACAAAAAACGAAAAAGACAGAAAACGCAGGGGCCCATTTTGATAACGGCACCCCATCTTCTTCTTCCTCTAGATTTCTCTAGAAACCCTAGTTTCCAGATATTTCTGCCACTGCCAATGGCAACACTGCCATAGCAAGGTTATAAAAAGCCATATCTCCCCCCTCTTCAAATCACGCTTTTTTTGGCTATTTTGGGAATGGGGTTTCCAGTGAAAATCGAAAACCTTTTCTCTAGCTTTCCCTGCACATTCCGGCCGGGTCGAGTCAGGCCGGCCATTTCCATCTCTCCACCTCCCCTCTTCTTCCTCTGGCCTCATCGGAAGTTGGGGTTTTCCGCCTTCTTCATGGGTTTCAGCGACATAGGGTTTTCAGATGGAAAGAGGGAGCCACACCACCTGAAGGAGGGCATCCTCGGCTACCCAAGTAAGCCCCTCTTTCCCTTTCTCTTCGTTTTACTTCCCCCAGGCCAGATCCATGCTGGATCTGGTCTTTTCCCAGCCAGTTTTTCCAGCTGGAGAACAACGAAGCCGGTTCCAGCCGGCTCTATATGAACAAGGCATCCCAGGGACGCCATGCTTCACGTGCGCCTGGGACAGGGTCCCTGAGATGGGTTCTAGGTGTACGACAGTGCATACACTATCCCTGGTTTGGCCTTCAAGTGCCTGAGCGACGTGGGGCATGGGCCCTGGCTCGACCAGGATGCACGGGGTGCCCTGGGAGCTGAGAAGCGCCATGCTACACCAAAGGTGCGTCCGTGCGATGCCATCTAGGACGCGCGTCATAGCGCGTCGCTTGAGCATGCATGTGCACATGCAAAATGCGGTCCCTGGTATGGCCTTTGGGGGCGAACGCACGTGAGGCAGTCGCAGTTCAACCAGGATGCACGGGTGTCCTGGGAACTGGGACACACGGACCTAATGAGACTATAAAGTTAGGATCAGAGGACAATTTACAAAGTTAACCATTGAATAGTAGATCCACATCATAGGATCTAGCCTGAAAATGAATTAAGCAAGGACCCATGGACCTTAAAAGGCAAATCTAGCGATCTAATTTCTAAAAATAGATCAAAATTGATAAGGACTCCTTGTATCCATTCATATCCAGGAGTTTATAAATGAGACCCAGGGTCAGGTTGAGTGATGAAGGACGCGACTCTAGGAGACTTCGAGGTAGATGCTTTATCGCTACTAGACTTTTAAAAAGAGCCATGATTGTTTTGAATGCATGTTTTAAGTATAAGTTATATGACTTGTTTAGCATGACTTAATTTTATAAACAAATTCAGCATGCATATGACAAGTACATTATGCATAGACATGTTTTGCAAATAATTGCATGGTTTGTGAGTATTGAGTTTTTGAAAAATTGCATGTCATTGAGGGTTACCAAAAGACGCTGGAGTGCCCAAAAGACGCTGGGTAGGCAGTTGTGAGGGACCCAAAGAGGACAGGTTTTGAAAAAGAGATTTTTGCTTGTTTGATCATATATGATTTGGGCTAGTAAGCTCGTGGGCGCTATGCTGAGAGGTCTGGGTTGGCCTCCCAGCCTCTACCACTATTAGGTGGAATGGGTACCACTCCCAAAAAGGGCATGTCCCTACGTCGATTGCATGTGGTACAGGGGGCTACCACTGGTGTCACGGCACTGGGTCGATGTGTCATATGCCCGTGGAGGCTATGATCGAGTGTCCTCAGGTACCCGGGGACCACATGGCAGCGAGGTCGTGGGCATAGTGGGCCCTATGTTTTCGTGGACTTACTTGCATTGCATATGGCATGACATGAGGTTGGTTGACCATATCATACCATATATCCATGAGTTGGATTCCGTTGAGCATCTTATGCATATCATTATGTTTATGATATATATATATATATATACATATATGATACTTTCGAGTTGGATTATGCGATTCTTTAAGTCGTTAGTATTCCAATTCGACAATGGTTTTTAATATTGATATTGAACATGATTGTTCAAACATGCACATGTTTTAAAGAGCATATGATTTTAAACGTAGCATTGCATTGTAAAACTAGTAGTGATAGACTCCTACTGAGTATAGTATATACTCACCCAATCCTTAACATTTCTCAAGATAGCTCCATTCATGGGTAGAAGATGCCTCAGGAAATGTTAGTGTTACGAGCAAGAAAAATCAAAAGGAGACAATTATACATGTAAGTAAACACTCTACCCTTTGGACATTTATTTGTATTTATTTGCAATTGGACTGTGAACTGTGACTGGATAGACCTGGGAAAAACATTTATGATTTCTGAAGTTTTTCAAAAACTACTTTGGTTGTTGTGAAAGCAAATGACACTCGGGGTTTTCAAAATGAGTTTAAAACTAAAGATTTTCCACTGCATTGTATTGTTTTCATAAAATGGTTTTCAAATAGGGATGCATCCTGCCTTAGGAATTAGATATTGCATTTAAAAATGGATGAGAAAACCCGGGTCGTCACAGTTGGTATCAGAGCCCAGGTTTTATCCTTTCACAGCCAGTCCAGCATGTCCAAGGGTCATAGACAATCAAGAAAATTAAGAAGAAATAGTAGAAATAGAAATAGTAGAGATGACTAGCATATTAATGCTCAAGGCATTTCACCATAAACAAATAGGTGAAAAAGGAGATGGGTCTAGCAAATACTTAGATATTGGATGGCTTAAATCTTATCAATAAGGATTGTTGTGCAGTGGTGCAAACAGGGAAACTCATATATAAATTAGATTATGATAAGAATGATGAAGGAAGGTGTTAGTGAACTTGTTAGTAGATAGTTCTGACCTGAAATAAAGTAATCTCATCAAAGGTGAGAAAATTGAAGAACCTAGATGGCTATCTTACCATCATAAAAAATATCAGAATATGAGTACACTATCACAAGGATATGATATAAGTATGATAGGGGATGTAAAAGACAGACTTTGAGAAGATGTTGATGATAATCTAAGAGGGATGAGAATGCAAGATGATATTAGGAGATAACTGTGACTCGTGCTAGAACACAAAGGTATGGATCCTGAAGGACTAAGCTCAATTTTTGATAGCTTCATTGGAGTCTTATGAAGAGTGAAGTGCTATCGAATAATGACAATCTGAGTATAATGGAGCAGATTAGAAGATGTGTGCAATTGACATATTATGTGATTAAGAGAAACATAACACGAATATGATAGGGAAATGAATTCGACTGAGTTATCAAAAGATTTTGATGATAATACTAAGGATGTTAATAGATTGATCCTAACATGAACTTGTAAGAGAAGTGTAGCATGACCAAAACATCAATGCCATCATTAAGACATTGTATGAATTTTATTGAGGCTATAGGCAATTAAGGATTTCGATGATATTAGAAAACTTCAACATTTCCTGGAAGTATTAAGTTTCTCTTGACTGCCTTGTAGATCAAATATATGCAACCACTCGAATGAAAGCATTGATCTAGGTAGACAAAAATGAGGATTTTGAAGAAAAGAGAGAATGAGATAGAGATGTAACTATAAGTATTCGATGAATATTGAATATTCAAAAGAAGAAGATCGTGACTTTACGGAGATACATACAATTCTTTCATCTTGAATCCTATAGGGAGGTAAACCAAACATATGCGAAGGAATAATACTAGTTGAGTTGGTAATCTTATTGTACAAGAGTATAAAAGAGAGAAAGCATATGGGGTTTAAGACTTTGAGTAGAGTATCAAATTTCAGGAGATTATGGAACAAGAAATTTCTGAAGAGGAATGGTGATCCACTACAAATTAAAGTCTATAAATGGTTTGATATCAATTATTACAATTAGATTCTTATCGGATCCATTAGCTTATGGGGAACACCAATGGATATAGTCCATAAAAAGGAAAAATTTGGTGATATCCTACCTTGCCACTACATGGGTAAATGAAGTATATTGGAAAAAGAAATTAAGCCGGGACAGTGACTTGTCCATTTGTCTTTCTTCAGCAATTAGGGTACCATCAAGGATCAATATGATGTCTTAGAGGAAGAGTGGAAGAGCAAGTATTTTAAGGCCATCAATTAGTCATTTCCTTTGGTGTATTGTTGACTAAATAAAGGTATCCCACCCTAAATGAATCAAATATGTTAGTAGTCGAAGTTATATACTCAGAGGGATATTATAAGTATTTATACATGAGTTTTACCTAAAAGAAGTTACTTATTAGACTAAGTCATTTGAGGGTATGAGGTTAGTTGATTAGGCCGCATCATGAAGGAGTTACAAGTACAATGAGTACAGTAGCAACTGAGATAGGAGCAAAAAGGAAGAAGCGATCTAAACCAATGTGAAAGATCTTTCAAACCTCACCATGACAAGGTGAAGAAATTACTTTGAGTCTGAAAAATAATACTGCTGACTTGGATTGAAAAGAAAGGCAGATAAGTACCGATCACTTTAGAGACCCTTGAGCTTATGACATAGATATATCTGGAAAGAGATCAACAGGTAATCAAATAAAGTCTTTCTATGTCTAAGAAAATGTTTTATGCTTACCTGAGTGTTGTTAAACTTGTTGATTTAATAACTATAGCACAATTTGATATAATCGCTATTGAATGAGAATTATTGTTATAAGCTAAGTATGAGGGAACACTTGAAAATCACTACTTATGAGGATGCCTCCTGACAATACAGACTGCATGGTTGACGATAAAGCCTTGATAAAAGATTGAACAATATATTGATATAGGGAATGGAAGGAGAAAAGTTGAGGTGCCCAGCACAATATAAGGTGAGATGTGATGTTACGTTGCCTTTAGACAAAAAGTTAGTTGTTACCAAGTATGAAAAATCAATTGAAGGAATTTCCTAAGGACTAACCCTACTAGATTGAGTATAGAACTTTTGGACTGAAAGATTACGAAGAAAAATCATCAAGCAAGGAAATGATAAAGAAGATAATGACAAAGGATTCAACCATGTAAGGGTACTCGGTTATGAATAAGAGACTTCTTTGCATAAATGGGAACATTGTTGGAAATCCTAATGACAAATTGTTGAGAATAGTGAGATAGGCCTCTAGACGAGAACATTTGACCATGATGATGAATTAACCATAAAATATTTGACATGAGTATGCATTAACTCTTCAAGGAGAAAAGCATTTGATGGCTTCAACATCTATGAAACTTGATGTACAGTTCGGATATCGTAAATCATACTATGAGATAGTATTAGAGGATGCTACTTGAATTATTTTATTTGGAATATAATATGGTTTGAGGACACAAGTTATAGTAGAAAAGCGACAGACAAGTGAAATTCGAAGTTAATCAAGGGTTTGGCTGTAGAGCACATGATACCATGTCAGTTATTGAAGTATCTTGGGGACAAATATAAAAGATGAGAAGCAAAGTTAGACACAATAGAAAGAAGGTAACTTTTTTTGGACTGTTACTAATGACATATAACCAACCATTAGAAGGAGATGTGGATGATGAAGAGATTACTAGATAAAAGACAAGAAGAAAAAGGGATTATCCTATGATATTCAAAATGAAATAGGAGAAATAAGATCATATGATCTCAAAGGTATAGGCATCTAAGGATTTCAAGATAGATGAATTACATCTAGAAACTGGTATTGTTAAACTGGCACGTATGGGACTATGCATTAGAGTACGCAGCGAAAGCGGCCCTTATAGGTAAGGCCTTATAGAAGGAACAATAAAAATGATAAATTGAGGTTGAGCCTAGATTTGATTCCTAAGGGGGGAATGCATTCACCAAGAAGTTATCAAAATACCTTGAAGATGATAATTTATGGAATTTCGAGGACGAAATTCATTTAAGTGGGTAATAATGTAATGCCCCGAGCAACTTACACTATTAAATTGGGCATTCTATAGGAAATAAACTGTGTTGAATGTTTTACTTTATTTAAAATAGTAAATGAAGGAATTTGTAAGGAAACTTGGTACCATTAGATTTTACTCAAAAAATGGAATCCAACACCTCAAAGAACGCCGAAAACGGAGTTCGTATGAAGAAGTTATGGCCGTTTCAAGATTAGAGGCATTTCTGTAATTTAAACAAAAAAGAAAAAGACAGAAAACGCAGTGGGCCGTTTTGATAACGGCACCCCGTCTTCTTCTTCCTCTAGATTTCTCCAGAAACCCTAGTTTCCAGAGATTTCTGCTACTGCCAATGGCAGCACCGCCATAGTAAGGTTATAAAAAGCCCTATCTCCCCCCTCTTCAAATCACACTTTTTTAGGCTATTTTGGGACTGGGGTTTCCAGCAAAAGTTGGAAACCCGTCTCTAGCTTTCCCTGTACATTCCAGCCAGGCCCAAGTTAGGCCAGCCATTTCCATCTCTCCACCTCCCCTCTTCCTCCTCTGGCCTCATTGGAAGTTGGGGTTTTCCCCCTTCTTCATGGTTTCCGGCGACATAGAGTTTTCAGACAGAAAGAGGGAGCCGCACCACCCGAAGGAGGGCGTCCCCGGCTACCCAGCTAAGCCCCTCTTTCCCTTTCTCTCCTTTTTCCCAGCCAATTTTTCCAGCTGGAGAATGACGAAGCCGGTTCCAGCCAGCTCTGTACGAACAAGGTGTCCCAGGGACGCCATGCTTCACGTGCGCCTGGGACGGGTTCCAGGCGTACGACAGTGCGTACACTGTCCCTGGTGCAGCCTTCGGGTGTGCACGGGCCCTGGCTTGACCGGGATGCACGGGGTGCCCTGAGAGCTGAGACGCGCCATGCTACACCAAAGGTGCATTCGCGCGATGCCATCCAGGACGCGCGTCATATCACGTCGCTTAAGCATGCATGTGCGCATGCAAAACGCGGTCCCTGGCACGACCTTTGGGGGCGCACGCACGTGAGGCGGTCGTGGGTCAACCAGGATGCACGGGTGTCCTGGGAATTGGAACACACGGACCTAATGAGACTATAAAGTTAGGATCAGAGGACAATTTACAGAGTTAACCATTGAATAGTAGATCCACATCATGGGATCTAGCCTGAAAATGAATTAAGCAAGGACCCATGGACCCTAAAAGGCAAATCTAACGATCTAATTTCTAAAAATAGATCAAAATTGATAAGGACTCCTTATATCCATTCATATCCAGGAGTTTATAAATGAGACCCAAGGTCGGGTTGAGTGATGAAGGACGTGACTCTAGGAGACTTCGAGGTAGGTGCTCTATCGCTACTAGACTTTTAAAAAGAGCCATGATTGTTTTGAATGCATGTTTTAAGTATAAGTTATATGACTTGTTTAGCATGACTTAATTTTATAAATAAATTCAGCATGCATATGACAAGTACATTATGCATAGACATGTTTTGCAAACAATTGCATAAATTGCATGATTTGTGAGTATTGAGTTTTTGAAAAATTGCATGTCCTTAAGGGTTACCAAAAGACGTTGGAGTGCCCAAAAGATGCTGGGTAGGCAGTTTTGAGGGCCAGGCAGTTGTGAGGGACCCAAAGAGGACATGTTTTGAAAAAGAGGTTTTTGCTTGTTTGATTGTATATGATTTGGGCTAGTAAGCTCATGGGCGCTATGCCGGGAGGTCTGGGGTGGCCTCCCAGCCTCTACCACTATTAGGTGGAATGGGTACCACGCCCAAAAGGGCATGTCCCTACGTCGACTGCATGTGGTACAGGGGGTTACCACTGGTGTCACGGCACTGGGTCAATGTGTCATATGCCCCGTGGAGGCTATGACCGAGTGTCCTCAGGTACCCGGGGACCACACAGTAGCGAGGTGTGGGCATAGTGGGCCTTATGTTTTCGTGGACTTACTTGCATTGCATATGGCATGACATGAGGTTGGTTGACCATACCATACCATATATCCATGAGTTGGATTCCGTTGAGCATCTTATGCATATCATTATGTTTATGATATATATATATATATATATATGATACTTTTGAGTTGGATTATGCGATTCTTTAAGTTGTCAGTATTCCAATTCGACAATGGTTTTTAATATCGATATTGAACATGATTGTTCAAACGTGCACATGTGTTAAAGAGCATATGATTTTAAACGTAGCATTGCATTGTAAAACTAGTAGTGATAGACTCTTACTGAGTATAGTATATACTCACCCAATCCTTAACATTTTTCAAGATAGCTCCATTCACGAGTAGAAGACGCCTCAGGAAATGTTAGTGCTACGAGCAAGAAAAATCAAAAGGAGACAATTATACATGTAAGTAAACACTCTACCCTTTGGACATGTATTTGTATTTATTTACAGTTGGATTGTGAGCTATGACTGGATAGACCTGGGAAAAACATTTATGATTTCTGAAGTTTTTCAAAAACTACTTTGGTTGTTGTGAAAGCAAATGACACTCGGGGTTTTCAAAATGAGTTTAAAACTAAAGATTTTCCACTGCATTGCATTATTTTCATAAAATGGTTTTCAAATAGGGATGCATCCCACCTTAGGAATTAGATATTGCATTTAAAAATGCATGGGAAAACCCAGGTCGTCACAGAGATAGTGCTTAAATTGTATCCACTTTTGTTTCTTTGGGTAACTTGGATTCTTTGCTTTGAGGACATCTATGTGCTCACAACACACACATATTAAAGATCAAAGAAAATATAACCATCAATAATTAATCTTAACACAGTGCATGTTCAACTTACTCAATGTATGGCTAGAGTTCATCAACATTTCGCAACACATAAAGGTATGCTTAGTCCCATTCTTTATAGTCAAAGGTTGATACACGACTACTTGATAGAGGTTTGCCAACTTAGGATCATGAAATGCAACTGATTGTTTCTTTCTTAAAATTCCAATCGCGTGCACTTTGACCTCATTTTTCATGCTTTGGGGCTTAGTTATATCCCTTCTTCAACTCATTTATAGATCACCTAATCAAGTCAATGTTCTATATTTCTTGTCAAAGTCGAATCATAGATTAACAATTAAGAAAGAATCCTTTTAACCATAATTTGGCAGTCTAGATAATCTATTAGTCATGGAGCCACAATATTTTTAACAATCCATCACTCATAAATTATTGAAATCTCACGTTCTAAGCTATTTAGGCTATTGATCTACATTCTCAGCCATGGGTCATCGATCCAACTACATCAAGTCCTAAATCATCAAATTTGCGCCATTGATTATTGATTAATGATCCAAATTTATCTTTTCAAGTTCCAACTATTGGATGAAAATCCTATTTCAGATTCTCAAACCATGCTAGAGTCAGGTCTTATCAGATTGCACAAGTAGTAGTAATAGTCTTTAATTCCTACATCTGATCCTAACTTGATGATCCAAAGTCGTAGGATAGTCATGCTAAATCACAAATTGTTATTTCTAATATCCAGATCAACATATAAGGTTAGGATACTTAATTTTGCACTAAATTAATGGTCAGATTTCAATTTTTTAAAAGCATGAATAGCACTTAAAATTTCTTATTTGTGTGTTTAATGATGATTCGATGCTTAAAATTTATTAAACCATCGTCACGAACCCTTAACTTGTGTTATTGATTTAAATCTACCCTCGATTTGATTATGGATGGTTGGATCTGATGGATCGTGCATCATCTTTATGGATCAGGGTTATCTGATGGTTTAAAGTCCTCAGATTAGTGAAATTTAACTCATTCTATGCAAATTGGGGTTTAGGAATGCAATGGTGACATTTGATCATCGATTCGGCCTCTCTAACCTAACATCTAAAAGTGTTTGATCACACGATTAGGATAGTCCAATCATTTTCAAGCTTGGATTGATGATTCTATTTGATCTGAGCTGTCTTAGGTTCGTGCTCACAAATTTGTAGTCATGGATTAAGAAAACAATGGTTGGATCTTCCAAAAAGAACTAGATTTACCTTGGGCCTTATGATTTTTTGTTCAAAAATGAATTCCATGAGTTGGGTTTAATAGATATTACTTGATTTGTAGTTTTTTGATCCTTGACATTGCTAAAGGAGGTGATTTTCAATGCCAGATGGTCCATAGTCATTGGACATTGTCAATCTCTCCCAAATCCTAGTGAAAATGCCCCAATCATGAAATTTCCAAGGGGTTTTTGTACTTTTGGACATGTTGTGGAAGATGACCAGCTTGGATCAACGATTCAAGTCATCATCATTTCTGATAAGCTCTAACTCTAGCAAACGCCATAAACCCCTCATTTTCCTTCCTAGTTGGCATGACGGGCTTCTCTTACACGCTATTCCTCTTCTTCCTTTGGCCTCTCATTCTCACTGTCGAGGTTACGAATAGACCGAACAGTCTGTTCATAAATCTCACTTCTGGGGGAAGGGTGTCGATATCAAATCAGCCCCCTTACTTAAGTAATGTTTTTTTTATACTATATAAATATGTATATATTATTTTATTTCTTAAATGATTTTCTTATAGGAGTGCCAATATCAAGATGGCCCCTTCCCATTAAGTACAAATCTTTTTATTTAACTATTTATTTATTTACTTATTCATTTATTAAATTACTAAAATATCCTACATATTAATAAATTCATAACTTCTCCATCCAATCTCTAATTTGCACTTTCTTTGTGCTGTTGGATTTGTTTTGTCTAGTGCAATCTAGTTATTTAGATTTTAAGGATTAATTAAGTGTCTTTCTAAAGGTCAATTTTGTGGAACTTAGGACACACAAATTTTCTTTCTATCAAAATTTATTTGAGGATCATTTGAAATGAAATTTAAAATTTGGGGTTATTACATTCTTCGCCCTTACAAGAATTTAGGCCTTGAAATTCTTCTTGCCTCATTCCTTAAAATTTCATGACATGTTAGTCACATTTGCTCCTTAGTCTCTCATGTTGCCTCTTCCACTAAATGATGTTGCAAAAGAACCTTGACCAATGGAATGGTTTTATTACTCAGCATCAGCACCTTATGATCTAAAATTCATATAGCTTTTTCCTTAATGGCTAAATATGGTTGTAGCTCTATAGGCACTTGCTCTAGCATGTGGGAAGAATCCACTACATATTACATCATCATCGATACATGGAAAACATCATGAATATCTACCAGTTGCACGGGTAAGGCCAACTGGTAGGCCACAGCTTCAACCCTTTTCAGGATCTCAAATGGTCCAATGAACCTTGAACTTAACTCACCTTTAACTCAAATCTCATAAGGCCTTTCATTGGAGAGATCTTCAAAAACACATGGTCTCCATCAGCAAACTCCAAATGTCTATGATCCCTGTTAGCGTAGCTCTTATGGTAATTGTGAGTTGCTAAAAGTCACTTCCTAATTAAATGAACTTTCTTTACGCAATGCTCAACTAGCTCAGACTTCAATAGTCATCTTTCGCCCACGTCACTCTAACACAAAGGTGATAGGCATGGTCACCCGTAAAGTGCCTCATAAGGAGCCATGCTGACACTCACGTGAAAGCTATTGTTTCATGCAAACTCAACTAGTGGAAGGTACTCATCCCAACTACAATTCCAATCAATGACACATGCCCTCAGCATACCCTTTATAGTCTAGATGGTCCTCTCTGACTGGTCATCTATGTGTGGGTGAAGGCAGTGTTGAATCTCAGTGTCAATCTTAGGGCCTCTTGAACACTCTACCAAAACTTCAATGTGAATCTACTGTCCCTATAAAAAATAATGGTTAAAGGGATACCACGCAAGCTCACTATCTCATTAATGTACAATCTTGCTAAGATTTTAGCATGTTGGGACCATCGAATGGGAAGGAAATGAGCGGACTTCATCAACCTACCCATGATGTCATGCCCGCTTGCTATTCTAAGTAGACCCACATTGAAATCCATGGTGATGTGGTCCCACTTCTACTTAGAAGTTCTAAAGTCTACAACATCCCTACTAGCCTTTGATTCTCAGCCTTGACCTGTTGATAGGTCAAAGATCGTGGTATACACTCACCGATGTCCCTCTTCATCCCATTCTACCAAAAAATCTATCTTAAGTCCTGGTACATTTTTGTACCTAGTGAATTGTGACTAACATGCCTCTTGGAGTAACTCTCGTCTTAGGTCATCAATTGCTGCACCACCAACCTGCCCTGGAAACATACACCTCCATCACGTCTCTAGCAAAACCTACCTTGTCACACAAGGTGCCCTGCATTTCTGCATCCAGTACTTGTGCCTAAATAACTCTCGCAAGTGCATGAATCAAAGTAGTAATGTACGAGAGAGATGTCGAACCCATACGGAATCTCACAAATTTGTATGCTGGATTGATTTTATATAAAGTGCTTAACTTCAGTAGAGATATTGATTTGGTTGAATAGAAAATTAAAGTGTGTAAAAGAGAGACATGCATGAAATTAACAACTAGAATTAAAGGAAACTTACCAAAACTAAAACTAAGTAATAAAATTAGAAACTTACCTAATTAACATGCATTTAACTAAAGGAAAATAATGCAAAATAAGTATGAATTAAACTCAGGAACTAACTTAAGGAGACTATTTAAATGGAAATTTTCCTAAACTAGAATTTGAAACTATCCTGAACTAAATTAGGAAACTTTCGAGCACTAAACTAACTCACAAAAACAAGTAAATAATGAGATCTAACTATATATAGTAAGAAATTATAAACATGCATGTAAATGGAAACTACAATTAAGGAGACATTCTAAATTTAACACTTTCTAATCCTAAAACTTTCTAAAGATGGAACTTTTCAAAAATAAAAAAGGAAACTTTCTAAACCTAAAATAAGATACAACTAACTAATCAACAATTACTCAAGCAATATGAAGGTGGTGAATGAATCAATAATTAATGGTGAATCACCATATGTACCATGCACATGATCCATGGGTTATGTGCGTGGTTCATGGGGGTAAAAAGTGACTAGAATTGACTATTTAAATGCAAAAAAATATGCAAACTAAGCTAGTTACTGAACAAGAAACCTAAATTCTAAATGGGTTCCTAAGGATTCAAGAAAATAAAGCATTTTGATGGCTGGAAACAAAGCAAAAGATTAAGGAGAGAAATTTTCATATTTCATGTACTTAAGAACATTAACCAAATCAAACAAAACAAAGAAATTGAAACAACAATTTTTATACAAGATAAAAAATCAAATCCAAAGTAATTTGATGAAAGAAACATTCTATAATAATAATCCTCATGAAATTTTATTGAACCGTTGCCAACTTACATCAAAATATATGTGCATAAACAATTACAAAATTCTAGAAATTGTGTAATAATCTATGGCCTAAATCTTAATCTAAAAAACAACAAAAATCCAATATAATGATCACAAACTAAAATAATCTAACATGAAAATAAAACCTAGAAAGGAATTCAAGAGAGAACAAGGTTAAGATGATGAACTAACGCAAGAAAAATGAACCTAAAACTACTCTAGAATTGAGGAGGAAAATGTGGAACTCGAGAGGTGAATCTAAGGCTCTAAGCTATCTCTTCTCTTGGATCTCACTACTAGAGAAGAATTAACTTAGATATTGTAAGAATAAGTTAGAAAAAACTAATGAAAATGAAGCAAAGAAAAGAGGGAAAGCTGAGTGAAAAGATGAGTAAAGAATTAGGAAGCAAACCAATGGAAACTAAGGCAATGAAACTAAAACAATGAAAGCAAACTACTAACCTGAATTGGAGAGAAAATAATAAAGAGAATAATAAGTATCCAAAGAAATAAAAGCACTAAAAGAATGCGAAAGTCCAACAACAAAGATCACCAAAGGAGAGCTATGTTTTAAGGTTGTCTCACCCAACCCCTTCTTGGAAAAAAAACATGGGAAGCCTTGGAATTTATAGATGCTTAGTTTCCCAACTTAGGAAAGGGTTGAATTAATAAGGAAAGTAGATACAAATATAGGGTTTTCATGGTAGGAAAGTTAGGTGGAGAGTCAGGTAAGCAAGATGGTGTAATTAAGGTGATGTAAGAGAGATGGACTGGCTAGTTTCCTAATTTAGAAGGGGTTGGCATCATTTTCCTTGGAAGTTAAGTGGATCTCCTTCCCTTATAAATTTGATGATGAATGGTTGATGAAAAGTGAAGAAATATAAGGAAAGATGGAGAAAAATCTATGGTTTCTTGTGCTTTTAATGGACATAAATTTAGGGGTTGTCCAATTAGGAAACCACCAGAAATATGCCAACTAGGCGAGAGAGGGGGGGGGGGGGGGGCATCCTCTTCTAGGAAGGTGGGTTCATCCTTGAGTTAAAAACTTGGAACCCTAGGGTGAATGGTAGATTAGGAATGGGAAATGGATTAAGAAGGTGGACTTTTCTCTCTTTATGGGTCCCTTAATGCATGATGCTCTTACCTTTTATAATTTTCTCTCCCAATCCCTTGGAATCATACTTTTAAAATAGGAAAGTTGATTGAATTGATGCTCCAATCATGTGGCACTCCTCCTTGGCTTGATGATCTACTTTGATGGCTCATTCCTTGGTAACTTAAGTGGCTTCAAGGCTTGAGTAGCTTGGCTTCCTTAGGTTTCCTAGTTGGGCTAGGAAGCCTCATGTATGGCTCCAATTCTCCTATAAAGTAGTGGAAATGCATGCATTTGGCAAGGATCATTTTAATCACCTTTTCTTTCTTCCAATTTCTTCTAGGGGCTCTGCTTCCACAACGATAGTGAGCTAACTGCATAGCTCAACCTGCAAAAAACTCTATGAAGCACAATATAGGTTGTTGGATCATCTTCTCATTGCATACAAAAAAGGAAAAAAAACTAATTAAATTCTAGAAAATTAAGATTATTCACATACTTACTCTGGAATATCTTCTAAACTTACAAAATATCAAACTTTTGAATTATTTGGTTAGGAATGCATGTGTTGTAAATTAAAAAAAAAAAAAACTTTAGAAATGACACCATATTTTATAACACATGGGCTAATAATTGGGTACTTTTTATGCAAAATTGAACAATCATTAATCATCCAACATATTGGCTTTCCCTGGATAGTACTGTATCATAAAGTTGTAGTCCTTTAAATACTCCATCCACCTTTGCTATCTCATATTCAAGCGATCTGGGTGAAGAAATATTTAAGGATCTTATGTTCAAAGAAAACCTCAGATCTCTCTCTATATAGATAGTGCCACCAAATCTTTAGTATAAAAACCACTACCCCTAACTCTAAATCATGTGTAGGCTAATTCACCTCATGTATTTTCAACTATCATGATGAATAGGAAATCACCTACTAGATGCATCACAATAAACCACAAAACCACCATTGCCTGCTGATAAGATCAATACTGGTGCAGAGGTAAGTTTGCTCTTGAGCTCTTGAAAGCTCATCTCACAAGAATTAGTCCACAAGAACTTTGTGTCCTTCCTGGTCAGTGCAGTTAGAGGTAATGCAATCTTTGAGAACTCAATAAACATGCAATAGTAGCCTACAAGACCAACAAAATTATAAATTTGGTCACTGTTTTGGGTTGATTGTAGCTAATCGCTACATCAACCTTCATTGGATTGACTGCTACTCCATTCTTCGAGATAACATGGCTAAGGAAGTTTACCTGCTCCAACCAAAATTCACACTTGTTGAACTTCATAAACAAGTCATGAGTCGACATAGTACTCAGAACGATATGCAAGTGCTCCCTGTGATTCTCCCTACTTATAGAGTACATGAGAATGTCATCACAAAAGAAATCACAAACTTATCCACGTAAGCTCGAAAAACTCAGTTCATGACGTCCATGAAAATTGCGAGCACATTTGTCAGACCAAACAACATCACCAAGAATTCACAATGACCATAACGTGTCTTGAATGCTATCTTCAAGACATCCTCCTCCTGGATTTGTAATTGGTGATATCTCAACCTCAAATCAATCATTGAAAAAGTCTATGCTGACTGAAGTTGATCAAAGAGGTTGTTAGTCTTGGTTAATAGGTATTGGCTCTTCACCATCACACTATTTAGCATGTGGTAATCAACGAAAGACACATAGAATCATCCTTCTTCTTCACGATGAGGATTAGTTCTCCTCAAGGTGATCCACTAGGTCTACTAGTCCCTTGTCAAGCAACTCCTGGAGTTGTGTCTTGAGTTCTCTCAGCTCAGTAGGTGCCATCTTATATGGAACCCTACAGATAGGAGATGTTCTTAGCACTAACTCAATGATGAAGTCAATCTCTCTACAAGGTAATAGTCTAGGAAGCTCCTCAGGAAAGACATCTTGGAACCCCTTGACCACGTCTAGCTCCTCAATCTATGGTCCCTGTGCCTTTACTGTTACCACACCAGGTAGAAATGCCTGACACCCTTCCAAATGTGTTTGGATGCCTTTAAAGCTAAAATGAAACATGCTCCCATCATGTCCTGTCTCCCTTGAAATGAGACTATTGAGCACCTCGATGAGGAGAATGTAATCCTCTTCCCACAACAATCCATTGTTTCCTAATGTCTTGACAACCAATCCATTCCTAACATGACATTAACATCCACCATGTCAATGAGGATAACGACTAGGTTCATCCTCTCACACATGATCATGGTAGGTACCTCTTGAATAAATTATCTCTCTAAAATGAAGTTTCCCATCGGGGTTGCCACATCCAACCCAAATACCAAGGCATGCACGAGTAGTTTCACACATGATGCAAACACATATGAAATAAAAGAATGCATAGACCATGGGTCAAATAAGGTCTTTGCATGTCTATCAGCCATAAGAAATGTACCTTCAACTACCACATCTAATGACTATGCTTGCTCTACAGTAATAGCATATACTTGTCCCTAGCTATGAGCCACATCCATCCTAATCCCATTGTCGGTCTATCTGTCTCCTAGTCTCTTGGGACAGCCCCTAGATATGTGCCCAAGCACATTGCATGTATAGCATTATAAAGGTGATCTCTGCCACTGATCATGGTGCTGATGTTCCTACTGCAATGTCCCCTATCCTGGCCTAGGGTAACTCTTTCCAAAATGGTGCCTCTTACATCTCAAGAAAAATCTCATAATTGAACTCTTACCCTCTATAGTGGGTTGTTGCTGTGCATGGGACCTCTGTGCTTGTGTTGAGAAGAAAGGCCTCTTTCCATTACTGGGGTATATGGAACCACTAACATTTGGCTCACTCTCCTTCTTCTCTGCTCTGCCTCTTTATAAGATCCTGCTCCATAATTGTGGCAACCCGGGTTTTAGAAAAGAAATTTTTTTGAAATATAATTTGGAAATAAAGCTCTCCTGTAGGATTTTTTTAATATATAATACATATTTATTTTTCTTAATTCCACCTTCAATCCGGTGTCACATTAAAACCTTCACTTATAATAGCAGAATAAAAACATACCATTACAGGATCTCCCTAGTCATAGCCCAAACAATAAGGAACATAAATTTAAGCCATAATTCAAATTAAGCGTATCATTGTCACCTGTTCTATTATATTCACCTCAAATGTTCATTATTTCAAAATAATAATTGAAATGTCTAACCAACTACTTATTCATACTTTTTTCCTCATTATTCTCCTTATTTAACTTCTTCTAGCCAATCGCTCAATCCTCTTGCGCTTCCCCTAAAATGTTTTGTAGGAGTGAGTACAAAGACTCAATAGGAAAATGCCTAAACCAGCCATTTGAAAACCACGACATAAGTGTTGGCATAAATTAAGTAGTGCAAACAATTAAATGTTCTATCGGAAGTATGATATGAATATTATACAACATTTATGCCATTATAAAAATCCAGTGTTTGCAATAAATTCTAATATATCCTTCAAATCTCATACATACAGGCCCATTAGAACTTTCATCAAAGAATGACGTATCACAATTTGTTATATCACTGTGTGGTAGCATCTTACAACAAACCCATTTGGGCAATGGTCGATATCCTCAAGGATGACCAACATGTCAGTCTATGTCTGATAACTATATGATATACTATGCACGTAGAGGACTCATATCCAAATACGTTCGGTCGTGGATACCACACTGGCTACACTAGTCCTCATGGGGGCATTGGATCACAAGAGAGTAGTCTCCTCATGATACAATACTCTCTGCAATAGGTCTCTTAGGGTAGGTATCAACTTTTATTAGTCAGTGGCCAATTGATCTTCCTAACATAGCAACCAGAGGGGTCTTAGAATTTGCCCCATGCTAGGCTCAACTCTTATGAGTTGCCTAATTTTAGGCTAGGCACAACTCTTTTAAGTCACCTAAGTTTCATTCATTAGATCATTTCACATTACTTAATGCACCATATGAGAGTATTCAAAACTTTCCATTCTCCAGCTATATTTTGATTAGCATAAATCTTCGACTAGCTTAGTCTAATATTAGCATCTATAATTATACCATATTCGCAGCACAACATTTCAAAATCATATATGCGTTGTACTGAGATCAATTATTATTTTTAATTATTACAAGCATTAATATAACAGTTATTTTAATTAGTTGTTATACTCACTATAAAATAGAGACTATGCACACATGGAAACATATATCCTTGGATCACAACTTCCAAACTACATAATATAAAACCAAACAAAATCTTGTGTGTGAAGCATCTGAGTGAGTGTTAAGCATTATCCATGCTTTAAGTACCTACCCATGTACTGAGCACGATGTGGACTGTTCATGGGCTAATAGCCAAACACAATGCCTCAATGTTGAGCACCATTCATGCACCATCTGCTATACACGCAATCCAGGCAGTACGTGCCATGCACCATGTGCAAGCATTGTGTCTTAGGCACCATACTTTATGATAAATGCCCATCACTTCATCTAAGGCGTTGAATATCATGTAGGTTGGCAAGCTAAGCTTCATGCAAAAATCTTCACACTCTAAGTGTAAGCCACGTAACACTCATGAATGTAAAAAAAAAAAAAGGTTTTATGCAAGGCATAAGTGTCAAATGGTAGTTGCTTAAATCCAAGGGTGTTATATCATGCATGTACCCATATTAAGCATCATGCAAGATACTCAAACACAAATATTCATTACATCAACTATGTGTGTGGTGCATGGCATGCTGCCCAATTAACATAATTAAGTAAGGCACCCATGCGTGGAAAAAAAACAACACGCATCCCATCTTTTAAGGCTAAGCATGACACCAATCCAAGGCATCATGCATAGCATTGATGAGTGCTCAACATGAAATTAAAAGTGGTCATGTGCATATAAAATTTCAAAACTAAGATTTGTATTTAAGGCTTAGGAATTGATCCGTCAATCAATAAGGCATTTCAATTAAAAATGAAGCATCAACCATTTCGCAATCTTGTGCACATGTGCAATATATGAAGACGGGTTATGAATTATTATTAGAACATCATACACAGATGGATATTATTATGAATCTATGCACTATTTGATCATGAGATAAAATATTCATCAAAATGATCTAAGACCCAACATATGTAACCAATTGTATAGATTTATTTCTAAACTATTCATAATGCAATGACATGCATAAATGACCTTGCGACTATGGATATATATGATAACCCAAAGAGATCCAATCTAAACGCACATACTTATTCATGGTTAAATATTTATAAAATGGGATTATCATGGTTAGAATAATGTAAAAACATATCATTATGATTGGATCCATATAAAACAAGCATATAATGCTTATTTATTTATTAAGGAATCAAAATGCATAAAAAAAATGATAAGCAATATCGAGAGCCTACCATGTCAATCTAACCCATATAAAACTCTCAAAGAAAACTACTAGCTATTCATTAATGTATGGTGCATCCCTATCAACTATATTAGTCATGAAATGAATCACATAAAAATAAATTTTCATTTGAAAACCAACTGGATTAGATAAATTCCTACTCCCCTACCTAGTAGACGAGATCGTTCTTCTACAGTCTTCTTTTCCAGAATGCAAAATGGATAGCGTAGCCTAATTCTCCTCTACTTCTTCTCTTTTCTTCTCTCTCTCTCTCTCTCTCTCTCTCTCTCTCTCTCTCTCTCTCTCTCTCTCTCTCTCTCTCTCTCTCTCTCTCTCTCTCTCTCTCTCTCTCTCTCTCTCTTCTTTCTCTTTTCTTTCTCTTTCTCTTTTCTTTCTCTTTCTCTTTTCTCTTGTGTTTCACGCATCTCTCCTTCTCCCATTTTTATTCCAATTTTATTTGACTCTCTTCTTTCCTATCATATCTCCTTCCTATCCTATTTTAGATTCTAATTTTTTGCGTATCTTCATATTTTTCCTAATTACCTAAAATTTTCTAGATTCATTCTTATCTCCTTCCTATTTTATCCCACCTCAAATTCTAATTAGCTACACATCCTTCATCTTTTGATATGGATATCCATAAACATTAACCTATGTTGTGAACTATGAAAGAAAAGTAAATACCATGTGGACTAATATGGCTGAGCCCATTAAGAAAGTGGGAAAAGATGTCTTAGGAGTATCTAAAGGTAAAAGGATATTAGCAAAGGAAACATGGTGGTGGAGTGAAACAGTGCAAAAAGTTATTAAAGAAAAACGGATGCGTTTTAAAGCATGATAGAAGACTAGAAATAATGAAAACTATGAACAATATAAGAATGCTAAAACGGATGCTAAGAGAATAGTGAGGCTAAACTTAAAGCATATGATGAGATCCATAATAGACCTAGAACAAGAGAAGGTGAGAAAGATGTGTTTAAACTTGCAAAAGTAAGAGAACAAAAGGGTAAGGACTTAGATCATGTTAGGTGTATCAGAAGTGATGATCACAGGGTATTAGTCAAAGATGATGACATTAAACAAAGGTGGGAAACATACTTTCAAAAATTGTTAAATGACAATGGATCTGAGAATATAGGGATTGAAAATATTATAAATCTAAATAACATTGGATATTATAGATATGAACGCGTGATTAGTATACTTGAAGTAAAAGAGGCCTTGAAAAAGATGAAATCAGGAAAGACCATGGGGCTCGATGGTATACCAATAGAGGTTTGGAAGCATATGGGAGATATTGGGGTAGTTTGGTTGACTAAGGTGTTTAACAAGATTATAAAATCAAAGAAAATGCCTAATGAGTGGAGGAAAAGCTTTATTATACCAATCGATAAGAATAAAGGAGACATACATAGCTGCACTAATTATCGAGGGATCAAACTTATGAGCCACACTATGAAACTTTTTGAAAGAGTGATTGAGAAGAGGCTATGACATGAAACAAGTGTATTGGAGAATCAGTTTGGTTTCATGCCTAGGAGGTCTATCATGGAAGCTATTTTCTTACTAAGACAATTACTAAAGAAATATCGGGAGAGGAGGAAAGACCTCCACATGGTCTTTATCGACTTAGAGAAAGCTTATGATAGAGTCCTTGGAGTGTTAATATGGAGGGTGTTGCATGATAAAGGGGTTTCGCAGGGGTATATAGGTATAATTAAAGATATGTATGGGGGAGCACTAACAAATGTTAAGACTACTAGTGGCGAGACTGGTGATTTTCCTGTCACTGTAGGATTGCACCAAGGATCAGCATTGAGCCTATACATTTTCACATTGGTTATGGATGAGTTAACAAAACATCTGCATGAGGAGATTCCCTAGCGCATGCTATTTGCAGATGGGACACCCTGGATTTTTATAACATTTTTTATAATAATAATAATAATAATGGTTGTAGTTGGGATCCCAAAATAAAAAGATTATATTAATTATTTATTAAAACATTTATTGAAAACCTCCAGGTGTTATTTTCTTTTTCCAAAACATCACGACCATGATTTAAAACATAATTATAATTTTGTGGTGATACAATTGAGACAATACACATGTCAAACCAACTTCAAAATCATCGACGCCTTTATTTTCAAAACAATAATTATCCAAAACATAATAATAATGTGGCCCAGGGTCTATCCATCATAACATACCATATAATTATCATGATCAATCCCATAAATAAAAGTATACAGTCCATAAAGAAAGTCAAATGGTAGTCTGTTTATTAACTCACTGCACTGTCTATCAGTCAAAGTAAAGAAATCTCCCACTGCTATCACGGTCTTGCCCTTCTTGTTGTCGCCCTCAAGATCTAAGGCATTGCAAAATAAAGAAATGCCTCAACAAGCTATTGCTTGTGTAGGTACATAAACATTTAATGTAATAGCAATGGAACAAAATCGAATAATCATACTGATACAATGAGTAAAGCAATTTTCTACTAAACTATAAATTATTTTAAGCAATGCAATTAAAATCTCAAAACATCAGATACAATAAAACATGGATCTCATAGATTAAAACATGATATAATCTAATGTAAATGAGAATACAATCATAACAGGGCACCCTAAGGTACGTGGGTCCCATGAGAGTCCCATACACTTGTATCAACAGATCATGAGTACTCATATCACCCCTCTGAGTGTCGTCACACCCAGGTATACAACAATATCTCCATGCTCATCATGCAAGCATACAGAACAAGAGTATGGATCGTCATGCCACAGTAGCAACCTTCTAGGGTCTCAACTACCGCCGCTCCCTATCGATACTATAACGAGAGACTTAACATTCATCCCCATGGAAAGGTCTGGACCGATAGTGTGGATTATCTATGTTACCAAACCCTTGTCGAAAGCCATCTGTGAGCAGGTGTCTATCATATCACAATCACATCACAAGTCTCAGAGGGTGGGTGGCCGGCCCTACTCCCTCCTAGCATGACATCCACCAAGTGAGAGCGCCTATCATAAAACCCAAAACACGTAAAACACATATCTTAAAAACCAAGAGCACTCATGACTCGTAATCCCCAAGGCACGCCCCTCATCCCGGGGTTTGTCTTTAAAAGGACCAGCCACCAAGCCTCCACTTTCCTTATAAAAATCCATCAGTTTTAGTAGTGTAATAAAAAGAAAAATTGTTTAATCATGCATAAGTATGTAATATCGATCTCATGAAATCATCAATCATAATCCATTCAACACATTGTCTAAATCAAATATCAATCATAATATATAAAATTCTGAGTCTCACAATTTTTTTGACTAATTTAAACAATGCAATTTAAATCACAGTCAATCATGGTGCTATGATGATGCAAGATTTTAAAATAAATAAATAACATTAAATGTCATCACCTATCTCAATGTGAGATCACTCACCTCGAGCATATAATCCACTTATCTTAAACGTTCAGATGTACCTGTCAATACCACAATACTATTATATAAATTTTCTAAATTAAAAGTGGTTAATTGTAAGTTTTTTAAAGTCAAATCTAGGTCCGCGTCGTCAAGACAGTTGCAACAAATGTTTCCGATCGTGATTTGGACCTCTGTAGCTCTCAAAATCAAGTTTTTTGTGAAAATACTTCATAAATTAATATTATTAATTTATAAGGGATTGGGCGGTACGTTTGCGCCAGTTTACATTGGCGCCCTTGTTTACACATGTGTAAACTGGCGTCCCCATGATGCCGTAGCCCCAGGACGCACTGCGTTCGTCCTAGTCGCCAGGACGTTGGGTGTCTTAACCCTACATGGCCGCGCACGCAGGCACTCATGTGCGCGCGTGCACTATGCGCGCGTTACAACACGTGCCTGCACATTCGTCCTCATTGGGGCATCCTGCTCGGCATCCCAACATCAGGGCTAGGGCGCCAACACGGGAGCCAGCGCTAGGGAAGACGACTGGAGTCCGGTCATCGCCACTGACCCCACAGGTGCCCAAATTTCATGATTTTTGCTTGAAATTTTGTGTAATTTCCATTTTTAACACTCCTTTGGTTTGATTTTTACAAAAACTAAGGTTTTTACTTAATTTTTCTCATGTTCCTAAAATTTTTCTAATTGCTGTTTTTCATGATTTTCAAGGTCACTAGCCGTTGGATCTCCCTCAAACTTAAAGGGTTTGTTCCTATGTTCATCATGGACCAGATGAACGTGCAGATCATGATTTCAAACTAGTTTGATTGGTTTATTTCCACACCAACAATAGGTTATATTGAGTATTAGGAAAACTATGCATCCATGCCGTTCCTCGGCATTACGGATGTGGAATTCTAATGCACATGCCGCAATTGGAAGGGGGAAAAGAGGAATAGGACTTACCTAGGTTAGTTGGGCAGTCTCTGATGCAACCAGAGCTCTAGTTTCCAAAAAATAAGTTTTTAGAGGTTAGGGTTTGCAGAACAAATCTTGCGATGGAAAGGACGATGAGGAGAGAAGGTCTGAGGGAGAGAGATCGTGCTAGGGAGGAGGAAGGGAAGTTTTTCCCTTATACTCCACCCTCCAATGATTTCTTAGGTGAAGTTGCCTTATGCAATAGAGGCATGCAGAAGGGTGGAAGAGGGTGCTGTGATCAAAACAGCCCCCTGTATTTTGGGCCCCTCTAAATTACCAAACTGCCCTTGTAACTTCAACGGCTCATAACTTCTCCGTTTGAGCTTCGTTTTCTGCGTTCTTTATGTTTTTAGAATTCTATCGAAGCATACTTTCTAGTTTTTGAGTTTTCAAAACCAAATTCTATGCATTAAAATTTTAATTTAATTTATTTATTTTATCACTAATTTAAGATTCAAAATTGAAGATATTACAACAGATGATATAGTCTTACTTGATGAGACAAGGGAGGGTGTAAACATAAAGCTAGAGTTATGGAGAGAAGCATTAGAATTTGAAGGATTTAAAATTAGCCGAACTAAGACAGAATATATGGAATGCAATTTTAGCAAAAAGAGTAGGAGTGGAACACTAGTCAAGATTGATAACCAAGAAGTCCTCGTAAAAGACCACTTTCGGTACTTAGGATTAATGATTCATGAGAGTGGAGAGATTGAGAGGGAGGTTACCTAGAGAATCCAAGCAGGTTGGAACAAATGGAGATGTGCATCTGGAGTTTTGTGTGATCGGCGGGTGCCACTCAAACTAAAAGGAAAATTCTATAGGATGGCCATAGGGCTAGCCATGCTTAATGGATCAAAGTGTTGGGCAGTTAAGGAACATCATGCTCATAGGATGAGTGTCACAGAAATGAGGATGTTGAGATGGATGAGTGATTAGACAAGAAAAGATAAAATTAGAAATAAAAATATTAGAGAAAATTTAGGGGTAGCACCAATAGGTAACATGATGAGGGAGATTAGACTTAGATGGGTTGGACATGTTCAAAGGAGACCAACAACGGCACCGGTTAGAAGGAGTGAGGCAATACAAGTAAATAGTTCTAAAAGGGCAAGGGGAAGGCTAAAAAGAATGTGGATAGAAGTAGTGAGGAAAGATTTAAAAACTTTGGGATTAAATGAAGCCATGGTACTTAATAGAGTGGAATGGAGGAATAAGATTCATGTGGTCGACCCCTAATTGGGATAAGGTCTTGACGACGATGACGACGATCTTCATCTTTTCCTAATTACATAAAATTCTCTAGATTCATTCCTATCTCCTTCCTATTTTATCCCATCTCAGATTCTAATTAGCTACATATCCTCATCCTTTCCCTTCCCAACTACCTAGGATTCTCTAGATTCATTTCACCTGGACACTTCTTGGCTTTGGGTAGGGAATTTCTCCAGAAAGGTTGTCTTTAGAGACTTGACCTCTAGTTCTAGAGCTTTGCCTATGCATTCTATAGCCATTAAGGCAATTAGCTTTTTGTTGTCAATTCCATGCAAAGAATATATTTATTATAAAAATGCAAGTTATTACAATCTTCCCTACTTACAAAAATTTCATCTTCGAAATTTCAAGGTAGTACAATGAACAACTCTAGAAACCTCTGTCTCATGTCACTTTCCACTTCCTAGGTAGCTTCTTCAATCGTATGATGCTGCCACAAGACTTTAACTAATGGGATAGTTTTATTTCTCAAAGTTTTCTCCTTCCAGTCTAGGATCTGTAGCAGCTTCGTCACAAAAGCCAGATTAGATTGTAGTTTAATTGGCACTTGCTCCAACACATTGGTAGGATCGGGAACATATTTCCTAAGCATTGACACATGGAATACATTATGTACCTCTGATAACTGTGGTGGAAGTGCTAGTCGGTATGCCACCTGTCCAATTCTTTCTAGAATTTCAAATGGTCCTATGAATCTAGGGCTCAGTTTGCCCTTAATTCCAAACCTTGTCACTCCCTTAGTTGGTGAGACCTTCAAGAAGACGTGATCTCCTATTATAAATTCTAGATCTCTGTGCCTCCCATCCACGTAGCTCTTTTGCCTACTATGGGCAGCCAATAATCGCTTCTGGATAATTCGTACCTTCTTTGCACACTGCTCTATCAATTTTGACTTCACAAATTGTTAGTCACCAATATCGCTCCAACAAGTTGGTGTTCAACAAGGTCTATCATATAATGCCCCGTACAGTGCCATGATAATGCTAGAGTGGTAACAGTTATTATATGCAAACTCTATTAAGGGAAGATGTTCATCCTAGTTACCTTTCCACTCTAAAGTACAAGCCCTGAGCATATCTTCAAGCATATGAATAGTTCGCTCAGACTGTCCATCAGTCTGTGGGTGAAAAGCTGTACTAAATCTTTGCGAGGTACTAAGTGCTTCCTGTACACTCTACCAAAAATGTGATGTGAATCTGCTATCCCTATATGATATGATGGTCAATGGAACTCCATGTAAACTTACAATCTCCTTATTATATAACTTTGCTAAACTCTCCAGTGATTGTCTCTGTCGAATGGGAAGAAAGTGTGCAAATTTAGTAAGTCTATATACTATCACCCAAATCATGTCGTGCCCACTGGAGGTTCGGGGTAATCCCACTACAAATTCCATTGTAACGTGGTCTCACTTCCATTCTGGGAGTTCTAAAGTTTGTAATAGTCCAGCTAGTCTCTAATGCTCTACCTTCACCCTCTAACAAGTTAGACATCTTGCCACACACTCACCAATGAATCTTTTCATGCCCTACCACTAAAAATTCCTCTTCAAATCTTGATACATTTTTGTTCTCCCAGGGTGAATGGTAAACTTCTAGTTATGTGCCTCTTGTAATATTTCCTATCTTAGCCCAGCTACTACTGGCACTACAAGTCTACATTGAAAGTGTATTCCTCCATCAATACCCATTAAGAATCCAATCTTACTAGTCATGCCCTGAGTTTCTTCGCACTCCTTTTGAGCTAGCAATATACAGTCTGTGAAGGTTGATCTTATAGTGTCATTTGCTATCCTTCCTTTCATCTTCCTACTGAGAGCATCAGCCACGACATTGGCCTTACTAGGATGGTATTGGATGGTAAAGTCATAGTCTTTTAGGTATTCCATCCAATGTAGTTGCCTCATATTGATGTCACTCTGTGAGAATAAGTACTTAAGGCTTTTATGATCTGTAAAGGCTTCAAACCTTTCACCATACAAATAATGTCTCCAGATCTTTAAAGCAAAGACCACAATAGCCAACTCTAAATCATGTGTGGAATAGTTTACTTCATGAGTCTTTAACTATTTAGAGGCATAAGCAATCACCTTTCCATGTTGCATTAACACGCATTCGAGTCTCTTGTCTGAGGCATCACTATATACCACGAATCCTCCACTACCAACTGGCAAGGTTAGAATAGGTGCAGTGGTGAATCTCCTTTTCAACTCTTAGAAACTCCTTTCACATTCATCAGTCCATTCAAATCTTTTCTCCTTCCTGGTCAGCTGGGTCATGGGTTGTGTAACGCGGGAAAATCCCTCAATAAATCTCCTGTAATACCCTGCTAACCCAATAAAGCTATGGATCTTCAATACAGTCTTTGGCCTTTCCCAATTAGTGATTGCTTCTATCTTCTTAGGATCAACTACAATACCATCTGCAGTTATAACATGCCTGAGAAACTGTACTTGGTCAAACCAAAATTCACACTTTGAGAATTTTGCATATGGCTTATGAGTTTGGAGTGTGCTCAACATGATTTTCAAATGCTCTCGGTGTTCATCTCTACTACTGGAGTATATTAGAATTTCATTGACGAATACAATGACAAACTTGTCAAGATATTCTCAAAATACTCGATTCATCAAATCAATAAAAGTTGTAGGTGCATTTGTTAGTCCAAAAGGCATAACTAGGAATTCGTAGTGGCCATATCTGGTTCTGAATGCTGTCTTCGAGATATCCTCATCTCTTATCCTCAGTTGATGATAACCAAATCTTAGATCTATCTTTGAAAATACTTTAGCATATTGTAACTGATCAAATAGATCATTAATACATATTAATGGGTATTTGTTCTTAACTGTGACCCCATTCAACAATCGATAGTCTATGCACAGTCTCATAGACCCATCTTTCTTTTTGACAAACAACATAGGGGCTCCTCATGGTGAGACACTTAGTCGAATGAATCCCTGGTCCATCAACTCTTGTAACTACACCTTTAACTCTTTTAGTTCAGCTGGTGCCATGCCGTAAGGTGCCATGCCGTAAGGTGCCTTGTTGGTGGTAATCCAAGCAATTCCTCTAAAAAGACATCTTGGAATCCCGTACCACTTCTATTTCTTAAATCTCTGGCCTTGACTCCTCTTGAGTCACTACATTGGCTAAATAAGCTGGGCATCCTCCAGCTATAAGTCATGATGCCAGCACTACTGATATAATGGTCATTCTTGAGACATTTAACCTTCCCTGAAAGGTAATGATCCCCCCTTTAGGGTTACTGAGTGTGACTCTTTTCTTCCTACAGTCAACCATTGCCTCATGGTCTGCTAGCCAATCCATGCCTAAGATGACATCGAAATCTGACATGTTTAATAGTATTAAGTCTGCACTAAGTTCTTGTTCTGAAATATGTACCAGTACTTTTTTATAAGAATTCATGTGCTAGAACTAGTTCTCCTACTGGGGTGCTAACTTCTAAACAAATACCCAATTTGTATTTTGTACATTTCATGCATGATGCAAAGTCATATGATATAAATGAGTGTGAGGAACCAGGATCAATTAATACACAAGCAAATTTGTCAAAAATTTGAAGGGTGCCTCCAACTATGGAATTTGAAGGGCGTGCCTGCTAGGTGGTCAATGCAAATACTCTTCCTTGACTACTTTGAACATGTCCCAAATTTAGTTGTCCGTCCCTTCTTTCCATTGGGCAATCTTTTAGAAAGTGACCTTTATCACCACAGATGAAGCATCATCGGTCACAGACATAGCAAGGCTTACCGGGGTGGTACTTATGAGATGTTGGGCATGTGGCATCTTCCTTCTCTCTTTTCTAAAGTTTGACGATGCTGGTTCCTCTAGCTTAGCAAACTTCGTTGGTGCAGTATGCCTCTTCCCTTTCCAACTTGGCTTTTGTCCACCATACCTCTCACTGTCTCTATGGGAAGCTTTGTACTCCTGTTCCACAATGGCTGCCAACTCCACAGCCTTAGACAATGAGGAAGGCTGAGCTATCAATATCTTGCTCTTGATATGAAAGTTTAATCTTTTGACAAATTTCTATGTAGCTCTTAAATCTGTGGGGCATCCTTTTGGAGCAAAACGCCTCAACAAATCTGGTATCATATTGTTCTACTATCATGGAACCTTACACCAATCCTAGGAATTCTTGTTCCTTCTTTTCCTTAACATGAGGTGGAAAGTATTTGTCAATGAAGACTGTTTTGAAGTCTTCCCACTCAACTACTTCCATATCATTGAAGTAGGTCCTCTCAGCTGTTGACCACCAGTGTAGGGTCTCTCCTGTCAACAGGAAGTTAGCGACTGGTACTTGCCTGTCCTCTGGTACATTCATAGCTTTAAAAATCTTCTCTACCTTGTAAAGCCAAGTCTCAGTTGCTTTTGGCCCATCTTCTCTTGAAAACTTTGGAGCTATTATTTTGAATCGCTCAAGCAACATGTCACCTTTTGGCCCCAATTCATCATCTCCAACAATTGCCTCGAGTTCTCCTCTTTGCCCTGGGGTCTCCAGCCTTTGTTTCATTTGGTGTAAGAGAAGCTCTATAACATTTTCGACCATATCATGCTGGACTTTGGTGTTTTCTAGGGCTTCAGAGGAGGATGTCTCAACCACGTTTGTAGCTCTATGTCTCTTAAGTGCCATCCAAATGTCAATAATCAAAATCCTAGTAAGTTTCTGCTTCTACATAGCTAATGTAACTATGACTTATTATTCTATCATTATTTATTATTTCATTGTTTAGCTGTGACCAGAGTGAACCATGATCTGATACTAAGTGTAACAGCTCGAGGGGCACACACACAACAATATTGTTTGCTTTGGAGACTAGGGCCCATATCACCCAGCCCCCGCACGGCTTTGTTCTTCCCTTATAGGAAAAGGCCCTATTGCATGTAAAGTCCTCCTAACTCATATTAACAGCCCAATAACTTTTCCCTTAGTGATGTGGGACTAACTCTCAGACCTGCCAGGCACCACTTAACAGCAGTCCTATCCCCCTTAAGGAACATGCGTCCCCACGTATTGCACCCATACATACCTGGGAACCACATGCCAACCAGCCCACACCAGGTTAGGGGTTGGCGCTGATACCACTGTAATAGCCCAAGGGCCCCACACACAACAATATTGTGCACTTTGGAGACTAGAGCCCATATCACCCAGCCCCTTCAAGGCTTTGTTCTTCCCTTGCGGGAAAAGGCCTTATTGTATGGGAAGTCCTCCTAACTCTTATCAATAGCTCAGTGACTTTCCCCTTAATGATGTGGGCCTAACTCTCAGGAATGGCATGCACCACTTAACACCATCCATTGTATGCTTTGGGGCTCCCATACACCCCTCACAATTTTGTTCCTCCCTGATTTCTTAGGGAAAAGGCCTCATTGCTAGGAGAGTTTCCTGAACTCTTATAAACCGTCTAGTTTCCTCTCCCCAGGCGATGTGGGACTAACTTTTAGTACCTCACTGGTCTTGGGATTAATCCCTCAAGACTTCACATCTGCCCCCCCTTCGGGAGCATGCGTCCCCGTATGATAGCCACGATCAGACACTTGTGTGGGGCCCTCGGGCTATTACAATAATAGTAGCAATCTCAACTTCCTTGGCTACAATAGTCGGGTGCGTCAACAACACCCGATTCCTCAACATCAAACTTAGGCCATAAATGAATCGATCTACGATTTGAGAATTCATCATGCTTGCATTGGGAACAAATCTCCTCAGTTGAGTGAAGCAGTGCTCATAATGCTGAACTATAAGGTTTACTCGTTTCAATTCCATGGAAATAAGTCCTCTCAGTAGTTTGCCACCAAAACCTAGTTTCTCCCACCAAAACCTAGTTTCTCCTATCAATATATACACTGTGATCCATACATACTTATCTACAGGCACCTCCATGGCCTTTAAGGCCTTCTCTAATGTGAAAAACTATCTTTCAAGTGCCTCTACTTCACCCTCACTAGAGAATGATGGTGCCATCCATTGGAAACACTTTAATTACTTATTTGTCTTACTAGAACAATCTCCCTGTCCAGCGCTAACACTATTTAGTATTACTGTCATCGGTGTCCACTTAGATGTCTGAACCAGTGCCTATACGTTTTCTGCTACTATTGTAAGAGGGGTCACAATCTCCGCCACTCGATTACTCTACCTAGATGACTCAGCAAATGCAATGGAAAATGCAGTGGGAGTAGACATTGTTCTCTTAGGGACCATTTATTCAAGGTTGACCAAATGGACTAGCTTCCCTTTCTTCTCTTATTTAATAGCACATGACCCTTGGACATGTTAGACTAGCTGTGAAAGGAATGGCTCTACTCTTATACTAATTGTGATGACCTAGTTTATTAAAAATAGTTTAAAGTCTTTTTATTCAAAAGTTGGGATCCCTAGTTTGAAATTTTCTCTTTAAAAGCAACAATGGAAAACATTTTATCAAAAATCACAAACACTAAAACAATTTTTTATTTTTTTTCAAAATTTTGGGTGCCGATTGTCTCATATAACTAGGATTTGATGGTACAATTGTCATCCATTTCTACCGAAAACCCAGTAGAGTCTCCTCTATATTTTGGACCTAGTGCAATTACGCACATAATGGGATATTCCTGATAAACACAATAGGAGGAGTATTGGCTCATGAACTTGGATGAAGGTGGGTCTAAAAGATGAAATACAAGACAGATGGGACTATTGAAAGGTACAAGGCACGCTTAGTGGCAAAAGTGTACAACCAAGAATATGGGCTAGACTGTGAAGAAAGGTTTAGTCTAGTTGTAAAAGCTGGCACTATTAGAACCATTTTGGCTCAACGCATGTTGCAAGAAATGGCCCTTAGAATAATTAGATGTGAAGAACACTTTTCTATACAGATGATAAGATAATAAAGGAGACTTAGTCTCCCTCCAAATCATATCTCTATACATATGTCTATTTACATTTAGAGATAGAGAAACAATTTTGCAATTCCATATGGATAGGAAACTAAACTAGCTCCACCAAAATGAATCCATTCACATGCATCCATCTAAGGGTAAATAATACATATCCACATGTCCAATCAAGTTAAGTCATAATACAAGTTCACTACAAAATTCTTCATAGATCTTCAATAAGCCTTGTACACGACTTAACATTACCTTATACTAACTCTCTTGTGGTTCCCACGTCGAACCTCTACTTCCTTTCTTCTACCTGGATTCTTTGACCCTATGATATTGTAAACAAGTACAATATCTCAACAAGCTTGCACTTATGTAGGTAGTTTCATCATTGAATATGGAAATATACAATTTTAAATAAACTCTAAAATTCTAATACGCATTACAAATCAATATCATGCCAAATCATTTCAATTTATTAGTTTCAATATCCATGCATATTGTTTCAAAGACAATAACAACCTTTGCAAGGTATTTTACAAGTTATGAAAACACCAAAACTCCTATCATGCATCATCTCAAAAATAAAACTATCCAACTAGATAATGAATCATCATTAAAATCAAAAGCTGAAACACATTTAAATCATGAAATACTTGCATATAGTCAATGTCTCTCAACACACACACACACACACACACACACACACACACACACACACACACACACACACACACACACACACAAAGGCATCTGAATCTGATCGAGGTGTCACTAGCGTAGAAACACTCAAAATCTGACCATTTGTTGCCAGTCATGAGTACTCATTATATACCTAAAATCCCAAGGTACCACACACTTGCACTATCATGCTATAGATACACCACTCAAAATAATAGATCCTCAGTGCTGTGGATAAAACCTAATCAAGTTAACTGCTTTCATGCCGATACTAGGATGGATGGACTCTTACACCATGCAAGCAATGGGTACACAGTACCTCAGCTGATGACCTTGCCCATGATGTCATCATAACCTAGATTTGACCTTAACTGGTGTTATTGATGCAAATCTAACCCTCAATTTCATTATGGATGGTTGGATCTGATGGAACATGGATCATCCATATGGATTGGGTTTACCTAATGATTGACGGTCTTAGTTTAGTGAAATTTAATTCTATGTCAAATTGGAGTTTAGGAATGCAATGGCGCCATCTGGTCATTGATTCAACCTCTCTAACCTAACAACTCACAGTGTCTAATCAGATGATCAGAATTATTTGATCTTTTTTAAGTTTGGATCGATGAATTCTATCTAATTTGAGCTATCCTTGGTCCATGTTCACATATTTCTAGTCATGGATTAAGAAATCAAAGGTTAGATCTTCCAAAAAGAACTAGATATAGCTTAGGCCTTATGAATTTTCGTTCAAACCTGAATTCCATGAGTTGGGTTTAATAGATCTTACCTGATTTGTAGTTTTTTTATTATTGACATTGCCGGAGGAGGTGATTTTCAATGCTTGATGGTCCATAGTTGTTGGGCATTGTCAATCTCTCCAAATCCTAGTGAAAATACCCCTATCCTAAAATCTCCAAGGGGCATTTGTTCTTCTGGATATGTGGTTGTGTAGGCCCCTTGCTTATTAGTAGGGGTGGAGCAAGAAGCAAGCTTCTGTTTGGGAAGCGGGCTAGTAGGCGGTTTGAGGTCTCCATGGAAGATGACTGGCTCAGATCAATGATCCACACTGTCATCATCTCCGATGAGCTCCAACTCTAGCGAACACCCTAAACCCCCTATTTTCCTTGATTAAGTGATGGGCTTCTCCGGCGTGCTATTCCTCTTCTTCCTTTAGCCTCTTGTTCTCTCTATCTAGGTTGCAAATAGACTGAACGTTCTATTCATCAATCCCTGTTAAGTGGGGAGGGGTGCCAATATCAAAATGTCCCCTTCCCATTAAGTCAAAAAATATTTTTATTTAACTATTTATTTATTTATTTACTTATTTACTTATTTATTTATTTATTTTACAAAAATGTTTGACATATTAATAAATTCTTAACTTCTCCATTCGATCTTTGATTTTAGCATTCTTTGTGCTATTGCATTTGTTTTCTTGAGTACCATCTAGTTATTTAACTTTTAAGGGTTAACTATGTGTCTTTCTAAAGGTCAATTCCTTGGAAATTAGGACATGCAAATTTAAAAATTGCCTTTTATCAAAATTAATTTTTGAATCATTTGGAATGAAATTTAAAAATTGAGGTTATGACACTAGAAGTTCTTGGATTTCCAGTAATTTTGAAACATCCCCCACCTTATTGCATAAAGAACTAAAGAAGTGGAAAATTTTGTAATAAATCATCTAACTCTATCTCGCAACATCAAACATATTGCTATAGGCAAAAGTTGTTGCATCAATGAATGACAATTATGGGAATTCGTCTCTAATACTTTTAGCTCTTCCATGGAGATAATATTTTTAAAGTTTGAAGAGTAGTCATTTGGGACTTAAGCTCAAATCTGTGGGTTATAGTTTTCATCGGTTCCATTGAAGCATAAGTGTTCTGTCAACACCCCTATAGTTACTTTTTTTAAGTTTTCACATTTTGAGCATAGACAATGCATATGATTATATCACCATCTACCCTAAGTTCAAACTTTATAAACTTTTCTATTCTCTCTCATATTCTTTTAATGTTCTTGTCAAAGTCATCCAAGCATATTTGTCTATTTCTTCAATAAAATTGAAGCTAATCTTTGTGTGAAAACTTGTTAAACATGAAAAGATTATATTGAACACGATTAGGCATTTTACTAAACCCTAGGTATAGAAGAATTATTAGTGTTTGATAAAATTAAATTATATACATGCAAATATATGGAAATTTCCAATTAATAATGAAAAAAGAAGTAAAAAATGACCAATACACTCAAAAAGACATTTAACTTTAAAAAGGGAGTTTCTAACCATAATCATGCATGCAAAAATATATCAAACATGCATATACATAAGGCAAACAACTAGATACTAACCAAGACTCAAATCGATATCAACTAAGAATATATAAATGTAATTTCAATTCATAGTTGTAATTTGGTTGAAGATAGCCACAACTAAAATCAACCTATATGAGCTTCAGTTTGTGTATAGATGAAAATAGTCAAGAAAAGCAAACCTAAAGCAGATGTAAGAGACTCTTATAATAGAGTAGTACTTTAACTCATTTCAAAAATGACTTTAAAAGAATTTTCAAGTTGTTTCCAAAAAAAAAAAAAGACTTTAAAAATTAGTCACTTTTGAAGTCATGAAAAATGACTTTAAAAATCCTTTCCATGAAAAAAAGTGTTTCATGCTACACTAAAGAGGTTGTTTTTCTACAAAACAACTTCTTAAGTATGATTTTTTCAAAAGTAATTTTTTTCCAACCAACTTGGAAAATATTTACGAAGATAGTAGTCTAAAAACTGACTTCTTCATATTGACTTTAAAAACCTCCTATGTAGTAGTATATATTTGTTTATTTACATTGGATCTTGTAGTTTGTACTCATATGGATATAAGTTTTTATATATTATAAAAGAAAAAGTATTTCTTTAAAAATCCCCATGTATTTGTGGTAGTACTTTTCCATTGCCATCGCCTAATTAACAAGCGCCATCAGAAAAGACTTTGTTAACCACATAAGGCCCTTCCTATTTCAATTTGAATTTTCCTTGGAATTGTAGGAGACCATAATAGTTCTTTTCACTGTGAGCACCAAGTCTCCTAATTGTAAAGCTATAGACTCATCCTCAGTTAAGTAAGATTGCATGGCTACTTGTAGTGATGGCATGGTTTAATAAATGTGAGACACTCAAATCTTAAGGAATATTGCCATAAATGGAATGTAATTGAACTCAAAATTCTCATGGTGTTAGAAGGAACATTTTTCAAATGATTGTGACAACAACTTGTTAATCTTACAACTACTAATTATATCACCTCAAATTACAAGAAAAGGGGAATATTTTCCTTTATAAGAGGAAAACACCTTGATATAATAGTGTTTTTGCAATTCCTAAATCTCATCCGATCATGAAGGAACATGTAATATTTGTCAATGGTAGTTCCCATGTAACCACTTCAAGAAGAATATATTCATCATTCTTGAGTTGAAGGAAGTAGACATAATTGACGAATTCTTGGTTGCCTCCACAGTGTTTAGAAGATCAAAAAGTAAATTAGGTAGCTAGGCGATAGCTACTATACATTATTGGTGATTGATAAGTAGAGGAAAACCCTGGTGGCTTGGTATAAAGGAAAATCATCGTTATTGGTAGATAATAAGGATATGGCATTGATAGCCTTAAGATATCACATATGATAGTCCAAGCATGAGTAGGCATGGCTATGATCACTAAGAAGTGAAGTATGATAAAGGGGTGTGCTAGTAAGTATATGCCATAGTTTTAAAACACTATCGGTGTTATCTATGCAAGGTCAAGAACCATCAATATTGGACCTCATATACTATTTAAAAGGAAAAGGTGGGCTCCCAATTCAAACCATCTTCAAGCCTTAAAGTGGCAATGGTCAGCTAAGTTTGGCCTAGAAGGTGGAACTAGACACAAGAAAACAATGATAAATAGTGTGGCGCTAGAGATTCCGTCTAGACTTAGAGTGGAGCCATACACTCTCAAGAAAGGAAGGTGATGCTGGTCACCATTATTACCTTCGGTGTGGCATTGGACACTCTCAAACTACCTTAAAAAGGAGTTCGATAATAGTGGTGTTGGATCACTCTTGTTTCCTCTTTTTGTAGCATCGGATGATCTTGCTTCAATTTGTATTAAACGTTAGCAAATCAGTGTTTGCTGCCCACTCACCTTGGTGATAGTTAAGTAACTAAATCGAACAAGGTAACTCAGTTGTCCCTAACTAATACCGTATGATTCCATGAACCTAGATGTTTGACTGTAACACCCCGGGTTTTTAAGACATTTTCTTTATATATATATAATAATAGCATTTTTAGTAAGAGCATTTGGGATCCCATGAGAAAAGTTTTATTTATCACTTTACTAAAACATCTCTTAAAAACTCCGGGTGTTATTTTTCCTTTCTCAAATGTCACATATATAATTTAAAACATAAATAAATTTTTATGATAATAGATTTAAAACAATACTCGTATCAAATGAATCAATGCCTTTATTTTGAATCAAATAAATATCCAAAACACAATAATAATATGTCCTAGGGTCTATCCATCATAACATCCCATATAAATGTCTAACATATGTCTAAACATCTTAATCAACTCTATAAAATAAAAGTATACAGTCCATAATTAAATTCAAATGATAATCCTGTTTATTGACTCACATCATTGTCTAAAATTCTAGATAAAAGGATCTCCTGCAGCTCTCACGGTTTCTCAACGGCCTTGCCTTTCTTGTTATCGGGCTCGAGATCTAAGGCATTGCAAAACAAAGCAATGCCTCAGCAAGCTATCGCTTGTGTAGGTACATAGACAATTAATGTAATAAAATAAATGAATAACAGTACTGATAAAATAAAAAGTCTATCATCTATGAAGATAGAAGTATCATAAGTCATGCCAACATAAATGTTAATTTATTCTATATGCTAAAACATGCATTTCAAGGAGTTAAAACATGACATGAATCAATGTAAATGAGCATACAATAAGAATAAGGGCACCCTAAGGTAATGGGTCCCACAACATCGCACTAATATCACTGATCATGAGTACTCATAGCCAACCTTTGAGTGTCGTCACACTCAAGTATACCATCCATAACCATGCTCATCATACACATACACATAATAAGAATATGGGTCGTCATACCGCAGTGGCAACCCTCCATGGGTCTCAACCACCGCCACTCTCCATTGACACTATAACGGGAGACTTAGCGTCTGTTCCCATGGAAAGGCCCAGACCGGTAGTGTGGACTATCCATGTTACCAAACCCCTACCGAATGCCATCTACGGGCAGGTGTCTATCATATCACAATCTCATCACATCACAAATCTTGGAGGGTGGGTGGCCGGCCTTATCCCTCCTAGCATGACGCCCACCGGGCGAGAGCACCGGTCATCAAATATAAAAACACGAAAATCATATGTATATGCTAAAACTCAAGAGTACTCGTAGCTCGCAATCCCCAAGGCATGCCCCTCATCCTGGGGTTAGCCTATAAAAGGACCAGCTACCAAGCCTCTATTCTTATTTCCATGCAAATCCATGCATTTCCAATATATAATAAGAAAGAAATCTCTATTTAAGCATAATTAATTAATATCATGCTCTTAAAAACATTTTTCATGGGTTTATTCAATAAAAGATTTCAATTTGTAATAATCATAATGTACTTTAAGTCTCATGAAATCAACAAAAAATAATAAATGCAATTTAAAACACAATCACTCATGATGTTATGTTTAAGCATGGTTTTAAAATCAAGAAAAAGCATTAATCGTCATCACCTACCTCAATGTGAGACCACTTAGCTTGCTAATAATCCTCTTAACTGGTATGTTCAAGTGCACCTGTCCATGTCACATCACTATTTTAAAATTTTTCTAAATTAAAAGTGGTCATTTATAAGTTTTTAAGTTAAAACTAGGTCTACGTCGTCAATACGGTCATAACACGTTTTCTGGATTGTGATTTGGACTCCTATAGCTCCTAAAAATCAAGTTTTAAGTGCATATATATATGTAAATGGGGCCTGACCGACCACCATAAGTGGTCTGCATCGGCGGCGTTGGTTTACGCCAGTTTATACCGACCTAAACTGGCGCCATGAAGATGCTTAGCATCAGGACGCTCAGCGGGGACGCGCCGAGTGCATCCTCGTTACTGTGACGCACCGCCGCGTGTGTCACGGTCACAAGGACGCCATGCATCCCGACTTCCTGAGACAGCCCACACAAGGGCTCCTATGCGCGCGGAAGCAGTGTGTGCGCGACACGACTACCGCTCGTGTTGTGTCTCCATTGGGGCGTCCTGCTAGGTGTCTCGGCGTTAGAGCCTAGGCACCGACGCGGTCACCGCCGCTGGAGAAGACGACCGGATTCCGGTCTTCTCCGGCAAGCCCACAGACGTCCAAATCTTGCGATTTTTGCTCCATTTTTCTCATAATTTTGTCTAGACTTTATTTATACCCTCCTCTGGCATTTATTTTTCCAAAAACTATGTTTTTAAGTGGTTTTTCCCAAGTTCCTAAAAACTTTCCTAGGTACTGGTTTTCATGTTTTCTGGAGAAACCAACCGTTGGATCTCTCCCAAATTTAAAGGGTTTATCCTTGGGTCTATCATGTACTAGATGGACGGTCCGATTTGCAAACAGACATGGTTTCATCTATGAAATCATGCCCCAACAGTAGCATGCATAGGGTTTCAAGGAAAAACATAGTTTTTCCTAATTTTTTTTTTGTATTTCTATTTATATATCCTATTTAATAAATAAATATTTAAGGGATTAAGACTTACCTTGTCTGACTGGGCGTTGGTGGACGTTGCTAGAGCTTTACTCGCCGAAAAGCTTAAAATTTTCAGAGCTAAGGTTTTGATGAAAACTCAGTGAAAACGGAGGAAAGGTGGAGTGTTTTGGCTCTTGAGGGGGGAAAGATATAGGCCATAGAGTTTAAGGGAAAGAGAAACTCTTCCCTTCACGTCTCTTTCTGCTGGTTTCTCCAGCGATTTTGTTGGATCCGATAGAGACGTGTAGAAGAAGGGGGTGCCATTATCAATTCGGGCCCTTGTGTTATACGTTTTTGCCAAATTATCAAAATACCCCTATAACTTCAACGGCTCATAACTCCCTCGTTTGAGCTCTGTTTTCCTCGTTCTTTATGGTGTTGGAATCCTATTGATGAGAACTTTCAAATTCTTAAGTGTTCAAGATCAAATTCCATCTATAAATGTTTAATTTAATTGATTTAATAAATTTTCAATTTATCCAAAAATTAAGGATATTACATTGACGGTTTACGACATTGTTTAACTATACAAACACTTTCATTGCACACGATAGTTAGGGTGATTATAAATTTGATATTCTAGGAATTGGCTAGCTAAAATAACTACCAAGGCACACAAAACTTATATAGGGACTCTCCTTTCATTTTAAGCAAATAAAAATCAATCCCAGGTTCAAGATACTATTTCAAAAAGTCTAGTTATGTCTCTCTCTCTCTCTCTCTCTCTCTCTCTCTCTCTCTCTCTCTCTCTCTCTCTCTCTCTCTCTCTCTCTCTCTCTCTCTCTCTCTCTCTCTCTCTCTCTCTCTATTCAAAAGGTAAAAAAATCTTTAGTTTTCTTACTAGTTCTAGGTGTTTAAGAGAGATATGAACCTAAGTCTATACTTGTCTTTATTTTCCAAGGGTTTTAGCTATTATCTTTTTGTTTTTGTCCCTCTATCTCAAATATTGACTTGATTTTTTTCTTTGGGATGAAGCTATGACCTTTTTGTCTATGCTTTTTGAGACTCTAACTTTGACTACTTAGATCCCTTCCCACTTATGGTGATGCCTATATCTAACGATCATGATCCCTAGACCATCGTGATCTTAGCCATGATGTTATTACTTAAGGGATGACTAATGCTTAGACCATCCCAGTCCAAACTAATTATTGGCTAACACTAGACCATGGTTCATGCAAAAATGTGCTTAGTAAGACACATTGTCTCTAAAAGGACATAAATCATGGTCCCTAAGCCATTATTGGGTTAGGTATGTGCTAGCCTTGCCATTTTGGAAAATTTATAACATGTTATCATTTGCACCCCTCCATGGCTACTTATACTTTGCCTATGGTTCCTTTTTCTTATTTTATATTATTTTGGCTCATTCTAACCTTAGGTCTATGGCATGTAATCTAAGAATGCAACGGATAATAAAATATTTTGTCTTTTATGATTAATATGTAATTAACAACCCATAAGGTTGGAGATACGTACTCACTTTTATTTTATTAATAAAACTCAACACTAGAGAATTTTTGTACCGTGTCATTTTATGCTTTACATCTTTGCAAATGTATGGAATGAACATTTTTGCTCATACGTCTACATAGGACAATGATTATGTGTTGAAGTCCAACTTGCATATACAAAGGATAAGAGTTAAGCCAGCTATTGAGGTAGCTAAAGCATAGTCAAACTAAATGATTGAATCCATCATGGGCATATGGAATCTAGCTGATAGCAAAGTAAGGGGTTTAGATTATGGGACTTATATCCTAGGTATTAGAGGGTTGATGAAGAATGACCAAATTTAACTATATGACTAAGATGGTCCAAATGATGACATTATAAAACTCTTTCTTGGGCATAGAATGCAAACCCACAAATAGTCATGTATTGGTTCAAACCACAAGGATTCAAACATAGCTAAATGATATAGTTAATGATTTCACTATCTATTCCATGGAGAAATGAGTACCAACAATTATACATGCGGAGTGCAACTCATAGCATAGTTGATCAATAAAAGACTAATCATATTCTAAGTGCTAATAACAAAGGAATCACACAACAAACTATGGTAATCAATAACCTTGGTAGTTATTACATTCATAATCATGCAAACATGACCAAATAGTCAAAGATTACTTGTAACCTGAATGAAACAACTCACATAGTGGTCACCTAAATAAGGATCAAGTCTAGCCTACAGTGTGGTTAGATATCAATTAAGGTTTAAGCCATGTACAGTATAAAACCTAATCTAGTAATCAACCAACAATCAAAATTCCAGCAATACAAGTGGGGTTCAACTCATAGCATGGCTAAATGATTAAAGATCAATCATAACTTAGGCACAACTCACAATGTGGTTAAAACTGGGATTAAGTCTAACTCATAGAGTGGCTAGAACTTAATTGAATCAGTGGTGAATCTAAGAATGTTAACATACAAAGAAGGCTCCAAAGAGGATGAAAAATGACATTGGAATTGCAAATTCTAGAAAGATAAAAACAAGAAGAAATACATAAAAGAATTACCTTTTATTATCTCTCTCTCTCTTTGAGCATTGCAACTCCAAAAGCACTCTCTATAACTCACTCTCTCACTCTTTTTACTCTATTTCTCACTCAGCCCACAATGCACCTTTTATGTTTGAATTCTCACATATTATAGCATAAAAGACTCTCTTCTACTTATTTATTCTCTCTTCATACCATGTTCTTTCATCCCTTATATGTATCTCCTCAAATGTTTTGTAAAGTATAGGGTTGACAATTATTAGTTGCTAACTATCAGGATCATTTCAAGGGATTGCAACCATTTCTTTAGTCTAAAAAGATAGGGACCATAACTTCATATTAAGAAGCAACCTCTAATTGGTTGAGAATGGGAAGACCAGTGCCCTCTCATCTTTCCATAGCACTAGACCTACTCTAGTTGCTTTGGCTCTTGATTAACCAAACTAACTTCAAAATATAGTTGTATGGGCCTTAAAAATGCCCCCATTAGTAAATTGAATGGAATTTTGATAGAAGGACCACCTACATGGAGTGATGGAAGGTTTGTTTCCAGTAGTGATGGCTTAAACATAGGTGGGATCACTTTATAAAAGAGTGAAAGTTCAAAGGGTCCATACATTTTTTGCTTAGTAAAATGACCATTTTAGGATCTAGTTGTGATACCATGGGTTTCAAAATTTATTTTTTAAAAAATAAATACATTTTGGAGGTCAGGATATCCCTTTTTAAATATTTATTTTTCCAAACTAGAGTTTTCAGAAATAATTTTTGAAACACCTGAGGGTTATACCTAACTGTGAAAATCAAAACTCATATGTGAGTCTTGTATGCAACATTTAATTTAAGATACTCCCAGGCATTATCATCCACAACATAAACAATAATGTATGGATTCACAAAAATTAAAGTCTAGCATATGATGCTTCTTACATAAAGAACAATAAAAACATTTTTTTTCCAACTAGTATCTCACTTTCATAACAACTTTCAATCTTTACCTCCTTCAATCCTCTAGTCCATGACTTTCACCTTTCCAAGAGAATCTACAGGATCTATGGTGTATTCAATATTTAAAGATACCTAGTAGATAAAACTAAAAATGTATAATGACTCAAATTTTGAAAATTAATAGATGTTTTGTGATATTAAGAGACTGGTAAATGTTTAATTTCAATTAAAATATGAAATAAAGGAATTTGTGAAAAAAATTAGTATCATTAGATTCTACACTTAAAATGAAATCCAACGCCTCAAAGAACGCTAAAAGCGGAGCTTGTATGACCAAGTTATAGACATTTAAAGATCAAGGGCATTTTTAAAATTTACCCTTAAAACGAAAAAGGTCTGAAAATTTACCCAGATCAAGCATCCTCCATTCTAATCACTCCCAAAAACTGATCCGGCAACTAGGGTTTGCAGATCCACTTGAGGCCTCTGATTGGGCAACGAGGAGAGTTTTTCAGGTCCAATTCTCTCCCCACTCCACTCCACTCCACTCCACTCCACTTCTCTCTTCTTCCTCTTTCTTTTCCCCCAGATCCCAACCGGGTCTGGTTCGATTTTTGACCAAAAATCGTTGAATTTCTGGAACAAACCTAGACGGGCTGGAACCCGTTGAAGACATCGCGTCCCAGGGGTACACGGGTGTGACGCAGCCCTTGATAAGCTCTCTAGGGTGACGGTGGTGTGCGTGCCATGTGCGGGTGAACGCCCAACTCTACCGGGACGCACGGGGCGTCCTGGGAGCCGAGACGCTCCGCACCCGCCCTGAGGAAGCGTTCGTATGACGTAGTCTAGGACCGCACTATAGCATGTCACTCGGGTGTATGCATGCATGTGAACGCGGTCATGGTTCGACCAGGACGAGCACATATCCTAGGAATCGTGACGCGCAGGCCTTACGCGGACAACCTTGGTTCGTCCGTTGATGCACGACACTAAAAATACAATTAAGGAGGCTATATAACTCCGATCGATGATCCGAAAGAACCGTTGCATTTGTAATTTCTACACGGACATAATTATACAATAAAATTTAGGATCAAGAGACTATTTAGGGGTAACTATAGCCTAGAAACCATAAAGACCTTATGAATCCACGAGATCAACTATGATCAGACCTTGTGAATGATCTAATGGAGGCCTTAGGACACTCTTAGTCCAAGATCGAACCAAGAATTATGTAAATCAACTCCTAGAAAATCCAAATCATATAGATCTAGCCGTTAACCGGTGACTCTAGAAATCATACTTGGATTTTATGTTTGAATGAAATACAGGACCTCATAAAGGTGCCTGAGGACTCTGATTGAAGGGGATACAAGCTAAGTAATGACACTTGAGGTAGGTAGTCTAAAACGACTCAGTTTTTCAAATGCATCCCAAACTCTAAGTGATTTACCTGCTTCTATTGCTGTATTTAGTATGTGTTTTGAGACATGTTGTTCTTATACACGTATGCGGACTTGTCTACATGATTTATGTCCTTGAGGTACTTGCATCTGTCACTGTATTGAGTATGCTTTTGGGATACGATGTTTTATACGAGCTTGAGGATTTATGGCATTGGATACGATACTAGGATGAGCAGATTTTATGCATTGCTTGCATGTTTTGAAAACAAATGCATAAATTACATGATTTCGATGATTGAGATTTGGATTTATCTGTATATGCTTTTTGGGCTATTAAGCTTAGTGGACAATATGCTGAGAGGTTGTGATGTACGGGGTTGGCCTCTCGGCCTCTACCACCAAAAAGGTGGATGGTATAGCTGCCAAAAATGGCATTATCCCTTCCCTGATTGCTATGGTAAATAGGGACGACCATTAGAGGTGTCACGGCACCCTTTCGGGGACATATCCATAGTTGCCGTGGAGGCTATGGTGGACTAGTCTCTAGATACCGGTGACACATGATTCAGAGGTGTTCTGGTCATGAGCATAGTTGTATTGATATGCATATAGCATTGAGATGGTCGTAAACGAGTACTCATGACTAGTTGGCTTGAGACCGTGTGCATGTTATTGTATGATGCTATCGTTTGCCTCGGATAAGGATTATTTTTAAGTAGTTCATGATCATTCTATTTGACTCGTTGATTTGATGTATTGTTGAGATCTCATGACTTGGATCTATTGATTTCTAATTGATTTCAATTTCCTAAATTTAGTCGTATCTCTATTGTTGCATACTGAAGTCAGGTAAAGGATTCTGTGGATGGCATTATAAATATGCACATTTATTCAAAACATGCATTACTGATGTTTTACATGCAAACTCTGTGGATTGTGTATGATTACATGCTGTGTTTTCAAATTGGTAGTATCAGGTTACCTACTGAGTTTGATGAAATACTCAACCCAATCCATCATTTTTTGAGATTAAACAAAGTACACTTAGAAGGAAAATCAAAGAGCGTTAAGGCCACAATTAAGAGAGCACAGGTAAGGTTCATAGTAACCCTTTTTGTATTTGATGTAAAATTGGTTATAAGTGCTTATTTGTGACTTAGGCTATGATTAACAATCTTAGGATTAGTAGTTATTCATTTATATGTTTTTCCAAAAAAGTGTCATGGCCTTATGCATTATTTGTTCACCGTGATTTGTTAATGATGCTCAGGGTTTTTATACAAAAGTTTTACTTAAAAAGAAAATTTTCTTTGCATTCTTTCGCATAAATTATTTTAAAATAGAGATCAATCTTGCTGTTTATTATAAAAACTGCATCCTGAAAACTCGGGTCATCACAAAATGTAACATTGAAAACTATGGCATAACAACACACAAGCACTCAATGTGTTTAAAATCAAATTTTTATGTAATAAAACCTCACGATTAAATTATTATTAGTTGATAAATGCAATGTATCATAGCACATTCATAGTACATGCATATATATATATATATATAAAGAATAAGTATAATAACTTGACAACCCAAGTAATATCACGGCGCATCAAAATTATCAAAGTACAAAATCAAAATAATCATCCAAGCACCAATGCCTACAAAGTTTCACTAAACTCTTATTAGCACATCTTCCAATACTATCAAGTACTTATCTAAGTTCATCTAGCAAACCCCAATGAGGCTCTCATGAGTACAAAACACAAAAATTTCATGGACTCAACTATGCTCATATTAGAGTTGCTATAATGTGTCTCCTTTAGCATCCTAAAGGGACTACCACCATATCCTCATGGAAGCATACCGATATATCACTAAAGGGTGTCATAATTGCCTCCAATGGTTGTACCTTCCATAACAATCAAGAAAAATGGTGCCACTCTTTGGGCATGGATACCCTACCACCTTTAGTGGTTGGAGACTAGTTGACCAACCTATAAAAGTCTCTTAGCATAGCTCCCATTAGGATCATTAGTCTATCCACATATAGAAAAATATATTGGGCATCACTACACACATATATTTTACAAAATCTTATGCAAAAATTCTTTCATGCCCTTATCAAAATTATATAACTTCAATAACTTTACTAAGCAATTTCACAAGTGCACCACATCTCATTCTTGATCTAAAATACAAGTGTTAATATCTAGTTTTAGAAATCATTTTAAAAACATAGTTTACATGCCCAACTTAGGCCAAAATTCACGTATCATTTAGCTTCAAATTTCATGGTTTTAAACTACAATCAAACATCAAATCTCTAACATACTTTTATGATAAAAATAGAATGATATAACCCCAATTCATGTTCTAAGCTTTACCATTTTTCATGTAGGAAACATGCACAAAATCAGCTCAACATAGATTGTTAAAGATCATGTTTTCATTAGCTTAGCTAACTTACTAATTATCCATTTTTTATAACTCAATTTTATATTCTCACAAATACAATTCTCAGGTGTTGCTTTCAAGCCAAAATAGTGAGCAATACTATAGGAATTTCTATTAGAAAACAATCCAAATAAAACATTGAACTTATTCTCAAAAAATCATGTTTAAACTATTATTGTCTTGTGCATAAGACCTTTATGAAAACTTTAATTTTCCAAAATTTCAAGTTAAGGAAAACCAAACCAAATATACATATTTCTCATACTTAAATAGTAAGATGAAATCCCAATTTGAAATCATAAGAAAAACATATAAAACAGTCAACATATTATAATGGTTTAAAACTTAACTTTTATGCGCTAAACTATTACTTATAGAAAAGTCATTTTCAAACCTCTTTTTGACTAAAATATTTCATGAAACATGCATTCAAACAATGATCATTAACATGACTGCAAACTCTCATTAGAAAACACAAATGCACTTTTAAACATACTTTGCTCAAAGGTAGTACATGAAAACACTAACAATTAAGTTGAAACTTAGCCCATCAAACTCATGAAATCCTAACATTTTATCAAACGAATTTTTCCATGCCAGATAAACATTGAGATTAGTCATCTACTCATACTTAAAACTACTAGTAATAGTCATGAACAACTAACCATAAATAGTAGCTAAATCAATGATAATTTTAGGATACAAATGTGACTAGTAGTAAGCATGATACATGTGGAAAACCATTTAAAAAACACCAACATTTGTGTAATAAAATATGGCATTTTAATAGTGCTTGATAGCCATCTAAGAGTCCAAATATTAAGCATGATTAGCTCATATTTAAATGTCCTTAACATGGGATAATTACATCTCAAAATGGTAAGCAAAATAGGAAACTAGATGTTTATTTCTAAGGATTAGAAAAAGTCTAAAAACTTGGGCTAAACTCAGCACAAACTCTACTAGTAAAACCATGATCCCACTCCGTACATTCAAACATGAAAACAATAGGAGGAGGCATGTTTTTTCTTTGCAAAAGATGTGAAACAATTTTAAAAAACCTTGTAGTTTTAGAATTACCAAGTCATGTGAAAACTAACGGTCTTTTTCTTAAGCTTTTTCCCTTGCTCCTACATTTTCTCTTCTGGTTTTGGAATGCTATAAGTGCTTAGTTTCCTCTCTTTCTCACATTTTCCTTTATCATTTTCTCTCTTTTTCTCCAAGACATCTTGCTGCAAAAAAGCCAAGGTTGGGATGTCTTTTTCTCTATGTAGTTCTAATTCTATTTCCTTGCTCTCTAAGCATCCTATTCCTATTTAAACCTCCTAAATTAGAAAACTAGACCAATCCATTAGAACTAGATGTCTTACCTTGTTTCTAATTTGTTTTAGAAACTAAAAATGTCTTTAAATACTTGACCCACTTCCTAATTTTTAGCTACTTAGTTGCTTGGACACCAAGTCTTAACCAAAACTCATGTGCCCTTTCTTTAAAATGTCCCCAACCCACTTAACCTCATGAGCTAAGTCTAATTGCCTACCCAATTTTTAAAATAAGAGGCATTTCATATAGGTTTGGGCCTTATGCTATTGAATGTTTCATTCTAAGTGTGTCTAACTATAAGTCTTCACTCCATATGAGATGCTTATTATACTCGGTGTTCTATCCTTCATTCATTAAATTCTAATTCTAATATTTGGAAAAGAAATGTCATAATTCATTAGGAGTATAAATAGTTGTAAAAATTCAAGGTATTACACTAATAGCCAAATCGATCGAGGACTTTAGTTTAGTGATGGGAAATTGTAACAGTTGGACTCCAATAGTAATAATATTGATTATCATGTTCCTCAAGGCTTTGTTTCCTTAGATCCCTCATCTCCTCTTGGGTTGCACCCCTCGGAACGAATTGTTCCTTGGCATCAAAGTGCACGGTGGATATCATATCGTCCTCTTTGGGATCCCATGTCCCTCAAGGCTTTGTTTCCTAAGGTCTCTCACCCCTCTTGGGCTTTACCCTCGGAATGTGTTGTTACTAGGGAATACCGCCTGAGCCCTTATAACTTGCCCAAAATTCTTCTCCCCAAGCAATGTGGGACTAAACTCCCAGGATCCCCCAAAGCCGACATCCTTTCTTGGGGATTGCCCACCAAGGCCACCCTCTAGGCTCCCTCTTCCCTCCTTGGAAAACATGTGTTCCTGCATGTAACTACTCTTTGGGTCCACCAAGAGACCATGTGTAGTCTAGACCCACCATCACAAGAGGATCTAACTTTAATACTAATTGTAACTCCTCGGCTCCAACAATGCGCATATTATCCACTTTGGTCGAAGGCTCACAGTTTTACTCTTCCTTCTAAGGAAAAGCCACACATTGAGAGGGATATCCAAGTCTTATAACTAGCCCAATTCGCTCTCCCCGGGCTATGTAAAACTAATTCTCAGGATCACCTCCAGCCACGTCCCTCCATCCATGTGCCTCACACACCGATCTTAAGGTACCGAGCCTTAAGAACTTTCAAGATCAATGGCTGGATCAGCCAAGGACTTTGGTACAACAATTTCATATATCGACCAAAGATGTGGGCCAAGTGGTTGAAGTGACTCCAAATTAAATCAAAAGGTAGTATTCACTAGTGACTTGGATCAAATCTATATCAACTAAGGACTTTGATGCAATGGCTTATGTCAGCCTTAGAATAAACTTAAATGATCGCATTTGCCTATGTAAAAAACTTAAGCAAGTTGCCAAAAGCCATTTAGTGCAGTTGGTCATAGACAACACGGTGTCTTTCCTCATTACACTTGGCAGGAGGTTCTCAGTAGCACTTTCCCTCTTGGAGAGATTTTAAGTAGATTAGAGGAATTAAAATAATAGGTTCTCAGTAGTTTGCTTCATAATTCTTTGCCATAACCAAAAAGAAAGAACAGGAAAAATACTTAAGTTTGGACTCTGAGGCTTTGTCTAACAACTATGCCCAAAAACACAAATTAAGAAGCATTTCCTATTATTTGTAGAAACAAGAAGCATTTCTTGATTTACTTCTTAGTGCTTTTTAGCTTATTAAAATGTTTCTCAATAGAATCTGAAAATGGAAGTCCTCAAACACACTTCTTCGGTCGCTGCAGAAACACGCCTTTCCAAATGCAACCTAATTATTTTCTAATTGGCCAAGAACTTGAGTATACTTGTCATTGGATTTAAACACACTCGTTGATATGAAGTATTCTAGTAGAGGTGCAGCCAAAAGTACAAAGTGGGGCATATATAATTGCTAATGCAAATCTTTCATCATCCTCGCCTGCAAAACCTTAGATACAAGATGCTCAAAAATCTTCCCTATTTGGATATGATCTGAAGCCTTATGGTTGCTGCGCTTGAGAATGCCATTTCTAACATTTCTTGTAGTTTTGTTTTTACTGGAAATCCATTTTTCACTCTACCACGCATGGTTAGGATCACCATATAGAGTAGGCCTTTGGTGCACGAGCAATCTAATTAAGATTTGGTGGGGCCATAAGATGAGGGGTTTGAATAACTAAACACCTAGGCCCCGCATGTACTTTTATCTGCTCCTGTTTTGTACATGCAAACCATATAGTAACTCGTGTTCAACAGGTGGGTGTGAAATCAAATTCTCAAATGAAGTATTTTATTTTTTTAGAGGGCATACTTAAGAAGCAAAGTAGCAAACGATCTACAACCTGCTATCTTTTGTCTTAAATCTACTTCAAATCTCTCCGTTTGCTTCCCTGTAAATACGAGAAGAGGTATTCTTAAACAATACTCCCTTACTGCCTTTCTGTCCTCCCATTGTTATGATCGTCTTCTTCCGACTCTTCTTAGGTGCCCTTTCCACGATTGTCCACCACCACAACTTTCATACGAGTACTTACAATTACAAAGAATTGTGGTCTCAAGTTTCTGAAAAAGGCGCCAATTGTTCCACTAGCCTATTGTTATCGGAGCAGATGTTGAGATCAACAGCGAGAGATATTCTATTGTCTACAACAACGATTGCATGTAAGAGTGTAACCCCTTTACCTCTTTGAGACAGCATATATCCGGCTTTGAATCTGTTAGACACTTTCACTAGAGTGTATGAGGAGATTTTTCATCAACGATAGTAAAAGGAGTATATAAACCTACCTCACTATTCTGGCCGCTTGGATGCCTCGAACTTATCGATGGGTTCGTGAATGGATTTTTTAGGGTTTCTTTTTTGTTACTGGTAAATGTGTAACGATCCTACAAGCACTTTTGTAGGATCTGCCTCATTAAGCCACCAAACCTATAAGCAGGCCTCAAGAAAAGAGCATACATTAACTGTTATGGACCAATTACATGGGTGTTACATCACCATCACACATACCCCTTCTACACATGAAATCTTGTGTGCCCTGTCTGAACAGCCGTCTAGACTAAAAGACTTGGGTGGCAACTCCTTCGCCCTAAAATCCTTGTCGTGGATGTCTTCTCACTCCGTGCGAGCAACGCTGGTGCACCGATGGGTCTCATAAGCTATGCAAGTGAAACACTCTAGAATTCTATGAAGGAGCTCATCTATGGATGATCCAACTATATCTTATTTCCCCAACTCTCAATATCGTATAAAACAAAAGTCACAATAAGGGAACAATTCTAGCATTTCATTTTCTGGTAGTCGAATTTAGACAATTGCTTATACAAAGTTCTATGACCATATATTTATTTCCTAGGATTTATCTACAATTTTTAAGATACTAGAATCATCTAATATACATGCCTTCTAAACTATTATGCATTAAAAACTGAAGCAATCAAATGAAAAAGTTGGATCATCCAAAGTATGGAGCGGCTCATGCAAAAATAGGAGTACACACAAATTTGTCCCATAGATAATTAGACAATGACCAATTTATCATTTATTTGTTTTGCCTTATCTTTGAGCCATTTTACTTGTTTTACCCTCTTTAAACATGTAACAACCATATTTTTCCATTTCATTTCATGTATTTTCATTATATTTTAAATTGAAATGAAATTATTTTTATTGAATTCTTACTAATTTGATTTTCATGAATTGAATTCTTTGAAAACTCCAAACATGAAAGTTTGGAGTGTCCTCAACAAGAGCATCCCAACAACACTAAGAATGTGTGAAACAGAAATTGAAGACTTAAGAACCCAAAATTTTACAAATAAGCCAACGAAGATCAAATTAATCTTGTCACCCTTTCACTTGAAAGGCCCCTCTCATTAATTAATCAGGGAGGAGCTTAATGTGTGAGAGTTGGATCACCACATGGAGCATAACTCCTTGCAGTGAAAATAGCTAAAACCCAACAAAATCGAGAAAGAATAGAAAGAAGAAGAAGAAGAAGCGGAAGAAGAAGAAAGAGAAGGGAAAGGGGAGAAAGAGAAATAGAAAGGAATGAGGGAAATCTAATGCAATTACCCTCCTCCTCACCACTTTTACCAATGAAGAACACTGATGAAAAAGACTATGTAACCCTCAGAAATCGAAGAGAAAACCATAGAAATCACCATCAAATAGACAATCCAACATGCATCTTTTCTTCCTCTATGGAAATCATGTAAAACACCTTTAAAACAATCAACGGTTGGAGGTTTTTAGCATGCTTGAATCGGAATGGAGGCACTATAGTGGATTGAGGGTATGGCTTCATGAAACCTTCTTCTCCACTGAAGTTTTGAATGGAAAACACATTATAGGTAGATATTTCGCACTATTTCTAGTTGATTTACCATTTCTGTAATTTATGCATGCTAGATAGGGATTCCTGTGAGTTTTTATCTATAAATTGCTTTGATTTCATGTTAAAAAAGATGGATCCAAGGGATAAAAGAAGTGGATCAACAAATTTCACACTCTTAGTGATCGATCTACTTGTTGATAGCTAAATTTGAGTTTTTGATGGCTATTATCTGCCAATCAATGATTGAAAACTCATACCTAGACCCTGTACTATTGTTTTTGCACATTAAAATAAGATCCAATAGTTGAATGACAAAAGGACCACCCATAATAATCTGTGATACTTTAATCATAGATCTGACCATCCAAAACATGGATTAGGTTATCAATTAGTAATTAAAATTATTACAAAGACAACAATTGTTAACTACGTGGATTGGTGAACTCAAATAGTTAAGCAATGAATTAAATATTGATCAACCATCAATGTTGTAAATTGAAGATTTTAGTAACCGGTGGGTGTTTGATCGATGATCCATGGCTAAAAATCACATCAACGGCCTAAATGGCTGAGATCACATGATTTAAAATGTAGAATTGTGATAAATTGTAGAAGATCTAATTGTCCCACTTTCATCGGATAATCACAACCATTAGTTCATAGTTAAGATGATGATTTGTGTTGATAATCAATTATATATGAATATGATGTATAATTTGAAATGAGATGCACAAACTTGAGTGTGAAATGAAAACACAAATCCAAAAATTTTGTTACAGAAAGATCTTATGCAATGTATAAATTGAAGCATGGTCTAGATTGGATTCGTAGTGAGTTGAATTTATAAAGTTGAGAAAAAACTTGTGAAATTGATAAATTCGCACACAAGGTAGGTGGTTTTAACATTGCTTAGCTTTTTCTATGTTCAAATTGTAAATAGATTATTGGTTATTTAGATGTCGTTCTTATTTGATTATTAGGTTTGCAATATTTAGTGCTAGCATAATACTATTCAAGTGAATAATTGTTTATTTAAAACCTTCAAATTGCATTGAATTCCTTACATGTGGTTAACACATGATTTTGGTTTGATATATATTGTGAAATAGTTTTGAAAATTAGGAAAGTGTTGTATGATTCCAAATGGCACATTATCCATGTTATGAATTTATAATATGCAATTTGATTTCATGAACGATTAGTGCATGACTAGTGCATAGTATTAGGCATAGAGGTACTGGGATTTATCACCTTGTTTTTCATGGATTTGTTTTAGATGAACACTTTTGCCTAGTAGATTCTATGATAGGAGGGTAGTAAGGTTGGCCACTTACCCTCCAAGATTATGAGATTTTAGGCACCAAGCCCAAAAGCGGCTAAACCTCAGGTGTGTGGCATCATGGGAAGGCCACATTGCATGATCCGTGCTCCCCCCATGCAAGACGATGACTAGTTTCCCACATTTGGTGTCAGTGTGAGCAATTGTAGATGAACCCACATTTAGTTGTGCACTGGAGTATACTAGTTTGTATGTTTTGATGTAATTTTAAGGATGTCATACACACTACTATGAGCATAACTGAGTGATAGCACCCTGTGCTAATGTGGCATTACGATGCATGGATATTTTATAATATGAGTACTTGTGATCAAATGTTGAGTGTCTTAGACATTAGCAAGACCTTGTGAGATAGGACATCCCCATTGATGATGAGATTTTACACTTATTTAAGTGTTTTATGAGCTTTGGATGCCTTGAGCACATTATACTCTTCAGAATGGTTTTGCAAATAGTGTAGATTTGTATTGGCATGGCTTATTATGAATTTGGTACTTGTGCTATACATGGATAGATTTAATCCCTACTAGATTTCTTATACTAACATTTTTCATGTGATTATGACTTCATGAATGCATTATGATTCATTAGAAACTTATTTATAAATGGCTTATGATTAAATGAATGCATTCTAGATTGGAATTCTATTTATGTTTACATTTATAAAAACTATTAAAATTATATGTTAAAACCACATACAAACACAAGCTTGCTAAGATATTATATTGTTTATAATATCTTAGATTTGGAGAAGCTAACTTGAGAGAGAAGCGGTTCGAGTCAAAGAAGGATTCTTGGGCGATGATAACAATAGTACGAGACCATGCTAACTATGTATGTTGACCAAAATACCAACTTTCATCTATTGGAAGTAGTGAATGGACTATATAATTGTGACTTTAATATTATGACTTGGATATGTATGAATACATCATGTACTTGTTGGACTATGGACTGTGATTGGATGAATTTTTGGAAAAATAGTAATTCTATTTTAAACTTTTTGATGTCAAAAACTTGAATTTCAAAGCTTCTCAAATGTGTTTGAATATAATGATTTGGAGACTGAGTCTCCAAATGTATTTTAGATGTCCATACAAGTGTTTATTACGTGTATCGTATTGCATGCTTTAAATGTGTTTATGTCCATAAAAAAGTGAAAACTATGTCGAATTTTTAATAGAAATGAAAGGATCATTTCGCCTTTAAGTCCATGATTTGTGAACAAAATGACACTTGGGTTTTCTAAGAAGTGTTTTTCAAAGAAAAAATGTTTCTGTTGTTTGTTTTCAAAAAAGAAAATTTCAAACTAGGGCCCTTGCATTTTTAAAAAGTATTTAAAGTTTTATTATAAAAACCCAAGTCATCACAAAACATTTTGATGAACATGCTTTGACTACTATTAGTTAATGAAAAAACATGAAAGAAAGTTAAACACTTTATAATAACCCTTTCAACACATCAATCACTCAATTTGTATTTCTGTTATCCTTTTTAACACTGCACAACATATTTTAGCATTATGCAAAATTTCACTCTCAATCTTTAAATTTATGTTTAGGTTGCCTTTTCTTAGCACTATGCAATTGTTAAAAGCATATTTTAGTTCTATGCAACATTTTACTTTGATAACGTTAGCAGATCTTGTTTTGACAATTGTATCCTTTCCTATTAGAAAATTTTAGTTCCACATCAACCTAGCACTTTTAACTTCTTGGTTTTGAGTGCTACAAAAGGAACGTATTTGACAACAATAAGAACAATGAACTCTCTTGATAGAAACAACATTGTAAAAGACTTGTGAATTCAAAGAGTAAGTGAAACTACTGTGTGAAAAGTAATTAACTTTTACTTAAGAGTTCTAATTGGATGATTAATTATTCCAAGCTTTTTGAGAATTTCTGGAGTTTGGAAAATGCTTGAAAATCTACTTTTATTGAGAGCATGGATTCATTAGCAATGGGGTAATCATCTTAATTTTAGTTTAGTTTTAGTTCTAGTTTAGCTTAGTTTACTTTAGTTTAATTTCCTTTAGCTTGTATACTTTAGTTTAAGTTTCAAATTTAAAATACTTTTGTATATCATTTCTTTAATGTCTTGTATGTGTTTGTGCTAGCTAATATTAGTGATGTGCAATTAGCATTAGCATTTGTTGGGGTGGACCCGCATGTGGTCCATACCCATGTGAGGAAACCTGGCAACCATAGGAAACTATTAGGATAAGTATCAATTAGGATAACTTTCAAACATGATAAGGATCAATAAGATAAGAGTCCATTCAATATCCATGTGAGGAAAATCCTATCTGTGTGTGTGTGTGTGTGTGTGTGGTGCTAGGATTTGGTGTGTGAGGTTGTAAGAGAGTTTGTGCTTAGAGAAAGAGAGGAGGGCTGCAAGAGGCACTGAGTCTCCTCCTCCTCCTCATCTATGTAATCTGATCTGATCATAGTGGAATCCTCCCCTCCCATGAACAAAGGCTGAATTTAGCCAAACAAAGTAAATTTTCTTGTCTCCTTGTGTGTGCGTGATTAAATCAATCCTAATTGCTAACCTGTGAAATCTGACACAACAAAGTGGTATCAGACCCAAACGTGCTCTTTTTGAGAAGAACGATGATGAAAAGACTCAGATTTGGTGGCTTTAAGTCTCCGTGCCGTATGGTTCCAGTTCAAGGAGATGAAAGTTCAAATTCTACTAGTGGACTGGGCACTAGAACTGGAGAATTCTACGAGAACCATAAAGACGGCGATCTATCTCTGATCTGCAAGCAGCTTGTTCAGATTGACCATCTGCAATCCAGCCTACTAAATCTTCTTCAGGTAATTGATTTGGGTCAGAGAGCTTGGTAAAAAGAAGGCTGTTATTTGCAGTATATATGGCGATGGTAGTTTCATGCTTTCTGGCCATGAGGTTCATGGGGAGCTCACAGAACGACATGCGTTCTCTAGAGACAAGAGTTCATGGCCCTGAGATGGCTCTGGATGAGATCTCCTATGACTTGGCTGTGTCAACCAAGGGTATGGCAAACACAGATGCTGCAGGTAATGCATGTTGCAAATTACCTAGTGCCGAATTCCTGAGTTCAAAGTTCTGGAGAAGAATAGAAGGTTGATACTCTAGTTCAAGGTTTTCAACATCACCTGTATTAGGTACCGATTCTTAAAACTTGGAGAATCGAAGATTTAGGCAGAGTGGATTTGTTGTGAATCCATTAGCAGAAGTTCCCACTCAGTTCAAAGGGAATTCAGAGGTTGAGTTTAGTAGAACACTGAAGAATAGAACCATTCAGGAGAGTAAGGTTAGGCAAACTCGCAATAGCAACAGGATTAATGAGGCTTAACCGGTTGAGTATCTTGCCCACCAATATGATCAACATATCAACTGCAGAACTTGTGCAATGTTGGAGGTTTCTGGGAATGCAGTTTAGCCAGGAGATTTTTGAAGGTTTCGGAAGCATCTGTTAGCAAAAATCATAGCACAATTATAGTTTCTGCAGGAAGTGCCCATGATGGTGGGCTGCATTCAGGAACATCTTGAAGGAGATCAATGAAGCATCACGTCTTTCATCCTACCCAATTAGCAAAATTCAGAACCTTCAAAACGGATTATAGGGCTTTTAGATGATGTGATCGTTGGCTTCATATCGGGCCACAGTACTCAGTTTGCCCAGGCAATTGAGTTGAATGTTGACAGGCAGGTTGAATTGTCTCACAGGATGAAATTGGAATCTTGGGGGGTATCCAAAGTAATTAGAGCAGAGCGCGATCATCTGCAGTTGAAAAAGGCACGAGCAGACAAGAATTGCAGACGCAACCACGAATGACGCGTCAGAGGAAGCTTTGGACTAAAGTGGAGATGCCGGATTATGTGGATGACAATGGCCGTGCATTGGTGGAGCAACGCAGACGGCGACAAAGCCAACGAGCATTGGTGGCAAACCAGGGCAAGAGAATGGAAGGTCACAGATTCTGGCCTGCTACTGAAGCAGTAGAAATGCGGATGGATCCGCCGACCACGCAATTCGTCAATGATCCTTCAATGGCCGCTGATGGAATGGAAGAGGGAGGGAGTTTTGCACCCATAGGATGACTCGGTGAATAGTGGTGGGATGACTAGGTAAATAGTGATGAGATGACTCAATGAAAGGGACCTGCGATTCGAGTGGACTCGGTGATCATTCCAAGCGGACCCAATGACTTTTCTGAGCAGAAGTGATTAGGACGGCCAATGAGGATGGGTGCGAGGCATTGATAGGCTTCTAGGTGGTAAGCTTCTAGATGCTTATGGTACACTCAATGACTTATTAGTACTTAAACTCAGTAGAGAGTGTTGAGTAGGTAGAGCAGCAACCTTTCTAGGAGAAGTCGTAGATACACATAGATTATTGATAGAGATGCTGGAAAGCGTAAACAATTAAAGGAGTCAGAGCTTGCTGAAAGATAGACTTGTCATTTGGGGGAGCTGAATCAAATTGAAAGTATTAAGTGCATCCTCTTCCCATGAGCATGGATGGGGAGATAAATTGTTAGGGTGAACCCGCATGTAATCCATACCTATGTGAGAAAACTTAGATATAATGGGAAACTGTCAAGATAAGTATCAATCAAGATAACTTTCAAACATGATAAGGATTGATGAGGATAAGGATCAATCAGAAAAGAGTCCATCCAATATCCATGTAAAGAAAATCCTCTGTGTGTGTGTGTGTGTGTGTGTGTGTGTGTGTGTGTGTGTGTGTGTGTGTGTGTGTGTGTGTGTGAGGGTATGAGAGAGTTTGTGCTTAAAAAAAGAAAGGAGGGCTGGAGGAGGCTCTGAGCATCTTCCTCCTCCTCAACCATGTAATCTAATCAAATCATAATGGAATCCTCCTCTCCCGTGGACATAAGCTGTGACGACCTGGGTTTTCAAATGTAATTTTAAATACAAACTAATTTCTAATGCAGGATCGATCCAATTTGAAATAATTTTTGTAAAAGTAATGCAATGCGGCAGAAAATCTTTTCTTTTAAATTCACTTTTGAAAAAACCCGAGTGTCATTTTTCTTTTCTCAAAAACAAGGATTCTCAGTGAAATGAGCGCTCATTTTTATCGAAAATCATGCAGAGTTTCTTCTGTTTTTGGGATATATGACATTTAACGCATGTCATTGCGAAGTACTTGATAAACATTTGTTGACAATTTTATAATATAAATGGAAACTCACTCTCTTTTTCATACATCTAACAAAACAAAAACAATTTACATCAACACAACACACCCAGAACCTCCACAGCACAATCTAGTCACATAATTCTTCCAAATTCCCATAATTACATACAATGCAGTTTCTTTCTCATTTCTAATATGATAACTTCAATTCAAAGACTAATTCTTACCTGTCCTCTTTCAAAGCTTTCGTTGGCGCGCTCCTGTCAGTAAGCAGCTCCTATTCCTTGGGAGTCCTCCATTCTGCGATATTGTCAACATGCCAAACTTGCTACTATTCTCTGTATCTGAGGCATTGCAGACCAAAGCAATGCCTCAGCAAGCAATTGCTTGCGGAGGTGGAGTAAGATGCAATGTTTTATATAAGCAGAAATCATGATAATTATATATAGATCAATTTAGTCATACTAAATTATGCAAACAACAATTCAATTATCATTTAACTTGAAATCATTCAACATTTATCAAAATTATGAATCCATGCCAAGATGGAAGGAATACTAATGCATTAGAACAAAGTACATTCTTTGGAATGCAAAGTATGCAGTCACATGTCAAACTTACAACTCATTTACATTTCCTGATACAAGTCTTCGCTCTTACGAGTCATTTCACATATTAAATACCAACGCGTTGTTGTGTGTATCAAGTACACAATAGACAATATTATCCTCTTTGGCGTAGTGTGACGACCCGGGTTTTCTCATGCATTTTTAAATGCAATATCTAATTCCTAAGGCAAGATGCATCCCTATTTGAAAACCATTTTATAAAAACCATGCAATGCAACGGAAAATCTTTTGTTTTAAACCCAATTTTTGAAAACCACGAGTGTCATTTGCTTTCACAATAACCAAGGTAGTTTTTGAAAAGCTTTAGAAATCATAAGTGTTTTTCCCCAGATCTATCCAGTCATAACACACAGCCCAACTGTAATTGAATACAAATACATGTCTAAAGGGTTGAGAGTTTACTCACATGTATAGTTGTCTCCTTTGTTTATGCACTTGCTCATAGAACTAACATAGATGTCCTCTACTCGTGGATGGAATTATCCTGAAAAATATTAAGGATAGGGTGAGTATATACTATACTCAGTAGAAGTCTATCACTACTAGTTTTATAATGCATGTGATGTTTTAAAATCATATGCTCTTTCCAAAACATGTGCATATATGAATACTCAAGTTTAATATCGATATAAAAATCCATTATCAAACTAAAATACTAACGACTTAAAGGATCACATAATCCAAAATCAAAAGTATCATATACATATATCATAACATTATGATATGCATAAGATGCTTCATTGAATCTAACTCATGGATATCTATCATGGTATGGTCGACCAACCTTATATCATGCCATATGCAATGCACATAAATCCACGAAACCATAGGGTCCCACTATGCCCACGACCTCACCGCATTGTGGTCCCCGAGTACCTAGGGACACAGGATCATATACCTCCACGGGGCATATGATACTTCGACCCAGTGCCGTGACACCAGTGGTAGCCCCCTGTACCACATGCAATCGAAGCAAGGACATGCCCTTTTTGGGCGTGGTACCCATCCGCCTAATAGTGGTAGAGGCTGGGTGGCCAACCCACACCCCTCGGCATAGCACCCACGAGCTTACTAGCCCAAATCATGTACGATCAAATAAGCCAAAAACCCCTTTTCAAAACCTGTCCTCTTTGGGTCCCTCACAACTGCCTGGCCCTCGGCACTCCAGCGTCTTTTGGCAACCCTCAAGGACATGCAATCTTTGCAAGAACTTAATGCTCATAAATCATGCAATGTATGCAATAGTTTGCAAAACATATCTATGCATAATGTATATACAAAACATGTCTATGCATAAAGCATTTGTCATATGCATGCTAAACAAGTCATATACTTAAATCATGTATTTGCAAAACAATCATAGTTCTTTTAAAAGAATCTAGTAGCGATAGAGCACCTACCTGACTAGGTCGCGCTAACCCCTTTGTCCTCGGACGCTCCTGAACATGGTTTGGGGAGTTAAGGTTAGTTTGGCCCATCTTTTATAGGTTTTAGAGTAGTTGAGTCTTATTACTTAGGCATTAGGGGTCCATCCCTATGCCTATGGGTGTCCTAAGGTCCTAATTGGGCCTTGGTATCCTCAGTTTTCCAAAGGTCTAGTGGACACGCGCCACCATCCTATTCTAAGGGTCATGCCCACTTTTGATTGGGACTTGATCAGGGATTTTATAGTTTGGGTGTGCCTGCGTCATTGATACGGAGACAACGCCTTTTGCGGTGTCTCAATCGGAGCTCTAGATCTCAAGTTATAAGCGTTTTAGTGTCGCACATACATAAGGGTCTCAAGAATGAAAAGACAGAATGCTAGGGCGCTGCGCATCTGCGTCATGCGCCCTGACTTTCTTAAGGAACGAGAAAACCCTGCACCGCTAGCATGGTGCGCGTCTGCGGCGTGTGCCTCAGCAGACCCGTCTGCATACGCGCCGGGTTTTCCCGCCCCAACTGTCTCTTTTGCGGGCGCGTCCCTAGACGCGCCCGTTTGGTTTTTCAAACGTAGTCGACGTGTGACGTTCCGACTGGAACGTCCTGTTCGTTGGGGAACCAGGGCGTCCTCATGACACCTTGGTTCAACCCTGTCGAACCAGTGCAGCCCAGGGAACATCCCTGGGTCCTTGGTGAGTCTCCAGGGCTCCATTTTGCATGGTTTTTCATGCAAAAACCTAGGGAAATTGATCCTAGAACTACTGTGAAGATGGGTTTTGAGGGATCTTGGGCATACTTGGCTCGTTGCTGGGTTTTTCTCCTTGTTTTCCCTCTAAGTTACTCCTCCACAACGGGTTTTCTTCAACGTTTTGGGCTACCATTAGAGGCGCCCAAGAGCTCTATTTATAGAGCTATGAGAGGGTTCTGGAGGGGGCTCTCACCGCCTTTGAATGGCGGTGGAGAAACCTCCAGAATGGCGGTGATTTCTCCTCCAATCACCGCCGTTCTAGAATCCTCTAGGAGGTTGAAGATGAAGGGTGCCCGTATCAAAATGGGCCCCTATGTTTTGCAGGCTAAATCCGTTTTTTAATAAAATTACATTTTTGCCCCTGAACTTCAAAGGGTCATAACTTGCTCATTTTAACTCTGTTTTGGATGATTTTGGTCTCGTTGGATTCCTTTTTCCGAGACTCACCTAGTGGTACTATTTTTAGGACCAAATTTCTAGGTTCAGTCAAGGTGAATAGTGAAATGACTAAAATGCCCTTCTCTTCAAAAACTAAACTTTTCATTGCTAACTTGGGATTTTAATATTACAAAATTGGGGTCATTACATTATTACCCCCTTGAAAGAATTTCGTCCTCGAAATTCCATAAATTATCATCTTCCTGGTATTTGTCTCTTAGATAACTTCTTGGTGAATGCATTCTCCCCCTTGGGAATCAAATCTAGGCTCATCTTATCATTCCTATTGTTCCTCCTACAAGGCCTCACCTATAAGGGCCGCTTTTGCTTCGTACTCTAATGCATACTCTCATATGTGCTAGTTTAACAATACCGATTTCTAGTGGTACTTCATCTATCTCGAAATCCTTAGATTCCTATACTTATCTCATTATGTATAGGATAGTCTCCTCGTAAGATCATGCTTCTTTATTCATGTATAAATTACTCCATACTTCTTTGAGATCATATTATCTCATTTCTCCTATTTTGAATATCATAGGATAATCCTTTTCATCTAGTGATCTCTTTCATTATCCATAAGTCCAAAAAGTTACCTTCTTTCTATTGTGTCTAACTTTGCTTCTTACCTTTTATATTTGTCTCCAAGATACTTCAATAACTGTGATGGTATCATGTGCTCTACGGCCAATTCCTTGATTATCTTTGAGTTTCAACTGTCTGCCGTTTTTCCATATGTGACTTTATTCCTCAACCAAAGTTACATTCAAATAAACTCATGAAAGCCAATTAGTAGCATCTTCCATCGAGGACCTTATCATATACTGAAAGTAGAATGTCCTAACTCTATATCCAGTTTCATAATTATTGAATTCATTAAACACTTTCCTCTATGAGGATCTTATCCAAACTCATGTCAAATGTTAATGGTCGATTCATCATCATGAGTCATATGTTCTCGTCTAGAAGCCTATCTCACTATTCTCATCAATTTGTCATTAGGATTGTCAATAATGTTCCTATTTATGCAAAGCAAAAAGTCTCTTATTCATCACTGAGTACCCTTCTTGCTGAAGATAGATAGATGGACAAGTCACTGTCTTGGCCTAATTCCTTTTTCAATATAACTTTATTTACTCATGTAGTGGCAAGGTGAGATATCACCAAATTTTCCTTTTTATGGATTATATCCATTGGTGTCCCCCATAAGCTAATGGATCTGATAAGAATCTTATTGATATCAAACCATTTGTAGAATTTAATTTCTAGTTGGTCACCATTCATCTTTGAAAATTTCTTGTCACATAATCTCCTGAAATTTGGTACTCTACTCAAAGTCTTAAACCCCATATGCCTTCTCTCTATTATACGTATTTACAATAACATCATTGCCAACTCAACTATTATTATTCCTTTGAAGTTGATTGGTTATCTTCTCACTTGATTCAAGATGAAAGATTTGTATGTATCTTCATAAAGTCATGATTTCCTTCTTTTGAATATTCAATATTCATCGAATACTTATAGTTACATCTCTATCTCTTTCTCTCTTTTCTTCAAAATCCTCATTTTTGTCTACCTAGATCAATGTCTTCATGTGCTTTGTTGCATATAATTGATACTTCATCTATTCCTTTACGTAACATATAGGGTAAACTGAATGCTTCTCAGAAATTCTAAATGGTCTTAAGATCATTGAAATCCTCAATTGCCTATAGCCTTAATAAAATTCTTACAATGTCTTAATGATGGCGTTGACGTTTTGGTCATGCTATACTTCTCTTACAAGTTCATGTTAGGATCAATCTATTATCATCCTTAGTATTATCATCAAAATCTTTTGATAACTCGGTTGAATTCATTTCCCTATCACATAATATGTCACTTGTATGCATCTCTGGATTTGTTCCATAATACTCAAGTAGTTATTATTCGATAGTACTTCACTCTTTATAATACTCCAATTAAGGCAACCAAAATTGAGCTAAGTCCTTCAAGATCCATACCTTTGTGACCTAGTTCGAGTCACAGTCATTTATTAATATCATCTTGCATTCTCATTCCTCTTAGATTATCATCAAAATTCTTCTCAAAGTCTGTCTTTTACATCCCCTGTCATACTCATATTATATCCTTGTGATAGTGTACTCATATTCTGATATTCTTTATGATGGAAAGATAGCCACCTAGGTTCTTCAATTTTCTTACCTTTGATGAGATTACTTTATTGCAGGTCAACATTATCTACTAACAAGTCCATTAATCATCTTCATTCATTCATTCTCATCATAATATGATCCTTATGAGATTTCATCTTTGCACCACTGCACAAAAATTCTTAATCGTTAAGTCATCTTTAGACTAGATTTTGGATAAGGGTTGCACTATCCTCTGCCTAATTATTTGTTAAACCAAGCTGTGTTTCACCCATTTATTTATGGTGAACTGCCTCGAGCATTAATATTGAAATCCTCAAATAGAAGTAGTCATCTCTACTACCCTATTTATGATACTTATTCTTGATTTTCTCTATTGTCCATGACCCTTGGACATGCTGGACTGGCTGTGAAAGGATAAAACCTGGGCTCTGATACCAACTGTGATGACCTGGGTTTTCTCATGCATTTTTAAATGCAATATCTAATTCCTAAGGCGAGATGCATCCCTATTTGAAAACCATTTTATAAAAAACATGCAATGCAGTGGAAAATCTTTTGTTTTAAACCCAATTTTTGAAAACCATGAGTGTCATTTGCTTTTATAATAACCAAGGTAGTTTTTGAAAAGCTTTAGAAATCATAAGTGTTTTTCCCCAGATCTATCCGATCCACGGCACAGCCCAACTGTAATTGAATACAAATACATGTCCAAAGGGTTGAGAGTTTACTCACATGTATAGTTGTCTCCTTTGTTTATGCACTTGCTCATAGCACTAACATAGATGTCCTCTACTCGTGGATGGAATTATCCTAAAAAATGTTAAGGATAGGGTGAGTATATACTATACTCAGTAGGAGTCTATCACTACTAGTTTTATAATGCATGTGATGTTTTAAAATCATATGCTCTTTCCAAAACATGTGCATATATGAATACTCAAGTTTAATATCGATATAAAAATCCATTATCAAACTGAAATACTAACGACTTAAAGGATCACATAATCCAAAATCAAAAGTATCATATACATATATATCATAACATTATGATATGCATAAGATGCTTCATTGAATCCAACTCATGGATATCTATCATGGTATGGTCGACCAACCTTATATCATGCCATATGCAATGCACATAAATCCACGAAACCATAGGGTCCCACTATGCCCACGACCTCACCGCATTGTGGTCCCCGAGTACCTAGGGACACAGGATCATATACCTCCACGGGGCATATGATACTTCGACCCGATCTTAGTGACACCAGTGGTAGCCCCCTGTACCACATGCAATCGAAGCAGGGACATGCCCTTTTTGGGCATGGTACCCATCTGCCTAATAGTGGTAGAGGCTGGGTGGCCAACCCACACCCCTCGGCATAGCACCCACGAGCTTACTAGCCCAAATCATGTACGATCAAATAAGCCAAAAACCCCTTTTCAAAACCTGTCCTCTTTGGGTCCCTCACAACTGCCTGGCCCTCGGCACTCCAGCGTCTTTTGGCAACCCTCAAGGACATGCAATCTTTGCAAGAACTTCATGCTCATAAATCATGCAATGTATGCAATAGTTTGCAAAACATATCTATGCATAATGTATATACAAAACATGTCTATGCATAAAGCATTTGTCATATGCATGCTAAACAAGTCATATACTTAAATCATGTATTTGTAAAACTATCATAGTTCTTTTAAAAGAATCTAGTAGCGATAGAGCACCTACCTGACTAGGTCGCGCTAACCCCTTTGTCCTCGGACGCTCCTGAACATGGTTTGGGGAGTTAAGGTTAGTTTGGCCCATCTTTTATAGGTTTTAGAGTAGTTGGGTCTTATTACTTAGGCATTAGGGGTCCATCCCTATGCCTATGGGTGTCCTAAGGTCCTAATTGGGCCTTGGTATCCTCAGTTTTCCAAAGGTCTAGTGGACACGCGCCACCATCCTATTCTAAGGGTCATGCCCACTTTTGATTGGGCCTTGATCAGGGATTTTATAGTTTGGGTGTGCCTGCGTCATTGATACGGAGACAACGCCTTTTGCGGTGTCTCAATCGGAGCTCTAGATCTCAAGTTATAAGCGTTTTAGTGTCGCACATACATAAGGGTCTCAAGAATGAAAAGACAGAATGTTAGGGCGTTGCGCGTCTGCGTCATGCGCCTCGGCTTCCTTAAGGAACAAGAAAACCTCGCACTGCTAGCGTACTGCGCATCTGCGGCGTGCGCCTCAGCGGGCGCGTCTGCATACACGCCAGGTTTTCCCGCCTGACTATCTCTTAGTGGGCGCATCCCCAAACGCTCCCGTTTGGTTTTTCAAACGCAGTCGACGTGTGATGTTCCGACTAGAACGTCCTGTTCGTTGGGGAACCGAGGCGTCCTCATGACACCCTGGTTCGAACCAGTGCAGCCCAAGGAACGTCCCTGGGTCCTTGGTGAGTCTCCAGGGCTCCATTTTGCATGGTTTGTCATGCAAAAACTAGGGAAATTGATCCTAGAACTACTGTGAATATGGGTTTTGAGGAATCTTGGGCATACCTGGCTCGTTGCTTGGTTTTTCTCCTTGTTTTCCCTCTAGGTCACTCATCCACAACGGGTTTTCTTCAACATTTTGGGCTACCATTAGAGGCGCCCAAGAGCTCTATTTATAGAGCTATGAGAGGGTTCTGGAGGGGGATCTCACCGCCTTTGAATAGCGGTGATTTCTCCTCCAATCACCGCCGTTCTAGAACCCTCTAGGAGGTTGAAGATGAAGGGTGCTCGTATCAAAACGGGCCCCTGTGTTTTGCAGGCTAAATCCGTTTTTTAATAAAATTACATTTTTGCCCCTGAACTTCAAAGGGCCATAACTTGCTCATTTTAACTTTGTTTTGGGTGATTTTGGTCTCGTTGGATTTCTTTTTCTGAGACGCACCTAGTGGTACCATTTTCAGGACCAAATTTCTGGGTTCAGTCAAGGTAAATAGTGAAATGACTAAAATGCCCTTATTTTCAAAAACTGAACTTTTCATTGCTAACTTGGGATTTTAATATTACAAAATTGGGGTCATTACACGTAGTGAGTTAGCGCAGTGGGTTAAACCCAAAGACACACCTCAAGGCTTTTTCCTGAGAGACTGGTAGCTTGACCAGCTAGGAACTGGTAGCTTGTCTAGCTCGAAAGCCCGCTCACATCATAATGACTCCATGGCCTGCCCACATCATAACAACCCCTTAGAATGCATCAAGCTCGCCAAACAATGGGGCTCACGGACAGGTAGCTTGTCCAGATAGGAACCAGTAACTTGTCCAACCTGAAGGCCCACCCACATCATAATGACTCCGTGGCTCGCCCACATCATAGCGACCCCTTTTGCTCTCACGAGACATTTCACAATTTTCTAGTATCAATCTTACATTTCTCTCACATGGTTTACAATAATGCATAGCTTATGCATAAACAATTTAATCATGATTCAATTTCAGCATGCATATTCATATAAATAGAAAAGATTCATTTCAATATTTGAAATTCATATACACATGCATATATAATGAAAATCATAGCAATCATAATTCCACCTACCTCAACTGGAGATCTTCTAGTTTATTGACACAAATACTTCATTCAATTCGCGCGCACACTCCCTATCAGTCACCTCTGTAACAATACAAACACATATACAGTTATACAATTCTAGGACTTCTCCTAGCTTCCCTAACACTATTTGGCACAAGGCAAAGTGAGAGTGTTCATTACTGTGTAGAAGGTGTTTCATTAGCTATTGGTTGATAGCTAGTTGAATGACAAGCAGTTACTGGACTTCTAATCAATGCCATTGGCCTTGGATTGGCTACCCACTACTCTTCTTAACTGACTGCAAGTCACTTTTACTATTTAGTGGTCTTAACCCTTGATTCTTATCCAAATCAACTCTTGGGTTGGAGCTGGGTGTTATTTCCTATGCTATAGTCTTCAATACAACCTATAATTATATTCCAAAATCAGACTGCTATAATAAGCATCATGAACAATTCATGTCACTCAATTTTCTATATAAGTTTATCCAAATTCCATACTTTATATCATATCAAAGCTAAATCTATGTTCAAGAATCCATCTATAACCACTAATCATTGGTCTGACATAATAAGGTGTCTATTTCAATAGTGGCAGATCGAACGGGCTATATCATCAATCTCTTTCACTTCAATTTCATATAATTTTAGTCATCCTATCATTTTTAAAGACAGGGAACTCATTTGTGGTGTCTGATTGTCGATCAGACATCACGATGTTACTGTGTGAATAGTACCCGATCAGATGGCTGAGATTGTCCGATCCTTTTTCATCTTAGATTGACAATCTCAGTTAGATCCGACTAACATTAGGCACTTAATTACCTATCTCTATGTTTTGATTTGAAAATGGATGGCTGGATCATCCACAAAACCTAAATCTAGCATAAACAGTGCGAGTTTTGCAAAATACCTCAAATCATAAGTTGGGTTTTGTAGATCTACCTTTTGAATGCATTTTCGTGTGTTTTCCACCGTTGGATGGGATAGATTTGCTTAGATCCGTCATCACTTTCACCTGTAGGGTTTTCGAGCTAGTCGCGCACTGTCTCCTCCTCGATCGATGCTCCAGATCTTGTCGGATTCCCTAATAACCTTGGGGGTTTTGTTTAGCTCACCGTGCTGGACAACATGACCGGTCGGATCATCGATCTGGGCCAGCATCGTCTTCGGTGACAACCTAGAACTCCGGCAACCTAGAAGACCTCGTTTTTCTCTGTTCTTGTCGGCGTGCAGACCTCCTCCGACGTCAAGCTTCTCTTCTTTTCTCTCTTTCCTCTTCTTCCTTCTCATGTCCTCCTCCTTTCTTTCTTTTTCTCCTCTCTCTTTCGTCAGGTTTTTTTTGGGTGTTCGTTTTGGGAACAAACCTAATGGTCTGGTCTCATTTCACTTAAACGGTGTGAGGTGCTCGTATCAAATACGCCCTCCTTGTTTAAGGCAATATTTTTATTTTTTATTTTTTTCGTGAGATGTTACATAAGCTGAGTTTAGCCGAACCACGTAAATTTTCTTGTCTCCTTTTTTTTTTTTTTTGTGTGATTGAATCGATCCTGATTGCTAGACCTATGAAATCTGGCACAACAACATTGTGCTATTGTATCTGGTTTCTTAGAAGTAATTTTCTTTTAGAGTTTCTCAAATTTTATCTTCAATTTTCAATGCCTATTCTGTGGCTCTTGCAGTCGACTGAGCTGATCCATTAACAAGAAGATTTGGAACTTAGATCTCTAGTCACTTGTATTTGACAAACTAGGTATGGCCACCTGATTCACAAGTAGTGAGCGGTGAAGATTTCTATCACAATGGTTAAGGATTTTTATTGGAAAATAGTGCCCTGGTTAAGAAATCACTATTGTATCTCTACATGACGACCGTAGTTTGTATGAAATCTAACATCCCTTTACAATCCTCTAAGGTTACTCTTACATGGTGACCTAAACCATTCATCTTTCTGATCATCAGCAGTCAGAAGAATATGGCTGAACCACCATTTGAGAAAAGTCTGACTATCACAGTCAAAAAAAGAAGAAGAAGAAGTAAAAGTCCAGCCATTCCTCCACTAATCGAACTCCAAAGAAAACGCACGAACAAGCACTATTTGGTTTTGCTTCCCAGGAGAATTCCAGTGTACCGAGCCTGGAAAGAAAGTATTTATATTCATCATTCCACTTTTTCAAAGGCTAACCTTGACTACATTCATAGCGATACCTATACCAGACTTAATTTCTTGGCATAAGATTCTCACCAGAAAGGAAAGAGAATTTGCATGGTTGGTCGGTCTATATCACCACCAAGAGTTTACACCACAGACCAACTAAATGCTAAGATCCCCTAATTGAGAAGATTTTGGCGCACGGCCATCCAAAAGATGAATGGATTGGAGCACCTAAAAGATGAACCCGAGTTGTAGCTTCCTAGTACTGCTTTGGTCAGCATACCACCAAATAAAAAACTCAAAGAAAGAGAACTAATTTAATTTAAAACTTATTATACAATTAAACTTTAGATAAGAGACAAAAGCCAAGTAGAAAATATCTTTGCATGGTTGAAACAACTCTGCGTGCATTACCAAACTTGGGCTTAAATTAGCAGTAGAAGATGCCCCAAAGGTGTACAGCTTGCATTTTCTGCTAGAAGGCAGAGAGGAAAAGCTTTTGAAAGCCTTAAACCCCAACCGTTCGGTACATCCACTCATTCAAAAGGAATCCAATTAAGCTTTTCCGGTGCCTTCTTTGGTCTACACCTTTTCATTTGACTAATCTTACAAAAAGAACATCCAATTTGAAACTTTAGCACCCACAATATGTCAATAAATAAAAAATTACGAATATTTAAAACGTGTAACAATTTAATGTTATTCTAATTACTTAATAATATCATCAGCTCCATGATCAAGTTCAAAAGATCATATCTCAATTGAAAAAACTGATTTGGGCGATCAAACAGCACCGAGCCTGAAATCTCGACCATTGCCTTGTCCTGCGTGGAGATTAAGTGAAACATACATAAAGTTCTCTCAAAAAGCATCTGTCTGTTATCTCATTAATCAACTTTCAGAAAGGATTTGCCTAACTTTCAGTCAGGCGATGAAAGATCAAATAATGCAAATTAAACACATTTTGAGTGCATGAGGAAGTAAATAAATAAATCATAGCCTACATTGGCCAAAGGATCTATTCCTCATCATCATGTATAAATGGAGATTAAGTGATAAAATGTAAAAAATTCTCTTACAACAGTATTTGTTATCTTACCAATCAACTTTAGCAAAGGGTGTGCCTCAATTTCATTTTGGGGCAGTAAAAGATTATGTGGTGAAAATTGAAAAGCTGTTTTAGTGCACAAAAAAAAAAAATAGATTTATTGTAAACCATTGGTTGTCAATTGACGGATGGAAATCAAACACTAATTCAGCTTTCTAGAATTGTGGCAAAGTAACATGGTCTTTTGGCTTGAATCGCTTGGATGGTAACATGGAGGGCGCTTTAAAACGTAGCTTCTTTCAAAAGACGAGGAAGTTAAAGGAAATTCATTGACGAAGTTAAATATGACCACATGAATCAGTCATTGATTCACTCTAATGGTATTTCGGCAAAGTTGGAGTTTATTATTTTATATAGACCCCGAAAGCCAGGTAGTAGGAAAGATGAAAAGACTACTAAAGTTGGTTCAGTAAACAAGGCCATTTGGTTTTGGCTTCAAAAAGAGAGGCTAAAAATCATGGGCATTTTCTTGGTTGTTTCACCACAGTATCATTATTTGATGGGTATCAAATCAATCAATCTACACCACCCAAATTGACCTGAATGGCGTAGAATCCGTAAGTTCCTCTACATATGAGATGCATACGGAGACTTCTCTTGCTATATAAATCAAACAGCCTCTTTGGCTCTTTGCAAACAGACTTTGCTGTTACTGCGTGAGTAACACAATAGGGTATACTTAGAGAAAAACACAGAGAGAGAGAAAGAGAGAGAGATGGCTGGGAAGAGCAGGAACTGTAGAGAAAGAAAGTCTTTCTTCTCAATCTTCAGCTTCTTCAAGTCCAAGAGGTCACATGACAGGGACGAGGCCCCGGACTATGATGCCGGCACTAGCAGGATTCATCCTAGTGATGCCGACCGGGGCCGCTACGTTGCAGAACCAGATATAGACAACAAAGCCTCTGCCTTCATTGCCAAATTCCACGAAGTCCGTGTTTTGGAGTCCAAGACGGTAGTGGTACCATAGCGGATCATCGGCCAGCTTTGTGCTTATCGATGCCCAGTTGATGTTCCATCATTTATGTTTTCCTCAACTGTATTTCTCCTGTGCCTACTAGTTTGTGATTTATATTAACGACGAAACCAATAAACTGAATATGATCATGATGAATTCTCTTCTTGTCTTTCATTTGCTTCAAGTATTGTGGACACTTGTAAGAGATTAGAACTCAATGGCAAGATTTATTATGAATATCTGAGCGTAATAATGTTGGCATTTGCAACTTTTTATCGGTAAGAAACTGTCTACATTTGCTTCTTTACAAGTTTGCTAAATCAGTTCTTAGCTTCGAGAGGGTCACAGCCCAACAAGCATCCAAGATGCATTATATGGGATGGACGCAACTATGATGATTATACTTATGCTAATGCCATGGATGATGATGGTGGTGTGAAACTAATCGTAGATAAGGACATTGTGGTGAAGTACTACCATCTCTTGCCTTCTCTTCCTCTGCTAATAAGTTCTTTTCAATCACAAACTATATTTATGCTTTGCTTCAAATGATTATAGTTTGTGAAAACCATTATTGTTCTAGATTTCAATTTGCTGATCTTCATTTTGACAAACTATATTCATTCTTCACTTCCAATGAATGCTGGGATTGATCCAATTCTCCAACATTTTTCACATTATTTATCAAAAGAAAAAGCATTCTTACATGATTTTCTGTGCCTTTTATCATTTGGAATCCCTGTACCAATCTTTCCTTTTCATTTTTCTTTTCCAAGATATCATACATTTTTCTTGATTGAGAAAGAAATTGATATTTACCTTCATCACTACATTCACTCTTACAGTTCATTGGGAAACAGATAGTACAAAAGGGAAATATCTACAGAAACTGTAATGCGAAACTCAAGCTTTCTGAAAAGTAGGACGCATCACCCAAGTACAAAATTTAAGTGATATTATTAACACTAGAAATGAAAATTAACTTTCATGACAATTGAATCTTGATCATCGAGTTATCACTCTCTAGAAAAAAGAACAAAATGTTTAAAAAAAAGAAGAAAAAAAATCTTGGATGTCACTAATTGATGCATGGGTGGCGTGAAGTAGGGCTCTACCTCATGTTAAGTTGCCAAGAGGCACCTTAGCTTCACAAAATGGACCCACCTGTGGCTGATTTCATCGGGTTTCTCCATTTCTCACATCTAGTAGCCCCAAAAATATTTTTAATTAGAATTTAGTATAAAAGGGCAGTCCCTGTGCATGAAGCTCCTACGTATGTGAGATTCAGAGAAGAGGCAAACCACAAGATTTAATAGTACACAGTCTTATCTTGCATTTTACAAAAAGTTATTTCCACACCGTTGAGCCAAAGCTCCTCTTCAATTAGAATCTAGGATACGATTAAAAAAGGAAAAAAGGCTACTTCAATCATGGGACAAAAACTTCGTTGAAGGCTCCACGTTCAATGGACCAAAATTACATTTTCCATCGGATGCTAGAATTGTCAAATCGGTAATGATTTTGGGCTTGATAAATGTCAATGTCACAGAAATCAGATGAAAACCCTGGTTCAACCACAATTTGGTTCCCTAATCAAGTGGCCTGCTCTGCTGTCTTACTATGAGGCGGCGTCCTACCCTTAGCATTCTTCGACGCCAAAATCATTGGTAGACGTTTTTCAGACCTTTTGGGAGAACAACACAACATAGATCGTGCAGGGGAATCTATCATATGACGTCCACTTCACTAATACGCATCCGCAGAATTCAATACGAAAGGCCTTTGACCGCAATGGCGCCCCTTTCCTGTACTAAATCACGGGTTGGAGACTGCTTAATGGCCCCTGCTCATGGATTCACTTGTTCTGTATAAATTAAAATAAAAAATCCTCCTCGTTTACCTACCAAAAATCATGTAGTATATACCTTCCAAGCTGTCTACGGTTCCAAGTACATCAGCCTATCAATGTTCATATTCTTCATCTATAATCATCAACGTCTAAGTATTGATGAGCAATATATGGAAAGTTTGGCCCCCCCTGCCACAAGGTCACGACAATTCACGTGAGTCTGTCAAGCAACAATTGGGTTTGGGGCCCATTTCCTCTCTATAATCTGACAAAATGAAGAAAACTGGATAAAGCAGTTTGAGCTCTAGTACGCTGAATGGAACCATATGCCTGTGGTTTGCAACTCATTGTTAGAGCCTAAAAAAGGCTATAGGAAAAAGTGCCAAAGAGTTAAATAAAATAAAATAAATAAAAATCTCAAGGTTGAATTCAATTTTTGTAAGCGAAAGATAAAAAGGATCACGTCTTGGTCATTGACTGTATAGTGAATTCCTTGTAGCTTGGCCGCATGGATGATGGAAAACATGATTCTAAAAACTAGGGGTGGGATTCTCCCCTAGATCTTCTTTTATATCCACTTGAAAGAACTTTTCACCATGTGCAAATTCAAAGAGTGACTATCTTAAATCCACCCATTTCAGCTTTCCTACTAGCCTCTCTTGTTTGGTTAGTAGGAAAGTGATGGAAATTAATTTCCACGGAAAAAAGAATCTAGAAGTGTTTTACGCCTTCAAATTGAATTCTACCAATACCCAAAAATTTCGAGGGATGTGACATTTTTGGTCTCTAGCGTCATTTAATTTGGAGTAAAACATTTTCCTTGGGAAATCCTTTTTTACCAGGGAATCCATGAAAATCAATTTAGACGACTTTCCTGTCAACCAAATAGACTTTTATATTTCTTTTCCCCATACTTATAATACCTTGCACTTCGTCACAATTCAATTATGAATTTTTCCTTTACATCCCAAATAGCAAATAACCATTTTAGCCTCATCAATGACATGTTCGAAGTTTTGTATGATTGCAAAAAGCAACTAAGCTATGCCACAAGGTTTTTTCTCAAAAGTCTCGGAACAAAATTGCAGTCTCTATCTATAATCTGGTTTGTTAAGCATTCCAAAATGGATTTTGCACTAAAAGAAATCTGAGGCTAAACATTGAGAGAACTTGAGGCTTATCAGCCTTTATTGTGTGCTTTACAAGATTTTTGGCCTAAGACTTAGGCCTTATCTTGATCTTATTATTAACAAAGCTAAGAATGCTTGCATCCCTGGTAGAAGCATTCATGAAAATCTTCTTATTGTTCATGAAGTCCTTAATGATTTTCCCAAACAAAAATCCCTAAAATTATCTCCATTAAAGCCGATCTCACCGAAGCATTTGATTCCTTGAAATGAGACTTCTTTGAGGAGGTTCTTAGAAAGTTTGAATTTTATTATCAATTTGATTATGTTTGCCCTGAAGTCCTCCAAAATTGTAGTGTCAGCCAGGGGAATTTTATCGGACTGGTTTAGTCCTATGAGGGGTCTTAAGTAGGCAGCCTGGTGCACAAAGCTCGCGTATGCGGGGAAAAAGGGTGGATTGCAAGGATCTATAGTAACTAGCTTTACTTTTCATTTTGTGAGAAGCTGTTTTCATATCTCGAACCTATAGCCTCAAGCTTGTGCCAAGGCTTACTTCTAAGTTTTTTCAGCCTTTATCTCTTAAAAACCTTGAGGATAAAAGAAATAAAAGCAAAACCCTATAAAGTGTGGCAGATGCTATCCAATCATTTTGCATCTTTGGTATGTGGATGATCTAGTTATTTTTCTTTAGGCATCTTATGATCCAATTATTAATAAGATTGACTCACTTTGGGATCATCTCATGTGCACTAAATATCTATAAAAAGAAAATGCTCATTTTTTATTGGGGGGTTTATTTAATTGCATTTCTTAGGCATTTCGAAGATATCATGTCATATCTCAAATGTGTAGCTTATTTAAGAACAATATCTTGGGCATATGTGAGATATCACGTTTATTTAACATTATTATAGTTGATATATTTGTTGTTATCAGAGATATGTCAGTTCCTCTTTATAGTGTAAATTCTTATTGTATCTAAAGAGAGAAAATCAAGTTCAAACCAAGTTTCTTTTTTTTTTTTTTTAGGGAGAGAGAATAAATGGGTGTCTTACACTCATGCATGTGGGGTTTCCATTAAATGTAAAGGCAAGACCTATAAATAATCTAGACCATCTATTTATTAGGACCTATATTGTGATTTGGGATGCGTGGCTTGAAAATCATGTAGAAGTTCACAATTGTATTTTCCAATTGGACATATTACATTAATCAAGGACAAAATTCGTTCTAACTCTATTTTGCAATCATTGTGATATTTGGGTCATAGGAGGTCTAACTAGTATTCTAATTAATGGTTCAAATCATTCATAGGTAGACTAGTGTGTAAGAGATTTTAGTGACGATGCTCATTTCATAATTAAGCATTAGTTTCACATTCTATTACTTTTTCCATGTTGTCATGTAATCGATGCACATATTACGTTGCAAAGTATGAGTAGGTAAAAGTAGAAGGGGGGAAGTGGAGCCAATTCATTCCATGACCCAACCATTGATGATGTGTATTTTGTGCAATGGTTGAATCATATAATCAAAATCCACCAACTTTGGGATGTCCCAAGCCTGTTGATAAATGTAAACCTTTGCTTTTTCTGCTTTCTAATTATTTCTATTAGATATTATCAAATGGGTTAGAATTCCTGGTGCATTACTCATATAATAACATAGCATGCTAGACAGGTGGTTTGTATCATTCAGAGTGAAATAATGCGTATCATGACAACAACTTCCCTATTTGAGACTTTGAGTTATACCAACATGAACTTCTTATTCTTACACGAAGTTAGTTCAATTAAACATTTGCAAGAGAAAAGGAGGTGAAAGAATCGATTGATGATAAAAGATCTACAGTAGAAGAGGAAGACGAGGTAAAAGAATCTATGGCTAATCATTACCTCAACAGAGAAGATCATACTGCATGGCAAATTTTTTGTGAGGAGATTAAGCCCATCAGGGATGGACGCTTAACGTTTATGTTGTTAAAGAAAATTTGACGGCCGTCAAATTACTAACCAAAGTATATAGGACTCAGATTACTCATAGATGGGCATACCTAAAGTAAATTTGAAGAACAACTACTTAAGCCCACCTAAAACACATGAATGGTTGGGGTGGATTTACATCTTGTGCTGGTCATCCATTTGAGATTGTTGAGAATCCAATGATTCTGGATCCACAAACTGCTCTAATTTACCCATACTTTGAGGGTCATTGCATTCTAATTGGTTAAAAATATTAAAATATCTCTCATAACATATTTTAGATATCATGAAAAATATTACAAAAGATATCACAGAACATATCTCTCATATCCTAGATGTCACAAAACATATGACACATATCTCATATATCACAATTAATGTTACAGAAGATATGTCAACAGAAATGCCCAAGATACGCCTTTAAATAAACCCCCTTATAATATTTCTAAGAGAGTATTCCCACTTCTGGCTCGTATTATCAAACATAGGCACCTCTCTAAAGAGGGACTGCTTTTGATGATTGGTAATGGCAAATCCACTATTCTCTGGAAGGATAATTGGACTAGCTATGATCCTCTTGAAGACCCTTTTCAACGTGTTAATTCCTTGATCAATGACAGTTAAGACAACTGGAACCACGAAAAGTTATCAAAGTTTTCCAGTCATCACCATCATCAAGACCTTATCCTAATTAGGGGTCGGCCACATGAATCTGGTTCTTCCATTCCTTTCTATTAAGTACCATGGCTTCATTTAGTCCTAAAGTTTTTAAATCTTTTCTCACCACTTCTATCCAAGTTCTTTTGGGCCTTCCCCTTGCCCTTTTAGAACCCTATACTTGCATTACCTCAGTCCTTTTAATTGGTACTATTTTAGGTCTTTGTTGGACATGTCCAAACCATTGAAGTCCAACCCTCATCTTGTTACCTATTAGTGCTACCCCTAAGTTTCCTCTAATGATTTTATTCCTAATTCTATACTTTTTTGTCTTGTCACTCATCCATATTAACATCCTCATTTCTGCAACGCTCAACCTATAAACATGATGTTCTTTAACTGCCCAATACTCTGATTCATAGAGCATGGCCAACCTTATAACCATCCTATAGAATTTTTCTTTTAATTTGAGTGGCACCTACCGATCACACAAAACTCCAGATGCACATCTCTATTTGTTCCAACCCGCTTGGATTTGCTGGGTAAGCTCCCTCTCAATCTCTCCACTCTTATGAATCATCGATCCTAAGTATCGAAAGTGATCTTTTAGGAGGACTTCTTGTTCATCAATCCTTACTGGTGCTCCAATCCCACTCCTCTCCTTACTAAAATTGCATTCCATATACTCCATCTTAGTGCAGCTGATTTTAAATCCTTTAGGTTCTATACTTCTGTCCATAACTCTAGCTTTGTGTTTACACCCTCCCTTATCTCATCAATTAAAACTATATCATCTGCAAATAGCATGCATCATGGAATCTCCTTAAGCAGATGTTTTGTTAACTCATCCATAACCAATGTGGAAAGGTATGGGCTCAATGCCGATCTTTGGTGCAATCCTACAATGATAGAAAAATCACCAGTCTTTCCACTAGTAGTCTTAACATTTATTACTACTCCCTTATACATATCTTTAATTATGTCTATATACCCTCGCAAAACCCCTTTCTCGCCCAACACCGTCTATATTAACTCAGTAAGGACCCTATCATAAGCTTTCTTTAAGTTAATAAAGATCATGTGGAGGTCCTTCCACTCCCTATATTTCTCCATCAATTGTCTTAGTAAGAAAATAGCTTAACACTTGTCTCATATTGTGGCCTCTTTTCAATCACTCTTTCAAAAAGTTTCATAGGGTGGCTCATAAGTTTGATCCCTTGGTAATTAGTGCAACTCTGTATATGTCCTTTATTCTTATAAAAACTCTTCCTCCATTCATTCAGCATTTTCTTTAATTGCATAATCTTGTTAAACAACTTGGTCAACCAAACTACTTCAGTATCTCCCATATGCTTCCAAACCTCTATTGGTATACCATCGGGCCCTAGGCCCTTTCTTGATTTTATCTTTTTCAAGGCCTTTTTTACTTCAGGTATACTAATCTTAAGGTTGTATCTTAATGTCCAGTGTTATTTGGATTTACAAAACTTTCAATCCATATATTCTCAAGGCAATTGTCATTTAACAATTTTTTAAAGTAACTTTCCCACCTTTGTTTAATCTCATCATCTTTGATTAGTATTCTTTGATCATCATTTCTAATGCAATTAACGTGTTCTAAGTCCTTACCTTTCTATTGTCTTATTTTTGCAATTTTAAACACATCTTTCTCGCCTTCTCTTGATCATAGTCTATTATAGAGATCATCATATGCTTTAAGTTTAGCCTCACTTACTATTCTCTTAGCAGCCTTTTTAGCATTGTTTTATTGTTCATAATTTTCATTATTTTTAACCTTCTGTCATGCTTTAAAATGTACTTATTTTTTATTTAATAACTTTTTGTATTGTTTCACTCCACCACCAAGTTTCTTTTACTAATTGTCTTTTACCTTTAGATACTCCTATGACGCCTTTTGTCACTTTCTTAATGGACTCAGCCATATTAATCCATGTGTGTTTACTTCTGTTTTATTGTTCTAATTTCCTTCTACCATCAACTTATTTGTGATTGAGGTTATTTTCTCCCCTTTTAAGTTCCACCACTTAGTTTTTAGATACCTATTAAGTTCATTTCCTTTCTTCTATCTTTTAATCTAGATATCCATAACCATTAACCTGTGCACCGAGTATCACCTTACAATCATTACACATTGATCTTTTGGTATTCCTAAGTAACAAAATGTCAATTTGGCTTTTATAGCGTCCATTTTTAAAGGTTTAAATGTTCATACCTCTTCTTAAAGAATGTATTTGTAAGGGCTAGGTTACATGCCAAACCAAAATCGAGGATAGCTTCCCCTATCTCATTTCATCTCGGATGCCATATCCACCATGTACCCTATCGTATCTTTTCTTTTCTTTTCCTACATGACCATTTAAGTCTATTCCCATAAATATCCCTTCTGTGTTGGAAATTTCTTGCATGACGCCCTCCATATCTTTCCAAAACTATCTATTGATTATATCTTCTAACCCTACTTATGCTGATATGCACTTATAACATTTATGATTAACTCTCCTAGAACAAGTTTTATTATTATAATTCTATCACCGGTTCTTTTAATGTCTATAACTTTATCCTTTAATTCTTTATTCACTACTATTCTTATGCCATTTCTGTTACTATTCTTTCCTATGTACCAAAGCTTATACCCATCGATTTCTCCAGTTTTAGCTCCTTTCCACTTGGTTTCTTAGATACAATATATATTGAGTCTCCTATGTTCATCATACCTATTAACTTCACACTTTTACCTGTCAATGTCCCTATATTCCATGTGGCGATATGAATCTTATGCTCTTGAGATAGCCTATTTACCCATGCACTTCTTGACCCTCATGACATGACCCCATGTCTACTGTCTATTGCACCTAGGTTATGATGTATCCTGTTAATTCCGAGGGGATGCTTTAACTACCCTTACCCATTTTCACTACACCTAGGATCCAATTTAGTGTGTTGCTTTTGGGGGAAAGCCCTAACAATCCTTACCCATTTTTCACCACACTCAGGATCTGATGCAGCGCATTGCTTACGAGAGACACCCTAGCTTGAGGGAATGTCAATGATTGATTCATGTCACATTAGGGTTGCCATACTTTGAAGAACCTGAAGATGGTTTTCATTATCTTTTTCTTACTTACAACTAATATATATATATATATATATATATGCATATTCATTTACAAGTAAGAAGAGAAAATAACAAAATCATTTTCAACTTCTTCAAAATGGTTCTACGTACTAGCTGACACCTTATGCAAAAACCCCTTTTATCCAGGCTTAGGACCAACATCGGCAGAGTTTATCAAAGTTTTCCAATGATTTGAGAAATATCATTGTTAATACTAAAATTCACCCAAATCTTGGTAATTTTTGTTTTAAGCCCCTGGGTAGAAATTGCTTAATTAAATCAGTTTTTCTGATGCTTAATAATGAATTCAGCCCCAAAGAAAAATAAGCTCTGGAAATGCATTTGGTAAATTTCATGTCTATAGAGGACTAAAATCTTGCTTTGACAAGTCCTTCATAAGATATTTCCAATAAAGACTAATCTTCCTTGTCTCTGTCCCCAGGATAGAACTTGCCAATTATGTAACACTAAGGAAGAAATTGAGGACCATCTTTTCTCAAGGTCCTAATTAGGCCAAATTTTAGAAGAAATTGTTTGAATCTTTTAAAGTCAAAGAATTGGTCCTTTCATCCATATGGGGAAGTTTCAAGTTCTGGTTTTATAGGAAAAATTATAAGTTGCACATCAATTCATCATGGCTCATGGCTTGTGCAAATTATATGAATTTTATCTGGTCTTCCAGAAACAAATTCATCCATTCTAAAAAACCTATAATGATGGAAACATGCTCTCACACATCTTTGAATAGCCAGAAACTTCTGGCCTTGCTCCATTGCAACATGATTACAAATGCCAAGAGAAATCATAATTGTTATAATATAATATTTTATAAGCCCAACCCTTAGAATCATAATTGAAACATGAAACCATTGTCACCTAACCTTTTATAATTGGAATTTTTTCAAGTCCTAAACTTGCTAATTCAAAAGTTTTTATATCTTTAGATATATTACAAATACTAAGAAGTTAAATCTTGTTCACTAAATAAAGCACAAAATTAATAAAAATAATTTGTCAAAGTGTCAAATATTATTTGTTAATCTAGTTCTAAATTGAACTTCATAGCTTAAATTACATTCCCATTATACTTTTTACTAACTTTTTGAATATTTTCATTGCCAACTTATTTCTAAATCCAACCTTTATAATCACGTTTGAAAGTGGTTCACATATAAATCCGAGAGACTAGGGCATGAATAAAAGGAAAAGGAAAACTACAAAGAATAAAAGCAAAAGCAAAAGTAGAAAACTTTGATTATCTAAACTCATATGCTCCCTCCTTCTTAGTTATTGTTCCGCTATGGACTCTATAATATACAAAAGAAACACCAGGGGCGATGAAGAAGGAATATATAAAAGGATTTTCAACTTTAGGATGATTCTATTATTTCTTTCTTACAAATAAATATGCATTTGTATATTAGTTTGTGAGGAAGAAATGAAAATCATCTCCAGTTTCTTAAAAGATGGCAACCCTTGTGTCAGGTAGCTAGCTGGCAAGGTGAAAGTTGAAGATGATTCTATTATTTCTTTCTTACAAATAAATATGCATTTGTATATTAGTTTATGAGGAAGAAATGAAAATCATCTTCAGCTTCTTAAAATATGGCCACCCTTGCGTCAGGTAGCCAGCTGGCAAGGGCGAAGCTGAAGCTTTTTAAAAGCTATGGCAACCCCAACATGACATGAATCAAAAAATGACATTTGCTCAAGCTAGGGCGTTCCCCATAAGCGACGCACTACATTGGATCCCGGGTGTAGTGAAAAATGGGCAAGGGCTGCTAGAGCGCCGCCTTGGAAGAGATGCGCTGCATCAGAACCCAGGTGTAGTGAAAAGTGGACATGGGTTCATACCATGGAGGTCGAGAAAGGCGATAGTAAATAGGGTATCTCTAAAACATAAGATTCGCATTGCTACATGGAATATAGGGACACTGACAGGTAAGAGTTTAGAGTTAGTAGACATGATAAACCGTAGGAGAGTCAACATTGCTTGTATCTAAGAAACCAAGTGGAAAGGGGTTAAAGCTAGAGAAATAGATGGGTATAAATTCTGGTACGTAAGAAAGGAAAATAATAGAAATGACGTAGGAATAATAGTGGATAAGGAATTAAAGGATAAAGTTGTGGACGTTAAAAGACTCAGTGATAGAATTATAATAATAAAAATGATTCTAGGAGAGCATATTATAAATATTATAAGTGCATATGCACCACAAGTAGGGTTACAAGATATAATTAAGAGACAGTTTTGGGAAGATATGGAGGGAGTAATGCAAGAAATTCCCAACACTGAGGGGATATTTATAGGAGTAGACTTAAATGGTCATGTAGGAAAAGATAAGGAAGGATATGATAGCATACACAGAGGGTATGGTATAGCTGAACGAAACGAGATGGGGGAGAATATCCTCGATTTTGCTTTGTCATATAACCTATCCATTGCAAATACTCTCTTTAAGAAGAGGGATGAACACTTAATAACATTTAAAAGTGGACTTCATAAAAGCCAAATAGACTTTTTTCTACTTTGGAATAATGAACAATCTATATGTAAGGATTGTAAGGTGATACCCAGTGAGAGTTTAACCTTACAACATAGGTTAATGGTTATGGATATTCATATCAAAAGATGGAGTAAAAGAACTGAATTTAATACACATCCAAAAACTAAGTGGTGGAACTTAAAAGGAAAGAAAATAACCTCATTCAAAAATTAGTTGATGGTAGAAGGAAATTGGAACTATGAAACAGAAGTAAATACCATGTGGACTAATATGGCTGAATCCATTAAGAAAGTGGCAAAAGATGTCTTAGGAGTATATAAAGGTAAAAGGTTATTAACAAAGAAAACATGGTGGTGGAATGAAACAGTGCAAAAAGATATTAAAGAAAAACTAATGTGTTTTAAAGCATGGTAGAAGATTAGAAATAATGAAAACTATGAACAATATAAGAATGCTAAAAACGTTGCTAAGAGAATAGTAAGTGATGCTAAACTTAAAGCATATGATGAGCTCTATAATAGACTAGGAACAAGAGAAGGTGAGAAAGATGTGTTTAAACTTGCAAAAGTAAGAGAACAAAAGGGTAAGGACTTAGAGCATGTTAGGTGCATTAGAAGCGATGATCAAAGGGTATTAGTCAAAGATGATGATATCAAACAAAGGTGGGAAATATACTTTTAAAAATTGTTAAATGACAATGGCCCTAAGAATATAAGGATTGAAAATACTATAAATCTAAATAACACTTTATATTATAAATATGAACATAGGATTAGAATACTTAAAGTAAAAGAGGCCTTGAGAAAGATGAAATCAGGAAAGGCCATGGGGCCTGATGGTATACCAATAGAGGTTTGGAAGTATATGGGAGATATTGGGGTAGTTTGGTTGACCAAGTTGTTTAACAAGATCATAAAATCAAAGAAAATGCCTGATGAGTGGAGGAAAAGCTCTATTGTACCAATCTATAAGAATAAAGGAGACATTCAGAGTTGCACTAATTATCGAGGGATCAAGCTTATGAGCCACACCATGAAACTTTTTGAAGAGTGATTGAGAAGAGGCTACGACATGAAACAAGTGTATCGGAGAATCATTTTGGTTTCATGTCTGGGAGGTCTATGATGGAAGCTATTTTCTTACTAAGACAATTAGTAGAGAAATATAGGGAGAGGAAAAAAGACCTGCACATGGTCTTTATTGACTTAAAGAAAGCTTATAATAGAGTCCCTAGAGAGTTAATATGGAGGGTGTTGGATGGTAAAGGGGTTTCTCAGGGGTATATAAACATAATTAAAGATATGTATGAGGGAGCAGTAACAAATGTTAAGACCACTAGTGGCGTAACTGGGGATTTTCCTGTCACTGTCGAATTACACCAAGGATCGGCATTGAGTCCATACCTTTTCACATTAGTTATGGATGGGTTAACAAAACATCTGCATGAGGAGATTCCCTGGTGCATGCTATTTGCAAATGATATAGTCCTACTTGATGAGACAAGGGAGGGTGTAAACATAAAGATAGAGTTATGGAGAGAAGCATTAGAATCGGAAGGATTTAAAATTAGTCGAACTAAGACAGAATATATTGAATGTAATTTTAGCAAGGAGAGTATGAGTGAAACACTAGTCAAGATTGATAACCAAGAGGTCCCCATGAGAGACCACTTTCGATACTTAGGATCATTGATCCATAAGAGTGGAGAGATTGAGAGGGAGGTTACCCAGAGAATCCAAGAGGGTTGGAACAAATGGAGATGTGCATCGGGTGTTTTATGTGATCGGCGGGTGCCACTCAGACTAAAGGGAAAATTCTATAGGATGGCTATAAGGTCGGCCATGCTTTATGGATTAGAGTGTTGGGCAGTTAAGGAACATCATGCTCATAGGATGAGTATCGCAGAAATGAGGATGTTGAGATGAATGAGTGGTAAGACAAAAAAGGATAGAATTAAAAATGAAAATATTAGAAGAAATTTAGGGCTAGCACCAAAAGGTAACAAGATGAGGGAGATTAGACTTAGATGGTTTGGACATGTTCAAAGGAGACCAACAACGGCACCAGCTAGGAGTGAGGCAATACAAGTTGAAGGTTCTAAAAGGGCAAGGGGAAGGCTCAAAAGAACGTGGATAGAAGTGGTGAGAAAAGACTTAAAAACTTTGGAACTAAATGAAGCCATGGTATTTAATAGAGTGGAATGGAGGAATAAGATTCATGTGGCCGACCCCTAATTGGGATAAGGTCTTAATGATGATGATGATGATGATGATTTCAGCTTTAAGAAATACAAAAAATAACAGATGTATTTAGAAAGAAAGGGTCAATGCCTTATCAAGTCATTTCAAGAATTTTAAACCTAGGATCGGGCTTGTTAACGGGTCAATTCCTGACCCTGGCTACTGACTAGAGCCCATGCCAATTCTTGGGTCAGAAATGCCCCTCTTCTTCCTCTCATCAATTTGGGTTTTCTTCAACTCGATTGGAGCCCGTCTCTCTCGATGGGGGCTCATCTATACCACCACACAGAGCAAAAATTGTAGGAATTGAGAGAGGATCTCAGCTTGTCTAAGTGATTGGAGGCCGTGTCTCTTGATCAATCATCAAGGCTACCCATGGTCACCTATCAACCGTTAGTAGGTCTTCGATACAAATTGTTGCATGCATTAGCCTGGTGTTGATTTCATTAGGCTTCTCCATGAATGGTACAGATGGTTCTTCCAAATCCATGGGTGATCGGTAAAACATGAGATTCAAGAGCATAGCAGTGAGTTTGAAAGCAGAGAGAGGGAAGTGAAGATGGTGATTGTGATGGGGTGGGGTGGGGTGGGGTGGGTGATGTGGGAGGTGGGAATGATTAAGAAGGTTTCCAGGTTGGTGAAGGTAAGTGGATTTTCTAAAAATTTCATGCCTTGCTTCTTCCACCACCACCATCATCATCATCATTATTGTTCGAGGAATAAATGTGGGTTTCAATTACCAACTGATTTCGCCAAAGAATTCCTAGACAGAGAGCGGGTGAAGGGAAGAAAGGTTAGAAGAGTAAAATGGACATCTGTAGAGATGAGTGTTGCTGGAAGACGATGAGGTCGGAGTTTGAGGTTGGAGAGAGAGAGAGAGAGAGAGAGAGAGAGAGAGAGAGAGAGAGAGAGAGAGAGAGAGAGAGCAGGAGCTGTTTCATCACAAAATTAAATTGGGGGATATTTTTGTCCCAAACTGCAAAGACAATGGTCAGCATTCCAACTTGGGAATTGACCGGTCAACCAGCCAATCTTAGGTTTAAGCTTGGGGAAAAGTCAGGATGGGGAATTCTCCCACAAAGCCTAGAGTTTGCGTTAAGACAGCTCAACATAAGAAACAAACAGTGACAAAATTCAAACATACTAAGATTCAGTCCACCTTAATTGATTAAAGAGTTAAACTAAGTCTGAAAGACCATTGATTGGATTCCCTTTACAAAGCTAGAAAGTGTCCTTGTTACATTGCAATTCAAAGTTAGAATATATTATCATCATCAAAGGCTTTATCCCTTTACAAAACTGTTTTAGTGCACAAAAAGAAAAACAGATTTATTGCAAACCATTGGTTGTCAATTGACGGATGGAAATCAAATACTAATTCAGCTTTCTAGAACTGTGGCAAAGTAACATGGTCTTTTGGCTTGATTCACTTGGATGGTAACATGGAGGGCGCCATAAAACGTAGCTTCTTTCAAAAGACCAGGAAGTTGAAGGAAAGTCATAGACAAAGTTAATTATGACCACATGAATCTGTCATGGATTCACTCTAATGGTATTTCGGCAAGTTGGAGTTTATTATTTTATATAGACCCTGAAAGCCAGGTAGTAGGAAAGATGAAACGACTAGTAAAGTTGGTTCAGAAAACAAGGTCATTTGGTTTTGTCTTCAAAAAGAGAGGCTAAAAATCATGGGCATTTTCTTGGTTGTTTCCCCACAGTATCATTATTTGATGGGTGTCAAATCAATCAATCTACGCCACCCTAATTGACCTGAATGGCATAGAATCCGTAAGTTCCTCGCCATATCAGATGCATACGGAGACTTCTCTTGCTATATAAATCAAACAGCTTCTTTGGCTCTACAAACAAGCAAACAGACTTCGCTGTTACTGCGTGAGTAACACAACAAGGTATACTTTGAGAAACACACCCACAGAGAGAGAGAGAGAGAGAGAGAGAGAGAGAGAGAGAGAGAGAGAGATGGCTGGGAAGAGCAGGAACGGTAGAGAAAGAAAGTCTTTCTTCTCAATCTTCAGCTTCTTCAAGTCCAAGAGATCACATGACAGGGACGAGGCCCCGGACTATGATGCCGGCACTCACAGGATTCGTCCTAGTGATGCCGACCGGGGCCGCTACGTTGCAGAACCAGATATAGACAACAAAGCCTCTGCCTTCATTACCAAATTCCACGAAGTCCGTGTTTGGAGTCCAAGACGGTAGTGGAACCATAGCGGCTCATCGGCCAGCGTTGTGCTTATCGATGCCCAGTTGATGTTCCATCATTTATGTTTTCCTCAACTGTATTTCTCCTTGTGCCTACTAGTTTGTGATTTATATTAACGACGAAACCAATAAACTGAATATGATCATGATGAATTATCTTCGTCTTTCATTTGCTTCTAGTATTGTGAGACACTTGTAAGAGATTAAAACTCAATGGCAAGATTTATTATGAATATCTGAGCGTAATAATGTTGGCATTTGCAACTTTTTATCGGTAAGAAACTGTCTACATTTGCTTCTTCACAAGTTTGCTAAATCAGTTCTTAGCTTCGAGAGGGTCACAGCCCAACAAGCATCCAAGATGCATTCTATGGGATGGACGCAACTATGATGATTATACGTATGCTAATGCCATGGATGATGATGGTGGTGTGAAACTAATCGTAAATAAGGAAATTGTGGTGAAGTACTACTATCTCTTGCCTTCTCTTCCTCTGCTAATAAGTTCCTTTCAATCACAAACTATATTTATGCTTTGCTTCAAATGATTATAGTTTGTGAAAACCATTATTGTTCTAGATTTCAATTTGCTGATCTTCATTTTGACAAACTATATTCATTCTTCACTTCCAATGAATGCTGGGATTGATCCAATTCTCCAACATTTTTCACATTATTTATCAAAAGAAAAAGCATTCTTACATGATTTTCTGTGCCTTTTATCATTTGGAATCCCTGTACCAATCTTTCCTTTTCATTTTTCGTTTCCAAGATATCATACATTTTTCTTGATTGAGAAAGAAATTGATATTTACCTTCATCACTACATTTACTCTTACAGTTCATTGGGAAACAGATAGTACAAAAGGGAAATCTTTACAGAAACAGTAATGCGAAACTCAAGCTTTCTAAAAGTAGGAAGCATCACCCAAGTACAAAGTTTAAGGGATATTATTAAAACTAGAAATGAAAATTAACTTTCATGACAATTGAATCTTGATCATCGAGTTATCACTCCCCAGAAAAAAGAACAAAATGTTTAATAAAAAGAAGAACAAAAATCTTGGATATCACTAATTGATGCATGGGTGGCATGAAGTAGTGTTGTTAAGTTGCCAAGAAGCAACTTAGCTTCACAAAATGGACCCACCTGTAGCTGATTTCATCGGGTTTCTCCATATCTCACATCTACTAGCCCCAAAAATATTTTTAATTAGAATTTAGTATAAAAGGGTAGACCCTGTGCATGAAGCTCTTACGTAACATTTGGGAAAGAGGCAAACCACAAGAGTTAATAGTACACAGCCTTGTCTTCCATTTTGCAAGAAGCTATTTTCACACCTTAAACCCATAACTTCAAGGTCACACAATGATAACTCTACCATTGAGCCAAGGCTCCTCTTCAATTAGAATCTAGGATAAGAGTAAAAAAGGAAAAAAGGCTACTTCAATCATGGAACAAAAACTTGGTCTAAGGCTCCTCGTTCAATGGACCAAAATTACATTTTCCATCAGATGCTAGAATTGTCAAATCGGTATTTGGGCTTGATAAATGTCAATGTCACAGAAATCAGATGAAAACCCTGGATCAACCACAATTTGGTTCCCTAATCAAGTGGCCTGCTCTGCTGTCTTACTATGAGGCGGTGCCCTACGCTTATCATTCTTCGACACCAAAATCATCGGTAGACGTTTTTCAGACCTTTTGGGAGAACAACATAACATAGATCGTGCAGGGGAATCTATCATATGACGTCCACTTCACTAACACGCATCTGCAGAATTCAATACGAAAGGCCTTTGACCGCAATGGCGCAAGGACCCTTTCCTGTGCTAAGTCACGGGTTGGAGACTGCTTAATGGCCACTGCTCATGGGTTCGCATGTTCTGTATAAATTAAAATAAAAAAACCTCCTCGTTTACCAACCAAAAATCTTGTCCTATATACTTTCCAAGCTGTCTACGGTTCCAAGTGCATTAGTCTATCAATGTTCATATTCTTCGTATATAATGATCAACTTCTAAGTATTGATGAGCAATATATGGAAAGTTTGGGCCCCCCTGCCACAAGGTCACGACAATACACGTGAGTCTGTCAAGCAACAAGCGGGTCTGGGGGCCATTTCCGATCTATAATCTGACAAAATGAAGAAAAATGGATAAACCAGTTTGAGCTCTAGTGCGCCGAATGGAACCATATGCCTGTGGTTTGCAACTCATTGCTAGACCCTAAAAAAGGCTTTTATATATATACATATAAGCCTTATATATATATATATATATAAAATAAAAAAATCTGAAGGTTGAATTAAATTTTTGCAAGCGAAAGATAAAAAAGGATCACGCCTTGGTCATTGACTTTATAGTGAATTCCTTGCAACTCGGCCGCATGGAAGGTGGAAAACATGGTTCTAAAAATTAGGGGTTCTCCCCTAGATCTTCTTTTATATCCACTTGAAAGAATTTTCCACCATGTGCAAATTTAAAGAGTGACGATCTTAAATCCACCCATTTCAGCTTTCCTACTAGCCTCTCCTGTTTGGTTAGTAGAGAGTGATGGAAATTAATTTTCATGGAAAATAGAATCTAGAAGTGTTTTACGTCTTCAAATTGAATTCTACCAATACCCAAAAATTTTGAGGGATGTAACATTTTTGGTCTTTAGCGTCATTTAATTTGAAGGAGTAAAACATTTTCCTTGGGAAATCCTTTTTTACCATGGAATCCATGAAAATCAATTTAGACTTCTTTCCTGTCAACCAAATAGACTTTCATATTTCTTTTCCCTATACTTATAATACCTTGCTCTTCGTCACAACTCAATTATGAATTTTGCCTTTACATCCCAAACAGCAAATGGGTCGTAATTGAGTCATCTAAGTTTATGATTTGCAAATCTATGTAATCTTATAAACAATATTTGAGAAAGCCTATATATACATATATGAGAGTGAAAGGATGAACGGACTTGATGCCAGAAAATTATCCTTCTAACCATTTTAGCCTCATCAATGGCATGTCCGAAGTTTTGTATGATTGCAAAAAGCAACTAAGCTATGCCGCTGGGTTTTTTCTCAAAAGTCTCGGAACAAAATTGCGGTCTCTATCTATAATCTGGTTTGTTAAGCGGTCCAAAATGGATTTTGCACTAAAAGAACTATATAAATCCATTTTTGTGCTTATCCCCAAGAAATCTGAGGCTAAACATTGAGAGAACTTGAGGCTTATCAGCCTTTATTGTGTGCTTTCCAAGATTTTTGGCCTAAGACTTAGGCCTTATCTTTGATCTTATTATTACCAGAGCTAAGAATGCTTGCATCCCTGTTAGAAGCATTCGTGAAAATCTTCTTATATGAAGTCCTTAATGATTTTCCCAAACAAAAATACCTAAAAGTTATCTCCATTAAAGCCGATCTGACCAAAGCATTTGATTTCCTGAAATGGGACTTCTTTGAGGAGGTCCTCAAGAAGTTTGATTTTTATTATCAATTTGATTATGTTGGCCCTGAATTCCTCCGAAATTGTTGTGTCAGACAGTGGAATTTTGTAGGACTAGTTTAGTCCTATGATCTTAAGCAGGTGACCTCAGTCATCCTATCTTTTTTATCTTGTGTGCTGAGTCTTTTAAGCCTAACAAAAGGGCAGCCCGGTGCACAAAGCTGGTGTATGTGGGGAGAAGGGGTGGATTGCAAGGATCTGTAGTGATTAGCCTTAATTTGCATTTCTGCAAGAGGCTGTTTTCATATCTCGAACCCATTACCTCAGAGTCACATGATGCTGCGCCAAAGCTTCCTTCTAAGGCTTTTCAGCCTTTCTCTCTTAAAGAACTCAAGGATAAAAGCAATAAAAGAAAAACCATATAAAGTGCGATAAATGCTATCCAATCATTTTGCATCTTTGGTATGCAGATGATTTGGTTATTTTTCTTCAGGCCTCTTATGATTCGGTAATTAATAAGATTGACTTGCTTTGGGTTCATCTCATGTACACTAAGTATCTACAAAAAGAAAATGCTCATTTTTTATTGAGGGTTTATTTAACTACATTTCTTTGGCATTTCTGAGATATCATGTCATATCTCAAATGTACAACTTATTTAACAACAATATCTTAGGCATATGTGAGATACCAGGTTTATTTAATTGCGATATCTTTGGCATATATGAGATATCATGTTTATTTAACATTATCATAGTTGATATATTTGTTGCTATTAGAGATATGTCAGCCTCTGTTTATAGTGTAAATTCTGATTGTTTCTAAAGAGAGAAAAATCAACTTCAAACCCTTTTTTTTTTTTAAAGAGAAGATAAATGGGTATCTTGCGCTCATGCATGTGGGCTTTCCATTACATGTAAAGGCAAGACCTATAAATAATCTAGACCTTTTATTTGTTGGGACCTAAATTGTGATTTGCGATGCATTGCTTGAAAATCATGTAGAAGAGCACAATTGTATTTTTCAATTGGACACATTGCATTAATCGAGGACAAAGTTCGCTCTAACTCATATTCTGCAATCATTGTGATATTTAAGTCACAAGAGGTCTAACTCATGTTCTAATTAATGGTTCAGATCATTCATAGGTAGACTAGTGTGTAAGAAATTTTAGTGACAGTGCTCATTTCATAATTAAGCATCGGTTTCACATTTTATTGCTTTTTTCCATGTTGTCATGCAATCAATGCACTATATGAGTAGACAAAAGTGGAAGGGGGGAGGTGGAGTCAATTCATTCCATGGCCCAACCATTGATGATGTGTATTTTGTGCTATGGATGAATCATATAATCAAAATCCACCAACTTTGGGCTATCCTAAGCCTATTGATAAAGGTAAACCTTTGCTGTTTCTTCTTTCTAATCATTTCAGTTAGATATTATCAAATGAGTTAGAATTTCCAGTGCATGATTTGTATAATAACATAGCATGCTACATGGATGGTTTGTATCATTCGGAGTGAAATAATGCTTATCATGACATCAACTACCCTGTTTGAGACTTTGAGTTATACTAATATGAACTTACTTCTTATTGTTACATGCAGTTAGTTCACCTAAAACATTTGCAAGAGAAAAGGAGGTAAAAGAATCAATTGATGATAAAAGATCTATAGTAGAAGAGGAAGACGAGGTAAAAGAATCTATGGCTAATAATTACATCGACGGAGAACATCATACTGCACGGTAAGTTTTTCATGAGAAGATTGAGCCCATCAGGGATGTGCCCACAGCTAGTGACAGTTTAGATAACCATGATTCCAGACCCACTAGTACTCAAGAGCTGTAGATCAACCTAGATTAGAGTTAGTGATGCTTAACGTTTATGTCGTTAAAGAAAATCCGATAGCTATCAAATTACTAATCAAAGTACATAGGACTCAAATTCCTCATAGATAGGCCCACCTAAAGTAAATTTGAACAACAGTTGCTTAAGCCCACCAAAAACGTATGAATGGCTAGTATGGATTTACATCATGTGCTAGTTGTCCATTTGAGGTTGATGAGAATCCGATGATTCTCCATCCACAAACAACTCTGATTTACCTATACTTTGAGGGTCATTGCATTCTGATTGGTTGAAAATATTAAAATATCTCTCATAACATATTTTAAATATCACAAAAGATATCATAGAACATATCTCACATGTCCCAGATATCACAAAACATATGACACATATCTTAGATGTTTCAAAAGACATCACAGGAAATGTTACAGAAGATATGTCAATAGAAACACCCAAGATACAGAGGCATCTCTCTAAAGAGGGAACTGCTTTCGATGATTGGTAATGGCAAATCCACTATTCTCTTGAAGGATAATTGGACTTGCTACAGTCCTCTTAAAGACCCTTTTCAACGTGTTAATTCCTTAATCAATCATGGTTAAGACAACTGGAACCATGAAAAGTGATCAAAGTTTTCCAATCATCATCATCATCAAGACCTTATCCCAATTAGGGTCGGTCACATGACCCTTGTTCCTCCACTCCCCTCTATTAAGTACCATGGTTTCATTTAGTCCTAAAGTTTTTAAATCCTTTTGCATCACTTCTATCCACGTTCTTTTGAGCCCTCCCCTTGCCCTTTCATTGTCTCACTCATTTTAATTAGTGCCATTTTTGGTCTTTGTTGGAATGTCCAAACCATCTAAGTCTAATCTCCCTCATCTTGTTACCTATTGGTGTTACCCCTAATTTTCCTCTATTGTTTTCATTCCTAATTCTATCCTTTTTTGTTTTGTCACTCACCTATATCAACATCCTCATTTCTGCTAAGATCACTTATTTTAACTGGTGCCATTTTCGGTCTTCGTTGGATATGTCCAAACAATCTAAGTCTAATCTCCCTCATCTTATTACCTATTGGTGCTACCCCTAATTTTTCTCTAATGCTTTCATTCCTATTTCTATCCTTTTTTGTCTTATCACTCACCTATATCATCATCCTCATTTCTGATATGCTCAGCCTATGAACATGATGTTCTTTAACTACCCAACACTCTGATGCCATCCTATAGAAATTTTCCTTTACTTTGAGTGGCACCCGTCGATCACACAAAACTCTGCATGCACATCTCCATTTGTTCCAACCTGCTTGGATTTGTTGGGTAACCTCCCTCTCAATCTCTCCACTATCATGAATCATCAATCCTAAGTATTGAAAGTGGTCTTTTATAGGGACTTCTTGGTTATCAATCTTTATTGCTACTCCACCCCAGCTCCTCACCTTACTAAAATTGCATTGCACTCCATCTTAGTTCAGCTAAATCCTTTAGGTTCTAATGCTTCTTTCCATAACTCTAACTTTGTGTTTACGCTCTCCCTTATCTCATCAATTAAAACTATATCATCTGCAAAGAGCATTGTATCATGGAATCTCCTTGTGCAGATGTTTTGTTAACTCATCCATAACCAACATAGAAAGGTATGGGCTCAATGCCGATCCTTAGTGCAATTTTACAGTAATAGAAAAATCGCTGATCTTTCTACTAGTGGTCTTAATATTTATTACTGCTCCTTTATACATATATTTAATTATGTCTATATATTCTCGTGAAACCCCTTTCTCGCCCAACACCCTTCATATTAACTCTCTAAGGACCCTATCATAAACTTTCTCTAAGTCAATAATGACCATGTGGACGTCCTTCTTCTCCCTATATTTCTCCATCAATTGCCTTAGTAAGAAAATAGCTTTCATGGTAGACCTCTTAGGCATGAAATTAAATTGGTTCTCCAATACACTTGTCTCGTGTCGTAGCTTCTTCTCAATCACTCTTACTAAAAGTTTCATAATGTGGCTTATAAGTTTGATCCACTGGTAATTACTGCAGCTCTATATGTCTCCTTTATTCTTATAAATTGGTACAGTAAAGATCTTCCTCCATTTATCCAGCATTTTCTTTAATTTTATAATCTTGTTAAATAACTTGGTCAACCAAACTACTCTAGTATCTCTCACATGCTTTCAAACCTCTATTGATATACCATTAGGCTGCAGGGTCATTCCTCATTTCATCTTTTTCAATGCCTCTTTCACTTTACATATTCTAATCTTATAGTCGTATCTATAACATCCAATGTTATTTAGGTTTACAGAACTTTCAATCCCTATATTCTCAAGGCTATTATCATTTAGCAATTTTTAAAAGTAACTTTTCTACCTTTATTTGATCTCGTCATCTTTGACTAGTACCCTTTGATCATCACTTCTAATGCACTTTAACATGGTCCAAGTCCTTATCCTTCTATTGTCTTATTTTTGCAAGATTAAACACATGTTTCTCACCTTCTCTTAATCTTAGTCTATTATAGAGATCATCATATGCCTTAAGTTTAACCTCACTTACTATTCTCTTAACAACCTTTTTAGCATTCTTATACTGTTCATAGTTTTTATTATTTCTAATCTTCTGTCATGCTTTAAAAAACATCCAATTTTCTTTAATAACTTTTGCATTGTTTCACTCCACCATCATGTTTCCTTTGCTAATTGACTTTTACCTTTAGATACTCCTAAGACATCTTTTGCCACTTTCGTAATGGACTTAACCATATTAATCCACATGTGTTTACTTCTATTTTATTGTTCCAGTTTCCTTTTACCATCAACTTATTTTTGAGTGAGGTTATTTTCTCCCATTTTAAGTTCCACTACTTAGTTTTCAGATACATATTAAGTTCATTTCCTTTCTTCCATCTTTTAATATAGATATCCATATCCATTAACCTATGCACTATGTATCACCTTACAATCCTTACTTCGGTGTTCCTAAGGAACAAAATGTCTATTTGGCTTTTATGCAGTCCATTTTTAAAGGTTTAAGTTTTCATCTCTCTTCTTAAAGAATGTGTTTGCAATGGCCAGGTTATATGCCAAAGCAAAATTGAGGATAACTTTCCCTATCTCATTTCATTCTCGAATACCATACCCTCCATGTACCCTATCATATCCTTCTTTTTCTTTTTCTACATGGCCATTTAAGTATACTCTTATAAATATCTTCTATATGTTGGGAATTTCTTGCATGACTCCCTCTATATCTTCCCAAAACTTTCTATTGATTATATCCTCTAACCCTACTCGTGGTTCATATACACTTATAACATTTATGATCAGCACTCTTAGAACAAGTTCTATTATTATAATTCTATCACTACTTTTTAATGTCCACAACTTTATCCTTTAATTCTTTATCCGCCACTATTCCTATGTCATTTCTGTTATTATCATTTCCTACGTACCAAAGCTTGTACCCATCAATTTCTCTAGTTTTAGTTCCTTTTCACTTGGTTTCTTGGATGCAAGTTATGTTGGCTCTCCTATGTTTCATCATATCTACTAACTCTAAACTATTACCTATCAATGTCCCTATATTCCATGTGGTGATACAAATCTTATGCTCTTGAGATAGCCTATTAACCTATGCACTTCTTGACTCTCATGACATGAACCCATGTCTACCTTCCACTACACCTAGGTTTTGATGCAACACGTTGCTTCTAAGAGGATGTTCCAGTAACCCTTACCCATTTTTCACTCCACCTGGGATCCAATATGTTGTCGCTTCCAAGGGAACGCCCTAACAACCCTTGCCCATTTTTCACTACACTTCGGATCCAATGTAGCGTGTGCTTATGAGAGATGCTAGCTTGAAGGAATGTGAATAATCGATTCATATCATATTAGGGTTACCATACTTTGAAGAAGTTGAAGATGGTTTTCATTATCTTTTTTCTTACATTACAAACTAATAAACATATGCATATTCATTTGCGAGTAAGAAGAGAAAATAATAAAATCATTTTCAACATCTTCAAAAAGGTTTTACTTACCGGTTAGCACTTGATGCAAAAGCCTCTTTCATCCAGGCTTGGGACCGACATCGACGGAGTTTATCAAAGTTTTCCAATGATTTGAGAAATATCATTGTTAATACTAAAATTCACCCAAATCTTGATATATATATTTTTTAAGCCCCTGGGTAGAAATTGCTTCTTTAAATCGGCTTTTCTGATGCTTAATAATGAATTCAGCCCCAAAGGAAAATTAACCATTGGAAATGCATTTGGAAAATTTCATGTCAACAAAGGACTAAAATCTTGCTTTGACAAGTCCTTCATAAGATATTTCTAGTAAAGACCAATCTTCCTTTTCTTTGTTCCAAGGATAGAACTTGCCCATCATGTAACACTAACGGAAGAAAATGAGGACCATCTTTTTCTGAAGTCCTGATTTGGCCAAATTTTAGAAGAAATTGTTTGAATCTTTTAAAGTCAAAGAACTGGTCTTTTCATCCATATGGGGAAGTTTCAAGTTATGGTTTTATAGGAAAAATTATAAGTTGCCATCAATTCATTATGGTTCATGGCTTGTGTAAATTATATGAATTCTATCTAGTCTTCCATAAACAAATTCATCCATTCTAAAAAAAACCTATAAAAAACCTATAATGATGGATACATGCTCTCAAACATATTTGAATAGCCAAGAACTTCTTACCTTGCTCCATTGCAACATGATCACAAATGCCAAGAGAAATCATAATTGTTATAATATAACATTTTATAAGCACACACCCTTGGAGTCATACTTGAAACATGAAACCATTGTCACATAACCTTTTATAATCGGAATTTTTTCATGTCCCAAACTTGTTAATTCAAAAGCTTTTATATCTTCATATATATTACAAATACCAAGAAGTTAAATCTAGTTCACTAAATAAAGCACAAAATTAATAAAAATAATTTGTCAAATTGTCAAATATTATTTGTTAATCTAGTTCTAAATTGAACTTCATAGCTTAAATTACATTCCCATTATACTTGTTACGGACTTTTTGAATATTTTCATTGCCAACTTATTTCTGAATCCAAACTTTATAATTATGTTTGAAAGTTGAAACTACTCCGTGACACTACCCGCAATCTTGTTGAATCATACTAAGTTTTGGAAGAAATTATATGGTGGTCCACATCTAAATCTGAGAGACTAGGGCATGAATAAAAGGAAATGCAAAACTAGAAAACTTTGATGATCTAAACTCACATGCTCCCTCCTTCTTAGTTACTGTTCCGCTATGGACTCTATAATATACATAAGAAACACCAGGGACGATGAAGAAGGAATATATAAAAGGATTTCAGCTTTAAGAAATACAAAAAATAACAGATGTATTCTAGAAAGAAAGGGACAACGCCCTATTAAGTCATTTCAAGAATTTAAACCTAGGATGGGGCTTGTTAACGGGTCAATTCCTGACCCTGGCTGCTGACTAGAGACCACGCCGAATATTGGGTCAGAAATGGCCTCTTCTTCCTCTCATCAATTTGGGTTTTCTGCTACTCGATTGGAGGCCATCTCTCTCGATGGGGGCTCATCAATACCACCACACAGAGCTAAAATTGTAGGAATTGAGAGGGGATCTCAGCTTGTATAAGTGATTGGAGGCCGTGTCTCTTGATCAATCATCAAGGCTACCCATGGTCACCTATCAACCGTTAGTAGGTCTTCGATACAAATTGGTGCATGCATTAGCCTGGTGTTGATTTCATTAGGCTTCTCCATGAATGGTACAGATGGTTCTTCCAAATCCATGGATGATCGGTAAAACATGAGATTCAAGAGCATAGCAGTGAGTTTGCAAGCAGAGAGAGGGAAGTGAAGATGGTGATTGTGATGGGGTGGGGTGGGGTGGCGTGGGGTGGGTGATGTGGGAGGTGGGAATGATTAAAAAGGTTTCCAGGTTGGTGAAGGTAAGTGGATTTTCTAAAAATTTCATGCCTTGCTTCTTCCACCCACCCCATCATCGTCATTATTGTTCGAGGAATAAATGTGGGTTTCAATTACCAACTGATTTCGCCGAAGAATTCCTAGACAGAGATAGAGCGGGTGAAGGGAAGAAAGGTTAGAAGAGTAAAGTGGGCATCTGTAGAGATCAGTCTCTGTGGAAGACGATGAGGTCGGAGTTTGAGTTTGGAGAGAGAGAGAGAGAGCAGGAGCTGTTTCATCACAAAATTAAGGTGGGGGATATTTTTGTTCCAAACTGCAAAGACAATGGTCAGCATTCCAACTTGGGAATTGACGGGTCAACCAGCCAATCTTAGGTTTAAGCTTGGGGAAAAGTCAGGATGGGGAATTCTCCCACAAAGCCTAGAGTTTGCGTTAAGATAGCTCAACATAAGAAACAAACAGTGACAAAATTCAAACATACTAAGATTCAGTCCACCTTAATTGATTAAAGAGTTAAACTAAGTCTGAAAGACCATTGACTGGATTCCCTTTACAAAGCTAGAAAGTGTCCTTGTTACATTGCAATTCAAAGTTAGAATATATGATCATTATCAAAGGCTTTATCCTAATTAGGGATAGGCTGTACGAATCTTGTGCCTTCATTCCCCTTTATCAGGTGTCATGGCTTTATTTAGTTCAAAAGTTTTTAAATCTCTTCTTACCACTTCTATTCACATTGTCTTGGGCCTTCCCCTTGCCCTTTTAGAGCCTTCAACTTGGATCGACTTACTTCTTCTTATCGATGACATTTTTTTATCTCTATTGGACATGTCCAAACCATCTAAGTTGACCCTCTCTCATCTTGTCACCTATTAGTGCTACTCGTAAGTTTCCTCAAATATTTTCATTTGTAATTCTAGCATTTCTTGTCTTGCCACTCATCCATCTCTGCATCTTCATTTTGACTATGCTCATCCTATGTACAGTTGTTCCTTAACTATCCAGCATTTTTATCCATAAAGCATTGTCGGCCTTACAACCGTCCTACAGAATTTTTCTTTCATACAAAACTCTAGAGGCACATCTCCAATTGTTCCAGCCTATTTGGATTCTCTGTGTAACATTCCTCTCAATCTCTCCGCTCTCATGAATTATCATTCCCAAGTATCAAAAGTAGTCTTTTTGGAAAACTTTTTGGTTATCAATCTTTATTGGTACTTCACTCTCACTCCTCTCCTTACTAAAATTGTATTTGAGGTACTTTGTCTTAATTTGGCATATTTTAAATACTTTAGACTCTATAGCATCTCTTCACACCTATAGCTTTATGTTAATGCTCTCCTTGTCTTATCAATCAAAACACTGTTATCTGCAAATAACATGCACCATGAATTTCCTTGGTGCAATCCTATAGTAATAGGAAAATTATCGGTCTCCCCACTAATTGCCCTAACATTTGTTATCACTTATACATATCCTTAATTATGTATATATACCCCCATGAAAACCCTTTCTTGCCCTCCTTCCTCCATTCCCTATATTTCTCTATCAACTATCTAAGTAAGAAAATAGTTTCCATGCTAAACCTCTCAGGCATGAAATCAAACTAGTTTTTCAATACACTCGTCTCATGTTCTATCTTCTTCTTAATTACTCTTTCTCAAAGTTTTATGGTATGGCTCATAAGTTTGATCCCACTATAATTAGTGTAACTTTGTTTATCTCCTTTATCCCTATAAATTGTTATCAAAGAGCATTTCCTCTATTCATCTAGCATTTATTCTATTTTACTATCTTGTTAAACAACTTGATCAATCATACTACTCATGTACTTCTAAACCTCTATTGGCATACTATCATACCTTAGAGACTTTCCCAAGGCCTCTTTCACTTCAAGTATCCTCATCCTATGTTCTTATCTATGCAGTCTAACATTATTTGGATTTATGGTTTTTTGAATCTCTATATTCTCAAGGCAATTTTCATTTAGCTATTTTTGAAAGTAACTTTCCCACCTTTGATTGATCTTGTTATCTTTGAGTCATGCCCTTTGGTCATCACTTTTAATGCACTTAATATGTATAACTCCTTACTCTTTTGTTCTCTTACTTTTGTGGGTTTGAACACATCTCATCATATTCCTAAGTTTAGCCTGACTGCTCTCTAATTCTTTGTTATGCCTTAAAACACACCCGTTTCTCTTTCATATCTTTTTACTCTTTTTCACTCCACCACCAAGTTTCCTTTACTAGATGCCGTTTACCATTAGATACTCCTAGAGCATCTTCTCCCACTTTTATAATGGACTCGGCCATATTAGTTCACATGGTGTTTACTTATGTTTTATTGTTCCACTTTCCTTCTATCATCAACTTTTTTATGAATAATGTTATCTTTTCTCTTTTTAAGTACCATTGTTTAGTTTTTGGACACCTATTAAGTTTATTTCCTTTTTTTATCTCTTAATATAATTATCTATAACCATTAACCTATGTTGTGTGGTTAAATTCTCACGGGTATCACCTTATAATCCTTATATAGTGATCTTTCGATATTACTAAGTATAAAAGAGTCTATTTAGCTTTTATATGATCTACTTTTTAAGATATATGTGTTTACTAGAGCTAGGTTATATGTTAGAGAAAAATCAAGGATAGCTTCCCATATCTCACTTGTTTCTCTAACACATAACATCCACGTACCTTATCATATGCTTCTTTTTCTTTTCATTTATGACCATTTAAGTATGCTCCTTTAAATATCCCCTCTCATTGGAAATTTCTCGCTTTACTCCCTCAATATCTTCTCAGATCTATCTCTTGATTTTATCTTCTAACCCTACTTATGGGGCTTATGCACTTATAACATTTATCATCTTCTCTCCTAGAACAAGTTTTATTAGTAGAATTCTATCAGTATTTTTTTAATGTCTATAACTGTGACGACCCGGGTTTTCTCATGCATTTTTAAATGAAAAATCTAAATTCCTAAGGCGGGATCCCTATTTGAAAAACAATGCAGTGCAACAGAAAAATCTTTTATTTGAAATTCAATTTGAAAACCCCGAGTGTCATTTGCTTTCACAACAACCAAGGTAGTTTTTGAAAAGCTTTAGAAATCATAAGTGTTTTTCCCCAGATCTATTCAATCACAGCACACAACCCAACTATAATTAAATACAACTACATGTCCAAAGGGTTGAGAATTTACTTACATGTATAATTGTTTCCTTTTTGATTCACTTGCTCGTAGCACTAACATAGATGTCCTCTACTCGTGGATGGAATTATCCTGAAAAATATTAAGGATAGGGTGAGTATATACTATACTCAGTAAGAGTCTATCACTACTAGTTTTGCAATGCATGCTATGTTTAAAATCATATGCTCTTAAAACATGTGCATGTTCGAACAATCATGGTCAATGTCGATACTAAAAACCACTGTCAAATCGAAATACTGATGACTTCAAGAATTGCATAATCCAAGTCGAAAGTATCATATATCATAAATATAATGATATGCATAAGATGCTCCACTGAATCCAACTCATGGATATATTATATGATATAGTCGACCAACCTCATATCATGCAATATGCAATGCCAATAAGTCCACAAAACTATAGGGTCCAACTATGCCCACGACCTCACCGCCGTGTGGTCCCCGGGTACCTAGGGACACAGGATCATATACCTCCACGGGGCATATGACACTTATTCGTCGTAAATCATGCAATTTATGCAATCGGTTGCAAAACGTGCATGCAATGCATAAAATCTGCTCATGCTAGTATTGCATTCAAAGTCATAACCCTGCCTAGAAGCCTGCCAGCCTAGACGCCTTGTCAGCTCTCTCTAGCCCGCCCTCATCAGTCAAGGCTACACTTATCATGCAATCTATGCTTGTAGCACATGTCTTGGCAATATATGCACAATGTATTTTTCAAAACCTGTCCTCTTTGGGTCCCTCACAACTGCCTGGCCCTCACAACTGCCTACCCAGCGTCTTTTGGGCACTCCAGTGTCTTTTGGTAACCCTCAAGGACATGCAATCTTTCAAAAACTCAATGCTCACAATTCATACAATGTATGCAATTGTTTGCAAAACATATCTATGCAATTATTTACAAAACATGTCTATGCATAAAGCATTTATCATATGTATGCTGAATTAAGTCATGCTAAACAAGTCATATACTTAAAACATGTATTCTCAAAGCAATCATGGTTCTTTTAAAAAAATCTAGTAGCGATAGAGCACCTACTTCAAAACATCATGGTTCTTTTAAAAAGTCTAGTAGCGATAGAGCACCTACCTGGCTAGGTCGCGCTAACCTCTTTGTCCTCGTACTCTCCTGAACATGGTTTGGGGAATCAAGGTTAGTTTGGCCTATCTCTTATGGGTTTTAGAGTGGTTGGTCTTATTACTTAGGCATTAGGGGTCCATCCCTATGCCTATGGATGTCCTAAGGTCCTAATTGGGCCTTGGTATCCTCAGTTTTCCAAAGGTCTAGCGGCCACGCGCCACCATCCTATTCTAAGGGTCATGCCCACCTTTGATTGGGCCCTGATAAGGGATTTTATAGTTTGGGTGTGTCCACGTCGTCGAAACGGACACAATGCCTTTTGCGGCGACTCAATCGGAGCTCTAGATCTTAAGTTATAAGCTTTTTAGGGTCACACGTACATAAGGACCTTAAGAGTGAAAAGGCAGAATGCTAGAGCGCTGCGTGTCAGTGGCATGTGCCCCAGCTTCCTTAAGGAGCGGAAAATCCCGAATTGCTAGCGCGCTGCGCATCTGCGACATGCGCCTCAATGGGCGCGTCTGCAGACGTGCTGAACTTTCCGCCAGGTTTTTCATTTTGTGGGCGCGTCCGTGGACGCGCCCATTTGGTTCTCTTCGAACGCGGTCAACGTGTCCTGTGCGATAAGGAGTGTTTCGCTCGTTGGGGGACCGAGGTGTCCTCAAGACACCCTGGTTCGACCCTGTCAAACCAGTGCAGCCCAGGGAACATCCCTGGGTCCTTGGTGACTCTCCAGGGCTCTATTTTGCATGATTTTTCATGCAAAAACTTAGGGAAATTGAGCCTAAGACTATTGTGAAGAAGGGTTTTGAGGGATCTTGGACATACCTGGCTCGTTGCTGGGTTTTTCTCCTCGTTTCTCCTCTTGGTTGCTTCTCCAAAATGGGTTTTTCTCAAGCTTTTGGGTTGCCATTAGAGGTGCCCAAGAGCTCTATTTATAGAGCTATAAGAGGGTTCTGGAGGGGGCTCTCACCGCCCTTGAATGGCGGTGGAGAAACCTCCAGAATGGCGATAATTTCTCCTCTAATCACCACCATTCTAGAACCCTATAGGGGGTTGAAGATGAAGGGTGCCCGTATCAAAACGGGCCCCTGTGTTTTGCAGGCTAAATCCGTTTTTAGTAAAAATTATATTTTTGCCCCTGAACTTCAAAGGGCCATAACTTGCTCATTTTAACTCCGTTTTGGGTGATTTTGGTCTTGTTGGATTCCTTTTTCTGAGACGCACCTAATGGTATCATTTTCAAGACCATATCTATGGGTTCAGTCAAGGTGAATAGTGAAATGACCAAAATGCCTTTATCTTCAAAAACTGAACTTTTCATTGCTAACTTGGGATTTTAAATGTTACAAAATTGGTGTCATTACAATAAATTTATCATTTAAATCTTTATCCACCATTATTCCTTTCTATTATTGTTCTTTCCTACGTACCATAGTTTCTACTCATAGATTTCTCTAGTTTTATCCCATTTCTACTTGATTTCTTGTACACAAGCTATGCTATCTTTCCTGTATTTCATCATATCTACTAACTTCATACTCTTACATGTCAATGTGCTTATATTGTATGTGCAATACAAATCTTTTTCTCCAGAGTTAGTCTCTTTACCTGTTTGCATCTAAGAATGGAATGGGAACCCCTTACTTGGGAGGCCATAATTGCATATATGCTTATATTGACGATGTTATTGTTGCTATATTCAAAGAAGTAAGACTTAATATGCAGCTTCAAAGATTAGAAGTGGTTAGAGCTATAATTGTACGTACATGTAAAGAACTAATATATGACAATGATATGATAACAAGACGTGATAACAATGTAGTGGTTGCCATTGATCAAGAAGAAAATCTAAAGGAACTCGAGTTTTTAGGGCAATCGCTCGGGAATTGAGACAATTGAATTTCACTAAAATAATTTCATTAGCTCTTGAGGTATTATAAATACTAGTAGATGAAATCTTTGTATTATAGGGCATTTGAAATAGATCAAATAAATTTCTAGATTATGTCTCATGCATTTACCTTTAAATATTCAAAAGAAAAAGAACATGTCAGTTGTATCAAAAGGGAGAGGCACCAATAAATATAGTTCATCATGGGTAAGGATACTATTGCCGAGATAATAACTTCTAAAGTAATGCTGACATGTAGAAAAAGGGAATAGTTTGAATACTATTTACTAATATAACCAAAAACATTATTAAAATACTTCTACAAGAAGGTTTTATTGAAAATATTAGGAAACATTTAGATGATGTTTGGATGATGATAATTATTTATTCTAGCTCTGGAGTAAATTACTTCTGTAGTAGTTTATTCTAGAGTTAGAATATATCTGGAATAAATTACTATAGAATGTCTTTGGTTGAGCACTTTTATCAAATTCACTTAAGTCGGCTTGTTAGTTCCTCAACATGGACAGATCAAGATGAATTTTCATGAATCTTGTCATGAGAATCTTAGGAGAGGCAAGAATCTATGGATTGGAAAGATTTGACTTTGGTTATATCTAGATTGAGTTACAATTATTCTTAAGTTAAAGGGGCAATAGTCCCACATTGGATTCAAGTTTTGTGGAGGAGAATAGGCACTCCTTACATAAGGTCTTGTATCTCCTCAATTTTAATCATAACTAGGGTGTAAATGGTCCATTATGGTTCGATTCCATGGAAAACCAAAATTGTACCATTTAGAATTTATATTTTTTAGTACCATACTGTTCTGAAGATTAGATCCTAGTATAAAAAGTGTTCTCATATCATCTAATCTAATTTTTAGGTATATAGTGGTTCTAATACCTAAATGTACAAATTACCAAACATAAACAATTAAGGTTTTGAAAGTTATGTTATGCATTGTTTTATTTCTTTCATTGTATATATCACAGGGAATCATCTATTTGTTGTTTAACTACTATATAGGCAAGTAAGAATATAATATAAGAAATAACTTATCATGTTGGTACCTATAGTATATAGACATTAACTATTACATGAATTCAAAATAAGCAAGTAGTTATTCTTAAAAAGGCACATAGAGAGTCGACATGAAAAATATTTAAAATACTAACTTGCTTGCTCTACAATTCAACATTCTTACTGAAAAATGTGAACTACATTCTTTATAAGTACAAAATTAAAGTTACCTTTTGAGAGAGAGATAGAGGGGGGAAGGTGGGGAGGGGTTGATAACGAGAGAGACGGGTAGAAGGAACAACTACCTAAGGAGAGAGAGAGTCATAGGAAGATCGAAGATTGAAGAAGGAAATTTTCTATTTCATTTATGATTTTCTAATGAAGAAAGGGTATCAAAATATTAAGTGATTTTTAGCTTTTTTGGAGGGGAATGATATGGTTTTGGACTTTGCTTTCCCCTTTTATAATAGTCACTATTCCTATTTAAAAGTTAATATTTACAGATAAACCACAATAGGGCATCTGTAAATAATCTCTATATTAAGTGCTAACCTAAAATTTAAATAGATTAAATAAAACATAGAGTTGATATTCCCACACATTTTAGTACTAATTCCATGCTTTCTTTTGGAGTTTTATTGTACTTTTATCTGAGGGATCTACTTTCATGATAATCTCAATGGTTCTTTTTAGTTATTTAGTGGTAAATGAGGTCTAACCCAAAAATCATACTAGTGCTTTTTCTTATTCTAAAACCAATGGTAGAAAAAATTAATGTATTAAAAACTAAAAATTAAATTTAAAATATGTTATTTTTGAGACATGGCCATCTATGTTCTATAGCAAGATTCTTAATATGAATGGTTTGATTACTCAAAATTGTGGAATGCATATGTATTTCTACCATAAAAGCCCAAAAGAGTGTGTGCCATTAATACCAAAGGAGTGTAAAAATATCATCTCCCCCAAAAAATAGTCTAAAAATATAATTAGTTAGTAATAAAATTTGTTAGATTTAATTTACTATATTAGCTTATAATTCCTTATATTTTAAAATTCCATTATATGGTATTTATGTATAGGAATTAATATTTTCTAATTCTTGCTTTTGGTCTAGTTACCCTGGCATAAAAGTTGATACCATACCAATAAAATTTGTTTCTTTAAAATGAAAACCAATATTGTACCATCAATTCTAATCGAATAACCATAGCCTAATTTTTTGATATGGTTCCTATTGGTTTTGTAGTTTCAGGTATACCTTTTACATCCCTAATAATAGTAAGAGCTTATGAGAATAAATGGGCCCTCACATGTGTTAGTGTAAGTAGTTTAAGTGCGTAGGCTTGTTGCTAGAAAGACGGTCCACTACTACTCGGCTCTAGTGGAGCCCATCATTGTGAAAGGAAAGAGCTAGGATGGTTTAGGGTTGCTCATACAATTTTGAGAGGCTTGAGGGCTAAGCTGGGTGCCTTGCCCACTAAGCAAGGCTTCCCTATATAAGGGTGTGCCTCCTTGTTCGTTCCTTATACCTTCTCCTCTCTTTTCTGCAAAGCTCTCAAGTTAAATGTCTCGTTCTCCATTCTCTTAAAGTTGCTCATTTTGTACATTTTCTATTCTATTTTTTTTTTAGAATTTGCCTATTTTGTACATTCTCTATTTAAGGGTTCTTCCATTTGATAAGTTCTATAGTTCAGGAGATTTAGCTAGAAGGATGAGACCTCAGAGTATCGATCTTCTAGCACTCTTGTTTCTAGAGTTTCTGATCTTGTGAAGTTTGTCATGTTCTAGATTAGAGTTTGCTCATTGTCATTCTCTTTCTAACTCATTTCTCTCTACGATTTAGTTTTTATTCTTCTATTGCAACTTTAGATTCTTAATATTTTGATCTTGTTTTTAAAGAAACTTTCCTTCCAAATGTGTTTACTCACCTTCAGATTTTGCACCTTGCATTTATTATTCATTGAGCAATGATCTAAGAGGACTGGTGACTACTTGTAGCTATGGTAATTCAACAAATGTTAAGACAAACAAATTTGACTATTTTCAAGGATAAGATTTTGACATATTTGAGATTTGAGACATATTATTTTAAAGCATTCGTCATTGAAGTCAAAAGTATACTATCTAAACTCAACAGTAAAACTTAGTTTGGAAACATATTGACTCTGGCTTAGTTGAATCCCTGTGATATAGATACCATCAAATTTCTTGCACTAGGAGGTTTCGACTATTTTCAAGAAATGCATTTTGGCACATGTCTCTTAGTTGGTTTGATGAATTCATTATAGTGCAAGTGTTATATTATATTTGTTTCTAATAGAATAAGTATGTAGTTCAACAGAGATATTATGATTGACAATGATTTATTCAATGTAATCTCATTGTTTACAAAATTAAATAGGTGATGCTACTCAGGAAAGTAGTGAATAAAATGGCAGTTAAATTCTATAGCAAATGAGTGGCTCGTAGAGAACATTGAAAGGTTAATAATGGATGATTAGGGCTATTATTTCAATATGAACATTTGAATCTAGATAAGAATGGCTTAGTCTATATCATCAAACGATACAATGGTGTGTGTGATAATTTGACCTAGTTAACTTGTGATTGACCCAAGGTTAGCACTTCTTTGCTAAACTTCTATTTGCTAAATTAATGCATAGCTTCTTACCATCGATCCATGGCTTTTGATAAGAGATGGTAGCAGATGTTATTTAGTGACTTATTATTGGAACTCAACCTAGCTAACCCCAACCTTTAGATGTTGTGACACATGCATCTAGTTTTGATTACCTTCGATTGGCCTACACCAAAATTCATGATTTTTGGGTGATTTGAGCTATGTTGTTTTAGGTTTCAAATCTTGACTATTGGATTTTTCAATTGAAAAAATAGTTATTAGAAGCATCCCAATGGCCACGAATTTTGTCGGTGGTCTAAGTAGGGAAGACTAAATGAGTCGAATCATCCAAAGGTGGGATTGTAAACCCTTTTAGGTGCTTTCCCAAAGTCCTAAAAACTTATGTAGAACTTCATAGAAGATAAGATTATAGTATAATGGCATATTAGTAATCTATTGCTCAATAGTATAGGCATTGTGAAAATAAAGGCTAGAAGACCTAATGCCAATATTATTAACTATATTTTTAAGGTCCTCATTCTCTTCACTATGGTTCACTTAAGTCCATCATGAAGGCCACTATACAAGCTTTGAGAATTGAGAATAAAATTTTGAGGAAGTTTGAAGAACATTAATTATGTATTTTCAGATACATTAATGCATCACTAATTCTCTCAACAGAGAATTGGGAGCACTAATATTACCCTAGAGTCCAAAATTCAAACATATAGAGAACATGAGCATGTACAATATTACAAGACTAAGTTGAACTAATAAAAGTAAACAAAACTAACTAAATTAACTAAAATCAAACTAAACTAAACTATTTTAAACTAAGTAAATTAATTACCTTAGAGATTGCATAGAATCCTTGCCTCAATTGTAATAGATTTTCAAGCTTTCTCAATTTCTAGATTCAAGAAGCTTTTAAACACTTATCAGCCAATTAGAACTTTAAAGAGAGTTTAAGTACTTTCCATTAACTAGTTTCACTATCTTTTTGAGTTTAATGTGCTTGCTATATGAGGAAAGTACTTGACAACAAGTACATAAGTTAATGAGCTCATCAGGTAGAAGAGGATACTGGTGAAAATAATTATGCTTTCTTGATATCATCAAGTTATAAAATAGTAGAGCACTACAATAATGATATGATATTTGGGCAATGGAATACTATAAAAGGTTATTTTAGGAAGTTAAATGGCTTTTTGGAAAGTATTTTACATCTTTCAAATTTTTCATTGGCTAACAATGTTATAAACTTTTCTTCATCATTGAGTAAAGAATTTAAACAAATAAAACTAGTTGCACATGTTAAAGATATAGTAAAACTTTTGAAGATGAATTAATCCTCCTTTGATTGTCTTATAGACCATATTTGAGTGTCTATGGACTGAGAAAGTCCACTAGTTAGAATAATAGACATCGTATTATGAGGACAATCAAATGAGGGCCTATGATGTCACTTGGTTAAGTGAAAACATATTAAGAGGAATGTAAAAGTCAAACAAAGAAGGTTCTTTAATAAATCATTTTGCAAAATTATGAACAAAATATTTGAAAAGCGAAAATATATTTAAAGAGATAAAATATAGCAAATCCAAAAGGATTTGGAAGATATTAAAAGTTCATAACAACTTGAACAATGTAGCAAGTCTAAAAAGGATTATATGAAAGCGTAAAGTGTAGCAAGCTAACATGCTTGAAGTGTAGCAAATCTAAGAAGATTAAATATAGTAAATTCAATAGAATTTGTGACATGACAAGTTATAGAAACTTGGAAAGTTTAGCAAGTCATAAAGGCTTGAAAAGCATAGCAAGTCTAAAAAGAATTGAAATGTAGCAAACCATGAAGGATTTGAATGTTTCATATCGAGAGACCTCAAAAGGTGTAGTGAGCTACAAGAACTTAAAGTGTAGCAAGCCAAAAGTCTTGAAGTGTTACAAATCAAGAAGCTTTAGAGTGCTACAAACCAAAAAGGTTTGAAATGTTGTAAACAAAAAGGGTTTGAAATGTAGCAAGTCAAGAAAACTTGAAAAATGTTACAAATTCAAAAAAGTTTGAATAGTATAGCAAGCAAAAAAGACCTTACAGAGGGTTATGAATCCATTGGGACTTGAAATTTATTAGATCAAGACATCTAAAATGTAGCAAATCTAAAAAGATCTAAAATTTAGTAGATCAAGAACCTGAAATATGGAAAACTTAAGGGGTATGAAATGTAGCAGGTCAAAAGATCTAACAAAGTTTAGCAAATTCAAAACAACTTGAAAGGTTTAGCAAGCTAAAAGATTGTTCAATACAATAAATCTATAATAAAATCAACACATTGATTTCAAGTATAAGTGTTTTAGATGAGAAATATAGCACAATGCTAGAAATGGTAGTGTATTTTGGGAATGTAGATGTATTTGAAGTATAATCTTTTGGTGACAGAAATATTGCACATCTTGACTTTTTTGACTTAAACATAGAACAATATTAAGGTAAAAGTGTTTTCTAATTATTAATCTGAGTAGGTAGAAGAGTAAAAGATAGTCCTATTTATAGAAATGGAGTGGGTTAGAATTAAATAAGAGGGTCTTGTGGAAAGAAAAGGAAAGAGGGAAAAGAAGAAAGCACACCCACTACCGGAAGAAAATTTGGCATGAGAGTGAGAAAATTGTCAAACCTACTTGCACTTCCTGGATAATTGATCGACAAACCTGCCTAGGTATTGCAATCCTCCCAAGAAACATCATATTTCTTTTTCTAACTATAAGAGAGGCATTTGCTATATAGGTCTAATTTTGGTTGATCTACTTCAATCCTTATTGGACTAATAAGGAATTCTAACAACTTTCTTGTAGTAACACAAAAAACACAGTTATGGGGGTAGAGCCTAAGCAAATATTTCAAAATCCTTTGGAAGAATTTTTGTCATGCTGCACAACATGAATCCCTTATTTTTTATTCGATAATCATATCATCTACATAGACTTCTATTTCACAGTAGATCATGTTACGGCACAATATAGTGGCAACATGTGCATACGTTGCTCCCGCATTCTTTAACCTAAATGGCACTACTTTGTGTTGCCACCCCAATATTGTAAAAGCAATTAATGTATTGTTGAGTCCTTCAATCATAATATGATTATACCTAAAAAACCAATTAGTAAAATATAGCAAAGCTTATCTAGCACAATTATTAACAAGAATATTAATATTTGGGAGAGGAAGGTTATCTTTTAAATGCACGATTCAAATCCCCATAATCAAATTAGACCTTCCCTCTTCCATTTTTTTTAGCACTAGTGCTATGTTGGCTACCTAATCAGAATAAGAGTAGGCCTCAATGAATCTTGCATCGATTAAGTTCATGATTTTTTTTGTTTCTCTTTCTTAGCCATGTCTAATTTCATTGGTATAGCTTTTGCTTAACTAATTTCACTCCTTCAATCAAGTGAATTTTATGAGTGACAATGGATGGGTGGGTCTAATCCTAGCATATCTTAGTATTTCCAAGCAAAGAATTCCAAGAACTCTTACAACAAAGATTTCAATTCCATACATTTATTAGGAGAGAGAGAATCATCAATCTTACTTTCTTTCTTTTCCTCTTTTGAACCAATATTAATCAAATTAAATTCCTCTTCTACTAGTTGTAATGGATGCTCTCTCAAATAAAAATCAATTTTAGTATTTTAGGGGTAGGTTCATCAAATGGAAAATCTTAATCCTTGGAGGCAATAGTTTTACAGACACAAAAGAAGCAATGGAATCAATTGGATCGATGAATGCAAATTAGGGGAATGATTGTTGGTGAACTCTCAATGGATGTGGACTGACTCTAAATTCTAGTTGTTGAGTGGTTTTGGTGAAATTTGGACAAAAGAGGGTTGTAAGGTAACACCATTTGAAATCATAGCAATCAAAAAATTTGCTTCCATGAATCCATCCTTAGCCACATATGCCTAAAAGCCCTCATCCTTTTTGGAACTACTATCAGACAAACATTCAACATTATCATGCTCCCTTATGGACATTGGCAATGTGAAGAATATTTTGAAAACATGATATACCTACTCGGTTCTTTCATCAAGCCATGGCTGTAAGAAACAAGTAAAGTAAATTTTACTTAACAAATCTCCCATTCAATGTTGGTATATATAGTCTTGGTCAACTTCCACAATGCTCCTTGACAGAGATCATTCTTCTTCATTTGCCTTATATCCTAGACCATATGCACATTAACTATCCATTAATAGAGAATGGTGGTTCTTTAGTTCTTCCTTTTCCTAATGGAATCCCTAGTAAATAATTCATGTCCTTAATATTTTAGAGATGGTTACATTTGTAGTACAAGGTTATGAGATCTTTTCCTTTGAATAGTCTATCACCATGACTAGAGAAGGATTAAGTGAGAATCCATTTAACCAATAAGGGTATGAATGTCCAACATATGTACTCCTAGATGCTTTAGGTTATGTAACATTTCTCGAAATTTCTACCAAAACCATAGTAACGCTTCTCTGATAAGGAAACTTGAACTTATGATGTAAAGAAGAAGCTACCACCTTATTAGCATGAAGACGAGGCCTACCAAAGAAAAGTGTGAAGGAAGCTTCGATGTCAAGGATTTGGAATGATATTCTGAAGAAAGCATGGCCAATTAAAGGGTAGCCTTGGTGCATGAAGCTCCTGCATATATGGGGTCTGAGAAAGGAGCAGACCACAAGGGTCAATGGTAGAGTTGTCATCGTGTGACCTTAGGGTCATGGGTTGAAGACGTAGAAACAGCCTCTTGCAAAATTCAAGGTAAGGCTACATATTATTGACTCTTGCGCAATGGCCAATTGTTGCTTCAAAATCTAATACTTGGGATATATTTTGCCGTGTAAAATCATAGGCCATAATAGATTGATTGTTGAGTTTAAATTAAGATTGAGTGAACCAAGCACCTATGTAGCCTTCGTTGTGCAAAATTCAAAGCTGAACTATTATCAATCAATAAACTTCGAATTTTCTTGTTATGACTACCTACAACAATGTGAGGTACTTTATTATGATCACACGCCCTGATGGTAAATCTTTATCTCCAAAGAGAAATGTTGAAGTGACATGTATTGCACTACTAATTTAGACAATAGAAGTATGAATCAATGCTTCTGTTACTATGGTTTTATGCTTCATAGAAGCCATCAGTAATCTTCAAATAGAAATCCTTATAGCTTATGTTTTTAACTATTGAATCATGTCATATTCATCTTTCAAAAAAGCCAGACTAGATTTTTGTTTCATTCCTGCCCTTATGACTACATGTAGTAGATTTGGTTCTATAATTCATTGTTGCATGCTAGGATTGCTCCTTAACAACATAATTAGGAACACATGTAGCTTTGTAACTTGCAATGGCTCATAAAAGTCGGAGGTAATTGAACTTGAATGCTAGGATGATACATTGAAATATTGCATGGTGGATGTTACATTGGGGGAATTAACCAATACATTTTTGTTGTAACTTGCAATGGCTCATAAAACTCGAGGTAATTGAACTTGAATGCTAGGAAGATACCTTAAAATATTGCATGGTGAATGTTACATTGGGGGTATTAACCAACACATTGTTAGATACAACTATAGGAGTTTTGGGTGGCAAAGATGAATACTCAAAGTAAACTAGAGTATTTATCATGGTAACCACATGTTCTATTGGTTAAAGGGATGCTCAAATGGCAGTGGAATTTATGGTGAATGTTGGGTGTGGGTTATTGATATTTTATGGTGATGGGACAGCATGATATTGAGCATGAATGGGAAAAGGATTTTTTTGGACATTAGGTTGCTCGGTGATTGCTTTTCCAAAAATAATATCACTATCATTTCTATAGCTATGTGCAATATTCTTAAACACAAGGCATTTATTGATAGTTCGGCCAATACCTTGATTGTATCCATGATAGAATCTCTTATGGAATGACTTAAGGTTTGGTGATTTGCTTCTAAAGAAGGATCATAAATAGGTGAATGTGGGGGATAGAAATGAGAGGAAAATCTATGAACTCTTTCTTAGCAGCAACTAGCTGGTAGTATTTGGGATGGAGGAAGATGATGTATTGACCACTACCCCTTGATTTTGAGACTAAGATATTTAATACATCAAACTTCTATTAGTAGTAACATTGGTCTTTCTTTATGTGGAAGGAATAATGCATTTTGCAAACCAATCTTAACTTATTTTCTACTTCTGTTAGCTCCATCAAAGATCTAAATCAATTACAAGACATGAGCACTTGATAATATGGGTAAAGATTGTCAATTATCATATCAATTTGGTCATCTTCACTAAGACATTTCCTAATGCTGAGGGCCTTGTTTTGCCACCTAGTCATAAATTCATAAAATGATTCATTGGATTTTATTTTTATTAACTCTATATCTCCTCTAGTCTCAAGAGGTGGTATATTATATTTAAAATGATTAACCAATGCCTCCTTAATATCATCTCATGATCTCTACTTATGCTTATCCTTTGACAAGCCAAGCAAATGCTTATTCTTTAGAGTTCTAAAATAAGCGAGCCAACTGATTGGAAGAAAAACTAAATCAAGCTAAGTGTAATGAAAATGCCAATGTGGGCTTTTGGACAACCTGGGCCATCATACATGGGAATTGTTTTGTGTAGTTTGAAATCCTTGGAATTCTTGCTTCAGCAAAGAGATCAAACACCTCTAAATCCAATGGATGACCATCAAAACATATTGTACTCCATTTCTCCTTTAGTTCCTTAACAACATGTTCCCTGTATTTTGATTCATCCCAGTCTTCTTTTTCATCAATCTTAATTCTTCCTTCAATTTCTATATTTCTCCTCCCTTCCTTGTATGGCTCACAATATCCTCTCGGTGCAGTTGAGGAGTGGTATGTTGGTGAGTTGGGTTTGAGAGGTGGTATGAATATTGAGAAGGACCAAGTTGGGCTATGTGGTTTAGGTTGGAACAATAACTCAAGGAGGAATGGGCTCAAAGTGGACTGAAGGGGTATGAGGAAGCTTCTTTAACAAATGAAAACCTACTAAAATTACTAAGACAACCAAGCTATTTGAGAAAATTGGCTTGTTAGATCAGTGATTTGATGTTTTTTAGAATTGAACCTTTCCTTAGATCTTGGCTTGTCTAAACTGGTGGAGGGGCTAAGTTGATGGGGAGTCTTTAGGTTGGCTATGGATTGGTAGGTATTTTCTAGTGGGGTGTGCAAGATGGTGGTATACCCATGGTGATGATGGGATTCATTGGATGAGCTATTTTGTGGTAAAGGACCTATATGGAATGCAGTTTGGGAAGTTTCAACTCTGATCAATCTGGATATCCTAGAGTAGAAGAGGGAGTTTGTTTGTCTTTTCCAAATGGATGAAGCAATGATGACACTTGAAATACAATATAATACCTTCTTAAATTTCTTTGGTATGATTGATTAGCACAATGCAAAAGATAGAGGCTATCAAACTATTCATACACATTGGACAATTGTTTCAAAATCACATATGTGTTACATGTTCCCATGGAAAGCAATGGGACTAAGTATCCTACAAAACTAAGGTTCATATATTTCATGCAAGGATGGATTAGGAGCACAAAAAGTGCTCTTACTATGTAAAGTGTCTCCTTCCTCTCAATAGGGTCTTGTCAGGGATGTCATGTTAGGTGCTATGGAAAGAGTGTCTCTATTTTACATATCCCAAGTATACTAGATAATAAGTGGAGGTTGTTTCCAAAGGATTACATCATCCCTACGGATCTACCACCACAAGGTACCAGATCCTCCGCGGTTTCATTATAGTTATTCAGGAATGCACAATGCAAAATGTGCACGAATTATAGAAATTCCTATTTATTCCTCCATGGATCCAAACATTTAGCCATCCTCTCCATTCAACTGTTTACACGTTCCATTCATAATCGATCACAATACATCTACAAATAATAAAGAGAAATAATATTCCAATGTAAACATCATTGAAAAACAAATCATTAAATAGAAGAGTGTTGCAGTGCTACTAAGTATAGCACAACGCTATACCATTCTAACGTAACTATTTCACACAAAATATGAAACTGGAAAGATGTATGTAAAGATGGTGCAATGCTACATACCATACCATAGTGTTACAACTTTAAAATAGATTCCTACTAAACATAACATCAAAAAGGAAAAATGCATACAATTGAAATTGTGCAATGCTACCTAAATAGTGCAATGCAAGAAAATCCTAATAGAAAGACTTCCTCAAAGATTTATTTGCAATTCTCATTAGAGTTCCCTAGCAAAGTTGCCAATGTGACTGTAAGCCTTTTTAAATTCTTTCCAGAAATCCTAAAAACTTATGTAGAACTTCATAGAAGGTAAGATTATAGTATGAGGGCATAGTAGAGATCTCTTACTTAATAGTATGGGCATTGACATTGACAGTAATATAGAGATAATTTAACAAAGAGTTGCCGCCTATGAAAATAAAGGCCATAAGACCTAATTTGCCAACATTAATAACCCAATTTCTAAGGTCCTTATTCTCTTCACAAGGGATCATTAAGTCCATCATGGAGGCCATTTTGTACTAGCTTTGAGAATTGAAAATAAAATTTTTTGAGAAAGTCTTTAGGTTTCCAAATACATTAGCGCAACACTAATTCTCTCAACAAAGAATTGCACAGCACTAATATAGGCTAGATTCCAAAATTCAAACTTATAGAAACCCTAAGAATGTAGACTGTATTAGAAGACTAGGCTAAACTATTAAAAGTAAACAGGAACTAAACTTAAACTAAACTAGATTGCAAATGAATCCTTGGCCTTAGTTGCAATAGATCTTCACGATTTTCCTAATTTTCAAATTTGAGAGTTTAACTATCTTTGAGTTCAATGTACTTGCACTGAGCTCATTAGCTTATGTACTACTTGTTATCAGGTACTTTCTTTACATAGCATTGAAATCTTGAAATTCTAACTCATTTAAATGATATAGGACTAAATTCATAGGTAGGAAAGGGTATTGACGAAAATAATTTTGTTTAGGTGACATCATCAAGTTACAAAATAGCACAAAACTATGATAAAGATATGATAAATGCTCAGTGCTATTATAATGTAACTTAAAGGATTATTTTAGGAAGTTAAATAGCTTTATATAAAATAGTTTACTTCTTTCAAGGTCTTGATTAGCTGACAGTATTATAGTTTTTCATTCATCATTGGGCAAAGAATTTAAACTAAGTAAAACTAGAGAAACATGTTAAAGATAAAGATACCATACGACTATTAAAAATGAATTGGTCTTTATTTGATTGTCTCGTAGAGGGACCTAGCTAAGTTGAATCCTAAATGAGTCCCAAAATGAGTTATGCCAGTTTCCTATCCCGAAACTGAATCCTGAAACAAGTCCCCTTAACTTTTCCCCGGTGAGAATTGGCTTGTGCAAAATGTTTTTTTTTATACTGTTTTCAGCTATAATTAGATATTGACTTTGGCGAGCAGTGTCCACCATTTCTCAAGTAGATTCGTTATGGCCCAGTTTGCATATTTGCCTCTAGTAGACAATTAATGCTAGCCATTCGATTAGTTAGTTTGAACTGTTTTAATATTTGCTGCCCGGATTATTAGGATCAATAAATTGGGCAAACCTTTCGGTCCATATTGGGGCGCACTAGATGATGATCAATCTGGACTACAAACTATTGTATCCCACTTACATGTTCTACAATGATCAAGTTTGCTAGAGCCACTCATCTATCGCATCCGTCATTATTGATTTGAGCAACCCTAGTTAACAGCTAGATCTCCAAGCAATCCCTTGGGCTATTTTAGTGGTAGAAATGTTGAAGCTAAAACCTAGAAACGTAGGATTCCATTGGAGACCCAATGAAGCTTCTCTTTAGCATTGTAAGATACAACTTTACTAATAAAAGGTCCATCTCGCACAAGGATCCCATTGTATTATTCTTCCGCGTAATTAATGTTTGTTTATCCACCATTATTGATGTGTAACTCACATTAGGTATCCGGTAAGCCCACTTTAGTGGATCAAATCACAGAGAGACCTTAACAAGATCATCTTAGTTAAAAGAAGTAAAGACCATGTCTGCCATAATATCTACTTAATAAGCATTTGTTTGATGAATATCATGTAGTTACAATTGTTCATATTCTTGTCATATACAATGGTTACTTCCTTGTTTGATAAATACACTTGGAATACACTTAGTCATAGTGGATGATAGACACTAATTAGTTCATCCACAATATGGCCAGAGTCCCCATCACGCAATATACAATCTTCTGAGAGAAGAAGAAAGAAAAAGTTCTCCTAGTTCAGATTAGTAGTATGAGAAATGGAAGCCAATACTCAGAGTCTCCAGCTCATGGTTAGACGCTAAGAAGTAAGAATGCATTTAGTAGAGAATTTTTGTTAAAGTGCAATGATTGTGAAAGAAATGAACTCATATTTTGGCCCATTGACTCTTTGCCTGTCTTGCAACTCACTCTAGGTTCTCTTGTCTAAATTTTTGTTTTTTTCTATGATTGTTAAATAAGTGAATTCATATTTTGGTCTATTAGGCTCTCTTTTGTCTAATTTTTTGTTTTGTTTCTTCTTTTTCCTTGAACAGTAATTTCTTCTCTCTTTTTTTTCTTTTCCAAGATCCTTTCCGTAAGGACTTCCACTATGTGCAAGTTGAATGGGATAATGGCCTTAAACCCGCAGATGTCTACCAATCCAAATACCATGATTGGTCGAGCGAATCATCTAAAATATTGTTCTTTCAATCACATTGTACAAAGGGGAAGGAATATAAAACAAAGATCCACATTCAAAACACAAATATTTTTGCTGAGCTAATATGGTTGTGAACCTTTGGTGTATCAAAATATTTAATCTCAGAAATGGTATTTTCATGCTAAACGCTTCAACCATTTGTCTTGTCGGACATGTTGGTAATGAATGATACACCAAATATCAACCTTCCCCTTTCTGGCTCCCAAAATGGATGGATGGAGAATGAAACAAAAACAGTTGAAAATCACTAACAAAGTTTCCAAAAGTCAGTATGCCTAGCAATTGTTAAACAAGGAGAACTTCCAGCATACTGCCTAATCCTATCATGTCTAATAGACCAACATTTTGGATCATTAAATTAGTTCTTCACTTAGGTCGTGGCAAAAAATATCCAATGAATATCGTTTGTGTTAATCAAATGTACTTGCCTATTAATTGGGAACAAAAACAGCCCAAAGGCCCTGAACACAGCTACTGGTTTGTGCACTTACATGACCCAACTTTCTTCTCTGATTATCACCGAGGATTACTGACATCAAAACTCTCAGAATAAGTACAAACAAGATAATACAAGATGAAAAAAATATTCTTTTACCATTAAGCACACGCATAAATACATGAAATCATCATTGAGCCCCAAGATCATGAAGAATGTTGACTGTAACTTTTCGGGTGTATTGGCAGTGAATCGCAGGTCACAGGAAGATTTCCCCATCCAAAACTGACGCACAATTGCATCTACATGTAAGAGATCTAGCATTGTACTTCTAGTTCCAGCTGTCTCTCCTTTCCAATCCCTTTGAATTCTGATGTTGCAAAATTGCTTTATCCGTTTTACCATCTTTACTCTCCATGACAGCCAAATTCAGTGTTTTCCTTGCTGCCAGACGTGATAGGAAGCTTGAAGGAAATACATCCTCATTCACATCCGTTGACTGCTATGGATTCCGCTTCTGCAGAAGTTGCCACTGTTTCCTGGTTCTCGAGCAAGCCCCCTTCTCAGAGAAGAGTTCACGTCTTTCACTGCCAGCACCGGAAGCAAGGTCTCACGATGAGCCAACCTGGGGCGAAAAAAGAGTTATAGGATGTTACATGAAGAAGCAATGCGTAAATAGATTAGCATAGATCAGTCAAATGTTTCATGGTCGTCTTAGCAATTATATTGCCAGCTCTGTTATATTGATAACATCCTCTTTATTTCTAGTCCTACTAGCAATTCTTAGCTTCTTGGGCTCAGCCAGGAGGAAACGTGAAGTAAACTGAGATCTTCCCTTATCCAGACAAGGAAGAACAATATGCTTCCTATTGTTTATCAATACATCAGAGTTACTGCTTCCACAAAACAGCAACATGCTTGGTATTTACCAGTAAACAATTCTGTAATCTCATTGCCGTAGTTAGTTCAACTCCTTGTTACATTATCTCAATAGGAAGATCCTACTATGAGATTGATTCACTATACTGCTACATCAGCGAAATCCTTCCTCTTAACTACAATGCTCTAAGATCCTCCTCTGGACATGTTCATCGGTTTGGGATAGCTTCAGCAAAACTCCTGCAAATTGTGCCCTTTGTAGCATCTAGTTTCAGTATTTAACTTTCTAAATGCAATTATAACTTCGGCAGTGTTCTTCAATTCTAAGATTTTTGCCTGGGTCTCTAGTTACTCTCAACGGGGTTTTGCCTTCCTGTATATTGCATTGTTTAGCATTGCCTGTGGCTTTTGCTAATCTACTTACACATTGCTTCTTCATGTTGGTTGATCTGGAGGGTTGTGGTTTGGCTTTGTTAATCTAAGATTTTGTTCATGTTGGTTGATCTGGATGCATAAGCTTCTGAATTATGCCATTTGGTTTGATTTTTTTACCATCAATGTACGTGGAGATACATAAATCCAAAATTCAGGTTTCCAACTCCTCCATGAACTCCTGATTTGGAAGATCAATGAGATCTTGGTTGTTGCATAGTTTTACTTTATGTTACTTCTGATGGTTAGATAAAAAGAATATGACTGGGCATGTCTTTTGGAAGTTTCTGTACATTCGTAAAGAGAGTTGAATGTTTGATGGTCAATCTTTTGTCACTTGCTCACTGGGAAAAGTATCTTGACACTGAAAGGCTACCACAGATTCCTGATGTTCGGAAAATAGAAGTCGACATATGGTTACAGAAGGGTTGGATCAAATTGAATATAAACTCAGATCTTAAACTGTAAAAATTCATATGTGAACACTACAATGTGAAGGGGGAAAAAGAGCAGCCATCTTTGCATACTAGTTTTTTGGTCAATCTACTCCATCCATTGATCTGCGTAGCTATGAACTGTATTGAGCAGCAAACTGACCAAGAAGAGACTAAGCCTGCGACTGGTGGCCTCAGTACAATTTGTTGCAATGGCCTTTAACTAAGCATTTCTTTCAAAAGGAATTGCTGATAAGCAGAAACTGGAACTGATAAAGTTGAAGAATTTCACCATGGATCATGAGGTTTTTGCTAATCAGATGGCAATTTTTGCTTGTATGTTGCTCAAAATAGATCTCTAACTTTTCACCAAAAAAGTGAAAATAGAACTCCAACACTAGCATCTTCCCGTTTATATAGGTATTTGTGTCGGTGGGATGGTGGGTGGTGGGTGGTGTATGTTTGACTGTCTGTGTGTATATCCACCGAAGCATCCAACAGATATAGTAACTAAGAGGGAGTATGCATGAATTTTGAACTTCCGACATCTAAGACCACTAACTGAATGACTTCATTATACTAACAGCTATACTGAAGCGGTGCTGCTTTGGCATGGGATAAAATTTGTGAACAAAATTATCCATGGACAGTAACCTTATTCTTTGCTGTAGGCAGAAGTAAAAGCTACAAAAACAATATTTGCCTACAATATGGCTGGTTTGGCAGAGGATTAAATTGTGAACAAATTTACCCACAGAAAGTTACCTTGCCCCTTGCTATAGGCAGCCCTATACATAGAAGAAGTTATCAACAAACAACTAAGTTTTGGGGTTCTTTATCTGTGCTTAAACAATTTTCTCTACATATAAAGCTGCTACATGACAAAAGATAAGATCACTATTATTTTTTAGTCAGGAAAGGAAGCTTCTCAATATTGCAAAATTGTATCAGAATGTGACAAAAACAACTGACATGCTCTGCTCTTAAGCACACTGTAATTTACTGGCAGAGAAGATAAGCAAACCCAACCAAAAAGCAGCAACTGACTTTGCACCTATATGATATCAAAATGTTTGTTTTGCCTCATGGTCTTGATGCAAGCACATCTCATCTATTCATTAACATGTTCAAAATTATAAAACAAGGAAAAGGAAGCAAAGGTTGAAGCTTAAGTTGAATAGTTCATAGAGTTACTTTATGTTTTCTTTATTTTTAAAGTTCAAGATGTCTAGGTTTGTAGGTCCTATTTTAAGTATTTAGTCATATTTAAGTTGTCTTTGTGTAATGGGCCAGAAGGTTTTCTCACTTAAGTGAAGGGTATATAGTCATTGTTCATAGATAACTTGAAGGACAAGAAAGTGACCCCCCCCTCCCTCCTTCCCACCCACTCCTCTCCCAGGCATTCTGTCTATAAAAGCCATTAGGGCTTTCTTTTGTATAGTTTAATTGATGATTCAATAAGATTGAGTTTTCTAATGTTTTCTTGTTATTTCTCCTCTCTTTTTACTTCTAGTCCAAGTGTGGATTGTTTCTCCTTATCATCATCATCAAGACCTTATCCTAATTAGGGGTCGGCCACATGAATCTTATTCCTCCATTCCACTCTATTAAATACCATGGCTTCATTTAGTCCCAAAGTTTTTAAATCTTTCCTCACCACTTCTATCCACATTCTTTTGGGCCTTCCCCTTGCCCTTTTAGAACCTTCTACTTGTATTGCCTCACTCCTTCTAACCGGTGCCATTGTTGGTCTCCTTTGAACATGTCCAAACCATCTAAGTCTAATCTCCCTCATCTTGTTACCTATTAGTACTACCCCTAAATTTCCTCTAATATTTTCATTTCTAATTCTATCCTTTCTTGTATTACCACTCATCCATCTCAACATCCTCATTTTTGTGACACTCATCATATGAGTATGATGTTCCTTAACTGCCCAACACTCTGATCCATAGAGCATGGCCAGCCTTATGGCCATCCTATGGAATTTTTCTTTTAGTTTGAGTGGCACCCGTTGATCACACAAAACTCCAGATGCACATCTCTATTTGTTACAACCCACTTGGATTCTCTAGGTAACCTTCCTCTCAATCTCTCCACTCTCATGAATCATTGATCCTACGTATCGAAAGTGGTCTTTTACGAGGACTTCTTGGTTATCAATCTTGATTGGTGTTCTACTTTTACTCACTAAAATTGCATTCCATATATTCTGTCTTAGGCTAATTTTAAATCCTTTAGATTCTAATGCTTCTCTCCATAACTTTAACTTTATGTTTACACCCTTCCTTATCTCATCAAGTAAGACTATATCATCTGCAAATATCATGCACCAGGGAATCTCCTCGTGCAGATGTTTTGTTAACAAATCCATAACCAATGTGTAAAGGTATGGGCTCAATGTCAATCCTTGGTTCAATCCTACAGTGATAGGAAAATCACCAGTCTCGCCACTAGTAGTCTTAACATTTGTTACCGCTGCCTCATACATATCTTTAATTATGTCTATATACCCCTGCGAAATCCCTTTATCGCCCAACACCCTCCATATTAACTCTCTAGGGACCATCATAAGCTCTTTAAGTCGATAAAGACCATTTTGAGGTCTTTCCTGCTCTCCCTATATCTCTCTACTAATTGTCTTAGTAAGAAAATAGCTTCCATGGTAGACCTCCAAGGCATGAAACCAAACTGACTCTCTGATACACTTGTTTCATGTCGTAGCCTCTTCTCAATCACTTTTTCAAAAAGTGTCATAGTGTGACTCATAAGTTTGATCCCTCGATAATTAGTGCAGCTCTGTATGTCTCCTTTATTCTTATAAATTAGTGCAATAGAGCTTTTACTCCACTCCTCAGGCATTTTCTTTGATTTTATAATCTTGTTAAACAACTTGGTCAACCAAACTACCCCAATGGCCTTTCCTAATTTCATTTTTTCAAGGCCTCTTTTACTTCAAGTACTCTAATCCTACATTCATATCTATAATATCCAGTGTTATTTAGATTTATAGTATTTTTAATCCCTATATTCTCAGAGTCATTGTCATTTAACAATTTTTGAAAGTATGTTTCCCACCTTTGTTTGATCTTATCATCTTTGACTAATACCCTTTAAGCATCGCTTCTAATGCACCGAACATGATCTAAGTCCTTACCCTTCTGTTCTCTTACTTTTACAAGTTTAAACACATCTTTCTTGCCTTCTCTTATTCCTAGTTTATTATAGAGCTTATCATATGCTTTAAGTTTAACCTCACTTACTATTCTCTTAGCAACCTTTTTAGCATTCTGATATTGTTAATTTTTCACTTTTGGTTGGATAAACAAGGTGAAAGCTTAATTAGAAGAAATACTTTCTAGTAAAAGCATTTCAAAATCAGCAGGTTTTTCCCTAACTTGCTGAAATTTTTCGCTTTAAAACCTGAGTTGCAACCTCTTTTTACCTTTTCATGCATTATTTCGTCCCAGAGCATAGCGCCATGTCAACTAGGATAGGAAAATCCTATAAGTATCATTTAGTGCAAGAAGATTTGATGAGCTAGTACTTAAGATGACCACACAAGTTGAAGATTTTTCTAAGCGACTTGCTGCTTTCAAGGAATGTCAAAAGCTCCTTAAACTCAAGAAGTCTGGAGAAAATACTAATCAAGTACCCAACCCAATGGCAAATATGTGTGTAGAAGAAGAGCACCAAGATGCTACCCATTTGTTTGATATTTCACTACTTCAAATGAGTTTCTTCCCTAGACCCTGCATAGGCGGGAGCTTCGTGCACCGGGGCTGCCTTTTTTAGATGAGCTTCTTCTCAGTGATACAAATCAAGATATCTTCATTATATTCAATGTTATTCTTATGACAACCATAAAGATGGATAATCAAGAAGATGATGAAGGACCTATCTCTAACAAATAACCAGATGAGGAAGTTTTGTTAATATGTTTGATTCACTTAGTGAGCACAGTGATAGGAGAGAAGGAGAATCTCTTAAAAAAATAATTGCATGATAACATCGATACTGGAGGATCTCACTTTATTGATAAACCTATCTTTGATGATTATGTTGAAGAAGAAGATGTTCAAGATTATACATTTTCTGAAAAAATAAAGAAGCTTAATATATTTGATGCATATAATGATCCATTTCTACCTAATGAAGAGCCCAAGTTAACTATTAACACTGATGGCTATGCAACTCCTAACACAACTTTATTGGCAACAAAGATAACCAAGGCATTCGATAATTCATTTCTTGATGGTTTACCACCCGGAGGAGGAAACCAATATCATGCGTATCTAAGGGCTAAGGTGCTATTTCTCAAATTATTGAATTCAAGGACGAACTCTTTTCAAGTGGAGGTGAATGATGCATGAGCATCTCATCCATTTGTTATCATACTCGAAAATTATAAAACAGGGAAGAAGAAGGTAAAGATTGAAGTTTAAGTTCAATAGTTCATAGAATCATGTTATGTTTTCTTTATTTTTTAAAGTTTGAGATGTCGAGTTCTGTAGGCCTTATTTTTAAGTGTTTAGTCATATTTTTAAGTTGTTTTCAGTTGTCTTTATGTAGTGGGCCAGAGTTAAATAGTTTTTCACTCAAGTGAAGGGTATAGTGGTCTTTAATCATAGTTTACTTGAGAAACAAGAAAAGAGCACCCCCTTATGTCTATAAAAGGGATTAGGGCATTCTTTTGTGTAGCTGCATAGATGGTTCAATAAGAATTTTTCATTTTATTTATTTATTTATTTATTTATTTATTTATTATTTTTGCTATTTTTACTTTCAGTCCAGGTGTGAACTGTTTCTCTTTATTTCTAGTGGATTTTCACCTTTGGTTTGATAAACAAGGTGAAAGAAGTGTTTACTAGTTAACAAGCACTTAAAAATCAGCAGACTTTTCTCCTAGAACTTGTTGGACTTTTTCCTTTTAAAACCCTAGTTCCAACCCTTTTTTACCTTTTCATGCATTAGATATTGTAATTAGTGATATAGAGGGGAAAATAGAGTTAAAAGGGTGTCTATGAAGAGAAAATCAACCAAAGATTTCCAGATGAAACCCATGAGTTTGTCAAAGCGTGATCCATAGAGAAAACCAAACAAAGAAATCACATAAGAAATAAGAAGAAGAAAACAACTTAATGTCCTATATCATTCAGTATTTTTCTCTAGAATTCAATTACATCATACATAGACTTCTCAATCATAAGACTTGAACAATAAGAAACTTCCTAAGAGATTTCTAATTGTAATAAGAAACCTAAAATAATTTCTAAAAGACTCAAGTTTAGGAAACTTCTAAAGACCCAATCTAAAGTGGGAAACCCAAAAATATATACAACATGGACTCCTAATAGACCAAAACTCTAAAATAGTAAGCAAATCCGTATGTTCATTGTTCATGTGAACAGTAGCACAGCTACTATTCATGTGAATAGCACTCTTGAACAATACTAAAAAAAATTGTAGACCACATAATTCACCCCCTCTGGGGAAGAACTCATTCTCGAGTTTCGATGTAAATCTTCCCTTTATTATTTGATGAAAGACACTTCCCACTGCGTGTACCATTGTCAAATTTAGTGGCCACTTCTTTTTTTTATGTATCACTGTTGCACAACTTCAGTGGTTGTTTCACTTCATGTGAAAGTTTATTGACATTGTCAGGAATGTTACAAGGACCAATCTTTTTGTGTTTTAGCATGTGATATTTTCCTGTAGGCTGGTGTCCTTTGGAAGATACATCCAGACACCATGCCCAACTACAAAAGTAAGTTCTTGAACATATTGATCATATTCTCTTCGTTGGCTTGTGGTGCTTGATTTATGCACTTGATTGGGTGTTTGTCAAGTTGATTATGGTCGTGAAATTGATTCTTTGTATTAACTTCCTCCACAACTTAGTATAATAAAAAATAAAATAGAAAAAAACTTCCTCCACAACTTCAATATGGTGCCTTGTTTCATGACTTTCCTTCCCCATATTTTGAAGGTCTAGGGATTTTCTAAGGGATATGTTGCAAGAAGGATGACATTTTGTTTGAGCTCTCTCTTCAGCTTCTCCACACAATGCCTCCAATTTTCTTTTCAACACTTCAAGATTTTGTTTAGTAATAGCACCCACTCGCTGCACTAGTTGAAGTTAGAACTGCACCATATTGCTAAGGGAACTAATGATTTTATCATAGAAAATAGGATGCGATTCTCTAATAGCACATGATGCAGGGGCGCACTCCAAAATTCAGAAGAAGGAAATAGCTTTAAAAGGGTGTCAGTCAACAGAATTTACCGAAAGATTTCCAGATAAAGACCACAAGTTTTTCCAAGTGTGGTTTGCTGAAAAAACCAAAAATAGAAATGACAGAAGAAAGAAGAAGAAGAAACTATTGGATATCTTTATTGTTAATTAAATATTATTTAATTTTGAATAATGTCTTATCAAATTTGAATTTTCAAAAATAAAGGGTGTGTCTTAAAATTCAAATGAAGGGACATATTAGGTGGTAGACATTAACTACCAAGTTGAAGAGTCACCTAGTGAAGAATCATTTCGTGGGAAAATAATTAACTCCTATTCTATAAAAGTAGACATTTCTCTCAATTTCAATAAAAAAAATTTCCAGATCCCCTAGACTTTTCCTCTAGGGTTATTCTGCTAGATTGAAGCCTACCTCATTAGAGCCTCTCTCCAGTTTATATTACTGGTTGACAAGGCTCGAACTTCATCACGGCCAGTCGTTAGAGAAAATCTGCTTCTGGGTTATTCGTACTTTGGCCATTTAATGTTATCACCTTATCAATCAAAATATGAGGTTCTACATTATGGGTGATTCGGGAAATTTCTGCCATTTAATTTTATCACCTTATCAATCAAAATGGAATCATATTCTCCGAAGAATTTGTCCTTGTAAGAGTAAACCCCATAATTAGTTAGCTGGTACCTTGTGTTTTGTTCTCTGGATGGCAATTGAACTGTCTCTACTGTCCGCAAATTCCAACTGTGCACATTAAGCAACGAATTTCCCTGGAAATTCATAAAAATAAAAATAAAAACCTTAGGCTGCCTCAGCAAGGTAGCAATAACAAAAATATGGTCTAAGACATTTGAAAGAAAAAATGAAAATAACCATACTTTTAAAATTCTAAGATCTCAAACAGACTACATCCCCCAAGTTTCGTTGCATATGGACTGCATTAACCTGAGGTTAACATTAACATGGAGATTACAGAAAATATTCTATTCTCTAACACAGAGTCTGCAAAATGGCAGCAGGCCTTCACTGCTAGTCCTCAGTCACTTCACAAGATGACTTAAGAATAAGTACAACCAGTTATCAGCATGAAGAGAGAAATCCACAAGTTACTACAATTTCTTACAAGTAAGAAATATATTCAAGTTGTAGGACACTTTCTATCCAATTGTTATATATATTTAGTAGATTCATGTAATATTCAGACTGCCAACCCCTAATTAGGATAAGGTCTTGATGATGATGATAACGATGTGATATTGAGGCTTTAGGGTTGTCATATGGTAGTCTAAGAATTGGTATCAAATGAAAACAGCAGCAAAGCATCACAAAATGTTCCAGAACAGAAGGAGAAATTTTCCTAAATCTGAAAATTCAAATAGCCATTGACATCTCCTCTTGTCAAAGCTATAATCCAGGAAGGTTCATGAGACTTTCTAGAGGAAAAGCAACTTCCACTCTCTGCATTAAGACTTTCAGGAAAAACACCATGACCAATTGGAAAAACAGCAGAAAGAAAGTAAACAGGTAATAGAAGTTTCACAAATAAAAATCAATATCACAATGTCAGTCTGAGCAGCAAAACTCTACCTCAAGTTTCGATCAGTGAGAAAAACACATGCTGTGAAACCCTCCAATAAATAATTTGAGCAGTAAGACATAAACTGAATGACCGACCCCAGATCGGGATAAGGTCTTGATGATGATGAAGACATAAACTGAATAAGATATACAACACCACTGGCATTATAGTGTACACAGATAACACTACAAAGCAAACCAGATACATTAATATTTCATGAGAAATCTTAAAGATTCTTTGGATAATAATGTAGCAATTTGTCTGATTAAAACAAATACAGAAATAGGAACAATTACCCAGAAACAGATTTAGGTCAACCAATAGGTAATGAATAGCCATACCTAGAAACTCTTGGATCTATCACTGGCAGAGGCTGGAGCGCTTGCAAGTAAGATCTAGAAACAGAAGAAAAATGGCCAGAACACGATTACATCAAAGAGAAAAGGAACAACAAGTGCATCCAGAGGTCTAGAAAAAATAAAACAAACTAAATCAAAAGGAGATCAGACATGCACCTCTTAAACAGGAGAAGATCCCAAAGCAAGATTTGAAGTGGTGATCCCAAATTGAAGAGGGGAGGGAGAGATGGGGAGAGGGAGTGGCAGAAGAGATTTGGCAGGAGAAAAGGGAGAGAATGAGATTTTTAAACTTCTTTAAATTTTTTATTAAGATTTATACTACTGCCCACTAAAAACATCATGAGTTTCCATTGTCTCACTTGCCCAAACATGCAACACATGATATAATCCAATTAAAACCGCCTGGTCAGCTGTTTTGGGACCTAAGCAGAAGCAACAGAGGCATTTGCTTCAAATTTTCCATTGACAAGAATGTCATAAGTTGTTTCATCAGGCATTAGGCCTCTGTCAAGCATTTCATCATGCAACCTAAAAGCCTCTTGCAAATTTCCTGCCCTAAAATATCCAGCGATCAATGTGTTATAAATAAGAACATTCGGAGATGTATTCTTTCCATCCATTTCATCAAAGATTTTACGCGCATTTTCTAGCTGTCCTTTATTGCAAAGGCCATTTATGAGAATACTAAAGATGATGACATCAGGCACAACTCCCTTGGATAACATCTCTACATAAAGCTCCGAACCAGAGAGCAAGTTACCCACTTTTAGTGATCCATCAATTAAAGTAGTGTAAGTATGTAAATCACAAGGAATCCCCTCTTCACACATCCGCTTGTGCAAATCAAGTGCTGCTTTCATGTTATTTTGGTTCCTGTAACCCACGATCAGGCTGTTGTAGACAACAGTACTTGGGGTTAGACCAACTTTAAGCAGTTCATTAAAAAGTTCAAGTGCAATTTGCATATTTCCTTTCTTGCAAAATCCGTCAATGAGGGCATTGTATGCAGTAACATCTAGTCGGAGACCTTTGCTCTTCATCTCATTGTACACCTCCATAGCAAGATTGATTGTATTCTTCTTGCAAAATCCATCAATGAAACTGGTATAAGTGATAACATTTGGGGATACACCATTTCGGCACATTTGTCTGTAAGTTTCCAAGGCCAACTTCATGCTGCCCTCTTTTATGAAGCCATTGATAATACTGTTGTAAGTCATACAAGCAGGAACAAAGCCTTCCTCCATGAACTTCTTGAGAATTTTGTGAGCTTCAACTGTTTGACCAGCTTTGCAAAGCCCGTTAATGATAGTGTTGAATGTGAAGTCACTGGGAGCAATCTTCAACCCCAGCATTTGATTATATGTATCAAAAGCTCGATCAACGTCTCCTTTCTTGAAATATCCATCCAGCAGAGAAGTGTATGTGATAACATTAGGCCTAATACCTGTCTCAAGCATTTCAGTGAAGGCAGTTGATGCGGCATCCATATTTTCTTCTTTGCAGTGACCAAGTATCAAGCTGTTGTAAGAGACAACATTCGGTGTCACTCCCTTATTTACCATTTTATCCCATAATTTGCGAGCTTCCATCATCCTCCATTCACAACAAAGCCAATATATGAGAATGTTATATGTAAAAACATTGGCTACCTCAGAGTTAACTGCCTCCTCAAAAATGTTATATGACTCTTTCCACATCTTTCTTGCTAAGAAACCACGGATCAATGAATTCAAAGTAAAGACATTAGGTGATAATTCCATCTGTTTCATTTTCTGGTAGAAATCACATGCCTTCTCCATATTTCCGTTTTCACAACAGCCTTCAATCAAGATTGAGTATGTTACACCACTTGGTGAAATTCCACTATCGACCATCTGGGAATATATATCCAAAGCACTATTTAAATCACCTTGCTTGCAATACCCCTTCATCAAACTGGTTGCAACCAATAAATTCAGTGGCCAACCACTGCTGATCATTTCATCTTTTATTCTCAATGCCTCTACCATATTTCCCTGCTTGGCACATGCGCCAATTATGTTTATAAAGGTGACTTCAGATGGACTCCAACCCAAGTCTCTCATTTCTTTCAACATTTCACAAGCCATCTTGCAATCAGGCTTCTTACAAACTGCCTGAATTGCAGTACCATATGAAACTGCATCAAGTACCAATCCCTTAGCTTTCATGTCCTTAAAATAGTTCTCAGCTTCATCAGGCTTGCCTTTTTTCAAACAACCATTCATTATTGTATCAAGTGTCGAACAATCACATTCCATTCCTCTTGCCTGCATCTCGCTATACAAATCCTGAGCCTCTTCAATCTTATTAGACCTTACCAATGCAGTTAAAAGAATATTTCTAGATTTGGAGCCAGGAAAGACATTACTTCTAACCATCTGATTAAAACTACGTACTGCCTCTTCAATAAGCCCGGCGCGTGAATACACATTCAATACGCAATTAAAAACACCATAATTGGAATCAAATATTTGCAGGGTCTCAATTAATCGATCAACAAGAACAGTAGCCTTAGGAGTAGAAATACCTGACAGCGATTCCCTGAGCAGCAACTTGGCATGTGAATGTTTCTGCGATTTAACAAGGATGTGAAGCATGATGCTCAAGGAATGAATGCCTGGAATGGATCCTCTCGATTTCTTAGCTCGTAGGAAGTAATCCAATGCGAAATTAGGATCATGCTGATTTTCCAAAAGAACATTAACAAGGTCTTCTTCAATGAGGACCGTACTTGACACATGTGGGCCAACTTCTTTCCCAGATATTTGTGAAAGTGATGGGGATAACAGGCAAAAATCCAGCTTTTCTGTATAGAGCTTCACAGAATGCCCGGTTTGTGAAGTGGGTCTTGCTGAAGATGCAGTTCTTGAAGTGGGTGTGTCCAAGACTGCCGTTTCTGAATTGGGGTTTTCTGTAAATCGACTATCCGAGTCTTGACGAACCTCTTGTGAAGGTTGTTGAGGATACAAGGTTGACGTTGAGCAAAGGGATCTGTGATTTTTGGAAGAACGGAGCAGATATGGCGACCGATACGAGGAGGCTAATGAGCTTCTCATGGTATTCCTTTGATTGTAGCCCAGACAAAGAAGAAGAAGAAGAAACAAAGCGTAAAGGCTAAACGGTGACAACTAGTTGAGGAATGCTGAACTGACCATGCTTTAGGTGTGGTTTAGCGAGTTTACTTTACGGGCGCGCCTATGAACGATCTGACTCGTTCATCTTGCCTGTCCAGATCTAACGGACAGATCTCATGTATTCTAGCACTCATGATCCTAAAGCTATACAGCATTGAAAGCTATACAGCATGGAGTAGGCAGAGAGATGAAAAGACCACTTTGAACTGCTTGATCGGAATCGATTCTATGCTTGAATATTAGAAGTGCCACTTAGTAGTAGAAACTCAGAGAGACAGATAGAGAGGGGACTTTCTCTTACATGCAAACTCGGATAAGAAGTAGTCCCTTATTTTTAGTTGGAAGAGTTCCAGCCTTTGTTGCCCCTTAGTAAAGTGAGTCTACTTAGCAAACTAGTAGAACGCAGAGATCAATTGATCAATGTGTATCTCGGTTGACTGTGATAAAAATCATGTGATTTGAATTTGTTGCTCTAAGAAATGTATCTGAAATGTTGCGGTAAAAAAGGGACAGTTTAAAAACTTTTTAAATAAAATAGTTTTTTAGCAGTTAAAATCATTTGGAACAAATAAATTTTTTTATCTATAAAACATCTAAAAATGTAATCGCTGACGGCACCTACAATGTGAGCTCAGTTTAGCATTCCCTACATAATGGGGCTTCAATTTAGCATTCTTCAAAGTAGTTAGCCTGTTTGCATCAGATTTTTGAGGCATATGGGTAGTTGTGCAGCCACACCAAGCTCTTATACGTTGCCATTACCCAATGTTCAGCCACTTCTTATCAGTCTTAGGATATAACTCTTGGCTGAGACAGGGAAAACCCTCATTGAAAAAGCAACTATCTTTATAAAGGAGATTTCTTAACCGCTTCCTATATGCTAATCCTTCTATTTTTTTGAACCACAGTCCTACATGTTTTGATTTTGATATTTGTAGAATGCCCTTCCAACCTTGGAAAAAAATGTTTTGGTGAATTAATCAATCATCCATAGTATAAAGTGTGTTTGCTTTATATACAGCAGTGTAGCAGTGTTGTCAATACCATACTAGATATCGTAATAGCATTAGTCGAGAATGGTATGTGCCGGCAGCATATACCATACATGATAGTATTTGAATTTTTAAATTAAAAATGGTTTCTAATCATTAGTAATCATCGTTATCATCTAAACTTTATCCCGATTAGGAGTCGACTACACGAATCTTGTTCCTCCATTTCCCTCTATCAAGTGTCATGGCTTTATCTAGTCCAAGAGCTTTTAAATTCTTTCTCACTACTTCTATCCGCGTCCTTTTGGACATTTTCCTTGCCCTTTTAAAGCCTTTGACTTGGATTGATTACTCCTAACAGGTGACATTTTCAATCTACTCCTAAGTTTCCTCTAATGTTTTTGTTTCTAATTCTATTGTTTCTTGTTTTGCCATACACCCATCTCAACTTCCTCATTTTGTCTACACTCATCATATGTTCATGTTGTTACTTAACTACCCAATAGTCTGATGCATAGAGCATGACTAGCCTTACAGCCATCCAATAAAATTTTCCTTTCAGTTTTATCAATACCTTTTAATCACATAAAACTCTAGATACACATCTTCACTTCTCCCAATTCACTTGGATTCTTTAGGCAACATCGCTCCCAATCTCTCCACTTGCATTAATTATGAATCCCAAGTATCGAAAGTGATCTTTTGGGGGGATTTCTTGGCTATCAATCTTTATTGGTGTTTCGTCCTCTCCTAACTAAAATTGCATTCCATATGCCTTTTCATAGTTTGGCTAATTTTAAATACTTTAAACTCTATAGCATCTTTTGATAACACTAGCTTTGTGTTCACAATCTCCCTTGTTTTATCAATCAAAACTATGTTGTTTGCAAATAAAGTACACCATAAAATCTCATTATGCACATTTTTTGTTAACTCATCTATAACCAACGTGAAAAGATATAGGCTCAAATCCGACACTTGATGCAATCCTATAGCTATAAGAAAATCATCAATTTATCTACTAGTAGTCCTAACATTAGAAATAAGAAAACTAAATGAAATAAGCCATTAAAACCATTGAACTAAAAGTGTTTTCATTCCCAATTACACATACCTCAAAATTAGAAGCATCTTATTACAAATTACAAATAAATGGAGCTATATTCACTATTTTCATGGATACAAACTCACTAATTTTTGCTTATTGATTGTTTTCCCAGACCGCAGCTTTCTATTCTACATCAAGCCATCAACTAGCTCTACATATTCACTGCAGAAAGAAGAAAACACTAAAATCCATCTTAATGTAGAACAAAGTCACAAAAAGCAAATGATATAAAAAAGAGATGCCGATCTCTTAAGCCATTGAATAAGAATAAGTCAAAAGAAGACTAACAGAGAGAAGATCCACAAAGAGAAGCCCCAATATCATTTTCTAGCCTAAGAATTTTATCCTACAGCTGCTGCTACAAAAAATGAGAGAATAATAAAACCCATTATAAGCTAGTAGAAAGTAGCAAAAACAGAATAAAATAAATAGAGATACTAAATTACCAACATTCTTAAGCTATTGAAGAAAACCCTCATTGAAAATAGAGAAACCAATTTATAGCGTAAGTCTTTGTCCTTCTATTGCTTCTACAGAGAAAACCCACAAAGACAACCTTGAAAATCATCTTTGTTATTTCATCTGCCACTACATCTACATAAATCCTCATGAGACATGAAAACCCTAAAATGTTTTCCTTTCTTGCCTAAATTTTCTCCCATTTCAATGGAGAGAATGCTTCTACCATTTTATCCTTTCTATATATCTTTTACACATAGCCTTTGAAACAAAAATTTTGAATTATGTATGGCTTTTTTTGGAAAATGAAATTTAATCTCAACTTATTGGACAAAGTGAGCTTTCATGGTAGTATAAGAATACCGGCCAGTATTTTGATATTTGGCTAGTATTCACTGAATTTTGACAAGAACAATATTTGGGTTATTGCGATATCATTTTTTCAACCGATGTGGCATATACTAGAATTCCAACCAATATGGTAGTGCATATGTACTAAATGTAAAGTGGAATATCCTAAGAGGATGAAAGATGGACTCATCCAAATCAAGGAGAAGTCAAAAATATAAAAGCATTCTTAAGTGCATACATGTAGTGGCATATCTATTATTATTGAGATACAAGAAGGCATACCAAAAAAAAAAAAAAAAGGAAAGTTTTGGTGGCATAATTGTAAATAATTAAAGAATGGCATTTGAGAAAATAAATTTTGTTGTTTATGTCATGGCTAAAACATCATTTAAACCTGCAACTTTGACCAAATCTCAATAATATCCTATACTTTTAGGTCTCAAATTAGACCCAAAACTTTTGTAAGTGTGTTAATTTTATCCAATGCCATAAAAAATCATAATGGTTTTATTATTCATGCTTATGTGGGGGTTGACCAAAATATTATGAATTACATCACTTGAAATGCTAAAAAATTCAAGAAAACCCATCAAGAACCCAAGACTACTCAGCCATTCCTACCCCAAAAACACAAGAATCAAAATCAAGGGAGTGTTGTATGAGATTTATGCTAATATGACTCATTTAGGAAAGAAAGAAACCTTAATCATTGGAAAAAATGCTAAATGGGTACTGGACTGGACTTTCGATAGTTCTTCTTTGGTCTTGGATTGGATTACTGGTGGAGGATTTGGGTTGGTTTTAAATGAAATGAGGATTCTTAGAAGTTGTGAATCTTTGCACAAGTAGGATTTCATGATGCAAAATCTTGAACAGAGTACCCCTACAAACTATAATACAGCAGAGCCTCGGCCTCGTTTTGTTAACATGGGATAGCAAGGGCTCTACTCTTGTGGAGCCTTTTCCCTCTCACTAACAAGGGATATCATTTTGTCATGAAAAATGCCTTCTAGCATCTACAATACCTTTTAAATTCAAGAGTACCAATTGCATTAGGATATGAAATAGGATTCTTATGGTTACATGTTTGTATTCATAGCAGATGCAACAGAATTTGAAAGAGTCACCATTTCTAAGCTCAAATGAGAACCTGCAATTGAATCAAAGTCAATTTCATCCTCAAAAATCAAAACAAATGAAACCACTTTAGATCTTTGGTTTTTAAAGAAATCATAGCAGAAATGATTGAGGAAAATGAAAATCTAAGGGATGATCTCTCCATTGGCAAAAAAAACTATAGCAATTAATGTAAAAAAAGTTCTATTTGTAGAAAAGTCAATCTTTGACATTGGTATATTTCTGAGCCTTCACCCACCAGGCAGCAAGATGTGGAACTGTTTGAATTGCAACACCTCCCAATCCTTTCAATGGAAGATTAGAATCCAGCAAAGTTAGAGTTTCTTCAAACATATGGAAAGGGAGGGGATTTTGCCCTTTTTTACTCCTCAACAATTAGAATTGAGTCTAGTTGGTAGGTCAAGTACCACCTCAACCAATCAGCCACCACATGGACATGTCACAATGGTAGAAACTTGATGAAAATTAGGTTTAGTAATAGTAGAGGATGATTTTGAATCAAGAATGAATTTATGGGTTTCAAATTGAGACTTTGAAAAGTATAAGTGTAATTTGAGATTTTGGGCATAGTTGGAGGTTTAAAACATATTTTTGCCTTTCTACGACTAAAATATCAAGTATCTACCTATAGGGTTGTTGCATTGCTAATATCTACCTTCCAATTAGATTTCTAATTTGATTTGTTCATATGCAAGTATATCCTAAAGGTTAGAAACAATTAAGCAAAAAATTAGATCAAGAATTAGAACTCAAAAGATCAAATCTAATAAGGTCACAAAAAATACTAAATTAGAAAATGGAGTCAATTAGTTGTTTTGGAAAAACTACAAGATAACATCGTTCAAGTTAACTAATTTGCAAATTCAGTTAATTATTTCTAGATGACCTTTAAGAATCACAAATTTTATTTACTGTTTAAAAATAGTTAGCTTTTCATGAACTGGTAAGTTCAATGATTTCAAGGAAGTTCATGCCAAGTTTTAGTTGAAGCAGTTAACTATTTTTGAAGGATTCACCTATTTTGAAAATGAACTGCAAAAATGGTTAACTTTATTTGAAATATAGTCAACTATTATGCACCAATAAGATTGAAGGTTTTGTATACATTTTATGAAGAATTATAGCTAAAGTGAAAGACAACCCTTTTTTACCACTTTGGCTATTTTAGGAATTCAACTGATTATCTTAAAAAATGAGTCAACAATTTTTTAGATGTCTTTAAGAAAACATGTAGAGAAATCATTGGAATGAAATGGATGAAGATTCAAGTTAGTTGTTTTAGAATATTTTTAATTATTTCTATGATAAGCTAAAAGTCATCTTGAGGTCGTTTTGTGGTTTGAGATATTTAAATTAATTGTTTCTTAAAATATTCAACTAACTAGAAAATGAAATGGTCATGTTTCATTTTTGGGCTAGTAAACAACTGAAGATGATATTTGAAGCAAGGAAAATTTGTTAACTGTCAAAGTGGACAATTTGGAAATATTTAAACTTTTAGTTGACTATCTTGCGAAAACAATTAGCTATTTTAGTAGACAAGTTGTTAAGATGTCAAAATTGAAACTTCTCCCCTAGTAAGTTGTATCTAATACAAATAGCTGAAGTTCCATTTACAACAGATAAATTGGATGAAGCAATTATAAACTAGAGATCTCAAAAGACCTATCTAGACTTTTGGATCAAATTGAACATCTTGCTCTCAAGATCTCAAGCTTACAATCAACCACTTAGCTCCAAGCTTTTATCATTGTAATTGTTTCAATCTTTGGATTGCAAATCCTCTTATCTCTCTAATCTGTATTGTGCTTCATATATTGAGATCGAAGGCAGTTATAGATGCTATAACAAAACTTTCTAAGAAAGTCTTTAGAGAAATCTATGAATATTGGAGTGGGTCTCAACAAGAAAGTCAATATTTTACTACCGATGACAAGTTTCATGTTGGACATAGTATTCATAGAGAAACCTTTTTCATTAGATACATGCTTATTACTCTGTTGGAAATATGTCTTGACCTCAAATTCTCACTGGTATACACTCAAAAATAAAACTATTAAAGAAAGGGTAAATAAATTTCTCTCACTATGTGACTGAAGCAAGGATACTAATAGTTCACATAACTTTCTAAGAACTAATGAGATAAAGATTTATGATCCCTAAGAATGGATTCCATTACCAAGACTAATTGGAGTATTTCACCTTAATTCCTTCCTATTTATTTCCTCGTTAGGGTTATGTTCCACCTAAGATCAATAGGTCTTTAGATAGGACAAAATGTAGGCTTGAGTAGGGTTCTATAAAGAAGGGTACAAGGATTCAAAGTTTCAAATATGAGTAGAGGTTTTCAATTGAAGTATGACAATTTTTCTATTTTTGACTATATTGAATTGAATATCTCTTATGTATTTTCCTTTCTCTTCATTTCAATTTTTCTTCTCTTTTTTTAGATATTTTTCCTTTTTCTCTTTTGCTTGTATTTCTAAGAAGGAATACTTTTCTTTATTCTTTTGATATTTTTCACTTGTTTGACTTTTGTCCTTTTTTCGAACTCTTGCTATCACCCCTACTCATCTTTGAAAGGTAGGTAATAGATATTCTTTTTACTAAGATTCTAGGTTAAGGTAAATTTGGGTGTGAGAAAGAAAAGGGTTTTCCAAAAAGCTCAAAGGGTCTAATTGGTGGTATAACATACTAGGTAGGCTCTATGTCTCTAAGCTACAACAAGGATGGCCTATATCATTTCCTATATTTCTTAAAACTTATGCCAGTCAATAAATATTTAGGAAACAAAGTTAATACTCCTAATTGTTTATTGGCAATTTGACCAAAACAAAGATACTGGTATCTTTCAAAGTTGACAATCACTAAAGAAAATATGAAATTACTTATAACCCTCAGAAAGATAATAGTCTCCAATACTCACTTAGGTATACAATTTTCCATTGATTTTTTCAGGGTCTCTAAGTCATAACTATCTATCTCGCTAGACTTCTACACTGTGTGTAAGTATATTCTAAGATTTAACTTTCATAAAACACTTTAAGACACGAATAAAATACAAAATTAACAATATGCATATCTAGTAAGAATTAAAATAGCAAAAATATAGACAATCCAATTCTCATCATAGTAAAATAAATTGACCTTAAAACTTTGAAAACTCAAAAAAATTTGAATTTTGTTCTTTAACAAGACAAGAAAAACTTAGAAATCCCATGTACGTCTACACCTCCCCAACCTGAACTAAACATTATCCCCAATGTTTTGAAATATAGGACATTAAATGATAACTTATTGATGTAGAATAATGAAACTCTAAAATCCTAGGTTGCCTCTTAGTAAGCATTAAGTTTAATGCCTTCAACCAAATGTATTACGCAATGATGATAAAGATGAATGCATTGGGAACGATGGATGCAAGTATCATGGGACATTCTAAGTTGGGTCCCAATATATTGGTTCCTCAAGTAATGTTTCTTCTACTTCAGGGTTTATCAACTTTAAGAAGGGTTTCAACCTTTGTCTTTTAACTTTTAAAATTTCTCCATCCTTTTTTATCTTGATGGCCCTATAAGGATATATATAGTATGCATAATGTATGGCTCAATCCATCGAGATCCAAGTTTTACTAAAAATAGATGCAATCTAGAATTGTACAAAAAGGTCCTTCTATTCTAAGGTAAAGGACTTTCTTAAGATATGTCTATCATAAGTACTTAGACTCATATGCATCATTTCTTAACTCGTCCAACTCATTGAGTTAGAGTTTCTATGAGTGTGAGTAGAATCTCAATCAAAATTGAGCTTTTCGATGACCAATATGCTTTATGCTCTAATTCTACTAGTAGGTGGCAGGCCTTTCCATAGAACAGGCAGTAAGGTGACATGCCTATAGGAGTTTTAAGAGATGTACAATAGGCCCATAAAGCATCACTATCCCAAAAATTAGTCTTTCCTATTTGGATTGATTGTCTTTTCTAAAATATGCTTTATTTCTCTATTATACACTTCTACTTGTCCACTGGACTGAGGATGATAAGAGATACCAATATGCTTTATGCTCTAATTCTACTAGTAGGTGGCAGGCCTTTCCATAGAACAGGCAGTAAGGTGACATGCCTATAGGAGTTTTAAGAGATGTACAATAGGCCCATAAAGCATCACTATCCCAAAAATTAGTCTTTCCTATTTGGATTGATTGTCTTTTCTAAAATATGCTTTATTTCTCTATTATACACTTCTACTTGTCCACTGGACTGAGGATGATAAGAGATAGCAATTTTATGGGTAACACTATATTTCTTTATTAAATTTTCAAATAGCTTTTGTAAAAATGTTTGCTCCCATCACTAGCTATGGCTTAGGTGTATCAAAGCATGCAAATATATTTTCTTTTAAGAACTTGACCACCAACTTTTGGTCATAAGTTTTACATGGAATGGCTTCTACCAATTTCAAAACATAGTCCACCTCCACAAGGATGTACAAAAAGCCAAAGGAATTAGAAAAATGCCCTATAAAATTAATGTCCCAAACATTAAAAGGCTCAATTATTAAAATAAAGTTTAAGAGCACTATATTTCTTTTTCCTATGCTCCTAACTATTGACATCTAGCACATGCTAAGTAGTAATCATGCGAATCCTTGAAAATGATGGGCCAATAAGAACCACAATGCAAAACCTTTGTACATGTATTTTTAGAACTAAAATGATCCCCACAAGCATGGTCATGACAAAAGGAGGTAATCTTATGTTGTTCATTATCTAGTATGCATCTCATAATGACCCGATCATGATAGTACTTAGACAAGTATGGATCGCCCCAATTAAAGTGTTTAACCCAGGTAATAAATCCTTTTCTATCTTGTTTAGACCAATGAGTAGGCATTTGACCTTTGAAAAGATAATTGACTATATTAGCATACCAAGGTAATTGGAAAATGTGCAAAAATTGTTCAGTAGGAATTGTCTCTGCTATAGGCAACATTCTTGCTTGTGGACTCACAATTAGCCTGAATAAGTGGTTAGCTATAACATATTTGGAACCTTTCTTATCCTAAATTACCAAATAAAACTCCTATAGCAATAGTATACATTAGATCAACCTAGGTTTTGCATCTTTCTTTAAAAGAAGATATTTAAGTGTTGCATGATTTGAATATACTATGACCATAGATCCTAGTAAGATATAAACTTATCTAGTGCAAATACAACTACCAACAACTCTTTTTCTAGAGTGAAATAATTGAGTTGGGCATCATTGAGTGGCTTGCTAGCATAATATATCACATGAGTAAGTTTGTCAATATGCTGCCCCAACACAACGATCGCATAGTCTGAAGCATCATACATTATTCCAAATGGCTCATTCTAGTCTAGCAGTCTAATAATAGGTGCGTAAGTGAGTTCAACCTTTAGGTGAACAAATGCTTTCATGCAATCATCATCAAAGTCAAAAGTGGCCTCTTTCGTAAGTAAATTACGTAGGAGCTTAGTACTTTTTCTAAAGTCTTTGATAAATCTTTTATAGAAACTAGCATGACCTAAAAATGAGTGAATTTCCATTACCGTCTTTGGAGGAGGAAGGTTAAAGATTAACCCACTTTAACTTTATCCACTTCAATACCATTGTGTGAAATAATGTAGCCCAAAATAATGTCATTTTGTACCACAAAATGACATTTTCCCAATTTAAAACGTTCTTTTCCTGACACCTAACAAGGACAAGTTTTAAATGGTGCAAACATTCATCAAAAGAAGATTCAAACACTGAGATGTAATCCATAAACACCTCTAGGAATCTCTCCACCATATTAGAAAATATGCTTTACATACACCTCTGAAAAGTTGCTGGAGCATTACAAAGTCCAAAAGGCATATGACAATAGGCAAAGGTTCCAAAAGGGCAGGTGGCCTTCTCCTAATCCTTAAGTGCTATGTGGATTTGGTTATAGCCTGAATAACCATTAAGAAAGTAGTAGTACTTATATCTGACTAACCTTTCTAGCATTTGGTCTATGAATGGTAGAGGAAAGTGGTATTTCCTTGACCATGCTTAATTTTGGGTAATCAACACAAACTTTCCACCTGATGGCCATGTGAGTGGGGACTAACTCATTGTCCTCATTCTTAATTATCGTGATTCTCGACTTCTTAGGGACAGCCTGAATTGGATTGACCCATGTATTGATTGATATGGGGTAGATAATACCAGCATCTAAGAGTTTAAGCACTTCATCTCTTACTATCTCCTTCATATTAGGTTGAGTCTCCTTTGTGTTTCCCTAGTTGGTTTGGAATTTTCCACTAGATGGATTCTATATATGCACACAGCAAGACTAATTCTCTTAATATCTACTATGGTCCACCCTAGAGCAGTCTTTTCCTTTTATAGATCTAAGGCTATGATGATAGGTAAGGCTTCATCAAGTTCTAAGTAGGATTACTTTAGATTTTTAGGCAAATGTTTAAGAATCAAGGTAGGTGGTCTTTCTATTGATGGGATAGGTACAGATTCTGATGGAGGATGTGGTTCCATATTATGGCCTCATTTAGAGGTATCAATTATAGGTGCAGCATCTAAAAGATTATTTACATCTTCAATGGATTTGTCTATAACAAAATCAAAGTTAAAATGTGCTAGATAAGCCTTTAGTGGATATAAGATAAATGATGGTGTATTAGCATCTTGAAGTAGACCTTCAATTAAATTTACTACACAGAGATCGTCTAGGTCTAAATTTTGATGATCGGCATTAAAAAACATTAAGCTTGACTATCATATTGTTGACAGATATATTCACAATACCATTTTTACAGTTTGTGATGGATTTGGACATTGCAAAGAATGGACATCAAAGAATCACTGGGATCTGACTACTGGGTCTGACATAGGCTGGGTATTCAAGACAATAAAATCTACAGGAAAGTAAAACCAGTCCACCTATATTAAAACATCTTCAACCATACAACATAGAATCTTTATTGATCTATCTACTAACTACAACATGGTATTGGTTGATTTAAAGTCATCGAGTCCTAGTTGCTCATAGACACAATAACACAACAAATTTACACTAGCCCCTAAATCAATTAGTTCCCTATCTATAACATGATTTCCAATTACATAAGAAATGGTAGAACACCTAGAGTCTTTAAACTTAGGTGGGCTCTGGTGTTTGATCAAAGAGCTCACCTGCTTGGTGAGCTTTCTTTTGCACATTGAGTTTTTTCTTTGTAGGGCAAAGCTCTTTAAGAAAATTGGCATAAGAAGGAATATCCTTAATAGCATTGAGTAATTGGGTATTAATTTGCACATGCTTAAACATTTTTATTATCTCATTGAAATTTATTCCTTTCTTAGCCTTTTTGAGTAATTGAGGGAATTGAGTTTTAGCTAATTCATTCTCCTCTATTTTGTCCTTAGTTTGCCTTACTTTAGTATCCACCTAACAGCCACTCCTAAGGGTTAATGGACTTTGCTTGATCATGGGGTCTTTGGTTTTGTGAATTAAACCCCATTTCTAATTGACCTTTAAGGTTTGGAATAAGCTAGCTGGGAAACTTTCCTTTCTCTCTCTAGCCCAAAGAGGTAGACAATTGGCTTATTTGCATCTCTATCCATCCCATATTTTTTCGAGTCTCATTCTTGAGTTGATGCAAAGCCTTATCAATCTCTCAACTTTATTTCATGAGAAACTGGATATTATTTTCATTTGGTATCTTTCGTTGTTGAGAAAATTGAAAACTAGGTGGCTACTGGAAAGCTAAAATCCTAGGTAAGTTTTGAATATGGGGGTTCACAGATGATCATCATTGATAATTGTTATTCGACCATGACAAGTTTGGGTGCCTAGCCCATCCTCGATTATAGGTCTTAGAGTATGGATTGTTGTTGTTAGGGTTATGATATGAACCAAGAACATTCGCTTGTTCTAAAAGATATTCAAGGCAAACTTATTTTGACAAACAAGCCATAGTTAAATGTGCCGAGCTAGAACAAATAGCACAGGCCACTTGTTGAGGTTTTGTGGGTGTATTCATAGCCATGAAGGCTTAGAACATATGTCCAACCTTGTCAAATCTTCTAGGCAAGGATTCAAGCTTACCCATTCTTTTAGTCAAGGAATCGAGCTTATATGGCATATTTGAAGTTACTCCTATTTTATCTAAGCCTCCTTTCCTTTGAGGGTGGTATTTCTCTCTCCTATTAGAATAGTCCCATTGTTAGAAATTGTCAGCTAAAGTTTGGAAAAATTCCCAGATCTCTGTTTCATATTTTAGCATGAGTGCCCGTCCACTAAATGCATCTACCATTTGCCAATTTTGAGGTTTTAATGCGAAAACCCCAATTATTTTGGAATTTTTATGGAATTATTTGGAATTAATTGAAATTTTCATGAAAATCGAGGTGAAATATTATATTTAATATAATATTAATTTTTAGAAAAAGATTTAGGTCTTGAAACATAAATATTTGGAATCATTCATGGAAAACCAGTCAAAATGATTGTCAGAACGCTGAAATCTGGGCCTGTGAATTATTATTGTAAATGTTCTTTTATTTGCTTATTAGATGTAATTGTTAAATTTATTTATTTATGCTTTAATTGTTCATGTTATGTAAATTACATAAAAATTATAATTAAATGAAAATAGATAGTGATGAACACTTACAACGAATATAGACAAGAACTTAATGATAGTAAGGGCTATAGTTAGTAAGACAATATAAGGAATATCATTTCCTTGGCCCAAATTAGGAGAATAATAAACCCCATGAATGACATGTCAAATATTTATGAATTTAATTAAAATCAAATAGCAAGAATACTTAGGGTTTAATGCTCATAAGAACCTTATGAAGGTTGAGCTAAGTTCACCCCAGGAAATGTTGAACATAGTGGTTAAGGTTGTTCTCTAATAGAGCCTCGCTCTTTCCCCACCTTATGAAGACGTTTGTGAGGTCTAAATGCCTCCTTACATGAGGATTGAATCAGCCACTCTATGTGCAACTTGTAAGCCTTAGTCAATTCTGAAATAAGGAGGAGCTGTCTAGAATTAAGAATGCATAAATTATCTTTAATCAGTAAAACATTAACTGGATGAATATTAAGAAGATCATAAAAGTATAGTAAACTATCAAACATGATCCATAGGGAGATCTTAAATGATCAAGAATAATAAGAATCATAATATTGTATGTATGTTTTGAAGTAATATAAAAATTAGATGCAAATGTAGATCAATAGATTAGATCTTTGATCAATATGATCCAAGGAATAAGATCTAACTCATCCTATGTAAGGATGATAAAAAAGAACAATTAGGAAGTATAAATGAGTTGACGAATGATTGTATGCATGTGATTTGATAGATACATGAAGGATATGATGATCAAGATCAATGGGATGATGGGATTTTGAAAGTAAAGGTAGGTAGACCTGAAGTATATATTCAATATAAAAGATACATGTATTTTACACATGATCTTATCCTAATAAATGAGTTTTGATTATAATTGCCTTGGAATTGTTATGAATCAACAAATGATGTTGAAATGAATACAAAAGGATTGATTAAGTAATAATGAAATTACTTAAGACAACAAATGATCTTGAAATGAATACAAATGGATTGATTAAGTAATTATGAAATTACTTAAGACAATAAATGATGTTGAAATGAATACAAAGGGATTGATTAAGTAATTATGAAATTACTTAATAGGTAAAATGGAAAGATTTGAACTATATAAGTTGGACTCCCAAATCTTAAGAAAATAAGTTATAGGCATGTCCTATTATAACTAGATACAAAGTTTATAAGTATGAAATATTATTTTTCATACAAGCATGGAGGCTTGTGGTTTTGTTTTAAGACTGACATAGGCCTATGGATGCCAATGTTAGGAGAGTTAGAAGGGTTTGGCCACTTACACTCCGAAACTGATTATAATGATGATACCATTCCCAAAGAGAGGCAAAATGTTGGGTGGGGGAATCATGAGAAGGCCGCCACTATGACAACCATGGTTCCTCCCATGCGAACATAGATTTTGTATTTTCCACCGTGGTATCGGTGGAGTACTATGCAGTTATCCGAAGTGTGCTATACTGATTGAGACTGTAAGCATGGTAGTCCTTTGATATTTTGCATTATGATGCAATTGTTATAGCATGATGTGATGCCTTATGTTAGCCTTATGTTATGGCAAGATGAGATGCCTTATGTTGTGGTATCATGAGATGCCTTAATTTATGGCATGATGAGGTGCCCAATAAAAATTATTACCGATGTTGTATTAGAGGATGATTCCCAATATGGTATTATTGATGATATTGACTATATTCATGATTTTTAGTGATTTTATTTATATGTAATATATACATATAATTCATATGATGAGTAAAGAATGACATGATTATCTAACTCTATAAATTGATTTATATCATGGATATAATGAACTATTGATTTTGAAATATATTGAATATATTTCTTAAATCCCCTACTAAGCATAGCTTGTTAAGATATTGTAAATGTTTGAATGTTTACAATATCTCAGATACAGTTAAGGAAGGTTAAAAGCTCAAGACTTATGGATAATCATCACCAAGTTACGACTCAAGGTATTTACTCTAAGGAAGATTGTATTGATTTATTTGTAATTTGGATTGTAATATTTAGACAATGTATGTAATGACTACTGGGGTTGTGTATGTGAACCACTGGATCAATCATGATTTTAATAAAGGTATTTCTATTGATATTCAATAGAAATTTTATTTTATACAAAAAGTTATGTATGATACGTAAATTGAGGTGGAATTCAGGTTTTTTACAAATCAATTTCAAAAAAAATATGTTATTGCTGCTTGTATTTTAAAAATTTTCAAAATCAGGGCCCTACCTTTGCAAATATTTATGAAAATGTGTTTTAAAAACGCAAGTCGCCACAATTGGCATTAGTGCGGTTCATCTGGTCACTCACAGCCCCAATATGTCTAATATTAAGATGACAATCCAAATTTAGGTTAGGATAGAATTAGTTAAATAGAGTGTTTATATATAAATTTTGATTTGTGAGCAGATGCCACCTAAGAGGACTTGAAGGATGGCTCAAAGGACTAGTGATTCCAATATGGAGAATACATCTCAAGAAAATAATGTTGAGGAAATTATAACAAGAGTACTACGGGGCCTTCTTCCCCATCTTCAGCAACCTCAGGCGCCTATACAGCCTGTAGTAGTACAAAGTGCACCAGCTCCAACTCAACATGAAGTGAGGGCCAGCACACCTGTTCAAAGAAATAATACTCCAACATCAATGCAAGATCATTCTTCACTTGTTCCTATGGGAGTAACTGGAAATTCTCAATTATCACAAGAGAAGTTGGATAAAATGGTAGAAAGATTTTAGAAAATGGTGATAGGCTATAATGGAAAGGGAGATGCTAAAAAAGTCGAGGAATGGATATATGAGGTTGAGAAAACTTTTGAAGTTTTACGAACTCCTGAAGAGGTAAAAGTCAAGATTGCCACTTATATTTTGAAATAAGAAGCTAACTTCTGGTGAAGATCAGCAAAGAGGAATTTCTTTTCAAACCCAAAAAATATCTCTCGAGAAGAATTTAAAGAGGTACATAACAACAAATATTTTCCTCTTCATGTTCAAGCAAGAAAAGGAAAAAGAATTCCTAGATCTACAACAAGGGAATATGTCTGTTGTAGAATATAAAAACAAATTTGTACAATTGAAGAGTTTTGCACCACATATCTGTGGTATAGATAGGCAGACAGCTGGTAGATTCCTAAGAGGACTTAATCTAGGATTGAGAACTAAGGTGTTGGGTACCAAACCCATAACCCTAGCGGAATGCATAAAAATGGCCTCCAAATTTGAGGGGGATTTTAAGCAAAATCAAAACAAAAAAAGAACAGAGATGGGAAGCTTTAATCCAAGACCTTTTAAGAAAGGTAAGGGGCCCATGAATAATTTCAGGCCACCAAGAATTCAAGGAAATCCCACAATTGGACAAATCAAAGGAGTTATCCCAAGTGTAGAAGATTCCACCCAGGGAATATATGCCCAAATCTAATACAACAATGACATCCAATCCAATGTTATAGATGTGGAGAACTAGGACACATGGCAAATAACTACAATAAACAACTAGCAATCAAGATGCAAAAATAGAGAATGTCTCTATATAGCAAGGAAGAGTATTTTCTATTAGTTACAGTCAAGCCCAAACCTCAAATAGGGTGATTGAAGGTACTTTACTTGTAACTAATAACTATGCAATAGTACTGTTTGATTATGGATATACACACTCTTTTATCTTATGTGAAATTGCATCAATTATAAATCTACCATTGAAAGATATGAGGTATAACTTAGATGTGAGAACTCTAGTAAGTGAGTTAGTAAGGGTAAGGGAAAAAAAATTCTAGCCTTTATAGGAAAGGTAAAATCAAAATTTCTAAAGAATAAAAATAGAGATGATATTACTTGAGAATAATTCAAGGAAATAGTGAGTATTTCTCTCCAAATCAGTAAAGGATAAGAAATTTGATAAATAGATTATTAATTTCTAGAGTAAGAAGGAATGACAAACTTGAGGAAAATTTGGAGATAAATCAGACAAAGAAGAATAGTGACATTGGGAAATTACAATCCCAAAATTTTTAGAAAAACAAGTTAACCATGATAGTATATGGTTCACAATGAGATCATAGTCCATACATCTTGTACTACTGATATGATTGATTTTGGTGTATTGGAATAATTATGGACTATAGTAAAAAGAAAAATACAATTTTTCACATTGATGAGGAAATAGTCATGGTATATGAGAAATAATACCCTGTAAACCAAAATAGGAAGCTAAACACATTGTTTTGAAAGTTAAGCATTTTGGATAAATGTAGTGATTATAGAGGATGAATAATTCAAAACTATGGAGAATGATATAGTTAGAAAATTTCAAGATATATTGAGGAGTTTTCAAGATTTTCAATCTCATATGAAATTGAGTTATTATTGAATTAGTACATCTCAAATTCTTTACGGTATTTTAGACGATGACATAAGTTGATCTGAATAAGTCGAAAAGTCAAAGACTATTATACAGAGGATTTATTTAACCAAATAAGTTATTGTAGAGAGCACAAGAAATATTAGAAAAAGGAAGGATTATTGTGACTACACACTAATTAAAATGCTGAATAATGTTATTGAGGAGGTTAAGTAACCTTAACTCTCATAAAATGTGAGTTAGATACATCATTGAAAACTTAAGATAAATTTGGAGTAATACTTTTGGGATAAATGATATTTATGAATTTGATGAAGGAAAGTTTTCTTGGATAAATGAGAAATAGTATATATTGAAGATATATGGATTTACTTTGAAGCCTCATGAATTAGAATGTTTACCAAAGTTGGTAAGTGTAAAGACTAGCTAGAGAAAGTGAATTTCTATGACATATGAGGATAATATTGATGTTGATTTTGAATTGAAGTAAAGAAAGTTACTAAGGTATTTCATATAAGGAGTTAGAAATGATATAGAAAAGTAATTGTGAATGCTTCATAATGAGTTTCAAGTATACATTTTAGAATTAATAACACTAATGTTACTTATACAGTGGAAAAGTAAATCATTGATTATGAGTACTTCAAGAATATTGATATAACTCAGTGATATTAAAAGAATAGTTTTTGCAAAAGTTATGACAAGATGATAATGAAAATTTGAGGAAAGAAATATCATCCAAATAAAATGATATAGAGGTGTGGATATTTTAACTTGATATGCAATGTTTACTTCCAAAGGTTGGAAGGTTATATTGAGAACATAAATTACTTCAATTGAGATTTAACATTTTACCCTTGGTTGATAGTCAAAGAACTATCCATACCTTAGAGGTTATGTAAGGAGTATGTCTATTTGAACGAAATGGAGAGTAACAATATGATGAGAATGACCGACTAGAAAAAGTAAAGATTGATGACACCAATCAAAGGAAATATGAACAAGAGGATTACTCAAAGGAATAAGTCATTTGGAAATGTTAGAAAATGTCATGTTAGTAGTTATGATTTAGCCTGTATGGCTAAATTTTTCAACAACTTATATGACTTTGATAAATTATAACTTTAAGAAAAACGTAATATCATTGATGAATAATAAGGGGAATAAAAGATTTCTTTAAGTGTTCATATTTTACAGAACAAATTATATGAGAAAAATTATAAATGAGATGATGATAACTTATAAGTGAGTTGTTATATTAAATTTTGAGGACAAAATTTCTATAAGGTGGGGGGGGTAGAATGTGAAAACCCCAATTTTTTTTAGAATTTTTGTAGAATTATTTGGAATTAATTAGAATTTTTGCAAAAATAGAGGTGAAATACTATAGTTAATATAATATTAATTTTTACAAAAAGAATCAGGTCTTGAAACATATATACTTGAAATCATTCATGGGAAACCAGTTAGAGTGATTGTAAGTACGCTGAAATCTAAGCTTGGGTGAAAAATCCTTATTTTTCGTAATTTTTGTGAATTTACATTTACCCATAAGGGTAAAATGGTCATTTCACTTTTGTGTGGGGCCCACAAAAGTTGGGTGAGCTGGTGGACAGCCAGCTTAGGAAATATCAATGATGAAGAATAAACATGATGGGGAATATGCTTTTAATTTTATAAGAAAAGTGAAAATAATTTAAAATTAGAATAGATAAAATTTTAATTAAAATAATTCAAAAACAGCCCTATAAATACCCCCCAACCTTCCCAAGAAATTTCAAAAATTCCCAAGAGTCTCCCCCTCTTTCTCTCCCTCTTTCCTTCTCTTTCTCTCTCCTCTTTCCTTTTTCTTTCTTTTTCCTTTTCTTTTTTCTCTCTCTTCGCTTTACAGCTGCAAAGGGCGTCTGCAGACGACCTTAAAACCCTAAATCAATTAGCCATCCATATTTCACCATTAGAATTCAATCTCCACCATTGGATGGGTTTGGGCTAACCTAATCTATAAAAGCCCTATGATTTCGCGTTGATTGGAGGAGTTTTTACCGGTGAAATCACCAGCAAACTGTAAGTTCAGCAATTGTATATTTTTTGGAGTGGATCTTTTTTTCCGGGTTGAATTTTCAAATCTGGACACTTTAGGTAGGTTTCTCATCTTCCCCTCTAACTATTCCGTTAGTTTTTAAGGGAAGGAGATCACCAGATTGAATTTTTTGGCAAGTTTTCTCCGATGAATCTAGTACCAGTGATCCAACCTAAAAACTCTAATAAAACGTAATTGATTGGAGTTTTTAAGCTTGTTGGATGGATTCTTGGGGTCCAAAAACCCCAAGGGATAAAATCTGAGACAATGGATCATTCAGATCTGGAAAATCCGGGGGGAACTGATCTGACAGTACAGATCGGACCATCACGGCTATCCAGGTCACCCTCCCTGTACCACCGACTATCACCGATAGAAAGTAGCAAGGGCGGGCGGCTGATCGGTCCATTGATCTGTGGACCCAGATTGAATCTGGGCCCCTTGTTTGATCTGAAATCTTAAAATTTTAATTCAGAGCTCATTTTAACTCCAAATCAAGATCGGAAAGAAGCTCTGGATTCCTGGTGAAGAGTAGAATCTAATGGAAGTATAAATTTTATATTTTATTCACTGTAAAATTCTGTATATTTCAAAAAGGGGTACTAATTCCCAAGATCAGTTAAATCTAATATGATCAAACCTTGAATTTCTGATCCATCAGTGATCTAGTGATGAGGGATCATGGAATCAAGAGTTAAACTAATATGGGATGAATTAAGAAATTTAACCTTAATGGAAGAGAAATCTTAAAAAATGATCATGGATCTACTTGATCTAAGTAATCAAGCATGATCAGACCATTAAAATTAGCATGGATGATGATCTAAAGATAAGCTCATATGGATTGATGAGCCTGATGTGGCTAATTTGGGATAGATTGAAATCTATGCCCTTGATTTGGATAAATTGACTTAAATCTTGATCGGTTGGATTAAGAAAGATCAGATCATATGATGAGATGCATCAATGATCTAATAATGATATCACATTAAGAGAATGTGATATATCTGAACAAAAATGAATGATCAAGATCAAAATCCTTAATGGGATGAAAAATAAATAATATGATCAATGGATCAAAATGAATAAATATAATGTATTCAAATGAGCATGTGAATTATTATTGTAAATGTTCTTTTATTTGTAATTGTTAAATTTATTTATGCTTTAATTGTTATGTTATGTAAATTTCATGAAAATTGTAATTAAATGAAAATAGATATTGATGAACACTTACAACGAACATGGACATGGACTTAATGATAGTAAGGGCTATAGTTAGTAGGACAATATAAGGAATATCATTTTCTTGGCCCAAATTAGGAGAATAATATACCCCATGAATGACATGTTAAATATTCATGGATTTAATTAAAATCAAATAGCAAGAATACTTAGGATTTAATGCTCATAGGAACCTTATGAAGGTTGAGCTAAGGTCACCCCAGAAAATATTAAACATAGTGGTTAAGGGGGTTCGCTAATAAAGCCTCACTCTTCCCCCACCTTCTGACAATGTTTGTGAGGTCTAAATGCCTCCTTACATGAGGATTGAATTAACCACTCTATGTGTAGTTTTTAACTGGTAAGTCTTAGTCATTTCTGAAATAAGGAGAAGCTATCTAGAATTAAGAATGCATAAATTATCTTTAATCAGTAAAACATTAACTGGATGAATATTAAGAAGATCATAAAAGTATAGTAAACTATCAAACATGATCCATAGGGAGATATTGAATGATCAAGAATCATAAGAATCATAATATTGTATGTATGTTTTGAAGTAATATAAAAATTAGATGCAAATGTAGATCAATAGATTAGATCTTTGATCAATATGATCCAAGGAATAAGATCTAACTCATCCTATGTAAGGATGATAAAAAAGAACAATTAGGAAGTATAAATGAGTTGAGGAATGACTATATGGATGTGATTTAATAGATACATGAAGGATATGATAATCAAGATCAATGGGATGATGGGATTTTGAAAGTAAAGGTAGGTAGACCTTAAGTATATATTCAATATATAAGATACATGTATTTTACATATGATCTTATCCTAATAAATGAGTTTTGATTATAATTGCCTTAGAATTGTTACCAATCAACAAATGATGTTGAAATAAATACAAAAGGATTGATTAAGTAATAATGAAATTACTTAAGACAACAAATGATCTTGAAATGAATACAAAGGGATTGATTAAGTAATTATGAAATTACTTAAGACAACAAATGATGTTGAAATGAATACAAAGGGATTGATTAAGTAATTATGAAATTACTTAATGGGTAGAATGGAAAGATTTGAACTGTATAAGTTGGACCCCCAAATCTTAAGGAAATAAGTTATAAGCATGTCCTATTATAACCAGACACAAAGTCTGTAAATATGAAATATTATTTTCCATACAAGCATGGAGGCTTGTGGTTTTGTTTTAAGACAGGCTTAAGCCTGGGGATGCCAATGCTAAAAGAGTTATGAGGGTTTGGCCACCCGCTCTCCGAAACTGATTATGATGATGATGTCATGCCCAAAGAGAGGTAAAATGTCGGGTGGGGAAATCATGGGAAGGCTGTCACTGTGACAACCATGGTTCCCCCCATGTGAACATGGATTTTGTATTTTCCACTGTAGTATCAGTGGAGTATTATGCAGTTATCTAGGCACGTTGTACGAATTGAGACTGCGAGCATGGTAGTCCTTTGATATTTTGTAGTATGATGCAATTGTTATGGCATGATGAGATGCCTTATTTTATGACATGATGAGATGCCTTATTTTATGGCATGCTGAGATGCCCAGTAAAAGTTATTACCGATGTTATATTGGAGGATGATTTCCAATACGGTATTATTGATGATATTGACTATTATTGATGATATTGACTATATTCACGATTTTTAGTGATTTTATTTATATGTAATATATACATATAATTCATATGATGAGTAAAGGATGAAATGATTATCCAGTTCTATAAATTGATTTATATCGTGGATGTAATGAACTGTTGATTGTGAGATATATTGAATATATTTCTCAAATCTCCTACCAAGCATAGCTTACTGAGATATTGTAAATGTTTGAATGTTTACAATATTTCAAATACAGTTAAGGAAGGTTGAAAGCTCAAGACTTGTGGATAATCATTACTGAATTATGACTCATGGTAATTTCCTCTGAGGAAGATTGTATTGATTTATTTGTAATTTGGATTGTAATATTTGGACAAGATATATAATGATTACCAGGGCTGCGTATGTGAACCACTGGATCAATCCTGACTTTAATAAAAGTATTTCTGTTGATATTCAATAGAAATTTTGTTTTATACAAAAATTTAAGTATGATAAGTAAATTGAGGTGGCACTCGAGTTTTTGACAAATCAATTTCAAAGAAAATATGTTTTCGCTACTTGTATTTTAAAAATTTTCAAAATCCGGGCCCTTCCTTTGCAAATATTTATGAAAATGTGTTTTAAAGACCAGAGTCACCACAGTTAATGTCTCATAGAAGTATTGAACTTTTTTCCATTTTTCAAATCCATTGTGAGGACACTTCTATAGCAATTCATTCCACCTTTCCCAGCATTCATTATATTACTCATCATCTTTTGGGTGAAAATTAATGATCTCCTTTCGAAGGGCATTAGTCTTATGGATAGGGAAGAATTTGTTTAGAAATTTCCTAGACCACTGATCTCATGTGACAACGGAATCGACCTTTAAAGAATTCTTTCATGATTTGGCCTTATCTTTTAATGAAAAGGGAAACAACCTAAGTTTAATAGAATCATCTGAAACATTTCAAAATTTGAATATGGCAGAAATATCAAGGAACTCCTTAATATATAAGTATGTATCCTCTTTATCACAACTATATAATGTTGGGAGTAACTGAATGACTCTAGGTTTAAGTTCAAAATGGTCTGCATTGTGGGTGGTAGAGTAATGCATGATGGAGTGCTTAATTGAAGTAGCCCATAGAAATTTCTAATAGCTTTATGCTTGACTTCAACTGGAGGGTCTGCTATGGGGTTAGGAATTTGATTTCTTAACCCTTGCTTATGAGTTCGTTCAATCTTAGGATTTAATGGTGCTAATTTAGTATTATGAGATCAACGTCCTTGCATGCACTATAATGAAACCTAACTAAATGATGCAACCTAATTACCTAACTCTATATAATATGCATGCAAACAATTTCTAAAGGTAATGAGATGTTTTGTTGATCCTTGTTAATCTATGAGGTTGTAGCCTTTAACCTAAAGATAGATAGCTCCTCATTTAATCCAGACTTCACTATTGCTTATTAGTTAGGTTTTTCCCAAGGTGATTAATATAATTCTCATCAAAGAGTCCTATGAGCTCAAAACCCTAGGTCTCTTACTACTTGATTTTAAATTAAGATTAATGACTTTGATTGCAAGCATACAAGGAATTGATTTGATTTCCTAGGTGGCCTAAGGATCTGGTGATGAAATCTAGTACTAACATTATGTTTCATCTGTCATAAAGCAATAAACATGCAATGTAATTACAAGAAAGCAAACTAATGCAACCTAGATGCTATCCAACAAAGGGTTAGATAGGTCTAATACAACAACCTTGAATAAGATCAACAATTGAAATGAATAACCTTAAACTATATGAATTAAACTACAAACAATTATGCAAATTGTACTAAATGTAACTACACTAAGAAAGTAAAACAGAGTGAGGGAAAATTACAGTGGGGTTTTTTATAAAGATCAGGTGTGGGCCACTATATCCCACACTTGCCCTGTATTAATAGAATCTATTTATATTTGAATAAAGAAATTGTAAGTTACAATGGGGCATCACTACAAGTTCACTCAAAAGAAAAAATCTTAATCTAAGAAAGCAATCAAATTTAATGAAGCTTTGGCTCACAAGATTAGTGCTCTCTTGCCAAATTCCTCTCACACAAAACAAGTAAGATAGATCAATTTATGAAGAATTAGCAAAATATACAAATGCAATACAAGAATCCTAATCTACTGCAACCTAAAACTATGACTAAAGATAAACAATTCAAATAAGAATCTAACCACAAATCCATTGAGATTCCTTGACAACGGCGCCAAAAGCTTGGTGTAGCTTTAAAATTACTTACAAGTATATGAATTAATGTAGTATATTCATGCAAGTGAGGCCGATCCCATGATGAATCTCACAAATTTGTATGCTTGATGAATCTTATTTAAAGTGCTTAACTTCAGCTAATGAGAGAGATTGAATTGATTTGAATTTAAATGAGGAAAGTAAATGCATGAAATTAGAAACTACAATTAAAGAAAACTTGCTAAAATTAAAACTAAGCAATATAATTAGAAACTTACCTAACTAAAATGTAAATAATAAAAGAAACTAATGCAAAACTAATATGAATTAAACTAAGCAACTAACTTAAGGAAAGTACTAAAAAGGAAACTTTCCTAAATAGTAAAAATTCCCTAAAGATGGGACTTTCCAAAAATAAAAAAGGAAACTTTTTAAACCTAAACTAAGATGTAAAAAATGAGTTAACTACTACTAAAACTAACTTAAGCAAGTGAATGAATCGATGATCAAAAGTAAATCACAATATGTACCACACGCATGATCCATGGACTGTGTGCATGGTTCATACGTACAAAAGTGACCAAATTTGACCCTTTTAATGCAAACAAACATACAATCTAAGCTAGACACTAAACAAACAACCTAAAAAACTAAATGGGCTCCCAAGGATTCAAGCAAATAAAGTATTTTGATGGCTGAAAATAAAGTACAAAGTTAAGGGGAGAAAATTTTAGGATTTCAAGCACTTAAGAATATTAAACCATTCAGGCATAAGAAAGCAATTGAAACCACAACTTTACAAGAAAATAACCTAGATCTAAAGTAATTTGATAAGAGACTCATTCCATAATAAGAAACCTCAAATTTCTTTTATTAAATCAGCACCAAATTACACCCAAAATCATGCGCATAATACATGTTCAAAACCTAGAAATTGCACAGAATTCTAAAGCATGAAACCTACTCCAAACTATAACAAAAATACAATATAATGCTCACAAATTGACATGCAAAGAAACCCATAAAGGAATTCAAGAGAAAAGAAGGCTAAATGGATGAACTAACTATAGAAAGTGGACCTAAAACTAAGAGCAAATATAAGGGGGGGAAATGTGAAATTCAAGGGAGGAATTCAAGGTTTTAAGCTAGCTCTTCTCTTGGCTATCACTATTAGAGAATAGTTAATTTAAATCTTGAGTGAATAAGAAAGAAAAACTAATGGAATTGAGGTAAATAAGAAAGGGAAAGCTAGGTGAAAAGAAGAGTGTAAAGTAAAAAGCAAAATAATGGAAAACTAAGGCTAGGAAACTAAAACAATGAAAGCAAAGTACAAACCTGAATTGGAGAGTAAATAACAACAAGAATAGCTAGAAATCCAAAGGAAGAAAAGTATCGAAGAAGTCCCAAGGTCCAGCAGCAACTAAGAGCCAAAGGAGAGCTATGTTTCAAGGTGTCTCACCCACCTCTACTTAGAAAAAAATGTGGAATTCAATGGGCTATATATAGAGGTTTTAGCTCCCAATTTGATGAGTGTTTAATCTAGGAAAGAGGTAGAGATCTAAAACAAGGGCTAAGGTGGAGTTTAAAGGAGGAATGTGTTCAGTTTTTAATTTTGGCTAAAAAACCCCTAGTTTAGCATTCAATTAGATCATCTAACTGTTCAAAATTTCAAATTTTAGCTTAATTTTAAATTTAACTCAAATTGACCATCCAAACCTTAATTTTTTAAAATCAACGATCAAATGATCATTAGAGATTATTAGATAATTAATATGCGGTTTAAATGATTCTAATTTAGTCTTTTATTTTGCAGATCAACTAAAGGAGGGTTGGATGGCTCAAATTTAATCTCAATGGTGCAGATTAGTTAAAGATCAATAAGGCAAGGAAAGAGGTTTCCTAATGGAAGAGGAGTCCTAATTTGGGAGAGGAGAAAGTCCTAATAAGAATCTACCTCTTAAAGAGAGAAGGTGGAGGAAGATTAGGAAAGGAAAAAAATTATAAAAGGGAGAGCCCTACAAGCTAAAGGGAGTTTTTGGAGTCTTTGAGTTCAGTTTTATTTTACTTTTGCTTGCCATTCTAATTACTCCATTGTTCTCCTTGCTTTCATTGTTAAATTTTCTCTCTTTTCATTTTGCTTTTGTTTCTATTCAACACTCCAACCTCAGCTCTTTAATACACTGCACAACCCCAAGTCCTCCCTCTCGTGCACTGCTTTCATAGTCACCCAAAAACCAGCCTCACCTACCCTTCTTCCCATTTTTCTTTTCTCCGATCTTTTCTTCTTACTATTTCTTCTTCCCTTTCCTATTTCTCCACGCACCCAGCCATCTCCTTTCACTATCTCCCACCTCACGCACCACCTTCCTCTTCACATCCATCACACCCATCTCTCCATCCGCCTAATCCTCTTGTGCACGCTCTCTCACATCTACCTAGCTTTCCTCCATTCACCGCTTCAACCCCCTCTGGTTTAGCACCCTCCTTGTTACACCTGGTCGATTTCTCTTTCTGGGTTTCCAATAGGAACCCGCTTCAGATCATCCCGTTTTCATCCAGCCCGACTGTGCGACACTCCTTTGCTCCATACGAGCCAGGCGTCATTTTTTTTTTTTTTTCTCGTTTTACTTCTACTCCTACCACAAACCAACTCTCTCCCAGCCAACCCTCATTGAACCAGTCTTCTCTTCCCTTCCACCTATGCTCCACCTTGCATCTCCACCTTCCCGGCATCACTGGCTCTGTTCATCCGATGCCCAGAAAAGGTGTCACTTTTCCTCTTCAAACGAGCATCCACACACCCATATCAGAACCACTGGATGATGCCCAGAGTACGAAGATCTTCCACCAGCCAAGAGCAAGGCCAAGCGATTCTAGCCTGAACGTGCAATACCATCTCCAAGTTCTAACAGAATAATTCAAATTACATTCCATGTCCTATACTGTTCTTATTCAAGTTTTAAGTTATTCCCATTCGAGTTATTCACGTTCTATGTTATATCATTACTATTTAAATCAATTAACGGTTATGGTTTAACTACAGAAAACCTTTAATTTCTTGTCTATTTTAAGTTATAATTTCAATTAAATTTTATAGCATATTCTTAGGATAGATTCTAGTTTAACCTTATCTTCAATTTGTATTCTAAAAATAGATCTAAACCATTAATCATTAAATTTCTTAATTTGATTAGATCTCTAACAATTTGATGAAATTGACAAATTCATCCGTCAGATCATTAATCCAGAAAATTTTGAATATATTAACAGAGTCTAATCAAGATTTGTCATACCAAATTGGACAATACTTAAGCTAAGAAATTAGATTTTTCTCAATTTCTTCTAGTTTTAATTTTAATTAAGGTTTTATTGTTTCTTTTTTTTTCTGATTTTTCTGGAATGAGACCTCTAGAATTTTACTGTTAACTTGAAGATGAAGTCTGATTTCTTTTTGTCAATATTTATCAATTAATTTGAATTTTAAATAATTAAATTTTCTTTAAAACTCCAAAATTTTAAAGTGCGTCCCTGTGGGATCGACCTAAATTTGCATTAACTATACTACAATAGCTCATGCACTTGCAAAAAACATCAATAAGTTTTTGGAGCCATTGCTAGGGACCTGCAACGAAGTTTTTATAAAATTTAATTAAAAAACCTAAAAATCTAGAAAAATAAAAAAAATTGTAGGAATTGTAGAGTTTTAGCATTTTTGGCAATTTTAGGTACATTTTTCAATTTTTTTTAGTGCATAACTACCTAATTTCCTGAAATTGTTACTTATTTCTAAATTTCCTTTTTTGGGGAAACAGGAAAGTGGAGGAAATTGGCAAGAAAATCTTCATCAACATGGAAATTTCCCTGTTTTCCTAGAATAGGATATTTTTTTTGCCTTTTGAGTGAAGCTTGTAGTGAGGATCCTTGTAAATTGCAATTTTCATTTTAATTTTCAAGAGTTGTATAATACAAGGCAAGTGTGGGATAAGGTGGCCTACACTTGATCTTCATCAGAAACCCTACTGTAAGTTTCCTCACTCATTTAATTCCTAGATTAGGGTTTGCATTTGAGTAAATTTGCATTGTTTGGTAGTGTAACTCATATAGAAAGCATCCTTTTATAATTGTTATATTTTTAGGACTTTGCATTAGTTTATTGCTTTTAATTGCATCTTAGGACATGGTTAATGCTTTAAGGTGTTATATATAATGATCGAACTTCCATGGAGTGTAGAATTAATTAGTAAGGGCACTCTACCCCCATAAGATCAAGGGTGGATTTCATCACCACTCCTTGGCCCACCTAGGATAATCACCTCAAGCACGCTACCCTACCATTCAAATCAAATAAAAATTAATCAGAAGAGACTTATCGGGCCATCACATTCTCGCAGGACCCTCTTACTAAGACGCAATTTATTGTCACTCTAGTGGCTTTTGAGCATTGTGGTTATTGGGGGTTGTCTAATAGAGCCTCGCTCTTCCCTCGCCTCTTCTTGACGTTTGTGAGGTCTAAACACCTCCTTACATGCCACCTTGCGCAAAACCTAATTGGTAAGCAATAATCAAATTCAAAGGAGAGGAGGAGCGTTAGATTAGGCTAATTAAAAGCATTGTCTTCACACAAATTCAAGAAAATCAATATATTGCTTATTAGCCTAAGGTGTTTGACTATGCCTTTTTACTTGCATCACATAAAGTTAGTGTTAGCATTTAGAGTAAGACATTTTAGATTAGGAATAGTTCATGCAAGGGTGTCGATCTCAGAACCCTGAGCGACTACCTTTAAACTCAAAGATTCAACGCATCCAAAACTAAGGAGAAAGAAACATAGCTCATATCCTTACGGTTGAACCACTAGTAGAGATTGAGCACAAGACTATTAGAGATTTTTATGTGCCGCTTCAACTTAATACCCCCTCCTGCATAGCCTTACCTCCCACTAATGTTGACCACTTCAAGTTAAAGCTGAGAGTAATTCAGTTACTCCCTAATTTTTATGGTCGAGACCGAGAAGACCCATACCTATATATCAAGGAGTTCCTTGATATTTGTGGTTCTGAAATTTTTTGGATGATTCAATTAGGCTTAGGTTATTCTCGTTCTCACTTAAGGACAAAGTCAAGTCATTGCTAAATTTCTTAGAGGTAGGTTCCATACATACATGGAACCAATTGTCTAAGAAGTTCCTGAACAAGTTCTTCCCTGTTCACAAAACAAATGCCCTGCGTCATGAAATTATAAATTTCCAACAAAGGGATGATGAACAACATTACGAATGTTGGGAACGGTGGAATGAACTACTGTAAAAATGCCCTCACCATAGATTTGAGAAATTGTAGCAAGTTCAATACTTCTATGAGGCATTGACGCCTCAAAATAGACAAATGATAGATGCAGCGAGTGGAGGGACCCTCATGTTAAAAGATGAAAGTGAGGCATGGGAATTCTTTCAAATTGTGGCTGATAATTCTCAGCAATGGGATTATTCAAATAGGAGAGAAAGAACTAACCAACCCACTAAGAAAGGAGGTATTTATGAGATAGGAACGCATACTGATCTATCCTATAAGCTTGACTCTGTTGCTAAAAAATTAGATGGAAGAATGGACAAGCTTGAAAATATGTTTCGATCTCTCATAGCTATTACATTATCCCAAAAACCTCCACAAGAGGTATGCGCTACTTGTTCTAGTCCAGCCCATTTAACCTCAGCTTGTCCATCTAATAAAGTATTCCCTAAATATCTTGTAGACTAAGCGAATACATTGAATACATATTGCCAACCTACCGACAACCCATATTCTGAGACATACAACCCTGGATGGGCTAGGCGTCCCAATTTGTCTTGGTCAAAAAATAACCACCAAGGGGGACCATCTATAAATCCCCTTGTCCAAAACTTTCCTCTTAGAACTATAGTTCCCCATCAGCTACCTGGCTTTCAACAACTTCTACAACAAAAGAAACCATATTCAGAGGAAAACATCCACACCATATTTGAACAAATTGTAAAAGATAATGATTACACTAAAAAGGCCTTACACCAATTGCAAAATAAGAGTAGACAGTCAGCCAATGTCAACTCTCAAGCCATAGCCAAGCTAAAGATGCAAGTAAGCTAGTTTTCTGGTAAATTACATAATAGAGGAAAAGGTCAGTTTCCTAGTCAACCCATCCCTAACCCTAAGGGTCAATTTGAGATAGGGTCAAGTTCCCAAAACCTTAACCCTCATGAGCATGCCAAGTCCATAATCACCCTTAGGAACAGTCGTCAAATCAATAATAAAGAAGGGCAGGCTAAGGAAACTATAAAGGAAAAAGAGGCAACAAAAATACAAGAAAAAGAGAAAAGACAGAACAACCCTGTAGAACCTATAGTGGAGGCACCCTATGTGGCTAAAGTCCCTTTTCCCCAATTACTTTTAAAGCTAGGAAGGGATCAAACTTCAATGAGTTAATGAAAGTGCTTAAACATGTACAAATCAATATACCATTGCTCAATGCAATTAAAGACATCCCTGCCTCTGCCAAATTCTTAAAAGAGCTCTGTACAACAAAGCGAAAGCTTAATGTGCAAAAGAAAGCCTTCCTCATCAAACAGGTGAGCTCTTTGGTTCAACACAAGACCCCACCAAAGTTTAAAGACTCAGGATGTCCTACAATCACTTGCGTCATTGGAGATCATGTCATAGATAGGGCACTTCTTGACTTCGGGGCTAGTGTTAACTTGCTGTCATACTTTGTCTATACGCAACTAAAACTCGGTGAGTTGAAACCAACCACTACCACACTACAATTAACTAATAGATCTATCAAGATATCTCGTGGTTTGGTTAAAGATGTCTTGATACAGGTGGATCAGTTTTATTACCCTGTTGATTTTATTGTGCTAGACACCCAACTTGTATTTGATCCTGGTAGTCAAATCTCAGTCATCCTTGGACGTCCATTCTTGGCAACGTCAAATGCCATTATTAACTGTAGGAATGGTGTAATGAAACTCTCATTTGGCAACATGAAGGTTAAGCTTAATGTTTTTAATGTCGACCAACAACATTTAGACCTCAATGATCCCTGTGATATCAACTTAATAGAGAGTCTAATTAATGAGATGCATTCACCATTGTCCATCTTGGACCCACTAGAGGCTTGTCTGATGCACTTTAATGGAGAATTTGATATAGACAAGTCTATTGAGGAGGTAAACAATCTTTTAGATGTTGCACCACTCATGGATACCTCTAAGTGGGGTCCTTATGTGGAACCACTCCCACTGTCTAAATCTGTTCCCATACCCTCAATAGAGCAACGACCGTCTTTGGACCTGAAACCCTTGCCTGATAACTTAAAATATTCATACCTAGGCCCAAATGAAACCTTACCTGTAATAATAGCATCAAACTTAGATAAAAAAACAAGAGGGAAAGCTTTTAGATGTTCTTAAGGAACATAAAACTACTCTAGGGTGGACAATAGTAGACATAAAAGGGATAAGTCTAGCCATATGCATGCATAGAATACATCTAGAAGAAAATGCAAAACCTTTTAGGAAGACTCAAAGACGACTGAACCCCCACATGAAGGACGTGGCTAAAGATGAAGTTATAAAGCTCTTAAATGTTGGCATCATATACCCTATCTCTGATAGTACTTGGGTCAGCCCCGTTCAGGTTGTACCTAAGAAATCTGAAGTCATAGTAGTAAAAAATGAGGATAATGAGCTAGTCTCTACCTGCATGACCATTGGGTGGAGAGGTTGTATTGACTATCAAAAGTTGAACGTGGTCATGAGAAAAGATCATATTCCTCTACCTTTCATTGACCAAATGCTAGAGAGATTAGCCAGACATAACTATTACTATTTTCTGGATGGATATTCTGGTTATAGCCAAATTCCTATAGCACTAGAGCATCAAGAGAAGGCCACCTTCACCTGCCCTTTTGGAACCTTCGCCTACAGACGTATGCTTTTGGGCTTTATAATGCTCCAGCTACATTTCAAAGGTGTATGTTGAGCATTTTCTCAAACATGGTAGAAAGATTCCTTGAAATGTTTATGGATGACTTCTCAGTATTTGAGTCATCATTTGATGAGCACCTGCACCACTTGAAGTTAGTCCTTGTCAGGTGTCAAGAGAAGAATCTGGTCTCAAATTGGGAAAAGTGTCATTTTATCGTACAGAGTAGGATAGTATTAAGTCACATAATATCACCCAATGGGATAGAAGTTGATAAGGAAAAAGTGGATTTAATAGCCAACCTTCCTCCATCAAGGACGGTAAAAGAAATTCGCTCCTTTTTAGGACATGCTAGCTTTTACAGACGATTCATCAAAGATTTTAGCAAAATTGCCAAGCCCCTATGTAATTTACTTACAAAGGAGGCCACTTTTGACTTTGACGAAGACTGTAAGAAAGCATTTGAGCAACTTAAGGCTGAATTGACTTCTGCACCTATTATTCGACCAGCACATTGATAAACTTCCCCATGTGATATATTACGCTAGTAAAACACTAAATGATGCGCAACTCAACTATTCCACTACTGAGAAAGAGTTGTTAGCTATAGGGTTTGCTTTAGATAAGTTTAGATCTTACCTATTAGGGTATAAAGTTATAGTATACTCAGATCATGCCGCTTTAAAGTACCTCCTTTCTAAAAAGGATACAAAACTTATGTTGATCCATTGGATACTACTACTCCTACTACAAGAGTTTGGCTTAGAAATTAGGGACAAGAAAGGTTTAGAAAATGTAGTAGTAGATCACTTATCTAGATTAGTGGTGGAGCACATTAGCGATTAAGGGCCTATAACTGAGTCATTCCTAGATGAATATTTATTGCATGTTTCCTAATTACCTTGTTATGGAGATATCGTTAATTATCTTATTACAAGACAACTGCCTAATCATTGGACCAAACAAGATAAAAAGAGATTTTTAACTGAGGTTAGATATTTTACTTGGGATGACCTGTACTTATTCAAGTACTGTCTTGACCAAGTAATTAGGAGATGCATACCTGATATTGAACACAATCAAATCATCTCCTTTTGTCATGATCATGCATGTGGGGGGGCCATTTCAGCTCTAGAAAGATAGTTGCAAATATTTTGCAATGTGGATTTTATTGGCCTACCATATTTAAGGATGCACATGCTTACTACAAAGCATGTGTAAGGTGTCAAAGGTTAGGAAGTTTAGGAAGGAGGCATATGATGTCCTTAAACCCAATCCTTGTTATAGAACCTTTTGATGTTTGGGGCATAAATTTTATGGGACCTTTTCCTAATTCTTTTGGAAATCTATACATCCTCATGGTAGTGGACTATGTGTCCTAGTGGGTGGAGGCTATACCTTGCAAAACCAATAACCACAAGGTTGTGGTAAATTTTATAAAAAGAAAATATTTTTGCACGGTTTGGTGCTCCAAGAGCCATAATAAGTAATGGGAGAAAACACTTTTGTAATAAGGTGTTTGAGAATTTCCAAATGCATTTCCAAAACTCTAATTGATTTATTTAATCCTGATGACCGTGTTTAGTATGCTTTTTGCGATTTGATATTCTCATAATAAGTATGCAGATTTTCCTTATGATCTTGCATACAATTGCTTATTTGGTAAATAGTCTTTATATAAGCAATGCATACATGATTATGGAACTAGTTACATAAATTGCACGAATTGTTATGATTGAGATTCAAAATATATGCATATTTATATGCATTGCTCGCATGTTTTGAAACTCATTGCATAAATTGCATGAATTATGATGATTGCGATTTGGATTATTTATATATGCTTTTTGGGCTATTGAGCTTGGTGGGCACTATGCTGAGAGGTTGTTATGTACGGGGTTGGCCTCCCAGCCTCTACCACAAAAAGTGAATGGTATTGCTGCCAAAATGGCATTGTCCCTTCCTCGACTGTTGTGGTAAACAGGACGACCATTGGAGGTGTTCATGGTACCTTTTCGAGGATGTCATAGTCTCCTTAAAGGCTATGGTAGGTTGGTCTCTAGATACCGGAGCCACATTATTCCAACTGTGTGCTGATCGTGAGCATAATTGACCCTATGATTTCAGTGTTATCGATATGCATATAGCATTGAAATGGTCGTATACGAGTACTTGTGACCAGTCGGCATGATGTGTCCGCCAAGAGACCCATGTGCATGATACTTATAGTGATGCCAGCATCTGCTTTGAATGACGACTATTTTAAGAGTTTCATGATTATTATATTTGACTCGTTGGTTGATGTGTTTGTCGAGATCTTCTTACATGGATCAATTGATTCCTACTTTATGATTTTATTCATATTTATATCATTGAATACTATATTTCAATAAAGGATTCCATTGTTGAAATTGCATCAATGAGCTTACGTTTTATGCATAAATATGCATGTTTACAAAAAAATGAATCACTGATGTTTTACATGAAAAATTCCTTAAATTATGCATGTTGCATGCTATGTTTTCAAAATAGTAGTATCAAATCACCTACTGAGCATGAGTAATACTTACTCAAATATATTATTTTTACATATTAGCTCCAAAAGTATTAGAAGAATATCAGAAAATGTTAGTACTACGCTCAAGAGAATGAAGAGAAGATAAGTATAAAGGTAAGTATATGATCTAGCTTTTGGACATGTACCTGTAATTATTACAGTTGGGCTGTGAGCTGTGAGTGGATAGACCTAAGAAATATTTATGATTTTTCTTTATTTTCAAAATTTTCTTGTCCATCTTAAAAGCAAATGACACTCGGGGTTTTCAAAATGAATTTAAAAATAAAATATTTTTTCACTGCATTGCATAGTTTTTCTAAGTGTTTTTAAATAGGGATAGATCCCACCTTAGGAATTAGTTTTGCATTTAAAAATGCATGTGAAAACTCGGGTCATCACATTTCCTAATGGAAGAGGAGTCCTAATTTGGGAGAGGAGAAAGTCCTAATAAGAATCTACCTCTTAAAGAAAGGAGGTGGAGGAAGATTAGGAAAGGAAAAAAATCATGAAAGGGAGACCCGTACAAGCTAAATGGAGTTTTTGGAGTCTTTGAGTTTAGTTTTATTTTACCTTTGCTTGCCATGCTAATTGCTCCATTGTTCTCCTTGCTTTCATTGTTAAATTTTCTCTCTTTTCGTTTTGCTTTTGTTTCTATTCAATGCTCCAACCTCAGCTCCTTGATTCACTACACAACCCCAAGTCCTCCCTCTCGAGCACTGCTTTCACCGTCACCAGAAACCAACCGCACCTGCCCTTCTTCCCATTTTTCTTTTCTTAGGTCTTTTCTTCTTACTGTTTCTTCTTCCCTTCCCTGTTTCTCAACGCACCCAGCCATCTCCTTTCACTATCTACCACCTCACGCACCACCTTCCTCTTCACATCCATCACACCCATCTCTCCATCTGCCCAATCCTCTTGTGCACGCTCTCTCACATCTACCCAGCTTTCCTCCATTCACCGCTTCAGCCCCCTCTAGTTCAGCACCCTCCTTTTTACACCTAGTCAATTTCTCTTTCTGGGTTTCCAACAGGAACCCATTTCAAATCATCCTGTTTTCATCTAGCCCGACCTTGTGATGCTCCTCAGCTTCATATGAGCCAGGCGTCGTTTTTTTTTTTCTCGTTTTACTTCTGCTCCTACCACAAACCAACTCTCTCCCAGCCAACCCTCATCACACCAGTCTTCTCTTCCCTTCCTCCGATGCTCCACCTTGCATCTCCACCTTCCTGGCATCACTGGCTCTGTTCATCCGACGCCCAGAAAAAGGCGTCGGTTTTCCTTTCAGACGAGCATCCACATGCCCAAATCAGAACCACTAGACGATGCCCAGAGTACGAAGATCTTCCACCTACCAGGAGCAAGCCCAGGCGATTCCAGCCTGACCGTATGACACCATCTCCGGGTTCTACATATCCTCTAGTGATCTCATCCAACAACTTTGTTTTACAGGAAGTTTTAAGGAGTTTCGGGAAATTTTCCAATTTTGCCCCTAATAGAATAATTCAAATTACATTCCATGCCTTGTACTGTTCTTATTTGAGTTTTAAGTTATTCCCATTCTAGTTATTCACGTTCTATGTTATTTCATTACTGTTTAAATCAATTAATGGTTCTGGTTTAACTACAGAAAACCCTTAATTTCTTGTCTATTTTAAGTCAGAATTTCAATTAAATTTGATAGCATGTTCTTAGGATAGATTCTAGTTGAATTGTTATTCCTAATCTTCAATTTGTATTCTAAAAACATATCTAAGCCATTAATCATTAAATTTCTTAATTTGATTAGATCTCTAACAATTTGATGAATCTGACAAATTCATCCATCAGATCATTAATCCAAGAAATTTTGAATATATTGATGAAGTCTGATCAAGATTTGTCATACCAGAAGTAAGGAAATTCGCAGTACTTAATCTAGGAAATTAGATTTTTCTTAATTTCTTCTAGTTTTAGTTTTAATTAAGGTTTCATTGTTTCTTTTTTTTTCTAATTTTGTCTAGAATTAGACCTCTAGAATTTTATTGTTAACTTGAAGAAGAAGTCTGATTTCTTTTTGTTAATTTTTGTCAATTAATTTGATTTTTAAATAATTAAATTTTATTAAAAACTCTAAAATTTTAAAGCGTGTCCCTATGGGATCCACCTGTACTTGCATTAGCTATACTACAATAGCTCATGCACTTGCGAAAAACATCAACAGAATGTTAGGTGGATATGATGTAATAAAGATGACATAAGAGAGAGAGAGAGAGAGAGAGAGAGAGAGAGAGAGAGAGAGAGAGAGAGAGAGAGAGTTGGGTTGGCTAGTTTCCTAATCTGGAAAGGGGGAGAAGCATCATTTTCCTTGGAAGGAAAGTGGCTCTCCACCCTCCTAATTTAATGGTGATTGGTTAGTGGGAAGAGTGAGGGGGATAAAAAAGAAAATAAAGATGAAAATTTTGGCAAAAAATTTAAGGTTTTTGAATATTTGCATGGACTTAGATCTAGGGTTTCCTAATTAGGAAACCACTTGATTTTTGCCAATTAAGCAGGGACGTCCTTTTGTAGGAAGGTGACTCCCTCCTTGACTTAAAAACATGGAACCCTAGTAAGATGAGTGGATTAAGATTAAGAAATGGATTAGGAATGTGAGGTTTTCTCTTTTGATGAGTCCCTTAATACATGAACATCTTACCTTTTATAATTATCTCTAAAAATCTCTTAAAAATCACACTTTTCATATGGAAAAGTTGCTTAAATTGATGCTCTAATCATGTGGCTCCATGTGGCACTTCTCCTTAGCTTGATGGCTCATTCCTTGGTGGCATTAAAGCTTGGCTTATCACCCATTTTTCATGGCTTTAATGGCTAAGTGGCTTGAATGGCTCCCATGAAAAGGTGGTGAAAATGCACAGTTTCGGCTTAGGACCATTTCTAATCAACTTTTACTTCTCCAATTGCTTCTTTACTTGCCCTAGGATGATCTTGATCCTTGATTAAACTTTCGACGATTTCAACTTTAGCTTCATCTTTTACTCTTGATCTTCAATTCTCATCCCAATTACTTTCAACCTTTGGGTCATCTCTCTAATACCTACAAAAGGTGAAAAACTCTAATTCAATCTAATGCAAATATGATCATTCACATTTTTACTCTAGATTAGCTCTTGAACCTACAAAATATCAAACTTTTGAATTATTAGGTCATAAATGCATGTGTTACAAAGCTCTAGCCAAAATCCTCATTTAACACTATAAGTTATAACACATGGACAACTAATTTGGTACTTTTTATATAAAATTGAACACTTATTAAGGTCCTAATAAGAATAGAAGCCTATACATATCTGATAGCATAGACCCTATGTTCAAATACTATTTTTAGAATATCTAAGCCATTCATCATGTTTGGGTTACAAAAATCAGGTAACCCATGAGAAACTAGTGCATTTAAATTATCTAAATCACTAGCTTTAAGACTTTGAAAATTTGATGGCTATGATTTTCAACTCAAAGAATCATAAGCTAGTAGCATCCAAAGGGCATGAATTTTGGTACGTAGCCTATCTAAACCATTCCAACATGATGAATGGCTTCAATCTACAAACAGTTATTGTTGTATATGAGAGTCTACTCTATCAAATCCTCATGAGCATTATACTTATTGGTTTTCTTATCTTGAGATATAAATTGTACATGTGTGTGTGTCTATGTGTGTGTGTGTGTGTGTGTGTGTGTGTGTATGTATGTATTTGTATGCATATTATCGCACGTCTTATATCCCCACTTCAGAATTTAGTCTTGAGATATAAATCGTACATATATATATATATATGTATGTATGTATGTATGTATGTATGTATGTATGTATGTATGTATGTATGTATGTATGTATGTATGTATGTATTTGTATGCATATTATCGCACTATAGGTGTCCTAAAAATGGGCTAATGGCCTCTTTTTTATAATTTAAATTGTTCATTTGATTCGGCTCACCTTTTCTAAGTACCATAGCTTTTCTTTCATTTTTTTTATGTTTTGAAGCAAAAAAGTAAAAATTGAAACATAGAAAAACTCCAATCTACAAAATACCATTCATTTTTTTAGCTTTAAAAGATAATAAAATAAAATAAAATAAAATGAAGGACTTGGAGATATCTATTCAATGAAATCTTTGGTACCTATGATATATAAGGTGAGGCAAATTAGATGAACAAATTGGATTATAAAAAATAAAAAAGTAAGCCTGGTAGCCCCTTTTTGGGATGCTTATGATGCAATTGTAATGAGATGGGGAGCAGTAGTTTCAGAGATTTCGTGCAACCACGAAGAATAGCTACAACCTCATTTGTTGAATATTAAAAAACCCAAAAAAAATTGATGAAAACATTTGAGAAGAGTTGCCTTTTAGTTTAGACATTAATGTTTAACCCAACAGCTATTGTATCAGACTTTTGGGTCAAGCATTGTATATTGGGTTTCTTTCATCTTTCGTTCTCGCTTTCCATTTGACAGGCAAGATACTTCCTTCGGACTAAGATACTTGAGCTGCAAGAGCTGATCCTCGATTCTCATCTGCATTTTGTTGGGTCTTCACAATTGGCCATCTTCACCTGTAAACCCTAAACTGGTAATGGGTAAAGCCTCCTCTCCATAATCACCCCAACATTCTCTATAAGTCAACTCAAACGCACAAGCCCTGCTTCGTCTCCTCTATGTAACTCTGCGCAAACCCAAAAACACTGCTTCCTCTCTGTAACTGCATTTCTCATCCATCCAGCCAATGCACTTTCATAGAAGAGGGAGAAAAAATCCAGTAAAAGATTTGAACTATAAGAAAGGGAAAACGAAATATCCAAAACTCTGTTTTTGTAAACTGATTTCTGTGTTGTGTAATGTGATTGAAAGGAGATGAAATTCTATACATTGTTGTTTTGGGGCCGTTGGAGTTTCCTAATCATATATTTGCAGAAAGTCAGAACCAAAAGTTTCAATCATATGTTAATCGTCTCTCTGTTTAATTTTTGTAGGGATTCACTTGAAATTGACATAGATTCACTTCAAATTGTTATATATCCATAATCCTCTTTAAATTTTTGCACAGACATAGATAATGGATACATGCTGTATGTATCTGTTTTCTCCATATTGTAAACTTCAGCCACTCTTTCTTCCAGCCATAGCAAAAACCCATTGTGGGGAATTGAAAGTACCTTGCATTTTCTACTGAGAAGCATCCAATAGTTGTCTTCTATGCCTGTTCTGATTATGATTGAAAATTGTACTTGATATTTCTTATTAATCTACTCAGAAACCCGAGTATGATATTTGACAGATAGACTAACACACCCAAACCGTGTATTATATTTGGAAAATTTTGAATAGGCCAAGTCTACATAGTAGCCAGTTCATGTATCAAGTCACGCTGTCATGCTGTTTATAAAAAAGTAGCAATATTTAGATTTCCAGTCTTATATTCAGATGGGCTACGGAGATAGATTATGTATTCTACTGTATTTGCAATTAATTTCCAGATGGTATACAGAGATAGATTTACAGTCCTCTATTGCCCAAATGGCTATGGGAAGTTAATCGCACGTACTTCAAAGACTGTGAATAATCCTAACAGTCCCTTTTATAAGTGTCCAAATGTGGAGGTAAATGTTCTATGTTTGGTAGTAAAAGCACCTGGTCTGTTGATTATATGCAAAAAATAACAAAATATGTATGTGTTTGTGCAGGGTGAAAATAGATGCGGATATTTTTATTGGTTGATCAGTTGTATGGAAGATATGTAGATAAGCAGGAGCCAACATCATCATTATCAGAAGGCTTATAGGCAAGAGAGAACCGGCAATAAACATTTTATCACCACCAAGACTCAAAGCACAATCGAGGTCAGAAGATCAAGTTAATGGACAATTGATGAATGACATACATTTATTTTCATACTGTGCTTTTTACTTGTATTGGTACTTTTCACATTGTAACTTGATGGTTGTATGGAATGACTATTTCATAGAGATGGCAAGAGTATTTATCACCCACTTCCATGGATATAAGAAATATGGGTGTTAAGACCTGCAGGTAGAGGTCCAAGTTCATGACATGCATACTCAGCCTATCATTGTGAATTTGAGCCTATGGTAAGTATCAATCGCTGAAAAATATCAATTGGTTTATGATAGCATGTTGAAGACCTATTGTATGACTTGATTTGGGATCCTACATCTTTAGAAACCAACTAAACTGGTATAAGAGATAAATGATATGTAATTGCAATTTTGACTGAATATTGCCAAACAGCACACTATGATAGTTCCATAAATTGTAGTTTCTGTAACTATTAGTACAAACATTCGCATCTCCTAATCTCATTTTTGCTAATCTTCTTTCTTGGTTGATAACGTTGTGACAAGCTTGTGCTGTTTATGGCACATTCTCTACCCCTTGATTTTCAATTGCTCTTATATGATGTATTTGTTGAGCACTAAGACCACAGTGAGACAATTGCATGTTTCTTTGTCTCTAAGCATCTGATATACATATGCAGGGCCTAAAAAAATGAGATGATAGAGGTTGAAGGTTATTTATGATTGTGCCCCAAATGCAACACATGTATAGACCACAAATTGGGTAGTTAAGTCTCTCCTCAATTTCATAAAAGCATGTCAACCACACTTTATTTTGCCCCTTGGGATTCTAACTAATTCACTAGACCTACTTTTTCCATGTTTGGAACATCTAATTATGCATGTCATGGGTTTCCTATCTACCTTAGCTTTATATAATGAATCTGTGGCAATGGAAAATCCTTCTAACTTAGCATACGAATTGCAAAATGAATAACCAACATCTAAATTCTAAAATTGCATACCTAACTTTGGTACTAGCTCTAAGGTTATAGTAGGATCTACTCCAACTTCATCAAAAGGTATAATATAATCTATCCCAACTTCATCTAAAAGCATAATAGGATCTACTCCTACATTTTCCACTTCATTACCTTCCAAATCAGCTCCTACAATTTCAGTTTCATACATATCCATGACAAGGTTTTAATACTTGCAATGGTAATGGAAAAGGATAGTCATACAACTATCATGTAAATGGGAAAACTACCTAGGAGTCCTCTACTAGTTGAAATGAATTTATACAACTATAATATAATTGAGAAAACAAAGTAGGAGTCGAGTTGAAGTGGCAACAAAAAAAATTAGGGGATGATTTCATATTTTATCATGCCTATCAGTTGAAGATTTTTCAAAAATATCTCAATTACATGACTGTAAGTGCTATTAAAATATGGTAGCAGATTTCCAAATAAAAATATCATAGGTTTCCAATCAGTGACTTAGGTAGCAGTAGCAGGGTTATGACATTAGAAGCAAGGTTTCTACTTAATTTAGTACTTACTGATTTACAAGTGGGAGAACTGTCAACAGATAACATTTTCAGCTGTTGGTTGTCCTATAGCAGATAACTTAGTACTCACTGATTTACAAGTGAGAAAACACTGTCGGTAGATAACATTTTCAGCTGTTGGTTATCCATTGTCTATGCAATCCATTTTGAGTCCTTATTATCTTCCCTCTTGGATTCAATTCTCCTATAGTGCACATGTTTATCATTGTTGAAAATGGTTGTAACTTGTAGTTTTATCAGCATTCTACAAAGGGGCTTTCATTGATATTTTGTCTATGCTGTAGGGTCGATTACCAATTTTTTTTGCTAGCTCAACTTGTTTATTGCAACTCATTGTATGTGTGAGTAGAACTTAGCAACAAACAAAGAGGGGATAATTTCATTTTTATCCTGCATATCAATTGAAGGTTTTCAAAAACCTTATGATATTACATGATTGTAAGTGCTGTGGTCACTGGTTTACTTGAATCAGTGACATGGAGAAAATTTTCTAACTAAAAATATGCAACTACAATCACATTCCATACTAAAGGCAAGAAATAGAACAGGGATAGAAACCATAACAAAACAACGAGAAGACATGGATGTACCTCGATAGTAGTAACAGGGTTATGGCAGCAGAAGCAGGGTTTCAGTCTGAGAATTGTACCGAGAGTTGCAGACATGAAGTGGTGTCGTCGTGGGATGGGTCATGGCCACGATCAGAGAAAAGTGTCACCTTGAGATGGGTCACAACCGTGATCAAAGAGAAGGAAACTGCCTGACAGAGAAAATGGGGTCATGGTGAGATGGGTCACTACAGTGAGGACAGTGCAAACAATTGTAACTGTGAGATGGTGTCGCTATCATATGGGTCACGACCGTGATTGGAGAGAAGGTTTTGGTCTGACAGAGAAGCAGCGTGCAAGATGGGTCACGGCCGTGATCAGAGATAGGGGTTTCGGTTCGACAGAGGAGCACGTGAGAGGGGTCAAGGTCGTGATCAGAGATGATGAGTCATGACAATCAGGAGAGGGCAGGGTTTCAGTCGAAGACAGAAGGAGGCATTGTGAGATGGGTCATGATGGTGAGGAGAAGGCACAGTTTTGGACCGACACAAAAAAGCTTCATGTCAATTGCATGGGAGAGTTGACGGAGATGCAGGGGAGGAAGTGTCGCTGAGATGGAGATGCAGGCACCCAGTCCGAGAGTTGAAGGAACCGATATGGGAAGAAGTATTTGCTGAGAGTAGAAGGAACGACAAGGAGATGCAGGCACCCTTTAATTTGAAAATAGTGCCGTGAGATGCCATGAACTGTATGCCATTAGCTTTTTCATTTGTTTTCTGTCTATCAATGATAGGATACTGAATCTCATGACTGCACGTATTAGCTAAAATTAACATGGACATACATACATATATATATATATATAACCTTGAATACATCAACTCTGTCCTGGACTAACGTTGCCTTCCTATCTACTAGTCGCTAGGCTACCTGATCTCTGCTCGACACTAGGTCTCCTCCTCTCTACTTGGTGCTCGATTGTTGTAGGAATCAGAGTTGACGGTCTTCTTCTGTTGAAATTTGAAGGTCTTCTGCACCTTTTGCTCTAGGAATCATTGCCGAGGTAAGTGGACATTTGATTTAGATCTTTGGATTGAATTGGTTGATTTTGCATTTCAGGAATTGAAACCTCATATGTGTTTGTGTCTGTGATTCTGCATTCACTAATTGATTAGCATGGTAACATTTCTGCATGCTTATCATTAGCATGATGGCATTTCCTCGTCTGTGTCTTCTTACCCCCCCAAACTGCTCTCCCCTTTCATCTGTCTCTCAATGAGCTACTTTCTCTATCCCTGCAGCTCTCTCTCACAATTTGATATCTCTGTCCTTGTAGTTCTCTCTCTCTCTCACGGTCTGCTATCTCTCTCCCTCTCTCTGCTGAATCGGGGCGACACCTCCTTGAATATATCGACTCTGTCCTAGACTATCAATGCCTTTCTATCTACTAGTCACTAGTTTGTCTAATCTCTGCTCAGCACTCGATCTCCTCCTCTATCCTTGGTGCTCGATTATCATAGAAATCAGAGTCGATGGTCTTCTTCTGTTGAAATCTGAAGGTCTTTTGCACTTGTTGCTCTAGGAATCGTTGCAGAGGTAATTGGAATTTGATTTAGCTCTTTGGGTTGATTTTGATTTCAGGAAACGAAACCTCGTATATGATTCTACATTCACTAATTGATTAGCAAAACATATATTTGATTAAAGTCCGAACTGAAAGGTTCAAACATATGTTAATCATCTTTATGTTTAATTTTTGTAGGGATTCGCTTAAAATTGTCGTAGATTCACTTGACATTGTTGTAGATCCATAATCTTGTTTAATTTTTTGCACGGACATAGATAATGGATACATGTTGTATGTATATGTTTTCTTCATATTTTAAACTACAACCCCTCTTTGTACTAGTGAGAGTAGAAACATATTGTTGAAAATTGAAAGTACCTCACATTTTCTACTGATAAGCATCCAATGGCTGTCTTCTATGCTTGTTCCGATTATGATAGAAAATTCTACTTGATATTTCTTATTACTCCACTCAAAGAATCGGGTATGATATTTGACAGATAGATTAACACACCCAACCCCAGTATTATATTTCACAAGTCTGCATATTAGCCAGTTCATGTATCAAGTCACGTTTTCATGCTGTTTATAAATAAGTAGCAATATTTAGATTTCTAGTCTCATATTCCAATGGCCTACGCCGCATGGTAGGCAAGTCCTCATAGTAATAGTTCATGTGTCAAGTCATGTTTTCATGCTGTTCATAAATGAGTAGCAATATTTAGATTTCCAGTCTTATATTCAAATGGGCTACAGAGATAGATTATGTATTTTGCAATTCATTTTTAGATGGGATGCAGAGATAGATTTCTAGTCTTATATTTGCCCAAATGGCTGTGGGAAGTTAATCACACATACTTCAAAGACTGAATAATCCTAACTGTTCCTTTAATAAGTGTCCAAATGTGGAGCTAAATATTCTATGTTTGGTAGTAAAAGCGCTTGGTCTATTCATTATATGGAAAAAATAACAAAATGGGTGTGCGTGTCTGCAGGGTGAAAATGGATGCGGATATTTTTTATGGGTTGATTAGTTGTATAGAAGATATGTAGATGAGCAGGAACCAATGTCGTCATCATCCAGAAGGCTTATAGGCGAGAGAGAGAGCTGGCAACAAACATTTTCTCACCACTAGGACTCGAAGAGCAATCGAGGGAAGATCAAGTTAATGGACAATTGATGAATGTCATATATTTATTTTTCATACTGTGCATTCTACTTGTATTAGTACTTTTCACATTCTAACTTGATGGTTGTATGGGATGACTATTCCTTGTATCTATGTAAACAAAAAAAAAAAAATCAGTACTTTGAAGCACCAATAGTTACATGTTTTCACTTGAATTATTCGAACTGAATTGCCCAAGTCATACTCGGAGAAAACAAATTTGTTGAAGCAGAACCTAATAAAAAGATACATCATAATGGTTCATTAGATTAACAAGTCAATTACCCAAAGAAAAGTTAAATTTTGTTAGTTCCATACATAGATCTGGTTTATGATCCTCTAATCTTGTATGACTTGATTTGGGATACTGCATCTTCGAAAACCAACTAAACTAGCATAAGAGCTAAGTGATATGCAATTGCAATTTTTACTGAATATTGCCAAATAGCACATTATGACAGTTCCATAATTTGCAGTTCCTATAATTACTAAGCTTGCAAATTTATAGATCTTTATACCCAAACAGACCCCTAGCTTTATAGATCTGTAATTATGTTCTTAACCTAATTACAACTCATAACTTGCTGCTTCTGGGGTAACATGGACACAGAAACAAAGCTATATGAGCTGTAGACAAAATAGAGCTTTGTTGGCTCTTAGATTTCTAGTTCTCGGAAGAGGTTTATAATTGCTGCATACTTTACTCGGGGAATAGATACTCCTCAGAGAATAACAAAATTGTTGAAGCATAACCTAACAACGAAAATTTATTCATAAATCAATCGGTAGTGAGATTACAAACTTGTTTCCACATTGAAAGTAACAAAGTAAGCTTAAAGTGAAAGTACAATTATATAATGGTTTTCCACATGAAGTGCATTTCTCTATGGGTTCTTTTGAATGTGTTTGAATGGTGTTGGAAATCGAGCTTAGAATTAGTGAAGTAAACGATGTCCCAGTTAGTAACTTCCCACATCGTTGGCATAGCTTTAGAGAAAGAGCAGCTACTATAGCCCATTGGGAGAGTAGTAGTACAACGATCAAGATTCTGACTCTTACTCCCTTGTATGTGTTGAGTCCTACATCAGACTAGATAAGCAATAAAATTTGAAAAAAAATTAGCAAAAGCAAACAAGGAGACACTTACAGAACCATTAATGCCTGCCTACACCAGAAAAAGCATCTTTTGCACCTATTGTGGCAATGCGAATTTGTTGCATTATTGGTATTGCACCTGTTTCACAACTGGTTATTAGTTGCATTACAAATAAGCATACGATATCATTCTCATAGTACTATCAAGTTCGGCTGTATCCCTACCAAAATAGTTAAAATTTGATCCCTGTTAAGAAGGAATTAAGTGAAAGACAAGCTACCAATGCTGCAAATCCCTATGCATCACTTGTATTCCTTCGAATTATATGTAAGACCTACGAAGAGAAGTGACCAAATTAATAGTTGAAAAATAGACAACGAAAATAGACCCAAAGAGTAGTAAATCCCTGTGGAAAGAAATTTGTCAACAACTGATCTTTTCATCACTTGTATTCCTTCCAATTAATTGTCTCCTCCTACAAAGAGAAGCTCCCAAATTAATAGCTGCAAAATAGACAAGTGTAAGTAAACCCGAAAAGCAGTAAATCCCTATGGAGAGAAATTTGTTAAGAACTTATCTTTCAATTACTTGCATTCCTTTGAATTATATCCGCCTACAAAGATAAGCTACCAAATTAATAGCTGAGAAAAAGACAAGTGTAAGTAAACCCAAAAAACAATGAAAATATACTTATTTTCTTCATAATGCAGCGTCTGTTGTTATGCCAGAAAGACAAGCTACCAAATTAATCATTACAGCTCTCTTGAGTCACACCCAGAAATTCATTGCTATCTTCCAACTTATCTTCTGAAATAGATAAATAATTGAAAATTAGCCATTCAAACATATGCACATCTCATATAACTGAAAGAAGTAGCTCATAAGCAAGTTAAAAAGTAAATTGCATATCTTGTGTGGACATGTTTTGTTATTGTGTCCCAAGTTGCTACAATTACCACACTGCCACTTCTTCTTATTTTGCCTATCTAGAGAACTTGCATTACTTGGTCCTGTTCAACATGGTCTATCATTGTCACCTTAGTTACATATGTGATCGAATCTCCTTCCCTGCAGCATGATCTGGTGTTATGCCCTCATTTCCCACAGGCACTACATGTGCGTTGCTATCTTTTACATGTCTCCATTGGGCCTTTGAATCTCTTACAATGATATCCTTTTGTGAAGACTAACCATGGGTGCTGCAGTACTATAGATTGGCCATCTAGACTTGCAGATTCTTCTACTTCTAAAGGAGACTCTATGTACATCACATTGCCTATGTTCAAGTCGTGTGCTAAATCTTCAGAATGATCTCTTACACTTGCTATATCCTCATAAACCTTTGCTTTCAGTCTTCCTAGACTATCATCTAACTTTTTCTCAACAACATCCAAAGCCTCACATAACAAATTCACTCCTTCCTTAGATGACGCAACTTTTCAAATATCATCATCATCATCATCATCATCATCAAGACCTTATCCCAATTAGGGGTCGGCCACATGAATCTTATTCCTCCATTCCACTCTATTAAATACCATGGCTTCATTTAGTCCCAAAGTTTTTAAATCTTTCCTCACCACTTCTATCCACGTTCTTTTGGGCCTTCCCCTTGCCCTTTTAGAACCTTCAACTTGTATTGCCTCACTCCTTCTAACTGGTGCCGTTGTTGGCCTCCTTTGAACATGTCCAAACCATCTAAGTCTAATCTCCCTCATCTTGTTACCTATTGGTGCTATCCCTCAAATGTACTCTCTTTCTCATTGTTATTGAGGTTCAAACTTTATCTAATCTTCAAATCCTTTGATCAACACTTCAAGACATATATAGATGGGATGGATGAACAACCATTAAGCTGAAGAATGAACATGGCATGCTAGCAAAGGTATCCTCTAAACTCAAAGCATCGACATATACATAACATTTCTGTCCTAATTGCATCCCATGTAACTTTAAAAAACTTTCAGACTTCTCTTTTCTTATCCGCTTCATATAAAAATTCTTTCATGGTATATATCATATGTTGTTCATTACAATTTTGTTAATCAACCAGACATCTACCCATCCTAGCAACTTCACCTTGAAACTTCCAAAACATCTCTCGTGAACACATCACATTCCTGTAACTTGAATGGGCTTCTTGTCTTGAGGGGTTGTACCTCATTAAAGCACTTAAAACTTTCTTGGCTTTCTGCATAATATTTACTCTCTAATGTCATGTTGTATTGCTTTACAAAATCTATTAGGGATGTTTTTCTGTGCACATACTTGTCAAAGAAAGAATTTATACTTTCACTCCTTTGACTAGTGTTTATGCCAGCAAAGACTGTATTCTTTAAGAAAATAGGTACCTATTATTTATGGTCTTCATAAACACTATCTATCCACCCATTACTTTGTAGATTATACTCTTGTACTATTTGCCATCATTTTTCCTCAAACTCTTCAATTGTAAAAGGAGAGTAGATACATGGCTTAAACTTACTTACAAATCAGTCATTTGAACCAAAGTGTGAAATCCTGAGTGCTAGCTTTTGTAGGATGTGCCAAAGACAAAATTAATGCGTAGTGTTGGGAAAGACTTCCTTGATTGTTGCCTTCATAGCTAAATCTTGGTCTATTATAATTGTAGGCGGGGGATTTGAACCTATACAAGCCAACCATATCTTAAATAGCCAAACATAAGATTCTTATTTTTCATCAAAACTAAGGTTGCACCCTAGCAGACACGTTTGACCATGCTGATTTACTCCAACAAAGGGGACAAAGGGCATGTGATATGCATTTGTAACATAAGTACTACCAAATGAGATTACATCTCCAAAGTATGAGTAGTCAATCCCACACTTTGAGCGAGCCCAAATGACCAATTTTAGCCTTTGTTCATAGTCATAGTCAACAGAAAAGAAGAATGGAAAATCTTTCTTTTGCATCTCCATAAAATATTTGTACATAGCATTAGCATCTCCTAATCCCATTTTTGCTAATCTTCTTTCTCGGTTGACATCATTACGACAAGCTTGTGCTATGTATGGCACATTCTCTATGCCTTAACTTTCAATTGCTCTTATATGATGAATTTGTTGACCATAAGACCACAATTAGACAATTGCATATTTCTTTCTCTCAGCAACTGATATACATATGTGAGACCTAAAAAATTGAGATGATTCAGGTTGAAGGTTATGATTATGCCCCAAATACAACTCATGTATAAACCACACTTTGGTAGTTAAGTCTCACCTCAATTTCACAAAGGCACAGCAACCACACTTTATTTTTTGCCCCTTGGTTTTCTAACTGATTCACTGGAACTACTTTTTGTGTTTGGAACATCTAATTATGCATATCATGGGTTTCCTATCTACCTCAGCTTTATATAATGAGTCCTTGGTAATGGAAAATCCTTCCAAATTAGTGTACGAATCGTAGAATGAATAACCAGCATCTAGATTATGAAATTGCATGCCTAGCTTCTGTACTAGCTCTAAGGGTATAGCAGGATCTACTCCAACTTCATCAGAGGGTATAATATAATCTACTTGAACTCCATCTAAAGACATACTAAGATCTACTCCTACATTTTTCACTTCAATACCTTCCATATCAGCTCCTACAATTTTAGTTTCATACATATCCATGACAATGTTTTAATGCCTGCAATGGTAATGGAAGAGGATAATCATACAACTGTTATGTAATTGGGAAAACTACCTAGGAGTCCAATATCAATTGAAGCGGATATATACAACTGTAATATAATTGAGAAAACAAAGTATGAGTCGAGTTGAAGTGGCAATAAACAAAGTAGGGGATGATTTCATTTTTTATCATGCCTATCAGTTGAAGGTTTTTAAAAAATATCTCAATTACATAACTGTAAGTGCTATTAAAAACATGGCAGCAGATTTTCAACTAAAAATATCACAGGATTTCCAATCAGTGACCTAGGTAGTAGTAAGTAGGGTTATGGCATTAGAAGCAGGATTTCTACTTAATTTGGTACTTATTGATTTATAGGTGGGAGAACTGGCAGCAGATAACATTTTCAGCTGTTGGTTGTCCTATAGCAGATGATTTAGTACTTAATGATTTACAAGTGAGAGATCACTGTCAGTAGATAACAAATACAACAGATAACATTTTCACCTATTGGTTGTCCATTGTCTATGCAATCCATTTTGAGTCCTTATTATCCTCCCTCTTGGATTCAATTCTCCTATAGTACAAATGTTTATCATCGTTGAAAATGGTTGTAACTTGTAGATTTACCAGCATTCTACAAACGGGCTTTCATTGACATTTTGTGTATGCTGTAGAGTCAAGTGTTAGGTTTTTTTTTTTTTTGCTAGCCCAACTTGTTTATATATATGTCTCCTTCAGCATACAAGCATTCTGGGTGTCAAATTAGTTTCCACTCATTATCTACATCACAAACCTAGTCTAAATTTTTTGGTGTATCATTTGATGATCCTCATCTTTATAGGAGATCTAACTTTTGCTGGGGACAAAGCCTCTCAATTCATGCAGACACAATCTTCAGACCATTGGTGACTGTTAAAATGTATCATGCATTACTTAAAGCATATTACCACTCATGTTCTTGTCCTCTCTTACTCACCATACTCCAAACTTTAGGTGTATTCAGATGCAAACCAGGTTGGCTGCCCTAATAACAGACATTTTACTAGCAGCTATTCCATTTTTCTTAGCAACCTTATGATGTTACATGACTGTAAGTGCTGTGGTCAATAGTTTGCTCAAATCAGTGATATGGAAACAAATTTCCAATTAAAAATATGTAACTATAATCACATTTCATAGTAAGGGCAGGAAATAGAACAAGGATAGAAACCATAAAAGAACAGTGAGAAGACATGGACGTACCTAGGTAGTAGTAGCAAGGTTCTGGTAGTGAGACACGGCCTAACAGAGAAGATGGTGTATCCGTGAGCTGGGTCACCGTAGTGAGGAGAGTGTAGACAATTGTAGCTGTGAGATGGTGTCCTATTAGATGGGTCTCGGCCATGATTGGAGAGAAGGATTTCAATCGGACATAGAAGAAGTGTGTAATATGGATCACTGCCGTGATCAGAGACACCTTTAATAGAGGGGTTTCGTGCGAGTGGTGGAGAGAGATGAGAGAGGAGGAGATCGAACGTCGAATAGAGATTAGGCAAACTGGCAACTACAAATAAGGAGGCAATCCAGGAAAGAGTTGAGAGATTCAAGAAGGCATCTATTGTTGAGCAGGAAGAGAGAGGGGAAGGGGACTTGGTTGAGAGAGAAATTAGAGAGATTTAGGGCAGCGTCACTAGAGAAAAATAAAAGGTTTTTGTGCTAGTGATGGAGAGAGATGACTGGTCAGTCCAAGAGGGGTTTCGTGCGAAACATTTGTGATGAGAATCTTACCGAAGAGAAGCTTGGCGACATTAGGCAAACTAGTGAGTAGTAGATGTGTGATGAGCAGCAGTGCCAAAGAGAACTAGAGGTGTGAAGCAGATGGAGTGCCAGACAAAATGTGGGCTTTGTGCTTCAGTAGCTGAAAATATGGCACGGCGTCAGCAAACTTGCCAGTTGTAGCGCCAAAGAGAAATGGAGGAGTAAAGCAGGGCCGATGTAACTTTCCAGAAAAAAAAAATAAAAAAAATGCTAAAATGAAGGGGCCGTGTTTGAAGAAACCCGACAAAGACGTTGGGTCTGTTTTCTTTTCAAACCCGACAGAAAATCAACAAAAGAGAGAGGGAGAAGAAGAAGAAGAAGAAGAAGAGGGAGAAGGATAAAAAGGAGAAGGGAGAGAAGGAAGGGAGGACCTGCACGCAGGCTGCGGGAAAAGTCCAGTCACAACGGCAAGAAGGGAGAAAAACGCAAAGGATTTTGCCGGACTTTTAGTCCGTCGTCGGAGAAGATGGCGGCTCGGATCGCCGATCTGAGCCGATCATTGTGTTTAGCATGATGAGATGAACCAGAACCCCAAGTCTATTGGGAGATTTGAGATGATATGGACCATCGATCTAAGGGGAGACAGTATGTGCGGTGTGATCAAAGGGTTTCAAGCAAAATAATGATCAATCTGAGTAATCCAAGGGTCGATAACGCATGGAAATTCATCCAAACTCCACAAAACCCAACGCGTGATTTAATGTATTTTGCAAAATCCACACTGTTCATGTTAGATCTAAGTTTTTATAACGATCGAGCCGTTCATTTCCTAATCCAAGCTTAGGAATAGGTATTTAAGTACCTGATCTAGCCCAGATCAAATTGAATTGGTTGATCTAGGCTAAAAACTCACCAGACAATCTCAGCCGTCCGATTTGTCACTATTCACACAATGACTTATTGACTTCTGATCAATGATCAGATGACACGGATGAGTTTTAGAGCATGAAATTAGCTAGGATATGGTAGTAATTGAAGATTTAAATTGAAATAAAGTGAAAATCTTAACCGTTCAATCGGATAATAGAGGAATATGAGCCCGATAATGCTTGATCGATGATTAGACACTGCCATTGCATTCCTAAACCTCAAATTTATATAGGATGAGTTAAATTTCATTGGTCCATTAGCTAAAATGTCAAATAACATGCTAAGATTGAGATCCGACCACTTCTATCAGTTAGATCACTAATCTAAGGAATAAATAATAGATCAAAGGGTGATATGATATTGTACCTCATGTATAATTAGTGATTAGTCATTGGTAAATGATTGATTAGAACTTTAATGGCTTTAGATGATTCCAATTTGATGATCCATTTCCATTCAAATGAATCATAGAGGTTTTATGAGTAAAGTTATTTATCTATTCCTTGATTTGTGATGATCAAGTGGACAATCATTGTCAAGATTACTGTGGATAGTACATATTGGGCATATTCGAGGCAATCAATTGACAATCCAGCGACAGGACTAGCTATATGTTCTTCAGATAGATCTACACGAGGTAGGATGATAATCCTGACCTCTTGATTTTATTGATTTAGATGTAACTAGATAAGATTATGCATGAATTGCATTAGTAGTACCTGATTTATTTATTAGTTGATAAAATTTTCTTAAAAATAACATGATCTGAGCATAATAGCTCAAAAATGTATAATGATGTAATTATGAAAGGAGTCTAATGATTATAGGACAGATTATCATAATATAAACTGATTAGCCTACTGAGGTGATCCCCGCCTTGAGATTTTATGGTTGGAAATCATTAGAATGCCTTGATTGCAATGTAATGAAATACGAAAACATAATATTGTGTAAATAAGAATCTAGGTTAAATAAAGTGGATTCTGAGTATGATTAGATGTGGTGTATCTAGGTACAAGTATTGAGGTGATTGAGCTAAACTATAGTCTTATCGAGACTTGAGAGGTATAAACGAGTGGTTCTTCGTTTGAGGTAGGTGATTACATTTGGAATTTTTTCCTTGATTTCATGATCATGACTTCTTACTTGATATTCTTGAGGCATGTGTTTTACGCCGCATCATGTTTATTACTTCACTTTTGATAGCATGACATTTGATTATACGATTATCCATGTTTTCACATGTGATGATTTATACTTTATCATGTATTTTGATTCAACCTATTGAGATTTATTTCACTTGGGAGTTTTCCATTATTTATAGTATGTTTTGCTACTTTATGACGGGTGCTTCTACTCGGTGGGTACTATGTTATGAGGGTTGTAGTGTTGGCCACCTGCCCTCTGACTTTGTGATGATGATAATTAAACACTACCCTTAAGTGGTACAGGGCCATGTACATAGGTGGCGGTATCATGGGTAGTCCCCCCTAAGAGTCCATTCCCCCCATGGGGATGGAGAAAGACTCTTGCTTAGGTGTCAACAGGGAGCAACAGTGGTTTAGATCCTTGTGTGGTTGCTACTATAACATAGTAGCCTATACTCTTATTCTGTATGCTCATGTAATGAGGTGAATCGGTATAAGCCGGGCCTAGGCCGTGAGTGACTCCTGGGGCTAATGTGGGTTGCACGGGAGGGACCTAGGATTTGGTATGAATACTCATTACCAGTGATTGAGTGTCATAAAACACTCATAAAACACTCTTAGGGCTTTGTTTTGTACGATGCCCTGTTTATCATGACATACATTTATATTATTTTGTGGACATGGGTTTTTATTTGTTTTGACAGATGCTTATTCATGTGTTGATCATACTTCGCATGCCATGATATTTGGCTTTTATATTGCTTTGCCTTAGACGAAAAGCATGTTTTGAACCTGAGTGTTTCATTCAAATTTATGAGTTTTATGTGTTATCCAATATGGATGCTCAATGATTTAAATTGCCTTAGAAATGAATTACTCTATTGACACTCGACATGATATGGATACTTCTTGTAAAGTATTTATTATATGTTTTAATTAATTGTAATCACCTATGCAAGCATAGCTTGCTGAGGCATTGCTTTGTTTGCAATGCTTAGATACAGAGAGTTACAACAAGTTGATGCGCTGATAGAGCGGGCAAAAGTGATGACAGTTTCCCAGTGAAGTATTGAGGACGTATCATAAATGATAAGGTTTGTTCAGGACCTCACTTTGGTTATCATTTATGGACTATACATTAATTTAATTTACATTGTGATCTGGATGTATGGATAAGTATCCATGTTGGGTGTGATGGCTGTGCATGGATAGACCCTGGGGTAATGTTGTCATGTTTTGATTTTCTTACCACCGTGAGTACTATGTTTTCATTGAGTATTGTATTTGATTGGATGTATGGGCAAGGAGACTGAGTCTCCTAAATGTCATGCCACATTATTATGTTTATCAAGTGTTTTTGTATAGCACTTGTGATATGCAATGATCCATATTACAAAGGAGACTCTGTTGGATTTTCGGTAGAAATGAAATATCATTTCATTGTTAAATCTGTGATTTTGTTGTTGTATAACTCCTCAGATTTTGAAAGAAATGCTTTTATTTGAGTTTTTGTTTTTGGTCTCACTAAAAATCAAAGTTTCTAAAATAGGAATCTCGACATATTTTATAAATTGTTATTTTATTGTTGGCAAAACCTAGGGTGTCACAACTGAGTAGCAGGTGTGTGATGAGGATCTTACCACAAGAAATAGAGGAGCAAAGCACCCTCGGAACCATGGGGGTTTTGTCTTTAGGAAGTAGGAGAAAATGGGGTTTTCGAGGGAGGAGAGGGAAAAAGACAGTGACACGACTGCCCTCTTTAGCCCAAAAAAATAAAAAATTTTATTAAGACAATTAATGATAACGTTAAACAGCTTCATGCTTCTAAGGTTTTTGAATTTTTTATTTCAGTTTATTCTAGACCAAAGGCAAACATTCCTATGTGCACTATAGCAGGCAATACCAAGCCACTTATTTACCTGCAAAGACTGAAACCTGTTCGCTCTCTTTTGACAGAAGTTTCAGAGGTTTCTCCAGCCCACCTCTGGTTTCTCTTGAAACATTTGGCCAGAATTTCCTAGCTACAATTTGGTCAAAGCAGTTCCTTAGGCAGTTTCTACTCTTTAACCTTTGGGCGCTTAAAGATGGATCATATAATAGGAGACGAAGATATCAAAGTCAAACCTATATTTGGTACTTGAGAATGAATCTCTTGGTTTTTGACAAATAATAATTGGGTAGATAAGAATGGTTGTTGTATCAGGTGAGAATGTTTGTCTTTGCTTTTGATTGTATCCATTCTTTTGGGGATTTTGGCCTGTGTATATGTATATGTATATATACACACACACACAAACTTTTTAAATTTTAGTTGTTTTCTGCAGGTGACATTTACTGTCTGAAAAAAAGTAAAAAATAAAAAAAGTTAGAGGAAATGACACATGCAACTATATATATATATATATATATATATATATATATATATAAGAAGTGTTAGCTACAACAATTTATTGCAGGTGTAAGAAGCAGCTAACATTTGATTGGCTGAGAAAAAGTAAAAAGTTATTAACTGCACTTTACACTTGTAATAAATTGCTGCAGCTAACACCCCTCATATATATGATCATGGAACTTGAGTTGGAAACAATAGATGAAAGGGTTGGAGATGGTGAAGATGATTATGAGTTTAGCCTCTTAAACAATTTGGTAATGCATTTTGGTTTGGAATTAAGATACAAGAAGTAGGTTGAATGATTTACAAATAGGAATGGCAATGGGTTGGGTTAAACTGGGGCCGCATCTGCTTGGGGGGTGCAGGTGAAAACCCGCCCCATTGCCATCCATATCTACAAAGCTATTGACGCTACCGCAGGACTGCCATTATCAAGATAGGAAGCGGTATGATTTTCCCTTGACAAATGTCGCTTTTTCTTCTTAATTTGCTCCTACATGGATGAATCTTGTTATTAGTTGATTGAGCAATGGCATGGGATTGAGGTTTAGGACTGACTAGAGTCAGTAACCCCTTCATTTGGGTCTCACCTTTTGATGATGTGCCTCATTCATGTTCTTCACCCTCCCTTATTTAGGAGAGGGGCAAGAAGATGAATACGTCAGGTCCTACTAAGGTTGGGTCTCAATGGAGGGATGATGGGTTCAGTGACAAAAGCTCAGCCTAGATAGCATTTCTCTCAGTTACTTATCAATGATAAACGGTTAGGATCATCAAATTACTGCCCCCATATGCTGTTTCCCAGGAACTTGCTGCTTGCTCTGTAACGTAAGGACAGGAAGAGGTGCAAAAGCCATTAAGCAGCCATGGCCCAGGAAGCCATAGTTGCTAGATTATTACACCAAAAGAGGGGCGGAGTTTAACACTGCTGCAGTGGGTAGTTTTCTACTAATCGACCAAAAAGGATGCTCAGTTAGTAACCTGTAGAGAGCTGGTATCAACCGTATTACATATATTCTTATTTTGCTCCTAAAACTCAGCTATTTGTAATTTTATTTTCACTGATCCTAAATTTTTACTTGACCAAGAGTGGCTGCAGAAACAGTTTAAAACAATCCTCTGCGCAAACAGAATTGGACCATCCAACGGTCGATGCAGAGTTAAGGGATGCAAATCTTCAACAATGTCTCACAAATCAATGGCTAAGAACCATCCGATGCTCGATGCAGAAACGAGTTCTGTCCGCTTTAATCTGTGGAATCATGTGGACCCGAGCAACTGAGTAGTGAATTTAGAGTTGCGGTGATTTGAAAACGAGTTCCATCACCCAAAAGAAAACCGACTTCCCGCCTCTCTATCGCGTTCTGCTTCTTCCAGAAGCTATTCGTCTTCTCTCTGTCTCTCGCTCGCTCTTCTTCTTCCAGAAGCCATTCTTCTACTTCTTCCAGAAGCTCTTCATCTTCTTCTTCTCTCTCTCCCTACAAGCTGTTCTCCCTTTCGGAAATCAAATCCTAGGCAAAATTCGTTTCCCCACTCTTAGAATGGAAAGCCATGGATCCTGAGAAAACAAACCGCAAGAGAAAACCCCTCTCCGACTTAACCAACAAGATTTCCACCTCCCACATACTCACATCTCAAATTTCCGAAACCAAACCCCACAACAACCCAACATCCAAAAAACCAGAGCAGCAGAATTCGTCGTCAAATGACCGAACCACCCTTTCCAGATCCAAATCTGTCCAAAATCCCACACCAGATCCCCCACCTTCTTCCACTCCCCAACCAAAATCCTCTCAAATTTTCGGTAACTATCTTCTATTTCACTTGTTTTATTCTTATTTGGTAATTCGATTTTCCCTTAATTGTCTTGAGTATCTTGTTCTTTGTAGCTTTTGAATCGCTTATGTTGCTGTTAGGGTTGCGTTGTTGTCCAAAATGCTTAGGATTTTTTGTGAATTCTTTTGTTCTGAATGTTTGGAGCTTGTTTTTTATTCTTTTAGATAGTACTGACGACGAGGGATCTCAAATTCGTACGACCTATAAACGGAGGAAGAATAATGGAAAGGAGGTTGTAGAAATGGTTTCAACGAGTTGCCCACCTGTGGGAAGGATCACAAGTTTTCGGTAATGCCCAATTTTGATGAAATTCTCTGAATGTCTTAATATTTTGGTTTACTGTTGGCAATTTGGTAATACTGTTTATTTCTTGCAAATGAGTCGTATGAGTTTGTTACTGTTATTTTGAAGATTCACTCACCACTATATTTTTTTCCCCGAAGAATGAACTCAAAATTTGTTAAAATGAATAGATTTGTTACACCTACTTGAGCTGTTTGTTAAGTCTTGCAAGTTATCTCAGTGAAGACTATGCAAATTGATGCATCAAGAACAGAGAATCAAACAAAATTGTGATTTAATGTGGTTAGGCAGTGTGCCTATGTCTAAGGTTCATTATGCATCAAGAAAAAAGAATCAAACGAAATTGTGATTTAATGTGGTTAGACAGTGTGCCTGTGTCTAAGGTACATCCCCGGAAAAATTGCACTACAATCCCCATAGAAGAAAGAAAATATAGTTTTTCAAAACCTAAGTTGACTCCCCTAGGAGTTATGTATGTGAGTACATGGAATACACAAATTCCATGTACAGACTAGTCAAGTTATCCTGTCACTTTTGCCCTTAGATGCCAAAGCTGTGCCTGATTTCCCCTGTGGGTCTCTGTGTACAGTTTCTACCCTGCTAAACAATAATGCCCTATTGAGTAGGAGACATCTGTCACAACACTGATAATGGGTTTTTAAAATTTCATGCCTTCTCCCTTCATTTTTTGTGCTGGTGATGCATTTTACTGATGTTGTCCGTTATGCTACAAATTTCTGAGTAGGGATAAACTGAAGGATGCACGTGTAGATGCTGGTGTATCCAAAGTGTGCTCCGTTTCTTGTGTGAAAGGCAAGAAGGTTTGTTCGTTCTTATACTCTTTAGGAAATTTTTTGACTTGAATAGCCTCATTATTTATAGATAAATTTGTTTGTAAATGTTTATGAAGAACGATGAATTGCTTCTATATAAAATTGTACTTGTTCAAGTATATGCTAGCCACCATCTTCCATGATAATATCCCAAAAGTTGGAAGTCTTTTAGAGCATCTCAGATCTTCTCATTTGTTCATGGATTTCATGCTAGTCCATTACACGTTCAGAACAATTTCTAGAAGCATTGTTTATTTTCAGAAAAGCAGTTCTTATGAAATAATAATTTGATGCCCTGCCTTTTTGTGTTTGGCTTTCAGAATTGATCTTATTGTCAACTTACTTATACAATCTATTCTGTAGATTGAACTTTTTGTGCACCAACTGGGTATCATTTTGAAGTTGAAAAAATCCTGAAGGGGTCGTCGTAAATTCCTGTAATTTTAGAAGTCTATTCTGAGTGCCTACAGAACGACTGCCTCTGCCATACTTAAATACCTATAAAAAAATTCAGCCCTAATTACTTTATCACCTTATGCACAAATATTTGGCAGTTAGTGATATACAAAAAATCAATTGCTGTACAGGCAAGATCACATGAGACAGCGTTCTGTAAGTGTTTTGCTGTTCCTTATGCCTGGTCACATATAAGACAATTCGCTGAGAGGACTTGCAATTTGGGCTCCTGAGTCTGAGGAGAAAATTGATCACTACATTCACTTGCTTTGTTCACCCACCCTCCTCACGCCTCCTCTACATCTAATCCTGATCCTGAGTAGAGGTCTCTGAGATTTGGAATTTTAGCTGGTAATCTGTCATTGATAAGCAAATTGAATAGATCTGAAGTGCATCACCCTCAAAATGGAACAAGGCTAGTTATTTCTTCCCAAAGCTTCTTAGTACTCCAACAAATGGCTCTAATTCCCAGAGACTGATGAAAACAAAATGCAAGAATTTAGTCAGCTACACGTTACAAATATAGTAAGTTTATCTTATGACATGGTAGTCCGGTTTCTACATTTAAAATCTTCGTAGTGGATGGCACAGAACACGGTATGTTATATCTGTTTTGTGCATAATTACATGTTTATATATTTCATATTTATATTATACAGTGGTATTTGTTATTTTTATCTTGGTGCACGAAGTTCCCGCTTGTGCATACGCAGCCTTACCTTGTATTTTTGCAAGAGGTTGTTTCTATTGGATTGCAACCAACAAAAGGTCCACATTACATTAGCTAGTATGGATTAGTTTTTTGAGGTGGCTCCATGTGTCGTTCCTGGATCAGTACTCTAATCTTGTCTCCATTAGCAATTGTATAGTGTAATTTCTTCTTGGAGTCTTCATTAGATTGTTTCTGATGAGCAAAAGCTTAGGGTGGTGGGAATGATCTCTTGTGAGAATTAGATTCCATGGCAAAGATTGCGGACAGCTGGTGTCTTTTGAACAGCAGTTGTGATACAGACTAGTTATGGAGGTAAGTGCACTTTTGCTATGTCATACATTGCTCGTTGACGATTACTAATTTGACCACTTTCCAGATAGGCCAGTTTAACCACTAGTAATTGTCAGTCATGGGACCTTGCTGATCAAGTGGAATTTGTTTTTAGATATTTCCGTATATTCTCTCTAAAAGAGATTGTTTTCACAATGTGAGCCCAGTTTTTGTTGAAAGTGACGATTTAACAGCCAATCATATAACGGTTATGAATATGTTGCTTTTTTACAGAGGGTTTAATCATCTTGTTTGATATAAAGATTCGAACTTTCCTCTTGTTTATCATGCATCATCTGAGATAGTGCTTTATTCGTCCTTAATCTTCAACTTTTCAAGACTACAGTTTTTTGACCTGCTGTCGTCACGTCATCAATCTTCTTAATTAATCTGCCTGGCTGAGATATCTGCAGAAGCGGCGATTATCTGTGCCAGAATGTGTTAACAGGCACTATTTGCCTCAGGATTTTATCGACAAACAGAGAGCATACTTTGCAGATATCGATGCATTTGAACTACCAGAGGAGGCTGTTTCAGACAGTGAACTGGAATAAATTGTATAGAGAAGAGGTCGCAAACTGGATAGATTGCAGATGAAGACGGACTTCTGTCATCAACCTGACTTTTCTGTATAGTAACAGCTGCGGTATACTAAAACAATTGTAATTGGGCTTATTTGGGTAGAGAACAATTAATTGGGCCTTTTTGTTAGAGCCCCCATAATCCAATGTATATTAGATGGATCGGTACTCACATGGTCGTTTGCAGTCCTTGGCGATAAACCATCAGGATGTTTTTACTGGAGACTACGAAAGATGAAAATGATATCTCCATGAGATATAAAGATGGAGGTGAGCCATTTCTTCCTCCTTAACCTGCGACCAATTAGGCCCGGTTGTGCTTTGTCTCTATGGTTTACTTCTACTGTTTTATATATTAAGTGCTTGCTAGGAAATCATACATGGAAACCGATGGAAATGTAATAGGATCCAGCTTTCGTTATCTCCAGTGTTCGGTTCCTTGGATCTCATTCCAGCAATAAATAATACACTCATTTCTGGTAAATCCATTTTCCCTTGTAAACACAATAATTTCATTTTGGTGACAATTAATAAGTAGTTAAAATGATAATGCCTTTCGGAAGAATTGCAGTTCTTCCAGCGTTCTTTCCTTAACCAGTCTGAAAAGGCATGGAGACAAGGAAGTGAGAATTAGTTTTCAGCACCCTATCTTTCCACCGGTTTGTTTGGCATGAAAATGTAGTTTCCTTATACCGAATTTATCGCTAAAATGAGGATACCCTACCAAGAGAATTACAAACTACGGAGTAGAAAGATCGAGGAGACGTTAAATACTCATAAGATGGCCCTCACCATTCATAAACACTAACAAAAGCAGAGTCATATAATAGTTATCCCACTTATGATAGTCTGACCCTTTTTTCTTCCACTAAACACCCCTGGCAAGATAGTCAGCATCTCTGTCTGTACTCCTTAGCAAATGAGAGAAAGGAGTTCACAAGCTGTGGGTTACAAGATGAGCATTGTCTATATACATCTGAAATTTGAATAAAGGAAGGAATTTTATATGAGAATTTTATTTGTTTTCAGCTCGAACGACGGGATAATATCAGGCAAGATTATTGTTGAAATCTTTTACTCTCGCTCAATGTCAAGATGGTGATTGAACCATAGTGAGCTTGACAACGAATGGAAGAAATTACTTTGTAAGGAGACCTTTGGTAAACATACTTGAATATGTGATGGCAGAAACTTGACTTGTAACACTCCTCCTGTGACTCTCTCTAATGAAATGATAGTCAATTTATATGTGACATGTCCCGGCATGAGAAAAGGATTTGCGGCCAGGCAAGTAGCTCCATGGTTTTCACAAAGAAGAGTTGGAGTTTGTCGTATATACACGCCAATGTCTTGTAAAAGATGTTGGATCCATGCAGTTTCTGCAGGTGTGGTAGCAAGAGCCCGGTATTCAGCTTAGCTGTTTCTTAGTACACCATGATATCCAGTTTGAAGATGCGAGAACCGATTGTAGACCGTCTATCATTAGGCAAACAAGCCAAATCAGACTCACAGTATCCGATAGGAATAGGCTTTGTAGGCCAAGTATAACAGATGCGATGGTCTAGGGGTGTGCGTAAACTAACACGCCTGATTTACTGCATATGCAATATCAGGACCTGATAGTGTAGCATATTGAAGAGCTCCAATCGTTTGACGACTTTGCGAGGCATTGGAAAGAAGTTCTCCATCATAAAGTGATAATTTTGGGCCAGCAACTGTGGGTGTAGAAATTGGCTTGACATTTTCAAGATCAAAGTGCTTTAATAGATCGGTGATGTAGTTGGATTGATTCAAGACCAGTCGATGGTGATTTCTATGGATGTGAATGCCAAGAAAATGATGAATCTTACCCAACTCTTTCATTGAGAATTCAGTGCCGAGAGATTTTATGAGCATTTGAATGAGAAATGGTGAAGATCTTGTTATGATGATATCATCAACGTACAAGAGAAGTATGACCATTCCCTATTTGTGATGAAAATAAGACACAGAATAACGAATTCTAGATCCATAAGATATTCAGTGAGCCTTTTGAATCATGAGCGTGGTGCTTGGCGAAGTCCATGCATAGCCTTCTTCAATCTGAGCACATGATGAGGACAAGTTTTATCGTGAAATCTAGGGCGTTGCTTCATGTAAATGACCTCATCTAACTTTCCATGAAGGAAAGCATTTTTGACGTCAAGACGTATATCCCATCCCAAAAGAATGTGCGATTGCATAACACTATTCCAATAGTAGTTGGTTTCACTTTTTTGGAAAATTTAGACCTTTTCTTTGGTTGCATCCAAGAGAAACAAGACATGATTTCTTCCTTTCTACTGTCTAGTTCGGTTTTTACGAAAAACCAATTTACAATCCAAGCGGCTGTGCATTCATAGACCGCTAGCCATTCAGGATTGAGGATTCTTTTAATGACTTTGGTTCATGGTAGGGTTTGTGTACTAGGTGACAATGTGAGTGATCCTCGGATGGATGGACTGAATAGGTAGAATGGCTACTTGTAAAGGTGGTAAATGAAGTTGACTAGAAGGTGCATTTAGGGGCTAGACTGGACGGATGGACATGGAGAAGTTGTGTCATGGGTCAGTTAATGGTGGGGAAGTAGGTGTAATGGCTTCGTATATGGTTAAAGACGATTGTGAATTTGGCGAGTTTGTAAGAGATGATGACAAATGGACTAGTGGAAGAGCAAGTGAATGTGCCTCTTGATGTTGGCTATTGGATGACTGACATGAGAACCATGTCTGTGGTTCAGAATGTGATGCTGTCCCTGCAAAAGGAAAGATAGTATCATAAAAAATCACATGACGAGATATATTGATTTGCTATTTTGCAACTCTAGGCACTGCTGGCTCTCAATTTGGAGGGATAACCGATGAAGAGACAAACTTTGTTCTTACATCAAGCTTATCTTTGGTATAAGGTGATAGAAGCGGATGACAAATGCAACCAAAGACATGCAAGTAACTTGGTTCCCTTTGAAACATATTTTCATATGGAGACCGATTTTGTAGAACTAGCTAGAGCAGGAAGCCTGTTTGTTAAGTGAAGTGCAGTTTGAGAAACATCCATCCAAATTTTTTTTGCAAGTGAAGCCTTGGTCATTAGTGAAAGAACAGTCTCTTTGAGATGCCGATGCTTCCTTACTGCCATGCCGTTTTGATCCGGCGTGTATGGACAAGAAATCCAGTGTATAGTGCCTTTCTTGAGTAAGAAGTCCTTAAGAAAACGTTTGTGAACTCAGTTGCTTCATTACTTCGGAAATATCTCACTTTAGCATTGAACACATTTGCAGGCATAGAAATAAAATGAATAGTGCAAATTGATTAATCACTTTTGCCAAACAATGGATATTTGCAAATCTTGTAAATTCATCACATAGAAATAAGTAATATTGATAACCTTCTCTTGAAATTATGGGTGATGGGCCACTCAATTTCGCACGGATTATTTCAAAAGGAAGACTTGAAAATGACATTAAAGATAAAAAACGAAGCTTGTGAGCTTTGCCTGACAGTCAGCACAAATTGTATTGAATTGCCTAGATCCAACATATTGTATATATATTAATGCTTTTTTAAGATAACCTAAAAAGTTAGCATTAGGGTGCCCTGGCCTGTTGTGCCAATGATCTATCTGTGCATGTTCACCATGGAGACAGAGAGATGAAGTTCCAACTGCTGATTTATTTTCAACAGGATATAGCCATTTTCACTCTTTCCGGAATACAACCCCTTCCAAGTCGTTCGGTCCTTGATACAAAACCATGTTTATTAGTTTAAAAATACATTCATTGTCTTTGATGAACTTCTCGACTGATAAAAGATTTTCCTTAATCTCTGGAACATATAGCACATTGCTCAGATTAAAAGTATGATATGGAGTGGAAAGAGTTGTGTTACCAATACCATCGATAGGCAGTCCCATCCATTTCCTACCCATAATCTGATCACTCCATGTGTAATCAGAATGATTTGAGAGCTCATTTGGATCTGTCTTGAGATGACTGGTAGCTCCAGTGTCTGGATACCGAGTGGAATCAACAATACTCATAGCGGCAAAAGATGCTGGCACGTTTAACTTGTCTCTAGTTGAGAGGAAAACTACAGCATCAGAGATGACATTCATTTTAGCAAGAATATTGAGGTGACGTTTATGGTTGATCAACATTAAATAATAGAAAGAAGGCATGCCATCAGTTCGGGTTGTGATGCTGGTGATAAAACTCTCGTATTCTGGAGTTAAACCAAAGAGAGTATTTAGAACCAAATCAGTATTCAAGATTGGTTGATGGAAGCAGTAAGTTGATCTGCTATTTCTTTGACTAAGGTGAGATAATTGGCCATTGGTTATCCTTTTGTTGAGATTTATCATGTGCAGTTTCAAATACAGCATGGAGCATCTGACATAGAGGAAAATAATAGAGCTAACGCATCCCAAGTGCATTTGGCAGTGCCCAAGTAAAAAACTTGAGACATCACTTCTTAGGTTAGGGATCCGTTGATCCAACTTAGGAACCAATTGATCAACCCTTTTCCATTTGATATACCCAGGATGTGGTGTTGCTGTGCTTGTGCCATTTGTTCATGGAAGGAATCTGGGTGGAGCTATACCAGTTCCCTCGACAAACTGATAGAGATCTTGAGAGAGAACAGTGTTGGGGCTATCTGAGATTCCCAGATTAGGTTTTTGCCTCTGTTGGGTTTCACAGAGACTACCCTAGGAATAGAAGGGATGGAGAATGTGGGAAAGCCTTGAACTGCAGGGATGTTGTTGGTAGAAGAGACCGTATCAAATTTGGCAGATGAAGTCGTGTTGATGAGATGAGATATTCACTAAAGGACTGCTTGAAGAAGAAAGTAAGAAAATAGAAAAAGAACTAGAGCACCAGGATTGGTAGCTCTGGTACCATATTGAAATCTAGGAAATGAGATATCTCTTGATGATGGGGAATGATTTATTCATGTGTTTATATAGTGGTATACAAGGTGTGGTTAACAAGATAAGCATTAACCGTATACATTTGAAATTTGAATAAAGGAAGCAAAATCATATATGAGAGTTTTACTTCTTGTTAGCTGAAACGATGGGCTGATATCAGGGAAGATTATTGTTGGATCTGTTAGGCCTAATAGATCCAAAGCCAACAATCTAGGCACTTATGTAGATTAAACCTTAGCTGTTAATCTAAGGATCTAGACTAGAGTCGCCACTTGTGGCAAGGTCACAAGTTCTTTAGACTTTCTTAGGCTTCATAACTAGATTCTAGGTTCCAAGCTCTCAATTGGAAGGTATTGGGCACTTGTTTGAGACTATAATACTGTTATGAGGATTTGAGATAGAAGGTTTGGAAAATCTATAAAACTAACTCATCTCTAGAATATGATAAGCGTTTGCAAAGTATTAATTCTCCTAAAGGTGAACAACATGAGGCAAATATAATGCTTGGTTCCAGAGAAAAAATAGTTGGAGAACACTTAAAAGTGAAGTAATAAAACTGGAAAGATAAACCAAACTGAAGTAAATCGAGATAAACTTAAACTAAGATGAGCCAAACAAGAATAACCATAATACTTACAACTAAAATAAAAAATAAAATAAAACTGAAACTAAGCTAAACTAAATTGAAAAGAGATTAGGAAGAGTTAATTACCTCATAGGTTGCTAATGAACACCCTCACTTAGGTGGGATCCCACTTTCAACTTTTTAGAAGCTTAAAATTCTTAATTAAAATAGAATACTTAGCTAGAAGCAAATTATACTTTGCAAGAAGATTAATGATAGGGGTTGTACTAGTATTCACTTCACTTCCCTTTTCTCGTGTCATTTACATTCCTTTTGCAGTCTCAGGAATCAATGTCACACTTTCTCAGGCTGATATGAAACTATGCTTCCTAGATAAGAAAGGACACAAAGAGAAACACAAATTTTGCCAATGTAATCAAAGTAATAGAATAGCACTAAATTGAGGACCTAGAAATAGCATTGCAAAGGAAGTTGTTAATTTTCCTGAATATCTTGAAAGGATGCTTGGTAATTTTGGATTCGTATAGGCTTGTGCTATATTGTTATTTTATGTAACTTTGTACTAGATGTGAGGAGCATTTGTAAGCTCTAAGGACTATAATCTATGGATTGGTTTGAGTGGAGCTTCCTACTGTTCTTAGGTACTCTATTTCTTAGGCTAGACGTATTCTTAGTGGACTCCTAGACTAGCTTAAGCCAAGGATAATAAAGTTATTGTAACTTTGGAAAAGAAAATAGTGTTGCTCTAAAATAAGTTTAATGTACATGTAAACCATGTTGTGCCTGATAGATTGAGATAAATTCTACTTGAATTTTTTGACTCCTTTCATATTTTCTCATTGGATGGAAGTGGTTCAAGCTTGATCATCATTGGGCAATAGGTTTGGCCCTTATGTAATTGTTCTTAGTCAAATTTGGGTGTTTATAGTAGCAGAGTGTCATCTTGAATTTGCCCTAATACTAGTGTCATATAATGATTTTTTATTTTCTTCTCCCGTTAAAGGATCTTGCATTTCGCGCTCGCCACAATTACCAGACATCATACGTGTGACGACCCGGGTTTTTATATGATGCAAATTTGATAAAAAGGAGAGATCTCTTGTTTTATAAATATGAAATGCATGAAAATATTTTTCTTCGTTTTGGAAAACAAGCTTTTGTATAAAACCCCGAGTGTCAAAACACATTTTCCAATTATCTAGCCAAGGAAAAGTTTTAAATCAACATTATTCCCAAGAAAGTGTTAGTCACAGCCTCAGCTATAGAGAGTAACTACAATCAAGTAACATTGAAAGATAAGGTAGGGGTTTACTTACTTAGTTTGGTTGTCTTTTGTCACAAGCGTTCCTTGCCCTTAAGTGTTTACTTTGTGTCTGAAAAATGTTGAGGATTAGGTGAGTATATACTGTACTCAGTAGGAGTCCATCACTACTAGTTTTATAATGCATGAGATGTTTAAAATCATATGCTCTTTCAAAACATGTGCATGTCTGAACACTCAAGTTCAATATCGAGATTAAAAACCATCATCGAATTGGAATATTGACGACTTAAGGAAATCACATAATCCAAGTCGAAAGTATCATATATATATATCACAACATAATGATATGCATAAGATGCTTCATTGAATCCAACTCATGGATATCTAGTATGGTATGGTCGACCAACCTCATATCATGCCATATGCAATGCAAATAAGTCCATGAAACCATAGGGTTCAACTATGCCCACGACCTCACTGCCGTGTGGTCCCCGGATACCTAGGGACACAGGATCATATACCTCCACGGGGCATATGACACTTCGACCAAGTGTCGTGACACCAGTGGTAGCCCCCTGTACCACATGCAGTCGAAGCAGGGACATGCCCTTTTTGGGCATGGTACCCATCCACCTAATAGTGGTAGAGGCTGGGTGGCCACCGTAGACCTCTTGGCATAGCGCCCATGAGCTTATTAGCCCAAATCATGTACGATCAAACAAGCCAAAAAGCTCTTTTCAAAACCTGTCCTCTTTGGGTCCCTCACAACTGCCTGGCCCTCACCATTGCCTACCCAACGTCTTTTTGGCACTCCAGCGTCTTTTGGTAACCCTCAAGGACATGTAATCTTTCAAAAACTCAATGCTTCACAAATCATACCATGTATGCAATTGTTTGCAAAACATATCTATGCATAAGGTATATGCAATTATTTGCAAAACATATCTATGCATAAAGCATTTTTCATATGTATGCTGAATTAAATCATGTTAAACAAGTCATATACTTAAAACATGCATTCTTAAAACAATCATGGCTCTTTTAAAAAGTCTAGTAGCAATAGAGCACCTACTTGGCTAGGTCGCGCTAACCCCTTTATCCTTGTATGCTCCTGAACATGGTTTGGGGAATCAAGGTTAGTTTGGCCTATCTTTTATAGGTTTTAGAGTGGTTGGTCTTATTACTTAGGAATTAAGGGTTCATCCTCATGCCTATGGGTGTCCTAAGGTCCTAATTGGGCCTTGGTATCATCAGTTTTCCAAAGGTCTAGTGGCCATGCACCACCATCCTATTCTAAGGGTCGTGCCCACATTTTATTGGGCCTTGATCAGAGATTTTATAATTTGGGTGTGTCTGCGTCATCGACACGGACACAATGCCTTTCGCGGCACCTCAATCGGAGCTCTAGATCTCAAGTTATAAGCTTTTTAGTATCACATGTACATAAGGGCCTTTAAGAGGTGGAAATCCTAGAATGCTAGCGCGCTGCGCGTCAGCATCATGCACCCTAGCGGGACTTTAAAAAGTGGAAATCCCAGAATGCTAGCGTGTTGCGCGTCAGCGGCATGCACCCCAGCGGGCGCGTCTGCAGACGCGTTGGATTTCCCGCTCGTCTTTTTCTTTTGCGGGCGCGTCCACGGACGCGCTTGTTTGGTTTTCTCGACGCACAGCGTGTGTTTCGTTCATTGGGGGACCAGGGCGTCCCGAGGATGCCCTGGTTCGACCCTGTCAAACCAGTGCAGCCCAGGGATCGTCCTTGGGTCCTTTGTGACTCTCCAGGGCCCATTTTTGCATGATTTTTCATGCAAAAACTTAGGGAAACTGAGCCTAGGACTAATGTGAAGACGGGTTTTGAGGGATCTTGAGCATACCTGGCTCATTGCTGGGTTTTTCTCCATGTTTTTCCTCTTGGTTGCTTCTCTAAAACGGGTTTTTCTCAAGATTTTGGGCTGCCATTAGAGGCGCCCAAGAGCTCTATTTATAGAGCTATAAGAGGGTTCTGGAGGGGGCTCTCACAGCCCTTGAATGGCGGTGGAGAAACCTCCAGAATGGTGATGATTTCTCCTCCAATCACTGCCATTCTAGAACCCTCTAGGGGGTTGAAGATGAGGGATGCCCGTATCAAAACGGGCCCCTGTGTTTTGCAGGCTAAATCCTTTTTTAGTAAAAATTACAATTTTGCCCCTGAACTTCAAAGGGCCATAACTTGCTCATTTTAACTCCGTTTTGGGTGATTTTGGTCTTGTTGGATTCCTTTTTCCGATACGCACCTAATGGTATCATTTTTAGGACCAAATTTCTGGGTTCAGTCAAGGTGAATAGTGAAATGACCAAAATACCCTTATCTTAAAAAACTGCACTTTTCATTGCTAACTTGGGATTTTAATGTTACAAAATTGGAGTCATTACAATACGTGAAGCAGAGGTTCCACAAAATTTCAACCCTTGCTTAATCTTTATACTAGGTCATTGTGAATAATGTTCCTCCATTATATTTGTAAGAAACCAAAAGATGTGTTAAACTTATCACAAATAAGTACTATAATTTAGAGGCAATCTAGCACTAAAGTATGATATGGTTGTTAGACTAAGCTTCCTTGATATTCAGAATAATAAAACCTTGACATGTTGTTTCCAATTTTGTTTATAAATGTGTAGTATTGTCTTTGGAAGTTAGATGCATTTTAATTTAATTGGAGCAAGATTCAAGTCATGAAAAGATCAAAGTTTTTTAGAAAATTAGTCAACTGTCAAGGGAAGAACAATCAACTGCATCACTACATGACAAATGATTGATTGTCATATAACTATAGCAGCTATTTGACTTTATGATACAATCAACCACATTCCAATGAAGAACTAAAGGACATGCAAATCAAGTCAACTATTTGCTTAAGCAGTCAACTACTTTCAATAGACCAAATGTTCAAATTTTGACCAATTTAGTTGTCCCCAAACTATCTAATTACATTAGTCATTCACATGTATGAACACTACTACATAGAAAGGCTTTTAAAGTAGATAAAAAATGATAATAGAAGTCAGTTAAAAAGTAACTTCTATCAAGCCCACTTCAAAAGTCGATAACTTTTTTAAGTCTTTTAGATAAATGACTTTAAATATCAAGGACTTTTGAAGTCGTTTAACTAAAAGACTTCACAAGTGTTGAATTTTGGAAGTCGTTTAGCACAAATGACTTCAAAACTATGGTACTTTTGGAGTGCCATAGTTTTGAAGTCATTTGTGCTAAACAACTTTAAAAGTACTGGATTTTTGAAGTTTTTTAGGGCTAAACGGCTTTAAAAGCATGCACTTTTGAAGTTATTTAAGGCTAAACAACTTTAAACTAGGACTAAACAACTTTAAAAGTATGCAAAAAATGACTTTTGAAGTCATTTAGGTCTAAACGACTTCAAAAGTCTACCACTTTTAAAGTCATTTAGAACTGAATGACTTCAAAAGTGTTGTTTTTGAAGTCGTTTAGGGCTAAATGACTTCAAAAGTCTTTTTTTTTTCTTTTTCATTTGTGACATTCTGGTCACTACCACATTTATACAATTTAATATTGTTCTTGATCTTACAATCTTTATTAACATGAAAAACAAACGTACATTCACTTCCACATTGGGTACAAAACATCTAAATTCATTATTATGCATCTACATCTATTTTAAGAAACCACAAAATGAGAGACCACAAGACACATTCACTTCATTTGTAAATCTATACCCATTTGCATTTACTTTTACACTAAGTTACCCTTATTCATCATCCCATAAAAGTTATAATTCAATAAATATATTGAAAACCAACTCCCACATTCACTTCACTATCTTGTGGGATTTATTGATGGAAGAATAATAGAACTTTTAGAAAGAAGTGAAGTGTTATGGAGAGTCATTTAGAGGATCAAGAATATGGTTTTTCAAGTGAAAAAGATCTTACGTTTCTTCTACAATAATGGTTGATCCCCTTTTCTAGTTCTTTTGGGGATTGTTATTAGTCTCTTCTTAATTATTCATGATGCTTAGACTTATAAACGAACTTACAGAATATTCAAACAAATCCAAATATGGCCTTTTCTAAATAGGAGAACTCTGTGTGTGTGTGCGCACGTGCATGCTCTTGAAAATTTGCCTTTCTAAGCTATTAGCATTTGCCTTGGCAAAATGTGTTGATGTGACCCACTCGTGATTGGACTAAGGAAAAAAGAATATTGAGATGTTCCACCTTTTCAAGAAATCTCCATGTTGGGGCGAATCATTTGTAATCCACTCAACTGCTTAAGTTGATAGGAAGTGGGTCAGCAATAGTTATATCTATAACACACCTTCTATCATGTAAAGCCATTTTTAGGCTATTGCAAGTGAATTTGATAAATGAGTGTGTTAAGGTTTGAACTTATGACCTCTTGGTCAATAATTACAGCTCTTATACCATGTTACCATTCATCCTAAAAGCTTAAACTGATAGGAAGTGGCCCAAGAATAGTTATATCCCTAACATCAACCATATTTTTGTAGTATCCCTCAAAATTTATAATGTGAAATCCAATATGAGCACAAATAGAGCCATATTGAGTTGTTGCATCGAGTTATGCTAAATGATAATCATCTAATGTGCAAGAACTAACAAATCCTAATATCAGACGACTTTGAGAATTCCTAGAAATTCCTCCAGTAGTTGACTTTGTAGGGTAACCAAAACATTGCCCTAGTGATGTTTATTTTAATAGAGTTGGGAGGTGGTGATTGCCACAAGAGGGTAGTCTCCAACTTTATGACTGAATTGAGTCTTATTTCATCCCAGTTTCGCTTGATCTAAGCTACTGGCTAGTGATGAGAATTCCCTTTTAGGGCAAGTTCAAAAGCAAATAAAGGAGAGAATCTTCTACTAAATCATAGAGCTGGAGCAAATTATACCTTGAAAACACCTATAACACCTTTCTTTACATATAATCCACATGATGGTAGCAACAAATAGAGACCATAGGATTATCTCCTTCAATAGATTTAGGTATAACCCGCCGAAACATAATATGTCTCAATTTCACCTAGCTGATGCCAAAATTTGATCAAAACAAAGCTATAAATTTAGATGATTCTTTCTAGTATAAAATTAAAAGTGCAAGACTTCATATTCCTAATTACAGAAGTAACAAAGTGAAGGCCCTTCCATCCCTCTTTTAAAGATTGTCAAATGCAAGGTGTTTTTCTTTTGAGAGGATCCAAATACTAACTACCACTCTAGGTGGCAGAGCAATGTTCAAAATAAAATTAGCTTCTAGGAACTCCTTTTTCTAGGCCTAAGAAAGTCATAAGTAGACTTCACAAAAAATGACCGGCCAGAGCTAGTTCTCTAGATCAAAATGTCATGTTATCAACCTTAATTACCTTTGGCTTAATGAACAAAATGCACTATCGTACATCATCTTCTTCTTCAAACTAAAAAAGGTTCCTTCAACAAATTAAAACCCAATGCACCCTACCATTAGTTGTCTTGTTGGAGTCATTAACCAATTCTTATTTGAAAAGACTTCGAAAGCTCTTCTCATATTGGAGCTCTCTATCCCCAACCCATGAATCATCCCAAAATTTTTATATTTGTCATTTCTCACACATTAATCTTAACTTGCTAATAAAAAACTTCATTGTCAAAGCCAATATCTCCCAAATGGGTTAGTTGTACTCCATCTTGGATAAGACAATGCTTGAGTGTCCATATTACCATACTTTGTCTTCATAATATTATGCCATAGGACAAAGATGGATCATCAAGTCTTTATAACCATTTAAGTAAGAGGGCTCTCTTCATAATTGTTTCAGATTTTTTCTCCCAAGACCTCCCTTACTCTTAAAGAAACATGGTTCTTCCCATCTAAAAAGATGCATTCTCATTCTATTAGTGCCATGGTCTCACATAAGTCTCATCAAGTTTGCATCATAGACATACCATAAAAGGAGATAGTGGGCTCACATTTTACATTTTTTTTTTCATGATCCATACCATTCATCATTCATCTCATCTCATATAGCCTAAGTACCAAATCTCACATGTATGGGTCTAGGCCCTTTGTTTCTGGCTATTTTGAAGCCAAATAATAGATGATATAACACAGAAAACCCAAAACACTAGATATCATCTTCTTTTTTCTTTTCTTTTTCTTCAAAATGATAAAAAAAGAAGAAGATTATTTAGCTTTGAATGATCAGAAAAGAAGGACCTAGATAAGTTCAAGATATGTAAGATTTTATATCTATGCCATTTGATGGATGGCATGGATCACGAAAAAAATTGCGAAAAGTAGGCCCATAATCCACTTTTTTGTTACGCCTATGATACAACAAGGGGAATTATATGATGCAACTAGTCTCCCATGATCACATCATAGGCGTTATATGATGCAATCATCTCATCACAATCGCATTATACACATTCTTAAAAGTGGGTGAGGGCTCCCTTTTAAAAAAAATTATTTGTCCTTGATCAGAACCATTCATTTTATTTGCCTCATCCTAGATGCCATAGGTATAAAAACTCTCTTCGGTTGCATATCTGTAAGTTCTTCATTTGATGTTTTAAAGCAGAAAAATAGAAGATAAAACATAAGAAAGCCCCATACAAAATAGCTTATAGGAGGCCTATAAACATCCTCCAATAGTAACTTAGAAATGAACGAGATGAAACTGCTTCCTATATCAAAACTTTGCCTTCCTTATAGGTAAGTGTTGCTTTTTCCAAGAGGTTAGGGAGATAATGTTTAAGAAACAATTTGTAATCAACGTCCTTGTTATCAACTTCTATTCCTTCAATTTCCATGAAGGTGACATCAAACATCTGATCACCATACTTAAGTCACTGTTTTGTATTCCTATTTGGCCTAGATTGACAAGAGATGAGCCATTAGAGTCCAATTTAACAAAACTATTTTCAGGTGGAAGCCATCAGACTTTGATAGTTCTAAAGATCCTCTCTTTTAATATTTTTTTGAGCCCATCTCTATAAAATAGGTAAACTAGAAGTGTTATAACTATTATTAAAGTTGTTTAAATTGATCATTTCACTTACTAGAGCTTTCATTTGTATTCACAATTCATAAGGATAAAAAGGTTCATTGCCTTGAAAGAGTTTGTTTCTTTGCTTCTAAGTGAACAAATCATGTAAGCATGAGTCCTTTTACAACTCTGTGATTATCTTAAAGTCTCCATCTGTATCGTCAATGTTTCCTTAGATTACTATTAGGGCTATTTATTTTGGTAAGATTGCTATCTATGGATAAGCTTTCCCTTCTATTTGATCCCTCAAAATAAGGGTAAGATATTAAATTTTGTTAATAATTTGCTTGAAAAGATTATCCCATAACAGCTAATTCATAAGAAAACTTATCTAATGGGTACCTAGTTGTGTGCCATGCAGCCCCTAATGAATCCATATACATGAATCTCAAAAATGACAATCTTCATAAGAACATTTTAGTAATGTAGATAAAATATCTTTAACTTTGACTTTGTAAGCTGCATCCTACCAGTGCTACAAAATTGATTGAGTAATTTGAACCTCAACATATTTTTGTAACTTCCACCAAGGCCTTCCAAGCGCAGTGGTGCGAGGAGTCTCTCACTTAGATGACCAATGTTGAAGATTGTGTACAAGTGTGTCTACCATTCAAATAAAAAAAAAAAAAAAAAACCAATTTTATAACATAGCATTATTAGAAAATTTCTTTTTTATTGGTAGAAAGCACTTGTAGAATTGAATTCCTTTTGAAATCTAGTTTAAAGAAGCAGTACAATGCCGCTTCTTGAAGTAGTTTAGAAGAGATTAAACCAACGGTTTCTCTCTGTGGAAATGAAATTACTCTCACACAACAATGGAGAGCACATATTGGATTTATATTTTGACATTTAGGTTACAGAAGAGTACAATGACATAAAGACCATGCTGATAGATCCTTAAAGCATGTAATTCCGCGAGGTTTAGCGAAAATGTCCACTAGCTGATCCTCAGTGGTGATAAGCCTGATTTGAAGTTTGCCTTCAGCAACATGATAGTGCACAAAGTAAAAATCAACCTAATGTGTTTCGTTTGCACATGAAAGACTAGATTCGTCATCAAGTAGGTCACAGCTAGTTTGTCACACCATAATGTAGGTGGAATCTTGGAATAGATACCCAATTCTCTGAGCAAGGAACAAAGCCAAATTAATTCAGACTTATTAAACGAGAAAGCAATTGTAGCTTGTTTTCTAGCTAACCAAGACTCAAGATTCGAACAAAAGTCGACAGGAAATGCACCAATCATCGGGGCATCCAGTCCAATCGGCATCAAAGAAGGTATGAAGACATCCAATGAAGATCGAGCGATAACCAGACCATGAGATAGAGTACGTTCAAGTGCCAAAGTATCCTTTTAACAGTAATACAGTGATCTAGAGTTGGTGTCTGCATGAATTGACAAACAGAATTCATTGGAAAGGTGAGACCAGAACAAGTTAAAGTCACATATTGTAGGGGGCCCATGGTGTTTCTTTGTAAGTAAGGATGATTAAATGGACCATCCTTAAATTTGGATAATTTGTCATAGTGTGAAATTGGCCTTCTCGACCGGCTTACATCCATCCGTCTTGGTTTGGTTGGGCAGATCTAAACTATACTTCTTTTTAGACAGGATCAACTTATAATGCACAAGATGAACTTCAATACCCAAGAAGAAATGAAAATTGGTTAGATCATTCAATGCGAACTAACTTTGTAGGGCCCTAAATATAGATTGAAGCATGTGAGATGAGTTACTGGTCATCATGATATCATCAACATAAATCAAGACACAGATGGCAACAACATCTCAATTATAGATGAACAGTGATGAAATATTCTTAGATCCTTGGAGTTCTAGCTGCACTAGTTGACGATTGAGCTTTGAAAACCACACATGAGGCGGCCGGTTCAGGCCATAGATTGATTTCTTTGACTTACAGACAAAATTGGGTCGTAGTTTATCATGAAATCTGATTGGTTGATCCATGTGAACACCCTCCAGTAAACTTCCATGCATCCAATTGCCTAATCAACCAATTATTTCAGACCAAAGTTTTAGTATAATCTACCCTTTGAACTTGATTGATTCTTTTGGCAACTATACTTGCCTTATACTTTTAGTGTAGCCAACAAGTCGTCTCCCAACCTTGAAGAACCACCTGCATTCAGCAATCTTACAGTGTTCCTTGTGTTGGACCAATGTCCAGTCTCATTCTTAAGCAAGCTTTAATTCAGAAAGAATAGCAACTTCCCACTTAGCATTCTTCCATGCTTCTGTAAAGCTGGCAGGCTCCACTTCTTCGTAAATATCACCATCACCATCGGATAAAGTAAGTGGATGTGTAGGTTGTTAGACATATAGTGCGTCCACTATATTTATCCATGTGCTTGAGGACCATCGGATGATCTTTTGGCAGTGATTGATTTATGTAAGAGTTACATGTAGAAGAAGATAAGATATTTGGACCAAGATGGTGAGGATTGGCTGTTGAACTTGGAGGGATTGGATATGCTATAGATACGGAAGGATTGGTGGCAAGAACAGAAGATAGAGATTTAAGGTCATGTGGACCTATAGCATTGGGAAAGGAAGGATCGTTTGAACAATTTGTGGAATTGCAATGAGAAATTGAATTAACATACGAGTTGACAGGGTGGATGGGATTGAGAAGGCGTTAGTGTAGGTGCCGAATTTGTTGCTGTTGTTAATGAGGAAGAAGAAGGGAGCCTTGGAGCATTAGAGTTGTCGTTCTGTGATCTTGAGGTTATGGGTTTAAGGCGTGGAAACAGCCCATTGCAAAATGCAAGGTAAGCCTGTGTACTATTGACTCTTGTAGTTTGCCCTTTCCCCAGATCCCACATAAGCTTAAGCTTCGAGCACTGGGGCTGTCCCTTTTTACTTACTTAGGAAGAATTACAAGGTTGACTTGTGCTATTATGGGAAGTGGAGGAGAAGGAATTTAAAGAAAAGGAAGGATTTAGATGAAGGTTAGCTGGGTGAATATTAACTAGTTAAGAAGAAAAATTAGGACTTTTAAAGGTAAATATCGACTATTATGGTGAATATTGACTATCAATCTCTTTTTGAACAGGCATCTGTATGGGAAGTCAAGGGCTAATCTGATCCTCCGAGCATCGAGCCATCAAGGTCATATACCCTCATGTATCGACTCCAATAAATCAATTTGATACTTTCGCACCATTATTGTGCTATTAAAATATCAAAATTGATACTATTCGCACCCTCAGTGCAAGATTTGAAAATCAAAATCAAAATTATTTTTGTTCGGTAATGCTAAAAGGCATTCAAATCAGTTGTCTATTTACATGTGTGTACAAAATTTCTGTGCAATAAATCTATGTTTGTTCGTTCATTTCATATATGCGAAAATCTATCTTCTGTAAATCATTTACTAATGCTCATATAAAATCACAAGGTTACCCCCCACTATACATCATGCACATTTCTTGTATAATCACGGGTATGTTGTATGCTACAAATGCTCCATTTCAAAATACATAAATCAATAATCGAACGCATTTCGATTTTTGTGACATAAATACGTTGGATTTCTTCAGAACAATGTGCGTGCAGCTGCACACACATACACATATATAAAAGAAGGGGAGCATTTGAGCAATGGTAGAGTTGTCATCATGTGACTTTCAGGTCACGGGTTCAAGACGCGAAAACAGCCTCTTGCAAAATGTAAGGTAAGATTGATACTATTAACCTTTCTAGTCCACCCGTCTCTGAAGTCTGCATGAGTGGGAGTTTCGTGTACTAGGCCTACCCACTGCACTGTGTCCTATGGCGTGATTGCCACCCAACGCACCAGGTGTACTGCTCACACTCATTGTCCCCGTGCGCCATGGGAAGCACCCTGTCGCAGTGGCTGGTGTCCGATGCCCTATGGTCAGTGCCCTGTCCAGCGCCATATGCAGTCCAGTGTGCTGTATGCCGTGTGTTATGTTCTGTGAGTCATGTCTTGAGTGCCATGAGCACTGCTTAGCACCATACTCGCTATGGTCAGCACCATGTGTACTGCCCCGCGCCAGGGACACTGTAGCTAGTACCATGTGCACTGTGGCCAGCATCATGTTCCCTGCCAGCGCCATGCGATCGAATGCCAATCTGCTTAACAGGAGAGATCTAAACAGACTTGTTTTTTGAGAGACGAGACGGCAGTGATTGTCCCACGGACTCCTTCAGCTGTAAAGCATTCAACAATAACTCGGTAGTAGAGAAGGTGGGACGCTGCTCGACGATACCGCCATTTTATAATGAGCGACTCAACCCATGAATCAATGACTGAGATGAAATTTGATTATTGTGTAGCAATTCATGAAAACTATCAAAATAAATTCACGAAGTTAATCGGTGGAAGGAATCCATCTCAAGCGTCTAATCGATACACGTATTTGAGATAATATTTTCAATGATTTTGCACTGATTGAAATATAAAATGTTAGGAAATCCTAGCCATCAACATTTCACAAGCATCCTCTGTGCGCATACATCAAGTAACAATCTGAATAGGGATTCTGTCCAAACCCATGTGTTTCATGCATTTCCAGATTTGATATGAAACTTAAGAATTTGATAATGGATACTAAAGGCATGGCAAACCATTGATCCCATGCATTCATCCAACTAGAACAATCAATTAGCTATCATGGGTTTTCAACGTCCTAGAAAGCAACCCAAACTCACACACCCACTTCACTCATTTGAAAACAACAAAATTATGATATGCACCCATATAATCTCGTGTGCAAATATAAGAAAGCATACACAATTTACTTTGAGAAATCTCATATCAAACATAGCGGTATTTTCTTGTTTTGAAAGAAAACTGTGATCCAATTTAGAGATAATCCTACGGCTTTTACCATGCATTTCTCATCCCTTCTTCTACTATCTTCTTCTCCAAAATGCAGATATCTGATCCTTTCCCTTTCCCTTTCCCTTGGCTGCAGACTCTTTCTCTTAGCTACTTTCTTCCTCTCTCTTTTCTTTTTCTTTCGCTCTCTTTATTTTCTGTCTTTTTTCCTCCCAGCCCAAGACGTCTTACACTTTAATGGGACGCTTGACTAGTTTATGAATTAACTTGGGATATCCTGCTACTTGTTTAACCCTCAGAATTTTTAGAGTTTTAATTTTTCCTAAGTTAATTTCTACTCCCTAGATCCCAATTTATTCTATTATGTATTCTCCAACTAATCTCAAATTTATTTGATTTTCTTAGGAATTCATATTAATGGAAAACGTCCATTTATAAGGTTCATTGCATCTAGATGCCCTTTTGATTCACTATTTAAAATTTATTATAAAAAGTTAATTCAATTGCCATCAAAAAGACTTTAACTCTAGACAATAGGTTATTAGACTCAATATGCAATCATTTGAGCTAACTCACTTTATTGGTTCATTATTGCAAAAATTACAATTTAAATGATACAAAAATACCGATCATTACATCATCTTGAGTGCTCTAGCAATAGTGGTAGGTTGAACACTAAGGACCTTACTCCTCAAGTTGGAAGTCAAACAATCAACAAACTTCTCAATCGCCCTAGCATCAATAGAACACACATTTGGCGCGAACCTCTGAAGTTTGGTAAACTTATTCTTGTATTGGATCAATGAGATATTACCATATTCCAAGCTCATGAATTCCTTCTCCTTTGTCTTTCAATTATCACATCAAGACCTTGTCCCAATTAGGGGTCAGCCACATGAATCTTTTTCCTCCATTCCCCTTTATTAAGTGCCATGGTTTCATTTAGTCTCAAAGTTTTTAAATTTTTTCTCACCACTTCTATCCACTTCTTTTGGGCCTTTCCCTTGTCCTTTTAGAACCTTTTACTTGCATTGCCTCACTCCTTCTAACGGGTGCCATTTTTGGTCTTCATTGGACATGTCCAAACCATCTAAGTCCAATCTCTATCATCTTGTTACCTATTGGTGTTACCCCTAAGTTTCCTCTAATGTTTTCATTCCTAATTCTATCCTTTCTTGTCTTGCCACTCATCCATCTTAACATCATTATTTCTACTACACTCAGCCTATGAACATGATGTTCTTTAACTACCCAACTCTCTGATTCATAGAGCATGGCCAGCCTTGTAGCTATCTTATATAAATTTTCTTTTAGTTTGAGTAGCACTTGCGGATCACACAAAACTCCAGATGCACATCTCCATTTGTTCCAACCCGCTTGAATTTTCTAGGTAACATCCCTCTCAATCTCTTCACTCTCATGAATCATTAATCCTAAGTACCAAAAGTGGTCGTTTACGAGTATTTCTTAGATATCAAACTTTACTGGTGCTCCACTCCCACTCTTCTCCTTAGTACGATTGCATTCTATATACTCTGTCTTAGTTTGGCTAATTTTAAATCCTTTAGGTTCTAATGCTTCTCTCCATAACTCTAGCTTTGTGTTTATGCACACCCTTATCTCATCAATTAAAACTATATCATTTGAAAATAGCATACACCATAAAATCTCTTCATGCAAGCATTTTGTTAACTCATCTATAACCAATGTAAAAAGGTATGGGCTCAATGCCTATCCTTGGTGCAATCCTACAGTGGTAGGAAAATCACCAATCTCTCCACTAGTGGTCTTAGCATTTGTTACCATTCCCTCATACATATATTTAATTATGTACAACACCCTCCATATTAACTCTCTAAGGACCCTATCATAAGCTTTCTCTATGTTAATAAAAACCATGTGGAGGTCCTTCCTCCTCTCTTTATATTTCTCTATCAATTGTCTTAATAAGAAAATAGCTTTCATGGTAGACCTCCCAGGCATGAAACCAAATAGGTTCTTTGATACACTTGTCTCATGCCATAACCTCTTTTTAATCACTCTTTCAAAAAGTTTCACAGTGCAGCTTATAAGTTTGATCCCCTAATAATTAGTGCAGCTCTGTATGTCTCCTTTATTTTTATAAATTGGTACAATAGAGCTCTTTCTCCATTCATTCGACATTTTCTTTGATTTTATAATCTTGTTAAACAATTTGATCAACCAAACTACTCCAGTATCTTTCATATGTTTCCAAACCTTTATAGGTATACCACCGGGCCCCAGGTTCTCTCTTGTTTTCATCTTTTTCAAGGCCTCTTTCACTTTAGGTATTCTAATGTTGCGGTCGTATATATTGTTCAATATTATTTAGGTTTATAGAACTTTCAATCACTATATTCTCGGGGCAATTGTTATTTAGCAATTTTTGAAAGTAACTTTCTCACCTTTGTTTGATCTCATCATCTTGGACCAGTGCCCTTTAATCATTAATTCTAATGCATTTAACGCGATCTAAGTCCTTACCCTTCTGTTGTCTTATTTTTACAAGTTTAAATACATCTTTCTCACCTTCTCTTAATCCTAGTCTATTATAGGGGTCATCATATGCCTTAAGTTTAGCCTCACTATTCTCTTGGCAACCTTTTTAGCATTCTTATACTATTCATAGCTTTCATTATTTCTAATCTTCTGCCATGTTTTAAAATACACTCATTTTTCTTTAATAACTTTTTTTGCACTATTTCACTCCACCACCAAGTTTCCTTTACAAATTGCCTTTTACCTTTAGATACTCCTAAGACATCTTTTGCCACTTTCTTAATGGACTTGGCCATATTATTCTACATGGTGTTTACTTCTATTTCATTGTTCCAATTTTCTTCTATCGTCAACTTATTTGTGAGTGAGGTTATTTTCTCCCCTTTTAAGTTCATCATTTAATTTTTGTATGCCTATTTAGTTCATTTCCTTTCTTCCATCTTTTAATGTAGATATCGATAACCATTAACCTATGTTGGGAGGTTAAACTCTCATTGGGTATCACCTTACAATCTTTACATATTGAACTTTTGGTATTCCTTAGTAACAAAAAGTTTATTTGGATTTTATGGAGTCCACTTTTAAAGGTTATGAAGTGTTCATCCCTCTTCTTAATGAATGTGTTTGCAAGGGCTAGGTTATATGCCCTAGCAAAATCAAGGCTTGCTTCCCCCATCTCATTTCGATCTTCAATACCATACCCTCCATGTACCCTATTGTATCCTTCCTTTTTCTTTTCCTACATGGCCATTTAAGTTTGCTCCTATAAATATCCCCTTTGTGTTGGGAATTTCTTAAATGACTCCCTCTATATCTTCCTAAAATTGTCTCTTAATTATATCGTCTAACCCTACTTGTAGTGCGTATGCACTTATAACATTTATGATATGCTCTCATAGAACAAGTTCTATTGTTATAATTCTATCTCTAGTTCTTTTGATGTCTACAATTTTATCCTTTAATTCTTTATCTGCTACTATTTATCTGCAATTTCTGTTATTATCCTTTCATATGTACCAAAGCTTATACACATTGATTTCTCCAGTTTTAGCCCCTTACCACTTGGTTTCTTAGATATAAGCTATGTTGACTCTTCTACATTTCATCTTATCTATTAACTCTAAACCCTTACTTGTTAGTGTCCCTATATTCCATGTGGTAATATGAATCTTATGCTCTTGAGATGGCTTATTTACCCATGCACTTCTCGACCCCCATGACATGGACCCATGTTTATTTTCCACTACACCTACGTTCTAATGTAGCACGTCGCTTCTAAGAGGATGCTCTAACAACTGTTTCCCATTTTTCTACAACACCCAAGATCCGATGTAGCGCGTTGCTTCCAAGAGAATGCCCTAGTAACCCTTGCCCATTTTTCATTGCACCCGTGATTCGATGCAATGCATTGGTTATGGGGGGCACCCTAGCTTGAGGGAATGTCAGTGATCGATTTATGTTATGTTAGGATTGTCATACTTTGAAGAAGCTGAAGATGATTTTTATTATCTTTTTTCTTACTTATAAACTAATATACATATGCATATTCATTTGCAAATAAGAAGAGAAAATGACAAAATCATCTTCAACTTCTTCAAAAAGGTTTTACTTGCCAGTTGCCCCTTGATGCCAAACCCTGCTCCTTTTGTCTTTGAATATGAGCAAAAAAATATTTGTTCACTAAAACTATTTTAAATTCCTCCCATGGAATAGCCTTAATACCCTCAAAATGAGTTTTCTCCACTATTTTCCACCAAAAGGTTGATTCTCCAATCATCACAAAAGTAGCCATAACTACCTTCTTTGCTTCAATGATATCATGTAATGACCTAGATTTGGTCATTTAATTATGTATCTTTGCATGGTTGATGTAATAAAGTAAAGTAGCTAATTTGGTTTGACATTGAATTTGTTAACTTAAGGTATGAAGTTCAAGCTTCTTTGTAGTAGGGAATTATTTCTTTTGGTAAAATTTTGTCTTATAACATTTATTTTAGAAAAAGAAAACCATGTGAAGTGGGGTGTCTCACATTTAGAGTTAGAAAGGTGTCTGAGATAAGAGGAATTAGAAATGAGCATGGAATAAGATATCACATGCTACAAGAGCTAGGGATGATCTTAGCCATGAGAAATTAGACGTCCTAGATAGAATAATGAGTGACAGACTTATGGATAGAAGGGTGGACATCTTAGTTAGTGAATACATCATTGTATTAAAAGGTGGCTGAAATGAGTTAGATTGAAATAGAATTTAGAAAATAAGAGTGTATGACTTCTCATGCAATAATGTACAAAGTGGCATGAATGTGTTAAATTAGAGAGCATAAACTTAATCGTACTAGAAGAGACCTAGAAATCAAGGAGTCAGATTATTAGGTGGAATGACTAGTGGAGATGAGTTGTTTTGGAAATAGAAACTAGGTGTAGCAAGAGAGCATTGTAGGAACCTTGAAGATTGGAGATTGTAGCAAGTTGGAGATTCAAATTAGAAACTAAGTGCCAGTAGAAAGGAGGCCTCAGTTTCCAAGATATATTTAGCAAGATTCATTAGAAAATAAAGATGCCTAATCCATAGAAAATATATAGTGGATTAGGACATGTAGATAGAAGAGATATGGAATTAGGAACGTGGCATGTAGCTGGGAATCACATTAGGAATCTAGTCAAAGTTGAAAATCATGGAATGCAAGGAGTGGCTGCTTTGGATGGCAAGGCATTGAATTAAAGGCAAGTGCAAGACACCTATCAAGAGAGGATGTCTTAGGCCGGATTAGAAAGAGAGAAAGAAAAGAAAGACAAAGAGAAAAAGAGAAAAAGAGGGCTAGAGAAAAATGCAAAGCTCTAGGAGTGGAAAAGAAGACTATGGAAGATGAAGGGGGGGCATAAAAACTTAGGTAAGGGATATAGAGAACTTTTAGGTTAGGTCATTGTTCCCTTCAACACATAAAAAGTTTTGATTTCAGTGGTTTGAGGATTTATCTATTGAAATAGGTGCATGATAATTAGACAAGTTTTAACACTGTTGATAAATGGATATTGAGTATGACATGGTTGCTTTTATTTGTTGGATTTACTTGATTTAATGAGTCTTACACTATACACATTTTACTAGTTGGAGGACATTAATAATATTTCTATGAATATTTGAATTTTGTATGTCTTTTTATATTTGAAATAACATGTAGCAATCATGCTACTGTATTGAGAACTTGAGATGTATTTTCACACTTTGCTTAAAACATATTTTTTGCAAGGTCAGATTTTAGCATGGATGCATGTGTGCTATCATATATTGTAAAAGATGATGAACTTAGTTCATAAGTGACAACCCCAAACCATGCATCATCATAGTAACAGACATTTTTCTAAATGCAATTTTAGAAAAATTTCTACACTTAGTAGGTATAGAGTTTTTAGAGAAGACAAATAGTTTAAAAAAAAAAAAAAACTTCTTTTCAAACATATTTGAGTTTCTGAAAGTAATAGTAAGCACTAAGTTTGGAAACTATTCTAGTGCTGGAAAAATGTTATTTTTTGAAACTAAGAGATATTGAGAAATAAAATAAAATATAAATCCCTACTTTAAGAAAAGTACATTATGTTGGAAATTTAAGTCCTTGATATCTAATTTTACAAAGTTTCTATATTTTTTTAGAAATTTTTGTTATGAAAAGTTTCTACAAGAATAAAGTTACATGTTTCATCTAGTATTTAAATGCTTAATTTTAGCCTAAGAGGCAATAGTTTTCATTTGTTATAAGATAGCTATTTGGAATACTTTGATACTATTGGATACGAATAAATTATCAAAGAATTAGATTTTGCCCTAATGGGTAGTATTGATAAATTGCTCAAGAAAGTGTGAATAGCTCAAGGGCTACTTGTGTAAGACTCGTGCCTTGGGATGATAACCCATATGTTTGCTATGCTAGGAGGATATAGATTGGCCCTTGACCTTTGAAAATGATACCTACCCAAAAAGAAAGCCCTTTATTATGAGTGTGTGTATTATGACAAGACTACTAACCATACTTGATCCAATGTCCCCATGAGGATAGGTGGAATCAATGTGGTTTTCACGGCCCAGCATAGTTGAGGCAATGGTTTCTCTATGTGGATAGCAAATCCATGATGTGATTTTATGGTAGAACATGGGTTGATAAGTCAATCACCCTTGAGGATATGGACCATATTTGCCTTTGTGACATGTAGTAAAAAGCAACTACTTAGTCATATAACAGTATATATTTGATATATAAACCTTTATATATCTCTCATGCTTTGCAATAATACTTTGAGATTAGGCTTTAATTGATGATTTCATATTCATTATGGATTAACTAAATGCATACATATTATACCATGCATGCATGTGTTTTCGCATTTTTTTTACTAGCTTAGAGGTTTCTTATTGAGTAGTTGTACTCATCCTAAAACAACAATGCAGGAATATTGAAGGAGTAATTCAAGCTAAGAGAGTTGGTGTCAGCCATTTTCTTGGCAAACACTTTTAAAGGTGTCACACCCATGTCCTAAAGAGTGGATTAAAATACAAATTGGCACACTAATCTGCACAAATACGGGGAAACAGGACAAATAGTGAAAATTGTGTGAAAATTCAAGTAATTAAAAAGTAAAAATCAAGAACATTGAAAACTGATGATAAAAGGTCGTTCATTAGACTATGCTAGGAGAGAGCTTTCCAACGACACTAAGAATGCGTGAAACGGAGATCGAAAATAAAAAATCAAAGGGTTTTACCAATGAGGTGAAGGGGGTCCAAATTGATAATGGCACCCCCTGTCCAAACTACTCCAAAACACCCAATGAGAGCTGAGTTGACACGTGGGAGTCAGACTCGCCACGTTGCTCGGTTTCTCCCACGCATCTACAATTGAGAAGGAGGAAGCCAAACCTAGCAACCCCCCTCCTGTTTCACTTCTCCCAACTAGGTTGTCCTCCCCTTCCCCGATTCTCCTCCTTTTTCAATCAACCCCCTGCGCAAATCATCACTCCTTCCGACAAGTTCCTCGCCCTTACGCCTCTCCCCATCCCTTGTTTTCTCTGCCTCCATTCTCTCTGGCAAGATGCAAACAACCCAAGCTTCACTGGTGATGAGAAGGGAGGCAAATTACCATCTCTGGGTTGCACTAGCTGCAAGCTCGACCGGGTAAGCCTCCAACATCTCATCCTTTTCCTCTCCGTTTCTCCATTTCTCTTCCATGCATGTAATCATTTTTTCTACGAATTGGAACGGTGAGAAACCCATCGGATTCAAGGAATATAGTGAGAGGAATGGCATTGGATCAAAAATCCAAACCGTTCATAATGTTCGGTGAGTGTTTCGGAGTGAAACCCCTTTGGTTTCATGAAAATTCGTCAAGAAATGGTGCCACAATCCTCAAAAACCAGCACCTAGGGCAAGTTAAAAAAATCATTGCAAAATTCATCAAAAAATGATAATTTTAGTAAAAATTGAAAGGGGAAAACACTAGAAAACAAAAATTCAGCAAATTTCGAATATTCTTTGTCGCTGGCAATGACCAGAATCTAGTCACCTTCTCCGGCGATGGTGCCATTTTTCGGTGACCCCTAAAAATGTGAAAAATGAAAATTTTTTTTATGTGGACAAATCACGCACGATCTTTTCATTCGCAAAAACGGATCGTTGATCAGGAATCGATTGGTCTACGAAATTGTGATCAAAAGCTTTTTGTGAGTAGGGAAAAATTGAGATCTTAACATATGATTGTTAAAAATGTGATCAGAAGGTAAATCTGGGTAAAAGGTAACTCCAATTACCCATCAGTAATGAATTATTACAAAAATGACTAACCAATTATGGACAAATTGATGGAAGATCCTATCGACTGTCCAATACTCGATCAGCGAATATTGAAGGTTAGGAAAGGAGATCAGACCATGAATTATGGCTAAAAGCATTGAATTGTGGAATAACTTACCTAAAATATTAGAAATTGAAACTTCTAAATGTACGTGCTTGATCTAGACCATCGATGTAAGACCAATGGTGCTTATCTAATTGGATAGTGACCAATTAGTGTGCAAATCCTTGATCTAGATATATGAGGTTAGATCAAGAACATTGTGAATAGAGAGCTAAAAGTGTTATAGAAAATTTCATGGAATTTAGAAATTTACTTAGAACTTATATTCGTTGCAGAGATTTGAGCGTAGTGTGAACGATATTGGTAGGTGAATTTTGAGTTGTACCTTGAGAACAGGTAAGGACCCTAAACCCTTCTATTCCTTAAATTCTTGCTGATCTGTTCACTTAAAATTAACATTATAAATGTGTAGAATGAATATGTTATCACCTTGGTTGAATGGATAATAGAAATTGTAATTACATATTGAAATTGTCATGTAATAGTCTGATTTACTACGCTTAACTGTTATGATGATGCAAACTATTATACAATGGTCAATCCCAAGATAGTAAGCCCTGAGGGCCGCCTGGTAAGCTATGATGACGCCTTCTAAGATGGTAAACCTTGAGGGAAAGGGCTACCTGGTTGATTGCAACTAAGGTGAAGCCGCCCAAGATGGTAAATCCTGAGGAACATACTGTCAGGTATTAAGCCTCCCAAGATGGTAAACCCTGAGGGAAAGGGCTGCCTGGTTCCTTGGAATCATGGTGGAGCCGCCCAAGATGGTAAACCCTAAGGGATGAGCTGTCAGGTATCAAGCCTCCCAAGATGGTAAATCTTGAGGGAAAGGGTTGCTTGGTCTTTAGGGATCACGGTGAAGCCTCCCAAGATGGTAAACCCTGAGGGATGAGCTGATAGATTTGAGTTACCCAAGATGGTACCCCTTAAGGGAAAGGGCTGCTTGGTTGATTTCGACTAAGGTGGAGCTACCCAAGATGGTAAATCCTGAGGGAACCTGACTTTGGTGCCACCCAAGATGGTAAACCCTGAGGGTCTGGCTGCCTTGTTAATGATACTCATAGTGGGCTGCCTAAGATGGTAAACCTTGAGGTAGATGACTACTGGATCATGGTGGTAATGTCATGCCTATTTAATACTGTTGAGGAAACCATTAAACAAGTATGCAGCTTTGTTGAATGTTATGCTTATGGTTTGCATTTTAAATTTGGAATGAAGTTCATAATGTAGTTACTCCTCTATTGAAACAAAAGTGAATGTCCTGTGGTTGGACATGTATGGGGAATTGTTATGGGAAGTGTTTGTTTGCATGCTATGGCCATTGCGTCATATCTGAATTGGGAATAAACTACAAATTCTGTTCTAATACCCATATGCCTTATTTGATAGTACATGCTAACTACTTTGTAGATGATCAGTTAAAATGGAAATGACTGCTCTAGGGTTGGGTTTGAATGTGCTTTTGAGTGTAGCTCAACAAGAATGGTAGGATATGCATGGGTTTAGTTCTTTTCCCTTATTGAGCTTCGCAGCTCACCTTATTATTTTGCAGGTACAAGTCAAGCTAAGAAGAGGAAGGTGGTTGAATGAAATGAAGAAAGCCTGGTTGGAGATGCAAAATTTTGTATTGTATATATATGTGTGTATGTGTGTGTGTGTGCGTGTGCTGATGCCGAGTATGAGTTATATCTCATTTTTGACAATTAGCCTTATGCATCCTATATATTTTATTTTGATAGGGCATGTATGAGACTCACTTGAACTCTTAGTTATTAAGCAAGTGTTAATGATGTATTGTGATGAATAGTATGGAGACTGAGTCTCCTTTAAGGTTTTATAACTGTCATATTGCTTATCAGGTAAACTGCATTGCATGCATTAAATGCATAAGTCCGAAAAATAGAGGAGACTCTGTCGAAATTTCAGTAGAACTCAGTAGTTAAAAGAGAAGAAAATTTTATTAGTTAAACACATAAGTGCATGGGATAAGAGCACTTAGCTCTCTCAATACTTCTGCCGTGATACATATTATGAAAAAAAGAAGAAGAAGAAGGAGAACCAAAGCCACGTAGGCCTTGCCCAATCACTATGCTTGATTATGTTAAATCGCGACCTCGGGGATTTAGGTTATGACAAAGGTAAGCAATTAATGATCATTTCTAGTTAAAGTGAGCATTAAATCCTAAAATAGGAGAGTATTAGTAAAAATCTCCAAAAAAAAGAGAAAAAAACATATCCTTGCCCCTTATGGAGTAATGCAACACACTCAAGGGTATTGTGGCAAAAGTACAAGTGGTGCATGCTTTTTTGAATAATATGAACCCCTCATCTATACTATTTGTTCCACGTCCCAAAGATCACACTGTAGAAAACCCTACTATTGATTTTCCTCGGTTGTTTTGAATATCATCAATTTTACTATCATCCATCTTAGAAAAAAATAGGGAAGAAAATAAGGTACAATGACCTGCAGTATGTGACTTTTGTGATATGGCTAAATGATTAGAGTATTTTACTTTGGGGACATGGCTGATCTATGGCAAGAAGTTTAATATGAAAGGTTTGGATTATCAGAAAGGTAGCTTCTCCAGTGAAAATATCACAAACACTCGAATGCTATAGTTGGTCCTCTTGTAGCAAATATGCAATAACTTTGTAACTTCATGTAATAACCAAAATAATTAAATAATTATTAAGAGAGGGTAAAATGGTAAATACACGTGTTCCTACAAGGTGTGGGACCCACTATGGGGCTATAAAAGCCTGCCCTGTCTTGTTGTATGGCCAAACTATCTCTCTTGGTTTCCGTGTTGACGACGCCTACTACGACATGGAATCAGGCGTACGCAGTGCAAGGAAGACTGGTTCTGGCTGATCTGACCACGGTAGGCCACCCTATACGATTTGCTTTCTTTTCTTAAAGTTTTTTGTCGTTTATAATGTCAAAAAATGACGTGGATTCCTAGAGATGCCAGAAAATTCAGAAAATAGTAAAAGGAGAAATATAAAAACACTAGATCACGATAGAGTTTGTTGAAAGGGTGCTTTAAAATGAGATATATACAAAAAATTGAGTGAAACGGTGCAAAAATTGCACCATTTGGATGCCTGAGAGTCGCCGGCACAGTTCGAGATGGCACATGCGCGCAACGGCACGTGCGTCGCGTGGTTTTTTTTTTGGATTTTTGGGGTTCTTTGACCCATCATTTACGAAAACTTGATTTTTGGGAGCTATAGAGGTCCAAATTGAGATCCAAAAGAGGCGTTGCAATAGTATCGAAGATGCGGACCTAAATTTGACTTGAAAATCTAGATCTAAATCCCTTTTTAAGGGTTAAACCGCTAAATGTGGTGAGATAATCTAAATTAGGCTGATCAGACCTTAGATCTTGATGGTATACATGAAATGTAAGTTGATCTAGGGGATTAGAGGGATAAACATCTTTGAATTGCCAAATGATGGAGGATTTATAAAGTAACAGGTACGTCCGAGTACGCAACGTGATACTTCCACACGCTTGATTAGAATACTGCATTTATTGAGGTAGGTGATTTCATTCAAATACTTCGTGATTTCACTAATCATGATTGATCTCTAAAGTTTGTGAGGCATGTGTTTTATGTCTTCTCATGGCACATAAATAGATCCTTATTTTTGTATTGTAGCATGACATTTCATTTTATTAATAACTATGTTACATGTAATGCACTATCTTGAAATGGGCGTTGATCGTATTTATTGGGTTTATTTATAGAGCCTTTACATGATTTACATGATTTATTATAGGTACTTCCACCCAGTGGGTACTATGCTAGGAGGGTTGTAAAGTTGGCCACTTGTCCTCTGACTTTGTGATGATGATGATTAGACACCCCCCTTGAGTGATATAGGGCCAGGTATGTAGGTGGTGGTATCATGGGTAGTCCCTCCTACGGGTTTGTTCCTTCCCATGGGGATGGAGAAAGTTTCCTGTTTGGGTGTCAACAGGGAGCGGCTGTGGTTTAGATCCAGATGGGGTTGCCACTGCAGCATAGTAGCCCATATAGTTATTCTGCATATTAATATGGATTTATATGTGGGGTGAATCAGGGCAAGCCGAGCCTAGGCTGTGAGGGACTCCGGGGGTTGATGCGTATCGGTACACATCATCGGTGATTGAGTATCTTGGGACATTTTTGGTATTGTTGTGATACAGTGTCTTGTTTATTATGATTGCATGCATACTATCTTGTAGACATAGACTTGTATTGTTTTCATACATGTACCTTTGTATTTTAATCATGCCTTGTATGCCATCCTGATTTAACTTAATATCTGTTTGTGAAGGTTTATAATTATGAGTGTTTGATTATTTGATATGTCCTATATATGTTTCCTTCATGAGAATTATATTGTAAATTTTGTTAAACTTTATTTGAGTGTAATCACCTACACAAGCATAGCTTACTAAGGCATTGCTTTGTTTGTAATGCCTGAGATTTGGAACGTGATAACAAAAAAGGAAAGCAAGAAGAGTAGCAGCGATTTGGAAGAAGACTTGAAAACCATCCATTTTATTTTCATATTCAGACATAGATTAGAGTATGTATCTTGGACTGGTATTAGACTTTTGAGAAATTACTTGGAGGTTTATATATTTGGATAGATTGGACCCATATTATGGTATGGAGAATGTAAATCTTAGATGTAAATATTGTGGTGATCATGGATGGAACCTGGTGACATTTGACTTGATTTATTATCGTCTTTAATTAGCATGTTTATTTATTGTGGATTTGAATTGAGCATGCTCAGAGTATCATGGGTTTAATTTTATTTATGATTACAATTTTGAATGTGGTTAACCCCCAAGATTTTCGCTTTCAGTCAATTCTGTCAAAGCTGCGCTAAAATTTTTATACCATAAATTTTCATTTTTTTTTTGGATCTTGTTTATTTTTCTTAAAACATATTTTTATTTTTATTATTATGGGGAAACAGGTTTGTGAAAAAAATTGTGTTGTCACAGTTTGGTATCAGAGCCGAGGTTTATTCCATCATCACCACTTGAAGGGTCCAATTTGAGTTACAACAAAGGAGTTTTTAGATTGAGATAGAGATGGGAGAAGTACTTACATGATATTATATTGAAACATTGGCAGATGGCTCCTCGACGGAAGATGAGATCCACCCTTATTCCACTAGTCGCTACTCCTGTCGCGACACCTGAGCAAGGGGATTCAGAAGCGGATATAGTGGCCCATGTGCTTCAGGAGCTTATGCCACAGTTCACTCTAACCCCCCAGCGATGACTGCAGCAGCACAGGGAGACACTTCAGCACAGTCATCTCACCAGGAACAAACAGCTCCTATGCCAGGAGACACAGAGGGAGGATCCTTGAGTAGCCCGATCCATCAGTAAAGCAACTCGAGAGGTTCCAGAAAATGGTACCCTCCTTCTGTGGGGAAGGAGATCCAGCAGTAGCAGAAAGATGGTTATTTGAGGTCGAGAAGGCCTTTGAGGGAATGAGGATCCTACCAGGGGACTAAGTGAGGTTAGCGACTTACTTGTTGATTGATGAGGCTGGGTTTTGATGGAAGACTCAGCAGTAGATGTGCCCCCTATTTTCAACACCACTATTATGAGAGGACTTCCGGAAGATCTTTGACGAGCAGTACTTCCCTCCTCATGCCCTACATGCCATGAAGAGGGAATTTGCCACATTAGCTCAGAGGAGTATGACGGTTCAGCAGTATCTGAACCGATTCAGTAGACTATGGAGATTCGTGTCTACCTCTTTTGCCTTAGACTAGGAGGCTACAGATAGATTCGTTGATGGGCTACTACCACAGTTGAGGCATAAGGTACTCATTGCACGCCCAACCACAGTGACGCAAGCTACAGACATAGCTTCCATGCTCGAGAAGGACCTAGCGCGGAGTAGAGGAGAGATGAGTCAGCCATTTAAGGGCAAGAGACCCTTCGTGTCCACACAGCCTCAAGGGGGCCCAGATCAGCAGTACCCTCTTAGATAGAGGAGAGACCAAAGTAGGAGAGTGTGCCCTCAATGTAAGAGCTGACACATGGGACGAGCGTGCCCAGGACAAGGCCGTCAGCATCAGGGCCCACAGCAGTTCCACCGCCACTAGCAGTGACAGCAACCTTTCTAGCTGGGATAGCCATTCAGATGTTATAGATGTGGTGAGGTAGGACAGGCAATCAAAGACTGCCCGAGAGGTTAGAGAGACAAGCTAGTGAAGACAGATACCACTACAGAGGCAGTGCCACGTAGTCAGGGACGTGTCTTCGCCATTACGTCAGGGCAGGCACAGGCCTCGAACCAGGTGGTGGAAGGTACTTTCTTAGTAGTTGATAGACACGCTAGAGTTCTTTTTGACTAGGAGTCTACTCATTCATTTATTTCATATGCATTTGCATCATGCCTTGACTTATGCACACACGAGTTAGCATTTGGGTTAGATGTATTGATGTTGATAAGAGAGACAGTAGAGGCTACGAAGTACATTGAGATGGTACCAGTGGAGATATCAGGCATTAAGGTGGATGCTAACCTTATCCTTTTAGATATGGTGGATTATGATATCATCTTGGGGATGGATTGGTTAGCGACATTTTGGGTTACGATAGACTGCCGTAAGAAGCTGATCAGATGTAGTGTACCAGATCGACCAGTGGTCATAATCCATGGAAGGATGAATGTTAGTGGCCCTTGTGTTATCTCAGCCATGAGAGCAGCTTGATGCTATGCTCGTGGTTGTCGAGTGTTTTTGGCATGCGTCACGACGACTGATAGTGAGCAGCCATGGATTGAGGAGATAGAGGTGGTGCGAGATTTTATCGACGTGTTTCCAGACGAGCTGTCAGGACTACCCCACGCAGGGAGATTGATTTTACCATATAATTGGTGCTTGGCACAACACCTATCTCTAAGGTGCCCTACAGGATGGCCCCTGCAGAGTTGAGAGAGCTCCAAGTACAGTTGCAAGAGTGTTAAGTGTTCAATTTTGGCCAAATTACCCCTAATTTAGCATTCAATTAGATCATCTAACCGTTCAATTTTACAAAACTTAGCTTGATTTTGAATTTAAATCCAATTGACCATCCAAACTGTAATTTGTCAAAATCAACAGTCAGATGATCATTAGAGCTCATTAGATGACTAATGTACGATTCAGATGATTCTAATTTAGTCTTTTCTTTTGCAGATTAACCAAAAGAGGTGTTGATGGATACGATTAAAAGTTAACGGTGCAGATCATCTTAAAGGGCAATGGATGGACCAGATCACCCATGAAGATGGATGTGATAGTTTCCTAGAAGACAATGGAGCTAAATTTGGAATCATGGAGAAAAAGGCAACCCTTTCCCCCACTTCTTTCTTTCCTTCTTTTTTTTTTTCTTTCTTTCCTTTCCTTTCCTTCTCTTTTCTTTCTTTCCTTTTCTTTTTCCCTTCCTCATTCTCACGTACCCACTTTCCTTATTATCTTTTGGCCTTCCTTCTTAACCATACCCAACTCTCTCCTCTATTCTTCTTCTCATCTCTCTCCATTCTACCTTCTCTCCCTCTTCCTCTACTCTCTTTCCCATGGTTTCATTCTCCTCTCCCCCACCTGCCTCTTCTCCTCTCTATCCCCTCTTCTCTCCCAAGGTTTTCCTCTCTTCCTCTTAGGCTGGGTTGAAAGGAGGAACCGTGTTCCCCCCTTCTCCCACTTCTCTCTTCTCCTCTCATTCTCGTTTTCCTACTTCTCCCTTTAGACTCCAGTTTTGTTCAACCCGATCTCCCCATCTAACTCATCATCTCCCTCTTCTCCATGCTACACTGCTGGACTTCTCTTTTTCATTTGTTCCCAGTTGTCTCCACCGTCCCAAGCTTCTCTAACCAGCCATCTCCAGCACCATTCTGCTTCTTCAGCCCAACAATCACTGTGGATCTTTCACTATCACCCCAATTCCTCTAGTGCACTGATTTCTCCACATTCCCTGCCCTGCATTTGTCGCACACCCCCTCTCTCTTGTTCTCCTCTGCACACCACTCCCCGTTCTCTCTCTCTTTAAAGCATCCTCCATAGTCATCTGTCGCCTTTCCAAAGACGTCGTTTTCTCATCCAGAAGTCCAGGCCAGGCTTCATCCCAGCACTAGTCTGCCAGAGACGTCTTGCTTAGGCCTTGCTCCCATATCTCTCCCAGATTGCCACTTCTATCCTTCTTTTCCACGCACTCTCTTTCTCTTTATCTCCATCTCGTCAACCCCTTTATCCAGCACCTCTCCACCGGCTAGTCTCCCATCATCCTCTTCACTCCAGTCCCAACACGCCTAGCCCCTATTGCCATCTTTCTGCTCTAAGCTTCACTGCCCTACTCACCTGCATTAGACAAATCACCCAAACCAGAGGAAGGCCCAGAAGATTTAGATCGTCCGGTTCTGCACCAGATGATCCAGCATCTCTGTTTTCTCCCGATTCCCTCCTTTCCTCTTCCTCATCTGGCGCTTTTCTCGTCGTCGGACGGTCCAAGACTAGAAACCCAAAACGGGTTTTTCTCCCGTACCTCTTTCCTCCTCTTCTTTCCCTCTTCCCTCTCCTCTTCTTCTCCTTCCTCCGACTCCCCCTTCTTCATTGGGTTTCCTAGTTTTTTCCTAAAAAAACAAAATTTAACAAAATTCTGGTTTTACCCCTCTCTCTTACAATTCAATTCCATTTCTATCCTTTTTCAGAAATTACATCTGTGTCCTGCTTTATTCCGGTTCTGTTTTATCCATCTTTTTCTTATCCAGGAACAGACAAATTCTAGACAGATCAATTAAGGCTTAACCTAATCAACGGGTTAGCCTTAATCAAAACCAAATCCTCAATTTCTCCTTTGTTTCTCAACAAAATTTAAATTAATTTTACAGAGTCATTCTTAGGACATCCCTAGACATAATTAATGCATCTGATCTTCTATCTGAAATCCAGAAATCAATCTGAGTCGTCCAAATCTTGAAATCACAATTTAGCCCAGATCTTGACCATTTTGAAGAATCACAAATCAAATAGGTGGATCACTAATCAAGAATGTGTTGAAGATATCTGTAAAGGCAGATCAGATTTTAGAAGACCAGAAGTGAAGATTTTGATAAAGATTGATCTAGGGAAGTAGTTTTTTCTCATTATTTGATTTTATTTGTTTTATTTCAGAACTGGAAATTCTGTATTTTTGAGAATTTGATTAGGTCTGAACATTGATTCTCATTTTAATAATTCTAGTAATTTTGAGTGATTTCTTTTTAATGTTACATAATTAAATTTTATTCAAACTCCATCATTTTAAATCAAGTCCTCGTAGGATTGACCCGTACTTGCATAAGCTACACTACAATAGCCCGTGCACTTGCAGTTAAACAATCAACAAGTTTTTGGCGCCGTTGCTGGGGACTTGCACAGGAGTTTTCATAAAATTTAATTAAAAATCCAAAAAAAAAATAAAAAAATTCAAAAATAAAATAAAATTAGTAATTGCCATTTTCATCATTTTAGGAAAATTTTAGGTGCATTTTTTTTTATATTGTTTTTAGGGCATAATCACCTTGGTTCCTGAATTTGGTACTAATTTCTAATTTTATTTTTCAGGAAATTGGAAAGTGGAGGAAGTTGGCAAGTGGATCTTCACCAAAATGGAAACTTCCCTGCTTTCTTAGAATAGGACTTTCTTTTTTCTTTTGAGTGAATCTTGTAGTGAGGATCCTTGTAAATTGCAATTTCCATTTTAAATTTTAAAGGGTTGTATAATACAGGGCAAGTGTGGGATAAGGTGGCCCACACTTGATCTTCATCAGAAACCCCACTGTGAGTTTCCTCACTCATTTATTTCTTAGATTAGGGTTTGCATTTAGAATAATTTGCATTGTTCGGTAGTGTAACTCATATAGAAAGCATCTTTTATAATTGTTGCATTTTAGGATTTTGCATTAGTTTACTGCTTTTAATTGCATTCTTAAGGCATGTTTAATGTTTTGAGGTGATTTATATGCTGATCAAATTGCCATGGTATGTGAAATTAATTAGTAAGGGCACCCTACCCCCATAAGATCAAGGGTGGATTTCATCACCACCTCTTGGCCCACTTAGGATAATCACCTCAAGCGCACAAACCTTCCTTTCACATTAATTTAAAATTAATCAAAAGAGACCTATAGGGCCATCACATACTCGTAGGACCCTCTTAATAGGACACGATTTCTTATCAGTCCAGTGGCTTTTGATCACTGTGGTTATGAGGGATTACTTAATAGAGCCTCGCTCTTCCCCTACCTCCTATTGACGTTTGTTGAAGTTTAAACGCCTCCTTACATGAGGGTTGTATTAACCACCTTGGTTAGAACCTAATTGGTAAGCAGTAATCAACTTCTAAAGAGAGGAGGAGTGCTAGTCTAGGCTAATAAAAGCATCGTCCCCACAGAAAATTAAGAAAATCAAATATATTGCTGCTTATTAGCCTTAGGATTATTTAAGTGTGCCCTTTTGTTTGCGCATCATTCTAGAAGTTAGGTTGCATCATTTTGGTTAATTTTCTCAACAAAAAAAAAAAAAAAAGCTTCCCTTGTATGCACTTTTGGAGACGTGACAAAACCGGAAGGTTAGTTAAGTACGACCAAAAAGACATACAGCAAGATCAGGCCACATCTATGACTGATCAATGCTCAAGGGGTAATTCACCCCATGGAAGTCAAGGGGCTCCACTCATCATGAATGAGGACCCACCACCCTTGATGGACGATGAATATCAACCTCCACCAAGGAGGAATAATCATCAACCAAATAGAGATTGGAGAAGAAACAATAGGGAGTGGGACCAGCAAAGTGAACATGGGGATGATAATATTGAGGGTTATCAAAACTTTCGTGGTAGAACTTTAAAAGACTATCTTCAGCCTACACGCACCAGCACACCATCCTGTGTAATTCTTCCTCAAAATGCTGGTGCGTTAGAATTAAAAACGGGAGTAATCCAATTACTTCCCAAATTCCATGGTTTAGATAGTGAGAGTCCTTACTTGCACCTTAAAGAATTTGATGAGGTATGTAGTACCCAATGAACACAAAATATAGGTCTAGATACTGTCAGGCTTAAACTTTTTCCTTTCTCTTTAAAGAAAAAAGCAAAAATGTGGTTTAATGCACTGCCATGAGGTTCCATAAGAACCTGGAATGAAATGACTAGGGAATTCTTAAAGAAGTTTTTCCCTACCCATAAAACAAATACTCTTCGCCGCAAGATAATGAACTTTACCCAAAAGGATAAAGAATCATTCTATTAATGCTGGGAAAGGTTCAAAGAACTACAACTCACTTGCCCACATCATGGCTATGAACTATGACACATCATCAGCTTCTTTTATGAAGGACTAAATTCTGACATGCACCAGTTTGTAGAGATGATGTGTAATGGTAACTTTATCAACAAACAACCAGATGAGGCAAAAGAGTATTTGGAATGGCTAGTTGAAAGTGCACAAACCTGGGCTAACTCAGAAAGAATAGAACATACAGATAGACCTAAGCCCAATAACACCCATGCTAGGGGAGGCATGTATGCTATGTCTGAAAAAGATGATATCAATGCCAAAGTAGCATCCCTAGCGAGAAAAGTAGAAGCCATAGAAATGGGAAAGAAAAACTCAAATAAAGAAGAACAAGTGTGTAGCATTTGTGAAAGTACGTCACATCTTACTCAGGAATGTCCTACAATCCCTGCTTTTCAAGATGTACTTCATGATCAAGCTAATGCACTTAACACATACAAAAGACCTTTCTCCCCATATTCAGAGACTTATAATCCCAACTAGAGAAACCATCCAAAGTTTAGTTGGAAAAATGGACCTACTGCTAATGTTCCACAACTAGGACAATATCAACCTCATCAACAAAACCAAGGACTTCTTACCTTACCTTATCAAACTCATCAACCTCCTTCTAGACCTTACTTGCCCCCACCTAAAAGGCATGTTGAGGATAATCAAGTTACTCAGAACCAGGAGAAGAAAATTTCTCAATTAGAAAAGTCTGTGAATGAATTAAAAAATATGATGAGTCAAATGATGCAAAGTATGGAAAAAGGAAAGTTCCCAGCTTAACCACAAGCAAACCTTAAGGGAGTGCATGCGGTTAGCACTAATGCATCTGATGAAACATCTAGCTCTACCATGGAATAGACTAAGGCTGTGACCATTCTTAGGAGTGGTAGAAGAATTGAGAAAGATGAGCCTCAAAAGACTGAAAAGGTAGAAAAATCCACGAAAGTTAAAGAAAACTCTAAACAAAAGGACCCTGTTTCACCTATTGATCGATGTCCTATACCTGCTCCATTTCCTCAAAGGTTGCGTCAAGCCCCAAAGTCTGCCTCTAATGGTGAGATTTTAAAGATTTTCAAGCAAGTCAAGATCAATATACCGATCTTAGATGTTATAAAACAAATCCCATCATATGCCAAATTCTTAAAAGACTTATGCATCATAAAGAGAAAATTGAATGTCCAGAAGAAGGCATTCTTGACTGAATAGGTTAGTTCTATTCTTCAACACCATACACCACCAAAGTACAAAGATCTTGGTTGCCCCACTCTTACTTGCATTATTGGCAGCTACAAGATTAACCAAGCTCTTCTTGATTTAGGATCAAGTGTAAATCTATTACCATACTCAGTATACGAATAGTTAGGTCTGGGTGAACTAAAACCTACATCTACTATGCTCCAGCTAGCTGATCGTTCTGTAAAAATACCGAGAGGGGTAATAGAGGATGTGTTAGTCCAGGTAGAACAATTTTGTTTCCCTGTAGATTTTCTAGTTCTAGATACACAACCGGTGGTGAATGAGAAGAATGAAATACCAGTCATCTTGGGACGACCATTTTTGGCTACGTCCAATGCCTTAATCAACTGTAGAAAAATGGTGTCATGAAACTGTCCTTTGGTAATATGACATTAGAGCTAAACATCTTTAACATTTGTAAGCAACCTGGTGAAACTACTGATGATTTGCACAGTGTTAACATGATCAATTCAGTTGTGCAAGATCAGTTTCAGTCATCTTCCTTGTCGAACCCACTAGAGGCTTGTTTGGCCCATTTTAATGAGTTTAATGAGGATGCATTAATAGAGGAAGTTAATCCCTCCTTGATTCTGTTTCTATCATGGAAACAGAAAATGGAAACCTCCTTTTGAGGACCTTCCACTGAGGGAGTCCACTCCCCTTCCATAATTCATAGAACCTCCTAAGCTTGAAATGAAATCTCTACCATCAGATTTAAAATATGCCTTTTTTGGAGACAAAGAGACTTTTCCTGTAATAATTTCCTCCCAATTAGAAACATCTCAGGAGGAAAAGTTAATAGATACTTTAAAAGAACACAAAGGTGCTATAGGATGGACCATAGCTGATATAAAGGGCATTAACCCTTTAATTTGCACCTATAGGATATATCTAGAGGATGAAGCTAAACCATGTTGTCAAATGCAAAGAAGGTTAAATCCTAATATGAAAGATGTGGTTAGAGCAGAAGTCCTAAAGTTGCTTGATGTGAGAATCATCTATCCCATAAGTGATAGCAAATGGGTAAGTCCTACTCAGGTGGTTCCAAAGAAGTCTGGAGTGACAGTAATAACTAACGCCAACAATGAATTGATCCCTACTAGGGTTACTACTGGTTTACGTTTGTGTATCGACTATCGAAAGTTGAATGTTGTTACAAGGAAGGACCATTTTCCTTTGCCCTTCGTTGATCAAATGTTAGAAAGAGTTGCAAGACATCGGTACTATTGTTTCTTAGATGGTTATTCAGGGTATAACCAAATAGAAATTGCACCCGAGGATTAGGAAAAGACCACATTTACATGTCCTTCTGGCACTTTTGCTTACAAAAGAATGCCATTTGGATTATGTAATGCTCCCGCCACATTTCAACGTTGCATGTTGAGCATTTTCAGTGATATGGTGGAGAGAATTTTAGAGGTTTTCATGGACGACTTTTCTATTTTCGGTAATTCATTTGAAACATGTCTTGAAAATCTAAGAAAAGTCTTAACTCGTTGTAAAGAAAAGAACCTAGTGCTTAATTGGGAAAAATTTCATTTCATGGTTCCTAAGGGAATTGTCTTAGGTCACATTGTTTCATCTAAAGGTATAGAGGTAGATAGAGCTAAAGTTGATCTAATTTCCAATCTACCCATTCCAAAATCTCTTTCCTAGGTCATGTAGGATTCTATAGGAGGTTCATTAAAGATTTTAGTGCAATATCTAGATCATTATGTTACCTCCTCACAAAGGATACTCCTTTTGAGTGGACTGAGGATTGTCAAGAAGCTTTTATAAAGTTGAAAGACAAGTTAACCACCACACCTATCATGCAGCCACATGATTGGAGTCTACCCTTTGAAATCATGTGTGATGCCAGTGACTATGTGGAAGGACCTGTACTAGGACAGAGAAAAGAAAAGAAGCCATACGTCATCTACTATGCCAGTAGGACCTTAAATAGCACCCAAATGAACTATTCTACTACGGAGAAAGAACTCTTAGCAGTTGTCTTTGCATTGGATAAATTCAGGTCTTACTTGGTTGGATCTAAAATAGTCATATTCACTGACCATTCGGCCCTCAAGTATCTTCTTTCTAAGAAAGATGCTAAGCCTAGACTAATTAGATGGATTCTCCTACTCCAAGAGTTTGACATTGAAATAAAAGATAAAAAGGGAGTAGAGAATGTGGGAGCTGACCATTTGTCTTGCTTAGTCCTAACAGAGCCTTTAGATGAGTTGCCAATTAAAGACACTTTCCCTGATGAGCAACTTTTTCATGTTTCCCATCCTCCCTGGTTTGCTGATATTGCAAATTAGTTAGTCACGGGGAAAATTCCTGAACATTGGACTAAACAAGAAAAGAAAAATTTCTTTTCCAATGTTAAGCACTATTTCTGGGATGATCCATGTTTGTTTAAATACTGCCTAGATCAAATCATTAGGAGATGTGTCCCTGACTTAGAACAACATAGTGTTATCTCCTTTTGTCATTCAGAAGCATGTGGTGGACATTTTTCTGCCCAGAAAACAGCGGCAAAGATTTTGCAGTGCAGTTTTTATTGGCCATCGTTGTTCAAAGACACACATATGTTCTATAAATTATGTGAGCAATGTCAAAAGTTAGGAGGAATAACCCGTATGAATATGATACCTCTAAACCCTATTCTTATCATAGAATTTTTTTATTGTTGGGGTATAGATTTCATGGGTCCATTCCCACCTTCTTTTGGCTACATTTATATCTTATTAGTCGTAGACTATGTTTCAAAATGGATTGAGGCTATCCCGTGTAGGAATAATGATCACAAAATAGTTCTTAAATTTTTAAAAGAAAACATATTTTCTAGAATTGGGATCCCTCGAGCCATTATAAGTGATAACGGTACACATTTTTGCAACAAACCATTTGAAGCACTAATGAAAAAATATAATATTACACATAAAGTTGCAACACCGTATCACCCACAAACAAGTGGACAAGTAGAAGTATCTAATCGGGCCATCAAATAAATCCTTCAAAAGACTGTTAATCCAAATCGTAAAGATTGGTCTCTTCGACTGACCAATGCGCTCTGGGCTTACAGGACTGCACATCGCACCCCGATTAGTATGTCTCCCTATCATATTATATACAGTAAGGCTTGTCATTTGCCTATGGAATTGGAACATAGAGCCTATTGGGCAATAAAGACATTCAATTTCAATATGGATAAAGCAGGCTCACATCGCAAACTCCAACTTAATGAGTTAGAAGAGATCAGGCAAGAAGCTTATGAGAGTAATAGGATATACAAAGAAAAGATGAAAGTTTTTCATGATACGAACATAATGAGAAAATCCTTTACTCCAAGCCAGAAAGTTCTACTTTACAATTCTAAGCTCCACTTATTTCCAGGTAAGCTTAGATCTCGATGGACCGGTCCATATATAGTAAAAGAAGTTTTTCCATATGGGACTGTCGAGATTGAGAATACTAGGACTGGTCATTCTTTTAAAGTGAATGGTCAACATTTAAAGCCTTTCCTAGATTATGAGAATCCAGAAGTTGAGTCCACAACTCTGGAGGATCCTGTTTATCAGGATTGAGTGGATTTGATCCCTCTGTACCATATTTTGTATTTTTGTTGTTTTCTACATCACTCATAGTCATTTTAGGTCCTACTTTTTAAACATTGAGGACAATGTTTCTCTCAGGTTGGGGGGTGTAGAATTCTAGCAAATTCTAGTTTTTTTTAGGTTTTTAGGTGTTTTCCTTGTTTTTCCTTGTAAAAAAAAAAATTGAAAGAAAAAGTTGAAAAATGTTAGGTCATTTCCTTTACTACGATGAGAATTGGATTTTTTGAAGTATAATGTAGATAACTTTAGCTTATTAATGGAATTGAATATGATTAATTCATCTTTTTACTCATTTTCTAAAGAATTCTATGAAAGCAAAGTCTTAGATTACATCTATACACGCAGTTGCAAATAGATAGTCTAGATTGATAAGTGGCTATAACTTAGAGATTCTAAAGAAATTCAGTAGAGACCTATAACTTAAGTAAGTTTTTGAGATATTCATCTTTTTGAGAGGTTATAAATATTCCTAATTTTCTTTAACTAATTTTCTTCAGCATACTTAAAGAAAATTGATCCCAAACTCTTAATTTGGCTAATTACCTGAATAATTAGAATATTACCTTTAAAATTTTGGAAGTTCATTGAATTTGATGGATTATAGGAAACCTAGAAAATGATTTAGGCCATCCTTGTTGTTAACCTAGAGACATAAAGCCTACCCATAAAGTATTGTTACCACTAGTTAGCCAACTTGAGCCTTTAATATAAGCCTTTTCTTTGGCCACCCAAATTATCCTTTACCCAGATTAACCCAATATAAATTATCCATTACCCATTTTCTTTGAAAAATAAGTTAGAGAAGAATGAAGAAATACCTTTTAGTTGTAATGAAGGTAGAAAAGTGGATATTAAGGAAAGAAATATTCTTCAAAGTGATTCAAAAGTACTGAAATAGTCTGAAAAAAAAAAAAAAAGTTTGAAGAATACAAAGAAAAGTGAAAAAAGAAAAAGAAAAAGAAATATTCACTTCATCAAAGAAAAAAGAAAAAAAAAAGTTATCAACTTTAAAAGACCTCTACTTATTTTTGAAGAAACTTTGAATATCCTTATACCCTTTTTTTGGTACCCTGTCCTAAGCCTACGTTTCGTCCCAGTTAAAGACCTATTGATTCTAGGAGAAATATAGTCTTGATGAGGAAATGAATGGATAGAATCTAAAAGAGTGGTATTTCTAAATGTTCAAAGGTAATGGCATCCATTCCAAAGGGATCAAAACAATAAAATTCCTTAGTAATTCCCGTTTTTCATGAGTATATGTGAGAAAATTTTGCTTTTATTGACTCAACTCACATAATTAAAAGAGAGATATGATTTGACCCCTCTATCAGAGAGATTTTGTTTCTGAGCGTATGTCATTAGTGAGGCTTGAGGTCAAAACATATTTTGGATGGAGTTCAAAAGTTAGAAGTTTACTTAGAGATTAAGATAATTCTATATGTAAACTGTACATGCACACACTCACTCTGAGATTTGAGCTTAATTGGAATGACTTTGGCATATGGGTAAGGGTTTGAATTCTTTAGTCATTTTTATTAGTATGCTAAAGTGGTGTGATTTATTGAAGATAATTCTCTAAGGAAAAAGAGGAGTTGACTTAATATTTGAAATCTTGAAATTTGGTTTTTTGCATGTTTTGCTCGGGACTAGCAAAATGCTGGTTGGGGGTGTGTTAAGTGTTCAATTTTGGTCAAAATACCCCTAATTTAGCATTCAATTAGATCATCTAACCGTTCAATTTTACAAAACTTAGCTTAATTTTGAATTTAAATCCAATTGACCATCCAAACCTTAATTTGTCAAAATCAACGGTCAGATGACCATTAGAGCTCATTAGATGATTAATGTACGATTCAGATGATTCTAATTTAGTCTTTTCTTTTGCAGATTAACCAAAAGAGGCGTTGATGGATATGATTAAAAGTTAATGGTGCAGATCATCTTAAAAGGCAATGGATGGACCAGATCACCCATGAAGATGGATGTGATAGTTTCCTAGAAGACAATAGAGCTAAATTTGGAATCATGGAGAAAAAGGCAACCCTTTCCCCCACTTCTTTCTTTCCTTTTCTTTTTCTTTTTCTTTTCTTTTTCTTTTTCTTTGTTTCTTTCCTTTCCTTTCTTTTTCCTTCTTTCCTTCCTTTTCTCTTTTCTTTCTTTCTTTTTCCTTCTTTCCTTTTCCTTCTTTCTTTCCTTTTCTTTTTCCCTTCCTCAGTCTCACGTACCCACTTTCCTTATTATCTTTTGGCCTTCCTTCTTAATCGTACCCAACTCTCTCCTCTATTCTTCTTCTCATCTCTCCCCATTCTACCTTCTCTCCCTCTCCCTCTACTCTCTTTCCCACAGTTTCATTCTCCTCTCCCCCACCTACCTCTTCTCCTCTCTATCCCCTCTTCTCTCCCAAGGTTCTCCTCTCTTCCTCTTAGACTGGGTTGAAAGGAGGAACCGTGTTCCCCCCTTCTCCCACTTCTCTCTTCTCCTCTCATTCTTGTTTTCCTACTTCTCCCTCTAGACTCCAATTTTGTTCAACCCGATCTCCCCATCTAACTCGTCATCTCCCTCTTCTCCATGCTACACTGCCAGCCTTCTCTTTTTCATTTGTTCCCAGTTGTCTCCACAATCCCAAGCTTCTCTAACCAGCCATCTCCAGCACCATTCTGCTTCTTCAGCCCAACAATCACCATGGATCTTTCACTATCACCCCAATTCCTCTAGTGCACTGATTTGTCCACATGCCCTGCCCTACATATGTTGCACACTCCCTCTCTCTTGTTCTCCTCTGCACACCACTCCCCGTTCTCTCTCTCTTTAAAGCATCCTCCATAGTCATCTGTCGCCTTTCCAAAGACGTCGTTTTCTCATCCAGAAGTCCAGGCCAGGCTTCATCCCAGCACTAGTCTTCCAGAGACATCTTGCTTAGGCCTTGCTCCCATATCTCTCCCAGATTCCCACTTCTATCCTTCTTTTCCACACACTCTCTTTCTCTTTATCTCCATCTCATCAACCCCTTTATCCAGCACCTCTCCACCGGCTAGTCGCCCATCATCCTCTTCACTCCAGTCCCAACACGCCTAGCCCCTGTTGCCATCTTTCTGCTCTAAGCTTCACTGCCCTACTCATCTGCATTAGACAAATCACCCAAACCAGAGGAAGGCCCAGAAGATCTAGATCGTCCAGTTCTGCACCAGACGATCTAGCATCTCCGTTTTCTCCCGATTCCCTCCTTTCCTCTTCCTCATCCGGCGCTTTTCTTGTTGTCGGACGGTCCAAGACTGGAAACCCAAAACGGGTTTTTCTCCCGTACCTCTTTCCTCCTCTTCTTCTCCTTCCTCTGGCTCCCCCTTCTTCATCGAGTTTCCTGGTTTTTTCCTAAAAAAATAAATTTTAACAAAATTTCAGTTTTGCCCCTCTCTCTTAAAATTCAATTCCATTTCTGTCCTTTTTTAGAAATTACATCTGTGTCCTTCTTTATTCCAGATCTATTTTATCCATCTTTTTCTTATCCAAGAACAGACAAATTCTAGACAGATCAATTAAGGCTTAACCCAATCAACAGGTTAGCCTTAATCAAAACCAAATCCTCAATTTCTCCTTTGTTTCTCAACGGAATTCAAATTAATTTTACAGAGTCATTCTTAGGACATCCCTAGACATAATCAACGCATCTGATCTTCTATCTGAAATCTAGAAATCAATCTGAGCCGTCCAAATCTTGAAATCACAATTTAGCCCAGATCTTGACCATTTTGAAGAATCTGTCAAATCCGACCGGTGGATCACTAATCAAGAATGTGTTGAAGATATCTGTAAAGGCGGATCAGATTTTAGAAGACTAGAAGTGAAGATTTTGATAAAGATTGATCTAGGGAAGTAGTTTTTTCTCATTATTTGATTTTATTTGTTTTATTTCAGAACTGAAAATTTTGTATTTTTGAGAATTTGATTAGATCTGAACATTGATTCTCATTTTAATAATTCCAGTAATTTTGAGTGATTTTTTTTTTTAATTTTACATAATGAAATTTTATTCAAACTCCATCATTTTAAATCAAGTCCTCGTGGGATCGACCCGTACTTGCATAAGCTACACTACAATAGCCCGTGCACTTGCGGTTAAACAATCAACAAAGAGCTCCTGAATAAGGGTTTCATTAGGCCGAGTGGATCTCCTTGGCGAGCACCAGTCCTCTTCGTTAAGAAGAAGGATGGGTCTTTGAGGCTGTGCATTGACTACCGGTTGTTGAATAGTGTTACTATAAAGAATAAGTACCCTTTGCCTCGTATGCACGACTTGTTTGATTAGTTGCAGTAGGCAAAGGTATTCTCTAAAATTGACCTAAGATTAGGTTGCCACTAGTTGAGGATTAGAGAAGAGGATATTCCTAAGACTGCATTTAGGATTCGGTATGGCCATTATGAGTTTGTAGTAATGCCCTTTGGCTTGACGAATGCACCTGCAGTGTTCATGGATTTGATGAATAGAGTATTTCGGGCTTATTTAGATCGGTTCATGATCGTCTTCGTGGATGATATCCTAATATACTCTCCTAGTCATGAGGCTCATTGGGAGCATCTTCGCACTGTGTTGGACACACTTCGCCGTCACCACTTATACACGAAGCTCAGTAAGTGCGACTTCTGGTTAGAACAGGTGCAATTTTTGGGACACGTAATATCCAAGGATAGTAGGCAGTTCTGCATTGGAAGAGGCCTACGACTATGACAGAGATTCGTAGTTTTCTCGGTTTGGCTGGTTACTACCGACGATTCATTGAGGGGTTCTCGAGGATCGCCTTGCCTTTGACCACCTTGACTAGGAAGGATACCAGGTTCGTTTGGACTGATACTTGTGAGGAGAGCTTCCAGGAGCTCAAGAGGAGGTTGACTACCACGCCAGTACTGGCCTTACCTTCAGGGTCAGGGGGCTATGTGGTGTTCTATAATGCATCAGGCAGAGGTTTAAGAGTAGTGTTAATGCAGCATGAGAGGGTTATTGCCTATGCGTCAAGACAGTTGAAGACACATGAGGTGAACTACCCAACTCATGATTTAGAATTGATAGTAGTGGTGTTCACGTTGAAGTCCTGGAGACACTATTTATATGGCGAGAAATTTGAGGTATACACTGACCACAAAAGCCTCAAGTATTTCTTTACACAGAGCAATCTGAACATGAGGCAGTGAAGATGGACAGAGTACCTCAAGGACTTCGACTTTACCATACAATACCACCTGGGGAAAGCCAACATTATAACTGATGCCTTGAGCAGAAAGTCGAGGGTGATGATCGCTAACCTCTTGACTCGATCTAGGTTCCTTGACAGGATTCTTCGGGCATAGATTAGTAATGTTGAGATACAGGACATGGTCGATAAAGCTGGTTTTACCAGAGGGCTAGATGGGGGTGTCAGATATAGGGGCAGGTTAGTGGTGCCTGTAGATGATCAGTTGAAGCACAACTTGCTCTAGGAGGCGCACCAGTCCCCATATTCCATTCATCTCGGAGGTACGAAGATGTATTAGGACCTTAGACGACACTTTTGGTGGAATGGGATGAAGAGGGATATCGGAGCATCAGTGACCAGCGGGGTTATTACAGACATTAGACCCTCTAGAGTGGAAGTGGGACCACCTCACTATGGATTTTATAGTGGGCTTGCGGAGTACTGCTAGTGGACATGATATGATATGGGTTGTAGTTGACAGACTAACGAAGTCTACCCATTTCCTCCCCATCAAATAGACGCAGATTGTGGACAGCTTGGCTAAGTTGTATGTCAAGGAGATCGTGAGCTTACATGGAGTAGATGATTATTTTGGATCGAGACACACGGTTCACCCCGAAATACTGGCAGAGTGTATAGGAGGCTCTGGGGTTGACGTTGAGATTCAGTACAGCCTTCCACCCCCAAACAGATGGCCAGTCTGAGAGGACCATTCAAATTGTTGAGGACATGTTGAGGGCATGTGTCATGGATTGGAAGGGCAGTTGGGATGAGCATTTGCCACTAGTGGAGTTTGCGTATAATAGCACCTACCACGTGAGTATCGGCATGGCGCCTTATAAGGCACTGTATGGCAGACCATGTCAGTCTCCTTTGTGTTGGAGTGACGTGGGAGAGAGATAGATTGTGATATCATAGTTGATTGAGCAATGTGCAGAGAAAGTCTGACTCATTTGAAAATGATTACTTACACCTCATAGTCTCCAGAAGAGCTATGCTGATAAGAGATAGAAGGACTTGGAGTTCGAGGTGGGAGAGCATGTATTTTTAAGAGTTTCACCTACGAAGGGCATGATGAGATTTGATGTTAGGGGGAAACTCAGTCCCATATATATTAGTCCTTTCAAAATCCTATGCACAGTGGGACCAGTAGCTTATCAGTTAGACTTACCCCCGCAATTGGTTGAAGTACATGATGTCTTCATATTTCCATGCTGAGGAAGTACGTGCCGGATCCATCCCATGTACTCAAACAGATTCCCAGAGAGATACAACCTGACATGAAATTTGAGGAGCTCCCTATATGGATCTTTGATAGCAAGATCCATGAGTTGAGGAATAAGACCATTCCTTTGGTCAAAGTTCTTTGGTAACATCACATCGGCACAAGAGGCTACATAGGAGATGGAGGACGAGATAAGGCGTAAACACCCAGAGCTCTTTCCTTAGAGGTATACACATATTTAAATTTCAAGAACGAAATTTTTTTATAAGGGGGAGAGGATGTAATAACCAAAATAAAAAAATAAACAAACATTAAGAGAGGGTAAAATGGTAAGTACACTCGTGCCTACAAGGTGTGGGACCCACGATGGGGCTATAAAAGCTTGCCCTATCTTGTTGTACGGCCAAACTATCTCTCTCGATTTTCGAGTTGACAACGCCTGCTATGACGTGGAATCAGGCGTATGTGGTGCAGGGAAGATTGGTTCTAGCCGATCTGACCATGGTAGGCCACCCTATACGATTTCCTTTCTTTTCTTAAAGTTTTTCGTCATTTATAATGCTGGAAAACGGCGTAAATTGCCATTTTCCAATGAACTACCATGTGCTATTTTTCTCTTCAACATAAATCAATGAAATGGTACCAGATCATGATCTGAACTGTTCATCTTGTGCACAGTAACAAGAAGAACAAACTCATGAATTTTCATGGCGATCGGACAGCTAGGGATGCTAAAAAAACTCAGAAAACAGTAGAAGGAGAAATTTTAGGAACGTGAATAAAAATCGTGTAAAAACACTAGATCACAATAGAGTTTGCTGAAAGGGTGCTTTAAAATGAGATCTACGAGAAAAACTGAGTGAAACGGTGCAAAAATTGCACCATTTGGATGCTTGAGCATCGTTGGCGGTGACCGGAGTCTGGTCGTCGTCTCCGGCGACGACACGCAATGATGACACGTGTCACAACTAGAGCGCCACATGCACAGTGCACCACGTAGTGCAACTAGCGCACACCACATAGGTGCCACGCTGGCACCACGTGCGTAGCGCATGCGCGCACCATGCTGCTCCAACACGCGCACCCACACGAAAGCAATGCACGCGCTCACTCGAGCAACGCATGCGCGCAACGCGCCAACGTACACGTGCACATACGGGTGATGCGCACGCATCAACGACACGCGCGCAACAGCTAGTGAGGCGCGCGGTTTTTTTTTTGGAATTTTGGGGTTCTCTGACTTGTCCATTTACAAAAACTTAATTTTTAGGAGCTACAGAGGTCCAAATCGCGATCCGAAAGAGGCGTTGCGATCGTATCGACGACGCGGACCTAGATTTGGTTTGAAAATCTAGATCTAAATCCCTTTTTAAGAGTTAAACCACTGGATGTGGTAAGATAATCTAAATCAGGCTGATCAGTGGATGATTAGACCTTAGATCTTGATGGTATACATCAAATGTAAGATGATCTAGGGGATTAGAGGGATAAACATCTTTGAATTGCCAAATGATGGAGGATTTATAATGTAACAGGTACGTCAGAGCGCGCAACGTGATACTTCCACGCGCTTAATTAAAACACTACATTTATTAAGGCAGGTGATTTCATTCAAATATTTTGTGATTTCAGTAACTATAATTGGATCTCTAAAGTTTTTGAGACATGTGTTTTATGTCTTCTCATGGCACATAAATAGATCCTTATTTTTGTGTTGTAGCATGACATTTCATTTTTTAAATAACTATGTTACATGTGATGCACTATCTTGACATGGGCTTTGATCATATTTATTGGGTTTATTTATAAAGCCTTTACATGATTTACATGATTTATTACGGGTGCTTCCACCTGGTGGGTACTATGCTAGGAGGGTTGTAAGGTTAGCCACCCGCCCTCTGACTTTGTGATGATGATGATTAGACACCGCCCTTGAGTGACATAGGGCCAGGTACGTAGGTGGTGGTATCATGGGTAGTCCCCCCTACATGTCCGTTCTTTCCCATGAGGACGGAGAAAGTCTCCCATTTGGGTGTCGACAGGGAGCGGCAGTGGTTCAGATCTAGATGGGGTTGCCATTGCAGTATAGTAGCCCATATAGTTATTCTACATGTTCATATGGATTTATATGTAGGGTGAATCGGGACAAGTCGAGCCTAGGCCGTAAGGGACTTTGGGGGCTGATGCGGGCTGCACGAGAAGGACCCAGAGTTAGTATGCGTACACATCACTGGTGATTGAGTATCTTGGGACATTTTTTGTATTGTTTTGATACAGTGTCTTGTTTATCATGATTGCATGCATACTATCTTGTAGACATAGACTTGTATTGTTTTGATGTACGTACTTTTGTATTTTAATCATACCTTGCATGCCATCCTGATTTAACCTAATATCTGTTTTTGAAGGTTTATAATTATGAGCGTTTGATTATTTGATATGTCTTATATATGTTTCCTTTATGAGAATCAATTGTAAATTTTGTTAAACTTTATTTGAGTGTAATCACCTACACAAGCATAGCTTGCTGAGGCATTGCTTTGTTTTGCAATGCCTCATATTTGGAACGTGATAACAAAAAAGGAAAGCAGTCGGAGTAGCAATGATTTGGAAGAAGACTTGAAGACCATCCATTTTATTTTCATATTCAAACATAGATTAGAGTATGTCTCTTGGACTAGTATTAGACTTTTAAGAAATTACCTAGAGGTTTATATATTTGGATAGATTGGACCCATATTATGGTATGGAGAATGTAAATCTTAGATGTAAATATTTTGGTGATCATGGATGAAACTTGGTGACATTTGACTTGATTTATTATCATCTTTAATTAGCATGTTTATTTGTTGTGGTTTTGAATCGAGCATGCTCAGAGTATCATAGGTTTAATTTTATTTATGATTACAGTTTTAAATATGGTTGACCCCCGAGGTTTTTGCTTTCAGTCACTTCTGTCAAAGCTGCGCTAAAATTTTTATGCTATAAATTTTCATATTTTTTTTTGGGATCCCGTTTATTTTTCTTAAAACATATTTTATTATTATTATTATTATGGGGAGACAGGTTTGTGAAAAAAATCGGGTTGTCACGCTTCATATATCGTATCAAATTTTCTCAATATTTTATATTGTCTTATATGACTTATTATATATATATATATATGACATGTATATATGTATTAAGAGTAGTAATTTCAACTATTAATGCAGATATAAGGTACAGATGACATGTGATTGGCTGAAAATAAGTAAAAGTAGCCATTTTCTCTAACTTTTTCTGCTTTTGACTTTTTTCCAACTAATCACATGTCCCTTGCACTTTACACCTGCATTAAATGGCTAAAATTAACACCCCTCATGTATTAATATTAGATTTTAAATAACTTATTTCACACACACACACACACACACACACACACACACACAAGTATTAGAGGGAGAAGTTTCCAATCGTTACTATCGGCGTTTCACCTATTTCGGTCCAAAAGAGGTGTTCTGGCCAAAATATGAGAGAAGCTCGAATAAACCAACTCTTATTATCATATACAATGGAGGTAGATTACCTGCTACAGATAAGACTAGTAGACGAACCATTTGGATCACTTCCACGTAGGTGCAAAGTTTTGCTGACCATCGTAAAAAAAAATTCCAATCTTTCCAAATTTTGTTACCATTTAATCTAGGTTTGTTTGTTTTATGGAACAGCAACTTCTACATGGAAAAACTCTATTACGTTTTATAATCTCTACGATATAACTTAAAAATATGAGAGGAATCCACTAACCTTATACTCTCTTATATTTTATTAAAAACACATTCCACCAGGGATATAAAATATAAGTAGTTCTAAAGAGGCAAGGCAATATCACATCCCTTTCAGAAATTATTTAGTGTTTATCCATGGAAAAGCTTATGCATAGATAGCCATTCCATGCCAAGCAGCTGCGAAAGGTCATTTTCTTGCCGCTCAAGTAGGCCCTTGAAAACAGCCTGGCTGGTAATTTCAGACAAGTCTCTAATGGACGAAGGACTCAAGGATGCTCCAAAGCATACCCTGCAGAATACGTGTTAACAGGTCTGAACTTTGCACATAATCTGAATATTAACTGTTTACAAAAAATGAGAACTGATACCTCACTGTGACATCCCAAAAATCCTGGATGCAACGGGCTCCATTGATTTTCTTGGCATGCTAGTTATATATACAGTGGTGCTATCAAAGAAATATTACTGAGACTCACACCAGAAATCCTGCCTAATTAGCCTAATTTTCTGTTTTGTTCTGTTGGCCGGGTCAAACTCAGAACCTCAAAGGTCGTGACAGCACCGTCCACTTCAGCAAAAGGCTCAACCCCTTACAAGTGACATCTATGTATGAGATTTTGGGGTTGACACCCATTCATAGACAAAGAAGGCTATAAAATACAAGGGGAATGAAAGCATTGTCCAGCTGTGCTGTGTAGGCCTCCAACAAGCCGCTCACAGTAACTGCCACCAGCAGCGACAACCAATGCTGCATCAATAAAATCAGCATTCAAAAACAGATAGATAAAACAATGTAAGATTAACGTCAGAGAATAAAAGGAAGCAGACATGTTAGCCACATCCATGGTGAATGTGTTTGTTGGCAAGGAGGTGCATTAAATGGCATGACAGACCATAGACATAAGTATAAACGAATGCGGCTGTGTTTCGTTAGCCCTCAAGCATTTCTTCGTTCCAACCAGAGAAGTGGCCTTTTGGCCCATTTTGCTACAAGAACACAATCGAAAAACAGACAAAACAAACTTGGGTGGTGATGGAGCTGACTTACTTGTAATGTGCTTCAGGTAAGCAGTGCAGACTCGTGCATGTCAGTTTGCATATGGAAGCGGCCCAGCTTAGCAAAATTTTCAGACATTTTCCTTGGTAACAAATATTAGCCACCAAGACCAGGCCCTAAGGTTGCCTAAGCTAACAGAAATGAGGTCTCTTTTTTTCATAACAGTATTGAAAGAGAAACTTGCCACGCAGAAGAACTACCAAAAAGCTAAATTAGTTTTTGCAGTAGGCATGCACAATAGCATACCTACAAGCGTAAGTCCAAGGCAAAAGCTTGCTTTCATTTACAAGAATAGTTTGGACCAGAAAAATCTAACAGGCATGTACTCTTGTCACCAAATCTTTTCCTTGCAGAAGTACATAGCAGACACCATATAGTTCCTCCTTTAATGCCAATGTTGGTTAGGGTTTAAGTAAAGGGGGGGTCCGGGGAAGACGCGGACCACAAGGTCAATAGTACCCAGCCTTACCTTGCATTTTGCAAGAGGCTGTTTCCATACCTTGAACCCATGACCTCAAGGTCACACGACGACAACTCTACTATTATGCCAAGGATCCCCTTCTTAAGGTTTAAGTAGATATTGGTAAATATTAAGAGCGTGTCAGTATATTCACCCATTTTCTTTCCCCAAGCCACCCCTTTTTGTAAAGAGAGAGACATGGAGAAAAAGGGTGGCCCTGGGAAGAAGAGGGGTGAATAAATCAGAGTCCATACCCAAAAGCAAGCACCTATCTATAATACACATTAAGCAAAGCTAGTAGATTTAATATTTATTTAAACCTACATAGGTTTCAGTGAAATCCCTTGATTTTAGAAAATATAGTGAAGCAATTTCATAAGGAGATTTTGATCTGGCACCAAAGTAGGTTTTAGTCACTTTTGTTGCAGTTAAATTTTACGAATAACTAAAGCAAAAAGGCATAAAGATGATGTAATCAACGGGGTCATGCCTGAAAGAGCAATGAGCCAGTTTATATAACCAACCATTTTTGCGAGTCACAGCAGGTCGATGTGGTTAAAAACGTTCTGCAACTTTTCTTGAAGTTGTGTATAATTTGCAAACCCGTTACATGTTGGATGTGCATACTTTCACTCGGAAAATATGACCAGGCAAATGTACATGCAGGGCACACCCTTTCAATGATCCAACTTATTTATTTGGTAGAGCTTGATATGGATGAGTGGTCAGAAAAATTCCCTGCAGTTAGATGAACAAGCCTTGTGGAGCGGTTGTAGATGAATGTAGATCAATGGTGTCTTTTTTCCTAACCATCCATTTAAAAGCCACAGTCAGAAGCTTTGATTCGAAGTTTGGTAAATATTGACAGCCTAAATCATTTGGTTTGTTGAAATCAGTGAGCTGCTGGACATGTTTCTGCTTGCTTATGTTATCCAACAAAAAATATGTGCATCCAACATATAACAGCCTTTATTATGCAATGGTTAGTCAATTGAAGTGGTCCAATAACAGAAGATTATACATTCTGATCTTAAAATGACATGAGAGAGAGTCAAACCTGGGAAAGTATAAAGCCTGTTGATGCTACAAGAGGAACAAGACTTGTACAAGCTACCAGCATGGATGTTATACCAGCGGCAGTACCTTCAATGGTTTTTTCTAGCAAAAAGGAGTTTGCTTCAGCAGTTGAGAGAAAAAACGATTTCAGCTTTAGAAGCCAATAAGCCAGCTACTAAATTCATAGGCCAAATTTCTACTTACTTCCAGTTTTGCTCCACCTCAGGACGCCATACTTGTGGCCTACCAGTGATGCCTGAGCACAACATTAAACTATTAGTGGTGTGACACAACAGCAGATCTAAAGCTTTCCCGCTAGGAATTAGATGCTATTTAATTATAGAATAAGATATCAAATTCAAGACTTATGTTACTTATCAACTCCCCTAAATATCTCAGCGAATTCCAGTTTCCAATACATAAACAGATAAAAAGACATGCATACATATGGGTGCATGTCGTACATTATTTTAGAACTTAGAACCTAATTTACCTTGCAAATATATGATTTTTACTCTCTGAATTGTGCCATGACTTGCAGTTGTCCCAGGCAAACACAATCTCTACCGCGCGTGTTTAAGTCAATTATAGTCCTCCTCAATAGGGTTACATTAAGTCGTGAAAGCTTTTAGAAAGTTAGAATTTTCTTTTGAAATGAAGTACCTGTGGTTCATTTAATCCCAATTATTTAATAAGACATGAGTGTGGTGAAATTGGAGGAATGGTATAGCCCTTTCCGCACTAAAGAGGTACCTGGGAGAAGTTGGCTTGGTATGCCCAAGCAGTTGGGATTTGACCAAATGCCAGGCATATCAAGCAATCCACCTGGTGAGTCGCTGAATGTTTCAGGTAAAAGAAAAGTAGGTTCAGCTATATGTAAGGGATCAGTAGTGACCAATTTGCAGACATTAAATGAACTGCATACTCAACAGATGTTAAACAAACCCAAGGGTATCTAAAATCAAACAATTCTAAGATAATACAGTTGTGAGCATAATTATCCATCTTTAGCAGCACAAAAGTAGCTCAATACACCTGCTTCATGTCATCTGTAGAAGCCTACTCAGACTTTTATCTGTCAGTGGCATCATTTCAGAAGCAGGACCTCCAATAATTTGATTCAGGTTATGATAGTTGACATTTCGCTTGAAGTATCTATCATGAGAAGTCCCCCAAACATTCAAGTATCATGAGAAGGTGTTTAATTATTAAAATGACCTGGAACATTTATAGCACAAAGCTTTTTGAATTCTCAACTCTGATCTAGATAAAATGATTATTGATAAATTTCCTACCCTCCAGTGGTTATTCTCGAAGTGTTGTTCCACAAATATCTTTCTGGTAAATTATCATTTTTGGTTAATTATCAAAACAAAATTCCAATTCAAGTATTTTTCCTTTCAGAAGGCCTCTTTGTTATCTAGAATGACCCAGTTTTCTATACTTACTCAACAATTTCAACAAATTCTTCTGGAGAAAGAAAGGTCCCCCAACATTGTGGCATTTTCATGACTTGTTTCTCTCAATAACACTTACAATTGACCATGTGGCCAGAGGAAGGGCCATAGTCAGAGATGTGCTTATGAATGTGCAATATGGAATTGATCCTACATGTATGTAATCATTGCTTTTTCTACTCACAGGTGTGTGAGCATATTTAACTGCTTTTCAACATGCCCAGGGTCATGCTACCCATGGTTAATCTGTTGTTCAAAATAATGGAAGTTCAAATCTAAATTCTCCAAAGCCAATCAATTTTCTGTAGCCTCTTGCAAAGATGCAAGGTAAGGCTGCGTATTATAGACCCTGTGGTCCACCTCTTCCCCGGACCCCACATAGGCGGGAGCTTCGTGCACCAGGGCTGCCCTTATGTTAGCCCAAGCCTATTTTATTTTGATGATAACAATATCTTGATCTTGAGATCTAACCAAGTTTGTGCATGTGCAAGGATAAATTCATATGGTGTTAGATCAAATGAATTAAAGAAAACGCCTAAAGTTCATTAGAATCACATAAGTAGGAAAAATTTCCTACTTCTCAACAGAATCCTGGCTTTCCCAGATAGCCAATGATTGAGGAACAAAAAAATTAAGGAAAACAGCTAAGTACTCAACTGAAAGCTGACTAAAATGAGCATTCAAGCACGTAGCTAAGAGAAAAATTGGAATATGCTTGGCTCTGTTACTTTCATGCTGGATATGGGCATTCTCAAGCACGCTGGCATGAAGCTTCTGAACAAAAATTGTGCTGTCGTTTGATAGCTGACTTCTGAGCTTTCTCAAGTGAGTTGTTAATGTTCTTTCTTGGATGAATGTCTCTGACTTTTGCAAATCAGCTGCTCAGAGATACCCAGCTGATTGCTTCTTGGCTTTCAAGGAAGATTTTGGGCAAAGTCATTGCCCAGTTTCTGAGAGAATTCAAGCTGGCTTTTTCAACTTTTGGTGATGTTTTAGTTCAGTGATTTTCAAGTTGGCTTCTGAGACAAGTCGAGCTAGCTGATTGGTTTATTTCTTGGATAAAAACTATAAAGGATGGAAAACCACCCGTTGCTTGAGAGATCCAGCCCACTAATGAAGAGTCAATAAGAGCTTTGACTTTTTGGGCAAAAACCAGCCAACCATCAAGATGAAAAGCCAACTGAAAAGTTTGATTAACCTATTTGACACATTATCCATAACAACCCCAGCCAGTTGTCCAAATAGGCCTGCTGCCCTGTCACATTTACTGCGAACTGTTGTTTCAAAAGTTGAAACCTCCAACGGCTAACAAACTGAGTCTAACGGATCTGTTGGCTTGAAGGCTGTAAGTTGAATAATTACCCCATTTTGAAGAATTTAATGGTTTCCATATAGGAAAATCTTCATAAAAGGTTTTTAATTAAAATCTTTCTCAGTACCAATCAATATCAGGGTCCAAATAAGTGATATCTCAAAATTATTGGGTATCAGCTATATCTTCCAAATCATCTTTTATTATCCATCTTCATATATATACACTCTTAGGTACTCATACTTTTGTGTAAATTCAATCATAGAGAGGTTTGATAAGATCTACCAGTATTTACCTAAAGATGTATTATGATTACAAAGTTTGCCTAAGTAGCTTTTGAGGGTCACACCTAACTAGATGTGAAGTATTTTCTCGTGGGAGAAATTTCCACCAAAAACCCCTGGGCTGTGAGTGCTCAAAAGCTATAGTTGACAAGCAGGGATGATTAGTATCTACACCTGCAGCTAAAAGGGAAATGCTTTAGGTTTCAATGTGATGTTTGTCCTTCCATTATGTTATTTCTACCGTGGCTTTTGTACCTGAGTTGGGTAAAGGAGTTTTAGGAATGTTTATGAGGAACTGATACCACTAAAATAAGTATAATGAGGAGGCAAGTCATGATTCCTTGCTTAAACTTCAATTATTCTTCCGCTTAGAGTTTTACCAACAACTCCGAATCTGCCTGTGTTGACTTATGAGATACTAGTGTCAATACTCATCTTCTTCATTTTCAGTCGTTCATGTAATGTATAAATGCAGACAGTCTAGTATCTCTTAATCTCAGCAGAGATTGCAAATACCTTAGATCTACCAGCACAGGCCCATATATTAATCCATATTAGTTCTTCAAACTAAATAATCCTGAGCCTGCACAGTAGTCCTGCGCACTTATCCCTCAAACATGATCTCATCCTTCAAAGTGTAGGCCCACCCTGCCTTTCACTGCCTTAATGAGTCCTTGCATCCAAGAAAATGCCATGAACCTTGTTGAATATAGCATAGTATTGTATAGCTTTACTTAGCCTTAGTCTTAGTTTTGTTTTATTTTTAGTCCCACATTGTACAGTTAGGAGCATGTAACTATCCTTGTTTAGTGTATATATATGTGTGTGTGTGTGTGTTAAGTGTGAGGTGCAAAATCACCAACACACATTCACGCATTCTAAGGGTTTCTCTCTATCTCTCTCTCTTGGTTCTACTTTAACATGGTATCAGAGTCATAAGAGAAACCCTAATTATCTACCTTCTCCTTTTTTTTCCTTTTGGTTTGGCCGTGTATCCATTCTGGCAATTCCTTTGGCGACCGTGCTTCTTTACCGGTCACCCCTCTGTCATCTCTAGCATTCCAAGATCGCCGCTACTGCCACCAGATTGTTGCTGCTGCCGATCTTCGCTGCAGATCACCCAGATAAGTAATCATGGCTTCTAAAAATGGTATTTTAACTTCTGTAATTTCTGGATCTCCTGTTATTACGATGGAGAAATTAATTGATAGTGAAAATTATCTGTCTTGGTCTGCCTATGTGGAATTATGGTTTATGGATCAAGGTTATGAAAACCATTTGGTCAAGAAAGAGGAAGATATTTCTGTTGCAGACACAGTGCAATGGAAAAAGATTGATGCACAATTATGCAACCTATTATGGCAATCCGTGGATCCCAAAGTTTTACATCATCTTCGCACCTATAAAACATGTTTCAAATTTTGGACCCAAGCCAAGGGCTTATGCACAAATGACAATGTTTTTACAAAGTTGTTTCTAACATTGTTTATGTTAGACAACAGGACATGGATCTTTCTACTTACATAGGAAAGATTGCGTCCCTTAAGGAGGAGTTCTTGTCTCTAATGCCTCCTACTGATGGTGTAGAAGCCCAACAAACACAAACCGATGAGTTTTTCATGGTGTTGACTCTCATTGGGCTCCGCCCTGACCTTGAATCCGTCAGAGATCAAATTCTGGCTAGCCCTTCGGTGCCCTCATTGGATGAAGTATTTGCCCGCTTGTTGCATATCTCCTCTACTCAGGCAGTTACTTTTGATGGCCCTTTAGATTCCTCAGCTTTGGCTTCTCAGGCAAACACTAGAGGTGGCCATGGTGGTGGTCGTAACCGAGGACAGCATCCTTAGTGCACATACTGTAATAAGTTTGGACACACTCGAGATTGGTGTTACCAACTACACGGGCGACCTCCTCGCACTGCTAACATCGTCCAATCATCCGACACCCAGTTACCTGACTCATCTAAGGGTTCCACATCTCAGAATATTACCTTGATTGGTAGTGACTATGATGCGTATCTCCAGTATCAAGCAGCCAAGTCATCTTCCGTTGCTTCCGTCGCTCAGCTGGTAAACCCAGTATTTGCTTTACTCAGTCTTCTTCTATTGGCCCGTAGCTAAAGGAATTGGTTTGGCTCATCCCCTTCCTACTCTTCCTCTCACCTTTGTACTTTATGTACCTGAGTGCCCGTTTAATCTTATTTCCATCAGTAAAATGACCCGCACTCTTAATTGCTCTCTCACTTTTTCTGATAAAACTGTAATCTTGCAAGACCGAGGTGCGGGGAAGACGATTGTTACAGGGCATGAGTCTCAAGGTCTTTACCATCTCACATCACTTGCAGCTCCTGCCGCTTGCATCTCCATTGATTCTCCTGCTCTTATTCATAATCGTTTGGGCCATCCTAGTCTCTCCAAACTTCAAAAGATGGTCCCTCATTTTTCTACTTTGTCGTCTCTTGAGTGTGAGTCTTGTCAGCTTAGAAAACATACTCGCGTTTTGTTTCCAAAGCGTCTCAATAATTGGGCTATGTCCCCCTTTGAACTTGTCCACACTGATGTTTGGGGTCCTAGTCATACTATTTCTAGTTTGGGTTTTCAGTACTTTGTAACTTTTATTGACAATTATTCTGAATGTACTTGGTCATTCCTTATGAAGAATTGATCTGAATTATTCTCAATTTTTAAGAAATTTTGTGCTGAAATACAAACTCAATTTAATGTTGCTATCCATGTTTTATGTAGTAACAATGCATGAGAATATTTTTCTGCACCTTTTTCTTCTTTTATGTCTCAACAAGGAATTCTTCACCAGTCATAGTGTGCCCACACTTCTCAACAAAATGGAGTGTAGCTGAACGCATAAATCGTCATCTCATAGAGACAGCCCGTACTTTACTTCTTCACAGTCATGTTCCTTTTCGTTTCTGGGGGGATGTTGTTCTCACTGCTTGCTACTTAATTAATCGCATGCCTTCTTCTGTGTTGCATAATCAAATTCCCTATTCCATTCTCTTCCCCACACAACCTCTTTATCTTCTTCCTCCTCATGTTTTTGGATGTACTTGTTTTGTACACAACCTTGAACCTGGGCAAGATAAGCTTTCTGCTAAGGCCACAAAATGCATCTTTTTGGGATATTCCAGGCTTCAAAAGGGGTATCGTTGTTATTCTCCTGACACTAATCGATATCTTCTCTCAGCAGATGTAACTTTCTTTGAGCAGTCACCATTCTTCTCATCCACTGTTGAGCCGCTGTCCATTTCTGAAATTTTACCTCTTCCCTATATTTCCACGCCTGCGGATGATGTCTCTCGTCTTCTTCAAGTTTATCATCGCCAGCCTCCTCTTGAAGCTGTTGCAAGTTCCACTGAAGTCCCTGATGACAATCTCCCTATCCCACTGGCTTCACCTACTTCGGCCCTGCATTCAGTTGACAACTTGCCTATTGCTCTTCGAAAAGGTGATTGATCTACTCGTAATCCTCATCCTATCTATAATTTTTTGAGTTACCATTGATTATCTTCACCCTATTATGCATTTATTTCCTCGTCCTCTATTTCTGCTCCCAAAAGCACCAGTGAGGCTCTTTCACATCCTGGGTAGAGACAGGCCATGGTCGATGAAATGACTGCTTTGCATACGAATGGAACTTGGGACTTGGTTCCTTTGCCACCTGGTAAAACTATAGTGGGTTGCCGTTGGATATATACTGTTAAGATGGGTCTTGATGGACAAGTTGATCGACTTATAGCCCTCCTAGTTGCTAAGGGCTATACTCAGATTTATGGTCTTGACTATAGTGACACCTTTTCCCTAGTTGCGAAGATTGCCTCTGTTCGATTATTCCTCTCCATAGCTGCTATGCGGCATTGGCCTCTTTACCAGTTGGATATTAAAAATGCTTTCCTTCATGGTGATTTAGCAGAGGAAGTTTATATGGAGCAACCGCCTGGCTTTGTTGCTCAGGCGGAGTCTGGTTTAGTGTGCAAATTGCGCTGTTCTCTATATGGTTTAAAACAATCTCCTCGAGCATGGTTTGGACAATTTAGCTCTGTTATTCAGGAATTCGGAATGCTTCGAAGTGAAGCAAATCATTCTGTTTTTTATCAGCACAACTCTTCGAGTCAGTGTATCTATCTAGTGGTCTATGTGGATGACATTGTCATCACAAGCAAGATCAGGATGGCATTCAAAGACTTCAACAACATCTCTTCCATCACTTTCAGACTAAAGACCCAGGAAAACTGAAGTATTTTCTAGGAATTGAGGTAACTCAGTCTAGTACAGGTATTGCCATTTCACAAAGAAAATATGCTTTAGACATCTTGGAAGAGACTAGTATGTTAGATTATAAGCCCGTGGACACACCCATGGACCCGAATGATAAGCTTGTACCAGGACAGGGGGAGCCTCTAGTAGACTCTGGAAGATATCGACGACTTGTGGGTAAACTGAATTATCTCACCATTACTCGACCAGATATCTGTCAGTGTAGTCAATCAATTTCTACAGTCACCATGTGATAGTCATTGGGATGCTGTGGTTCGCATTCTTCGATATATTAAAGGAGCACCAAGTCAAGGTGTGTTATATGAAGATAAAGGCCACACTCAAATTGTTGGGTACACAGATGCTGACTAGGTTGATTCTCCTTTAGACAGGCATTCTACCTCCGGATATTGTGTTTTTGTTGGAGGTAACTTAGTATCTTGGAAAAGCAAGAAACAAAATGTAGTTGCCAAATCAAGTGTAGAAGCTGAGTATCGGGCCATGGCTATGGCAACATGTAAACTTATTTAGCTGAAACAACTACTCCAAGAGATGAAATTCAGAGAGGATGGAAGTATGAAGCTCATATGTGATAATCAAGCAGCCTTACATATTGCATCTAATCTAGTTTTCCATGAAAGGACCAAACACATAAGTGGATTGTTATTTTATTAGAGAAAAGATCTTCTCGAGATGTATTGCTACTAGCTTCGTCAATTCAAATGATCAACTAGCAGACATCTTCACAAAATCTCTCCAAGGACCTCGAATTAAATTCATTTGTAACAAGCTTGGTGCATATAATTTATATGCTCTAGCTTGAGGGGGAGTGTTGAATATAGCATAGTATTGTATAGCTTTACTTAGCCTTAGTCTTAGTTTTGTTTTATTTTTAGTCTCACATTGTACAGTTAGGAGCATGTAACTATCCTTGTTTAGTATATATATGTGTTAAGTGTGAGGTGCAAAATCACCAACACACATTCACGCATTCTAAGGGTTTCTCTCTATCTCTCTCTCTTGGCTCTACTTTAACAAACCTGCTCTATGCTTTTCTTACCGATCAAATTTGTCTTCTCAAAAGAATCTTGCTTTCACAAACATCTAGAAGCAAACTGCTCCCTTTACAAGCAGAAGAAGGTACATTTTCTACATTGATTCACCAGAAGGAATTGCTTGCTACCTTCTTTTCCACAAGAATTTGCTATTTGTATTAATTCTTCCATACAAGAGTCTTATGATTCTAACAATAATAAAAGCCGTCAAATTCTCTTCAGCAAAGGATACATTTAAACTCAACTCTAGTCAGATATTAAAGAGAACAAGCTCATGTTGATAATCATATGTATCTAATTTAGCTTATTGGCAGCCAGCTGTGAAAACTAAGCACATAATTGACAGACCACCATCAGAGCATGCTCAGAAAATTGTCAGTTTAATATCTTTGAAAATGTATTCAACAAAACAGGTCAACAAACAACATTCTGTGCATATCCAGTCTAGAGATGCTTACATCCCTTTCCATTCATTATGTAGCATCACCTCAAAGAACAAGCTATATACATTTACACTTCTATAACTTGGCGGTTATAATACAACTCCACAGGGTACAGTAAGCTCCAATGATCACCACTTATCAGATATTCAGCAAAAAGTAATAATACAGTAATGAATGTTAAATAGCTATACAGCATGGTATTAAAATTTTCAGGACAAATTTACAGTACAAAAGTTTTTCTAACTTCAAAGTAGACCACAAATTTATAATTAACTACTAAAACTGGTAATCTCCATTAGAAAAAGGAAAGGTAACTGGTGAAGTCAGCACTAGCCATTTAAATAAGTATATACTTATCGCCAGAGGTCATGGCCATGTATGAATTCACATGGCAATACTTAAGGTGGGAGAAACAATACTAACCATTGTGTCTCCAATGCCTAGACTCAATATTCCCGCAAAGGGGGCGAGAGGTCGATCATTGAAACCAGAAGACATCCACTGGGGAAGGGCACAACCCAGTAAAAGAGAAAAGTGGCTGCATGAAAACAATGGAATTAGCAGAGGAAAATAGGCAAGTCTAAAGCACATAAAAAAACCTTGCACTCAGAAAAATAGTACAATACCTTATGATAAGGATATCTGAATCACGATGATCTGTAAAAGCATTCATGAACTGATGCACAAGGTGACCTAGAGGCCAAATTTTCCAAACCTGCCTATGGAACTTACTGTTAAGATAGATTTAAGAAAAAATTTCGACTATGGATCTACAATTTTATAGATGCAGATGTGTCAGTTTTACCATTCTTCTTTCATGAAGTTTAAGTAACACTTGAGAAATAAAGCTTTCAGAATAGTGAAGTGAGAAAATGAGAAGTTTGGGAAAAAGCTGCAGAGTAGTAGATTCAGATGATACAGAGAGCCAAAGATTATCTGGTAGGCTATTGACAATTCATTTCAGAATGACATGATTATGATGTTAACTTGTTATTGGAAAATCTTTTATCAACATAAGGAAGAATCCTCCAACTCCACTCATAAGATTCTCATGTATAATACTAGAAAATACTTGCATCGTTGAAAAGTTGCCCTGATCAGGCATCTCTTAAAGGAAAAAGAAATGGATTGGATTAATGGATCATCCAGCTGACAATTATAGTATGGGGAAAACCCAACTTACCCGGATCATTTCTAATGCCATAAAAACTACCAAGGCTGTCCCAAATGCTAGATCTAGAAATTTTGGCTGCACAAATGAAAATGCTTCTTGATTAACAACCATGAATGAATAATATATAACCATGTGTAGTGGCCTTTTAAAGAAATATATAAATTATATGTAACACTGTGTGTAGTGGCAAAATATACACAAAAATATATAGTACTAAATAATGTTTAAATCACCTGAAAAAGAAGAGCAGGCACAAACATTAAAACTGCAACAAGATGGTAATATTTTCGGAGAAGGATTCGCTCAACCTTGCTTGATTTTGAAATATTATAGAAACGCAAAACTGAAGCGCAAATAACACCTATCCAATAGATACATAACGTCAACCGTTTGACTGGCTCTGAGAATACAAAAACAAAGACCCTACAAAATCCACATATATAATGTTGATTAGTTTCATATCATCCTCAAGACATAATTTGGATTTGGCACATTTTGATCAACCATGAAGTTGGAAATGTCATGTTTTTGCATAACTTCTGTAAATACAAGTTACGAATCCAAATGCAGCAAAAAAATGTAACATGGTTCCAGGATTTTTGACACACGTCCCTTTGATGAGTTTCAAACTATTGCTATGGACATACATACCAGTTAAGGACAAGTGCACATGCACATTTATATGAGTTGGAGAAAGTGAGGGACTTAAGATAGACATCAACAAAGGAATATCTTTAGTGGAAGATACATGATGTTTAGCAGTAGATATATCAGCCAGTAAAAAGTCATTTTCTCAAATGCCCACAATCTCTGACATTTTTCTTCAATTATTTGCAATTCTGTCACTGAAACTTTCTTTTTTTACATGACCTTCCACATTTTGATATTTACCAGAACAGTCTTTTAGGAGTTCTAGCAACGTTTATTGAAAATGTTCTCTTCTATGTCCAGTCAGCATTCTAGCAGGCACAGTTTCTTTTAAGATTATTTTATTCAATTGGATAACACTTGCTGTCAAGTACACATCCAGTTTAAATGAGCAGGGAAAAAAAATGAAAAAAAAGAACTGCCAATTGAGAAACCAGCAAATAAAACTCCCTGAACAATTAAATGCAAAATATTAATCAAAGTATATAAAGTTCTAAACCAGAAGAAAAAGTCTAATCCTCCCTTTAATCCCTAACCTTGATTTGACTAATTTTATTCTCAAGGAAAATAAAACTTCCCTACATTTGTAGCTACTTGCAGAACAGAAATACAGAAACGAGATACCAAATCTAGCTGGACTTGCAAAACTTCCAAAAACCATGGAGTAAAGTAATTAAGCCAGGCTCACCAAAAGGCCCCATAGATACAGCTTCTGAAATCAGCATGAAGTAACAATCAAGTCTTGATTATTGAATTACTTTGCCCATGGGAGGCATATTTCAGCTTTGTTATCTCCTTTCCTTCTAGGAACGGCAGCACAACTTGATCGACTTCAATATCCCACAGCTAAAGAGGACACAATTGTATCAAGTTTGGTGGAGATAAATGGTGCGAAGTTCTTTCTCAACAGCCCATGTTTACCCCTGCTATTCGGCTTTCTTCTCCATTTTACGGAAATTTCTTGCCTCCTTGTCAGCTTTGACTGTTTGGCAGCAATTATTCACTTACGAAACATCCCCTATTTCCTTCAGAATTTGGTTAACAACCTTCATCATTTACTTCATCTTTAACTTCGTATCCAATATAATGTCCAACATAATGCTATAGATCAAAACAGTGGAATACGTGCCATGCTATGTCACTGTAGCAGAGGCTATGTTAGTTTTACCTGCTTTAGAATTTGCTTCATCTCATTTTCTTCACCTCCAACTTGTTGTAGAAGTTTTGTAGAATTGTTTTCAGCAAACTTAGTAAGCCAGTGTCAACAAATTGGCCTGAGCACATGAAAACTCGAAGCTTCTTAAGATCACCTTCAAATGAATTACATCAATCAAGAGAAAACTAAACAAGAACACGATCAGCAAATTGGAGTTGCAGGACCTTCAAGTAAGATGTCCACCTTAAATCCCTCCAGCAGCCCAACCCCATGGTGATTTACTAATCTTTTTGAAGACTAGTGTTAAGTTGAAGAGAAAAAGGGATACAGGATCCCCCTAACTTGGGGAGCTCCTACGAACCTTTAATAAAACCACCTTCAAGTACAGAACACTATGCCTATGGCATAACTTTCTCATTCACCCTATCCATTAATAACAATGCAGTCCTATCTATCAAACAGTGTAGAACATTCCTACCAATAATACTCATAATTTGTCTCCCAGGTCAATTATAAACACCTAGCACAGGAACAAGGTGTGGTTGGTCCCAATCAAAAAGGTTGGGGGTTCAAGTCCACTCACCCACCAACTTTCAAAAAGAACTTGTTTACCAATTTAGGCTATCATCGACCATTTATTAGTCTTACTTTAAGATAGTATCAATGCATTCAGGTACAAACAACGCTCAGCCCATGATTAGATAAACATTCACGTGAACAGAAAGCATCCTTCCCTGAGGCATTGTTCCCAACCTTAGATGACATTTTGGTAACATTTTTGCCAGTAAACTGTCATTACTGCTTTCTGTAGGAAAAAGTGTACCAAAAGGGCCTGATTTTGGTACTAAGTGATATAACAATCCATTTCCAACGCCCTCCTGAAAAGAGTGTACTGGCTCGTATACTTCTGCAGCAAAATCTTCTCTATCTTCCTCCTTGTTCTTCTTCTCCTTCTTCTCTTTCACCATCCACTTCTTGGTACCAATCCATGTCTCATACCTTCACAGCCCACTAAGTAGTTAGTACCTACCCTTTTTCTTTTGAGTACAGATCAGTACCCTAATGTCATTACCTTTCTTTTAATTGCTATGAAAATACACCAATACAGCCATAGAAAGACACACATGCACCCAGACTAAGTCACCTCCACCATCACGTGTTTTACCTGTAACCTTTTTGCTATCCCCATTGGTTGATAAAGATCCTTCTCTTTTTCTTAAAAAACTCAAAATAAAAATTACAAAATGTACTGGTCTCTACCAGCAGATATGCTTTGTGCTGTCTATACATACTGGCTGGAGCCCTGGGTCCTATTTACATTCTTGGCAGTTTGGTCAATAGGATCAAACTCTAGTTGGATTTTCCTTATTGAAAGGCTTTGGAAGAAGTCCAAGATAAATTTGATGATAACTCTTGGGTCCTCAATGATAAAGCCATCAACCTTCAATTACAGATTCCAGATGCACATTCTATGAGTAATAGCCACATAATACTGCAATTCACTACTTCTAAGCATCCCATTGGGGATACTAGATGTTATCCAATCCCTTCATCAAGCTTCTATCTTCCTCCATATGCGGAGCTCGTTCTCCTGTCTGTTGATTTTTTAAATCTCAACCAAATATCTGATTTTTCTGTGCTCTAACATCACCAAATTCATTAGATCTCCACTCCCGCATACTCTTGAAATGCTAAAATTAGATTGACCTCAAGCTGAACTTTCTAGAAAAGATCTAACAACTCAAAATGGAATTATATAGCGTCACAAGACTTGCAGCCCATTATAAATGATAGAGCCACCAAAACAACTTAGAATGAGAATTTCTACATTCTCTATCTAACCATTGTCTAAGATAAACTTAAGCCAACTTAAGAGATCCTCTTAAGTAGATACCTCCATTGTCAAAATGTACCAATTGTAGAAAGGCTCAGACCTGATTAACTTACTTCAGTAGTTGAGTGAATAAAAAGATTAAAGGCCCTTTTTCTTGCTTTTCCTCTTTCTGCACCAAATTACTACCGTTGCAGAAGGATGGAATCTTTGTTTGTATGCATAACCTAGTAAACTTACACAGCAAACAAAACATGCATCTGTGATACCATTAGTTACTCAACTGATATGCAACCTTCTAGCAATCATGGTAAAGCTGCTGCATTTAGCTTCAACTCTGTAACAATCATAGACATAACTTCATAAAGTGTGACTAGAGGAAAGTTGCTTTTCCCATCAATACCACACATAAACCATGTACGGGAAAGTAAAGACAGCAAGTCACGACAACCAAAAGCAACACGTTCACTTAGGAAATGCTTCACTGCAGTATCAACTTGATAAGGCTCTCTGTTTTCAAAATGGTAAACATGAGAAGATAAGAATTGCTCTTCTTCAAAGTATTTGATGGCATGTTTGAACTGGTTTGCTACAATTATTTATTCTGTTCATGTGTGCAACTTTGTAGGATCAATACCATAGCAAAGGATGCACATGAAAATCTTGAACAAATTGCATCCAGGGTGGAACAACCAAAAGCAGAGTAATGCCCAGAGATGCATAGAAAACAATAGATCTCCCAATCCCTTCAGTTATTCTTCCTTCATCTTCTTGCTTTTCAGCATAAGCTAGAATTGAAAAGTGGATCCAAATTCGAAGAATGGATTTGTAGACAACAGGCAGGAGGAGAAGACCAAGCAGCAGACCCTGCATTGACAAACTCATTATTAGTTTAAAATGATACTCATGATAATTTGCTTAAAACAATAGAATATTACCTTTATAATGGTGTTTATCTCATTTCTTTCAATTCCGATTTGCAGAGAAAATAATTTTGATGGCAGTGCATATGCTTCTATCTGTGGAAATAGAGACATTTATCAAGTCCAGGTTAACTGTTCTAAAGCATCAACAAAAGATAGAAACTGACTGGTTTACAAACCATATACCTTTGCAAGTGTGATCACCAACACATCGCCAAAATAAAGAACTAGACCACCAGTTACTAGAAGTGCTTCCCCTGCACAGTTTATGAATTTGCCATTAGGAATCTTCAAAATGTTAGCATAATAAGGATGCAAGATGAAACTGAACAGAAAATTTTGATACTCTACAGTTTTGTACTTGAGACTAGACCTCATTTAATCATGATTAGGAAGGCTAGCATCCTTTGGAATGAAGATAGGAGAATTCAAAATCATCATCATCATCAAGACCTTATCCCAATTAGGGGTCGGCCATAGGAGAATTCAAAATAATAATCGCAAATGAAAATAACTAATGAAAATGGATGCATGTGTGAGATAATGGATTAAAAGAAAAAAAGACAAAGAAGAACGGTATAATCCCAACTTCAGACACTAATCAGGACTCCAGAGCTTATGCCATGAGCTTCAAAGGGATATAAGCATCCTTCAGAACATGTAGAGTGGGACAGCAAGGAAGTATTAGCCACAAGATCAGAGACTTCATATGTGGATGAGGTGTGCCCAAGGTATGCTTGTAGCACTTCCCTGCATATGTTTTGTCAATTGAGGTATAGCTTTTGACAAAAGAAAACATTGCAAAAGCAACTCTTTCCAAGTGTATCTTCCCTGGTATGGGAGTTTACTAGTGGGACGACTGGAGTGACTTTATCTAAAAGGAAATATATTACAGATATGTAACTGAGAATCAAATCTTAGGTACCAAACACACAGATACTACTACAGAACCAAATATTAGATGCTGACAAGTGTTTCTACCACGAGGTATCAGTGACTGGTTGATAAGCTTATCTTGTTAAATATACTTGCTCTAATATTAGCATTGGAGTTAGATTTGTATGTCCATTCATAAAAAGCCTACTCAAGTCTTAGGGAACCATTTTGGGACATAGTTCAGTGTCTAAAGGGATCTTTAAAAGAGTTGCCTAGATTTGATCTATGGACAAATATGCAATCATATGTTTCATGATTGTTTGAGTAATGGAAATTAGATTCCCCAGTATCATGCTTGGAATAGGAAGAAGCCAACCACATACCCATCTAGTATTTCATGAAAGAATCAGAAATCTTAAAGTTGGCAGAAATTTGTGTGAAAGAAGTAGAATCAGGAATATATTCTCCCCAAGTGCTCAGATCAATTTGATAAACATCTTCATTGAAGCTCTACCCAGATATCAACATAGGATATTTCATCCCAGCTGGAAAGACTTGAAACTTCTTAACCAGCTTCGTGGGGGTGCTAGTGAATTCAGTTCCTACCACATGATCTTATGATTTATCCTATGCAGAGTTACGGTTTGAACTAATGAAGCGTGATAATTCAAGGAGCTCACCCATATTACCAATTAAGGTTTCATATTTGGTACATATAGCACATGATTTTAATTCATCTTTGAAATGCATCAGTTTATCTCAAGTGATAAAAACCTTTCTTTAGTTTGGAATAGGAACATGTTCAAGCTGCAACACAATAAACCATTTTAGCAGATTTGGTTCACATACATTACCCTGAAAGAACAATCCAATAATTGCCAGTGTCACCAAGAATGAAGTAGAACATGTGGGTTAACATATACCTATGGAAGCACATGAAGGAAATGCCTGAAGAATATGTTGTATTAGCTTCACTGATATGAGTCCATGGCAGACTGCCCATAATAACTTCATTGCAACATCCAGACCTGCAAGAAGGATGAAACAGAATGCTTGAAACTTGAAGAATTCAGAAAGCGTCCAGAAAGATTATATTCTATTGATGGTGGTTCGGAGGAAAGAAAATGAACTGAGAGTGGCAGCAGGAGCAGAGTGGAGTGTTGAAGAAACCCGGGATGTTTATGTGAAGATAAAGAAGGCACCATCAAGCATCTAAAAGATTGTCCATAAAAAGTTGAAGCAGAATTTATGTCAATTAAATTGAAATCAAACTTATTAAGAGTTGTTCTTTTAGACAGAAAGAACCAAAAACACAATAACACCAAATTGATTGTGAGAAAGTTGACACTGAGCAAATAATGATGGTAGGACACAAAGGAGTAGCGGCTTGTTTAGAAGATTTGTGCCACTTGATCTAGTAGCAACTGAAAAATCTTACATCTGAAAACATTGCCATCATTTTCTTTTCATATTGCCAGTAATATAAGCTTTCAGAACTAACCAGAATCGGAGTTCGTTGCAAGAGACAAATAACACATTGCTGCATAGAGAAGTAGGTAACAGAAGGCATATTTTCCATCTTGGATACTTCCAAAACATAAAGAACTTGTACTCTTTGCTGAACGACTTTGAAATGAATGAAGGAAAATGAGAACACCGAAGCAGCTTATAGACACAGCCCAATATTGCACCTGTAAATACTTAAGCTCTGCCCATCCAAACAACAAACAAATTAGTTACTGACTCAGGTTAAAGGAGTTGCATGTGAAAATTGTAAAAAGTATAGATAAGGAGCAAGCTCATAATAACTAGACCTAGTAAGAGCCTTATCTTTCTAGTTTCTTCTCTTTTAGTTTGGCTTTTCATTTTATTGAAAAATAGGCCGAGTAGTAGAACACAGATTGTTTCACTATAGCAAATAAATCTATTTAACTTAAAGTACTGGTACTCTGTCTTTAACAGATTTTAGGAACTGTGATATGCAGCCAAGGAGCTTCAACTTGGAAATATGCAGTTTCCACCGTCAATTTGCAAGGTCATAAACTGATAATTAGAACAATAAAGTCATATGATGATTATATTTAAATTCTTGCCAACTGTAACAAGCACACTACACATAATAAACATCTGAAATCAGAAAAACATAACTTAAGAACTGAAAGCCAATAGTGACAGTAACAAGGAAGACTGATATTCCCACTAGTTCACTGATAAAAGTTAGGTAAATAAAGGTCACCATTTCCTGGATCAACAGTGAGAGGGACAAGGATGATTCATCTTGTGAGCACTTAACAAAAAAGTTTAGCAAATGAATGTCCACAAATACTACAGCAGTCCCTCTACTTCCTCTCTCAACTACGTAGTCCAATTATCCTTGGAACTTTTCCCCTACTAAGGCATGCAATGTGGTAATCCACAAGGTGGTCAAGATGTAGTCAACAAGCTATACAACAGTATTCATGCAGCTGTTCAGAGAAATGTGTAAGATGAAGTCTCATCGACCTACATACAGGTGTCCATACTTGTTGATCAGTTCTCTAAAACAACTGCTACAATGGCCAAAGCAGATACAGACAAATTGCTGGACCATCTATCAGAAGATCAAAATATAAATCTTTGGAAAAGTTTACCAGAGACACAACTAAGAATATTTCAATTGGATTATTTTTAACTTTTGTTACTTCTTTTCAATCTATATGACTAATTTGGCGGGATTTCATTCGTGTGAAGCAGTTAACAATGTCCAGCAAGGAACCTCCAGAAGGCAAAAACAGAGGACACAAAAGCAGAGAGCAACCAACTATGCAACTCCAAACATGCACTGGTTTACAGATGACTTGTATCTGCATCCAGTCCAATGTGAACAGGAATAAGTTACAAGGATTTCCCAGGATTTTCAGGAGTATAAGAATCAACAATCCTCTTGGGGATGTCTGTCTAAAATTGTTTGATAATGCAGTGAAGAGCTGTTGGATGTGACCGAAATAATGATATAGTCAGGATGACAAGTGCTTATCAAGTCAGATATTAACCCCACAACAATATGCCAATAAGACGTAGTATGCTCTATAAATTCCATCTTACTGCAGAACTTCCACTAATCTCAGATAAAGATATAACGGAGGTCATTCTTTAGCCTGTGATTATGTTATTCCAAAAATATTCTTCAGCAAGTAACTTGGTAGCCTAGTATGCTGCAGAAGCATTGGAAGTCAGTTTTAACTAGACAGGGTAAACAAAACTATTACCGACCAAGCTTGGTTTTACTCCAGATAGCTACGAGAAAATGGTGCAATGTATTACTTATGTATGTTTCAGCAGTGTCTCCATTTGCTTGCTTCGGCTGCTTCCACCAAAGCATTCATGTGTGAAAATACAATTGGTTGAAACCTCAAGTTACCAAGAGATTCCCAACATTTTTCTCCATTACTGTCCACCAAACCAAGGGAAACCCTGCAATTAGCTCATCACATGTTTGACAACTCTATAAACTTACAACTCGCTTCATTTAGACCACTAAAAAATTAGCATACTACAATTAACACATGTATTTCATAAATGATAAATTGATGACAGCTTCAAAATGTTACTTGTTTCTAATTTACCAACCATTTCTGATCATGTCATTTTTCTTCCCAATCTTTTTCTCAGCCAAAGCTTGCTCATAAGCAGAAATTGTTTGTGTCACATTGGACCCTTAACATTGTCTGTATGAAAAGTAAAACGTTTGTTCTGTATCTGGCTACTTTTCTGCAAACAAAATAAAAAGAAATCTATAATTTTTAGAACCATGTTATGTAGAAGAATTGATGTAGGACAGCATGCAAAATGACTTAATCTATATGCTAAGATCAGATCAGAATTAAGTTAAACAAGAAAACCTAAATTAAACTATGACGAGCACTTTAACATGCAGAAAATTAGTCTTAATTAGCATGAATGGCCCACAATGAGTTACAGAATCTGCAGACTGCCCAGATCTCTACTGATTAAGGTAAGAGCTAAGTTTCAATCTGGATCGTCCCTTTAATTAATGAACGGTCCTGATTAAGCTTCGGATCTACAGTTTAGAAATTTAATGCAGGATAAGAACTCTAGATTATTACCGATGCAAATCATGTAACCACACACAGCTTAGAAATCGTTCCTTAAAAGACAAGGTAGAAAAGTACTGATTTACAGAACAGGATGAAACAATAGTAATTCAGCCCTGTACCAAATACTGCTTCATGCCCATGAGAAAGAAGCTAGAACGAGGAATCCACCAAGTCTAACGAAATTTCCATTCATTATTCATCAAAAACTACTTACACAAAAGAGAAAAAAAGATCTTAAGTAGGGGGCAGCCAACCTTAATCTAGAAAAAGATAAAATTACCCCTACGTAAGTCACAACACACTAAGAAACCTAATGCCCTTAGTGGTAAATATCCAAAGTAAACTAAACTATAATATAACATAAAAAGGAAAAAATGTAAGATGATGGTCCCCATCAATCTCCTAGCTGAAAAGACTTTGACCCTGTCGAAGTAGGAATATCGAACCTCCCAAGTGTATGTGTGCCCAATGCGAGGTCTTCAAATGCATATGAATACACTTGGCTCATTAGTAAAAATCTTCCATGTATGTAGCTTCCCAATGTGGAGTCTTCACATAGTGCCTACATACATGGGTCTTCAATCATCTCTTACACGTACATCTTCCTAGGGTGGGGACTTCATTGTAATACGTAGGTACGTGTAAGGGGTCTTCTGCTCTTAAGGACCTGAATGAAATAGGAGCCCTCCTCCGTCGCCTTTGATGTGTCCTGAAGTCACATCCAAGGTGGTGACCATCATCATGATTGCCTCATGGTGAAGGCAGGGCTTTTAATGTAGTAAACTGTCAATAGTAATCCCAAATGTCTAGATCTAAGGGCTAAAGCTTGTACTCTATTATCTAGGTGCAATCAGAAGTAGGCCTATCCTTCCATTAACAAGGAATTTTCAATAACCCCCTTGTCTAGTGGATAATATATGATCATCAAGTATGTACTCTACCTGCTCTTTTGTGGGACGAATCTGTGGCTGTGGAGGTAATGGCTGCATGAGTGGGGCATGGGGCCAAGGGCTACGGACGTATTTGCTGGGATCAATGTTTGGGTTAGGGTTAGGGTTAGGATCAATGAGTGACTAGACGGGTGATGAAAAGGAACTAAATCCTCCACATTAAATGTTGAACTAATTCCCCAATCAGGACGAATATCTAAAATATAAGCATTCTCCCCTACTCTCCTCAGTACTTGAAAGGGATCGGCACTGCGAGCCTGTAATTTCTGAGCAACTCCCTCTGAAAATCGTTCAAGTCTCATGCGGACCATGACATGATCACCTGGCTGAAATTGTTTATATCATTTGTGCAAGATAGCAGCAAATTTATATTTCTTGTTGCTTAAACTAATCCTTCGTCTGATTTCAGAATGCAAATCATGTATATGCTATACAAAGGATTTGATTGACTCAGATGGCTCATGTGATATAGATATAGGTATGAGATCTACAGGCACCCTAGGCTTGTATCCATGAACAACCTCAAAAGGACTTATACCAGTTGTCCTATTAACAAAATTATTACATGCAAACTCAGCAATTAGTAAAATGATGTCCCAACTTCTAATGTGCGCTTCCACTGAGAACTTCAACAAATTTCCTAGGCTTTAATTCACAACTTCTATCTGACCATTCATCTGTGGGTATATGCAACAGATTGACCATTCATCCTCTCAAGGAAGTGTCAGGAATATATAAACGAAGGCCTTTAAACAAATATCCATCCTGCAAGAGGTAGTCCCTAGCACTTAGTATCTAACCCTCAATCATTGATGTGTAAATCTCTCCAAAATTCGGGCACAATGGATAATCCTCTCACAAACACTCAAACTTGGTGACCTCAACTAATAAGGCATGTAGTAATGCCACCTTACGACTCAATGCATCTGCAAATTTGTTCTCAACCCCTACCTTGTGCTTAAGCACAAATAAATATTCCTGAAGAAATTCAACCCATTTGGCATGCCGGGGGTTTAATTTCTTTTCAAAGCTGAGGTATCGCAGGGGCTTATGGTCAAAGAACAAGGCAAATTCATTCAGCAATAGCTAGTACCTCCAATGTCATAATGCCTGAATGACTGCATAGAACTCCTTGTCATAGGTGGAGTATTTTTGCCGTGTGTCAATTTGTTTCTCACTGAAAAATGCCATGAGGTAACTATCTTGACTTAGAACTCCTATACCTAAACCAGATGCATCACACATCACTTTAAAAACCTTTGAGAGGTCCAGTAGCTGCATCACTGGAGCTTCAATCATTCGCCCTTTGATTTCTTTGAGCGCACTGTTCATCCATTTAACTCCCCCTTCTTCAAGCAATTAGTAATGGGAGCCATAATGGAACTAAACACACAGATGCAATGACGATAAAAGGTCGCTAAAGCATGGAAATTGCGAACCTCGTGAATATTTTGTGGCTCACTCCACTCCACGATGGACCCTACATTCTCTGGGTCCGCAAAGATGCCTTAAGAAGAAACCACAAATCCTAAGAAGACAACTTGTTGGGAAGCAAATGAACATTTCTTAAGATTTGCATATAGCTTCTTTGTCCTTAGTGTCTCACAGATCTGCCTCAAGTGGATGAGGTGTTGTCCCTGGGTTTGACTATAGATCAAGATGTCATTGAAGTACACGACCAGGAACTTGCTAATAAACAGCGTCAGCATGTGTGTCATGATCCTCATAAATGTACCATCCTCATGAATGTACCAAGTTTGTATTCCTCATAAAGGCATGACCATCCACTCATATAAACCATCCTTTGTCTTGAAGGCAATCTTCCACTCATTCCCTAGATGAATATAGACTTGGTGATAGCCGCTCTTAAGGTCAATCTTTGGAAAGATCATGACACCCACCATCATGTCCAGCACATCAATGAGCCTCAATATGGGAAATCGATACTTGACTGTGATTTTATTAATAGCTTGATTGTCCACACACATCCTCCATGACCCATCCTTCTTGGGTGTATCTGATGCTGGTATGGCACAAGGACTCAAGCTCTCCGGAATGAAACCTTTTCCTAATAATTCACCCACCTATTTCTTCAACTCACTATGCTCGATAGGATTCATTCTATAGCAAGGAAGGTTTGGAAGACTCAATCCAGGGATCAAATTGGTATGGTGCTAAATATCCCTCATGAGAGGTAGTTCATGTGGTAAATCATCAAGAAAAACATCATGATACTCATGTACAAAAGGTGTTGCCTTACTAGTGTACTTAGGAGTAGGCAGTGATGGAATCTCTTTTGACACTAGGGTATAGAAGAAAGGCTCATCTCTAATGTCCCTAGCAAATGTCACCTTGCGCTCCATGACTGCTTTGCTTTTGCCTTCTTTTCGCTCAGGTGGTTCTTTGGATGACAGAAGATTGATTGGATCCTCTTGTTGTCATGCAAGAAAGAGTACGAATTAGACTAACCATAAATGGTAATGTCCATATCATAAAGCCATAGCCTGCCTAAAATAATGTGACATGCATTCATAAGTACCACATTGTAGTGTCCTTGTATGTTAGAAATTCAATGGGAACCTGACAACTTTGAGTATCTGGGAGTGATGAAGAAGCATCAACCCACTCAACTCTGTAAGGTCTAAGATGGGAAGGGCAAAAGTCCTAAGTGGGAGATAGCATGGGTGAAAATTATATCCGTGTAGCTCCCACTATCGATGACAAATTTACAATTCTTTTTGCTACTCTTAACATATGTATGAAAAATGTTCATCCTACACGAATCATCACTACCCTTTGGGTGCACAAGAGCACACCTGACTACCGTCACACATGGGGTATTACCCTCCCTATGGGGCCTATAGGTCTCTCGCACCATGACAACTCTCTGGCTCTTTGCTTCATGGGCCTCCTTCTCATCGCTAGCCTCACCAACGGGCTCATAAACCTCCTTAGGCCATCCTTCATACCCATTGCCCACACCCTCGCCTTCTATAAATAAGGATTTAGAGGGGGTCTTAGAAGGGCATTGTGCAACAATATGCACAAATCCTTGACATCAATAACACCTAGTGTTGCTATTTACCTTAAACTCTCTCCTAACACAACTTTTCCTTTATCGACATTAGGTGCCACAGTCGCTTGAGTTCTATGTTGCTGATTCCCAAATGTAGATTTAACCTTGGAGTCATACTGCTTAGTGGATTGCGATTTGAGATACGGCTCTAATTCTTGCACTATCTGATAGGCATGATCTAAGGAATTTATATCATGGGAAATGAGTTTTTTTTTAAACTTAGGGCGAAGGCCTATCCTAAACTTGGACAAGGTCACAAAGAGATCCTCCCTTACATTACACCTGATCATAAACTCATCAAACCAAGCAATGTATTCAGCGACAGACAGACTTCCCTAACATAGGTTCTGCAATTGATCTAGTAACCTAGAATGATAGGACAAGTGAACAAATTTCTCTGTCAACCTTTCCTTCATGTTCTCCTAAGTGGAAATGGGTGGACGCATGGTTGCAGCTTGCTAACACCTCAAAGTGGTCCAATAAAGCTTTGCTTGACCAATCAATTTGCTCTTGGAAAACTGGACCTGCTACTCTTCAGACATTTTATACCAATCAAAGTATTGATCTATGTCTGAAAGCCAATCAAGAAGTCACTTTGGATTCAGTTTGCTTTCATAGGTAGGGGCCTTAAGCTTGACAGATTTCAGGGCCCAATTTTCAGCGATGTGGCTCATTATCACGATGATGACGATTACCACCTTCTCTCTAGTTACCTCGCTCCTACATGGCCAGTCTAGCACGTGCATCACCTATGAGAGGTTCAGGTCGCGACTCTAAAGCCTCAATGCAGGAGCCCTGATCATCTAATCGCACTGTCAATTCAACATGCTGGCTGATTATACAATCATTCAACTCAGCCAACTGTGCCTGAATTTCTTTAAGGATTTTGCTAAGTTGTGAATCCATTGGCTGGTAGGACTGACCACTACAAGTGGACTATACTAGGATGCTTTGACACTTGACAACTAAACACCCTGCGACTCTATGGTAAGTACCTTACACCTATATGCAATACTCAAAATCTAAATGGAATAAGCACACAAGACCTCTAGAATGCAACTAAACAGAACAACCTGGGGTCGAGCTATGCAATTAGCTCGCTGGGGGTTTTATCAATTGTTTATCACACAAAAGAACTTTTTGAGTACCAGGAGTCTAAAGGATTATGCCATGTCCATGCTGAGCCTTAAGAATCATGCTAAATGTTGGCCTTTAAACATTAAAAGTTAGAACATGCTTTCAAAAAGTTGGAACTGGAACGTATACAAGATATTATCAATTAATCCACATTCATCTACCACTACCCTCCTCCAAATCTCCATCCCTGTTCCAAGGCTCTTTTCTTCTGCAAAAGAGACTATTAAACACCACTTTCTCATTAATAGTTCACAAACAATACTGGAACCTCTTAGTGAAAGCAGTTTTACATGCAATATTGAGCCTCTTAACGAAAGACAAGCATCAAAACAACTAAAGAATATTGATCAAACCTGATTGTTGTAGGCAAAAAGCATGTTTATAGGTAATAGAAACTAATTTCCAAGCCAACAAATTATATTAGTGTTAACAAAGATCTACTTCTGATATGCATGCGTTGGATTATGACATCCACAAAAAGCAAACAGATAGGTAAAAGGTCTACCTTTATCTCCAATATCATGATTGGAGAATCTCCTTGAGAACTGTATCAATCGCGAAAGGATGACAGTGGGTAGTGTAACTGATCCAAGGAGTATCCCTGATGAAACCCCTGGCCTGAAAAGTAAGTTATAAGTTATAATCAACATTAGTCTTAAGTCCTCATTGGATTAAAGCCTAAAACCCTAAAATTTGGACTAGTCTATATCATGCCCAATTAAATAGAATCATCGTGCCTTTGACTTAATTCGTATGAAATAGTTGATAAACTTATCTTTGCAGAAAATACAATACTATAGAATTTCATAATTTCTTCAGGAATTCCAGACTTACACTATCTTCCAGTGTAAATGCAAAACGGGGCACTTATGATTGAATATTGTATGTTTCGGATGTTTCAGATCAAGTAAACATAATCCACTCACTACTTGGCCTTGGACAACCTTTTACCATAACATTTTCCTCAAAGGGTCATGAAAACAGCACAACCATACTTGTGGTAGGGTGGGGTTGTGCATTTGGAATCTAATTGTTCACTGAGAAGTTGAATTCTCAGTATTAAATGTCAGGGGTTCTCCACTTACATTCACGAGGATTTAAATTTTCTAGGGTGGAATTCAATTTTCACCTTGTAACTGATAACAGTTTCTATGAGTGAGAATAAACTCTCACCTGTTTTCAACTGAATGTTGATTTGAATTCTTACCCGGTTTTACGTTTGGTCACAATCATCATAATTAGATTCCAGCACTAATGAGTCACTCAGAATAAAATACAACAAAATTGTATTTCACTTAATATTAGACCCAAGGTCACCAGCTGGACCAACCCCCCCAATACACACAACCCAGCAAAGGAAACTGCTTCCACACCAAGAACCGATTTTTTATGATCTACGAAACCCTCAGTTCAGCACAAACTAAGATAATTCGTGAAATACACACAAGCACAAAAATATAAAACCTGAAAATTCACCAAAGGTCTTCAGAAGTTGAAAGAATTAAGCAAATACACTCAAATTTATGAAAATCTTACACACCTGGTCTTAAAGCGACCCAAAAATTTTGAATTCTCGGAGAAGATCTCAACGAGGAGACCGGCAAAGGAGAGGAGAGAGAGAGCGATTGCTTCGTGTAAGAGAGAAAAAGGGACAGAAAATAACACACGAGAAATATACAGGAGAACGACGGCCCTTTCGCCATTACAGATGCAAGCATTCATTCTGAGGAAATCTAGAGAGAGAGTACGAAGAAAGCGTAGTTTTGGAGAAAGAAAAAAAGGAAAGAAAAGAAAAAAAACGCTGGGTATTGGCTTGGTCTGGTCGTTGGAGAGGGATTGGGGTGTTTAATACGGAAGCTCCTGGTCTTGGGAAACCGTTATTCGGGGAAGATTCCGGCATTAGAGAGAATGACGAAAATGCCCTTTTTATTGAATCTTGCAAAAAATCAGAACTTCCTCAATTTTATGACTTCCTAGTCACGTACAGGGACATCCGATTTCTCTAATTGTTGATGATTAATAATCCTAAAGCAGTGCCGATTGGATCAACGCTGAAACTGAAAATTATACTTTTATTCATACAAACATGAACGACCGTGAACATTGTAACGGTTCAAAATAAACCATTAGAAAATACCTTTCTTGGGTATTAGAATCATCAATTCTTGGTAATGTTTATCATTTAATATATGTGGACTTAGGGAAATTAAATGAACATTTTTTATCAACTAAAGGTGAGGCTTACCATGATAAAGCGTAGGTGCAACACATAGATGTGTGTGATGCACACAAGACTAAAGTAATCCTAATAAATATTTAGAATCTAATTTATATAAATTCTATTGGATAATATATAAATATTATGACCATATAAGTTGGTCCATATTCAAAACCTATAGAGTTCTTTATATATGGTACAGGGGTTTAGTAGTGCTTGAGATGAGGTGATATATCGTGATATGAGATGATATGCACCATATCATTGTTAGTGGTGCTTGAGATGATTTGAGATGGCATCTCATCTCATGTCAACTCATTTCACCTTAAGAACAACTAACACCATGGTATAGAATGTTGATCAATTCAATAAGGAAATAGGTAAAGTGAATGAGCATCTTATAATAGAGAAGCTTCATGTCAACCTCCCTGCTAATTAAAAAGTTGTGCATGAAAGTTTGTCACTTCCATTACATCACTTGATAATAGGTGAGGAATGCATTCCCATCATAATAGACATGGAGTGGTGGTATAGGTGGGTGCCAATAATCACTTACAATTTTCCGTTGTCGTTTTTGGGTCCAATATATGTCAACACAAACTTCTTCACTTTTTGTATGTGATCTTGATTCACCAAATTGGCCTCTGAAATGTTTTAGGCTTAAAACCTTGAATGGAGCAGAATTCTCTTATTGTTACAATGATTCCTGGATTTATAATTTCTTGTGCCTTTTTTCATATCTTGATGTTTTTTTGTACCTTCAAGTAGAGATTTTATTCAAATAAATAAGGTGGTCATCAGTGGGGTACAATTTGGCAAGTAACAATTATAGCGTAAGAGACCATTTTGGATGTCTAGCTTCCTTTTCCTTCTAGACTATATTCACATTGTTCTAAAAAATAATTTACTTCTTATTTGACTTATTTTTGTGAGGATGAATCTGCTTGGAGGATGATTCACATAATCTTATACATATTTGGCTTTAGAAACTAATGGACTTTTTACTCATGTTAGTTTTGAGCACTATATTTTCTCCTATTTAAAGCTTATTGAGAGATCTTATCAAATAGTTATGTAAACTATTTGATTTTCTTTCTAACATTTTATAAGACGATTGGAGTTTTCTACATAGTAGTAGCTTAGTGGAGATGAACATTCCTTTCTACCTAAGCTAAAATTCAATGCAGCGAAGTTCAAGTTTATCAATTTGGCTTAATGCTGGCATACCATCTACCATCTTCTATTTCAAATATAAGGCAAACAATTAATCGAACACGGACCATATCCATATACAAATCCTCATTATTTCTTATTTATTCAATTTGATTCTTATATAGGGAATAGATCATGTCTTTGATCTTTTAATACTAATACACTTGAACTTAGATTAGATCTTAGACATCTTAGATCTAATAAACAATTTAAATTAGAGAAAAAAAGAAATATTTACTATCAATGTTGTACTGACATCAAGTTTCTACCTTTGATTTTATTTTACTTAGCTAAACTAAAGGAGAAGGAGAGGAGTCCCTAGGTTTGAGATGGATCTGAAAGTAGGAAAAGAGCTTTCAACTAGGCTATTGGTCTAGCGAAATTTGCCCTTGTCAATGTACTAGTTTACACATAAAGTTTGAGGGTAATTTAGTCTTCTTAACACTTAAGTCAGATCGTGGACTAGTTGAAGGTTTTTAAGGGTGTACATGTATCCAATCTTGTGAAAAATCAAATCCTAATTATGCATTAATTATATCTACTAGACAAGATTCAATAATCAAGTCATGACCACATCTTATCAAATCATCTAAATCCTTTAAACCATCTAGCCTAATTGTTTTAGCAGTTGTCATCGCATAGTAGACATCTATAATATGATCCAAATTCTCCCCTTATGATATTAACTTCAACATGACTAAGTAGACAAAACACATTGCCACAAAATAACTACATGGAAAATATCAAGAACTTAACGTGCTAATGAGGATTTAACCGTGAAAATGAGCATATCAACTTTCCATCTTTGTTCAAATTTAGATGATGTTAGTTACTTTCTTAAAATAGAGGTTACTTCCATAATTGATAACCAAACAAGAAAACCTTATCAATAATGGATGAGATTAATATAAAAAACTTATCAAGTCACTATAATCTCACTTAATAAGGATATCCAAACTAAAATATTTTCCATATATTAAGATTGAGAGGTGTTATGAATTAAGAGACAACGTGGGTGTCAAATATATTAATCACATAAAGTAAACATACATCTGTAAGTAATCAATCGGTAATGGTGGAAAAAAATTAGTATTTTATATCTAATAGACTAACCCCATAATGGTTGGCCTATAGTTAGGTTCCTTGTGAACTATTTATATCAGCCACTTATTCTTCATGCCTCAACATAAAGCTAGTGACTACAATTGATATTGAACACTTACCAAAAGAAAATTTTATAAATCCACAAAAAGAACCTTGACAAGAAAAGAAGGAAGACATATAAACAAAGGGAAACATTAGAGAGAGAGAGAGAGAGAGAGAGAACATGTGTGCCTCATTTGCAAACAAGATAGTATAGTACCTTACAGGGTCAATTATATTATTGGCATTAAATTATTTTGGTGGCAAGCAACTCTTTCGTTTAATGGAACTAAATAGAAAGAATAAAATATAATTTTATAAAAGTTGAAAATCTACCAAAAAAATAAAACTAAAATCTTTTAAGAGTAAATACTCAATGTTTCTTTTCTTTTTACATTTAAAGTCTACAAAACATTAGTATCGACCTATGTAGTTAAAGGTGCGCCTAGGCTCAAGGCGGAAGTTGTGCACTTGGGAGGGTGCAAGTCACAGTGGAGTAGAGGCGGGAGTGCCTAGGTGCGCCTAGAGCCTTCTTCTAGGCACACCCTCGACTCTAGGGGCAGTCGATGAAGCTAGTATGTTATAAACGTCGATTTTTTTTTTGTTTTTCATCTTCTAACCCTATTTTGCTATTCCAAAGAGCTAAGAAGGTGAAAATGACCATTCCTCTTTAATATTTCACAAATCTAAGAAAAAAAAAAGGTATGGATTCATGAATCTTACTATTTTATTTTATTTTACAGTTTTTGTTAAAAAAACGTTAAAAAAAATACCAAATTTTCAAATTTTTTGTTTACTTTTTTTCATAAATCTTGATGGGTTCTTATTCTATATGTATAAACAAACATTTCATTTGAGTTTTATGCTTCTTAACTCTAGATTTGAGTTTGTTTTTAGGTTTTTTCAAAAATATCGGTTACGAAAATTTAAAAAAGTTTTTGTTTTTTTGTTTTCTTCATTGAAACGTATTTCTATCCACATATATAGCTTTCCCATGCCTGTGTCTTCATGTTTGATATTTTTTTCATGCTTTTTTCGTATTTTAGGGTTATTTTTTCAAATTTTTTGAAAATAACAGTTATGGAAATTGGAATTTTTTTAAATATATTTATTAGTTAAAAAATATTCCTATCCGCATATATAGCTCCAATGCTTGTGTCTTCATGTGTGATGTATTTTTTATGCTTTTTTTGTATTTTATGCTTTTTTTTCAAAATTAACAGTTATAGAAATTGGAAAAAAAATATGTTTTTATATTTATTAGTTAAAATGTTTTCCTATCCACATATATAGCTTTCCATGCTTGTGTCTTCATGTGTGATGTATTTTTCATGATATTTTTGTATTTTAGGGTTATTTTTTCAATTTTTCTGAAAACACCAATTACAGAAATTGGAAAAAAAATATTTTTTATATTTATTAGTTAAAATGTATTTTTTTCCATATATATAGCTTTCCCATGCTTATGTCTTCCTATGTGATGTTTTTTCATGCTTGTTTTAGGATTTTTAATGATTTTTAACATTTTTAGCTATTTTTTAATTATTAAATATGTAATTTTGTGCCTCGTGATTCAGGAGCGTGACTAGGTGCACCTAGATGCCCCAGGCTCCAAGCACAACCCCTTGCACCTAGATGTGCCTCGCACCTCTTACTACATAGGTATAGACTAGTCTTTGATAATGTTAGAGTTTTAACTAACACCTTCTAGTTTTGGAGATTAAAGCCATGCAAGTCTTTGAATTATTTATCTATTTTCATATTTGAGAGTCTTGGTAGTAATAGACCCTCATGAAACTATGGAGGAGTAAACTACTTTTTATCATTGACAATGATAGCCTTTTGTAGATCTAAGCCAATCCTCATATTCAAAAACTAGCTTAGATAGGCCACATGTTGGTCTTTATAAAATATCTAAGCTAAAAAAATAGTTCTAGGGTTAGAAAAATACCATCTTAGAATTTTAATCCTTGGGGATCAAATGGGATCACATGATTTTTACAACATGTAACACTAATGAAGGATTGATATCTTACCTTCCTCTAAGTTAAGAGGGTCTAGACTAATCCACTAGAGTATGTGAATGCAAGCTTTTCTCAAAATTCTTACCCCTTCCTCTTATATATCTAGATGTAGCTTAATAGATTTAATCATAAAAGCCCAATGCCGGTAAATGTCTTAATTGAAGAAAATAAAATATTTATTCAAAAATGAATATACAGCTAACACCATCTATGAATGCAACATTTATGAAATGATAGACAAGCAAAGTAATCAAGTTATTCGTAGAAAGATGATGCATGCTATAATTTGGAAACAAAAAGAATTGATGATGATAGACAAATCATTATAATAATAATTTTAGGATTTACTAGAAACCTAAAAGGATGTTGGCATAATTGTATCTCTTCAATACAATAAACTAAAATTTTAAGTGTTATGAAATAAGAATCAACCTCATAGCCAAAATCTGATGTTATATATGTTCCAGTCCTCACTATTCTAGAACATTTCATACGAGATGTTGCATATGAAAATGAAAACACAATAGCACTCTTGTAAAACTTAAGATGTTCAACCTTAACCCATCTTAGATGGTATATGGGTACATTTCTAACAAGAGTACTCAATCTAAACAATGCTCAAAAAGAGCATTAAAAATAAAATTTTATTGAGGGATTACCTTACCTTTTTGCTCAAAGAGGAAAATTTATTTTAAAAGAAAATTTTTAAAATCAAATTCCATGTGAGAATCTTACATATGAAAAAATAATTTATGCTTGTTATAATGAAGGTTTGTCTCTTTCTAATGAGATATAACTTCAAAAACAATTAAAACATGAAAACATATATAAGGAAAATAATTGGGAGAATTTTGTCAACAATCTCTTTTTCTTATAAAAAACATAACCGAGAATAAAACTCATTCTAATGGAAAACAATTCCCAAAAATACAAAAGGGTATAAATACAAATACAAATAAAGACATAAAGAATCAAAGAGAAAAATATATATAAAGGAAGAAACCAAAGAAATAAGTCTCAAATTAAACACTACAAGTGTGGCAAATTAGGTTGCTATGCAAACAAATGTGTCATAAATAAAAAAGATTTTTGAACTTCAAAGGGATAAAGACTTAAGAGAATCTCCTGATTAAATTCTTTCAAATTCACTTGACTCAGAATTATCTAACTTAGATCAAGAAAAATATTTTGAATTAGAAGAATCAAATAGTAAAAATAAATGCATAGGATCACACTGTCAAATTGACAAGAATATGGCCAATCATTGAAAATTTATTTTTGAAATGCATGAACTTTCAGTAAATATGTTGTCTCAAAATCATGAGAAAATAATAAATTTAATTAATAAAATATCATATACCACTTTAGGGAAAAATTACTTGAAATTATTCTTAATAATCAATCAAGAAATGAATCTACAACTACAAACTTTGACAAGGCATATAGAAGGCCTGTATTAAAGAAAAATCACAAAATAATTCATCAATCACTATCCATGATCATAAAAGACAAATCAATCACTTAAAAGATGAAATTATTGCATTAAAATTAAAAATACAAAAATAAATAGCAAGATTGATGTCTTCAACACAATCATACAATTCATATAGAATTTAGATCTCATCTCAAAGAAACAAATTAGGCAATTTGCCAATATTAAATGAAATTACTATACAAAAATTGTAAATCAATGTTATAGATATAAGCTGTGTTCAAGAAGGAATAAGTCCTATAAAATTTTATGAAAAAACCACCACAACCTTACCTTGGCTAACAATAATAAAATGAATATAGAATATAAATTTAAAAATACTTTTTGCTGTAATACAAATATTTATATCCCTATAACTTTTCTAGTTGTAAAAAATTTACATTATCATCATCATATGATATTAGGAACTCTCTTTGTCCAATAATTAATGCCAATAAGCATAATTAATTCTTCAAAAATCTATTTTAAGAGAAATGATACGAAATTAGTCTTTAAAATTATAACTGACCCAAAGCCTCAAGTCATAAATGAAATAACAAAAATCTTTCTTAAAAAAACTAAATAAATTAATTAATAGAAACAATTATAGTAATTGATACTCAAAAAACACTTCAAAATTACTTAATAAAGAGTAAAATTATAGACATCACAAATTTCTTCTCTGAAGGCTGTAGTAATGATTCAAATGCCTTTTGGAATAGATATAAACACTCTTTTCCTTATAAAGACACTTTTAATGAAAAGAAAATTCCTACAAAGGTTAGACCTTTTTAAATAAATACACAATATTTAAAGCTATTTACAAATGAGCTTCAAGAATTAGTTGATAAGAAACTAATAAGAAATTCAAACTCTTCATAAAGTTGTAGTACTTTTGCTAATAATATAGTAGAAAAGGAAAGAGGCAAACTAAGGCTTTTAATTACTCATAAACCTCTAACTAAGTATTAAAGGGAATCAAAATCCAATTCCTAATAAAAGGGATCTACTTAAAAGACTTCAAGGAACTTTGATCTTCTCTAAATTTGATTTGAAATTCAAATATTAGCAAATTCAAACCGAAGAAGAAGATCAATATAAAATAGTATTCATATATTTGGACATTACAAATGGAATGTAATGCCATTTGAGTTAAATAATAACTCACCAAAATTTTAAAATAATATCTTTAATTTTTATGTTCAATTTATACTAGCAAATGCTGAGTATTATACAAAAATGACCCAAAAGCAAACAAAACATTTTGGACATTTCACATTGCCATCACTATACCTGGAACTTCCACTAAATTTAGACCACTTAGGAAACTTGTAGGAAAACTTGACGAATCCCAACAACATTTTCTCAACAATATCTAGAATAGTTACAGAGAAAAAATAGGACTTTTAGAAAGTCTAAATGCATTAACTTATTATTTTAGTCAGCTAATGTAATACCTGTAAATTCTCTCACATAATTATATAACATTATTCAAGAATTTTATAAAAATTAGGTATTTGAGTTTCCAAAAAATTAATATTTATATAGACCAAATTGATGATTGAAACACTGATAATTCTATTGATACTCAAAAAATGGAACCCAACAACACTAAGAACACCTAAATTAAAGTTCGTATGAAAAAGTTATGAGGTATTGAAGTTAAGGGTCATTTTGGTAAATTTTAATGGGAGCTCATTTATTTTATTTTCTTTTTAAAAATAGAAAATGTGAAAAATGTAGGGGACATAAATCCTGGAAAGTAAGAGTAGGTGGTGTTATAAGAGACTTGAAAGGGAACTTTATTTATGCTTTTGTTATTCACCTTTACTCTCAAAAAATTAACTTTGTTGAATGGGTAGGAGATGCCTTTTCCAACTTCACTAAGGAAAATCTTATGAATCATTTTTATTTTTATTATTGTAGTTATTTGACTATTACTCTTAACTGAATTTATTTTTGTCATCCTTTTCATTTATGATATGAAATTTGTTTTCATAAGTGACACAAAGGAACCATTGCCTTGTTTTTTGTTGTTTCTATTAGAGCCCATGTAAATCTAACAATAAATGTGCATGCATAGAGAGGGAGAGATACGGAGAGAAGCAAATGATTTTGGTAGAGACTTACAATATAAGAAACAAAGAAAATGAACAATAAAACATGATTAAGACAATAACTTATGTATACTAATATTAAGAGTTTTCTTTCTCAATAAAGAGTGGAGTTGCAAGCTATTAAATTAAAAAATAAGAAAGACCTAAATCTTGATAGGTATAAAGAAAGATTGGGTACTGTGATGGTCCATGTGAATGAAGAGAACATATTTGAAAGTTGCATTTCTCTCTTACTTTTCTCCAACCTTACTTATTTTTCTTTCCAGTAAGTACTCAAATTCTTGCATGTTTTCTCTTCAATATCTAATCATTCTTTCTATTGTGTTAAGATAGAAGAGATACTTAACTATAACTTTATAATCGTTTTTTTTTATGGCTAATATCTCCTTATAACAATTTATTAATGTAAAGTACCTTGTAAAAGACTAGAAATTGTATTTATAAATATGGTTCCAAAAGCAAAATAATAGTGATACTTATTGGATCTTGGGTAGTTTGATAGATGGTTCAAATTTGATGAACTTGGATATGAACGTCAAAAAGAAGTTCAAAGAACTCTTCATTTAAAAGCTACATCATATTAGAATTTGAGAGGACCGTGATTATGACATAGGCAAGTAAAATCTGAATTGAGCTAGTCAATACCTTTATCTACACTATAAAATGAAGAAACTCAACATCCAAGCTTTTAGGTGAGCTCTTAAATTTAGTCTACAACAGCTATAGGCAAATCCTTTTAAAACCATAAACATATCCTTCTTATTTTCTCTTTATCTTTCCTATTTATCTTTCATTAATAGTTATATTATTCTTTTTAGTAATGTCCCATCCCTCTTGCATTTAAGGAGTCCTTAATCCCCTTCAAAAATTTATTAAGTTCTATTAAGGTATTTTCTCTATAACAATTGAATCTTATCCTAGAATTTCTCTTATCAACCTTCTCTTGCACCCACTTATCTATGTTCTTTCAAAATCCTACATCATTTAATAATTGAAAGATACCATCTAATGCAATACATTCACAGGAATATTCATATTTATAGCAGCTCACTACAACTAAGGCAAACAATAAACAAGGGTCTATTTAGAAGCTTGAATTGTTAAGGGAATTGATTCTATTAGAAATCCTAAATTGATGTAGCCCGAGTTGTCTAAATCTTGACAATTGTCACATTGCAGTATTCATGTGAATAATACCCATTGTACTACTCACACAAATAATTCATTTGAATAGTAATCGCAAGAATGTTTGTAGAAGTTTGGTACTATTGGCGAGTCCAATAGTTTCTTTCTTTGGGAATCCTGTTGAGAAGGTTTTTATTGCTACAAGAAGTCCTTTATTCATGTTGAAGACTATAATAGGAGATGTTATTGGTAAGAGTTCTCTTGACATGGAACTATATGTGAGGTTTGTAGGTGTATGTGTGTAATTCTAATAGAAAAGAGTGTAAATGACATTCATGAATTCTTCTTCTTCTTCTTATTTTAGTTTTATCTAAAATCATGCTTCAAAAACTTGTGATTTTTTCGAGGATTTATTAAAAATTGCCCAAACAATACTTTATTTCAATCTATTTTATGATTTTATTTCATTAATTTACAGCTACAAGATTTATATCATCCTTTCCAAAAAAACCCTCCCTTTCTACATCTTTTTTTCTCTTTAAAATCTTAATGAAGTATATTATTCCTTTCATTTTTCATTTTCATGATAAGCAATTATAAAAGAAACCAGTTAAACAAATGTATTTTTGAAATTAACAAACTATTTTCAAAAATATCTTTGTGAATTGAACAACCTTTTACCATGATCATAAAAAATTCTAAATAATTGAGATTTTTTTGAAAAATCCCTAATTATTTATGTCCCAATAAATAAATGAACTAAAATTTCACAAGTAATTTGTCAAATACTCAACTATTTCTTGTAATTTATAAGTAAAAATTAAAAATTTCTATCTTGATGATGTTTATCCCTATTTTTCCCTTTTGAAATGTTTCTAAAATTTCTAAATAATTCTCTTGCTATATTTTTTGTAATTTTTCTATATTTTTTTAATTACATGGGCTTACGTTTACCTATGTCTATCATAACATGTAACAAAGAGATGGAGAAAGCAAATGAGTTTTCAAGAGGATAACAAAAAAAAAAAATTTAGTTGAATGTTATGCAATGCTAGCAAATATGAATAATAGGGAAGAATAGAAGGGGAGATGAAGGGGTTCACCACAAAGGGAGAGAGAGAGAGAGAGAGAGCAAAATGAAAAGGCAATAAAAAAAGAAATGAAATGACGAATAGTAGGCTTATCCCTTTCTCCATTTTCCCTTCTTTCTTTCTCTTCTCTTTTCTTTAGTAAAGTCTTTCTTTTGTTTGTACATTTGTAAGCTTTCTCATGTGGTGTCTATCCCTAACATATTATCATCATCATCAAGACATTATCATATTTAGGGGTCCGTCAATTTTCTGAGCACTAGTAAAGACTAGTAACTAAGAAGTACCTTTAAAAGAACACTCTCGATACTTGGGATTGATAGTTCATGAGAGTGGAGAGATTGAGAGAGAGGTTACCTAGAGAATCCAAGTGGGTTGGAACAAATGGAGATGTAACTCTAAGTTTTGTGTGATTGGAGGGTGTCACTCAAACTAAAAGGAACATTCTATAGGATGGCTATAAGGTCAACCATGCTATATTAGTTAGAGTGTTGGGTAGTTAAAGTAAAGTATAATATGTATATAGGATGAGCATCATTGAAATACAAATGTTGAGATGGATGAGTGGTCTATTAAGTGTCATGGCTTTATTTAGTCCTACAATTTTTAAATCTTTTCTCACTACTTATATCCATGTTCTTTTGGGCCTTCCCCTTGCGCTTTTGCAAATTTCTTCTTGTATTGCCAACACTCCTAATCGGTGTCGTTTTTTATCTACATTAGACATGTCCAAACCATCTAAATCTAATCTCCCTCATATTGTTACCTATTGGTGCTACTCTTAAGTTTCCTATAATGTTTTCATTTTCAATTCTATCTTTTGTTATCTTGCCACTCATCCATCTCAACATTTGTATTTCAATGATGCTCATCCTATATACATATTATACTTTACTTTAACTACCCAACACTCTAACTAATATAGCATGGTTGACCTTATAGCCATCCTATAGAATGTTCCTTTTAGTTTGAGTGACACCCTCCAATCACACAAAACTTAGAGTTACATCTCCATTTGTTCCAACCCACTTGGATTCTCTAGGTAACCTCTCTCTCAATCTCTCCACTCTCATGAACTATCAATCCCAAGTATCGAGAGTGTTCTTTTAAAGGTACTTCTTAGTTACTAGTCTTTACTAGTGCTCTACTCCCGCTGCTCTCCTTGCTAAAATTGCATTCCATATACTCTATCTTAGTTTGATTAACTTTAAATTATTTAGATTCTAATGCATCTCTCAATAACTGTTAAGTGTTCAATTTTGGTCAAAATACCCCTAATTTAGCATTCAATTAGATCATCTAACCGTTCAATTTTACAAAACTTAGCTTGATTTTGAATTTAAATCCAATTGACCATCCAAATCTTAATTTTTTAAAATCAACGGTCAGATGATCATTAGAGTTCATTAAATGACTAATGTACGGTTCAGATGATTCTAATTTAGTCTTTTCTTTTACAGATCAACCAATGGATGCACGGATGACTAAGATCAAAAGTTAATGGTGCAGATCATCTTAAAGAGGAATGGATGGAGCAGATCACCCATGAAGATGGATGTGATAGTTTCCTAGAAGACAATGGAGCTAAATTTGGAATCATGGAGAAAAAGGCAACCCTTCCCCCACTTCTTTCTTTCCTTTCTTTTCCTTTTTCCTCCTTTTCCTTCTTTCCTTCCTTTTCTCTTTTCTTTCTTTCTTTTTCTTCCTTTTCCTTTTCTTTTTCCTTCTTTCTTTCCTTTTCTTTTTCCCTTCCTCATTCTCACGTACCCACTTTCCTTATTTTCTATTTTGCCTTCCTTCTTAAACGTACCCAACGTTTTTCTATTTTTTTGGGGCTTCTTCTCATCTCTCTGCACTCCTCTCTTCCACTACCCTCTCTCACGTCCCTTCTCTCCTTCTCTTCTATTCTCTCCTCTCCTCATCTTCCTCTCTTTCCCAGCCTTTCCCAAGTCTCCCTCTTCCTCTACTCTCTTTCCCAACCGTACCCAACTATCCCCTTTTTCCCATTCTTCTTCTTCTTCTTCTTCTTCTTCTTCTTCTTCTTCTTCTTCTCTAATTTTTCTTCTCCTTCTCTCAACGTCTAGTCTCTCCTCTCCTCATCTTCCTCTCTTTCCCAGCCTTTCCCAAGACTCCTCTCTTCCACTACCCTCTCTCACGTCCCTTCTCTCCCTCTTCTACTCCTTCCTACACACCTCTCTCCCTCTACCTCTACCCTCTCGTTCTCTTCTCCTTGGGTCACCATCACTGGCCCCTGGTTCCATTGTACCAGACGACGCCCCTCTTACTTCTCTCTTCTCCTCTCTCTTTCTCAACCGCACCACCCACCATCCACAGCTATCTCACATTCACAACCACTCTTCGTTTGTTTTTGTTTACCGTACATGCCCTGTTTGGTTTCCACTGCACCAAATCCTCAACCCAAGTTTCACCATCCATCGCACCACCTTCCCTGCTATCTTTTTGCTCTAGCACATAGCCCAGGAGGCTACTTTTAGAATCATGCAACGGCCTCGATTTCCATCACCACCCATCTTCAACCGTTGTTTTTCCCTTCTTCTCTACCCAGCCTACCCCTCTCCTTCATCATTCTTTCTTTTTCAACGCATCAACCTCAACCTCCATAGCACCACTGCACCCTATATCTCTCTCTCCCTCTTGCTCTCCTTGCCCAACTTAGCACCAGACCCGATACCCAACTCCACCGGGCAACCTTTCTTCCAAGTTGGTTGCCAATTCCAATGAACAAAGGACGGCTAGATTAGAAGGCTCCTCTACTTCCAGCCATCACCACCGCACTGCACTGCCCAGGCCAGTCTTTCCAGATCGTTACTGGCCCATGCCAGACAAACTAGCATAGGCGACGCCCCACCTTCTCCTCCGGCTCCCTCTTCTCCATCTCTGGCATGGTTTCTCTGTCGTCGGATAGACCAGAGGTGAAAACCCAGATCTGGGTTTCACTTCCCCTCTCCTTTTTCCTCTTTCCCTCCTTCTCCTCTTCTCTTTTCCTTCTTCTCTCTTCTCCTCCTTCTTCCCCATCTCCCTTCTTCGTCGGGTTTCCTGGTTTTTTCTCTTAAAAACCAGCTTTTAATGAAATTTCGATTTTGCCCTACTCTTTTAAACGAAATTACAATTCTGTTCTTTCTGGTTAATTCCATCTGTGTCTCCTTTTTAATTCCATCTATGTCCCAATTTATCCCGGTTCTGTTTTATCCATCTTTTTCTTATCCAAGAACTGTCTAATCTCTACCATATCATTTAAGGCTTAACCCAATCAACGGGTTAGCCTTAATCAAAATCAAATCTTCAATTTCTCCTTTTATTCTCAACGAATTTCAAATTAATTTTGCAGAATCATTCTTAGGACATCCCTAGATCTAATTGAAGTATCTGATCTTCTATCTGAAATCCAGAAATCAATCTGAGCCGTCCAAATCTTGAAATCACAATTTAGCCCAGATCTAGACCATTTTGAAGAATCTGTCAAATCGACCAGTGGACCACTAATCAAGAACGTGTTGAAGATATCTGTAAAGGCGGATCAGCTTTTAGAAGACCAGAAGTGTAGATTTTGATAAAGATTGATATAGGGAAGTAGTTTTTTCTCATTATTTGATTTTATTTGTTTTATTTCAGAACTGGAAATTCTGTATTTTTGAGAATTTGATTAGATCTGAACATTGATTCTCATTTCAATAATTCCAGTAATTTTGAGTGATTTCTTTTTAATTTTACATAATTAAATTTTATTCAAACTCCATCATTTTAAATCAAGTCCTCGTGGGATCGACCCGTACTTGCATGAGCTATACTACAATAGCCCGTGCACTTGCGGTTAAACAATCAACAATAACTCTAGCGTTGTGTTTATACCTCCCTTATCTTATCAATCAAAACTATATCACCTACAAATAACATACACCACAAAATCTCTTTGTACAGATGTTTTGTTAACTCATCTACAACCAACGTGAAAAGGTACAGGCTCAATGCTAATCCTTGGTGAAATCTTATAGTGATGGGAAAATCACCAATTTCTCTCGTAGTGGTCCTAACACTCCCTTATATATATATATATATATATATATATTGTTAGTTATGTTTATATAACCCCTTTCTCACCTGATACCCACGATATTAAATCTCTTAGGAATCTAACATAAGCTTTTTCTAAGTCAATAAAGACCATGTGGAAGTCCTTCCTCATCTCCCTATATTTATCTATCAAATGTCTAATTAGAAAAATAGCATCCATAGTAGACCTCCTAGACATAAAATCAAATGGTTCTTTGACTCACTCATCTCATGTAGCAGCCTCTCTCAATCACTCTTTCAAAAAATTTTATTGTATGGCACATAAGTTTGATCCCCTGATAATTAGTGCAACTTGTATGTCTCTTTTATCCTTATAAATTGGAACAATAGAACTCTTCCTCCATTCATCAAGCATTCTCTTCCATTTTACAGTCTTGTTAAACAACTTTGTCAACCAAACTACTCCAGTATCACCCATATACTTCCAAACCGACACAGGGCCTTACCTAATTTCATCTTTTTAATCTTCTTTCACTTCAAGCATTCTAATCCTACTATCATATCTATGATGTCCACCATTATTTGGGTTTATGCTACTTTGAATCCCCATATTATCATGATAATTGTCATTTAGAAATTTTAGAAAGTAACTTTCCCATCATCGTTTGATCTTGTTATCTTTGACTAGTACCCTTTAGTCAACATTTCTAATACACTTAATGTGGTCTAAGTCCTTACTCTTCTTTTCCATTACTTTTATGAGTTTAACACATCTTTCTCACCTTCTCTTGATCCTAATCTATTATAGAGATTATCATTTTCCTTGAGTTTAACCTCACTTACTACTCTCTTAACAACCTATTTAGTATTCTTATATTGGTCAAAGTTTTAGTTATTTTTAATTCTATGCCATGATTTAAGACACACATGTTTCTCTTTAATAACTTTTTCACTCCACTACTAATTTTCCTTTGTTGGTTGCCTTTTACCTTTAGATACTCCTAGGACATCTTTTGCCACTTTTTTAATGGACATGACCATATTAGTCCACATGGTTTGTACTTCTATTTCCTTGTTCCAATTTTCTTCAACTATCAACTTGTTTGTAAATGATGAAATCTGCTCTCCTTTTAAGCTCCACTACTTTGTTTTTGGATATCTATTAAGTTCAATTTCTTTCTTTCATACTTTAATGTCGATATCCATAACCATTAGTCCATATTGTGAGGTTAGACTCTCACTAGGTATCACCTTACAGTCCTTACACATTGATCTTTCAGTATTCTCAAGTAGAAAAAAGTCTATTTGGCTTTTATATGGTCTAATTTTAAAGGTTATTAAGTATTCATGTCTCTTCTCAAAGTATGTGTTTGCTATAGCTAGGTTAAATGCTAATGCAAATCAAGTATAGCTTCTTCCATTTCATTTCTTTCTCCAATACCATACCCTCCATATAACTAATCATATTCTTCCTTTTCTTTTCCTAAATGACCATTAAAATTTGCTTCTATAAATATTCGCTCTATGTTGGAAATGTCTTGTATCTCCTTCCATATATTCCCAAAACTGTCTTTTGATTCTATCTTCTAACCCTACTTGTGGTGTGTATGCATTTATAACATTTATGATCATCTTTCCTGGAACAAGTTCTAATAATATAATTCTATCACTAGTTCTTTTAATGTTTACAACTTTATCTTTTAATTCTTTATTTACCACTATCCCTACTCTGGAAAAGTAGAGTAGAAATTAATATGACAACTAATAGGAATGAACAAACACAACCCATCAATTTCTCTAGTTTTAGCCCATTTCCAAGTGATTTCTTGGATACAAGCAATATTGACTCGCCTGCATTTCATAGTACCACTAACTCTACACTCTTATATGTCATCATCATCATCATCAAGACCTTATCCCAATTAGGGGTCGGCCACATGAATCTTATTCCTCCATTCCACTCTATTAAATGTCATGTCTTCATTTAGTCCCAAAGTTTTTAAATCTTTCCTCACCACTTCTATCCACGTTCTTTTGGGCCTTCCCCTTGCCCTTTTAAAACTTTCTACTTGTATTGCCTCACTTCTTCTAACCTGTGCCGTTGTTGGTCTCCTTTGAACATGTCCAAACCATCTAAGTCTAGTCTCCCTCATCTTATTACCTATTGGCGCTATCCTTAAATTTCCTCGAATATTTTCATTTCGAATTCTATCTTTTCTTGTCTTACCACTCATCCATCTCAACATCCTCATTTCTACGATGCTCATCCTATGAGTATGATATTCCTTAACTGCCCAACATTCTGATCCATAGAGCATGGCCGGCCTTATGGCTATTCTATAGAATTTTCCTTTTAGTTTGAGTGGCACCCGTCGATCACACAAAACTCCAGATGCACATCTCCATTTGTTCCAACCCGCTTGAATTCTCTGGATAACCTCCCTCTCAATCTCTCCACTCTCATGAATTATTGATCCTAAGTACCGAAAGTGGTCTTTGACGGGGACTTCTTGGTTATCAATCTTGACTGGTATTCTACTCCTACTCTCCTTGCTAAAATTACATTCCATATATTCTGTCTTAGTTCGACTAATTTTAAATCCTTCAAATTCTAATGCTTCTCTCCATTATTCTAGCTATATGTTTACACCCTCCCTTGTCTCATCAAGTAAGACTATATCATCTGTAAATAACATGCACCTGGGAATCTTCTCGTGTAGATGTTTTGTTAGCTCATCCATAACCAATGTGCAAAGGTATGGACTCAATGCCGATCCTTGGTGCAATCCTACAGTGACGGAAAAATCACCAGTCACACCACTAGTGGTCTTAACATTTGTTACCGCTCCCTCATACATATCTTTAATTATGTCTATATATCCTTGCAAAACCCCTTTACCACCCAACACTCTCCATATTAACTCTCTAGGGACTCTATCATAAGCTTTCTCTAAATCAATAAAGACCATGTGAAGGTCTTTCCTCCTTTCCCTATATTTCTTTACTAATTATCTTAGTAAGAAAATAGCCTCCATGGTAGACCTCCCAGGCATGAAACCAAACTGATTTTCTAATACACTTGTTTCATGACGCAGCCTCTTCTCAATCACTCTTTCAAAAAGTTTCATAGTGTGGCTCATAAGTTTAATCCCTCTATAATTAGTGCAGCTCTGTATGTCTCCTTTATTCTTATAAATTGGTACAATAGAGCTTTTCCTCCACTCATCAACCATTTTCTTTGATTTTATAATCTTGTTAAACAACTTGGTCAACCAAACTACCCCAATGTCTTCCATATGCTTCCAAACCTCTATTGGTATACCATCAGGCCCCATGGCCTTTCCTGATTTCATCTTTTTCAAGGCCTCTTTTACTTCAGGTATTCTAATTCTACGTTCATACCTATAATATCCAATGTTATTTTGATTTATAATATTTTCAATCCCTATATTCTCGGGGCCATTGTCATTTAACAATTTTTGAAAGTATGTTTCCCACCTTTGTTTGATCTCATCATCTTTGATTAATACCCTTTGATCATCGTTTCTAATACACCTAACATGATCTAAGTCCTTACCCTTCTGTTCTCTTACTTTTGCAAGTTTAAACACATCTTTCTCACCTTCTCTTGTTCCTAGTCTATTGTAGAGCTCATCATATGCTTTAAGTTTACCCTCACTTACTATTCTCTTAGCAACATTTTTAACATTTTCATATTGCTCATAGTTTTCATTATTTCTAATCTTTTGTCATGCTTTAAAACGCATCCGTTTTTCTTTAATAACTTTTTGAACTGTTTCACTCCACCACCATGTTTCCTTTGCTAATACCCTTTTACCTTTAGATACTCCTAAGACATCTTTTGTCACTTTCTTAATGCACTCAGCCATATTAATCCACATAGTATTTACTTCTGTTTTATAGTTCCATTTTCCTTCTACCATCAACTTATTTTTGAAGGAGGTTATTTTCTCTCCTTTTAAGTTCCACCACTTAGTTTTTGGGTGTGTATTAAGTTTAGTTCTTTTACTCCATCTTTTGATGATGTTGTGAGGTCAAACTCTCACCAGGTATCACCTTACAATCCTTACATGTAGATTGTTCATTATTCCTAAGTAGAAAAAAGTCTATTTGACTTTTATGAAGTCCACTTTTAAAGGTTATTAAATGTTCATCCCTCTTCTTAAAGAGTGTATTTGCAATGGATAGGTTATATGACAAAGCAAAATCGAGGATATTCTCCCCCATCTCATTTCATTCACCTATACCATATCCACCGTGTATTCTATCATATCCTTCCTTATCTTTTCCTACATGGCTGCTTAAGTCTACACCTATAAATATCCGCTCAGTGTTGGGAATTTCTTGCATGACTCCCTCCATATCTTCCCAAAACTGTTTCTTGATTATCTCTTATAACCTTACTTGTGGTGCGTATGCACTTATAACATTTATAATTTGCTCTCCTAGAACAATTTTTATTATTATAATTCTATCGCTAATTCTTTTAACATCCACAACTTTATCCTTTAATTCCTTGTCCACTATTATTCATCCGCCATTTCTGTTATTTTCCTTTCCTACGTACCATAATTTATACCTATCTATTTCTCTAGCTTTAGCCCCTTTCCACTTGGTTTCTTGGATATAAGCGATGTTGACTCTCTTACGTTTCATCGCGTCTACTAACTCCAAACTCTTACTTGTCAGTGTCCCTATATTCCATGTGGCGATACAAATCTTATGTTCTGGTGATACCCTATTTACTATCGGCCTTCTCGACCTCCATGGTTTGAACCCATGTCCACTTTTCACCGCACCTAGGTTCTGATTTAGTGCATTGCTTCCGAGGGGACACTCTAGCAGCCCTTGCCCATTTTTCACTACACCCGGGATCCGATGTAGCCCGTCGCTTCTGGGAGAACGCCCTAGCAGCCCTTGCCTATTTTTCACCGCACCCGGGATCCGATGCAGCTCGTCGCTTATGGGGAATGCCCTAGCTTGAGGGAATGTTTGTTTTCGATTCATGTCATATTTGGGGTGCCGTATTTCTTAAAAGCTGAAGATGATTTTCATTTCTTCCTTACAAACTAATATACATTCATTTGCAAGCAAAAAAGAAATAACAAAACCATCTTCAGCTTCACCCTTGCCGGTTGGCTACCTGACACAAGGGTTGCCATATTTAAGAATAGGGAGATGATTTTTATTTCTTCCTCACAAACTAATATACAAATGCATATTCATTGGTAAGAAAGAAATAACAAAATCATCTTCAACTTCTCCCCTGCCGGCTGGCACCTGACGCAGGACCCTCCTCCTTTTTCATCCGGGCTTGGGATCATCATTGGCGGAGTTAGACTCTTATATGTCAATGTGCCTATATTTCATATAACAATATGAATCTTGTTCTTTGGACCTAGCCGATTTACCCACACACTTCTCAAAAGGCATGGGAACCCATGCATACTTAGCACTACACTTGGGTTCTGATGCAGCATGTAGTTTCCAAAGGAACACTCTAGTATCCCTTGCATATTTTCAACTACACTTTTAAAGGAACACCCTAGCAGCCCTTGTCCATTTTTTACTACATATGGGATCAGCTATAGTGTGTCATTTATGGGGAACGTCCTAGCCCCAAGGAATGTCAAAAATTGATTCATGCGTGGGGTTTGCCATGGGTTTTACTTGCCGACTGGTACCTGATACAAAACCCTCCTCCTTTATTTGGCTTGAGACCGGTAGCGGCAGAGTTACCCCTAACATATGGGAACTAAAATATATATGGGTTTGAGCTAGTTGGCAATTCAAATCTAGTAGACCCACCAATCAATGATCTCTCTCAAAAAGAAATTTGAGGCATAGACCCAAAAATATTCAATTGATTTGGTCTCACTTAGATGGCCTAGGTACAAAACTTCACTTCTTTTAAATGTATCTAGACACTTCATTTTTTTCATCTTTCAATTTGTATAATGAACATTGTGTAACAGAAAAGCCCTCATTCACAAGAACCATCCATTTTATATATAATAAAAACGTATCTGTAAATGAAGTGCTTAAATGCATTTAAAAGATTTGAAGTTTTGTCTCAAGGCCATCTAAGTGAGGCCAAGTCAAATGAACATTTTAGATATGTGGAAAAATACAAAAAAATTGGATCTCTGCCTCAAATTTCTTTCCACAACTTGGTACTTTCCCGATACATATGGAAGCACCGAATCTCTCTCTCTCTCTCTCTCTCTCTCTCTCTCTCTCTCTCTCTCTCTCTCTCTCTCTCTCTCTCTCTCTCTCTCTCTTATGTGTATGAGTGTTTTATGTATCATAACATATCACACTTAATTTTCATTTCCGAGCCTCCATCTTAAATGAAGAAATCAAAGACGTACAGTTGAATTGATTTGGCGCCTTACCTACCATAATAAGCCCTATAATTATACGGTATTGATCATTAAGCAGGTCTTTCCCACCAACATTTCAACCACTCATTTTTTTACTTCTAAAATATGCCACCCATCGTATAAAAGTTACATAGGTATAATTAAACTTAATTAGTAGTACTTAAGATCGAGTTAATATTTTTATACAAAAGAAAAGAGGTGGCCCTATTTCCATATCCTCAACACCTTGATTTTTCACTAAAACTTAAAAGTCCACGAAAGTGTGCACACTCAATAGGAGAGGAAATTGGATGTGCTCTATTTTTCATGCATGGTAAAACTATTTTTGTTAGATCTGTCCTATTCATCATATTAGGAATGGCTTAGTTGGGTTAGAAGTGAAATTTCATAATAATCTAATGTTTCTAGCATATGTTTCTTTAAGTAAAATAATTTTGACCATCCATTTTTGTTAAGCTTTTCAAAAATTTAAAACGAGTATCTAGGATTGTCCAAATGCATTTAATGCTTACGAATTAAATATATATAGTATTGTACATATGAATGGCTTAGATTTGTAAAAAAATGTTGTACAATTAATCGAATATGTTATTTAGCGTGTATTCTTAGCGGGACTGAAACTTTAAGTTCATCTTGAGTCAAAAACTCCCTAGAAAGCACCAGATATTGGAAGAGCTGCCCATCTTAATCTTATTTTTGACAACGTCCAAAACTGGAGGTTTTGCATGTTCATCTTCTTAGTACAAAAGGCCCAAAATGGCAGACGTCAGAAGTAGCTTTGCATCTTCATCTTCCTCTGACATACCGTCCAATATGCTTCTCATCTTCTTGTTTCTATACCAGGGCAAGCACTAGCTATATATAGGTCGCATAGGACGATGGAGTGTGTGTTGTAGATTGTGATTTTCTTCTATTCAGTTCGACTGCGGATTGTCCATCTAGATCTGGAACTATAAGTGTAAGTAATCCAAGGATTTCCATATTTTTTAAGTATTATTTATACAGTCTGCTGCAATTGTAACTGATGGGAATAATTCTTCTCCTCCTTAAATGTGTATTTCGTTGAGATTTTGCTTCAATTTACTTTCCATGCATTAATGTTGATGCCTCTTTGCTATAGCCATTGAGTAAGTTTCTGTATGTCTCTACCGTTTACTAGCTAGGAACATGCGTGCTGGAGTAGGGTCGAGAACCCAAGTTATGTATGAAATAGCTTTATCGGTATATATCTCGATCTCTCCTTAGCTTTGAGTTAACATAAGTGCCTTACATAAAGTATGCTGTATATAAACTGTGGGAAGATTTGGTAAGAACAGTGATCTCATCTTTGGATGATGCTTTAGCCGTTCATCTACAGTAACTAAAAAACTATGATAATTGAATGGCTTTTGAGTGTCCTAAAAATTATTTATTTGTTTACTTTTACGTTTTCGTTTAAAGTTACACGTACAAAACCATTCACAACCGATCTGTTTCCTACGATGAAAAGTACAAGTGTGCTGAAACTAGAATCATCCAGTCAGCATGTGTGTGTTTTGGCTGCTAGACATCCAAAAAGTAGAGGTACTTAAGTGAACGGGTCAGATGATAGAAAGGTGGGCTAGTTCGACTGCATGGCTGCCTGCTACATTTGACACGCTCTGCTATAGCATTCGTTTATAAAAGATACCCAGTCATCAAGTTATGGCTCCTGTAAATTGACGACTATCTTCTATCAGTACTTGATTCCAATTAGCTGGTTAAATGAAAACAAGCATGTAAAGAAAATACTCATAATTAGCTCATCAATAAGCTGGACAGCTAATTGATGAGTATTTTCTTTTAGTTTGAAGGAGAGCTTTGGCGCAACTGTAGAGTTGTGGTCATATGATCTTGAGGTCACAGGTTTAAGATGTGGAAAAAGCCTCTAGAAAAATGCAAGGTAACTCTGCGTACTATTGATCCTTGTAGTCCACCCCTTCGCTGAACCCTGCATATGTGGGACCTTTTACATTGGTTTCAGTTATCCAATATATATGGAAGTGAGTGAATATTAGAAGGTAATTATGAATTAGTGATAACCAATGAGGATCTCCTCTTTATTCAAATTAAATCTGATAAAAGACCTTAAATTGCCCTCTCAAAAGAAAAAGACCCTCCGTTGTAAGACCTCAGGACTAGTAGACATCATAAAGACGTGGTGTGAAGAGTCTGTCCGTTTAGCAGCTAACCTCACGCCCTAAAATGTCTATACTCACGCATTTCGTAAGGGCCACCCCAAAAATATGGCCTGTCACTCTCTCTCTCTGAGTAAATGTGGGTAATCTTAAATTGTTTTTCCTGCAAGATGTTAAGTTTGTCAACTCATGACCATATTCAATTGAATCAGAAACTCTTGCAACTCTTCCCAAGTCTACAAGAATGGCAGACATCAATAGGAAACACCATGCCCTCTTCGTCTGCTACCCCCCTGCAAGGCCATATAATCCCATCCGTCCATCTTGCCATGAAGCTTGCATCCCACGGCTTCACCGTCACCTTCATCAATACTGACGCGGTCCACCATCAACAATCCAAGACACAGTCTGGTTCCAGCAATGACCTCTTCAATGCTGCTCTAAGTTTAGGCCTTGATATTCGTTACGAGCTTGTGAGTGATGGACTTCCTCTGGAGTTCGACCGATCTCTTAATCATGATCAATTCACGGCTTCCCTTTTCCATGTCCTGCCAACCCATGTCGATGGACTTATTCGAAGGATGGGTAGGACGGAACCCCCGCTCACTTGCATCATCGCGGGCACATTCTTTGTTTGGCCGTCGTCCATTGCCAAGAAGTACGGCCTTGTTTACGTGTCCTTCTGGACCGAGCCCGCGCTCGTGTTTGCACTTCACTGCCACATCGATTTTCTTAAAAAGAATGGCCGTTTTGCTGCCGAAGGTATGCATTCAAAACTCTTGGAAGAATGACCGCTGATGTTTCATATTGTGCAACTCACATTTTTACAGGGACCATATATCCATGCATGGTGATTTCTCTCCTGCTATTTGCACCCTTAAAATATAGACTCACGTTTATAGGGCTGCTTCGTTAATGTTTTAGTTGTACCAATTGCAATGGATAAGTGTGTCCCTGGCTTGTCATTCGTATGACGTGCACGTGTGTGTGTGTGTTTTGTTGGGTTGGGCTGGGCTGGGCTGGGCTGGGCTGGGAAGAAGAGTTTTCTCGACTGACCCCAAGCCATCGGGTGGCAGACTGTCACATTATGGCTTTTGCACGTATAGAAAGAAGGAGGATCTTGCGTCAGGTGCCAGCTGGCAAGGGAGAAGTTGAAGATGATTTTGTTATTTCTTTTTTACAAATGAATATGCATTTGTATATTAGTTTATGAGGAAGAAATGAAAATCATCTCCATCTTCTTAAAATATGGCAACTCTTGCGTTAAGTAGCCAGCTGACAAGGGTGAAGCTGAAGTTGGTTTTGTTATTTCTTTTCTTCTTGCAAATGAATATGCATTTGTATATTAGTTTGTAAGGAAGAAATTAAAATCATCTTTAGCTTTTTAAAACTACGGCAACCCAAACATGGCATGAATTGAAAACAGACATTCCCTCAAGCTAGGGCGTTCCCCATAAGCAACACGCTGCATTGGATCTCGGGTGTGGTGAAAAATAGGCAAGGGTTGTTAGGGCATTCTCCCAGAAGTGACGCATGACATTGGATCCCGAGTGTAATGAAAAATGGGCAAGGGCTGCTAGAGCGTCCCCTCGGAAGCGATGCACTGAATCAGAACCTAGGTGCGGTGAAAAGTGGACATGGGTTCAAACCATGGAGGTCGAGAAGGCCGATAGTAAATAGGGTATCACCAGAACATAAGATTTGTATCGCCACATGGAATATAGGGACACTGACAAGTAAGAGTTTGGAGTTAGTAGACGCGATGAAACGTAAGAGAGTCAACATCGCTTATATCCAAGAAACCAAGTGGAAAGGGGCTAAAGCTAGAGAAATAGATAGGTATAAATTATGGTACGTAGGAAAGGAAAATAACAGAAATGGCGGATGAATAATAGTGGACAAGGAATTAAAGGATAAAGTTGTGGATGTTAAAAGAATTAGTGATAGAATTATAATAATAAAACTTGTTTTAGGAGAGCAGATTATTAATGTTATAAGTGCATAAGCACCACAAGTAGAGTTACAAGATATAATCAAGAGACAATTTTGGAAAGATATGGAGGGAGCCATGCAAGAAATTCCCAACACTGAGGGGATATTTATAGGAGCAGACTTAAATGCCCATGTAGGAAAAGATAAGGAAGGATATGATAGAATACACGGAAGGTATGATATAGGTGAAGGAAATGAAATGGGGAAGAATATCCTCTATTTTTCCTTGTCATATAACATGTCCATTGCAAATACACTCTTTAAGAAGAGGGATGAATACTTAATAACCTTTAAAAGTGGACTTCATAAAAGGCAAATAGACTTTTTTCTACTTAAGAATAATGAACGATCTATATGTAAGGATTGTAAGGTAATACCTAGTAAGAGTTTAACCTCACAACATAGGTTAATGGTTATGGATATCCATATCAAAAGACAAAAAAAGAACTAAACTTAATATACATCCAAAAACTAAGTGGTGGAACTTAAAAAGAGAGAAAATAACTTCATTCAAAAATAAGTTGATGGTAGAAGGAAATTGGAACTATGAAACAGAAGTAAATACCATGTGGACTAATATGGCTGAGTCCATTAAGAAAGTGCAAAAGATGTCTTAGGAGTATCTAAAGGTAAAAGGGTATTAGCAAAGGAAACATGATGGTGGAGTGAAACAGTTCAAAAAGTTATTAAAAAAAAACATATGCATTTTAAAGCATGGCAGAAGATTAGAAATAATGAAAACTATGAACAATATAAGAATGCTAAAAAGGTTGCTAAGAGAATAGTAAGTATGGCTAAAGTTAAAGCATATGATGAGCTTTACAATAGATTAGGAATAAGAGAAGGTGAGAAAGATGTGTTTAAACTTGCAAAAGTAAGAGAACAGAAGGGTAAGGACTTAGATCATGTTAGGTGTATTAGAAGTGATGATCAAAGGGTATTAGTCAAAGATGACAAGATCAAACAAAGGTAGGAAACATACTTTCAAAAAAAATTTAAATGACAATGGCTCTGAGAATATAGGGATTGAAAATACTATAAATCTAAATAGCATTGGATATTATAGATATGAACGTAGGATTAGAATACCTGAAGTAAAAGAGGCCTTGAAAAAGATGAAATCAAGAAAGGCCATGGGGCCTGATAGTATACCAATAGAGGTTTGAAAGCATATGGGAGATATTGGGGTAGTTTGGTTGACCAGGTTGTTTAACAAGATTATAAAAGCAAAGAAAATGCCTAATGAGCAGAGGAAAAGCTCTATTGTACCAATCTATAAGAATAAATTAGACATACAGAGCTGTACTAATTATCGAGGGATCAAACTTATGAGCCACACTATGAAACTTTTTGAAAGAGTGATTGAGAAGAGGCTACAACATGAAACAAGTGTATTTGGTTTCATGCCTGGGAGGTCTACCATGAAAGCTATTTTCTTGCTAAGACAATTAGTAGAGAAATATAGGGAGAGGAGGAAAAACCTCCACATGGTCTTTATCAACTTAGAGAAAGCTTATGATAGAGTCCCTAGAGAGTTAATATGGAGGGTGTTGAGTAGTAAAGGGGTTTCTCAGGGGTATATAGACATAATTAAATATATGTATGAGGGAGCGGTAAAAAATGTTAAAACCACTACTAACATGACTGGTTATTTTCCTGTCACTATAAGATTACACCAAGGATCGGCATTTGAGTCCATACCTTTTCACATTAGTTATGGATGAGTTAACAAAACATCTGCATGAGGAGATTCCCTAGTGCATGCTATTTGCAGATGATATAGTCTTACTTGATGAGACAAGGGAGGGTGTAAACATAAAGCTAGAGTTATTGAGAGAAGCATTAGAATCTGAAGGATTTAAAATTAGTCGAACTAAGACAAAATATATAGAATGTAATTTTAGCAAGGAGAGTAAGAGTAGAACACCAGTCAAAATTGATAACCAAGAAGTCCCAGTCAAAGACTACTTTCTGTACTTAGGATCAATGATTCATGAGAGTGGAGAGATTGAGAGAGAGGTTACCCAGAGAATCCAAGCAGGTTGGAACAAATGGAGATGTGCATCTTGAGTTTTGTGTGATCGATGGGTGCCACTCAAACTGAAAGGAAAATTCTATAGGATGGCCATAAGGTCGGCCATACTCTATGGATTATAGTGTTGGGCAGTTAAGGAACATCATACTCATAGGATGAGCGTTGCAGAAATGAGGATGTTGAGATGAACGAGTGGTAATACAAGAAAGGATAGAATTAGAAATAAAAATATTGGAGAAAATTTAAGAATAGCACCAATAGGTAATAAAATGAAGGAAACTAGACTTACATGGTTTGGACATATTCAAAGGAGACCAACAATGGCACCGGTTAGAAGAAGTGAGGCAAAACAAGTAGAAGGTTCTAAAAGGGCAAGGGGAAGGCCCAAAAGAATGTGGATAGAAGTACTGAGGAAATATTTAAAAACTTTAGGACTAAATGAAGCTATGGTATTTAATAGAGTGGAATGGAGGAATAAGATTCATGTGGCCGACCCCTAATTGGGATAAGGTCTTGATGATGATAATGATGATGATGACCTCATCCAGGCATAGAGTTTATATGTGGAGCTCAGAGTTTGTTGTTCCAAGCTATTAATCTTCATGGCCGCATCTTCAGTCGATGAACCTAAGCATTATCGGTCTGTTTAGAAAATGTATGGATGGTTAAGATCATTCAGAATGGAAAAGATTTTTGCTGCTTCAAGCATCTAAAATCTATTAGAAGTAATCTGCCACATAACGTGATAAACCAAATTACACAAGCTTGCCGATTAGGCCTAAGAAGTGGCGCATAAGATGAACGGTTTGGGAACCAACCATCTGGGTCTAACGTGTACCTTTAGTGTTGGTAATCATATAAATACCATTTATGAGCAGCTGAAATTACAGTAAAAGTCCACCTATATAATGACCGAGTCCATTTATCCCTTAATGCCAGTCTGGTTGGAAGGAAACGGACAAAAATTGATTTGTCTAGGGAAAAGCATTTTCCATTAGAAGTTTTTGCGACATGAAATTGAATTGTGCCAAAGACACAAAAATCTTATGTCATGAAACATTCCTGCGTCTTTGGCGTAATTCAATTTCAAGCCGTATACACTTTCCACAAAGAGTTTCTTTTTCTGTGGAAATCATTTCAGTCCATTTCCTGCCAACCAAATAGGCCCTCGGGCCTACGAATGATGCATATAGTTTCCCCCTCTCAAGATTTTGTGCGCAGCAGCCTATGTGCATCACAAAGCCTCCGCATATGAAAGGACCACCATGGTCAAATAGGAGGATTTGGGGTGCACCGGTCTATAGTATCACGACCACCGTGTCTAACGGGGGATTAACATGATTCTAATGGCAGAAATCCTGATGGAAGAAAGTCAATATCAGGATTTCTTTTCACTTTTAAAGGAGGAGCTGTATCTTGGCAGTCCAAGTTGTAAAAGTGTGTTGCTCTATCGACAACAGAAGCAGAGTACATTGCTGTAGCTAAATGTAATATCCTTAATTTTAAAGATAAAAATAGGAAATTATTAAATAAATTAAAATAAAAATTTATGGATGAAATTATTTCCTGAAAACATAATAATTAGAAAGTGCTTGTCGATACGAATCCAACGCCACCAAGAACGCGAAAAACGGAGCCCAAACGAGGGAGTTATGAGCCGTCAAAGTTGTAAGGGCAAAATGGTCTTTTGACAGAAACGTGTTACACAGGGGTCCAAATTGATAACGGCACTTCTGCACACACGTTCTACCAGGTCCGGCGAAATCGCCGGAGAGACGTGGGAAGAGCCGTGTGGGGAAGAGTTTCTCTTCCCAAGACTCTAAAACCCTATATCTATGCTCCTCAGAGCCAAAACGCTCCACTTTGAGCGCTGCTTCATGAATGCTACGCAAAACCCTAGATCCGTAAAAACTTGACTTTTCCTACGAGTGGAGCCCCGCAACACGAGCAACTCCGGCCAGGTGGCAAGGTAAGCCTCAAAACCTATGTTTTTCTCGTATTTATTAATTAGGAAATTAATTAGGAAAACGTTTAAAAATTTTGGAAAAAATCGTATTTTTAGAACTTTGTGCACGCTTACCGTTGGAGGTGATTTCACGGATCAAACCTTGTCCGTTTGAAAATCGCACCGTCCAACTAGTGCACAAGAGACCCAAGAGCATACCCTTTAAATTTGGGAGTGATCCAACTAAGTGGAATTGCTCAGAAAACTCAAAAACCAAGACTCAGAGAGGTTTTTAGGAACTTGGGAAAAATCGTTTAAAAACCATGGTTTTTGAGAAAATTAGTGAAAAAGGAGGGCATAAATGGATTCTGTGAGAGAATTCTGAAGAAAATGGCGCAAAATCACGCAAAACGGAAGCCTCAGAGCTCCGGCCGAGGCGACCGAATCCTGGGCCGTCTTCTCCGCGGCCGTCAATCTGCCGCGTCGCGCCGACGCTAAGACGCACTCCGTGACGCCCCGAGGGACGACGTCACATGACGTGCCGCCGCGCGCGCGTGCTAACGTGCGTGGTTGGTCTGCCGCGATGGGACCGGGACGCGGCGCGTCCCGGCGACCGTGACGCACGCGGCGCGTCTCCCGTGCGGCGTGCCCGCGACGCCGTGCGCTCGTGCGCCCGCATACGCCGGTATAAACCGGCGGAAAGGGCGCCGCCGGCTTAAACCACCTTATGGTGGTCCCAAGCAGGCCCCATTTGGAGGGTAGTTTTCACTAAAACTTGATTTTTGGGAGCTGTAGAGGTCCAAATCACGATCCGAAAGAGGCGTTGTGACCGTATTGACGACGCGACCTAGTTTTAACTTAAAAACTTAGAAATGACCACTTTTATTTAGAAAAATTTTAAAATAGTGATGTGACATGTACAGTGCACTTGAATATACCAATTAAAGGGAGTTATTAGCAAGCTAGCGATCTCACACCGAGGTAGGTGACGACAACTAATGTTTTGCCTTGATTTTAAACCATGTTTTAAACATAGCATCATGTGTGATCGTGTTTTAAAGTGCGATTTTTATTTACCATGGATTTCATGCGACATTGCGTACATGTGATGGTTATTCCAAATTGAATTCTTTTATCAATAAACTTATTTCAAATGCTTTTACAAGCATCATGTTAATTTGTTATGCTTACTTAGAGACTTATTTCTTATTATATATATGTAAAATGCATGGATTTACATGGAAATGAGAATAGAGGCTTATTAAATGTCCTTTCGATAGGCTAACCCTGTGATGAGGGCATGTCTCTTGGGATTGCAAGCTATAAGTGCTCTTGAGTTTTAGCATATACATATGATTTCCGGGTTTTATATTTGATGACGGTGCTCTCGCCTCATGGCCATGCTAGGAGGGATAGAGTGGCCTACCACCCACCTTCCGAGATTATGATGTGATGAGTTTGTGATATGATGTACACCCGCCCATAGATGGCATTCTGTGTAGGGGTTTGGTAACATGGATAGTCCACACTACGGCTCCGAGCCTTTCCATGGGGACAGACGTTAAGTCTCCCGTTATGGTGTCGACGAGAGCTGGCGTGGTGGTCGATACCCATGGAGGGTTGCCACTGCAGCGATGATGGCCCATATTCTTGTTATGTGTGCATGTATGATGAGCATGATTATGGATGGTATGCTCCGGGTGTGACGACACTCGTAGGTTGACTATGTGTATTCTCGATCGTGGATGTTAGTGTGATGTGGTGGGACCCATTACCTTAGGGTGCCCTTATTCTTGTTGTATGCTCCATTTATCGATTCATGTCATGTTTTAACTCCGTGAATTTCATGTTTTGAAGATATGGAATAAATTGGCATTTATATTGAACACGGCATTATGATATCACTATTTCCATAAATGTTAGACTTTTCATCAATGTCGTTCATTATTTTCGCATTTATTACATTAATTGTCTACGTACTACACAAGCGATAGCTTCGAGGCATCGCTTTGTTTTGCAATGCCTTAGATCTCGAGCGCCGACACCAGAAAGGAAAAGCGGTTGATAAACCTTGAGAGCTGCTGAAGACTAGTTTCCCTATAGTTTTAGAAAGTAATGTGAGTCATTAGAGTGGATTATCATTTGAATTTTATTATGGACTGCATACTTTATATTTGGATGTGATTTAGATCTTTGGATATATATTGGACATTTATATGGGATGTTATGATGGATAGACCCTGGGCCATATTATTATTGTCTTTTGGACGTTTATTTGATTTAAAATAAAGGCGCCTATTTATTTGACGTTGATTTATACGCGGATTATTTATTTATGTTTAAATTACGTGTACGTCATTTTGAGAAAGGAAAAATTAACACCCGGAGTTTTAAGATAGGTTTAGTAAAATGTTAAATAAATCTTTTCTCATGGGATCCCAAATGCTCTTATTTTAATTGTCAAAAAAAAAAAAAATTGTCTTAAAAATCCGGGGTGTTACACTAAAGCAAGCAAGGAAATGTTATGGATAAAGTGGTTTCTCCAAGAACTCAGAATCATGCAAGAAGACTATAAGGTACATTGTGATAGTCAGAGCACTTTGGATTTGAGCAAGAACTCAATGTATCATTCATGCACTTACATCGACATTCAGTATCACTGGATATGAGAGATGACAAAAGAACCGATACTAAAACTCGAAAAGATTTACACTAATGAGAACATTGCAGATATATTGACAAAGGTGGTAACATATGAAAACTTTGTGTTAGCAGGAATAGATTCTAACTAAAGAAGTAGCACATGAGGATAGAGGGAGGGAATTGATAAGTCTATCCCCATATGGAAGTCAGTGATCCGACTGGATTAAACCTGCCAAAATAAGAAGATTTTTAGAATCAATCAAGATAAATGAAAGATTGATTGGGACTGATTTGGAAATCCTTAAAAACCAGGATCTGAAAAATAGAGGTAGATTGGAGAAAAATCAAGATTTTTTATTCTCTAAACTCCTATAAATTGAAGCCAGAACCGAGGTTGTATTCATCCAGCTAACTCCCTTCTTAGTGAAATTTTCTCTCCCTCTTCCTATAGATGTAGGCCAAATTGCTTGAACCACGTAAATTCTGGTCTGTCTTTGTGTGAGAGAATGTTTTTTCTTGCTCTCTTAGCTTAACAAAGGCATTCTAAGGGTAGAATGAGATTGATCGATGGGGTTCATGCAAAGATGAATTTTGGATCAAGGTGGAGGTGATGGATTATGCAATGCTCGAAATTGGTCCATTGCTCTATTTTCCGTTTCTCTATTCTTGTGAACAGCACGCCAAAAAGGCTTCTTTAAGAGAAGGCAAGGCATACTGCAAGATGAAGCATTATCTCCATAACATTTTTGCTCATTGTTAAATTTTGATAAGATGATGTTAAAGGCTGTGATTTCTAGCCTTTGTGAAGGTTACAAAGTTTCTTCATTTTTTGTTATTTCATATCTTCAATATGCGTATGATACAATGCTTATGGGCTGCTACAAGGAGGGACCAAGTCAAAATATTAAGGCAATTCTCCTTGCTTATGAGTTGACAAAGGGCCAAAGAATAAATTTTGACACATCGATGATCTTTACTTGCTATTACCTCGGGTTCCTCTTTGTTTTGCTCGGCCTAGATCCGCACTGTGGGAGCTGGGGATCCAACGGCATCAAAGAAAGTTGGCAAGCTGAAAAAAAGTCAATCCTATGTAAGGGAGGAAAGCTCACTCTTATTGAAGTGGCAATGGCTAACCTTCGTATCTACATCATGTCACTTCTCCAATGTCCATCACAGATGCTGAGTGGAATGGAAAAAGCTCGAAGGAATTTTCTTTGGAAGGGCTGCAAAGAGAAGCTGAAATTTCACCTTGTGTCATGGGAAATGTGTGCAAGCGAAAAACTCACGAAGGTCATAGAATTAGAAGGTTACACAACGTTCAATTATGTAAATGGCACTGGCAATATGCGAACGATCAAATTCTCCTTTGGAGAAAGATGGAGGAAAGATATTCACCTAGTAATTCATGGTGCATCTATAAACAAGAGTCATGAATGGCTCTAGAGTATGGAGAGACATCAAAAAACAATTAGATCTCTTCCTTGACAACATCTGTTTTTGTGCACGGAGTGGAGAAGCTATTAAATTCTAGACGGATTGTTGGGTGGGGAATGAGTGTTTGAAGCAAAAATACCTGAGACTTTATACTGCTGGCGGAGTGGATGATACTGTGGATGAATTTTACACTTGGACTCATTATGAGGTTTAGTGGAACATCCCATACCAATTTAACTTGAGAGGGCTTGAAGAAACTCGAGCATAATCTGATTTCTAAACTCTATTCACTGGTCATACTTGGTGTCGGGATAAATTTATCTAGAAACCAAACTCGAATGGGATTTTGTCAGTTAAATCAGTGATCAGGATCATCGCCCATCATGACACTACCTGGCGTTATGCAAAAAAAAAATATGGAACCCTTGTGCACCTCTGAAAGTACCAATACTTGCATAGATTGTAGCATTGGACAAGGCTTTAACTTTTGACAATTTAGTAATAAGAGGATGATTCGGGTCCTCACGTTGGTACATATGTGTTGAAGTTACCGAAGATTGCCCCCACCTATTTCTTCAATGTTCAGTCGCACAAGCAACTTGGCAAGTCAATCTATTATACTTTCTTAAAAAGGACAGCTCCCGTGCACGAAGCTCCTGCCTATGAGGAATCCAGGGAAGGGACGGGCCACAAAAGTCTAAAGTAGGCAGTCTTATCTTGCATTTTTTTAAGAGGCTGATTCCACCTATTATAGTTTCTTCCAAACACTATATATTAACAAGCTGCTGGAGCAATGGGATGCAATGAGGATGTACAATAGGGGTGAATTGCTATGGTCTCTCCCTCTTATGGAAGGACTTTGGTCTATTTGGACTGAGCAGAACAAAGCCTGCTTCAATAGCAAGACTCCATCTAAATCAATAGATGATAAAGCAATTAGGTGGGCAGCAGCTTGGGCATCATCTCTACTGGATTTCAAAGACAACTCAGTCAATAAAATTCAGATAACTTGGATACGATCTCTTTAGAAGGAAAGATCAAACAAAAAGCTTTACCAAAATGGAGCCCGCCCATGATAGGTTCATCCAAGCTTAATTTTGATGGATCAAGTATAGGCAATCCTGGCTTAGCAGGTATTAGGGCCGTTTTTCGAGATCATAACGGACAGGTCATCTTTGATTTTTCTGGCCCAGTCTTGATTTATTTTCCCAATCAAGCTGAAATCAAAGCGATCTATCAAGGGATCTTGCTTTGGAGTAATCAAAGAACCCTGTTAGTGGTGGAAGGTGATTCGGCCAATTTTATCAGATGGTTAAAGAAGCAAGCATCCCCTCTGTGGAGATTTTGGCATGTGATTTGTAAGATGGAATTTATTGTAGGTAATTCGGAGGTTTCTGTCTACACCATACCAAGATCAGCCAACAAGCCAAAGAATTAATTTACAGTCGTTGAGAGTTAGAGGACTCTCAACTTCATAGTTATTTTTCCTTTCATGTGTTAAATTTTATCATCTCGAATCATATCGATTAAGCAGTATGGCCACGGGGAGGGCTTTTCCCCCTATCAAATAAAATTATCTTTTCTATAATAATAAAAAAATATTACGACAGTACACAAATTTGCTACTTCAGAATGTCAGCATGCTCTGTACATGCAACATTGCTGTTCTTGCATAAATTTGTTACTTCAGATGTGATGGTGACCCAATGATTAATCAAAGACTGAACATGACTTCTGTTATGAATGAATCATTTCTCTCTTCCCATATCTCATCTACTATATAGGCAAACGATATAGGCCACAGCATAGCCATCTGATGTTTGGCTTTCAATTTGATGGTAAACCAATCCCGAAATTAATAAATGAGAAATGAGGACCTTCTTATCAAACATTGCACAAAGCTTACCACGAAGAGGTTGAAAAAGTTTACACCTTAAGAAGTTGTGGTCTTCTGTTTCCTCCTCTTCATTGCACATACTACAAATTTTATCCTATGATGGCAACCACAAGGGACAATGCAGCTTTAACCGATTTAACCCAAGGCAAGTCTACCAGCGCTTGCAAGTCTTCCATCATCTGCCACATGTATGCGTTTGTGGTTGTGCCGTTGTGGATCAAAATTGATCTCTTATGGAATAATAGCCTAGTCATTTCTAGTTAGTGATCAAGGAGTGTAAAGTTGGTCTACTGGAGCAGATGAAAAAGGTCATGTTTGATTCTTGAAGAAAATTGCTAACCCTGCTTGTAGTGATCTTTTTATATGATGGATGCAAATATTTTTCACTTGGAAAATATTAGCAGGCTAAAGTACAAGTGAGAGTTGAGACCCACTGCTTCAATACTCATAAAAGTTATCCGCGGTTGAATGATTGTAAGCATTTGATATGTTGTTGTTTTGTTAATGTCCGTAAACAGTTTCTATCTTTTGTGAACAACAAGAAGCCATGAATCAAAAGGGATACAATAATCAGATAGATCCATTTAAGAAAAAAGAAGCAGATAGGTTTAGTTCTGGTTTATGGCTCATCATAGAATGTCCAGGCATATAGATGGTTTAGATCATTAAAATAGTGGGAGCCTATACTTGTACTTTAGCCAGCTAAAATTTTTCCATATAAAAATATTTGCTTGGACCATAAGAACGACTAGAGGTCTAATGCCTTGGCTGTCATCGAGAACGCCATAGGACTGCTGGATGAGGTAGGATTGAGATGGGGTAGAGGCTTGTCGTGTATTGGCCACGGATTTGATTGAAAACTGGCCGTCTGGTGAACAGATCCAGATAAGTTGATAACTGATCAGAGAACAGTTGGATGGCGATAATCCAAGCAACCCTCATTCGGCAAGCTATGAATTTTGGGTGCAGGGATCAATCAGACTGGATTTTGGTGTCCAAGTTGATGGCCGGCGGGGGAGAGTTTCCCCATAATTACGAAATCCGATAGAGTTTGGCTCCCATGCCAACTGGATGCTGCCAGAGGTGTCCTTTGGTTCCTGATTCAATCCTCTGGGTAAGTCCTTGCCTTAGAAGGTCTCGAGCTTGTAGGATAGACTACCCCAAAATATTAATGGCCCACATACTTGGAGCAAATAGTTTGTTACCAGATGGTGTCGGGCTCCTCTAAGATATGCTATGCGAGTTTGGTTACATATGCCTGGCTGAATGAGTTACTCCAGCATTTGCAGTCACAGATGTGCTTCCTGTTGAATATGTGGGCCCCCTTGGGGTTGCTCCTAATGAAATTTCATTGACTTTATCCACCATTCATTTAAGGTTGCTTGAAGGATGTGGAGTGTGCAGGTGCAGAGTTTGCATCCCTACTGCCAACGGATTGAGTTTTTCTCAATAGGTGTTTAAGGCAGAGACACAACAGACGACTTTATAAGAGACACTTGGAGTCAAGGGGTTCAAGGATAAGGCATTTAATATGGTCTGAACAAGCAAAAGTGGACGGGGCCCGAGCAAACAGAAGTATATCGTTAACGAATATGATCCGTGAAAGATGTTTGCCCAGTTGCAAAGGTGTTAAAGATCCAGTGCTGATGAATGGTTCATGGCACAGCTTAGCAGCAACGTGGAATGAAAAAAGCAAAACAGAAACCTGAGACACCAATAATCTTCCACTCCAAGTACATTCAACAGAAGGTGGTCTGTAGATATCAAATGAGTCCAAAAGAAGGTGGTTCGTAGCCGCAGATATCAAACAACAACTGCAACAGAAGGTGGTTCATGGCAGCAGATATCAAATAACAACTCCAAAGTAAGCAGGAGAAAATATCGAATTACGGAATGAAGCGAGGAGCATTACACTTTTAGGCTGTGCCCGTCCCTAGCGGATTGCATCTTGGTGGAGATAACTTAATTTCTTATAACGAAACCTAACGTATATTTCAACTTTGAAGTTTCCCGAGTATTCATGTGTTATCCGTAGATGAAGATCAATGCAGGGATCTTAACGCATTAGAAGTACAAGTGGTCCCACACGTTGGAGGATCCAAAGTGTTCATCTTTTGGCTGCATCTTTGATAGATTATGAAATAAACATTTCCATATGAGGATCCTAAACACTATTATTCTGTGGCGGAAACACACCATGCACCTGAAAATTGGAAAAAGAAGGTACAGAGGGCCTTTGATAGATAGAATGGAAGATTAACGTCATTAGATGAATACAACGTTGGGAGCATGAATGGTGCATTTGAAGTCTAACCCAAGAGATGGATGGTTTGGATTCAGGGACCCACATGTACCTTTTAAGTTTGGATTCAACTTGACTTTGATGTTAACACAAAAGAAGGGGTTGAAGAATTTTATGAAGGATGCTTCACAAAACAACATGGTATATTATAAAGAGAGGCACACAACGAGATGTTCCATATCACACCAAAAGCACAATTGTAATTACAATGCTTTCTCCACAGATGAAGAGATATTTGCTTCAACACGGTGCTTTTCACCACTTCGTCAACAGTCTTCTATCTTCCGTTCTATACAACTCCCCGTTGCATTTCATCAAAAAGATACAGCTTCAGTAATGAAAAGGACAAGTTTTGACACTTACAGGTCATTACTCTGTCTTCCAATTGAGGAAGAAATCCTACCCAAAATTTCATGACTAAAAGGTGTTGAAGGTTCTCACCTTGGCTTTGTTGCATTTCTGTTAAGCCCATAATATCTAAATGCGGCTATGTTTTTCCTTACATGAAAGCGAAGCAAAACAAACAGGATAATGCGATAACAGATCGCCATTAGAAGCAAGACTAGTAAATTAGACCACTTTACATTTCTCGCAGATGAGATGTTATATGAGGCACGAAGAGCCTGTACTCCTGAAATAGTCCTTACCTGCCCAAGTGGAAAGGATGTCCCAATATACTCATTTTCTAGAATTCCCTGTAACACAGAGCATAAAAAACTGATGGAACCGCTTAGAATCAGAATACAAAGTGTTGACAGCATATTCAATAACCATAATTTGCATGTGTGCTCTGCAGGTACAATTGTAGCATAAGCATGAAGTCATTTAACTTATTATATGAAGTGATTTAACAGGAAGATTGAGAGAGAACTTGCCTGGATAGAGAAAGTATGAAAAGCAATATAGGTCAATGGATGCTTCCATACTGGTTCAGGCAAATAACTGCGAATTCTGAAGTAGCCTGCCACCAGCATCATAATGACCTGAAATAGAGAGCAGAATAGTTATCATACTATTTGCATGATATTTAAATGCTAAATTCCAGTGCAAACTGACAGCTCTGTATTATTCTGCTAGCCTGGGTTCGTCACGTTTTACAGAAATATAGGCCCAGCATCTAGTTTTAGAAAACATATGAAGTTTAGTATTGAGGGGAAAAGAGCAAAAAGTGAGCTGGGCAAACGGGCAGGTCTTTCTTGATAAATAATTTCTGTTGCAAAATGACATCCAACTGGAGATTAACAATTGAGGTGGCACTTACTTGTATGGTTACCAGTGTTAAAATGCTACAGAAAAGTTCTAGCCAGATAGAAGCAACAACCAACATGAGCCCTTCATTCACCAAGAGGCACATGAAGAAGTTCAACACAAAGTACATCAATAAGCTAAACTCATTTCTCATCCCCACCAAGAAGTAGAAGACCAGGCTAGAGGAAATGGAAATAAGAAACAGGAAAGGGATGCTGGATAGAAGGTGGCCAAGTAAGAATTCTAATGCTCCAGAGTGCTGGTTTGACTCTTCATGGGTATATACCTGCATAAAACAAAGCAAAGATATATTATATTTTTTGCAAAAGAACTACCAGGTTCTACCACTGCAGGTCCCAATCATGGTCAAAAGAAGAGTTTGATACTGGCTCAGAACGAATGCTAGCTATATGCTTAACATATGCATGTTGAACGTTGTTTTCAGGGAGCTGGGCAGAAGGTTCATCACTAAATTCCTACACAAGATTCATTCTATGCAGAATTTTTTATATGAATGAAATAAATAGGGTTGACTTAAATACAGAGAAAAAATGGCAACAGGTTTCTTTCCTGCCTTTCTTCTTCCTAGAAATTAAAAGCAATTAATTGAGAATGTAAAACATAGAAGCACCATAGAAACATAAAGCAAACAACATTGCAGTTTTATGTAATGGAAAAGATACAAAGACGGGAATCAACAAAATGACATACTTTTCAGTTATTTTCTATCCATAATAATAAAGGAGACATATAGAGTATGCACTAATTATCATGAGATCAAACTTATGAACCATACTTTGAAACTTTGGGAAAGGGTAATTAAGAAGAGGCTACGAATGAGATGAGTGTGCCGGAAAACCAATTTGGCTTCATACGCGGGAGGTCTACCATGGAAGCTATTTTCCTAGTTAGACAATTGATAGAGAAATATAAGGAGAGAAGGAAGTACCTCCATGTGGTCTTTATTGACTTAGATAAAGTTTATGATAGTCTCTAGAGAGTTATTGTTGTCTGTCCATAATAATAAAGGAGACATACAGAGTTTGCACTAATCATCATGAGATCAAACTCATGAACCATACTATGAAACTTTGAGAAAGAGTGATTAAGAAGAAGCCACAAATGAGATGAGTGTATTAGAAAACCAATTTGGCTTCATACCCAGGAGGTCTACCATGGAAGCTATTTTCCTACTTAGACAATTGATAGAGAAATATAAAGAGAGAAGGAAATACCTCCATGTTGTCTTTATTGTCTTAGAAAAAGCTTATGATAGGGTCTTTAGAGAGTTAATATGGTAGGTGGTGAGCAAGAAAGGGGTTTCACCAGAATATATAAACATAATTAAGGATATGTATGAGAGAGCAATAACAAATGATAGGATCACTAGCAGAGAGGCTGACGATTTTCCTATCACTATAGGATTGTACCAAGGATTGGCATTGAGCACATACCTTTTCATGTTGGTTATGGATGAATTAACAAAACAGTTGCATGAGGAGATTCAACAGTGCATGGTATTTGCATATGACATAGTTTTGATTGATGAAACAAGGGAGGGCATAAACAACAAACTTAGAGTTGTAGAGAGATGCTTTGGAGTCTAAAAAATTTAAAATTAGCCGAAGATAGAGTATATGAAATGAAATTTTAACAAGGAAAGGAGTGAGAGTCAAGCATTCGTAAAGATAAAGATCTAAGAAGTCCCCTAAAAAGATCTTTCAATACTTGGAATTTGATAATTCATGAGAGCAAAGAGATTGAGAGGAATGTTACCCAGAGAATCCAAGTGAGTTGGAACAAATGGAGATGTGGCTCTGGAGTTTCGTGTGGTCTGCAAGAACCACCCAAACTAAAAGGAAAATTATATAGGATGGCTGCAAGGCTGGCAATGTTCTATGGATCAGAGTGTTGGGCAATCAAGGAATAACATGTACATAGGATGAGTGCCACCTAAGTGTAGATCTTGAGATGGATGAGTGGCAAGATAAGAAACAATAGAATTTGAAATAAAAACATTAGAGGCAACTTAGGAGTTGCACCTATAGATAACAAGATGGTGGAGGGTAGACTTTAGATGGTTTAGACATGTCCAACGGAGACCAACATAGCACCGATGAGGAGTGAGTCAATCCAAGTCGAAGGCTCTAAAAGGGCCAAGAGAAGGCCCAAAAGAACATGAAAAGAGAGGGTGAGAAAAGATTTAAAAACTTTTGGACTAAATGAAGTCATGACACTTGATAGAGAGGAATGGAGGAACAAGATTCATGTAGCCAACCCCTAATCGGGATAAGGCTTTGATGATGATGATGATTTGTAGGAGACAGTAAGTAGAATATTTTTGTTAAAGTTTGATTAAGTAACTTCTTCAACGGGACCAGGTACAAGTGACAATTGATTAAGTGTAATATTTAACTGAAACTTGAATATGTAACTTCTGTTGTAGACAAGTAACATTGTGGCCAATGAAACATTTTACAAGCTGGTAATTGTTATGCAACCAAATTAGTGTTTTATAAGTATTTATTCTTTCTTTGATCACTTCTTAGTTAAATGAATTGTTTCTGCACTTCTACCTAAAGTAATACCAAATAGAACTCGACAGAAAGGGAAATAGACAGGCAATCCAACTAGACATCCTAGCTACCAAATCAAATGAAAAATATCAAATCATAATGTCTTAGTTGAAGTGCATCAAAAAGGGCAGCCCGGTGCATGAGCCTCCTGCTTACGCAAGGTATGGGGAAGGGGTGGACCACAAAGGGTCTATATATGTGGTTAAAAAGTACAAATATGTGGTTTAAAACATTTTTCTCACTTCATTTCTAGTTTCATGAAAATCCATTTGACCTGATTCAAAGGCACATCATCAATGCAGAGAACAAGTGCCACCTTAACTCTCAACCCAAAATCCAAGAAAATACAGATGTTTATGCGCATCAAATAGGAGTGCTCATCCAACTGCCAATACTGCCAACTAAGTCAACAAAAAATTTCTTTTCCTCACTTAGGAAATAATAATTTAACATAGACATTGACTGTTTTAGATTTTCATAGTTGCGGTTTCTATTAAAATTTTAGACCATGTATTACCACATCTTAGATTAGTTATAAACAGTGCAGTGCATATCGAGAATTGTTATTTGTGGAATAACACTCCAAAAAGTGTAAAAAAATCCTAGGCTAAAAAGGAGGGTCCACATGTGCCTTTTCTTTGTGCTTTTGCTTTTTGTAGTTTTACTTTGCTTTTCAAGTCAATTAAGCAAGAATGTTCCTGTCATTTTAACTTCTATTATATTTTAGTTAAAAGGATAATGATTATGTGCCCACTTAGATTCTCCCCATATAAGGGTGTGTAACAAACCAATTGGACCGGTCCTCTCTCTCTCTCTCTCTAACTCTCCCTCCCTCCCTCCCTCTCTCTCTATCCAGCCCACTTTGAACCTTGAGACCGGACCGTACACACCCGTCCCCATCTGCCACTTGCCCTTGTTTTTTTTCTTCTCTGTCCTAGAATAGCTCTAAAGCGTAATTCTCCCTCCCTCCCTACTTTATCTTTCTATCTCATTCAACTCTCTCTACCCATATAAGCACTCTTCTATCCTCCCACCATGGTCATTTTGTAGCATCATGTCTTCACCATTGAAGGTGAAGGTTATTATGGAGAGAGAGAGAGAGAGAGAGAGAGAGAGAGAGAGAGAGAGAGAGAGAGAATGGTGGAAAAGTAAAATAGGGCCACTTCTAAGGTGATCAGAACCACTTATCTTTAGGGCCCTGTATTACAAAGCTATGCCTAAAAATCCCTTCCATCAAAGGGTAGTAGCCTTTGATTTCCTCGATGTAAAATAGGCAGTTAATTTAGGATATCAAAACATGGGATTATTCAATGGATAAATTCAGGTGATGGCTTCAGACAAGGCCTACAAATGAACGATTTAGGTTACACATATCATGAGACACGATTGTAATTCTTAGCCAGCCATATGTACTCTGCCTATATTTTTGCCTCTGCGGCTATGTAGCCACAAGCACAACTAGTTGCTAGGCACAAAAAGGAGAATTCATGTGTGACTCAATTATGTGTAGTCACAAGGGGGCAAAGTGGCAACGACTAGTTGTGCCTAGTGCCAAGCGACTTTTGTCCTCCTGATTCCAAGCACCGATAAGTAATATAAAACCCTTATTTCTCATTTCTTTCTTCTTCTTTTTCTTCCCAGAGCTCTTTTTCATCCATTCCAAGTATTCTTGCAACATTTCTCATCTTCCATCACTAACTGAAGCCTAGATCAAGCAAATGAAGGTAAGAAACTAAGGATTAATCTTGCATTTGTATTATTATCTTTTTTCTTTAAAAAAAAAGGTTAAAAACAGTACATTTTTTTGTTTTCGTTGTTTGATGCTTGTTTTTTGTTTGAAATCTCAACCTTATCTACATTCTAATGTTAGAAACAAAAATTGCATTTATTTTCATATGTTTAATGTTTTATGTACTTTTTTATTTTCCTATATATTTTTTTACCAAAAATGTGAAATTCATTTTATTTTTTTATTTTTTTTAACAAAATCCCCATAGGTTTCCCTTTCTAATGCTAAAAATGACAACTCAATTTCATTATTTTAATATCTTTCATGTTTTTTTCCCCTTTTTTTATTTTTTGGATATTTTCCACTAAAAAACATGAAATACACTAGGGTTTTTTATTTTTATATTTGCTTTAGTAACAAACCTGTATAGGTTTCCATTCTAATGTTAAAAATGACAATTTCATTTCATTCTTTTCATATCTTTCACGTTTATTTTTCTTTTTTTAAATTTTTTCGTAATTCTAAAAAACGTGAAATATAGTAGTATTTCTCATTTTCCGACCTGTTTTTGAAACAAATCTCCACCAATTTCCATTCTAATACTATGCTCAAAATGACAACTCCATGTCATTATGTGCTTCAACTTCCTTTTTTGTGTCTAAACAGAGAGCATTCAATTGATGTTGTTTGATTTGACCATATGCCGTTTATTATTTTAGGATTTCATTTGACTAGTATTTGTTCATTTATTCATATTCCTATGTCTTATTATTTTTTGAATTTCTTTGTAATTTGTGCAGATTTTTCTATTATTAATTTTGTGCCTAGGGAACTAGTCAGCGCCTAGTCCCTCCAGGCGCATGTTACACCCCTTGCACCTTCGACTACATAGCTCTGCAGTAATGAGAGAGAGAGAGAGAGAGAGAGAGAGAGAGAGAGAGAGAGAGAGAGAGAGAGAGAGAGAGAGAGAGAGAGAGAGAGAGAGAGAGTCATGTAAAGTGATTAAACTGAGGAGTTATTACCAATTATAACACCTTAAGAGCTTTATTATGTGAAAGAACAGTCTTGGACGCTGCAGATTTTGGTACTCAAGAGAGGTTTTCTTCCCCTAAAGCTGTTCAAACAGCAAGATCACTGTTTTAGTGATTCTTCATTCCCTATCCCTATTTTCTACATTATTATTTCATCTTTTTTTTCTTTTCTTTTCTTTTTTTGGAAATCTTCTTTTACTGCATCATACAATCTTGCCATTACTCCAGGGAAAATTAAAAAAGATTGAATGTATAATTGAGATTATACTGATATTTTGTGATGCAAAACATTTTTCATTATCAACCCCAAGTTAAGCAAATAAGAACACAATCTTTTAAAAATCTTATTCCACAAAGCCATCTGAAATGCTGTCTCTATTAGCCTAGTCTAGTGGCACAGTGAGCGTAAAAGACATTGGGAAGGTAACACATGGTTTCTATTTGCCAACAGCAACAAAATAATACATTCGGTAGCAGTTAGAGAAAATCTTGCATTGTTATAATCAGTAAGGATGCATATTGACAGGTAGATGGATATGCATAAACATACAACATCCAGCTAATACAATAATAACTCAATTATGGTAAGAAGAATTAACTTGGTTATAGACTACAAAACAAAAGATAAGCCCATACTGTAGGATAAAAATGATTAACTAGATATCAAAATCTAATACTATTGCATGACAACATATAAAGACACTATTGTATCAATGAGTAGTTTGGCTACACGTACTATAGCTAGTCAACAAAGAAAAAAGTGGGCACGTAAAAACTGCAAATGACAGAAGTCTGGGGCAATGTGGGAGATATGTATTTAATCTTAAAGACAAAATGTATTCAGCATTTTCTGGAAGTAACATCTGAATAGCAGTAAATATATGCATACACAAAGGGTAGAAAGCCAGTTCCGCACACTCCCAAGGTACCCACTAAGTACATGGCTGCCACCTCACCTTGATTTCTTTTATATGAGCAGGTAACCCAGCAATGCTTAGCAGTGACGTGAATGATACAAAGACGAAAACAGCTGCAACTCTTACCTGCAATTAAGAGATGAAATGGGCAAATGATGCATGTTATTCAAGTTGTTGGCAGGTATGTGTTGTATTCTGATCATTGTTGAATCTCAATAAATCCATTTGTTAGTCACCCATGACTACTGTACAGATCATGGGGCACTTTGATTATCCACACCATCCACTGGTCATGTTGAATGGGAAAGGGTGCAAAACTTGCCGAAAAAGAACTTTTCTATGCATCCCATTAATAGTTTTTTGCCTGTTGGGTATGTTGAACTGATCATTTAAAATGGTCTGTTAACAAATTAAAGTCCATCAACTAAACTAAGATCATATATAAGCAGTTGAATTTCGTACCACAACCATGGTCCACATAATCCAGCACACTGTCAGATGGTGTTGACAGTCATTTAACATAGTTTTTAATCACAGGGATATGATATCTGCATCCCATGGGTATGATAATAGAGACCTACTAAAAAGACACTCCCCATGGAAATGCTCCAGGGAACTTCCCAGGCTGTCAAATCAGCTTGCATTCATGGGGCCTGGCACCTCATTCAGGACCCACAATGCAGGTGAGCAGAACCCCTGGAGCATTCCCATAAGGAACATCCCATGATTTTCCTTGATAACAATAACCATAATTTTCTGATTGGATCTTGTTTGAGACAGATAACAATTTAACAAACACCTGGACAACCATAGTGAATAGTGTCTGTCCAATATGGCACTGCATATATATGCATGTGTTTGAGTGGCTGAGTGTCTGCTCAATTATATAATATATATTACAGCCTATAGCTTCTTCTCAAAGTGGTTCCTCAACTGGTAAGTACCATAGTAAATTGATGACGAGTTGATTTCATGTGGGCCCAGAAAAATAAGTGGAAAGAGGTCGAATCAAAAAATCATAACTGACTAGCACCGGGAAAAGGATATATTAATTATAACCATGTTTGCTAAATGAGCAAACAACCAACAAGAAATGGCAGTGGCATGCTTGATTAGTCTCAAGCATCTCATTAAGAGTCATGCCCGTTGAATGCCACATTTGAAACAGTGGTAACATTTCCAGTAAGTCCTAACCATGAAGAACAAAAGCATTCAAATGAACTTGCAGTCTTGGAAACAAAGTGCAGATGCTAATTGCATTGCCCACGCACTTATTAGGACAGGACTTAACATTAATTTGTAAAGAGGCAACTGTACAAACTGCTGAATATTACTTTTGATGATCGTATGTACATAATATATGTATTCATGCAGATATGGCCACAAGGGATAGAGAAAGTTGGTGCCCCTTTGGTTTCTAACTAATTTGAACCAGTGATATTTAATTTTCAAAACTCACCTGTACAGAAGCCAAGGAGTGCCCTAGGTTGGAAAATATGGTGCCAATACAAAGCGCAAGTAGCACAAACAGAACTAATCGAAGCCAGAAGTATCTCCATTCCCTAGACATGATTAAAAGTGACCGCCAAGTTAAAACTGCAACTCGTGTAGCAGTACTAGCCTTGCCTTTGCTTTTGAGAAGGGGACCTTCCTGCAACATAATGATAGTGAACAGAAATATAAGTGATGCAAGATACAGAACCCTCATGAAGACAACGTATGCACTATGTTCAAGGCATTTCTTGGATACTGCATTGAACTTGTAATGTAGAACTCTAATATCTGAAGATACAATTATCACAAAACAGAAACCAGGGCTGTAGAAAATTGGTCGACACACCTAATCTAGAAGACTTTCCAATACATTTTATTTCAATAATTTTCTGAGAAGACATAACAACATGCATTATACTCGTAAAGATCGTTAAATTTTATAAGGAAAAATGAATAAAAGCACTATTCAGGAAAAGGAAAGGGAAAGGCTTAAAGCATCAATGTTATCAAATCTATCATTTGGCCCAAGAACAACCATTATAAATCTTCAAACTTTTAAGGTTAGTATTTGATAAGTATCCACTCTCAAAGAAGACAAAAGTTAGTTAAGTTCTCTGGGTCCATACATATATGCTGAAGTTTTTGTCACTATTTTCTTGAAGTAGGTTATATTACAGATTGAGGTTCAGACATGTTTGTGCTACATATAAGAGAAATTCCCAGGTATGACAAAGATGAATATGACGGAGTAACTTAGTATAAAGGCCATACGGGTAATTTTAGAATTATAAAAAATCAGTGGTAGAAGTCGTAATTATGATAATGCAAAAGGGTATATGTCGTGCCTGTTGTGGGAAAACTATAGAACTTTTACCAGTGGATCCTCCCTGCTGGTAAAGCCATAATTCACTGGTAAAAAATTTATTACCAACTATCAACTATACATTATGCAATCAGACATGTTATAGGGGGTGAAGTGTTTGCCTTGTACACTATCTCACTGTGCAATGCCACTTTCTAGTGAGGGAATCCGCTCTAAATTTACATTTAGGAAAGAATAAAAATGATAAAAAATTCCAAAAAGAAACATCCCTGACCTTACTATAGATGACATAGATATCCATAATCTTGATATCCTCATTCTTCACCAAGAAATAACATTTGACAAGTCCCCTTTCACTATAAAGTGGCCACTGTGATCAATCCTATACACTTGAAGCTTGGTAAGAGCCTGGAGCTCCTCTTTATTAGAATATCCATGCCCCTTAGGACCAGAACATGCATGAGTAACTTCCGGGATCATGGTCGCAAATGAAAACTCCAAATCCAGCTTGCCTCAGACACCAGAGGAGGCTCCATCAAAGTCAAACTTGAGAACCCATTCCTTGAGAGTAACCATTTGCATTGCTTCTTATCTACCTCCACCCAATCAAGAATAGTCGATCCTCAGTTCTAATAGAAGTACTGATGTAGATACTCATTAATCTCCTTCCTACTTATAACCAAAGAATTGCTTATCCCACAACGTCCAAGAACATCCATCTCCCCATTTCCCAACCTTCAAAGTTCTATGGTTGCCCTCCATATATTCCATGCAACAGCAAATTATGCATATTTCATAAATTTTCATACTCCAGCAGATGAAGCATATTTCATCAAATCTCATGCTCCCCTACATGTTCATCTTCAACTAAGTGACAAGATCCATGTAAGTATGAGGAAGGACATGTGAAACCCATAATTGGGAAGTTTCTACCACCAAAGGTTCTCAAAACCTAGAATAGGAGAATGATTTAAAGAGTTGTAGTTTCATTTGGCTGTTAGCACATCTGGCACCTGTTAGGGGAAGCTCCTACTATGCCTGAGGATATCCCTCGTAACTGGAAAGCTCCCACCACTTACAAAGGTGAGAACAAATTAATGAGCTGTACTTTCATCATACTCTCAACACATCTGGCACTGTGGCATAAAAGCCTCCAGGAGCTTACTGATACAAGATTTAGTGGGTCCATTCAAGGGCTGAGTGGCGCATGTTTGCTCTTGATATCTTTGATGTTTAGTTGCTTACTTTTATATGTTATTTAAGTCCATCTTATAAATAGACAAGTCATAGTTCTTGTATGGGGTCATAGGACTTTTATGTTAATGGGGTGTCATTCACTTAAAAAGCAGGGGCATTTTAGTCAAATTGTTAGTTAGGGCATCACTTTTGACTGTGGCAACTATAAACGGTTAGAAACTGATGTATGAGGGATCTTTATCAGTTTTTTACACTTGCATAGCAAGCATATACAAGCTATCTAAGGTTTTGTCTCTTTTCTTGGGATCTTCATCTACATCTTGCTGTTGTTTGATTAATGTCTTGTCTCTACTGTGTCAATTACACCTATGGATATCCCTTATGCTAATCCTTTCGACAAGCCACCCAACGACCAGAGTGTTTGAGCAATTGAGAAGAGATGCATAACCAATTATGAAACCAATTACGGGAGGTGGTGCCCTCTTTGTAAGACTAGAATAAGGACTGAAACATGTTTGAACCACTTGACTCCACCATCCAAATCCTTTAAGCCCAGTTGACAAAACATAGGTATCATCCAGTAATGAAAGAAAACTGTGATAAGGTGCAATTTTTTCATCCTTGAGGTTAGGCCTACAACAACACCACCAAACCACTCTTCTCCTCACCCTCCCATAGTGATATCAAAGACCAAATTTCATTTACACACTATTCCATAAAGGTCACAGCAAACATGTAATACAGGCTTATCACCTAACTCCACGTCCTCATTAGTTTCTTACCCCCTCCTGACTGGGGGCAGGAGGGAGTTGACTCTGTCACGCCCTGAACCTCTTTCTCTATGTAAGTTATGCCCTCAACTGTCCCATGTCTACATAATGATATTTCTCTACAAGGCATCTCAAGCTTCAGTAACTCTCCAAAGCCATTTACATATACAAGAAACCCTAGTTTCCAATACTAAATCCACCCTCATGCTTCTGCTTGCATCCTGTCCCCACATGATTAAATGCTTTACTCTTATTTCCTCCTACTTGCATTTCCATAAGAAATCCCATTGAATCCTCCCCTTTCCTTTTCTAATCGACACTTTGATCTAGAAAAGAGATATGGACAATGACTAGTAGGGTCTGAAGTCTTCTTAATAAGTTTCCACCACCTCAAACTACATTGGAAGGGTTTGCTAGCCTTTTAGTAGATTTCTACTACCCAAGGAGAGAAAAGTCTTCTCTAGCTCCTCAACTTACAGTCCAACATGTCCTAACGACATGTAGGGGATCCCCAGACCCAAGAGCAATACTGGGACATGAGATAGGAAGAGACTCTCCGATATTCAAAGATACTACCAAGTTCTACTCTTTGTGTTCCAACAAATTCAATCTGTCCATGAAGACTCCCTAAATATACTTTCAATCCCAACACACTACCAAACAACCAAATGCTGCCACTTAGACATCTTATTTAAGAATCTTAAAGTAAGTCATTGGATGTCATGGAAACAAACAGACAGGAGTTTTTACCTTTTTCTTTTTTCCTTTTTGGTGCAAGGAATTTTGATCTTTCATATTGAAGACTCCATGCCTTTCTAATTAATTTTAATACAATAGACATCATCTTGATCCACGATTTTTTCTCATATGGATCACAGTAAGTTGTCTTTCAAGAGATATTTAATATGATTTTCCAACACTGGATCTTCATGAGATAAGTCATTTAGATAAAAGCATTCTTGATCTGCAAATTAAGTATCTAAGAAATGACTCCCCAAAATTAAAAATGCTATCAATTTCACCCTGACATTTTCACTGTATAGTCTTTTGGAGAAAGACATCTGTGTAACTTTGGCTCATTGGACAAAAACATTCTCCAAAAATCAAGTACTTGATGCTGGAGCTTAGACTTTTGTTTTATGAAAATCAGACTGACATCAAGATGTCACAAAATCCTACTTTTACAAATGTTGGGTGGATTTGCTAAAGTGCTCAAACACACAACATTCTATTTTATACCCAAATAAAGCACATAGACGTGGACCTTCAGTTTACTAAGGGAAAAGCACATAACCAACTGGGATAAGTGTTCAAACCCACAAAAAATCTTATTTCATGTCACAAAATCTTACTTTTTCAAATGATGAGTGGATTCAAACCCACAACCTCTAGTTCTAGGACTTAACCAGGTGGGCTAAGTGCTTAAACACACATAAATCCTACTTTCATGCCAAATAAAGCACACAGACCATAGACTTTCAGTTTAGTCAGGAAAAGCCATCCGAAAACCAGAAGATAAAAATCTGTCACTAAAGAGCTTGCAGTAAAGCAGCATGCACAATTGATTAGAAAGATGAAGATGTGTACTGGGACATCTCATGTCAAATATTTGAACATGTCACACATGCCACCATGTCAAATATTATGTCCAGCTTAGTTTAGCCAACTGTTTGAATGTATTTAGAACACCTGCATCCTAGCCAACATCAAGACTAGGTCTTTTTCTAGTTCAAGTTGCCTACTGGTATGTTTTCCATTAAGATACAGAAGTCCCTAAGAGGCTAAAAAAATTTTAAAAGAGTTTCAGCTTCAGAAACTATCCAATGATGAGAAACAAAAGGTACTAGAATCACAATTGGCATGAGTAAGAAGTGATAGGTGCTAATAACAATAGCAAGAAGTCGAGGAAAAGGCAGATTTACAGAGACAAGGAAAATGAAAATTGTAGAATTGAAAATAGTAATAATGATAATGATAGCATTAACATTAACAATAATAATCACTCTAGAAACTAGGGGTAGCGAAGGGAAGTATATGGACTTCACCTTATAGGATAAGAAATATGGTTGAGATGTCAGATGTCTTATTGTTGTTCATATGATTAAAAAGAGAGATGACTTTTGTAATTATGATGATAGATGATTCGTTAGTATCATTTCCCTCATATTTTGTAGTGTGTTAACCGTTTCAAGTAGCATATGTGGCAAGTAGCAACATTTTTATGTCCAGAACGTCATTTATTCTTTTTACAACCACACATTTATTTCAAAGAAAAGAGTTCACATCTGTAATGTCTAAAACATACCTAAAAAAACAAATTGAAACTTGCATCAGATTTTGTGGGCATAATAAATGCTTCAGACATAGTTTAAATGTTAGAAAATCAGTGGTGATAATAGCTACCCAGACAATTACATCCGAATGAATGCATAAGGAGTGAATGAGAACTATAATGCACCTTGTCTGTGAGATGTTGTATCATAGCCTCAACTGCAGCAGCATCACTTGATGATTTATATGTTGCCTCAAGAGTACGGATAGCAACAGCAGTGTCCATATTCACCGAAGAGAAGTCTCCATGGTCATCCTGAAAAAAATGCTCTTTTCTGTCAGGTGTATGTTCAAAATTATTGCTGCAAACAGATACCCAGCAAGAAGCTCCGATCCAGATGTATTACAATGCCATATAACTATCTCCGAGAACCTTTCTATTCCTGAAACTAAATAAATAAAAAACCACATGAATATTCAAACAAATACCTGCCAATTTTTGCACATGGCTATGATTCTATCGAAATCAGTATTTATTGCACGTAGGAAGTGATCTGAAGGACTTTGCATAATTGGGCAAGGAAATCCAGCATTCGAGAAGTGCTACAACAGAGAAGGAGCCAAGTCATATTTCTCAAACCATACATGAAAAACTTATTGTAATTGGGCAAGGAAAACCAGCATTTGAAGAGTGCTACAATAAACAAAGAGCCAAGTCATAATCCTCAAACCATACATGAAGAGACAAAAATTTTCAGCAGCATCCTCTTAGTAGGTTCAGTTCTATTGGTGGCAAGCAAGCCTAAAAGGCCAGTGCAACACAGTAACTAGATTGGTGAAGATATAATCTTGAGCAATAATTTATATGACAAGAGATTTTCTTGACAACTTTCTGGAAGACATTCATAACTAACTGCAACAAATACTTGGAAACAAGTCTTGTCAAGCTTTCTGTGCAGATCAAATACAAATAATGGGAAAAGATAGCTGATCGACAAATACCCACCTGCAGGCAAGCCAATGTTTCTCCAAAAAATAGTGTGTTTCCATTTGATAGAAGACAAATCCTGTCAAAGAGACCAAATACTTCTGTGCTGCTCTGATACATGGTAAAAATAATGGTGCACCCGGTACTTGCAAGTTTCTTCAATGTCACCATCATAAGGAGTGCAGCAACGCTAAAAGAAAGGAAATCATTAAAATCTGTCAAATATCTATAAAGACAAATCTGTCTTAGAATCACTGCTAGAGCATTCAAACTACCTGTCAAGTTGATAAAGCGGCTCATCTATAAAGAGAATGTGCGGCCTCATGACAAGCTCTCTCGCAATGCTGACACGCCTCCTCTCACCAGCGGGGAGAGGCTTCATGTAACAGTAGCCACCAATGAGTTTGTCTGCATAATCTCCCAATGACATGGTTTGGATAGCATCCTCCACGACACTCTTCTTTTGAGAGAAAAAACCAGGAAGTTGTAGAAGTGCACAGTAATATAACATCTCGCGAACGGTGAGGGATCCGATCAGTGTGTCTTCCCTTTCAACATATCCCTGCAAATCCCGCAAGAGCAATATATCATTATATAATGGAACATATTTACTTGAGAATCCAATATATAATTATAAATTTGGAACATATTTACTTGCGAATTGGGAATGTTCAAATAATTCTTAGAGCAATATATTACTGACCTATAATATCTTTCCCACACACACACACACATATATATCATTGACTATTCATCAGCTAAATAAACATAATTTTAACTAGTTCATAGATGCTTTATTATGGCAGAAACGAAGCGCACCAATCGTTTCTTTCTGGGTTAGTTTTGCTTGAGATTTTGGGGCTTCATTTATATCCTGTGACAATTATTTTGTAGTGCCTAACGCTCCATCCAGCATGCTTGAGCACTCTTTCTTTAGCAAAGACAATAAGAAAAGCAAAGTCACGTGGCTCTCTTTTTCAGTCATACCATGGACAATGATGATCATCAAGATCTTATCCCAATTAGGAGTCGGTTCATGCCATGGATGATCTAATAAGAAAAAACATGAAAGAGCATTTTGCAATTGCAGCCAGCCAGCTTTTGCAGCGGCTGATCAGATTTTCAGTCTGATTTCTGCATGACCTACTCTTAGAGTTCAAATATGGCTCTGCAGGTGTTCTCTCCAGAAAAATTGGGGTAATCATTGAAGGTTCAGCTCTGTTGTACGTAAACCAAAGCCTAAATGTACACAACTCCTTTAGGTAATTAAAATAATAATAGTAATAATAATAATTAATGGATCTAGCCTTGGCAATCCTGGCACTTCTGGAGTGAGTGGGAATTTCAGAGATCATCTTGGACACATTCTAGTTACTTTTTTGTGGCCCACTGGTTTTATAGATTCTAATAAAGCAGAAGTGGCAGAAGATCATATGGATATCCTTGCATGGAAGCAAAATCACATCTTGCCTTTGATTGTAGAGGGTGATACCATGAATGTGACTACAAAGGTTAAATTCAGATGATATAATACCATGGAGACTTTGCTATAAAATTGAGCAAATCAGAGCATGGTTTGATGGTGCTGACATTTGCTTCCCTCATGTTCAAACAACAGCCAGTACTGAGGCAGATGATCTGGCAAGGTCAGGCTGGAGCAAAGAGCATCTTAACGTCTCCACCACCAGCAGATAACAATAGGGTTGCAGTTTGTGGATCCGATCATGTTGTGGTGTGTTGATATGGTTCTGATTGCTTTACTGTGTTGTTTTACTTTCTTCTTAGTTTTCTGTTCTCCAGATTGTTGTGAGGGTGTTTTCTCTGTTTCTGTTTGGTGTTTTGGCTTCTAATAAGCTGTATCACCATCACCCCAACCCAAAACACAAAACAGAAAGAAACAAAAATTGATATAAGTAGCCAAACATCTCAACAGAAACAAGTAAAAGCTCAGGCAATCACAAGCATGTCAAATCTTCCTACCGGCAGCAGTCTCTATGCATGAAAACGAATTGAAAATGCAAAATTATTGACAGATTTCTTCTTTAGCTAGACATGAATACATTCTTCATGCTTAATAATCCATTAGCACAGTGTGGCTTTAAGGTAAAATACCCAGACAATCCATGAGATGGAGCATATAATGAACATAGCATGGCACAAATTGAACCATTTAGATGAACCTGCCATCTGATTAGTGCAACTAACCCAACGAAAGTTCCATGTTCAAGCTGATGAGCTCACTAGTAAAAATGTTTCAAGGCACAGTTCAATAGCAGACATATTTGTGAATTACTTGGTCATTCTCATCTCAAACATCTACCACGTAAGTTGTTAATTTTTCCAAGAAAAGAAATCAGCTTGAAGAGGAGTATTTGGATAGAAGTACTTTCAAGTGAGGGGCGGTGACTCATATGTTTTTTAGACTTGCATAGAACATAGAAACTCCTTTCTATCCTCATGCATTGACCTATAAAAGGCCTAAGCTTCCAAACTTATCTTGGTCTAGTCTGGCAAATGACTCATTTCTAAGAATCAGATCAAAATCGCAAAGGAATTTAATATACAAGAAGCTGTCATAAACATTTTAAATGGTAATGATGAACCTTCTTTACAAAGAGACCGCATAGAGAGAAATTAGTGCAGGAAAGCCAAGAGAACATTACACAGAACGAGATGTAGGAGAGTAAAATTCCTGTTATTACATAGATAATCATCAAGCATAGTACTTCCAATAGTTTGTCTTGTCTCATTTATTCTATCATTTTGATTGGCCCCCCCCATTACATGAAGCAAGAGTGTCAGAAACCAAGATCATGAGACATTCTCTTCTACATTTGAACATTGGAAAACATTACAGGTGCACTTCCCTATGTGACTTTACGTGAGACTGGAGAAGACCATGCTGACGTTAGATAGCATGAATTTTGCAATACTTATCAGATTGTGTCCTTGAAGCAACAAATATTCCACAGTCAATCTTGAATCCATTTTAAGCAAACAGTAATGAATCCTTTTGAGACCATGAATAATCAATGCCTACAACAGTTCAGACATTTGGGTACTGCAAGGTTCCTTCTGTAATAACTTCATCAAACGAAAGCTATAATAGTTCAAAAAATTTGTTTAAATGGAAGAGATAAGAGCTCTAAAATAGATGCAGTGACGTGTAACTGACAAGAAATCTATCGTGAAAGTGTAAATTTTGAACAAGCTAAAACTAGTTGACAATTCCTTCAAACTGAAGAAATCGATATGCTAAATCACAAAGTTGTTCCTTGACAATTGAGCATTCTCTTTCAAAAAAATATTAAGAAAAGGCACCCACAGTGATGTGGAACAGTATGCAAAATGACCAAATCTATATGCTGAGATCAGATCAGAATTAACTTATATAAGAAAACATAAATTACTACGACAAGCACTTTAACATGCAGAAAATCCGTCTTAATTAGCATGAATAGCCTACAAAGAGTTCCAGGATCTACAGATTGCCCCAAATTTCTACCAATTAAGGTAAGATCGAAGTTTCAATCTGAATTGTCCCTCTAATTGGCGAACAATCCTGATTAAGCTTCAGATCTAGGGTTCAGGAATTTAATGCGGGATAATAATTCTGGATTATCACCGATGCAAATCATGTAACCACACACAGCTCAAAAATCATCTGTTAAAGGACAAAGTAGAAAAATACTAACTTACAGAACAAGATGAAACAATAGTAATTCGATCTTGTATAGATTGCGGTTTTGTGCCCACGGGAAGGAAGCTAGAACAAGGACTCCACCAAGTCTAACAGAATATTCATTCATTATTCATCACAACTCCTTATACAAAAGAGAAAAAGATCTTAAGTAGGGTAGATCCAACCCTAATCCAGGAAAAAGACAAAATTGACCCAACTTAAGTCACAACACACTGAAAAACCTAATACCCTTAGTGGTAAATATATAAGGTAGACTAAACTATAACATAACAAACAAACAAAAATGTGCAATGATGATCCCCATCACACAGGTTCGTTGGAAAAAAACTGGTCCACTTTGGCCTTTCTGAAAGAGGAAGTTGGACTATACAGCTCTGTGTAACAGGCTAAGGAGCAAGCTAGGTATGGAGAAGAACTCAGGCACAATTGATATATTAGCATAAACAATCAATGTACATGATGCTGCAACCTCAGGGATGAATCTTTAAAACTCCTTAACATAAAGAGGATAAATGAACCGAGAAAACTAAAAGTGGACTAGGAAAAGAAACATACAACACAGGCTGCTCCAGGTTTGCAGAGATGTAGATGGCAGTATTGAGCTTCCATTTTGTGGAACAATCAGTATTCCAAAGTGGACCTGTGCTGAAGAAAGCTCTTGCTACTTCACTTAAGTACTTCATTGAGAGGTATAATGACAATTAGTGGGTTGATCAAGACTCCTTGAGTGAGTTCAGGTGAACCAAATTGGATGTTGGTGGTGATCTAACAATGTGAATGTAGTGACATTTGAGATGGTGACTACTTCCATTTCTTCTTTAGCAAGGACAACAGTGACGACTTAGCTTGCTTAAAATGCCCGCAGATGAGGTTTTATTTGGTGAGAAATTTCACTTCTTTAACATTCTTTAGGGAGGGTAAGGCAACCACTTAGCTTGCTGAAAAATGCCTGCAGATGATGTTAGCTTCTTCTTTTTTCTTTCTCCTCAATAGTGCTCTTGCTTACTCAAGAGTCAAGGAAAAGAGAAAAGGGGAGTGAGAGAGACAGAGACAGGAGACCAGGGGGAGGGTGTGGAAAGAGAGAGGTATTTAAACAAGCAAGATGGATATCATGGATTCCAGACTTTGTAAGCGAAATAAAAAAGGTTTCAGCAATGATGATTTTATAATTTTAGTGAATTAAAGAATGTTTCTGAGAGTCCAGTAACTGAAATCCATATGGTTACTTATGCATGAGACAGAGGAGTTCAAATGGGAGTATGTTACGAATCTCGAGTCATATTTCCTGAATTTTTAGTGTCTGCAATTATAAATAAGTGTCTACGAGAATCTTGTCCACTTTACTTTGATGCCTTAGATTTTCTGGTCCAGCCAAATGTCCATGTACTCCATTTCTCTGCTTGACCTCAAAAGGCAGGGGGAAGTGCTTCTTGGTTGCAGTCATCCAACTTCTGATGGGAGCCAGACTTGGGGCTAGACAACATGATATATTATAAGCAAATCAAACAGCATCCAATCTCTTGGAGTAGGAAAGACAAGGGTTAAGATTACATTAGGATTTACAGGGATGTCGAAGCGCCTAGTTCATAAATTTGAGAAAGAAGTATTAAGATTCCGTTGTAATAGACTACATATCACCATACTGAGAGATAGTTACAAATATATCAGCAGACAGACCATATTCACAGCATAAGAGAAAAACCAATCTCTAAGATCCACAAAACAAGCTACATGCAAGAGATAGGTTGGCCAATTGTATACATGGACCTCTACTATGAATAGACCATAAATCAAGGTTCAGATCATTGTGCATGAATCCTCTCAAGATAATCAAGAATGCTAAACAAAATTTGAAGTTAAAAGCCACTACAACCTTCTTGTTCAAACTCCAGGTAGAAATGAATGCAAAAGAAATAATTGCTGAATAGAAATTCAGGGAAGTACAAGAAAACGAATGTAGGAATATAAAGTAATCATAGGTAGCGCAGATGAGCACTCACATATGATCCATATGGCAAGCAGGATTTGGTGCCATTTACAAACACTTCACCATACATTCTAGATGAATCTTGCAATCTTCCTAAAATAAGCACAAAACAACAGTCACAAATCTGCTTTAAACATTGAAAACATGCAAAAGTGCAAACAGTAACATAGCAATAAAGGAAAAACCCAACACTGAAAAAACAGTTGGTTACAATCCAGACCTGCTATAGCCCTTAATAGTGTGGTTTTCCCTGATTTTGCAGGACCCATGATAACTGTCAATGTCCCTGGCAGAGCATAACCATTTGAACTCTTCACAACCTTCTCGAAGTACCTTCCCCTTGCCTTAATTGTCACAGTCAAGTCCTTCCAAACAACTGAAGCCCCAGATATCTTCCTAGCAACGACAGAAGCCTCTGGCAATGGTGGAGATGGCAATGATCCACTATTGAGCTTTGAGAGGGATGGTGAGGCCGTAGTAGTTGCAGGATTGATAGAATCGCCTCCTTCCTCTACCCTTACATCAATTTCTGCATCTTCCCACTCTGGGGAATCCTCGAAAGATATTGCTTGTCGCAGTGAACCCGGCTTCCGCAAGTAAAAGAAGGAACTCGAGGGAACTCTACTAGTGGGACTACTAGCTGATGATGATGAGGATCGATAGTTTTCTGAGTAAGACTGTATTTCTTCCATTTTTTCCTCAATAAAACAAAGCTCAGAGCTCAACAAGTAACCATGCTGTCACTAACGAAAGTACTTTATAGATATAGAAAAGGAAAAAGAATTCTTTAAAAAAAATGAAAGCTAATTCCAGAACAGTTCCTCAGACCAATTCCTTTAGAATTTCCTTCAGCTTCAAATTAGATAATCAAAATACACTCTCACTGAAACAACCAAATCCTGCATGTAAAAGTGACAAATAGATAAGTAAATAAGCCTTCAATTCACAAACCCAATCCAAATACTTCATCCATTCACTGAGCTCAAAAGTCTAAAATGCATGAGTACCATTTCATTCACACTACATTCCCCACAAACAGAATCTAAAGCGAGCAGAGAAACCACATTTCCAACCATCCCCAGAAACCCATTTACCGTACTTCATTCTAGACAACCCAAAACTCTTTTCATGCTGATCCCTCCAAATCTCAAAACCCAGAAATACCCTAGCCTAATACCACTACAAATTCCAGCATCTGCATTTTAACACAAGCAAACTATTTGAAACAGACCCAGTAGCATTTTTCTCAGCTCTCACAAAGCCAAGAAACCCTAAAGCCTTAGAAGGGAAAACAAGTAAGAAAGAGGCAGTTTCCATCAGTGAAAGCAGATGCTGCTGAAGGCTTTACTTTTTCGAAGGCTGCGAAAGGAAATATGGATAAAGATATATACCCATGAGAAAGATGTGAACAACAACCTGGATCTGAGTATAAGATGCGGGAATAGATTGTGTGATTCTGAGCAGAAGTTTTTGAGAGTGATGGGAGTGCTTTTGACCGGCTTTTGCTGTTTTGATGCTTACTGCCCTTCTCAGTGGTTTGTCTTGCACTCTTTTTGGGGCATCAGCTGGTGTCCATTTGTTATATATAGTGAGGTAATGATTTGCCTCCAACGTATGGCGAGAATAAATTTTCGTGTTCCTTAAAGTGGTGGAATTTTGAAAGTAGCTAAGATTACGCATGGTGCCCATTTCAGTTTGTCCTATAAGGAGAATACATAAAAGAAAGCCAAATAAGACAGACTGACATGATTTAAAGGAAAACACTACGTTACAGCCTTGTTGGCATTTTGAGGTAGGTTCTAACAATGATCTTGGGGGACCATATGCCACATGGACATGATTGGATTTGTCACTTGGCAAATAAAAATTGTCAAAGACTATTTGAAAGAGAGGAGAGGATAGTATAGCTTCCAACATTATAATAAGTTTATTGATTTATTGCGTCCACTTTTAACATAATAGGCCCTACTTATGGTTGATCATATTCATCCATCTAATTTTTTTGGCTTTTAATATATTTTATTTCAAATATTAAGGTGATTAGATGATTTTAAGATCTCAAAGGATGCTTCTTAGTTGTTAATATGGATCATTTTTTAAATGCATTTTCGATCGTCCTTTAATTACAATAGAAAGTATAAAAAGGGCAACCCCGATGCACAAAGCTCCCGGCTATACAGGGTCCAGGGAAGGGGCAGACCACAAGGGTCTATAGTACATAGCCTTACTTGCATTTTTGTAAGAGGCTATTTTCATGCCTTGAACCCGTGGCCTCAAGGTCACATGATGACAATTTTCCACGTCCTTTAATTACGATAGAAAGCAAATGTTTTCATATTCTGGATTCAGTTGATCCTTATTGTTTTTAGAGCAATAATTGTACAAAGTGAGTGAAATTATATGGACGTGTCTGATCAACTATAGGGTGGAAACTATCATGCTCAAGTGGGGCATACTATAGCAAATAACAACTTGTTGTAATAAGACGAGTTATTGCAAGTACTCTGTTTCTTGTTGCATATTAGCAAAGAGTCAACTAGTTTAGAAAATCTTGTAGGGAGTTAGTAGAAGCTCAAGGTGAGATAGCCTTGAGAGACTTAAAGTAGAGAATACTTTAAGAGTGGAAGTAAGTACCTTGATTGGTTGGCTGAACTACTATAATATCTTTGTGTCTAGTTGTTGTATGCCCAAACCATGCTCTTTTGAAATTGTTCTTAATATTTGATCATTTTGCAAAGAGGTTGGAAGTGTTTGCAAAAAGTTTTCAAATTCTATTGTTGGGCCTAGTTCACACCCCTCTTAGGACCTATCGATTGGTATTAGGGTTAATGCTCTAAGTTTTCAAAAGGATTCAAAGATCAATTTTTGCGTCTAAAAATGGTATAACCAGTTGTAGGAGTCACTCCTAAAGAAGGCAAGTCCACTAATAAACCTCCATTCTTCAATAGTGCAAAGCATCTCCATTCTTCAATAGTGTAAAGTACAATTACTGGAAAACAAGAATGATGGTCTATATAAAGTCCAAGGGTTATGATCTTTGGAAATATATAGAAGAAGGTCCTTACAAACCTCTTGTCTTAGTTAATAATGTCCCTTGTTACACTCAAAAGAATGATAGGATTGAAAATGACTTCAAAAAAACTTAAGTGGATAATAAAGCTTTCAATTTACTCTTTCTTGCTCTAGATGTAAATGAGTTTAATAGAATATCTATGTCATCTTCAACAAAAGAGATCTAGGATATGCTTCATGTCATTTATGAAGGAACAAATCAAGTAAAAGAGGCTAAAATCAATATTCTAGTTTATGAATGTAAGATCTTCTCCACAAAGCCCACTAAATCCATCACTAAAATGTATACTAGATTCATCAACACCATCAATACTCTAAAGTCCCTTAGAAAAGAGTTTTCAAATGATGAGTTGGTAGCCAAGATTCTAAGGTATTTACCTAGAATCCAAAGGTCACAACCATTCAAGAGATTAAATATCTCAGGACACTAAAGATGGATAAGCTCATAAGTTCATTGATAACCTATGATATAAGTGAAAAGAGAAAGGATGAAGATAAGAAAGATAAGGGCATTGCTTTAAAGTTCGATGATAAGGAAAGAAATGAATCATCTAATGGTGTTGGCAGTGAGGAGGGAGTGCTCTTCTAACTAGAAGATTCAAACAAGATTATTAGAAGTAAGAGAAGTGGAGAAAGAAGAAGATTCTTCATGAAGGCTACATAAAAAAATGGATCATATTAATGCAGAGGAGGATTCTATTATATGTTTTGAGTGCAAAAGGCCTAAACATATCAAGCCTAATTGTCCACTCTAGAAGAACAAGAAGAAGAGTTAGAAGAAAAAGAAAATTGCCCTTTCCAACCACATGGAGTGAAAGTGAAGAATGTTCTTCGTGCTGAGAAGAAGAGATGGTCAATCTCTACTTTTATGGGAGTAAATGAAGAAGAAGAGGATGTTGATCAAGAAGGTGATGAAACTAAGGTAAATGAACTATCCCTTAATTGGCTTAGAGAAGAATTTACTAACCTTGTTTATGAATTAGAGAATCTTGGTTTGAAGAATAAATTTTAAAAAAAATCCCTTTACAAAAGTGTAGTAAATGCCATGATATGATTTTTGAAAGGGATTCTCTTAATAAGGAAATTACTGTTTTGGAGAAAGAAAAGACAAAATTGAGAGAGCAAGATGTGTTATTGCTTAGAACTTATGATTAATGGAAGACCAACTATAAATATTTAAACAATGACTATTTTAGTCTTGATGCTAAGCAGTTTTGCTATAAAATCTAAAAAAATAATTCTGTAAAAAGAAATTTTGATTCATTTGATGAGAATGTTAGCTTGAAAAACAAAAATAAGATTTCAAGTGAATCATTACACGATCTTGATATTTAAAAACAAAGTTAGAAAAAAGAAAAGCATACAACAAAAAATGAGGTTTCATGTGAATCATTGTACAATCTTGATATTTAAAAACAAAGTTAGAAAAAAAAAATACAAAAACAAATTATTACTTCAAAAACTCAAAGAGCTTATGGAAATCATGCATCATAATCTCATGGTTATTCTTACTATTATACTAGAAGTAGACCAATAGTCCATTAGATCTTTGCAATCAAAGGTAGGATAATTGCATCAACTAACACTCAAGGACCCAAAAAACAAGTTTGGATACCTAAAATTAAGAAATGACTATTGAATGTAGGTGTGTCTTAACCCAAAGCATCACCATGCTTATGGTACTTGGATAGTAGATGTTTAAGACACATGAGTGGAGACAAGTGCCTATTCTCAAAAATTGAAACCCAAAGATGGTAGCCTTATCTCATTCAAAGGTAATGAGAAATGTAAAATTTATAGTATTGGAACTACTGACACCTATCCTACATGCATTGAAAATGTCTACCGCATTGATGTTTGAATCACAATTTACTATCAATAAGTCAATTGTGCAATAAAGGTTAGAGATTCAAGTTTGAACCATCTTTCTGAATGATTATGGATAAAAATGATGATATTGTTCAACATGTTGGTTACATAGAAGGAGATGTGAATGTATTCAACATAGAAAGCATGATTAGTTCAAGTGCTAAATGCCTTATTTAAAAGAATAATGAATCATGGCTATGACATAGAAGATTAGGTTATACTAATATGGATTACTTGCAGAAGCTTTCAAAAAAAGATCTTCTAATTGGCCTACCAAAGCTTTCATTTGAAAAGGACAACTTTGTGACACTTGTCAAAAGGGTAAGCAAACAATGACATCTTTTAAATAAAAGAATGCACTTCCAACTAAAAGACCTTTACAAATATTGCATCTTCATTTATTTGGTCCTTTTAAAACATTTAGCCTTAGTGGTAAAAGGTATGCACTAGTTGTTATTGATGACTTCTCAATATTTACATGGGTCATGTTTTTTACTTATAAAGGTAAAACTTTTGAAGTATTTATAAAACTTTGCATAAAGCTTCAAAATGAAAAAGGTTTTACAATTTCCTCTGGTAGAGGTGACAATGGTGGAGAATACAAAAATTAAGATTTTGAAAAATGGTGTTCAAAACATGCCATTGACCATAAGTTCTCAAATCCTAGAACTCCTCAACAAAATAGTGTTGTTGGAAAAGAGAATAAATCATTAGAGGAACTTGCTAGAACCATGTTGAATAAGAATGGTTTGTCAAAGTATTTTTGGGTAGAAGCTTTCAATACAACCTGCTATGTTTCAAATCACTACCCATGAAACCTATTCTGAAAAGAACTCCATGTGAACTTTGGAAAGATAGAAAACACAATATTTCATAATTTTTATGCTTTTAGCTTCAAATATTACATTTTGAACAATGGCAAGCATAACCTTAAATAGTTGGTGCTAAATATGATAAGGGAATCTTTCTTAATTATTCTTAAGACCGTAAAGCTTATAGAGTATTTAACACAAGGGACTCTTATGGTTGAAGAGTTTGTTTTTGTTGTTTTTGTGAATCTACTCCTTTGAGAATGTAATATAGCTTAAATAGCGAGTATGATCATGAATATCAAATAGTAGAAGCTCCACACTGGTGGAGAAGTTGTTTTTAAGGAAGTGGAACTTCTCAACCACAATAGGATCATCCTCAAGCATTGCCAAAGGATTACAAGTATGCCATTGGTCATCCAAAATATCAAATTAGGGGATCCACTCACAGGGGTAAGAACAAGATCAAACTTGAGAAATATGTGTCAAATTGTTGCTTTCTTATTTCAAATTGAACCTAATATTACACATGATACTTTAGTAGATGTCGATTAGGTTATGTTTATGTTAGAATAATTGAACCAATTTGAAAGGAATATGTTAAGTGTTCAATTTTGGTCAAAATACCTCTAATTTAATGTTCAATTAGATCATCTACTTGTTCAAATTTGCAAAATTTAGCTTGATTTTGAATTTAGCTCCAATTGACCATCCAAACCTTAATTTTTCAAAATCAACAGTTAGATGATCATTAGAACTTATTAGATGATTAATGTACGATTCAGATTAATTTAGTCTTTTATTTACAAGACGCATGGATGGTTAAGATCTAAAGTTAATAGTGTAGATCATTCTAAAGAGGATTAGATAGGCCAGATCACCTATAAAGATGGATATGATAGTTTCCTAGAAAATAATTGAGCTCAATTGGGAATCATGGACAAAATGGAAATAACATGGAAAAGGCAACTTGCAATTATGGAAGAGTTTTCAAAGTAAAAGGGGGAGGCTCAAATTAGAAAGGATACAAGGAAAAGGGCAACTGTACTCCCATTGCATTCTCTGTCTTTCCGCCACTTTTCTTTCCTATTCTTCCTTCTTTCCCTACTTCTCTCTTTCCCTCCTTATTCTTCTCTCTTCCCTTTCCCACTCTCTCACATTTTCCTTTTCCTCCATCCTCTCTCCACCACCTTCCTCTTCTCCTCTATTCTCAAACCCCCTCCTTTAAACCGTAGGAGGGCAACCATCTCAACACACCAACCCCTCTCCTCCACGGCCAGCCTCTTCTCCGTCTCCTTCTCTACTCTCTTTCCCACGGCTCGCTTCTCTCTCTTCCATGTTCTTCCTCTTCTCTCTTCCCATCCCACACATGTTTACTGCACCTCTGTTCTTCTCTCCTGAATAGCACCTTCCCGTTCACCATCTCATCTCCCTCTCTTGATTTCTCTTCTATCACTCCACAGTTGCACCTAGCCCCTCGGTCCAATAGCCCTCCCATCACAAGTCAGCCCTCCTTTGTTCAACGCACTTCACCCTACTCTCTCTCTCTCTCTCTCTCTCTCTCTCTCTCTCTCTCTCTCTCTCTCTCTCTCTCTCTCTCTCTCTCTCTCTCTCTCTCTCTCTCTCTCTCTCTCTCTCTCTCTCTCTCTCTCTCTCTCTCTCTCTGTGTTCGCACAACCTAGATCTCTCCTTACCAGGTGCCCTCCACCCATCGAGAGACGCCCATCTCCATCGGCATCATCTGCTTCCCCCATCCTAGGTTTAGCCTCTGGAACCAGGTCCTCACCGACCAGCTTGTGGAAGGAAACCCGATATGGGTTTTCCTTCTTTCTTCGGTCTCCTTCTCTGGCTAGCCCCATTGTTGATTGTTTACCACAAGTGCATGGGCTATTGTAGTGTAGCTTATGCAAGTACGAGTCGATCCTACGAGGACTTGATTTGAAGTAATGGAGTTTTCAATAAAATTCAATTAATAAAAGAATATAAACTAGCAATAAACTAAAATCCAACTTTATTCAATTTCTGCAGTTTGCAAAATTATTTATTTAAAAGACAACAGAAAATAAAACTAAAAGGCGTCCTGGATAAGCTTGTCCTTGGATTGCACTGTTCCTGAATTGCACTGTCCCTGGATAGTCAAAATGAAGATAAGGTAAAACCAAAATAGCACAGGGACATAGTTGGAATTAAATCAGGGACTCAGTTGGAATTAAACTGGGGACACAGACGGTATTCTTTTGGGGACACAGATGTAATTTCTTTCAAAGGACAGATTTGTAATTTCTGAGATCTGCCAATGGCAGAACCGTAATTTCCTGGGGTTTCTAGTTTTTAACGAAAAACCAGGAAAACAACAATGGAAACCGGAAGAGGGTAAGTAAGGAAGAAGGAGGGAGGAAAAGAGGAAGGAGAAGAAGAAGAAGAAGAAGAAGAAGAAGAAGAAGAAGAAAAGGAAGGAGAAGAAGGAGGAGGAGGAGGGAGAGAAGGAAGATGGAGAGAAAACCCAAGTCCTGGGGCCGTCTGATGAAGGAGATGGAGGAGAAGCTGGCCGGAGGATGAGATGGGGCGTGGCAGGCAAGGTCAGTGGGGAAGACGACACTGGATCGAGGACTTGTGCCCGGTCGTGCTGGAGAACAGACTGGGAGTCGTCAACTTCTGATCTGGGCATCGCATGGTCCTGGACTGTTGCCTGGTGTGGTTGAAGAAGAGGGAGTTTCAGAGAGGGAGAGAATAGAAAGAGAGAGAGATGGGTCGGTTCTGGTTGATGCGATAAAGATAGAGGCAGTAAGAGAGGGAAGATGCGATGCTTGGATAGAGAACTGAGAAGGAGCAAAGAAGGGTTGGCTGGGAATGGTGAAGGAGAACAGGAATAGAGAGAGAGAGAGAGAGAGAGAGAGAGAGAGAGAGAGAGAGAGAGAGAGAGAGAGAGAGAGAGAGAGAGGTGAAGATGGTAAGAGAAAAAAAAGACGCCTTTCTGAGCGTTGTCTGGAACATAGAAGCCTAGGCAAGGACGCCTGGCTTGTGCTAGAGGAGATGGGCGTCTGGTGATGGGTACTTTGGGCAGACGCTAGAAGCAGGGGTTGATTGGGGCGTCATCTGGATGAGGGAGACAAAACAAGAACAAAGGGCCAGGATTGGGTGGTGAATTGGGTTTGATGGTGGCTGAGTGGAGTATGATGGATGTGGCTAGTGAAGCACTGGACACAGAGAAGCTTGGGGCGTCCAGACTGCGTCAACTAAGGGAGATGGGAGCGTGTGGAACTGGAAAGGTTGAAGAGGAGATTCTGGGCAGTTGAGATGACGCCAGGCCTGTAGTGTGTCACACACCTATGGCCGGCCAAGGAGGAAAAGAGAAGAGAGAGTTGAGATGTGGAGTGGAGTGGAGTGGAGAGAAGAGAAGAGAAGAAGAATGAAAGAGAGAAGGAGATCTGCCTAGCCTAGGAGGTGAAGAAGTAGAAGGAAACGTGGATTTGAGAGAGGGAATAGAATGGAGAAGAGAGATGGGGCAATGGAGGCTGGGGAGTGAGAGAAGGGAGTAGAGAGGAAGATGAGAAGAGAGAAAGAGAGGAAAAGAGAGAAGTGGGAGAAGGGGGGAACACGGTTCCTCCTTTCAACCTAGCCTAAGAGGAAGAGAGGAGAACGTTGGGAGAGAGGAGGGGATGGAGAGAAAAAAGTAGAAGAGAAGAAGCAAAGAATGGAAATGTTGCGTACGTGAGAGTGAGGAAAGGAAAAAGAAAAGGAAAGAAAGAAGGAAAAGGAAGGAAAGAAGGAAAAAGAAAGAAAAGAAAAAAGGAAGGAAAGAAGGAAGGAAAAAGGAAGAAAAGAAAAAAAGAAAAAAAGAAAAAGAAGGAAAGAAGTGGGGGAAGGGGTTGCCTTTTGCTCCTTACTAATTTGGTTCCCCTTTCTTGACTTTGGAAACTCTTACAGATTTGCAAGTTGCCCTTTTTGTCCATGATTTCCACTTGAGCTCAATTATCTTCTAGGAAACTATCACATCCATCTTCATAGGTGATCTGGCCTATCCAATCCTCTTTAAGATGATCTGCACCGTTAACTTTTAATCGTAGCCGCCTGTGCGTCCTTTGGTTGATTTGAAAAAAAAGAGACTAAATTAGAATCATCTAAACCGTACATTAGTCATCTAATGAACTCTAATGATCATCTGACCGTTGATTTTGACAAATTACGGTTTGGATGGTCAATTGGATTTAAATTCAAAATCAAGCTAAGTTTTGCAAAATTGAACGGTTAGATGATCTAATTGAAGGCTAAATTAGGGGTATTTTGATCAAAATTGAACACTTAACACCCATGTTCCTTCTTCCTTCTTCCCTCTTTCTCTTCCCCTCCTCCTTCCTCCTCTCTTCCCTTTCCCCCTTCTCCTCTAGCTCCCTCTTCTCCCTCCTCCGGCAGCTTTCTTCTTCGTCAGGTTTTGTCTGGTTTTTCTTAAAAACCATATTTTTCATAAAAATTCCATTTTTTCCCTTTTACTTTTAAATTTAATTACATGCCTATCCTTTCCTTTTAATTACATCGGTGCGCCCGTTCTATTCAAGTTTTATCTTATTTATATTTTGACAATGCTATCCAAGGACAGTGCTATCCACGGACAGTGTAATTTAGGGATGTTTAATTCGTTTTATTTTATATTTTCTAGACTTGAAATTTATGTAAATTGCATCATTTGAATAAAGCTAAATAGTTGTTTAATTCTATTATTTTCTTTAAGTTTTAGATAATTAAATTTTGTTTAAACTCCTTATTTTTAAAGCGAGTCCCTGTGGGATCGACTTATACTTGCATAAGCTACACTACAATAGCCCGTACACTTGTGGTTAAACATCAACAAGTTTTTGGCGCCGTTGTTGGGGACTTGCAAAGGAGTTTTTATAAAATTTAATTAAAAATCCAAAAAATTAGGAATTGCAATTTTTAGGATTTTAGGCAACTTTAGGTGCATTTTCAATTGTTTTTAGGGTATAATCACCTTGTTTCTTGAATTTGGTACTCATTTCTAATTTTAGTTTTTAGAAAATTGGGAAGTGGAGGAATTTGGCAAGTGAATTTCCCAAAATGGAAATTTCCCTGCTTTCCTAGAATAGGACTTTCTTTTTTTCTTTTGAGTGCATCTTGTAGTGAGAATCCTTGTAAATTACAATTTTCATTTTAAATTTTAAAGGGTTGTATAATACAGGGACAGTGCTCCCCACCATAAGTTTCCTCACTCATTTATTTCCTAGATTAGGGTTTGCATTTATAATAATTTACATCGTTTGGTGGTGTAACTCATATAGACAACATCTTTTATAATTATTGCATTTTAGGATTTTGCATTAGTTTATTGCTATTAATTGCATTCTTAGGGCACGATTAATGCTTTAAGGTAATTTATATGTTTATCGAATTGTCATAGTGTGTGAAAATTAATTAGCAAGGGCACCCTACCCCCATAAGATCAAGGATGAATTTCATCACCACCTCTTGACCCACTTAGGATAATCACCTCAGGCGCGCAACCCTTCCTTTCATATTAATTTAAAATCAATCAAAAGAGACCTATAGGGCCATCACATGCTTGTAGGACCCTCTTAATAGGATGCGATCTATTGTCACTCCAGTGGCTTCCGATCATTAAGGTTATAGTGGGTGTCTTAAAATCTAAGTGATTTTCCCATGCCTTCCATTGATGTTTGTGAAGTCTAAACGCCTCCTTGCACGAGGATTGTATTAACCACCTTGCGCAAAACCTAACTGGTAAGCAGTAGTCAAATTTGAAAGAGAGGAAGAGCGCTAATCTAGGCTAATAAAAAATGTCGTCCCCACACAAATCCAAGAGAGTCAAATATATTGCTGCTTATTAGCCTTAGGATAATTTGAGTGTGCCCTTTTGTTTGTGCAGCATTCTAGAAGTTAGGTTACATCATTTAGGTTAGTTTTCCCACACACACAAAAAAAAAAATCCAGTCATCGGCCGGATCGCAACCCTTGCATTTTTGGCGTCCTTTTTTTGTTGGTATAGTCATCGATCGACTAAGAGGAAGAAAACCCAGATTCGGGTTTTCCTCCATTTTCTTTCCTCTTCTCCTCCATCTTCCTCTTCCTCCCCCTCCAGTTCATCTTCTCCTCATCGGGTTTCTTCCCTGATTTTCGTTTAAAACTAGAAAATCAACAAAATTCCAAAACTACCCTCAGTGAAAAAATTAAAATTCCACTCACATCCCTATTTTGTCTTTTCCTCTATCCTTATTTTACTTTATTCAGGTTTTGTTATCTGTGTTTTATATTATTTTGACAGTAATCCAAGGACAATGCTTATCCAGGGACAGTGCTTTCTACGAACAGTGTAATTCAAGGATGTTTAATTAGTTTCATTTTATATTTTTTGGACTTAGAATTTTTGTAAATTGCATCATTTAAATAAAACTAAATATTTACTTTACTGTTAGTTTAATTCTTTTTTTTTTTAATTTTTAGAGAATTAAATTTTATTTAAACTCCGTATTTGCATAGCTATACCACAATAGCACCTGCACTTGCAGTTAAACATCAACAAGTTTTTGGCATTGGCCACCAGCTTCCCTTGCATGCACTTTTGGAGACGTGACAAAATCGAAAGGTTAGTCAAGTACGACAAAAAAGACATACAACAAGATCAGGCCTCATCAATGACTCATCAACGTTCAAGGGATAATTCACCCATGGTAGTCAAGGGCCTCCACTCATCATGAATGAGGACCCACCACCCCTGATGGACAATGAATATCAACCTCCACCAAGGAGGAATAATCATCAACTAAATAGAGATTGGAGAAGAAATAACAATAGGGAGTGGAACCACCAGAGTGAACATGAGGATAATAATATTGAGGGTTATCAAAACTTTCATGGTAGAACTTTAAAAGACTACCTTCAACCTACACGCACTAGCACACCATCCTGTGTAATTCTTCCTCAGAATGCTGGTGCATTAGAATTAAAAATGAGAGTAATCCAATTACTTCCCAAATTCCATGGTTTAAATAGTGAGAGTCCTTACTTGTACCTTAAAGAATTTGATGGGGTATGTAGTACCTAGAGAACACAAAATATAGGTCTTAACACTGTTAAGCTTAAACTTTTTTCTTTTTCTTTAAAGAAAAAGCAAAAATGTGGTTTAATATACTACCATTAAGTTCCATAAGAACCTAGAATGAAATGACTAGGGAATTCTTAAAGAAGTTTTTCCTACGCATAAAATAAATACTCTTTGCCGTAAGATAATGAACTTTACTTAGAAGGATAAAAAATCATTCTATCAATGCTAGAAAAGGTTCAAAGAACTATAACTCACTTACCCACATCATGGTTATGAACCATGGTGCGTCATTAGCTTCTTTTATGAAGGACTAAATTCTGACATGTGCCAGTTTGTAGAGATGATGTGTAATGGTTTCTCAACAAACAACCAGATGAGGCGAAGGAGTATTTGGAATGGCTAGCTGAAAGTGCACACACCTGGGCTGACTCAGAAACAATAGAACATATCGATAAACCTAAGCCCAATAACACCCATGCTAGAGGAGGCATATATACTATCTCTGAAAAAGATGATATCAATGCCAAAGTAACATCCTTAGCAAGAAAAGTAGAAGCCACAGAAATGGTAAAGAAAAACTCAAATAAAGAAGAACAAGTGTATAGCATTTGTGAGAGTATCACCCATGTTACTCAAGAATGTCCTACCATTCCAACATTCCAAGAGGTACTTCATGATCAGGCTAATACACTTAACACATATAAAAGACCTTTCTCCCCATATTCAAAGACTTACAACCCCAATTGGAGGAACCATCCAAACTTCAGTTGGAAAAATGGACATACTGCTAATGTTCCACAACCAGGACCGTATTAACCTCAACAACAAAACCAAGGACTTCTTACCTTACCTTATTAAACTCATCAACCTCCTTCTTCTGGACCTTACTTGGCCCCATCTAAAAGGCATGTAGAGGATAATTAGCATATTCAAAACTAGGAAAGGAAAATTTCTCAATTAGAAAGTCAAATAAAACAAACCAACCAATCCATGAATGAATTAAAAAATATGATGAGTCAAATGATGCAAAGTATGGAAAAAGGAAAGTTCCCAACTCAACCACAAGCAAACCCTAAGGGAGTGCATGTGGTTAGCACCAATGCATCTAATGAAACATCTAGCTCTACCATGGAAAAGACTAAGGCTGTTACCATTCTTAGGAGTGGTAAAAGAGTTGAGAAAGATGAGCCTCAAAAGACTGAAAAGGTAGAAAAATCCATGAAAGTTAAAGAAAACTCTAAACAGAAGGACCCTGTTTTACCTATTGATCCATGTCCTATACTTGCTCCATTTCCTCAAAGGTTGCATCAGGCCCCAAATTCTGCCTCTAATGATGAGATTTTAGAGATTTTCAAGCAAGTTAAGATTAACATACCGATCTTAGATGCTATAAAATAAATCCCATCATATGCCAAATTCTTAAAAGACATGCACCACAAAGAGAAAATTAAATGTCCAAAAGAAGGCATTTTTGACTTAACAGGTTAGTTCTATTCTTCAATATCATACACCACCAAAGTACAAAGATCCAGGTTGCCCCACTCTTACATGCATTATTGGCAACCATAAGATTAACTAAGCTCTTCTTGATTTAGGATCTAGTGTGAACCTATTACCATACTTAGTATACGAACAGTTAGGTCTGGGTGAACTAAAACCTACATCTACTATGCTCCAACCAGCTGATCGTTCTATAAAAATACCAAGGGGGGTAATAGAGGATGTGTTAGTCCAGGTAGAACAATTTTGGTTTCTTGTAGATTTTTTAGTTCTAGATACACAACCGGTGGTGAATGAGAAGAATGAAATACTAGTCATCCTGGGATAACCATTTTTGGCTTCGTCCAATGCCTTAAACAATTGTAGAAATGGTGTCATGAAATTGTCCTTTGGCAATATGACATTAGAGCTAAACATCTTTAACATTTGTAAGAAACCTGGTGAAACTACCGATGAATTGCACAGTGTTAACATGATCAATTTAGTTGTGCAAGATCAGTTTCAGTCATCTTCCTTATCGAACCCACTAGAGGCCTGTTTAGCTTATTTTAATGAGATTAATGAGGATGCATTAATAGAGGAAGTTAATGCCCTCCTTGATTTTGTTCCTATCATGGATACAGAAAAATGGAAACCTCATTTCGAGGACCTTCCATCGAGTGAATTCACTCCCCTCCCATCATTAGTAGAACCCCACAGAGCCTGAAATTCCAAATAAGCCTTTTAATGCAAAATATGTACCTGATTGGGACCTACAACCTTCATTTGAACAACCATTATATACGAATTTAGGTCCATTAAAAATCTTGCATGTGCCAATAGCACATGAAGAGAGAGTCCATTGATATACTATTCATACATCAACCAACTCTAAGGTACACACTAGAAAATAATCAGGATTTAAACAAAACCATGCTCCCTCCTCTATTAATATAAGAACAATATTTTAAGGAAGGGCAGAGTCAGCTTATACCTCAATTTGAGAAAAATGTAAGGGCAAATGAGGACCATCCACATCCATATGGTCTAAAAGAATTTAAATTCACAACAGTTCACATTGTTATAGAGATTCCACCACCCAAATTTTCAAGGTGGAGTTATATTAATTATCATGAAATTTTGAAGATAGGAGATCATCAAAGTGGTCCCACTCAATTTACATTCGTGGTAGTTTATTGTGTCATAATGCTACCATCACCAAAAATTTCATGGTGGAGGAAAAATATTGACTATTGCGAGATTTTGAAGTGGCTTGGGAAATCTTACCATTTCATTGTTAGGATTAAGAAAACTCAATACCAATTGGGTGTAGATTAGGGTAAATTTGGATATGTCTGGCTGAAGGCGTTAAACTTAGCGCTCACTAGGAGATAACCTAGAGTTTTTCATTTTTGTTGTTTTCTACATCACTCATATTCATTTTAGGTCCTACTTTTTAAACATTGAGGACAATGTTTCTGTCAGGTTGGGGGGTGTAGAAATCGATTTTTTAATTTTTTTTAAAGGTTTTTAGGTGCTTTCCTTGATTTTTCAAAAAAAAAAAAATTGAAGAGAAAAATTTTGAAATTTTTTTAGGTTAATTCCTACACTATGATGAGAATTGGATTTTCTTATGTATAATCTAGATAAATTTAGCTTATTGATGGAACTAAATATGATTAATTCATATTTTTACTCATTTTCTAAAGTAATATATGAAAGCAAAGTCTCAGATCACATCTGCACACGCAGTTGCATATAGATAGTCTAGATTGATAAGTGACTATAACTTATAAATTCTGAAGAAATTCAGTGGAGACCTATAACCTAATGAGTTTTAGAGCCATTCATTCATTTTAAGAGGTTATAAATATTCTTTAGCGCGCTTAAAGAAAATTGATCCCATTAATTCTTAATTTTGGCTAATTACTTGGATAATTAGAGTATAATCTTTAAAATTCTTAAAGTTCATTGAATTTGATAGATTAAGGAAACCTAGAAAATGATTTAGGCCATCTTTGTTATTACCTAGAGATATACAGCCTACCCAGAAGTATTTTTACCACTAGTTAGCTGACTTGAGACTTTTATATAAACCATTTATTTTGTCACCCAAATTACTATTCACCCATATTAACCCATTATAAATTATCCATTACCCATTTTCTTTGAAAAATAAGTTAGAGAGGAGTGAAGAAATACCTTTTAGTTGTAATAAAAGTAGAAAAGTAAATATCAAGAAAAGAAATATTCTTCAAAGTGATTCAAAAGTACTGAAATATAAAGGAAAAAGAGTATGAAAAAAAAAGTTTGAAGAATACAAAGAAAAGTGGAAAAAGGAATATTCACTTTAGCAAAGGAAAGAAAGAATTATCAACTTTAGAAGACCTCTACTTATTTTTTGAAGAAATTTTGAATACCCTTATACCCTTTCTTTGATACCTTGTCCTAAGCCTACGTTTCGTCCTATTTAAATACCTATTGATTTTAGGATGAATATAGTCTTAATGAGGAAATGAATGGATAGGATCTAAAAAAGTGGTATTTCTAAATATTCAAAAGTAATGGCATCCATTCTAAAGGGATCAAAACAATTAAATTCCTTAGTAACTCACGTTTTTCATAAGTATTTGTGAGATAATTTTTCTTTTATTGACTCAACTCACATAATTAAAAGAGAGATATGATTTGACCCCTCTATCTGAGAGATGTTATTTCTGAGCGTATGTTTATTAGTGAGCTTGAGGTCAAAACATATTTTAGATAAGTTCAAAAGTTAGACGTCTACTTAGAGATCAAGATCATTCTATATGTAGACTGTATACACGCCAACACACACTCTCAGATCTGAACCTAAGTGGAATGACTTTGGCATATGGGTAGGGTTTTGAATTCTTTAGTCATTTTTATTAATATGCTAAAGTTGATGATTTATTGAAAATAATTCTCTGAGGAAAAAGAGGAGTTGACTTAAAAATATTTTTTGAAAATTAGATATTTAGTTTTTTGCATGTTTTACTCGGGACTAGCAAAATGCTGGTTGCAGGTGTGTTAAGTGTTCAATTTTGGTCAAAATACCCCTAATTTAGCTTTCAATTGGATCATCTACCTATTCAAATTTGCAAAATTTAGCTTGATTTTGAATTTAGCTCTAATTGACCATCCAAACCTTAACTTTTCAAAATTAATGGTCAGATGATCATTAGAGCTTATTAGATGATTAATGTATGGTTCAGATGATTCTAATTTAGTCTTTTATTTTGCAGATCAACCAAAAGATGCATGGATGACTAAGATCTAAAGTTAATTGTGCAAATCATTCTAAAGAGGATTAGATGGGCCAAATCACCCATAAAGATGGATAGGATAATTTCCTAGAAGATAATTGAGCTAAATTGGAAATCATGGACAAAATGAAAATAGCATGAAAAAGGCAACTTGCAATTATGGAGGAGTTTTCAAAGTAAAAAGGGGAGGCTCAAATTAGAAAGGATACAAGAAAAAGGGCAACTGTACTCCCATTGCATTCTCTATCTTTCCCCCACTGCTCTTTCATATTCTTCCTTCTTTCCCTACTTCTCTCTTTCCTTTCCCACTCTGTCACGTTTTCCTTTTCCTCCATCATCTCTCCACCACCTTCCTCTTCTCCTCTATTCTCAACCCCCTTCTTTAAACTATAGGAGGGCAGCCATCTCAACACACCAACCCCTCTCCTCCATGGCTAGCCGCTTCTCCCTTTCCTTCTCTACTCTCTTTCCCACGACTCCCTTCCCTCTCTCCCACATTCTTCCTCTTCTCTCTTCCCATCCCATGCATGTTTATTGCACCTCTGTTCTTCTCTCCCGAATAATACCTTCCCTTTCACCATCTCATCTCCCTCTCTTGATTTCTCTTCTATCACTCCACAGTTGCACCTAGCCCATCGATCCAACAGCCCTCCAATCACGGGTCAGGCCTCCTTTGTTCAACACACTTCACCCTACTCCATCTCTCTCTCTCTCTCTCTCTCTCTCTCTCTCTCTCTCACTTGCACGTTCCCTCTCTATATTTTTTTCCAGTCCTTTCTTCTACACCCCAGACTACATAGGCAACCCATGCATCTAGTCAGCCCCGGCCACCAGCTTTAGCAGAGCTGGCATTGGATTCCCCAGCATCCTTCTACCAGCCCATCTCTCTCTCTCTCTCTCTCTCTCTCTCTCTCTCTCTCTCTCTCTCTCTCTCTCTCTCTCTCTCTCTCTCTCTCTCTCGGCATCATCTGCTTCCCCCATCCTAGGTTCAGCCACTAGAACCAGGTCCTCACCGACCCATCACCGGCTAGCTTGGAGAAGGAAACCTTATTTGGGTTTTCCTTCTTTCTCTGGTCTCCTTCTCCGGCCAGCTCCCCGTTCCTTCTTCCCTCTTTCTCTTCCTCTCCTCCTTCCTCCTCTCTTCCCTTTACCCCCTCTCCTCTAACCCCCTCCTCTGGCAGCTTTCTTCTTTGTAGGGTTTTGTCTGGTTTTTCTTAAAAACTAGATTTTTAATAAAAATTCCATTTTTGCCCTTTTACTTTTAAATTTAATTACATGTCTGTCCTTTCCTTTTAATTACATTTGTGTGCGCGTTCTATTCAAGTTTTATCTTATCTATAATTTGATGGTGTTATCCAAGGACAGTGTAATTCAAGGATGTTTGATTAGTTTTATTTTATGTTTTCTAGACTTGAAATTTATGTAAATTGCATCATTTGAATAAAGTTGAATAGTTAGTTTAATTCTGTTATTTTCTTTAAGCTTTAGATAACTAAATTTTGTTTAAACTTCTTATTTTTAAAGCGAGTCCTGTGGGATTGAACCATACTTGCATAAGCTACACTACAATAGCTCGTGCATTGGTGGTTAAACATAAATAGAATAGCATATGGAATCTAGTCCCCTAGACCTCATGGCCCCCTTTTATTAGAACTAAAAGGGTGGGTGCTGTCAAAAAAACTTTGATGAACTTGTTTTAATGATTACAAACAAAACTAGACTTGTGGCCCTCGGATATTTCCAAGAAGAAGGAATTAATTTTGATCACTAGAAGTGCTCTTTGTTTACCCTCATTCAACTTGTCCAAAACCTCTCAAAATGGTTTTGACTACTAAAGTGAAATTGCTAAGATTGTCATCCAAAATCATATATGAGAATGAGAATATCAAAATTATCAACATCAATGATGATGATGAACAAACAACTAGGTCTGGAAAAGAGGAAGCTGGAACAGTTAGTCTCATCCATTAAAAGTGATTATGATCATGATGAAGATGAAGAAGGAGAAGAAATAAGCAATTTACCCACAATGGTTCTAGAGGATGACAAACCAGGAATATACAAGATCATATGGGTCTCATATGATGGGGAGAAATATTCATTAAAGAATGGTAGTGGTTTCTCAAGCCATTAATGATCTCTATATTCTATATGAAAATTTTCTACAACCAACTCATTCTTCATAGCAGATGTTGTGTCTACTTAGAACCTCTTGATCACAAAAATTGGTTTCACAAGGACTATTTTTAGTACAATCATAAAGTAGTTAGACACCTTTGAAAACTTGTTAGCTAGTTTAGTAGACAATAAGTTGGCTATCATTTTCAAATTTTGAATTTTGTCTCCTAATGAATTTTATCCATTTTAAATAATCTCCAATGGATCTAAAGTCTACTACATTATAAATTAAAATAGAGGAATCGAGCTCTCAAGCTCCAAGCTCTCACTAGTCAATTATTTCATCTATTCTCTCTCTCTCTCTCTCTCTCTCTCTCTCTCTCTCTCTCTCTCTCTCTCTCTCTCTCTCTCTCTCTCTCTCCATTTTGTGATTTGTATACTATAATCTCTACGATAGAACTTCTTCTCTTCTTCACATTCACTATAACATGAGAGAGTGGCGTGGCTCTCATGTTCTTGGAAGGGTATTTCAAGGGATTGTGAAAGAATAAGTTGTTGTAAATGCTCTATTTCTTGTTAAATGCTACTATAGTGTCAATTAGTGTATAAAATCTTGCAGGGAATTGGTAGAACCTTAAGGAGGGATAGCCTTGATAGACTCAAAGTAGCAAATACTTTGAGAGAGTGCAAGTCCGTGGCTTTGTTGGTTGTTTTTGGAAACTAAAGGTGAGATACCTAGTACAATTAACCAGTATTGGAATACCAATTAACTATTTCTAAATAGAGCAAATCTAGTTAGTTGTTTTTTGAAGAAGAAAAAAATCCCACTATCAAGGAACAAAATTCTAAAGATATGAAGAAGCCTACGATGGATTTTCAGCTAAATGTGCAAATTCAACTATTTTATTAACGTTTGTTAATTTTGCAAGAATAATAAACTAAGTTGTAGATCCAATCTATTGTCCAACACAAGTAAGTTTGAAACTATGCAGAGTTTTTGAAGGATTCTAAATATAAAAAAATTCAGCTAAATGTAAAGAACTTAATTGCTTCTAGAAATCCAATCAAGTGATTAAAAAAATCAAATCTGCTATATTTGTGGCAGAAGAAATGGTGTGTAGAGGTGTCATTGGACTTGCATAATTGATATTTCTAGTCAACTGTTTGTGGGAACTTAAGTTGTTTTTGGTGTCTTAAGAAAATTCAGTTGTTTAAGTCTAGAAAACATCCAATGACTACAAAAGGAAACAGGTTTCATTTTTGGGGTAGAAAACAACCAAAGTAGATAGTTGAAGCACGAAGAACAAGTTAATGGCTGACATGGGCTTTTCTGAATATTTTACTATTATAAAAAAGAGTTAACTCTCTTTGAAAACCAATAGGCTATTTTAGCAAATAATATGCTATAGTCACTTTCAATTTTGAGTCTTGTCTTCTAGTGAGTAGTATCCATTTCAAACAATTGATTTTTCATCTCCAACAGATCTAAAGGCAACAACATTATATGTTGGAGACTTCAAAGGAGAGAAACAATGAATTTTGAATTGAAACAAAGGAGTCAAACTCTAAAGCTCACATTCAAGCTCTAAGCTCTCACTATGTTAGTTATTTACATCTATTATTGTGCAATATTTCTCTTTTTATGCTGTGATTATATATAGTATAATCTTCGAGATTGAACATTTGCTTCCCTTCTTCACACTCATTGTAATATGAGAGAGTGGTGTATCTCTATTGTTCTTGTAATACTATTCCAAGGGATTGTAAAAGGATGAGTTGCTGCATATGCTTTATTCTTTATTGTGTACAGGTTATTCATTGGTGTGTAAAAATCTTACAAGGAGTTAGAGGAACCTTAAGGTAGGATAGTCTTGAGAGACTTAAAGTAGGGAACACATTGAAAGAGTGGAAGTAGATGCCTTGGTTGAACCATTATAAATCTTTGTGTATAGTTGTTATGTGCCATAGTTGTCTTTTTCTAAAATTGTTCTACTATTTGATTATTTTGCAAGAGGTCGCAAGTGTAGGCAAAAAGTTTTTCAATATTTATTGTTGAACCAATTCACCCTCGTCTTGGGACCTCCCATAGGAACAACGATGGTACGTAAAAAATGACCAATTACATCTCAAATAATGGAGAGACTTAGAGCAACACAAACATTTGAGTAAAACAATAATACTATGTTAAAGCTTGTGTAACTAGACAATCAGTATGTTAGGTGCTACTTTATTCAAACTTCTTTGTGGCATGTTCATCTTGTTATGTCTCTTCAATCATGCATAATCATATGGTAGCTTTGAGTAGATCATCATATTAAGAAATGTTTTATAGTTCCAACATGCATGCTTGGCTAACTTGGGTTGGTGAGAAAGGTTCTCATTGCATAGAGTGCCTCACTCCTCTCAATAGTTATCCGTCAGGGAGTACAACTATAGAGTTGTGGATGAAATTATCTCTATTTCATTTCCCACAAGGGTATTAGATTAGTGAGTGGAGGGTGTTCAGAAGGATCACCACCACGAGCCACTTGTCACAAGGTATTAAACCTTCCAGGCTGTTGAATGGGATAATAGGATTGCATAGATACAAAAATGAATGAGTGTAAATTCTTTTGATGCTCATTCATGGGATACTTGCAATTCCAAAGTCACCACACCCAAAATTTTCATGAACAACAAGTCCATAGACAAGAATAACACCCATCGTCAAAACATATAGGTAAAAGAGAATGCATTCATTCTCCAAAATCTAAAAAGGCTATTACAATAACATTCCACTGGTAGAAAGAGGGCTACATGTCCCTTTTCCACTCATCATTTGATCTGCTTAACCAATGCCATAGGTCCACATCTACTTAATCAAAGCCTTAGGCCCACATCTTCTACTAAGAAGAACTCATCACCCATTACAGTGATGAAAATATCTAGATAATAATCATATATGAGGTTCCTTAAGGTTTGAACTATTGCAAGTAAACCACAATTTTTGAATGATCATTTGCATTTTCATGATGCTCAACTTCTAAGAAGAAGATTGCATCATGCAAGTACCATAGTTGGTCCTAGAAACAAAAAGCTAGAGAACTAAAGAAAAGTAATTAGAAAAGTACATAATAAGACACAAGGACAATTGAAATGGCATTAGATGATTAAACTAAAGTCTTAAGACATTAAAAGAGAAATAAGTAAAAGCTAACTTTTAAAAGTAAATAATTAAACTAAAGTAAACTAACAAATGAAAATGAAAATTGAAGACAATTAAAGCAAATGAGAAATCAAACTAAACTAAACTAAATATTAAATAGCTATAATTTGAACAAGATTAAACTAGAGTAAACTTTAGAGATTAAAATGAAAGTTACCTCAAGGATTGCTCTAAATCGCCATCCTCGGGATGAGGACTTCATTTAAGCTTTTTCAACCTTTAAGGTTTGTACTTCAATGGCAAGAACATAATCAATCTTTAGTTAAACTAATAGAGGTACTTTCGAAGAGACTTTTTATCAAGTAACTTCTTCTTAAAGTACTATTGTTAGGACTTCCTTTGTAATAATCCTATGAGGGAAGTCTTTCCATAGCTTAGATCAATGTAGGACTAAATTTGAAAAATACTAAAGGATACAAATAGAAATATGAATGGAGGAGAGGTTACATGTTTTGTGTGGCACTATTTTCAAGTGAATATGTTAGCATTGTGGAAAAAAGTTGAGGGTCATACGTAGGAATATGGTTGTTCAGTTAGGGGCTAAGGTGATACCACTTAAATTGTTAGGTGCAAAATCTTTATACAGTAGCTTAAAACTTGACCATTGGATGATACTAGCTCCTACTCATTCAACATTGGGAAGTAAAGGTTGGCCTTCATCTTATTAGTTTGGTTAGAATTAGGTGTGTACAAGACAGTAGGAAAGTACAACTTATGACCTTTCAAGAAGCCTACTCATGAAAAATACTGAAAAAGTCACTTAAATTGGGTTGTATGCCCAAATATATGCACCTCTCTCTTGAAAATGATGAGCACTCCCCCTTTGGGCAGCTGTCAACTATTTACAGTCTTCATACACATGGAATTTTATCAAATAAACATACCAAAATTTAAATAGTTAAGAAAAGGAAAGCCCAAGAACCACATTGAAGCTCACCCCTCAAATTGATGAAAAATGGAGCGTGTGCACTAATAGAGGTGGTGACACACATGTCCCTCTTCAAAAACTTCCCATGAGGGAATCTTTTAAATATTCATACGTACTAGTAAACTTTCATGTGTATGAATAGAATTCCATGAGAAGCAACCACATGACCCAAATACTCCTATTTTTGCCGTATTGGCTTGTGTAACATATATAAAAGGGGCAGACCCTTATAAGAGAGCGTGGATGCATGGAGTAAGAAGGAAACTATCCTCATGAGGAGACTCCACTCTTGAAAATTTTCTTCCATAGAGAGTAACTTAGTTACTTATTCCTAGAAAGCACTTGAGTGAAATTCAATATATAGTTCTATATTGTGGAGGAGTAACTTATTGGAATTGTTGATCTTTTGGTTTTTAGTCTTTTATATCATTTTAGACATGTCTCTTCAGGTACTATCTTTTATCTTTTCTCTCATCTAATTTCTTTTTTGTTTTCTAGGCTAGCTTAATTTATTTGAATAACAATATGTAGAATAAGGTTTCTTTACTAGGCTTGATTTAATTTCCTACTCTCTATGCTAGTTTCCTTTTCTAATAAGCCCCGAGAAGAGGGGAAGGAGGAGAACCCTATACTCTCTCCTTCCCAAGGATCCTTCATCCTAGTCAAGGTGGGGTTTCTTCCCTTCTCAATTGATTTTGAAGGTCCTCAGCTTTATAAGACTAGGTGGATCTTCATTCATATTCTCTAAAATCATGCATAAATTATTCAAAATTAAGTATGCATCCAAGGATCTTATGAACTAATCACCATCATTTCCTAAATCATCCCATAACATCTTGATTATCTCATGCGGTGGAGACCAATCTTGTACTAGGTGAGGTTAAAGCAAAAAACTTTTCAATCTCATAAACATGCACTTACCTATTTTTTTATGTTCAAATCTAAAAAGGTCCTAGAGTCTTTTTGTCTTTGGGTGGTGACTCTATTATATCATAAATCATAGAGGCTAACCTAATCTCGTGGACAATTAGCATACACCTACTAGAGTGGGTCATAGAAGTCCTTAGTCCAAAGAGAATATCACCAACTTAAGAGCAAGGAATCCCTCTATTTCCTTCAAAGCATTCAAGTGAATCCATGCCAATTTTTTCATATTGTTTTCATCCTAATCCATGCTTCCCATCACCACCATCCATTTGCATGGTGCTCACTAGATCAAGTGGCCCTTTGTTTTTTTCTAAAAAAAATTAGCTAACATATAGTAAGTGCAAAGCTCAAGCTAGCTTACATAGAATTTCTCAAGAGACAGAATTAAATGCCTGTGTGGTTAGTAGGAAATTGATAGAAATTAATTTCCATGGAAGGAAAAATCCTCCTAGAAAAGTGTTCTACACTTTCAAGTTGAATTCCCCAAAGACTCAAAAATTTTATGACATCAAATTCAATCACTTTCCTACCAACCAAACAAGACTAATCAATTACTATTCTTTTTCTTTCTGGTACAAGCAAATAATTCTTATTAAAGTATACCACTTAGATGCTCTCATTCTTTTACTCGAAAGGAGGTAAAGACACACAAATTACATACCCCAAGTGAGAGGCGAGTGGTTAAACTCTTGTATAGAAATGACTAGAATTGGAGGCAATAAAAACTTAAAATAGACATGGGAAACTTTAATGAAAAATTGCAAATACATTTCTTGCCCTTAGATTTATTAATTAACCCAAATATAATGACCTTTTAGGTTTCTTCCTAACAATTGTACACTAAGCACATCAGTTAAGCCTGAAAAGCATTACTCAAATCAAAGAATTAATTTATTCTCATTCTTTAACTTGTAAGGAGGCAAAGATAGATATAAAGTAGAAAGAATGAAAGGAATGGTTAGAAATTCTCTTCTTGAAAATGACTCAACTAATATAAAGTACAAAGATGGAAAGGAATGGCTAGAGATTCTCTCCTTGAAAATGACCCAACATGAGGAAGATCAACCTTAAAATACAAATTGGAAAATCTTTACGGGTATTTAACTCAATATATTAGAATTTATTTATAAATTGCTTTATTCATAAATCCTATTATCTTTTACCTGTCAAGTGTTTTTGTAGAACATGCTTTGGTTGTAAAATTGTGAGGCACAACTGCAAGCTCACAATTACATAATAGTTCCAAACTTTGACTATTGTTTTCTATCCATCTAGTAAACCTTATATCCAGATCTCTAGGCACCTCAAAATAATATCCCAACTGGGCAATGAACCAATCATGTGTATCTTGGTCCACATTCAAAAGTAAACTCAAGTACATAATATTGCTAGATATTATATAGCCTTGACAAGTGGGATGATCCTTTGAAGCATTTGAGACCCAAAATAGTATCTACAAAATAGATGGTTTGGATCAGACAGTCCACTATTATGGATTGTAGAATTCATATTCATTTTTCTTTTTCTTTTTAAAGAAAAAGTGAAGAGCTGGTGATTGCAAAACAAAACACTTCCAATTAAGGATTGATGAAGCCCAATATTCTAGTGATATGAGCTCTATTAAATCATTCTATTTCTCCTTTACCAAAATAATTTTCAAGACAAACCATCATTGTATTATGCAGACTATAGATTTTGGATTTTTTTACTCTTTATGGACAACACACTAGTACATGTTGCAAGTGTTTTATAATCACGAGAGGAACTAAATTGGGCTGATCACATAGAATGACCCATGCACACTTAACTAATTGAGGGCATTGAATTTCAATTGCTTGAAATTGATCCAAGTAGGATCAACCAGTGGAACCTCTTATATGGGAGATACATGGTCTACCCGTTGCTTGAGGTTTTGCATTATGGTGCAATTTTGATGGAGACTAAGCATGTTTCATGGGGTTAGAGAAAGACCAAAGACAAATGAAAAGACAAGATTGTCCTAAACTATTTAAAGAGTTAGGTAAAGGTTGGTGGTTGATATAAAGTATATATTTCTATAAAGAAATTAATATTTGAATTTCCTTTCTCAATCATGAGGCTGTGACAATTGCCCAAGGGATCTAAATAGCTAATTAACAATCTTTGCCAAAAAACCCTTGCATCACTAAATGGACCTAAACCTCCAATTTGTCAAGGTTGTTATATAGCTAGCAAATGTTACATTTTCAGTCATCCATTTTGATATCTTTGTTTGTAATGATAATTAGAGAATTTAATGAAGACGATTTCCAAGGCACGATCTCTATAGGTCAGGGCCTAATAATCAAACAATTTAGAGCACTAATTTTTTTTCCCCACTATGCTCAATTTACCTTCAATTTTCTTTCAAGCCATGGGGTTAGGCAACCCCATAATCTTTTCTCTCTCCTTGTTGGAAAGTGTTTATAAAGCGAACGATGGGACTATAAGAATAAGAGACCGGTGATATCAGTTTCCTTCATTTTAGGAGTTGACAGTTCATTCTTCTAGTAGTTTTATAGGAGAATGATCCCACGAGCTCTTGACTTTATATTAGTGTGAAAATTTGTTATTTTCTATATTTCTTTCTAACCAATCTAATCACAGAACGTGTGGATGATCTAATAACTATGATCGTCTAACATCTCATGGATGGGTTCCACAAATGGACGGTGTAGATCATGCCAATCTCAAGTGTGGTCCCCGTGCAGCTTCTCTGCGGGTCTGATTTTAAATACTTTTGCAGTACTGAAGACTATATGAAATTATTTTCTTGCTCAGCGACCCACCACTGAGCCAATTAAAAAGCAGGAAAAAGAAAAACGAGAATTAGAAAAATTAGAAAAGCACAGAAGTAGCCGAAAGGTAAAAGGAAAAATGTTAAAATTCTCTTCCTTGGTGTACAAGAAAAATTTCCGAAAATCCTCCCAACTCCTATAAATATCTCATCTCATCTTCGTGCCCATAGTATCAGCTGAGATTTCTCTTCCTGCTCTTCCCATTTCGATTTGTTAATTTCACCTCCCCAAAATATCAGATCAAGATGAGTCAACGTGGCGAGTCCTCAGATTCGTAAGGATCTTCTCTCTCGGTTTCTTTTTCTGTGGGTTTTTGAGATTTTGATGGTCGACTTTTTAGATTTTTGGATCTTGATTTTGGGTTGTTGTGATTGGCAGGAAAGGAACGAAGAGGGATTTTAGTACTGCGATTTTGGAGAGGAAAAAGGCGGCGAATCGGTTAGTTGTTGATGAGGCTATCAATGATGATAATTCCGTTGTTTCATTGCATCCTGAAACAATGGAAAAATTGCAGCTTTTTCGTGGGGACACGATCTTAATTAAGGTAATGATTTTGAGTTTAGTTTTTGTGCTAAATATCGTTTAAAGTTGTTTTTAGGGTTTTTGAATCCATGATTTTCATGGGGACATGGCTATTTTCTTGGGGTTTCTTAGGGAAGGTTTTTATTTTCATTTTGTTCACGTCTACGAAGCTAGGATTTCTGGTCAACTGAATCTGGTAACGGAGAATGAGGGGCGTATTCGGAGGATTTAATGTTTGAGGATTGTTGTAGTTGGAATTCGATATTGATATCAAGTGTCTTCGGAGGAGTTTCTGTAGAGATGTTAATGATTTTGGAAATGCATCTTTTTTTGTGGATAGTTACTGGATCTTTAAGTTCTGGGTTTGTAAGAGTACTTCTATTATGTTTGTATACTTGTTTGTGCTTTCATTGAACCAGGACTTTTTTGTGGATGGTTTGTATTGGCTAGTTTCTTACGTCATTATTTGATGGATCATTAGGGCAAGAAAAGGAAAGACACTATCTGCATTGCACTTGCTGATGATAGTTGTGATGAACCTAAAATTCGAATGAATAAAGTTGTTCGCTCGAATCTTCGTGTACGGCTTGGGGATGTGGTGTCTGTGCACCAGTGTCCTGATGTCAAGTATGGGAAACGGGTTCACATACTGCCTGTTGATGATACCATTGAAGGTGTCACTGGGAATCTATTTGATGCGTACTTAAAACGTAAGTGTGTTACTACTTCTTGTACTTGATGGATTTGTTGTCATCCTGGTTCTTTTATTCTCCTGTAAATTTGTTTCTATGATGAAGTAATTGAATTTGAGTTTTCCTCCGATGACATTTTGTTGCTAACCTTCTTATCTTATGCTTTTGTTTTTATACTTAATCTTGGGGATGATGTCTTGGTTCTTCGGTAATATGCTTTAGGAGGAAACAGTGTGCCATATGCTTTCTTTGTTGGGCTGTCCTTGTTCAGGGGGATTTAGTTAATTTTTTATTCACTTTTCATTTTTTGAATGATGGTTCAATTCCCACATTTACCTTTCTGGGGTCCTTTAGCTGGTGGTTTATTTTCTGCTTAGTAGAATGCATCTTGCCTCATTCTTGTCCAGAGGAACTTGGTGCCTCCTTTATAACGTGTGATCATTAGTTCAGGTCTCCTACATATTCTGGTTTTAACCTCTTACTGAATAGATATTCAGAGCTGCAGAAATTGCCTCTCTTGGATATGTTTCTTTTATTCATTTGTTTGTAATATCTGATCCCACCTCACCCGGTGTTTTCATTTGGCTGTATAAATGTCAACCACAGTCATTTGAACTTCAAAGACCTAAATGGATGAGAGCAGACCACTAAGGAACGGGCCTATTCAAATGATGGTTTCTTGTTTCAGACTACCATTTAGGTGGCTTAAATTCAAAAGTCAAGGTGATGTAACTTAGAAGTTCAAAGGATCCACATCTTCAACTCAGGTCATAGTACCTGTAAAAATGTAGGTTGGTCTCAGGTCAATAACAGCTTGTGTACTTGCCTATATGTACTGAGTTGCTTGTCTGCATTTGCATGCTTTTGTATGAATAAACACGTACCGGGTACATTAAACATAACTTTGACCTATTTTGGATAATAATCTGTTGTTCTATTGGACCATAGTTGTTTTACTCATTGCGTATTTTAGACGAGGAAGTTCACTAAGGATGTCCAATGGATCAAAAGTCTCAAGATCCATTTTGGTACACAATATCTTCAGTCAATGTGGAAATACATGGCCTCTGTTCTCTTTATTCTAAGCAAAGTAAGTTTGTAGAAGAAGCCCAGGATTGAAAATGTCAAGGTTGAAAACAAACAGATAGATCACACCCTACCTCAAAGGGATAAAGGTCATGCATCTTGGTGAGAGCATTAGGTCAATGTTCAATGATCGGAATAAATTGAAAATGATGTCCAGTTCTCAATGACGGGCTTGACGTCAGTGAAGTTGTATTGGTGGTTGTCTTGCCTGCCTAAACATGATGTACATGTTTGAAAAAGAACTCTAGTTCAAATTTGTGGGAATCACTATGGAATATTATATGCAGTGAACTGATACCAGCATTGAAAATTAAAATGATGTGGAGCTAAACATTCCATTCAAAAGAAAAGGTAACAAAGGTATCGAAGATGCTGTTTCAAAAGCATCATGTTTGGCATATACTGTGGGACCCTACCTGTGTAGTCATAGGTGCAAGGTGCACCCAGGCACAAGGGGCGTGACTTGTGCTTGGATGGACTTGGCACGCCTAGTTGTGTGATGAGTTGCCTAGGCACAAAATTAATTAATTAAAAAAGGAAAATTCAAACTAAATCCCAAAAACTAAAATAGTATTGCATTTCACGAATTATAGAAGAAATTAACCAAAAAAGTAAAAAAAGAAACGTGCAAAATATAAAAAGAATGATAAGGAATTGTTGTTTTTAGCATTAAAATGGAAACCTTTCGACATTTGTTACCAAAACAAACTAAAAATAAAAAAATGTAGCATATTTCATGGTTTTTCAGTAGAAAATAACAAAAAAAGGGAAAGAACATGAAAAATATTGATAAAAAACCATGGAGTTGTTGTTTTTATCATTAAAATTGAAACCCATTGAGATTTGTTAAAAAAGAAAAAACAGCAAATAAAAAATGCTGATGCATTTCACAAATTTTGCTAAAAAATACAGGAAAATGAAAAAATAGTACGTAATACATTAAATATATGAAAATGAATGGAAAGAATGAAATGACATTTCTGTTTTTAGCATTAGAGTGTAGATTTGTTGAGATTTTAGACAAAAATCAAGCATTAAACAACAAAGCTGAAAAAGGTATTGTTTTAAACCTTTTTTTTTTTTTTTTCAGAAAAAGGATAATAACAAAAAGTGCAAGATAAATCCATAGATTCTTACCTTCAATCACTTGAACTAGGCTTCAATTGGCGATGAAAGATGAGGACTATTGCAAGAAGAAGAAAAGAGCTCTGGGAAGAAAAAGAAGAAGAAGAAATTGAGAAATCAGGGTTTTATTCACCTACAGGGCGCCTAGAATTGGGGGGGCAGAAGTTGCAAGGTGCAAGGCGCAACTAGTCATGCGATTAGTCGCATTGTGATTTCTCCCCCTTCTGCCTATCCATAGTTGAGCTGCAGGGGGTGCGCATTTTTGAGCCTAGTGATTAGTCACAGGACTAGACACGCCTGTTACTACATAGAATCCTACAGTATTAAATGTTTTGAACTAGCATCATGAATACTGGCGTATTATGGTGTGTCTGACTGAGCTAAAATTGTTGTAATCATGAGAAGATCCAGCTTTGCTGTGTTGGAATATTGCAGCATCTCTAGTATTATTTTTACATGTGAGAGATCATGAAAGTCAATACTACAATTCAGTTGTTGATTGTGAATATGGGCATCCTTGAGTGCTTCTTGTTATTGATATTTCTACAAGAGTTATTGTTTCTTCATATTAGTTTACATATTTTTTGTATTGAATATTTCATGGATGTTTTTAAACTTTGAGTCAATTTTTTTTGTTTGTTTGAAAGTATTCATCATACTTCTGTATGAATAATTCATTTGTTTTATTTATTATATGTCATTAAAAAGAAAAAGAAGCCCAATACCAGGCTACAAAATCAGAGATGCTAAAGAAACAAAACTGGAGTGCTAAAAATCAACAAAGAATGTTTAGGACTGCTAGATAAGAAGCACCTTGCAAGTGTGCACTTTATAGGCAAAGACATGTTTGCTCTAAAACTTCCGCAGTTAGGTCTGAGTCATGGACACACAAGGTAACTCTTTTGGGAGAAGCTGCTTTGGATGGATAAGAGACATCCTGCCAATGAAGCCCTTAGGATTCCTCTACCTAGGCCTCTCAGAAGAAGAGATATGCAAAGCTGCTACTGTTAATGAAAAGTCTGAAAGGAACCTGGAGTTATCACTTTCTTCAGTTAATACAGAAACACATACTCTCTCAGGTCCTAGATAATGAAGGCCATCTAAGTCTATTACAAGCTTTGTGGAGACAAGTTTAGGTGCAATCTGCTATTACTGTGCTTCAATAATGAATCAATCTGTTCATGGATATTGACCATGCTAATTTAAGATATATTTCATAGAGAAAATAACAATTTGGCTTGAAACAAAAAATGTAGTATCAATTAATCCTTGATGATAGAACCTGGGATATACCTCGCATCCACTGCCAACTGAACTGATAGTCCCTTTCCTTCTTACAGCCTTAGGAGTAACAAGCAAAGCAGCAGCAGAAGCTTTTGAAGGCCTTGTGTCAGGGTCCCTTGTTCCCTAGATTTCTTACTGAAAACTGATTGAGAATCCATTTGCATTAGGGTGCTATCCCTCTTTTAAGAATCCTTTGATTTGTTTCATTTTTGGGCAGGTTCTTATGGGAATGTTGAATTAAAAAAAATGAGGTAAATCACCTAGATCTATAGAGTGGAACTGTAGTAAAAACAGAAGATTGAGTACAACTGCTAGATGGTAGTTTCCTCCATGCATCTTTTAGCATTGAATTTAAAGCCATGAGGTTGCAATTTTGTGAGAAAGCTAAAATATAAGATGACACTTAAATCTACTTTGGCTAAATCTTGCTCATTGCTCTGAGTTATCTAATTTGCAGAACTTGCTCAAGAAGTTTCAGGTGTTTTGTCCCATTTATGATTAAGAGCTCAACATTTCATTCTTGAATTGTCTAATCTCTCCATTTAGTAATGTTGCTAAGGTGCTTTTTGTTGCACTTGAGGGCCTCGAGTTTATGGAAGTAGTGCATTCATGGCCTTATTATAAAACAAACGGTGTTGGACATTTCATCATTTAGTACCATTGCTATTGGCAGAGTGTGTCCATTGCTTCTTTGAATCGTTTAACACCTGTTGAAGTTGTTTTCCACAAGTGCATGGGTTATTGTAGTACAGTTTGTGCAAGTACGGGCTGATACCACGGAACGACTTAAAAAGTAAAGTTTAAATAAAATTTAAACAAATTAACAAAAATTAAGAAAATTAACTAACAACGCACTAGAAACTCAGATCCATTGATTAACTAAAAAGTACATGATTCTAAATTTAAAAGAAAAAGAATTAAACAACACAACAAACTAATTTCAACTTCCCTAGCTTGATTGCAGCAAAATTCTCCAAATCTGACCCCATCCAAGCAGATCAATCCTCACAAATCCATCATTGATGTCTCTAATTATTGATTCAATGGTTGGACTCAAATATATATATATATATATTTTTTTTCAATTAATGATATGGATTAATGGAAGAAATTATGAATTGGACGGCTTAGATTGATTGTTTGGACTACAGATGTAAGATCAGATCCAATGGATCACCTAAGATTTGAACTAACATGAAGATTTGAAAGTTGATTTGAATTTTGAAAAATGAATCAAATAGAAATTAAAGTGAACTATTGGTTAAGGCTGATGATTCGGACAGGCCTTAATCAAACAAGGACTGAAGTTTAGGGACTAACTGGGAAAAGGACAAAATAGGACAAAAGACAATCAAGTAAATGGAATTAAAACAGGAGGTGAAGGACAAAATTGGAAAATTTCCAGTTTTTTGGTTTTAACTGGAACGAAGAAATTGCAAGGAGGAAGACAACACATAGGGGAGGAGAAAATGAGGGGGAGGAGGAGAATTTGGGAAAAATCTGAATTAGGTTTTCGCTGTAAAGTGCAAACTTGTAAAAGGAAATGATTTTGGTGAAAATCTGTGGAGAATTAAAGATAAAAATGATGGGAAACAATGGAGAAAAACAGGGAACCAAAGAGAGTGAGAAGAATGAAGAGAAACAGGGATGAGAGGGGAACAAGGACAGGGAATAACGACTGGGAACGGTAAAGAGGTTTCTACCTGAAATAGTTCTGCAGTGAAACTGAGAGAGAAAGTAGGGAATAAGCGAATGAAGGAAAACTGGGACTGAAACGAGGAGGAAAATGTAGGGAATGAGAAGGAAGAACTGGGGAACGAGAGAAACAGTGATTGATTGAAATGACAACTAAGGATGGAATTCTGGGAGAAACTGAGAAACGAAGGAGAGATTGGAAACTGAGGTAGAAATTAGGTAATAGAAACAGGGAAGAATGAGAAATTGGGAATGAGAGACAGATAGGAAATGATGAATGACAGTGATGGAGATGGGTTCTTCGTCCTCTGTTATTCTATGTTGAAGAGTTTTCAGTCCCTCCTATTGATCTGTCGTGTAGTTCTTGTGGTTCTTTCATAGTGGAGCTTTGCTAGCTCCACCTTATAGAATGGTGATGGTGTCTAACGTTTCTCCCCTTCCTCCTTCGATTTTAAACTCACCGGCCCTTCCTATTTTCGTTTCTCCCCTTCTAAGTTTGGTTGTTTTCTTCTCTTTGGTTTCCTCTTTTATGCTATTCCTCTTCCACTTTGTTTTTTTTTTCCTTCTAAGTTCAATTTCCTTTTCTTAAAGATTTCTACAATTTCCACTTTGGTTTTCCCCTTTCCATTACGAGGTCTCCTTTTTGGTTTGGTTCTGATTAGGAAACCATCTCTTGCACCATCTTGCATTGTAGTGCCCTTGTAAGGTGAGGATGATATAGTACCGATCAACTTGATCCGAGTCATTCATTTTCCAATCTAGTTGATCTGCAACACATAAAACTTTGTCAGAATCATTTGAACCATAATTTAATCGTCTAATCAGCTCTGACGATTATGTAGTCATTAAAGTTAGCAAATCAATAGTTAAATGATCATTTGAGTCTAGAATGCATATTTAGTCTTAAAATTCAAAATTTATTGATTAGATGATCTATTTAGATGCTAAATTAAGGGTTTTTTTAGTTAAAATTGAACACTCAACAGTACCCCTAGGATTGGTTACTCTTTTATAAGGGTACTATCCACATCAGTTCTCTCTATTTGGTTTTTACATGGGGCTGTTTAAGGTTAAGGGTTAGGGTTGTTAGTGCCTGGAATATTGGATATCCTTCCAAATAAGAGGCAGGTTCTTATGGACCTTGAGTATTTTTGCTATAGCTGTCTGCCGGACTGTTTTGGAAGAGCATAACAATTGCATATTCTTACACTGCTGGATCAATTAACTGTTTCATTTTTCATGGTTCGTAAGGAGGTACATTTTTTTTAGGCAAGTGAATAATTGGAGATGCATTTTACATTCATACTCAAGTCATAGTTAATGGGTTAGGTAACAGAGTCCTTTTTGTCTACTGATTCTGGCATGAAAGCCTCTTGCAAAATGCATGTTAAGGCTACCTACTTTAGGCACTTTGTGGTCTGCTCCTTCCCCTGACCCTGCATATGTGGGAGCTTTATGCACCGGGCTGCCCTTTTATTCCGGCATCAAAGCAATTTTCTTCTTCCCCCAAATGATGAGTGGATTCATACCCACAACCACTTGGTTGTGAGATAGGGCACTTAACCAACTAGGGTTCAGTGCTTGGTACCTCTTACAGAATTCTTATGACTATTTTTTTTTTAATTTTTATTTTGCAGCATGTGAGTTACATGGTTTGTAGGAGATACCCTATTATCTTGCTATAAACTTATTACTTAACCATACCTTTGTTTCCTTTAGTATTTCTTTGGTAGTTGTCAGATGATGCTTATAGTTAAGATTCTCTATCACATGATCTTACATTATAGAGCAAAATTGCCTTCTATTTTGTCTGCAGCTTACTTCCTGGAGGCATATCGCCCTGTAAGGAAAGGAGACCTTTTCCTTGTTAGAGGTGGTATGAGGAGTGTAGAATTCAAAGTTATTGAGACTGACCCCCCAGAATACTGTGTGGTTTCACCTGATACTGAGATCTTCTGCGAAGGGGAGCCGGTTAGAAGGGAGGATGAGGATAGATTGGATGAAGTTGGTTATGATGATGTTGGTGGTGTGAGAAAGCAGATGGCTCAGATTCGTGAGTTGGTTGAGCTTCCTTTAAGACACCCACAACTTTTCAAATCGATAGGTGTAAAACCACCGAAGGGAATTCTACTGTATGGTCCTCCTGGTTCAGGAAAGACATTGATTGCTCGGGCCGTAGCCAATGAGACTGGTGCATTTTTCTTCTGTATCAATGGACCGGAAATTATGTCGAAACTAGCTGGGGAGAGTGAAAGCAATCTCAGAAAGGCTTTTGAAGAAGCAGAGAAGAATGCACCATCTATCATATTTATCGATGAGATTGATTCTATTGCTCCCAAGCGAGAGAAGACACATGGAGAAGTTGAGAGGCGAATTGTCTCTCAACTCTTGACATTGATGGATGGATTAAAATCACGTGCTCATGTCATTGTTATTGGAGCTACAAACAGGCCAAACAGCATCGATCCAGCTCTAAGAAGATTTGGGAGGTTTGATAGGGAAATTGATATTGGGGTCCCAGATGAAGTTGGCAGGCTTGAGGTCCTTCGTATTCACACAAAGAACATGAAACTCTCAGAAGATGTAAGTGAATGTTTATGTTTAACACTTGGTACTTTTTGTCTCATCCGGTGTTTATTAGTTTGGCAACTTGTTCTAATTTAGTGACATTGTCATACTATACAGGTTGATTTAGAAAGAATTGCAAAGGACACTCATGGGTATGTTGGCGCTGATCTTGCGGCTCTTTGCACAGAGGCTGCCCTTCAGTGTATCCGAGAAAAGATGGATGTCATTGATCTGGAAGATGAATCCATAGATGCTGAGATACTTAACTCAATGGCTGTTACTGATGAACACTTCAAGACTGCTCTTGGAACCAGCAACCCATCTGCACTACGTGAGACGGTGAGTAAAATTAAATGCTTGAGTTCAGTTAAACTCAGCCACAACTCAACCTTGTATGAAGGGCTTCATAATCTTACTTATGTTTCTGGAGCAGGTTGTTGAAGTACCCAATGTTACCTGGGATGACATTGGCGGGCTTGAAAATGTGAAGAGAGAACTCCAAGAGGTAATGGGAAAAGCAGATATTGGCTTAAACCTTGTGTTACCTAAGCTCAGTAGACTATTCTGATTTGTTGCCTTCTTTTTGTTGTCATAGACTGTTCAATATCCTGTGGAGCATCCGGAGAAGTTCGAGAAATTTGGAATGTCGCCATCGAAAGGAGTGCTTTTCTATGGGCCTCCTGGTTGTGGGAAAACCCTACTGGCCAAGGCTATTGCTAATGAGTGCCAGGCAAACTTCATCAGTGTTAAGGGTCCTGAGTTGCTTACAATGTGGTTTGGAGAAAGTGAAGCCAATGTCCGTGAGATATTTGATAAGGCTCGTGGATCTGCACCTTGTGTCCTCTTTTTTGATGAACTTGACTCGATTGCTACCCAGGTTTGTTTTGTGAATGCTCATGGCATCATTCTCTTTGCACTAACAATCTTGGCTTGTACTTATATTTATTTATTGTGGCAGAGAGGGAGCAGTGTTGGAGATGCGGGTGGTGCTGCTGATAGAGTTCTTAATCAGCTCCTGACTGAAATGGATGGAATGTCTGCCAAGAAAACAGTTTTTATAATTGGGGCAACTAATAGGCCTGACATTATTGATCCTGCATTGCTGAGGCCAGGTCGTCTTGATCAATTGATTTACATTCCTCTTCCAGATGAGAGCTCACGTTATCAGATCTTTAAAGCATGCCTGAGGAAATCTCCTGTTTCAAAAGATGTGGATCTGAGAGCTTTAGCCAAGTATACTCAGGGCTTTAGTGGTGCTGATATTACAGAAATCTGCCAGCGTGCATGCAAATATGCTATTAGAGAAAACATTGAGAAGGTGAGTTATAGCCTTTTTGGACTTGAGCTCTCTTGCTTATTTTATGGCTTCATACCTTTGTGATGTACATATGCATAGTGTCTAGATCTCTTATGGTTTTCCTCTAGGGCTAATTCAGTTTGAACAGTGCAAATTATATTAGAGGGGAGAAATTATCGCTTGATAAGAAACAACTCTGATGAGTAAAATCAAAGTTAGTTGTCATCTGTTGTAAATAAAGGCATGGTTGTTTGCCTACACTCTTCAGGTAAATGTGGATGTGATAATTGTACGTCTCCTTCTAATGGCAATTGTGCCACTAAATGATTGAGCACTCTACAATAAAAAATGTCTAAAATGTGCATAATAAGGTGCACGCCTACATGCATTGGTATAATTCTTGGGGTTGACCAAAAAACTGGACCCAAATGCCATCCTACCCCTCCCCCACCTACACTCATTTACAATTGGTGGCTGATTGAACCAATCACTTGGTAGACCACCATGATGGCCCATAGTTCAAAAGTTGGACTGATAAGACTATAGGTGATATTTGATTTTGTTGGTAACCTACAAACAAGATGCGCTTGCACAACAATTAGGAACAAGTTTATCCATGTCCGTTGGTGGTTATTTAAACCATTAACTGTTATCCACGATCATGTGATTCTGGAAAACGTGTGCATATCAAAATGACTTTCATTCTTCCAATTTGCAGGATATAGAGAGGGAGCGGAGAAGGCAAGAGAATCCTGAGGCTATGGAAGAAGATGATGCTGAGGAAGTTGCTGAGATCACAGCTGCCCACTTTGAAGAGTCAATGAAGTTTGCACGCAGGAGTGTCAGCGATGCGGACATCAGAAAGTACCAAGCATTTGCACAGACATTGCAGCAGTCAAGGGGATTCGGAAGTGAATTCCGGTTCTCAGAGCGGTCAGAGACTGCAGCAGGAGCTGCAGGTTCTGACCCATTTGCGGCATCGGGTGCAGCTGATGATGATGATTTATATAGCTAGGCTAGCTTATGTTCTGATCATTATGTTACATGAGGCCTCATTTTAGGTTTATACTCTATAAAATTCTTGGTCCATGTATGACGGATAAAACTTTACACCAAAAAACTCTTTAAAGAAGGGTTGATGGCCAACCTTAGAATTTGTCCCGAAATTCTGCTGGAATGGTAATACTGGTTTCATAAGTTGGTTCAAATCCTTCAGAAGTGTTTGCAATGCTTTCTTTTGGCTTGTTTCTGGCATTAGATGTTATGGATTTAATGGGCTTTTGAGGCACTGTTTTGTGCTTTGTAGGAGAAACTTGGCGTGGTGAAAAGCTGAGGTGCTAAGCCTTGCTGTTGTCGCTTCAGCGTGTCTTGATCTTTTTCATTCTTTCAGTGTCTTTTATGACCATCCAGTCTCATCTCTGTTTTTGTTCTCTTTTGGCAAGGCAGCCAGAAGGGGAGCCTTGGCACAACGGTAAAAGTTGTTGTCATGTGACTTTGAGGTCACGGGTTCAAGGCGTGGAATCAGCCTCATTGCAAAAATGCAAGATAAAACTGCCTACTTTAGGCCATTGTGGGTTGCCCCTTCCCTAAACGCAGCATAGGCGGGAGCTCCTTGCACCGGGCTGCCCTTTTTGGTAAGGCAGCCAATAGCTCTTTTAACATTCTTCACGACACAAGCAACTGATTGATACGCGCTTATCTTTGTACCTGGGTAAGTAAAGCAACATCCTTTTATAACTGACATGTGCCTAGTTCACGGACACAGCTCCCTCTTTTGATATTGCTGCTTTAGCTCTCTCTCATGCCCCAACGCACACAAAACTATATGGTGCAACATTGACTGTATGATGGTCAGCTAGAAACACAAGTGGGTTCTGGACTAGGCTGATCTAACCATTCACAATATTTGTCATCTTGCAAGGGCGTAAAGAATGTCAACAGGAAACCAAGAACCAACGAGAACTGGATCGGAAAATTAAGTTGTAGTCTTTTAATTAGGAACCATAGTCAGGTTTTAATTCTGAATTAAATTTGGTCAGATTTCAATTTCATTCAAATTGGTTTCTGTTCCTTCAATTAGGAGCCACAGGCAGCTTTCAATTCTTTGTCATTATAAGCGAATTACATATAGTTCGGTTTCAATTTCATTCCAGAAGAATAGGATTGGAACTGAAGACCAAGTCATTCGACTATAATGCTCTTATTAATTAACATTTAATTCTAGACTAATTAAAATAATTAAGTCCTTTTGATTTAATTTTTAGAAGAAAATTTATGCCTTCAATATAAATTTGTTGCTTATATGTCATGAAAAGTAAATTAGACTTTTTAGGTGGAATTAATGAGATAAAAAATAAAAACACAACTTTCTATAAGAAGCTTTAAATAGAACACTTGAATCTTGTTGCCCTAATTTCTCTCCCTTTCTAGCACCGATGAAGTCAATGCTAGAAGGTCTCTTTTGATCTCTTCCCCATCGTTAGTTGAAGAAAAAATCGTACAATTCAGAAGAAGAAATGCAGGTACTATGTTTTGCTCTCTTTCTCTCTTTATCTATTTTTTTTTCTTTCTAAGTAATCGAAGCTATCCCACTTTTCAGTTGTTGGTTGAAGAAGATGAATTTATAGGTTTTAGTTTGTGGAAAGAAATTGCATGTCGAAGAAACCCAGCTCTCTCTCTCTCTCTCTCTCTCTCTCTCTCTCTCTCTCTCTCTCTCTCATCAAACGTTGTTACTATGTTATTGCACTTTTCCTGGCATCACTTTTCCTCATTATCTTCTTTATCTGTGTGAAATACGAGTAAACTGATTGTTCCATAGGAAAAAGGGTCCCCGCCTTTGATTGATATCAAGCATGTTCATACAATTTCTTCAACTATACATACATACACATGCACACACAGATACATATATGGTGACTCTCTCTATCTCACACACAGTCTCTCTCTCTACACACACATATATTCTTAGTAAATAATTAGTTGCATTTTATTGTGATAGTAAGTCATTTTTATAATAATAAGCCAAGTCAAGACTTATATAATTGGACTGAAGTAGCTTGCTAGAATGGCTTGGTAAGCAAGCAACCTGTTATCCAGGTGCCAACTCACATTTTTATTCTTTTCTTTCTTTTTGAGTTTAGTGATAGTTCATCAAAATAGTTGTCTAAGATTGCTGGATCAAGTATGCAAATAGCATAGTCTTTAGTCCAAAAGCGGCTCCTCTTCTTAATGTTTACTACTTCCTTGCCTCTCTTTTTTTAGAGATTTGTTGTTCTCTTCCTAGATTTCCCTCCATGGCATTCTTCTTAGGGATGCTTACTAGGTGTCCAAGCCTCTTAAAAGTCTTTTTGACAAGCACGCAGCTTGAGCTCTTTCTTGTGAACACAATAAAAGCTGTCGGAATCCTCATTTTTGCCCACTTTGAATAAGAATTTCAAATGTATTTTTCCCATAAGGCATTGATGGACCAACGTCTTCATCTATCACTTGAATTTCTTGGTTCACGGTGTCAAGTACTTGTACCTGAGATCTTGTAGTAGACGGTTATACCGCCACCTAGGAGACATAATCTTCTCTTATTCACTTGTGCTAGTGGTGCCTTATGAAGTAAGAGGGGTCAGCGCCTATGTTCTGCCCTTAGGGTTGATCCCTTTCTCTTTTGTTGTTAGAGGAATGGTGTTGGATCAAACAAAGATGGAGCTTGGCATGCTAAAGTGGGGCACCACCGAGTGCTAGCCTATAAGCATGTTTCCTTAAGGTGATAAAGTATGTAGAACTAGGTTGTTGCCTTTACAATTAACAAAAAGTTCTTCACAAGTCAAAACATTTTATTTGGTCTTTTTATGTCTTAATTTAAAGCTTATATATTCTTTCTTTGTCTTAACCCTAGAACAAGTGTAATTGTCAGAATAGATTGCTTACTTTTGTAAGATTTTATATATCATGCTTAGTTGGATGATGCTACCTTATTTTGTTTGTACTTCCTTAATTGATTGATGATTGCATGGGGAATTCTAACTACTTCTCTTTGTTGATATTGTGAACTTATGAGTTCTTAGGTCCATGTATAGCTAAAGAACTAAGCTCTAAGCTCTAACTTTTATATTATTTTGTTTCTAGATTGGTTAGTGGCTATGCATAAATGATATCTGATCTTAGGTAAGAATAAAGAAAAAAAAGGAAAAAATATATTACGTGACTCTGCATGCCTGAGAGATGTATAGGTTCTTGAATAATTATAATATATGAGAATACATTTTCTTTGGCAAGTGACACTTTAAATGAGTTTATAGGAATAACCTTTCATTTTCATGATAGTAATTATTACCAGAGTCACTTTCATTGAACTTGAAGAAATGTTCTAGAATTAGTTTAGGGTGTAGAACCAATAAGGATTGAGAACTGAATTGAAAACCAGTAGCTTGGTTCTAGTCCTTCAAGGTAGAACCAAACTCTAAAATGGTTTAGGTCCATTTTTGTTAAATTCTTTAGGGTACATTTCCAGTTCTGAGTGGAACTGAATCAAAACCTGGACCATTGACACCAGTGGATGGGCCGTGTACCCTAAAAGCTCCTAGGAGCACTATATAAAACCTCTTTTCTCTATCTAATATGTCATATAGCTGGCAACTTTTAGTGGTACAAGCGGATGTGCCTAAAAATTGTCATACAATGGATCATTTCTATCCTTCATTGTTTTGAGTTTTAGATTCTCATGTATTTATGATGGAATCTCTGTAGGTGTATACACTCAACAGTAGAGGAAAGGAGTACACACCCCAGTTTTTATGCATGGTGAAACTATTTTGTTAGATCTAGCCATTCATCATTTTAGGAATGAATTAGATAGGCTAGAGATCTTATTTCATGCTCATGAGATATTTTTAGCCTATGTTTCTTTAGGTAAAAAAATCTCAACCATCCATTTTTATTAAGTTTTTCATAGATCTAAAACAAGTGGCCAGGATTTTCCAAATGTATTTATTTATCAAGGGTTACCAATCTTGGGTATTCTAAGCATGATAAATGGTTTAGATTTGCAAAAAATGTTGTACCATGCAAGGAAAAAGAGGCACGTACTCCTTCCTCTCCTCTTGATTGTATACTCTTACCAGGACTCTTTACAATGTCGAACATCAAGTTCCTTATGGGATGTAAATGTTTTCTCTGCTCTAAAATCTCAAGGGAATGGACTTTTGGCCATGTTAGTGTGAGATCAGTTACTGAGTTTTGGGTCTTTTGTTTCAAAGGTTTGGTCGGTTCTTGAGAAGGCCTGGTTCAGATGGGCCTTGTTCCATGTCAAAGCATTTAAGGCTATCATCTTTATAGATGGCTCTGTTGTTATCATGTGACCTTGAGGTCATGGGTTCAAGGCATGGAAACAGCCTCTTGCAAAAATGCAAGGTAAGATTGCCTACTATAGATCCTTGTGGTCTGGGCCTTCCCCGAATCCCCCATATGCAGGAGCTTCATGCACCAGGGCTGCCTTTTCTTTTATGTTTAGAGTTGGCTCTGTTCTGTATTAATGAAAGTGTTTCTGGCCGATTCATTTGAGAAATGGAATCCCCATGGGAACAAGGAACTCGTTAGGATAAACGCTTAAAAACTAATATTTGAGGGGTACTACTAATAGAAAGGGTGCAGGAAACATGCCTCTCTCCAAAGTAAATAAGATATTGAAAGCATGTGTCGAATCATCGATCCCTTTACTGGCTTGAAACTACAGAAATAATGTCATAAAGGAAGAGTAATATCATGAAAAGAGCTTCCTTTTTCTAGACTAAGATCATTTCCGGACAGTTTCCTTCCTTTCCCTACTGGTTCACATCCTTCAAATTTATAGAAACGTAAATTTCGCCTAATATCAGAACAAAATTGAAGTAAAAGGTCCTCTATGTGTGCAAAATAATATCACAATCTACAAGGAGACTATTGTGAGGATCAATCTTTCTCTTGGTTTTTGCTTTATGGGGAGTGCTGGGCACACGCACCCAGAGGCCCCTTTTTGGGCCACCGTGCTCGAAGGCCTTTACTCGTGTGATGTCAACCTTCCTCACAGTCCAATTATGGATGCATTTTCTGAGCAGGAATGGCTTGCACCTTCAAAGGGACATAGTTCAATTTATACAAGGGAGACATTAGAGAGGAGTTTGTTTCGTGATACTAGTAAGCTCCGATGAGTAAATCCACATGGCCTTAAACCATGTCAAGGGAACAACTCATTGTTATAACTAAAATCAAGCCTGCAGCTTGTCTTAGGTGGGGTGAATGGAATAGGCTCAACTGATGGTGGACTCACCCACTCACTCCGCACAACCCCTTTGAGGAGCCTCTAACAGTTGACACCCACGTGAAGAGCTGAGTCACCCGAGTATTAGCCCAAGCTGATTGGAATCGAACTCCAAAGGCTTTGCTGGATTATGATGGATATTTCATAGTAGCATTCAGTTTGCTCACGAAAAGGTTCCGGATTTTTCCTCAGTGATGCATTATTGCTGCATGAATTGGCCAGGACGTCTCTTTACTAGACCGAGTCGAATGGAGTCTTACTCCTCACAATGGTCCCTTTCCGGTCTGCGTCCACCTTCAGCCATTGGTGACAAAGCTGATAGATATTCTTGAGTTCAAGATTAGACCAAGCCACTTCTTAGGGGACAATCACACGTGAAAATGAGCAATGATAATGCTGCTATTATTTTCTCCTTAAACCTTATCATCTTGGGCTTATTTATGGTTGTTGTTAGATGGATGTTGATTTTGTCCTATGAAACGAACTCCAGCCAACTTCTGAAGCAATCTTGTGGAACAACAGCTTTCAAAGTAGAAAGCATCTTATCGTAAACCTATGAAAGGTTGGTCTTGCATTCAGTCGAGCTGGGAGAAGTGGGATCTACAAACATGTTTGTCAATCACATCAAATGAAAAAGAGCACTTTGTTAGGCTCATACATGGACATATGCTGGATGGCAAAATAATTGAAGCCTTTCTGCTTTCTCCAATAAAAAGACAATCAGAAAGAGTAAGTCATTAGTGCGCATAGAAGTCATATCTCATCCCAAAATTGCTTTATAGACTGTCAAAACTTTGATGTGACGTTGAGGTCACCGGTTTAAGGTGTGGAAATAGCCTCTTGTAAAAAAATGCAAGGTAAGGCTGCCTACTATAGGTCCTTGTGGTCCACCCCTTCCCTAAATCCCGCATAGGCGGGAGCTTCGTGTACCGAGTCTACCCTTTTTACTGTCAAAACTTTACATTTGGCTATTCTGTTTGTAATTCTTTGTTGTTATCCTCCTTGTGCAATCTTTTGATATTTTCTATTACAAATGTCGATGTCAATTCCTTTCCCCTGCCATTTCAATGAAAATTCCGGATTCTGCTAATTAAGCATACAAATCCAGATAAATTTTCAGATTTTTTTTTTTTAATACATACAAAAGATTCGAACACCCCGGAATTTATTGAAGAAATGGAGTACGCCAAAATCCACCATAATAGTAGAGTTTACTAGAACAAACCAGAAATGGACCACAAAGGAATGCAAGTTTTTGTTTATTTTTTTGAATGTAAGATGAGGGAGATTAGACTTAGATGGTTTGGACATGTCCAAAGGAGACCAAAAACAACACCGGTTAGGAGTGAGGTAAAGCAAGCAGAAGGTTGGGAAGGCCCAAAAGAACGAGGATAGAAATAGTGAGAAAAAATTTAAAAACTTTGGAACTAAATGAAGCTATGGTTCTTAATATAGAGGAATGGAGGAATAAGATTCATTTGGCCGACCCCTAATTGAGATAAGGTCTTGATGATGATGATGATTGTTTTGATTGGAAAACTCAACCGTCGAGTGATACAATCTATTAGTTTGGACTAAGATTTGAACATAAGACCTCTCAAACAACAACAACATTTACTAACCACCTCACTTGTGGCATATATTTACATCTAAGATGAAAATTATAAATCTTCTTTGAATATTTTCAAGTCATCCACAAGTGGCATTGAGTTGACTTGACTTGTCTGACTGCCAAGTTGAGTTTTCAAAATTTTAAACTATGGTGCATATAGTATAATTTATAGAAAACTGTTGGCAAATAGAATTAAAATCTTCCAAGAAATGTCTGGCACAATAGGTTGTATGCAACTCAACATCTTTCATGAAATATGCTTGGTCACAGGTTTGAGTCATCGCTTTTGCCTTGGGCTTGTGATTTGATTTAGGAGTGTGGGTGAGTGAGAGTGTGAGTAATTTGCTTTGTAATTCTTTGTTTGTACCCCCAAAAAAGAGGATGATAGAAATGAAAACTAAAGGGCAACGAAAGCAATTCTAAAAAGTAAACAGCATCAAATTTACAGAAGGCAAACATCTTTTGGGAGCCTTTTTTCCAAAGAAAAATTTCCAAACTAAAATTACTAGAAGAAGAAGAAGAAGAATGTTTGACAGAGAGATTTGGAGTCGGCTATTATTTTCTAGGCCCTACACTAAATGATGTTGGAACTCAAAAGCTACATTTTTTGAGGATTTTTTTATATTTGATTTGCTTTACTATTGACCCTAGTGGTCGGCCCCTTCCTGAACACCACATAGGCGGGAGCTTCGTGCACCGGGGCTGCCCCTTTTACCCTTCTGAATCCGTTTTGCGGTCTAAGCCTATCATGTGAATGGTTAGCACTGTCCAATTTGCATTGATGAAGTTTTATCAATTTCTTATGACTTTTGTAGAAAGTGGGTACGTTGAAGCATTTCCCTCTCTAAATGTGTGAAAAACATTCCATCAATCAAGCAGCATAGAGCCAAAATGCCACCCTTTGAGATGGGCCTCTAGTTCTTGCGACTGAAGCTTTATGTTGGGAGCTTTGATAGCATCCTCTGAATCTTGCTTCCACTTGCAGCTGGCAACTGTCTAGTGTTATAGCAAGCATTGTCATACTTTAGTAGAATTGAACTTTTTTTAAAAACTTGCCTCACAAATGATCCTAATTTATAGTACGAGAATGCCACTCTAGATGGGCGAGTGTCTTAAATCTTTCTAAGTTGAATTATATCTCTTCAGGTTATTGAGCTTACAATTCCCATTTTACACAAAAAATTACACTCAAGATGCTAGTGCCTTGCACGCTCAAACTCACTACTTGGTCACCTCTTTTATGAGAGAGAGAGAGAGAGGCCTTATCATACTTCTGTACAAGCCCTTTATGCACCTTGCAATAGACTCTTAACTGGTTGAGCTGAAGCTTTACCAGTACTAAGTCACCAATCAGATACTTTGCCTTCGAGATTTGTCGCCAAACATGCGATATACTCCCAATTAGGCTTAGCCGATTCCAACAACATCTGCAAAATCATGCCCATATGGTAAAAGGTTGTTAGACATATACATATTCAGAGTCCTGTTATTTTCAGACGTCAAGGCACCATCTTATTTTCAAACTCTGCCTTTTATGATTTTAAGCTAGGTCTTCGGAAGATTGAACCCATTCATATTATTTAGTATCTCTTAGATTTATTTTTGGTACATTGAATATTCATAAGCAAACTACCTAGAGCCTATCGTATTTCCTTAATCTACTCTTGAATGAGGAAAAATTACCACCTCTAATCTCCAACCAAGGAGAGGACTTGATATCTTCAACCAACTATGCTAGACGGCTTTTAGCTTAGATTCCCTTCCATTACTCCTACACCAAAATCACTTCTATTGGATGCTTGTAGCCTTATGTTTCGATGTGCTTTGAATTACAACCATTGAAATAAAGACCAAAATAAAAACAAAAGTTAGGATCATCCAATTGACGTGATTTCTTATGTACAGGCTAAAAACAAGTGGCCGTACAAGATGTGTCTTAAATCTAAAAGATAAAAAATAAAAATTTAGTGTCTAAAACTTAGATGCTGCAAAACACCAGCACTCTACATATTGCTGGCCCACTTTCGATTAGCTTAAGTTTTTAGGTTGAATAATCCAACATCTTACCATAACCTAGTGATCCAGATGGTTGTGAGTTAAAATCCTGAGACATATTAATTTCTAATGCAAGGTAGATGCTCTGTGCTTGGGTGCATCTAAAAGTATGACTGTAATTTTGAACCATGTCATGAAGTATTATTGTAATTTTCAATTAAAAGAAATATAAGATAAATTATCTAACAGGCATGAAATTTAACCTGGCGCACTAGAATTTATTATTCTCTGCTCAGTTAAGTGCTAAAGTTTTCTCTTATTAAGCAGCCGAGTTCAATTGCTCAATTACATCCCAGAATGACAGCAGCGGTGTTTTGCAACAAAGAAATGCTGAAGGATTAGCTCTAACATAGGGTACAGAAGATGAACGGCCTGGATCCCCAGAAGCTGGGGGCCACATGAATTTTACCTGCAAGTGGGAATCCTTGTAAATAGGTGGAATTGTCAGGAATCTCCACAACCTTTCTTGTTTGAATTCACAAAACCTAGACTAGAGCCACCATGATCGAGACTCTCGTTTCAATAAATTGACCTCCGCAAATCCAACCCTTAATCTTGTCTCTAATTAATCAACTTGGTATGGATACCCCTTTCGTCTCATCTACACGGCCGGTTTGCCTCCTTTACGGGAACAGCCCGCTACGGAGCAAGAATGGTGCAATCTCAATGGCTGTCCCATCTTTCACGTGGCTTGTTTTGTAGTGTGGGACCCAATCTTGCAGGCCGCTCTCCGACCGATTCCACTTGTGTCGTCTAAATGACGAATAGATAAACCAGATCATCTGTTCCCCGCAAATAGCAAGTCGTCTAGACAGGTAATTTAAAGGATTTGTAGGCCCAGATAAATGTACGTGTAGGGCCCAACCTTTTCTGATCCAAAATCGTTCATCTTCTGGATCGGACATACAACTTGTACATGTTTACATGCACACATGGCGTGCAAAGTTTTCGTGATCTAACCGGTTGATCTACTGTTTGACTCTAGAAGGAATGTGTCGGCCGCGGTAATCTAAGATGGGATTCAGCAGATGAAAGGGTCGGATCGCCAAATCCGACGGCCGAAATGTATGTTCAGCTTCATTTTAGATCCATTGATTTACACGAACAAATACCACATCATTTTCTTAAACAATCTGAAGGTCTTCGATCATAGTAAATAGTTTGTGGGGCCCGATGTCGACATGGTACATACAAAACCAGATGTGGCGGAGATAAGTTTTGGCACAATTGAGAAACCACATATTTGACGAACTCATATCGTAACGCGGCACGGGCTAGCAAATAAAGGTCAGGTTCTTTAAGTAAGTAGGTCCCACTTCTACAGCCTGTTTTCATCCCCATGGCAACTATCTACAACCATCATGTAGGGTAGATCATGGCATTAAGTTCTAGCAACTAGTTTTAGCAATCCTCTTAAATTTGACGAGAGTGCATCTATCAAATCAATGGCAGTCTATATGAAAGTTTTTTTAAATAATATTTTGGGATAAATGAATTGTTTTGGGGAAAATTTGACATGAAAAATATGGTTTTTGGTGGGTGTACGAGTGTGGTGTGGCACAAGAGTGAGTCTTAATCCTTTCAATCTTGAAGGTCACGAGTTTGAAATTCTACAAGTGCATGTCTTCGTCCATAAAAAAATAGGGATTTTTGCAAAAATACTATTACATGTGAGCATTTTTCCTAAAAAACCCAACATTTTGGTATTTTTGCAAATTTGACATTAAAATTTTCAAACTTTGTAAATTTGCCATTCTATTAGGTTTCAATTCTCTTTTCTTTTTAGTTTTTACAAAATTCCAATATTAACCTTATCTATTAGACATCAGAAACATTTGGTCATCAAAAAAGTTGTTGGAATTAGGGACTATGACTTGGGGAGCTAGGCATATGTCGAGCAGGGGAGCAGTTGACCTCCGGAGGGACCAGGGTACTGTATTGGGGATTTGCTTGTTGTCCTGGCGTGGGGAGGAGGATGGGGGGAGGTGATCGGGTACCGCTGGCAGGGGAAAGCGATCTAGTAGTGTTGACAGAGGGGGGCGATCTGTGTAGCGTCGACAGTGGGTGGGGGAAGGGGGCAATTTTTGTAGTGCGTCAGCGGGGGAGGGCAATTTGGGTAGTGCTAGCAGGAAGATTTGAGTAACACCGTGCTTGCTGTCGATTAGGGAACGTTAGCAGGGTAGCGACAGCAGAGGGACATTGGTGTGCCGAAAAATGTATTGAAACAGAGATTGTCAGAAGAGATAAGGGTAATATTGGAATTTTATAAAATTTAATAAGAAAAAAAGGATGAAAACCTAATAGACCTAAAAACTTAATGACAAATTTGCGATATGCCAAAATGTTAATTTTTTTGGGCCAAAATATTAAAATATAATGGCATTTTTGCAAAAATCCATAAAATATATAGTTTTTGATACAAATTATCTTTAATCGGACAATTTGGTTGTGGACTTGTGGCTAATAATGCTAGGACTAGATTATCCACTAACAGTATCTTATCCCTACTATTGGTGGGGATAAAGCATGGACAAAGTACTTTACTACAACCAATGTAAAGGCTTTATCCATGTTATAGTCCTGCCAATCGTCGGGCTAACATGAGTATCCATGGATAAGTTTGTCTTAGATTTGTTATCCCAATTGCAAACGGTCCCCATAAGGAATTAACTAATTATTCATGCAACTTTTGCTTGAATAGAAAAGATTGAGGGAATTGTACATGATTAAGAACTTCTATGGTATATATAAAAGGACTTCTAAGTTTAGATCGGAGACAAAGCTGGGATGATCAATTTGGCATCTTTCTTGAAATATGCTTGTTCATAGGTTCACTTATTTAAAGGTTCGATTCTCTATATTTTGGGGATTTGTATGAATAGTTTACTTTGTAATTTTTGGCTTTAATACAAAAATCCCTACAGAAATAAAGAATAGTTGAGGCCAAAGTTGACATTTCCACTTGGTTTTGTTAAAATTAGAGTTTTTTCCTCTAAAACTTTTGGATAACAGACGGCAAGGAAAATAGAAGGAGGTGTGTGCGAACGGTGGGAATAAAAGGGGGGCGGAGATATGAGACCAGTCTGATCAGATGTGGGTGTTTGTTTTGAATCTCTCTCTCTCTCTCTCTCTCTCTCTCTCTCTCTCTCTACATAAGCATAGGCATAGAAAAATGATTTACGACGTACGATCGCCTGTGACACTTCCATACAGGTGTGGGCCCGCATTAAAATGAGCGCGTGCAGCCTAATCGGAAAGTCAGAAATCGTCAGTAGGACCGCACAAGTGCTCATATAATTTCACAAGCATGAAAGGTAGAGATCCAAGACACTCCACTGTCGGAAAATGATAAGGACCCCGCATTGGCGTCGGTTGATGCTCTTTGAAGCGTCAAATAAATGTCAAATGAGTATTCATGGTATTGGAAATGGGTGTTCCCATCTTATAAAGTAACCTACACCTATACCTTCGCCTCGCATTTTCGGGTTCTAGTTTCAATTGGGATGGGACGAAGGTGGTGCCTTGACTTTCATTCCCTCGTCCTGCCTAACCGCACCCTTAGCCGCCTACCACGTGTTCGTGGCTCGATTGGAGGCTAAGAGTTTGGTCCACCAGAAAAACTAAACTCATCCGTCTCAAGTGACACGTGAATTGGAGTTCAATTAAACCAATTTCAAGACTAGTTGAACAAGCCACTAATTGATTAACCCTGCTTAAAGGGTGGGAAGTGCTCGCTCATTTTCCTGCTACCACACTCTTCTCAGGGCTTAATTTCTCCGTCCCTGTCCTTTGTACGTGCGTTGTAGCTCTAGCCATTTTTCCACCAGTAGCTAGTCGTACGTCCAAACTTAATGGCCATTCAAGGCAGGGCTAATACATATAGACACCATATCATTCATACGCTTGGACCGGCAATGATGCCAAAGGCTTTTCCTAGTTATCTTAAGTCTTTGCGCTGCTTTTTTATCTCCCGACCATTTCTTTTTCAGCCACAGAGGAAGGGGAGCTTCCGTGCAATGGTAGAATTAAGAGATCATGGGTTTAAGGCATAAAACGGCTGACAAATGTAAGATAAGATTGCATACTATTAACTTTGTAGTTTGCCCCTTTATTAGACCCTACATACACGAGCTTCGTGCACCCAAACTGCCTTTTTCTCCTTTTACAACCCTGAAAGTGGGAGGATCTTCTCAGAACCATTTTGCTGCATGGCCTGCTTACAGATGAACGCTATCCCCGATTGGGTCCAGAAGATGAACGCTGTGGATCATCAAGTACGTGGGCCCTACACCAAGTAAATTAGCTCTTCTTCTGGGCTACATGGGCACCCAAGGAATACAAAAATATGAACAATATTGCTACAGATGAGAAAGGAAAAAAGGTAATGAACCTGGTTTCCGTGCCCTTCTCTTAATGCCTTTACTACGGCCTTTCCTTCCTTTTCCTGTAGTTACTGTGGTCCACACGTGTACCAAAACGTCGGAAGGAATTGTCCTTGTCGTCACGTGCGGCACAGTGCGCTCTCTGGACCCGCTCGTGTATCCGGACAGTCGGACCCCGTCCGTTTCCTTGACTTTTTCAAACCTGGCGACAGCGCCGACCAGCGACATTTTCAACCTTGCCAGATTACACCCCACATGCTCTTTGACCAGGAATTTGTATCCGCCCAAACTCGATGCATGGTCTATGGCTAGCCATTGTTTTCGATCCATGCGTGTCCTTTCACATCTTGGGTACCTTTGAAAATTGAACCATTTGAATGTTCTGAACAACTCGATCTATGGGAGGTATTCAGTAGTCAAACTAAGTTGACTGATCTGGTGGCTAAGATCTTAGGAGGAAACACCCCTGGTTTGTGCATCACCCAATCAAAACTCACACACAGTGAGTAGAAAATGATAATTTACGCAATCGTTGTAATTAATCTCTGTGTTATTCTCATCGGATCGCCGAGGAAGATAGATTTTTATTTGAATGGTGATGATTTATTAGTAACAAGAAACAGACTCAGAGCGTCTGATAAAAAAAAATGAAAAAAGACCAGTTTCGTGTACGAGCAAGGTTTGGGGAAGAGCGGACTACAAGGGCTGTAGCCTTATTTCGCATTTTTACTAGAGGCATAAGAAGATCACAACGAAAGCTAAACATCAATAACACTTGCAACAAGAAACTCACCCCTAGAAACTCAAGCAATCTTAACGAGCTCATCTGCAAGAGAATTTGCTGATCTCTTCGCGTGTTGGAAATTGACCGAGTGATTAGCTAAGAAACTTTGCTTCATCAATCACAAGCTCGACTTGGGCTGAGATGGGGATAAGGAGTAAGGATTGAAGCCCCCCTTAGCTCTGCCATACACTGGACATCGGAGTTAGCTCTGTAAATGTGTGGAGCCAGGTGTGATGCGGTGTAGTAGCAGACACTTCTAAACCCCTTCTCAGCTACTAGATCACTCCAGTGCTTTGAGTACTATGGACCATCCATTACAGCAGAGCCGTTTCATGAGTGGGGGAGGGATGGGGGCGGAGGTTTAAGCGCAGTGACCTTTGTTTCTGAATTATGTAAAATAAAAAAGATCAACTATCAACGTAATTAGCCTAACTGATCTTTAACCACGGAAAAGAAAAAAATATGCTTTTAAACATAGCGTGAATATAAAATATGCACACATGCACACCCACGTCCATTACACACGTTTGTGAGGGAGGGTTTATCATGTGGTGAGAAAGAAGCCCTTTCTCTCCAGTGATCCATCTTAGATATGCTCCTGGTCTAAGAAGTTCCAGCCTATGTGGGGTCCAGAGAAGGGGCGGACCACAAAGGACTATAGTAGTCAGTCTTACCTTGTATTTTGTAAGAGGCTGATTCCATGCCTTAAACCTGTGACCTCAAGGTCACATAATGACAACTTTTACCGTTGCGCTAAGGCTCTCCTTCATCTTATATATGCCATATTCTGAAAAAACGCATGCATACGATGACTAGCTTGAAATTAGTAGAAAAATTATTTATATAGTTTCAGTTGTTTTATATAGATGGAGAAACATGTGACATCTAATTAGTCAGAAAAAAGTAAAAAACACAAAAAATTACTCAGAAACCGCATGTAGAAACTTTTCCATCATGCTAAATCGCATTTTCACAGTTGTCTTCCTATTAAACGAAAATTGAGCCTGTCAATCTCGTACCATAAAAAGTAAGAAAAGAAATTAGGCTCGAGGAAGTGCTTATGTCAGGGATACGGTTAATGATAGTTTAGCCTCGATAAAAAAACTGATTTGACCCGCTTAGTGCTCAAAAAGCAACGTTAAGTACACTTATAGTTGAACGCTTACTTAAACTTGCTTTATCAAGGTTAAGTAAGAAACAGGCTTGGTTGTATAAATCCTTCAATCGCAACATATAAAATTAGGATCTTAGAATCCCTAATATCCCGGTTTGTTGCCTACAAACCAAACAAGCCCACAAGGTCACGGGTTTCAATTGCCTTGTCTATCAAAACAAATGAAGAAAAGAAAATTTGGATTTATTTCTATTTACCAAGTTCAGAAATTCCCAAATCAAGAAGAAAATAAATGCTTTTTCCAACTGTTTGGAACAGGTTGATCAAGGCTGCATTGGTCATTTCATGCGTGTGCATGCTTTATTAAAATTTGGAAAATTAATGCGAGGAATGATAAGCTGGTGGCCAGTATAGTCTAGCGACCACAGTTTATGAAGCCTATGTTTGAATGATCTGACTCGCTCATCTTATGTTTTTATGTTTATATATCTTTTTAACGAACTTCTATGAAATGGTTTTACAAGAGTCAGCCAATTGTCTCAATCGTAGGGATCATCGGAATACTTCGTATCAACCGATACTCCATATATAAATATTGATATGAGATCTGTCGTGGAGAATGCTCATTTAACGAGCATTTTCAATATTATGCCTTGAAGAGGACTCAAACCTTCATGCTCTTTAGCACGAGATTTTGAGTCTTGCGTGTCTACCATTTCACCATGAAGCTGTCTTGAGAGTGGAAACCTCTATAATAAATAAAATATATAGAATTATAATCAATCAAATATTGCAAAGCCCTATCATTTATTACCAATCAAAATTGGACCATAACGGAACTTCTATCTATATCAGTACCATAATATCAGATTGGAGAGGAAGATCAAAATTAGAGATTGATAGAATAAAAAATCAAGTGATTGGATAATTTTAACATCTAAAAAGCATATGAAATGTTTAAAAATGAATAATTTAAAAACTTTATAAATATTATACCGTTTTATAGTGACTAGAATCATTAAAGCTATATACTTTTTGATCAATAAAATATTTAAATATAGAGCAACGAGATGAACGACTGGGATCACATATTGGTGGCTCCCAAAACGTATGTACTGCACCTCATAATGCGGTGAGTTTACCATTCCTGAATTACTGATGTGATGGGTCCCACATGTGCTGAAAAGAAATAGAGGCCGCACGAGGGGCACGTTGTATGAGTCCTCTGTCACGCCCTTCAAAGGATTCTCGCTGTCGGCTTACTACACAGAGCCCCATCCCGCATCTAACCTCCATGCTTCTAATAATATCAGTAATAAAGGCAAATAATAAACCAAATAATAGTTTTTTACGTTCAATAAATATGAAGGAACTCATTGGGTAAAGCATCGACCGTCCAATCGGATCTGACATCATTGGGTCGAATCATACGACCGATGTCAAGATCTTGAAGACAAAACTGGGTTGATCATCAGTCAATCTGATCATCGGATGCTTCTGGAAGTCTGATCTACCTTTCTTTTCAGAGTTTACTAATATTTCTATATAGTGGATCATCGTGAGATTTTTAATCAATTACTGCAAGCACAACTGATTTCTGGACCTTTGAACGGCATCATCAAATGAGATCTAGTAGATCTGCATCCACCTGAAAGTGATTACAGCCCGCCAACATAGAGAAGCCTCAAGGTCCTCTGGATCATTGTAGATTACTTTGATCTGATTCCTTGGATCAATTTATACATTGCATGCTTTATCATTACTATAATTAACTAGAGAAAAATTGGTTTTCTTTATCTTTTTTTTATGATAACATCAATTTAATTTGCAAAATAAGTCTCTGCTACTCAATGACTGTCATTTTTATCTTTTCTCTTTCTGAGCAACAAAAAACATGGGAAAAATCTAGTTGTTCCCTTTTATAGGAGAAACTGGGATCCTTAGCAAATGAGAGATGATCAAGGGATGTTCGACATCTTCTGCACGAATGGATCTCAAGACAAAATACCAGCGTTAGATTAGTCTGGAGGATGTCGATAAATTTAAATGAGGGTACATCAAAGGCGTACTTTTTATGCAGATTTATAAAAAGAAAGTTTATAAGCAGCTAATATTAGAAAATATCTTAATTAAAAATCTCTAAATTGATTTGATTACCAAAAAGTACTGAAGATTTTTACTAGGATCTCCATTCCAGTTCATCCACAAAAATAGAAATTTATAATAGTTTTCGATGAGAAAAATTGACAAGCAATTAAGGAAAAAACACTTTCTTTGCAGTGATCACTTCATAGAAATTCCAAAAGTGGAAAAAAAGATAAAGGGGAATTGGAGAAGAACCAGCAAATCATGGAGGGAACGACAACGAGGGGAACATACTTGCCTACCACAGGAAACCCACATCTTCAATGAATAGAGTAAAGTGAAACTTACATATCATGTTCCTCTTTATTCTCTGAAAAGCATACATTTCATGGTAATCAGACCAGAAATTCCAAGAAAAACGGAAAGAAATGCTCTAACCAAAAACCCATTTAAAAAATAGGATAAATAACAGATATTTCCACATGTTTGTCATCTCTGATTTCTTTAAAACCGGCACTTCCAAGAGCCAGATCATTACCGCTTGTTCTCCAAAAGAACCGAAAAAATTAAGATCAGAAAAATCACATCTTCTTCCTCTCATCAGCTTCTGTTGAACCCCAAAATTTCTCCATTCAGAACAAAAAAAACTCAAAACCAAGAACCAACATTCCTGTAAACTACTAAACCCTGAAACCCAACAAATATCTACAGTTTTTTCTCATTATTTTCATCCAAAACTTCAGCATTTCCATGTTAATGCCATAAATACTAAGTACGGACAACAAAAATCAGACATATCAAGCAAGACCCACAAAATTAAACCATGAATACAGATAAGTAATATGTAATGAATCTTTCTCTCTTACAATGACCTACATTTTACATGTCCTAGACTTGTTAATGTATAGACACTCCTTTTGGTTGGTTTTTGTGTACAATCTTAGGCGTCGCCACACTCATGCCAGCATACGAGCATCGTCACACAGCGGCGGAGGATGTAGAATCTTGCTCGCTGTTCTTTCACTAACCGGCTGCATCGCTGGCCGAAAGATCGACATGGATCTCGAATATGCCGGCTGCAGAAGCTCCTCTCTTCTTTCATGGCTACTGACATTCTGCTTCACTTCTTCTTCTTCTTCTTCTTCTTCTTCTTCTTCTTCTTGTGATAGTATCACTAGTACTACTACTAGAGCAGTACAGCTACTAAGTAATGCTGAGTGTTATATAGAGGGTGCAGATGGGCAAGTGATTGGGGCATTTATGCGTTTGAATTAATGACCCAAGTTAGGGAATGGTGAGCTCATGTTTTTTATTCAAGATTGGTAGTTTTTTTTCCTTTGTTTTCTCTTTTTCTCTAAGTTAGACGTGTAGTACCACACGGTTGCATGAGTTCTACGAAAAGGAAATGACATCCAGATTACCTTCTTAGTATCCTCACTTTATCTTGAGCTTTTTACAGTGTGTAAAATCCAGGTGTTTACATGATAGTAAAGATACTCTCCATCCTAACCAGTACTATTGTTTAGGTTGTGAAACGGATGGTTAAGAAAGCTCGAGAATGGCAGAGTATCAAATGTAGGCTTAGGATTGTCCAATGTGTGAGATCTTTGACTATAAAACATCCATTTCCAAGTACATTACTTTGGCTGGGAGTATGAATCATTGGTTTACATGTCACTGCGTGAATTCTCCACTTTATTACACTCTTCTATTTAGCTGCTAGCTACAAGTCCTTGCTAGCAAGTCCCAGAAATCATACAGTGGATCAGAGAAGAGAGTGCCATTATCAAATTAAGGGAGTCGTAAAAAGTTGGATTGGTTTGATTTTATGATATTTAATAACCGAAACTAGGCATTATTTTTAATGATTTACGCTGTGACATGCATGCGTTAAAGTTTTTTTTTTTTTTTTTTCCCGTTCTTGTAAAAAATTGAGCTCGGTACCAGTTTTGTTTTTTCTTTCAGAAAGAGAGAGTAGCACCTGCTTATTGAGATAGCCATGTCCACACATTGCTTTTTCCTTGTCTCTGTCTTTTATAGTAATTGGCTGTTAATGGGCTTTCAGGACACCATGGTAACATAGGATATCATCCAAGTCCAATGATATAGCTGGGCCTAGTGAAAGCCCAACGTAGGACATCATCTTTTGGAATAGTATGGGGTAGCACCTGCATCCCATATGTTAAACTAAATATTTTCCTTTGTTATTACTTGGTCTTATTTGGTACTGAACAGACCAGAATGTACAAGTTTAGTCAGGGTCTAGCCTAATAGGGATAGTAAGGCCACAAATTCGTGATATAAAGCATTTATTTTCAGGGTTCATGTTAGATAGGACATGAACCAAAGATTTGATCTATTGCTTGATCTTAGCCTTTATAAAGGATACAAATGTCGAGCCCTGAACATCTTGGCTCCATTAAACTTGTACATTTTGGTCTGGCAACTATTGTGTTATGAATGAATGCTACCAAAACAAGGGAAGGGATGGTGGGATTCATTCCGAACAGCAGATACATATCGACATATAACATCCATTGTTGTCATTATTTGATATTTATATGTATGTATGTGATGGATCATCACGCTTCTTTTAAAGGACTTGAATTGTCACGGATACAAGTGGAGCCCACTTATTCAATGATCAAAACCATTGATTTACTTAGGAGGTAGTAGCAAATAACAAATGATTTGGATCATCATCAAGGTAGGCCCGGCAAGTACCTTCGTAGCCCATACTCTTTTAACGGAAAATATGTTAAGTCTCTGTGCCGATAGCACACCTTGCAGCTCAACATAGGCATCATGACCATTGTTGATAAAAACCGTTCATCTTGTTCAGATTATCTTCTTTGGATTTTCTTGTTTTCTGATCGATTAATGTTTTACTGCCATGCGTCATGTCTCAACCTTCAGGCACAAATTTTTGGTCCCGCATAATGGCGCTTTGTTTCATTGAATTGGGAAGACTTTTGGTTCATGGGCTCCTGTATATATACTGATTCACATGCACATTGACCATTTCGGGTTAGAGGGCATCCAAGTGACCGTAACTGATTTTCGCTCTAAAAATGTTCTTGTGTTTGTGGTACACATCTCTAGGCTTTCCATCTAATTTTGCATTGAAAACATTCCATAATCAAGTTATTAAGAAGCAACTAGCTTAGATCCTTAAGATCGATGGTCCCAAATCCTCTCCTGACATTGCTGGATATACTGAAATGTGGGTAATTTTGTCATTTAATTTAGAAAGTAAGCACATCGTTATCACAAAAATGTGGTAATTTATGTGCCGGGGGCATACGAGGCAAGAAGGACGTGGTTTACGGATGTCTGAAAGGTCTTCCTTACATCCATCTATACTATATGTATTTGGAGGACCTGGTTGCTGTGCCCTACTTACCAATTTTGGCTAAGACCTTATAAATGTAAATCTTCCTGTAGCTATTAAATACTTATGTCTTTATAACTGTTAAATGCTTCATAAATTTGGGCTTGTCTTGTGGCTGTTGTACAAATTACTATGACTATAAACAACATACATGCCAAAAGAACACTATATTGAAGGAACCTCTTGATTTATGTATGCCCTACTATCATGTATTCTGTGGTATACATGAATCGCCCATGGTAAGCAAATCTCCACAAGGAAACTCAAGTATAATAGAATACGGAAAATGTTAATTGGCTACGAGAAGGTGATTTGACCACTAGGTTCTTCCATGAAGTTACAAACTGTCGGCTGAATGTGATCAAATATCTCAAATCCAAGAAATACACGGGCAACTAGGGATTACTTTATCTTCTCCCGAGGTTAAAGAACATCGGGTTTTTAGGTGCTTTTTTACTTTTCCCCGAAGGCTGGCCGGTGAATAGGCTCAGACACGCAACCTTTGGCTATGGAACCGGCACATCTTACTACTATTGGCGTGGCTTCTTCATAGCATGCAGCCTTTGCTTATGGAACAGGCACGTCTTAATATCATTGACATGACTTATTCGTCAGCATTCTTTTTGTTGGCAGCTAATGTGGTTAATTCAGTTGGGCAAAGCAGCTATGCTCATTTTTGGCGACTTTAAGTCGATATATAATGCTGAGCCAGCCTTGGCGGCATCTTCCATCGTCGGAAGCATCATAAGAAAGATGGCTACTGCTAAAAGTGAAACCTGTTAAAATTTGTTAAGGAGAAAAAGAACCAAATAAGTCACATCCACTTGATGGTCTTATGATAGGATTTTACCAAGAAAGTACATGTTATGTAACATCTTAAATTTTACCTTAATAAATATGTTGAATTTCAAAGTTATATCAATAAATGTAAGTTGTTTATGTGGTAATGTTAAGTATATGAGAGACTTAGGTCTAGAGTTCAAAAGACCATAGTTGTTTTGACATTAGTATGGGAAGATTTAGGCAAAAAGGAATACTTATTTAGGTGGTTAAGAGCACGTGAAATTGGTATAAAGTTAGGTGATGGTTTTCATTGAGATAGAGGACTATGATCGAATCAAAGAGGATACATTTTGAGAGAGACAGCCATCAAAATATGAAATTGTGGTGTATAATTGGGTTAGATAACCATAGGCTAGCATAGCATATTTCTTTCCAGTTATATGGGTTCATACAAGATGACCACAGCACATATGTTAATAACTCATGAGAGTCTTAAAGGGATTAGGACTCTTAGGATGAACTAGTTAAGATGGTCTAAGACATTTAAAAGGGAGACCACGGTTACACTAGGATGTTTTGGCCATGAGAAGTTAGCCCAATCAGGACAGCCCAATGGCCCACAAGTCGAAATCGTGTGAGAGTCCTAATCTAGATAGGACTCCTTGGTAGTAAGCGATTAAAAACCTTTTAGGAGTTTGACTCATTGATTAGGTACATTAAATATGGGATTGTTTGTACAGTAATTTAAACCATGATTTTACTCAAGGAAAATAGATAGCTAGGATAAGAGCTTAGGTATCCTAACCATAGTTGAGAAGGGTGACTTAATTTAAGAGCATGGGAACTAGAGAGAGATGTTGATTTATAGGAGACATGAAGGGCTAGGATTAAACCTTGAGAAACCACCTAGCAGCCAAGGATGAGTAGGTATGATTAGTCAAGGAAGCATGACCCACACTCACATCTACACACTTGGCAAATGAAAGACTAAGTAGGTAGTGTGTTTCCTTAAGCAAAAGTGCCCTACTATTAGTCCTAGGGGAGACCCTACTTTTAAGGGGGTTAGGAGAGTAAAAAAATGTGAATTTAGATGACTTATTATGCATGATTTTAGATGAAAAATGTCAATTGTTTCATGCAAGTGCCCAGGCTATTATAGGATACCTTGTTCAAGTACGAGTAGATTCCAAGGAAACTTGACTTACAGAAAGAGCTTAAATAAAATATAATCTGTCTCAAATTAATTAAAGTTATAGAAATTAAATAATAATAAATTAGAAACTCAAATATATTGAATTAATAAAAAGTACACACTTTTAAAATTCAAAAGATAGAAAATTAAACAAAATATCAATTGAAATCCACTTCCTAACTTGATCATAGTAAGATTCTTCAATTTTGGCCACATCTGAGTTAATCACCCTTCATCAATCTTTCACTCAGGTCTCTGATTAATGATTCAATGGCTAAGTTATGTAGATCTTCAAAAAATCTGATGATCTGGATTGATATAAGAATTTAAGATTTGATAGCTTAAATAGACTTTCTAGTTTTAGATTAACAAGGAATTGAACTAATATTAATATATGAAAATTGATTGAAAATCTAAGGAGAAAAAGATCAAGAATTGAATTGGTCCTATTGGTTAAAACTAAACTGTTGATTCAATTTAGTTAAAAACAAGCATGGACTTGTTTGATATTCTTTAGTTTTTATTTGACAAAATAATAAATTTGAGATAAGAGAGAACAGAGATAAGGAAAAGATAGAATAGGAATAAGACAAAATAGGACATGTAAGGAATTAAAATAGATTTTAAAAGGCCAAACTTGGAAATTTTGGTTTAAAAACTCCCTTCTTCAACTTGTAATCAGGAGGGATGTAGGAAACATAGGGAGCTATTGCTCTGTTTGAACATTGAAACGAAGGGAGAAATGGAGATTTGGGGGGAAAAGTTGAGACTCGAAATGGGTTTTACCTGAAACAAAGATGGATTGCAAAGTACGAAAGAAAATAGGGAAGAATTGCAGATGAAATAAAATATGGTGAACATGGGGGAGAAAACAATAGTTAAAATAGAAGGAAAAAACTATGATTGGAATGGTGAACAGAGAGAGAGAGAGAGAGAGAGAGAGAGAGAGAGAGAGAGAGAGAGAGAGAGAGAGAGAGAGAGAGAGAGAGAGAGAGAGAGAGAGAGAGAGAGATGGGTTTGACCTACTTCTTTGGTTTTCCTTCAGTCAGTCTCCTCTGCAGTTCCCCTCTTCAGTGTCCTCGTGTACAGTCCTACCATGTTACAATCCTCCCATGATAAAAAATTTCAGCTTGAGTAGTTTCCAGTAGACAAAACCTCCCTTTATATATATCTCCTCCTTCTTTTAGTTAGTACTTTCCTTCTTCAAAATTTCCTATTTTAGTTTTCCTTCTCCTTCTAATTCACTCTAGTCTCTCTCTTTGAAACCTTCTTCTTCAATATTCCTCTTTCTCACAGGTTTCCTTTCCTTTAATTAGAAATCATTCTCTCTTGCCTTGTAATGCTCTTTAGGATGATCTGACACTATTTAGCTCAATCTGAGCCATCTAATTCCCAATCTAGTTTATCTGTAACATATAAGACCCAAATAAAATCAACTTATTCACACTTTAATCATCTAATCAGCTTCAATGATCATCTAACTATTAAATTTTATAAACTAATGATTGGATGATCAATTGGAGCTAAAATACATATTTAATCTAAAATTGCAAAAATAATTGGTTAGATAATCTAATTAGTTACAAATTTAGGGATTTTTAAACTAAAATTGAACACTTAACACACTTCCAACTAGCATTTTGCTAGTCTCATGCAAAACGTGAGAATTTTTTTTTTTGTGTAAAATTGATACAAATTGTTATTTTCATAGGTACTTACGATTGCATTTAGCACATGTAACAAGCCCTTAAACCCCTAAGTTACTTCTAGTGGAAGAGTTAAGCCTTGTGAGGATTTGTAATAAATATACCAACAAAATTTCAAAACTCTTTTTCAAGTCAACTCCTTTTTTCTCAAAAAAATTATCTTCAATAAATATATCACCTTTAACATACTAATAAAATTAAATAATAAATTCAAAACCCTACTCATATCCTAAATATATTCTAATTAATCTTAGATCTTAGAGTGTGTATAGTAATCTTTTTCTCTATCTAAACTATAAATTTTGAACTCCATTTGAAATATGTTTTAATCTCAATTCTCACTAATAGAGATACACTTACAAAATAAAAGCTCTTAGATAAAGGTTCAAATTGTATCTTTCTTTTAAATATGTGGGCGGAGTCAATAAAAGAGAAAATGTTTCACATATACCCATGAATAAACGAGAGTTACTAAGAAATTTAGTTTTGATCCCTTCAGGAAGGATAATATATTATTACTTTGAATACCTATACATATTGCTCTATAAATCCTATCAAATCATATTCTCATCAAAACTATATTCCTCATAGAATCAACCTTGTCTTCAACTGGGACAAAATATAGGCTTAGGATAGGGTACAAAAGAAAGGTTATAGGGTATTCAAAATTCTTCAAAAATAAGTAGAGGTCTCTTACTAAAGTTGATAATTCTTCTCTTGTTTAACTCAAGTGAATATTCCTTCATTTTTTCACATGCTTCAAATTTTTTTTCTTTCTTTTTTTTTAGGATTTTTCTCTCTTTTCAATACTTTTGAAGAGCTTTTGTTTTCTTAATATTCACTTCTTTACTTTTATTGCAACTCAAAGTATATCTTCAATCATGTCTAACTTATCTTTCAAAGAAAATAGGTAATATACTGGGTTACTATGGGTAAACATAATTTGGGTAACAAAAAAAAAGGCTTATATAATGCTCAAATTGGCTAACTATTAATACTTTAGGGTAGGCTTTATATCTCTAGGTTAATAATAAGGATGACCTAAATCATTTTTCTAAGTTTTATATAATCTAGCAGATTCAATAAACTTTTAGAATTTTAAAGGTAATACTCTAGTAATTCAAGTAATTAGCCAAATTTAAGAGTTGGTGGGATCAAATTTAAACTAAGCACACTAAAGAAAATTTGAAATACATTTATAGCCTCTAAAAAAAATGAATGGCTTTAAAACTCACATAAGTTATTGGTCTCCGCTGATTTTTCTCAAAATCTCTAAGTTATAACTACTTATCAATTTAGAATATATGTACATATAAATGTGTGTACAAATATGATCAGAGACTTAGCTTTCATGGAATACTTTAGAAAATGAATAAAATTATGAATTAATCACATGGAATTCCATTAATAAGCTAAAGTTAGTTAGACTACACTTAAAAAAATCCAATTCTCATCATAATGTAGGAATTGACCTAAAAAGTAGCTCATAATTTTTAATTTTAATTTAAAATTTTAAAATTAAAGAAAAACAACTATAAAAAGATTATAATTCACTAGAATTCTATAGCCCCCAACCTCAGTGAAGCATTGTCCTCATTGTCCTCAATATTAAAAAAGTGGGATGATGATAATGTATTAAGAAATGAAGAAATGAGAGATGTAGAAATGAAAATTTCTTAAAAACAATGGTACATAATTATTGAAGATGAAAAATTTTCAGAGGAAAAAAATTACATAGTTTGAAACTTCCCCGAGTCACATACAAAATGGACTGGACATGCTTATGAAAAGGAAGGTGAGTAAATCTATCTTACAATTTTGAATTTTTTGTTTTAACACATGGCAATGTATCAAATATATCTATATGCTACTTGTCATAATTAGAGACAATTTTAGGAGCTTGATATAGCATTTGTGGAAATGGAGCAAGGATGTGATATGGCTTAGTAGGTGGGATGCTTTCCTTATTAACAAATTTATCTTAACAGGTTTCAGTACCATTTCAAACTTTTTAGGTTCATATTTCTCAATTTTTAGACCACTATGAAAAGTGTTGATTGCCTTTTTTTGTTCAATGGTTGAACTTGAAGAATTAGTCTCATCTACCATAAGCACATCATCAGGGCTTACATTTGGTGCTATAGGAAATTGCTCTTTTTCAAGGGTTTGTAGCATTTGAGACATCATGTCCTTCAATTTAGTCATATATCGTGTGTTCTCTTTTAATTAGACTTCAAATTATGAAAATTTCTTCTCTTGGTGTTGCATTAATTAATGAAATATATTCTCCTCTTTCCTCGTAGATGGAGGAAGGTAAGGTCCAAGAGTAGGAGGTCCTTGATTTTGGTTGTAAGATTGGTATTAGGCCTTATGTAAGACATTAGCATTATATCCATTTCTCCAACTAAAGCTAGGATGATTACTCCAATTGGGATTATATGTCTCTAAAGATGGGGGTCACTCATAAGAATGTGCCTCTGCATGAAGAGCATCTTTGAATGGAGACATGGTGAGACATTTCTGAGTGAGGTGTGTGTTACTTTCACAAATACCATACACCTTTCAACCTTGTGAAAAGACCTTTTTCTCATTTCTATGGCCTCAATTGTTCTAGCTAGGGATGTTATTTTAGTATTCATATCATCTTCTTCAGTCATGGTCTATATTCCTCCCCTAGTGGACGAGTTCTGGACTTGTTTGGGTAACTTACTTTTTTTGAATCAGCCCAAGTTTGTGCACTCTCTACTAGCCATTCCAAACACTCTTGCTCCTCTTGAGATTGTTTATTTAAAAAGTTTTCATTGCACATTATTTCAACAAACTAATGAATATCAGAATTAAGTCTTTCATAAAAGAAGCTAATGATATGCCAAGGTTCGCATCCATCATATGGACAAGTTAACAATAATTCTTTAAATCTTTTCCATCATTGGTAGAAAGTTTCTTTATCTTGCTAGACAAAATTTATTTTATTTCGGAAGAGCGTATTTATCTTATGTATAGGAAGAACTTTTTTAAGAACTTCATAATCATTTCTTTTCATGTTCGTATGGAACCTGCTAGTAGTGAATGAAACCACATCTTTTATTTTTCCTTTAGTGGAGGAAATAATGAGAGTCTTACTATATGTAATTTGATATTTTGTTTATGTTGGGTCATGCACACTTCATCAAATTATTTAAAGTGTAGGTAAGGACTCTCATTATCCAACGTATAAAATTTAAGAAGTAATTGATTTACTCTCACCTTTAATTCAATCATACCACCATTTTGAGACAAATTTATACCTGAAAGTGTGTTGGTATAATTAGATTGTAAATAGTCTCTTAATATTCTCCTACGAGGATTTTGTTTATGCAATTATCCTCATGTGCTTTATTTTGATCCCATTCCTTATTATAATTCCTTCTCCTATTTCTAGGTGGTGGAGAATGATTCCTCCATGGATAATTATTATTATTAAAAAGATGTGGAGGATCATCAGCATCAAAGAGAGGATAATTCATCCATGAGGAAACATCATCGTTATCCAGGATAAGAGGTGGTTCATCATTATTGAAGAGGGGATTTTTCCTCCATGGAGAAATATTATCTCTATTAATGTTGGGTTGTCTTTGATCACTCTGTAGATTATTCATTAGATGCAATTGACCATGTTGTTTAGTTTTTTGTTTTTGAATGTGAAAAACTTCAACAAATGATGTAACCTAAATTCTAATGATGAACAATAATAGAGCATGTAATTAAACAACCATAAGGTTAGCATGCAAATAGTTTGATTGTCTTGAATTTTTGTGGGGGAGAAGCTTTTAGATTTGCCTAATCTAATTCTCCTCTCTTTCATACTTGCCCCACTACCTACTAGTTAGATCCTAATTTAACAAACCACTTCACACCCTCCTCAGCTAGGAGCAAATAGTTTGAGTCATCGAATATGATAGCAAAGCTAACTGTTTAAATACCATCATAGTCAGTTAGATAGGGGCCACTAGAGTGCCAATGGGTTGCCTCCTTTCAAGAGTATCCTACGAGCATATGATAGCCTCTATAGGTCTCTTCTAATTGATTTTAAATTAATTTGGAAGGCTAGGTTACACATTTGTGGCGATTATCCCAAGTGGGCCAAGAGGTGGTGAGGAAATTCACCCTTGATCTTGTGGGGTCAGGTGTCCTTACTAATTAATTTCTATGCTCCATGGAAGTTCGATCAAAATATAAATTCTCTTAAAGCAATAAACATGCCATAAAATGCAATTTAAAATAATAAACTAATGCAAATCCTAAAATGCAACAGATAGAAATTAGGCAAGTACAAGCACTTATATTGCCAAATAATGCAAAATTATTTTAATAATGCAAATCCTAATCTAAAAATTATAAAGAGTTAGGACTACTCACAGTGGGGTGTTGGATAAAATATTCTTGTGCAAGGGTGATCCCATTTATATTCTACATCCACTTCCAAGTTACAATAGTCCACCCTTGACCTGTATTGTTACAATTCTTTTTAAATTAATTTTGATTAAAAAAATACAATGTGTCCTCACTATAGCTCACTCAAAATAAAAATTTTGCTATCTTAATTGACATCCTCCTTTAACTCCTCCTATTTATTATAAAATTAAAAATAGTAATAAGTACTAAATTTTAGGAAATAGAGTGATTATGCAATAAAAATTAAAAATTTCATCTAAATATGCCTACAATACTGAAATAATGTAATTCCTAAAATTTTTATTTTTATTTTTAAAATTTTATAAAAACTTCGTTACGGATCCCAAACAACAATGCTAAAAACTCGTTGGTTTTTTTTTTTTTTTTTCCAAGTGCACAAGCCATTATATTTTAGCTTATGCAAGTACAGGTCGATCCCATGAGAACTCTACTTAAAAAAGGAGTTTAAATAGAGTTTAATTTGCTTCAAATTAATTAAAATTATAAAAATTAAATTACAATGAATTAGACACTTAGATATATTAAATTAATGAAAAGTACATAGCTCTAAATTCAAAAGACAAAAAATTAAATAAAATATCAATTGAAATCCACTTTTCTAGCTTGATCATAGTAAGATGCTTCAATTTTTGCCATAACTGAGTTAATCACCCTTCATTAATCTTACATTGAGGTCTCTAATTAGTGATTCAATGGTTGGATTATGCAAATCTTCAAAAAATCTGATGATCTGGAAATTTAAGATTGGACGGGTTAGATGGACTTTCTCAATTTTAGATTTAAGATAAAAAACACTAGATTAACTAGGAATTGGACTAATATTTATGTTTAAAAACTGATTGAAAATCTGAGGAGAAAAAGATCAAGGGTGTTGTTGGTTAAGACTGAATTGTTGATTCAGTTTCAGTTAAAAACAAACACGAGCTTGTTTAGTATTCTTTAGTTTTTGTTTGAGAGTAGAATGTGTAAGAAATTAAAATATATTTTAAATGGGCAAAGTCGAATTTTTTTGTTTAAAAACTCCCTTCTTCAACCTCTAACTAGGAGGGATGTAAGAAAAGTAGGAAGCTATTTCAAATAGCTTGTTGCTCTATTTGAACATTGAAACGAAGGGAGAAATGGAGATGTGGGGGAAAAAAAATGCTTGAAGTGGGTTTTACCCAAAACAAAGATGGACTGAGAAGCAAGAAAGAAAATAGAGAAAAATCAGAGATGAAATAGTGAAAAAATTAAAAAATTTCAGCCAGGGGAGAGTAGTTTCCTATAGAAGAAAACTCCCCTTATATATCTCCTCCTTCCTTCAATCAGTCCTTAAAAATTTCTTATTTCCTTATTCTTCTCTCTCTCTCTCTCTGGGAACCTCCTTATTGCCAATTTCTTCAATTTTCCTCTTTCTCACAAGTTTCGTTTCCTTTAATTAGAAACCATTCCCTCTTGCCTAGTAATGCTCTTTAGGATGATCTAGCACCATTTAACTCTTTCTGAGCCATTCAATTCCCAATCTAGTTGATCTGTAACACACAAGACCCAATTAACATAATCTTAATAATACTTTAATCATCTGATTAGCTTTGGTGATTATTATCCATTAAATTTTACAAATCAAGGGTTGGATGATCAATTGGACCTTAAATACACATTTAATCTAAAATTATAAAATTGATTGGTTAGATGATCTAATTAGATGACAATTTAGGGGTTTTTAAACTAAAATTGAACACTCAACAGCATAGGTTAGAAAAATGAGAGCCATAAGTGTTAAGAGAATGTAGGGCTGAAATGCAAAAAAAAAAGAGAAAAGAAATAAAAAAAAGGAATATACATTGATTAGAATATTAGGATGGGGGCCCAGGTTAGAAAAATCAATTAGGCTAGATCGCATGGGCTTGCTTGGACATGTTTTCCCATCACAAGCCAACCCATCTAGGGCAGCCTAATGTCCATAGGTCCAATATGTCAAGGAGTCCTAACTAGTATAGGACTCCCTAGTAATGTTAAAAGCTAACAAATCTTATTGACCTTTGATCAAATACGATGAACCTGGAAACCTAGCTGAGGCATGGAGGGTTAAGAATCATTTTAGGAATCAAACACCTCATCAAAGTAGGAAAACATGAAGGAGGAAACCTATAAAGCAATGGGACGTCCAAGGCTTGGGAAAAAAGGGAAGAAGAAAGGAAGAAAAAGGAAAGGGAAGAAGAAAGAAAGAAAATGAAAAGGGAAGAAGAAAGGAAGAAAAGGAAAGGGAAAAAGATGGAGAAGGAAAGGAGGAGAACTAGGTAGGGGATGGCTAAACCCTTATACTAGGATATTTTAAGTTTTTCAAGCAAAACTTGTAATTGTTTTCAACAATACAATATATTGCTTTCATGGCAATTATAACCCTGCTTTTACTTTATAATGGACCAATGCTAGGATAGAGGTTTGGTAGTGATTTTCACATAAGTGGCTATTTATTAAGTGTGTTTTATACTTATGAAATCTCCATTGATTTTGGTAGGGAAAGCCTCATGTTTTCATTATGTTTCTATGCACTATATTTTATTGCTTACCTGTTTGAACATTGTTGGATCTTTGCATGCTTTAGCATACTTAATAGATATATATTGTTGAGAAAAATATTTTATTATGTTACTAGCTTGATTATTAACAATATCATGAGATCCATACTTAAAAATATGGATGATTTCTTAAGGGAAAATAGTGATTAAGGCATTACTATTTTCAAGGATTTCTTACTCTATTTACTAGTGGAAAGACATGTAGGTAAATATGCCTCTAATTTGAACATTAAATATTAGATTTTTCCTATAAAATTTATATAAAATGAAATATACATGTCAGAAATACCTCATTTATAATTTTATTCAAATTTGATTAGATTTGACTTAGGAAAAGGTTGAAGCAAATCAGTAAGTTATTGACTACAATTTTGACTGACTGGCTGAAAACTCTATGACATATCCCTCAACAGTTATGGTATCAAACCTTAGAGTTTTTAAGTGAAAATTTAGTTATATTTCTTATTCCTGATGAGAATTTGTAATTTAAGATTTTGTACAATTTTAGTGAGAATCAATGTAGGAAAAGCATTGATATACAAGATAAGTTATTTATTGTCAGAAGAAGTTTCTTACCAAGATTTAACCAGAAAGATTTGTGATTTGGGTATAATCTAGGCGTCAGCTAGGATTAAAAATTATATGGATACATAGCCTATTCAATAATTAGCAACATAGAAGAAAGTAATTTTAAAATAAGGTGTTTAGGTCATCGGACTGATGGTAGGAATTCAGATTGGTTATTGGTTATTGGGTACTTGATTGGATAGTAAACACTATAAGTGCTAAAATAGGTACAAGATGATTCTTCTACTTGTTAAACTTTATTAAAGGATTCAATGATCAACCAATTCACTAAATTAGTATCCAAAAAGGATATAATAAACTAAACAAGTAATTAGTCTAATAGGAATTTTCATACTCATAACACTAGTACATGTGTTGTATGGATTTCATAAGTTGCAAAGGTGCACAAAAACTTATGATAAAGTTGAATTAGATTAAAAAGATTTTAGAAAGCCTTTGAATGGTTATAAGACTTTTATAATCAAATTGATCCTATTGTGGTTGTAAGTAAGAAATGTCACTTATTGGTTTATATTTGGATTCTTAGTGGTAGATTGTTATGTATTAAGCAAAGAAGCATGTGACATGATTATGAGATATTAATTGATTTGTGAACTCTCATGGCTTTGTGCTTTATGAGTTATGGATACCATCTATGATGTGTTTATGATGTGCACGAACATCACTAATGAGATTATGTGATTAGATATTTCTAGTGGCTTGATTTGCCCTATGTTATGCAATATGATAATATTTGAATGATCACACTCATGTTATATTATGCTTATCCGGTGGGCCCTGTATTGGTGAGTTCTGTTATATATGCTCATATGTAAAACCTATATGAGAATGAGATATGTTTGCTTGTATGGATCCTATGTGGGTGAGGTATATGTGATTGCTTATGTGGACCCTATGTGGGTGAGATATATGATACGTCACTAAGGTGCTAAGCATGTTGGCGACTAGGGTTAGTCATGCGAGGGATCTTATACCCTGTGGCCTATGCTATGAGGGTTTAGATTGTCCCCTAACCTCTGAATGAGGATACTTGCCATTGTATGACCATTATTTATGCTTAGGGAGTATGTATCATGGGCATACTAATCTTGGTTAGATCCGCCTCCACATGAGAGCGATGTAGTCCTTTGTTTCCATGGATGAACATAGATTGGTGATGTTTTCCACTATGTGCATAGTGACCACTTTGAGCTTGGACATGATATGCATGTCAGTCATCCTTGATGGTTTAGACCATTGCCTATGTCCCCTGTGGTGGGATGCTACCATTATGATCTATGTGTTGTCAATTATCTAGATATGTGAGCTTATTTGATATATTTTGAGCCATTATCGGTGACTAATGAACCATATGCTATATGTTTGGAATTGTTATAATTGATATAGTTCCATATAATACATTGTTCATGAGATGACACTTGAATGCTGAGGTTTTTAGAAACGAGTTAAGGGATATATCTATTGAGTATTTGTGCTCACACTTACAACATTTTTTAGGCAGGGATTCTAGAGTTTTGCATAGAGTGGATGATATTGGAGTCGTGGAGGATTAGAGGCATTGAGAAACATATTGTAGAGCAACTCAATTATTTACTTGATTAGTAGAACTTATACATTGAACATCTATTTAAGTTATTGTTGGTGGACATGTGATGACATTGATTATTATGTGTGGTAATTTTTATGGACTTATTAGTTGTCTGTGATTAGTGATTCCTAAATGCACTCATATGGTATTAAATTATTTTGATTATAAGAGAAGTTTTTCTGATAGGGATGCTTGAATTTTGAAGACTTGGTGTTTGCAAAATAAGTATATAATGCTCTTTCCTTTTGCAAACATTTTAAAAAAATTTCAAGGGTACCTTGATGTTTCCAAAGATATTTCTACGAAAATTTATTCCAAAAAACTTGGGTCATCATAGTTGGTATCAAAGCAAGGTTTAGACTATTCAGAGGTAGGCAACTAGTACCTAAAACATCAACAATAAGTTTATCTATTTTAGGCTCTATAGTTAGAGTAAATAGGAAATTTATTAGGACTTCTTTGTTGATAAACATATATAGATAGTGCAGATAAGAAAACCATGAATTCTAGTAATTATAAGTGTCCACTAGACATCATAGGACTAGAAACTCACTAGGTGTTTTGTTTGTAAAAATCAAGAAGTCTCTAGTGAAGCAAAGAAATGAGAAACAATCATATGCCGATACTACCAATAACAAGGAAATTGGACGAACCTGATAGATGATTTAGTTAAACTCATTCTCCATAGATTGGTGAAGAGATTTTCATCTTTAGATCCGTCATCTTTAAAATCTAGGAAAAAGAAGAAGGTAAAAGATGTTAGGTGTTTAATATGCAAATGATATCCTCTGAGAAGGCCTTGTAAGCATTAAAAGGATTATTGTTATAGATGCGATGAACAAGGACATTTTATCCGTGATTGCTTTAAATAGAAGAAGAACTAGAAACCTATTCAGATTTTTTGGTTTCATTCATTCTATTATATCCTATAATTGTACATCATGTAGGGATTTTATGACACAAAGACTGGACTTTGATCTACAGGTTAGTACACATGTAAAAGTAGAAGTAGTGAATAGTGAGAAGTCCCATGAAAATGATAGAAATTAAAAATGGCGTTGACTCATTGGTAGGTTGAAACTAAGTATCAGAGTGCACATTAGATTTGAATTATTTGCTAAGTTATTATGAAATTTTAAGGCTTAAATTTTAATAAGGTGGGTAGGATGTAACATCTTAAATTTTTCCTTAATAAATATGTGGAATTTCATAGTTATACCAATGAATATAAGTTTTTTATGTGGTAATGTTAAGTACAAGAGAGACTTAGGTCTAGAGTTCAAAAGACCACATAATTGTTTTGACATTATTTTAGGGAAATTTAGTAAAAAAGGAATACTTATTTAAATGGGTTCAACATGATCACAATCGTAGAAGATTTGATAACTAAAATGAGTTATTGTAAGGACATGAAGACTAATGAGAGAGTAAGGGTGAGGTGATGATCACATGATGAAAAATGAAGGGTCTAAGATTAATTCTATCTAGAATTGGATATAGGAAACTAGAAAACCTAGAGAGGGTAGAACATCTTAGATCTTTAAATGGGTGGATTCCATCTTAAGTAAAAACTCTTAACTGAAGTAAGGTATGGAAGGTTGGGATAGAATTGCTTAAGGGCATGTGAGATTGGTTATGAGTTAAGTGATGAATTTAATTGAGATAGAGGACTTGGATCGAATCAAAGATGATACATTTTGACAGAGACAACTATCAAAACATAAAACTGTGGAGCACAATTGGGTTGGATAACTGCAGGCTAGCATAGGATGTTTCTTTCTAGTCATATGTGTTCACACAAGATAGTCCAAGTACATTTTTTAAGAGCTCATGAGAGTACTTAAGAGACTAGGATTCTTAGGATGAACTAGTTAATACAGGCTAAGACACTTAAATGGGGGGCTAAGTTGAGAGACCTAAATAGGGTAGGAAACAAGTGGTATTATAATGTTTTGGCCATGAGAAGCTAGCCAATTATGGCAGCACAATGACCCATAGGTGGAAACAGTGTGAGAGTCCTAATGTAGGTAGGGCTCCATGGTAAAAGATTGAAAGCCTATGAGGAGTTTGACATTGATTAGGTACATTAAATATGGGATTGTTTGTAGAGTAATCTAATCCATGATCTTACGAATGAAAATTGGATGGCTAGGATAAGAGCTTAGGTATCTTAACCATAGTTGAGAAGGGTGACTTAATTTAAGAGCACGAGAACTAAAGAGAGAGATATGGTGATCTATAGGAGAGATGAAGGGCTAGGCTTAAATCTTGAGGAACCACCTAGCAGCCAAGGATGAATAGGCATGATTAGTTAAGGAAGCATTGCCCACACTCACATACACACACTTGGCAAATGAAAGTCTAAGTAGGTAGGTGCAGTTTCCTTAAGAAGACATGCCATATTATTAGCCCTAAGGGAGACCCTACTTTTAAGGGCATAGAAGAGTAAAAAAAATGTTAATTTAGACAACTTACGATGGATGATTTTGGTTGGAATTAGGATAGGAAAAAGAGTCCTAGGAGAGTGTGTAGCATGAGATTAAGAGTTGAGAAAATGTAGGGCTGAAATGCAACTTACAAAACATGAAACATAATGGATTAGAAGATTAGGATGAAGGCCCCAGTTAGGAAAACTAACTAAGTTGATTGTATGGGCTTGCTTGGATGTGTTTGCCCATAGGAAGTCAACCCATTTAGGACAGCCCAATACCCATTAATCCAAAAATTTCCAAGAGTCCTAACTAGTGGACTCCTTGGTAAAGTTAAAACTAACAAATCTTATTGGCCTATGACCAAATATAACAAACATGGACACCTAGTTGAGGCATGGAGGATTAGAAAACATTGTAGGAATCAAATACCTAATCAAATTATGGAACCATCAAGGATGAAACCTATAAAGCAATAGGATGTCCAGGGCTTGGCAAAAAGGGAAGAAGAAAGAGAGACAAAGAAAGGAAAAGAAGAAAGGAAGGAAAGGAAAAGGGAAGAAGCAAGAGAGAAAAAGAAAAGGGAAGAAGCAAGGAAGAAAAAGAAAATGAAAAAGAAGGTGAAGAAAAGGAGGAGAACTAAGTAGAAGATTTTAAACCTTAATCTAGGATTTTTAAAGTTTTCCAAAGCAAAACTTGTTATTGTTTTCAACAATACAATACACTGCTTCCATGGTAGTTATAACCTTGTCTTTCCTTTATGATGGAATCAATGCTAGGATAGAGATTTTATAGTTATTTTCACATAAGTTTTTATTTAATAAGTGTATTTCTTACCTATGGAATTGCCAAGGATTTTGGTAGGGAATCTCTCATGTTTTCATCATGTTTTTATGCACTATATTGTATTGCCTACCTGTTTGAACATTAATGGATTTTTGAATATTTTGGAGTACTCAATGGATATGCATTGTTGAGGAAATTATATTGTTGTGTGCTCAAATTGATTCTTAAAAATATAATGAGAGTCATGCTTAAAAATCTTGACGATTGATTGAGGGAAAACAATGATTAAGGCATTACTATTTTTAGGGATTTCCAACCCTATTTATGGACTGAAAGACCTGTAGGTAAGCATGCCTTTGATTTGGACACTAACCCGTGGATCTTTTCCCACAAAATTAAACCATATGAAATATACATGTCAAAAATACATAATTTGATATCTAGTGAACTATTGATAAGATTTGACTAAGGAAAAGGTTGAAGCAAGATCTGTTAGTTACTTACTATAGTTTTGATTGACTAGATGACAATAGTGTGACACATCTCTCCATGGTTAAGGTATCAAATATTAAATTCTTTAAGTAAAACTGTAATAGAAGTTCCTAATGAGGAATCCTCAATTAAATTTTGTGCAATTTCAATGAGAATTAGTGTAGGAAAAGGGTCGATATACTAGTTAGGTTATTGATTGCCAGTTGCTATTTCCCGCTAAGAGTTAACCCAAAAGATTTGTGATCTAGGTGTAATCTAGTCTTCAAATAGGGTTAAAAATATATGGATGTGAAGATTATTCAATAATTAACAAATGGAAGAAACCAATTTAAAAAATATGGTGTTTAGATCATTGGATTGATGGCAAGTTAGACTATTTACTGGTTATTGGATATTGGATTTGGTAGTAGACACTGTAAGTGCTAAAATTGGTACATGATGATTCTTCTTCTTGAAAAACCTTATTAAGGGAGTGAATAATCATCCAACTCATTGAATTAGTATCCAAAAAGTTAGAATAAACTAATCACGTAATTAGTCTAACAGGAATTATCATACTCATAACATTGTTTGTAGTCTACTCTAGGTGTACATGTGTTGTATGAATTTCGTAAGTTGTAAAAGTGAACAACAACTTACAATGAAGTTGAATTATATTAAACACACTTTACTAAGCTTTTGAAAGGTTATAAGGCTATTATAATTAAATTAATTCTATTATGGCAGTAAGTGAGAACTTTGACTTATTATTTTAGATTGGGATTCATAGTGGTAGATCACTATGTATTAAGCATAGAAGCATATGACATGATTATGAGAAATTAATTGATTTATTAAATCTCATGACTTTTTGCTTTATGAGTTATGGGTACTACTGATGATGTGCACGAATATCACTAATGTGATTGGATATTTTTACTAGTTCAATTTGTCTTATCTTATGCAATACAATGCTATTTGAATAATGATGCTCAAGTCATATGACACTTATTTTGTGGACCTTGTATGGGTGAGTTATGTGTATATGATTGTATGTGGACCCTTGTGGGTGAGATATATGTTATTTTCTTGTTTGGACCTTATGTGGGTGAGATATATGTTATTGCTTATGTGGACCCTATGTGGGCAAGATATATGTGATTGCTTATGTATTAACATGAGTTGGGCTCAGCTATTTGGTGACTAGAGTTAGTTGTGTATGGGTTATTATGCACTGTGACTTATGCTAGGAGGGTTTAGATTGGTTGTGACCTCTGTATGAGGATACATGTTGATGTATGGCTTTTATTTATATTTAGAAAATATGTGTCATGGGCATACTACTCCTGGTCAGATCTACCTCCCCTTAATACTAGTGTAGTCCATTGTATTTGTAGAGGAATGTAGATTGGGTGATATTTTCCACATGTGTATAGTGACCACTTTGAGCTTGGACATGATATGCTTGTAGGTCATCCTCATTGGTTTAAACTATTGTCTATGTGGCTTGTGGTGGGACGCTACCATTATGATCTATGTATCATCATATTTATTTAGATATGTTATCTTTTTTGACATGTTCATTCACTTTTGAGACATTATCTGTGACAAATGAACCATATGTTATATATTTAGAATTGTTATAGTTGACATAGTTCCATATAATACTTTCTTAATGAGATGACACTAATGCTGATTTTCTATAGCTAGTTTGGGGATTTATCAATTGAGTATTTGGACTCACCTCTACAATAATTTTTAGGCAAGGATTTTATAGTTTTGCATAGAGTGGATGATCTTAGAGTCGTAGAGGATTAGAGGCTTTAAGAAACGTATGGTAGAGTGACTCAATTATTTATTGGATTAATAGAACTTATACATTGAACATTTATTTAAGTTATTTTTGGTGGAGATGTAATGGCATTGTTTATTATGTGTGATACTTTTTATGAATTTATTAGTTGATGTGGCCGTGATTAGTTGGTTCATATGGTAGTAAATTACTTTGATAATATGAGAAATTTTTGATAGGGATGCTTGAATTTTGAGAAGTGGTTTTTACAAAATAAGTTTATGATGCTTTTATCTTTTCACAAATATTAATTTTTTTTAAGGTTTCCTTGACATTTTCAAAAGATATTTCTATGAAAAATTATTTCAGAGAACTCGTGTTGTCATAGCCTAGTAACCAAGGAGAGCATTGATATGGTTAGCTTTGCATTGGCATGAGTGTGGTTGTGAACATATCTGATTTGGTTTTAATTCCATCAAATAGTTTTCATTCTAATAACTTTCATTAGATTGAATTTGAATTCATATATTAGTTTGGATTTTCATAATCCATCTTAAATCTTATTTGTTCAATTTAGCTTGGATAGCAGATTACTTGGTTTATTAGTTTTTGTTAATTTTTTTTTAAAGAATAACAATTAGGATTTTGATATTTGGGAAGTAATGTGATCATGTGCATATAGAATATTTGAAAAGGAGAAAAAATACAACTCATTTTCATCATTTGTAGGGGTTGCTTACTGTAGTCAAGCTATCTCATATGCAACTATGAAATTAATAATCTTTAGAATTGATAAGCCATTCATTTGATACTATTTGTGCAATTTTTCTTTTTTGATTTTAGATAAGTTTTAGGTTCTAGAAGGTGATTGATTTGGGCCATGATCATTAGATAGAATTGTTTGAATCACTTAAGGAGTTTAATTTGTGCTTCTGCAAAGTCTATTTTTCAAGTTTTGATATTAAGTAACATCTACATAATAACAACCTTAGAAATGATAGGGGTAGCATATCTAATTATTTCTATGATGAGTATTATTACCGTGTACCCCTCGACAAAACTAAAACCAACCAACACAACTTGTTATGACATGGTTAGGGCTCAAACCTAGTTCTTTTTTTTGCTGATCACAAATAAAGTTGGAATATGCTCAAATATCCATTCATATAGCTAATTTAATTTTCTTTCTTATCTTCTCTCCTTGGAAAGTCCTAAAAATCTAGCTTAAGTTAATGCGAAGAACATATACATGCCCATTTCAAGTTGAAATGCAAATAAGTTTACATGATAACCATGTCTATGCGATCCTTGCTTGCTACAATGATATAGATGTTAATGTACTAAAGTTAAATAAAGATTTTAGGGGCATTTTAGTCCCATAAAACTTTGTATCTTGGATAATATAATCAATTCCATATCCATTCCATAGATAGGAATTTCATTTCCATATCTTATCCAATAGGATTGGATTGTTTGGGATCACTAGTAATCCATTCCGATTGACAGCCTTAGGTATAAGTCACAATCTTAAGGAGCTAACAAGACTCGTATCATCTTTACCTAAGAGAACCAAATGCTCAATCATGGAACAAATTCATATGAATAAAACTTTGTACTATAAACAAATAATATACTAGTAAAGGTATCATTAAACATACTTATCCAAATGTAGGGGAACCTCATTACCCCATCAAAATTCTCTCATCCTCATTAGGATAGACTTTCAAGACAATGTCTTCATGCCAATCTAGGTTTAGTGCTAAAACACTAGCCTTGATCCTAAAGTATGTGACTATCACATCTATGTCAATGGTAGTTAATAGTTGTCCTAAGTTTGGTGAAAAAACTAACAATCAAGGAATTCTCAAGCTCTATCAATAATTGATCAACTGAAGTAAGTAACCATTAAATTTCAGTCTGGCATTCCCAAGATTACTCATCTTTTGTTTTTTAGAAAATATGTTGTTATTAGGTAGTGTATCTTTTATGCGAGTGTTTGAATGGAAAAATGATACCTACAAAGAAGGTACATTAAAGTGATAGTAAATTACATCAAGGAAAAGTGTGACCAATGGGCGCCATTACTTTAGAGGTATGGGTGATAAGGTGGCACTAATAAAACTGCCTTAAGGCATAAGATGTCATCAGATTATCTCATGTGGCATTGGTGCATCTTAGCACCATTGGCATCTGTACAAGATGTACTAGTGCCACTTTCTCCCCAATACTCTTTACTACTATTTTCTCCCCACTATCTATATCAATCAAACTATCTAGTTGACTATGTTGGTAGGGAATTAGTAGACTTCCCATACCACTATCAAGGCAGTTACGTGTAGTTGGCCTAAAAGACATGCCGGTGAAGCCCACTAGTACTAAATAATTACAAGGGCATTTCTTCCATTCTACCCATGAAGTGGTATTTGAGATAGTTACCATTTAGGTCTTCAGTGTCATTCAATGGAAAAATTAACTACCTTGGATCCCAAAATCTTAAGATAAATACTTTTAAAATAGGATTCCATGTGGATACTAAATGATGATATTGTCCTTATTCTTAAACTAAAATTCCAAAGGAATGCCATCAAATGTACTTATTTCTATTGCCTAGAAACGCCATGTGAGAGATTCATCTCATGACTAAGAATCAATTGGATAACTACAACCTTTAGGCCATTAGGAGGTAGTCCAAATCCTAGAGGCCCACTAGCTTCTTGAGAAATGCTATCTAAACTACGATAATTTGAACCTAATGGTGCCAATGAAAGTCACTAAACCACCTGTCAATCAACTACTTTTCAAAATCCAGCTTTGGTAGGACAATATGGGGATATTAGGGTTCTATATGCGTTGAACTGGGATTATTAACTTTTGCTAAGGCCAACACTCTCTTTGCGCTATAATAGAATTTGCAAAAAGTTCATTTCAAATCTGATGACACCGAGATGTCTACACTTCTTCTGGTTTGGCTATTGGCTAGCTCTTTGGAACCATTTTGATTGGACCATGCAACTCGTAGTAGCCTTTTTCTCATGTTTAGCATCATATTGGCTAGAATGGGGTGCTCAACTTGTAAGGGCATTTTTACCAACTAATAAAGTACCAATAAGGGTTTTTGAGAAGAGTGTTGTGATTGATTTGCTTTGGCCACATGAGTGGTAAATATTTCCTGTTTCTTATAGAAGGTGGGTTCCTTCCTTACTAATCAGACTCAAAATTTAAATAGAGGCCCTACCTTATTCTCTTGGCATCAAGTATTATTATGTTTCACTCCCAGAATTACACTACTATGAGATTCTGCCTCCATGAAAATCTTCCAAAACCGATTTCTCTAGCTAAGGTAAGGAACTATAATTTCTCTAACTAATTTTAGGGTGTTTAGGAGGGATATGAGCACAGGACCTTGAACATTCATTTTTAGGGAATAAGCACCAGCCTAATTTTGGCCATTGTCCTTGGATTCTTAACAATGGTCTAATCTTGATCCTTGCCTATAAACTTGACTACTTTATCTTTCTTTACTTTGTTAATGCCTATAGCTAACCTTCTTGAGTCGTGGACCCCTTTTGTCCTAACCATGATACTGTTACCTAAGGGTCAATTAGCAGGCTTGGGTCACTTTGGTCCTTCTAACTTGTTGGCTTAAAGAAAAAATAAAAGAAAAAAAAAACTTTTGGCTATTCATCAAAATTTCTTAATTACAAGTCATAGGCTTTAGGTTGGAAAGAGTCATGGGTTAGATAATGGGAAGCATTAAGTAAATGAGAACTAGAGGCAAGGTATATCTAGCCATGGATAAGGTCTAAGTGATTCAAGATCACATGTTTCCCTTGAGGGCAAGATCATAAGCTTGCATGGTGTCAACTAACTTATGCCCAAGTCAAGTGACGTGCGACCCATGACTTATGCATTTCTAGATTGAATATCTATTTAGGAACAAGGGCTAGTCCTAGACTTTGTTATGTGAAAAATATATCAAAATAAACCATGGCATAGTTTTAAGCCAATTACTAGTTAAGATCTGACTAGTCAAAGCTTGTTGGTTGACCCTAAGGAAATAATACCATGGTTGAGACCAAAGGGGTCCATGAAACTTGATGTTTAGCTATAGATATCACTATAATGGAACAAATTGAGCTTGAGTTTAGCTATGAGGGTTAAGACTAAACTTAATCATAGAGCCTAGAGGGCAACTAGCACAAAATGGGCTAGTACTTGATCCTTAGGAAACAACGTTAGGGTCAGACCTAGGATCATGTATCTCTCATGCATTCTAACACTAATAAGTGAATATTAGAATTCCTCACCTTGAGATTAGAAGATGACAAGGATTTGAAGATCTTCAAGAGAGAGAGAGAGAGAGAGAGAGAGAGAGAGAGAGAGAGAGAGAGAGAGAGAGAGAGAGAGAGAGAGAGAGAGAGAGAGAGAGAGAGAGAGAGAGAGAGAGAGAGAGAGAGAGAGAGGCCAAGTTTGATATAATGAGACTTGATTTCCAAATGAGGGGAGAGCCTCTATCTATAATTTGGGGCAATTGGGTAGTTATTTTGGGCAAATAATGAGGTTTGGACCCCAAGGGATTACTACCCAAATATTACATTGTTCAGGGATGCCCTTGTAACCTAAGTGTGCCTATTATGGCTAGATTCGTGAAACTACTTTGGTATTGGTCAAGGGCAATATCGTAATTGCATAACATTGTTGTTATATAACTAATCTTGTCTAACAAGTGGGGGTGGAAAAGAAGGGAAGGTGCCAATCAAGCTCTTTTATGTAAGGTGGCACAGGGGGCTCTCATGTGCCTCTCTAGCTTGTTGGTAAAAGCGGTTATGCTAGTGCTACATTGTGCCTTGAAGCAGGCTAATTGATGCACTACTTTATAGAAAAGTGCGCTAGTGCCACCTTATGACCTTAAGAAGTTGTATTGGTCCCACTTGGGGGAAGATGTACAAATGCCATCATATGGCTTCAAATAATTGACTAGTGACATTTTGAGTAGAATGCATTGGTTCAATATTGCATATTCTAAGGGAAAAAAGCACAACATTCTCAACATTGGCACTATTGCACCTTAGTGGAATCTCTTGGCCCAACCTAAGATCTATCGTAAATTTGAATTCATCCAATGCGTCATATCACATGAAAAACCATAGTCTTACTATATATGTCAAGATCTAGAATATACCTTCCAAAATAATGGATGCTCATGTCAATCCACCCATTTTACATTCACAAGCTTTTTCACTAAACTTGATTTCTCATTTGCATAAAGGTGGTCCCAATTGAGGAGAAGGTAGTTTGAAGTAGAAAGTAATTCTTTACAACTTGAAGAACTTAAGGGAGAGAGTCTTGGGTCCATTTTTCTCTTGATCAAACTTTGATCTTCCTTGATGCACTTAGGATAGCCTCTAGCTTACTTGGGAGGACCACCCACACGTGTGCGTACTACTAGAGGGAAACTTGAGAGACATGAATAATTTAATTAAGTTACCCAGCACCAACTGTATTACATGGTGTGACAATTTTAAATAAATTATAATCTTGACCTTATGTAATTAAGTCCTTACCTTTTGGGTTGATTTGTCAAGTTGCACTTCCATATTTCCATATTCACTTATATAACTTTTGTGGACATGTGAATTTAATAAATTGGATGTTTAGAGACAAAAGGTCATGTAAGCCCCATAAGTTATTGTTGACTTTAGTAAGTCAATTTGATAAACTATTTATTAAATATCACACATAGATTTCTTAAGACCACTCTACGAAGGTCTCTACCTAAATATCTTTTCCCATGAGGGTGTGGGTCTTGTATTAAGCATCTTATGCTCTGTGTGAGTCTACTACTAATACCAAAGCATTTGTGTACCATCTAAAATTAGTTTCTACCTATTGATACCTTAAGAATAAATATCAGGCTTACTTTAACTTATGAACCTCTCAAGTTTAAGAGCACAAATGTTTACACTATATCTCAAACATTCCTTCTGTCATGTCTACTGAATGCTCCAACATATCAAGATCATCATGTATGGCTTATGTCTCTACTTAAATGATTGAGAAAGATCATCTTCAATTTTATTGGTAGAATCACATTTAACAAGTGTTCACAAATGTGGATTGGTTGTCCCATTCTTACACAAGGACAATTTTAGGTTTACTAGGATCCAGAATTTCATTTCTCCTTGTCCTATGAATCTTTATTCACCTTAAGATGGAATTCCTACAATGTTCCTTAGGCTTTTGACTATTATCTCATGACTAAGTAATAAATGTAACATCTAATATATGCAAATACAAAGCAATATATGTTACATGAAATTGACATATAAATGAATTTATGCAAATATATAGTAAATTAATTATTGGCTTATAAGGGCATCCATTCTTGATAAATATAATATCGAATGTGGATAGGAGAATGGATGTAGTTGCTCATCTTAGAAACTAGTGGCAATAGTACATGTGTAGGGATATTTGTGCAATGTGCCAAATGATGAGCAGGGGCTGATAGTGAAATATTTCAAGCTTGACACTGACATGGCAATATCTGCCTCCTCTAATGTTAGTTTTGCTTGATTCATCAAAAATTATCTATATAACAATGAGGAGAATATTATAAATACCACTCATGACATATGGAATGGTTATGCACAATGAAGATCCAAAGAGTATTTTGCAGGATAATTAACCTAAGTAATGGCTTATGCCTTTGGTACTTTTTCTTTTCAAACAAATTACCTTGTAGGTTTTCATAAAGAGTAGTTATGGATGTGCAACTCAAAACCTATATTGATACTAACAATCCCATTATAGTTTCACTCTAAGTAATGATTGAATTGTTTAACAATTGGATCAAGAGTTATTAGTTAGTAGGTAGTGTTTGTTAGCAAATGAGTTGGGGCCCTTTAATCCATGCAACATGCTTATAATAATAATTCAAAAATCAATGTTGAGCAAGATATGAGAAAAGGTCACTGAATGACAACTTTTTAGAGTAAATGATGGACTATTAAAGAGTTCTTATAGTTTAGAATCATGTGGATTGGAGTAAATTTTCTCTTAAAGTTAAAGGAATCACATAAGATTGTAATCGTGTAGCTTATTGTCATTAGTTAAGAGATGAATGGGAGAGTACATTGCTAATAAGAAAGGAAGACTTGGAGAGGTTGACAGTAAGATCCAAGGTTTTGAATATCAAATAAGGGACATCATAGAAGTAGGCTTCTATTTGCCACTAAAATTGATACTCTTGATGAACACATAGTGGAATATCTATTGAATTGGTCATTTTTTAAAGTCAAGTAAGTACAATAGAAACCCCATGAAGTAAAGGACCTTATGAAAGACACTATTGTCTCACTTACCGTGATGGAGTGCAATGGTTAAAAGAGAAACATAGGAAGAGAAAGATGTACTTAGTATGGCCACTGAGAATGTTGTATTAGTGTAACCATGTACCTCTTTATTTTTATTGATTAAAGTTCCTCTTTTATTTACTTTTCTTTTGTATGTGAGATTTAATCTTTGAATGAAGCCTTTGACTTGTGGACATGCACACCTTAAAATTTTACAAGACTTATATTTGTTTTGATACCCTGGGTGACTTGAAGCAAGAGTTAACACTAGTAAAATCCCTCAACTTATAGGTTGGAACCCTTCTTATAAGGAAGGTAGGTGGCCTTGGTACCATATTGCATGGTGTGAAGGTCAGGCAGATAGCGATGAATCTTGACCTATCTTTCCAATAGTCATGCTAAGAAGGAAAACATAGGAATTTAAAGATGAAAGTGTAACTCCTCTACCTATTATATGAGATGGGCAACATGTGTTTAGTGTAGCTCATATTTTTGCATCATCTAGTGATACATTCATCCATGTGATTGATTTATCTAGTGAGATGGAGGTCAAAGATAGTAATCATGCTTGTAGCTTAGAACGTTGCATAACAATGAAAGGAACTTAATGTTAGTACACATCAAACTTAGTGGAACCTGAGGTAACAAAACAAAGACCCATAGGGTTGTTGCTCTAGCTCAGTCTAGAACAAGAATAGAAGAGACCAAGTATACTACACTCTTGGAGAAGGCAATAGAATAGGATGGAAGTTGAGTAGTTGTTGAAGATTCTAACTTGACCTTTTTATCAAATAATCTTGACATTCTTACCATGATACAACTAATAGTTTTGTTACACCTTCAAATAGACTTTACCAGGTGAGTTTGATTTAGCCAACTATAGGGTATCAACTTGATCTTTTGAGGAAAATCTTGAGTGATAACCTTGAGGGAGGGGATCTGAACTTTGAATGAAAACCCCACTTCACTCCGTAGATAGGGAATATAGAGTTGCTTTAATAGTAGTATGGCAGGTAGTTTTGTAAGACCATATGAATTTCAAGAGCTTATCACTCCAGTCTCACATAGTTTTCAAGACTTTTTTTTTTGTTGAGAATATTACCACAGGTCTTGTTGAATGTTTATTCTAGGCCATTAGTTCTAGGATTGTAAGTTGTGGAGAAGTACTGGTGGATGCAGTATTTCTTACATAAATTTTTAGCAACTTTGCTTCCCATTATTAGAGATAATTTTCTATCAAACACCAAACTGATAAATGATGTGATGTAGGATAAAGTTTTCCACTTATAGCTTAGGAACTTCTAATAGTAGTGCAACTTTGGCCCATTTAGAAAAGTAATTAGTTTCTTCCTTGTGTATTAGTGTCATCAAAAGGACTCATTGGTCCAATAACATTTAAATAGCAAGCACAAAATGACCATGGCATCAGAGTTGAATGTAAGTGATGCATAAATTTTGTGTGCATCTAGCACATATTATATGTAAGTTGTCAAAATTTATGTAATCAATAATCATGAAATGTTTCAACCATAGGTGAAGTTCAGGATCAGACTAACGAGCACCACACCTTAGTGTATACTTTTGAGAGGGCCTACTTTGCCTCTTTCTGGGACAAACATCAAAGTAAAATTCTATAATAGTACCTTTGATATATTGCATTATTCAATATAAAAGAGTGAGGAGCTCTATGTTAAATCTTGACTTGTATTTACTAATCAATAGGTAGCTGACCCTTTGGAATGTAATCTACTAAATTTTGTCTCCAAAATTTTCAGTTTGTCTCAATATTCAATGTTGTTTCATTATTGGTGTCCTTTTGTACTAAAATTTCAAGGTTTTAAATTGCTTTGTGAGGTATTAAGCCTCAATCTTGGACAATAACTTTGACTTCATCTTGGTAGAAAGCTAGTAAATTGAAGCAATATTTGCTAGATCATTCACATAGCTATTCTTATGTCTTGGTATAAGTGATAGCTCAAAATAATCGAAGTTCTTCTTTAGTTGTTGAAACTTTTCACAGTACAATTGTGCCTTATCTTAACAAACCCTATATTGCCCTATGACCTGCCAATGACAAGTTGATAATCCTTAAATGTGTGTAATTGATCAACTTTTGGTTTGATTCCCATTTAAGTCCCAATACCAATGCTTCATACTCATCTTCATTACTAGTACATGTGGAACAATCTTGCAAGCTATGGGCAAGACACATTTATTGGGATAATTGGGGACACTGTCAATCCTAGCTCCATTAGCTTGGGTAGTGTTATTGAGGAATAATTCACAAAATGTATTAGCCCTAATTAATGTTACACTTTAATTAGGAAAATAACTACTATGTAGCAAAGACATGTAATTCAACCAAAATTTTTCCCATAACTGCTTTTTGAGGCACATATATGACCTCAAACTCTGATAGTAATAATGACCATTTAGCTAGTTTTCCTACAAGGTAGGCTCAGCCATTAGATATTTTAAAGTGTCAACTTCTGAGATTAGTCATACTAGATATGAAATTACATAATGTTATAATTTCTGGAGTGTGGATATTAGGGTTAGACACATATTTTTAGTTGTGGAATAGCATGTCTCAACACTAACCACAATTTAACTTAAGTATTATAAGCCATTTTCTATGCCTCATCATTAATTTGGGCAAGCATGGCTACAATGGAATGATCCAAACTTGTGATGTATAGGATTAATGGTCTACCATCGATAGGAGCTAGTAATATTGGTGAGTTCAACAAATTTTTTCATGTTATCAAATCCATTTTAATGAGCTTTATCCTTTTCAAATGAGGCATTCTTTTTCGTCCACTAGGAAAATGGTTAGTATCTCCCTAATAGGTTGGTTATGAACAATCTAATGTAGGCTAATTTTCCTTGAAGACTTCTAAGTTTATGGAAAATCTTAGGAGGATGGCCTAGATTAGATATCTTTGATTTTTGACTGGATCAATCTTGATTCATCAAGGTAGAACAATAAATTTGAGGAACTTCCAAAATGCACGCTTAAGGGTATTCATTTTTAATTGATACTTTCCCAATTGTTAACGATAATATGCAAAATTTTAGGATGATATTGATGTTGTGTAAATTGGAGGACTAAGTCATTGACATAATGATCCACCTTATCATGGATGAAATCGTCAAAGATTGTGGTCAAGGCTTAGTGATAAGCGGTACCAATATTTTTAAAGTCTAAAGGCATAACTTTATAAGGATGCATTTTTGTCTCTATGATCCATTCTAATTTGATTGTATATAAAAAGACCCTTTAAGTGTATGTAAGACAATGCCTTCTTTGTCTCCAAGATCCATTCTAATTTTATTGTATCTAAAAAGATCCATCCATAAAGAATACCCTTTCATACATTTGTCCATTCTTCCTCTAGACTAGTATGTTGTTGATACACCACTTATGGATACTTAACTTCTCTTATAAATCCAGCTTTTACAAGCTTTTCAACTTCACCCTTGATTTGTTGCTGTAAATTGGGTTGAAGGGTCTTTGTGGTTATTTACAAGATACTTTGAGGAATCATTAGGTAATTTATTCACCACTTTGTGAGGGTTCTAACCCTAACATTTATGATAACCAGTCAAGACATCTTAATAGGCTTTGAGAAAATTACATAATCTTGCTTCTTTTGTTTATGCAAAGAAACACTTACAATTGTAGGCCTTGGATCTTATAAATGCCTGAATTAACACCTAGAAAATATTCTATAGTGGCTTAATGAGCATCTTCTAATACCTTAGGAGTAGGAAGAGCAACTTCCACTTTATGCTTTGGTGCAGAGACGTCCTCCTTTCATATGTGATGTTGAAGAGAATATCATCAACCTCTGATATGGAAGCCATATTTCAACTTGCTAGATTAATGACAAGCTTTTAGTTTGTTAGGAATGTATGTGTTATAAACCAATAACTAATTTCATCATTTGTTTGTGTAGTGAATAAAGTTTCTTTATGTGCCAATTTTATCTTTTGGGTGTTACTATGTATTTGTACTTATTAAATGTTATACTTATTGGTTAATAATGAGATGACAAACAAAATCTTATGGAATACTGTAAGAATTCCATATTAAGGCCAATAGAGATCACAAGACAATAAGATATGAAATTTTAGATCCTTGTAAATCTACAATTTCCTTTAAGAGAGAAAGGTCTTAGGAATCCACAATCAGGAACACTTACTAAATGTGATGCTGTTAAATAAGACTGTAGATGGGCATAAACAACCATTTGGTTAAAGACTCAAGGCATACATGAACATGTATAAAAATGCATCTATACGTAGGACACAGCTAAATGCAAATGATTTATCTGCTATAATAATTTAGCCATAGTAGAATATCTTTATCTATAACTATATCATAAGCATCTATGACAGTTTGTAAGGCATAGTAGATACTTAAGAAATGTTGCTTATTTTCTATTTCAATTTAGCTGTAGCAGATAGTCCATACTAGATATACTCAAGAAAAGTTACCTATTTTCTATTTCAATTTAGTTGTAGTAGATAGTCCATACATCCATTGTTGGCTACCTTAGAAAAACTATAGAAGTCCTACAAAAACCTAGGAAGGGGGACTTTTTTTCACAAAAGGGAAAAAGACACCTCCTACATTGGAAGGAGACATCCTCTTCCTAGCCCCTCCTCTTCTCTCTTTTTCTTGTGAGCTTCATCATCTTTGGGTGGCTGTTACTCTTTCCTAGGGTGTGTTGCATCTCCTCAAGAGTTCCACACGTGGCCCTTTGGGTGTTTGATTGACCTTTCAAAGGTTGGTTCATCTTCTTTCTTCTCTTGTTTGATCTTAGTAACTTTCATGTTAGTTTATGCTTTGCAATTCCTTTGTTTTTCCTTGCTTAAAGACTAAGATCCAAGAATGGTTTTTCCCTTGAAGTGACAGCCAAGGGAAATCATCTTGAATCTTGTCATTGCCTTTTAGTTCTCTTTTGGTTCCTTGAATTCTAGCAATGTTTCCTTAGTTTCCTTTGATTTCTGCCTTGTTGTGCCATTAGATTTTCCCTGAAATTTCAAGATTGTTAGAGGAGGAATCATCATTAAGATCTGATTTTGAATTTAGATTGAGAGAAAGAAGGGTGCATACTCATCTAGAGTGGAATGCACCATCCATGTAAGCATTGTTTTTGCTATACAATTTAATCTTTCATGGAATTTTTTGGGTTGATGGATGATGATGTTTAATTTACATGTTTATTTCATAATTGAGTTGTTTATTTCAGATTATTGTTCTGGCCATTCCAACCAATCTAACCTAAATGGAAATCAAAACCATCTGTGCAATCAATTGGTAGAACACATAATATTGAAGGCTTTTGGGGTAGAAGTTGCATAGCTTTGTTTACTTGATTGGCTACTCATATTCCTTTAGTTTAATGCCTCATCTCAATAAGTGTGAATTTCATTCTCAAAGCCATGTTGAAACCATGCATGCTGCCCAGAAGTGGTGGGCATGGTATTGATTGATTTGGAGGAGTGAAATCCAAGTTGTTGCATTTATTCATGTTGGGGAGAAATAGTTAGTTAAGTTGATCTTGTTTAGTTTGTTAGCTTGTTGTTGATTTGTTATTAGTTGTTAAAGCTTTCATTATCATGAATTTAATTGGTTTCTTTAGAATTTGAATGATTCAAAAAATAGTTTCTTAGTGCATGTTTCAATAGGTTAGTTGCATAATTTCATGTTTAGGAAGTTAATTTAGGAAAGTTGTTAAGAATTGCATTTTTTTGGAAAGTTTCACTTTAGGAAATTCATTGGTTAGGAAAATCATAAATTTAGAAATTTTTTAATTTAGAAAAAGTGTTATTTTAGCAAAGCGTGTTTTAGCAAAGTTTTTAATTTTAGCATGTTTTTCTAATTTTTGCATAATTTTCATATGATAATTTCCATTCTTAGTTTAGGTTAAAAATTTCTTACATTTTGGGTATGTTAGATAGTTTTAAGTAGGGATCACTAGCATCAAATTCCTTGTGGGATCTACCCACTAGTGTGTTATATTACAACTAATTCGTGCACTTGTGAGTTAACGTTAAAATCATAACAAGTTTTTGGCTCAGTTTCTGAGAAATCACAATAAATTTGTGGTTGGATCCTTATTTATTTTGTTTACCTTTAGTCTTAATTTTAGGTTGCATCAAGTTAGGGTTTTGCACATAGTTGCTGATTTTGTTAATTCCTCCTTAAATTAATCTAGCTTACTTGTTTTGTTCGAGGGAAATTTGGCAAGTTTTTACTTGCTTTCTTAGATTAAGGTTTTCCTTTTCTTCCAGTCAAACTTGCAGTGAGGTCCATTATAACTTGCAATTTTAATTTCTATTTTAAATGGTTTATATTAAAATAGGATAAGTATGTGGTATGGAGGCCCCACTTGATGTTATCAGAAACCTCATTGTATGTATCCCTTGCTTTTTTTATTTTTATTTTTTTCCTAGTTTAGGTTGCATTTAGTGTAGTTTACATAGGGGCGCCAAAATACGACATGACACGATAACATGACTCGAACCTGACATGAATTTAGCGGGTTCGGGTCAAGTCTTATTGTGGTCACCCGAAAATGACACGCCAAAAATCCTGTCATGTTCGAGTCAATGAATTTGACCCTTCGTGTCGATTTGTTTGACACGCGACCCACTCATGACCTTGACACTTTGACAGTGACACGTGACATGATTTGAAAATATAGGACGGTTCATGAGTAATCATCCTATATTACTAGTTATATAGGACAGCTATTCACAAACTGTCCTATATTTTCCAGTTATATATAGGACAACTATTCACAAATCGTCCTATATTACTAGTTATATATATATGTATATATAACGGCTATTCACAAACCGTCCTATATTACTAGTTATATAGGATGGCTATTCACAAACCGTCCTATATTACTATTTATATAGGACAGCTATTCACAAACCGTCCTATATTACTAAGTTATATTGGAGGGTTCTTCTGGAGCCACTGTTAGTGAGTTATTCTCACACATATAATATAAAGATATTCTCAGAAGAACAGCTTCTTCCAGGTTCTCGTTGACATTCGGATGCATCTTAGAGAATATGAAAAGAAAGCAAAGACATGATAGTGACAAACTATAAACAGGAATTCACAAAATATAATCCAGAAATCTGTGATTCAAGATCTGAATGAAGCAGGATTTCCTAAAATGTAAGCCGAAGCAACTTCACCTTCCAGTTTGCAAGCTTATGATAAAACACATTTGATTGGCAACAGGTAAGTGAAAGCTTGCAAACGTGATATAATTACAATGAGTGGAACTTCCTCATGCCTCTTTTTGTTCATGCAAACAATTGTGTTCTGATTGTCAAAAACTTGGTAGCTCAGAATCACGAGCTCCAATCATCACAATTGCCCAACATATCAATCACTTAGCACCATCTCCGTGACTATATCATTCCAATTGTCAATAGGCCCAGGCAGGCACCAATGTAGACAATCATTCTGAACTTTTGGCATTTTTAATTTTATCCTCAGCAAATGGATGAAATTGCTTGTATAGGCCGGGATGTCCATCAGGTCTCGATTCAAAACACCAACTTCTCAATCACATCATTGAAATTTGAAAGTTTTTTGGTATCATATTCTTATGAATCGTATCTACAACTTCAGTATATATCAATAATTTCAATCATCAACCTCCATTCCATATATACCTCCCTCTCCAATACATGATACAATACATGATATCAACCACCCATACTGTATCTGTAGAGTGTATGTACATACATGATACAATACAACCCATCTGTTGATCTAAGCCATCATTGAAAATTGATGATCAACCCATCTGCTGATCAAAACACCAACTTCACAATCACATCATTGAAATTTGAAAGTTTGAAACAAAGAAAGCACATACATTGATATAGTGTACTTCAATCAAAAGAAAAATAGAACACATCCATTGAAATGAACTGAACTTTGTATTACATTTGAGTAAAATGTATATACATGAATGATAATATACATTCATTTACAATTTTACATCACTGAACTACAAATTAAAATTCATAATATGATCTGTCCATTCCATTCTAATATCATCTAGATCCAACTGGGAGTAACTCTTGGTTCTGAAATCCACCTGCAAGAAACATATAATAACTTAGTTCAGAGATCAGACATGTAATCTTGGATTCAGTCAGGAAATATACAAATCAAAAGTGTAACATTGGTTAGTAAGTCTAAGTGTTACCTTTCTCAATTTTGAGACTCTAACTCCATTGCGAATGAGGGTTCTCATGTATCTAAGAACATAATATCCACACTCCCAATTTGATTTTTGTTTAGGGCACTACAAAACAATGCCACCAAAGACAACAGAAAAGTTTCAAAATATAATTTCCAATAAGTTCAGGTTTAAAATTATATGAAAGAGTCTAAAGAGCAGTAATTAGTAAACTGTACCTTGGCCTTCTTCTAGTTGAGTTTTGGTGGGTGGTGAATGCCTTCCCTCTCAGCCCATTTATACCATGCTCTACACACATATAATTGAAAAGCATTATATTATGAATATTATTATACTTGCCAGGTGAGTAGTTATGTTATAATAAAAGGAATAATAAAGACTTACTTGTTTTTAATTTCCATAAGGTGTTCCTGAATGTGTGTTCCACATGAATAAAAAAAAATTGCATGGCCACCATGCACATCCAAAGCTAGCAACATCCAATGGGACCTATAAAAATAATAATTCAATTGAATTTTCTCTAATCTTAACTGATATAGTATTCATGTGTATGAAACTATGAATTGTGAAAGTAAAATGGTATAATTAAGCAATCTATGTTACAACGTACCTGCTATTGTAGGGAATCAGTAATGCTTGCCCCTTTGCACAACTCATGAGTCCAGGAATGTTATCTTCACTTTGTTTGTCCTTAGGCAAATAGTCCAATTGAAAGACAAGAGAAGGGTCAAGGAACTTGTAAATGTCCTTGACCTCTAGTCTTTGCAAGCTATCATGCAAATACCTGCATTTGGAATTTGGGTTAATGTCAAATAATTATTAAGTTTTATTAAAAAAGCAAGTATTAAGTAATGTTACATTGATTCGTAAGTCTTAACTCTAATAGAGCAGTTACACGAAGTACCTTATATAGACTATGATGTGCATGTACTCCAATTGATCCATATTACATATGGCTAAGAGGTCTTCCTTGAAGAGTGGAACCTCAACCACATCATTTGAAAGCACACCTGCCTCTATCCTTACAAGGTTCATTGTATTTGTGTTGCCTTCATTGGCCAGTCTGTACAGTACCCTTAGGAATGGAGGTGTGTTAGGTGGAACCTCCACCTGATCCCTACAATGTAGATGTAATCATGTAACACTTTAGAAATTAGTAGTGAATATATACAACATATACTGATATACTAGCAGATATAAAAGAAGAGACACAGTGAGGTAAAATTAGAATATTTTATAATATAACATTGTGACTACTGACTTGTGACTAGTGAGCACCTAACAAGTGCTTTGAACTTGTTAGTTGTTGCATCATTCAAGTTCACATGTAACATGATACAACTATGCAAAAATATAGAACTAGTACTACCTGAGAAGGCTGGGATGTGGCTACACTTGCCACTATGCCAGAATTTGCCGGCAGCAAGGTTTGCTTCAATTACCCCTTGTGATGCTTTTGGTGAGCCGACATGTTGCAGACAATATTAATCAATGAACAATTTAGGACGACTTCAAAAAATGGTGGGAGAAAATCAAGCCATGACTACAGTTAGTATATATGTACCTTGGAATTGGATATCATTGGTTTTATGTGTTTCTCTGGCCAACACACATGATATCCAATTGTATCCCCAACAGTTTCAACATCATCCCTTTCGACTGGAAATGGAAGGGGAGCATCTGGTTGAATGGTAGCAGTGATGCACACACGCTTAGTGTGTGGAGGCATCAACTTACCATGCAAGGTGGCGGAAGTCATGGGCCGAACCTCGTACAGTGTTGCCAAAGCCACATGGTTCTCAAATGTATGTAGCTACAACATGCACTGACCCACATGCATTTGAGAAATGACATATATATATATAATAATTAGTGATGCAATGTAAAGTGTAAACTAAAAAGGTTAGTAAATAAGTAACATTGTAAAACTAAACAAGTGAATATACATACCTCACTCATTGGGAGTACTTGTTCTGCCACCTCTTCATTTGATGAAGGACTAGGAGTAGGAGTGTAGCTATTATTAAATTGGGGTGGTTGAACTTGAGGTTGAGCTTCAGCGTGAGGGCCGCCAACATCCTCACATGAGGTTCTTCCGCCACCTTGGAGTTCCTTCAATAGTTGATCTTTGACCATGCTATATATCTCCACAACTGTTTGCTTCTTCCATTCTTCCAATTCTTATAGCGTAGGAGCCTTTTGTTTGGAGAATAATTTGGAAGGAACAACACCCCGACCTTGGCCCCTTACCCGGCTAGGGTGCTCATTCTTGTTGCCCATTGCCCTATACAGGATGTCCCCTTTTGCAGCAGTGCTACTAAGAGTCCTTGTAGTTGCACTTGTACTCTCTTGGGTCAACTCTTCCTGCACACATAAAGATCATAACATGATAAAATCACTATTATATATGTAATATTTAAATAATATACTATGCAAGGGTATAGAAGTATAAAAGTATTTAACTAGGCAGTATGCAAATAAAGTAAAAGTATAAAATTTGAAGTCTTAAACCACTTACAATTCTTGAAGCAATTGTTGCAGTTGTCTCATTGGCAAAGGTGTGGGAGCTACACCCTTTCGAATGTGCCATTTTCCATAGAATAGCAAGGTCGATGGGCTCTGTTGTCCCAACCTTCTTTTGCTGTAATAAGAGACACTAAGTCAGAGTTAATAAATAAAAATCTACTATGATTAGACAAATGGGATGTGACATGATATATTTACTACATCTGCCTCTAATCGTGCATAGCCAACCTTTGAAAGGTGGTGCGGCGTATGGTTCTGTGCACGCGCCTTCTGTCCTTTCATTCGCTTTGTCTAGACATCAAAGTAATGTGATCAAAATAAAATCAATTATAATAATTACAAGAATCAAAATTTAGTTTGGCTAGTTCAAGTTATGATTACCTCAAAATCAAGAGATAGCCTATACTGTACAAATTGATTCAATGCTTCCTGGTTAATGAAGCAAGAATACAACTGAGGGACCATGTTAAGCATAGAAGGATCATGGGAATTTGGAAGTATGTACTTCCTTGCAAGCTCACTCTTCCACTTCCTCTAATCTTTACCAGCTCCTAGCAATGCTTGCTTCTTGCACTCATCAGATACGTCAAAGGCAGACTACAAAACAAAAGATGAAGCATGTTAAAGTGACTAACTTACTAGTGAGTATTGTAGCAACTTTGTGTATCTTATTGCGATTCATATGCAAACAAAAAATAAAAATAAATATAAAGGACATATTATGTTATATGTAGGAAGAATTTACATACCTTGACCATTTCCCATATTGAATCTTTGACTTGTGGCGATACATGTCTCCAATCAGTCATTGATACTGGCACAAGTCTTCTAACAGTGCAACATATGAAGCTAGCATAGGCATGTGCAGCACCACCAATCGGTTGGCCTTTAGTGTTGAATTTTACCTTTTCTTTTATTCCAACTGAGGTTCTCTTATTTATACCTTCCATTTGTGTTGGCCCCCTCCCCCTGACCTTTCTCTTGACACTTACCGGTGGTATTACTGATGGACATGTGCTTGATAGCCTTGATTGTTCTGCTTTTGTGTGTTGTAATTATTCTACTTGTACCTCTCCTACCTCTTCTACTTGCTCCATGTTTGCTTCACAAATAAAAATGACTACAGTTAGACAAGAAAAGTGGAATACAGGGATAATAAGCAGTAGCACCCTTGAACCATCACAAAATTTTCATTGGACACTATACTGGAAGCCTCCTAGAAGGTCAGATTGTTGTTCCCTCTATCTCTTCAAACAAGCAATTATGCATGTTCCCATTTTTTGTGATGTTGGCATTGCCCCAGAAGTATGCCATTCCAGTATGCAGAGTGGAACAAAAAATGTGACATTTTGTTTTTGTATAACATTAATTATTTCCAGCTTGATTTGGCCATTTCATTAAGTTTCCTATCTCAAAACATTCATTCCAGTCTAATAATAAAAAAAAAAATCTGTTCTGTTCCTTCATCCTTTATTTTTTCTTTTGGTCAACTATCACTTAATCATTCCTCTTGTTTCAACAGTTCCAACACATAAAAAATGTTGAAAATTTGACACTGTTTGATGCAGATATGAGATATATTAATTCTAGTTTTTGAGAAATTTTTCTTGATTTGGTTCTTTTTTTTAGGGCTCCCCTAAGGAAAAGAAGAAATTGGGATATAAGCTCTAGCTAGTTTGTGATAAATTAGATAAAGTTAATGTTTTTGTCCATTTTGTAAAAGAAAGAACTAGTTTAAGGTCTCTCTCCCTCAATCTTGTGTCCTCCTTCCTCTACATTTCAGCTGACAACTATTTCAGTAGATGCAGTTCTCTAAGAACCTATCTATCAGCACTATGGGTAAAGTCAGAACCTTTATAATTTATATGTTTGCTTTTTCCGGGAGAGGAACCTATCTCCCATAATCCCATTCCACTTCCAGCTCCATTTTTTTTTTCTCATCCATCTTTTTCCCAACAAAACCCGTTTCCAAACCCAAATGAAAGACAACATAAATCGAAATATGAGAAATAGGTGTTTGAGAATGAAATGACAGAACAAGTTTAAGGCAAGGATTAGAGAAACCAGACAGAGGTTTTTTTTATCAGATTGTGTTCTTTTATTACTTTTTACGGTTACAGAACTGTATACGAAATTACATTAAAGATGCATAAAATCGTAAATACATACCTTTCTTTGCTTAGATCTGTGAAAGATCAAAGAGGAATGGTTGTTTTCACCTTCTAAGTATGGGTTGGATTGGATCGTTGGGTTGGAACTTGGAAGATTGAAATTAGGGCTGAGAATGACTAAGGTGAAAACTGAAAAGTGAAAACGATATATTATATGTATAGAACAATATAGGACAATTTTAAAATAACCGTTCTATATAATATACTTAATATAGGATGGTTTTTCAATAACCGTTCTATAATATATTTAAATATAAGACGGTTTTTCAATAACTGTTCTATAATATACTTAAATATAGGACGGTGTTCAAATAACCGTTCTATAATATATTTAAATATAGGACGATTTTAAAATAACCATTTTATAATATATTCTGTAATATATTTAAATATAAGATGGTTCTAAAATAACCATTTTATGATATATTTAAATATAGGATAATTTTAAAATAATTGTTCTATAATATATTTAAATATAGGACATTTTAAAAATAACCGTTCTATAATATATTTAAATATAGGACGGTTTTACAATAACCATTCTATAATATATTTAAATATGGGTCGGTTTTAAAATAACCATTCTATAATATATTTAAATATAGGACGGTTTCAAAATAACCGTTCTATAATATACTTAAATATAGGACGGTTTTAAATAACCGTTCTATAATATACTTAAATATAGGACGGTTTTAAATAACCGTTCTATAATATATTTAAATATAGGATGGTTTGTTTATAACTGTCCTGTAATATATATATTGAAATATAGGAGTTGTATAAGCTATAAGAGTTATGTATTTAATTAATCTTAGTTGAGGATGTGCTTAAATAAAACTAGTTATTAAGTATAGAGTAAAGAAAGAGTTATGTAATTAACTCATCTTAATTTTCTTAAGGATGAGCTTAAAAAGACAAAGCATATATGTTCATCTCAGACTCAGACTTCTCAGTTGAGTATCTATCAGCTTAAAAACAAAGTTATGTAAGTAACTCATACTATCATATTCAATTGAATCAATTCAACATAGTTGTTGAGGTTGAGGTCAGGGGAGGATGAGTAAAGTAAGTGTTAATTATGTATATAATGTATTTAACTCTTCTGATGATCTCAGTTGAGGATCAGCTTAAAAAAGCAAAGTTATGTAAGTAACTCACACTCAATTCAAAAGTTATTGAATATTGATGATAACATTGATAAATGATAAGTAAAGAAAGAGAAAGAGTCATGTAATTAACTCATTAGGTAAGAATGACTGAACTGAACTAGAATAGAAACAGTTATGTAATTAACTCAGTAGCTTGAGAATGAGTATAGAAAGAGTTGTGTAATTATCTCATTAGAGGATAATGAGTATAGTATAAGAACTAGGAAGGGTCCCAATGGAATAGTTATTAGTTATGTAACATTGTAATTAACTCATTAGGTGAGGTGAGAATGAGAACAGAGAATAGGAGTTGTGTGTTGAATTAACACAAATGTTGAATGATATTACTAAGGGAGTTACAAAATTTTACTCTACAATGCATACATGAATGAAGGATCAATGGATCATGGATGAATCATGAATGAGTTATTCCTAATCTGTTATCATCAATTGGGAGTTAGAAATGAGAAACAAATATTGAGTTATATGAGTTGGATACATGATATTCATGAATTTGATTAAAAAGAGATATATTAGATCAATTGGTTGGTGAGACATGTGTAATTAACATAAGAAAATCATTATTCATTAGCATTTATAATTTTATACAACAATATATGACAGTTAGTTAGTCTCTCACTTCACTTTTACTTGTACAACTTACAAAACTTGGTTAACTAATTATCTACTAAGTGTAACTTGTAAGTTGTAACAACTGACAAGTGGCAATGTGTAGGTAAACTTAAAATGGTTGATAAGAAATTATGTTATACAGTTATTTATAACTTATAGTTATAGCAAACAACCAGCCAGCCAGGCTAGGCTAGGGCTCTTTAGGGATAAGACTTCAAATTCAATTGGATAATTGGATTTGGGCTTACTTAACTTACATGATACAATACAATTATACAAAAAAGACAAAACAATTGCCTTAGACAGTTAGATTAGACTCTATATTGACTTAGTAGTTAGTATACCTAGATAATTATTAATTAGTTAAAGTTAAACCTTTATGTTCTTTTCAGTTTTCAACTTTCATTTTGTTTTCCCGCCACTACAAGTCTACAAGGGCGGCCCACACCTCGGATCATCTATCATGACATCTAACAAGTAACATTAAGGACAATGACTCAAAAATCAAAATATTTGACAAATGATTGAAGTGTAAGTTTTAACCTTCATTAACTCTAGTTGCCACACTTACCACTTGCCAGTTTGGAATTGGAGGAAAGAAGGCTATCAGTCTCTGTCAGGCAGACTGGTCACTGGAAAAGTGAAAATCTGGCACATCACAGTCTTCACACGCACACTCACAGATTGGTAATGAAGGAATAAACCATGTGTAAAATAGGACGGTTAGTCCGTAACCATCCTATATTCTTATGTAAAAATAGGATGGTTAGTGTATAACCGTTCTATATTTAGACAATATAGAACGGTTAATGTATAATCATCCTATATGTTAAAGCTTTACAAAAAATAGGACGGTTAGTAAGTAACCATTCTATATTGTCTAAATATAGGATGGTTAACACATAACCGTTCTATATTTTAAAAATATAGGACGGTTAATACATAACCGTACTATATTTTATAAATATAGGACCATTAATACATAACCAACATAAGCTTGAAGGCTTGAAGCTGCTTTTATAATTTACAATTTTACATTTGTTTCAGATTTTCCTTTCTAGAGGACTAGAATCTAGATATCTTCTTCAAGTTCAAACATCAAACCTTCTAACACGATGAGCAGCAGCACCCCTACTACAGCAGTAACAGCACCACAGGTATGTCGTGTGTTTATTTTTTATTATTTCTTTATGAAATTATGAGTCTAACTCTTTTCATTCCTCACTCTCAAATCTCAAGTCTCACTCCCTTACCTTATTACTTATTAGTAATTATTGGTGAAGTGTTTAGTTTACTGTTAGTGTGAACTAATTTTTTTTTGTCATTTACATTTTGCAATATAGGCACAAGTTGAAGTTGGGAGCACTGATGTTTCTGATAACTTGAATATGCTACACCATAGCAACGATGATGATGAGTTTGCTAATTTGGAGAACGTGGAGTTAGTTTCAAAATCCAATAGAGGTAAAAAGCATAGGAAACTAATGTCTCCAGTTTGGAATTTTTTTGACCACCTTCCTCTATTAGAAGATGGAAGGCAAAGGTGTAAATGCAAGAAGTGCTTTGCAATATATATTTGCGATAGCAAATTTGGTATTGGTAACTTAAAACGTCATATAGAGACTTGTCAACGTAGCTCTTCTCGTGATATAGGCCAGTTGCTTTTATCTTAAAGTCAGGGGAGTATGTCAGTGTCACTAAGTATAACTTCAGATAATAAGTTTGATCCTAAAGTTTATCGTGAGTTAGTAGCAGCTGCAGTTGTTATGTATGATTTGCCTTTCCAATTTGTTGAGTATGATGGAATTAGAACTCTGTAGTTGTTATGTATGATTTGCACTTTATTAGTAGAAATACAATAAAAGCAGATGTTATGAGAATGTATAAAATAGAAAAAGGAAAGATAAAAGAGATGTTAGAGTTGGCACCTAGCAGGATAAGTTTGACAGTGGATTTGTGGACTTCTTGTATTATTGATGGTTATATAAGTCTCACAGCACATTTTCTAGATAGTCAGTGGGTGTTACAAAAGAGGATATTAAATTTTTGTTTCCTACCACCTCCACATAATGGAATATCATTAGTAGAAAAGGTATACTCATTATTGGTAGAATGGCGGATTGAGAAAAAGATTTTTTCAATCACTTTAGACAATGCTTCTGCTAATGATTCTTCTGTTAAGCTGTTAAGGCATCAATTAAACATCAGGAACACTCTTATTTGTGGTGGAGAGTTCCTTCATCTATGTTGTTGTTATCATGTTTTGAATTTGATTGTGCAAGATGGTTTGAAAGAAATTGATGATGCTATTCAAAAAATTAGAGAGAGTATCAAGTATGTCAAAGCATCACAAACTAGAAAACAAATTTTTTTAGAGTGTGTGAATCACATGTCAATTGAGACAAAAAAGGGCTTAAGACAAGATTATCCTACAACATGGAATTCAATGTATTTGATGCTTGAAAGTACTCTTTGTTACCAACATGCATTTTGTCACTTAGAACTAAGTGGCTCAAATTATAAGCATTGTCCTTCTTTCAATGAATGGGGAAAGGCTACAAAAATTTTAAAGTTTTTGGTAATTTTTTATGATGCCACTTGCATGTTCTCTGGATCCAAGTATCCGACTGCAAATCTCTACTTTCGTGCAGCATTTGTAATTTATTTGAGTTTAACACAATACATGAGAAGTGATGGTGACTATATGAAGCGTATGTCCACCCAAATGTTTGCCAAGTTTTCAAAGTACTGGTCTGAATTCTGCACCATTTTGGCAATTGCATGTGTGTTGGATCCTCGGTATAAGCTCTCCTTTGTGAAATTCTCCTACAAGAAATTGTTTGGTAGTGGCTGCTTGGAGTTTGCTCAAGTTAAGGAAAAGTTATTCTCTCTCTTCAATGAATATAAGGTTAAGATTTATCCTATTCCTTCCTCCTCATCTTCCCCAGTGGCTAGAGGTGTAGGTGCTGATGATAGACAGAACATGTCATATAGTCAAGAGGTTTTAGATGTCATGAAGGTGATTTTATTTATAATTGTATCTTTCATTACATGTCGCTTACTACTTATCATATTAAAATTTTCTATGAATTGTCTTATAGTATGTTGAATAATATAATTGCATTTGCATTAGGAATTTGATTCATTTGAAGGTGAGGGAGGTACTTTGGCTATGTAAAAATCACAATTGGAGCTTTATTTGGATGAACCAAGATTGCAAGAGGCAAAGCTAAACATTCTTGCATTCTGGAAAGGCAATCAATACAGGTTGTTTAACTAATAATCTCATGTAAACACTATTTTCTGAATCTTATTTACATTTATATTTGATTCAAATGTTGATTTTAGGTATCCTGAACTTGCTGCCATAGCTCATGATGTCTTGAGCATTCTTATATCTACAGTTGCATCGGAGTCTGCTTTTAGTGTTGGTGGTCGGGTTCTTGACCAATATAGATCTACTTTAAAGCCAGATACTGTGTAAGCATTGATTTGTGTGAGAGATTGGCTATATGGATTAAAAGGTAATAGTTTATAATTCTATATTTAAATTATATTTTATATGAGCTTAGTAATAACTAATGCATGTTTATTCTATATGATTGTAGACTCTACCATTACAGTTTCCATGGATGAGCTTGCTGAGGACATTGTAAGCATAGGTAGCACTGCAGGATCACTTCAACCAACTGAAGACTCTAGATCAATTCATTTTGATTAATTTGTATAATTTTCATGACTTATTTTAATTTGTTGTGTTTGATACATAATGGATTGATGGAAGTATATTTCCCTCATGTGCTACTTAATCCATATTTATTTACTACTATTGTGGTTATTTGATTCATTTCAGTCTCTTTTACATATCGTGTGAATTGTGAACTTGTGAAGTGAGTCAGTGAGTGGTGTAATACTAAATTATGAAGAACTGTGTTGCTTCTCAATAAAATAATAAAATATTACAGGAACATTATTGGTAATTTGGTTGTCTATGTACTTGTCGTGTGGATCAGTGATTCAGTGGATATAGCCATATAGGCTTATAGCAATGACCAATGACAATGAGCATGAAAGGAGTTGGAGAAATGAATTCCTTCCTAACAATTTATGTGGGGGTTGGAAACTTGGGTTGAAAGTTTAGTTCTTCATAACTGGAAGACCCATGCTATTGAATTCTGATTTTCTGCTCCAGAACCTCATTGTCATAGCTTCAGGTGATCAAAGATACAATTTAGTCAGAATCAGAAGATCAGTCACAACGGTGGAGTGGAATAAAACCATAAAATATAGGACGGTTATTTCACAACCATTCTGTAAAATCCGTAACATATAGGATGGTCATGAAATAACCGTACTATAAAACGTAACATATAGGACGGTTATTTCACAGCCATCCTATAAAACCAATGATATATATAGGACGGTTATGTCACAACTGTCCTATATGTTAGGGTTTTATAGGATGGTTATGTCACAACCGTCCTATATGTTACAGTTTTATAGAACAGTTGTCAAATAACCGTCCTATATGTTAGTTTATTATGGTTGTTTTGGGCCTTGGCAACGGTTCTATTCACTTGGGAGTTGGGAGAGCAGTTTTTCTAATATGTCGTGTTGTGTCGTGTCGTGTCATTTCGTGTCGTGTATCCAACAGACTCAGTCAATTAATCGTGTTACACAGGTTGTGTCGTGTACGAGTCATAGGTTTCTGACATGACTATTAAGCGTGTCGTGTTCGTGTCGACCCGTAACTCTATTCGTGTCGTGTTCGTGTCGCCACAAACACGACCCGCCAACCTGAATTGCCACCCCTATATTTGCATTTGGTTAGTAGTTTAATTCACATAGATTAGGATCATTCATTTTAATTGTTGCATCTTTATTTAGGGTTATTGTATCTAACCTTGGTTGGATAGCACATACGTTGCATTAGTCGATTTTTTTTTTTTTTTGCGTTTTTTGTTGCATATTTGCAGCTTTATGGTGGAATGGAATTAATGCTTGTAAAGGCCCCACACTTACCCTTATAAGAAAGGATTGGATTTCATCACTAGCTACTTGGCTTACCTAAAAATCAATCAAGATCCTTGTATGTCATGATCAAAACCCTTGAATCTTAATTTAAAATCAAGTGGAATGAGATTTGGGGTTTTGAGCTCATAGGAACCTTTTTGAAAGAGGAGATCTATTATAACACTAGTGGTTCTTGAACTTTGTGGTTATAGTGGGTGTACAAAATCAAAATGATTTTCCCATGCCTTTTGGTGAATAACATTGAGGTCTAAATGCCTCCTTCCATGAGAATTGTATTAACAACCTTGGGTAATACGTAATTGATAAGCAATCATCAGATCTAAATCTAAGGAGGAGGTATCTAGCTCTAGGTTAAAAGCTACAACCTCACAGATTAATAAAGATCTCCAAGACAAGCTCACTAGCATTAGAAATTGTTTGATTTCATAGCACATTGAGTTAGGAGTCACATTTAGGTGTAGGTTGCATCTTTAGGTTTAAGTGTAGTGCATGAAAGGACATCAATCTCAGCATACTAAATTAGTACCATTAGATCCTGAGATTGAATGTACATATAGACAAGGGGTATGAAACCAAGTTCCTAACCCCATGGCTAAACCACTAGTAGAAATTGAGCGCAAAGCTATTAGAGATTTTTATGTACCACTACAACTCAACATCCCATCCTCCATAGCTTTACCTCTTATAAATGTAGACTACTTTGATTTAAACCAGGGATTTATCCCATTACTGCCTATCTTTTATGGACGAGACTGAGTAGATCCTTACTTATATATTAAGGAGTTCTATGATATTTCCACCACATTTCATCATCATCATCATCATCATCATCATCATCATCATCATCATCATCATCATCATCATCATCATCATCATCATCATCATCAAGACCTTATCCCAATTAGGGGTTGGCCACATGAATCTTATTCCTCCATTTGACTCTATTAAATACCATGTCTTCATTTAGTCCCAAAGTTTTTAAATCTTTCCTCACCACTTCTATCCATGTTCTTTTAGGCCTTCCCCTTGCCCTTTTAAAACTTTCTACTTGTATTGCCTCACTTCTTCTAACCGGTGCCATTGTTGGTCTCCTTTGAACATGTCCAAACCATATAAGTCTAGTCTCCCTCATCTTATTACCTACTAGTGCTATCCTTAAATTTCCTCGAATATTTTCATTGCGAATTCTCTCTTTTCTTGTCTTACCACTCATCCATCTCAACATCCTTATTTCTGCAATACTCATCATATGAGTATGATATTCCTTAACTGCCCAACATTCTGATCCATAGAGCATGGCCGGCCTTATGGCCATCCTATAAAAATTTTCTTTTAGTTTGAGTGGCACTCGTCGATCACACAAAACTCCAGATGCACATCTCCATTTTTTCCAACCCGCTTGAATTCTCTGGATAACCTCTCTCTCAATCTCTCCACTCTCATGAATTATTGATCCTAAGTACCGAAAGTGGTCTTTGATGGGGAGTTCTTGGTTATCAATCTTGACTGGTGTTCTACTCCTACTCTCCTTGCTAAAATTACATTCCATATATTTTGTCTTAGTTCAACTAATTTTAAATCCTTCAGATTCTAATGCTTCTCTCCATAATTCTAGCTTTATGTTTACACCCTCCCTTGTCTCATCAAGTAAGACTATATCATCTGCAAATAACATGTACCAGGGAATCTCCTCGTGCATATGTTTTGTTAGCTCATCCATAACCAATGTGAAAAGGTATGGACTCAATGCCGATCCTTGGTGCAATCATATAGTGTCAGGAAAATCACTAGTCACACCACTAGTGGTCTTAACATTTGTCACCGCTCCCTCATACATATCTTTAATTATGTCTATATATCATTGCGAAACCCCTTTACCACCCAACACTCTCCATATTAACTCTCTAGGGACTCTGTCATTAGCTTTCTCTAAATCGATAAAGACCATGTGGAGGTCTTTCCTCCTCTCCCTATATTTCTCTACTAATTGTCTTCGTATGAAAATAGCCTCCATGGCAGACCTCCCAGGCATGAAAACAAAATGATTCTCCGATACACTTGTTTCATGACGCAGACTCTTCTTAATCACTCTTTCAAAAAGTTTTATAGTGTGGCTCATAAGTTTGATCCCACTATAATTAGTGTAGCTCTGTATGTCTCCTTTATTCTTATAAATTTGTACAATAGAGCTTTTCCTCCACTCATCAAGCATTTTCTTTGATTTTATAATCTTGTTAAACAACTTGGTCAACCAAACTACCCCAATGTCTCCCATATGCTTCCAAACCTCTATTGGTATACCATTAGGCCCCATGGCCTTTCCTGATTTCATCTTTTTCAAGGCCTCTTTTACTTCAGGTATTCTAACCCTACGTTCATACCTATAATATCCAATGTTATTTTGATTTATAGTATTTTCAATCCCTATATTCTCAGGGCCATTGTCATTTAAGAATTCTTGAAAGTATGTTTCCCACCTTTGTTTGATCTCATCATCTTTGACTAATGCCCTTTGATCATCACTTCTAATATACCTAACATCATCTAAGTCCTCATCCTTCTGTTCTCTTACTTTTGCAAGTTTAAACACATCTTTCTCACCTTCTCTTGTTCCTAGTCTATTGTAGAGCTCATCATATGCTTTAAGTTTAGCCTCACTTACTATTCTCTTAGCAATATTTTTAGCATTCTTATATTGCTCATAGTTTTCATTATTTCTAATCTTCTGACATGCTTTAAAACGCATCCATTTTTCTTTAATAACTTTTTGAATTGTTTCACTCCACTACCATGTTTCCTTTGTTAATACCCTTTTACCTTTAGATACTCCTAAGACATCTTTTGCCACTTTCTTAATGCACTCAGATATATTAGTCCACATAGTATTTACTTCTGTTTCATAGTTCCACTTTCCTTCTACCATCAACTTATTTTTGAAGGAGGTTATTTTCTCTCCTTTTAAGTTCCACCACTTAGTTTTTGGGTGTGTATTAAGTTTAGTTCTTTTACTCCATCTTTTGATGATGTTGTGAGGTCAAACTCTCACCAGGTATCACCTTACAATCCTTACATGTAGGTTGTTCATTATTCCTAAGTAGAGAAAAGTCTATTTGGCTTTTATGAAGTTTACTTTTAAAGGTTATTAAATGTTCATCCCTCTTCTTAAAGAGTGCATTTGCAATGGATAGGTTATATGACAAAGCAAAATCAAGGATATTCTCCCCCATCTCATTCCGTTCGCCTATACCATATCCACCGTGTATTCTATCGTATCCTTCCTTATCTTTTCCTACATGGCCGTTTAAGTCTACACCTATAAATATCCGCTCAGTGTGGGGATTTTCTTGCATGACTCCCTCCATATCTTCCCAAAAATGTTTCTTGATTATCTATTGTGACCCTACTTGTGGTGCGTATGCACTTATAAAATTTATAATCTGCTCTCTTAGAACAATTATTATTATTATTATAATTCTATTGCTGATTCTTTTAACATCCACAACTTTATCCTTTAATTCCTTATCCTCTATTATTCCTACGCCATTTCTGTTATTTTTCTTTCCTACGTACCATAATTTATACCAATCTATTTCTCTTGCTTTAGCCCCTTTCCACTTGGTTTCTTAGATACAAGCGATGTTGACTCTCCTACGTTTCATCGCGTCTACTAACTCCAAACTCTTGCCAGTGAGTGTCCCTATATTCCATGTGGTGATACGAATCTTATGTTTTGGTAATACCCTATTTACTATTGCCTTTCTTGACCTCCATGGTATGAACCCATGTCCACTTTTCACTGCACCTGGGTTCTGATGCAGCGCGTCGCTTCCGAGGGGACGCTCTAGCAGCCCTTGCCCATTTTTCACTACACATGGGATCCGATGTAGCGCGTTGCTTATGGGAGAACACCCTAGCAGCCCTTGCCTATTTTCACCACACCCAGGATCCGATGCAGCGTGTTGCTTCTGGGAGAACGCCCTAGCAGCCCTTGCTTATTTTTCACCATACCTGGGATCCGATTCCGCTCGTTGCTTATGGGGAACGCCCTAGCTTGAGGGAATGTCTATTTTCGATTCATGTCCTATTTGGGTTGCCGTATTTCTTAAAAGTTGAAGATGATTTTCATTTCTTCCTTACAAACTAATATACATTCATTTGCAAACAAAAAAGAAATAGCAAAACCATCTTCAGCTTCACCCTTGTCGGTTGGCTACCTGACACAAGGGTTGCCATATTTAAGAAGAGGGAGATGATTTTCATTTCTTCCTCACAAACTAATATACAAATACATATGCATTTGTAAGAAAGAAATAACAAATTCATCTTCAACTTCTCCCCTGCCCGCTGGCACCTGACACAGGACACTCCTCCTTTTTCATCGGGGCTTGGGACCGTCATTGGTGGAGTTATATTTCCACCACATTTAAGTTCTAAATTTTTTTGGATGATGCTATTAAGCTTAGGCTATTCCCATTCTCACTCAAGGATAAAGCTAAGTCATGTCTCTCTTTGGAGATAGGTTCCATTAATACATGGGACCAACAGTCTAGGATGTTTATGAAAAAAATCTTCCCCGTTCACAAAACAAATGTCCTTCATTGTGAAATTATCAATTTTCAACAAAGGGATGATGAACAATATTATGAATGTTGGAAACAGTGGAATGAGCGGCCGTAGAAATGCCCTCATCATGGATTTGAGAAATGGTAGCAGGTTCAATACTTCTATGAGATATTAATTCCTTAAAATAAACAAATGGTAGATGCAATGAGTGGAGGGGTCCTCATGTTAAAAGATATGAGTGAGGCCTGGGAGTTCTTGCAAACATTCATAATAGAAGAGAGAGAATCAATGGGATTACTTTAATAGAAGAGAGAGAATCAACCAGCTTCCAAAGAAAGGGGGTTTATATGAGAGAGACTTGACAAGTATGATAGGAGAGCGGACTTGAAACTATGTTTCAATCCTTTATGGCTGCCACATCTCTTAAACCTCCATGAGAGGTTTGTGCTCTTTGTTTTAGCCTAGCTCATATGACCACATCTTGTCCATTAAATATAACATCCCATATGCTGAGACCTGCAACCCTAGATGGGCTAGGCATCCAAACTTTTCCTGGTCAATGAATAACTACCAGGTGAATGATCTGCGAACCCTTCTAACCAAAACTTTCCTCCGAGAGCTATAGTTCCTTAGTAGTCACTTGGCTTCCAACAACCTCAACAACCAAAGAAATCATCTTTAAAGGAAAAGATCCAAAGCATGTTTGAAAAATAAAGTGAAGACACAAAAAGGTCACTGAACCAATTGCATAATATCAATTCTAGAGCCATGTCTAAGTTAGAGATGTAGGTTAGGCAATTATCAGTTGAACTACATAATGGAGGAATGGGTTAGTTCCCTAGTCAATTGATCCCTAACCCTAAGGCCTAATTTAAGATTGGGTCAAGTTCTCAAAACCTTAACTTTTATGAGCATGCCAAATCCATAACTACCCTTAGGAGCAGTCGTTAGATTGACAACAAGGTAGGGCATGCTAAGGAAAATGGAGAGGAAAAGAGGAAACCAAAAATCATGAGAAAGGGAAGAAAACAGAAAACCCTAATAGAACCCATAGTGGAGGCACCCTATGCCCAAAACCCCATTTCCTTAGTAGTCACCATGTCCAAAAAAAGGCTTTCCTCACCGAGGAGCTGAGCTCTTTGATACAACACAAGACTCCACCAAAGTTTAGAGACCTAGGGTTTCCTACCATTTCTTGCATTATTGGAGGCCATGTCATAGATAGGGCACTACTTGACCTCGGGGTTAGTGTTAACTTGTTGTTATACTTTGTTTATGAGCAACTAAGACTTGATGAGCTAAAATAAACTACTACCACACTGCAATTAGTTGATAGATCTATCAAGCTATCCCATGGTTTGGTTGAAGATGTGTTGATACAAGTGGACTAGTTTTATTACCCAGTTTATTTCATTGTACTAGGTAGCCAGCCTGTATCCAATCCTGATAGTCAGATTCTATTCATACTTGGACTTCCATTCCTGGCGACGTCCAATGCCATTATTAAATGTTGGAATGGTGAAATGAAATTTTCTTTCGGCAACATGGATGTTAAGCTAAATGTGTTTATTGCTGATCGACAACAATTAGACCTTGATGATTCTTGTGATGTGAATTTGATCGAGAGTCTAATTCACGACATTCATCCACCATCTTCCATCTTTGACCCACTATAGACTTGTTTCATGCATTTTAATGGAGATTTAGATTTAGACAAGTCTATTGAGGAGGTAAACAACCCTTACGAGGATGCTCCAATTATAGTGGGGCCCTTATGTGGTGCCATTCCTCCTTCAAAGTTTGTCGCCATACCTTCTATAGAGCAACCACCTTCTCTAGCCCTATAACCCTTGCTTGACAATCTTAAATATTCTAACCTACAACTAGATGAAACCTTAACTTGTTATAATAACATTAGATTCAGATAATGAATAAGAGGGTAAGCTTCTAAATGTTCTTAAGGAACATAAGATTGCTCTAGGGTGGACCATAGCAGACGTAAAAGGGATTAGTCTAGTTGCATGCATGCATAGGGTGCACTTGGAAGAAATTGCTGAGTTCTCTAGGGAAACTCAAAGATGACTGACTCCTCATACGAAGGATGTCATCACAGGTGGTGTCCTCAATCTTCTAGATGTTGGCATCATATACCCTATCTTTGAATGCACTGGGGTCAACCCCATTCAGGTTGTACTTAAGAAATTTGGGGTCACGGTATTCAAAAATGAGAAAAATGTGTTAGTACCTGCCCACATGACTGCTAGGTGGAGAGTCTACATTGATTACCAAAAATTGAACATGGTCAATGCATCAATAAACTTTCCCATGTGATGTACTATGCTAGTAAAACACTAAATGATATGCAACTCAACCATTTAACCACTGTAAAAGACTTGTTAGCTAAATTGTTTGTTTTGTATAAGTTTATATCTTACTTGCTAGGGAATAAAGTTATAATGTACTTAAATGACACGACTTTAAAGTACCTCCTTTCTAAAAAGGATGTAAAACCTAGATTGATCGATTCGATACTCTTGTTATATGAGTTTGACTTAGAAATTTGAAATAAGAAATGTTTCAACAGTGTCGTAGTAGACCACTTATCCAGATTGGTGGTGGAGCACACTAGCGGTAATGTGCTTATAACTAAATCCTTTCAAGATGAACAGTTATTGCTTATTTCTCAGTTACCTTGGTATGGTGATATTCTGAATTATCTTATTACATGACAAATGCCAAATCATTGGACCAAATAAGACAAGCAAAGATTTTTGACCAAGGTTAGATACTTTACATGGGAAGACCTGTAATTGTTCAAGTACTATCCTGATTAGGTGATAAGGAGATGTGTACTTGATAGTGAGCATAATAACATCATCTCCTTCTGTCATGATCATGCATATACCTTTTGCAATGATCATGCATATGGGGGTCATTTTTGCTCAAGAAATATGGTTGCAAAATTTTTGCAGTGTGGTTTTTATTGGCTCACCATATTTAAGGATGCACAAGCTTACTATACAATATGTGTAAGGTTCCAAAAATTAGGAAGTCATGGAAGGAGACACATGATGCCCTTAAACCCATCCTTATCATTGAACCATTCAATGTTTAGGGCATAGATTTCATGTGACCCTTTCCTAATTCTTTTGGGAATCTTTACATATTAGTGGGAGTGGACCATGTGTCCATGTGGGAGGTTGGACCATGCAAAACTAATTATCACAAGGTAGTGGTATGATTCTTACAAGAAAATATTTTTGCATAGTTTGGTACCCCAAAAGCCATAATAAGGTCTGGGGAAAACACTTATGTAATTAATTGTTTGAAAATTTTATGAAAAAGTATGGTGTCAATCTAGGATAGTCACGTCATATCACCCTCAGACCAATGGCCAAGTAGAGGTTGAGTGACACAACCTTGAATTTTGGATTTCCTTTGGTACTTAAGTTATTATTGGATTTTGGAACTTTGTTGGTGCATTTCTTCCTTTGGTTTTCAAATTATTCTCTTGGTTATTTGCTTTGAAATTCTTGGTTAGTCATTTACTTTCACAGCTTACTTTCATAGTTACTTCATGTTGTTTTTGCTTCTTTGAATTCCACCCTTGTTTCCATTCTTTCTTGCTTCCAAAGCTGTAGTTATTTTTTCTTCGTCCTTCTAGATCTAAGTTAACTTCCCTCTAGTATGGACAACCAAGAAAGGAGATAGTTTAGAGCCTTAAGTTTCCACTTAATTCTACATGTTTTTCTCCTTGTTTTGCATCTTAGTTTTTGGCAATCTTTAATTAGTTAGTTTACCCCACTTAACCCTTGTTTATCTTAAATTCCTTTATGGATTTTGTTTGCATGTAATTCTACTTTAGTTTAGGAGTTTTGAATTTATGTTTTGTTGTTGTTTAGAATCATTTTTGCAAGCAAGAATAGTGCACACTTAATATGTGTTAAACAACTTTTTGCATCTAATTTAAGCATGATGTAATAAAATTCTTTGGGAATTTTTGTTATGAATTAATTGCTTCATCAAACTACTTGAGATCTGGGTTGTTTCCTTGAATATAAGTTGTTATTTGAGTAGCTTTTAATGTAGGATTTGCTTAATGTTCTTAAGTACCAAAATCTGGAAATCGTTTTTCCCTTAACTTTTGTTCTTTAATTTTAGTTGTTTATTAGATTCTATAGTTAGTTTGCATGTTAGTTTACTGTTAGATCATAAAAAATAGTTATCTTTCAAGTTATAGAACCATAAGCATGGTACTAGACCACTTGCCTATTTGATTTTTGGATAAGTTATTGCATGATCTTGTTCTAGAAAATTTTAATCTATTTTTTACATATTTTTTAGATTTAGAAAGTTTTCTTTTTGCATTTTAAAAACTTTCCTTTTAGTAGGTTTTAAGTTAGGTAAGTTTTAATTTAGGAAAGTTTCTAATTTAGTAATTTCTTTAAATTTAATTGCTTAGTTTGAGTCTTTCTAAAGTGTTGTAGTCTCCTTTAGTTAAGTGCATGTTAGTTATGTAAGTTTCCACTTTCATTGTTAAGATTTAGTTTTAGTTTCATTTACTTTACATTCTTGTGTTTCCCTTTAATTAGTCTCTTAGATCCTTGAATTTAAAAGTGGAAACTCTCTTGTAGTGACAACTAAGAGAGTGTGATTCTTAGATTAGGTTCCTTGTTTCTTGAATTCCTAAATTGCTTTGCCCATCTCTTGCTTTCTTTCCCAACTACCTTCCTTGTTTCCCTTAGATCTCTGTTGGATATTACATGTATATTTAGGAATTGAGTGTGGGAAGATGGATAATCTTTATTTTTGGTTGTAATTGAAGCATTGAATGATGTGCGGCACATTTGTATCCAATTGATATTCAATGAGATTAAAGTTTGATTCATGTTGGAAGTTTACTTTTTGTGATTTAAAATTTATTTTTCATGGTCGTGTAATTGAGTTCTTCATGCTAAACTCCATGCAGCATTTGCCTTAACTTATGTGCACCTTTAGATTAGTTTTGTACCTAGGAAACACACACACACCAAATTCAAGAACCATATAAAAAACCAATTGGGGTATGAGCATGGTCTTTAGAAGTGGCCCTTAGATAATTGCTTTGCTTAGATTTCCATGTTTTGGGTTCATGCATTCCATGTTAGCCTAAGTTGCATTCTATTTCATGCATATTTTCATGACCACTCATGCATCTTATTACTTTGTTTCATGCATTTTTTCTAGCTTAATTTCATGCCTACCACTTGTTTAGTTGTTTCCATAAGTATTACATGTTTTGATTTCTTGGTTAGATCATTGTTTAGTTTTAGTTTGCATGCTAGATTAGTTGAGAAAGTTTCCATGTTTAGGTTTTAAAAATTCTAAATTTAAATAGTTTCTAATTTTATGCATTTTTGAATTCCATCATTAGTTTAGGTTAAATTTTTTACTACCTTTGGGTTGGATTAAGTAATTTAAGGAAGGACCCACTAATCACAAATCCATTTGATTCCTCGTGCATCAACCTCCGCGTGTGAATTACTACATTTGGTTCATGTACTCGTGAGTTTTAGCTTATAATCACAAGACTCATACCAGTCCATGTCCGAAAAATGACTTATCCAGTCGTAGCAGATAGACTGTAGCTAATACCTTATTTGTGATAGTAACATAACAATTTGCCATGGTTTATGAACAATGGTAGTTATTATAGAAATAAAAAAGGCAAACTCTATCACATTTGTAATAGTATAATAATTATCTAAAATAGTGAATAAATTGTATAAAATACTGCACATATGGACTTGTTTATTAGCTACTATTATTTAATTGTAACAAATAGATATTAGTAGATATCCTCTTTTGCAATGATATAGTGATCATTTGCAATATTAAATAGGCCATAGTAAACGATAGGAAAGGAAAAGACATATCAACTTGTATCATATAATGTAAAAAAATGACTTATTTGTTATAGCACTCTAGGCATAGAAAATAGACCATTGCATATACCCTTATCTGTGACAATTTTTAAATGGTTTGCAATAGTTTGTAAGGCTTAGCAGATGCTACACAATAAAAGAAGTCTAAATCTATCATATTTGTAATGAGGTAATGATAATCTATGTCCATAAACAAGTTATAGGAGACACTATAAATTTCTGCTGGCATATTGTTTTTTAGTGATGATTTGAGCCATCATAGATTGTAGGAAAGAAAGAAAAGGTAGAATGTACCAATCAGTATTGAAAAAGTACCTTATCTACTACAACACTCTAGTCGTATTGGATACCATTATCTATGACAATATCATGATTATCTGTCATGGTATAGAAACTATAGCAAAGACTATACAATTAGAAAAAAGTTATCAAAACCTACCTAGAGTAATCACCCTACCTAGAATTAAACCTTTGCCTAATCTGACCAATTCATATTATCCTTTAGATTAATTAGATACCAAAATTCATGGTCATTAAATGATTGAAGAGAGTGTATTTGTGTTTTTAAATTATGACTGTTGGATTTTTCAACTAAAATTATTATTACCTAGAGGCCTCCAATTAGAATGTTTTTATTGGTAGCCTAAATAGTGGAGAATAAACAAGATGAATGGGAAATAGCCAGGGATACTATAATCAGCATAGAAGATTCATTCAAGATAACTTTCTCTTAACTTTCTAGGAAGGAAAATGCTTTGGAAAATCATAAGACTAGGCGTTTGGGAATTGCAACCTAAATAATCTTTACCTTTGGGTGATATGATCCACTTACTATGTAGGGCATGTCTTAGATCAGGTAGATAACTAAATTCATGATCATTGGATGATTTGTGCTATACCATTTTTTGTTTCTAAATCTTGACCCTTAAATTTTTGTATAGATAAAGGTAATAGCTAGAGTCATCCGATGAGCATGAATTGTCACAAATAGCCTAAATAAGGTACGAAAAACAAGATGAATATATCAAATATCCAAATGTAGGGCTTATGTAGTTTGCATTTTCCAATGTGTCCTTTGCAGCATATCCAAGCAATACTCTTTTATAAATGTAACTCGGCCTAAATCTTCACAAATCTAGGACTTACCTTTGGATGATCCATCATTCATCTTGTTCAAAATATCCTAGATTAACTTAACACCAAAATCATGATGGTTGGATGATTGCGAATATGCTATTTTGAGTTTTTAAATTGTAAATATTTTATCTTTAAGCTAAAAATATTAGTAGGCATAAACTTTTGTAGTGAGATAAATAAAGGAGGACAGACGAGATGAATAGGTCATATCATCTTGCAAGTGGGTCCCAGCAAAGTGGATCTTTTGATTCATTTAGTTTATCCATTCCATGATCACTGTATCTAGGACCCACCTTTGGATGATCTAACCCAATCACATTGTTTGGAGTCCCTTAGATAATCTATACACTAAGTCATAGGATGATTGTAGATATTTAATTTTAGTTTTTAAATTGTGACCTTTGGAATTTTTGACTAATACTATTAGAAGCTAGAGGCATCCAATTACTATGAGTTTTTGTAGATATCTTAAATATTCGAGAATGAACAAGTTGAATGGGCTAGATAATCAAAATGTGGATTCTAGCTAGGGTTACTAAAATAATGTATATGATTCATTCTATAAAATTTTTCTATTAATTGTTTAGATATTTTATCTAGCTAAATCTTCTTGATTGATTTCATGATTTTCTACCAAGGACCAAACTATGGATGATTAGATCCATTTGTCCTATTTGAAATACCTAAATGAATTGGATGCCAAAGTTTATGATGGTTACATGATTGTAGATATGCTCTTTTAGGTTTTAAATTATAACTACTAGATCTTTTAACTTGCAATATTAGTAGTTGGAGGCACCAATTAGCATCAATGTTTGTTTCTAAATAATGGAGGGCAAACAAGATGAATTGATCATCCAAAAGTTAGGTCTTAGAAAATAAGTCTTCTAAATTCAGAAGATTCATTTAGTGTTTTGATTTTCATGATTACCCCATTTAAGACTCACCTTTAGATCATCTTACCCATTCATCTTGTTTGGAATCTACTAGATTTATTAGGCACTAAATTTCTTTGGTTGTTGGATGATTGTAACTATATAATTTAAGTAATGATAATTGGATTTTTTACTCAACTATTTGTAGCTAAAGCATTCTATTGACATCAAAATGGGCAGAAAACCTGTGACACTTCGGGTTTTTCCCAAAATTTTTTTGCATTTATGTTGGAAAGGCAGTGCACCAATATTTTTAGAAATTCAAAAATAGCAAAAAACATGTTCTTTGAAACTCATTTTTTTTTAAAACTTGGATGTCACCTCAACTCCCATACTATACATAATATAGTTTTTATAGAAGATAGACATACGTTTTATGAAACAACAGGATCCATCTAGTGGTTCACATGCACAACCCCTATAATCGTTATATTAAATGTCCAAGCAGCATAATCCAAGTAACTAACTACACAATACAAAAACTTTAACAAAATATATACTTGAGCGCAGAAGTATAGTTGTTGAACTCCTCTTGCTTGTGTATATCTTCTCCTGTTTGTTTGTAGCTGAGATACTGTAAACATAAAACTTTGACAATATCTTAGCAAGCTATGCTTGGTAGGGGAGAGTTAAGAAAACATGTTAATTACATATGAATTAAGAATTTTACATTAATTAAAATATTCAATTATATCATGATGCTTATATGGGATGAAGTTTACAACATAGTTTATAATTCAATAATTTCATTAATAATTCAATCATCTGCCAGTCATTGATAAAATATCTATTTATAATTCTTCTTCATCATATGAATATAATAATTACAATTTAGAGATTACACTTTACATTATATATTTAATATATATAATTCATAGGTATTTTAAATATCTATCATTATCACTTTCCATATGATACCATACTCTAATTCTATGAACCATACTCTGCATAATATATCTACCCATTCACTTCCCATACGAAAACTTTTATGAAACTATGCCCTCCAACATATGCATATATGACTATATCATATATCTTAAAATCGTTAAAAGTCTTACAAAATTATAAACATACTCTATAGTTTTTGTAACCTACATTCCTAGACTATACTAGGTCTCAAAATTATACCCCTTCCATATAGGGTTTATAATACTCCAGCCACTGCTGGTAACATCATAAAAGGCATCTCATTATGCCATCATCATAATAGGCATCTCATCATGCCATCATCATAATAGGCATCTCATCATGCCATCATCTGTAATGACTCCATTTTTGTAACCTTGAAATCCCATGTTGGTATAGAAAAGTTTACTTTTTGAGATAAGGGTATTTTGGTCATTTCACTGTTCACCCTGACTAGACCAAGAAATTTGGTCCTTAGAATGGTACCCTTAGGTGCATCTTGGAAAAAGGAATCCAACAAGACCAGAATCACCCAAAATGGAGTTAAAATGAGCAAGTTATGGCCCTTTGAAGTTCAAGGGCAAAATTATAATTAAATTTAAAACGAATTGGCTTGAGAAAACAGGGACCCGTTTTGATACGGGCACCCCCTTCTTCCCAAACATACTGCATCACTGACATTCTAGAATGTCGGTGTGTAGGGGGGAAACCACCGCCATTCTGGAGGGAATGGCGGTGGAAACCCTCCTCCAGAACCCTCCTTAAGCTCTATAAATAGAGCTCTTGGGCACCTCCAATGGCAACCCAAAACCCTGGGAAAAACTAGTCTTGGAGTTGTAGGCAAGAGGAGAAACCATGAAAAATACCCAGCTATGAACCAGGTACGCCTTAAACAACTCCAAACCCATATCCCCCTCAATCTTAGGTTGAATGTCCCTAAGTTTTTGCATGAGAAACCATGCAAAACAGGGCTCTAGGGAGCCACAACAAACCCAGGGCAGGTGCCTGGGGTGTTCTGGTTCGACAGAGCGTCCTGAGGACGCCCAGGTCATCACAGAACCAAAACGCACCCAGTGCGTTAAAGGGAAACCGACGGGCGCATCCATGGACGCGCTCGCAAACGAGAAAAGGGGTGGAGGCCCAGTGCGTTGGCGGACACACCCTGTGGGGTGCGTGCCGCCACGCATCTCGGGCACCCGCCTCATGTGGTCTTGCGATAGTGATGTCGCGCATTCCGCTTAAGCGGAATGCACAGCTTGATGACGCCCGGGAGAGTGCGACTGCACGTGCGGGGCGGTTGCCGCTCGACTGGGACGCAGGTGCGTCCCGGGAGCGGTGACGCAGGGCCCATTTTGGGCCTTCTATGAATTCTTAACACTAAAATACCCATAACTTGAGTTCTAGGACTCCGATTGAGACGTTGCGAGAGGCGTTGTGTCCGTATTGACGGCCCAGACACACCCAAACCATAAAATACCTAATCAACCCCTATCTAAGGCTTACATGACCCTTAAACCATGATAGTGGCCCGTGGCCACTAAACCTTTGCAAACCTGACTATACCAAGGCCGAGTTAGGGACCTTAGGCATGGGAATGAACCCTTAATGCCTAAGTAGTGAGGTAAACTATTCTAAAACCTATAGAAATAGGCCAAGCTAACCTTTTTCCCCTAAACCATGTCCAGGAACGTATGAGGACGAGGGGACTAGCGCGATCAAACCAGGTAGGTGTCCTATTGCTACTAGACTTTTAAAGAGAACCCATGATGCTTTGAGAATGCATGTTTTGAGTCATGGTTGCTTTTCTAACTCATGTTTTAAGTTACATGTCCTGTCTTTATACGTATATCATATAAACTTATGCTACATTCTTGTGCACATGACCTGTTTAGCATGAATTGATTTCATAAATGAACTTAGCATGCATATGAAAAATACATTGCTCATATATTGCCAAGACATGTGTTACATGCATAGACATGTTTTGAAAAACAAAAGGTTCTTGCCTACTTGATAGTATATGATTTGGGTTAGTAAGCTCGTGGGTGCTATGCCGAGAGGTTCGGGGTGGCCTCCTGCCTCTACCACTATAGGTGGAAAGGGTACCACACCAAAAAGGCTTGTCCTCATGTCGATTGCTATGGTAAATGAGGACTACCACTGGAGGTGTCACGACACTCGTCGAAGTGTCATATGCCTCGTGGAGGCTATGATCGAGAGTCCCTAGGTACCCGAGGACCACATGGCGCTGAGGTCGTGGGCATAGTGTGCCCTATGTTTTTGAGGATTTACTTGCATGCATATGGCATGACATGAGTATGGTCAACCATAGATCCATGAGTTGGATTTAGTTGAGCATCTTATGCATATCATAGTATATGTTTATGATATCTATGTTACTTTTGACTTGTATTATGCGATTCTTTAAGTCGTCAGTATTCTATTTTGACAATAGCTTTTAATATCGATATTGAACGTGAGTGTCCAAACATGCACATGGTTTAAAGAACATATGGTTTAAAACATAGCATGTATTGTAAAACTAGTAGTGATAGACTCTTACTAAGTACAGTGTATACTCACCCAATCCTTAATGTCTTTCAGATACAAGTAAACACTTAAGGAAGGATACACCCGTGACAGAGAACATCCAAATTAAGTACAAGTAACAAGTAAGTAAACCCCTACCTTATCTTTTAGTGAATGTTACTTGATTGTAGTTACTCTCTGTAGCTGGGGCTGTGACTAACACTTTCTTGGGAATAGAGTTGATTTAAAACTATGCCATGGCTATATGATTTGAAAATGTGTTTTGACACTTGGGGTTTTATATCAAAGATTGCTTTCCAAAACAAAAGATTTTCATGCATTTCATATTTCTAAAGCAAGATATCTCACCTTTTTTATGAAATTTGCATCATATGAAACCCGGGTCATCACATCATCATATAAGGCATCTCATCATGCCATCATATACGCACTGTAGTGTATCAAATACAAGGACTACTATGCTGCAGTCTGATCCGTACCAGCGTGCTCGGATAACTGCTTTCATACTTCACGGATACCAAGTGTCAAAAATCATCTACGCCATGTCTATATGGGTAGATAGACCATCACAGTGGTGGCCTTCCCATATTGCCCCACCTGACATTTTGCCTCTCTTTGGGCACGGTATCATCATATATATCACATTTCTGAGAGCAGGTGGTGAAACCCTACTACTCTCCTAGCATAACATCCTCAGGCTTATGCCTGTCTAAAACCAAACTCTCGGACCACCATGCCTGGATGTGAAATAAAAATATAGGCGTCTCGCTTGTTCATAATATATATATATATATATATATGAATATCTCATCATAATCCTAACACTCTCACTTATTAGGTGATTGCCCACCAAGGATGTAATGTAAAATCCTTAACTCATACATCACATATGATGTAATGGTACCCATGTACCATAAATGTATTTTTATCACAATGATAGCTATGATATTTTTAAGAACAGATCATGTGTATCCTCTAATAGGCTTCAATTATAAGTATGTCATTCATGTAGCATTTCAAATCACAAATTTTCATCATTCACAAGTAAACATTTTCATCATCATATATCATATGAAATACACAAATTTAAATGATATAATATGTATCATAAGAATAAGATCATGTTTAAAAACATGCATCTTACTATTAACACATGCTCTTAATTCTCCACCTACCTCGTGTGTTGAGTGCATCCATTTCCCACTAGCTGATTGACGACATTCATGAAGTCTCTAAGATCCATGTTGATCTAGTCCTTGTTCTTCCCCTGGATCCGCCAATTCGAGTAACCATGAATTATTCTAATAAATTAATTATTTTTAAACAAATTTAATGGCATAGATCGTAAGATTAGATCTTATTCCACACCTTGATTCTTCTATTGATCTTAGCTATTGATCTAAATTGATGAGATCAACATACATTTGGTTTTTAATCCTAAATATCTATTAGGACTCTTTATCTTTACTTCCTAAGGGTCAAAATAGTCCATTTGGGTTATAAAAATGAGGTTATCTAATCTACAACTTACTTCTTTATAATTAAACTAAATATTAATAATCTTGATCATTTAATCATTTATTTATAGTGTCTATGTTGATCTAACAGTTAGATCTAACTCTAATCGGTTAGATTTAACATCTTAAGCCAAATTTGGGTCTCAAATCATTAATTCCAATTTATTAATATGGTTTGAAGCTCTAGGATATTTAATTAAGCTTTAATACATCCTCACTAATAATTTTATAGGACCTGATCACCTCCGATCTGTTCCATCCATTTAGTTTCAATGTTTCCTAAAGTCGATAAGTCAATTTGAATCTAATTTCTTCAATTTAGTCATTATCTTATTATTGTTAAAGCTGTGAAATTCATCTATGGTGTCTTATCGGCGATCAGACATCAAAAAGTTACTATGTGAATAGTAATCGATCGGACGGCTAAGATCGTCCGATCTGTTTGTAGTAAATTTACATCTAAATTTATCAATTCATCTTGCATTATAGTAATTGCAGGGCTATTTAATTCATCTATAGTGTCTGATTAGTGATCAGACATCAAATTTTTACTGTATGAATAGTACCTGATTGGACGGCTGAGATCGTTTGATTTGTCTTATAGCTTAGATCAGAAATTTGTGTTGACTTTTAGAATTTTCAACCATGTATCTACCTATACATAAGCTTAGATTAAGAAATGGATGGTTGGATCGTCCTTAAATTTAGATCTAGGATAGAAATTCACAGATCTAACAAATTTCACTAAATTAAGAACTAGGTTTTGTAGATCTTGCCTAACGGAGGTGTGACTATGTTTTTCCCCTTCCTAGGTGTGCTAGATTAGCTCCGATGAGCCATGAACACTCCATCCCTAGCAGTGTGCACTGTTCATGGCTTGATCGATGTTCGTTTCTTCTCCGATTGTAGCAAAACTAGAGGGGTTTTGCTCGTGGCTTCATGCTGAAGAGGATGGACGGCTTGAAGCATTGATCCTGCTGCTATTTTCTTCGGTGACCTCTACCACTTCGGCCAAACAGAAACCCTAGGTTTCTTCTCCTTCTCCAGTGTGGCTGGGCTCTACTTGCCGGTGCGCACAATCTCTTCCTCTTGCCTTTTCCTTTCCTTTCTCCTAATTTCTTCTTTCTTCCTCCTCCTTTCCTCTCATTCTTCTTCTCTTCTTCCCCTCGTCAAGTTTCCTCTTTTCGTCAGGTTTGGGAAACAGACTAGCGTTTGTTTTCCCTTTTGGTTTAAGTGAGGGGAGTGCCATTATCGAACCTGACCCCTTTTTTTGTTATTTTAATTTGTTTGCCTTTTCTTTTAATTATTTTATATTAGTTGTTAATCATGATGTTTTGCTATTTTAAATACCATAATATTAGTCAATGATGTTTTTCAACTCCATTGACTGTCACATTCTAACTATAATTGGGGCCCACTTAGTGAAGTTACAAAAATACCCTTTTGTAAGAAAATTACCGTTTATTCTTCCAACCTTCGATTTTAGAAAACTTAGTGTCTCTAACTTTGAAGGCCGATAACATCTTCATTCGAACACTATTTTCTAGGTTCTTTGGCTCGCTGATTCTATTTTCTGAGTACTATCTATTGGTTTCAGTTTTAGTTCCAAATTATACTTCTATGAAAAGATATACACCTTGAAAACTCATAACTTGCTCATGGAATTGTAAAATTTTAGGGGAAATTCATCCGAACTCTGATTTTAGTATTCTTGATGTCATTGGGCTCAATTTTTTGAGTACATTCCAAATATTCATGTTTCCATTCGAAATTCCATTTCTATATAAAAATTTATTTTTTCTAGGTCAAAATTCCAATTATATTCTAAAATTTCAATTTCCCATAATAACACTTAGAATAGTATTTACAAAATTTGGGGTTGTTACAAAACTAGAGAGGGGAGAAGGTGGCGAATGAAAAAAAATGCTTTAGATCATTCAAATATGGATCGTAGTAATGGGTCCAAAGTCAATCCACAAGATTTTCAGTAGACACCAAAATTCATGGTCATTGCAGGTAGGCTACATAGTGCTGAAGATGTTTAGGGAGTTGATATTCCCACAACCCCTAGAACTAATGCCATGTCCACTTTTTTAGTTTTGACATGCTTCCACTCAAGGGCTCGCTCTCTTAACTGATCATCTCAATTGTTTGGCTATATATGATCTTTGTATTTTGGGTTTTAAAATGAACAGTATTAAGCATAGGTTAAAGAAAATCAATGTTCAAATTATTTAAAATATGTATTTATGAGACATGGTTATTCTATAGCTAGGAACTTAAAATCAACAGTTTGATGCACACAAAAGAGTGGACTCCACATGTACATTTACCATAAAATCTTAAAAGAGGATGTGCCATTAGTACTAAGGGGCATGGAAATATCAGCTCCCTCTTTTATTATTTATGAATGTATGTATACACACATACATTCTTCTAGGAAGCAGTAATATTTAGTGAATTTTAAAAAAATCATTTGCACTAGAATTGAGCAATTTTAATGTAGGAAGTATTAATATTGCATCAATTTTTGAAAGAGAAAATGGATTAGTGCTAGAATACATCACTTTTCATGCAAAAAAGTGGTAACACACACACACACACACACACACACACACACACACACACACACACACACACACACACACACACACACACACACACACACACACACACACACACACACACACACACACACAACATGGTTTTAGAATTTCCTTATTTGTGATTTTCTTTTCTTGTTGGTGGAAGCTGGTTTTTCTCTCCAGAACTTACAAAATTTTATGGTTTTGCAGGAAATCAAAGGCAACAGTCTCTGGCTATTTATAATTACAGTATAGTTACAAGGGGATGAAATACACCTTCTAGCACTAGTTCTTCTTTATAATGAACTAAATAGACTTGGTATAATTCATGATAGCATTTGAGGAGGATTATGAAGCCAAAGAGACATGGAGGAAGAGAAGATGAAGAAGGACAAATGAAGAGAAGTAGAGAAAGTGTTAGATTATAGTTTTAGAGAAGAAGAGAATTAATAGGTAGAAGATACTGACTTTGATAGCACATTGGATTTTTGGTTATTGTAAAAAATATTTAGTTATTATGCTAATTTTTTTTATTTTATGTAACCTTATTAATATTTTAATATTTGAAGTAGTTAATTCTATCCATGTCCATTAGTATCATGAAGGGTTTTATTATCTATTGTTATCCATGTTTGCTATCATTTGAGTGAATTTTATTATTTGTGTTAGTTTTATTCTTCAATATGAAAGGAGGTTGTGCTAGTTGGTGAAGAGGAAAAGATGCCATAGGCGTTGCCTTGACAAGTCACTCTATGTTATCTTTGTCCACTTTCCCATAACTATTATTGAATTATGTATTCTAACATAAAAGTGGTAAATTGTAGAGACCAAGACAAGAGGGTCATTAACATTTCCCATGACTTGAGGATAGCGCAAGCCCGAAGTTACGAATTTGTTATTAACTACTTACTACTTGTTTAGTTGCTTACTTTACTATTGGTATCAATTTTGTGCTTCATTACAAGATTGGTAGTGCTAAGAAAATATGCCCAAGGCATTGTCTTGATAGGTACATGTAATTTATATTTGTTCATATTCCCTTAGCTATAGTTGAATATGTGTATTCTAACGTGTTGAGACAGGAGGGTGATTGACATTGCCCAGGACTCAAGATAGCACAAGCCTTGCAAGTATAGATTTTTTTAGTAACTAGTAACTACATTTGTAGTTGCTTATTTTAAGTTATCATTCAAATTATTTAAATTCAAATGACGTTGATGCACATAATGTCTGTGTTGTGAAGGAGATAGAGAGGGGGCCTAATAAGGCTACAGAGTTGATGAGCAAAGTTGAACTTCATCCCATCATAAAGATTGATGTAGGGCATGGATTTAATTGTACACTTCCAATGTTATGCACTAACTATAAGTTTATTTATTTATTTATGTATTTGACCATAATTTTTTTAATATCAAATGTTAACTACAAGTTTTTATGGCCTATAGATGCTTGCTTGGCTATCCAAAGTTAGTCACCACCATTGGGTGGATAGCAAAGACACATTTGCTAGGACCTGTTACTTCATGGAATGACTACTTATATTAGTTTAATTGCATTGCTTGTTTCTATTTTCAAATGTGTTATAGGTTTTTCAGCCCAATGGATGAGGCATAAGCATGCCGTATATTTAATGATATAGCTACTATACACCTTAAAATGTTTTTTGCCAAATTGAGCCAGGACTAATAATTAGGTCCCAGTTTATTGTAGGCTTGCTTTATGCAATTTATGGGCAAAGTCTAAATGGAAGAATCTCTCTTTATCTACATCCAAGAATAGGCTAGCCAATGGTGTGCAAGTACTCCATGTGGCAGGATCTATGAGCATTCATTTAAGAATGGTATGAATTAAAGTCTTGTAATGATTTAATTAAAGATTTATTATTTATTTAATCAAAGCTAATTGTTCATTGGCCACTTCCATGTCCATGTGCAAGAAAAAGAGTATGACATACAGGTTAGTAAAATGAAGATCTTTGATATGTTTCACAAGAAGGATGGTTAATATGTAGATTCAAGTTCTAAATCAATTAGTGCTGGTATAGTTAATTAGTATGAATCTCTTTAATACTTTCATCTGAACAATAATGATAATCAAGTGCATTTATTCTTGTAATGAACGAGGCATTCATGAAGAATCTTGAGAAGGAATATGGTCCCGATCCCTTCACATTTCCCATGATAGACAATGTTTGATATGAAAAACACCAACATTAGGCTATGATATGGCAAGGGACAATGCATGTACCTATGAGAGACAACCAACTTAATCTAGGCCACCTCCAATGCAACCATCTCACACCCTCCCTCATAGTGGATTGTAGAAGATATCTAAATATTTGAGAAGCACTTGATGGTAGTTTAGCTAAATGGGGCAACCCTTAAAGAAAGTTGCACATCTATTAGACACTTCGAGTGAAACATAAATTCAATTTTCCTCCTACACACATATTGAGACAATTGGCTTTTAAGCACATTTTTATAATCTTTTAAAAAGTTTGGGGTCTTTGATTTGAAAATTCCTTTTTGGAAACAAGCATGGAAAATATTTCACTCTAAGAAAAAACTTTTCCAAAATCTCGAGTATCATTCTAATCACAAAAACTTGGTAATTAATAGTGAAATGATTATTCCGTTTCTATGGAAAATTTAATAGAGTCTCCTCTTTCTTTTTGGTACAATGCATTTAACACATGTGATGCAACACACTTGATAAACCCATAATGACTGTCAAAGCATATTTGGAGACTTTGTCTCCAATTAATACATTTGAACATGTTTAAAAATCCAAAAATTTCAAATATCAACTACTTTGAAAGCAATATTTCCATTTTTCCTAGAATTTCATCCATGCACAGCCCACTATTAATTATGTGCATTACATACATATAAGTCCTAATTAAAAGGGAAAATAATGAATAGATAGTCCACTGTCCATTCATTAATTCTAGAAACTGAGCAAATGTATTAACTACATACTTTGGTAACATGATCTCGTATTACTAAAATCCTCGCCCCAAAATTTCCTCAAGCATAAGCTACTTTACTCTAGGCCACTTCTTTAAATTAAAATACCTCAGCAAGCTATTGGTTGTGTAGGTGGTTAACATTTCATTAACAATTTTCATGTTTTAAATACAATTAAATTTCCTTGTCATGATGCAGTCAATATATTATAGTTCAAATTTCAAAGAGCATGATGCTTTTATAAAATAAAATCATAATCCTATAAACCCATCACTATAATTAAATCTCATCATAGAGTAAAGGTATCCAGGTGCAAAATAAGTGCAAAAGCTACAACAAGTCCAAGCTAATGCAATCCATATCATTTATGATTCCAATCAAAAGCATGCTATGAAATTAATGCATCAAAATCTTGCAAAACACTGTAAGTGTAAAATCTCATCATTAGTAGGGATATCCTATCTCATAGGTCCCATGAATATCCTAAACACTTGTCATCACTACATTATAGTAAAATTCTAGAAAGCATATTATGAAATTAGAGCATCAAAAGCTCGTAAAATAGTTTAAATAAGTGGAAAACCTCATCATCAATGGGGATACCCTATCTCATAGGTCCCATGAGTGTCCTAAACACTCATAATCCAGTCACAAATACATTACTCACATATTGAACCTAGGATAAAAATCCTAATCATGTACAATCATAGTATAATCTTGAAATGCATTTATTTAAAAGCATTAAATCAAGTTCATGAGATGAAATACAATTTTGTCTTTTTCGTAAGTAAATATAGTTGTGATTCCACATGAGTTCAAAATCTACAATATATTCATATCTGTATCAATCCATGCTATTTATAAAATATGTCGAATAATAACACGTGCTTAAAATCACAGTGAGCTCGTAAAAATCACAAATCACTACAACAATGGGGGTTATTCTAATCTTGCATGGGCCCAAAATCTCAACATCAATGGCGTCATCCCATTCGCACATGGGTCCACATTAATATGGCTCATGAGTGCTCATACTATAAAATTTTTAGGCATTGTCTTGCCACATTAAGTTAGATACTGTTACTAAGTCATGCATGGAGCACCAAGTCACATCAATGTGGTTGCTATCACTTAGTCGTGCTCATAGCACTATGCTTCCTCTGAAATCATGTGAGAAACACATAGACCACTATGCATCCACAACTCAGACCTACTTTGAGTATGATTCACATCCATAAGAAGATTTGGACCAACTATAGTGGGACCTTCCCTTGATGCTTAAACTGAAAAAATGCCCATCATGGTTGTATCAGGTATCTAAAATTTTGGAGGGGCTGGCCAGCTCTACCACCCTCATAGCATAGTGTCTACCAAGCATAAGTGCCTGTCTAAAACAAATCCACGAAAAACAAGGGGATAAATCTAGTACCTTTGTACTTAACATGACTCATTAGTGGTATAATAATCATCCATGAATAATAAATTCATTAGTGGTATACTAATCATCCATGAAATCAAACAATGAATAATAAATTGATGATCTGCATAAGTCTCATTCATGTATCATTTCTAGCATGCAAAATTTCCATATTTCATAACTATGCCATACCATGGATCAAAGCAAAATCGTGTATAAATTACAAACAAGCAATTCAATGTAATTCAAATATTTTCAATAAAAAATGATTCACTAGCATGTTATCATAAGAAGACCAGACATTGGAATTCACATAATCAATTTGGGATTGCGTGTAAATAAACCAAAACCCATTCGAAATTTGAATATGCAAGAAATTTAAAGATGGTACACACTTACCTCTTAAGGAAAACTCCTAAATTCTAACTAAGTTATCCTCTAGCTCAATATACATGAACCACATATAAAATCCAAGCTGTGGATCAAACTCTACTATGCATCATAACTTGGGTAACATACAAAATCTAATTGTAGATCAAAATCCAATTCATGCATTGATTATCTGAGGTTTCACAACTATCATTATCTATTAATGGTTTAGATCTTTTTAGATCTAGTGGAGACTAATCTTAATGTAGTTGAATGATGTCAACCTCTTAATTCTTCTGGCTTAACATTCTAGCTAATTTAAACACTTACCCATTGCTAGAATTTCATATTCACATTGTTGGTTGTGGATCCATGGTTCATATTTTTTTGCATATTAAAAATTCTAGGTCAAAATTATTAATTAACTTAAGGCTACACTAGTAGATGGTTTCATGGTCTAATGTGAATCAAATCCCTCAGTCAGATTTGGTCTGATTACATGAAAATAGTAACTATAGGTTTTAGATTTGTGTTTTTTACAGAAATCCCATGCTTCACAGTTGTTGAAAGCTCACATTTGCCAATTAACTATTAGATCAACAATCCCCAATCTAGACCTTTGTCGATCTAGATCCATTATATATATTAGAGTTTAGCATACATTACAAAAATAATGATCTACAATGCACAAACAATTGAAATCAAAATCTAGGGAAGATCGGTGAATGATCTCACTTGATTTAGCATGCTTCTATGCTCAGAAGGTCACTGGAGGTGATAGATCATCAATAGATTGTTGCAATGAACTTTGATCATAGCCATGTATCACTGTCCTCCCTTAATCTCCATCTCATCTTCTCCAATCAATGAATATGCTAAGGGGTTTTGTTCCTCATATTATAAGAATCATGATGAATGAATAGGCTGGGGGTTTTGATCCCATTTGACTTTGCCACCATGCGTTACTATAACTAACAAATGGTTGCAATTGCTGGATATTGTTGTGGAGAGAGAGAGAGAGAGAGAGAGAGAGAGAGAGAGAGAGAGAGAGAGAGAGAGAGAGAGAGAGAGAGAGAGAGAGAGAGAGAGAGAGAGAGAGAGAGAGAGAGAGAGAGAGAGAGAAGGAAGTTGAGGTGGGTGGTGAGAAAAGTTAGACGATGTTGGAGAGAAAATGAGGGGTTGAGAGGGGGGTTTGGCTCTATCAGTTGTAAGGCATAACATCACGAGTGATGGAGAGATGGGAAGGTGTTTGGCTAGCAAAGGGTGCTTAGAAGGGGGTGATTATCATAGGTAGGCAAAGAGCTGGTGATTAAATTCAGCCTTGATCTTGTGGGCTCGGGGACCTTACTAATTAGTTTCCACACCCCATGAGAGTTTAATCAAAATATAAATCTTTTAAAGTAATAAGTGTGCCCTAAAATGCAATTAAAAATAATAAACTAATGCAAACTGTAAAAATGTAGCTATTATGAAATGTGCTTTTTATATGTAATTACACTACTAATCAATGCAAAGTTATACTAAATGCAACTATATAAAAGAATAAAAAAAGTTAGGAAAACTTATAGTGGGGTTTTTAATGAAGATCAAGTGTGGGCCACCATACCCCAAACTTGCCTTGTTTTATTACAACCCATTTAAAATTGAAATCCAAATAAATTACAAATTACAATGGAGCCTCACTACAAGTTTCAGTAAAAGAAAAAAAAAAAGTAATCTAGGAAAGTAGATAAATCCTAATTTGGTGAAGCTTTAGCCCACAGGATCACTACCACTGTTCCTTTGCCAAATTTCTTAAAAACCTAAAAGTAGCAATAAATACAAAAATTCATAAAAGAGAGTGATTATGCACTAATAAAAATTAAAAAATGCACCTAAAAAGATAAAACATTGCAATTCCTAAAATTTTTGACTTTTTTGAATCATTTTTATTTTTGAATATTTATTAATTTTTATGAAAAATCCATTGCGAGTCCAAAGCAACAGTGCCAAAAACTTGTTGATTGTTTTTCGCAGGTGCAAGGGCTATTGTAGTATAAGTGATGTAAGTATGGATTGATCCCATGAGGACTTGACGTAAAAATTTGGTGTTATATAAAATTTAATTGACCAAAAATTAAAAGAAATAATAGAAATTAAACAACAGTAAATTTAGATTTAGATCTTTTTAACTAATGAAAATTATAGAATTTCAAGTACAAAAAGACAAAAAATTAAACTAAATAACAAATAAAATTAAATTCCTTAGCCTGATTATGAAAAATTTCGTCAAATCTATTGTCATGAAAGTCGATTGGCCTTCATAAATCTCTCACTCATATCTTTGATTAAGGATTCAACAGTTGGATTGTTTAGATTTTCCAAAATTTTGATAATCTGGACAAGGGAAAGAAATTTGGATTTGGATGGTTTAGATCAACCTTTTGGATATCCTATTGAAGATCCTGACTAATGGATTATCTAGGAATTGTCCTCCAAGCAAGATCTAAAAATTGATTTGAATTCTGATGTGAAAACGATTAGGAAATAAAGTTTTCTTATTAGTTAAAGCTAAATCGTTGATTCAGTTATGCTTAAATCAAATAGGATTTTATTATATAATTCCTAAAATAGTTTGAGAATAAAATAGAACTTGGATAGGATAAAACTGGGATAAGAATAAGACAAATGAAAGAAAAAGACAAAATTGGGATATGTATGGAATTAAAATTACTGTGTGGAGAGCAATTCTGGAATTTTATTTAAAGCTACCTTCTTCTTCAACCATAGAGGGGGAAAATGCAAGGAGTTGTTTGAAAGAGCTCACTATTTTGTTTGAAACTTGAAAACAAAGGGTGCAAAAGGGGGATTTGAAGAGAGACCCAACGTGGGCTTTTTGACTGAAACACTATAAAATTATGAAAAGGAATGTTTTTTTGTTAAAATCTATGAGAAATTAAAGGGAAAATTTCTAAGAAACAAGAGCTTTAGAATGTCTATGAATAGGGAAAAAAACAATGATTGGAAGTTGAGAATGATGAATGGAAAAGCAGTGAATGACTGGAAAGATTGGAAGCAAATCAAAGGATAGGGAAAGAAGTTGGGAAATGATGGATGGGGATTTGAAGTAGTGAAACAAATAGAGATGAAGATGGGTTACTAAGGAACAACGAAACGAAGCAACTAAGAAGTTGACAAGAAATGATGGTTGGATGTGAACAATGAAAAATAGGACTGGCTAGGACAACTAAAGATGGAAACAAGAAACAAAGAAAGAATGGAAGGAATGGTGGAGAAGAAGAAGAAGAAGAAGAAGAAGAAGAAGAAGAAGATGGGGTCGAAAGATGTAGGTATTCCTTAGGATTGCCCCTAGTTATCCTTCTTGCATTGTTTTCTACTTTGAAGAGCTTTCCTATCAAGTTCTTACTGTTGAACCATAATTAAGAAAATTTTGGGTCTCCCTTGTCTTCTTCCTCTTTTAAAGCTTCTCACCTTCCACTTTTAAGTTTGATTTCTCCTTCTAATTTTATTTTATCTTTCCCCTTTTAGGTGCTGTTTCCTTTGATCTTTTCTCCACCTTCTCGCTCAATTTGATTCGCCTTCTTCTTCCTAGAAAGCACGTATCCAAGACAATCTACTAGATTTTCTTTCTTAATCCTTTAGGCATCTCCATCTTGTATGGTGGGCTCGATGTAGCCTTTTTATTCCTTGAGGGTGATCTAGTCCATTGATTCAACTCAAGCCATTCAAAACCCAATCTAATTATTCTACAACATACAAAACTTATTTAGATTCATCTTGATCACACTTTAATCATTTGATTAACTCCTAATGATTATCTAACTGTTAAATTTTACAAATCATTTGTTGGATGATTAATTGGGGTTAAATGCACATTCAATCCAAAAATTACAAAATTGAGTGAATGGATGATCTAATTAAATGCTAAACTAGGGGTATTTTATCCAAATTTAAACACATAATGGGGGGCTGATCAGAAGTAGAGTGATTGGTGGGGACGGGAGTAGGGATGTTAGCAACGGCCTCATTGGTAGCAGAGATGGGGTGTTGGATTTTGGTTGCTAGGAAAGAAACTGATTAGAAAGTGGAGGTTCACTAGCATGAATGAAGGTGGGGGGTGGGAGGGAGTTCTCCATTGTTTTCTCTATCCTCCTTCACTTTCTCTCTACTTTCAACTTGTTACTGTGGTCGGATTTGAGCTCCACATGATGGATCATCCTCCCAACATGTCAAGATCTTCGGTTTAGTTGTCGATTAGGGTTGGCTAGATGGGGTGTCGTTATCAATTTTGACCCCTTTCCAATTCTGTAAAATTTTGGAGGTTTTGGGCCTTGATCTCTATTTCACATAAACTTAATGTTATTGGAATATTCTTGTCAAATATATTCCAAATCTTGAGTTATGGAAGTCAAATTTAAAGTGTTTAAAAGATTCATTTCCAAGAAAGTTAATTTCGATGAATTCAAGTTTAACACAATTCAATTCCTCATTCCATTTCCAATTAGAAATATGACACAAATATATGAAATAGAACTAATGATCAAGCAGAAGCCCTTTGGACGAGGCAAGGATATACCAGAATTTGAATTTGACTTATGTGAATAGTTAATTCCCATTTGGGTTATTAAAACATGCGTAAGTTTGCATGTTCTTTCTAAGTTATAATATTACAAATATCTATCTTATATTTGATTTTTTCTTATATTTCTAGGATGTTGCTTCATTTTTCTTGGCCATTGATCAAATAGGAGGATGAAGGACAATGAGGACACTGATCTTAGAAAGCCTAGATTTCATATAGAGAATAATTACATTTTTAATTTTGGTTTTATAGAAATATGGTCTCTTTTGAGTAATCTTTATAATGTATTTGAACAAGTATGGCTTTATTTTAGTTTTCCCTCAATGTGGTTGTGTTGAATTCATGTGTTATGTAAAATTATAGCTCCTTGTGATTTTATTGATTCTAGTAGTTTGCTTACAAGTTGTACCTAGAGTAAAATTATACTATATGAAGAAATGAACAAATTATCTGTTTGGGCTCAAGCTATCATAGATAATGTGATATAGGTGATGCAGATTATGGATCAAATCCAAATTTGGTATATTATGTACTATGGTTCTAGATGTCGTAGATAATATAACGTGGTTGATGTTGATAGGGTCTTACTATTTGCTACATCATTTTAGCTGTAGTAAATAATGGAATAAAAGAAAGAAATTGGACTAGTTATATTCTTCTCCAAGGTAATATCCATTGTTAATTGTCAATGCCATTATAGATACTATTATTTGCTACAGTTTAAAAAGGCATAGTAGATATGCAACGATCCATCTAACCATAGTAGTTGACCATTTCTTATGTTTTTTTCATCTTCTAATGCATTTTTTAACTGTGGCCAACATCACTTATAGACTATTTCTAATAAAGCATCATCATTTGTGCCCTTAGACTTGAGAGCTTGATAGCTTAAAGTGGCAATGTCAATTATTCTTAAGGTTTTAAGAGGTAGATTCTAATTTAGGTGATATATAGATACTTTTGAATAAATGTTAGGCTCATTAAGAGCATTGGATGCTCAGTATGTGTAATGACCCCAATTTTTGTAATATTAAAATCCCATGAAAAGTTCAGTTTTGAAGATAAGGGAATTTTGGTCATTTCACTAGTTTCCTTGACTGAACCCAGAAACTTGGTCCTAAAAATGGTACCATCAGATGCGTCTCGGAAAAAGGAATCCAACAAGACCAAAATCACCCAAAACGAAGTTAAAATGAGCAAGTTATGGCCCTTTGAAGTTCAGGGGCAAAAATGTAATTTTATTAAAAAACGAATTTACCCTACAAAAACACAGGGGCCTGTTTTGATACGGGCACCCTTCATCTTCAACCTTTAGAGGGTTCTAGAATGGTGGTGATTGGGGGAGAAATCACCTCAATTCTGGAGGTTTCTCCACCGCCATTCAAAGGCGGTGAGAGCCCCCTCCAGAACCCTCTCATAGCTCTATAAATAGAGCTCTTGGGCGCCTCTAATGGCAGCCCAAAACATTGAAGAAAACCATTGTGGAGGAGTGACTTAGAGGGAAAAACAAGGAGAAAAACCAAGCAACGAGCCAGGTATGCCCAAGGTCCCTCAAAACCCATCTCCACCATAGTTCTAGGATCAATTTCCCTAGGTTTTTGCATGAAAAACCATGCAAAATGGAGCTCTGGAGACTCACCAAGGACCCAGGGATGTTCCCTGGGCTGCACTGGTTCGACAAGGTTGAACCAGGGTGTCCTAAGGATGCCCCGGTCCCCCAGACGACAGAACATTCTAGTCGGAACGTCACACGTTGACGCAGTTTGAAAAACCAAACGGGCGCGTCCGGGGACGAGCCCGCAAAAGAGACAGTTGGGCGGGAAAACCCGGCGCGTCTGTAGATGCGCCCGCTGAGGCGCACGCCGCAGATGCACAGCGGGCTAGCGGCATGGGCTTTTCTCATTCCTTAAGAAAGCCGGGGTGCATGACGTAGACGCGCAGCGCCCTAGCATTCTGTCTTTTCATTCTTGAGACCCTTATGTACGTGCGACACTAAAACGCTTATAACTTGAGATCTAGAGCTCCGATTGAGGTGCCACAAAAGGCGTTGTGTCCGTGTCGACGACGCGGACACATCCAATTTATAACCAACCAAAGGTGGGCATGACGCTTAGAATAGGATGGTGGCGCGTGGCCACTAAACCTTTGGAAAACTTAGGATACCAAGGCCCAATTAGGACCTTAGGACACCCATAGGCATAGGGATGGACCCTTAATTCCTAAGTAATAAGACCCAAATACTCTAAAACCCATAAAACATAGGCCAAACTAACCTTAATTCCCCAAACCATGTTCAGGAGCGTACGAGGGCAAAAGGGTTAACGCGACCTAGCCAGGTAGGTGCTCTATCACTACTAGATTCTTTTAAAAGAACTATTATTGCTTTGCAAATACATGATTTAAGTATATAACTTGTTTAGCATGCATGTGACAAGTGCTTTATGCATAGACATGTTTTGTATATACATTATGCATAGATAAGTTTTGCAAACTATTGCATACATTGCATGATCTATGAGCATTAAGTTCTTGCAAAGATTGCATGTCCTTGAGGGTTGCCAAAAGATGCTGGAGTACCGAGGGCCAGGTAGTTGTGAGGGACCCAAAGAGGACAGATTTTGAAAAGAGGTTTTTGGCTTATTTGATCGTACATGATTTGGGCTAGTAAGCTCGTGGGTGCTATGCCGAGGGGTGTGGGTTGGCCACCCAGCCTCTACCACTATTAGGTGGATGGGTACCACGCCCAAAAAGGGCATGTCCTTGCTTCGACTGCATATGGTACAGGGGGCTACCACTGGTGTCACGGCACTGGGTTGAAGTGTCATATGCCCCGTGGAGGTATATGATCCTGTGTCCCTAGATACCCGGGGACCACATGGCGGTGAGGTCGTGGGCATAGTGGGACCCTATGGTTTCATGGATTTATGTGCATTGCATATGGCATGATATGAGGTTGGTCGATCATACCATACTAGAGATCCATGAGTTGGATTCAATGAAGCATCTTATGCATATAATAATGTTATGATATATATATATATATATATATGATACTTTCAATTTTGGATTATGTGATCCTTTAAATCATTAGTGTTTCAGTATATTGATATTGAACTTGAGTATTCGGACATGCACATATTTTGAAAGAGCACACGATTTTAAAACATCTCATGCATTATAAAACTAGTAGTGATAGACTCCTACTGAGTATAGTATATACTCACCCTATCCTTAACATTTTTCAGGATAATTCCATCCACAAGTAGAGGACATCTATGTTAGTGCTACAAGCAAGTGAATCAAAAAGGAAACAATTATACATGTAAGTAAACTCTCAACCCTTTGGACATGTATTTGTATTTAATTACAGTTGGGCTATGTGCTGTAACTGGATAGACCTGGGGAAAAACATTCATGATTTCTGAAGTTTTTCAAAAACCACTTTGGTTGTTGTGAAGGCAAATGACACTCGGGGTTTTCAAAATGAGTTTAAAACTAAAAGGTTTTCCGCTGCATTGCATGGTTTTTTATAAAATGGTTTTCAAATAGGGATGTATCCCGCCTTAGAAAATTAGATATTGTATTAAAAAAATGCATGAGAAAACCCGGGTCGTCACAGTATGAGTCCCACACCCTTATGGAGAGGGATATTTAGGTAAGGACCATCACAAAGTGGACCTTGAGAAATTCATGCATGATATTTGATAAAGAAGTTTATAAAATTGATGTAGTAAATTATCATTTATAAATGATGGGGCCTGCATGAGTGCTTATGGAAATTTGGGAGGACAATTTGGTAAAATGACTCCAAGGGTGATAACTTAATATCGTAAGATCAAGATTGTAATTTCTTTAATGGTGGGACCATGCAATATAGTTAGTGGTGGATGCCTTGATTATATTGTAAATCTCTTCCACATTGATTCCTAGTGGGGCCCCTCATGTATGAGGTACTTTCTCTTCATAAGCTAGTGAATTAGTGAAGTGTAACAAGGAAAGTCAAAGTTTGAGTAAATAAAAGGATGATTAGACTTGTTATATTTGTGTTAAGTTGGATGGCCCCCACTATGACTAATTTATTAGGAAAAAGATTATTCACAATTCGAAAACATAAGATATCAAACCGCTTGTTGTTATAAGAATTAGAAAATAAGAAGAATAGAAGAGAGATAAGGTAGTTTCTTATTTAGTGTATGACACTCTAATGAGACTTCATTGTCTTGAAGAGACATGACCCAAATTAGAGGGGAAGCTGCTATTTATAGTTTGGGCCACCTAGGTAGTTATTTTAGGCAGACAATAGGGATTTGGTTACCAAAAGATAGCTACCCTAATCGTTATGCCATTTAGGGATGCCCCTTCAACTATTTGACATTAGACATTGTGTATACTTGTATTGCATGTGCTTGTTATTATAAATTCATGGAACTACTTTGACATCAGTCATGTGAATTAGGGAATTACCTACCTATCATAGTTATATAGCTTCCTTGTGTGGATACCAAATTTTGTACCACTTAATTATTTTTGAAAGTCGACACTTCATTTGACACATGAAGGATGGATGCCACTAATCATTCAAAACACACTTCAAAAAGTTTCAGATTGGCCCAAAAGTCTAGAAAGTTTGCATGGAAACATCAATGATCTAATTTTCAAAGAACTACCCACAAACATGATGGTTGTGTAGTATATGGTCTCTAAACCTCCTTATCGTAAAGTCCACCCAATAAGAATTTGAGCCTTCATTCTTTACTAGATCTATAATGTAAAATTGCTTTATGATAGATATTCTTGGAAAAGTGACAGCCTATAGTACAAAATGATGAACTTTGGAGGCCGTGAACTTCACAATTTTGAGGTTGATGGTCATTCCATAACAACTACACAAAAATACTGCATGATTGTGAGGTTCGGGCACCTAGATCATCATGATTGTGAACCCTATGAAATAAAAACCTAAAAATTAATATTTCAAGTGTTTCCTTGCTTGTGCAATGAATTAGCCCCTTTTTCACCTTTGAACTCTATAAATAGAAGGTCTCTTACATCATTTACAGCATGAAAAACCTAGGTATAGCTAATTCTAGGTACATTTCCTTTCATTTTGTATCACCTCTCTCTCTCTCTCTCTCTCTCTCTCTCTCTCTCTCTCTCTCTCTCTCAAGTTTTCTCTTGTATGTAGTGTATAAATTAAGATTTTCATTTTGAGAGAAATTCTAGTGGAATTTCTAGAGTTTCTTTCAAGAGAGGAATCTTAACCTCTACACTAGATTGGGCCCAAGAATTGAATTCAATAAGGGATAGGGGAATTTCTATCCTAGGGAATTCAACTCTCAAACCTAGAAAAGATAACCACCTTTTCTTTCTCTTTTCATTCTCTTTCTTGTATTTAGAAAATCAAGTTGAGTCTTCAAATTAGGTCTCATATGTATTGGCATTTCTAAGGATATTCTCTAATGAATCCTCCACTATGTTTCCTAAATTGAGTAGAAGAGTCCTTTGTATCAAGGAGGAGGAATTAGTGGAAATTTTAGTTTTCCTTCGAAAATAAAGAGTAATTTTGCATCCTACATGGAAGAGTTTGTTTTCCTCAATCTTATTTTCACAAAGTAGTTGCTTCTATTTGTCAATCTTATTTTTCAATTTTCCCACTCTCTTTCTCTTGAAAGTTAGAATCTAAGACAAAAACTCTTAGTATTGCTAACAAAAAAATATCGGTTTCTAGTATTCTTGATGATGATTTTGTTTTATAGAAATTTGAAACTCAAAGATGAGGATTCTTGAATTGAATAGATCCTTTAGAGTTTCCCACAACTTTACTATTTATTGAATTTAAGTATTTTTAGAGGGAGGAGCACCAAATGAAGACCCGCTCCCATGATCATGTCTTTGAAAGAGGTACTCTAAAAGTGAAGAATTTCTAAAAAGAGGAGTCTAGCATGATGTATACGAAAACTCCCCACATTCAAGAAGACAATTTGACCTTTCATAACTTTCTTTTGAATATTCAAGGATGAAAGGACTTCTTCCTCCAATGTTGGTGAGAAATGAATTATTTTGATAACAAAACAAATCTCCTCTCCTCCTTTCTTAAGCATCTTATCTTATAATCCTATCCAGATTAGACACAATGCATTAATTTCATGTTTCTAGTTCCATTAATTTGGTGAAATTCGTGTCTATGTCATGTTTGTTTTATGTTCTAGTGCAAAGAATATTGTTAATGCATTTACATTCCTCTCTTTGTTTTCACTTTTCTAAATTTTTTAGCCTACGATCATGTTTCCTTCATTCTATATTTCTTCCATGTAATTGTAGCATCATTAGAATGATTCAATAATTGAATGTTTCTAGTCCTTGGTTTTGTGGTTTCTAAAATGTGGTCTTGTTTTTCAACTAAAGATGCTCTTTAATTTGATAATTCTTGCTTCTATAAATATGTTGTTAATTCTCATAATAATGTTACCAATGAGTAACGTTTAATCATTCATCTAATCTTCTATGTTTCTAGTCCAAAAGTTTTGTTTCCAACTTTTTATATCTATGTTTCTAGTTTCCATCATTAGCTTACATTATATTATGTCTCTAGTGTGCATCACATGTTTCTAATTTCTAGATCTATGCATTTCATGTTTGTACATTAGTATGTAACTATCATTACATTTTTCTAGCCCCCATCTTAGTATGCATTTCATATTTCTAGTTGTTAACTTACTAGGTGTTTCTAACTTGTGAACTAATTCATCTAGATCATTTTATGCATTGGAATCATAAGTATGGATGGTATGTTTCATGTTGTAATTAATGTCTTAGATTGATGTGAGTGTGCATGCTTTTCCTTTATTTGATGAATGACTTAATTTATGAGTTTCTTGTTTATCTTTTCATCATTACTTCTAGATTCTTAAATTAGTGAAAGGAAAAATTGAAATGAATTAGGCTTTTAAACTTAGAAGAACAAGGGTCTTGGTTTGCTGGCACTCCTTACTATTTAAGTCATAGAGTTGTGGAGTACAAGTCTCTAATGAAGTGAATTCATTTGTGTCATTATGGGCTTAAGGTTCTTCTTCTATTAGGTGGTAAGTCCCCTCTCATAATTTACATAAGTTCACATGAATCTGGGTTAGAGAATTAAATGAATTCATTAGAAAAGATCTAATGAACTCTAGTATCCTCTCAAATTAGAAGATTAATCCAAGTTAAAAGAAATGCAAGACTTCCACAAAGCACCTTTATTCCCTAAGTAATGCAAAATCACAACTTCTAGCCTAAGGAAAGATTAATATAACCCTCTTCCGTCTTGGGGGATTATATCTACTTGCTTGCACTTGTTTGACATGTATTAGTATAAAAGAATGGACGGTGTTGGTTTGGCTCTCTAAAAGAATGTCCCACCAAAGTTTCTCATTTGTCTAACTCCATCTTGTTGGTAGGAGAGGTTATACTAGTGCCACATTGTCTCTTGAAGTAGATTGATAGGTGACACATTGTGACCTCAAGAAATTGTAATGCTGCCATGTGGGGGATTTGTCCTCTTTTCACCATGTGGTTTTGAACAACTGATCAAGGCCATTTATAGCAAAAATGTATTGTTGTTATATTGTGTATTTAGAGGGTAAAACTGTAATATTCTAGACAATGATACATTATTAGATTTCGTGACCACCTTAGATGTTGGAGACACTAGTACATGTGTAAGTATACCTATGCAATCTGCTAGAGAAAGAGGAATACATATGTGGTATACATATAATTATTACAATGAATATCCTTAGAAATTGTATTTTCAAACACCTAGAATACTTAATTTATTACTAATTAGGATTTATTTTACATTTTACAAGATTACAATTGAATGGAGAAAATTATTTACTTTTGGCATTTTAAACCCCTAAAAGAAACTCATCCATCATCCAAGCAAAATCTCATGAACACATTTGAAAAACAAGATCAAAAGAGTTCAAAGTGCATTAGGGGTGTCCATATCACTTTTAGAGAAGTCAAAAAGCCCATGCATGCGATGAGCTTTATCTATACAAGATGGGATAGTGTTATAAAAAAACAAAGGTGACAAATATTCCATGCATGCAAGTAGGCACTCACCATCTTACAAAGCTTCTCACTAAAGCCATGCAAACCTAAAAGAAGTCATATGTTTCCCACCTTTTGTTGAATTTAGAAACTACCATGCAGCTAAGCCTCACATGCTTACTCACTCACTCTCTTTCATCCTCACATAGTCCATGTAGTAATATTTTTTTCTCCCTACTTATTAGCCAGAAGAAAACATGTTTTACAAGGAGAGAAAACGTATTTTTAATGCTTAGAAAATGCCTTGTGTGTGGAGAAAAAACAAGAGCAAAAGTGTTCACTTTGGAGGGTGTAAAAATAGGAAATCTACGGTTGAGAATAATAAAAAAATCAAGGAAGCAATGACTAAGATTTGAAGCATATTTAGGCTATACTAAACTTCCAAAAAAATAGACAGTTTCAACTAGGAAAGTGGTTGAGTTGGAGAGAGAAAACAGGGATGAATGTAGACATCTTTTTAGAGAAATTCTAGGACTTGGGAGAGATATTCAAGGGACCTTTCTTAGTTGGACAATGGAAGTGCATGACACTTAGGAAAGATGGACTAACAGAAGTATGGCACAAGGAAAGTCATCCAATCAGAAGAGTATAGAGAGGCCTAATTGGGGGAAGACGTCAAAAATGTTTGTACTTGGTAATGAAGTAAAATGGTTTTCTAGAAAATGGGGGTTGAGACGAGTTTTTTCTATGAGAATGCAAGAGAAACATACTCTTTTAGGAAATTACATAGCATGTTATTTAGAAAAACTTAAAACATGTTTTACTTGGGCATAGAAGGAAAAAAAAAGGTGTTGAATTTAGAAGGTGGGGAACGATTTTTCTAAAGGAACTACTACTTAAAGAGAGTGTATTTATTTTGAGAAACATCTAGTTTTGCATGCTACTTTTAAATCTAAAAAATCTTTTGATGATTCAATAAGATTAAGACTATTTCCCTTCTCTTCAACAAAAAAAGCATGAACATTTTTATGAATGTTGGGAACTATGGAAGGATTATAGCCCAAATGCCCCCACCATGGTTTTGAAAAGTGGGAATAAGTATTTTTGTAAAGGCTTGACTCCTCAAAATCAATGTACAATAGATGCCACTAGTGGAGGAGCATTCATGTCCAAGAGTCATATAAAAGCATGGAATTTCTTCAAGGCATTAACTAAAAATTTTAGTAGTGGGATTATTCTACTAAGATGGAGAGAAATCCACTACCTCTTAAAATGAGCAACACGTATGAGATAGAGACCACTCTAGATTTATATGCTAAGATAGACATATTGGTACCTAAAGTGGAGAAAATTGATAGTATGATGCAAAGGTTGGATTCCTTTATGTTGGATAGTGGACTACCTATGAAACCTCTACATAAGGTTTGCTCCATTTGCTCTAGTCCAACATATTATACTATCTCCTGTCCATCTAGCTCCACATTGCCTGGATATTTTGTTAACTAAGCAAATGCATATAAGGCATTTAAAAACCCTAGAAACAACCCATATTCTGAGACCTATAATCATGAATGGGCTAAGAATTTCAATTTATCATGGTCAAAAAATAAGCATTAGAGAGGTCCACAAGATATGCACCCTACTTAACCTTTTCTTGGAGCCCAAGCTCTACAACAACCTCTACCTTCTCATTAATTTCCTCCACAATAGGATAAGCCATCTTTTGAGGATACCTTAATTTGTTTGTACATAGTTCCCTTCAATTTTAGAATGATATAAAAAAACTCTATAAGACAATTCCCAAGCTATTGCAAAGCTAGAAATTCAAATGGATCAACTGTCTACTACATTTAATGAGAGGGAAAAGGGTAAATTTCCTAGTCAGCCCATACCTAAACTGAAGATATAGTTTAAAATTGGTATGAAGTCGAATGAGCCAAAATGTCATGAACAAACCAAATCTATTACTGTCTTTAGGAGTGGTAAGTAAATTGATGAAAAAGTGGGTATGTCTAAGGAAACTTAAGAAGGTAAGATGAACAAGAGTAAAACAAGCTCTCAGAAAGATAATTAGAAGTGTCAAAAGTCCTCTTCTTCTTTGAAACCTAATCTTGATGCATCTTGTATGCTCAAAGCTCCACTGTCTCATTGTTTGAATTTCTCAAAGAAGGGGATAAATGCTAATAAGATAATGGACGTATTTTAATAAATGCATATCAATACTCCATTACTATGTGCTATTAAGGAAATTCTTTCTTATGCTATATTTCTTCAGATCTTTGCACACAGAAGCAAAATCCTAATGTAAAAAGCAAAGCATTCTTCACAAGCAAGGTTGTTTGATTATTCAGCACAATACCCCACCTAAGTTTAGGGATTTAAGGTGTCCCACTATATCTTGGGTCATTAAGGGCACTACTTGATCTAGGTTGTTAGAGGACACTACTAGATCTAGGCTATAAATGTTAACCTATTGCCATGGTCTGTCTATGAGTAATTAGGACTTGGCGAGTTGAAACCAACTAATACTACTCTATAATTGGTAGATTGATTAGTTAAAATCCCTTGTGGTGTGGTTGAGGATGTATTGTTACACGTTGACTAATTTTTCTTTATAGTAGACTTCATTGTCCTTGATGCCCAACCAATATCAAATTCGAGGTTGGCCTTTCTTGGCCACATCTAATGTTATAATCAACTAGAGGAATGATGTAAGGCAATGTCAAAATAAAATTAAATGATTTTTTTATGTAGAACAACAACCCTTACACTCATTTATGGTAAACATGTCTAAGAGTCTAGTACAAGACATATTCTTATCCTCCTCTAGTTTTGATCCTCTTGAAGATTTTCTATGTCATTTAGGTTTAGACATTGACATTGACAATTCAATTTATGAAATTGATGGTTTACTTGATTTTGCACCTTTAATAGATACTTTAAAATGAAAACTTAGAGTAGAACCTCTTTAGCTTCCTAAAGCTGCACCTATTTCATCTATTCAAAAACCACCTACCTTGGACCTAAAACCTTCACCCTAAAATATGCATTTTTAGGACCCTCTAGTACCTTCCTTATTGTCATTGCATCAAACCTGAATGATGAACAAGAAGGTAAGCTACTTGATGTTCTTAGAGAAGATAAGACAACTATAGGTAAAGAATAGAAAATATAAAGGCCATAGGCCCCACCATCTGTATGCATCACATTCATCTGAAGGAGAATTTATAACCGTCTAGGGAGATGTAGAGATGGATTAACCCTAATATGAAGGCGGTTGTGAGAGACAAGGTGTTGAAGCTACTGATGTATGCATCATTTATGTCATTTTTTATGGCATTTGGGTCAGCCAAGTTCATGCATGTTCTAAGTTACATTGGCTTGCTAATATAGTGATGTACCTTGTTACAAATCAGATGTGCTCACATCAAACAAGATAGATCTAAGTTTTTGGCTGAGGTGAAGTACTTCTTTTGGGATGATCCATATTTGTTTAAATACTACCCCAATGAGGTCATTAGGAAATGTATTCTAGATAATGGTCATCAATGTGTTATCTCCTTTTTCCATGACCATGCAAGTGGTGGCCATTTCAGTGTAAATAATAAGCTACAAAGATTTTGTGATCTGAATTTATTGGCCTATGATTGTCATTGATTCTTATAATCATTGCATCACATGTGATGATTGTCAAAATTGGAGAGCATAAAACATAAATCTATGATTCCCTTAAAATCTATTTTACTTTTTGAGATTTTTGATGTTTGGGGAATCAATTTCATGGCCTATTCCCTAATTCCATTGGAAACTTATATATCCTTGTGCTAGTGGATTGTGTATCCAAATGGGTAGAGGCAATATTGTGCAAGACCAATGACCACAAGGTAGGTCTCTAGTTTTTAAAAGAAAACAATTTTTGCATGTTTTGATATTCTAAGAGTTATTATTAGTGAGAGTGGAAAATATTTTTGCACCACATTTTTGAAGCCTTAATGAGAAAATATGGCATTACTTATAGAGTTGTAACCACTCACAATCTACAAACCACTGGGCAAGTAGAGGTGTCTCATAGGGAGATTAAGCATATCCTAGAGAAGAGAGTAAATCCTAGTAGGAAAGATTGGTCCTTACAACTTTGTCATGTATAAGGGGCTAACTATACTGCAGTTAAGACTCTCAGTGGTATGTCATCCTACTGCTTAGTTTATGGAAAAGTCTATCATTTACAACTTGATTTGGAGCATAAACAATAGTAGGCTATTAAAGAACTCAACTTTGATTTTGACAAAGTAGACACCCCTAGGAAACTCCAACTCATAGTGTTGGAGGAGATTAGGGGAGATGCATAGGAGAGTGCAAAAAACTATAAGGTCTGAAGGAAGGTGGCTTATGATAGGAATATTCTGTGAAAATCCTTTATACGTAGTTAGAAAGTCCTTTATAACTCTTTATTGCATCTTTTCCCAAGAAAATTATGTTCTCAATGGTTTGACCCTTTCATAGTTCAAACTGATCATCCTCATGGGGCTGCTGATATCAAGAAAGATGGGAAAGTTTTTAAAGTCAAGCGTCAATGGTTAAAACCTTTCTTAGAATTGAAGAACCTCCAAGAGGAGGAAATTCTCCTAGAGGATCCTATTTATCGAGTTGATCTGCCTATGTTATATTGTGTCAATCTAGGTTTAGGGTAGAGTTGAGTTAGTAATGAGTCTTGTATATGCATTCATACATTTATCATTGTACACTATTTATCATCAAGGTTTGGTTGCATAAAAATCTCCACAAAGAGAAATATATGCATCATATTCAGCATACACATCTTTCAGGTACACTCCTTATTTTTATCTTTAGTCTATTTGGTTGTCAATGTTGTCTAGTTCTAAACATTAAGGCTAATGTTTGGCTCAACTCTAGGGATGGGGTATTTCAAAATTTAATGTGTTCATAAAAAAATTAAGGCTAATGTTTTTGCTAGTTTTTGTGCCAAAAAATTATTTTCTTTGGGTTATGTGGTATGATTTTTGATAAGGGCAAGAATTGGATTCATCAAAATTTTTGAAAAAATTCGATGTTATCTTTGGGTTTTTTCTTATTAATAGATTTGCATACATTTAATTCATTTTATTATCCTTTTTTTAGAGTCTTGCATGAAAATTGAACTTAGATCAAATATTGCACATTACTCATATATACACACTTTAGGATGAAGAGTGAGTATAAATTAGAGATGTTGAAGAAAATTAGTAAAGACTTTTAAATAGAGCCACTCTTTTCATGTGAGGGTTATGCATAAATGCAAAATTTTCTTCACCGAACATTAATTCGTAGTTGGTTTCACTATTCTTTGTTTTAATCAACAATTGAGAACCAGTATTTAAACACTATGTCATATATGTCTTGAGTATATGTACACATTTTAGTCGTGAGAAACCTAGAAAATGATACAGGTTATTCTTGATTAACTTAGAGCCTTTTGCCTACCCTAAGTTATTTTTTGCTAGTTAACCATTTGAGCCTTTACTATATCCTTTTCTTGTGATCCAATCAACCATTATCTTTTTTTAACACTATAGTATATCCACTACCCGTTATGCTTTGGAAATATGTAGAAATAGTTGGAAAAAAAGTCTTGATAGATTAATTTGAGCAATATAATTTATGGAGGTGAACATCAAAATGATTCAAATAGGAATGTTTTAAATGTGGAAGACCTTTAGAAGATTGAAAAGAAGAATGTTCACTCTCATGCATTAAAAGAATATTGTGAATATTTAATAGAAGATCTTTACATGTTATTCTTAACATTTAGTTTATTCTTATACCACTTTCTTTGAAAACCTTATTCTAAGCATTATATTTCATCCTAGTAAAGGCCAAATTGATCTTTTGGCCTGTATGGCTTTGATGTGGATATAAATGAGTTGGTGTTATGGTGGAGCACAATGCTCTTAATAGTTGGTGTCTTTCCATGAGATTGGTCATCATTGAATTTGCATTCTTTCTTATGAAATATATGAGATAATTTGCTTTTGATATGCATTATTCCACTTCATATTTATGAGACTTACTATTACCCTCTTTAGAGTGACTTCTTTCTGAGTGTTGATAGTGTCTTGTGAGATTTGAAGTCAAAGCATATTTTTGGATGGTAAATTAGCTTATTGCTTACTTAGAAACTAAAAATTATTTGTATATTGGCTATTCATACATTCTTTCCGAGGTTGAGTACTGATGGAATAATTTTAGCATAAGGGTAGGATTTTGAATTATTGTTAATCTTTATTAACATCCTCAAGTTGGATATTTAATGTACACTAAATGGAACATAATTCTCTCATCATCATCATCAAGACCTTATCCCAATTAGGGGTCGGCCACATGAATCTTATTCCTCCATTCCACTCTATTAAATACCATGGCTTCATTTAGTCCCAAAGTTTTTAAATCTTTCCTCACCACTTCTATCCACGTTCTTTTGGGCCTTCCCCTTGCCCTTTTAGAACCTTCAACTTGTATTGCCTCACTCCTTCTAATTGGTGCCGTTGTTGGCCTCCTTTGAACATGTCCAAACCATCTAAGTCTAATCTCCCTCATCTTGTTACCTATTGGTGCTATCCCTAAATTTCTTCTAATATTTTCATTTCTAATTCTATCCTTTCTTGTCTTACCACTCATCCATCTCAACATCCTCATTTCTGCAACACTCAGCCTATGAGTATGATGTTCCTTAACTGCCCAACACTCTGATCCATAGAGCATGGCCGGCCTTATAGCCATCTTATAGAATTTTCCCTTTAGTTTGAGTGGCACCCGCCGATCACATAAAACCCCCGATGCACATCTCCATTTGTTCCAACCCGCTTGGATTCTCTGGGTAACCTCCCTCTCAATCTCTCCACTCTCATGGATCAATGATCCTAAGTATCGGAAGTGGTCTCTCATGGGGACCTCTTGGTTATCAATCTTGACTGGTGCTCCACTCCTACTCTCCTTGCTAAAATTACATTCCATATATTCTGTCTTAGTTCGGCTAATTTTAAATCCTTTCGATTCTAATGCTTCTCTCCATAGCTCTAGCTTTATGTTGACACCCTCCCTTGTCTCATCAAGTAGGACTATATCGTCAGCAAATAGCATGCACCAGGGAATCTCCTCATGCAGATGTTTTGTTAACTCATCCATAACTAATGTGAAAAGGTATGGACTCAATGCCGATCCTTGGTGCAATCCGACAGTGACAGGAAAATCACCAGTCATGCCACTAGTGGTCTTAACATTTGTTACTGCTCCCTCATACATATCTTTAATTATGTCTATATACCCTGAGAAACCCCTTTAACACCTAACACCCTCCATATTAACTCTCTAGGGACTCTATCATAAGCCTTCTCTAAGTCAATAAAGACCATGTGTAGGTCTTTTCTCCTCTCCCTATATTTCTCTACTAATTGTCTTAGTAAGAAAATAGCTTCCATGGTAGACCTCCCAGGCATGAAACCAAACTGATTCTCCGATACACTTGTTTCATGTCGTAGTCTCTTCTCAATGACTCTTTCATAAAGTTTCATGGTGTGGCTCATAAGTTTGATCCCTCGATAATTAGTGCAGCTCTGAATGTCTCCTTTATTCTTATAGATTGGTACAATAGAGCTTTTCCTCCACTCATTAGGCATTTTCTTTGATTTTATAATCTTGTTAAACAACTTGGTCAACCAAACTACCCCAATATCTCCCATATGCTTCCAAACCTCTATTGGTATACCATCAGGCCCCATGGCCTTTTCTGATTTCATCTTTCTCAAGGCCTCTTTTACTTCAAGCATTCTAATCCTACGTTCATATCTATAATATCCAGTGTTATTTAGATTTATAGTATTTTCAATCCCTATATTCTCAGGGCCATTGTCATTTAACAATTTTTGGAAGTATATTTCCCACCTTTGTTTGATCTCAACGTCTTTGACTAATACCCTTTGATCATTGCTTCTAATGCACCTAACATGCTCTAAGTCCTTACTCTTCTGTTCTCTTACCTTTGCAAGTTTAAACACATCTTTCTCACCTTCTCTTGTTCCTAGTCTATTATAGAGCTCATCATATGCTTTAAGTTTAGCCTCACTTACTATTCTCTTAGCAACGTTTTTAGCATTCTTATATTGTTTATAGTTTTCATTATTTCTAATCTTCTGCCATACTTTAAAATGCATTCGTTTTTCTTTAATAGCTTTTTGCACTGTTTCATTCCACCACCATGTTTCCTTTGCTAATAGCCTTTTACCTTTAGATACTCCTAAGACATCTTTTGCCACTTTCTTAATGGACTCAGCCATATTAGTCCACATGGTATTTACTTTTTCATAATTCCAATATCCTTCTACCATCAACTTATTTTTGAATGAGGTTATTTTCTCTCCTTTTAAGTTCCACCACTTAGTTTTTGGATGCGTATTAAGTTCAGTTCTTTTACTCCATCTTTTGATATGAATATCCATAACCATTAACCTATGTTGTGAGGTGAAACTCTCACCGGGTATCACCTTACAATCCTTACATATAGATCGTTCATTATTCCTAAGTAGAAAAAAGTCTATTTGGCTTTTATGAAGTCCACTTTTAAAGGTTATTAAGTGTTCATCCCTCTTCTTAAAGAGTGTATTTGCAATGGATAGGTTATATGACAAAGCAAAATCGAGGATATTCTCCCCCATCTCGTTTCGTTCACCTATACCATACCCTCCGTGTATTCTATCATATCCTTCCTTATCTTTTCCTACATGGCCATTTAAGTCTGCTCCTATAAATATTCCCTCAGTATTGGGAATTTCTTGTATGACTCCCTCCATATCTTCCCAAAAGCTGTCTCTTAATTATATCTTGTAGCCCTACTTGTGGTGCATATGCACTTATAATATTTATAATCTGCTCTCCTAGAATCATTTTTATTATTATAATTCTATCAATGATTCTTTTAACGTCCACAACTTTATCCTTTAATTCCTTATCCACTATTATTCCTACGCCATTTCTATTATTTTCCTTTCCTACGTACTATAATTTATACCCATCTATTTCTCTAGCTTTAGCCCCTTTCCACTTGGTTTCTTGGATACAAGCGATGTTGGCTCTCCTACGTTTTATCGTGTCTACTAACTCCAAACTCTTACCTGTCAATGTCCCTATATTCCATGTAGCGATGCGAATCTTATGATTTGGAGATTCCCTATTTACTATCGCCTTTCTCGACCTCCATGGTATGAACCCATGTCCACTTTTCACTGCACCTGGGTTCTGATGCAGCGCGTCGCTTCCGAGGGGACACTCTAGCAGCCCTTGCCCATTTTTCACTACACCCGGGATCCGATGTAGCGCGTCGCTTCTGGGAGAACGCCCTAGCAACCCTTGCCTATTTTCACCGCATCCGAGATCCGATGCAGCGCGTCGCTTATGGGGAACGCCCTAACTTGAGCGAATTTCAGATTTCGATTCATGTCATGTTGGGGTTGCCATAGTTTTAAAAGCTGAAGATGATTTTCATTAAAATCATTAAAATCATCTTCAGCTTCACCCTTGCCGGCTGGCTATCTGACGCAAGGGTGGCCATATTTTAAGAAGCTGAAGATGATTTTCATTTCTCCCTCACAAACTAATATACAAATGCATATTTATTTGTAAGAAAGAAATAATAGAATCATCTTCAACTTCCCCCTTGTCGGCTGGCTACCTGATACAAGGGTTGCCATCTTTTAAGAAGCTGGAGATGATTCTCATTTCTTCCTCACAAACTAATATACAAATGCATATTCATTTGTAAGAAAGAAATAATAGAATCATCTTCAACTTCCCCCTTGCCGGCTGGCACCTGACGCAAGACCCTCCTCCTTTTTATCCGGGCTTGGGACCGGCATTGGAACATAATTCTCTAAGAGAAATAAAGAAATTACTGTACAAGTTTTGTGTTTTAATGTTTATGGGTGTCATTTCTCAAAAACCATATGTTAAATGCATATGGCAGAACTTGCAGAGTGGTTATGATTTTTAGGATTTTTTATTTTCAATTTTCATTTCTCTTTTATATTTTTACTCTATGACTAACAAATGTAAGTTTGGAGGTATTTGATATATGCATAATTATTACAATCAATATCCTTATAAATTGCATTTTCAAACCCTTGAAACACCTAATTAATTAGTAATTAAAATTTATTTTGTAGGATTAGGGTTGAATAAAGAAATTGAAAATTTGAAACTCTAAACAAAAGCTAGTTCATCATCCAAGAAAAACCTTGGGCACACTTCTTGAAAACCGAGATCAAAATAGTTTAAAGTGCATTAGGGGTGTCGCTATTGCTTTTAGGCTATCCTAATCATCCAACAAATGGGTGTTTTAAACTTGGAAAGGTGGCTAAGTTGGAGAGAGAGAGAGAGAGAGAGAGAGAGAGAGAGAGAGAGAGAGAGAGAGAGAGAGAGAGAGAGAGAGAGAGAGAGAGAGAGAGAGAGAGAGAGAGAGAGAGAGAGAGAGAGAGAGAGAGAGAGAGAGAGAGAGAGAGAGAGAGAGAGAGAGAGAGAGAAGAGGGGGATGAATATAGATATCTTTTGAGAGAAATTCGAAGATCTAGAAGAGATATCACTACTACATATGAGGCTTTTAAATTCGACATAAAGAATTTGCTATATTGACTCCTAGCTTCGTATGTATACTTTAAAAATATAGACTTAAGAGGTTGTTTAATTGTAAATGACTTTAAAAATCTAGCAAGAAGAAGAAAATTTTGATGGGAAGGACTTTTAAAGTTGTTTACAATTAAACAACTTCGAACAAGTTGAAGTCGTTTAGCATAAGCAACTTCAAAAGTATGTGAATAAATTTGGCAGGAAGATTATATTGCTCAGGAATGGACTGTTAAAGTCATTTGACCCTAAATGACATTAAATGTCAATAACATTTAAAGTTGTTTAGTCATAAATGACTTTAAAAGTTTAAAAGTCAGTAACTTTTGAAGTCGCTTGAGTCAAACAACTTTAAAAGTCCATTCCTGCATATACTTTTGAAGTCGCTTAGTGCTGAACAACTTCAAAAGTTGCTATTTTTTCAAGTCGCTTAGTATTAAATGACTTCTAAAGTCCTTGTTCATTTGTAAAGAGTTGACCACATATCATTTTTTCTTGTATCCTCTCCTTCTCATGGGTGGCATGATGGCTTCCTCCTTTGGTCCTTATGCATCTCTATTTTTTTCCTTCTTGATTTCCATTTTGGATATTTTGATTATTTGTGTTATGAAAAAACTTATAAGTAAATCGTAACTTTTTTTGATCATGCAGTGCTTTCTTGTTACTAACTCTCTCCATTTTCATTTTGTAGATCATGTGGGTTTTCTCACTACAGATGATGGGGTAAAGAAATTTGTTAGATCATCTTGATTTCGTGAAAATCATATGATTTTATTGCATATGGCAACTGCTTCTCTCTCTAGCCCTCACTATCGGGAAAGGGAGAACATTATGATTTGTGGTTCTTATCCAAAATTAGGATTTAGTGAAGAGTGGTGGTTATACCATTAACTTTTGGCTGAGAAAATTGTAGTACGCGTGTGCACACACACACACACACACTCTCTCTCTCTCCATAAAATGGGTGTCACCTGAATAGTAAGCCAGATTTCTATGAAAAAGATAGATTCTCTCTTTGATCTTGTATTAAGGAGATAATACAATATGTAAGACTAGATGTAATAAAAAATAATTTGATTTCCTTGTTGACGTGTAACATTTGAAGTTGTTTACATCTAAAGGACTTTAAAAGTCCATACTTTAAAAGTCATTTATAGTAAAGGACTTTAAAAGTCCCACTTTAAAAGTTGTTTACAGTTAAACAACTTCATTTGTATGAGTCTGCCCAATTGAACTAGAAAGAAAAAGAATGAATGGCCAGTGTCTCAGAATAGTACATATGATTGAATGAAGTGGCTCGGGTGGTGAGAAAAAGAAGTGGTTGGTTGTTTTAAGATTTATTTTGTCAACTTTTGCATTCCTTTTTGGATTATGTTTATGATCTATACACAAAAACTAAGCTAAATTTCTATTTCACTACCTTGAACCAAATCCTACCCATGAATTGGAACTACATTCACAAATTTGAGGCCAATATCAATTTTTTAGTGTTGGTTAGTTTCTCTTTGTTTGTCTCATTTGTATTATGCAAATTCTAAGAATTTTTACAAGGTTATGGGTTAGAAAATTTTCTTTTTAAAGTTAATTTTATTCATGAATATGTCTGTCATATTTTGCTTTTTTCATTGTTAATTAAATTTTTTCATGAAATGTAATTATTTTAAATACTTCTAAATCTTTATAAGTAGTGTTTGGTAAAATTCCTAACCTTACCTTTTCATGTCTAACAAGTCTCCAAGCAGATTTACTTTAGTTTCTTGTGATAATGTTCAAATATGTTTGGATGATTGATACAAGAACATCAAAAGAATATTACGAGGAAACAAAAGATTTCATTAAGTTTGCACTTAGGGAGGTGTTGATCATAATTGCATGGATTGTTTATGCACAAAATGTTGAAACTTATAAAAAGTAACTATTGGGGTGTTGAGAGAACACTTTTGTTTAAATGGAATCGTTGAAAGCTACCACCCATGAATTTGGCTTGGAGAAGAACTTTTGCATAGGCCTTTGACAAGGCTTGAAAGATATGATCAAGACCTTAACTGTCAAGATTATACCTAGCTGTTCATAGTGGTTGAGCTTTACAATGTGAAATCAAGATTTAGTTTTTCAAATCAAGGTTTTATAAAAGTCTTGAAGGTAGTGGGTAAGATGCTACCGAAGGATAATAAATTGGCGAGGTCCACATGGGAGGCAAAGAAAATCCTGTCTGCACTTAAGTTGAAGTATGAGAAGATACATGTTTGTCCTAATGATTGCATCTTGTATTGAAAGGAGCACAGGGATAAAACTACATGCCTAACTTGTGGACAGCCAAGATGGAAATTAAAGAAGAATTTAACTCAGATAGTTACAGATGTTCTTGCAAAGGTTCTATGGTACTTCCCCCTATTCCAAGTTTTAAAAGAATGTTCTGTATAACAGATATAAAAAAGAAATTAGTATGGCATGCCAAGGGTAGAGCAGTTGATAACTTTTCACGCCATCCAATAGATAGCTAGTATGGAAGCTTGTAGACTTCATGTGGCATAATTTCTGTGAAGAACCTAGAAACCTACGACTTACATTATCTGCAAATGGGACTAATCCTCATGGTTTTAAGAGCATCAAGTATTGTTATTGTCCATTATATTAGTTTGTTACAACCTCCCACCATCTTTTTGCATGAAGAGGATGTTCATGATGCTAACTATGTTGACGTCAGGTCCAAAGCAAGTAGGAAATGACATTGATGTGTACGTGTCTTCCTTGATCAATGATCTTGAGACATTATAGGACTTAGACGTTGAAGCGTATGATGTATACAAGAAAGAGTTGTTCACCCTAAAGGCTACATTGTTGTACACAATAAGCGACTTCCCTGCATACGGTAATTTGTCTAGATGCACCATGAAGGGATACAATGCTTGTCCTGTCCATAGTAATCAAGCATGTGCGGAGACCATCCATATCGTTTTAAGAAGGGAGAATATAATTGGAGAGTGGAGACAAGGACACCACCAAAGATGTTGATAGGACAACAAGTATTGGAGTAGGGTGAAAACATTAATGTCTTATAGGGGAAGAATAAATCAAGTAAGTGTGCAGGTGGAAGTATTGGTAGAAGTTGTTGGAAGAAGAAATCAATATTTTTTGGTGGGCATACTGGAAATTACTGAATCTATGACATGTACTTGATGTCATGCACATTGAGAAGAAAAGTGTGTGAAAGCTTGACCTGTACCTTGCTTAATACCTCAGGAAAATCGAAGGATGGACTTGTAGCTCAAATAGATTTTATGAACACTGATTTGAATAGGAGGTTGAATCCAGAGGACAGGGGCAGTTGAGGAACATACCTGCCTCAGACAAATTATACGCTCGATAGAGAAGAGAGGAGAATAATGTGTAAAATCCTGTTAAAGCTCAAAGTCCTAGATGCCTACTCTTCAAAGTTTAAAAACATTATCTCCATGGAAGAGCTGAAATTGTTGGGGATGAAGCCCCATGATTTCCATGCATGGATGCAACAACTGATGCCCATGGCAATATGTTCAGTGTTACTGGATAAAGTTAGGGGAGCTATTACAAAATTCTACTACTTTAATATAAGAAGGTGTGGATGTTTCAAAATTACAAGAAATTCAAGGTCATTTAGTGACAATTTTATGTGAGCTTGACTCAATCTTCCCACCATCCATCTTTGACATCATGGCACACTTAACAGTGCACCTTATTAATGAGGTCAAACTTTGTGGGCTAGTTTACTTATGATGGATGTACCTAGTTGAGAGGTACATGAAAATTTTAAAAGTGTATATATGTAATCACAATCAGCCAAAGGGGCATATAGCCTACTACTATATTGCAGAGGAAGAAGTGGAGTTTTACATAATGTACTTAGTAGGAGTGGATGCTATTGGAATCCCAAGGTAAGCGAACCTTTATCAAGTGGTCATGTATTGACCTTTGACTAAAAAGAACTGGACTAGGGACATCTTTTTGTGTTGCAAAATGTTGATGAACTCTAGCCATACATTGAGTAAGTTGATCCTGCATGCACTTATGTAAAATTTAATTGTTGATGGTTATATTTTCTTTGATTACACAAATTAATTAATTGTTGATGGTTATATTTTCTTTAATTACCCTATTAATTTGTGTCTGTGTATGTACGTAATAAACACATGAATGTACTCAAGGTAAAGAATTTGAGTTACACAAAGAAATAGAAATGGCTACAATTTGAGCATTGTCGCACTTTCAATAATTGGCTGCATAAGAAGGTAAAACAAAAGAATTCTCACTTATTATTAATTTATAAACTGTATTATGTATATATATGTATATATAATCTTACTTAAGCCTACTTAATATGTGTATACATAGATGGCATTGAGACCACAACCAAAAGTAATAAAATATTCCATCAATGGCTATTGCTTTTACACGAAAGACCGTGATAACTCAAGAGTGCAACAAAATAGTGGAGTTAGCTTAGTTGCCAATGCTCCATTCTTTTTCAGTTCAAAGGATAACAGGTCAATATTGGAGGATGATATTTATTATAAGGATTTAAGAGAGATATGGGCCTTGGATTATACTTTCAGAACTGTGGTTGTGTTTAAGTGCGATTGATTTCAACACAACAAACACAACATCAAAACTAATGCCCTTGGATTGACATTGGTTGAGCTCAATAGAATCAGCTATAAAAATGATTAATTTATTTTGACATCTCAAGCAAAACAAATATTTTATGTACACGACCAATGTGATAAGAGATGGTGAACTAGTTTATCATCCTGTTTGAGGGATTTTTATGATAAAGATGACCTAGGAGATGCTAAAATAGAGTACCCTTCTATTACCAAAACTATCCCATCAATCGTAGTAGTACTTGGTGAGAATGAGGATTATGTGTGTGACAATGCTGAGGACAGTGCTTGGGTTTGAAAACTATACGTAGTTGGGGGTATGTGGATTGTATTAGTAAGTTGCGATATATATATATATATATATAATTTCATATATATAATTAGCTCTATTATGATGAGCTATATGTATGCACAAAGAATGCATGAATCATTGTTGACTATCATAAAAAATCAGTTTTATTGTATATTAATTGTCAGATATTGTAAAGTACTAACATAATATATATTGAATTAAAACTAATTTATAAAGTCATTTAGTACAAATGACTTTAAAAGATGTTACTTTAAAAGTCAATTATTGGTAATTGACTTTAAAAGTAGAGACTTTTAGAGTCGTTTATTTGTAAACGACTTCATTATGTACAACCAAATTTAGCACCCAAAACAATCAATGAAATTTACACTAATCATTTTGTAACATCTTTGATTTTCAAATAATAATTTACAACCATTTTGAATTATGTGAAATGGGAGTCAAAAGAAAATAATTTTAAAATTCTCAAATAATGGAGTTATAGAAATTGAAAATTTTATGGACATCAAATCTGATGTTAATACCTCAACATTATTATTGCCTTTGGAAAAAGGATTCCAATGACATTAAGTTTGCTGAAATCAAAATTTGAAAGAATAGATTTTGATTTTCTTGAAAAGGGCAATTTTATAATTTCACATAGTATAGAAATTTGAAAATTGAGTAGTTCTCATCTATTTTTTTTATATTGTAACTACATTACTAAATGATTAAGTAGTAAAAAGAAGAAATTTATTAAATAAACTAAAGGAGGGGGTGATTATGATAATGGCACCACCCGCCCACTTAAAAATATATTTTTTGAATAAAAAATATATTTTTTGTATAAAAAATAATTTATATAGTCATTTATAAATAAATGACTTTAAAATATGTTACTTTTAAAATTCTTTATTTGTAAATGACTTTGATAATGGACCCCCCCCCCCGCCCCCCTCCTCTTATCTTAGTCAATGAAAAGAACATACCTATGTCTATTCACAAAAACTTGACAGAGAGGAAAAACCCCAATAGAGCTGGCTAGAGAGAAGAAAGGAGAGAAAAGAGAGGGGAGAGGAAGAGAGGAGCAATGCTAACGCCTATGACGTCAAGATCAATGATGCAGATCAGCAGTGAGAAGAAGGGAGAGAACAAAGAGGGGAAGAAAAAGAAGAAGAAGAAGGGGAAGAAGGAGAGGACCTATCAATGCCTACAACCATTGTTGATGCCCACATTAGTGGTGAGAAGAAGGGAGAGACCAAAGGGAGGAAGAAAAAGAGGAAGAAGAAGGAGGGTGAGAAGGAGAGGACTGATGATGTCAATGACGTTGACATCGATGACGCAGATGACACAAATCTACGGTTAGAAGAAGGGGGGGAAGAAAGAGGGGAAGAAAAGGAGGAAGAAGAAGAAGGGGAAGAAGGAGAAGAAGAGAGGACCGACCAAGCCACGGACGACACTTAGATGGGTGCACGTAGGTGAGAAACACTCTATAGTGAGAAGAGGAAGAAGAAAAAGAGGAAAAAGAAGACGAAGGGGCAAAAGGAGGGGAAAACAGGAGGGGGAGGGGGAGAAGAAACAAGAGGAAAGGAAAAAAAAGAATAAGAAGGGATTTTCCAGGTAGATATTTCAAATCTCATTTCATTTGGCTATATGAACATGATTTGAGTAGATGAGACATGATTTTGTTAGGATGAGATGTATGTTTTATTAGGGACTAGCCAAAGAGGACATTGAATAAGCTATCCTAGCATGTTATATTATGATAAATGGTATAATTGCACAAAATGGATTATATATAAGCAAACCTAACATGATGAATGATTTAAAATTGGAAATTACATGAAATAAAGTAATCTAGAGTGTGTGAAAGTATGCATGAACTAAGATGTAAACTATCCAAACATGGAATGCATGAAATTAATCGACTAATGCATGGAAACCTAAACTAAATAATCAAAATAAAATATTAAGAGCCAACTAATATGCTCTAATCTGAAGTGGAATGTGAATGATTCATTACATTGACAATGCATGAATTACAAGTAAGAATGGAAAGCATGGTGCACATGATATGAGATCTAAAAGCATGTAATAAGTTGTAAACTATCCTAGATTGAATACATGAATGGAAGGCATGGACAACTAACCAAAACAAACTAAAATTTTAAGGAGAAAAACTTCAAAACTACACACATGAACCATTGGAAGTGCATAAATGAAGCATGAAAGTATGCATGAACCAAGATGGAAACTAACCAAACGTGGAATGCATGAAATTAATCAACTAATGCATGGAAACCTAAACTAAACTATCAAAATAAAGTAGTAAGAGCCAACTAATATGCACTAATCTGAAGTGGAATGTTAATGATTTAGTACATTGAAATTGCATGAGTTACAAGTAAGAATGGAAAGCTTGGTGCATATGATTATGAGATCCAAAAGCATAGAATATGTTGCAATCTAACCTAGATAGGATACATGAAAGGAATGCATTGACATCGAATGAAAATAAACTAAAATTTTAAGGAGAAACACTTCAAAACTGTGCTCATGAACCATGGGTTTGTGTGCATGGTTCAAGTGTCTCCTTTGTATGAGATTTAATTGTAACTAACCTAGGATGAAACACACGTATATAAGAATGAAAGGAATAACTAACAACCATGAAAAACTAATTGCAAGGGTGATGCACACCTTCCAAGGGGAGTGCGCACCTCTCTCTCTCTCTCTCTCTCTCTCTCTCTCTCTCTCTCTCTCTCTCTCTCTCTCTCACACACACACACACACACACACACACACACTCTTCCCACCTCATAATTCAATCAAGTTATTTTGCTTTTAGTTTTTTTATTACTAAAGTTTTTATACTTCTTTGGTTATCATATTTCTTTAGATCTATAGGAGTGGTTCTACAATATTTTGTGGCGCAAGTAAACTTTAGGAGCTTAGTGTTAATCAAATACATATAATCATTTATAATTAAGAAGTTCAACCCTTAAGAAATCTTATGAATGACCATTAGCAACCTATGTTCACAAACTCTATGTAGGATGCATCTGTCCCACTAAGAGATGTGAACTTGAAGCAGTGGAGTTAAAGACTAGTGAAAGGTCTATAGGATTTGTTGTGGCGACCTGAGTTTTTGAAATACATTTTCATTATTTATTTTTAAATGGTGGTTGGCCAATTTTGTAAAAATTTTGAAAATTTAAACAACGCAAACATTTTCATTGAAATTCTTTTCAGAAAACCCCAATGCCACATTTCACTCACATATACATGCATAATTTTGTGTACAACATATGTTTCCAAAGAAACTCATTTTATGGATTGATCTAGTGGTTTACATACACACCCCCTTTATTACATCTTATGTTCAAAATACACAATTCAAAATACAATCCAATCCTTTCACAAATGTACATAGTCTTGATCAACAGTATGGTCTTTGTCTTCCCATGTCGTATCCCTCCATTCTTCTCTTTTATATCTGAGATATTGTAAACATTCAACATTTACAATATCTCAGCAAGCTATGCTTGGTAGGGGATTCAAGAACATATGGAATTGTATAATTCACAAGTACATTATTCATAATCATCATATTCCATATTAATCACATCAATTTCCACGAACCATACCATATATGATCATTTAATGATAAATTTATCATGTAACATCCACTATGATAATTTCTAAACCACTCACCACTCTATCGTATGTGTGTGTGTATATATATATATATATATAGTAAAAAATTGTGAAAAATAGTCAATATCTCAAACATCAATAACCACACTTAAACACACTGAGTTGATAAATCATCTAGCCTCCACTGGGAAAATACTCCCTTACTTGGGCAGTATTGTCATCTTATCTTGCTATATCATAAGGCATTTCACTATGCCATTGTATCATATTGTAAAAATACTCAAAGGACTACTGTGCATGCATTCTGATTTGTACAACACACCCGAATAACTACCATGTTCACCACTGATGCCACGGTGGAAAATATTGTGTCATTGCTTGTATGGGGAGACAGGACTTTCATAGTGGGGCCTTCCCATAACTGCCCCACCCGACTTTTAGCCTCTCCTTGGGCAAGGTACCATAACATCATCAAATTTCAGGAAGCAGGTGGCCAAAACCTCATAACTTCCCTAGCATAGCATCCCCAGGCTTAAGCCTATTTAAAACAAAACCACAAGCCTCCATGCTTATATCTAAAATACATCTTGTACATCTCAGATGATATGTTTGTTTATATTATCATTCTGGTATTCAATATCCTCAAACTAAGTATATGATTTTATTTCTAGATTTGGGGATCTCATTTACAAAGAATGATACCCATATTCTTATAAGTTTAGGGATTAATCATTTATTGTAAATGATCCCCATTTCCTTTAATTTGGTATTCATATACCAAATGTTATTAAGTGTAAGGAAACTCATTTGATACAAATGATATCTATTATTATGTTCTTATCTAAGTTTAGGGGTAACCATAAATGATACCCAGGTATTTATTATGTATTCCATCTAATTTCAACAGTTATTTCTATCTTATATACATGAATTATGATTCAAATGTAACTAAACATATTATCATCCTTAAGCATTATAAGGTCTATGAATAACAACAATTCCACAAACCATAGGTCTAGTAAGTTCCACCTACCTTCATGTAGTGATCCATTCCTTTAGATCCTCCATGATTGACATATGTAATCTGTAAATACATACATACTGTCATTATCTGTGTAATTTTGGATAATCTCCTATCTATATTCCTTATCTAATCTTGTCGTTTGATATAAAGGATCTAGATCTGTCATGTGTTCCTATCATCCATGTAATCTATCTTCCTCAGATAGTATTTTATCTTATTGACTAGTAGATCTGACGGTTAGAATATTCTTCTAACCTTTCATATTTAAGTATTTCTGTGTCCATCTTTTGGATCTTGATCTTTCATAGATCCTTTGATCAACAATCTATACTTGTTGATAAAGATCATGGGCCTAGATCTTTTATCATCTAGTTCTTTTTTGATCTAAGTTTAGTTATTTGATCATCCCTAAAGAGGATGATCCTAGTTCTCTTCCTTAAATCATATTTGATCAAGGGTTTGGATTATCTAATCTAATGATCTAGATTTGATCTACAACATACATACTAATAAACATGCAAACTAAGTACAACACAATGTTATGATTCTTATTATTTTCGATCATTCAAGATCCTATGGATTTTGTTTGATCTTGATTATTTTACTTTCCATTTTATTATGATTAGATATTTTACTAACGTTTTATGTTCTTATTATTATTATTATTATTATTCAACCAGTTAATGTTTTGCTAGTTGAAGATAGCTTCTTTCATCCTAAGTCTAAACTGCACCTCTTATTTCAAATTGACTAATATTTACTAGTTGAATGGCTAAACACAGAATGGTTACTTCAATCCTCACATAAGGAGGCATTTAAACCTCACAAACATCAACAGAAGGTAGAGGAAGAGAAAGGCTCTATTAGAAAACTCCCTTAACCACCATGTTTAGCATTCACTAGCGTGTCCTTAGCTCAACCTTTCATAAGGTTCCCATGAGCATTTTAACCTTAAGTACTCTTTCTAATTGATTTTAATTAAGTCCATGAACATTTAAAATTTTCATTCATGGAATTTCATTATTCTCCTAATTTGGGCCAAGGAAATGATATTCCTTATATTATCCTACTAATTATAGCCATTACTATCATTAAGTCTATGTCATTCATTCCATGTAAATGTCCTTCAACTCTATTTTATTTAATTACATTTTCAATGTAATTATCATAACATAAGCATTAAAACATAAATAAATAAATCTACAATTCAATCTACTAAGAAATAAAACAAATAATAATTCAAATGAAAATCTACATGCCATGACTATTAATTATGATCCAACGATCATATCCCTTTCAGGGTTTAGATCTTGATCTTTTCATTTTCCTTTAGATCTAATACATCTTGTTAATATGATTTCATCATTAGATCATTGATGCATCTCATCAAATAATCTGATCCTTCTTGATCCAACCGATCAAGAAGATCTCAAGTCATTTTATCCAATTTAAGGGCATAGATCTTCATCTATCCCAAATCAGCCTCATCAAGCCCCTCAATCCATATGATAGTAACTTTATATCATCATCCAAACTCATTCATAATGTCTGATCATCTTTGATCATACTGATCAAGATCATTATTATGTATTTTTATTGATTTTACTACTTTTAATGGTCATGATCTTAGGATTTGCTAAATCAGCGATATTAAACCCATAAAATCATGTTATAATAATATTATATCATCATCCAAACTATTTTGAAAGGTCTGATCATGGTTGATTACTCAGATCAAGAAGTCCCATGCTTAATTTTATTATTTTTCATCTTTAAAGGCCAATTCTCTTAATAAATCCAAGATTAGTCACTTCCATCCATTTATTACATGTTAATTGATAATAATATAATCAATGGATTAGAAATCCAAAGTCTGATCATGCCAGATTTAACTGATCATAGGAATTACTAATACTTTTCTTTATTAACAGAATTTTACATGCATCAAAATATAAATTTTCTAAGTTCTGTAGGTTCTACTTATCAAGAGAAATCCAACCCAAGTTTTCGATCTCAATTTGGAGTTAAATTGAGATCAGAATTGAGATTTTAAGATTTCAGCCCGTTTTAAGGGCTGAAATTTGATCTTAGTATTTTTTATTATTAACTTGATCTAGAAACACAAAAATTTTACTATGATCATGATCTTTAAGGTTTTGTGATCCTTTGAACCCATCCATCAGTTCAGATTTATATTTTGAGATCATCTTGATCATGATCCAAGGTTGTTACTATGGATTTTTGTGATTATGACTAATAATTACAATTTAAAACACAAATTTCATGAGTTCACTACATTTTACAAGTCATAAGGAGTCCATAGCAACTTGCAGATATGAATTTGGGGTTAAATGAGCTCTGACTTGAGAAAATAAGATTTCAGTGCATAAAATTGGACGGCTCAGATCATTCCATTTGAAAACAACAAAACAGAGGTGGCCCTCCCCTGTTACCATTGTTTATAGGTGACCTAAGATGGGTGACCGGCTATGGGCAAGACAGTCCAATCTGAACTCAATATGAACAACTGAGATTTCATTTATTGGGATTTTTGGGCCCTAGGAAATCATCCAACAACTTAGAAATTGCATCTAAGCTGTCAAAGATGAGATCTCACTCTCCATTTCTGGATCCATCGTTTTCGACGGATCAACGGCTGGAGGAGACCATTCGGTGGTCGAAAAACCTCATGGTAGTACCGAAATGAATGGGGGTGAAGTGGGAGCACCTACCTGGTATGGTTCAGTGAATAAATCTTCAATGGGGGGAGAGAAATAATGCTAGAAAACCGAAATAAAACCCTAGCAGCCGGACTGATATACAGTGAAAAATTTCTCCGATGACCTTGCCTGAGAAGGAGGGGCATTGTAGGGTTTTTGTAGAATCCATCATCCTGAAGATGATGATCGGTTCAATATTACTTTTCACTAGCTAGATTGGTAGGAATTAGATGCATAAACTGCTAGAGACGGTGATGGTGCCAGAGGTTTACTTCATTTTGATTTTTTCGGCAATCAGAAAGATGGATCATAAAAATTTTATAGGGCTTTGGTAGATCAAGTTAGTCCGAACACATTTGACGGTTAAGATTGAAAACATATTGTTCAATATTGATGGCTAATTCATTTAGGGTTTCCCAGGGGGAAACCCAGGTTTAACGGGGATTATGCGTTCTTAGACGTGCCCGATGGCAGATATGGGTTTGTCTACCCTGTGCATTTGGGGACACGCCCTTAGGGAATAGAAAGAAAGAGAGAAAATAAAGGAAATTTGGGGGAGAAGGAATGGGAATTTCGAGCTGAAACTCCAGGGGAGGTTTGGGCACTTCATGGGGAAGGTTTTGAAAATTTTTGGGACTTATTTATAGCCAAATTTGAAAATTTTTATTATTTCTTTTAATAATGATCTTTTATTACTTTAGAATATTAAATTGTGAATGCATTCTCCACTCCTACCCAACTCTCCACTACAAGATTCTAGTAGTGTGAGTCATATTTGCATTTTCAAGATATTTTCTAGCTTTGTGGGTCCCACATTTATGTGAAAAGACCCTTTTACCCTTTTAAATTCCAAAAATTGGAGAAAAATAGGAATTTTCTATCCTAACTTTGAATTGAGTGTATTTAGTGTCGTTGGACTCGATTTTCCAAGTACATTTCAAATATTCATGTCTTAAATCTTGAATATGAGTAAAATTACCATTTTACCCTTTTTATTCCAAAAATAGAGAACATATATATATTATTTATCCAAACTCGCATTTTAGTGTACTCAATGGCACCCCAAATTGAATTTTTGAGTACCTTTCAAATTTTTGAGTACATTCCAAATATTCAAAATTTAATTATTAGTTATGGGTAAAAATGACCATTTTACCCTTTTGTGTAGAAAATAGAGAATTTTCATTCTAACTCAGAATTTAACGTAATTAGTGTCATTTGATTCAAATTTTCATTTACATTCTTAATTTATAAGTTTCCACACATGATTTAATATCTATAAAAAGATATTTGCTTTTAACTTAATATTCCAGCCTTAGTCTTTTGAATTTTCAAACTTGCGTTGTTTTTCTCAATTCGATTTACAAAAATTGGGGTTATTACATTTGTAGCCCTTTTACAAATATTTATACTAAGCATGCTTATATTTTTCATTCATCCTTTATCTGTTTTGCTTGTGATTTGTTAGCCACATATGTTAGATATTGTATGTTTGTGTGAATGGATGCAGATAAAGTCTCCTTTAATTTTTTTATACTGAAACTATGTTTATCAAGGACATCGCATTCATGTGCACAAAATGGGTAAGTCTGAAAAATAAAGGAGACTCTGCCCAATTTTAAGTAGAAATGTAGGATAATTTACCTAAAAATCTTGATTTTTAGAAAGGAAACACAATACTCAAGATTTTTAAAAGCCAATTCACTTAAGCATGCTTAAGAACAAAAGATGGGTCTATGTATGTGCATGAGGACAAGTGGTAGCTAAATTCTCAAGAATAACAAGTCATCTTAGTACACACTTGATCATTTTGATGAGAATGACTTATAACATGTTTTTAGAAATGGACATGAACAAGGCGAAACAAGGCATACATACAAGCTTACTAGTAAATGCTTTAAGATGTATCTCTTGATTATCGAATGGTAGTAGTTGCTTACATATAGCTAAATTGTTTCAGTTGTGTTTATATGACTACAAATGAATGTGTGTATAGATGGGCTATGTGATGGCTAGAATGATGCAAGTTAATATTGCTTTACATATATCTTGATTTACTTAAAATCATGTAAGTTAACATTACTTTACTTATAATTAGGTAAATTAGTTTATAAGTTTTGCTTTAGGAAAGTTTAATTTTAGAAATATCTATTCTTTAGAAAGTTTCTATTTTCATGCATGTTTTTTCTGATTTGCTTTGGATTTGTTTGCCGCATATGTCATGTCATTTTTGTTTCTTGAAATGAATTACATGGCCTTTTTTATGTCATTGTTCTAATATCATTGTGTTCCTCTTTGTAGTAATGATGGAATGAGAAGAAAATCAAACTGAAGATTACGGCCACAATGAAGAGTATGAACAAGAGGCCAACATGAGCACTACTCCAAAAAGAAAGGGCAGAGGGCGAACAACAATGGAAAAGGTTATTAAGAGAAAGTCTAAGGAAATTAAAGAAACTATCCAATACAATAGCAAAGGGCAAGAGACTTATAGTAGTTTCCTCTGATCTACAGTAAGAAGCATGGTTCTTATCACATTTCAGGATTGGAGACTTGTGTCATCATCGACAAAAGATTCAATATGGGAAATGGTGAAGGTTTGTAAACATTAATTATATGTATTATATAATTTATAACATACCTTATTTTTCAAATATAGTAATTTACTATATACTATGTAGACTACCTTTGATGTGCTTGATGACAAGTAGATGCGTGCTTTACAAGGGGCTGGTGAGCAATGGAGAATATGGAAGAACTACATTGTTCACAATTACTTTGCTCCAAATGTCAACAATCAGTCAAGGCTGCACATGATGCCTGCCATTTACTCCGATGTCATTAACAAGGAGGTTTGGAATGCATTTGTACAGAATTGCACCTCTACTGAATTTGAGGTATGTGCAGAAATGATGTTTTATTTAATTAATTACATGTAACATCTGATTGTTAAACTTGATCATGCATGTACAAAGGTGTAGGCAAAGAGTGCAAGGGGAAGAAAGGTGCATGAAGCAAATATGTAGCACCATCTATCCAGGTTGGGCTATGCTCATTTAGAAGAGCACGAAGTAAGCATTTGTGACAATTTATCCCTTTCAATTTAATGCAACTATAAGTATATACAAGTTGTTCTCTAACTATAGTGTCTTTACTTGATAGCAAAAGAAATCTGGGACAACGAAACCCATTGACCCTCCATCCTTTGGAAGATGGCCCATTTAGTGGGTCAAACAGGCAAGAAGTTCTGAGATGAAAGTACTGTGCAAATTGCTTCTCGCATTGTAAGATGTTCCACTTGTCTATAAATTTTATAAAATTAATTAGATGACATGATCATGTGTTTCTAATTAAATTTTGCAAGACATTCTTGCCCAAGAGAGCACAACTATAAGAACTCTATGCGGCATTGTTACTAATGAGGACATCCTGTATAGGGCTATGGGCAATAAGAAGAACCACCCTAGCCGAGTTAGGGGCATGGGTTACAGTGTTGTTCCTTCTAAATTCTTTGGTAAAGAACATTTACCTAAAGTTCAAGATGGTGAGGAGGCCTACAATGAGCTCGTTAAGAAAATAAAGATCGATATATTTAGTCAGTTGTGTGAGGGAGGTTTGATGACTGTTACTCCATCCCTTGCACGCAATTCCCCAACTAAAGAAGATAATGAAGGACATCCTATGCCCCTCGAAAAGAAAATTCTTACTCAGGAGGTGTATATATATATATATATATATATATATATATATATATATACTAGAAATTTTCATTGTCCTTCTGTAATAATTCTCTATCTCAACATCTCCATTGTATCATTGATTTACAAGTGGGTCAATGCCTGTTGACCCTGGATTCCTATCACAACATTGTGGTAGTTGGTTCATGCTATGAGCATGAATCAAACATTTTTGCATGGAGTTATTATGCCACCACTTACTAAGAGGGTGTCCATTACCATTGCTTTGAATGCTATGCATGCCTACCATTCCCATTAGAAATGGAAAATATTATAACCGTTGGGCAGGCAGTTGCATATCATGTCACTTGGTCTTAGGCACTAGTCATTATAATAGAGTCCACAGTATGTATCATATCATACTACCTTCCTCATCAATATTTTTTAGCTAGAGACCTCAATTAATTATTAAATAACTTTATATTATTAATTAGTAATAGCATGCAACAATGAGGTTGACATCCTTTGCAATATCACCTATTGCTGTTGCACCAATGGAATAGGTACTTGTATGTATCTTTACTTTTTTTATTCATCATAAATTAGGTCCTCTTCATTTATTAATATTATTTAGCTATTTTTTTTTTACATCTTTTACAATAGCTGTCCAAGGAATGCATGGAGGTCCCACCTAATACACCTTGATCTCTAAGGCTCATCTATATCTCATCAACAATGATATGGTAATCAGCCCTGTATGAATCAAGGAGGGAGTGCTTGCCAAGGACATTGTTGAAGTTCCACTTATGATAGAGGACCTATTACGAGTTTGCCTATGGGATCAACTCGAGCACGCTCACATTGTCTCCTACATGGGGTATATGCACATACTTGCTTATAAAATATTTGATATTTACATGTTATATTTTCAGTGTATAGGTAATAATTATTTCTTTTATGTACCTTCTTGAATGATGCAACTAGCTTTTTTGAGGGTGTGGATATACTTTCTAAAAAAATAGAAAACTTTTTGTTAGAGAAAGATCTTCATCTGAAGGAGAAAAATATTTTTTTATTATTAAAATGAAATAAAATTACTAATTCCTTGACCTTGGCATCATTTTTGGAGTAGTGAATTAATGGCTGATAGAGAGGCATGTTCAGGATATTTTACCAAGCTTCTTTTGCTGCTCTCAGGGACATGACTTAATGATTTCTATAAATAACATGTAAGTTTTAATTTTCTTATTTTCTTGCCAACTTATTCTATACTTAGGGATTATCAACTTCCATTACAATTCATATGACTGTCTATTATAGGTCTCATTGGAGGCTGCTTATTTTGGATGTGCAAGATGGGCATGCTTTCTTTTTTTATTCTTGTGAATCGCACATCCATTCTGACCTCATAGAAATTATAAATAAGCATTTATTTTTTTCATGTCTTATGTGTAGATAAGTACTTTGTTATTCATCTATAATGCATTTGAAATTTAAATTTGAAGAGTTTGGTTCAAATGGGTTAATATCACCGAGACTGTACAACTACCATAAGTCACTTAGAAGAATGTTAAGGCAAATGAAATAATTAACTGCTCTAAAATTTACCACTAATTAAGCCTACAATATTACAAATGATATTTATGGGTTAGTTTTTGTTGTCCTTTTTGCATAGTACTCTAAACAATTGGGAGTGCAAGTACTATGTCTTGAGATACATGAGGACCCTCATATTTGATAATATTCTTGTCTCCTATTTAATAAAGTTCGAACACTTTTTACTTTTCATAATCTTGTATTTTTCTACAGTTTTTATGGATCTAGTTAAAAAGTGTGGGCTTAATTAAATATGTTGTATTTTAGGATGTTGTGCATTTTGAGTGAGCAAACAAGAAGAGTTACTATAAAGTAAAAATCAATGAAATACAAACTGAATGGGTTGAGTATGTAATGAGTTTCAATTAGATCACTTGGAGTAACTACATGAACATGAAATGCATAATAAAGTATTATTTTCATTCACTTGTTTGTGTTCTTTTAGTTTTTATTATTTTCTTTGAAATATATATATATATATATTTTAAGCAATGAATGAGTGGAAATTTGCAGTGTGGGAATAAATGAGTATGGATGAAGTGAATTTGGAGCTTGTGCATGAAGTGAATATGTGGTAGTTGATTTTCAATATATTCATTGAATTATATAACTTTTATGAGATGATGAATGAGAGGGTTACTTAGAGTGTGAAAGTAGATGCGAATGTATATGGATTTGCAATTAAAATGAATATGGATGTAATAGAGAATGCATGTGTTGTAGTTTCTTTTATAAATAATTTTAAAGATAGATGTAGACGTATAATGATGAGTTTGGATGTTTTGTACCCATTATTGATGTATTAGGTGTTATATTGTAAGAACGATTCAATGTATCAAGAAAGATGTGGATGCATGTTGTATTGGATGTTTGGTTTTTCACATTTGTAAAGATTGTTTGAAGTATTGGGTGTATGGAATGTTTGTTATTCAATGTATACACGGGTGCTAATGTATTAAGAAAGATGTGGATGCATTATAGCTGATGTTGGTTTTTCATGTTTATAGAGATTGAAGTATTAGGTGTATACAATGTTTGTTATTCAATGTATACAAGTGGTATTGTATCAAGAAGTGGATGCATGTTGTGTTGGAACAAGTTTTGCATATTTATAAAGATTGTTTGAAGTATCAGGTATACATAGGATGTTTGTTATTCAATTGTATACAAGCAAGAGTGCTCGGATATAAAATTTTAAAAAAAATACTTTTAAAGTCATTTCGGCCAAGTGACTTCAAAAGTTGTGACTTTTGAAGTTGTTTAAGGATAAGTGACTTCAAAAGATGTGACTTTTGAAGTCATTTAGGGATGAGTGACTTCAAAAGATGTAACTTTTGAAGTCGTTATAGATAAGCGACATCAAAAGTTTGTAGGTTTTGAAGTCACTTAACCTCAGCACCTTCAAAAGTTGGTGACTTTTGAAGTTGTTTAGTGTCAGCAACTTCAAAAGTCTATAAAAAAGGTTGGGCTTTTGAAGTTGGTTAGATAAAAATGACTTCAAAGGTCACCAACTTTTGAAGTTGTTTAGTCTAAGTGACTTCAAAAGTCCATAAAAAAGATTGGGCTTTTGAAGTCACTTAGATAAAAATGACATAAAAAATAACCAACTTTTGAAGTCGTTTTGTCTAAGAGACTTCAATGGCCACATACATTTGAAGTCGCTTAGATGACTTTAAAATTTGGTGACTTTCGAAGTTGTTTGTTGAAGCAACTTTAAAAGTACTTGATTTTTAAAATCATTTACCTAAATTACTTTAAAAGTTGTTGACTTTCCAAGTCTGCTCAATACAAGTTGCTCATTAAGCAACTTCAATTATCCCTTTTAATCGACTTTAAAAGCCCCCTATCTAGTAAGGTGAACCAATGGGAGTACTTGAGAAGTCACCCAATCAAGAGAGGATAGAGAGGCCTACTTGAAGGAAGGTGTGAGATGTGCTTTTACTTAGGAATGAAGTAAAATATTTTTTTCTAGAAGTGGGGGCCAAGATAGCTTTTTCTTTGGGAATGCATGAGGAAGATGTTCTATGTAGTAAAGTGCATAGCATGTTATTTGGAAATACTTGAAACATGTTTTACTTGGGCATAGAAGAAAAAGAAAAAACGTGTTGAATTTATATGGTGGGGGACCATTTTTCTAAAGAAAGTGCTACTTACGAAGGTTGTATTTATTTTGGGAAACATCTAGTTTTAACAAGGAGAGGAATATAAGACAACCTTTTATAGTTGGAGAGAGTATACATGTATTTTGTACATGACAAGAGAGTGCAAATTGCAATTTTTTTTGTTTGTTTGGAAAAATTACACTTTCAATGGAGAGTAACATGTGGTATTTTTAGAAAGGAAAGATGATATCTTTCACATGGAGAAGGAAACATGTAATATTTTAGAAAGGAGAGTAGGACATGTCTTACACTTGGGTGGGGAATGCTTTGTATTTTATTTGGAAGAATTTAGAATGCATTTGGAAGGAAAGAGGGAAGGAGGGACAATTTTTATAAAGTGTGGAATTGGAAGGTATTAATATAAGGAAGCTTGGAAGTTTTGGGTTCTCTATCTCATTCCCTTGGTTTTTCTATTTTGAAGGAGGCTTGGCTAGTGTCTAGGGGGAGCAATGAGACATCTTGTTGGGCTGGACATTTTTCTCTCTTGGGGACTTCACCTGAGGCTTAACATTTTTCACTTTGAGATGAGCAAGAGAGGAGTTTTGGGACAGTTTTTCTTGGAGCTTTTCTTGGCTGGTTTGGGAGTTTTCATCTCTCTTTGATGACCGACACATAAAGGAATATAGGACTCTTTCCTTGATTGGTTTCAAGAAGATCCTAAGGGTTCACTATGAGTGGCACATCAAAGCTTTTGGGCATTGATCTAATCCAGGTAGTTTTGTAATCTTTTCCTTTTCCATCATCTTCTTGTATTGAATCAAAGTTTAATTATAATAGAGTCCATCATTTTTTCCCTTAGTTGAGATTCTATATTTCATATTTTTTGCCATTGTTTACTTTGGGATTTAATTTCATGTTTTAGCTTTTGTTTGTGTTCTATTTTCAATTAGTTAGTAGTTAATTTTACAATAAGATTACTCTAGGATTAATCTAAGATTTCAGCTACCCTATAATGGTTTGTCACCATTCCTAAGCATGGCTAGAGTCCTTGCTAACATAAGGTGGTCTAGGAACTCTTTTCTAACTTATTTCATGATAGTTTTAGGCTAGAATTCTATCAATTTTTAGGGTGTTTTTCATCATATTTTAGGGAATACTTTTACATATATTTTTCTTGCTTACTTCATACTTATTTTATATCTTATCTTATTGATCTTGATAGGTTACATTTAGATTAATTTTTGAATATTTTTATCTTGTTATTTAGGACTATTTAAGCTAGATTTGAAGCCATATTAAATTATTAATTTTTTTCATTTATAAGTTATCATTAGATTTCAAAATTGGAAGTATTAATTCTTATGATGTACCATACAAGTCAATATACATAATTAGTACTATTTCATGGGAATTATGATGTATTTTCCATAGTTTAGGGTCTAATTATATTACATTAATTAGCTTGATATGTTTACATTCTTAGATAGTTTGTGATCTTTAAAAAAATATAAGCTATGCTTTGGATACATATAGATTAAGCCAAACAAATCATTTGAATTGAGAAAATATAAGAATTTGGAAGTTGAAAGCACACATATTCTATGTTACTATTTCATTGTTGTCATATTAATAGGTGTTGTATTAAATATGTGATAATTTTATATGAATATTAATAATTAATAATGTGCATGGTGGATTTCGAAACCCTAGATATTATAAATTAGTAAATTTATCCACTTTTGGTGTAATTTGTATTTAATTGGATGATTCTATTTATTTTCTGTTCTTTGACTAGGTTAAGATAATTTAGTTTGGATCTCAATCAAATTGATTCCTCATGGGATCAACTTATATTTGCACATCTATAATTCAATGGGCCCAAGCACTTCCAGTGCTTTTAAAATAGAGCAATATTCTATACATAGAAGCGTGATAGTGAAATATTTCAATCTTGACATTAAAATAGAAATATCTCTCATACGATGTTGGTTTGGCTTGATTCTTAGCTATCAAAATGTTAGTGATGAGGCAAACATTATAAAATATTGATCTTAATAAATGGCATGGTTTCTACACCATTAAGCTCTAGAGAGTACTTTGTAGCATAATTGACCCATGGAATGGCTTATACCACCCATAAATTTTCCATTCAAATAGCATACAAGCTTATTGCCTTGCCATCTTAGAAACTAGGTGGCTTATGTCACTAGTATCTTTACATGTCTTGTTATACCATGCATATGTTTGCCCTTTTTATCATATGGGTTAGAGATATTAACTCACTTTCACTTGTTTAGTAAAACCCCCATGAGGAAATTTTTTTGTCTTATTATCACAAGCTATTTATGGGGATCTATGTGTTCAAGATGCGAACATGGAAATTCTAGAAGATTAAAATGTGGTTGAAGAGACCCAAGATTAAGGCTAAATAAAAGTCAAGTGACTTAAGACTCAAAGTCCACAAATACATATAATCCTTTACAAAAACTGGCAAAGGGTCAACCCCCAAATTTCTCGAATTGATACCTTAGATCAAGTACTTCATTTCAAGGTTCTAATAGCAAAAGTTTTGACTACTAAGTACCAAGTACTTAAAAATCCCATTCTAAAAAATTAAAAGAGTTGATTCGAGGTCATGGGGATTGATCCCTGATGTTTTTGTGTTGTGTTGGGGGCCAAAAGTGTCTACTCAAAGAGCTAGTACACTTAAATTTCAGTTTGATGAGGTTGATTATAGTGGGCAACTCTTTCTTGCAAGGGATAGAAACTTATTGGTAGTATCTATTTGAAGTCATGAGGTATAAATTGATGATTTATGTTATGAAAGTCAAGAGAGTCTAAAGATACACCACTCTTTGTTTGAAATAGATGCAAGTGCTCAAAAGCTTCATCGTTCTCAGATTCTCTCTTCCATCCTATTCCTCAAGCTATAAATCTTAGAGAGAGAAATTCTCAACTTATTCTTCGTACATTTTATGCAATTGTAAAAGGTGTACTAATTTCTAATTTTCCAAAGTTAAAAGTGAATTTGACAAGGTGTTTCAAAACTTAGTTTTATTTCTAATTGTCTAATTCACACCCTACTTACCCCCTCTTTGAGACTATTTCCTAAGGGACTGTAGTGGCAACATTTTCAACCAATGTGCTAAGAAAACACCATTTATGGATTAAATGATATTAAATTGTTTTAAAAAGGACATATCCCATATCAAATGTGTTAGGTTCTCATTGTCAGACAAATGGTCTAGCAAGAGTCCATTCTAGTTTATATATGATAGATGGTATTTATGCCAAACTTTGGAAGACTAAAGAGTGACAACTAATGAACATAGTCAGTAATATAGGACATCCTCAATATGGAGAGTCATGCTTCCTCGTCTTATTCTAGGCTTGCAAAGCTGAGAATCAAAATTGTGATCTAAATATCAAAATTTGAAGATGTAAGGTATTAACGCACATAATACTGAGGGATAACATTTAAAATAGCTTTGCAACACAATTCTCTCATTGTAGATCAAACCATATAATTTAAAACAGTCTCCTATCGAACAAAAACAAGGATACATGATTATGTTTTCATTGACTATACTTTTCATGAAATTTTCAAAATTTTGAAAAAGGAAATCTTAAATATGTTTATAATGGAAGGATACTAGATAAGGTTGGAGATGATCATTCTCAATCATTTGGATGGAGCCTCAAGGCATAGATGATGGTATATGAAAGTGTATATGTACATATGACCTAATTTCAACTTACTAAAACATTTAGTGGACATGACTAAAGGAATTTTTTAAACATAGAATAACCATTGGTTCCTTTAGACTTGAGAGGTCCATAGCTTAAAGTAGTACTAAGTATTTATTCTTGAGATATCAAAACGTAGAATCTAATTTTAGGCGATACATGAATACTTTGGAATAAATATTGACACAACAAAATTATGGATGTTAAACACTTTACTAGTAAACTTATGGAGAATGATATTTAGGTGGGGGCCACCATAAGGTGAACTTGAGAAATCCATGCATGGTATTTGGTAAAGGAATTTATCAAATAAATTTATCAAAAATCTTTAATAAATGATTGGGCCCACATGGGCTTTTGAATCTCAGTAGTCTAATTGAATGTAATCCACATGTCTCACATAAGATATATAAGTGAATATGTAAATGTGTGAGGACAATTTGGTAAAATAACTTAGAATATAATATCTTGATAATGTAAGGTCAAGATTGTGATTTTCTTAATTGGTGGGATCATGTAATATAGTTGGTGGTTGATGACTTGCGTATATTGTAGAATCTCTTTTATGTTAATCATTAGTGAGAGCCTATATGTGTGGGGTATCCCCTTAATAATCTAGTTACAAAATTGAGTGTAAAAGTTGAAAGTTTAATTTTAACTAAGTTTGCTATATTTGAGTCAAGTGAGGTAAGAACCACTTGGAGTAAATTAGCAAGAAAGAGATCATCCAAATTTGGAGAACCTAAGAGATTATACATAAACTTGTTGTAATTGGAATTAGAAAGTTATAGGAAGTTAAGAGAGTCAAGAGATATTTCTAATTGATGGTCAACACAAATTTGAAAAGCATAGTGGGAAATTTCTTTATTGGAAACTCACCCAAAGCTCTATTTTAACAACAGGGTTGCTCTATCCTAGAGATGAAATTGAGCAACCCTAGAGCCATTTCGTAGCAAAAAAAAATGTCCCTACTCTCTCTTTCTCTCTCTCAAGCCTTTTCAAGTTTTGAAGAGTTTCTCTCTAGTTTAGGTACTTTTTCTTCTAGCTAAAGCTACCTCTACATGCAAAAGAAGATCAAGCTTCTAGAAAAATCCAGTGGCCACAATAAAGGTGGATTGATGAGGATTTTCATAACTTTGGAAGGTATATACTTGATCTCGTAATCTTTAATAAAAGTAGGGTGTATGTGATATGAAGGTTATAGTAGGAGAAAATTGAAAAATGACAATTGAACTTTAATTTGTCCACTAAGAACATGGCTACGCACACATATACATATACATATACATATACATATACATATTCCTATACATATACATATGCATATGCATATGCATATACATACATACATACATACATACATACATACATACATACATACATACATACATACATACATACATACATACATACATACATACATACATACATACATACATACATATTTGAAGTTGAAGGGAGATTGCTAGCCTAGTAAATATTTCAAGATTTATAGTTAAAAATGATATAAAAAAAATAAGAGACTACATATTAGGTACATTAATGATTTATAGAGAATTTATTTTGTTTACCATGTTTAATTCAAGGACTAACCCATGTGTATATGTATGTAGGCCTCAATATTTACTATATTGTTCCATGTAATCTTATCTATGTTTGGTTAAGTTTAATGTTTATGTTTAGAAACTATCTTAGCCATCTACTCAATATCAATGAAAAACTTGTTTCAAAGTCCTAAATGGAGAGCTTTGTGGGCATTGTATACATAAGGTACCCTTAGCAACTTTTTAATGAAATGATTTAAAATATTTTGGAAATGATATTTTTTAGTTGCTTGCATAAATCTTGAATGTATGGTTTCTAGTTAGTTGTTGCAGTCATATGAATTCTCTCAGCTCCATCAAGCCATCCAATTAAATGAGTATTATAGTATTATAGGTCATTCAGAAAGGAAGTTCTTTTGGGCCAAATTTAGTTGGTATCATATACTTGGAGACTTTTTAGTTGAAAAAATTGAATTGGTGATTTTAGTTGTTGTCACAGGGTAAACAACAATAGTAGAGAACTTTGAGATGAGTGATTTTAATTATCATTACGGGGTTGAAGAGTTTCTAATAAAAGCCTTAAATAGGGAGAGTTTATTGATACAAAACATCATTTATTTATTTTTCCATTTTGTCTGAGATCAGCCATGCCATGAAATTTTGTCTAGGATGATCTGAAATAGTATCTATTGATATGCAAAATATGGACTATTCTAAAGGTCTCTAAAACATGACTTCTCAAAATTCTAGATCCAAACATAACTTTACTAAGATGGGCATGATAAACAAATGGTTACGTTGCCATAAATCTAGACACTTATTATTTTAGAAATATGTTTAAATTTGTTTGGCTTACTTATTTTGAAGAATCTCTCTTCCTCTCTAGCATTTTCCTTTCCATTTTTCTCTTTGAAATGATATATATATATATATATATGTCTATCTTATATTATCATTGGAGATTGTATAAAAGGAGTTTGATTTTCTTTTACTTTTTTTCCTCTTTCATAAATAGATAGATCAAGATATTTGTGGATATGAAATCCATGATCTATTTAGTCATTATGACATAAGTGGGACCCTCAAACTTTGTTGCTGCTGGTGCTAAGCCCGTATAAAAATGAGGGTTTTGGTAAGATGCTAGCCAGCATGTAAAACATTTTAAAGAATTTGAAGATGATTTCATTATTTTCTTGTTGTACTTACAATTGAGTTTACATAGGTATATTCATTTCTAAGTAAGAAGAGAAAATAATGAAAATTATCTTTGACATTTTCAATTATGGAAAACCAAACATGTCATGAATCTATCATTGACATGCCCTTTAACTAAGGTATCCCCCATAAGCGACGCATTGCATTGGATCCTAGTTGCAGTGGAAAATGGGCAATAGATGCTAGGGCATTTCCCCGAAAGTGATGCTCTACATTGAATCCCAGTTGTAGTAGAAAATGGGCAAGGATCATGAGCATTCTCTCAGAATCAATGTGGTGCATCAAAACCCATGTGTAGTGGAAAGTAGGCATGGGTTCATGTCATGAGGGTTAAGAAGTGCATGGGTAAATAGTCTAACTCAGGAGAATAAGATTCATATTGCTACATGGAATATAAGTAGATTGGCAAGTAAGAGTCTGGAGTTTGTAGATATGATGAAACATATGAGACTGAACATCACTTATATATTAAAAACCAAGTGGAAATGAGAATAGATGGGTATAAACTTTGGTATGTCAGAAAGGACAATAATAGAATTGGTGCAGGGATAGTGGTTGATAAAGAAATGAAGGATAAAGTTGTAGACATTTAAAGTAGTAAAACTTGTTCTATGATACAATATCATAAATGTTATAAGTGCGTACGCACCTCAAGTGGGGTTAGAAGATAAAATCATGAGACAACTCTAAAAAGATATGGAGCAAGTCATGCAAGAAATTTCCATCACCAAGGGAATATTTATAGGATCAGACCTAAATGGTCATGTAGGAAAAGGAAAGGAAGGATATGATAGGGTACATGGAGTGTGTGGTATTGGAGAACGAAATGAGATGGGGGAAGCTATCCTCTATTTTGATTTGACATATAACCTAGCCCTATCAAACACATTATTTGAAAAGAGGGATGAACACTTAATAACCTTTCAAAGTGGAATCTATAAAAGTCAAATAGACTTTTGTACTTAGGAATATTGAAAGATTAATGTGTAAGGATTGTAAGGTGAAACTTGGTAAGAATTTAATCGCACAACATAGGTTAATGGTTGTGAATATGTATATTAAAAGATGGCAGAAAGAAAATGAATTTAATAGGTGTCCAAAAACTAAGTGGTGGAACATAAAGGGGAGAGAATGTGTTAAGTGTTCAATTTTGGTCAAAATACCCCTAATTTAGCATTCAATTAGTTCATTTAATCGTTCATATTTGTAAAATTTAGCTTGATTTTGAATTTAACTTCCGTTGACCGTCCAAACTATAAATTTTAAAAATCAACGGTCAGATAATCATTAGAGCTTATTAGATGATTAATGTATGGTTCAGATGATTCTAATTTAGTCTTTTCTTTTACAGATCAACCAAAAGACGCATGGATGGGTATAATTAAAAGCTAATGGTGCAGATCATTCTAAAGTGGATTGGATGGACTAGATCAACCATAAAGATGGATGGGATAGTTTCCTAGAAGATAATTGAGCATCATGGACAAAAAAGAAAACATGGAAAGGCAACTTGCAATAGTGGAGGTGTTTCCAAAGTAAAATGAGGAAGCCCAAATAAGGAAAAATGAATAAAAGACAAAGAGGCATGCAATCGTATCTACCCCCACTTCTCTGTCCTATTATTCTCTCTTTCCCTCATTATTTTTTTATTTTATTTTTTATTTCCATTCTCTCTCACGCATATATCTGTCTTTCCTTTCCCAACCCCTTGCTTTTCTCTCTTAACTACCCTCCTCTTGCCTTTTGCCCCTTTATCTCTTCCTCTTCTCTCACATCTTCTCCCCCTCTCCTTCTCCCTTCTATCCATCTCTCTTCTTTTCCTCCTCCTTCATTCTCTCTCACGTCCCTTTTCTCTCCTCTCTCCATTCTCTCCCTCTTCCCAATCTCTCTATGATGGCCTCCCCTTCTCCTTTTCTCCTCCACCTCCTCTCTTCTCTCTCTCTCTCTCTCTCTCTCTCTCTCTCTCTCTCGCACCACCCCACCCACCCCACTGCTCCCTCTACATTCTTCTCTCCTTCCCATCTCTTTTCTCCCTCGGCTTTCCTCTGTCGGCTGACCCTGCTTTGTTTGATAGCGCACCGGACTGCCTCTATCACACCTCCATCTTTTTCTCTATTTCTTCCTCTCTCTCTCTGCTTCATCTTCAGTCCACCGCGCCTCTTCCCCTTGCCCAACACCTTTGCTTCTTCCTGGCTAGTCGATGTGTTCCACACATCACCGGATAGACTACGCCCAACGTTTCACTACCCGGATTTCATCTGCCTCACGCCAGTGTCTTCACTCCAGCCCAACTAGATTGCCCATCGCCGAACATCTTAGAGACAGAAACCCGGATTGGGTTCCTCCTACTTCACTCTCTCTCCTTTTCCCCCTTCTCCTCCTTTCCCATCTTCTCCTCCGGTCTTCTTCTTCGTCAGTTTTTTTTTTCGTCTGGTTTTTCTTAAAAGCTAGATTTTCAGTTTAATTCTGATTTTGCCCCTCCTTTAAAATCAATTACATGTCTGTCCTTTTTCAGTAATGACATTTGTGTCCTGATTTATTCTAGTTCTGTTTTTTTCCATCTTTTGCTTATCCAAGAATAGATTAATCCGAGACCCGATCAATTAAGGTTTAACCAAATTAACGGGTTAGCCTTAATCAAACCAAAATCTTCAATTTCTCATTCGTTTCTTAATGGATTTCAAATTAATTTTACAAGTTCATTCTTAGGACATCACTATATCTAATTAACATTTTTGATCTTCTATTTGAAATCCAAAAATCAACCTGATCCGTCCAAATCTTGAAATTATAATTTAGCCCAGATCTCTTTGATTTTGATGAATCTGACAAATTTGACGAGTGGATCTCTAATCAAGGATGTGCTGATGACATATATGAAGGTTGATCATCTATCAGATTTGAAGATTTTGATAGTGATTAACCTAGGAAGGTAGTTTTTTCTTGTTATTTGATTTTATTTGTTTTACTTAGGAATTAGAAATTCTGTAATTTTGATAAGTTGATTAGATCTGAACTTTTGATGATCATTTTAATAATTTCAGTAATTTTGAGTGATTTATTTTTCATTTTATATAATTAAATTTTATTGAAATTCCTACTTTTTAAATCAAGTCTCCGTGGGATCGACCCGTACTTGCATAAGCTACACTACAATAGCCCGTGCACTTGCGGTTAAACATCAATAGAATAACATCACTCACAAACAAGTAGATAGTAGAAGGAAATTAGAACAATGAAATATAAGTAAACACCATGTGGATTAAGATGGCCGAGTATACTAAGAAAGTGGCAAAAGATGTCCTAAGAGTATTTGAAGGTAAAAGGCAATTAGTAGAAGAAACTTGGTGGTGGAGTGAAAAAGCATAAACAGTTATTAAAGAAAAACATGTGTGTTTCAAAGCATGACAAAGGACTAGAAATAACAAAAACTTTGAGCAATCTAAGACTCTTTAAAAGGTTGCTAAGAGAGATATTAGGCGAGGCTAAACTCAAGGAATATAATGATCTCTATAATAGACTAGGATTAAGAGAAGGTAAAAAAGATACATTTAAACTTGCAAAAATAAGAGAACAAAAGGTAAGGACTTAGACCATGTTAAGTGCAATACAAATGATGACCAAAGAATACTAGTCAAAGATGATGTGATCAAACAAAGGTGGGAAAGTTAATTTCAAAAATTGCTAAATGACAATTGCCTTGAGAATGTAGGGTTTGAAAGTATTGTAAACCCAAATAACATTCAATATTATAGATACAGTCATATCATTAGTAGATCGAAAGGGAAAGAGGCCATGAAAAAGATTAAATCAAGATAATCTTTTGTAACACCCCGGATTTTTAAGACAATTTTTTTTTTATAAATAATAATGGTATTTTAAATAAGAGCATTTTGGGATCCCATGAGAAAAGATTTATTTGACATTTTACTAAACCTATCTTAAAACTCCGGGTCTTAATTTTCCTTTCTCAAAATGGCGTACATGTAATTTAAACATAAATAAATAATCCGCGTATAAATCAACGTCAAATAAATAGGCGCCTTTATTTTAAATCAAATAAACGTCCAAAAGACAATAATAATATGGCCCAGAGCCTATCCATCATAACATCCCATATAAATGTCCAACATATGTTCAAAGATTTAAATCACATCCAATTATAAAGTATGCAGTCCATAATAAAATTCAATGATAATCCACTCTAATGACTCACATTACTGTCTAAAACTATAGGGAAAACTAGTCTTCAGCAGCTCTCAAGGTTTATCAACCGCTTTTCCTTTCCTGGTGTCGCGCTCGAGATCTAAGGCATTGCAAAACAAAGCAATGCCTCAGCAAGCTATCGCTTGTGTAGGTACATAGACAATTAATGTAATAAATGAAAGAAATAATGAACAGTACTAATGAAAAATCTAACATTTATGAAAATAGTGATATCATAATGCCATGTTCAATAAATGCCAATTTATTCCATATGCTAAAACATAAAATTCAAGGAGTTAAAACATGACATGAATCAATAAAATGGAGCATACAACAAGAATAAGGGCACCCTAAGGTAATGGGTCCCACCACATCGCACTAACATCCCTGATCAGGAGTACACGTAGTCAACCTCTGAGTGTCGTCACACCCAGGCATATCATCCATAACCATGCTCATCATACATGCACACATAATAAAAATATGGGCCATCATGCTGCAGTGGCAACCCTCCATGAGTATCAACCACCGCCGCTCCCCGTCGACACCATAACGGGAGACTTAGCGTCTGTCCTCATGGAAAGGCTCAGACCGGTAGTGTGGACTATCCATGTTACCAAACCCCTACCGAATGCCATCTATGGGCAGGTGTCTATCATATCACAAACTCATCACATCATAATCTCGGAAGGTGGGTGGCCGGCACTATCCCTCCTAGCATGATGCCCACCGGGCGAGAGCACCTGTCATCAAATATAAAACACAGAAATCATATGTATATGCTAAAACTCAAGAGTACTTATAGCTTGAAATCCCCAAGACATGCCCATCATCCTGGGGTTAGCCTATAAAAGGACCAGCTAATAAGCCTCTATTCTCATTTCCATGTAATCCATGCATTTTCTATATATATAATAAGAAATAAGTCTCTAACTAAGCATAACTAATTAACATCATGCTTGTAAAAACATTTTAAATAAGTTTATTTAGTAAAAGATTTCAATTTGGAATAACCATACTATACGCAATGTCGCATGAAATCCACGGTAAATAATAATTGCATTTTAAAACACAATCACACATGATGCTATGTTTAAACATGGTTTAAAAATCAAGGAAAAACATTAGTTGTCGTCACCTACCTCAGTGTGAGACCACTAGCTTGCTAATAACTCCCTTTAACTGGTATATTCAAGTGCACCTGTACATGTCACATCACTATTTTAAAATTTTTCTAAAGAAAAATTTTTCATTTCTAAGTTTTTAAGTTAAAACTAGGTCCGCGTCGTCAATACGGCCACAACGCCTCTTCTGGATCGTGATTTGGACCTCTCTAGCTCCCAAAAATCAAGTTTTAGTGAAAACTACCTTCAAATGGGGCCTGCCGGACCACCATAAGGTGGTTTAAACCGGCGGCACCCTTTTCCGCCGGTTTACACCGGCGTATACCGGCGCACGAAGACGCACACCTAACGGGACACGCGCCGTGCGTCACGGTTGCCAGGACGCACCGCGTCTCGGCCCCGCCACGACCGCCATCTACAGTCCGTCCGTGCGCGCGCGTCGCCGGGCACGCGTGCGATGCCGACGTCATCCGACGTCATCCCCCTGTGCGTCCTGGTGTCAGCGCCAGGGCGCCGACGCCGTTGACGACGCTGGAGAAGACGACTGGATTTCGGTCGCCTCCGGCGGAGCTATAGAGCTCCGTTTTGCGTGATTTTTGCGCCATTTTCTTCAGAATTCTCTCTAGAATCCATTTATGCCCTCCTTTTGCACTGATTTTTCCAAAAACCATGGTTTTTAAATGATTTTTCCCAAGTTCTTAAAATCATCCCTAGGTACTGGTTTTTGGGTTTTCTGGAGAAATCCACCGTTGGATCACTCCCAAATTTAAAGGGTATGCTCTTGGGTCTCTTGTGCACTAGTTGGACGGTGCAATTTCTAAACAGACAAGGTTTGGTCCGTGAAATCACGCTCCAACAGTAGCATGCCCAAAGTTCCTAAAAAAATCTTATTTTTTCCTAATTTTTAAATGGTTTTCTACTTATTTTCTCTATTTAATAAATACTAAAAAACATAGGTTTGAGGCTTACCTTGCACCTGGCCGGAGTTGCTCGTGTTGCCGGGGCTCCACTCGCCGAAAAATCCAAGTTTTGTAGGGCTAGGGTTTTGCGTAAAAACTCAGAGAAAACGCTCAAAGTGGAGCGTTTTGGCTCCTAGAGGAGCATAGATATAGGGTTTTAGAGTCTTGGGGAAGAGAAACTCTTCCCCACACGCCTCTTTCCATGTCTCTCCGGTGATTTTTCCGGCACTGGTAGAGACGTGTGGAAGACGGGGGTGCCAGTATCAATTTGGACCCCTGTCTAACACGTCTCTATCAAATGACCAATTTGCCCTTCCAACTTTGACGGCTCATAACTCCCTCGTTTGAGCTCCGTTTCTCGCGTTCTTGGTGGCGTTGGATTCGTATCGACGAGCAATTTCTAATTCTTATGTTTTCAGGAAAAAATTTCATCCATAAATTTTTATTTTAATTTATTTAATAATTTCCTATTTTATCCTAAAAATTAAGGATATTACATCTTTGGGCCTAATGGTATACCAATTGAGGTTTGGAAGAATATGGTGGATACTAGAGTAGTTTGGTTCACAAAGTTATTTAACAAGATTGTAAAATCAAAGAACATAACAGATGAATGGAGGAAGAGCTCTATTGTACCAATTTATAAGAATGAAGGAGACATACAGATTATATAGTTTTAATTGATACGAAAAAGGAGGGTGTAAATGCAAAGCTAGAATTTTGGAGAGAAGTATTAGAATTTAATGGATCTAAAATCAGCCTAAATAAAACAAAGTATTTGTAATGCAATTTTAACAAGGAAAGGAGCAGGAATGGAGTACCAGTAAAGATTGATAGCCAAGAAGTCCCCCTACACGACCATTTTCAGTACTCAAGATCAATGATTCATGATAGTAGAGAGATTGACAGGGAGGTTGCCCAGAGAATCCAAGTAGGTTGGAACAAATGGAGATGTGCCTCTGGAGTTTTATGTGATTAGTGGGTGCCACTCAAACTGAAAGGAAAATTCTATAAGATGGCTATAAGGCTAGCCATGCTCCATGAATCAGAGTGTTGGACAATTAAGTAACATCACGTTCATAGGATGAATGTAGCCAAAATGAGGATGATGAGATTGATGAGTGGTAAGCAAGAAATGATAGAATTAGGAATGAAAACATTAGAGGACATTTAGGAGTAGTACCATAGGTAACATGATGAGGAAGATTAGACTCAGATGGTTTGGGCATGTATATTGGAGATTAAAAAATGGTACTAGTTAGAAGGAATGAGGCAATGCAAGTCAAAGACTCTAAAAGGATAAGGGGAAGACTCAAAAGAATGTGGATAGATGTCGTGAAAAAATATTTAAAAACTTTAGGGCTAAATGAAGTCATGATACTTAATAGAGGAGAATGGAGGAATAAGATTCATGTGACCGACCATAATCGGGATAAGGTCTTGATGACGATGATGACATAAGTGGGTCTCAAACTATTCATGCATTAGGTTCCCTTTCAAGTATTTCATGTTCCAATAGTTTCCTTAACCAATAAATAATTTGGCATGCAAGAAGAAACTTTGTTTACCTTCTGATTATATATCATAGATTTAACACGGTCCATGGGTCACCTCAACTTCAACTTGTTTTTTACCTTAAGATTATTATCACGAAAAAGACAATGATGAATGAAGCACCATTATAATTATTTTCCTTTTGACCAAATCCTTCTAGTTTATTGGTGCAAGAAGGGCCTCTCCAATGGTAGGTCATGGGCAAGGTGCTCATGGGTGTGTGGATTCACATTAAGTAAATTGAGCCACAAGCCTTTTGTTTGATTAGCATAAAGATATAGTAGCATTAGATAATTAAGAGCACTTTATCACTAGAGAAATATACGTTAAGTTACACAAATATACAAGCCTCCTAAGTGTTCAAAGCCATTAGAAAACCTTAAATTAAAGGAAACTTTTCCTATGCACTAGGACCACAACTAAAAATTTCAAGCTCCACAAATTGTTAATGAATTATATCCTTGAGAGAGCATAGATACACCAACTAAATTGTATAGAAATAAATATTATAGGCTTTTTCATTGTCAAGCGCCCAACTCATAGAAAATTTCATGTAGCTTCTTTGATAGCATAATGTAATGTATTGCTAAGATGGAATGGGGTATACAATAGTATGTAAATCTTTCCATACATTAAAAAAGCTATTAATACTAAAGAAAAGATGGACATGACCTTGGCTAGTAATTACTCCATCATGAGAATTGATTAATAGTTGGTTTAATCTTCTTCTTCTGAAGAGATATATTTTGATAAAGTGACAATAAAGTGCCTTATGAGTAAGGAATATATTTTCATAAGAAGCAACAACAAAGTTCATAGTTGGAAATCCACAAAAATCCTCAACTTGTTTATAGCTGCATTGGTGTATATTCATGTTTAGATATTGACTTAAGTGACATTAACATATAAAATAATGAATGTCACAAATTTGAAAAAGCAGTATTCAATAGCAAACCTTTATCCTAAGATTTTCTAATATCTATAAGTAGAGATGTGTTGCATATTTTGGGTTCTACAACGGACTTATAGAAAGATCAATTTTGCTTCATCCCAGCCCATATTTTGTTTCATGGGCTTGTGACACCTACAACATAAAGTAAACCTTAACAATCTAGTATAACCTCTTCCCTTAATCTAAATGATGATGCACTTTAAGATAAGCAATGACTTGGTTGATTTTGTCAATAATTTTATGATGTCAAACTATAACTTGTGAACAACAGTACAAGACTAATAATGTATATGATGGGTAGCAACGAATTTGAAAAGTTACTAGCTACTTAATGCATAGAAAATATATTTAGAAAATTCAGAGTATTATTTAGTTTCCTACAAAAATAAAATAAAAACAAAAATTATGCAACTAAAAAATCAAAGGGTAATTAAGTTGTTAAACAATTTAAAAAATCAAGACCTTTATTGGTGTGGCACTAACCTTTTGTAAGAAATGCATAGTAAATTTGATAGTGTTGGTTTAGACACTATAGTTAGAAATGTTGGTTTTCAAATGTCTAACTATTGGTTCAATGATGTGTCTAAATTTGAGATGTTTCATAATGATTTCTAAGTTATGTTAATTGAATATAATAAGAAAATTTGCATCTACCATTCATTATTCATTTTATAAATTGCTCATTTTCTTACAGCTAAGCTTCTCAACTGAAACTTCTCTATCAAGAAATGCATTTCACATTCATCAATTAACTCTAGTGATCATTAACTTAGTTATAAGAGAAGGGAGGGGCTTCTTTTGTGTGCCTAAGCACATGCAAAGATGTTAATATCTGGAGACTACTGGTATGGTCTTAAATATAGACGAGAATCTTTCAGTTTCATTGATGAAAGATTAGAAAATAACAAGTATGCAACTTTCTCTATGACAAATGCATGATCCCACCTATAAAAGAACCAAAATACTTTATAATGAACTTCAAGAGAAAATGAACACATGACACCTTACCAAATAGACAACCCTATTATGCTTAATATTGTAATTGTGTCTACATGCTCGTTCCAAAAATGGATGACGAGTTTAGAATTTTACTACTAGAATTTATAAAAGCTCCTAATAGAGACACCCAGAGGGACTTCCATTTAACATTTCTCTTATGAGGATTCTTATGTTCGTTGTAATAGGTGGCCATTGAAAGGTTCAACTTTTAGTAGCTGACTTCAATAACTATAGGAAAATTGTAATAAGGACCCCTTATCAGACAACCTCAATAAGATATTATGACCTTAATTTAAATACCAACTGCATGTAGTACTTTTACTATTGACTAAAAAGGAAGTGGTTGGATAGTAACTAAGAATTTACAGCGCACAAGTTTTTCAGTACTTTTACTACTAAAGCAGCTAAGTGTGCTACTTCCTTATAGGTTAGCTTCTATAAGGGATTGGAAAGAAATGAGAAGTCCCACTTTCTTGGCCTTGTATGGGAGCAAAAGGAAGAGGAGTTTAATCGTTTATTTCCATCTTTCCTATTTAATAATTTATTGGTACACTTTAACTAATTATTGAACCTAACTCAATCCTTAGTATTGCTAGCTTTTCTTACAAAAGTCTTCAATGTTCCATCTAAATAATTGTTACTTCTTGAACTTATAATACTATGTTTTAGTTGTTCTACCACATGGTACTGTAGACTAAAATCACATTTGTTTTTCTAAAAGTTAGACACACCTCCATGCATAGCCTCAAACCTTGGTCACTTAGTGAGGGGATCCTCCTTGTGCCATCGTCTCAAAGGGTAGTTATTGTTGGTGAAATGATATTGTGCTCATTTGTACTAATTTTATCAATGATCAATATATTTTGTCAAGAATAGACAGTGAGGATTTACTCATGACCAAGTTGGAAGTCTCCATAGGTCTATGTATTTTTCAAAAGCTTTCAACTTTATTAATATACAAACTTCTTGCCATGTAGTATCATTTGGGACATATAAGAGCATATGAATATTTAAGATTTCTATTTTAATTAGTTAGTTCATGATATTTCATTCTAATTTTATATTACTTTGATATTTATCACTTATCAATTTTTAAGAGAAAAATGGATCTCTCAATTTGGTCCAATCTCTTATTGTAATAACCACTTGTTTTCCAAAGTATCATATGAGTGATCATCATGCCATGAGGATTAGGTATTCATTCTAGACTATAAAGTCATGTTTCTTCTATAGCTTTACACCACTTTTAGCTTAAGTTGCTACATGCATAATCATTGTTGTTGATGCAATAAATGAGTTTACTCACAATGAAATAGTCCAAGGTGAACTTTCCTTATCACAACTAAATTTAAAAATTTTAAATACTAATGTTAATAGTGACTTCCTACATTAATTAAATCATGAGGTGCCAGTACTATTTCACTGTCGTTGACTTGAGGATTAAGTATTATACGTGGATTATAATATTCACGGTTCTTTGGCTCTTTTTCATCCATTCTTTTTTATTATGAAATCCTACAAGCATGGTCATTGTTGATGCAACAACTGGTCAGTTTGCTAATCATGAAGTATTCCATGATGAACCTCCTCTAAACATTGACCATTTAATTGTTGGGTCCAACATTTACTAAATCTTGAGTTAGCATCACTTCTTTTTTGTTTAGTCTACCAAGGTCCCCTCCCTCCCTCTCTATCTTCTTGATAGCTCAAATCACCAATATGCAATTGAAGTTACATGCTAATGCTACTCTTCCAAATAAGACAAATAAGAATCCCTCAACCACCAATATAGAACAAAATTTTAGAGTCAATTCAGCCGAGTTGCAAAGCCTCTCAAAACTTCTCGATTCAATTCCATATGGAATATTCACCTCAAAACGAACTCTATAAACTTGCATCTAAGAAATAGTCGATGTGTTTAATCATGAAAAGCACCTAGGCTACACTAACCAATATTGATTAACAAAAAATTAATGAGACAGAGTATGATTCACCATTTTATGCCATCCATGACATAATATGCATCATTTGCCACTTTCAGACAAACAAGAAGGATTTTGAGATGGTTTCGGCATGTAAATATGCATTCAACTAGTCAAAGTGAAGCTTTGAGAGCATTTAAACTTGACATACAATGTGGGTACACTTTACAAGCAAGATTAAAGTTTCACATATGTAATTATAGCTTTCTCAAACTTGTTCTTTAGGAAAAAGATTGTAACAAACAACTTAGATATACTAAGAAAATGTGAGTGATATATGTTGTACTTGACCATGGTAGGCATTGTTGCGTGGGTCTTGGTTCAAAAGAATACTAGTGTATATATAGATATTCCATACAATATGCCAAACTAGTGAGAAGATGCATTTGTTGCAAGTATTCCTAGATGTGTTGTCATTAAATACACATATAAGATACAAAAATATTAATCGCCAACACTTCTTGACTGCTTATTAGGAAATAAAAAAATATAGAGAAAAAGTGCATAAGTTTTGTTCAAGTAGATTTCCAACGGCATTAACCACTTGATAGAGTTGACCGACATCATGCTTCCTATAGTATGAGACATTCTTCAATAACTTACTAGCTAGAACTGTATACATGTGTAGTTACTGATGCTTATATTGCTTTCCTCTTATCATGATCTAAATGCAACTATTTTACTATCATATAAGTATATAGCTGGTGAAAAGATAACTCCAAATACAATGTTAAGATAAATAGGTTGAGTGATGACTTTCTATACCTACAAAAAGACAAAAAAATATTGTAAACCCAAATGCTGACTCACAAGTCAAATTCAAACATATATTTGTTACTACATCTACTAGAATGATCAAATAAAGAGAATTTAACTAGCTTATATTTCCCTTAAAGGAGTATGAACATAGATTAGATAGCTATCCTTAAGATTAAGTAGCATCCTTGCAAAGTGCAAACAACATAAATCATGGACAAGACCAATAGAAAACACTAGATCAAAATCCTCAATGACCAAAAGAAGAGCAACCACAATAGAAAACCCATAACAAAGCTAAAGATATCAAGAGAAAACATATACCAAACACTCCTAAAATCCTTCTATGAAAAAATAATTTCAAACATACCAAAAAAGAAGCAATCATTGTTGAGTTATTTTATATATATATATATATATATATATATATATATATATATATTTTAGTTTTAGCCTACAAAATGAAGCAACCAAATACTAAAAATAGTGAGGTTGCTGAAGTGTCTTTTGAAGAATTCTATTTCTAGGTGTTTTCTCCTTCAAGTTATTTTTGTATCAAGTGCTTATTTTTTAATAATAAGCTTTGAATAACTCTTAATCCAGAATCAAGTTAGAGGATTTATATTTGGAATATGAGAAATAAGTAGAAAGAGCAACCTAAAGATATAAAAGTCATGCTGATGGCAAGTTCTTAGTTGGATTAAGTTTCTTGATGATTGAAATCCTCAAATGGATCAACTTTCATTTAGGTTTTGTTCTTGATTGATATACTTAGGAGGATCAACTTTCTAGTGGTGAAAGAGAGGCAAGAGAGGTTGGGTGTTTCTGCTTTAATGGAGAAAAGGAAAGAAGAAGAAGAAGAAACTGGTCAAATGTAGATAGGAAAAGGAGAGATGGGCCATGAAGGACAAGAAACAACAAAGGATATAGTTAAGAAAAAAAGAAAAAAGAACCATGAGTCAAAATTAATATGATTGATTAAAACCATAAGCCATGTTAAAATCTTTGTTGATAAATCTACTTAAACTTACAATTAAGAGTTTGAAAGAATACTAAATAAAATTAGAAAGTGACACATGGTGATGTCCCAAGAAAAGGTAGATAGTCTTATATTATAGACTTATTCCTAATTGATATACTTTGGATGGTGAAAGAGAGATCAGAGCTATTGGGATTTTGCTTTAATGGGTAGAAGGAAAGATAAGAGTTGGGAAGAAGAAGAAACGCGGTGGAATGTACTTGGGTAAACATGGAAAGGAGAGGAAAAAGTCATAAAGGAGAAGGAAGAGCAAATGATGACGTTTTCTAAAACGTAAATCACAATTATTATGGCTACTTAAAATTGTAAGCCATATTACGATTTTTGTTGATAGAACTACTTAAACTCATAGTTATAAGTTTGAAAAGAATTGAATACAATTAGAAAGTGACATGTGACGATATTGCAAGAAAAGGCACGTCTTCTTGTATTATGGTTTACGCATGTATGTATGCATGTATGTAGGCATACATACATACATACATACATACATACATATATACATACATACATACATACATACATACATACATACATACATACATATAAAAGATTATGCCCTTATTTTATTGGAATTCAATTACATTTTTCTGATGAAAATTGCCAAACTGTGTATTAGTCCCTTTGCAAGAGTACAATAATTATAGAAAGGAAGATAAAGCTTATGATGCCTGCATGCTCAAAAGCATTGTAATTCTTTTCACCATGTTTGTTGTATCGACGAACGTATGGGTATTCTCACAGTTGCAAACCTAGAAGCATAAGTAATATTAAGATGATTTTAGTACGAACACTACTCCAATAGAGTATGGATTTGACAACATTAAGTGATAGTATAGAAGCATAACAGGAAAGAAGAACATTAAAAATATTTTGGGGCTGATCTTTATGGCATCTTGATTGAAGATTATCACGGCTTTAAGATAGGGTACTCCTTAAGGTACTACAATAGAACTCTTCTAGGTTCAACTTGCACGTCTTAAATTTGCAAAAATCAGAACTGTTTCTTCCCCATTCTAAGAGATAGTTTTACAAAAGCAAATGCTAAGCGAATGATCTTAACCCTTCAAACATTAAATAACCTCTAGTTGAGATTAATTTACAACCACGTCGACTAATGGATAGTTCTGTACTAAGAAATAGCTAGAATTGTTTATTTCCTTGAAGCACCTCAATAGCCACTGCATCAAAGGACAGTTCTAGTATACAGTGAGCTCTATTTTTTGTGAAGCGGGGAATTGTTTGGATTAACACATAGATCCTATTTATGGAATTATGGCAATTCTTTGGTTTTATTTAAAGGCTTCCCTTAGAAAAGGACAAAAGATTTCCTAATAACCCCAAAATCACTTTATGACCTAATGATAATGCTAACTAGTGGTTTACTCTTAAAGGTGCTGCTAAAAGTGTATATGGTTTGCTTGTATCTAAGAATGTGTCTACACACACAAAAGTGATACGGTAGGGTATTTTTGAATCCATAATACTCTATATTCTATGCACCCTTTGTTAAAAGGCAAAATAATAGTGGAATGTCCAGGGCATTTTACCAAGGTGACTAAGAGCTCGAATTCTAGACAAATGTCATAAGCAACCCATGAGTTAAACACTGTTGCAAATCTAGAAATTTGGAGATTTCTCTCAAAGGGATCATCAAATTCCTAGTAAAGTAGGGTACGCGAAATTATATGCTTTTGATGTTAAGCGTTTGCTCGGTTACAAAAATATCATTACAGCCTTCATGTAGCTCTAAAGCTCACAAGCCCAACTGGGAACACTTGTGCGAGTTATTGGACTAGGTAACAAATCGAGTGACAATTGAGCTCACTCCTCCATAATAAAATAACTTTGGCAGAGCTGAGAATCAGCACAAGATAGACATCAACAACAACACAACGTCCAACCAGCTCCTAATAGTCATTCTTTCACATAAAGTGATAAACTTTTAATACAGGCAGAGGCTACACCAAATATTGTTCAAAATTCCACTTGCTCTCGAGTCACGCATACTCGCTTCGAGTCAACACAGACTTGCCTAACTCTCGAATTTTTGAACTGTGGCCTTTCTGATATTGTTTTAATCGGTAAATTTTATTACGGAAGCAATTAGCTATAGTTTCTCATCGTCATGCACCAAAAGTACTGGTAGAGTGAATCGTATGATTGTAGAACCACAAACTACTCTGCGAGAAGCAACCTGGCTCTTTCCTTAGACATCTACTTGACTTCCACGTGGCATATAATATTAGCCCCATTTAACTCCTGCACACACACGCACGATCCACCCTAGCTCTTTTACTCTCAATATTCGACTAGCCTATACAATAAAATAGTTTCTAACAATGATTTGACTGATCAATCTAGATCTAAAGCATCCCGTGCGTGTTTCCTTTTTGTTGTTTGTTTAAATGTTAACCACGCACACCCGTGAGGAGAGTGGCCTCGAACCCATGATCTAAGCGGCTTCTTGCACCACTGAGCTAGAAAGCTTTGCTCGAAATTAATTAAATGTTATCGAGGCCTTGATTGTTCTGATGCTTCAGCCATTACCTACAGCTTTTCTTTACACAAACTGCATGTCTGTGGGTGACAAATATCTTGCCATATGGTTTTCACCTAGAGGTTGACCTGGTCATCATCTGAAGTTGCCCTTTTTTTCATCTTTTATTGAATGGCAGAGAGATTATATTTATCCACTAACAATAATCCTGGCAGCAAGCTAAAACACCATTATATGACGTCTCGTGTACGATCTGAGGAAAGACAAACCAGCAACACGAGCTTAAGAAAAGAAAAAAAAGACAACAAAAAGAACTAATGATGTACTGTAGAAAAGCAATCCACCACCAGAAAAATACGCATTGATCCCACCCAAACCCCATCGATCCTGGAAACTCCACAGAGCTAGGCTGAGAAATCTTCAACTCTCAATTCCACCAGCTTGACTCGTGCAAGAGAATCTGCCCGCGCATCAGCAGATCTCTTGTCGTCCTCGAATTTGACATGAAGATTCCTTACATGACTCTAAATATTTATCACTGCATTCCAGTACCTACATGGAGGATCTGAAGTTTGTAGTTTATCCATGAACATTGTTAGAGGTAAGAAAATGGCTTCCAGTGGAGAATAATATTAACAATGAATACTTGGATCTAGATTGATAATGATGAACAACATTCCACCAGTTTCCATTAGTTAAGTTTGAGAGTTAATCAAATGATATTTGCAAAAGAGGAGAAAAGAAAGAATAAAGCAAGGCCGATGTTGTTACATCGAGCATAATTTTGAGTATGCCGTGGAACATGATTACAGCTCAAACAGGGATTTTCTTAATAAATATCTAAACATTACAGCAGCAAATTAATGCTATGCAATACCACTTATGTTTTCATCTTTCAAATTCTTGTCCAAGACAATTGGAGAGAGAGAGAGAGAGAGCACGCTATAATCACTATCATATTATCATTCTTATGTATAGATCATATTCGATCCATCGTGATGTTATTTTCACTATGATGGAAGAATACTTATATCCAAATATTAATTCCTCCCACCCATGAAAATAGAAGACACATAACATATACAAATCTCCACTCATTCTCATCACCGAGAGGTGTCTCAAGGTCTACGATGTCTCTCAGAAGTGCACATGGAAGAACCAAGCGTATGGTAGTTCCCATATCTACTCGGAGCCGAAGGAGGTGGCCGAAAACCTTTTGGGAGGCAATTCCGCATCATGGGGCCACGGAACACGTGCCTTCTATTTCGTGGGCGAGGACTTAAGGTGACAAAATCTCGAGATCTTGACACCAAGGGCCTTGTTAAAGCTACTGTCTTCGACAGAGAATTCCGACCAGCAACTATGATTTCTGCGGGAGAGAGCAAAAGGAGGAGGATGAACAAGGCTAGGGAGAGAATGGTAGTCATTTACGATGTGGAGGTGGATCAAAGGTTGTGTTTATCGTGATGAGAAATGGTTTATAAGAGGTTTGTAGAGCAGAGAGGTGAAGAGCCTTAAATAAGCTCGTGAACATGCAGATACCAAACAGCTCATGTCTAGTAAGCACAGTTGGAAGAGTCGTGAAGGCTAGTGAGAGGACGGCCTTTTGACTGGAAGAGGTGAGGAAGCTCGTGTTCTTCATTTAGTGCTTTCTGTCCTTGCATTGTCAAACCCTAGTTTTATGAAAATTTGACCCGTTCTATCATGGGTCTAAGATTGATATTATTTTGTTTCCAAAATGACCACAATGCTTTCATGTGTCTCATTATGGATTAAAAATGAAAAGTATAAGTTGGGTCCCCCTGTTTTATGATCTGAACCATTCAACTCCTGGAACTTATTTTAGATATGCTGCCTCAAAAATCTTACTTCAAATGGATGATCTTTATGAGATATGATCACAAGAATGTTCTCTATTTTACTGCAGATACATTATCGAATGTTGATCATGATGTAAGATATTGTAACATCTTCGTTTTTTAAAAAAAAAAGGGGGGGGGTGCGCGGTTTGATAACGGCACCCCCTCACTTAAACGAAATTGAGTTCCCAACCTCGATGAAAAGGGGGAAACCGATGGGAAGAAAAGAAAGGGGGAAGAAGAAGAAGAAGAAGAAGGAGAAGAAGAAGAAGAGGGAAGAGAAAGGAGAAGAGAGGAGAAAAGAAAGAAAAGGAGAAGAGGAGAGGAGAGATTGTGTGCTAGAGAATAGAACCCAGCCATGACGAAGGAGTAGAAACGTAGGGTTTCTATTTTTCCGGAGTTGCAGAGGTCGCCGGAGAAAATGGCGGCATGGATTGAGGCTCAAAGCTGTTCATTCTCTTCAGCATGAAGTTGAAAGCAAAACCCCTTTGGATTCGCTACGAACGGAGAAGAAATGGCTGCGGATTGAGCCATGAACAGTGCGCGCGGCTAGGGATGGATCGTTTATAGCAGATCGGAGCCAATCTAGCACGCTTAGGAAGGGAAAAAGCACGACTATGCATTCTTTAGGTAAGATCTACAAAACCCTGATATTGATTTGTTGAAATTTTGATAAATTCGTGAGTTTTGATCTTAGATCTAAATTTAAAGACAATCCAACCGTTAAATTGTAAATCCATGCTTAGTAATGGGTAGATCGATGCCTGAGATAAGTCATATTTGATGGAATTCGCGATCTGTCCTAGAAAATAGATTGGACGATCTGGACCGTCCGATCAGTTACTGTTCACACGGTAACTTTTGAACGTTTGACAGATAATCAGACACTACGGATGACTCCTACGATCCTAAATTAGCTGGATATGAGCAATCAGAGTAGATCTTAACCATTGGATTGCCTAAAAAAGGTAGATCTGATCACTCTTAGTAGATATGTACAGTTAGATCACTTGAAAAGGGTGGATCTGACCACTCTTAGTAAATGTGGACCATCGGATTACCTGAAAAATGTGAATTAGACCATCTTTAGCCAATCTTAATATATGGATCATTTAGATATAGTTGATCAGTCATTGTCATCTTGTGGAGAATACTAAATTTAGAGGTAAATCTAACCCTTGATATAAGGACATAAGACCATATAGTTAAATCATAACTATATGTAATTGAAGGTATTAAGAAAAGAATTTTTATGTCTTGTATAGATTGAAGCATACGAGATCGATCAACTAGTGGACAATGGATGAACTCACCACACGAGGTAGGTGATTCCATTTAATTATTTCATGATTTCAGTAACCATGAGTGGATTTTTAAAGCTTTGAGACATGTGTTTTATGTTTTCTCATGCACATGATTAGATTCCTATTTTTGTGTTGTAGCATGACTTTTCAATTTGGTAATAAAAATGTATGCTGAGCTTTAATCGTGTTATTGGAATTATTTATAGCACATTTACATGATTTATAAGATTTATATCTTGCCGATGATTTATGACGGGTGCTTTCACCCGGTGGGTACTATGCTAGGAGGGTTGTAGGGTTGGCCACCCGCCCTCTGATTTTGTGAGGATGATGATGATTAGACACCGCCCTAGAGTGATACAAGGCCAGGTACGTAGGGGTGGTATCATGGGTAGTCCCCCCTACGGGTCCGTTCCTTCCCATGGGGACGGAGAAAGTCTCTCGTTTAGTGTCGACGAGGAGTGGCAGTGGTTCAGATCTTGATGGGGTTGCCACTGCAGCATAGTGACCCATATAGTTATTGTGCATGTACATATGGATTTTATATGTTGGGTGAACCGGGGCAAGCTGGGCCTAGGCCGTGAGAGACTCCGGGGGCTGATGCGGGCTGCACGGGAGGAACCAAAGTTAATATGGGTACACAGCACCGGTGATTGAGTATATTGGAGCATTTTGGTATCGTTTTGATACAGTGTTTTGTTATCTATGATAGCATGCATATTATCCCGTGGATATAGACTAGTATGGTTTTGATGTACTTACCTTTGTATTTTAATCATGCCTTGCATGCTATACTGATTTAACTCGATATCTGTTTTGTGAAAGTGGTAATTGTAAGCATTCGGTTATTGACATTTCTTGGGTATGCTTCCTTTATGAGAAGCCTATTGTAAACTTTTGTTAAACTTTATTTGAGTGTAATCACCTGCACAAGCATAGCTTGCTGAGGCATTGCTTTGATTTGCAATGCCTCAGATACAGAGAGTGACAACAGGTTGACGTGCTGACAGAGCAAGCAAAAGTGATGGCAGCTTCCGGCGAAGCATAGACGATGTTCAGAGATGACCAGGTTTGCTCAAGACCTCACTTTGGGTTTGAGTATGGGCTGTACTTTAGTTAAAAATGTAATGTGACCTGGATGTAAAAATGTGGATTTATGTTGGATGTGATGGCTGTATGGAGGGACCCTGGGTATTTGGTAGTGATTGTATTTTCTTATCCATTGTTGGAGTGTATTTTATTGAAAACAACATTTGGTTGTGGATGGGTGTGGAGACTGAGTCTCCCTTATGATATGCATTATATATTGTTTATCAGGTGATTTTGTATTGCACTGGTCATGTGCAATGGTCCAAATTACAGAGGAAACTTTGTCGGATTTTCGGTAGAAATGGTATGTCATTTCACTGTTAAATCCGTAGTTTTGTGGTTGTATGACTCCTCGGACTTTGAAAGAAATGCTTTTGTTTAAGTTTTTATTTTTGGTTACTTTAGAAATGTTTCTTTCAAAAACAGGGATCCCGACTACTATTTTTGGAAAATATTATTCTAGTGTGTATAAAAACCTGGGGTGTCACAGATATGCTGCCCCCAAAAATCTTACTTCAAATGGATGATCTTTACGAGATATGATCACAAGAATGTTCTGTGTTTTAGTGCAGATTCATTATCGAATGTTGATCATGATGTAAGATTAAAATGACCATGCCATTCGGTGCCACATACCATGTAGGGTGATGGGTGAATAACCCTTCTTGATCAGCTGCCGTTCCAGGTACTTTCTGGTTAAGTAACAACATGAAAATCATAGAAGCTCAATTACCACATTAAGAAGTCATCAATTACTTCAAGCAAGAGACTATTAGTGGATCATAGAGCTTCCTATATTAACTGTGTTCTTGATCTCCGCATAAACTTGGCATATATAAAGGAATTAGTGGAAATGATTGAGTCTCATCTCATTCAATCAAAAGAATAACACCAGTTAAGTGACTTTAACAGTCTGATCAACAGACTTCCGTACATTGAATATGAGGCATTCACCACTTTTGGTTTGAACCTTCATTCAATGTCACCATCCGAGGTACTTTATACACAAAGGGTTTTGGCCTGTGGCTCATGGACCAGACAAATGGTGAGCTGGGAAGGCCTTCAGAGACAATTGGGCTTCGACTTGATTTCTTGTGTAAATTGTTGTTTTGTCAAGAAAGAGGTGGAACAACCTTCAAATCATAGCAACAAGTTCGGATTCTGGAATAAATTGGCTATGCAAATATGTGCAAATTCCGAAAACATTGAAGGAGAGTTCAAGAAATTAAAATTGGGAGAAAAGCATGATTACAATGTAATTTAATTTTTAATCTGGATATCCAACTAGGTTATGAATAGCATTTGAAAACTTGAGAAAATTCATTAAATTTGTCTTTAATTTAGGAAAATGTGTTTAATTCAGCAATTTCCATTGAAATGATACGAGACCTTCAAATTATTAAATTTTTTTGAAAGGCATGAAACCATTAATTTATTTTTATTTTTTGCTGGGGGAGTAAAGTGGAGACTATATCAAAAAATCTTTACTGATTCGAAACATTTTTTTACTATGCTAGATTGTGGGTTCAAGGCACACCATTCATCTCATTTGGGGATGTGTTGTGAACTTGTCCAACCCCTAGAGGATTGTGAGAGGAAAGGCCGGGGCAGCAAAATGCTTTAAGCGCAGTGGCACAAAAAGGTCCGGTTCTCCTAGTAGTTCATGCCTTTGAAGTTGCTCCTAGGCGTGCGTGTCCAACAGCGAAGAAAAAGAAGAGAGGATTTGTGTAGGTGTGGATTGGGTTCGATTATCCAACACGTCGACTTGAGACCCAAAAACCTCTCTATTTGATGTTAAAGATAGGCTTGATAGGGCAAGCAGTCGCTTAATATTTCTCTTTGCACCCATTTCATGTTCAAGAAGAAGATGCTTTCAGTTCTTAATACTTGAGCAGCTTTTGGATTGTAAGGTTCAATGTTATCAAAGTTTCAAAAATCACTACAAGTTGTTTATAGCAATTTATCATTTTACAATCTTGTGGTTGAAAATCTACTTGCTATTAATTAGAGATGAACAATATTCGAAGCTCAGCCGATCCTGATCGAATGAGTAGGATTTCAATATTGTTCTAAGGGTAATCCAACAGAAGCCAAACCCTTAAAAAGTCCGAATGGTTTGGTTATGAGAAGGGTGGAATCCGATCGAACCCGACCCGTTTTGACAGCACTATTAACAGTCCTATGCGTAAAAGGGGCATGACTAGCAGTTTACTTCAGTTCTTCGCCTGCACTAAAAAGAAAAAATAAATAAAAGAACGAAAATTCAAAAGTGCAGATAATTTGTCACGATAGAAGTTTTACTCACAAAGTCAACCGGTTGACAGCTGTCCTCACCGTATGACGTGGCTAGACGCCACTGGACCAAGTTGCAGTGGCAAATCACCGTTGGCCACCCGCTCAGCTTATCCCATAAACCTGCCCTTATGACTGTACCCTACTATCTTTTGCCACGTGTTTCAGCTTTCACCTGCCCTTGATCAAGCCAGGTGTTAAAATCAGAACGGGAAGTTGGTGAGCTGCAGGACCCAAAGTGGACAACTTAACTGGCCACACGTCTCTGCCTTTTGCAAGTTACAGGTTGCGCAATAAATTTGGAAGTTGGTAATGAGAATACTAGATTTTGAGAAAGTAATAAATGTTGCATGTCTGCAACCAGAAAAGTGGTCCAAAATATTTTAGACAGTGTCTTACCCCAGATGACGTTTCCCTGCTTGTTGCATATGTGGATCTATCAATGCAGCGCTGGAACAAACTGTGGACCATTTTAATGAAGATGGTTTGATCGAGGCTTGCAAAACAAAGGGTTTAAAGAATTTCTAGTGTTTAACTCTTTTATTGTTTAAATAAAATAGCAAAATGGAGTTGTGATTACTACAACTTTAAAATTGAAAAGGAAAAGGTTGACTATCAAATCCAATTAGTAAGGGTGTAGATGTGTCAGTTTTGGACCGGTCCACCCATGATCATAATTCAACTGCTCCACCTATGCCTAGATCACAATACAAATCTTATCTTGAATGGGATCATGTGTAAAGTGCTCAACCGATCCCATGTGGATTCCACCTTCCATGATCTCTGGAAATTTGATTAGGCGAATGCAGATTTACATTAGTTTTTGGATCGTTAGTGCTGGGAACAAATTTCATTAGCGTTGAGTGAAGCCTCTGTCCCATAATGATAAGGGCTTTCTCCATAGCAATCTTAGGTCGTGGGTTCTAGTCCCTTCAGAGCGTGGAATCTAGTTAGCTGATCTCAAGCCTTTTTTTAGTGTAGACACATCTTATAAGGCACAGCGAAAGCAATGGTCCACATGACCAAATGACAGGCTTCGAATACATTTCGTCCATTTTTGAGATTACAGGTGCCAGCCCACCACGGAGAAGGCATACTTCCATTCGTAGACCATCATCTAGCCGAGATCAAGCTCATCTCTACTACCCAGATGAAGCCCATATCCAACAACATCATATGCTCAAGTGCTCCAGCTCAAGCCCAGCGATTTGGGTTTAGGAGTCACATAGTATGATGGGAGCATATGAAATGGGAATTGGGTTTGTGACTGTGATAGTATAATGGAGCACAGTCAAAGGAGAAAGCTCTTTCTCGTCATAAACGAAAGCCAGACTATGCCAATCATGCATTGAAAACGATAGACTCTCGCTAGCTATCATCATTGGCTAAAAGATCGTTAGAATTTGTTTTAAGTTAAATAGTTGAAAGGTAGTTTTAAATCTATTCGTTTATTGTTTTGGAGAGTTATGGAATACAATCATTATATCTATAAATGCAAAATGGTTAAAGTATTTAATTTAATGAAATCTTTTAACAGTTTTCATCGTAACGGTTTAATTTATTTCATTAGACATTATTTCTTTTCATGATTTTTGGCTTTATGGGACAGTTATCCATAATCCCTATAGAAGGGGGCTTCCTAAGTCATTCCTTGCTATGATGGCTAAGTGATAAGACGGTGTGAGTTTGCACTGCTGCGCTCCCACCTGAAGATTTAATTTTGCTTGTCCTGCTAACCCACCCTAAATTTGCAACCCACAGCAGGGTGTGGTAGAATGTGAAAAATCCATCTCGACTGACCCTTCTCCATCAATTGTTATGGGCACAGTGTGTGTAGCGCGGCAGGATTGGTGCCTGAAATTCTTTACAAGAAGGGCCCATAATTCTTTGGTGAAATGTAAGTAAACCTCATTTAAAGCTTCTTACAATAGGTAATCTACTGCATAATCAGCAAATTAATTGTAAAAAAGGCTCACCGATCCCATTAATAACCACACAAATAGATCCAGAATGAAAGTGTACACCCAAATTCCAAAGTAGCAGAAAACCTACCACATTCAAATAAAAAAGATTATAAACATCATTCAAAAGAAGAAAAACCTCTGATCTCTTCATTAAACATGATTTGCAAAATGAATTATGAGTTGTGGTACTTAAAAACCCAGGTGCCTAAACCTAGGCACTTAGTGTTTTAAGTGAGAAAAATGATCTAGAAAAAATAGCATGTAGAGATCAGCATAAGATCAAGAAGAAAAAAGCGAGAAAGAGAGAGAGAGAAGAGAAGCATAAAAGTAAAGATGCTAAAACTATCAGAACCATCCATAATTTTCTTTAAGATTCTTTAGTATCTTGCATGTAATTCAATCATACCTTTCAATTTGAATTATATCCCAAGCGAAAAGTGAAAAAAGAACGACTTGGGTTTGACTTCTAAATGGATTTTATGAAATTTCATAACTTTTGAATGAGGCCACAATTTTGGAAGATGAAAAATGAGTTGAAGTGGGGCTAAGACACAGTGGTGATTCTTACTTTTTACCACCTTAGGGATGTAAAAGGTTTTCTTGCTTTTCACCACTGAAGGGGTATAGGGATCATTTACGCTTTTGATAATTGTTGGAAGGGCAAAGCTACCATATACCATTTGAGAGAGCCCTGGAGAGGAGAGAGGGACACCCCATTCAAAGAGTTCTCTCACTCTAAGAAGGGGCAGCCTAAGGGAAACCTCCAAATATACATTTTCCTACGCCTTCTACTCCCTTTCCTTCCGCTTATCCCACACTCCTCCACATGGTCCTTTTCTCTACTCAAACTCCACCCCAATCCATTGAAAAAATAAGGTTGGTGAGGCTTGATTCTTGAAGATTGAGAACGAAAGTTGGGAAAAGTTCAAGGGAGAATGAGCGAAGGACTTATAGGTGAGGTTCCCTTCAACTATGGAATCTAAATCTCTTAAATGATTTGGGAATTTGGTTTCTAAATGTCTAGGGCTAGACATAGATGGGTTTGTGGTTGGAAGAGAATTAAATCACATTATTCCTTGTTGGCTAGGTTTTTCAAGCTTCAAAATGCATGCTTATGATGAGATTTTGTTAATAACTAAAGTGGATTTGATTCTTTATGGATAAGTAGAAAGTCCAAATGGAGGCTTAGTAAGCTCGGTTTTGCATAATTATTCCATGCATGTTTGGGCAATTCAAAAACTTCAATTTTAAATTTGTTATTTGTTTTTTTTATGAGAATTTCTAGGAGTTGCAGTTTTGGCCTTCATGGCAATCCAACTGTGCTTCATTTTGACACGTGTGAAGGACTTTCAAGCGGGATGTGATGGTTTCAATTGTAAAAGCCCTTTGGGAGTTTAGTCCATTTGTGACGGAATTTCCCTCCTCGATGTGGGCTCGGTTTCATCTTGAAATTGTAAATCTTGGGTGTTGCAATGGGAAATTGCTATAAATTATTTCATTTTGGTTGGAAGCTTGAGGTGGTACTTTTCCCTTATTAATAGTAAATTTAGGAATTAGGATAAGCTTTAGATAGTTTTCTTATGAATATTTGTTGTACCCAAAAAACAAATTTCATGTTAAAATTACTTTGGGCATAAATGCTTTCCTTTGAAATTGTTCAAGCCACGACTTATGTAGCTTCAAAAATAAGAAAAAGCCCTTCAAAAACTAAATTTTTGTGAGTGATGGGGCATCATCTTATCATTGGTTTGGGCTTTCCATAGGCACTAAATTGAGTTGGTTTGAATATCTAGTGACTACCTTGTTGACAATGTTGTTCATGAAAAACATAAAGAAAGGGTTTGGTCATGAACCTTTCTTTATTTTTGTACTGAACCATTGTTGTATTATTAGAATTGTTGTATTGTTAGATAGTATTATCTATGATTATGTGTAGCTGGATAGCCTCACACATGATCTTGTGGTAGTTGAATAGTATTATCCATGATCTTGTAGCGATTGGATAGCTTTATTCATGATGTTGTTGTGGTTGAATAATCTTATACATGAACTTCACCACCACCACCATCATCATCATCATCAAAGCCTTGTTCCAATTAGGGGTTGGCTACACAAATCTTTTTTGTCCATTCACCTCTATCAAGTGTCATTGTTTTAGTAAGTCCAAAAGTTTTTAAATCTTTTCCTAGCACTTTTAACCACATCCTTTTGGGCCTTCCTCTTTCCCTTTTAGAGCCTTCAACTTGGATCGACTCACTCCTTCTAATTGGTGCCATTTCGGCCTCCGTTTAGCATGTCCAAACTATCTAAGTCTACCCTCCCTCATGTTGTTACGTGTTGGTGCTAATTCTAAGTTTCCTCTAATGTCTTTGTTTCTAATTATATCCTTTCTGGTCTTGCCACTCATCCATCTCAACATCCTCACTTCGGCTACGCTCATTCTATGTACATGTTATCCCTTAATAGCCCAACATTCTAATCCATAGAGCATGGCTAGTCCCACAGTAGTCTTATAGAAATTTTCTTTTAGTTTGAGTGACACTTGTGGATTACACAAAACTCTAGAGGAACATTTTCATTTGTTCCAACCTACCTAAATTCTTTGGGTAACATTCCTCTCAATCTCTTTGCTTTTGTAATAGGATCAATAATTTATGCTGGTTGAGAAGAGAGAATGAGGACCTAAAGGGAAGCAACTGTCTGAGTTCAGCTAAGTTTAAATCCTTTATACTCTATAGTTTTGTGTTTATGCCCACCCTTATCTTATCAATCAAAATTATGTCATCTACAAACAATATGCACCATGGAATCTCCTCTTGCCAATGCTTAGTTAACTCATCCATAACCAACGTGAACAGGTATAGACTCCATGCTGATTTGTGGTGCAATCCTATGGTGATGGGAAAATCATCATCTCTTTGCTAGTGGTTCTAACATTTGTTACCGCTCTGTAATATATATCCTTAATTATGTCTATATATCCCTATGAAACCCCTTTCTCGTCCAAGACCCACCATATTAACTCTCTAAAGACCCTATCATACACTTTTTCTAAGTTAATAAAGACTAAGAGGAGGTCTTTCCTTCACTCCCTACATTTCTCATTAATTGTCTAAGGGGAAAAATAAGCCTAGTAAACCTCCCAGGAATGAAACAAAACTAGTTTTCTAATTCACTTGTCTCATGTCTTAGCCTCTTTTCAATTACTCTTTCCCAACATTTCATGGTATGACTCATAAGTTTGATCTCACGATAATTAGTACAACTATATATGTCTCTTTCTTATAAATTGGTACTATAGAGCTTTTCCTCTATTCATTTGACATTTCCTTCAATTTTAAAACCTTATTAAACAACTTTGTTAACCAAACTACTCCAGTGTCTCTCATATATTTTCAAAGCTCTAATGGTATATCACTACACCCTAAGGCCTTTCCTGATTTTATTTTTTTCAAGGCCTCCTTCACTTCAGATATCTAAATGTTATGATTATATCTATATAGTCCAATGTTTTTAGGTTTATAGTTTTTTTCTTTCTATATTCTTAGGGCCATTTTCATTTAGTAAATTTTGAAAGTAACTTTCATACCTTTGATTGATCTCAACCTATTTGACTAATACCCTATGGTCATTACTTTTATTGCATTTAACATGGTTTAAGTCTCAATCCTTTGTTCTCTTATTTTTGCAAGTTTGATCACATCTTTCTCACCTTCTCTTTATCCTAATCTATTTTAGGGATCATCATATGCTTTGAGTTTACTATCACTTATTAATCTCTTAACAACCTTTTTAGCATTCTTATTTTACTCCAAGTTTGCATTATGTCTAGGCCTCTATCATACTTTAAAGCACACTTATTTATTTTTAATAAGTTTTTGTACTTTTTCACTCTACCACCAAGTTTCCTTTACTAGTTGCCTTTTTACCTTTGCATACTTCTAGAAAATATTTTGCCACATTCTTAATGGACTTAGCCATATTAGTCCACATTGTGTTTACTTCTATTTCATTGTTCCACTTTCCTTCTACTATCAACTTATTTATGAATGATGTTATCTTTTCTCCTTTTAAGTTCCACCACTTAGTTTTTGGATGCCTATTCATTTTATTTCCTTTCTTTCCACTCTTAATGTACATATCCATTACTATTAACCTCTGGTGTATGGATAAACTCTTATCAGGTATCACTTTACAATCCTTAAACCTTGATCTTTTAGTATTCCTAATCAGAAAAAGTCTATTTGGCTATTAAGTGTTCATCCCTCTTCTTAAAGCTTGTGTTTGCTAGAGCTAGATTATATGTCAAAGAAAAATCTAGGATAGCTTCCCCCATCTCATTTCTTTCTCCAACAATATATCCTCCATGTACCCTATCATGTATTTCCTTTTCTATTCTTACATGATCATTTATGTCTGCTCCTATAAATATTAGTTCTTTGTTGGTACTTTATTGCATTACTCCCTCCATATCTTCCCAGAACTGTCTCTTAATTCTATCTTCAAACTCTACCTGTGGGGCATATGCACCTACAATATTTATGATCTTCTCTCTTAAAATAAGCTTTACTAGTAGAATTCCATCATCAAGTGTTCTTACCTCAGCAACTTTATCTTTTAATTATTTATCCACTACTATCTCTATGCCATTTCTATTATTGTCCTATCTTACCTACTAGAGCTTATACCCATCAATTTCTCTAGTTTTAGCCCCTTTTCACTTGGTTTCTTAAATGCAAGCTACGTTGACTCTCCTACGTCTCATTGGATCTACTAATTCCATACTCCTATTTGTTTATGCGACTATATTTCATGTGGCAATATGAATGTTAACCTCTTAAGCTAGTATCTTCAAAGTGCACTTCTAGAGGGAAATGAGAAGATCAATAGGTGATTAAAATAGGCCCATGCAAAAAGCCATACAATTCCACCACCTTCGCATGGGAATTGGTGCTATGCATGCAAGTTTCCTAAATTATAAAGGAAACCTAAGGAAGCCAAGCCATTTAAGCCATACAGCTAAAAGGACTTGTCCATTCAAGCCATCAAGAATTGAGAGCATGCCACATGGAGTCACACGATTGGAGGTCTTTTAGCAGCAATTATGCCATGATAAAAATGTGAATTCAAGTGACAATTGGAAGGAGTTTGACAGAGATGATTATATCCCAAGATGTGCATGCATAGGTGGATCAATCAAGAGAGAAACCAAGTCAAATTTCCTCCTATTTTCCTCTCTTTTCCTTGATCTTTTCTCTTTCTTTCCTTCCCACCACATCACACACTTAGAAAGGAAAGGAGTTCTACACCATCTTCCTAGCAAAGTGGCACCTCCCCTCTTCTAATTCCATCCATTCCACCAACTCCACCTTCTAATTCCATTCCCCACTCAATTACCTTACCTTTTTTCCCCTCCACCTTGTTTCCAACGCAACATGTAAGACACTTTAAGGAAAAGGATTCCATGCCACATCCCTTGAAAGGTGGTGCCTCCCCCTTCCATTTTGCTTATATTTAGAAAGTCCACCTCACCCACCTCACCTTACCTTCTAATCCTCTATCTCAATTCAACCACTTAACTTTCTTGCCTAGAGTCCTAGTTCTAATTCTCTTCTTTCTTCCTAGGATATGATCTTATCAAATTGGATGCAAAAACTATATATAAACCCATGGAATTCCATGCCAATTGAAGTAGAGGGGATGCTTCTAACTCCTTAAATCAAGCACATCTACTTGGAGATACTCTTAAGGTTTTGGACTTTGATACCTTGGCTATTGTTTCTTGTTTTTCACAACTGTTTCTTACTTTCTTACTTTGGTTTTTGTACTTTAAGTTTAGGGTAGTACCCTACTTTAATTTCCTTAGTTCCATTGCTTATTTATTGCTTTCTTTGTTGTTTAAGTTTTCTACATATAGTTTCTCTTTGTTTCCCTTGAATCTTGCTTTGAATTCTCTTAATTTTCTTGTTAATTCCTTAAGGTCAAAGTTCTCTTTTATTTAGTAGTGGCAGCCAATAGAATAAGAGCTTTGAATCTTTTTGTTTCCCCTTCATCTTTTCCTTATTTGTCACTTAGATATAAGACTAGTTATTGATGCTTTCTTTTACAATTTTCATGCTCTTCCTATCTTGATTTCTCTTTTGGGTTTCACATGCATGTTATGTGAGATTAGTTTGACATTGTTGAAGTGTGTTTAATTTTTTTTTACTTTGAATCAAGTTCTATGTGTTAGAATAGTGCACAATTTTCAGCTTTGTTCTCCAAGTATATGTGCACCATCTTTGAAATAACTTTCAAGTCAATGAATAAACTCATTTCATGAGCATTGTTACTGATTAATTGCAATGGTAAAGTATTTCCAATCCTAAGTGCTTTTCTTCATGATTAGTGCACACAATATGTCAGTCCATGCCTTGTTTGATTTAAGTTTCATGGCACCATATGGTTGGAATTTTACCTTTCATGACTCATGCATAATTTCCTACTGTCCATACACTTTATTTGCTTGATTCCTTAGGAGCCTATTTAGATTTTTAGATAGTTTAATTACTATTTTGGTTAGATCCCATGCTAGCCATTTTCTCACTCATGAACCATGCACACAACTCTATGGGTCAGATACATGGTGATTGGGTGATGTGCCTTTAAGTGGTTTATTGTTCCCTTGTTTTATGATAGTTTATCATTACTTGTTTAGTTATTTGAATCTTAGTTTCACTTGAGAAATTTTCTTTGGTTAATTTTAGGATTAGGAAAGTGTTAGATTAGAAAGTCACAGTCGAAGAACAATTACCAAGGAGGTCCATCTATGCACCCCCTACAAAAAACTTTTTTAAAGCTTTAGTTTCCCTATACACACCTAATTTTTTACTTCCTCAACAATTAAAGAAACCATCAGTTGAGGACAATATAGAGTTTCTCCTTAAGAAAGAAGAGGAGACCACTAAGGCCTTGCACAATATCTTGAATGACAGTAGATAGAGATCAACTACAAATTTCCAAACTATTGATAAATTAGAAATACAAAATGAGACAATTGTCTACTGCATTGAATGATAAAGGAAAGGGATATAGTTTCCTATTAGCCAATTCTAAACCTTAAGGGCTAGTTTGAAATAGGGTTAAGTTCAAGTATACTATATGAGCAAGCAAAGTCCATAACTACCCTTAGGAGTGGCCTTAGGTTGACAACAAGGTAGCATAGATAGAGGAAATACTAGTGGAGAATGAACTAGCTAAAACATAGGAGAAAGAGAAATGACAAAAATTGCCTACTCCATCTTAGCCTATACTGGAGGCACCTTATGTGCCGAACCTCATTCCCTCAATTATTAAACAAGGCTAAGAAAGAAACTAATTTTAGTGAGATAATGGATGTCTTTAAACATATTTAAATTAATATTCTATACTCAATACTATTGAAGACTTTCCTACTTATGCCAAATTTCTTAAAGTGCTCTGCATAAAAAAGTGAAAAGTTAATGTGCAAAAGAAAGCCTTTCTCACCAAGCAGGTCAGCTCTTTGATTTAACACCAGACCACCTAAGTTTAGAGATCCAAGTTGTCCAATCATTTCTTGTGTTATAGAAAAACCATGTCATTGATAATGCATTACTTGATTTAGGGGATAGTGTAAACTTATTGCCATATTCTGTCTATGACCAATTTGGGGTCAGTGACCTTAAACCAACTAATAGCACCTTGCAGTTAGTAGATAGATTAGTGAAGATTCCATGTGATATGGTTGAGGATGTTCTAATGTAGGTGGACCAATTTTACTTCCCCATATATTTTATTGTCCTGGATACCCAGCTTGTGTCGGATGTTGATAGTCATATCCCAATAATCCTTGGATGTCCATTTTTGGCAACATCCAATGTCATCATCAACTATAGAAATGGTGTGATGAAATTATCCTGTGGCAATATGAAAGGGAAGCTGAATGTTTTTAATGTTGGTCATCCACATCTAGACCTAGATGGTTCTTGTGTAGTCAATTTAACTGAAGGTCTACATCAAGATGCTAATCCACCATCATCTATCCTAGATTCACTTGAGGCATGTGTGACACACTTTAACTGTTATCTTGATATAGGCAAGTACATTGATGAGGTAAATAATCTTTTAGATGATGTACCTTTAATGGATACCTCCAAATGGGACCTCTAGTGAAACCACTTCCTCCTTTCAATTTTGTCCCAGTACCATTTGAGAAAAACCAGCCACCTTGGTCCTTAAGTCTTTACCTAAAAATCTAAAATATTCTTACTTAGGACTAGATGAAACCTTACCTTTAATCATAGCCTCAAATCTAGATAAAGAATAGGAGGTAAGCTTCTTGATGTTCTCGAAGAACACAAGACAACCTTAGGGTAGGCCATAGTGGACATTAAAGGGATTAGCCCTACATATGTATGCATAGAATTCACCTAGAAGAGAATACTAAATCATCTAGGGAAACACAAAGGAGACTAAACCCTAACATGAAAGAGGTAGTGAGAGGCAAAGTGCTTAAACTCCTAGATGTTGGTGTTATCTACCCTATATCTGATAACACTTGGGTCATCCTAGTCCAGGTTTTCCCTAAGAAGTTTGGAGTAATGGTAATCTGCAATGAGGATAACAAGTTACTTGCCACTAGCATGACCACTGGGTGGAGAGTTTGTATAGATTATTTAGAGTTGAATTCAGTCACGATAAGACCACTTTCCTCTTCTCTTCATAGACCAAATGCTTGATAGGTTAGTTGGTCATAGTTATTACTACTTTCTGGATGGTTACTTTAACTATAACCAAATTCCCATAGCACTTGAGGACTAGGAGAAAACTACCTTCACCTACCCTTTTGGGACCATTGCATATTGTCGTATGCCTTTTGGGCTTTGTAATGCTCTAGCTAGTTTTCAAAGGTGTATGTGAGCATATTTTTAGATATGGTGGAGAGGTTCTTAGAAGTGTTTATGGATAATTTTTTAGCATTTGGTTCTTCATTTGATGAATGCCTACACCATTTAAAACTTATCCTTGCTTGGTGTTGGGAAAAGAACTTAGTGCTTAACCAAGAAAAATATCATTATATGGTACAAAACGACAATGTTTTAGGCAACATCATATCACATAACGGAATAGAAGTAGACAAAGCCAAAGTGGATTTAATCTCTAACCTTTCGCCTTTAAGGACGGTGAAAGAAATCCCATCATTTTAGGCCATGCTAGTTTATATAGACAATTCATCAAGGACTTTACTAAAATTATTGTCCCTATGTAATTTACTTATGAAGGAGGCATTTTTTAACTTTCATGAAGATTGTATGAAAGCATTTAAGGGCATAAATGTTGAATTAACTTCTATGCTTATTATTCAACTTCCGATTGAAGTGAACCATTTGAAATAATGTGTGATGCTTCAGACTACATGATCAAGATTGTCTTGGGGTAGCATATTGATAAACTCTTCCATGTAATATAGTATGCTAGCAAGACACTCAACAATGTCCAACTCAATTATTCCACTATAGAAAAAGAGTTGTTGGTAGTTATTGTTACCTTAGATAAATTTAGATCTTACTTGCAAGGATCTAAGGTCATAATCTATTTTGACCATGCAGCATTAAATTACCTTCTTTCTAAGGAGGGTGGTAAACCTTTGCTGATCCAATAGATATTATTACTAGAGGAGTTTGATTTAGAAATTCGAGATAAGAAAAGGCTATGAAAATATTGTAGCTGACAACTTATCCAGATTATTTGTGGATCTACTAGGGAGAATGTGCCTATAAAAAATCCTTTTCAGATGAACAATTGGTGCACATTTTTCAATTGCCTTGGTACATAGATATAGTCAATTATCTTATCACAGGTCATATGCCTAATCATTGGTCAAAACAAGATAGGAAAAGATTCATTGCCAAAGTCAAGCACTTTATAAGGACTAGTTGTACTTTTTCAAGTACTATCCTGGTTAGATCATTGGGAGATGTATACCAGATAGTGAACATCATAAAATCATTTCCTCTTGCCATGACCATGGGTGTGGTGGCAGTTTTAGTTCTAGAATGACAATTGTAAAGATTTTGTAGTGTAGTTTTTATTGGCCCACCATTTTTAGGGATTCACATGGTTAATGCATAGCATGTGTTAGATGTCAATAGTTAGAGAGCATAGGAAAAAGAAATATGATGACTCTAAACTCCATTCTTATCATTATTCCTTTTGATATTTGGGTCTCAACTTCTTTTGTTATCTGTACTTTCTTGTGGGAGTGGACTATGTGTCTAAATGGGTGGAATTCATACTGTGCAAGACTAGTGACCACAAGGTGGTGGTCAAGTTTTTAAAGGATAATATATCTGCACGCTTTGGTACTTGTAGGGCCATAATTAATGATGAGGGAAATACTTTTAAAATATAGTGTTTGAAAACATAATGCAAAAATATGGTGTTACCCATAGGATTGCTACCCCTTCCCATCCTCAAAGTAGTTGACAGGTAGAAGTATCAAATAGAGAGATAAAGCAAATATTAGAAAAGCCAGTCATTCCAAATAAGAGGTACTGGACTTTAAGACTTAGTGATGCTATATGGGCCTATCAGACTACATACAAGGCCCCTATAGGTATGTCACCCTATTGCTTGGTCTAGGAAAGGCTTGTTATCTCCTAGTAAAACTTAAGCATAAAGCATATTGGGTAATTCAAAAGCTCAATTTTTGACTTAGATGCTGCTGAAACACACAGAAAGCTCCAACTTAGTGAGTTGAATGAACTAAGGAAATATGTGCATGAAAATCCATCATAATAGACACATCCAGCAGAAGTCCTTTACCTTAGGACAAACGGACTTTTTGTATAATTCTATATTGGATCTAATCCTAACAAAACTTCAATCTCAATGGATTGAGCCTTACATAGTGCGTAATGTTTTATCTTCATGGGCAGTTGAGATAGAAAAGGATGTAGAGATTTTCAAAGTTAAAGGGCAAAGGTTAAAACCTTATCTAGAGTTGGTCAAACCTAAAGTAGAAGAAATCTTGCTAGAAGAACGAGGCTACTGGGACTCACCTTAGTATTTTCCCTAATATTGGCATTCATCATTACATTCGTCATAGTATTGTACATCTAGCTGAAGATGCTAAACTTTACGCTCATTGGGAGGTAAGCCAGGGTTTTTAGAGAGTCTCATTGTTCTCCATTATCCATTTATCATATAGAGTCCTATGTTTTAAAACATTGGGGACAATGTTTACTTCAGTTTTGGGGGTGTAGATACGCATGAGATCTCCGAGTTTTTTCCTTATTAAAGAAAAAATTTAAGGTCAAAGTTCCTTTATTATGATGAGAATTGGATTTTCAAAAGCTTATTCATGTCTTAATAGAAATGAATATGATTAATTCTGCATCTTATTCATGTCTTAAAGTATTTGATGAAAGTTAAATCTCGAAACACACTTACACACAGTGCATAGTTCGGAATACTAAATGGTTATGACTTAGAGAACCTATGAAAAATCACTAGGGACTTATATACACAAGTGAGTATTAAAGACTATCATATTTCCTAGGGTTATATATAATTCCATATTTTCTTTAGCATACATTACTTAGAAAGATCTCAGTATCTTTGTTTGGGTCGAAATGCCAAGAACTACTAACTTTCTTTCCTAAATATTTATTAAATCTAATATGCATTAAGAAACCTAGGAAATGATATAGGCCATTCTTGTTTCAACCTAGAGACATATAGCCTATCCAATATATGACACCACTAGTTAGAACCTTTGAACTCTTTTTAAGCCTTTTCTTTTTAAAACCCCATTTACCTTAACCCAAAAAACCTAGTAAAGTATCCATTACCTATTTTTCAAAAATGAGTAGAGATGGTAGAAAAAGGACAAAAGTCTAAGAAGTGAAGTATATACAGAGATAAAACCTTTCTGTCAAAGAAAAGAAATATGAAAGAAAGTAAAAAAGAAAATTGTGAAAAGGAAAAGGAAAAATAAAAAAGATATTCACTTTAGTATAATCAAAAGTAAAGTTGTCCAATAACAATGGAAAACTTCTACTCACTTTTGAAACCTTTGAATCCTTTTTACCCTTTCTTTTAGAACCATTTCTAAGCCTACGTTTTGTTCTATTTAAAGACCTATAGATCTTAAGGTGGAAGATAGCTTTAATGAGGATATAAATATTAGGGAATCAAGGTGAACTACCCTTACTAGTCTTGGTAATGTCATCCATTCTTAGGGATCATAATTCTTTTGTCTCATTTGTGATCTTAAAATTATATGAACCATTAGTATTATTGGATTAGGCACATAGTGAGAGAATTTTGTTTGACCCCTTTTTTCTCTAAGAGCTTTAATTTCAAGTGTATACTAGTGAGAAATTGAGGTCAAAACATCATTCAATAGAGTATAATAATATCTATTTAGAAGTCTTAACTTATGTAACTATACACACGCACACACACACACACACACACTGCACTTCAAGAAATAACTATAATAAAATGGCTTTGCTATGTGGGTAACTTATTAAATCTTTCATTTATCTTTATTAAGTTGTTAACTTCAATAGAGTGTTAATGCATGAGAATTCTCTAAGATAAAATAAAGGGCTTAGCTTTATAAAATGTTGTGGGTATATTCATTGCAAAACCTCATGAGGCTGAACTCATCTACTAGGTGTAACCTAGGCCTTTACAGGCTTGTCACATATGCAAATTGCAATCATAAGTAGCTACAAAAACAACAACCATTTTTGTTTGCATAATTTTTTGCACCTTTTTCTCGGGACTAGCAAAATGCTCGTGGGGGATGTAATAAGTATTCAATTTTGTATAAAAAGCACCCAATTAGTAGTCAATATGTTAAAAATTACAGGCATTATTCTAGGGTTTCTCTAAAATTATGTAACATGTGCATTTCTGAGCTAATGATTAAAAAGTTTGATATTTAGTAGGTTCAAGAGCTAATCCAAAGTAAGTATATGAATTTCATAATTTTCTATGATTTAATTAGGTTTTTTCTCTTTTGTAGGTGTTGAGAAAATGATCTAATGGTCAAGATTAAGAAAGATAAGATTTGATTATCAAGATCAAAAGAGGGCCAAAGACCTAAATTTAAAAACTCAATCAAGATTCAAGATCATCTTTAGGTATGCAAGAGGGCAATGGGAAGATTCAAAGGTTACTAAAATGGGTCATTGCAAAAAGCCATGCAATTCGACCACCTTTGCATGAGAATTGGAGCCACGCATGCAAGTTTCTTAAGCTATTAAGGAAACTTAAGGAAGCCAAGGCATTCAAGCCTTGAAGCCAAAGGACTTAACAACTCAAGCTATTAAGCATGGAGCCATCAAAGTGAGCCACCAAGCCACATGGAGTCACATGATTGGATGACTTTTAAAAGCAATTATCTCATGCTAAAAACATGAATTTCAAGTAATAATTAGAAGGAATTTGATGGAGATTAGTATATGGTAATATGTGCTTGCCTAGGTGGACATATCAAGAGAAACCAAGTCAAATTTTCTTATATTTTCCTCTCTTTTCCTCCCTCTTTCTCTTTCTTCCCTACTCACCACATCTCACACTTAGAAAGGGAAGGAGTTCCACACCACCTTGCTTGAAAAATGGTGCCTCCACTCTTTTAATTCCATTCATTCCACGAACTCCACCTTCTAGTTCCATTTCCCTCTCAATTACCTTACTTCTTGTCTCTTTCCTCCATCTTTCCTATCTCTTTCCACCTTGTTTCCATCCCAATATGTAAAACACCTTAAGGAAAGGGATTCCATGCCAGATCCCTTAAAATATGGAGGCCCCAACCCCACCCCCCTTTCCCTTTGCTTATATTTAGAAAGTCCACCTCACCCACCTCCCTTAACTTCTAATCTTCTATCTCCAATCAACCACCTAACTTTCCTACCCAAAGTCCTAATTTTGATTCTCTTATTTCTTCCTAGGATATGATCCTATCAAATTGAAAATCAAATACTCTATATAAACCCATGGAATTTCAAGCCCAATTCAAGTGGAGGGGTTGCTTCTAACTCCTTGAAATCAAGCACATCTACTTGGAGATACTTTTTGGGTTTTGGACTTCAATACCTTGGCTATTGTTTCTTGTCTTGAACAACTTTTTCTTGCTTTGTTTCTTTTGTTTTGGACTCTATGATCGGGTTAGTACCTTGCTTTAACTTCCTTAGTTCCATTGCTTGTTCATTGCTTTCTCTGTTGTTTAATTTTTCTACACATAGTTCCTCTCTGTTTCCCTTAAATCTTGCTTCCAAGTCTCTTAATTTTCTTGCTTAATTCCTTAAGGTCAATGTTCTCTTTTATTTGGTAGTAGCAGATGAGAGAACAGTAGCTTTGAATCTTTTTGTTTCCCCTTCATCTTTTGCTTGTTTGCCACTTAGATATAAGACTAGCCCTTGTTGCTTTCTTTTCCAATCTTCATGCTCTTACTCTCTTATTTCTCTTTTGGATTTCCCATGCATGTTATCCATGATTAGTTTGAGATTGTTGGAGTGTGTTAATTTTTTTCTTTGAATCAAGTTCTAGGCATTAGAATAGTGCACAATTTTCAGCTTTGTTCTTCATGTATATGCACACCATCTTTGATATAACTTACAAGTGAATGAATAAACTAATTTCACGAGCATTGTTACTAATTAATTCTAGTAGTAAAGTATTTTTCAATATTGAGAATTTTGATTGATGATTAGTGCACACATCATGCCAATCCATTCCTTGTTTGATTTATGTTTCATGAGAACCATATTTCTAGAATTTATCTTTCACGATTGCACAATTTCCTGCTATCCATACACTTTATTTGCTTGATTCCTTAGGAACACATTTAGATTTTTATATAGGTTAGTTAATATTTTGGTTAGATCCCATGCTAGCAAGATTTTAGTTCACGCTAGCCATTTTCTCACTCATGAACCATGGACACAGCTCCATGGGTCATGCGCGTGGTGATTGGGTGATTTGCCTTTAAGTGGTTTATTGTTCCCTTGTTTTTTGATAGTTTAGGATTACTTGTTTAGTTATTTGCATCTTAGTTTAGATTTATAAAGCTTCTTTGGTTAGTTTTGGAAAGTTTTAGGCTAAGGAAAGTTTCATTTTTAGCAAGTTTCCTTAAGTGAAGTTTCCTATATTCTTTCATTCTAGTTTTGTATTAGCTTCTTTTATTGAATGCATCTTAGTTAGGAAAGTTTATAATTCTATTGAAAATATTTTTTTTATAGAAAGTTTTCTTTGATTCATGTTTTTAATTTTATGCATGTTTCCCATTCCTTGTTGTTTAAATTCCTAGTTTAATGAAAACCAATCTCTCTTTGGTTAGGCTAAGTAATCTAAATAAAATCCAGTCAATATCCAAACCTGTGATATTCATCGTGGGATTGACCTCTCTCACATGCAAATTACAGTATTGATTTGTGCACTTGCTAGTAATTTTAAAGCAACACCATGCGTCCATATGCCTGGCCATCTTATGAGGTCTAGGATGACTTCTATTAGAAAAAAGAAACATGTGTTGGACAATAGTTATGTCACACTATGTTATATGTTGTTTTTGGTACACATTTATTGTGTGTTTGAGTTATGAATGTGACCATGTAGAACAATAAATTGTTTTGAGGGTAATCAAGTTGTTAATAGGGCAATTACTTGTGAAAAAATTCCATGAACTTCAAAAAAATTTAGTTATTATAGAGATTTTAGGAATTATATTCCTATCTAATTGTTAGAGAGATTACAAGGATCACATCCCTATCATATATGATAAAAAGATTTCAGGGATTACATCCCTATCACATATGGTTAAAGAGATTATTGAATTACATCCCTATTAGCTTGTTTATATTCATGTGCATATTGAGGTGCTAATCAAGAGTACAGGGAGGAAAAGTTTAGCTTTTCAACTTTGTCATGGTATCGAAGCCAACAACATAGAAGGATCTGAGATAATCATTATCATCAAAAGAACCCACTCTAAGAATCTGACCGTCCTACACTATATCTTTCATGGGTGGCAATTATCATCTTCTCTAGTGAAGGTGTTCATGAAGTGAAACATCTGGCACTAGATCCTCTAAGGATGATCTTCATATGGGTCTGGCAAAAGAAATGGCATTAGAACCCTCTTCAGCCATAAAAAAAATGGAGCTAATAAGAACCCTATTCCTCTAAGCCTTCCTTATCATTGTTTTTCTTGGGGTTTTCTACAAAAAATGGAAATTTTCTTTGGTTTCCTCTCTAGAAACTTAATCATTTTGCTACAACTATGTTCTAGTAGTTAGCCTCTTTGTTATTATTCCCTTCACTTATATTTTGGCTCACTAACATCCATAGGTTAGGCCTTCAGCTTTTCTACAACGGTCAAAATCCTTGCTGCCTCCTTTCTAACTTGTAGGCCTCTTCGCTTCTCTGCTGCAAGAACTCTAGTTGGTGCACTCTGTCAATCATATGTTTTTTCACACATACAAGAGGAAGATAAAAAGGGGAAAGAAGTAATCTTAACATGCTCTGATATTGGTATCCCACTAATTTCTTATTGGCACCCTATTGTTTGGATTTATTAGAGGTCCCTTCATCTTAAAGCCCTTTTGTTGATACTTACAACCTACCTTTATCTAATTTGAGGTCCCTTCATTTGACGTTTTGTTAGCATTTGACATTATGTCTTCTCATACCTTCAAATATAAATGCATCAATATTGAGTGATGCAATAACAGCTAGATCTATTGAGTGAAAGCTATGACATTTGTATTTAAAATTAAAGGAATTGGATAATCATTATAAGAAAAATATGTGAGATTAGTCTATGATGATAGTTTGCGTTATCCATTCTTTATAACAATCCTTTGCCCACGGTATACAGCATTCTCCCAGAAATTAATGCAAAATAGATTCACAAAGGTATTCCTTCTGAGTCTCCAACAAATGTAGCACTTATAGCCATTCATCGTCCTAGACCTACTTAAACCAACCACTAGTAGTAAGAAGCCTCTTTGCACATACTATTGTGAGGTCATTGGAAAAATGATTGCCTACACTTTCAATGTCACAACAAGGAAGGCTCGTCTTGTGCTGCTATAGGTACTGGTCCATCTACCACCTCCTCTGCACTGTCTACATCTTGCATAAGGTGTCTCGCTTTTTGAGGTTCATAAGGTCTTTCATGACCTTTTCAGTTAGGTCCTCTCTAGTAATGGCCTTTCCAACACTAGAATCACTCTGTTGCTTTTACCACTATCCCATCAGGTATGCCTCATAACTCTTCTTTGTTTTTGGACTCTGGAGCATCAAATCACATGGCTTACACTCCACATGACTTTTCATACCTCTTTCCAATGAATAACAATAAATCAATTCATATTGCCAACAATACACACTATCTGTTACATACATGGGCACAGTTTGAACTTGTAAATTGACACCACACAATGTTTTGTTGTTTCCCATCTTACCATTAAGTTGATATCTATTAGTTAGTTATGTGATAAAAAATACCATGTAACATTTAGTGGCAAACAATGTATTATATGGGATCCACAAATCAAGAAAATATGTGGGACATGGATTAGGAATGGACACCTTTAGTGCCTTCAGTCTCTTCACTTGTCCATTTTATCACACATGATTGCTTTTACTCACATTAAATTTTGGCATGACCAATTAGGTCACCCATTTTTTTAGTGGTGAATTCCTTTCCTATTAGTTTTTAAACCTACTTGTTTTGCATGGCACTATGCCTCAACTTTCCTATCTTAATACATCTCAATATAATCGTGTCCTTGAAAGCAAGCATTTGTACGTTATTGAAATCATTCGCACTCTCCTATTCTCCTCCAAACTTTCACCATTATTCTGAAGAGAAACTATCTTAACCTCCGTATACCTTATCAATCAAACACCTACATCCCTCCTTCACAATAATATGAATTTTACATGGATCTCCACAGCTTATCATCATCTTAAAAAATTTGAATTCACATGCTTTATACTATTACCCCACAATGAACATAAGAAGCTATCTACTTGATTTGCCTTATGTATCTTTGTAGGATATGGTATTGAACAAAAGGGTTAGAGGTGTTACAAGCCTAACACTTGTCATCTTCTATGAATGAATTTCTTTTGATAGACAAAGAAATATGATATCTATATCCCTATATTTAGAAGGTTTTGGCCTCATAAATCATTTAATTATCACTAATTAGGGTTAATTCTACTACTTTGTAGGTCCAAAGTACAAATGTAAAAATTGCACAAAATTATTAATTTTAGAAAGAGCAATTTCACCTTCTAAGCTACATGGCGGGTCACACATGCTATAAAAGAAGTCAAATCAAAACTCTAAGGCAAGGAAGATCTCAACCATCCATTCTCATCCAAACATTCGTTCATCCTAGGGCTTCTAAATCACTCACTCACTCACTCACTCACTCACTCACACACACACACACACACACACACACACACACACACACACACACACACACACACACATACCATGCCCCACCTCACTTTCTAATTATGAAAAATTGTATATTTCCCCACCAATTTCATTTTCTACTTATCCCTTATCTTTTCATTCTTTTTTCATTTCATTTTCTCCCATTTTTCCACTCCACTTTCCTACTTTGAAAATCACACCTGCCCCCTCCTATAGCCACTTTCCTATTTCAACTCCACTGTTTCCCTTCACACTTAATCTTCTTGGTTCTCCATTCTAATTCTTCCTTTTCCTTCACTCCTAATAATTTTCCCTTCTTTATTTCTCTTTCCTCTCCCATCATATTACCTTCCATCCTCATTTCTCATTCACCAATTTGAATTTTGCGCCTCCTCCTCTAGCCCTTGGTTTTATTCTAATTAAAATAGCTTGATCTTCACCCTTGAAGTCCCTTAAACCTTATGCTAGAAATCTATAAATGGAGGTGTTGTCAATAGGGTTTTCATCTTTTGACTTTTACTAGAGTTTAAGGATGAATCAAAAGATAAACAAAGGGAGGAGAATACCCTCACCCAAGCTCCCTTTAAGCTTTCATGGTACGAATTCTTTGGAGATAAAGTTAAGGTCTCAACCAACTGCAATATCTTTTCTTGTTTATTATTATTTTTCTATCTTTACCATCTTTTGTCTTTTTCATTCACTTTCTTCAATCATGCATTCATCTAGATTTTTCTTATTCAGAGATCTAATGTAGTTGCATGCATCATCCTTCATGTTACTTAAATTTGAAGACATGAATTAATTGTTGTTTTTCTATAGTTTTGCATGGTAATTTCTTATCTTTACTTGCTTTGTAATTCATGTTTTACATGGTAATTCCTTTCATCATACAGTAGTATAGATCCACCACATCTTCCTTCCATTCCATTAGGTTCACAAGCATACAAGCATAAGGTTTTCAAAGCATTTAGCGAATTTTTGGTGGATGCATCTTTTTCATGTTCAATTATATGGCATCTTAGTAGCTTGCTTAGGTTGCATTCATGGTAGAGTTGCATGATAATCTTGTTTTCTTATGTTAGGTATACATTGTAGATTTAGTTTGTATAGTAGTTTATGATTTAACATGTTTAGTTTCCATATTTTTAAGCACTTTTCTATTTTAGAAGTAGGTAGTTTCTAATTTTAGAGTTCATGCTTAAAACTTAGATCCCTTGCTTTTTAGTTTTAGAAGCTTGTTAATTTTATTTTCTTATATATTGGGAATGCTTTAGGATTAGTTTAAATTCACTTTAGAAAGTAGTTGCATGATAGATTCTTAGAAGTTGCTCTTTCCTAATTTAGAAACCTTGTTTGACTTTCTAATTACCTTGTTTACTTTCTAGGATTAGTTTAGAAACTTCATGCATATTAGTTTGTTATATTTAGAAAGAATTCTTAGTTTAGAAGGTCATGTACTTTAGTTGCATTTAGTAGGCATCATCACTTTCTAATTTATACTCACACATTCATAAGAACAAACATGGAATCTTCCATGCTAGGATAGTTTCCATTTTTCACTTCCAAATTTTCCACACTTCCCTTCATCCAATCACATGCTCTTATCATGTTCTAATTTCATCACTTTTTATTTTTCATCCACTTTCCATTCCCATCCACCTTCTATTTTAATCCATTTTCTAATTTCATGCACTTAATTTCATGTTCATGCCTCCCTTTCTAATTTTAGGTTCATGCATCATTCTTCTCTCTTTTTCTAATTTCTTTTTATGACATTGGACTATGGAATAGTAAAGGATTCATAGAAATAATGGTACTTTCCAATTGCTTAATTGAAGTTGAGGCAAACAATCAAATCTATCCGTAAGCCATCTAGGTTACTAGTTAAGGGCTTCATGTTGGGGTAGGGATATGCCATGTACCTATTTCTTACTTCATCTCCTAAGTCTAGGAATGGGTGAATCCTAAAACAAGGGCTATTATCTCTGATTTCTTTTCTTTTCTTCTATTTGATGTTTAAGGAAGAAAGCCTTCTCTATGGTTCAACTTTCTTAAAGATGAATAACCTCTAATTACCTCTTTATCTAAACTCTCTGAAGTTTCCCTCTTTGTTTTAAGAGTTTTTGAGTTAAGAAAAATAGAGTAATATTTTATATTTTCTTTTCCATCATATTCTTCTTTCTTTCTTCGATGGTGATTGTTTAAGAAAAAGTGTTTGAAATCCTCTTTCCTTGGCTGCATTAATACTTAGTTCCTTAGAATCACTGGATGAGATTTGCTAGTTTGTAGCATGTTGGGGTACAGATGAGAAAAGCTTGGTGGTAATTTAGTGTATTTTGGGTTCAAGAGAAGTGTATAAGCTCCCGTTGAGTGATACAAAATGTGGGACTTATAAAAAAATTCAAGCTCAGATTTGAAGGACCTTTACTTGCTTTCTGCACTTACTTTCTTTTCATTGATTATGTAACAATTCTTTGTAATATAGGTCATTAATGACATAGTTCTTTTCCCATTTTCTTTGTCAATTTGTTCATTACTTTAATTTCTAGTTAATGTAGTTTTAGAAAGTTACTCTAATGTGTAGTTAGTTATAGTTTAGATAGTTTCTTTTATTCTTAGTTAATTATAGTTTTGGATAGTTCCTTAATTATAGTTTAGAAAGTTTCTTTATGTAATGACTCAAAATTTTAAGATATTCCTGTCAAATAATAGTAACCCTCTTTCAATCACAATCAATCATAGTGTTTGTAATTTACAAAATTTGTATATCTTATCTATTTTGAAAAATAATTATATTGGATGGGTGGATAAATGTTCTATTTTATTTAAAATATGTAAAGAAAGAATTTGCAAAAAATATCTCCATAACTAATTCTACTCAAGAAATGGAATTCAATGCCTTAAGGAACACTAAAAAAGGAGTTTGTATAAAAAAGTTACGAGCATTGGACGATAAATGGTATTTTGGTAATCAAAAGTTTTAAAAAAATGCATGGGGCTGTTTTGTTAACGGCACCCATATTACGTCATAACTGTGTCATCCATGCATCATCACCTGTGTCAGCCTTAGTCACCACCGCATTGTCGTCTATGTCTGCGGCAAAAATCTGGTAAGCGTCGACCTTCTATGGTCTTCTTCCTCTGCCACGACAGGAAAAATGGCGGCACTGCCACGGGGACGACACTGCCCTTCACCTCTATAAATCTCCCCCTACTCCTCTCATCACACCTCTATCCCTCCACTCTGACAATCTCCAACATCTAGGGTTCTGACGATGTATAAGACCTTGCACCACAAGGAAAACTCAGATCTCCTCTCTATCTAGCCACCCAAGTAAGCCCCTTTCCCTCTGCTCTTCTATTCTTTTTGGCGAGTTTCCTTTAGATCTAAGCCAGATCTGTCATCACCTGGCCAGCAATATCCTGGTGAAAACAGATCTGCTGGATCTGTTGAGGATCATCTTCAAGGCAACTCAAATGGATGATCCGAGCCACCCATGAAACCAAGGAACCCCAAAACCCTAAGATTCGTAAAGACAGGAAAATTCTAGGCAATCTCTAGCATTGATTGAGACAGAGATGAATGGACAATCCAGATTTGACTGTTTCATCCTGGTCCACTTGACCTGCTACAAGGACGCACTACGTGAAGCACGCCTAGGAACTACTCATGCAGGTTCACCCTTGTGTGTGTGCATGGGTGTGGGAGGTGTGTCAGTTTGGTCATAGTACTGTAGCATCCTGGGAACAGTGACGCACAAGACCCGCCTTGTCCCTATTGATCTTAACCATAAATTCTTAAATTTTAGGAGCCATACAACTTCGATTAATGACCTGAAAGGTCCCTTAGAATTGTATTTATGGTGCAGACCTAATTATGTAATAAAATCTAGGATTAGAGAACAATTTTATTTGCTTGTGGCCTAAAAGCCTTAGAAATCTCATAGATTTGTTAAATCAAAGATAATCTGAACCTAATAAGTGGTCCATTGGACAACTTAGAAGCTTTAGATATCCAATTCAACCCTGAATTAAGGATGATCGCCCTTAGATCATATATCCGATCACTTATGGATGGGATTGGAGTCTAAATAGATGATCTAGGCCATTAAGTGTAACGACCTGGGTTTTTATAATACATTTTTGTAATTCTTTTTGAAATGTTGGGCCCTTAGTTTGCAAAAATATTTAGAAAACAAACAGGAGAAAACACTTTTCATGAAAAGACCATTTCTAAAAAAATTGAGTGTTATTTTTCTTTTCTCAAAATGGATTATTAGAGAAATGAGAGCTACATTTCTATTGAAAATTTGGCAGAGTTTCCTCTGTTTTTTTTTTACATTAGACATTTAACGCATGTCATTGCAACGTACTTGATAAACATAAGTTTTATAAATAAAAGAATAAGGGTGACTCTGTCTCCATCCCATCACATTCACAAACATGACTGAGTGTTTGAAAATCAAAATAAATGAAAACCAAAGAAACATCCACGACTTAACATATACTTACTAGGATCAATCCAGTCATAGCCACACAACCACAACTTCCAATTTCATGTCTACATATCCATAAAGTAAAGTCACATTAGATCGAAGTGTTACTTCAGTCTACTATTTAAATTAACCATAATGCAAACCTAGTTGATATACCTGATTTGTCATCTTGAACTCTCTGACACAGTCCTTTGCTTCATTTTTCCTATTCTATTTCTTCAACTTGAAACATTGTAAACAATTTACAATGTGTCAACAAGCTTATGCTTGTGTAGGAAGTTTTCACATCTATTTTACCAAGTTTTTAATTCAATTCTAAACAATACCTCAAATAATTTTTAATGCAAATTCTAAAGAATACAATGATCAAGTTAGGGATAAAATACATGATTTAAGCTACATGCCAGTCTTAGTTCATGATTTCATGCTAAGACATTTTAGATAGTGTCAATATAAAACATGCACCACTTTAAATACATATTTTTCCGAATGATTGAATCATTATAGTAATCTCAAGTAAATTGCAATATAGAACATATCAGAAAATCACAAGCATAACTTGAGAACTATGTGAAAGTTACACATATAACTTGATGAATTCAACATAATAAGATCTTCAAAGTATTAAAGTAGTCATTCGTTAAACCACGAACGTCGGCAATCCCGAACCGATAACATCATCACGTGCACATATGCATCCAGGTGAACATATCAATTGGTTGACCATGAGTACTCATCTGTGATGACCAGGGTTTTCCCATGCATTTTAAAACGCACTATCTAATTCCTAAGGCAGGATCGATCCCTATTTGAAAACATTTTTGGAAAATAATGCAATGTAGCGAAAAATCTTTTATTTGAAATTCAATTTTGAAAACCCCGAGTGTCATTTGCTTTCAAGATGAGTAAAGTAGTTTTGAAAATTTCAGAAATCATAAATGTCTTCCCAGGTCTATCCAGTCACAGCTCACAGCCCAACTGTAAATAAATACCAAAACATGTTCAAAAGGTAGAGCTTTTACTTACATTCATGCTTGTCTTCTCCTCATTCACTTGACCATAGTACTAACATGTTCTGATGCTTCTTCTAATTCTGTGTGGAGCTAATCTGGAAAAATAATATATTAGAGTGAGTATTTCTCATACTCAGTAGGTCATCTGATACTACTATTTGAAAACACGGTAGGCAACATGCATGATTCCAAGAGCTTTTTCATGTAAAACATCAGTGATTCTTTTTGTGTAAGCATGCATAGTTATGCATAAACCATAAGCTCATTGATGCAACTTCAATCATGAAACCTTTTACCGAGATTTAGTCTTCAACGATATAGATTTGTCTACAAATCATAGCATAGAAATCCATAGATTCATTTACGAGAAATCTCGGCAAATGCATCAAATCACGAATCATATATAATAATCATGAAACTCTTAAAATAGTCATCTTTCATGTAGATGCAATATTATGCTCATGAGTCTCTCAACGAACACATCACGCCAACTGGTCACGAGTACTCGTATACAACCATCTCAATGCTATATGCATATCAATCTCACTGAAATCATAGGGTCACTATGCTCACGACCAGAACCCCTCTGAATCGTGTGTCTTCGGTATCTAGAGACTAGTCCACCATAGCCTCCACGACGACTATGGATATGTCCTCGAAAGGGTGCCGTGAACACTTCTAATGGTCGTCCCTGTTTACCATAGCAGTCATGGAAGGGACAAAGCCATTTTTGGCAGCGATACCATCCACCTTTTTGGTGGTAGAGGCTGGGAGGCCAACCCTGTACATACACAACCTCTTAGCATAGTGCCCATAGGCTCAATAGCCCAAAAATATGAATACATTAAATCCCGATCGCAATTATCATAAATCATGCAATTTTATGCAAATGGGTTTCAAAACATACATGCAATGCATAAAATCTTCTCATGCTAGTATCGCATTCAAAGTCATAACCCTGCCTAGAAGCCTGACAGCCTAGAAGCTTGCCAGCCTAGAAGCCTATCAACTCTCTCTGGCCCACCCTCATCGGCTAGCCCTCATCAGCCCGCCCTCATCGGCCAAGGCTACACTTCTCAAAACATGCTTGTATAAGAACATCATAAAAGCATACTAAATGCAATGATAGGTTTAAGTGCTTCAATGTTATAAATCATGTAGACAATTTCGTATGCTTATATAAGAATATCACATTTCAAAAGCATCATAAAGGCAAGTAAATCACTTAGTGTTTGGGATATATTTAAAAATGTAGCAGTATCAGATTACCTATAAATAAAGTATATTTGGAGATGCATAAAAACATAGCAGTATTAGACTACCTACATTGATTGTCATCACTTAGCTGGTGTCCCTCTTTCAGTCAAGTCCTTCATTACTCAACCTAACCCTAGGTCTCCTTTATAAAATCCTAGACACAAATGGATAACAGCGGTTCCACATCATTTTCTATCTATTTATAATTCCCTATTTGGATCTCTAGATTAATGGCTAGATCTTGTGTATGGATCTACTATTCAATGGTTAGACCCTATAATTTGTCCTCTAATCCTAATTTTTCTAGTCTCATTAGGTCCTTGCCATTAATACGGATGCGATGGTTCTTTCAGATCATTGATCGGAGTCCTACAACTTCCGTAATTCCAGTTTTAGTGTCCCAAAATCATGGACGAGCCAATGTCATCCACGCAGGGCCCGCGCATCGTTGTTCTAGGGACGCTTGTGTGCCCTTGTTGAACCAAGACCCGCACCCTCACGTTATGTGTGTCCGAGGGCTGGCCAGGGACCGCGTTTGCTTGCGCACACATGCCCAAGCGATGCGATATGACGCGCGTCCTGGAGGGCGTCGTGTGGATGCATCTTTGGCGCAGGCGCGCGGTGCACCTCAGCTCCCGGGGCACTCGTGTGTCCCGATTGAACGTGGGACTGTGCCCGCATGTGGCGTACGCACAAGGATTGCCCCAGGGAGCGCATCGCACCTGGCGTCCCCGGGGTCGTCTTCTTCGATGGGTTATCAGACCCATCAGGAGTCCGGCATTTTCAGGCTGAAAAAATGACCAGATTTGGCATGGATCCAGCTTGGAGGAAGGAAAAACGGAGAGAGGGGAAAGAGGGGCTTACCTTTGGTAGCTTAGGAAGTGCCCATCGCTAGTGGTAAAGCCCATTTTTCCCGGTGCCTCTAGGGGAAAAACAAGGGAGAGAGGAGAGGGGAGAGGCCGGCCAGAAGGAAAGGCCTGACCCTTGCCAGAATTTACACGAAAAATCACAGGAGGGTTTTCCAGTTTTTTTGCTGGAAACCCCAGCCCCAAGTAGCTGGGAAAACGTGATCCGGAGAGGAGGGAAGAGGGCTTTTTATAGATGAGGGAGGCGGTGCTGCCATCCTTTCCAGCACTGTCCTATAGAGGCGGTTCTGGAAAAATCTGGAATGGCAGTGGTTGGAGGAGGAAGAAGACGAGGTGCCGTTATCAAAATGGCTCCCTACATTTTTTGACTTTTTCGTTTTTTAGGTGCATTTTACAAAAATGCCCTCAATCTTCTAACACCTATAACTTCTTCATACGAGCTTCGTTTTTGGCGTTCTTTGAGGTGTTGGTTTCCATTTTGAGTATTGTATCTAATGGTACTAATTTTTATTACAAATTCCTTTATTTAATATTTTAAATAAATTAAAAAATTTCACATGGTTAAATGTCCAATTTATTTTTGTAATGGATGCAAAAATGCTCTGGGCATTACATCATCTAAGACCATCAAGCCCATCTATGTGGGGTCACACAAAACAGAAATCCTCTAGCACACTATGCTCATGACCATATCACTGAATCATGCCTCTCTAATATCTAGAGAATAGCCACCGCAACCTCCACGACGATTACGGATACATCTTGAAAGGGTGTCATGGCCACCTCCAATGGTTGTTCCTACCACAACAGTCGAGAAAAATGATGCCACTTTGGGCATAAATACCTACCACCTTTGGGGGTTAGAGGCCGGGAGGCCACCCTGTACAACCTCTTAGCATAGTGCCTACCAGGCTTATTAGCCTGAACAAAGATATGTCTCAATCCCAAAATGATATTAAAACATATATCATATATCTCATGCAAAATTATACATTTTTGTAGCTCATCTCAAAACATGGGATTGATGCAATTTCAATTATAATAATTTCTTTCAAAAACTCACAGGAGTGTATAACAAACAATATCTTTTTGTTTCACACATAAAAGCATGCATCATGGCGATGAAGATATATAGATATAATTCCCATGCCTCATTTACAAACATTGCATTCTTCAAAACATGAAACAAGGTATCATGATGAAGTGTAAATTCCATGATAGTTAAGTAATCTCAATTAGAAAACATGATAAACTAATATTTGATTATTTAAAATCTCAAGGGCAAATAGATGTTAAAACTACCTACCTCTTAAGTGAAATTCCCAGTTTGGCTACGTTCCTTCTTTAACTCCACTTATAGGTCAATCTCCTTTGTTGATGTTACAAAGATCTTGTCAATGTTGAATCATATACAATTGAGTACATAGGAATTTTATTTTAATCAAAGTCTGATGGTTTAGGTCATCATAAACTGTTTAACTTTTCATTAACCATCTATTCCATAAAAGAATACATGATCAGGTAGGTCCTAGATCCATCATCCATTTACCAATTAGTGGTCCACAGTTTTAGATTTGCACTTACTATTCACTTAACCCCATTGATAGACAATTCTAGATTCGAAGGTTTAATCTAATAAATCATGATAAACCGACTTAGGATTTCAATTCGAGGTCTAGGAATGTAGTGGCAACCTCTGATCACCGATTAAGCGCCTCCGGGATCTTTTTTCTCTACTGTCTGATTCAACAATTAAGATTATTCACTAAATTTCCATTTAGATCTTTAATTTTTGCCATATCCTAGTTAATTTCATGCTCCATAACTCATCTGTGGCATCTGATCATAGATCAGATGTCAACAAGTTATTATGCAAACAGTACCTGATCGGACAGCTGCGATTGCCCTCTCTATTTCTAGGCTAGATCTGCAAATTTTATGTGATTTGAGTACATTAGGTCTTCTATTACCTATCCCTAAACTTAGATCAGAAAATGGATGGTTAGATCATCCCTAAAATTAGATCTAGCATAAAACCATACGGATTTAGCCAAAAATCAAAATTTAAAAGTTGGGTTTTGAAAATTTTACCTTCTATATGCATTTTCGTGCTTTTCCTTTTATATGTGTGCAATGTTCCCCTCTTCAATTGACCATCAAGGTCATGTCGGATTCCCAAATAACCTTAGGGGTTTCCTTCGTTTCATCGTGCTGGACAACATGACCGACTCAGATTGTCGATACAAGTTGTCATCTTCTTCGCCAATAGCTTTGAATCTGGAGACCTAAAAACCCCTCATTTTCTCCTTCTTCTTCTTGCTCCCACTAGTACGTTGGGTTTTTTTCAGTGCCGGGCTCCTCTCTCCTCTTCTTTCTTTCATCCTCTTCCTTCTCTCTTCTCTTTTCCTCCTTTTCTTCTTCCTCTCCATCAGTTTTTTTTTTTCTTTCTCTCTTCTCTCCATCGTGTATGTTGAGTTTTAGAAGAATAGACTCGACAATTGTGTCGGGTTCCTATAAGTGGGGGGGGTGTGTGCCAATATCAATTTGGCCCCCTTTTGTTTATGGTTTTTTTTTTCTTTCTTATTTTAACCAAAATGTCCTTCATATTCAAACATTCATATCTCCTTCATCCATATTCTAATTTTTGCAAACTTGGTGTCGTTGGAATTGTCTTTCTGAGTACAATCCAAATATGAGATATTGGGGTCCAATTTGATGTCTTTCAAAAGGTAAATTCAGTGAAACCTAAATATGAACTCCCATTTATATTCATCAAAATTAAATTGTAATCCTTTAAAATAGAATCTAAAAATTAGAATTGTTACATTGAGCTATGAACCTGATTAATGATTTAGAAATAATAGTTAGATTCTTATGTACAGGATACCATAAAGACCTTAAAGAATATTCAGTATTTAAACTAAAGGAGGATGTGAATTAAGTGACATCTTTTGAGGTAGGTAGTTTGATATTACTAAGTTTTCAAATGCATTCTAAAATATAATTGATTTACTTGACTCTATTACCATGTTTAGTATACTTTTTGAGATATGATATTCTTATAATGAGTATGAGAAATTGTCTTTATGATTTATGGTCTTGAATGCGATTGCTTGCATTGAACAGATTTTATGTACAGAGTTGGCCTCACGGCCTCTAACCACCAAAGCTGGTAGGTGTCACTCCCAAAGCAGCATTGTCCCTTCCTCGACTATTGTGGTAAATATGGATGATCACTGAAGATGTTCACAATAGCCTTTTCGAGGACATATCCATAGTCTCTGTGGAGGCTATGGGGGGATGGTCTCTAGATACCTTAGACACACGATTTTAGAATAGGTTATGGTCGTGAGCATAGTTGACGCTATGATTTTAGGTTTTGATATCAATATGCATATTGCATTGAGATGGTCATAGACTAGTAGTCGTGACCAGTTGGCTTGATGTGTTTGCTAACTTGTTGGCTTGATATGTTCGCTGACCCATTGACTTGATGTGTGCGTCGAGATATCCACATTCATGATATCTATTGTGGGGTTGAAATTCTATCATTTGATTTGATCAATTACTACTTTAAGATTTTTAGTAATTATTACTATTGTACAAATTATTGATTTTGAGTAGTTGGCTTAATGTGTTCCTCGAAAATTTTAGTGTATGAATTAATTGACTACTACTATTTCTGTATTGTTTGGATTCGATAAAAGTTCCATGGTTTGGAAATTTGTAAATGAGTTTTATAATTTATGCATAAATACCCATGACTACACAAAAAAGAATTGCATGATCTTATTGCTTTTCTTGAAATTACACCTCTTGCATGTTGTGTTTTCAAATTATTAATATGAGGTCAACTATTGAGTATGATGAATACTCAACAAAATCCATTATATTTTAGATCAGACAAAGTACGATTAGAAGAAGCTTCAAAGAGTGTTAGTACTACAGTCAAGTGAGCGAAGGTAAGGCTATGTGAGGATATAATTGTATTAGATTTCATACTGAGTGATCCTTTTAGTATTTGATATAAAATTGGTTGTAAATAATTATTTGTAACTTGGGCTGTGATTAACACTCTTGGAAATGGTAATTATTCATTTTTATATTTTTTTCCAAAAGTTATCATGGCATGATTCATTTATCGATGATAACAAATTATCTGTTCATTGAGATTAATTAATGACACTCGTGGTTTTCATGAAAAAGTTTCAAATAAAAGAAATTTTTTGCTGAATTCATTTCAAAAAAAATGTTTTAAAATTAGAGATCGATCTTGCAAGTGAAAGCTTGTTATTTTAGAATTGCATTATAAAAACCTAGGTCATCACAATTGGTATCAAAGCCCAAGTTAAAGTTATTCACAGTCAAGTTATAAAATAAAGAACTTATAATCAATTTACATCAATAGGCAAAAACAAACTGTAGGATCATATGATAGAATTCCTTAAAGAGAGTATATTGTTCTTGTAAAACAGATGCTGCCAAAGAGAAGAGGAGGGGCAACCCCAAAACCTGTTAATCCCCCTACTGACTCCTTTGGATATGGGAATGGAAAGGCTAAAGCCTTTTAGCTATTCATGCAACATATGGGGTAGTTCATAGCTAATCAACCACAAACACCTGCGGCAAGAACCTCTTTTATAGAAAGGATTGTTAACAGAACGGAGGCCCAACTTGAGCGATTTCAGAAAATGGCCCCATTATTCTCGAGAGAAGATGAGTCAGCAACATCAGAAAAATGGATCTTTGACATTGAGAAATTATTTAAGGCAATGAAAATTCCCAACGATAGGAAGGTTTCCATGGCCAGTTTTGTACTAAAAGGTGAAGCAGGCTTTTGGTAGGAAATGGCCGAAAGAACATACTTTAATGATAATAATGTCATACCCTGGGAAGAATTCAAAATTGTATTTAATGAGAAGTACTTTCCACATCATGTACGGAAGCAAAAGGAGAAAGAATTTATGGATCTAGAACAAGCCAACCTCTTTGTACAACAATATGAACATAGGCTTATGAGTCTTCGAAGATTTGCACCAAATGTTTGCGCCACTAAAGAAAATGTTGCAGAAAAGTTTGTTGATGGGTTAAACGCAAGACTAAGAAATAGAGTGATAGGGTTTCAACCAACCACCATAGCGAAAGCAGTGGAAATAGTGTCTCTTTTTGAAAAGGATTTTCAAAGAACATAGGCTGATAAGGATACAAAATTCTACAATGGCGGAAGAAACAATAAAGGCAAATGACCTATTCAACCTTCTAGATCTTGATACCCACACAAACAACAATTTGAAAATAAAGGAAGAAACCTAGAATCTAGAGCTTGCCCCTGATGCAATAGATATCACCCAGGAAAACTTTGTACCTTACCCCATTTTAAATGTTTTAACTATGGAGAAATAGGACATATAGCTAGAAATTTCCTTAAGAAGAGAAAGGAGGAAGAGCATAAAGGAGATGAAATTCCACAAAGCCAATGACGCGTATTTGCCATTACTTCGAGACAGGCTCAAGCATCCAATGCAGTAGTAGAAGGTACACTTCATATCTATGATAGACCTGCCAAAGTATTATTTAATATTGGTTCTACTCATTCTTTTATATCATGTGAGTTTGCTTCTTCTATTGATAATATAGTTCAAGACTTAGATTTCTCCTTAGAGGTTATGACACCCATAGGCAAGTTAATTTCCACACAAACATACTTCCAGGATGTTCTAATTGTAATTGAGGGCAAATAGATGAACGTAGACTTAATCCACCTAGATATGATAGACTTTGACATCATACTCGGGATGGATTGGTTAGCCTCACATCATGCAATAATTGATTGTCGAAAGAAGAGGATTATTTTTAACCTTCTCGGAGGGGAAGTGGTTTCCTTGCAAGGGAGAAGAGATTATTCAGGAGCATGTGTTATTTCTACAATAAAAGTAGCAAAACACATTGCTCAAGGATATCAATTCTTTTTAGCAAAAATAGAAGCCACTGAAGTCGCAAAGCCCAAATTAGATGAGGTGGCTGTGGTTCATGAATTTTCATATGTGTTCCGTGAAGACCTACCAGGGTTACCACCAAAAAAGAGATAAATTTTACTATTGACCTGATACCTGGCACAACCCCTATACCAAAAGCACCATACTAGATGACTCCAGCAGAGTTAAAGGAACTGAAGACCCAGTTATAAGAGTTACTAGACAAAGGGTTCATCAGACCTAGTGTATCTCCTTGGGAAGCGTCAGTCCTTTTTGTTAAGAAAAAAGATGGATCAATGAGACTCTGCATTGACTATCAAATGTTGAATAGGGTCACAGTGAAAAACAAATATCCCTTACCTATTGATGACCTATTCGATCAACTCTAGTCAGCTCGTGTCTCTTCCATGATCGATTTAAGATTTGGAAATCACCAACTTGGAGTCAGGAAGGAAGATATTCCAAAAACAACATTCAGAACCAAATACGGACACTACGAGTTTAGAGTGATGTCCTTTGGACTGACAAACGCACTAACTGCATTTATGGATCTTATGAACCAAGTATTCAAAGCCTATCTAAACAAATTTGTTATAGTATTTGTGGATGATATTTTGATCTACTCAGAAAATCTTGAGGACCGTAGGGAACATTTACAAGTAGTACTAAATACACTTAAAATGCACAAATTGTATACAAAGTTTAATAAGTACGAATTTTCTAAGTCATGTTATTTCCAAAAATGGCATTGCGGTCGACCCAGCAAAAGTTGAAGCTATGGAAAAATGGAGTACACCTATGATAGTGACAGAAATAAGGAGTTTTCTGGGGCTTGTAGGATATTACTGCAGATATATTGAAGGATTTTCATGCATTGCCTTACCCCCGACCAAATTAATAAGAAAAGATAGAAAGTTTGAGTGGTCATGTGAAGTGAGTTTTCAAGAATTAAAAAGGAAGCTAACCACTACACTCATATGTACTCTACCATTTGGAAGTGGAGGATTCGAGATTTATAGTGATGCTTTTAGAAAAGGACTGGGCTGTGTGCTTATGCAAAATAGAAAAGTAATCACCTATGCCTCTTGACAATTAAAAAAAGCATGAGGTCAATTATCCTACCCATGACTTGGAGCTTGCTGTAATAGTCCTTGCCTTAAAGATTTGGAGACACTATCTGTATGGAGAAAAATTTGAAGTTTTCATAGATCACAAAAGTCTTAAGTACATCTTTTCCCCACAAGACTTAAACATGTGACAGAGGAGATGGATGGAGTATTTGAAGGATTATGACTTTTTCATTCAATACCATCCAGGGAAGGCTAATGTAGTAGCAGATGCATTAAGTAGAAAGATGCAAGGAATGTGTGCAAGTTTACTTTCCAAAATATGGAAGTTATTGCAAGAGGTAATCGAATGCATACCTGAAATAGGTCATGGAAGATCCTTTATAGAAAATTTGACTATGAGATCCACTCTCAATGAGAAAGTTAGGAAGATGCAAAAGGATGATGCTGAAATACAAGCATTAGTTGGAAAACTAGGATTCGTCAAGGAGACAGATGACAATGTTCGCATGCGAGGAAGATTAGTATGCCAGCCAATGATGAAATAAGGCAAGAAATTCTCAAAGAGGCACATCAATCTAACTACACTATTCATCCTAGTGGAACAAAGTTGTATCGAGACTTGAAGAGACAATTCTGGTGGAATGGTATGAAAAGGGATGTAGGAGAATTTGTAGCATGATGCTTGACTTGTCAACAAGTTAAGGATGAACACCAGAGACCGGCAAGATTGTTACAACCACTTTAGCTATTAGAATAGAAGTGAGACCATATTATGATGGACTTCATATTAGGACTACCTAAGATATCTAGGGGACATGATATGATATGGGTAATCGTTGATTGACTAAGTAAATCAATGCACTTTCTCCCAATCTGACAATATCAATCCATTGACATCCTATCTCAATTGTATATTAAGGGAGTGGTAAGTTTGCATGGGAAACTACTTAGCATTATTTATGATAGAGAAAGTCGTTTTACCTCACAATTATGGAAGTCAGTGTAGAAGTCATTGGGATCTTCATTAAATTTCAGTATGGCTTTTCATCCTCAAACTGACTGCCAATTTGAACATATGATTAAAACATTGGAGGATATGTTAAGGGCATGTGCAATAGACTAGAAGGAGAATTGGGATGAGAGTTTACCCTTGGTTGAATTTGCATATAACAATAGTTTCCATTCAAGCATCGGCATGGCTCCATTTGAAATGCTCTATGGAAGACCTTGTAGTTCGCCCGTGTGCTAGAATGAAGTCGGTGAAAATAGAATTACGCAGTCAGAGTTAGTAGAACAGTGTGCAAACAAGGTGAAGCTTATTAGAAGACGACTTCTCGCAGCTCAGAGTAGACAGAAGAGTTGCATCAATAAACGATGAAGACAATTGGAATTTGAAGTTGGAGATCACGTTTTCTTGAAGATATCTCTGACTAAGGGCGTTTTGAGGTTTGGTGTGAAAGGAAAACTCGGTCCTCAATTTATTGGACCATTCAAAATCCTAGACAAGATTGGGATGATTGCCTATAGGATAGCATTACCACCACAGTTATTAAAAGTTCATAATGTTTTTCACATATCCATGCTGAGAAAGTATATTCCTGACTTGAGTAGGTGCCAGTAGAGCTACAACCATACTTGACCTTGAAAACAAAACTAGTACAAATACCCTCAAATCTTTATGAGTAAGGAATTAAAGAATTTTGAGGAAGAAATTCTTTGAAGGGGGTAAATATGTAATGACTCAAAATTTTAAGATATTCTTTTCAAATAATAGTAACCCTCTTTCAATTACAATCAATCATAGTGTTTGTAATTTACGAAATTTTTATATCTTATCTGTTTTGAAAAATAATTATATTGGACAGGTGGATAAATTTTCTATTTTATTTAAAATATTTAAAGAAATAATTTGTAAAAATATCTCCATAACTAGATTCTACTCGAGAAATGGAATTCAATGCCTCAAAGAACACTAAAAAAGAGTCCGTATGAAAAAGTTATGAGCATTGGAAGATAAAGGGTATTTTAGTAATTAAAAAAATGCATGGGACTGTTTTGTTAATGGAACCCCCATTAGTGAGTTTGAGGTATGATTTTTATATATCTTTGGATTTACATCAAGTTAACAATTAGTAGCATTGTTACAAGTGGTTATGAGTAGTAGAGGTGTTGCATTTATATTCTATTAGAAAGCTTGCACAAAATAGCAATAAGTTATTTCCAACAAATTAGTACCAAAGTAAAGGGTTTGTTTGATTGCTAAATCTAACCAACTAAATTTGATCATATAAGGTGGGGAGCTTAATCCTGACACAAAATTCTAAATTAAGGATAATTAAGACAATTGGAGAATTTAGATGAAAGCCCTACTTGGATTATAATATTTATAGAAAACCATAGATGAGGGCTACATTGAACTAACTTTTGCAAAGGAAGAGTCTAATCTCACAGCTAATTAGAAAAGTACATTAAATGAGTTAAGGAAGAAGATAAGAAAGCATTATTTATGATATATCAAGCATAGATGAAACAACATTTGAGAATATATCAAATGTGAAAACATCCAAACAAGCAAAGGAAATACTATAGACCTCATCTAAAGGTGTCAAGAAAGCCAAAAAGGTAGACTTACAAGAACTACAAGCTAATTGAGATGACATGCGTGAATAAAACAAAATCATTAGCTGATTATTTCTTAAGATTTTTTGCTATCATTAATCAAATGAAATGCAATGGAGAAGTTATTGATGATGAAAGAGTTGGAGAAAAGATTTAAAATTCATTAACAGTAATTTTAGCATATGGCAGTGGCAATTGAAGAATCAAAGGATTTATCTAAGATTTTTATTGATGAACTTTTGGGCTTGTTACAAGCCCATGAACAAAGGATGGCTTATAATGCAATGAGTCTATAGATCAAGCTTAGTATTCAGAAGATAGCTAAAGCATTGTGGAAAATTGTATTCAAGGGAATTGTGGTACTGGCATCAACAAAGGTGGTCATGATGATCCTCGTAACAAGAGTGATTACCAAAGTCAAACTAGCCAAAGAGATTGTAACAGAGGAACAATGTATTGAGGCAAAAGTTCAAGACAATGAGGAAGAGGAGAAACTTCATGCAGGAACAATATTAGATCTAGTGCAAATGCAAAATGTAAAGGACAGCCTAGTGCATGAAGCTCTCACATCTATGGGGTCTAGAGAAGGGGTGGACCACAAAGGCTCTATAGTATGCAACCTTACCTTGCATTATTGCAAGAGCCTATTTCCAATCCTCGAACCCATGACCTTTGGTTCACACGATGATAACTCTACCATTGCACCAAAGCTCCCCTTTTCAATGCAAAAGGTATGGGCATTTAAGTTATGACTATAAAAAGAAAAGGAGAATTATCTTAAATATTATTTGTTTGTAAAAGAGAATGTAGAGAAGAGCAAAACCTTTGGTATCTTAATAGTAGGTGCAAGTTATCACATCTTCAAAACAAAAAAGCTATTTATCAAGTGAAATGACTCTATACAAGGAGAAGTCACTTTTGTTGTTTCCTCAAAAGTGCTAATCAAAGATAAAGGAAAATTTATATTTCAAACAAGAAAAGGAGATTATAGATACATTTCTGATGCATGTTAAGTTCCTTCCACTAAAATTTTGATATTATAAGTCTTGGACAAATTCTTGAAAAGGGATATGATATCCATCTTAAGAAGGTCTTTTAATAAGAAACTAGGAAAATGAGATAATTACAAAGGTAAACATGTCTAAAATTAAAATGTTTACCTTAAATATCAAGAATAGACTTAGTGAAGTGTTTGAAGTGAATTTTGAAGGATAGCTCATGGTAATGGCATCTACAGTTTGGGCATCTCTGATTTAATATACTAAAGCTACTGTGGAAGGCTAATACGGTTAAAAGTCTACCAAAGACACAACACCTATACTAAATATATGAAGAATGTATTCTTAGCAAGTAGCACAAAAGAGTTTTCCAATTGAACAACCATAGAGGGCAAGGAAGCCACTATAGCTTGTTCGCATAGATATAATGAGGTTGTTCAACATGGAGTCGCTTTGAGGTAAAAAGTATTTTATTACATTCATTAATGATTTTTGTATAGAGATATGAGTTTATTTTCTAAAATAAAATTCAAAAGCATTTGATAAATTCAAAAAATTTAAAGGTTTAATAAAAAAGCAAAGTGGCAACTAAATAGGTGTTCAAATTCAATAGGAGTGAGGAATATACCTTGAATGATCAAAATCATTTCATGAATTATGCAAGTAGAATGGAATCAAGTAAAAATTAACAAGTGCTTATACATTACAATAGAATGGTATAGCAGAAAGAAAGAATTGGATTACTCTTGATATGGCAAGAAGCATGTTAAGTATTTGTTGAAGAGTTTTAGGCTGAAGCTGCAACATGTGTAGTTTATCAACTGGATTATTGTCTAAGAAAGAATTTAAAATTTAAGACACCACTAGAAGCTTGGAGCATGGAAATCCTAGTATAGCCCGCCTAAAGATATTTGGGTACATTGGTTATGCCCATATTCCATATAAAAGAAGAATAAAATTAGAAGAATATGGTAGAAATGCATATTCATTGGGTATAAACCTATGATAAAAGCTAAGCTTCATAATCCAATTACTAAGAAGTTGATCATATCAAGAGATGCTGAATTTATGAAGAAGATAACTACAAGTGGCCTGATGGAGAAAAAAGGAGCATCAAAGGGATGTTTTACTATAACAACAATGAAAATGAGAATAATGATGACGAGATCCAAGATGAAATAACTTAAGAGGAGTTCTTATGGAGATAAGAAGTGAGAGAAATAAATGATCAAATAGATGTAGACATACTAGAAGATTTACTATGTTCTTCTTACTTGGGGTTTGTGATCTAGTAAGTTATGTGGAAGCAACTCAAGATGAAAAATGGCATAAGGCGATAACTAAAGAAATTGAAACAATCAAGAAAAATGACACTTTGGAGCTCATTACACTACCTGAGGGCATAAAGCGGTCAAAGTAAAATGGATCTACAAGACCTAAAAAAATCAAGAGGTGAAAGTAGAAAAAATGCAAAATCAGTATTAGTTGCAAAGAGCCACATGCAACAACTAGGTATCGATTTTGCAAAACCTTATGCACCAGTAGCAAGGATTAACATAATTAGGTTGCTAATTGCTTTAGCTACACAAAATCAATGAAAAATATATCAGATGGGTGTAAAATCAGCTTTCGTAAATAGCTATATTGAAGAAAATGTTTATGTTGAGTAACCATCCAAATATATTAAGAAAGGGTACGAGCATCAAGTTTACAAATTAAAGAAAGCATTGTACAAAGTAAAGCAAACTACAAAAGCATGAAATATAAGGGTCGATGACTACATTTAGGAGAAAGGATTTAAGAAATGTCCTTATAAGCATTCACTATACAAAAGGTATGTAAGCCAAGATGGAGACATTCTAATTATTTTCGTTTATTTTGATGATATGATCTTTAGAGGAAATAATGAAAACATGATTTGAAATAAGTATCACCAAAGATTTTGAGATGATGAATGTTGTTGATGTTTTCCACAAGTGCACGGGCTATTGTGCTATAGCTAATGCAAGCATAGGTCAATCCCACAGGGACGCACTTTAAAATTCTTGAGTTTTTAATAAAATTTAATTATTTAAAATTCAAATTAATAAACAAAATTTAACAAAAAGAAATCAGACTTCATCTTGAAGTTAACAGTGAAATTCTAGAGGTCTAATTTCAAAAAAAAAAATAGAGAAAGAAACAACAAAACCTTAACTAAACTAAAACTAGAAGAAATTAAGAAAAATCTAATTCCTATCTTAAGTGCTATCCAATTTCTTCACTTTGGGTATCCCAAACTCTGATCAACCTCCATCACCATATTCAACATGTCCTAGATTAATGATCTGACAGAGGAATTTGTTAGATTCTTCAAATTTTTAGAGATCTAATCTAATTAAGGAATTTAAGATTTAATGGCTTAGATCTGTTTTCATAACCCAATTTGAAGACTAGGATCAAAAATTCAATAGGAAACTATCCTAAAAACAAGTTCTAAAAATTAATTGAAATTCTGAATTTAAACAAACAAGAAATTAGAACTTTTCCATGATTAAACCAGAACCTTTGATTGAGTTAAACAGTAATGGAATAACATAGAACGTGAATTACTCCAAATAAGAATAACATAAAATGCGAATAAGAACAGTAACAAGACAGTAAATGTAAATTGAATTATTCTAATATGGGCAAAACTGGCATTTTTCCCAAAATATCCTTAAAACTCCTTGTAAAACACCAAATCCACTAGAGAAGATGGTGGTGCTAGTCTGAGTGGAGGGCTGGTAGCAGAGGGACCTAGATGTCATTTGATGCCGTGAGAGAGAGAGCTAGAGAGAATTAGGCATATGGAGAGATGGGTTTGTGCCTGGGTGTGTGAAAGAGTTATGGGCAAATGGCTATGCAAGGCCGGTTTGGGTTCTGGGTAACAAAGATCCCGCTCACTTTGATGCTGGTCATCTAGAGCGGTGGAAAAAGCCGCCATTTCTGAGGATGGGGCATCCCACTTCTGGTCTGGCTTGATGGAGGCAGAGGCTAGTGTTGGGCGTGTGAAAGGGATGATTGGAAGCAGAGGAGAATGGAAAAATGATGCCTTGAATTGCCTGGCTGGTGGAAAAAGTGGTGCGATGGATGCAGGGTTGAAGAGGTAGATGGGAGCGGTGGAAGCAAACTGGGTCGTCTAGTTTGTGATCGTGAAAGAGAAAGTGAAACATGAAAGGGCTTGTGCAATGGAAACAAAGCTTATGGTGCTAGAAGAGATGGGTAGTGGCGTTGTGAGGTGTGTGTAAACAAAAGAAGAGAGGGATGAGAACGTGAGAGAGATAGTAGAAGCAAAGAAAGGAATGGCAAGGACACTACAAGAAAGGCAATCCAAAACTCACAAAAAAAAACCCCACTCCCTACAATTCCCCCTCTTTATAACTTTCCACTTCCTTATTTTCCTCAAACTCTTTCCTTGAATAGGTAGTTTCCTATTAGGAAACTTTCCCCTCTTCCAAATTAGGACTCATCTTCCATTAGGAAACCTCTTCCAAATTAGGAAGCCTTCTTCTTTTAGGAACCCTTCATCTCTTGCCTTATTGATCTTCAAACTGATCTACATCGTTGAGATTGAATCTAAGCCATCCAACCCTCCTTTAGTTGATCTACAAGACCAAAGACTAGATTAGAGTCATCTAAGCATCCACTTAGCTCAATTGATCATCTAACCATTAATTTTGACAATTTACGGTTGGATGGTCGGTTTGAGCTAATTTTTATATTTTATCCAAAAAATTATCAAATTAAAGAGTAAGATGGTCTAATTAAATGCTAAAGTAGGGGTCTTTTAATCAAAATTAAACACTTAACAAATGCAAGAATAATTTCCTTTTTCTTCAAAATTGAGGTAAAATAAGGCGAAGATGTGATCTTCATTTCACAAAAGAGGTATGCAAAGTAGATACTCAAGAAGTTTAAGATGTATAGCGACACTCTAGTGGCAACACTTATAGAAACAAGTCTAAATATAAAGAATTAAATGAAAGGAATCTACTAGATCTAGCATTATTCAAAAGCTTAGTTGGAAGGTTTAGATATCCGACATTCACTACACTAGATGTTGTACATCATGTCTTCCTAGTTAGTCAAAACATGGAGACATCGTTGTAAGATTCCTTCAGAGTAGCTAAGAGAATTTTGAGATATATCAAAGGAACTATTATTGAAGGCTTATTCTGTGACTTAGTAAAAGAATCAAAGTTAGTCTGCTACTTCGATAGTGACTACAGAGGATATTTGGCTGAAGGACAAGCACTTCTAATGGTCATTAAAGAAATAAATAGTTGTTGCACTCTCATCATGTGAAGCAGAGTACAATGTAGTAATCAGATGTTAATGTTAAGCAATCTAGATAAGGAACTTAGTGAAGGAGCTTCATCATCATTACCTACATGCAACAACTATTTGTATAGAAAACAAGTTAGCCACTTTACTTGCAAAGAATCCTATCATTCATAGTCACCTTAATTGAAAGCATGCTTAGAAAAACATAGGGGGTTCATTTCCTACAGGACAGAAGATCAATTAGTTGACACTTTCACAAAGCCATTGAATATAGAAGACTTTATGAGGTTCAATGGAAAACTTAGCATGACAAGTTGGATTGAAGGAGTGTTGGAATATCAAAACCAACTTGCTGACTACATGAGGAGTTAAAAGAGAGATAAATATAATATAAAATAATAAGTGAATGAAAAAATCTCATAAAGATATCGATATAGTCAAAGTCTATGGGTTGGTAATGAAATAATGTTAGTTATAAGAAAATGAAAAGACAATTAAAATAAATATAAAGTAGGTTATTTGAGTTAGTTGTGTATAAGTTAGTTATGTAGAGGATGTTACGAATGTTTATATTAAGCTTGAGTGAAGATCTGCAAAACACTAGCTAGCTTATAGAGAAGTCCACAAACAAGGGAGTTTAGCTTTAAGCCACAAGTCTAAGGTATGGTTTTTTATATATCTTTGTACTTACATCAATTTAGAATTATCTACTTTGTTATTTGTGATGTTTACTATTTACTTTCTAATTAAACAAAACAATTAGTAGCACTACAACAAGTGGTTATTAGTAATAGAGGTGTTGCATTTGTGATTCATTAATAATCTTGTAGGAAATAGCAACAAGTTATTTCCATTGAAAAACCCATAGGAGTTCATTGGTTGTGCAATATTTTTATCCTTTTTCTCTTAGAGCTACTCCACCATCATTTCTTAGCTTAAGTTTATGAAGAAATTGTATGGATTTATGTGGTTACATTAGATATTTGATGCAACTATGGGAGGGTTATATTGCATGCTATGATTGTAACATTAATGCAGAATCTCTCTCTCTCTCTCTCTCTCTCTCTCTCTCTCTCTCTCTCTCTCTCTCTCTCTCTCTCTCTCTCTCTCTCTCTCATATAATGGAGGGTTCTCTCTTGTTTTGATGAATTTCCTCTACTTGAGGAATAATTGAGGGATGATCTAGATTAGATTGAGCTCTTAGTCTTAGAAAGATTACCACTATCCATTTACCAGTTAAAAATGTTGAAAGGAAGAGCAGTGGTGCTTGCATTGAGATGATCTGACATGGACCATATCATTGTTACTGGTGCTTGAGCTAAGATGAGATGAAATAGTATCTCCTCCTCTCATTGTTAGTAGTGTTTGAGATGAGTTAAGATGAAAATCATCTCAAAATAACTCATAGTTAAATTTAATTTTCAGTCATCTCACTTCATCTCGAGCCAAATTTGGTCATCACAAGTCAGGTTAAGTCATCTCAAGCTAGATCTCATATATTCTCATCTCACACCAGCTCATGCCATCTCAAGAACTACAAACACCATGTAAAACTCATTCCCAACTAATCCGCTGCTCAACAACAAGATCTCATATCTTAGGAAAGCCTTAACTAGTTGAGTAGGATATTATACTTTAGAATACAACAAAGAGAACCATGTACAAGATTTTGATTTAGCAATACAACACAGAGTCTTCATTTACTTGAAGCTCTATGCGTTGCCATACGCATAACCATACCATATCTCTATTCGTACCGATAGCCATGACATACACTGAACACAAGAAAATTAAAAGATATACCCACAAGTTTCTCCATCAATTTGCACTTTTTCTCATCATTTGTCACTTGGAGTTATCTCCAAACTCAGATATTAGAAGGTAACGCAGCTGTTTCTTTGCCAAAATCATAAGATCTCTCTATTATTGGGAGTCGTGGAGCATCCTTCACTAGACATGTACCGGAGTTGAATTGGGAGGGGTCGGTGCGGAGGCAATTTTTCGGCCACGCTCAGTTCGGCTGTTCTCAGCAAATTTAAGGCTTCCTCGATGCAACCCCTTCTGTTTCTCTTCTTCGGTCCACTCCGATCCATAGTAGTACTCTTCAGTAGATTTCGTGACGTTGCTTGTTGGTGGCAAGAACATGCTTCCCCATTGAGGAAAGTGCACAAAACAGACAGGTACGGTGCAAGCCATGATCATAATGCCAATGAGAGAAATTCCAGTTGCTGTTGAGTACTGTGAGCTTGTGAAGAACAACAATTGGGTCAATCCGGCTCCGAAGTTCCCACCCGCTCCAGTTAATCCAGAAATTACACCCAACGATCTCCGGGAAATGAATGGAATGATTCCAAAGGTGGCGCCACATGCTGCTGAGCACAAATTGAGAAACAAATCATGGCGAAGATGGAGATGGGGAGGGAATTGGCCAGGCCGAGCCAGACACAGAAGGCTCCACCGAGTGTTTGAAGGATCCAAAGGTCCCATAGCCGACCACGCATGCCAAACCACCTTGCCCCTAGATCAGACGTGTAGCCACCAAACGGACGGGCTACAATGTTAGCCATGCCTAATGAAGCGGCAATAATGCCAGCGATATGGAGCTTGAGATGGAACCTGTTATCAACAAGTAACTAAGCGAGTAAGTAAAAGATGATTTAAGCCTTCTAAGCCAAGAATAAGATGGCCTGGCTGAGAAGAAGAATAAGATAGAGTTGAAGAAAGACCTGTCATAAAAGTATTCGGCAATGACATTATCTGTTGTTAGTTCTACGCCCATAGAGTAGCCATAGAGAAGGGCAATGACCCAAGTTCTGATGGTAAATATCACCAAATTAATTAACTTCATTAATGAGTTGCAAATGTGGAAAGTTCCAAACCAATTTCTACTGAACAATAAACAATCAAATCAAATGAAAAAATAAAGAACGTTTATGACTCAAACCTACCCATCAACTTGATAACCTGTGGAAGAGACCGTTGCCACTGGTACGATGACCCTTAAATTTGGTGCCACATTTTTCTTATATGTTTTCGAAAATAAAACTTAATCAAATGACAAGAAAAAATTACCTATATTTACATTGAAAATCAGTCTTGGAATATCAAGATTTTCCTTTTGGAAGTAGGGGAGATTGAGAATTGCAAGGAAAATAGAAGTCAAGAAACTTACGTTGGAGAACTTGTCTTTGGCAACATCACCCTTCTTTTGGAGTGCCCCAAGATTTCCATCAGGCAAATCCTGGCCAAGGGTCAATACCAGGATTCCCATGAGAATATGTAGGAATCCCGGGATGAAGAAAGCGATGCGCCAGGCGACGAATGGGGTTGCTCCACACCATTGGATCACTTCAAAAAGCACCGGCATTATAAGCTGGGTGGCACCACCACCCATATTTCCCCATCCAGCCGCAGTTCCATTGACTAAACCGATGATCTCGCCGTTAAACATGGTGCTCATCCAATATTGGCAAGACACGAATGTGGCAAGGGAGAAACCGATCATAAACCGGACAGTTATGTAGCCACCGGCATCTGACACAATGGACATGCAAAACACGGTGGGGGCACAGCATGATGAGGAAGGTACAACCGTATCGTGGACCGAGCAGGTCACATACAGCACCCATGGTCAGCCTAGAGAAAATACTACCGGAGACCGAGGCAATTCCGGCGTTACCGATATCGCCCTTCTTGAGGTTGAGGCTGTCACGGATGATTGGAACCAGGGGTGCGGCAGCAAAGGTCGAGACGAAGCAAGTGAAGAAAGAAATCCATGAGAGATGGAAGGTTCTCATGTGTGGTTTAGACAGGGAGGAGTTTGAAAACCGTTGCCTTGTGTTCGGAGTCGACTGGAAGAGCGAAGTTGGCATTTTTGTGAGTGTGAACAATTGGGGAGGGGACTGAAAAGGCATAGCTTTGTTCTCGGCCTGTTACTCCATGCATGGAACTTCCTGGTGCACCAATACCATCTTCCATCTTTTCACTCTCTCTCTCTCTCTCTCTAAGTAAGAAAATGTTACTAAAGAGAAGTTAAAGACAGAGAGATGGCTTTGGAAGTAGAGATTGAAGAACTAGAAAAGAAGATTGATGCTATAGAGAAGTGTTGAAGGGAAGTATTTATAATGGCTAGTCGTTGACATTAGAAGAGCCAACGGTTGCACTGCTTAATTTGAAAAAGGTATCCGGGGCACTTGTGAAGATGGGAGGCCTCGTTGCATATTCCGAAAGGTTAACAAGGAATAGTAGTCAGGGCCGCACTTGAATGGTGGAATTACCAAAATAGTGTGTGATTATTCAAGTTAATGACGTGTGCACCCTGATGCTTTAATATTAAGATGTTAAGAGGAATGATCAACTAGTCGCCCAGCTGGGGGTTCGCCTCATTACCTAACGCTATGATTTATCGATCTATCCAGGTGAAGAAATATACCTAAGGTTGGACGATTCTACTGTTTTTTAGTTGTCTTTTGTGGATAAAAATGTAAAATATTTTCTTGGTTAGCCATCCCTTTTACAGATGGCTGTCGATGAGATAGTTAAGTTCCCCCTTAATTACTAGACCAGCTTTTATAAGTTGGCCAACAAATCCAAAAGGAAGCATGCATATAACTACAAAAGTGAAAGTTCGATTATCTATCCTATATAACTGTACCAAAAAGAAAAATCTATCCTATATATTAAACAAATTACACCTCCTATTCTTAAGCATGTGTTTAAGAACTGAATTTGCTATAATTTTAGTTGAAGTTTCTGGTGTGAATGTCTACTTAAAGTATATATTTTTTAAATCTTATCTAAGTAATTGTTTCCGAAATATTAGTTATTACTTTGGTTTATAGCCTTAGTCAAAGACAACATAGAATACACTTAGTTGTACATATGAGTTGACACTTTATCCTTTAGCCAAGAATTAAATTTAGTGGTTTATGGATTGAGTAATTTGCTTTGTAATTCTTCTCTTCTAGCCAAAAAAAAAGAGACTAATTTTGTCTTCTCACTTTGGATTATAAAAACCAATTATTGTAATTGTACTAACTGTAGGTTTTTAAGTAGCCATCTGCTTTTTCTCACTTATTCACTTTCTCTGTGCATAGAACCTAGCTCTAGAATATTGGAAGAAGATAACATGGTAAGACAAGAAAATGCTAATTATTTGCAGCTTGGCTCTTTCTTAACTACGTACTATGTTTTGTGCCACAATTATGTTGGACATGACTGGGATTGAAGAACACATGGGGGTCCATGCTGTCAACTCTAATTTTCAATTTGATCATAGGCACAAGGTTCCACCTTATAGAAGGTAAACATTGACTTCTTTAGATATTTCTAGTGTGGGGTCCAAGTTTTATAGCTAACTTGAAGTTAAGATAAATCGGAATACTTTTAGCCATCGTGTTTAGAAGTTAATGAAAGAATAGATTGGATAGTCCCTTCAAAGGCTGTTAGCTCTATAGTTATTATAATTTGAAACAAATCCCATTCCTTCATAGGAGAGAAAAGTGAAATGCTATCACGACTGAGTTTGGAGACTGACTCTGAAACTGCACTTAGTTAATTCCTATCTTTGGATGATTTAACTGATCCATCTTGTTCAACCTATATTCGTGACAATTGGATGATTTTAGCAATCCCATTTTGAGTTTTAAGCACAACCATTGGATTTTATAATTGAAAAAGCCAGTACTTAGAAGCTTCCAATGGGCATGATTTTTTGCAAATCGACTAAATAAAGGATGTTGAACAAGAGGATTGGGTTAGATTATCCAAAGATGGGAATTTGTTAGGCAAGGTACTCAGTCCCAAAACTCAATCCAAATAACATTTTTTGGAAAGAAAACTCACTTATCCAAGTTCTCAAGCTAGACCCTTTGTGATCTGCCTCTTCCCTAGACTCTGCATACAAAGGAGCTTCGTACACCAAGCTGTCCTTTTTTGTTGCATTCTCAACTTCCTATTTTATCCATGTGTCTTGTTTGGTCAAATTTTTAATCTCTTTCAAATGTAATACATTTATCTACCTATAATTATTGTATACTAAATGAATTCCCGCCCTACCTTTTTGGAGGGCACAAGATTGAAAATCCTAAGGTATTAATTTGGGCACTGAATCCTCATTAAATTTAAACTATATTTCATTTTTGCAACAAATGTATCATTTTCAAACAAATGTCTAGCACAGTTGGTTGCAGACAACTCTGCATCTCCCTTTAAGTACTTTAGTCATTGGTTTGAGTCACCACTTTCTCCTTTGACCAAAGATTATATTTAGGAGTAAGTAAGAGTGTGTATGTTATTTAGTTGTTAAAAAAAAAATAAAATTATATCAATTTTTATTTTGCTATAAACTTTCCAATTATCTCTAACATTTTCTATTTTTCCCACCATACTTACTTAAGTCCCTCTTGTGTGCATGTGCATATATCTTTATTAATTGTAGTAGTAAAATGATCATTATCTTAAACACATTGAATTGAATAGAGACAAAGAAAAAATAAAGTCAAGAGTTTTCCTTTTCTTTTCTTTTTGGAATGGGAAGTTCTTTTTCCACCCTCCTTTTACTTTCTCATGTTATTTATCAGAAAAAAAAAAGAAGAGCTATTGTGACTCCTAACATTATAAAACTCAACAATCATTTCTATTTATTCCATAATTAGATCAGGGATATCTTTGGTAGTCTACCCCTCGAGAAGAAAACTTATACATCCCATGCTATTAAGTCAAACAAAGGATAGTTGGATTGTACATATGCTATTTTTTCACCCTCCTTTTAGCCACTTCAACTCCAATTGACAATCTCAAATAATAATTTATGAGGTGATTCTTAGCTAGGCCCTCTCCTATTATTCAAATACAATTCCTCCAATAATAGTTCTCTAAATAACAATTAAATTTACCCTTAAAGAAATGGACCATGGCCCTCATTTTCCCCTTAAATAATGGGGACGTAATCACTTTTTTACTACCATCTCAGCTTTTGCATGTTTTGAAAGGTTTTATCAGTGTTTTAGGTTAAGCCAAAGACTATATTGAAATAAATAAATAAAATGAAAGTAAAACATATACAACAAAAGAGTTGGTTTCATTAATTTGAATGTTGCCGCAATAGGACATTTGGAATGACCCAAATGTCCTCCTTTATTTCTTCTCTTATTATATGGGGTCTCATAATTGAGGTGACCTCCTTATCTCTCATAATAAAGGCTTTTATTATCTATGGATCAATTCACATACACGTAGGATAATGGATACGGACAACCACAGTTGTCATGCTGGCTGATGTTTTCTCCTGTGTACTCCAAATTCGTGTAATTTGAGTTTTTCTTAATTACTAAGTTTGAAAATTCTTTCTTTTCATTGTTTTATGTTCATTTAGTAGAAGCACTTAAGATAGCTAATAAAATGCCCTGGTCACAGCTATATCATGATTGAGTGATTAGGGTTTTCCTTTATAGTGATGTTCATTTTCAGTTTCAGAAATGATCAAGTTCCTAGAATAATTGATCCACATGAATAATTTTGAGTCAACGGCTCCGATAATTGTACATGACAAAGGGCCCGCGTTGTTGGAATATGAGTCGAGTATAATGCAATTTATTCCCGCAGCATTCCTGCCACAGATTGAGGGACAACAAAAGAATGCCAGCTACAGAGAATAAACAGAGAAACAATTAGTTTTTATCATGAGAAGACGATAAAACAAAGAGATGATTGCAGGATGCGTAGATAATTTTTAATGGATGTAAGACGTTATCCACAAGTTCCTTGTATAAGTCCTATTCCGTATATATATAGTTTCTGAAAGTCTTCAAATACCATCCACTTTTAGGTAAAACACTTATCCTTATATCATGGAGATAGAGTGCACTTATCAAATAATTTTTTCATGGATTGTTGTCCTACAAACAACAGATAACTCCTATTCTCAATATACGTTATATATTTCCTAGATGATTTGTCGGAAGATGCAGAAACCACAAACAACATTAACACCTTCATATTGAACATTAGGATCAGCTGGGAAACACTGGTTCATGCAAAGCCCATCTGTGGGGACGTGTGCTAGTACTACAGTGCATGCTAAGGAAATAGGACTACATAATACCTGTTTAAAAGAATGCAAAAATATTTTGCTGTTGATCTACCTCAGGAAAGACTGAAAACCAAGTAACAGAAGCAATCGATCAGCACCTACAACAAACCTGGTGGTGACATCCATCATTGAAAACATTTTAGATACAGACAGATAATGTTGAGACACAAGCTTTGATTGAGAATTGAGTTGCATATGAATAGTGGAAGATAGTTTTCGAATACATCAAAATTATAGTGTTAATAAATGTAAAAAAAAGTAACAAAAATAAATAACCAAATGTTAAAGTAAAAAATAATGATTTCTCAAGAATTATACTAATTAAGGATCTACAAGATTTGGAATAGAATGAAGGAATAAGTAAGATTTATTGCGTGGAACGTTCATTGTAAAATCATTTAATTAGAATTTTGAATTTTTTTTTTTTTTGAAATTGATGATAATGTAAGAATACATGTTAATTTGAGGAATGAAATAGAAAGAATCTTTGGAGTTTCATTAGCAGAGGGATGAGACAAATAAACCCTTCCCTGCATTTCCTATCTGGGTTGGCCAAAGAAAAACAGTCAAGCCATCACAGGCCAACCCAAGGTTCCATCACGGGATTCTCCATCTTCCAGGGAGAGAAAAACAGAGGAGAAGAAGATGCACACCTCAAGTTCCCCTTCTTTGAATTGGATTATAAAGAACAACTATCACAACCGAACGGAAACAATGAGTGATCCCAGGGCGACTCCAGATAGCGGGCTCTCCCTGTTCTCTATATAGAGATGATTGAGAATTACGTTCTCAGGTGCAGGAAGACTGCCTGAAGCACTCTGCTTACTCGGTAGCTCATTAGGGTGTGTTGCAAGTGTGGAGGTAAGGCGGGCAGCTCTCGTGTTTCATGTGCATTACCAGGGAAGGGTTTGTTGTAGCTCGAATCTGGTGTTCTTGGAACCCCAAATCACACAACATTTACCTCATCCTATGTGGAGTTTCTGTTCAGTTTAACAAAAATACATATATGATCACATTAGAGATCTTATGCTGACTACTAAATCTTCTCTGTACAAGTTATCCATGATTTTCTAGCGTAGAATCACCTTAGCAGTGCCAAATCATCAATAGCTGCGACTCTGAGATGTTGATATGCCTGAAACATGAACTTCCAATCAATATAACAATTACAATCCCATTAGCATTTATGTTCCCAATAACCAATAAATAGTTAACAGTTGCCCAAGACTATACTATGCCCAAAGACCATGGTATCAGTTTGGCTAATGACCAGATGGTCTAGACATATTTAGGTAGTCATCATACACCTGATTGTCACATGGGTACGCCAAATGTTCTCAGGCATTCCTTCAGAAGAACCAAGTCTCTTGAGACTTAGTAGTGACGATCATCTTAGGTTGTTAAGAGAAATGGGGAGCTTAAAACTATCTCTTCATAAAATTTGACTATGTCAATAGTGATCCGACAGAATTTTGGGAACAAAGGAAATCAGAAATGCTTCTGAACCTAATCATTACCAAATTTCTGGTACTGAAAAATCCATACTAATACAGGCCTATTTTACCACTTAAAAAATCCGCTTTATTACTTCTCCTAAAGAACAACTATTTCTTAACTTTTCCAATCAGAATTAAGCTATGCTCTTATTATAAAGGCTCTCATAATAGAGGCTAATCTATGGAATGACCTTCTTATCTATTCTCTTATTATAAAGGCTCTCATAATAGAGGCTTTTGTTGCTCAAACATGTAGGATAAAGGATACGGATACAGTTGTTTTGTTGGTGTGGCTGATTTTTTCTCTTTAATTCGTGTAATTTGAGTTTTTCTTTATTACTACGTTAAAAAATTCTCTCTTTATTCATTATTTAATGTTCATTTAGTAGAAGGAATGTATGTAAGATGTCTACTAAAATGCCTTGGTCACAAATATTCCATGATCGAGTGACTAGGTTTTCTTTTGTAATGATGTTCATTTTCAGTTTTAAGAATGACCAACTTCCGAAATCATTGATTGACATGAATAATTTGAGTTAAGAACTCAAATAATTGTACACGACTAAGGGTTTGCATTGTTACAAGGAATATATAATTCGGGTAAATGCAATTTATGCCCGCATCATTCCTGCCATAGATTGAGGGACAACAAAAGAATGTTAGCTATAGAGAATGAATAGACACTACCAAAATTAGTGTTTTCTATGATGGCAAAAAAAAGATAGTTATTATGCAATCATCTTATTAAAATAAATGTAAGATGGTTACAAAAAACACCATCTTATATAATAAAATTTAAAAATGGTTTCACAAAAGCCATTTTAAAAAGTCATTGGAGGGAGTTAAATATTTGAATTTCTTCACAAGTAGAGCTTAAGAATTTTTAAAAACCTGTCTTAAAAAATACAATTTAAAAACATAGTCTAATCATGGTTTCTCTTTGAACTTGTCTTTGTGAACCAATATTTCTCTAGCTATCTTCATTTCATACGATCTCTAAAGAATCCTCAAACATACTCTTGAACATTTTTCAAGAATAGAGAATTGTCACTCAACTTAGCAAGCTCTTTCTCATTCCATTCACGACAATTAGATTACCATAGTTTGGGTGAGTCTTTCTTCCTTGCCTCATATTTTATTTGCATTATTATGGAAAGAAAATTCCTTTTCTAAAGTTTTTCTTACCTTGTATGGATCTATCATGTTTGCAATCGAACTTTTTGTTCCAACTTAGAGTTGAAAAATCTTCATGCATGATAAGTGTTTTCAATGTTTTCTTTACACACCCAATGTTTACTAAAATTAATAATCGAGAGTTCATTCTTTTCATGTTTGAAATTCTTTAATTGGATTTGCTTATTTTCACTAGGGAAGAGTGTAGTGGATTATTCTTATTGATGTCCAAGCCATCTATCTCATATATGCTATGGATGAATCATACACCAAAATTAAAACACATCTAAGCTTCTATTTTTGGCCATCTAATGGATGGTGAGTACATATAAGAAGCAACAATGTCTATGAAACAAGGTGGTCAAAATAGACACATATGCTTGGATGGTTACAGCAAGATCATTAATAGAATATGAGAAGAGAATGAAAATTGATTGTAATCCCATATGTTGTCCATGCTTGAAATGTTGAAACATGAGAAAGATAACTATATGCGAATGGAGAGAACAATTGTGTTTCAATAGAGTTAATGGAAGTCATTGTCCCCAGATCTTGCATGGAGAAGAACTACATTTGGGGCCTCAACATTTATGAAAAGATGTTAATATGAAGACATGATAGGAAGTGTTATAGACAGTACAGTATTTAGTGCTCAATATTATATCTAAAAACCCTAAAGTACATTGTATTATTTTATCATAACTTAGCACTAAATTTCATTTAACCATAAATTCAATGTATTTTAAGGGACATATCACAATCCAATTGTAAATATATTTTAAACCATTAATAAAACAATACATTATGATTATTCTATGTTTTGTAGGTTGTATGTTAAGATCCAAGTGGAGAGATCAAGTCCATCAATAATTTAAGTCACTGATCAAGCTTAAATATAAATGTATAACCAGGTCAATCTAATTTTGATAAACCAAATTAATTGAAGAATTAGAAGAATAACTCTTTGAGGATCATTCCATCTATTTCAACATCAAACTCATGCAAGCTTAGATCACTTGTGAAAGTGGAAGATCATACATAGGTTCCAATCACTCCATTCTCACACATATCAAGGCCCACAAGGTTAGAAAAGTATAAAATGGAAGAATGTATAACATATGGAAGCTATGGGAGCGTATGGGATAGCATAAGATGATAAGGGATCTCACACGAAGGGTTCCTAGAGTGGAGATCAAGTAAAAAACAAGTAACTGGATGAATAGATGGATGGAGGGTGAAGATCTTAAGGATGGGAGCTCTATGTTACAGCCATGTGTCATTAGGAGAGTTGCTAAGTAAAAGGATGCTAATTGCTTGACCTCTTGTAAACTAGGGGAGCTGATAATGCTATGTGACGACCCGGGTTTTCTCATGCATTTTTAAATGCAATACCTAATTTCCTAAGGCGGGATGCATCCTTATTTAAAAACCATTCTATAAAAACCATGCAATGCAGCAGAAAACCTTTAGTTTTAAACTCATTTTTGAAAACCCCGAGTGTCATTTGCCTTCACAACAACCAAAGTAGTTTTTGAAAAACTTCAGAAATCATACATATTTTTCCCCAGGTCTTTCCAGTCACAGCACACAGCTCAACTGTAATTAAATACAACTTCATGTCCAAAGGGTTGAGCGTTTACTTACATGTATAACTTTCTTCTTTTTGATTCACTTGCTCGTAGCACTAATATCTCCTGAGACGTCTTCTATTTATGAGTGGAACTATCTTGAAAAATGTTAAGGATAGGGTGAGTATATACTATACTCCGTAGGAGTCTATCACTACTAGTTTTATAATGCATGTGATGTTTTAAAATCATATGCTCTTTCCAAAACATGTGCATGTCTGAATTCTCAAGTTCAATATCGACATCAAAATCCATTGTCAAACTGAAATACTAACGACTTAAAGGATCATATAATCCAAAATCGAAAGTATCATATACATATATATCATAACATCATGATATGCATAAAATGCTTCATGGAATCCAACTCATGGATCTCTAGTATGGTATGGTCGACCAACCTCATATCATGCCATATGCAATGCACATAAACCATCAAACCATAGGGTCCACTATGCCCACGACCTCCTCGCCGTGTGGTCCCCGGGTACCTGAGGACACTTGGTCATAGCCTCCACGGGGCCTATGACACGTCGACCCAATGCCGTGACACCAGTGGTAGCCCCCTGTACCACATGCAGTCGACGTAGGGACTTGCCTCTTTTTGGGCATGGTACCCATCCACCTAATAGTGGTTGAGGCAGGGTGGCCAACCCAGACCCCTCGGCATAGCACCCATGGGCTTTCTAGCCCAAATCACATAAGATCAAATAAGCCAAAACCTCTTTTCAAAACCTGTCCTCTTTGGGTCCCTCAGAACTGCCTGGCCTTCGGCACTCCAGCGTCTTTTGGCAACCCTCAAGGACATGCGATTTATGCAAGAACTTAATGCTCACAAATCGTGCAATGTATGCAATAGTTTGCAAAACATATATGTGCATAATGTATATGCAATCATTTACAAAAACATGTCTATGTACAAAGCATTTATCACATGCATGCTGAATTAAGTCATGCTAAACAAGTGATATACTTAAAACATATGTTTCCAAAGCAATAATAGTTCTTTTAAAAGAATCTAATAGTGATAGAGCACCTACAGCTGGGTCGCGCCGACCCTTTTGTCCTCGGACACTCCTGATCATAGTTTGGGGAATCAAGGTTAGTTTGGCCTATCTTTTATAGGTTTTAAAGTAATTGGTCTTTTTACTTAGGCATTAGGGGTCCATCCCTATGCCTATGGGTGTCCTAAGGTCCTAATTGGGCCTTGCTATCCTCAGTTTTCCAATGTTCTAGTGGCCACGCGCCACCATCCTATTCTAAGGGTCATGCCCACCTTTGATTGGGCCTTGATCAGAGATTTTATAGTTTGAATTCGTGTCATCAACACGGACACAATGCCTCTTACGGCACCTCAATTAGAGCGCTAGATGTCAACTTATAAGCATTTTAGTGTCGTACGTACGTAGGAGTCTTAAAATAAAAAGACGGAATGCCAGGGCGCTGCGCATCTGCGACGTGCGCCCCAGCTTCCCTAAGGGACGAAAAAAAACCGCGTCGCTAGCATATTGCGCGCCTGCGACGTTCGCCTCAACGGGAGTGTCTGCAGATGCACAGAACTTCCCGCCCGTCTCTCTCTTTTGCGGGTGAGTCCCTGGACGCGCCCGTTTGATGTTTCAAACAGAGACGACGTGGGACGTTCCGACTGGAATGTTCCGTCATCTGGGGGACCGGGGCGTCCTCAGGACACCCTGGTTCAACCCCTGTCAAACCAGTGTGGCCCAGGGAACATCCTTGGGTCCTTGGTGGCTCTCTCGGGATCCGTTTTGCATGATTTTTCATGCAAAAACCTAGGGAAATTAATCTTGGAACTATGGTGGAGATGGGTTTTGAGGGATTTTGGGCGTACCTGACTCGTTGTTAGGTTTTTCTCCTTGTTTTCCCCTCTAGGTCATTGTTCCTCAACGGGTTTTCTTCCATGTTTTGGGCTGCCATTAGAGGCGCCCAAGAGCTCTATTTATAGAGCTAAGAGAGGGTTCTGGAGGGGGCTCTCACCGCCTTTGAATGGCGGTGGAGAAACCTCTAGAATGGCGGTGATTTCTCCTCCAATCACCGCCATTCTAGAACCCTCTAGAGGTTGAAGATGAAGGGGTGCCCGTATCAAAATGGGCCCCTGTGTTTTTGCAGTTAAATCCGTTTTTTGTAAAAATTACAATTTTGCCCCTGAACTTCAAAGGGCCATAACTTGCTCATTTTAACTCTGTTTTGGGTGATTTTAGTCTCCTTGGATTCATTTTTCTGAGATGCATCTAATGGAACCAATTTTGGGACCAAATTCCTAGGTTCAGTCAAGGCAACTAGTGAAATGACCAAAATGCCCTTATCTTCAAAACTGAACTTTTCATGGGATTTTAATATTACAATAATTGGGGTCATTACATTATTACCCCCTTAAAAGAATTTTGTCCTCGAAATTCCATAAATTATCATCTTCCAGGTATTTGTCTCCTAAATACATTCCCCCTTAGGAATCAAATCTAGGTTCATCCTCAATTTATCATTTCTATTGTTCCTCCTATAAGGCCTCACCTATAAGGGTCGTTTTCACTGCGTACTCTGATACAGCGCCAAACTCTCATACGTGCCAATTTAACCATAGCGGTTTCTAGCTGTAATTCATCCATCTTGAAATCCTTAGATGCCCATACTTTTCTCATTGTGTATAGGATAGTCTCCTCGTAGGATCATGCTTCTATATTCATGTATAAATTACTCTATACTTCTTTGAGATCATATGATCTTATTTCTCCTATTTTGAATATCATAGGATAGTCCCTTTTTCTTTTATCTTTCATCTAATGATCTCTTCATCATCCATATCTCCTTCTAATGATTGGTTATATGTCATTAGTAAGAGTCCAAAAATTTACCTTCTTTCCATTGTGTCTGACTTTGCTTCCTATCTTTCATATTTGTCCCTAAGATACTTCAATAACTGACATGGTATCATGTGATCTACAGCCAAACCCTTGATTAACTTCGAATTTCAACTGTCTGTCGTTTTCCATATGTGACTTTATTCTTCGATCAAAGTTACATTCAAAATAAAATCATGAAAGCCAATTAGTAGCTTCTTCCATCGATGACCTTATCATATACTGAAAGTAAATGTCCTAACTCCATATCCAGTTTCATAATTATTGAATTCATTAAATGCTTTCCTCTATGAAGATTTTATCCAAACTCAAGTCGATTCATCATCATGGGTCAAATGTTCTTGTCCAGAGGCCTATCTCACTATTCACATCAATTTGTCATTAGGATTTTCAATAATGTTCCTATTCATGCAAAGCAAAAAGTCTCTTATTCATAACCGAGTACCCTTACTAGGTCATGATTGAATCCTTCATCATCCTCTTTGTCCTTTCTTTGCTTGATGGTTTTCTTCGTTACCTTTTAGTTCAAAAGTTCTATACTCAATCCAAGAGAGTTAGTCCTTAAGAAATTCCTTTAATTGATTTTTAGTACTTGGTATATGCTTATAACAATTAACTATTTGTCTATAGGCAATGTAACATCAAATCTCACCTTATAGTGTGCTAGCCATCTCACCTTTTCTCCTTCCATCCCCTATGTCAATATATCATGCAATCTTTTATCAAGGTTTTATTGTCAATCATGCGATCTATATTGTCGAGGTATACTCATAAGTAGTGATTTTCTCAATTCCTCAAATTTTATTCTTCAAGTGCCTCCTTATTTTATCTTTCAAGTGCCTTCTTATACTTAGTTTATAATAGCAATAGTTCTCCTTCAATAGCGATTATATCAAATTGTATTGAAGTTGTTAACTCCACAAGTTTTACAATACTTAGATAAGCATAAACATTTTCTTAGACATAGAAAGACTTTATTTGATTACCTATTGATCTCTTCCCAGATGCGTTATAAGCTCAAGGGCCTCTAGAGTGATCGGTACTTATCTACCTTTCTTTCAATCCAAGTCTGTAGTATTTTTCAGACCCAAAGTAATTTCTTCACCTTGTCATGGTAGCCACTAAGGTTTGAAAAACCTTTCACATTGGTTTAGAGACCTTCTTATTTTTGCTCCTATCTCAGTTGTTACTATATTTATTGTACTTGTAGCTCTTCATGATGTGGCCTAATCAACTTCATGATGTGGCCTAATCAATTGGCCTTATACCCTCAAATGACTTAGCCTATCAAGTACTCAAGTCTAAAGACTTATAACATCCTTCTGAGTATATAACTTCAACTACTAACTCATAGATATTGACATACCTGATAATTAGGGTGGGATGCCTCTATTTAGTTAACAACACTCAATGATGGTCTTAAGATATTTGGTCTTCCAATTGAGGATAGCAAGACCTTCATTTGATCCTTGATGGTACCCTTCTTGCTGAAGATAGATAGATGGACAAGTCACTGTCCTGGCCTAATTCCTTTTTATTTACTCATGTAGTGGCAAGGAGAGATATCACCAAATTTTTCTTGTATTACATCCATTGGTGTTCCCCATAAGCTAATGGATCTGATAAGAATCTAAATGTAATAATTGATATCAAACCATTTGTAGAATTTTAATTTCTAGTTGGTCACTATTCCTTTTCGAAACTTTCTTGTCGCATAATCTCCGAAATATGATACTTTTACTCAAAATCTTAAATCCCATATGCTTTCTCTCTATTATACGTATCCTTGCCAACTCAACTATTATTATTCCTTTGCATTTGTTTGATCTTCCCTCCTATAGGATTCAAGATGTTAGAATTGTATGTATCTTCATAGAGTCATGATCTTCTTCTTTTGATTATTCAATATTCATCGAATACTTATGGTTACATCTCTATCTCTTTCTCTCTTTTCTTCAATATCCATTTGGTCTACCTGGATCAATGTCTCTATATGCATTGTTGCATATATTTGATACTGCATCTACTCCTTTACTTAACAGATATGATAAACTTAATGCTTCTCGTAAATTCTAAGCTATCTTAAGATTATTGAAATCCTCAGTTGCCTATAGCCTCAATAAAATTCATACAATGTCTTAATAATGGCATTGACATTTTGGTCATGCTACACTTCTCTTACAAGTTCATGTTAGGATCAATCTATTATCATCCTTAGTATTATCATCAAAATCTTTTGATAACTTGGTCGAATTCATTTCCTTATCATATTCGGGTTATATTTCTCTTATTCACATAATATGTTACTTGTATACATCTTCTAATTTGCTCCATAATACTTAGGCAATTATTATTTGATAGCACTTTACTCTTCATAAGACCCCAATTAAGGTATCCAAAATTGAGGTAAGTTTTTTCAGGATCCATACCTTTGTGATCTAGCACGAGTCACATTTATCTCCTAGTATCATCTTGTATGCTTATCCCTATTATCATCAAAATTTCCTCAAAGTCTTTCTTTTATATCTCTTATCATACTCATATCATATCCCTTGTGATAGTGTACTCATATTCTAGTACTCTTTATGATGGAAAGATAGCTACCTAGGTTCTTCAATTTTTCTCACCTTTGATGAGATTATTTTATTGATGGTAAGATAGTCATCTAGGTTCTTCAATTTTCTCACCCTTGATGAAATTACTTTAGTGCAGGTCAGAACTACCTACTAACAAGTTCACTAACATCCTCTTTCATCATTCTCATAATATGATCCATATATGAGTTTTTATATTTGCACCACACAACAATCCTTAATCCTTAAGTTGTCTGAGACTGGATTTTGGATAAGGGTTGCACTATCCTTTGCTTAATTTTTGTTAAACCAGGCTCTGTTTCACCTATTTATTTAAGGTGAAATGCCTTGAGCATTAATATGGTAATCCTCAAATAGAAGTAGTCATCTCTACTACTCCATTTTATACTACTTATTCTTGATTTTCTCTATTGTCCATAACCCTTGGACATGCTTTGGGTCATTTGTGAAAGGATAAAACACAGGCTTTGATACCAACTGTGATGACTCGGGTTTTCTCATGCATTTTTAAATGCAATACCTAATTTCCTAAGGCGGGATGCATCCTTATTTGAAAACCATTCTATAAAAACCATGCAATGCAGCGGAAAACCTTTAGTTTTAAACTCATTTTTGAAAACCCCGAGTGTCATTTGCCTTCACAACAACCAAAGTAGTTTTTGAAAAACTTCAGAAATCATACATATTTTTCCCCAGGTCTTTCCAAATACAAAGACACAGCCCAACTGTAATTAAATACAACTTCATATCCACAAGGTTGAGAGTTTACTTACATGTATAACTTTCTTCTTTTTGATTCACTTGCTCGTAGCACTAATATCTCCTGAGACGTCTTCTATTTATGAGTGGAACTATCTTGAAAAATGTTAAGGATAGGGTGAGTATATACTATACTCCGTAGGAGTCTATCACTACTAGTTTTATAATGCATGTGATGTTTTAAAATCATATGCTCTTTTCAAAACATGTGCATGTCTGAATTCTCAAGTTCAATATCGACATCAAAATCCATTGTCAAACTGAAATACTAACGACTTAAAGGATCATATAATCCAAAATCGAAAGTATCATATACATATATATCATAACATCATGATATGCATAAAATGCTTCATGGAATCCAACTCATGGATCTCTAGTATGGTATGGTCGACCAACCTCATATCATGCCATATGCAATGCACATAAACCATCAAACCATAGGGTCCACTATGCCCACGACCTCCTCGTCGTGTGGCCCCCGGGTACCTGAGGACACTTGGTCATAGCCTCCACGGGGCCTATGACACGTCGACCCAGTGTTGTGACACCAGTGGTAGCCCCCTGTACCACATGCAGTCGACGTAGGGACTTGCCTCTTTTTGGGCGTGGTACCCATCCACCTAATAGTGGTTGAGGCAGGGTGGCCAACCCAGACCCCTCGGCATAGCACCCATGGGCTTTCTAGCCCAAATCACATAAGATCAAATAAGCCAAAACCTCTTTTCAAAACCTGTCCTCTTTGGGTCCCTCAGAACTGCCTGGCCTTCGGCACTCCAGCGTCTTTTGGCAACCCTCAAGGACATGCGATTTATGCAAGAACTTAATGCTCACAAATCGTGCAATGTATGCAATAGTTTGCAAAACATATATGTGCATAATGTATATGCAATCATTTACAAAAACATGTCTATGTACAAAGCATTTATCACATGCATGCTGAATTAAGTCATGCTAAACAAGTGATATACTTAAAACATATGTTTCCAAAGCAATAATAGTTCTTTTAAAAGAATCTAATAGTGATAGAGCACCTACCTGGCTAGGTCGCGCTGACCCTTTTGTCCTCGGACACTCCTGATCATAGTTTGGGGAATCAAGGTTAGTTTGGCCTATCTTTTATAGGTTTTAAAGTAATTGGTCTTTTTACTTAGGCATTAGGGGTCCATCCCTATGCCTATGGGTGTCCTAAGGTCCTAATTGGGCCTTGCTATCCTCAGTTTTCCAATGTTCTAGTGGCCACGCGCCACCATCCTATTCTAAGGGTCATGCCCACCTTTGATTGGGCCTTGATCAGAGATTTTATAGTTTGAATTCGTGTCATCAACACGGACACAATGCCTCTTACGGCACCTCAATTAGAGCGCTAGATGTCAACTTATAAGCATTTTAGTGTCGTACGTACGTAGGAGTCTTAAAATAAAAAGACGGAATGCCAGGGCGCTGCGCATCTGCGACGTGCGCCCCAGCTTCCCTAAGGGACGAAAAAAAACCGCGTCGCTAGCATATTGCGCGCCTGCGACGTTCGCCTCAACGGGAGTGTCTGCAGATGCACAGAACTTCCCGCCCGTCTCTCTCTTTTGCGGGTGAGTCCCTGGACGCGCCCGTTTGATGTTTCAAACAGAGACGACGTGGGACGTTCCGACTGGAATGTTCCGTCATCTGGGGGACCGGGGCGTCCTCAGGACACCCTGGTTCAACCCCTGTCAAACCAGTGTGGCCCAGGGAACATCCTTGGGTCCTTGGTGGCTCTCTCGGGATCCGTTTTGCATGATTTTTCATGCAAAAACCTAGGGAAATTAATCTTGGAACTATGGTGGAGATGGGTTTTGAGGGATTTTGGGCGTACCTGACTCGTTGTTAGGTTTTTCTCCTTGTTTTCCCCTCTAGGTCACTGCTCCTCAACGGGTTTTCTTCCATGTTTTGGGCTGCCATTAGAGGCGCCCAAGAGCTCTATTTATAGAGCTAAGAGAGGGTTCTGGAGGGGGCTCTCACCGCCTTTGAATGGCGGTGGAGAAACCTCTAGAATGGCGGTGATTTCTCCTCCAATCACCGCCATTCTAGAACCCTCTAGAGGTTGAAGATGAAGGGGTGCCCGTATCAAAATGGGCCCCTGTGTTTTTGCAGTTAAATCCGTTTTTTGTAAAAATTACAATTTTGCCCCTGAACTTCAAAGGGCCATAACTTGCTCATTTTAACTCTGTTTTGGGTGATTTTAGTCTCCTTGGATTCATTTTTCTGAGATGCATCTAATGGAACCAATTTTGGGACCAAATTCCTGGGTTCAGTCAAGGCAACTATTGAAATGACCAAAATGCCCTTATCTTCAAAACTGAACTTTTCATGGGATTTTAATATTACAATAATTGGGGTCATTACATTATTACCCCCTTAAAAGAATTTTGTCCTCGAAATTCCATAAATTATCATCTTCCAGGTATTTGTCTCCTAAATACATTCCCCCTTAGGAATCAAATCTAGGTTCATCCTCAATTTATCATTTCTATTGTTCCTCCTATAAGGCCTCACCTATAAGGGTCGTTTTCACTGCGTACTCTGATACAGCGCCAAACTCTCATACGTGCCAATTTAACCATAGCGGTTTCTAGCTGTAATTCATCCATCTCGAAATCCTTAGATGCCCATACTTTTCTCATTGTGTATAGGATAGTCTCCTCGTAGGATCATGCTTCTATATTCATGTATAAATTACTCTATACTTCTTTGAGATCATATGATCTTATTTCTCCTATTTTGAATATCATAGGATAGTCCCTTTTTCTTTTTATCTTTCATCTAATGATCTCTTCATCATCCATATCTCCTTCTAATGATTGGTTATATGTCATTAGTAAGAGTCCAAAAATTTACCTTCTTTCCATTGTGTCTGACTTTGCTTCCTATCTTTCATATTTGTCCCTAAGATACTTCAATAACTGACATGGTATCATGTGATCTACAGCCAAACCCTTGATTAACTTCGAATTTCAAGCGTCTGTCGTTTTCCATATGTGACTTTATTCTTCGATCAAAGTTACATTCAAAATAAAATCATGAAAGCCAATTAGTAGCTTCTTCCATCGATGACCTTATCATATACTGAAAGTAAATGTCCTAACTCCATATCCAGTTTCATAATTATTGAATTCATTAAATGCTTTCCTCTATGAAGATTTTATCCAAACTCAAGTCGATTCATCATCATGGGTCAAATGTTCTTGTCCAGAGGCCTATCTCACTATTCACATCAATTTGTCATTAGGATTTTCAATAATGTTCCTATTCATGCAAAGCAAAAAGTCTCTTATTCATAACCGAGTACCCTTACTAGGTCATGATTGAATCCTTCATCATCCTCTTTGTCCTTTCTTTGCTTGATGGTTTTCTTCGTTACCTTTTAGTTCAAAAGTTCTATACTCAATCCAAGAGAGTTAGTCCTTAAGAAATTCCTTTAATTGATTTTTAGTACTTGGTATATGCTTATAACAATTAACTATTTGTCTATAGGCAATGTAACATCAAATCTCACCTTATAGTGTGCTAGCCATCTCACCTTTTCTCCTTCCATCCCCTATGTCAATATATCATGCAATCTTTTATCAAGGTTTTATTGTCAATCATGCAGTCTATATTGTCAGGAGGTATACTCATAAGTAGTGATTTTCTCAATTCCTCAAATTTTATTCTTCAAGTGCCTCCTTATTTTATCTTTCAAGTGCCTTCTTATACTTAGTTTATAATAGCAATAGTTCTCCTTCAATAGCGATTATATCAAATTGTACTGAAGTTGTTAACTCCACAAGTTTTACAATACTTAGATAAGCATAAACATTTTCTTAGACATAGAAAGACTTTATTTGATTACCTATTGATCTCTTCCCAGATGCGTTATAAGCTCAAGGGCCTCTAGAGTGATCGGTACTTATCTACCTTTCTTTCAATCCAAGTCTGTAGTATTTTTCAGACCCAAAGTAATTTCTTCACCTTGTCATGGTAGCCACTAAGGTTTGAAAAACCTTTCACATTGGTTTAGAGACCTTCTTATTTTTGCTCCTATCTCAGTTGTTACTATATTTATTGTACTTGTAGCTCTTCATGATGTGGCCTAATCAACTTCATGATGTGGCCTAATCAATTGGCCTTATACCCTCAAATGACTTAGCCTACCAAGTACTCAAGTCTAAAGACTTATAACATCCTTCTGAGTATATAACTTCAACTACTAACTCATAGATATTGACATACCTGATAATTAGGGTGGGATGCCTCTATTTAGTTAACAACACTCAATGATGGTCTTAAGATATTTGGTCTTCCAATTGAGGATAGCAAGACCTTCATTTGATCCTTGATGGTACCCTTCTTGCTGAAGATAGATAGATGGACAAGTCACTGTCCTGGCCTAATTCCTTTTTATTTACTCATGTAGTGGCAAGGTGAGATATCACCAAAATTTTCTTTTTATTACATCCATTGGTGTTCCCCATAAGCTAATGGATCTGATAAGAATCTAAATGTAATAATTGATATCAAACCATTTGTAGAATTTTAATTTCTAGTTGGTCACTATTCCTTTTCGAAACTTTCTTGTCGCATAATCTCCTGAAATTTGATACTTTTACTCAAAATCTTAAATCCCATATGCTTTCTCTCTATTATACGTATCCTTGCCAACTCAACTATTATTATTCCTTTGCATTTGTTTGATCTTCCCTCCTATAGGATTCAAGATGTTAGAATTGTATGTATCTTCATAGAGTCATGATCTTCTTCTTTTGATTATTCAATATTCATCGAATACTTATGGTTACATCTCTATCTCTTTCTCTCTTTTCTTCAATATCCATTTGGTCTACCTGGATCAATGTCTCTATATGCATTGTTGCATATATTTGATACTGCATCTACTCCTTTACTTAACAGATATGATAAACTTAATGCTTCTCGAAATTCTAAGCTATCTTAAGATTATTGAAATCCTCAGTTGCCTATAGCCTCAATAAAATTCATACAATGTCTTAATAATGGCATTGACATTTTGGTCATGCTACACTTCTCTTACAAGTTCATGTTAGGATCAATCTATTATCATCCTTAGTATTATCATCAAAATCTTTTGATAACTTGGTCGAATTCATTTCCTTATCATATTCGGGTTATATTTCTCTTATTCACATAATCTGTTACTTGTATACATCTTCTAATTTGCTCCATAATACTTAGGCAATTATTATTTGATAGCACTTTACTCTTCATAAGACCCCAATTAAGGTATCCAAAATTGAGGTAAGTTTTTTCAGGATCCATACCTTTGTGATCTAGCACGAGTCACATTTATCTCCTAGTATCATCTTGTATGCTTATCCCTATTATCATCAAAATTTCCTCAAAGTCTTTCTTTTATATCTCTTATCATACTCATATCATATCCCTTGTGATAGTGTACTCATATTCTAGTACTCTTTATGATGGAAAGATAGCTACCTAGGTTCTTCAATTTTTCTCACCTTTGATGAGATTATTTTATTGATGGTAAGATAGTCATCTAGGTTCTTCAATTTTCTCACCCTTGATGAAATTACTTTAGTGCAGGTCAGAACTACCTACTAACAAGTTCACTAACATCCTCTTTCATCATTCTCATAATATGATCCATATATGAGTTTTTATATTTGCACCACACAACAATCCTTAATCCTTAAGTTGTCTGAGACTGGATTTTGGATAAGGGTTGCACTATCCTTTGCTTAATTTTTGTTAAACCAGGCTCTGTTTCACCTATTTATTTAAGGTGAAATGCCTTGAGCATTAATATGGTAATCCTCAAATAGAAGTAGTCATCTCTACTACTCCATTTTATACTACTTATTCTTGATTTTCTCTATTGTCCATAACCCTTGGACATGCTGGACTGGCTGTGAAAGGATAAAACCTGGGCTTTGATACCAACTGTGATGACCCGGGTTTTCTCATGCATTTTTAAATGCAATACCTAATTTCCTAAGGCGGGATGCATCCTTATTTGAAAACCATTCTATAAAAACCATGCAATGCAGCGGAAAACCTTTAGTTTTAAACTCATTTTTGAAAACCCCGAGTGTCATTTGCCTTCACAACAACCAAAGTAGTTTTTGAAAAACTTCGAAATCATACATATTTTTCCCTGTGTCTTTCCAAATACAAAGACACAGCCCAACTGTAATTAAATACAACTTCATATCCACAAGGTTGAGAGTTTACTTACATGTATAACTTTCTTCTTTTTGATTCACTTGCTCGTAGCACTAATATCTCCTGAGACGTCTTCTATTTATGAGTGGAACTATCTTGAAAAATGTTAAGGATAGGGTGAGTATATACTATACTCCGTAGGAGTCTATCACTACTAGTTTTATAATGCATGTGATGTTTTAAAATCATATGCTCTTTTCAAAACATGTGCATGTCTGAATTCTCAAGTTCAATATCGACATCAAAATCCATTGTCAAACTGAAATACTAACGACTTAAAGGATCATATAATCCAAAATCGAAAGTATCATATACATATATATCATAACATCATGATATGCATAAAATGCTTCATGGAATCCAACTCATGGATCTCTAGTATGGTATGGTCGACCAACCTCATATCATGCCATATGCAATGCACATAAACCATCAAACCATAGGGTCCACTATGCCCACGACCTCCTCGTCGTGTGGCCCCCGGGTACCTGAGGACACTTGGTCATAGCCTCCACGGGGCCTATGACACGTCGACCCAGTGCCGTGACACCAGTGGTAGCCCCCTGTACCACATGCAGTCGACGTAGGGACTTGCCTCTTTTTGGGCGTGGTACCCATCCACCTAATAGTGGTTGAGGCAGGGTGGCCAACCTGCACTCTCGGCATAGCACCCATGGGCTTTCTAGCCCAAATCACATAAGATCAAATAAGCCAAAACCTCTTTTCAAAACCTGTCCTCTTTGGGTCCCTCAGAACTGCCTGGCCTTCGGCACTCCAGCGTCTTTTGGCAACCCTCAAGGACATGCGATTTATGCAAGAACTTAATGCTCACAAATCGTGCAATGTATGCAATAGTTTGCAAAACATATATGTGCATAATGTATATGCAATCATTTACAAAAACATGTCTATGTACAAAGCATTTATCACATGCATGCTGAATTAAGTCATGCTAAACAAGTGATATACTTAAAACATATGTTTCCAAAGCAATAATAGTTCTTTTAAAAGAATCTAATAGTGATAGAGCACCTACACAGCTAGGTCGCGCTGACCCTTTTGTCCTCGGACACTCCTGATCATAGTTTGGGGAATCAAGGTTAGTTTGGCCTATCTTTTATAGGTTTTAAAGTAATTGGTCTTTTTACTTAGGCATTAGGGGTCCATCCCTATGCCTATGGGTGTCCTAAGGTCCTAATTGGGCCTTGCTATCCTCAGTTTTCCAATGTTCTAGTGGCCACGCGCCACCATCCTATTCTAAGGGTCATGCCCACCTTTGATTGGGCCTTGATTAGAGATTTTATAGTTTGAATTCGTGTCATCAACACGGACACAATGCCTCTTACGGCACCTCAATTAGAGCGCTAGATGTCAAGTTATAAGCATTTTAGTGTCGTACGTACGTAGGAGTCTTAAAATAAAAAGACGGAATGCCAGGGCGCTGCGCATCTGCGACGTGCGCCCCAGCTTCCCTAAGGGACGAAAAAAAACCGCGTCGCTAGCATATTGCGCGCCTGCGACGTTCGCCTCAACGGGAGTGTCTGCAGATGCACAGAACTTCCCGCCCGTCTCTCTCTTTTGCGGGTGAGTCCCTGGACGCGCCCGTTTGATGTTTCAAACAGAGACGACGTGGGACGTTCCGACTGGAATGTTCCGTCATCTGGGGGACCGGGGCGTCCTCAGGACACCCTGGTTCAACCCCTGTCAAACCAGTGTGGCCCAGGGAACATCCTTGGGTCCTTGGTGGCTCTCTCGGGATCCGTTTTGCATGATTTTTCATGCAAAAACCTAGGGAAATTAATCTTGGAACTATGGTGGAGATGGGTTTTGAGGGATTTTGGGCGTACCTGACTCGTTGCTAGGTTTTTCTCCTTGTTTTCCCCTCTAGGTCACTGCTCCTCAACGGGTTTTCTTCCATGTTTTGGGCTGCCATTAGAGGCGCCCAAGAGCTCTATTTATAGAGCTAAGAGAGGGTTCTGGAGGGGGCTCTCACCGCCTTTGAATGGCGGTGGAGAAACCTCTAGAATGGCGGTGATTTCTCCTCCAATCACCGCCATTCTAGAACCCTCTAGAGGTTGAAGATGAAGGGGTGCCCGTATCAAAATGGGCCCCTGTGTTTTTGCAGTTAAATCCGTTTTTTGTAAAAATTACAATTTTGCCCCTGAACTTCAAAGGGCCATAACTTGCTCATTTTAACTCTGTTTTGGGTGATTTTAGTCTCCTTGGATTCATTTTTCTGAGATGCATCTAATGGAACCAATTTTGGGACCAAATTCCTGGGTTCAGTCAAGGCAACTATTGAAATGACCAAAATGCCCTTATCTTCAAAACTGAACTTTTCATGGGATTTTAATATTACAATAATTGGGGTCATTACATTATTACCCCCTTAAAAGAATTTTGTCCTCGAAATTCCATAAATTATCATCTTCCAGGTATTTGTCTCCTAAATACATTCTCCCTTAGGAATCAAATCTAGGTTCATCCTCAATTTATCATTTCTATTGTTCCTCCTATAAGGCCTCACCTATAAGGGTCGTTTTCACTGCGTACTCTGATACAGCGCCAAACTCTCATACGTGCCAATTTAACCATAGCGGTTTCTAGCTGTAATTCATCCATCTCGAAATCCTTAGATGCCCATACTTTTCTCATTGTGTATAGGATAGTCTCCTCGTAGGATCATGCTTCTATATTCATGTATAAATTACTCTATACTTCTTTGAGATCATATGATCTTATTTCTCCTATTTTGAATATCATAGGATAGTCCCTTTTTCTTTTTATCTTTCATCTAATGATCTCTTCATCATCCATATCTCCTTCTAATGATTGGTTATATGTCATTAGTAAGAGTCCAAAAATTTACCTTCTTTCCATTGTGTCTGACTTTGCTTCCTATCTTTCATATTTGTCCCTAAGATACTTCAATAACTGACATGGTATCATGTGATCTACAGCCAAACCCTTGATTAACTTCGAATTTCAACTGTCTGTCGTTTTCCATATGTGACTTTATTCTTCGATCAAAGTTACATTCAAAATAAAATCATGAAAGCCAATTAGTAGCTTCTTCCATCGATGACCTTATCATATACTGAAAGTAAATGTCCTAACTCCATATCCAGTTTCATAATTATTGAATTCATTAAATGCTTTCCTCTATGAAGATTTTATCCAAACTCAAGTCGATTCATCATCATGGGTCAAATGTTCTTGTCCAGAGGCCTATCTCACTATTCACATCAATTTGTCATTAGGATTTTCAATAATGTTCCTATTCATGCAAAGCAAAAAGTCTCTTATTCATAACCGAGTACCCTTACTAGGTCATGATTGAATCCTTCATCATCCTCTTTGTCCTTTCTTTGCTTGATGGTTTTCTTCGTTACCTTTTAGTTCAAAAGTTCTATACTCAATCCAGTAGAGTTAGTCCTTAAGAAATTCCTTTAATTGATTTTTAGTACTTGGTATATGCTTATAACAATTAACTATTTGTCTATAGGCAATGTAACATCAAATCTCACCTTATAGTGTGCTAGCCATCTCACCTTTTCTCCTTCCATCCCCTATGTCAATATATCATGCAATCTTTTATCAAGGTTTTATTGTCAATCATGCAGTCTATATTGTCAGGAGGTATACTCATAAGTAGTGATTTTCTCAATTCCTCAAATTTTATTCTTCAAGTGCCTCCTTATTTTATCTTTCAAGTGCCTTCTTATACTTAGTTTATAATAGCAATAGTTCTCCTTCAATAGCGATTATATCAAATTGTACTGAAGTTGTTAACTCCACAAGTTTTACAATACTTAGATAAGCATAAACATTTTCTTAGACATAGAAAGACTTTATTTGATTACCTATTGATCTCTTCCCAGATGCGTTATAAGCTCAAGGGCCTCTAGAGTGATCGGTACTTATCTACCTTTCTTTCAATCCAAGTCTGTAGTATTTTTCAGACCCAAAGTAATTTCTTCACCTTGTCATGGTAGCCACTAAGGTTTGAAAAACCTTTCACATTGGTTTAGAGACCTTCTTATTTTTGCTCCTATCTCAGTTGTTACTATATTTATTGTACTTGTAGCTCTTCATGATGTGGCCTAATCAACTTCATGATGTGGCCTAATCAATTGGCCTTATACCCTCAAATGACTTAGCCTACCAAGTACTCAAGTCTAAAGACTTATAACATCCTTCTGAGTATATAACTTCAACTACTAACTCATAGATATTGACATACCTGATAATTAGGGTGGGATGCCTCTATTTAGTTAACAACACTCAATGATGGTCTTAAGATATTTGGTCTTCCAATTGAGGATAGCAAGACCTTCATTTGATCCTTGATGGTACCCTTCTTGCTGAAGATAGATAGATGGACAAGTCACTGTCCTGGCCTAATTCCTTTTTATTTACTCATGTAGTGGCAAGGTGAGATATCACCAAATTTTTCTTTTATTACATCCATTGGTGTTCCCCATAAGCTAATGGATCTGATAAGAATCTAAATGTAATAATTGATATCAAACCATTTGTAGAATTTTAATTTCTAGTTGGTCACTATTCCTTTTCGAAACTTTCTTGTCGCATAATCTCCTGAAATTTGATACTTTTACTCAAAATCTTAAATCCCATATGCTTTCTCTCTATTATACGTATCCTTGCCAACTCAACTATTATTATTCCTTTGCATTTGTTTGATCTTCCCTCCTATAGGATTCAAGATGTTAGAATTGTATGTATCTTCATAGAGTCATGATCTTCTTCTTTTGATTATTCAATATTCATCGAATACTTATGGTTACATCTCTATCTCTTTCTCTCTTTTCTTCAATATCCATTTGGTCTACCTGGATCAATGTCTCTATATGCATTGTTGCATATATTTGATACTGCATCTACTCCTTTACTTAACAGATATGATAAACTGAATGCTTCTCAGAAATTCTAAGCTATCTTAAGATTATTGAAATCCTCAGTTGCCTATAGCCTCAATAAAATTCATACAATGTCTTAATAATGGCATTGACATTTTGGTCATGCTACACTTCTCTTACAAGTTCATGTTAGGATCAATCTATTATCATCCTTAGTATTATCATCAAAATCTTTTGATAACTTGGTCGAATTCATTTCCTTATCATATTCGGGTTATATTTCTCTTATTCACATAATCTGTTACTTGTATACATCTTCTAATTTGCTCCATAATACTTAGGCAATTATTATTTGATAGCACTTTACTCTTCATAAGACCCCAATTAAGGTATCCAAAATTGAGGTAAGTTTTTTCAGATCCATACCTTTGTGATCTAGCACGAGTCACATTTATCTCCTAGTATCATCTTGTATGCTTATCCCTATTATCATCAAAATTTCCTCAAAGTCTTTCTTTTATATCTCTTATCATACTCATATCATATCCCTTGTGATAGTGTACTCATATTCTAGTACTCTTTATGATGGAAAGATAGCTACCTAGGTTCTTCAATTTTTCTCACCTTTGATGAGATTATTTTATTGATGGTAAGATAGTCATCTAGGTTCTTCAATTTTCTCACCCTTGATGAAATTACTTTAGTGCAGGTCAGAACTACCTACTAACAAGTTCACTAACATCCTCTTTCATCATTCTCATAATATGATCCATATATGAGTTTTTATATTTGCACCACACAACAATCCTTAATCCTTAAGTTGTCTGAGACTGGATTTTGGATAAGGGTTGCACTATCCTTTGCTTAATTTTTGTTAAACCAGGCTCTGTTTCACCTATTTATTTAAGGTGAAATGCCTTGAGCATTAATATGGTAATCCTCAAATAGAAGTAGTCATCTCTACTACTCCATTTTATACTACTTATTCTTGATTTTCTCTATTGTCCATAACCCTTGGACATGCTGGACTGGCTGTGAAAGGATAAAACCTGGGCTTTGATACCAACTGTGATGACCCGGGTTTTCTCATGCATTTTTAAATGCAATACCTAATTTCCTAAGGCGGGATGCATCCTTATTTGAAAACCATTCTATAAAAACCATGCAATGCAGCGGAAAACCTTTAGTTTTAAACTCATTTTTGAAAACCCCGAGTGTCATTTGCCTTCACAACAACCAAAGTAGTTTTTGAAAAACTTCAGAAATCATACATATTTTTCCCTGTGTCTTTCCAAATACAAAGACACAGCCCAACTGTAATTAAATACAACTTCATATCCACAAGGTTGAGAGTTTACTTACATGTATAACTTTCTTCTTTTTGATTCACTTGCTCGTAGCACTAATATCTCCTGAGACGTCTTCTATTTATGAGTGGAACTATCTTGAAAAATGTTAAGGATAGGGTGAGTATATACTATACTCCGTAGGAGTCTATCACTACTAGTTTTATAATGCATGTGATGTTTTAAAATCATATGCTCTTTTCAAAACATGTGCATGTCTCAATTCTCAAGTTCAATATCGACATCAAAATCCATTGTCAAACTGAAATACTAACGACTTAAAGGATCATATAATCCAAAATCGAAAGTATCATATACATATATATCATAACATCATGATATGCATAAAATGCTTCATGGAATCCAACTCATGGATCTCTAGTATGGTATGGTCGACCAACCTCATATCATGCCATATGCAATGCACATAAACCATCAAACCATAGGGTCCACTATGCCCACGACCTCCTCGTCGTGTGGCCCCCGGGTACCTGAGGACACTTGGTCATAGCCTCCACGGGGCCTATGACACGTCGACCCAGTGCCGTGACACCAGTGATAGCCCCTGTACCACATGCAGTCGACGTAGGGACTTGCCTCTTTTTGGGCGTGGTACCCATCCACCTAATAGTGGTTGAGGCAGGGTGGCCAACCCAGACCCCTCGGCATAGCACCCATGGGCTTTCTAGCCCAAATCACATAAGATCAAATAAGCCAAAACCTCTTTTCAAAACCTGTCCTCTTTGGGTCCCTCAGAACTGCCTGGCCTTCGGCACTCAAGCGTCTTTTGGCAACCCTCAAGGACATGCGATTTATGCAAGAACTTAATGCTCACAAATCGTGCAATGTATGCAATAGTTTGCAAAACATATATGTGCATAATGTATATGCAATCATTTACAAAAACATGTCTATGTACAAAGCATTTATCACATGCATGCTGAATTAAGTCATGCTAAACAAGTGATATACTTAAAACATATGTTTCCAAAGCAATAATAGTTCTTTTAAAAGAATCTAATAGTGATAGAGCACCTACCTGGCTAGGTCGCGCTGACCCTTTTGTCCTCGGACACTCCTGATCATAGTTTGGGGAATCAAGGTTAGTTTGGCCTATCTTTTATAGGTTTTAAAGTAATTGGTCTTTTTACTTAGGCATTAGGGGTCCATCCCTATGCCTATGGGTGTCCTAAGGTCCTAATTGGGCCTTGCTATCCTCAGTTTTCCAATGTTCTAGTGGCCACGCGCCACCATCCTATTCTAAGGGTCATGCCCACCTTTGATTGGGCCTTGATTAGAGATTTTATAGTTTGAATTCGTGTCATCAACACGGACACAATGCCTCTTACGGCACCTCAATTAGAGCGCTAGATGTCAAGTTATAAGCATTTTAGTGTCGTACGTACGTAGGAGTCTTAAAATAAAAAGACGGAATGCCAGGGCGCTGCGCATCTGCGACGTGCGCCCCCAGCTTCCCTAAGGGACGAAAAAACCGCGTCGCTAGCATATTGCGCGCCTGCGACGTTCGCCTCAACGGGAGTGTCTGCAGATGCACAGAACTTCCCGCCCGTCTCTCTCTTTTGCGGGTGAGTCCCTGGACGCGCCCGTATGATGTTTCAAACGAGACGACGTGGGACGTTCCGACCGGAATGTTCCGTCATCCGGGGACCGGGGTGTCCTCAGGACACCCTGGTTCAACCCCTGTCAAACCAGTGTGGCCCAGGGAACATCCTTGGGTCCTTGGTGGCTCTCTCGGGATCCGTTTTGCATGATTTTTCATGCAAAAACCTAGGGAAATTAATCTTGGAACTATGGTGGAGATGGGTTTTGAGGGATTTTGGGCGTACCTGACTCGTTGCTAGGTTTTTCTCCTTGTTTTCCCCTCTAGGTCACTGCTCCTCAACGGGTTTTCTTCCATGTTTTGGGCTGCCATTAGAGGCGCCCAAGAGCTCTATTTATAGAGCTAAGAGAGGGTTCTCGAGGGGGCTCTCACCGCCTTTGAATGGCGGTGGAGAAACCTCTAGAATGGCGGTGATTTCTCCTCCAATCACCGCCATTCTAGAACCCTCTAGAGGTTGAAGATGAAGGGGTGCCCGTATCAAAATGGGCCCCTGTGTTTTTGCAGTTAAATCCGTTTTTGTAAAAATTACAGTTTTGCCCCTGAACTTCAAAGGGCCATAACTTGCTCATTTTAACTCTGTTTTGGGTGATTTTAGTCTCCTTGGATTCATTTTTCTGAGATGCATCTAATGGAACCAATTTTGGGACCAAATTCCTGGGTTCAGTCAAGGCAACTATTGAAATGACCAAAATGCCCTTATCTTCAAAACTGAACTTTTCATGGGATTTTAATATTACAATAATTGGGGTCATTACATTATTACCCCCTTAAAAGAATTTTGTCCTCGAAATTCCATAAATTATCATCTTCCAGGTATTTGTCTCCTAAATACATCCCCCTTTAGGAATCAAATCTAGGTTCATCCTCAATTTATCATTTCTATTGTTCCTCCTATAAGGCCTCACCTATAAGGGTCGTTTTCACTGCGTACTCTGATACAGCGCCAAACTCTCATACGTGCCAATTTAACCATAGCGGTTTCTAGCTGTAATTCATCCATCTCGAAATCCTTAGATGCCCATACTTTTCTCATTGTGTATAGGATAGTCTCCTCGTAGGATCATGCTTCTATATTCATGTATAAATTACTCTATACTTCTTTGAGATCATATGATCTTATTTCTCCTATTTTGAATATCATAGGATAGTCCCTTTTTCTTTTTATCTTTCATCTAATGATCTCTTCATCATCCATATCTCCTTCTAATGATTGGTTATATGTCATTAGTAAGAGTCCAAAAATTTACCTTCTTTCCATTGTGTCTGACTTTGCTTCCTATCTTTCATATTTGTCCCTAAGATACTTCAATAACTGACATGGTATCATGTGATCTACAGCCAAACCCTTGATTAACTTCGAATTTCAACTGTCTGTCGTTTTCCATATGTGACTTTATTCTTCGATCAAAGTTACATTCAAAATAAAATCATGAAAGCCAATTAGTAGCTTCTTCCATCGATGACCTTATCATATACTGAAAGTAAATGTCCTAACTCCATATCCAGTTTCATAATTATTGAATTCATTAAATGCTTTCCTCTATGAAGATTTTATCCAAACTCAAGTCGATTCATCATCATGGGTCAAATGTTCTTGTCCAGAGGCCTATCTCACTATTCACATCAATTTGTCATTAGGATTTTCAATAATGTTCCTATTCATGCAAAGCAAAAAGTCTCTTATTCATAACCGAGTACCCTTACTAGGTCATGATTGAATCCTTCATCATCCTCTTTGTCCTTTCTTTGCTTGATGGTTTTCTTCGTTACCTTTTAGTTCAAAAGTTCTATACTCAATCCAGTAGAGTTAGTCCTTAAGAAATTCCTTTAATTGATTTTTAGTACTTGGTATATGCTTATAACAATTAACTATTTGTCTATAGGCAATGTAACATCAAATCTCACCTTATAGTGTGCTAGCCATCTCACCTTTTCTCCTTCCATCCCCTATGTCAATATATCATGCAATCTTTTATCAAGGTTTTATTGTCAATCATGCAGTCTATATTGTCAGGAGGTATACTCATAAGTAGTGATTTTCTCAATTCCTCAAATTTTATTCTTCAAGTGCCTCCTTATTTTATCTTTCAAGTGCCTTCTTATACTTAGTTTATAATAGCAATAGTTCTCCTTCAATAGCGATTATATCAAATTGTACTGAAGTTGTTAACTCCACAAGTTTTACAATACTTAGATAAGCATAAACATTTTCTTAGACATAGAAAGACTTTATTTGATTACCTATTGATCTCTTCCCAGATGCGTTATAAGCTCAAGGGCCTCTAGAGTGATCGGTACTTATCTACCTTTCTTTCAATCCAAGTCTGTAGTATTTTTCAGACCCAAAGTAATTTCTTCACCTTGTCATGGTAGCCACTAAGGTTTGAAAAACCTTTCACATTGGTTTAGAGACCTTCTTATTTTTGCTCCTATCTCAGTTGTTACTATATTTATTGTACTTGTAGCTCTTCATGATGTGGCCTAATCAACTTCATGATGTGGCCTAATCAATTGGCCTTATACCCTCAAATGACTTAGCCTACCAAGTACTCAAGTCTAAAGACTTATAACATCCTTCTGAGTATATAACTTCAACTACTAACTCATAGATATTGACATACCTGATAATTAGGGTGGGATGCCTCTATTTAGTTAACAACACTCAATGATGGTCTTAAGATATTTGGTCTTCCAATTGAGGATAGCAAGACCTTCATTTGATCCTTGATGGTACCCTTCTTGCTGAAGATAGATAGATGGACAAGTCACTGTCCTGGCCTAATTCCTTTTTATTTACTCATGTAGTGGCAAGGTGAGATATCACCAAATTTTTCTTTTTATTACATCCATTGGTGTTCCCCATAAGCTAATGGATCTGATAAGAATCTAAATGTAATAATTGATATCAAACCATTTGTAGAATTTTAATTTCTAGTTGGTCACTATTCCTTTTCGAAACTTTCTTGTCGCATAATCTCCTGAAATTTGATACTTTTACTCAAAATCTTAAATCCCATATGCTTTCTCTCTATTATACGTATCCTTGCCAACTCAACTATTATTATTCCTTTGCATTTGTTTGATCTTCCCTCCTATAGGATTCAAGATGTTAGAATTGTATGTATCTTCATAGAGTCATGATCTTCTTCTTTTGATTATTCAATATTCATCGAATACTTATGGTTACATCTCTATCTCTTTCTCTCTTTTCTTCAATATCCATTTGGTCTACCTGGATCAATGTCTCTATATGCATTGTTGCATATATTTGATACTGCATCTACTCCTTTACTTAACAGATATGATAAACTTAATGCTTCTCAGAAATTCTAAGCTATCTTAAGATTATTGAAATCCTCAGTTGCCTATAGCCTCAATAAAATTCATACAATGTCTTAATAATGGCATTGACATTTTGGTCATGCTACACTTCTCTTACAAGTTCATGTTAGGATCAATCTATTATCATCCTTAGTATTATCATCAAAATCTTTTGATAACTTGGTCGAATTCATTTCCTTATCATATTCGGGTTATATTTCTCTTATTCACATAATCTGTTACTTGTATACATCTTCTAATTTGCTCCATAATACTTAGGCAATTATTATTTGATAGCACTTTACTCTTCATAAGACCCCAATTAAGGTATCCAAAATTGAGGTAAGTTTTTTCAGGATCCATACCTTTGTGATCTAGCACGAGTCACATTTATCTCCTAGTATCATCTTGTATGCTTATCCCTATTATCATCAAAATTTCCTCAAAGTCTTTCTTTTATATCTCTTATCATACTCATATCATATCCCTTGTGATAGTGTACTCATATTCTAGTACTCTTTATGATGGAAAGATAGCTACCTAGGTTCTTCAATTTTTCTCACCTTTGATGAGATTATTTTATTGATGGTAAGATAGTCATCTAGGTTCTTCAATTTTCTCACCCTTGATGAAATTACTTTAGTGCAGGTCAGAACTACCTACTAACAAGTTCACTAACATCCTCTTTCATCATTCTCATAATATGATCCATATATGAGTTTTTATATTTGCACCACACAACAATCCTTAATCCTTAAGTTGTCTGAGACTGGATTTTGGATAAGGGTTGCACTATCCTTTGCTTAATTTTTGTTAAACTGTGCTCTGTTTCACCTATTTATTTAAGGTGAAATGCCTTGAGCATTAATATGGTAATCCTCAAATAGAAGTAGTCATCTCTACTACTCCATTTTATACTACTTATTCTTGATTTTCTCTATTGTCCATAACCCTTGGACATGCTGGACTGGCTGTGAAAGGATAAAACCTGGGCTTTGATACCAACTGTGATGACCCGGGTTTTCTCATGCATTTTTAAATGCAATACCTAATTTCCTAAGGCGGGATGCATCCTTATTTGAAAACCATTCTATAAAAACCATGCAATGCAGCGGAAAACCTTTAGTTTTAAACTCATTTTTGAAAACCCCGAGTGTCATTTGCCTTCACAACAACCAAAGTAGTTTTTGAAAAACTTCAGAAATCATACATATTTTTCCCCAGGTCTTTCCAGTCACAGCACACAGCCCAACTGTAATTAAATACAACTTCATATCCACAGGGTTGAGAGTTTACTTACATGTATAACTTTCTTCTTTTTGATTCACTTGCTCGTAGCACTAATATCTCCTGAGACGTCTTCTATTTATGAGTGGAACTATCTTGAAAAATGTTAAGGATAGGGTGAGTATATACTATACTCCGTAGGAGTCTATCACTACTAGTTTTATAATGCATGTGATGTTTTAAAATCATATGCTCTTTTCAAAACATGTGCATGTCTGAATTCTCAAGTTCAATATCGACATCAAAATCCATTGTCAAACTGAAATACTAACGACTTAAAGGATCATATAATCCAAAATCGAAAGTATCATATACATATATATCATAACATCATGATATGCATAAAATGCTTCATGGAATCCAACTCATGGATCTCTAGTATGGTATGGTCGACCAACCTCATATCATGCCATATGCAATGCACATAAACCATCAAACCATAGGGTCCACTATGCCCACGACCTCCTCGTCGTGTGGCCCCCGGGTACCTGAGGACACTTGGTCATAGCCTCCACGGGGCCTATGACACGTCGACCCAGTGCCGTGACACCAGTGGTAGCCCCCTGTACCACATGCAGTCGACGTAGGGACTTGCCTCTTTTTGGGCGTGGTACCCATCCACCTAATAGTGGTTGAGGCAGGGTGGCCAACCCAGACCCCTCGGCATAGCACCCATGGGCTTTCTAGCCCAAATCACATAAGATCAAATAAGCCAAAACCTCTTTTCAAAACCTGTCCTCTTTGGGTCCCTCAGAACTGCCTGGCCTTCGGCACTCCAGCGTCTTTTGGCAACCCTCAAGGACATGCGATTTATGCAAGAACTTAATGCTCACAAATCGTGCAATGTATGCAATAGTTTGCAAAACATATATGTGCATAATGTATATGCAATCATTTACAAAAACATGTCTATGTACAAAGCATTTATCACATGCATGCTGAATTAAGTCATGCTAAACAAGTGATATACTTAAAACATATGTTTCCAAAGCAATAATAGTTCTTTTAAAAGAATCTAATAGTGATAGAGCACCTACCTGGCTAGGTCGCGCTGACCCTTTTGTCCTCGGACACTCCTGATCATAGTTTGGGGAATCAAGGTTAGTTTGGCCTATCTTTTATAGGTTTTAAAGTAATTGGTCTTTTTACTTAGGCATTAGGGGTCCATCCCTATGCCTATGGGTGTCCTAAGGTCCTAATTGGGCCTTGCTATCCTCAGTTTTCCAATGTTCTAGTGGCCACGCGCCACCATCCTATTCTAAGGGTCATGCCCACCTTTGATTGGGCCTTGATTAGAGATTTTATAGTTTGAATTCGTGTCATCAACACGGACACAATGCCTCTTACGGCACCTCAATTAGAGCGCTAGATGTCAAGTTATAAGCATTTTAGTGTCGTACGTACGTAGGAGTCTTAAAATAAAAAGACGGAATGCCAGGGCGCTGCGCATCTGCGACGTGCACCCCAGCTTCCCTAAGGGACGAAAAAAAACCGCGTCGCTAGCATATTGCGCGCCTGCGACGTTCGCCTCAACGGGAGTGTCTGCAGATGCACAGAACTTCCCGCCCGTCTCTCTTTTGCGGGTGAGTCCTCGGACGCGCCCGTTTGATGTTTCAAACAGACGACGTGGGACGTTCCGACTGGAATGTTCCGTCATCTGGGGGACCGGGGCGTCCTCAGGACACCCTGGTTCAACCCCTGTCAAACCAGTGTGGCCCAGGGAACATCCTTGGGTCCTTGGTGGCTCTCTCGAGATCCGTTTTGCATGATTTTTCATGCAAAAACCTAGGGAAATTAATCTTGGAACTATGGTGGAGATGGGTTTTGAGGGATTTTGGGCGTACCTGACTCGTTGCTTGGTTTTTCTCCTTGTTTTCCCCTCTAGGTCACTGCTCCTCAACGGGTTTTCTTCCATGTTTTGGGCTGCCATTAGAGGCGCCCAAGAGCTCTATTTATAGAGCTAAGAGAGGGTTCTGGAGGGGGCTCTCACCGCCTTTGAATGGCGGTGGAGAAACCTCTAGAATGGCGGTGATTTCTCCTCCAATCACCGCCATTCTAGAACCCTCTAGAGGTTGAAGATGAAGGGGTGCCCGTATCAAAATGGGCCCCTGTGTTTTTGCAGTTAAATCCGTTTTTGTAAAAATTACAGTTTTGCCCCTGAACTTCAAAGGGCCATAACTTGCTCATTTTAACTCTATTTTGGGTGATTTTAGTCTCCTTGGATTCATTTTTCTGAGATGCATCTAATGGAACCAATTTCGGGACCAAATTCCTGGGTTCAGTCAAGGCAACTATTGAAATGACCAAAATGCCCTTATCTTCAAAACTGAACTTTTCATGGGATTTTAATATTACAATAATTGGGGTCATTACATTATTACCCCCTTAAAAGAATTTTGTCCTCGAAATTCCATAAATTATCATCTTCCAGGTATTTGTCTCCTAAATACATTCCTCCTTAGGAATCATTTCTAGGTTCATCCTCATTTTATCATTTCTATTGTTCCTCCTATAAGGCCTCACCTATAAGGGTCGTTTTCACTGCGTACTCGATACAGCGCCAAACTCTCATACGTGCCAATTTAACCATAGCGGTTTCTAGCTGTAATTCATCCATCTCGAAATCCTTAGATGCCCATACTTTTCTCATTGTGTATAGGATAGTCTCCTCGTAGGATCATGCTTCTATATTCATGTATAAATTACTCTATACTTCTTTGAGATCATATGATCTTATTTCTCCTATTTTGAATATCATAGGATAGTCCCTTTTTCTTTTTATCTTTCATCTAATGATCTCTTCATCATCCATATCTCCTTCTAATGATTGGTTATATGTCATTAGTAAGAGTCCAAAAATTTACCTTCTTTCCATTGTGTCTGACTTTGCTTCCTATCTTTCATATTTGTCCCTAAGATACTTCAATAACTGACATGGTATCATGTGATCTACAGCCAAACCCTTGATTAACTTCGAATTTCAACTGCCTGTCGTTTTCCATATGTGACTTTATTCTTCGATCAAAGTTACATTCAAAATAAAATCATGAAAGCCAATTAGTAGCTTCTTCCATCGATGACCTTATCATATACTGAAAGTAAATGTCCTAACTCCATATCCAGTTTCATAATTATTGAATTCATTAAATGCTTTCCTCTATGAAGATTTTATCCAAACTCAAGTCGATTCATCATCATGGGTCAAATGTTCTTGTCCAGAGGCCTATCTCACTATTCACATCAATTTGTCATTAGGATTTTCAATAATGTTCCTATTCATGCAAAGCAAAAAGTCTCTTATTCATAACCGAGTACCCATATGCAATGCACATAAACCATCAAACCATAGGGTCCACTATGCCCACGACCTCCTCGCCGTGTGGTCCCCGGGTACCTGAGGACACTTGGTCATAGCCTCCACGGGGCCTATGACACGTCGACCCAGTGCCATGACACCAGTGGTAGCACCCTGTACCACATGCAGTCGATGTAGGGACTTGCCTCTTTTTTGGCGTGGTACCCTTCCGCCTAATAGTGGTAGAGGCAGGGTGGCCAACCCAGACCCCTTGGCATAGCACCCATGGGCTTTCTAGCCCAAACACATAAGATCAAATAAGCCAAAACCTCTTTTCAAAACCTGTCCTCTTTGGGTCCCTCAAAACTGCCTGGCCCTCGGCACTCCAGCGTCTTTTGGCAACCCTCAAGGACATGCGATTTATGCAAGAACTTAATTCTCACAAATCGTGCAATGTATGCAATAGTTTGCAAAACATATTTGTGCATAATGTATATGCAATCATTTACAAAATATGTCTATGTACAAAGCATTTATCACATGCATGCTAAATTAAGTCATGCTAAACAAGTGATATACTTAAAACATATGTTTCCAAAGAAATAATAGTTCTTTTTAAAGAATGTAATAGTGATAGAGCACCTACCTGGCTAGGTTGCGCTAAGCCTTTTGTCCTCGGACGCTCCTGATCATGGTTTGGGGAATTAAGGTTAGTTTGGCCTATTTTTTATAGGTTTTAAAGTAATTGGTCATTTTACTTAGGTATTAGGGGTCCATCCCTATGCCTATGGGTGTCCTAAGGTCCTAATTGGGCCTTGCTATCCTCAGTTTTCCAATGTTCTAGTGGTCAGGAGCCACCATCCTATTCTAAGGGTCATGCCCACCTTTGATTAGGCCTTGATCAGAGATTTTATAGTTTGAATGTGTCCACGTCATCGACACGGACACAATGCCTCTTGCGACGCCTCAATCGGACTATAGATCTCAAGTTATAAGCGTTTTAGTGTCGTACGTACATAGGAGTCTTAAAATAAAAAGACGAAATGTTAGGGCACTGCGCGTCTGCGTCATGCACCTCGGCTTCCCTAAGGGATGAAAAAAAAATGCGTCACTCGCATACTGTGCGCCTGCGACGTTCACCTCAGGGGGCGTGTCTGGAGACGCACAGAACTTCCCGCCCATCTCTCTCTTTTGCGGGCGCGTCCTTGGACGCCCCCGTTTGGTTTTTCAAACAGAGACGACGTGGGACGTTCCGACTGAAACGTTCCGTCGTCTGAGGGACCGGGGCGTCCTCAGGACACCCTGGTTCGACCCCTGTAGAACCAGTGCGCCTAGGGAACGTCCCTGGGTCCTTGGTGGCTCTCTCGAGCTCTGTTTTGCATGGTTTTTTATGCAAAAACCTAGGAAAATTAATCTTGGAACTATGGTGGAGATGGGTTTTGTGGGATTTTGGGCGTACCTGGCTCGTTGCTAGGTTTTTCTCCTTGTTTTCTCCTCTAGGTCACTGCTCCTCAACAGGTTTTCTTCCATGTTTTGGGCTGCCATTAGAGGCGCCCAAGAGCTCTATTTATAGAGCTAAGAGAGGGTTCTAGAGGGGGCTCTCACCGCCTTTGAATGGCGGTGGAGAAACCTCTAGAATGGCGGTGATTTCTCCTCCAATCACCGCCATTCTAGAACCCTCTAGAGATTGAAGATGAAGGGGTGCCCGTATCAAAACGGGCCCCTGTGTTTTTGCAGTTAAATCCGTTTTTTGTAAAAATTATAATTTTGCCCCTGAACTTCAAAGGCCATAACTTGCTCATTTTAACTTCGTTTTGGGTGATTTTGGTCTCGTTGGATTCCTTTTTCCGAGATGTATCTAATGGAACCATTTTTAGGACCAAATTCCTGGGTTCAGTCAAGGCAACTAGTGAAATGACCAAAATGCCCTTATCTTCAAAACTGAACTTTTCATGGGATTTTAATATTACAATAATTGGGGTCATTACATGCTATGAAGAGAAAACACCTAGACCCATTCCACTTTCATCATTGGATGGTGTGATTAGATGAGAGAGTCAATGATAGGTGAATGAGGGGCTCAAGGAGATAAGAGTAGCTACTAACATTAACTACTTCTTATTGAGTGTCCAATTTTAGTTAAAATTGCTTAAATTAGTATTAGGATAGTTCATTTAGTGCATTAATTTTGAATTCTTAGATTAAACATGTATTTTAGCCCCAATTAATCATCCAATCGTTGATTTGCAAAATTTGATGGCCAAATGATCATCGAAACTAATTAGATGATTAAAGCATGACTAAGATGATTTTAATTGAGTTTGATATATTGTAGATCAACCAAAATAGAATTAGATAACTCAGATCAAGTTATATAGAACTAGATCATGCAAGATGAAATCCAAGAGAAAACTAGTTTAAGGAGAAGTTGAAGACAACCAGGAAACTAAATTTAGATAAGGAATCATAGATGGAACAGAGAAGTTCATTTATACTTAACAACAACTTCTAAGGAAAAATCAATATAAGAAAGAGGAGGGTTGCATGATAGATATATAGACCACTTAGAAGAGGGAGAATAATAGAGGAGGAAATTGAGGAAGGAAGACCAAACCCAACAGCCCATCTCACCAAACTTCTCTCTCTATCTCTCTCTCAACATTCATTACGTACCCATAAATATTTTTTATTTTCCTCCTTATTTTCATGCACTGTTCTTTTCCCTTATTTCTTCACTGATTTTTCAATTCCTATAATCACAATTTTTTCCTTTGTTAACAGTAGTTTTCCCTCTCTTTTCCACTTCGTTTCCAGTCATATTCCATTCCCTATTCATCATCGTTATTCCCTATTCATAGTCATTTTTCCCTTTGCTTACTAGTCGTCAATTTCCCTATTTAACTATCAGATTCTCCTCTATTATAATATTATTTTTCCATCATCATCAATTGTGTTTTCCTTGTTATTTAGTCTTCAGTTTCCTCTCTAATTTTTCATGTTTTCTCTAGTTTCCTTCATGTGATTCAGTCTCTATTCTATCTCAGCTATTACAGTCTATGTTTTTCATCATTAGTTAGTCTTTATTTCTCATCTAATTTTGCTTCTGTTATTTTCCTTGATTCCCCCCTTTTCTATTCAGTTTGTAAGCATCCTCTATTTTAGGCAAAACCAAATTCGGGTTTCACCTAATCCTCATCTTTCTTCTTTTGATACAAGCAGTTCAAAGTAGGATAGGGAGCTATTTGAAACATCTCCCTCATCTTCTTCCTCATCAAGTTTTAGCCTTTAAAAAGAAACAAGCAAAAATTTAATTTTTACCCTTAACCCTTCTTGTTTAATTCCTTATATGTTCTTGTTTCATCTTTCCCCTATTTTGTGTTTTTCTTAGATAACCCCTAAACTTTGCTATTTTAGTCTCTGTTTCATTAAGGCCTAACCAAGTCAACGGCTCAGCCTTAACCAATAGTTCACTTTAATTCCTGCTTAATTTCTTATCAGATTTCAAATAAAATACCAGATCTTCATCAAAATATAGTTTTTAGTTCATTTAGTGGTTTTGAAATTATATCTATAATTTAGACAATCAATCTAAGCCATCCAAATCTCAAGTTAATTCATTGATCTAGATCATTAATTTTTTGAAAGATTGGCTTAATCCAACCATTGAATTAGTAATTAGAGATATCAGTGAAGGGATGGCGATGCTTGATCGATTAGAATGTGACTAGATTTGAAGAATTTCTATGTGATTAAACTAGGAAAGTTGATTTAGTTTGTTAATTTATTTAATTCTTATTTATTTTAAATGGAAGATTATGTAATTTGCAGTTATTCAATAGATTTGAGTTTGTTTTAGTGAACTTTTATTTAATTTCTTTAATTTTTGTTAATTTTAGGCATTTATATTTTATTTAAACTTCACTTTTTAAAATCGAGTTCCTGTGAGATTGACTAGTACTTGCAGAAACTATACTGCTTAGCTTGTGCACTTACAAAAGTTGAAGGTTTTGGCATCATTGCTAGGGACCCACAACAAAGTTTTCATAAAAATTAATAAAAATTAAAAATTTTAGGACTTGCATTCATTTAGCATTTAGGTATTTTTAGGTGTATTTTTCAAAAAATTTAGTGCATAATCACTCCATCTCCTAAATTTTAGTACTTATTACTGTTTTTAATTTTGTAGAAAATTGGAGGAGTTGAAGGAGGACCTTAATGAGGATAGTTAAAAATTTTATTTTGAGTGAATTGTAGTGAAGAAAACTTATATTTTTTATTAATCACAATTTATTTGAAAAGGTTATAATAATACATGTCAAGGGTGGAGCACTGTATCTTGGAAGTGGAGGTGGAATGTAAATGGGGCCATCCTTGTATGAGAAGACTTTATCTAAGACCACACTATGAGCAGTAATAACTCCTTATAATTCTTAGATTAGGTTGTATATTTAGAATAATTATCCATTATTATTTGGTATTATAATTGCATATAGATGGCATACTTTATATATATTGTAGTTTTGGATTTACATGAGTTTATTATTTTTAATTATATTTTAGGACATGTTTATTGCTTTAAGTGATTTATATGTTGATCGAACTACCATAGAGTGTAAAAATTAATTAGTAGGGCACCATCTCCCACAAGATCAAGGGTGGATTTAATCACCACCTTTTGGCTCACCTAGGATAATCACACAAGCACGTAACCCAGCTATACATGCCATCCCATGCTCATAGGACTCTCTTGAAAGGAAGCGAGCCATTACCACTCTAGTGGCCTTAGTTTAACTAGCTACACTAGTATTTAAATAACTAACTCTAATAGCACATTTGATGACTTAGACTACCTATGGTTAACTAAGGAGGGTGTGAAGTGGTTGGTTAGGTTAGGAACTAACTGGTAAGCGATTGGACAAGTTTGAAAGAGAAGAGGAGCATTAAATTAGGCTAATCTAAAAAGCTTCTCCTTGATACCAATTCAAGACAAAAAAACTATTTGCTTGCTAGCCTTAAGGCTGTTTGAATTGTGTACTCTATCGTTGTCCATCATTAGCATTTAGGTTATGTCATTTAGGGTAGTTTTTTCCATTAAAAGAATAATAAAAACACAAACAAGAGAGTTCTTTCTTTGTATGTACTTTTGGATAAGCAATAAAAATGGAAGGTAAGTCAAGTACGACCAAAACGACTTATAACTAAATCAGTCACTATCAATGAATGATCAATAATTTAGGGGTAACTCACACTATGGAAGTATTAGAGGTGATCTAGGCCCTCCACTCATCTTGAATTAGGGACCACCACCTCTAATGGATGATGAGTATCAACCTTCACCAAGGAACAATAATCATCCACTAAACATAGAATAGAGAAGAAATAACAATTGGAAGTGAGACCAATAGAGTGACAATGGAGAAATGATTTTTATCAAAATCTTTATGGAAGAACTTTAAGAGATTACCTTCAGCCTTCATGTACTAGTACATCATCTTGTGTCATTCTTTCTCAGAATGCTAGTGTACTAGAATTGAAAATGAGACTAATCCAATTACTTCCCAAATTACATGGATTAGACAATGAAAGTCCTTACCTGCATCTTAAAGAGTTTGATGGGGTATGTAGCACCCAACATACATAAAACATTTTTTTAGATATTATAAGGCTAAAGTTATTTCCTTTCTCTTTAAAGGAAAAAGCTAAAATATGGTTCAATGCACTACCAGTAGGTTTTAGAAGGACCTGGAATGAAATGATTAAATAATTCTTAAAAAAAAAAATCCTACACATAAAATAAATACACTTCACCAAAAGATAATGAACTTTACCTAGAAGGACAGAATCATTCTACCAATGCTGGGAAAGGTTCAAAGACTTATTACTCATATGCTCACATCATGGCTATGAACTATAACACATCATCAGCTTCTTCTATGAGAGCGTTAATTTTAGTTCATGGAAGTGATGTGTAATGAAAACTTTTTGAATAAACAACTAGAGGAGGCAAAAGAATATTTGGAGTGGCTAATTGAAAGTGCACACACCTAGGCTATTTTAGAAAGAGTAGAACACCCATATAAGCCCAAGCCCACCACTACATCTGCTAGGGGAGGTATGTATGTAATGTCTAAAAAGGATGAACTTAATGCAAGAGTAAGATCTCTAGCACGAAAAGTAGATTCCATAGAAATGGGAAACAATATATCTAAAAAGGATGAACAAGTGTACAACATTTGTGAAAGTACCACACAATTTACTCAGGAATGTCCCACCATTTCAACATTCCAAGAGGTACTTCATGATTAGGTTAATGCACTGAATATATATAAAAGACCTTCCACCCATATTTTAAGACATATAATCCCAACTAGAGAAACCATCTAAATTTTAGTTGGAGAAATGGACCCATTGCCAATGTCTCATAATCTGGCCCATACCAGCTGCACCAACAAAACTAAGGACACCGTATTTCAGCCTCATACCAAACTCAACAACTCCTCCTCCTGCACCTTACTTGCCCCCACCCAAAAGGCTTATAAAGGATAATGTACATCAACTTATCCAAAATTAGGAGAGGAAAACTTCTTAATTAGAAGTTTAGTTAAAACAAGCTACACAGTCTATGAATGAAATGAAAAATATGGTGAGTTAAATGATACAAAACCTAGAAAAAGGGAAGTTTCCAACCCATCCATATAAGTAAACTGTAAGGGTGTGCATGTGGTTGGTAATAATGCACCTAATGCATCGTCAAGCTCTACCAAGAAGCAGATTAAGGCTACCACCATTCTTTGGAGTAGTAAAAGATTTGAGAAAGATGAGCCACCAAAGACTGATAAGGTAGAAAGACCCACTCAAAATAAAGAAAAATCTAAAGAAAGACCCCACTCCACCTATTGAATATTGTCCTATTTCTGCTACATTCCCTCAAAGGTTGTGCCAAGTCAAGAAGAGTACCACCAATGATGAGATTATGGAGATATTCAAGTAAGTTAAGATCAACATACTAATCTTAAACGTAATATGAAAAGTCCCATCACATGCCAAATTTTTAAAGGATCTATGCACCAATCAAGAGGAAATTGAATGTGCAAAAGAATTATTTGTGAATGAACAAGTAAGCTCAATTATTCAGCACCATACATCCTAAAAATACAAGGATCCAAGTTGCTTCACTCTCACTTACATCATTGGCAACCATAAGATTAACCAAGCCTTATTAGATCTATAATATGTTACCCTATACAATCTATGTTTAGTTAAGACTAGGAGATCTCAAGCTAATATCCACTGCACTCCAATTAGCTGATAGATCAATGATAATACCGAGAGGCGTAATAGAAGACGTGCTAGTCCAAATAAAAAAAATTCTTTTTCCAAGTTGATTTCTAATTTCGGACACACAACCAGTGCTAATGAGTAGAAGGAAATCCCTATCATCCTTTGACATTCATTTTTTGCTGCACTTAATGCCTTAATAAACTGTAGAAATGATTTCATGAAGCTTTCATTTGGTAACATGACACTAGAATTGAATATATTTGATATTTGTAAGCAACTAGGAGAAATCTCTGATAACTTACATTATGTCAGTCATTCAAGATCATTTTATAACCTCTTCCTTGTTAGACCCACCTGAGGCCTATTTGACCCGCATAAATGAGTTTAATAAAGAAGCATTAATATAGGAAGTTAATGCGCTCCTAGAATTTGTGCCCCTATGGACACAGAAAGATGGAAACCTCATTCTGAGGAACTTCCATGGAGGGAGTCCACTCCCATTTCAGCCTCAGTTGAACCTCCTTAGCCAAATTTAAAACCTCTACCTTCTGTAATCAAATGTGCCTACTTAGGAGAGGAAGAAACTTTTTCTCTTATAATTGCCTCTCAATTGGAACCATCTTAAGATGAATAATTGGTACCCTTAAGGAGCATAAAGGTGCAATATTATGGACCATAGTGGACATTAAAAGTATTAACCCTTTAATATACACTTATCGAATCTACTTAGAGGATGGTGCTAAATCATGTCATCAGTTTTTGATAAGGTTAAATCCTAATATGAAGGATGAAGTTAGAATAGAAGTCCTTAAGTTGCTTGATCTGAGGATCATTTACCCAATAAGTAATAACAAATGGGTAAGTCCACAACTCTAAATGATCCTTTTTATCATGATTGAGTAGATATGATCCCTTTGTAGCATCTTTTGTATTTTAGAATTAGTTGTTTTCTGCATCATCCATATTCATCTTTGGTCCTATATTTTAAACATTAGGTACAATGTTTCTTCATGTTGGAGGTGTAGAATTCTAGCAAATTCTATTTTTATATTTTTATACTAAATTTCCTCATTTTTTTAAATTAGAAAAGAAAATTTAATTTAATTTTTTTTTTGAGTTTTTAGGTTAATCCCTACACTATGATGAGAATTGGATTTTCTACAGTTTAGTTTAGCTAAATTTAGCTTATTAATGAAATTGTCTATGATTAATTCATTAGTATACTCATTTTTTAAAGTATTCCATGAAAGCTAAGTCTTGGATAACATCTATACATAGTTGCACGTATGTAGTTTAAATTGATAAGTAGTTATAACTTAGAGATCTTGAAGAAGTTCAATAGAGACATATAACCTATGTGAGTTTTAGAACCATTCATTCTTTTGAAAGAGTTATAAATAAAAATTTCAAAATATTCTTCATCGTGTTTAATTTAAATTTGATCTCATCAACTCTTAAATGTGGTTTATTACTTGAATTATTAAGAGTATTACCTTTAAAATTCTAGAAGTTCATTAAATTTGATTGGTTATATGAAACCTATAAAATAATATAGGCCATCCTTATTATACACCTAAAGACATAAAGCCCACCGCAAAATATTTTTACCAATAGTTAGCCAAATTAAGCCTTTTATGTAAGCCTTTTCTTTTCTCACCTAAATTATCCTTTTACTCATAGTAACTAAGTATAAATTATCCATTACATATTTTCTATAAAAGATAAGTTAGAGATGAACAAAGAAATACCTTTAAGTTGTAATGAAAGTAGAAAAGTGAATATCAAGAAAATAAACATTCTTCAAAGAGATATAAAAAGTTGTGAAAGAAAAAAAGAAGAAAGAAAAAGTATGAAAATTGAAGAATTTCAAAAAATAAAAGAATATTCATTTTGGTAATAAGTAAAGAAGAATTATAAATTGCTAGTTAAAAGACCTGCGGTTATTTTGAAGATTTTTGAATACCCTACACCCTTTCTTTTCATAACCTTGTCCAAAGCCTACATTTTGTCCCAGTTGAATACCTATTGATTCTAGAATGAATATAGTCTTGATGAAGATATGAATGGATAGGATTAAAGAGTAATATGTCTAAATGTTCAAAGGTAATGACAATGTTTCTAAAGTGATCAAAACAAAATTCTGTAGTAACTCCCTTTTTTCATGAGTATATGTGAGATAAATTTGCTTTTATTGACTTTGCTCACATATTTAAAAGAAAGATGATTTGAACCCTTTATCTAAGAGTTTTTATTTCTGAGTGTATGCCATTGGTGAGAAATGTAGTCAAAACATATTTTAGATGGATTTCAAAAGAAATAGTCTACTTAGAGATAAAGATTATTGTAATGTAGACTACACTTACACACACACACACACGCACACTTTAAGATTTGAGCTCAATTGGAATATATTTAGCATATAGGTAGGGTCTTGAATTTTTTATTCAATCTTATTAGTGTGCTAAAGTTGACAGATTTATTGAAGATAATTCTCTAAGAAAAAAGTGGGAGTTGACTTGCAATAATTTTTTTTTTCAATTTTGAGATTATTTTTGCATGCTTTGTTCGAGGCTAGCAAATGCTAGTTGGGGATGTATTAAATGTTCAATTTTAACTAAAATTTTCTTAAATTAGCATCAAGATATGTCATCTAATCCATTAATTTTGACTTTTTAGATTAAATGTGCATTTTAGCCCCAATTGATCATCCAACCATTGATTTGCAATATTTAATAGTCAAACGATCATTAGAGTTGATTAGATGATTAAGATGATTCTAAGTGTTCAATTTTAACTAAAATTTTCTTAAATTGGCATCAAGATATATCATCTAATCCATTAATTTTGACTTTTTAGATTAAATATGCATTTTAGCCCCAATTGATCATCCAACCATTGATTTGCAAAAATTTAATAGTCAAACAATCATCAGAGCTAGTTAGATGATTAAAGCATGATTAAGATAATTCTAAGTGAGTTTTATATGTTGTAGTCAACCAAAATGAAATTGGGTATTTCACATCAAATTAAACAGAAGAAAATCATACAAGATCAAATGCAAGAGGAAATTGCTTTTAAGGAGAAGCTGAAGACGATCAAGAAACTAAATTTAGATAAGGAATTACATGTGTAATAGAGAAGTTGATTTGGACTCAAAAACAACTTCTAAGAAAAAAGCTATAGAAGAAAGAGGGGGGTTGCACAATAGATAATAAAACACTTAAAAAAGGGAGAATGGTAGAGGATGAAACCAAGGAAAAAAGACCAAACCCAATATCTCATCTCACCCAGCCTTCACTACATACTCATAAATCTTTTTGGTTTTCCTCCCTATTTTCAATCACCATTCTTCTCCCTTGTTTCTTAAATGATTTTTCAGTTACTATAACCATGGTTTTTTGCTTTGTTAAAAGTAGTTTCCCCCTCTTTCCAACTTTGTTTCTAGTCATATACCATTCCTTGTTCATCACTATTATTCCCTGTTCATAGTCATTTTTTCCATTGTTTACCAGTCATTTAGTTTCCTTATTTCACCATCAGATACTCCTCTTTCATTATCTTAATTCTCCATTATCATCAACTGTGTTTTCCTTGTTATTTAGTGTTTGTTTTCCTCTTTCACTCATATTGTTTTTCTCTTATTTCCTTCATATGTTTTAGTCACTATTATATCTCAGCTGTTAGAGTCCCTATTTTTTACCATATGTTAGTCTTTGTTTCTTATTTGATTTTGCTTCTATTATTTACCATGATTCCCCCTCTTTTCTATTTAGTTTGCAAGCATCCTTTGTTTTAGGCAAAACCCAATTCAGGTTCACCTAGTCCTCCTCTTTCTTCTTTTGATTCAAGCAATTCAAAACAAGACATGGAGCTATTTGAAATAGCTCCTACATCTTCTTCCTCATTAGGTTTCAACCTTTCAAAAAAAAAAAAAATTCCATTTCGATCTTTATTTGATTAAGGCCAAACTGAATAAATATTTTAGCCTTAATTGACAATTCACTTTAATTACTACTTAATTTCTTTTCAAATTTCAAATCTTCATCAAAATATAAATTCTAGTTGATCTAAAGGTTTTGATGTTAAATTTGAAATTTATACAGTCAGTCTAACCCATCCTAATCTCAAGTTAGTCCATTGATCTTGATCATTAATTTTTTGAAAGATTAGCTTAATCCAATTATTGAATCAGTAATCAAAGATATCCGTAAAGAATTAGTGAATGTTGATCAATTTAGATATGACCAAATTTGGAGAATTTCTCTGTGATCAAGCTAGGAAAGTTGATTTAGCTTGATATTTTGTTTAATTCTTCTTTCTTTTAAATTCAAAATTATGTTATTAATGATTTGGATCAATGAATTAGCTTGATATTGGATGGCTTATATTACTCTTTGAATTGTAAATGAAAGATCAAAACCACTAGACCAACTAAAATTTGTATTTTGATGAAGATTTGAAATCTGATAAGAAACTAAGCATGAATTAAAGTAAACTTTCAATTGAGGATGAACTGCTGATTTTCTTAAGCCTTAATCAAATGGGGCTAAAATAGCAAAGTGTAGGGTTTTTTGAGAAAAAGACTAAATGAGAAAAAGGCAAAATGAGGACTATAAGGAATTAAACAAGAGGGGGTGAGGGCAAAAATGGAATTTTTGGTTTTTTCTTTTTAAAGGCTAAAACCCAATGAGGAATAAAACGCAAGGAGCTATTCTCCCTATCCTATTTTGAAATGCTAGAATCGAAGAGATAAAGAGGAGAACTAGGTGAAACCTGAATTGGGTTTCACTTAAAGTAGAGGATGCTTGCAAACTGAATAGAAAAGAGGGGGAGTCTTGGTAAATAATAGAAGAAAAATTAGATGAGAAATAAAGACTCACTTATGATGAAAAATAGGGGTTGTAGCATCTGAGACAAAACAAAGATTGAAACACATGAAGGAAATGGGAGAAAACATACGATCAATTAGAGAGGAAAACAAAGACTGAACAATAAGAAAAACATAGGTGATGATAGTGGAGAACTACGGTAATAATGGAGGAGAATCTAATGGTGAAACAGGAAAATAACAAGTGGTAAACAAAGGGAAAAATGTTGAATCAATAATCAGAGACATCAGTCAAGGAGTGGTGAAAGTTGATCAATTTGGATGTGACCAAATTTGGAGAATTTCTTTGTGATCAAGCTAAGGAAGTTGGTTTAGCATGTTATGTTGTTTAATTCTTCTTTCTTTTAAATTCAAATTTTTATAATTTTTAGTTGATCAATAGATCTGAGTTTGTTTTAGTGTACTTTTATTTAATTTCTTTAATTTTTGTCAATTTTAGGCATTCATATTTTATTTAAACTCCACTTTTTAAAGTCAAGTCCCTGTGGGTTCGACTTGTACTTGCACAAACTATACTATAATAGCCCATGCACTTGCGAAAATCAAACACTCCTCAATCTATATAAGAGAAAAAGACTTGGACATCTGAAGGTAGAGAGGGAGAGGAAAGCAAGGTGTGGATTAGTTGAAGAGAGAAGCAAGGAAGGAGAAAAAGACTCAACTCTCTCTCTCTCTCTCTCTCTCTCTCTCTCTCTCTCTCTCTCTCTCTCTCTCTCTCTCTCATTTACTGTGAAATTCTATACAACGATTGCTTACTGGTTTGCTCCATGCACTGCTATTGTCATTTTAGCTTCCAAATGCTATGAATGGTAGTGAGCTAGAGGTTAAAGTTGGCAAAGGAGCAACTATAAACTAGTTTTCTAGCCTATCCTTAAAGGATTCCCAATGGGAGAGATCAAGAAAGTATCGTGAGGTCCAAGTTTTTCACCTCTATTTCATTGATGCTACCTTGATAGTTGTGCAATTATAGGGTGTTGGATTTCTCGCTTATGAGCATTTGTTTTGGGGTTGATCAACAATCTAAAATGTTGATAATATTCTCATCTCACCCAGGAAGAAGTGGAGTGAATTTCTCCTGAGCAGAAGCAAAGTAGAATAAGATATAGTCACCTCTCTATACAACAACCCCAATTTTAAATTGCATTCCAGATAATTTTTGAGTCGTTTTGAAGGAAATGCAAAATTGGATCTTTGTGTTTTTCGTTTCACAAAATTGACCCCTAAAGCTTCAATAATTATATTGTACTAAAAAAATGAATCTAATGACACTAAGTATGCTAAAAACAAAGTTCTAACAAAGAAATTAAAGGTCATGAACTAGAAGGGCATTTTGGTAATTTTATAATTGACCTCATTAATATATTTTTAAAACTGTCATGCATCACTCCCTTGATTTTCTCCCTCTTTCCTACCGGCAACATGCATTAATGGTAGGCATTGACGAGCGGTACAGGCCACTGTCACGTCTACTGCTCACTAAAATGGCAAGGCATATGGTGTGGAGGGCCTATCCCCACTGGGCGTTGATTCGTGCGCGTGCGTCTTTGGTGTGTGCGCGGGGCGACCTAGATGGGATGGTTCAATCTGAACCGTCCAACCATCCCAGCCCCGAATCAACGCCCAGGATGTCATAATGCATGGAGTGTCCTGGTTTTTTATGGTTTGGGGGTGCCATGAATGCGTTGGATAGCTCAGATCTCACATCTGAGCTGCCCAGGTGGTGGATCTACAATAGATTGACCGTCCACTGGTTTCAATTGCGATTCATTGCCTGGTGAGACGAGATCCAGTTAGGATTTGGGGGAAAAGGGAGAGAGAAGAGAGAGGAGAAGAGTGGAGGGTGGATCGTACCTGGGAACCCGAGATGGCGCCTATTGCACGCCTAAGTTGCCGACTGAAACCCTCCTTCCCAAAGATGGTAGAGAATAGGATTTGATTAGCGAAATCACGGTGATGGAGGGGGGAGTGGAGAAATTCATAGGAGGAGAAAGGTGATGCTGTCCCATGGCGGTGCCGCCAATTTTTAGAAGGGAATGGCGGTGGAGAGGTCCATGGAGAAGGAGGGGTATCGTTATCAAAACTACCCCCTGCGTTTTCAAGCCATTTTAAATTTTTAATGAAATTTATAAAAATTCCCTCCCTCTTCAAAAGCTCGTAACTTGGTCATACGATCTCCATTTTCAGTGTTCTTTGAGGCATTGGATTCCATTTTGAGCATAGAATCTAATGCTATAGACATTTCTCACAAATTTCTTTGTTTCATATTTTAATTATAATAAAACATCTAACCACCTATTAAGGTAATTAAACATATATTTAATTCCCAAAATAAACAAGCCATAGCTAATTAGCAAATGGCAAACATCATGATTGATTATGGTTGTAAAACTGATGGAAAAATTTCAAAAAACTTGAGTCATTACATCATTACCCCTTCAAGGAATTTCGGCCTCGAAATTCTATAGTTCATTACTAGAAAAGATTTCAGGGTAATTATTCCTCATTTTGGATTCGACTTCCCAGGTTTCTTCTTCAATAGACGCATTCCTACACGAAACTCTAACTAATGGAATTTCTTTATGCCGTAGCTTCTTAACTTTCTTTTCCAGAACCTATACTGGTTTTGTTTCCAAGGTCAAGTCTAGTTGTAGCTCGGCTAGTACCTGTTCAAGTACATGTGTGGGGCCAAGAATATACTTCCTTAGCATGGATATGTGAAAAACATTGTGGACTTCCGATAACTGGGGCGGTAATGCTATCCTATAGGCAGTCTTTCCCACTTTGTCCAGGACTTCAAATGGTCCAATAAATCGAGGACTAAGTTTCCCTTTTACACCAAACCTCATAACGCCCTTAGTCAGAGATATCTTTAAGGAAACATGATCTCCAACTTCAAAGTCCAACTGTCTGCGTCACTTATCAACGTAATTCTTTTATCGACTCTGAGCTACAAGAAGTCATCTTCTAATAAGCTTTACCTTATTTGCGCATTGTTCTACTAACTCTGACTACACAATTCTATTTTCACCTACTCCATTCCAGCATACGAGCAATCGACAAGGTCTTCCATAGAGCGCTTCGTAGGGAGTCATGCCGATGCTTGACAGGAAACTATTGTTATATGCAAATTCCACTAAGGGTAAACTTTCATCCCAACTTTCTTTCCAATCAATTGCACACGCTCTCAACATATCCTCTAATATCTGGATCGTATGTTCAGATTGGCAATCAGTTTGATGATGAAAAGCCGTACTAAAATTTAATGAAGGTCCTAATGACTTTTGCACCGACTTCCATAATTGCGAGGTAAAGAGACTGTCCCTATAGGAAATAATGATGAGTGGTATCCCATGCAAACTCACGATTTCCTTAATATACAAGTGAGATAGACTGTTAGTAGGTTGATTGTGTTGTATAGGGAGAAAATGCGCCATTTTGATTAGTCGATCGATGATCACGCATATCATATTATGTCCCTTGGATGTCTTAGGTAGTCCTAAGATGAAGTCCATTGTGATATGATCCCACTTCCATTTTAGTAGCTCATGCGGTTGTAATAAGCTTGTCGATCTTTGGTGTTCTACCTTAACTTGCTAACAAGTCAAGCACTTTGCTACAAATTCTCCTATATCTCTTTTCATACCATTCCACCAGAAATGTCGCTTCAAATCTTGATACATCTTTGTTCCACCAGGATGAATAGTGTACTTAGATTGATGTGCTTCTTTCAAGATTTCTCGTCATATTTCATCATTGGCTGGTACTATTAATCTCCCTTGCATGTGAACACTATCATCTGCTTCCTTGATAAATCTTGGTTTTCAAACTAATGCTTGTATGTTAGTGTCATTCTTTTGCATCTGCTTAACTTTCTCATTAATAGTAGATTTTATAGTCCAATTTGCTATAAAAGACCTCCCATGACTGATTTTGGGTCTGCATTCTATCACCTCTTGTAATAACTTCCATTTCCTGAAATGTAAACTTGCACATATTCCTTGTGTCTTTCTACTTAAGGCATATGCTACGACATTAGCCTTCCCTGGATGATATTGAATGGAAAAGTCATAGTCTTTCAAGTACTCTATCCATCTTCTTTGCCGCATGTTCAAGTCTTGTTGTGAAAAGATGTACTTGAAACTTTTGTGATTTGTAAAAACCTCAAAATTTTCTCCATACAGATAGTGTCCCCAAATTATTAAGGCAAAGACTATAGCAGCAAGCTCTAGGTCATGGGTAGGGTAATTGACCTTGTGCTTCTTCAATTGTCTAGAAGCATAGGCAATTACTTTCCCATTTTGCATGAGCACACAGCCCAGCCCTTGTTGAGAGGCATCACTATAGATCTTAAATCTTCCACTGCCAGATGGTAGAGTAAGTATTGGTGTAGTGGTTAGCCGCCTCTTTAGATCTTCTTGCATGCCTAATCCCACTCAAACTTTTTGTCCTTTCTAGTTAATTTAGTCAAGGGTAAGGCAATGCGTGAAAATCCTTTGATGAATCTACGGTAGTATCCTGCAAGCCTTAGAAAACTCCTTACTTCTGTCACTATCTTAGGTGTAGCTCATTTCTCCACGGCTTCAACCTTTGTTGGGTCGACGACAATGCCATCCTTTGAAATAACATGACCTAGAAAATTCACTTTCTCTAGCCAAAATTCACACTTATTAAACTTTGCATATAATTTGTGTGCTCTAAGTGTACTCAATATTACTCGTAAATGTTCCCTATGGTCCTTAAGAGTTTCTGAATAGATCAAGATATCATCCACAAATACTATAACAAATTTTTCTAAATAGGCTTTGAATACTCAGTTCATAAGATCCATAAATGCGGCTAGTGCATTTGTCAGTCCAAAAGACATTACTCTAAACTCATAGTGTCTGTATCTAGTTCTGAAGGCTGTTTTTTGGATGTCTTCCTCCCTGACCCTAAGTTGGTGATATCCAAATCGTAAATTGATCTTGAAAAAGACACGGATTGACTGGATCTGATCAAACATGTCATCAATATGGGGTAAAGGATACTTGTTTTTCACTGTGACCCTATTCAACATTCGATAATCAACGCAGAGTCTCATTGACCCATCCTTTTTCTTGACAAAAATGACTGGTGCTCCCCAAGGAGATACACTTGGTCTGATGAACCCTTTGCCTAGCAACTCTTGCAACTGGGTCTTCACCTTCTTTAACTCTATTAGAGCCATCCGATAAGGTGCCTTCGATGTGGGGGTTATGCCAGGTATTAGGTCAATAGTAAAATCTATCTCCCTCTTTGGTGGTAACCCTGATACGTCTTCAGGGAACACATCTGGGAATTCACAAACCACATCTACCTCCTCTAACTTAGGCTTTGCGACTTCAATGGCTTCTATCTTAGCCAAAAAGAATGGACAGCCTGAAGCAATGTGCTTTGCCTCTTTTATATTAGAAATAACACATGCTCCTGAATAATCTCTTCTCCCTTATAAGGAGACCACCTCTCCTCTGGGAAGGTTAAAAATAATCCTTTTCCTTTGACAATCAACTGTTGCATTATGCGAGGCTAACCAATTCATCCTAAGTATGACGTAAAAGTCTGTCATATTTAGGTGGATTAGATCTACGTTCATTTGGTTGCCCTCGATTATAATCGGAACATCCTGGAAGTATGTTTGTGTGGAAATTGACTTGCCTACAAGTGTCATAACTTCTAAGGAGAAGTCTCAGTCTTGAACTATAGTATCCATAGAAGAGGAAAACTTGCATGCTATGAAGGAATGAGTAGAACCAGTGTCAAATAATACTTTGGCAGGTATATCACAGATATAAAGCGTACCTTCTACTACGGCATTAAATGCCTGAGCCTGCCCTGACGTGATGGCAAATACTCGTCCTTGGCTTCGAGGTATGTGATCTCTCTTATGTTCCTCCTCATTCTTATTAGGGCAATTTCGGGCTAGATGTCCTATTTCTCCGCAGTTATAACATGTAAACTGGAGGAAGGTACATGACTGGCCTGGGTGATATCTGTTGCATCTGGGGCAAGTCTTGGATTCTGGATTTCTACCTTTATTGTCATATTGTCGCTTGTGTGGATGTCGAGATCTAGAAGGTTGAATGAGTCCTTTACCTTTATTGTTTCTTCCACCATTGTTGTTCTTCACATCCTTAGCAGCCTTTGTTCTTTGATAATCCTTTTCAAAAAGAGACGTCATTTGTACTGCCTTTGCTACAGTGGTTGGTTGAAAGACTATCACTCTGTTCCTAAGACCTGGGTGTAATCCATCAACAAACCTTTCTACAGCATCTTCCTCGGTGGAACAAGCATTGGGTGCGAATCGTCGAAGACTTATGAATCTATTTTCATATTGTTGCATGGAGAGATTGCCTTGTTCTAAAATCATGAATTCTTTATCCTTTTGCTTCCGTACATGACGTGGATAGTACTTCTCATTAAAGACTAGTTTGAAATCTTCCTAGAGTATGAAATCATTATCTCCAAAGTATGTTCTTTCGATCATTTCCCACCAAAAGCCTGCTTCACCTTTTAGTACAAAACTGGCTATGGCAACCTTTCTATCCTCGGGAATTTTCATGGCCTTAAATAACTTCTCAATGTCAATGATCCATTTTTTGGCTGTTGCTGACTCATCTTCTCCTGAGAATGATGGGGCCATTTTCTGAAATCACTCAAGTTGGGCCTCTGTCCCATCAGCAATTCTTTCTGGAGAAGAGGCTCTTGCCACGGGTGCTTTGTGGTTGGTTCTGCATGAACTACCCCATATGCTGCATGAAAAGCTGAAAGGCTTCAGCCATTCCATTCCCAGATCCAGAGGAGTCAACTGGAGGGTTATCAAGTCTTGGGGCTACACCTCCTCTTTTCCTTGGTAGCATCTATTTTACAAGACCAGTGCCTACCTTTAGGGTTCTCTATCATGCTATCCTAATGGTTTTCGTATTGATGTAACTTGATTATAAGTCTCCATTTCATAACTGGGTTGTGAATAACATGAACTTGGGCTTTGATACCAATTGTGACGACTCGAGTTTTTTTATTTTATTTTTTATTTTATGCAATTTTATAATAACAGCGAGATTGATCTCTATTTTAAAGTAATTTTTGCTAAAAGGATGTAATGAAAGTTTTCCTTTAATCAAAACATTTGTATAAAAACCTCGAGTGTCATTAACAAATCTCGGTGAACAGATAATGCATAAGGCTGTGGCATGTTTTTGACAAAACATAAAAAGGAATAATTACTACTCCCAAGATTGTTAATCACAGCCCAAGTTATAAATAAGCACTTGTAGCCAAGTTTACATCAAATACAAAAGGGGTTACTAGATAAGTTCTCACTCCACCTTACTTGTGCTCACTTGACTGTGGCCTTAACGCTCTTTGATGTTCCTTCTAAGTATACTTTGTTTGATCTAAAAAAATGATGGATTGGGTTGAGTATTCATCATACTTAGTAGGTAACCTGATAGTACTATTTTGAAAATTCATTATACGAGAGGAATTATGCTAAGTTTAGTAATATGAACATGCAGTTCTGTTTTTGGATAAACATGAGGGTGTATGCATAAACTATGAGATTCATAAATTAGCACGATAAAGAATATGAAATGCAAGCATAGTAAATCAACTCATGCATGCATAAATCTTGGCAAACACATCGAGCGGACTAATCAATGATAATAATAGATATGAAAAATCTTAAAATACTAATCAGACAAAGCAGATAAGGACATTGCCATGAATATCATGCATATGGGTCTTTCAATAAATCACTCAAACTGACCGGTCACTAGTACTTGTATACGATCATCTCAGTGCTATATGCATATCGATAAAACTAAAATCATAGGATCAACTATGATCACGATCAGTACACAGCTGGAATCATGTCTCCGGTATCTTGAGACCAACCCACCATAGCCTCCACGGCGACTATGGCTATCCTCGAAAAGGGTGCCGTGAACACCTCCAGTGGTCGTCCCTCAAGGGACAATGCCATTTTGGTAGCGATACCATCCACTTTTTGTGGTAGAGGCTGGGAGGCCAACCCCATACAATCTCTTAGCATAGTACCCACCAGGCTCAATAGCCCTAAAAGCATCTATAAACCGTCCAAATCTCAATCATCGTAAATTAGGCAATCTATGTAATGAGTTTCAAAACATGCGAGCAATGCATTCATAAAATCAATTCAATGCAAGCAATTGCATTCAAGATCATAAGGAAAATTCGCATACTCATTATGAGAATATCATATCACAAAAAGCATACTAAACACAATCATCAGGATTAAATAAATCAATTAGAGTTTAGGAATGCATTTAAAAACTTAGCAGTATCAGACTACCTACCTCGATGTCTCTTGGATTGCATTTCTCTTCAATTCAAGCTTTAGATCACCTTTGAGAAGTCCTGGGTATTATTTGGAAAATAAAAATCCAAGTATTATTTCCTCTTTTACAGATCAACGGCTAGATCTATACTAGACGTTATAGATCTATGATTTATGGGTCTCCATGTTGAAGCTCACTTATAATGGTTGATCTATATGATTTAGGTTTGATCTAGGTATATTGATCTCCTAATATACCTAATGGATCAATTTATGAGAACTGATCATCTTTGATCTTGTAGATATATGAAAATTTCCTAGTTTTTAGGCTATAGTCATATCAAACATTCTTATGATCCAAAATTTTATTGTATAAATAGATCCGCGTCATAATTACGAATGCAACAGTTCTTTTGGATTATCGATCGGAGTTATGTAGCCTCCTTAATTGCATTTTTAGTGTCGTGCATCAACGTATGAACCAGATTTAACAGCACTGGGCCCGCATGTCATTGTTCCTAGGACGCATGTGCATCCCGGTCGAACCATGATCGCACTCGCATGACCGCACAGGCCCAAAGGACACCCTAGGGCATGCATCTTGGTCGTGCTCCTGCACATGGGTCTTTGGCGTGTGCGTGGGGTGACCTGGATGGGATGGTGTTAAGTGTTCAATTTTGGTCAAAATACCCCTAATTTAGTGTTCAATTAAAGCATCTAAGCCATCAATTTCAAGATTTTATACAAAAATTTTATTTTAGCTTTAATTGGCCATCCAACTGTGGAATTGAAAAATTAACAGTCAGATGATCATCAAAGCTAATTAAATGAATAATGAATGGTTTAGATGATGCTAATTGGGTCCTGTGCATTGCAGATTAATCAACTCAGGCGTGGACGCTCCAGATCGAATCAAGGATATTAGATGAAGAGGATAAAGTTTCATGAAAATCATATGGAATTTGAAGAGTCCTAGGATAGAACAAATTTGAAGACTTATAGAGTTCTAGCAAGTCTAGAATTCTAGTGGACCCCACTCTCTATCTTATCTCTCTTTTCCCTCTCTCTTATCTTATCTCTCATCTCTCTCTCTCTCTCTCTCTCTCTCTCTCTCTCTCTCTCTCTCTCTCTCTCTCTCTCTCTCTCTCTCTCTCTCTTTTAAAACACCCTTCTTCCTTCTCCAGGGGACGATTTTTTCCTCTCTTGAGGGGCTGGCTGGACGTAGGAAGGAGGCAGACCGCTTCCTCACTTCTTCTCTCTCTCTCTCTCTCTCTCTCTCTCTCTCTCTCTCTCTCTCTCTCTCTCTCTCTCTCTCTCTCTCTCTCTCTCTCTCTCTCTCTCTCTCTCTCTCTCTCTCTCTCTCTCGTCTCTGATTTCCAAGCTCTCAAACATTCTCCCTCTCTATCCCCACTTCTCTTCTTAGTCAGAGTTTCCCCACATTATCTATCTCTCCCTCATTCTCTTCTATCTCCCAATTACAATTATACTTCTCTTTTCCATCTCTCTCAAAACCGCACTCTCTCACCTCCTATTTCTCTCTCTTGTTCTCCTTTCTTCACAACACCTTCTCTCCCCAGTTCACCGTCTGCCCAGTCCTGACGACGCTCAGAAGGGGTGTCATTTTTTTTACAAGATCCAGCACCCCTGCGTCCCTCCTTCTCCTACTCTCTCACTTCTCTTCACCTTGCCCATATTGTACCAGATCGGAAACCCCCTTACCTATGCCTTCTCTCCTCATTCAGTCTCTCTCACTACCGCACGACTTCGCCTCCTTCTCCCTCTATTCTCCAGTTCACTTTTCCTTCACTGCACGGACCAGAGAAGAAAACTCGTAACAGGTTTTACTCCATTTCATCCTCCTCCCTTGTCTCATTCCCTTCCTATCCTCTCTTCTTTTCTCCCTTTCCCCATTCTTCATTCTCCATCTTCGTTTTCAGTCGGCTCAGGGAGAGAAAACCAAAATCGGGTTACCTCCCGCATCTCCATCCTTCCTCTTCCCTTCTTCTTCTTCTTCTTCTCCTTCCTCCCTCATTCATTCTTCCTTTCTTCCTCTTCTTCAGTTTTCATCGTTTTCACCTGGTTTTTCATTAAAAACCAAAAACCCAGGAAAAGTACAATTCTGCCCCTAGCAGATCTCAAGAATTCCCAACGTGTCCCCAGACTAATTACATTTGTGTCCCTGTGCTATTCTGGTTTTGTTTTATTCATATTTTGACAATCCAGGGACAATGCAATCCAGGACAGGCTTATCCAGGACAGCTTGCTTAATTGCATTTTCTATTTTCTTTGGAATAAATAATTATGAACATTCCAATAGTTGAATAAATTTGAATTTTATTTTATTGTTAGATTAATTTTAGTATAGTCTTTATTTTTATTCTTTTATTAATTGAATTTTATTAAAAACTCCATTACTTCAAATCAAGTCCTCGTGGGATCGACTCGTACTTGCATAAGCTACACTACAATAGCCCGTGCACTTGCGGTTAAATAATCAACAAGTTTTTGGCGTCGTTTCTAGGGACTTGCAATGGAATTTTTATAAATTTTAATTAAAAATCCAAAAAAAATGAAAAAAAATAAATTAAGAATTGCATTTTAGGTATTTTTAGGTGCATCTTTAAGTTTTTTTTAGTGCATAACCACTTTATTTCCTAAATTTGGTACTAATTGTTATCTTTCTTTTTCAAGAAATTGCAAGTGGAGTATCATCAATTAGATAGATTTTTCTTGCTTTCCTAGATTAGGAATTTTTTATTTTTGAGTGAATCTTGTAGTGAGGCCCCTTGTAATTTGCATTTTCAATTTCAATTTTAAAGGGTTGTAATAATACAGGGCAAGTGTGGGACAAGGTGGCCCACACTTGATCTTCATCAGAAACCTCACTGTAAGTCTTCTCACTCATTTATTTTCTAGATTAGGGTTTGCATTTAGAATAATTTGCATTGTTTGGTAGTTAATTGCATATAGAAAGCATCTGTTATAATTGTTGCATCTTAGGGTTTTGCATTAGTTTATTGCTTTCAATTGCATTTTAGGACACGTCTAATGCTTTAAAGTGGATTATATGTTGATCGAATTGCCATGGTGTGTGAAATTTAATTAGTAAGGGCACCCTACCCCCACAAGATCAAGGGTGGATTTCATCACCACTCCTTAGCCCACCTAGGATAATCACCTCAAGCACGCAACCCTACCATTCACATTAATTTAAAATCAATCAGAAGAGACCTATAGGGTTATCACATGCTCGTAGGACCCTCTTAATAGGACACGATTTACTGTCACTCTAGTGGCTTTTGATCACTGTGGTTATTGGGGGGTTGTCTAATAGAGCCTCGTTCTTCCCCCACCTCCTATCGATGTTTGTGAGGTCTAAACGCCTCCTTACACGAGGGTTGTATTAACTGCTTTTGTTAGAACCTAACTGGTGAGTAGTAGTCAACTCCTAAAGAGAGGAGGAGTGCTAGATCAAGCTAATTAAAAGCGTTGTCCCCACAGAAAATCAAGAAAATCAAAATATCTATGCTTGCTAGCCTTAGGGGATTGCTTGATTGTGTCCTTGATTGTGCATCATTCTAGGAATTTAGGTTGCATCATTTAGGATAGTCTTTCAACAAAAACAAAAAACAAAACAAAACAAAAGACAAAAAACCAAAAAGATCTTTCATTGTATGCCCTTTTGGATATGCAACAAAACCTGTAGGTTAGTCTCGTACAACCACAAAGACAGACCAATAATGACTGATCAACGATCAAGGGGTAATTCACCCCATGGTAGTGTTAGAGGAGATCAAGGTCCTCCATTCATCATGAATGAGGACCCACCACCTCTAATTGATGATGAATATCAACCTCCACCAAGGAGGAATAATCATCAACAAAGAAATTGGAGAAGGAATGGAAATAGGGAATGGGACCAATAGAGTGACCATGGAGAAAATGATGTTTATTAGAATCCTCATGGAAGAACCTTAAGAGACTATCTTCAACCTACATGCACCAGTACACCCTCTTGTGTTATTCTTCCTCAAAATGGTGGTGCGTTAGAATTAAAAATGGGAGTAATTCAATTACTTCCCAAATTTCATGGGCTAGATAGTGAGAGTCCTTATTTGCACCTTAAAGAAATTGATGAGGTATATAGTACCCAAAGAACCCAAAATATAGGTCTAGATACTGTTAGGCTTAAGATATTTCCTTTCTCTTTAAAGCAAAAAGTAAAAACGTGGTTTAATGCACTACCACCAGGTTCCATAAGGACTTGGAATGAAATGACTAGGGAATTCTTGAAAAAGTTTTTCCCTACACATAAAATAAATACACTCCGCCATAAGATAATGAACTTTACCGAAAAAGATAAAGAATCATTCTACCAATGCTGGGAAAGGTTTAAAGATCTATTGCTTACTTGCCCACATCATGGCTATGAACCATGGTGCATGCGCCAATTTAAAGAGATGATGTGCAATGGTAACTTTTTGAATAAACAACCAGATGAGGTGGAGGAGTATTTGGAATAGCTAGCTGAAAGTGCACAGACTTAGGTTGACTCAGAAAGAGTAGAACATTCAGATAAACCCAAGCCCACTACCACATCCACTAGGGGAGGCATGTATGCCATGACTGAAAAGGATGAAATCAGTGCCAAAGTAGCAACCGTAGCTAGACAAGTAGAAGCCATGGAAATGGAAACGAAAACCTTAACTAATGATGAACAAGTGTGTAGCATTTGTGAAAGTACGTCACATCTTACTTAGGAATGTCCTACCATCCCTGCATTTCAAGATGTACTTCATAATCAGGCTAATGCACTCAATAATTATAAAAGTCCTTTCTCCCCATATTCAGAGACATATAATCCCAACTGGAGAAACCATCCAAATTTTAGTTGGAGAAATAGACTTAATGCAAATGTCTCACAACCAGGCCCATACCAGAGTCATCAACAACCAAACCAAGGACTACTTGCTCCACCACCATACCAAACTCATCAACCTCATTCTCCTAGACTTTACTTGCCCCCACCTAAAAGGCATGTAGAGGATAATCAAGTTAATCAAAACCAGGAGAAGAAAATTTCTCAATTAGAAAAGTTTGTGAATGAACTAAAAAATATGATGAGTCAAATGATGCAAAATATGGAAAAAGGAAAATTCCCAGCTCAACCACAAGCAAACCCTAAGGGAGTGTATGCGGTTAGCAATAATGCATCTGATGAAACATCTAGCTCTATCATGAAACAGACTAAAGCTGTTACTATTCTTAGGAGTGGTAAAATAATTGAGAAAGATGAGCCTCAAAAGATTGAAAAGGTAGAAAAACCTAAAGAAAAATATAAAGAAAAGGATCCCACTCCACCTGTTGAGCCATGTCCATTCCCTCAAAGGTTGCGCCAAGCCCCAAAGTCTGCATCTAATGATGAGATTTTAGAGATTTTCAAGCATGTCAAGATCAATATATCGATCTTAGATGATATAAAACAAATCCCATCATATGCCAAATCCTTAAAAAGACTTATGCACCATCAAGAGAAAATTAAATGTCCAAAAGAAGGCATTTTTGACTAAACATGTTAGTTCTATTCTTCAACACCATACACCACCAAAGTACAAGGATCCTGGTTGCCCCACTCTTACTTGCATTATTGGCAGCTACAAGATTAACTAAGCTCTTCTTGATTTAGGATCTAGTGTAAACTTATTACCATACTCGGTATACGAACAGTTAAGTCTAGGTGAACTGAAACCTACATCTACTACGCTTCAACTAGCTGATCGTTCTGTAAAAATACTGAGAGGGGTAATAGAAGATGTGTTAGTCCAGGTAGAGCAATTTTGTTTCCCTGTAGATTTTCTAGTTCTAGATACACAACCGGTGGTGAATGAGAAGAATGAAATACCAGTCATCCTAGGATGACCATTTTTGGCTACGTCCAATGCCTTAATCAACTGTAGAAATGGTGTTATGAAACTGTCCTTTGGCAATATGACAATAGAGCTCAACATCTTCAACATCTGTATGCAACCTGGTGAAACTACTAATGATTTGCACAATGTTAACATGATCACTTCCGTTGTGCAAGATTAGTTTCAGTCATCTTCCTTGTTGGGCCCACTGGAGGCCTATTTGGCCCATTTTAATGAGTTTAATGAGGATGCATTAATAGAGGAAGTTAATGCCCTCCTCGATTTTGTGCCCCCTATGGATATAGAAAAATGGAAACCTCATTTCAAGGTGCTTCCATTGAGTGAGATCACTCCCCTCCCATCATTAGTAAAAACCCTTACAGAGCCTAAAATTCAAATTGAGCTTTGTAATGTTGAAGACGTACTTGATTGGGACCTACAGACTTTATTTGAACAACCATTAGATAAGAAATTAGGCCCACCTGAAGTATTACATGTGCCAATTGAACATGAGGAAAAGGAGTCCATTGATATATTGTCCATACATCAACCGACTCTAAGGTACACATTAGAAGATAATCATGATGTAAGCAAAACCATGCTCCCTCTTCTATTAATACAAGAACAATCTTTTAAGGAAGGGCATACTAAGCTTATACCTCAATTTCAGGAAAATGTAAGGGAAAAAGAGGACCATTCACATCTATATGGTTCAAAAGAATTTAAATTTACGGTAGTTCACATTGTTATAAAGATTCCACCACCCAAATTTTCAAGGTGGAGGAATTATATTGATTACCGTGAAATTTTGCAAATGGGAGATCATCAAAGTGGTCCTACTCAATTGACATTCGTGGTAGTCTATTGTGTCATAATGCTACCATCACCAAAAATTTCAGGGTGGATAAAATATATAGACTATCGTGAGATTTTGAAGTGGTGTGAGAATTCTTGCCATTTCATTATTGGAATCCGAAAAACTCAAAAATAAATGAGGATATGCCTGACTGAAGACGTTAAACTTAGCGCTCACTAGGAGGCAACCTAGAGTTTTTCATTTTTGTTGTTTTCTACATCACCCATATTCATTTTAGGTCCTACTTTTTAAACATTGAGGACAATGTTTCTGTCAGGTTGAGGGGTGTAGAATTCTAGCAAATTCTAGTTTTTTTTAGGTGTTTTCCTTGGTTTTTCAAAAAAAAAATAAAAATTAGGTCATTTCCCATACTGTGATGAGAATTGGATTTTCTGAAGTATAATGTGGATAACTTTAGCTTATTAATGGAATTGAATATGATTAATTCATTATTTTACTCATTTTCTAAAGTATTCCATGAAAGCAAAGTAGCATATCACATCTATACACGTAGTTGCATATAGATAGTCTAGATTGATAAGTGGCTATAACTTAGATATCCTAAAGAAATTCAGTGGAGACCTATAACCCAAGTGAGTTTTAGAGCTATTCATCCTTTTTGAGAGGTTATAAATGTTCGTAATTTTCTTCAGCGTGTTTAAAGAAAATTGATCCCAAACTCTTAAATTTGGCTAATTACCTAAATAATTAGAATACTACCTTTAAAATTCTAGAAGCTCATTGAATTTGATAGATTATAAGAAACCTAGAAAATGATTTAGGCCATCCTTGTTATTAACCTAGAGACATAAAGCCTACCTAAAAGTATTTTTACAGCTAGTTAGCCAAGTTGAGCATTATATATTAAGCCTTTTCTTTTGTCACCCAAATTACCTTTTACCCATATTAACCCAGTATAAATTATCTATTACCCATTTTTCTTTGAAAAATAAGTTAGAGATGAATAAAAGAATACCTTTTAGTTGCAATGAAAGTATAAAGTGGATATCAAGAAAAGAAATATTCTTCAAAGTGAGTCAAAAGTGTGAAAAGAAAGAAAAGTGTTCGAAAAAACAAAGAAAAGAAAAAAGAAGAGTTTGAAGAATGAAAAGAAAAATAGAAAAAGAAATATTCACTTTAGCAAAGAAAAGAAAGAATTGTCAACTTTAGTAGGAGACCTCTACTTATTTTTTGAAGAAACTTTGAATACCCTTATACCCTTTCTTTGGTACCCTGTCCTAAGCCTATGTTTTATCCCAGTTAAAGACCTATTGATTCTAGGATGAATATAATCTTGATGAGAAAATGAATGGATAGGATTTAAAAGAGTAGTATTTCTAAATATTCCAAGGTAATGGCATCTATTCCAAAGGGATCAAAATCATTAAATTCCTTATTAACTCCCATTCTTCATGAGTATATGTGAGATATATTTGTTTTCATTGAGTCTTCTCACATATTCAAAAGAAAGATATGATTTGAACCCTCTATCTCAGAGACTTTATTTCTGAGAGTATGTCATTAGTAAGGATTGAGGTCAAAACATATTTTAGATGGAGTTCAAAAGTTGGAAGTCTACTTAGAGATAAAGATTATTCTATGTGTGAACTGTATATGCACACAATCACTCTGAGATCTGAGCTTAAGTAGAATATTTTTAGCATATGGGTAGGGTTTTGAATTATTCAGTCATTTTTATTAGTTTGCTAAAGTGGATAGATTTATTGAAGATAATTCTCTGAGAAAAAAAGTGGAGATGACCTGAAAAATAAAAAAATTTAAGTTGATTTTTCGCATCTTTTGCTAGGGACAAGCAAAATACTGGTTGGGGGTGTGCTAAGTGTTCAATCTTGGTCAAAATACCCCTAATTTAGTGTTCAATTAAAGCATTTAAGCCATCAATTTCAAGATTTTATACAAAAAGTTTTATTTTAGCTTTAATTGGCCATCCAACTGTGGAATTGCAAAATTAACGGTCAGATGATCATCAAAGCTAATTAAATGAATAATGAATGGTTTAGATGATGCTAATTGAGTCATGTGCATTGCAGATTAATTGACACAGGCCTGGACGCTCCAGATCGAATCAAGGATATCAGATGAAGAGAATAAAGTTTCATAAAAATCAGATGGAATTTGAAGAGTCCTAGGATAGAACAAATATGAAGACTTATAGAGTATTAGCAAGTCTAAAATTCTAGTGGACCCCACTCTCTCTCTCTCTCTCTCTCTCTCTCTCTCTCTCTCTCTCTCTCTCTCTCTCTCTCTCTCTCTCTCTCCTATACGTCTCTCCCTCTCTCTCTCTTTTAAAACACCCTTCTTCCTTCTCCAAGGGATGATTTTTTCCTCTCTTGAGGGGCTGGCTGGACGTAGGAAGGAGGCAAACTGCTCCCTCGCTTCTTCTCTCTCTCTCTCTCTCTCTCTCTCTCTCTCTCTCCCTCTACTCTATCTCTTTTTCTAGCATCACCCCAAACCATCTCTCTTCTCCTCCCTGCTTCACCCCACTTTTGATCACTAACAATCCCTCTCTTTTTCTTCTCTTTTACCCGATATCTCTCTCTCTCATCTCTGATTTTCCAATCCTCCCTCCTTCGCACAGCCAAGCTCTCAAACGTTCTCCCTCTCTATCCCCACTTCTCTTCTTAGTCAAAGTTCCCCCACGTTATCTATCTCTCCCTCATTCTCTTCTATCTCCCAGTTACAATTATACTTCTCTTTTCCATCTCTCTCAAAACCGCACTCTCTCAACTCCTATTTCTCTCTCTCGTTCTCCTTTCTTCACAGCACCTTCTCTCCCCAGTTCACCATTTGCCCACTCCAGACGACGCCCAGAAGGGGCGTCATTTTTTTTACCCAAATCCAACACCCCTGCGTCCCTCCTTCTCCTACCCTCTCACTTCTCTTCACCTTGCCCAGATCGCACCAGATTGGAAACCCCCTTGCCTCTGCCTTCTCTCCTCATTCAATCTCTCTCACTACCGCACAACCTCGGCTCCTCCCTCTATTCTCCTGTTCACTTCTCCTTCACCGCATGGACCGAAGAAGAAAACCCGTAACGAGTTTTACTCCATTTCTTCCTCCTCTCTTGTCTCATTCCCTTCCTATCCTCTCTTCTTCTCTCCCTTTCCCCATTCTTCATTCTCCATCTCCGTTTCCGGCCGGCTCAGGGAGAGAAAACCCAAATCGGGTTTCCTCTCGCGTCTCCATCCTTCCTCTTCCCTTCTTCTTCTTCTTCTTCTTCTTCTTCTGCTTCCTCCCTCCTTCATTCTTCCCTTCTTCCCCTTCTCTGGTTTTCATCGTTTTCACCTGGTTTTTAGTTAAAAACCAAAAACCCAGGAAAAGTACAATTCTGCCCCTGGCAGATCTTAGGAATTCCCAATGTGTCCCCAGACTAATTACATCTGTGTCCCTGTGCTATTCTAGTTTTGTTTTATTCACATTTTGACAATCTAGGGACAGTGCAATCCAGGACAAGCTTATCTAGGACAGCTTGCTTAATTGCATTTTCTATTTTCTTTGGAATAAATAATTGTGAACATTGCAATAGTTGAATAAATTTGATTGTTTTTTTTTATTGTTGGATTAATTCTAGTATAATCTTTGTTTTTATTCTTTTATTAATTGAATTTTATTGAAAACTCCATTACTTCAAATCAAGCTCTCGTATGATCGACCCGTATTTGCATAAGCTACACTACAACAGCCAGTGCACTTGCGGTTAAACAATCAATAGATGGTTCGATCTAAATCGTCCAACCATCCCATCCTTGAATCAATGCCCAGGATGCCATAATGTATGGATTGTCCTCAGTTTTCTAAGGTTTTGGGGTCCCATGAATGCATTGGGCGGCTCAGATCTCGCATCTGAGCTGCCCAGGTAGTGGATCTACAACACATCCGTTGTCCACTAGTTTCACTAGCGATTCATCACCTGGTGAGACCAGATCCGGTCAGGATCTAGGGGAAAAGGGAGAGGGAACAGAGAGGAGAAGAGTGGGGAGTGGATCATACCTGGAAACTCGAGATGGTGCCTATTGCACGCTTGAGTTGCCGGCTGAAACCCTCCTTGACGGAGATGGTAGAGAACCGGATTTGATTGGAGAAATCATGGTGATGGAAAGGGGGGGTGGGTGGGAAGTGGAGAAATTTATAGGAGGGGAAAGGCAATGCAGTGCAACAACTGAAAGGGAATGTTGGTGGAAAGGTCGGTGGAGAAGGAGGGGCGTCGTTATCAAAACGGCCCCTGCATTTTCAAGCCATTTTAAATTTTTTAATAAAATTTACAAAAATACCCTCCCTCTTCAAAAGCCCATAACTTGGACATACGATCTCCGTTTTCAATGTTCTTTGAGGCGTTGGATTCCATTTTGAGCATAGAATCTAATGCCACAAACATTTCTCACAAATTCCTTTGTTTCATATTTTAATTACAATAAAACATCTAACCACCTATTAAGATAATTAAACATATATTAATTTCCAAAATAAACAAGCCATAACTAATTAGCAAATGGCAAACATCACGATTGATTATGGTTGTAAAAGTAATACAGAAAATTCAGAAAACTTGAGTCATTACACTCTGTGACTTTACAATAATGCTAGAAGTTCCATCCATCACTCCTCTTTTTGTGAGGACCCTCTACAACTTCTTTTAGGAAGATAAGGTAATTAAACCTACATGTAAGCAGCTTGGAGTGCGTGGTGTTGTAGGAGTTGAAATATCATTCATGAGAGAGGACCTTATAAAAATTTGTACATAGGATGGCTCGAACATGGCACATCATCTCTTATATCGAGTATAAAAATATATGCTTCAATAATAACTCTTGACATTATATGTTAAGCAGTAAATATTTATTTCTTTTCTGTAGATACTTATATGATAAAATGCACACAACAAAGATCAAGGATGTTTACAGAATCCTTAACCCTTCTATCATTTGTGGACCAATGAAGCACTATACCATGGAGAGGTATGTCAATGAAATTTTAGTAGGGTTCTTTCACATCTAGAAGGGATAGGCCTTAATGATTCCCTACAATAACATTTAAGTTATAACTAGTTTTCCTTTCAAATTATGTTCTACACCCATACATATACATACATGCATACATACATACATACATACATACATACATACATACATACATACATACATACATACATACATACATACATACATACATACATACATACATAACTTTAAGAATTGTAAACTTAAATTATAATTCATATGATTGTGCATATATGTCTCAATAGATGCTATTGGTTCTCAATATGCATGGTGGGAATGCATTTTTCTTTTACTCATGTTGAGGCACATTTGTGCCCTACTAATTGAAATCATAAATATGTGAGTTTTTAATCCTTTTATATAGTATACTAGTTTAATAGCTAATAATTTCAATTATAAATTTTGAAGTGCATGGTATAAATAAGTTGAATTAATCAAAACTACAAACGCACCAAAACTCACTTGGAAAAAGTTTAAGGTAAGGAAAACTAGTTAATTACTCCATAGATAAACTAAAGTTACAATTAAACATGATATTTATGGATCCTTTCTATTGTATTTGTAACATAGTGCCCTAAACAATAATTGAATTGGAATTGGGATACTTTATTCTAAGATACATGAGAACCCTTATATGCCATGATGTTAAGCTCCAACAATTGGAAAGGTGAAACAATTTACTAATCATCGTCTTATATTTTTTCACAATCTTTGAGGTTGGCTACATGAAATAAAATTTAAACAGTACATATATAAGTAGTAAACTAAATTAAATATGTTGTCTTGTAGGTAGTAGTGCTACCTATTTTGAGAGGTAAGGGTTACTCCCAATTAGATCTTGAAGAGATAAGACGTGAATGGGCCAAGTTTATATTAAAATATCTACTTCCACCCCACTAGCACTAGTGTTTATACATAAAAATTCTATGATTCTTTGATTTGAAATTATGATCAGTAACACAAACTTCTCATTTAATTATTGAATGTGGATGTGTGTTGTATTTTTCATATGCTTGAGGTATATATGTTGATTATTTATTTGAATGAGGAGATTAATGAGGGATTGTGTAGTTTCTTCTTTATGTGAATGAGGGGATGTTGATGTTTGAAACAAAGGAGGAAACTTATAATTGATGTAGATCTTTACTTTGTAAGAATGTGGGGATGTTAGAGCATGGAAGTAAATGAGTGTATATGGTGAAGTGCATGTGGAAAAGATAATAATTTTTTGTGAGTGCTTGTTAAGTTTTTTTCCTTTATGTCTGCAATTTTTTATATTGAACATGAATATTGGAAGTGTGGATAAATAATTTTGCAGAGAAAGTATGGATGAATATATTAATATTAAGAAAGTTCCTGCATATTATCAGTAAACAAGGTTCTATAGTTTTTTAAGATTATAAAGTTTTTAAAGATGGTTATTAAAAATTGACTTTTGTTTTAACTTTTTAAGGTGCTTGTTTCAAAAAACTATTTTTAAAAGAATTTCTAAAGACAGTTTTCATAAAACTATCTTAAAAGCTATAATATGGTTTCTAAAACCATCTTAAAAAGTGGATTATAAAAATGGTTTCTATCACCATCTTTAAAACTTTATTTTTAATACAATTTCTAAAACTGTCTCAAAAGTACATTTGTAAGATAATTTGTGAAACCATCTTTTAAAATATTTTTAAGATGGTTTCTGAGACTATGTTTAAAAATCTTTTTAAGACAGTTTCATAAATGATGTTAAAACATTTTTAAAATGATCTTAAAATCCATCTTATTTTTCTTAACTTTTTTAAGACAAGTGGCTACAAGATGGTTTTGAAATCATCTTACATATAAGTTGTCAAACGTTATAGAAGCACTTCAATTTGGTAATGAGAAAGAAACATTTAGTTTTTTATTTTATAAAGAAGTGTTGAAGGAAAGCGAAAGATTGAAAGGTTGATGGTTTTGGAAGTAGAGATCAAGGAGAAAGACTAGTAGATTGATGTTATGGAGAAGTGTTAAAGGAGAGTATTTGTAATGGCTAGTTGTTGACATTAGAAGAGCCAAAATAGAGAGCAGTGGTTACTTTTCTCTAATTAGCTGTTCAAGTACCCATCACACCACATTTTAGGTGAACATGGAGGGGACTCATTGTATATCCCAATAAGAATCAAAAGAACCAGCAAGAGTGGGCCTAATTCAGTGGTGGAACTAGTAAAATAGGCTTTAGTTGCTCAAGTTGAAGAACTTGTATACAATCAAAAGAAAAAGGAGAAATGTAACAAACTTAATCCGTTGACTAATTAATCTCTAGCGTGTTTAATACTATATCTATAAGATGTTAAGTGAAAGACGGATGGACTCATCTATTTATTAACTTGTCCATTTAAGTGCATGCATAGGACAATTTGAACTATCTATGTCATGATGGACCTATTTTTTATTGCATGACTAATCATGTTTCGGACCATCTTCTATAGATTAAAGCAACACTATTGTCGACAAATATGTTTTCAATTTTTGGCTATCTTTTATATATTAAAGCAACATTGTTATCTTTATTTTCATTATTTGGGCTCCTAATGAGATAATTAAGACCATCTAATCAAATTGCAAGTTTAAGAAAGAATTACAAGGTGGAACTCAATATGTCCTAATTTAATGGGTCTTCTAGAAAAAATAGTAAAAGCTTCAACGAAAAATTGAGATTTTTTACTAGGAGTTTAAATATTTTGTGATAAAGGCACTCTTTTAACTTATTATTAGTTAAAATTAAGATTTGTAGTCTAGATAAATAATATATCATATTTATATAGAGGAAAAGAAGACATGTGGAATCTAGTAGGAACATGTAGTGCTCTCCAAACTTTCTAGTAAACTAAGGATAGAGTCAATCTCAACAAGCATAAAGATGGAATTGAGCTTTAAAGATTGCATTCTTGTTGAGTTGAATACAAGTGGCGATCCCCATATTGTGTGTTCTTCTTATAATCTAGATTTAGGCATTTATCTTCAATGATCTGAGCTAGTTCATGTCTCCTAAGGTCACTAACAACATTGACGAAGCACATTTGGTGTGTTGAAGTTGTATTGGATGCCTTGATGGAATTTTTTAGTGATAAAGCAACTCGATTAATCCACAAGTAGAGAGAAGTCATGATGAATTGAAAATGAATTAGGAAATGGGTCATTTTCATATGGAGAAGCTCAACAATTCCCACTTCCAATATGAGAGGGAATTTATGAAAGCTTATTTGCATGCTCAAGAATATGGGAGATGATTATAAGCCATGAAGTGGAGATGCAAGCTTAAGAGTTTGGGAATGTCATTATGTGGAAGAAATATAAAAAATGATGAGGTAAGGTCCTTTCTGCTTTAAGAGGATCAAGGTAAAAAGATTTGATTCATCTTGGAAATTCAAGTTAAAAGATTTTAATTTACTCAAAAAATGTGTCAAACTTTAAATTTTGATGATGAAATAGCTTTTTCTATTTTAATGTTGAATTACGCACAATAGGAGTTTGAGGCCGTGACATACTAGGCACCAAGGAAGAACCCTTCTTGTGGCACCATTTAGACGAAATTTAATTAACAAGATAGAGTATATGTTTGATTACCATCCAACCTAAAAGCTTAACTTGATAAGAGGTGGAACAATAATATTTATATGTTTAGCACACCCCTCAAGTAAAAGACCCTTTTTGGGCTCTTGCTCATGGATTTGATAAATGGGGAGGTCTTATGCCTTTTAATTGACTAGCTATCTTTGATACCATATTGGATTACCATTTGACAAAAAAATTTAAGATGGAATGAAGTGGACCAATAATATTTATATGCTGAACAAGCAACAGAAAGCAATTTAAGAGGTGATTTCTAACTATTGAAATCCAATCAATATTGAGTAACCATAATGGTGCTAGGCACTCTTTTGTTTAGCAAAGTTTTGTTTATAATAGGGAAGCAAACCTTTTCTTAGGGGAGAATCATCTAGCATTCAATGTTGGGAGATGAAGAAGAATAAAACACAAAAATAGATCAATGCTACTACTAAAATCAAAGATAAAAGAAGTTTTGTAGATTGGAAGTGCTAGAGGTGGCATTTTGTGAACTTCCATAGAAGGATCTTCTATAGATAATGTGAACAATGTTGGACTATGTATGATTATCAAAGCCAAGAATGAGCCATCTACTCCTCAAAAACCCCTAATATGTTTATATAGGTTGCCCAAGGGTTTGAGTCCTCTTTAGAGGAGAGGATTCCTCCTAATAATGAGAATGCTTATGGCAAGGAAGGTCTATAGGGTACAAGATCAATTAAGGAGATTCTTACAAAGCAAGGTCCCAATCAAAAGAATTCTTGAGAAGACTTCATGGTGGAGGCTTTGTAGGAGGTTGTTTATAGAAAACATGAAAGATTGAAAAAGGGCATTATTAGAATTTTGGATTCATAAGAGAGATCCATTTTAAAATTTCAAAAATGGTTCATTTCAACATGGAAAAATATCTTAAAGCCAAAAATCAAAACTTTGGACAAGAGGAAGTTTTGACTAAATTCAAATTAATTTAGGAGATGAAAGAAGTGATGGTTAGAATGAAAAATCAATGGCCCATTTAAATGCCTCAGTACCTAGAAGGAAAGCTCAGAAACTATAAACAGCTACTACTTGTTGACAATTAGAGAGGTCCCTCTTTTGGCATGGACCCTTGTACACTTTTTATATTGAAAGGTTTTTAGGAAAAGTTAAAATTCAAGAATTCACATGCCAATTTGGGAGTGGATTTCTAGAAGTATTTGGTCTTATCTAGATTTCTATCCCCTACTTTTTTATAATAATAATAAAAAAATGTGGAGAAAGGGTTTTCATGGGCTGATATGGAGTGTTTTGATGCTAGAAATCTCAAATGGTAGGAAAGTAGGAAGGAAGATTTCAAGAAATGTTAAAGCAGATGAATTGAAACCAATCACAGTCCATCTAGGAACTCCCACTATAGAAACAAGTTAGAGCTGATTAGTTATTGATAGTTGTCATTTCTTCACAAAAGTAAAATTTTAATTGGCAATTGACTAAACCAAGTTAAAGAAATGGTCACTATGATTGTGGCAAGAGCAATGAGAAGGTGACACTTGGAAAGGCTAGAATGTCATTCTAAAAATAGGACAAAATTTGTAGGTGAATGAGAATATTCCAATTTTGTAATAAAGAATGAACCATTTGTCATGTGATGAAGGAGATAAAGAAAGAATGTTTGTGAAAAGGGGGAGCAAATGTTAGAAGAGGAATTTTTCCTTCTAAGGATGACAAAAAGTTTGAATACAATAAAATTATTGCAGCTGAGAAAAAACTAAATTTCATAATGGTTGAAGAGTGTTCGAATGGGCAAAAGGAAGTACAAAATGTAGAAGCAAAATCTACAAGGAAAACAACAAATATCTAGCCACAAGAAGCAAAGAATCAAAATAATTGTTTTATCTTTAATGGTTATGAAAGTAGGGACACTATAAAATTCACAATTTTCTAAATGAAGGCAAGAAAAAGGGGCACTAGATAGAAGATATGTTTCTTAGCTTGATTGATCTCAAAGATGAAATTTTATAATTAAGAACAAAAGATCTTCGAATTCAAATGATAAATCTCAAAGAAGCACTTTAAAAAATGTAGCTAGCTGACAAAAAGTTTGAATACAATAAAATTATTGCAGCTGATAAAGAACTAAATTTCATAATGGTTGAAGAGTGTTCGAATGGGCAAAAGGAAGTACAAAATGTAGAAGCAAAATCTACAAGGAAAACAACAAATATCTAGCCACAAGAAGCAAAGAATCAAAATAATTGTTTTATCTTTAATGGTTATGAAAGTAGGGACACTATAAAATTCACAATTTTCTAAATGAAGGCAAGAAAAAGGGGCACTAGATAGAAGATATGTTTCTTAGCTTGATTGATCTCAAAGATGAAATTTTATAATTAAGAACAAAAGATCTTCGAATTCAAATGATAAATCTCAAAGAAGCACTTTAAAAAATGTAGCTAGCTCAATAGTATAACACCCCAAGGTCCAATGGTAACAATATTGTTTGCTCTGGCCTTAAGCATCGTGATTTTGCTCCTTCGCATTGGGGAAATGCATTGTTACCTAAGCCCTTATAACTAGCATAGCTCCCTCTCCCCAGATGATGTGAGAATAACTCTAAGGGTCATCCACAGCCTACCATCCTACTCAAGTCCCTCACCTATCTTGGGCTTTACACCTTTTAGACTGACCTACAGGCCCCCTCATCCCCCTTAGGGAATACGCATTCTCACGTAGCTTAGACTAACATCAAACTAAGTGTGGCTAGCCTCTACATTATGAGGGGAAATGGCTTTGATATAGACTAACACATATGTAATGAGAGGGATTCCTAAGTCTTATAACTTTTTTCTAATTTGTTTTTTTGAAATGCAAAGCCTCTAATTAAATTCTTTTAAAAAATAAATGGTAAAAAATTAATATTTTTTGAAGATATTTTGTAAACATTCTAGTGTCATTTTCATTTACAAAAAAGATGGATTATGTGGTAAAAATGGAGTGAAGCCCAAGATGAGTGAGGGACTCAAGTAAGACAATAGGCTATGGGTGACCTTGAGAATTAGTTCCACATTGTTCTAAGAGAGGGAGTTAGGCTAGTTACAATGGCTTGGGTAACTCTAATGGTAATGACACATTTTCCTAGTAGGAAGAATAAAACTGTGAGGCCTAAGACTAGAGTAGACAATATTGTTACTTTTGGATCCTGAGGTGTTATAGTTGGTATTAGAGATAGTTCCCCTCATGGGGCTAGCCGCACGTGGTCAACCATTGGGATAAGCCACAAGAGGATGGTGTTCCCTAAGATAGGTGAGGGACTCAAATAGGATGACAAGCTATGGGTGACCTTGAGAGTTAGTCCCACATCTTTCGAGAAGAGGGAGATGGGCTAGTTATAAGGGTTCTACTAACTCTAATGATAACACCGTACTATCCTCGTGGATAATAGCAAAATCGTGAGGCCTAAGGCCAGAGCCTACAATATTGTTACAATTGGAACCCGAGATTTTAGAAACAAAAGGAAATATGCATTTGTAGATTTCTAGTGAGAAGGAAACTTCAAGGAATAGAGAAGAATCATCCTCTAAACTAGAGGTGCCTCCAAGATTTGAGACAATGATTAAAAATTCAACAAATAAGTCAATAAAAAGAGCAAAATCCTGTTTCGAGCTAGCAATTCCTCCAAGATTCAAAAGGGAAGAAAAATGTTCAAATATAATTGTTGGAACAGAGATTGTTGATGATCCATGGGAGATGGCACCAAATTTTATTGAAACAAAGATTAGATCTATAACTAAGAAGTTGAGCAATTCTTTACAAGGGAAAGAAAAAGAAGCAATATCTCTTTTTATCTAACTGATTAGAGGTTAATAAACAAAAGTATCTTGAGGAAGGTGGAGAAAACTTGAAGACATAAAGGGAGATTAATATACCGCAGACATATCTCAATTTCCTCAAAAGCAAAAGAAGGATTACAGTGAGATCTAATAAAGCAGCTTATATGAGTGGTGACTTGAAGTTTACTACTAGTTAGATGAATATTATTTTTTGGAATGTTCATGGCATTGGAGGTCAAGAAGAAAAGCATGCACATTAAAAAAATTCTTCAAATTTCAAGAAATAAAAATTCAAGAGATGGAGGACTGACTCAACAAATGGGTAGTGATGGGAGATTCATGTGTCTTCATAAACTAGCAATAAGTCAGCATGTGGGTTTTTCTGACATGGAAGGAGCCTCTCTAGACTATTGAAAACCGAGTGGTGGGAGAGTTCCATATCACACTTTTTCTTAAATAAAATGATGATGATTTTAGATGGGCTTTTGCTACTACTCACGGGTCTTCAAATGAAACTAGAGAGGAGAATTCTAGCAAGAACTGGGAATGATGCAACAACAATGTAATGTGAAATGAGTTTTAGGAGAAGATTTCAATGTCATTTGGGTTACCAATAAAAGAAACTAAACAACTCATTTAGATTCACACATGTGGCTTTCTCAGGGTTCATTAATTGATGGGATCTTATAAATTTACTAATGACCGGGAAATTGTATATATTCCAACTAGAGAAGAACAACTTATCCTCAGCCGTATAGAAAGGTTTTTAATAAGTATGGAATGCACTAATCATTTCCCATCTATTATATAACAATTACACATGAATCAACTATTGAATCTTGGGGCCTTCTTTGTTTAGATTTGAACTTAGTTGACTCCAAGATCAATCTTTAGTGAACCATTTTTTAGATTCATTGAGAGAGGCCCCAACAATCCCTAAAGTTGACAAAAAACTTTGTTGCAAAAGTAAGTTTCTCAAAGGAAAATTGAAAGCTTGGTCCAAACAAAAGGTATTTTCTTCTAACTCCCAAAGTGTGTTTACACCTCAAATTCAAGTACTGAATCTTACATAGGAGACATCCCCTTTAATAGAGGAAGAAAGAAAGGAAAGAGAACATCATCTTCAATTTTACCTTCATAGAGTATCTTAGGAGAAATCAAGTGGAAATAACAATCTCATCTTAGATGACTTTTCAGAGGGAATTGGAATCCATCTTATTTCCATTTAATTGCTCCATTCAAAAACAAAAATAATAAGATTTATGCTTGAAACATTGATAGATGTAACTCTAAAGGTAAAGATTGGATTTCGTTCACATATTACATATGTATTCTCAAAAGATCAATCTTTCAAACCAATCTCTTCCCAACTAGATTTCCAAACCATTTAGAATCACCATGTCCAAACAATGGAAAGACCCTTTACAATGTAGGAAATGAAGAAGATGGCATTTTTAGCTCTGGGTGATTGGGCACAAGGACTAGATGTGTATTGTTTAAATATTTTTAACGTTGTTGGGAATTTTTAGAGGATTTGCTTGTTTTTCTCAATGCCTTTCACAATGGACTAGCTCTTGATAGAAAAATTGAAGCTTCTTTTATTGTTCTTGTTAGTAAAACCCCAAGTGCTTCCTCAATCTCACAATTTAGACTAATCATTATTATCTTAAGTACATATAAGATCTTAGCTTTTGTTTTGGCAAACAGAGTTAAAAGGTAATTTCTTCTCTAATTTCTCCATCACTATAAGCTTTCATGAAAGGCATATAAATTGTGCATGGGGTTCTATTGGGACAAGAATACATTCATTCTATGAAAAATATGGAATGAAGTGTTCTCATTAAATGGATTTAGAAAAGGCATACCATAGGGTGGAATGGGATGTTTTGGATTATGTTATGACAAGAATGGGTTTGGGGTTCAAATAGAGATGCTGGATTAATCAATGCCTTTATAACTCTAGGCTTTTAATTTTTATCAACGGCACACCAAAGGGATTCTTCCACGGAACAAGGGGCCTCAAGCAAGGAGATCCCTTATCAGTATTTTTTTTTACACTTATTAGTGAGATCTTCAAGAAAATCTTGAAGAAAGCTCCTAATTGCAACATTATTTGAAGATTTTCTCCATCTTCAAATGGGCCATTTGTTTCTCACCTTCAGTATGTAGATATACACTCATCATTTATCCTATTAATGTCGAAGACTGCAAAAACATCTACTCTATCCTTAAATGCTATGAAGCAATTACTGGTGAAAGAATTAATCTTCATAAGTCGTCAGCCGTTGGAGTCAAGATTGATGCACAGAGCACTCAAGAATTTGCCTCCATATTAGGATGTCAGACAAACTTAGTTACTTCTAAATACCTTAGACTCAGAGTTAAGATTGATGCACGGAGCACTCAACAATGCCTCCACATTAGGATGTTGGACAAACTCAGTTACTTCTAAATACCTTAGACTCCCACTCTCAATCAATAAGCCATCCCCTCATCTTTGGGATCCTGTTGTGCAAAGGCTGTGAGCTAAATTGGCTACCTAAAAGAAGAATTACCCTTCTTTACCAAGAAAAATCACCGTGGTTAAAAGTGTTTGATACCTCCCGCTTTTCTATCTTTCCATGATGAAATACCCAACCTTTTTTGTAAGCAATATAAGGGGAAAACTTCAGAGAGTCTCCTACCAACGGAGGACGACTCGGTATCAAAAGAATTAAAGGCATGGACGATGCATTACTTCTTAAATGGTTTTAGAGAATGGTAACTGATGAACATGGGTTGTGAAAGCAAAATATGAAATGCAGTTGGGAAATTGGATACACTTGAAGGGCCCAGCAATAAAGGCTCTACCATTTGGCAAAACATTTCATGGCTGAGAACCAAATTTCTACAGGGCATTAGATTCAAACTAAATAGAGGCAACAGAATTTTGTTCTAGAAGCCTTTGGTGGTGTTCTGATTCAACTTTCCAAGAAAACTTTTCACAATTGTACTTAGCAGCAATGGACAAATATGCTTCAGTTGCTGAACTTTTCCATTTCCAAATGGAACTGTTACTTGGAATCCTAAGATCAGAAGGACAGACCAAACAAGAAATCAAGACCAGTGGGAACAACTTTTACAGGTGCTGTTCGAAGATCGAAGCAAAACCAATAAACAAGATAACGTTATTTGGAAATGGAACTCTTCGGGGCTTTCTCTATAGCATCTGCATGTAAAACACATAAGGCAACAGTCTAATCAATGGGTTTCACATAAGATCCATCAGATCTAGAGCGATTCCTAGAGCATTAACATTGTCATTGTGCGCTCTTCATGATAAAATCCTTACACTGGATGGGCTTAAATGGAGGGGGAATTATCTGAATAACAGATGCAACATGTGCCTTGGACAAGAGGAGACAGTGGGCCGTTCGTTTCTTCACTGTCAAGTGGCAAAATATCTTTGGCACAAGATTCTAGCAGTGTTTGATGTTAAATGGTGTTTACCCTTCACCTGGGGATCAGGAAAGTTACAATCAAAACGAAAATTCTTGGAGAGCTTTGTTGTTATGCTTAGGTGACCTGGAAAGAGAGGTGGACGAATTTTTGACAGAAAAGTTATAAATATGGAGTAAGATTTCATATTTCAACACCTACTGGAAAAAATTTCAATACGTTTCTCTACAAATGCTCAAGGAATTCACTTAGAAGTCTGATGCACCTGCACAAGATTCTTGCAAACCAACGCGGAAGGCACCAATACCAAGTACCTATAAAATGAACTTCGACGATCCTCTTTGGGTAACCTAGGACCTCTGGCTTCGGTGGCCTTTCTCCAATGATCAAGGACATTATATTATGGTTTATTTAGGTCTTCTTGGAGTCTTGGCGCAACAATTGAGTTGTGGCTATGTGACCTAGAGGTCATGGTTCAAGGCATAAAAACAGCCTCTTGCACAATGCAAGGCAAGACTACATACTGCAGGCCCTTTGTGGTCAGGCACTTTCTCAGACCACGCATATACGGGAGCTTTACGTACCAGGCTATCCTTTTATTCAGGTCCCCTTGGACGCAGAGATGCAATTGAAGCTGAGGTTCAAGCTCTTCGTCAAGAAATCAAGATCTGGAGGAATTTAGAACTTCAACCTTTCTTGGGGAAGGGAGATTCACAGAATACAATTAAATGAGTCTCCGACAAAAAATTGGTTAAGTGGAGACTTGAGGACCTTTTAGAAGACATTTTGCACTGGAAACAGCCAGAACAGATCACATTCTGACATGTTAAAAGATTTGCAAATGATAAGGCAGATCAATTGGCTAGGTCAGGGATTACTTGAAATCAGATTTATATATCAGATTCACCTGAACATTTTAAACTCGAAATTTCAATGATTTCAACCCAATTACTTGTTAGTGCATTCACTTGTAGGGCCTTCTTTTTTTTTGTTTGGATTTCTATAGATAAACCAAATGTGTGCCACTTATGAACCAGGGCTTACTCGTACATTAAGAAACTCGTTAAAATGATAAGCATAAATTTGAAAAATATAGAGTAGAAAGTTATATATTTTTCTTGCCCGGGGTGAAGGTTAAGTTTGATATAGTGAAGGTTAAATTTGATATAGTGTTGGATTAGTTTTCAGTAGAACAGGAAGTTCACCAAGTTTTTGGCAGAACTGCTGAGTATGCATAGTTCTGATATCACTGTTGAGGATGCACAACTCTGATGCCACTATTGCGGAAGCTACTGTTGATCTTACTATAGAGATCTAGAACAGTCAAGAACTGTAGAGATCTAACCGCTAGATCTAGGAATCTAAGATTGAGAGGAACACTCACACACACATAAACACAAAGAGATTTACATGATTTGGCCTAATTTGGCCTATGTCCATAGGGGAAAAAGAAAACAATCACTAAATGAATCGTAATATAATGGAGGAAGAGGAGGATCACAACCAGATCCTCACTCGACTCTACTCTCTCTCACACTCTTCTCTGTTCAGATCAACTGAGCTGTTTCTTACACCCATACTAGCAGAGATCTGATTGTCCCCTCTATAGAGGGTATGGATGATCCGATCTGTCAACCTTGATGGATCTGAAGATCTGCTGTCAGATTTTGAATATCTAAAATGGTCAGTGCCAATTACAACTTTTCTGGCACTTGACTGTGGAAGTTTCTGACCCGGCTACTGTTTTCTCCTTTTGCAGGTAACCTGTTCACAAGTATCCGTCAAATAGATCAACTGTTCTTTCGGTGCTGATTTCCAATTTTACTACACCGAATATTGACTTACATGTTTTGTAGATGACATGGGTATGGACCCATCGAGAACTGCTTGGCAAAGTTCACTTAACCTCTTCGTTGGGAACTTCAACTACACGAACAATAGGAAAGTTGGTAATTAAATCAATAACTTACATCTATAAAAAAATTATCACTACACATGAAAAAGACTTAGTTTGTACTCCTGATCTTTTGAGCGTGAAATCCGTCTGGGACTCACATAAAAATGTTCGTAGTTGACTACTTCAAATGAAGTTCTACATACAAGAGCTTTCTGGTATCGTTTAGACAAAATATTTTAGTGAAAAATTGAAAGTTACTTGTGAAGGTGTTAGAACTCTTCCTGCGAGGAGTCTGTCAATTATATCTTGGTATTTTCTGGGATGAGAATAAGAATTGAGCCCCATGAGATATTTCATGAGACCTATTAAAACTCCGACTTAAAATGTTCATGTGAAGGAAATAATGTTGGTAGAAAAATCACCACATGGAAGAATGGAGCCTGGTTGAAGTAATTGTTTGAAGTAGCTTTATTGAAATGAAATAAGGAAACCTCTTTCATGTCTCTTCAGTTATAGAGGCAAAAGGCTCTAACATCCCGTCCTCGAAAGAGAAGAATCCGGTTTTGAGGATGATCTGGAGGCCTTCTTTCCTGACCTTGTCCCTTCTTTAAAACTCAGATGAATCTATCCTCAACCACACAGATCGGACCGGGATATATAGAGTATAAGATTTATTTCATTATTGGCTTTAAGTCTTCAAAATTTTGACAGAACTGTTTTCTTATTAGCATCCAGTGCGTGGACCCTTGATACTTGAATGAAGGACTGAGATGAATAAGAAAAACACAAGTGTCCAATATCAGCATTTAAAATCAGTTTAGTTTGTGTAGGAAGGTCCAAGATGTGAGCATTCCTGTATTCCTAGATAATTAATCAACATAAATGAACAGTTGTTAAAAATTTTAAATAGGTATCTGGTCTGAAAATAAGTCAATTTTGTACGGCGCAGCTTAGAGTGCAAGTTGGGGCCCAGATGGTTGGTGGTCACTTCTGAGTTCTGGCAATCAGTTTAGACAGGTGATAACCGAATAATTTCCCAGTGAGAACATGATTTGATTTATTAGGTTCTTCCGACGTAAGATGATCTTAGCCTTTGTTTTTCATAAGTATAAAATGGATAAGTTAGAAAGTTCCAAAGCAATGCTATTCAATCTCATTTGGCCAGAAATTAAGAGATAATTTAAATCACTAAGAATCAGGGCCTTCCTATAGTTTTAGCTGCTTCAATATTACTGTATTCTATTGGGTTTGCAGTGGACTGCATATATTTAATAACTTTGATTAACAAATTAAGCGAGTTGGGGATTACCGACCAAAGAGCCACAACCACTTGTCTTCTACAATTGTTTGTGAGAGGACTTTTCCCTGTTAAACATGAACCATCCACCACTTGTCCACTAGCTAAATAAATTATTTGTGCTCGTCTTAATCTACTGGACGGGATTCTATTTCACCATACATGCATATCAACAGTGCCAATCTCACCCATGTGAATATGTACAATCGAAGGCATTCACCAAGAAAGTACTATTAAAATCCGAAACATTTAGAGAATTCTACTCGGGAAGCTAAAAAGGGTGCTTTCTTGTTTCTTGTTGTTATGAAAGATCCTTGCATCAAAATAGAGAAGGACCGAGATCCCGTGGAATCTCATGTTCTTTATCGGCTCCCAGTAGGTGTCTAGGCTACGTCTTTTTGATGCATGGTGATAAGTTTTTGTAGATCTAAGCCGTTCAACATGCTTGAAATGACTTAGGTTAAACATGAGATTTAATGCCTGTTGGATGTTTTAAACTTATGTTTTTTAAAGCTAAAAATTAAATTTAAAATAAAAAATTTGAACCAGGAAAGCAAGTGGTTAGGATCATCTAAACTTAGTGAGTTTTAGTAGGCTACTTAAATTTTGTAGTCCAAATACAATGAACGGCTTAGATCCGCTAATATCTTCCGAGCAAAAGAGTTAAAATGTAGTGTGGACTCGTACTGCGATTGATATCACAAGCCTCCTCTGCAGGACTTGTTTAAAATCCTTAGGCTGCAAGGCAAGTATTCTTATTTCTTTCAATTCCAACTATAGGTAAATAAAAATAGAAGATTGTTCTGGCTCATTACATAGCAATCATATTGACGGCCGCCTCTCTAGCAATACACACAAAGCATTGTAGTACCCACTTAAAATCTACTTCAAATAACCATTTGCTTGATCCCTTTCCTTGAAGCACTGAATTTAGCTAAGTTTGGATCTTCCTTCCATCATTTTCAGTTTGCTCATCATTAATTTCCCCAGAAATAACCTTTCGCTTGATCCCTAATGACGTCAAGCAGCTTTCCTCCTAAGTGATATATCATCTTCAATGCTGTCATGGTTCTTCACAAGTGGACTATGATATTGGTAAGAAGTAACGTATTTTACATAGTGACACTCCACTCATCGCTTATGATTTGTCTAGTTCATGTTAATTCTTAAGATTTATCTCTATTTTAGTTTCACTCAAATCAGTTACCACGATGGTGCTGATCTCTAGGACTTGCAACCAAACAACAAGGATACTGTTGGTATCTGCTGCATGAATCTCTTCTCTAGACTACTGCTTAGTCTATCAGTTCCTGTCCCGCAACAAATCCACGACAAGCATATTGGTGAATCCACCTTTACAGCCCCATGGAATTAGCCACAATCCGCTGGACCTTTTAACCATGCTGCTGGAACCTCGTCAGTCCACCGTGAGAACTAAAATGGCCTCCCAGATCCAACATGCTAGCAATCCTATTTGATATAATCAAATCCATGGAAAGACCAAGTATAGGTAACCATTTCGATTATGGAATTGTTTGTGCACTGGGCTTGGCTAGATATTCGATGCGATATTGCTTTGATAAGCCCAACAATGAATTCAACTGCACATAAAGACCTCGAGTAGAGACATTATTCTCTTCGATAACCTGCACAATCCCCTTCCAGAGAAACCAATCCTGGCAAACGATATTAATCTAAGCATAATTAATTTGCTCACAAATTAATCAGAATTCGCTTGAACGGGACATTTGGTAGCATTATCATGTGAGAACGTAGTAATTAGTAAGGAACTTCATATTTTCAGAGACTTTTGAGTACCTATTTCCTATAAATTTGTCAATTGACTGTTGTTATATCGTGATGATGTGGTAATATGTCTATATAAAAAAATTTTAAAGAAGAAAAAATATTCTATAGAACAAGCTAGTGACATGAATAAAGGTAACATGACCTGCAATATTCCTCATTATCTGTCCACGTCAAATGCATTTGAGATCAATTAAACCATTTAGCATATAAGAATGAAATTTGTTTATTGAAATGCACCATATTTACATTTGCCGCTTACAAATATATCACTTCCACATATCTGGCAGAGATTTGATGCTTTTAGAAAAGGTTATGATGTTTCTTGCAGTTCTAACATGCTGTTCTTCTAGGTGTGAATCTGAAGTTGTTTCAGATAAACAAAAAGCTAGATACGAGCACCGGGAGAACAATGGTGCCTCGCTCTAGAATAGAAAACTTAAGATTGCAATGCAAAATGAGAAAAAACAGAAAGAAACATGGCCAACTGTTTTACCAAGAAGCCATGGCTGCAGCAAAGGTAGATTCATCTAGCTTGGTTGCATTATGTTGCCCATTTCGATTGCCGAGGTTACCAAAGTGACAAATAACCAAAAAAGGCCAGGAAGCAAGTTTTTCTTTTTTTCCTGGAAAAATGCACTCTAATTGTTATAGCTGTAACATAGAAGAGAGAATCTGAAGGATGAACTCACCATCAAACAACCCAACCGTAAGCTTATTGAGATCCTCAATGCTAAATGTCTTTCCCCTTGGATAAGAGCCAGGATCCCACTGTTAGTTCACACATTTACCCAGCCAATACCACCATAAGTAGTAAAGGATCGAGAAGAACAGCATTTCGAACAATGACTCCGTTTCTTTCGGAGCCTGACAAATCCAACAGGACTTTCTTAATACATGTTGACACCTAGGATAAAAAGCAGCAAGTTTCAGTCACACCCTGCCGTGTACCGAGTGGCCATAATATTGGCAGCCACCTCACCTTCTCAGTATTTTCTTCTGTCATTTTGTTAAGTACATATCCTTCTCCTTTACATTCTGCACAGATACCTGAACTTCCACAATCCCAGTGGCAAAGAACTCTGTCTCTATGAAGGAAAGTAATCAGACGAGAAGCTTTAGATATTGTATTATTTAATCTAGTACTCACGTCATCAGTGTGACCTTGAAGGGGAGCCTTGATGCAATGGTAAAAGTTGTCGTCGTGTGACCTTGTGGTCATGGGCTCAAGGCGTGGAAACAGCCTTTTGCAAAATGCAAGGTAAGGCTATGTACTTTAGGCCCTTGTGGTCCACCCCTTCCCCGGACCCGGCATAGGCGGGAGCTTCGTGCACCGGGGCTGCCCTTATATACTCACGTCATCAGTGTCAAAAGATTTTGTCCTTTTTGGCAGAAGTGTAGCTGCTGCTCCACCAGAAATGGTTGCAATTACCTGAGAAGCTGCTGTTTCTGGCAATGCAGAAGCCAACCCACATTTTCTTCTTCCCCATTCAGATGCTTTTAAGTGACATGAGGACCAGGTTGTTGGATCACTTGCATTTTGTATTTTGGGATTGAAGTAGCTAATACCAAACAAAAGTCAAGAAGGTGCTGATCTATCACCAAACAAAAGTCAAGAAGGGAAAATTTACAGAACAGAAGAAAACAAAGGGGATGACAAATCATGAGAGCTGTTGAAGCTAAATAACTATATCTAGCATGCTCAATGCAAAGTAGTGTTATCAACCGAGGAACCGAAACCCCCAAGCCAAAATATCAAGCTACGAGATCCCTCACTTGGAGACAAAAATAAAGATGAAACAAAATCCAACATCCACTTCGGTACATCAAGTGTTTTCATGAAATTAAGTATCAGGCCCCATCAGTGCAGCACATAATGCCAGTGAACACAAGAACTGAATTACTTTATTACATACAGATGGAACCAGTATCGAGTATGTTGTTGTTAATGTTTGATTTTGCAATATAAATCCTTTTAGCTCTTCCATGTCTCAAGAAAAGGTGAAGGAAGCATTTACGATGCAGCAGCAAGACGGCGAATGTCAAGCTGTTCAGTTACCGAGTTAGTTCAGAGTATTATATTCCATCCTTAGGAAAAGTGATGTAGTTCATGCATCACCTAAAACAACCAAAAGATGTCCACAACCTGAGAGCTCAGGGCTGAGATTGCCAGCATCATCATGGAGTAAATACTGAGACAAGGAAGGCATAGTCCGAGCTGCCTACGGAAGTTACCTTTTTTTAAATTTAGAGAAAATTTCATGAAAGCAAAATTTCTCTGAACAAAGCTCACTAACATTTTCTTTGGTTGGCGAAGCATCCCTACACTAGTAGATATACTTACTTCTAAGTAAACAAAATAGCTCAGGAGGTGAATATCAAAATACTTCATAGAAAAGCATTGAAAGTAGAAAAAAGGCTATACTTAAAGTAAAGTGGAAAGGAAAAGAAAAAGAAAGCCAAAGAAAAGAATATTGTTCACTCCATGTGAAGAAAATTATGATTACTTTAGTAGAAGACATTTGCATATTATTGAAAATATTTTGTTTACCCTTACAGTAATTTCCTGGGTAACCTTGTCACAAGCCTTATGTTTCATCCTACTAAAGACTTGATCTTAGGAGTAGTATGGTTTGTATGTAGTTATAAATAAGTAAGGATTCTGGTAAAGTGTAACATTCTTAAATAGTTGCTATCCTTTCTATAAGACCATTGTTAATTTTTTCTAAGTTATCATTCCCCTTTATAAGATATGTGAGATAATTTGGCATTGACATACATCATTCCGTTTACATATTGATGAGAGTTTTTTCTACCGTGACCTATATTATATCTTGTGAGATTTGAAGTTGAAGCTTACTTTTGGACATTAGTTTAGGTTATAATTTACTTACAAACTGATAATTCTGGTAAAGGGTTACATTCTTAAATAGTTGCTATCCTTTTTATAAGACCATTGTTAATTTTTTCTAAGTTATCATTCCCTTTTATAAGATATGTGAGATAATTTGGCTTTGACATATATCATTCTGTTTACATCTAGATGAGAGGTTTTTCTACTGTGACCTATATTATATCTTGTGAGATTTGAAGTTGAAGCTTACTTTTGGACGGTAGTTTAGGTTACAATTTACTTACAAACTAATAATTCTGGTAAAGTGTAACATTCTTAAATAGTTGCTATCCTTTCTCTAAGACCATTGTTAATTTTTTCTAAGTTATCATTCCCTTTTATAAGATATGTGAGATAATTTGGCTTTGACATACATCATTCCGTTTACATATTGATGAGAGTTTTATCTACTGTGACCTATATTATATCTTGTGAGATTTGAAGTTGAAGCTTACTTTTGGACGGTAGTTTAGGTTATAATTTACATACAAATTGATAATTCTGGCAAAGTGTAACATTCTCAAATAGTTGCGAACCTTTCTATAAGACCATTGTTAATTTTTTCTAAGTTATCATTCCCTTTTATAAGATATGTGAGATAATTTGGCTTTGACATACATCATGCCGTTTACATATTGATGAGAGCTTTTTCTACTGTGACCTATGCTATATCTTGTGAGATTTGAAGTTGAAGCTTACTTTTGGATGGTAGTTTAGGTTATAATTTACATACAAATTGATAATTCTGGTAAAGTGTAACATTCTTAAACAGTTGCTATCCTTTCTATAAGACCATTGTTAATTTTTTCTAAGTTATCATTCCCTTTTATATGATATGTCAGATAATTTGGCTTTGCAATACATCATTCCGTTTACATATTGATGAGAGTTTTTTCTACTGTGACCTATGTTATATCTTGTGAAATTTGAAGTTGAAGCTTACTTTTGGACGGTAGTTTAAGTTATAATTTACTTACAAACTGATAATTCTGGTAAAGTGTAACATTCTTAAATATTTGCTATCCTTTCTGTAAGACCATTGTTAATTTTTTCTAACTTATCATTCCGTTTTATAAGATATGTGAGATAATTTGGCTTTGACATACATCATTCTGTTTATATATTGATGAGAGTTTTATCTACCATGACCTATATTATATCTTGTGAGATTTGAAGTTGAAGCTTACTTTTGGACGGTAGTTTAGGTTGTAATTTACTTACAAACTGATAATTCTGGTAAAGTGTAACTTTCTTAAATAGTTGCTATTCATTCTATAAGACCATTGTTAATTTTTTCTATGTTATCATTCCCTTTTATAAGATATGTGAGATAATTTGGCTTTGACATACATCATTCTGTTTACATACTGATCAGAGTTTTTTCTACAATGACCTATATTATATCTTGTGAGATTTGAAGTTGAAGCTTACTTTTGGATGGTAGTTTAGGTTATAATTTACTTACAAACTGATAATTCTAGTAAAGTGTAACATTCTTAAATAGTTGCTATCCTTTCTATAAGAGCATTGTTAATTTTTTCTAAGTTATCATTCCCTTTTATACGATATGTGAGATAATTTGGCTTTTACATACATCATTCCGTTTACATATTGATGAGAGTTTTTTCTACTATGACCTATGTTATATCTTGTGACATTTGAAGTTGAAGCTTACTTTTCGACGGTAGTTTGGGTTATAATTTACTTACAAACTGATAATTCTGGTAAAGTGTAACATTCTTAAATACTTGCTATCCTTTCTGTAAGACCATTGTTAATTTTTTCTAAGTTATCATTCCCTTTTATAAGATATGTGAGATAATTTGGTTTTGACATACATCATTCCGTTTACATATTGATGAGAGTTTTATCTACCATGACCTATATTATATCTTGAGAGATTTGAAGTTGAAGCTTACTTTCCGACAGTAGTTTAGGTTATAATTTACTTACAAACTGGTAATTCTGGTAAAGTGTAACATTCTTAAATATTTGCTATCCTTTCTGTAAGACCATTGTTATTTTTTTCTAAGTTATCATTCCCTTTTATAAGATATGTGTGATAATTTGCCTTTGACATACATCATTCTGTTTACATATTGATGAGAGTTTTATCTACCTTGACCTCTATTATATCTTGTGAGATTTGAAGTTGAAGCTTACTTTTGGATGGTAGTTTTGGTTATAATTTACTTACAAACTGATAATTCTGGTAAAGTGTAACATTCTTAAATAGTTGCTCTCCTTTCTATAAGACCATTGTTAATTTTTTCTAAGTTATCATTCCCTTTTATAAGATATGTGAGATAATTTCGGTTTGGCATACATCATTCTGTTTACATATTGATGAGAGTTTTTTCTACTGTGACCTATATTATATCTTGTGAGATTTGAAGTTGAAGCTTACTTTTGGACGGTAGTTTAGGTTATAATTGACATACAAACTGATAATTCTAGTAAAGTGTAACATTCTTAAATAGTTGCTATCCTTTCTATAAGACCATTGTTAGTTTTTTCTATGTTATCATTCCCTTTTATAAGATATGTGAAATAATTTGGCTTTGACATAGATCATTCTATTTACATATTAATGAGAGTTTTTTCTACTATGACCTATATTATATCTTGTGAGATTTGAAGTTGAAGCTTACTTTTGGATGGTAGTTTAGGTTATTATTTACTTACAAACTGATAATTCTGGTAAAGTGTAACATTCTTAAATAGTTGCTATCCTTTCTATAAGACCATTGTTAATTTTTTCTAAGTTATCATTCCCTTTTATAAGATATGTGAGATAATTTGGCTTTGACATACATCATTCCGTTTACATATTGATGAGAGTTTTTTCTACTGTGACCTATATTATATCTTGTGAGATTTGAAGTTGAAGCTTGCTTTTGGACGGTAGTTTAGGTTATTATTTTCTTACAAACTGATAATTCTGGTAAAGTGTAACATTCTTGAATAGTTGCTACCCTCTCTGTAAGACCGTTGTTAATTTTTTCTAAGTTATCATTCCCTTTTATACGATATGTGAGATAATTTGGCTTTGACATACATCATTCTGTTTACATATTGATGAGAGTTTTTTCTACTGTGACCTATATCATATCTTGTGAGATTTGAAGTTGAAGCTTACTTTTGGACAGTAGTTTAGGTTATAATTTACTTACAAACTGGTAATTCTGGTAAGGTGTAACATGCTTAAATAGTTGCTATCCTTTGTATGAGACCATTGTCAATTTTTTCTAAGTTATCATTCCCTTTTATAAGATATGTGAGATAATTTGGCTTTGACATACATCATTCTGTTTACATATTGATCAGAGTTTTTTCTACTGTGACCTATATTATATCTTGTGATATTTGAAGTTGAAGCTTAATTTTGGATGGTAGTTTAGGTTATAATTTACTTTCAAACTGATAATTCTTGTAAAGTGTAACATTCTTAAATAGTTGCTATCCTTTCTATAAGACCATTGTTAATTTTTTCTAAGTTATCATTTCCTTTTATAAGATATGTGAGATAATTTGGCTTTGACATACATTATTCCGTTTACATATTGATGACAGTTTTTTCTACTGTGACCTGTGTTATATCTTGTGAGATTTGAAGTTGAAGCTTACTTTTGGACAGTAGTTTAGGTTATTATTTACTTACAAACTGATAATTTTGGTAAAGTGTAACATTCTTAAATAGTTGCTATCCTTTCTATAAGACCATTGTGAATTTTTTCTAAGTTATCATTCCCTTTCATAAGATGTGTGAGATAATTTGGCTTTGACATACGTCATTCCGTTTACATATTGATGAGAGTTTTTTCTACTGTGACCTATATTATATCTTGTGAGATTTGAAGTTGAAGCTTACTTTTGGACGGTAGTTTAGGTTATAATTTACTTACAAACTGGTAATTTTGGTAAAGTGTAACGTTCTTAAATAGTTGCTATACTTTCTATAAGGCCATTGTTAATTTTTTCTATGTTATTCCCTTTTATAAGATATGTGAGGTAATTTGGCTTTGACATACATCATTCTGTTTACATATTGATGAGAGTTTTATCCATTGTGACCTGTATTCTATCTTGTGAGATTTGAAGTTGAAGCTTACTTTTGGATGGTAGTTTAGGTTATAATTTACTTACAAACTGATAATTGTGGTTATACTGACTATTCAACCCCCCACCCCCACCCCCACCCCCACCCACCCACACACACACACATAGAGAGAGTTTTGAGGTTTGATTAATAATGAAATATCTTTAGCAAAAGGGTAGGATTTTGAACCATTGTCATTTTTATTGACATGCTAAAGTTAGATATTTAATGTACACTAAATGGAAGAAAATTCTATAAGAAATGTTAAGGAACTTACATGTGTGTTTTAAAATGTTTATGGGTGTCATATATTGAAACCCTTAGGAGACTATAACTTATCTACTGGGTATAACCTAGGGGTTTAAAGGCTTTCTACATATGCTAAATATCAATAACAACACTTGAGAAGGTGGTTAGGATTTAAAAAAATTTTATTTTATCATTTGTAGTTATGCTCGAGGACTAATAAAATGTAAGTCTATAGATATTTGATATATCGTAAATATTATAAATAGTATCCATAGAATTTGCAATTTTAACCCTAAAACTACTTAATTTATCACTAATTAAAGGGTTATGTTACAGTTTGTAGGATTATGATACAAGTGAGAAAAATGCTATATTTGGCAACTAAAACCCTAAAAGAGAGCTATTTAGTTGCCATTCAAGCAAAGCCATGGACACATATGTCAGGAATCATGAAGCTAAAAAGTCTAGAAAGGTATGGGCGGGATCCTTAACAAATTTAGAACTATTAGAAATCCTAAAGCATTGACCAAACTTATCCTCGCAAAAGGGGCTGTCACTACCAAAAAATAAGGTCACAAACTTCTCATGCATGCATGCATGCATAAAATCTACCACCTTCAGTAGTTCTAAGTGATGATTTAAAGCTATGCAAGGAAACACATGCATGGAATTCTATGAAAGTCTAGGTACTCAAAGACCAGGCCCCATATGAATACTACACTTCCTCTCTTACTCCCTCACTCAACTCAAGACTGGGACCCACTTTTGGACTCCATAAATTTTCACAAGGGAGGACATGATACACCATCCAGAACACATTTTCACATGAGAAAATGAGGAGAAAGTAAAGGAAGAAAAACATGCAGTGGGGAAGGAAATTTATGAAAAATCTACAGCTCACATTAATCTAGACTTTTGAAAAACCAACGGCCAAGATCTATCCTAAATTAGGATTCTCCTAGGAGCATCCAATAAGAAGAGTTTTCAATGAGAGAATCTAGGGTGGACCAATGAGAATGAAGCATGCAAGAAGGCCAAAGTTGAAGAGGAGCGGTGGAGAGAAAAATGCTAAGTTAAAGAGAGAATTTAGGAGGTAAAAAATGTGTTTTCAAGAAGAGCAATGAAGAGAGAGAAAAATGTGTTTTTCAAGGAAGGAAAGACAGGAACAATCCTATCCATTTGTTCTAGGGCTGTGAATCATTCTAAGGTTGAAACAAGAGACAAAAAAAGAGGATAGATGGAGTGGATATGATCCACTGTAAAGGAAGGAAATTTCCAAGTTTTATGTGTGATTTTAGAAGGGGGATTAGACATGATTTTTCAAGCCAAAAAGAAGGGATAAGAAAAGAGACGGATGGAGAGAAAATAAAGGAGAATAGGAATTATCTATAAGAGGTCCATAAGTGAGTGATTGGCTAAGGGAACAGATAGGTAATAGAGGAGATTTGTTATAATCTAAAGAGATATGGTGAGGAGATAAAAGAGGTAAGAGATGGGACATCCAAGGTATTCCATTTCCTCCTAGTGCTTGGACATGAATCTCTAGAGGAAGGAACTTTGGACATTGGAAAGAGAGGAGAACAGAAGGAGAGTGCATAAAATGCACAAAGAGGTAAGTCTACAATCTTTTCATCCACTTTCTTTTCCATTCAACCCATCACAACTGTTCTTTTCATCTTAGTCTTACACGCATCTTTTTCTTCCATTCATCTCATTATTACACACCTCACCTTTCCCACTTATTTCTTTCTTTCATCTCCCTCTCATCTAACACACCACCTTTCCTTTCTTCCATTCCACCATCCATCTCATCCATTTTTATCACTTGGCCTTACACACACCATTATCCCTCCATGTACTCCACACTTATCACTATCTTTCTTTCATTCTCCCTTATTATTTTGCACATTAATCTCGATATCCTTCTATTACACGCAATCACTACCGTACTTTCATTTCACACATCTCATCCCTTTATTCTTTCCATGCATGTTTCTCTCCAACCATCCATTCTCTCATCCACACATCTATCTTACCTGCTCCTCTCTCAATTCAACACAACAATCTCTCCTATCATTCTTCTTAAAATTACACGTAAAACACACTCTCTCCTTCTCTAAGTCACATGCACACTCCCTATATTACACACATGGTTTATTATTGAATAGTGAATGGTTTCCTTGCTTAGGTTACGATGGTTGGGTGATGTCCGCAATGCTTGTTGAGTGACACAACAAGTAGAAGAAATGGTTGTTGGATGAAGGAGTGCAATTTGCAAAAGATTGAAGGTGATTGTTGTGACTTTTAAGTTAAACTCGAAAGCACATGAATCAAATATAGTAATTCATGCGAGGTGGTCGATCCCATGAGAAATTGAATGGATGTGTGATTAGTAGGTCCTTCCTTAAATTATCTAACCTAGCCAAAGATCATGAGATTTTTAACCTAAACTAATGATGGAAACTAAAAACAAATGCAAGACATGAAAGATAAAATTATGCTAAAAGTAAACATTCTAAACTTCCTAAAACACACTTTCTACAAATAAAACTTTCCTAAATGAAAACTTTGTAAATTTGAAACTTTCCCAAACTAAGAATTTAGAAACTAAGTAAGATGCAACTTGTAAACAATGGAATCTAAATAAACTACAACTAAATGAGAGGACTAAAGGAAAGCAATTACTAGATGATCAAAGAAAGGAGAACTACCCAAGCATCATGCGTGTAACCATGGAATGATATGCAATCAATTTAATCAACTACTTTGAAAACTTAGAGCATGTAATCTAACTCAGTCATCAACTAAGCAACCTACTAACCAAATTGGGTCTTGAAAATTCAACTAAACATGAAGTGCATGGTGCTGGAAATTAACATAAACAATCCATTAAAGCAAATTCCAGCAGCATGCTATTTGAATCATTCACTGAATGGAACATGTAAAACATCAAATTAATCAATTCTAATGCAATCAAATATTCAAGAATAAAGGCTATTAATTGTTGGACACAATTATGACTTGAAAAATCTAATAAGCTTCATTGAATTACATTAAAATTGATCAATATGAAGCCCATAATAATGTAATTAATCCAAATCTAAAATTAATTCCTATTACAATGAATGCTACTTGATCTTAATCTACCAAAAACTTCAAGCTAATGCTTCTTCAATGCTTCAACATCAATCATGAATAAGCAAGCATAGAAATCAAGAGAAAATCCACTAGAAAGTAAAGGCAAACTTAAGTAACATTAACGACAGCAAGAAGAGATTTCAATGAAACTAAAGGAAATCTAAGGCAATGAAAAACAAGGTAAAGGATAGATTCAAGGTGGTTTTCCCTTGGCTATCACTTCAAGGGAAAAGCAACCTTGGATGTTGGATAAACAAGCAAGAGGAACTAATGGAATGGAAAATCATTAAACTAAAAATAAATAAATAAAATGGAAGTTAAGAACAACAAAGAGAAAAGATCAAAAAGGGAACTAACTAACCATTGAAGGTAGATCTATATGACAAGGCCTAGGCATGGAAAACTCTTCAGGATGAGCAAACCACCTTGGAGAGAATGGTAGCCACCCAAAGGAGAAGAATCTTCAAAGCAAAAAGGTAAGAGAAGGGGTTAGGAAAAAGACACCTCCTCCCTTAGAGTAGGTGTTATTTTCCTAGTCTTCAAAGATTATCCCTTTTCTTCTCTTCCTTAGTGCTTCTATACATTTCCTCCTAAAATTTCTAGGGCGACTTAAGATAAAGGTATGGTAGTGATAAAAACAAGTGAATTGGATGGCTAAGATGAAGTGGTTAGCTAGGGTTTTAAATAGGAATAAGGGGCTACCTTTTGGAATGCATGAAGGTGGGAGACACTACTTTTTTAGGAGGAGGCGCCTTCCCCTTGCTAAAATAGTTGGAACTCCTTTGGATTATGGCAAGTTGCTTGGTTGGATAAGAGGAGAGAGGGGGGGGGGGGGGGGGGCTGGGTGAAAAGATAAGAAAGAGAGATGAGGTGGGATGGGGAAAAGTGATTGTCTAAGTAGTTTCATAGGAAACGGGGATTGGTTGGATGGTTAGAATGGGAGAAGGTGCAGAAGTCTTAAGAAGATAGGACTCTTGAATTAAAAGTAAAATTCGTAGTGATATTTAGTAGTGAGGTGGAAAGTGAGAAAAAAGTAGAAAAAATATAAAAAAACACTAAAATTGAAGGGGTTTCTTCCTATTGGTCCACATGCTACCTTATCTTAATGGATTTTCCCTCAATTATCTTCAAAATATCTCCATAAATCTCAAAGATAATTCTTTGGATTCTCCACCAATCATGGCCTTCCATCTGGCTTAGCTTATGTGGCTTGATGGCTAAGTTTAAGGGCTCCATTGGCTTGGCTTCTTAGTTGGCTTAGATGACTTTCCTGACATAATTTGATTGCTCAAATCCTTGGCTTTGGTGGTTGGCTTGGCTCCTTAGCTTGTCCTCTTGTTCATGGCTTGAATATGGCTAAGTGGCTTTAGTGAAACCCCTGCAAAAGTGGTGACTTTGCATCCCTTGTACATGGGCCCACTTGGACCTTGTTTGAATCCTTCCATTCCATCTTCAAGAAATCTTAAGACGATCTTTATCCTGGATTTTATATTAAAGTGATGACTTTGAGGCTTTGATTCTATCTTTTGATCTTAATTGTAAATTTTCATCTCAATCAATCTTGATCGTCAAATCATCATCTCGCTTCCTACAAAGTTTAAAATTCTAATTAAATCCTAGTAAAATATGATTAGTCACATAGTTACTTTGAATTATCCTCCACACCCACAAAATATCAAAATTTTGAGTAACTAGGTAAAAAAATGCATGTGTTGTGAATTTTGGCCAAAAACCTCAATTTACACTTATTAGTTATAACACATGGTAACTAATTTGGTAGCTCCCAACCAGCATTTTGCTAGTCCTGAGCCAAATATGTAAAAAATTATGTTATAAAAATTAATACAAAGTTTCATTTTCGTAAGTACTCAGGATTACATTTAGCACATATAACAAGCCCTTGAACCCCTAGCTTACCCCTAGTGGACGAGTTACGTCTTGTGAGCATTTGCAATGAATATACCCACAAAATTTTCTATGGTTGAGTTTATTATTTTATCTTAGAGAACTCTCATTCATTAGCACTCTATAAGTTTTCATAACTTAATAGAGATGATTGAAAAATCTACAAAATATACACATGGTAATGACATCTTATTCTAGTTACTTCTTGAGATGCATGGGTGTGTACAACCACATACATCATGACTTTTAATCAAATATCCTTAAATTTCATTGGAAATATGTTTTGACCTCAAATCCTTATAAGTATACTCTAAGAAAGTGATTCTCTCTTGTAAGGATTTGAATATATTTCTCTCATTATGTGATTGGATCCAACAAGCTAATGGTTCACATAACTTTTTAAGTACTAAAGAGATAAAGGAAAGTGATCCATAAGAGTGGATGTCATCACCAAGAATAGTGGGGGTACTTTACCTTAATTCCTTCATTTTATATATTCTTTAAGGCTATGTTCCACCTAAGATCCAATGTAATATCCTCAATTTTTAACCCTAAATTAGAAATAAAATGAATTAATTAAATTAAAAATTCTATAAATAGAATTTGGTTTTGAAACCACTAAATTTAGAAAATACATGTTGACAGGAATTAAACTATATAAAGAACATCAAAAATGGAGTTCGGATGAGAAAGAAATGAACATTTTAAGTTATAAGGGTATTTTAGTAATTAGGTAGGGACAAGAATTACATGGGGTCATTTTGATAATGGCACCTCCTTTCCATCCCTAAACTGTAGCAAGAGGAGAGAGGTGGTGATTTGCCTTTCCCTGTAAATTAATCAAATCTACAACTACAAAAGCATGTTCCCTTTCCATTCCCAGACCAAACACCTAGTGAAAAACCCTAGTTTCCCCCTTTGCAGGCTGCTAAGACGAACGGAAGTTTGCACACGTCATAGGGCTCTGATCTCCCATATCCAGCTCTAATTAGTAAGCCACACACTCTAACTTATTATTCATCTTGTTTTTCAACTTTCTCCTCACAAATCCAAGTTGGATCTGGGTTGAATGGTCATTGGATGGCATAAGAAATCAAAACCATGGTTCATGGTTAGACCCATGTTAAGGATAGCTCGAATGATAGATCTGAACCGTCCAATGTGATCTTTGGACCCAAAAATCCTAGAAACGGCAAAAATAGATTAAAAAAAATCAGAGCATCTGGGGCTCCGATCGAGCCAAAACAAATCAGACGGCTCAGGTTCATTGTCCCCGATGGACGATGTACCCAGGACGTAGATCAAGATGCCCAAGCATAGATGGCGTATGCAATTGCTCCATCACAGGTGGGGACACTGTCACGCGTTGTTATGGACGGCCGGAACGCCTGGAGTTCTAGAGACCAAGATGCCTACAGGAGAGTCTCGATAACTAGGATGCATGTGGTGCTTGCTAGAGTCGGTGCATCCTGGGGATGTTAGCTTACTCCAAATATAAACTGGTGTAAACCACTCTGGTAGCAAACCAGTGTAAACTGTGAAAAAGACCGATCGAGCCAAAACAAATCAGACGGCTCAGGTTCATTGTCCCGATTGGATGATGTACCCAGGACGTAGATCAAGATGCCCAAGCATAGATGGCGTATGCAATTGCTCCATCACAGGTGGGGACACTGTCACGCGTTGTTATGGACGGCTGGAACGCCTGGAGTCCTAGAGACCAAGATGCCTACAGGAGAGTCTCGATAACCAGGATGCATGTGGTGCTTGCCAGAGTCGGTGCATCCTGGGGATGTTAGCTTACTCCAAATATAAACTGGTGTAAACCACTTTGGTGGCAAACCAGTGTAAACTGTGAAAAAGATCCGAATTTTGATTTGAAATGGTTTTTTTGAGATTCTGGAGGCTACAAAAGCCCGATCTTCAATTCGAAAGATCCATTGGAATCATCTAGAAGATGTGGACATGAATTTAACCTCTAAACCTTGATCTAAGCATAGTCATTTGATCAAACCTAAGAAAATGTATTCAATTACTTAGATTAGGCCGATCAAAGGATGATTAGGCCTTAAAACTTGAATAATTGGATGATTTAAAGGATGAATTGATGAATCTAAAGAACGAATTATGAGTATTCATCTTATAATTGATTTGGGCCGCTGATCTAACCTAGATCTTAGAAACTTGTTGATCTAAGGATGATCTAACCATCAGATTAAGGTGTAAACTGTAGATACACACTAAAATGAGTAGATGAACATTAGATAGGACTTATTAATAATAATTAAAGTTGGGATTAATGATCTAATCATAAATGGGAGTCTTAAAGAATGATCCAACGATTGGATCACCATAGATTCCAACAAGATGGAATAAATTGAATCTTTAAGAATCATGAAACATTAAATTAGTAGACTATAACTCCGATCGATGATCAGATGAGGCAGACAAGCAATTAATGTTATGGAAACTAATTAATAAAGGAAAAATCAGATGGTCTAAACCGTTGACCTAGATCAAAAGCTAGATCAGGAGGATCACTATATAAAGGGATGCATAAATGGACACAACTTGAGAGAAAAATTATAATAGATTTTCGTTGAGGAAAATAATTAACATGAAATAGTACAGTGATACTGATAGGTACATCAGAATGTGCGAGCTAAGAGGATTACACCCTTGATTGGGTTATCTTTCATTGAGGTAGGTGACGACATTTAATGTTGCATCTTGTTTTCTAAATCTTGCATCATCATATCATCATGATTGATTGCGATTGATAGTCACATGTTTATTTATTTCAAGGATCTGTGAATTTCAAAGTTTTATGTCATAGTTTGATATGAGATTTTAGTAATGCATTGAATGGGTTTTTCATGATCGATTGTTTATGGTATTGATACAGCATATCTTATGTATGATTAGTAAATATCTTTCTTTGTCTATTGCATCATTGAGACTAGTAGCTTTTCATACATCGGTGGTGGAGGCTTGGTGGCTAGTCCTTTGAGAGGCTAATCATGGGATGATGGTTGTGCCTTGGGGATTGTGAGTCACAAGTGCTCCTGGTTTTATGAGATACGTGATTTTTGTGTTTTATGATTTATGACGGGTGCTCTCACCCGGTGGATGTCATACTAGGAGGGAGTAGGGCCGGCTACCCACCCTTTGAATTTATGATATGATAGTCACTTGCCCACAGATGGCTTTCGGTAGGGGTTTGGTAACATGAGTAGTCCACACTACCGGTCTGGGCCTTCCCATGGGGACGGATGTTAAGTCTCCCATTATGGTGTTGACAGGGAGCGACAGTGGTTAAGACCCTAGGGTGCCCTGCTTGTTTATCATTTGCTCATCAAGATTGGATCATAACATATTTTACATCCATGAGATTCATGTTTCATTGCACATGATGTCTTAATACAATATTGGCATTGCTTGTGATACTTATATTCCTTGGATATTATGACCTACACATATATCAACATTATTATTCAATCTTGCTTTTTATGTTTCATTTGTTATTGCATTAAATGTCTATGTACCTACTAAGCATTGCTTGTTGAGGCATTGTGTTATTGTTGCAATACCTCAGATATTGAGAGAAAGACAAGACTGATGAAGAGCTAGATGAATAATGATCAAGAGATCTCATTTGGAGGTATGTTTTAATTCCACATGGACTGTATATGTATATCTGTCTCATTGGACTTGATTATATTGATGTTGGGAATGTGGCTATTGACTGGATGAATCCTGGACTTGTAACTTACATAAAAAATGTTTACTTGAAAAATGAAAAATTTATTAGAGTTTTTGAGTCTATGGTTGATGCTAAGGATTTTCTTAAAATGAAATTAATTGAAATTGTTTCTCACTGTTTTGGTTTTTAAAAATTGGGGCCCCACCTTTGGAAAAGTTTTATTAAAAAGTGTTGGAAAAACTCGGGTTGTCACATTCAATGTCTTTAAATTGGACAAAATCTAGGCTTGGGATAGGTTTAGAAAAGAAGGGTATAAGGGTTCAAAGGCTTAAAATTGAGTGGAGGTCTTCTTTTGATTGTTGGATAGTTGATCCTTGACCATATTGAAGTGATTATCTTTTGCCTCATCTTTTTCTTTCAATTTTTCTCCACCATTCCTAATATTTCTTTCTTTTCACTCTTTGAAAGAAACATCTCATGTTTTTCACTTCTTTAATTTTTTGTCCTTTCTGAACTTTTCTACTAACTCTACTCATTTTGAAAATGGTTAATGGATGTTTATTTCTTTCCTAGTTTTTCTGGGTTAAGGTAGGTAGAGTTAAGACAAAAAAGGCTTAGTAACAGACTCAAAGGGCTAAACTAGTGGTATATCATATTGGGTAGGTTTTATGCCTCTAGGGTAAATAAAGATAACCTATATCATTCCTTAGGTTTCCTAAAGCCTATTAGACTCAATAATTTTTTTAGAAATAAGGCTATTACTCATGTTTATTCTTGATAGTTGACCAAAACAAGAATAGCAAGATTACATTAAATTCTATATGCTGAAGAAATTGTGGAATTGCTTATAACTCTCTAAAAGAAGATAATCTCTAAGACTCATGGGGTTATAGGTCTCCACTAGTTTTCTCAGGGTCTCTAAGTCATATCACTCTATTAGTCTTGACTATGTGCTATGTGTAGATACTTTTTGAGAATTAAATTTCATAAAATTCTTTAATGTATGAATAATATACAAAACTAATCATATACACTTCCATTAAGAGGTTAAAACAATAGAATTACTAAGTTCTGAAAATTCAAATCTCACCACACTAAGGGAACTCTCCCTCAAAATGTTTTTTCTTTTTCTTTTTGAACTTAAGAAAATTCAAAATCTCTATGTACATCTACACCCCCAACATGAATGGAAATTTTCACTAATGTTTGAAAACATAGGACTTTGTATGATTGTGGAAAGATGTAGAAGAATGAGATTTGAGAAACATCTGTCATTCCTCTCAGGGAGCACTAAGTTTTACATCTTCATTCAAACGAAATGATGAGTGCAAGGACTATGATTTGAAGGGTTTCTGGAGTAGTCTAAGGTGGGTCATGATAATAAGGTGCCTCTAACTATGTCTCTTCATGCTTAATGTTAGGTAGCTCTAAGAAAGATTTTAACCTCTAACCATTTACTTTTAGGATCTCGCAATCCTTCTCAATCTCAACTGCCCATGAGTATATACTGTGTGTACTATGTACGATCCAATCCATAGAGATTTGAGTTTGCCTAGAAAGAGATGCAATCATGAATTATATAATAAGACCTTTTCTCCAAGTGTGAAGGATTTCCTTAAGATTTGGCGATCATAGTTAACCTTCATCCGGTTTTTGTATAGTCGTGCAAAATCATATGCATCATTTCTCAATTCCTCCAACTCATTGACTTGGAGTTTTCTATGGGTCCCAACAACATCTAATTTCAAATTGAGCTTTTTGATAGCTCAATATGCCTTGTGTTCTAACTCTACTAGTAAGTGATAGGCCTTTTCGTAGACTAGGCAGTAGGGTGACATGCCTATTAGGGCTTTATAAGCTATACGATAAGCCTACAAAGTGTTATTGAGTCTTATAGACCAATCTTTCCTACTTGGATTGACAATCTACTTACCCACTAGTCTGAGGGTAGTATGAGGTAGTTATCCTATGGTTGACACCGTACTTTTTCATTAAATTCTGAAAAAATTTATTACAAGTGTTTCCCCTATCACTAATTATGGCACATGGTGTACTAAACTTTACAAAAGTATTTTCTTCCATTCCATCTTCAAGTGATCTAGATCCTTGATCTCATGTTGAAGTGATGACTTTGACATTTTGACTCGATCTTTTGATCTTAATCATAAATTTTTATTTTGCTAGATCTTGGTCATTAGATCATCATCTCGTTTCCTATAAAAAGTTAAAATCCTAAAAAATATGATTAATCACATGCTTACCTCAAATTAGTCTCTAAACCTACAAAATATCAAAATTTTGAGTAATTAGGTAAACAATGCATGTGTTATGAAGTTTGGCTTAAATTCCTATTTTACCCCTATAAGGTATAACACATGGGTAACAAATTGGGTGCTTTTTATCAAATATGCATGTGGAGTGACATGGCAAAGAAATGGTGAAATATACTCCATTCTATAGGAAGTTTTATTTTCCTATATTCTTATCAAATCCATGTATTGAAACCCATTATACTTTTTAAAATTTTAGTTAGTAAAAGTTATGCATTATTTTAATTTTGATCAGTTGAAATTTTATTTTTATTTGTTGGTTTATGACATTTAAGATTAGTTACTAATTGATAGTGTCGAATTTCATATATATTTTTAAGAAAAGTTCTTACAATTAGTTAGTAGCATAGGTTTTAGCATTATTTTAGATTAAATCATGTGCAACTAAATTCGTCATTGAGGGTTAGGATGAAATCATATTAGATTAGATAATTTCATGATTAAGTAATTTTTAGATTTAAAAAATATATTTAATATTAATCTTAGGATTAGCAATGTAATTTATATGTTTAATGATCTTTTCATAAAAAAATATCAAATATTTCCTATATTTTAAATAATAAATGTGTTAGATTAGATAATTTGGTATAAAAAAATCATAGATAGTCATGCTTTGAGAAAATATGATAAATTAGACAAAATTCTAAGATTGAGAAAATCTACTAATTACAGCTTTGAGAGATAGTATTTTCTACGTTTTTAAATTAACTAAGACTTTATTAACATGAGCAATGTAAAAATCTAAATTTCTTAATTTTAGAAATATTTAATTTAGTGTGGTGGGTTTTGAAATCTGACACTTATATTTTGATTGATTTTATTCCTTTGAGTATTTTTCTTGAATTAATTGATTAATTGGACTCATCCATTTGCTAGGATAAATTAATGTAAAATAGATTGTAGTTAAAATTCTATAACTTTAAATTTGAGTCATCATGGGATCAATGACCCATAGTTGCACGATCTATTCTTCAATAGACCAATGCACTTATAGATAATTTTAGAACACATAAAGTTGTTGATGTTGTGTTGAAGACTCATAATCAAAATTTTAGTTGAAATATAGGTTAAGTTATTTTACTAGTAGTCAAAGTTTAGTATTGCATGCATTTTAGCTAGAATTTTGCATATTTTCTCTAATTCCTGTGATTATTGATACTAACTTTTATTTTTATCTTTTGGAAGAATTTGGAGAAGGATTTAGAGGAGAATTAAATTAGGATAGCTTACACTATTTTTATTTTTGAGTGAATTGTAATGAGTACATAAATATATTTTATTTAAATCATGATTCATTTGAAAAAATGATTGTAATAATATAAGTCAAGGGGTATGTACATGGTTTCACCCTTGTACGAGAAAACTTTATCCAGGACCCCACTGTGAGCATCCTAACTCACATTTTTTAGATTAGAATTTGCATGTTAAATTAGTTTTGCATTGTGGATGGCAGTTAGTATCATATAGCTTGCATTTTTAATTAACTATTACATTATAATCATGATTGTTGCGTTAATTCATTGCTTTTGTCTTCATTTTTGGGGCAATTTTATTACTTCAAGGTGATATACATGATGTTTAAACTACCATGATAATGATAAATTAATTAATAACCAATAACCCCCACAAGGTCAAGGGTAGATTTCATCACTACCTCTTTGGTCCCCTAGGATAATTATCACCTAACCCACCCCCACCTTCCTTAATTAATTTAGAATCAATTAGAAGAGACCTATAGTGGTCCACGAGCTCATAGGATCCTCTTCCTTTTTAGTTTTCAATAGGTGTAATTCTAGCAACAAAAAGTTTGGAGGTTCACTTTCAAATTTATTTATTTTTTTACTTTCTAAGTAGGAGCATTATGAAACTAGGTCTTATTATAAAAAATTTGTTGCACTCTCCCTTCTAAAATGAGTAAACAAATTCATGATCAATGACATAAGAATCCTTGAGTAAGTGAAAGGCTTATCATAAGATCCCTTGGATAAGTCAAAGACTTGAAGTGTAATATTCCTTGGATAAATCAAACTCCTAAGGTATAAGATATAATGGATAAATCAAATTCCTAAGGCATAAGAGATGTCGAATAAATTAAAGCCTCAGGAATAAGAGAACTTGGATATATCAAAGTCCTAAGGCATAGGATTCCTTGGATAAATCAAAGATGTAAAATTCCTTAGATAAATCAAAGTACTAATACCAAGTTCTTGAATAAATCAAAGTCCTAATTAAAATCTATCCAAAGATATTGAAATCTTTGAATAAATTCAAATCTTAATTGGACCTCGTCAATTAAAAGATTCCTAAGAGGTAAGGATTCTAATGCACACCCATCTTTGTAAGAGCCTTAAAAGGTGATGATTCTAGCCATATGGGTCTTATTGAGTCAAAAAGTCCTAGAAATCAAGGACTCCAACTAGATGGCTCCCAACAATTCAAAGAATCCCAAAAATCAAAGATGTTAGCTAGACAAGTCCCACCAACTTAAAGAACCTAGAAACAAAGCATTATAGCCAAATGGTCCCATCAACTCAAAGCATTCTAGAGATCTAGGACTCAAGTCAAATGGATCCCATTGCCTCAAGGTGTCTTATAAATAAATGACTCTAGCAAAACATACCATGTCAACTCAGAAAGTTTCAAAATATGAGGATCTAGATGAATGAGTCCTACCAAGCTAAGGAGTTGCACAACATGAGGACTCTAGCCAAACTATTCCTATCAATCTAAAGAGTCCCAAAGTGAGGACTCTAACAAAAAATGGTCTTATCAACCTAAAATTGCTAAGAAGCAAAGGTTCTAGTCAAGTAGGATCTATTAGCTCAAACATCCCTAAACGATGAGGACTCTAGTTATACAAATATTATCAAAAATTTCATGACAAGGCCATGTCTAGAAAACATATGTTGAGACTCTAACAAAGTTAAGTCTGATGCCCTCTTAAAGTTAACCAATCAATAGCAATATAAATGCATTCTTTCTCAAGATCAAACGGTTAAGAGAATGCAAAGTCAACCCCAATGCTGCTATGCATCTCCTAAAGATATACAAAAAGTATATTTCTATGAACTTGAAGCTACAATAAATCCACCTATGCATATACTATAAAAGATAACATGTTGATGTTATACCAAGTACTAAAGAAAGAGACTTCAAAAGCTATACACTCTTGCCCAATTTAAGTAGCACTTTCAAAGACATACACAAATCCATCAATGATGAATCAACTCATATTGTAAAATCAAGCTTGCAACCAAATCATGTTGTAGAACTAATTTATACAAGTTTTAGTCCAAATTCAATACTATGATGAACATAGAATGTGAAATCACATACTCATGTTTGGTTCACATATGAGAAACCTATAATCAAGGGTCCTTTCTTTCGTGCTATTTTTTTTTATCAAAATGAAATATAATTGACAACCATTATAGCCAAAGAAATGTACTCATAGCACTTGACATAGAGAGCATATATTTAAACCCCTTTATCCAAGGAAAATCATCCCTCATGTTTCTTTTGTGCAATTGCCTATTCTTATAATGCATAATCTGAAATTTGGCAAGGACAATAACCTTGTAAACAGTCTCATGAACTTTTCACAAAGTGGAGCATCTTCAACCCAAACATCCTTCCAAAATTTGATCGAGTTCCACTTCTAACTGGAAACCTCGACCCCCTGCCGCACTTTGAAAGTGTAAAAAAAGTTTTGTACTTCATACCATGGACCTTTTCTCCCCCAATCATTATTGATGAAGATAACCAACCACCCCAAGCAAAAACATAAATGGGCTCAATGTAATCTCTCCAAAGTGAATCCCTTTCTTGACCATACCTCCTAGCCCACCTCATAATAAGTGTGGAATTGAATTCTCTAGTAGCTTCAAATTCAAGACCTCCTCCTTTTAGATCTACACACTTGTTTTCAATTAACCAAACAAAAATTTTATGTTCTTTTAAATCATTTTGGATAGTGCAAATTTCCCCTTCTAAGCAAGAATATTAAGCTGATTTTTTTCTTTTCTTTTCAATTTTTAACACAGATAAAGCCGCTTGCTCTTGGATGCTTTTTTTAGAAAAATTTAGGGAATCTAGCATTTAAACTCAACCTACAAATTGTAGCTTCACAAAACACTTTACTTTCCTCTTTCCTTGTTCAATTAGGTATTTGAAAAGAGAAAAAAAGTTGTGTTAACAAATGCATTTTAACAAAACATTCAATTAAAAAAAAACTATAAAAACTGTATTTAAAAGTAGTAAAAGTCAACCTAAAAGCATAGATGCTTATTCATAAGTAGTTTTATCCATCTTATGGCTGCAGATAAATGGAGAAAATTCACTATCTAGGAATAACTTAATCCATATATTCTGATTCTTATCCAAAAACAAAACTTTCAAAAGTAAGTTCACTCTACACCCCATAAAAATTTAAACTTCCCAAACTCTCACTTTCCATCAACATTGTTAGGAATGTATGCCCTCATAACCTAATAATTAATTTGTTGTAACATTAAGTAATGAATAAGATATATTTATGTATAAATTATATCTTATGCATACTACTTTCACGATGTATTTATTAGATGCTATATTCATTGATTAGTCATGAGATGATAATCAGAAGCTTGGGGAACATTATAACAAATTAATTTTAAGGTGGATAATAATTCATAGGACAAGGAGAAGGAGAAGGAGAAGGAGAATGAGACTATGGCCCACATTCAAGACACTTCTTAAATATGATGATATCAATAAAATTGGAGATGATAATTGTTATCATATGGGTAGAGACTCAAGGTATGGAAGGAGGTCTACAAAATTGTATATGTCCATGGGACATGATCTCAACATCAAAACATTTAGTGGATAGAATTAAAGGAATGTTTTAGTCAAAGCATAACCATTTATGTAATTAGACTTGCTTAAAGTGAGCCTCATGTTTATTCTTGAGAAATTGTAAGGTAAAATCTGATTTTAAGTGATATACTGATGCTTTAGAATAGATGGACTCACTGAGAGTATGGGATTATCAATGCAAAACCCACACTCTCATAGGAAAATATTTTAAAGTAAGGGCCATAATAGAGTAGACTTGATAATCCATGCTTGGTATGTGAAGAAAGATTTTAACAAATTGATTAAGTAAAGTCAATAATAAATGATGTTACCAACATAAGCTTATATAGCTTGGTGTATTTAGTTAAATATGGTCCACATGCCCCACCAAAGATACATAAATTGATATGGAAATGTAGGAGGCAATTTGGAAAAATTACTCAAAGGTAATACCTTAGTGACATTTATGTTAATATTGTAATTTTCATATCTGATATTTGACAAAGTCAAAGTTTGACTAAAGTTATCATATTTAAGTTGAATTGGATAGGATCGATGTGGACTTATTTAGCAAGAAAGAGATAGCTCAAAATTAGGAAATGTAAGAGATTATCTTAATACTATTGTAGTAGGAACTACAAAGTCAACAAAATAGTAGAGAGTCAAGGAAGTTTCCTAATTAGTGTTGGCTACTTGTAAGGAAAGTGTAGTAGTGATTTTCCTTATTGAAATTTTATTTAATACAAATAATTTATTTATTGGATCATATATTTTAATTAAAATATTTGATATGATTTTATGGAGATAAAGTCATACATATTTTATGTGATAAAATAAGAGTCCACAAATAAATTTTTTAGAAGAAAATAATGCTTGAAAAGTTTTTATAATTTTTATGAAAGATAATATGAGAAATCATGCAAAAATAGAAAGATTGTCTAGTTTAATTTTTATTGATGTGATGTATGAAAAATTTTGGTTGCTTAATTTTTGTGATGCTTCTACAACATTTTGAAATGATTTTTATTTTATTAATCCACGTGTTCTTGATTTTATTTAATTTTCCTTTATTTCTAATAATATTAATGTATTATAAGCATGGACTATTTTCTTGGAGTCCCAAGCATGAAAATTTAATGATCTAAAAGTAGTTTTAGAATGTGGAACTTCAGCTTTGATTTTGAAATCTGATTTTAAAATATACCTTTATTTATGAAATTCAATGATTCATGATAATTAGGATTTATTGTGAAATTGCATGATAAAAAATGCCATATTTTAATTTTACACTTTACAAAAAATTATATATGTTTTTCTAAAATATTTAGATATTTAGAATTGTCCCAGTAATAAATGTTCAATTTTGTATATAAAAAGTACCCAATTAGTAAAACGTGTGTTATAAATTATAATGCAAAAGGATAGGATTTTTTCAAAATTCACAACACACGTATTTTTTACTTAATAATTCAAAATTTTGATATTTTGTAGGTTCAGAGCTTGATCTATAGCAAATATATGAATCACCATAATTTTTTAGGATTTAATTAGGATTTTTTTTTTGTATGTATTGAAATGATGAGCCAATGCCAAGTTTAATCAAGATGTGAATTAAAGATCAAGATCAATTTAGATAGCCAAGGCCTATTTCCAACATTTTCAAGCTCAAGCAAGGTTTAAGATTATTTTAAGGAAAGCAATTGAGTTCAAGAAAGCAATTGAAAGAATTAAAGCTAATTACGAATGAGCCATGCAATTTCACCACCTTCGAATGGGAATTGGAGCCATGTAAGCCACCTAAGTCACCTAAGCCATGCAAGCCATAGGACTAAGCCACTCAAGGCAATAAGAAAAGAGCCATTAATTCGAGCCACCAAGCCAAATAAGCCATGCCACATGGAGTCACATGATTGGAGGAGAAATTTAATCAATTATCCCATACTAAAAGTATGATTTTCAAGAGGATAATTAGAAGGAAGATAGTAATCATTGATGGACCAATAGGAGAAGAGCTTGAACATTCCATTTTTCCTTTACTTTTCCCACCTCTATTTCCACTTTTCAATTTGGGATTCCATGCATGGAACCCAAGGGAAGCTCCATAAAAAGTGACACCTCCCCACCTTAAGGTTTCCCATATTTCACCCATTCAACCACATTCCACTTACCTTCCTAGATGATCTCTTTCCACCTTCTAATTCCTATTCCTTTCCTAGAGTTACACGTCCCCACCTCCATAAGAAAATCATATCCCACTTCTTCTTGGTGTTCCATGATTTTCTCCTCCTTGTTTACAATTGTTTTGCACTTTCCAAATTTATCTCCACCACTTCCTAAGTTTTATGGAAATCCTATCCAAAAACCTTATCATTCTTTCCCTACCTTAGAATGACATCTCATTAAGATTAGAAGGAGCAAAACTCTCATATAAAGAAGCTAGGGTTTCCACGTGAACACATAGAGAGGGGAATGATGCCTCCCCCCTAAAAAGGTGGTGCCTCCCACCTTGGCTGCTCTATAGAAATCCACCAACTCCACCTAATTATATATCTAGTTCCTAGATCTCCCCTTTCACCCACTTTCCTAGAGTCCTACTTCTAATTCACCTTCTATCTCATATGTATCTTTCCCAACCTTATCTCATCTTTTCCCTTTTTTAAGATAGAATTCTAGTAAATTAAAAAGCATAAACAGTACAAAACCATTTAGAAAGGCATTCCACACATAACCTAGGTTGGAGAAGCCTCCTTCCAAAAAAAAAAAGTGGTGCCTCCCACCTATGGTTGCTCCTAGGGTTTCAACATCTCTTTAGCTTGATTGCTTTCCTTAAGAGCTACATGCCCCCTTCTTGTTGTTTTTCCTCTGTTGAACTTAATTTTCAGGTTAGTCTTCATTGCTTATTTCTTCTAAGCTTTAAATCCTTGTATTCAAGGGCCACAAATCTCTTGTAGTGATAGCCAAGAGATAAAATCCCTTGGATCAAGTTATTTATTCATTGTAATCCTTGAATTCCTTGCTTTCTCCCTCATCTTTTCATACTTTTTTCCTTTGGTTCTCTTTTGGGTTCATATACAGACAATCGTAGATCTTGGGTTACATCTCTTTTAAAGTCATTACTTTGAAATTTCATGCCAAGAACAATGCGCAATTTTACTTTCTAGGCTTCCAATGTCTACGCACCTCTTTTTTGTAAGAATTTCAATTCAATAAAACTTATGGTTTGTGCGAACTTTTCCTTACTTATTTCCAACGCTTAAAATCCTTTGAATCTTGCTTGTCATACCATGTTTTGTGCTTTCTTTCCATGCACCTTTCATTCAAGCTTTTTAACGCACCATACCCTATCCATGCCTAAAACTCATTTAAATTCCAAGCTTACATCTTTAATAATCATGCACACCTTTCATTTCCCATTCATGCATCATAGTTTACTTAGAATCATGCACACTATTTTTTCTTGTTTATTTAGTCTTGCATGTTTTATTTGTCTATTTTTAGGGTTCTTTAGTTGTCTTCTAAGTTTAGTTGCATGTTAAGTTGGTTTTAGATAGTTTCTAATTCTAGATTTCAGCAAGTTCTATTTTTAGAAAGTTTCTAATTTTACTTTTGGGAAAGTATCATTTTTAAAAAGTTCTAGAAAGTTTCCATTTCAAACATGTTTAATTTTTTTGGATTAAATCATTTTAGTTTTGCATTAGTTTATTTTATTGAATCATGTTAGTTAGAAAAGTTTCTAATTCCATTGAGGGTCTTTATTTTTAGAAAGTTTCTTTTTGTTCATGTTTTTAATTCCATGCATATTTTTATTTCCATGTTATTTACATTCCTAATTTAGATCAAATTCAATCTTTCTTTGGCTAGGATAGGTGGTTTACACAAGATTTAATCAACACACCAAAACCATAAGATGTCTTATAGGACGTCTCGTGTACAATTACTGCATTGATTTGTGCACTTACGAGTAATGTGAAAACATACATTAAGTTTTTCGCAACATTGCTGAGAAATCGCAATGGATTTTGATTGAATCTTTGTTTAGATTGTTTATCTCTAGTTGTAGATCTAGATAGCACTAAATTAGGTTTTCTACATCATATTTGCATATTTTGCTACTTCCTCACAAATTGACTTATTTCTTTGATTTTGTTCAAGGGAAATTTAGCAAAAGTAGCGGCGATGATCCTGTCAGACAAAGCTTCATAGACATAAGCATGATTTCCTTACGTTCTTATATCAGGTTTTTTTTTTTTTTTTTTCCTAGAGGATTTTTAATGAGTTCCATTGCAATTTATAAATATTTTTTAATTTTAAATGGGTTGTGCTAATATAGGGCAAGTATGGGGTATGGTGGCCCACACTTAAACTTCATCATAAACCCTAGTGTAAGTTTCTTTCACTTTCTTTTATTTCCTAATGTAGTTGCGTTTAGTGTAATTGCATTGTGGATGCTAGAGTAATTCATATAGTTTAAGGTCATTCTTTATAACCTGGTGCATATTATTTACGGTTGTTTCATTAGATTGCATCAATTTAACAAAGGTTGGCCTGAGCTCAACTATAACTAAGGCATATGATGTCTAATTATAGTGTCTTGTTTGTTAAAGTGTTGACCCTTTATTAGATAGGCATTAGTTTCCTTTTTCTTACGTTGCATTACACATTTAATTGCTATATGGTGGATGTTCACATTGATAGTAAGGGCCCAACAGGAAATCTCATAGGATAAGGATTGAATTTCATCACTAGATCCTTAGCTCACCTAGGTAATTAAATCAATTCCTTCTATATTCATGATCCCAACCCTTAAGAATTAATTTAAAATCAAGTGACAAGAGACTTAGGGTAGCCATCATGTAGGACCCTTTTTGAAGGAGTACATCTACTATCACTCCAGTAGCTTCTGAGCATCGTGCTTATAGTGGTATACAAAATCTAAGTGATCTTTCCACACCTTTTGTTGATATTTGTAGAGGTTTAAATACCTCATTAATGAGAATTGTATTAACTATTTTACAGTAGAATCTAACTAGTAAGCAATTGTCGAGCTTGTATAAAAAGAGGACATATCTAAATTTAAGTCCAAAAGCTACCACCCAAGAGATTAACAAAGAATATCAAACCAACTCATTAGCGGACCACTATGGTTGATTGTGTATCATTTAAAGTTGGGTTGAATCATATAGATAATAGTTCATCTTAGTGAATGCATGGTTGTCGATCTCAGAACATGAAATTAGTACTATTTGATCTTGAGATTGAATGTACTCCTAGGCAAAGGGTGAGAAATCAGAATTCCTAACCCCATGGCAAACCTACCGGCAATAGTTGATTACAAGGCCATAAGAGACTACTATGTGCCACTTCAACTAAATACTCCATCATCCATCACATTGCCACCTACCAATGCAGACCATTTTGAGCTTAAACCTAAAGTAATTTAGTTATTCTCAACATACTATGATCGACAAGAGAGGATTCATACCAACATATCAAGGAATTCCTTGATATTTGTGCTACATTATAGTTCTTAAATGGTTTAGATGATTCTATTACATTTTTCTTGTTTCCCTTCTATTTGAAAGATAAGGTCAAATCATGGCTAAATTCTTTAGAAGTCAGTTCCATTGTCACATGGGACTAGTAGTCTAAAATGTTTTTGAGAAAAAAATTTCCCCAAAATAAAACCAATTGGTGTAGCTTTAAAAATATTCACAAGCACATGAATTAAAGTAGTAATTTTCTCACGAGAGAGGTCAATCCCATGAGAAATATTACATATTTGGATATTGGTTGGATCTTATTTAAGTTTCTTCTCTTAGCCAAAGAAAGAGTGTTTTGATTAAACTAGGTAAATAAAAAACATCATATGGGAAACATGCATATAATTAGAAATTTGAACTAAAGAAAACTTTCTAAAAATAAAGATTATCAATGTAATTGAAACTTTCCTAACTAACATGCATTCAACAAAAGAAACTAATGCAAAACTAGAATGAATGAATCTAGAAAAAATTTACTTAAAGAAACTTGCTAAAAATTAAACTTTCCTAAACTAACACTTTCTTAATTGTAAAATGTTGTAAAAATAAATAAATAAAACTTTATAAATATAAAATAATATGCAAATAACTAAATAAGTAATGCTAAACTAACATTAAACAAGAGAATAATAAACCACTTAAAGGAAAATAACCCAATCACCATGCACATGACCCATGGAGTTGTGTGCATGGTTCATGAATGATAAAATGGACAAATGCATGAACTATAAGCTATCCAAAGTAAGATCTAAAAAAAACAATAACTAAACTATCTAAAAACCTAAATGCATTCCTAAGGAATTAAACAAATAAGGTTTATGGACTATTGAAAATTATGCATGAATAATGAAAGGTAAAATTCCAGAAATATGGTGCTCATGAAACTTAAATCAAGTAAGTCAAGTAATGACATGGTGCATATGATTCAAGGAATGAAATATGATCATAAAACCAGAATTTAATGAACTTCAAGCATGGAAATGACCAAGAGAAACTTTGCATGAATCATAAACTTTATTGGATGTAATTTGGTACATGAATTGTGCACATGTGTATAAAGAACAAAGTTGAAAATTGTGCACTATGCTAATGCCTAGAACTTGATTCAAAGAAAATCTTAAAGACACTCTAACAATCTCAAACTAATCTCTGATATCATGCATGTGAAACCCAAAAAGAAATCTAGAGAAATGTAGGAAATCACTTAGCCTCAAATTTCCCCATCTCACCTCAATTTCCTAATTTTCCTGCCTATCTCTTTCCTCCCATCTTCTTCTCCTTATTTTACCTCATCCCATCCACCCCACTTTTGATAATATGTGGGGTTTCCATGATTTTTTCAGGGGGAACATGCCCCTTCTTAAAAAAGTGGCATCTCCCACCTACATGTCTTTCAAAGGGCAGCCACCTATCCTACCTTGCTTCCTCTTTAAAATCCCTAACAACCCACTCATTGTAACCATTCCAATTACTTGTTTTCATCCCCACCACACCTCTAACTTATGTCATCCTAGAAAATATAGGATAAAAATTATAAAAGTCCAACAAAAACTAAGGTTTAGGGATATCTCTCCAAGGAAGAAAAAGACACCTCCTTCACCTTAAGGAGGGTGTCTGCTTCTTCCATTACTTTCTTTTTTCTTTTTCCTTGAACCTCCTTCTCCTTTGGGTGGCTACTACTTCTTCCAAGGTGGGTTGTTACTTGTCCAAGTATTTGATGCCTAGGCCTTGGGTGGTTGATTTGTCTTTGAAAGGTTGGTTAGTCTTCCTTGCTACTCTTTATTTGATCTTAGTTACCATTATGCTAGTTGATGCTTTGCAATTCCATTGTTTTTCCTTGCCTAAAATATTAAGATTCAAGGTTAGTTTTTCCCTTGAAGTGATAGCCAAGGTAAGCCACCTTGAATCTGATCTTTGACCTTACTTTTCATTTCCTTTAAGATCTCTTTTAGTTTCCTTGAACTCTAGCATTGTTTTCTTTAGTTTTCCTTGATTGTTTCCTTTATATTCCATTAGATTTTTCCTTGAATCTCAAGCTTGTTGGAGGAGGAATCATTATTAAGATCTGGTTTTGAGTTTAGTTTGGGAGAAAGCGCGGTGCGTGCTCTCCAAAAGTGTAATGCACCATACATGTAACTACTTTTCATGCAGTACAATTTGATCTTTAATGAATTTCTTTGAGGGTTGGCTGATGATGATGATGATTGATTTGCATGGTTGCCTCATGGTTTAGCAGTTAATTTAATAGTATTGCTCCAGCCATTCAAACCAATTCAACAAAAAAAAAGAAAAAGGAATCAAAACCATGCAATTAGTCAATTGGTGGAACACATGGTTTTGAGGACCTTTAGAGCAGAAGCTACATAATCTTATTAACTTGATTGCCCACACATGTTCCATTAGTTTAATACCTCATCTCAACAAGTATGAAGTTCACATATCAATTCATGAGGAACTATGCATGCAACCCATGGGTGGAACCCGTTTTGAGTGATTGAATTCCAAGTTAAATGCATTCATGCTAGGAAAAGTAGCTTAGTTAGTGGTTCATTCTTTATCTTAATTGATTTGTTAGAATGTTGTTGATTAGTTGTTACTGTTAAAATTTTCATTCCAATGAATTTAATTGCTTTCTTTAGAATTTGCATGATTAGGAAAGTAGTTGATTAGTGCATATTTCCTTACGTTAATTGCTAAAATTCATGCCTATAGAAGTTGATTTAGGAAAGTTGTTAAAATTGCACTTTTAGAAAATTTTCACTTTAGAAAAGTTCCTAGTTTAGGACAGTAATAAATTTCAAAAATTTTCATTTAGAAAAGTTTTATTTTTAGAAAGCATGTTTACAAAAGTTTTTAATTTTAGCATGTTTTTAGATTTTGCATAATTTCCATTTTCATGTGTTAATTTCTATTCTTAGTTTAGGTTAAAGGATCTCCTTGATATGGTTAGGTTAGAAAATTTAAAGTAGGGACCACTAATCACAAAATCATTCCATTTCTCATGGGATCAACCTCCTCATGTGAGAATACTACAACTAATTCATACACTTCTGACTTTAACTGTAAAATTATAATACTTGTTTCTTATGCTTAAATGTCTTTGAATTTTGATTGCCATACCATGTTTTGTGCTTACTTTCCATGCATCTTCCATTCAACCTTTCATTTAAACTAGTTGGTCAATCTTGAGAGGACAATTAGAATTTAAAGAATATTGTAGGAATTCAATTTTAAGATGAATAAAGATTCACATGACAAGGAGAAAGATCCTTGAGTGAAAATGTGACAACCTGGGTTTTCAAAATAATTTTTGCAAATTTTTTCAAATTTCAGGATATCCCTTGTTTGAAATTCATTTTGAAAACAAAATGGCAACTCTTTTTTTTTTTTTTTATGTCATTTCTTTCACAAAAAATAAGGATTTTATTGTGAAATGAGTGTCTCATTTTTATGAAAAAATTGATAGAGTTTCCTCTGTTTTTCGAAGATTTGCACATTCAATGCGTGCGTGCGAAACACTTGATAGATAATATAAATCACTTTTCATCACTTTGAAAACAAATGTATAAGACTTATCACTTCCCAGAGCCTCTAATCACAACAATATCACAACACATTTCATTAAATACAATTGAATCCACAACATTAAAGTAAATATACATTCGCATTTGCCACTAAATCAGCAAGCTAACCTAAGGTTGCATGGCTCACCATCTAAATACCAAAAATCTTCAACTTCTAACATTTCAAACTCCACAACTACTCTCACATTCGACCTATTCACCTTTCTATTCTAATTCTTCAAATCTGAGACATTGTAAATAATTACAATGTCTCATCAAGCTTGCACTTGTGTAGGAGGAATAAGTAGCTATTTTTTCATGTAGTTCATGATTTACATTATCAATGCATTATGAGAATAAATCATACTTAAACAAACCTCATGCTGAAATTATAAGTTCTTAGATCATACAATTATGGAATTAGTTTTCATGTGTAATTCATTATATCTGATTGATCACAGTCTGTCTTGATTTCAATGAATATCATTACCTTATCTTTTAATAAGGATTTTAGCAATTTAAGATTTTATTGTTTCACGTACATTTAATTGATACTAAGATCATTTTCCATTAATAGACACAAAAGTATTCTACATTTATTCATTACACTTAGTCTTTCAAAATCATTCACCATACATGATTATTCAAGTTATCCCAATAAATGCCTAAGTTGTTTGTCATTTAATAGTTAAATCAACTTTCAAAGAGTGAGGTATATAACTTCCCCATTATCATGTGATCATGCAAAAATCATTCATAATGCTTTGTAATCTGGCATCTTTGTAAGCTACATGGTAAAAAACATTGGTTAAGGAAAAATCAACTTGAAATACTATACTAAGGGCAAAGCCCCTCAAGAGTTGTAAGCATCAAGGTACGATGTTGTTAAAAGATGAAGTCAATTGATAAGGTAAAAGAGTATACTATGTGGTAAGGTATGGTTGTTAGCAATTCAATGTTTGATAAATCTTCAATCTAGCAAAATCAAAAGCTCTTCATGGTTTTCAAAAGCACAATCATCATTTCATAAGTGCAAATAGTTCTTTTACATCAAATCAAACTCAAATCATAAATGTGAAAATCAGTCTCACACACATGAGGTGAAAATCCATAAGGAAAGGCTAGTGATCTCAAATCATTCGTAATTTCCAAAAGAATTTGACAAGTCTGTCAAACCAATGTACTTAAAAAAATAAGGCTGAATGAATGGGCATAGCCCTCAATCCAAAATGCATAAATCCAAGGCCACATCACCATGGAAAATTGATCACTCCATATCACAATGGTATATAGTCCTACCACCAGGGACCATTAGTGGCATATCGTCTTGCCACCAGACCATTAGTGGCATATTGTCCTACCACCAGGATCAATGGTATGAACTCTCGAGAGTAACCATCATGCTCAGCATGCTAACATGTTACAATCCTCATTTTTAAATCCCATTTTAAAGGATTATAATTTGAATTTTATAAACATAAACAAGAGAACCTTCATATTTAGGTCCCACAGAATTAACCTTTTTAAAAGACATCAAATTGGACCCCAATACCTTCTTATTTGGATTGTACTTGGAAAAATAATTCGAACGACACTAATTTTGCTGAAATCAGAGTTCAAACGAATAAGTTGTGATTTTTCTCACAGAGGGCATTTTTGTAATTTTACTAGCAGACCCCACTTACAGAAATGTAGGTCCAATTTGTAAAGAGATGTTGAAAAATGCCATTAGTGGCAATCATACACTTTGACTAAGATTATGTTGGGTGTAATGATGAAGAGAAACACAATTATTAAAGGTTTAATATATAAAAGAATTTGTTTTTTTAAAGTAAACAATGGAGGGGCTAGGATTGATATTGGCAGCCCCCCACCTTTATTCAAACAAAAACATATGCTAGGTTTGTTCCTGCACTGACGAGAAAATGAAGAAGGGGAGAAGGGGAAATCCAACACTGAGGAGGGGAAGGAGAAGAGGAAAGAGGAGGAGAAGAGAGAAGGAGAGGGAGAAAACTTGGCGTGTGTGGAAAACTTAGATTGTGCAGGAGAGAGAATGAACTGAGGGAGAAGAAGAAGAGAGGAAGAAGAAGAAGAAGAGAAGAAAAGAAAAGAAAAGGGGGGGGAAGGAGACCAACATGTCTAAAAATCCCAACCCACGCCGGAGAAGAAGGGTTTGGGGTTTTTTTGGTCGTTTGGAGAAACAGAACTTGCCGGTAACCATGGTGGCTCTAATCTCAAATTCCCTGACATCTAGAGCAAAACCCCTCTAGTTCCATCATGATCGAAGGAGGATTGACACTAGGTCAGAGAAGAAATAGTACCCAAATGAAATAGTCACTAGAAAAACATCAAACAATGTCTCCTCCGGTGACGATTAAAGGCTTTAATTGCTACGTAGGTGAGTTCTTTGCAAACCCAACTTGGAAATTCCATGTTCTAGCTAGATTCATACTAATTTATGCTAGATTTAGGGTTCTAGTATGATTTATTTGTAGATTTTGAAATTTTAGTTGAAAAACATTATCAGACCTTAGATTAGCTCGATTTAAATAGAGATTGCTTGATCTACGATTGAAGAACATCACTGTAAGACTATTGATCAACCTGTCTAAGGTTTCAATCATTCGATTGGAGCTTGGACAAGAATGATACAACTTATGAACCCCTGTCCATAGATGATCTAGCCATTGACCCCATCCATGATTATTGGATAGAAATTGATAGTAAGTTGGATCGCCCATCTAAGACCAGACAGGGATGATCTGACCCTTGAATCGAGCCACAGACAATGATATGAGGGATGCTAACCATTGGATCATCAATAAACATCCAAATCAAACATGATGATACTGTTCATAGTGAATAAATCTAAATCTGACTGTTAAATTTTGGTAAATTAAGACTTTAAAAGTTATCCATGGAATTAGATGTCAGAAATGAAAATTCATGGACTATAGGGATGATCTGATGATTGTTGACCATTGGATCATAATCAAAGGTGCAAATGGGAAACTGATGATATTACTTTCATGAAATCTGATGAAATGTGATTGTAGGATAGGGTTGATAATTGAAAGTAATATTACCATCCAACATCTAGAACTTAAAAGTACATATCTGAACAATTATCTATGAAATTAGACCTTGAAATACTAAGTGAGATCATCACGACTTATTGGAGTAAACCTTTATATTTAAAAGGTAAAGCTAAAGCATGGCCCATTAATTGGTGAATGGATGATGGATCTAGGACTGACTTGATCATGTATTACTCTATGGAATAGATGGTCAGTAAAAAATTAAACGGTTTATGATGACCTAAATTGTTAGACTTTGACTAAAATAGAATTTTTATGTATTCAATTATATATGATTCAACATTAATAAGAACTCTATAACATTAGCAAAGAAGATTGACCAATAAGTCAAGTTCGGCAGGGAACTTAGCTGAACTGAGAATTATGCCTAAGAAGTAGGTGGTTTTAACATCTATTTGCCAATGAGATTTTAACTATGCAATTAGTTCATAAAGATATGTGGATTTTAAATGATCACATCATTTGATGATCATATTTCATATTTGAGGCTTCTTAACTATTATGAAATTTATATTTTTATCATACTACATCATGTTAACTTTTAAACAATGTAATATTTGCAAATGAGGCATGTGAATTATATTTATGTATCTTCATAGCCATGATGCATGTTTTTGTATGAAAAACGAAAATGATGTTGTTCATTGCATGTAATTTGAGTGCTTTTGAAAGAAATGATGCTATTTGAAATACATCAATCCCATGTTTTGAGATTGAGTTAAAGAAATGCATGATCTTGCATGACATATATACTATATGATTTAATATCATTTGGGATTGAGATATGTCTTTGTTCAGCCTAATGAGCCTGGTGGTCACTGGTTTGGCCTCCCAACTTCTAACCACAAAAGGTGGTAGGTATATATGCCCAAAGAGGCATCTATTTTCTCCACTGTTGTGGTAGGAATAACCATTGAAGGTGGTCACAGCACCCTTTTGAGATGTATCCGTAGTCATCGTGGAGGTTACGGTGGCTGTTCTCCAGATACTGAAGAAACACAATTCAGTGATCTAGTCATGAGCATAGTGTACCATAGGATTTCTATTTTGTGACCTCATGTAGATGAGCTTGATGATGGTCTTTAGATGAGTACTCATGACCAATCGGCTGATGTGTTTGCCGGGGTGCATATGTGCATGTGATGTTGTTGGTTTGGGATTGCTGACATTCACGGTTTAACCGATGACAACTTTGACGATCTTATGGTGTTGATTTATCAAGTTAGATAGTAGATCTTTCACATAGTTCTCAAGTTATGTTAACATGTGATTTTGGGTTATGTTCTATATTGTAATTTATTTGAGATTACTATGATGATTCAATCATTTGAAAAATGCATGTTTAAAGTTGTACATGTTTTATATGGATACTATCTAAAATATTTTAGCATGAAATTGTGGAATTGAGATTGAAAAACAATTTTAATCATGCTTCTTATCTTTGATTTGTTTATCATATTCTTTCAAATTGCATGAAAAAATGATTTGAGATGCTGTTGTAGAATTGCATGAAAAACTTGGTGAAACTACCTACACAAGCACAAGCTTGCTTAGACATTGTAAATTGTTTACAATGTCTTAGGTTTGAAGGATAGAACAGGAAAAAGAAAACAAAAGACTATGCTAGAGAGCTCAAGATGACTAACCAGGTATAACAAGCAGGTTTGCGATGTGGTTAATGATTTGTTGAAGTAATACTTTGAATTGATATGACTTTACTCTATGGACATGTGGATTAAAGTGGTAATGGTGTAGCTATGACTGGATTGATCCTGGTCTTAATTTTTCCTTTGATTTGGTTAAATTTTGATTTACAAAACATGAAGTCATGTATGTAAATATGATAGAATAGAGACGGAGTCTCCCTTATTTCTTTTCTATATGAAAATTGTGTTTGTCAAGTACTTAGCAATGACATGAGTTAAATGTCTATTGTACAAAAAATAAAGGAAACTCTATTGGATTTTCGGTAGAATTGTAGCGCTCATTTCACCGATAATCCTTTTTGAGAAAAGAAAAATGACACTCGAGGTTTTCAAAAAGGGTCATTTATGAAAAATGTTTTTCATTGTTTGTTTTCTAAATATTTTTGCAAAGTAAGGGCTCGACATTTAAAAAAGAATTACAAAAATGTATTATAAAACCTCGAGTTGTTACATAACAATACATAAATACTTATGCTCGTAAGGCCTTACCATCACCCACTGTCAACTACCGTGGCCTCCACGTCTACTTTTGGACACTTGCATGAACTTTAACTCATCGGACCTCATGGGAGCTACCCAGATACCTCTCAGAACACTTCCCCATGCAAAGGTACTCCTACTACCCACTATCTCCATCACAGGTCTAGTATTAATATAATCTTAGAGGTTAGTACCTAGCTACACCTCCTAGCATAAGGTCTTCAGGACTTATAATGGCACGTAGCATGCTTGCCTCAAGGTCATACTGCAGAACTAGGCGTGCAAACCTCTAGGTCTTACGGTAATCATAGAGCACTTGCTAAGTGATACAAAACTTAGGACACTCCAAGAGTGACTATTCAAAACATCAATAAAATCCATATCCACAAGGACTTACATCTACTCATAGAGCACATGCCTATCACATCAACATATCTGTATCCATCAAGACTTATAACCACGCATAAAGTGCCTATCAAAAGCATTGATGAAACCATAACCATCATGGCTTATAACTGCTCATAGAGCACCTACCTAAATATTGACAATTCTGCATCTATTAGGACTTATGGCTACTCGTCGAGTACCTACCCAAATCATAAATCATATACATCTCCAAAATCATTTCATGAAAATAAAATGGCTATTTCAAAGTTTTATGAGAAACCATTCAAATCTATTCATTTTCAACCCATATTGTCAATAAGTTGTAAAAACATATCTTCACGAACATTCAAAACATGCAGACTTTATTCATATATTAGATAATGCTCTTTCAGTTTCCAAAAGTAAACATCCAACACAATGATTATGAAAGATAAATCTTTAAACAAATCTTAAAAGCACTTATTGCTTAGTGGACTATAGATAAACTAGTGATAAAGCCTCTATCAATAAAGACACATATGTTACAACTTAAGGTCATGGCTTGTAAATATCTATTGCTTGTCCATGGCATTTATAATATTATTCCCTAGTTTAAATGTGAATCATTTCATCCTTCTCGAGTCATTAAGTTACAAGTATGACGTCTCCTAGCACATTTGTTTAGGTCTTCCTATAGGTCAACACCCAGTGAGTTATTCTAAAATATTTATTTTATTGTTGATATACTAATTAATATTTCATATTGTTCTGGTCTTCTAGATATTATAGTATTAATAGACAAATCCTTAAGTCATGCGTAAGATCAAACCTTGTTTAAGGTATTAAAATGTCCACATGATGTAAGTATAAGCTCAAAATCAAGGTAGGTAGTTAGGTTACTCATTTCTTTTAATGTTATAATTGCAATAAAATGAGTGTTTGAAGTACATTTCACATCTATAGCAAATCCGAATGTATATCATGTTTGTAAGTATTATCTTCAGCTAAATGCACACTTATACTAAGTTTCAGTCAATGTGTATGGTTTTCATTCTTTTGTTTGATCATTACAACTAGGGTAATAGTAACATTTTCTCTTTAAATTAGCCATTCCATTTTCAATTTGATAATTTAAAAGATGTCATAAGATAACTTCTAAATTTATCACATGCTTCCATAATTTTAGCAATTAAAGATGATACTTTGTAAATCATCATCTGCATTCAATCATTCTTATAAAGACAAGGCAATTATTAAACTTTCTAAAATAGCAATCTTAATCCACCTACCTCATATGATGTTTATCCTTGGTTCCCATATGCACCTCCTTTAGCTTGATTGTTTGATTGATCAATTTGTAGGTTTCATTGTTTGTCTACGAATGAACAACTTTGATCATGTCTCTCTCTCTCTTGATTAGTGTACTAGGAAAGTAAAGATACATTGATCTGTAGCTCTGACAGTGGAACCACTACAGATCGGAAAGAGATGTAGTAGATCTAGTATTAGATGGTCAATCAACAACCAGATCTTAGGAACGGGCTAGATATGTTGTTGTTCTCCATATTTGATGATAGATCTATAGTCAGATTAGAACGAATACTTGAATCAAATATAAATCTAAGAGTTTGTTCGATAATATATGATTAGATCGAGATGAAGTGCCGGATATGAGCACATATCATATGATCTGGTGTGAAAGCTACATCTAGAACTAAAAGGGAGCTCATATTGATCGTAGATCTAAGTACAAAGTGGTTACTTAACAATTGGATCGACTCTTAAGGATGGATTAGTCATAGATCTGATGTTTTAATGACTGATCTAGGGTTAAATCAAGATGAATGAATCATGTCCATCATAGATCAGGTTTCTAGTGACTAATCAACAGACGAATGGTGGTGAGCGGGTCAAATCGATCACGAATTGAGGTGTTAGTGACTGATCAATGGCTGAATCATGTGAGGCTTCACAAATCAATCACAGATCTAACTTTTTGGGGACATGATGAATGGTTCACATAGATTTAGATCTACCATTTGGAGGTAGATCATTAGTTGAATCATGACAAGATTTGCAAAATCAGTCACATATCCATCATTCAAAGATAGATCAATGGCTAGTTCATGGTGAGTGGTCAAATAGGTCACAAATTTGGTGATCTAGTCCAATGGAGGGTCTTGTCACAATTGACTATTGAATCTTCTCTAATCAGCGAACAGATAGATGAGTCTTTTCCTTGCATTGCAAAGATCTTGATGGTTGTGTCAGATTTGCAAAATCCTTCATGGATTGGCCACAAGGATGGATCAAAGTTTAAGGGGTATGGTGGGGCTTACCATGTCAACTTAGCTCACCAAACACTAGTTGAATCTTCTCTAATCACCAAAGAGTCACCACCCTAACTCATCAGAGGAAAGAGGGAGATAAGGGAGGAGGGAGCAGGTACAGCACTCATGAGCCGATTGGGAAATGCAGGGCAAAAGAGAGTAAGAAAGAGGGGGCGAGAAGAAGAGAGAATGAAGGAGAAGGGGAACTGAGGCGGGCTGGCATGCTAGTTAGGTTGCGTAGGCCAAAGGTGGGGAAGACAAGAGGCAGAGAGGAGGGGATGGGTGCAGCTGGCATGTTGGGTTGGTCTTGTCAACTGAGAAAGATGGGGCACATGAGAGGGAACGGAATGGCGAGGCCTACAAGTTGGGCCGTGCTAGTCTGAGAGGGTGGTGGGTTTTCACGTGGCCAACCGAAAGAGGAAAAAGGAAAGAGGGTTAGGTTCGGTCGGTAGGGCAACATCAGCAGGCATGGAATTGACGACAAAAAGCTAAATGTCGTAATGGCTATAGAATGAATGGGCAAAACTCTAGAACTAAGTTCAAATTTCCAAAGATAACCTTTTTGGAGAAATTCCCTACCTAAAGCCAAGAAGTGTCCAAGTGCAATGAACCTAGAGAATCCTGGGTAGTTGGAAAAGGATGAAGATACGTTGCTAATTAGAATCTAAGATGGGATAAAATAGTAAGGAGATAGGAATGAATCTAAAGAATTAGGAAAAGATGAAGATACGTAATAGATTAGAATCTGAAATAGTATAGGAAGGAGATTGATAGGAAAGCAGAGAGCCTAATAAAATTGGAATAAAAATGGGAGAAGGAGAGATGCGTGAAACACAAGAGAGAGAGAGAGAGAGAGAGAGAGAGAATCAGGCTACGCCAAGGATCACTACCTATCTTGCGTTTTGGATAAGAAGACTGTAGAAGAATGATTTCGTCTACGAGGTAGGAGATTGTCATTTAAGAGCTTATCTAAGAGAGAGAGAGAGAGGAGAATCAGGCTACGCCAAGGATCACTACCTATCTTGCGTTTTGGATAAGAAGACTACAGAAGAATGATTTTGTCTACGAGGTAGGAGATTGTCGTTTAAGAGCTTATCTAAGCTAGTTGGATTTCTATCTTATTCCATGTGTTTTGGATCTATGAAAGCATTTTAAATGCATGACCAAGAAGCATGGAAAGTTAAATCTCGTCTTGTTTAGTTGATGCATGCGCACCCATTTTCTAATCTCATCATCGATCTTGCCTAATAAATGTGCACCCATGTTTTTAGTTTTGTCTTCAATCTAATCATCAATCCCACGTTGATATATGCACACTCAAATTCTGGTATGGCTTTGAATCTCTCATTATAGCATGTATGAGCCCTTTTATTCCCAAGGCTAATCAAGGAGCATTACTGTTCCACTTCTCATCTATAGATCGCATGATCAAACAAGTAGGAGTGCTCCATTCGTTCTTAAAGAACTATCAAGGAGCATGATTGATTTCATGTCTCACTGTAGATCTTTTACAATATATATATATATATATATATGATGAGCATGACACTATTTTACTTCCTTGATATACTAAGCGCACCCACTCAATTGTCTTTATCCATGATACTGCTTTGGCTAGGAGATTTTCAACCCAAATGTTGTTTTCTTTCTATTTTTGTGTTACATCTTCAATAGTTCCATGAACCCATATGCTACTACCTTGTGTTCTGCCCTAGTCATTCAGTAAGAAATCTAGCTATTGGGCTAAATGCCAAAGTCAGAACATTGGATAGTGTTTCTCATGTTTTCATTACTATTATAAACCTAACATGGAGTATGTAATGGTTCATGCATTCAACATTCGACAATTTCAGCTAGAGACCTGATGAAGTTAAGCAAATTACAAATGAGCCTTTTTAGATTTGGAGCATGATGTTTTAGTTTCTTGACTTACAAGCATGATTGCAAGCAAAGGGTTAAGACAGATCAACATACCTATCAATTGGGCATCATATTTGGTACCCAGCATTTGCGTAGCTTGCATGACGCCTGGCGCTTGGATGGCATGCGTGGTGTCTAACGCAAGGCCACTACTAAGAAAACTCCATACAGATAATCAGCAAAGTTCACAACATTATGATCAATGATCCTATACATCATATGTGCACATTAGGTTTTCAATATTAGACGCATAACCTGGCTTAAGTTCTGGTATTTATCTTAGGATAATATGCAATCAACTTGATTATGAAAAGTATTAGATTGGATTTGTTGCATGTGACTTCATTATAGCTTTTCATTGGGTTTAAGATTCCATGTCTCATTAAATCATGCACATGAATTCGTATGGTAAATCTTGTTTAAACAACATGAACTATAACATGCATTCGGTTAATGCATACAATACCACTGCATGAGATATTTGAATGGAAAGCATCTTAGGCTGCGTGATACAATACTTATATATATATATATATATATCATTTAGTATTTTATATGCCATGCACGACTTTTAATTTGTTACATGTATGAAACTTAACTTGGGTCTTGGTGAATGTTTTGACATCTTAGATTATGTACATTGGCCCCTAATAAATTAATAGATATTTTTGAGATTCAAATCCTTGTGAATTATATGAGATACCTTGCTAGGACAGAGTTGTGATTTGGTTAACATCATGTGGTTTTGGAAGTTTTGATTCATGAATTGATTCTTATAAGTGTGCATAGCCTCTAAATTTGTAGTAAGTGTGGTTTGCAACTGAGATAATTGAAAAGTGATGAGTTTAGTATTTGAAATTATGATGTATTGAGCAAGTAAAACAATATGATAAATGAAAATGAGGCAACTCTGGAGAGTTGTGCCTAGCCTAAAAATAGGAAACTCAAAAGAGTTGAGCCTAGCCTGGGGTAAATTCTAAGACTCCTCTGGTTGCTATGCAAGGAAGATCAGTTGGCCACTGACTTTTGAAAGTTGATACCTACCCTAAGAGGCCTATTGTAGAGAGTATTGTATCATGGGGAGACTGCTCTCTTATAATCCAGTGCCCCCATGAGGACTGGAGTAGCCTGTGTGGTATCCACGACTAAACGTAGTTGGATGTGAGTCCTCTATGTGCATAGTATACCGTACAGTTATTGGACATGGATTGACATGTCAATTATCCTCGAGGATATTGACCATCACCCAAATGGGTTTGTGGTAGGACGCTACCACTCAATGATATAACAGATTGTGATAAGTCATTCTTTGATAAAAGTCATAATGGGCTTGTATGTATGAGTTTTGAAGAATATATTGAAAATTATTAGAAACGCTAGATTTCTACAAAAGTATAATTGTTTCATAATGTTTGTATCATACTTATGATCGAGCATGTAATTGTTTGTACTACTTAATTTATACCAGTACTTTTGTCATAATTTTAAAATGGCTAGTTTAGACATTTTCCTACTGAGTCTTTATACACACCCCTACAAAACATTTCAAGTGAAGCGCGAGAAGACTAAGCAATTGGCTAGAAGAATTTAAATAAGGAGGATAAAGAGAACAAAAGTATAGATAAGTATTTAGTTAGACTTTTCAATTATTATTTTGAAACAATGAACATTTGAGATAAATGTAATAAGACATGTTACATTGATATATTATATCTGAATTACAATTTGAACTTATATTCCTTATTGTTTGGGTTATGACTAGGGAGAACCTGTAATGGTATGTTTTATTTCTGCTATTATATGTGAAGGTTTTAATGTGACACTGGGTTGAAGGTGGAATTAAGAAAAATAAATACGTAATATATATTTCAAATGTCTTTTTTAAATAAAAAAAGAAATCCTACAAGAAAGTTTTATTTTCAAATTTTATTTCAAAAATTCTTTTTTAAAACCCGGGTCACCACACTACTGAAGGCTGGATCTGAGAGAAAATAGAGGGGTAGAGGGGGGGTGACAGTGGTTAGGATCTGAGTAGAGGGGGACAACAAACGCTGGCGGCTATTTGATCGTGAATGTTATGTCACCATGCCAATGGGGATCTTCCGACAAAGGTTGAAGGGGAGACACTCAGTTGGTTGGGGGTAAGAAATCTTACCAGTGAGAGAGGGGCGGAAGCTAGTTCTCCCACTTCTTATCAATGTCCGTCTATGTTTGTTGCATTTGGAGTGGTCGTCCAAGGGAGCAATGACACGTGGGTTAGTTTGCTATGTTAGAAGCCAAATGAGGTGAAGTGCCATTATCAATTTGGACACCCTAAATTAGTATAATTTTGGGGTATTTCACCCTGATCTCCATTTCATGCAGTCATTGGAATCATCTAGACATGTAGTTTTTATTTTTGATATTTTCAAATCCAAATTTTGAGTTTCCAAGGGGGTCACTTCCTTGAAATTTAATTTCCACGCAATTCACTTTCTAATTATATTCCAATTAAAATATGTTATAATTACCTAAAAATTAACTCAATTTTTGAGGCTTTTACATTCTTCCCTTCTTATGGAAATTTCATCCTCAAAATTATTTCACATCACCAACAACTCTAGACAGATATTCTTCTCTTTCGATTATTGATCTCAGTTTTTAAGTTAAGATCTAGGCTAGAATGATTTCATGATTTAGTTTAAGAAAGGATTTCCGTTCTTGTTTCTCACTTTTGCTCTATATATATTAGGTTACTAATCTTTGAAATTTTTTTACTATGACTATTTCTCACCTACCTATTAGAATCATAATTTCATACTTTATATCTGTACCTTTTTCTTATATGTTTATCTTCTAAATATCATTTTATAAGTGTCTTAATTTAATCTTTTGACCAAGCTTTCCTACAAAATCAAGGGACTTTCATATTCTTTTCTTTCAAGCTCTTTTTATATCTATCTTGTTTCTCATACAAATTCCATTGATCTGGTGTGAAAGCTACATCCAAACTTAAAGGGGAGCTCATATTGATTGCATATTTAGGTTACTAAGTGAGTACTTAATAATCAGACCATCTCTCAAGGGTGGATCAATCAAAGATCCAATGTTTTAATAATTGATCTAGGGTTAGATCAAGATGAATGGATCAAATCCATCATAGATCTAGTTTCTAGTGACTGATCAAGAGTTGATGGTGGTGAACGGGTCAGATCAGTCATAGATCAAGGTGTTGGTGACTAATCAATGGTTTAATCATGTGAGGCTTCACGAATCAATCACATATTTGACTTTTGAGAGATAGATCAATGATTACATCATGATGAATGGTTGACATATAATTAGATCTTCCATTTGGAGGCAGATCAACATTTGGATCATGACAAGATCTATAAAATCAATTACAGATCCATCATTCAAAGATAGATCAATGACTAGATCACGATGAGTGTTCAGATCATTCATAGATTTGGCGATTTGGTCCAACTGAGGGTCTTGTCATGATTTATAATCAAATCTTTTATGATCAAGGAACGAATAGATTGGTCTTGTTCCTCATGTTACCAGGATCATGACAATTGCCTTCGGTTTGTGAAATCCTTCCTAGATTAGCCACAAGGAGGGATCAAAGTTTAAGGGGGTTTGGTGGGGCTCACCAAGTCAACTCGGCTCACAAAGGTGAGTCGAGAGTAGGTGACATGACTACTCGCCTTGCCCTAACTTGCCAAAGGAAAGAGGGAAACAAGGGAGAAGAAGGGTGGAGGGAGCAAGTGTGGGGCTGGCACACCGATTGGGCAGTGCCAATCGAAATAGAGCAAGATGGAGGCGAAGAGAAGAAGAGGGAATGAAGGAGAAGGCAAACTGAGGGGGGTTGGCGCATCAATCAGGCTACACTAACTAGAGTTGGGGAAGATGAGAGATAGAGAGAAGGGGATGTGTGGGGCCAGCCTATGGGGATGGTCATTCCAATCAGAGAGTAGGGAGGACAAGAGGGGGAGTTGATCGGTGCAACTTGCCAATCAGGCTACACTAGTTTGAGAGGGTGGTGGGTTTTCACATGGTCGATTAAAGGAGTAAAGAGGGAAGAGGGTTAGGCTGGGCTTCCTAGGTGACATTGGCAGGTATCCAAACATGGGGGTGGGGGGGCAAGGGGGGAATGTGGTGTAGGGGAAGAAGAAGAGGGAAGGAAGGTTTTCAGCGATGGACAATGGCCCTTGCTTAGTCACTGCCTAGGGCCAAATCAAAGAGAAAGCAAAGGGGGAGAAGGGGGATGACGGTGGCTAAAATTTGGGTAGCGAGGGACTACAGTGAATATTCGGTCACCATGCTGGTGGGGATCTTTCAACGAAGGCTGAAGGGGAGGTAGTCAATGAGAGGGGGGAAATCTAAGCAGTGAGGTGGGGGTGGATGCCAATTCTCCCCCTTCCTTCTAATGTCCTCCTATTTTGTCGCATTTTGAGTTGGGGGAGCAGCGACACATCACAGATCGATCCACCATGTATTGAGCCTAGATCCATGTGGCATGTGTTAGCCTGCTACATCAGAAGCTAAATGAGGTGGGGTATCATTATCAATTTTTCCCCCCTAAATTAGTAAAATTTTGGGAATTTTTTTACCCCAATCTCTGTTTCACACAAAATTAGTGTAGTTAGAATCGTCTAGATGCATAGTTTTTATTTTTTATAGTTTCAAATTCAAATTTTGAATTTCCAAGGGGGTCACTTTCTTGAAATTTAATTTCCAAGCAATTCACTTTCTAATTATATTTCAATTAAAATATGTTATAATTACCTAAAAATTAACTCAACTTTTGAGGATGTTACATTATTCTCTCCTTATAGAAATTTCATCCTCAAAATTATTCCACAACATTCCTTAGGTAATTCTAAATGTATTTCATTCCCCAAATTTCTTTATATCATTCACCAACAACTCTAGATAGATATTCTTCTCTTCTATTTATGGATCTCAATTTTTAAGTTATGATCTAGGCTAGAATGATTTTAGATTTAGTTTAACAAAGGATTTCCTTCTTGTTTCTCCCTTTCGCTCTATATATATTAGGTTACTAATCTTTGAAACTTTTTTACTGTAACTATTTCTCACCTACTTGCTAGAATCATAGCTTCTTACTTTACTTCTATCCCTTTTTCTCATACATTTATCTTCTAATTATCTTTGTATAAGTGCCTTAATCTAATCTTCTGATCAAGTTTTCATGCAAAACCAAGGGATTTTCATATTCTTTTCTTTCAAACCCTTCTTATATCTAATCTTGTTTCTCATCCAAATTCTATTGAATTCTCAAATTTTCTAGTTTAACCAGATTCTTTATAGAGAGTTAGTAATTTTCAAGTTTATCCTCTTGGAAAAAACTTGATTCAAAGTCATTATTAATCCTAATGTCAACCATTTCTAAGATTTATATTTAGATAGTCACCCTATCTTACTTATTTTATTTATTTATTTATTTTATCCTCTTTCTCTTCACCATGGTTATTCTTTGCCCCATTTCCATTCTTCTCTAACTATATTTTACTAAATGAAGTTATGCTTATTTGGCTATGTTGGTCTACATTCATTATTTAGACTTACATCACTATTAGAAATCATTTATCTCCTCTATATCAACCTTATTGCATTTCATACCTAAAATTTTTACTCCTGATCTTCCATAATGCCTCAATTATTAGTAGTGAAATTCCACTACATATTTAGACTAATCCTAAGACTTCAAGTTGCCAAGATATTTTCGCTAATACAACCATCTCCTAATCCATTATATAATAATTCTCAACTTAGTATCATACTATAGTTGTCGCACTCCCCAACACTCATTACTCTTTGTCCAGGTTAGATCTTGAACTCTCAAGAGGTTGTGAATAAAAATGGATCTTCTATCACATACCAATGCTTTTACTTAACCATACTAACTCCCGCACTATCTTTCTGATCGTTTCTTCCAAAGAATCATACTACTTTATAAGATACTCTCTCTTCTTCTTACTTTCACAAGGACTACTCTCCTTGTTTTGTGGACTATAAATAACTTTTCATTGTGAGTGGATTGAATTTGAGCTTTGATACCAAAAATTGTGACACCCTAGGTTTTCAAAATAGTTTTAGAAAATCTTTTCAAAAATCAGGACATCCTTCGTTTGAAATTCATTTAAAAAACAAAATGGAAAAATTTTCTTTTTCTTGAAAATCCCAAAAGTCATTTCTTACACAAAAGACAAGAATATTACACTTAAATGAGTGTCTTAGTTTTACCAAAAATTCGGCAGAGTTTCCTCTATTTTTCAAGCATTTGGGCATTTAATGCATGAGTGCGAAACACTTGATAGACAATATAAATCATTTTTCATCCCTTTGAAAACAAATATACAAGACTTATCACTTCTCAAAACCTCCAGTCACAACTAACAACACATTCCATTAAATACAATTGAATCCACAACGTGAAAGTAAATATCCATTTACATTCACTACTAAATCAGAAAACAAATCCAAGGTTGCATGGCTCACCATCTAGATATTGAAAAATCTTCATCTTCTAAAATTACAAACATCATATCTCCTCTTGCCTTCAACCTGTTCATCTTTCTATTATAATTCTTCAAATCTGAGACATTGTAAACAATTACAATGTCTTAGTAAGCTTACATTTGTGTAGGAGGAATAAGTAGCTATTTTGTCATGTAGTTCATGATTTAAATTATCAATGCATTGTGAGAATATATCATACTTAAACAAACTTCATGTTGTTCTCAAAGTACCCATGCCAAAATTATAAGTTCTTAGATTATACAATTTACATGTGCAATTCAGTATAGCTAATCAATCATAGTCTATCGTGATTTCAATGAATATCATTACCTTGTCTTTTCACAAGGACTTAAGCATTCTAAGCTTTTATCATTTTACATATGTTTGATTGATACTAAGATTATTTTTCTTTAATAGACATATAAGTATTCTACATTTATTCATAACACTCAGTCCTTCAAGATCACTCACCATACATGATTATTCAAGTTATGTCTATAAATGCCTAAGTTGTTTGTCATTTAATAGTTAAATCAACTTTCAAATAGTGACGTATCTAACTTTCTCATTATCATGTGCAAAGGTAGCTATTTAACATATTTTTCTTCATGAAACTACTGTAGTTTCATATGCAAGGATAAATCAACATGTCATCATGCAAAAATCACTCATAATGCTCTAGTAATCTGGCACCGTAGTAACCTGACCATTGTAAAAACCATTTGTTAAGGAAAAATCAACATGAAATATAGTGCTAATGGAAAAGCCACAAGCTAGGTGTAAGCATTAAATTATGATGTCGATAAAAGATGAAGTCAATCGATAAGGTAAAAGCGTATGCTATATGCTCAAGGTATGGTCATCAGCAAACCAACGTTTGATAAATCCCAAAATCCCCTCATGGTTTTCAAAAGCATAATCATCATTTCACAAGTTCAAATAGTTTTTTTTCTACGTCATATCAAACTAAAATCACAAATTTGAAAATCACAGAAGAGTAATGAATGGTTTAGATGATTCTAATTAGATCCTCTGCATTGCAAATCAATCAACTCGAGCTTGGATGATCCAGATCAAATCAAGAAGATTAGATGAGGATGATGAAGCTTCCTAGAAAGAGAGGGCTTTCGAGACTCCTAGGACAGAAGGAATTTCAAGAATGAAGGAGTCCTGTAGAGTTTTGGCAAGATTGGACTACTAGTGGACCCTACTCCCTCTCTCTCTCTCTCTCTCTCTCTCTCTCTCTCTCTCTCTCTCTCTCTCTCTCTCTCTCTCTCTCTCTCTCTTACGTCTCTTCTTCTCTAAAAACTCCTCCTCCATGCCACTCCCTAGTCTTCTCTCTTTGGCTGGTTGACTCTCCTCCTCACCTCTTCTTCATCACCACACTATACTCCCCTCTTCCCTCTTTCCCTACTTCTCTCCCTCTCGCTCCCACATTCTCTTTCTCTCCTAATACACTCTCTTCCCCTCCGCAATTCCCTCTACTCCTCTTTCTTCCTACTCAGCTTCCCCCTCAGCCACCGACTATGTCCCAACCATCTTCACCATCATCCATCACTGGACTACCCAGCTACTGCCCAGATCATCCCTCCTTTCTCTGCTTCCTTCAACCAGTACCTCTCAAATCTCCCTTACCTCTGTCTAGTCTATTACCGATGAACCAACACAGACTCACCTCTCTCTCTCTCTCTCTCTCTCTCTCTCTCTCTCTCTCTCTCTCTCTCTCTCTCTCTCTCTCTCTCTCTCTCTCTCTCTCTCTCTCTCTCTCTCTCTCTCTCTCTCTCTCTCTATTCACCGCACCACCACCCTCCTCTTCATACACTCCTTCCCTCTCTCACTCTCACATTCTCTTCTTCATATCCGTCTCTCTCTCCACCTGTCTTCTCCTCCTGCTTCCCCCCTTAGCTAGAACATGTAGGAGGCAAGCAAATCATGCACCACCCTCCTCTTGCTCTCTTTCTCTCATCCCCCATTCGCTTCCCTCTACCTCTCATTTTCTCCCCATCTACCCAAACTATCACCTAATCTCCCCCTCTTCCCAGGCTACCCTTTACTGCCCCTTTCTCCTCTGTTCATTCTCTCTTGTCCATGTCTCTCTCTCTCTGCTCCCTCTTATTTCCTTTTCTAGTCTAGCAAGCCCCACCACTCCACTGCACTGGCCTGCCTCGGTCTGCACCGCACCTCTACTTGCTCCTCTATTCATCACTGGTCAACCAACCATAGAACCAGCTTCTTGTCCACCTTCTATGTAGGCCGGCGTCGTCGGCTAGGAGTCACCATCTAGTCGGCCCTAGACCATCATCTTCACTCTGCTACCATTGACTCTACTCCCTCTGCCATTCACAGACCGGATCACGCCCCCTGCATCTCCAGCATCTTTTTTCGTCAGTATTGGTCAGCTTCGGAGAAGAAAACTCCTCATCTTCCCCCTCCTTTCTTCTTCCTTCTTCTTCTCCTCTTCCTCCTCCTTCCCCTTCAACTTCATCGTCTCCATCAGGTTTCTGGTTTTTTCGTTTAAAACCAGAAATCCAAAAAATTTCCAAAATTGCCCTTGGAAAAAAAATAGGAATTCCATTTACATCCTGTTTTGTCTTTTCCCTATTCTGTCCTTTGTTCTATCCCTGTTTTACTTTATCCAAATTCTATTATCTGTGTTCTATCTTTTTCTGCAGTAATCTAAGGACAGTGCTTATTCAGGGACAGTGCTATACAAGACTATTTATTTTAGTGTCATTTTCTGTTTTTTGGAATTGGAATTTCTATAAATTGCATCATTTCAATAAATTTGAATCTTTATTTTACTATTAGTTTAATTAAGTTAATTTTTTTTATTTTTTAGATAATTAAATTTTATTTAAACTCCTTATTTTAAAAGCGAGTCCCTATGGGATCGACCCATATTTGCATAGCTATACTGCAATAATCTGTGCACTTGTTATTAAACACATCAACAAGTTTTTAGCACTCTTACTAGGGACTTGCAAAGTAGTTTTCATAAAATTTAATTAAAAATAAAAAAATTTAGAAAACTTCAAAAATATAAAAAAATCCTTAAAAATAAAAAATTAGAAACTGTATTTTTAAGATTTTAGGCATTTTTGGGTACATCTTTAAAAAAAATTTGCTGCATAACCACTTTATTTCCTGAATTTGATACTAGTCACTATATTTCTTTTTCAGGAAATTGGCAAGTGGAGCATCATCAATTCAATAGATTTTCTATGCTTTCTTATATTAGGAATTTTTCATTTTTTTTTAGTGAATCTTGTGGTGAGGCCCCTTTGTAATTTGCACTTTCAATTTCAATTTTAAAGGTTTGTATAATACATGACAAGTGTGGGATAAGGTGACCCACACTTGATCTTCATCAAAAACCCCACTGTAAGTTTTCTCACTCATTTATTTACTAGATTAGGGTTTGCATTTAGAGTAATTTTGCATTGGTTGGTAGTTTAATTGCATATAGAAAGCACACTTTATATTTGTTGCATTTTAGGGTTTGCATTAGTTTATTGCTTTTAATTGCATCTTAGGACATGTCTAATGTTTTAAAGTGATTTATATGCTGATCGAATTGCCATGGTATGTGAAAATTAATTCGTAAGGCCACCCAACCCCACAAGATCAAGGGTGGATTTCATCACCACTCCTTAGCCCACCTAGGATAATCACCTCAAGTACGCAGCCCCACCATTCATATTAAGTTAAAATCAATTAGAAGAGACCTATAGGGTCATCACATGCTCGTAGGACCCTCTTATTAGGACACGATTTATTGTCACTCCAGTGGCTTTTGATCACTATGGTTATTGGGGGTTATCTAATAGAGTCTTGCTCTTCCCCCACCTCCTGTTGACGTTTTTTGAGGTATAAATGCCTCCTTACATGAGGATTGTATTAACCACTTTGGGCAAAACCTAATTAGTAAGCAATAGTCAACTCCTAAAAAGAGGAGGAGCGTTAGATTAGGCTAATTAAAAGCATCGTCCCCATAGAAAATCAAGAAAATAAAAATATCTATGCTTGTTAACCTTAAGGGATTGCTTAATTGTGCATCATTCTAGGCATTTAGGTTGCATTATTTAGGATAGTCTTCTTCTAAAAAAAAAAAAAGAAGAAAAGAAAGAAAGAACGATCTTTCATTGTATGCCCTTTTGGATACGCGACAAAACCAGTAGGTTACTTAAGTACGACCAAAAAGACATACCACTAATGACCAATCAATGATCAAGGGGTAACTCACCCCATGGTAGTAGAAAAGGTGATCAAGGTCCTCCACTCATCATGAATGAGGATCCACCACCTCTAATTGATGATGAATATCAACCTCCACCAAGGAGGAATACTAATCAACAAAGAAATTGGAGAAGGAATGGAAATAAGGAATGGGACCAAAGATTGACCATGGAGACAATGATGTTTATCAGAATCTTCATGGAAGAACCTTAAGAGACTACCTTCAACCTCACGCACTAGTACACCATCTTGTGTCATTCTTCCTCAAATTGCTGGTGCGTTAGAATTAAAAACGAGAATAATCCAATTACTTCCCAAATTTGATAGGTTAGATAGTGAGATTCCTTATTTGCACCTTAAAGAATTTGATGAGGTATGTAGTACCCAAAGAACAAAAAATGTAGGTTTAAATACTGTCAGGCTTAAGCTATTTCCTTCTCTTTAAAGGAAAAAGAAAAAATGTGGTTTAATGCACTGCCATCAGGTTCCATAAGGACTTGGAATGAAATGACTAGGGAATTCTTGAAAAGGTTTTTCCCTACTCATAAAACAAATACACTTCATCGTAAGATAATGAACTTTACCCAAAAACATAAAGAATCATTCTACCAATGCTAGAAAAGGTTCAAAGATCTATTGCTTACATGCCCACATCATGGTTATGAACCATGGCACATTATCAACTTCCTTTATGAAGGACTTAATTCTGACATGCACTAGTATGTAGAGATGATGTGCAATGGTAACTTTTTGAATAAACAACCAGATGATGCGAAGGAGTATTTGGAATGGCTACCTAAAAGTGCACAAACCTGGGCTAACTCAAAAAGAGTAGAACATCCAGATAGACCCAAGCCCATGACCACATCTACTAGGGGAGGCATGTATGCCATGTCTAAAAAAGATGAAATCAATGCCAGAGTAGCAACCCTAGCCATAAAAGTAGAAGTCATAGAAATGGGAAAGAAAAACTCAAATAACAATGAACAAGTGTTTAGCATTTGTGAAAGTACTGCCCATCTTACTCAGGAATGTCCTACCATCCCTGCGTTTCAAGGTGTACTTCATGATCGGGAAAATGCACTTAATAATTATAAAAGACCTTACTCCCCATATTCAAAGACATATAATCCCAACTGGAGAAACCATCCAAATTTCAGTTGGAGAAATGGACCAACTGCTAATGTCTCACAACTAGGCCTATACCAGCATCTTCAACCAAACCAAGGACTACTTGCTCCACCACCATATCAAACTCATCAACCTCCTTCTGGACCTTACTTGTCCCCACCCAAAAGGCATGTAGAAGATAATTTCTCAATTAGAAGTCCAATTTAAACAAACTAGCCAGTCGATGACTGAATTAAAAAATATGATGAGTCAAATGATACAAAGTATGGAAAAAGAAAAGTTTCTATCTCGACCACAAGCAAACCCTAAAGGCGTGCATGTGGTTAGCAAAACTACACCTAATGCATCATTAAGCTCTACCATAGAAGAGACTAAAGCTGTTACCATTCTTAGGAGTGGTGAAATAATTGAGAAAAATAAGCCCTAAAAGACTAAAAAGGTAGAAAAACCTAAAGAAAAATCTAAAGAAAAGGATCCCACTCCACTTGTTGAGCCATGTCCATTTCTTGCTCCATTCCCTCAAAGGTTGCATCAAGTCACAAAGAGTACCACTAATGATGAGATTATGGAGATATTCAAGCAAGTCAAGATCACATACCGATCTTAGATGCAATAAAACAAATCCCATCATATGCCAAATTTTTAAAGGATTTATGCACAATCAAAAGGAAATTGAATGTGCATAAGAAGGCATTTGTGACTGAACCAGTAAGTTCAATTCTTCAACACCATACACCCCAGAAATACAAGGATCCAGGTTGCCCCACTCTCACTTACTTACATCATTGGCAACCATAAGATTAACTAGACCTTATTAGATCTTGGATCCAGTGTTAATTTGTTACCATATACAGTCTATGTTCAACTAGGACTAGAAGACCTCAAGCCAACATCCACTACACTCCAACTAGCTGATAGATCAATGGTAATAGAGCGATTCTTTTTCCCAGTTGATTTCTTAATTTTGGACACACAACTAGTGCTAAATGAGCAGCGAGAAATTCTTGTCATCCTTGGACATCCATTCTTGGCTATGTCCAATGCCCTGATAAACTGTAGAAATGGTGTCATGAAGCTTTCATTTGGTAACATGACACTAGAATTGAACATCTTTGATATCGGTAAGCAACCTAGAGAAGCCTCAGATGACTTACACTATGTCAATGTGATAAATTCAACCGTGTAAGATCATTTTCAGTCATCTTCCTTGTCGGACCCACTTAAGGCTTGTTTGGCCCATTTTAATGATATTAATGAGGATGCATTAATAGAGGAAGTTAATGCCCTCCTTGATTCTAGGCCCCCTATGGATACAGATAAATGGAAATCTCATTTCAAGGAACTTCCATCGAATGAATTCACTCCCTACAGAGCCTAAAATTCCAAATAAACCTTTCAATGTAGAATATGTATCTGATTGGGACCTATAGCTTTCATTTGAACAACCATTATATAAGAATTTAGGTCCATCTAAAATCTTGCCTATGCCAATAGCACATGAAGAGAAAGAGTCCATTGATATACTATCCATACATCAACCAACTCTAAGGTACACACTAGAAGATAATCAGGATTTAAGCAAAACTGTGCTCCCTCCTCTAATAATACAAGAAAAATCTTTTAAGGAAGGGCAGAGTCAGCTTATACCTCAATTTTAGGAAAATGTAAGGGAAAAGGGAGACCATCCACATCCATATGGTCTAAAAGAATTGAAATTCATGGTAGTTCACATTGTTATAGAGATTCCACCACCCAAATTTTCAAGGTGGACAAGTTATATTGATTACTATAAAATTTTGAAGATAGGAGATCATCAGAGTGGTCCCACTCAATTTGCATTCATGGTAGTCTACTGTGTCATAATGCTACCATCATCAAAAATTTCATGGTGGAGGAAAAATATTGACTATCACGAGATTTTGAAGTGGCATGAGAAATCTTGTCATTTCATTATTAGGATTAGGAAAACTCAATACCAATTGGATGTAAATTAGGATATATTAGAATATGTCTAGCTGAAGAAATTAAACTTAGCGCTCACTAGGAGGCAACCCAGAGATTTTCATTTTTGTTGTTTTCCGCATTACCCATATTCATTTTAGGTCCTACTTTTTAAACATTGAGGACAATATTTCTGTCAGGTTGTGGGGTGTAGAATTCTAGCAAATTCTAGTTCTTTTTTAGGTTTTTAGATGATTTCCTAAATTTTTCAAAAAAAAAGAAGAAATTGATTGAAAAAATGAAAAAATTTAGGTCAATTCTTATACTATGAAGAGATTTGGATTTTTTGACGTATAATCTAGATAACTTTAGCCTATTAATGAAATTGAATATGATTAATTCATTATTTTACTCATTTTCTAAAGTAATCCATGAAAGCAGAGTCTCAGATCACATCTGTACATGCAATTCCATGTAGATAATCTAGGTTCATAAGTGCATATAACTTAGAAATTATGAAGAAATTCAATGAAGACCTATAACCTAAGTGAGTTTTAGAGCCATTCATTCATTTTGAGAGGTTATAAATGTTCCTAATTTTCTTTAGCGTGCTTTAAGAAAATTGATCCCAAACTCTTAAATTTGGCTAATTACTTGAATAATTAGAATATTACCTTTAAAATCCTAGAAGTTCATTGAATTTGATAGATTATAAGAAACATAGAAAATAATTTAGGCCATCCTTGTTGTAAACCTAGAGACATAAAGCCTGAGTATTTTTACCACTAGTCAACCAACTTGAGCTTTCAATATAAGCCTTTTCTTTTGTCACCCAAATTACCCTTTACCCATATTAACCCAGTATAAATTATCCAATACCCATTTTCTTTGAAAAATAAGTTAGAGATGAATGAAGGAATACCTTTTAGTTGTAATGAAAGTAGAAAAGTGGATATCAAGAAAAGAAATATTCTTCAAAGTGATTCAAAAGTGTGAAAAGAAAGAAAAGTGTTAAAAAAAAAAAAAAAAGTTTCAAGAATGCAAAGAAAAATAGAAAAAGAAATATTCACTTCAACAAAGTAAAGAAGATTTGTCAACTTTAGTAGAAGACCACTACTTATTTTTTGAAGAAACTTTGAATACCCTTATACCCTTTCTTTGGTACCCTATCCTAAACCTATGTATCATCCTAGTTAAAGACCTATTACTTCTAGGAGAAATATAGTCTTGATGAGGAAATGAATGGATAGGATTTAAAAGAGTGGTATTTCTAAACATTCAAAGGTAATGGAATCCATTCCAAAGGGATCAAAACAATTAAATTCCTTAGTAACTCCCGTTCTTCATGAGTATATGTGAGATACATTTGTTTTTATTGACTCTTCTTACATAATTAAAAGAGAGATATGATTTGAACCCTGTATCTAAGAGATTCTATTTTTGAGCGTATGTTATTAGTAAGGATTGAGATTAAAACATATTTTAGATAGAGGTCAAAAGTTAGCAGTCTACTTAGAGATAAAGATTATCTTATGTGTAGACTATACACGCACGCACACACTCTAAGATTTGAGCTTAAGTGGAATGACTTTAGCATATGGGTAGGGTTTTGAATTATATAGTCAATTTTATTAGTATGCTAATTTATCCAAGGAAAAAGTGGAGTTGACTTAAAAATAATTTTTAAATTTTCAAATTTTGATTTTTTCACTTATTTTATTAGGGACTAGCAAAATGCTAGTTGGGGGTGTGCTAAGTGTTCAATTTTGATCAAAATACCCCTAATTTAGTATTTAATTAGAGCATCAATTTTGAGATTTTATATAAAATATTTTATTTTATCTTTAATTGGCCATCCAATTATTGAATTGCAAAATTTAATGGTCAGATGATCATCAGAGCTACTTAGAAGAGTAATGAATGGTTTAGATGATTCTAATTGGGTCTTATGCATTGTAGATTAATCAACTCGAGCTTGGATGATCTAGATCAAATCTTGATGAAGCTTCCTAGAAAGAGAGGACTTTAAAGAGTCCTAGGATAGAAGGAATTTGATGAATTGAGGAGTCTTGCAGAGTTTTGGCAAGATTGGACTACTAGTGGACCTCTCTCTCTCTCTCTCTCTCTCTCTCTCTCTCTCTCTCTCTCTCTCTCTCTCTCTCTCTCTCTCTCTCTCTCTCTCTCTCTCTCTCTCTCTAAAACTCCTCCATGCCACTCTCTATTCTTCTCTATTTGGCTGGTTGACTCTCCCCCTCACCTCTTCTTCATCACCACACTGTACTCCCCTCATCCCTCTTTCCCTACTTCTCTTCCTCTCACTCCCATGTTCTCTTTCTCTCCTAATCCACTCTCTTCCCCTCTCCACTATTGCCCTATGTTCCTCTTTCTTCCTACCCAGCTTACCCTTTAGCCACCGGCTCTGTCCCGCCATCTTCACCATCACCCATCACTGGACTGCCCAGCTACAGCCCAGATCATCCCTCCTTTCTCTACTTCCTTCTACCAATACCTCTCAAATCTCCCTTACCTTTGCCCAGTCACCCTTCTCTTCATACACCCCTTCCCTCTCTCACTCCCACACTCTCTTCTTCATATCCCTCTCTCTCTCTCTCTCCACCTTTCTTCCCCTCCTGCTTCCCCCCTTGCCTAGAACACGTAGGAGGAAGGCAGATCACGCACCACCCTCCTCTTGCTCTCTTTCTCTCATCCCCCACTTGCTTCCCTCTCCCTCTCATTTTCTCCCCATTTGCCCGAGCCGCCACCTGATCTCCCTCTCTCCCAGGCTGCCCTTTAATGCCCCTTTCTCTTTTGTCCATTCTCTCTTGTCCAGGTCTCTCTCTCTCTACTCCCTCTTGTTTCATTTTCCAGTTCGGCAAGCCCCACCACTCCACTGCACTGGCCCATCTCACTCTACACCGCACCTCTACTTTCTCCTCTATTCATCATCGATCGACCAACCATAGAACTGGCTTCTTGTCAACCTTCTACCCTGGCTGGCGTTGTCGGCTAGGAGTCATCATCCAGTTGGCTCAAGACTGTCATCTTCACTCTGTTACTATCGCCTTTGCTCCCTCTGCTAGTCACCGGCCGGATCGTGCCCCTTGCATCTCTAGCATCTTTCTTCATCGGTATTGGTCAGCTCCAGAGAAGAAAACCCAACATGGGTTTTCTCCCACATCTTCCCCCCTCCTTTCTTCTTCCTACTCCTCCTCCTTCCCATCTGGCTTCATCTTCTCCATCAAGTTTCTAGTTTTTTCGTTTAAAACCAGAAATTCAAAAAATTCTAGAATTGCCTCTGCCCAAAACATCGATAAAATCCATATCCACAAAGATTTAGAGCTGCTCATAGAGCACATGCCTAATTCATCAACATATCTATATCCATCAGGACTTATATGCAGCTCTTAGGACTATGGCTACTCATTGAGTGCCTACTCAAATCATAAATCATTTACATCTCCAAAATCATTTCATGAAAATAAAATGGCTATTTCAAAGTTTTATGAGAAACCATTCAAATCTATTCATTTCCAACCCATGTTCTCAACAAGTTGTAAAAACGTATCTTCATGAGCATTCAAAACATACAGTATTTATTCATATATTAGATAATGCTCTTTTAGTTTTCAAAAGTATACATCCAACACAATGATTACAAAAGATGAATCTTTAAACAATTCTTAAAAGTAGTTGTCTCTAAGTGGACTGTAGTTAAACTGGTGATAAAACCTTTATCAGTAAAGACACACATGTTACAACTTAAGGTCATGCCTTGTAAATATCTATTGCATGTCCATGGAATTTAGAATATTCTTCCCTAGTTTAAATGTGAACCATTTCATCATTCTCGAGTTATTAAGTTACAAGTATGACATCTCCTAGCACATTTGCTTAGGTCTTCCTATAGTTCAACACCTAGTGAGTTACTCTAAAATATTTACTTTTTGCTAATATACTTATTAATATTTCATATTGTTTAGGCCTTTCAAATATTATAGAATTAATAGACAAATCCTTACGTCTCAATAGCATGAGTAAGATCAAACCTTGTTTAATATATTATAATGTCCACTTGATGTAAGTATAACTTCAATATCAAGGTAGGTGTCTTAATCGATCATGAGGAGAAGAGGAACCAAGGTGGGCTGGTGCACTAGTCAAGCTATGCTTGTCAATGGTGGGGAAGATGAGAGACGAAGAGAAGGGATGGGATGGGTTTTCAAGAGGGAGGTGAGTTTTCACATGGCTGATCGGAGGAGGAAAAAGGGAAGAGGGTTAGGATGGGCTAGCTACGCGATGTTGGTAAGTATCCGAATGAGGGGGGGAGGGGGGGGAGAAGAAGAGGAAAGGAGGGTTTTCAGTGGTGGCCAATCACACTTGTTCAATCACTACTTGGGGCCAGTCCCGAGACAAAATAGAGGGGGATAGGGGGGATGATGGTGGCTAGAATCTAGGTAGAGTGGAATGGTAGACACCAGTGGCTGGCTAACTATGAATGTTCAGTCACCATGCTAGTGGAGATCTTCCTACGAAGGTCAAAGGGGAGGCAACAGGTTAGGGTGGGGGTAGGAGGGAAAATCATAGTAGTGAGGGGGGGGTTGGATGCTGGTTCTCCCCCTTCTTTCCAACATCCCCACATTTTTTTGCATTTGGAGTTGTTGTCTGAGGGAGCAGTGACACATGGTGGATCGATGCACCATGGGTTGGGCCTAGCTCCATGCCTCATGGGTTAGTCTACTACATCAGAATCCAAATATGGTGGGGTGTTGTTATCAATTTTGACCTCCTAAATTAGTAAAATTTTGGGGATTTTTCACCCCAATCTCCATTTCATGCAAAATTAGTGTTGTTGGAATCATCTGGATGTGCAGTTTTCATTTTTTGATAACATAAGGTCAAAATCCTTAATTGCTAGTATTATGCAATATTATTGGTAGGAGAAAACTTAACTATATTAATTGTATCTCTTTGATATTGATCACTAGTAAGGGCCCACATGTATGAAGTGCCTCTCCTTAGTAAACTAGGCTTAGCTTAAGTGTAGCAAGGGAAGTTAAAGTTTGAATGGTATTGCTGTATTTAAGTTTGGGTAAGACCCACTTAAACTTATTTTAGCAAGAAAGAGATAGCCCGCAATTAGGAAACCTCAAAGATAACACTTTAGTGGGTTGTAGTCAATTAAAATTTCAAAGGAATAGAAGAGAATTGAGGTAGTTTCCTAATTGGTGTTGGACATTAAGAAGGAAAGTTTGGTGGGGAGTTTCTTTGTTAGAAACTCAACCTCAACACTCTATACACTATCTGGGGCACCCCATTTGGGTTGATGAAATTAGAACAACCCTAGAGCCATTCTAATAGAAAAATGTGCCCCCTTATTCTCTCTCTCTCTCTCTCTCTCTCTCTCTCTCTCTCTCTCTCTCTCTCTCTCTCTCTCTCTCTCTCTCTCTCTCTCTAAATTCTTCAAGTTGTAAAGAAAACCTTTCTAGTTCAACAACTTTCTCTTTAAGTTGCAGCCACCTCTATGCTAAAGAAAAAAATGAGTTTTTACAAAAGCTTGCAATCACAACAAGGGTAAATTAACAAGGGCTTTTGTTAGTTTGGAATCGATCTTGTAATTTGTTATAATGACTATTATCCATGTGATGTAACATTATTAATGAGATAAAACTAAAATTGACCATATATCACATATTGGGTCCGGATATTTTGTTAGGAACAATCATTACATTCAATTCCACATGTTGCTCTTTGTCCACTTACATCTATTTCAACCTTTTCATCCCTCATTTTCATATCAATTGCTTTTCCTATGGAATTTCCCTATCCATTTTTTTTCCTATGTTTCCATGCAAAAGTATACAAAATAACACTATGCAAATTTGTAGAAATACAAATATTCTACCAATGGTGGCTTAAAGTATTATTAAGGAGCTTCTTGTTATGATTATTGTGTTTGGATGATGAAGATTATAGGAATCGAAGCTTGCATCATATACAAGCTAGATGATTTTCCCTCTAACAACCACAAGCACTATAAAGAGTGTTGGGGTTGTGTTCAACTTCATAGGTTGGCTGGTTGGAAGGATTGCTTTTTTTCAAAATCAATGATTCATACAATAGTAATAATTACTAAAAATCTTAAAGTAGTAATCGATCAAATCAAATGATAGAATTTCAACCCCACGATAAATATTATGAATGTGGATATCTTAGTGAACACATCAAGTTGATGGGTTGGCAAACATAACAAGCCGACAGGTCAGCGAACACATCAAGCCGACTGGTTATGAGTACTCGTCTACGACCATCTCAATGCAATATACACATCGATATCAAAACTGAAATCATAGGGTCAACTATGCTCATGATCAGAACCTATTTTGAAATCGTATGTCTCTAGTATCTAGAGACTAGCCCACCATAGTCTCTATGGTAACTATGGATATGTCCTTGAAAAGGGTGCCGTGAACACCTCCAATGGTCGTCCCTATTTACCACAGTAGTCAAAGAAGGGACAATGTCGCTTTGGGCAGTGATACCTACCACCTTTGGTGGTTGGAGGCTGGGAGGCCAACCTTGTACATAAACAACCTCTCAACATAGTACTCACCAGGCCCATTAGACCAAAAAAGATATATACATATAATCCAAATCTCAATCATCGTAAATCATGCAATTTATACAATTAGTTTTAAAACATGCTAGCAATGCATACCTAAAATATGTTCAATGCAAGCAATCACATTCAAGACCATAAATCATGAAGATAATTCCATATGCTCGTTATAAGAATATCATATCTTAAAAAAAAAAGCATATTAACCACAGTAATAGAGTCAAGTAAATCAATTAGATTTTGAAATGCATTTGCAAACTTAGTAGTATCAGACTACCTACCTTGAAAGATGTCACTTAATTCGTGTCCTCCTTTAGTTTAAATTATTGATCTTCTTCAAGGTCTTTATGGTATCCTATACATAGGAATCTAACTATTATTTCCCCATCATTAATCAGGTTCATAGCTTAATGGCCTAAATCATCTATTTAGACTCTGATCCCATCCATAAGTGATCAAATCTATGATCAAAGGGTGACCATCCTTAATTTAGGGTTGAATAGGATATCTAAAGCTTCTATACCGTCCAATAGACCACTTATTAGGTTCAGATCATCTTTGATGTAGTAGATCTATATGATTCCTAGGGTTTTTAGGCCATAATTAGATAAAATCATTCTCTGATCCTAGATTTTATTGCATAATTAGGTTCGTGTCGTCGAAACAATTCTAATGGACCTTTCACATCATTAATCGAGCTTCTATAGCTCCTAAAATTAGAGATTTTGTGTTTCAAGCCTATTTAACAGTCCAAATTGAAATTATGGATACAAAATAGGGTTACCAGTGATGACTGGCCATCATTGGAGAAGGTGATTGGAGTGACAGTCATCGGTGATGTTTTCCAGGTTGGATTGACTCCTATTAAAAGGGTTTGTAGATAAGACTCTTACCTTCACTCCTGTTAAGTTTAGCATTGTTTCGTGGTCATTTGATACTAGTAAATGTGGATTTTTTTGTTGAATTGTGGCCAGAAAACTCTATGTTGCCGGATTAGAATCTTCATCTAATCACTGATAAAGTCTGCTCCAATTTTGAAATAAATGGAGGGATTTTGATCGTCTTCTCATAAGGAATCCAGCAACGATGTTTGATCTTCAATCCACTGCTGCTTAGACTACTGTCGTAGGGCCAAATAGTAACTGTAGTTACAGTCATCGAAAAAATGGAGAGCAAGTGGCCGGAGAGAGGAGAAGATCGAGGATTGATCTAAGGTGTGATGGGGAAGAGGAGAGGGGGATTTATAGGATGGTGCATCACCCTTTTTGGCAGTGTTGCCACCAAAAACAATGGTCGGCGCCCACCATCTTCTTCAACGCTGACACGATTTCTAATGTCGATGTGATTTTCAGTGCTGACGCGGTGGTGATGTGGTGGTGACAATGCCATGTTGACATGGTGCTAACGAGGAGAATGATGTAGAGTCGGAAGGGAGTGCTATTAACAAAACAGTCCCGTGCTTTTTTTTAGCTTTTAATTACCAAAATACCCTTCATCTTCCAACATCATAACTTTTTCATATAAACTCCTTTTTTAGTGTCCTTTGAGGTGTTGAATTCCATTTCTTGAGTAGAATCTAATTATGGAGATATTTTTAGCAAATTCTCCCTTTGCATATTTTAAATAAAATAGAACATTTATCCATTTGTCCAATATAATTATTTTTCAAAATTGATAAGATATAAAAATTTTGTAAATTAAAAACACTATGATTGATTGTGATTGAAAGAGTGTTACTATTATTTGACAAGAATGTCTTAAAATTTTGAGTCATTACATCATTACCCCCTTCAAAGAATTTCTTCCTCCAAATTCTACAATTCATTACTCATAAAGATTTCAGGGTATCTGTCCCTCATTTCATATTCCACTTCCCAGGTTTCCTCTTCGATAGACGCATTCCTCCTATAGAGGTAGATGGAGCTAAAGTCCATCTAATTACCAATCTACCCATCCCCAAATCTATTAAGGACATTTGCTCCTTCCTAGATTAGACAAGATTTTATAGGAGATTTATTAAAGTTTTTAATGCAATATCCAAACCAAATGTATCACCTCCTTACAAAGGATTCCTCTTTTGAGTAAATTGATGGTGGAGATTAAATGCAGGGTTTTTGAATTAGATATCCACAAAATTTTAAATTATTTGAAAATTAAGATAAGTTGAACTAGAATAAAGCTTGATTTCTTTAAAAAAAAAAATTCACCTAGATTGCTTGAGTTATTAAGATATCTTAGACTACTTTGATTCAATGGAATTATTTCTCTTGTAAAGAAGTTGTCTAACTAGAGAAGCATGTAGAGTTATAGATTTGCAAGAGGTTAAGATTTATAATTCTCAAAGCAATGCAGCATTGGAAGCGGAAGTGATGTAAGAAGAGGTTCATGTGCATGAAATATCATTTAGTACTAACATTTTGAAGTTGTGGCTAAAGAATTTTTAATTGTCTAAACAGGCCCTTGGTCTTAAATTTGGGATTCAGGTCATTTCATTACTGCAATTGGGTCATTTTCAGTGGCAAGGTGATCAATGCAAGCAAGAGTAATTTGAAGATTAGTTTGGAGAGGCATGAGATCGACATGTGGGGAGCTAGGTTGTTATCATTAATGGTTTTCAATGTAAATGGTTCATGTGGGAGGAGAGGAGAGGGTGGGAGCTAGGATTTGCACACCAAAAAATCCACCCACACCAACATCAGAGAAGTAAAAAAAAGGGTTTCAGGTTCATAGGATTTTCAAGTCATCGCCAGAGAAGATGACTACTCAGATCGTCGATCCGAGCTGATCATTTGGTCTAGCACGGTGAGATGAACAAAAACCCTAAGATGGTTGGGGATTCTAAGATGATCTGGACCATTAATTGAGTAAAAATAGTGTGTGTGATGAGATTTAAATGTTCAAAGCAAAACAATTAACAATTCGGCAAATCCAACGGTGGAAAACACATGGAAACACTCTCAGGAGGTAAGATCTACAAAACCCAACCCTTGATTTTTTATTTTTGGCTAAATCCATATAGTTTTATGCTAGATCTAAGTTTAAGGATGATCAAGTCATCTATTTTATGATCTAAACCTAGGACAGGGTAAGTAAGCACTTGATAAAGCTTGAAATCGACTGAGATCGTTGATCTAAGTTAGAAACCGATCGAACAATCTCAGCCATCCAATCGGGGTACTATTCACACAGTAATTTTGCAATGTCTAAATTAAGATCAGACACCACTGATGAGTCTTAGAGTATTGAATTATTAGTACATGGCATAAATTGAAGAATCTGGACTGAAATTTATCGAGAAATCTAAACCATCCGTTGGGATAGTAGAGTAATAAGGACCTAACACTTTTGATTGGTGATCAGATGCTACCATGGTGTACCCTAGCCTTTAATAAGTTAAGATACTTAGAAAAATTCAAGATGAGACCATTGAATAATGAAAACAACCTGTAGTTACTTAAGATGAATGGTGGATAACCAATCTAGGGCCAATGACGTGGATTGGAAATCCAGTAACTAGTTGTCATTCAATTAACTATCAACCAATAGCTAATGAAATGCTCTAAGTGTAGAAATAAGCACTGTCACTTTACCTTGTGATGACTAGTGCCAAAGACTAACTTAGAGGGAGCTTTCATACTGGAAAAGCTAAGCTGGAATTGTATAGCTGAATATGTGTTTGTATTGTTGCAGAGGTGTGACTGATTGGAAGTATGTATACAAACTAAATAGCTTATTTGTCTCAAAGAACCTGAAAATCTCCATTGAGATATTTTGAATTAAGATTGCTAAGATTTTTGCTATATATATTTATATATGAATTTCAAGTACTAAATAAGTATTTTCAGTTGTGCAAAAAATAAGATGAATGTGCATGTTAAAAGTGAATCATGTTTAAACTACTCATGTTGAAGCACATATTTTATATTATGATGCTTCAATTCATTGTTTATTCATGACTTATTATTTGAAATTCTTGAGGAATGTGTTTCATGCACTATTGTGATTTATTGAAATGTGTTTAGTACTTCATGTTTGACATCGTGACATTTGATTACATGATTATCTATGTTTTGATATGTGATAGATTACACCTTATCATAGACCTTGATTGAGACCATTGAGTGAAGCAGAGTAAGCCGGGTCTTGTACCAATTTGAGGGCGAGCTGATAGTTTTGGCCAATAAGCTTCCTTTAAGAAATAGACTGATGCGAGCTGAACATGAGGGACCTAGGGTTAGATTGTATCGAGTGAAGCGGGGTAAGCTAGGTCTTGTACCCATTTGAGGGCAGGTAGGTAGTTTTGGCTGACAAGCTTCTGTTGGGAAATAGATTGATGCGGGCTGCACGTGAGGGACCTAAGGTCGGATTGTATCAGGTGAAGCGAGCTAAGTCGAGTCTTGTACTAATTTTACGGCAGGCCTGTAGTTTTGGCTGACAGACTTCCGTCAGAAAATAGACTAAGGCAGGCTACATGTGACGGACCGAAGGTTGGAATGAGTACTCATTACCATCACCATGAGTGTAGTCGAGGCACTCATAGAGTTTGATTGTGGATGGAATTCCTGGATCATGACATGCATTATGTTGTTCTGAGGACATGGACTTTTGTTATTTTAATGGATATATATCCATGCATTTTCATGCCTTGTATGCCATGATGCTCAGGTTGATATCAATTTGTTTAGATAATGAATTTCCTGTATTATGCATTATGGATGTCTAAAGTTTTGTATGATGCAATATGAACCATTGATCTATATGGTAAATTATGAATTGTTTATATATAATTGCATCTTATTACACCTAATTGCTTGCTGAGGCATTGCTTTGGTTTGCAATGCCTTAGATACAGAGAATAGTAGCAGGTCTCGTATGTTGATATTATTTCAAAACAAAGGACTCCTATGGAATAGGAGCTATTCGCTGACAGGGCATGCCAATAGGAACTTTGGAAAGCGGACAATATCGTTACTGGGTGGGCCGCCCAACTATTACCCTTGGTCTTAAATTTGGGATTCAGGTCATTTCATTAGTGCAATTGGGTCATTTTCAGTGGCAAGGTGATCAATTCAAGCAAGAGTAATTTGAAGATTAGTTCGGAGAGGCATGAGATAGACATGTGGGGACCAGGTTGTTATCATTCATGGTTTTCAATGAAGGTGGTTACTGTGGAGATACGGATTTGGGGAAGGCAAGTGAAGAAACTTAAGTTGGGAGACTTGATAGAGGAAGAACTTGGATTCTTGCAAATAAACATATGAGCAAAGATAGTCACTTTTGAGGAGCTCTAGTTATACTATCCATATTATTGCCATGATAATCTACTAAATACTACATGACCTAAAAAATATGCAAATATGCTTTTTCTTGAAGATGTGGGATTGAAACACAGAATTTGAACATATGAACATAGAGATGAGACATGGAAACATAGAATTGAAACAGGGAAATATGTTTTCTATGAGAAATATAAAATTAAAATGTGTTCTCTTCCTACTTTCATGGAAATGTAAAATGGAACATAGAACCATGCACTTTATTGACATAGTATCATAAAAATGGGTTAAAGAATAGGATACTTTAAGGAGAAAGAGAGGAGAGGGGAAGTGGTCAATCCTCATAGTTCTTTGTCTTTAATCCTTAGATTAAATGCTTAGCTTTCAAAGGATGACTCCCAACCCATTAATCTTCAGTGGGAGATACTTCCCTCCTGTTAAGCATTCAAGAAAACCTTATGAAAAGAAATGTTTATTTGGAAAATCTATTACACAACTTTATCCTATGATTTTATCATTTAAAATACGTATGGATCTCATTTCAAGAGATGACCTATGGAATAAGACCTCTCTTTGTTTTAATATCCCTAATAATTGAAAAAAAAGAAAAGAAAATTCTAGTAACTCATAGAAATAAATAGTCATAAATAGTCCTCAAAGGCCTCTTTGTTCATTGTGAGCTTGTGGCTTTCTTCCTAGGACAATGCCCTTGCATAAAACAAATCCACTAGCAATCCTTTGGGTATCTCTTTCACCATTTAGGCTACTAGATTATCCTTAAACAACCATTCCTTCCTTCTTTTAAGAAATAATCTCAAAAACATAAAATCCTTTATTTAGTATGGTGGGTTTCTATTTTCTCAGTACTTGAGAAATATCTAGTAACTCATCCTATATAACTAGAATCTAGATAGAGAAGAATTTTAGACTCTTATACATAGGAGTTTCCTCAAAAGAAATTGTCTAGAACATGATGTAACTATTATTATCATCACAAGTGTATAGTTCTATTATAGCATAGACATGGCAAATATGGGTCAATCCCACGAGGATTCTATAATTAATAGGTTCAATTAAAGTATAAGTTAACCTACTCTAACCTAACCAACATTCAAGGAAAGCAAGAAAAAAAAAAACATAAACTAAATAAATAAAATAAAGCAAAGAAAGTAAACTTAAAGCAAACTAACTAAGAAATTTAAAGCTACTTTCATTAATGTAAATTACATGGAAATAAGTACATAAAGTAAAGAAGATAACAACTAAAACAAATAAAACTTCCTTTTAAAGTGTCCATTGTAGGAGTCCTTAGTTGTGAAACTTAACTAGGATCCTTTCGCATCTGCTTCTTTTCTTGAGTTTCAATTCTACTTTATAGCTCTCTTGTTGTGGCACTCAACAAGGTCTTGTACAGTTCTTTTCAACCTAAATTATAGTACTTTACAACTAAGCTTTTCTCATCTATAACCCAACATGCCACTCGCCCAATGATCCTAAGGAATGAATTGTTAGGGCAATCATAGAAAAGAGGCTCCTAACTACATTCCTGAAAGATCACCACCTTTAAAAGAAGAAAAAGAAGAGATGGAGTACAAGAAAATGAAAACAAATGTTTTCTACTCCTTAGCTAGAAACTCTCTAGAAGAGAGTAGCTAGTTAGGATAAAAACATGAGGAGATACAGGTTATTCATCCTAAGAGAAGGTTAACCATAAAGAGAGCCACCCTACCTTAAGGAAGAACTAGAAAAAGACGAAAATAAAGTGGAGAAAGTGGACCTTGGCTTAGGTCTTACCAAATTCTAGCCTAAGAAGATTATGAAGGAACTAGGTACTTACCTCAAGTCTTCCTACTCCTCAGCATGATACCTTTAGCTAAGAATTTTGGATGTCTTTATTACAGGATTTGAATACTCCTCAACCATATTTTAGAAATGAAATAATCCTCAACTTCCATAGAATGTGGCACATTCCTTTCCAACTATTTCCCAAATATGAAAAGAAGGAAATTGGAAGGGAAAGGGAGGTGGTAAGGGTAATGGAAGGGATAAATAAAGGGTAGTGCATGTAAGAGAATGAAATGAGGCTTGAAGGATGCATGTAGGACAAATGAAAGTTAAGGTAGAATGGAGCATTAGTGAAATTTAGTGGGGATGTGCAAGGGCTAAGGGGAGAAGTTGTAGAAGATAAGTGGAAGGTGTTGTGTGGAAGTGAAGTAAAGTGGACGAGTGTGTATGTAAGGTAGGATGCAAGGGGAAAGGCTGTGTGCAAATGCTTATTGGGGTTGCGTGTGGAATAAATGGAAGGGTGGAATGATTGTGCATCCAAAGCCTAGGGAAGAAAATGAGAAGGGGAATGAGAATGAGAAAGAGAAAGAGAAAGAGAAAGAGAAAGAGAAAGGGAGAAAAAAGGGATAGGGGAAACCATGGTTGATACTTTCACCTCTCTACTTGAGGTGTGGGCATTGAGATCTAAGGGAGAGATGATGAGAGTGGTCTCTCTCCTTCTGTTTCTCCTAGGTTTGGCAAGGTTCTAAGAAAAAGTAAGAGATCCTTTTCTCATTGTTCTTACCTCTATTTAGGTGGTAGCCTTAAGGATTGAATGGGTGAGATCTAAGGGAGAATGGAAGGAAGAGTGACTGGGATTTAAGGGAGGAACGAAAGGGATGAGAGATAAAGGAAAGAGGGTGACATAGAATGCAATGGAAGCGAAGTATTGGACGTGAAATGGCAAGTGGAATAATTGGAGGGATGAAATAAGATAGAAGAAAAGAGATATGGGTGGAAGGGAAGGAAATAAACATGAATGGGGAAAAAGGATAAGCTAGGAAGGAAAGAGATAGAAGGGGAAGGGAGAAAATAAAGGAAAAGATATGGGAAATAGTAAGGCATAAGTGAGGATGTGTAGGATTTAGTGGTGGTATAGTGGAAGTTTAGAAAATCTGAAATAGAAGTAGACCGTTGGATGATGGCCTCCACCATCATTCTCTCTCTCTAAAAATTGGGTTTAGCAAAAACTTTCTCATTTAGGGGATTAAAAGTTCATTAGAAAATTCCATTCCTGAGAGCTCTCTAATATACAAAAGAAAATTTATTAACTAAACCCTTAGATTGATCTTCATTTGTGTAATTACTAAATAAAGCATGTGCAAGATATGAAGGACAAATTCTAGGGTATATTTCAGAAAAATACATAAATGCATAAATTTTAGAGGTGAAGACACATGATCTTATCATTTTAGCTTACTTTCTTAGTAAGTGCTTATAATACACACAATTGTTCGAGTTGAAGCTTTAAAAATACACAATCACGTAAAAGTATAGAGCAAACTTTTTGGAATATTCTTGAAAAAAGCATTTTATATTTAAAATTTGCCAAAAATGGATAACTAAGATCAATTTTGAAGATGGTACCTAGCACAAAGCATGATCATATAAGGTTTTATCTAAACCTCATATGAATGTGTGATGTAGCAGTAGCATATTTTGTTTGAAATGGATTTTGGTTTTCTAAAAACTTGGATGCGTGGTCGTATAGACTTTGGTCCTAGTACCTTAAGATCATGTACATTTTTTGTAAAATCTCATTATTTTGAAACTTTGGATTATTCTGACTAATTCTTGGGTTTTTTGGGTAATTTGAAAAATGTATGGTGTGTGATGTCATCATAGAGTTCATAGTTTGATGTTTTTCCTATGTTCACCCCAAGAAGTCATCATCAATAGGTGTTGACCCTTAAAAGTCAATCTTTTAATACAAGATTTGGCATCTAAATAGACTTCCTCAATAATCAATTTCTTTGAGATGAATCCTCCTTTGCTAACTTATCATTTTAATCATTTGCTAAAATTGAAATTTTAATTAAATGCAAGATACTCTTGAATTTCATCCACTATGTATGCAAACCTCGATACAATTGTATTTGGTTGTTTAATCCCTCCCATCACAACTTTATAATCACTTTCATAATCATCCATAATAGATTAAAATTTTTGTTGAGATACCTACTTTTGCAGCCATGATTTCTACATCTAATTACTTCTTTTTTATCAATTGGTTCCAAGAACTCAAGAAGTATCTTCACTTGATCATTCCACATTCCTATTCTTATACTTACCAAATGCCCACTCCTAAAGCTTGAACAATCAAAAATATAATTCAATCCACCCATTTTGAGGTTATCTCCAGGCTTCCCAAATACATTATTCACATTAGTGGGGCGTGCCACACGAAGAATTTGTACCCATTAATCTAAAATTTGAAAGAAAAGGTGAAATCAGTCCTACATTTAGAGATTTTTTAGCTTGATTTTGGACTCCTGAGTCTACTTGGAAAAATCATCATAGTTACTTAAGTAGATAACAAATTGAGTAACTCATCAAGTTGACTTGATGCCTATCATAAAATCTTTACTTGTGCTGAGAGTTAAAAAATACAATAATAACAACACAACCAACAAGACAAGCTTCATTTTGTAACTATAATGTGAAAATTGTATACATAACCAAAAAATAAAATATTATTAAAAATCTCATTCAAGTATTTTCGAGTCATGTACAAGTTGCTTCGAGTTAACTTGACTCGCCCAACTTTGAGTTGACTCGAGTTCTTGAGTTTTTAAACTATGATTTTTAGGAAAAAACAAAAAGAAGAGCAAAACATAGGAGAAAAACTTAGCCAACTATTTCATAGTTGAACAATCGTCTTCTTGGGTTTGCATCAATCCATGATATGTCAAGTCTTACCATGAAAAATTAGTTGCAGAAAGGGGTTCCCATTTTCTTCACTTACATTCTTCTCATTTAATGAGCACTCTATTATTCTCTCAATGGTAGTCTATAGTTATATAGAAATGGTTGGTCGATGGGTTGGGGGGTAAGAAATTTTCAACCCACCTTAGCCTTAAAAAGATTTGCATGAATGACAAATGATAGATTTCCTTAAGCTCTAGAAGAACGTTTTGGCAAAATAATGCCAAACCAATTAAGCTTTCTTTTGGGACGTATAAGATGACAACTATATGATACTAATATGAAATTTGCCCATATATGGTTATTAGCTAGTTACAAAAAAAAGTAGAACTTCATTACTCATTATTAGTGGATTTACAATGCTAGATTAGTAAGCAATATTTCAATCATCTGCCAACCCACTTTTATTAATGCATCTGGTACAAGAGCATCTATCTTTCATGTAGTAAGAAGCAAGTGGCCCTCGTAGTCATAGTTTGAAAACTTAAAAACTCAACTCGACTCAAATGTCTAGTGAGTTATGTGAACTCAAACTGACATGCGGGTGACTCAAAAATAGTTGACTGACATTTTTAATAATATTCTGGTTTATATTTACTTATATATAAAAATTTTGCATTTATCTGTGCAAACTCAATTATCAGGCGAGTTAGTTACAGCATTGTCTTGTTGTTAGGAGACTTTATGTTCAAATCCCAATCCAAACAAGACATTTTTGTCTTGTAGCAAGTCAGCTCTTCAAGTGACTTGATTTGTCACCGAGTCAAGTAACTCAGACAAGTTTTGCAAATCAATTTCAAGTTTTAGAACTATGCTTATAGTTCTTGTGGCAAGTCAACTCTTGAAGTGACTTGATTTGTCACCAAGTCAAGTAACTCAGATGAGTTTTCTGAATTAATTTCAAGTTTTAGAACTACGCTCATAGTAATATTAAGTATAAAAGTTGAGTTCAAGACTTGGAACTCTTCCTAGCTAGCACTGGAAAAGTAAAGTATCTTCTTCTTCTCTTTTCTCATGAAAATATTTAAGTATATTATTCCTAACACCTTTGGAGCAATAATTTGGTATCAGATCTGGTCTTTCATGAATGAAGAGAATAATATAATTGTCACTACTGAAGACAATAATATAAGTTACCAATTTAAGAAAACGTGAAGTTGTTACTGTTGACACGTACAGAACACTAGAAAATTAAAAGATACACCCACAAATTGACAAATTTCTCCATCAATTTGCTTTCTTTTACATCATTTGTCACTTGGATTCATCTCCAAACTCAGATATTAGAAGGTAACTCAGCTGTTACCTTGCCAAAATCACAAGATCTGTCTATTATTATTGGGAATCGTGAAGTATCTTTCCCTAGACATGTGCTGGAGTTGAATTGGGAGGGGTCGGTGCAGAGGCAATTTTTCGGCCACGCTCAGTTCGGCTGTTCTCAGCAAATTTAAGGCTTCCTTGATGCAACCCCTTCTGTTTCTCTTCTTCGGTCCACTCCGATCCATAGTAGTACTCTTCAGTAGACTTTGTGGCGTTGCTCGTAGGTGGCAGGAACATGCTTCCCCATTGAGGAAAGTGCACAAAACAGACAGGTACGGTGCAAGCCATGATCATAATACCCATGAGAGAAATTCCAGTTGCTGTTGAGTACTGTGAGCTTGTGAAGAACAACAATTGGGTCAATCCCGCTCCGAAATTCCCTCCGGCACCAGTCAATCCAGATATTATACCCAACGATCTCCGGGAAATGAATGGAATGATTCCAAAGGTGGCGCCACATGCTGCCTGAGCACAAATTGAGAAGCAAATCATGGCGAAGATGGAGATGGGGAGGGAATTCGCCCTGCCGAGCCAGACACAGAAGGCTCCACCGAGTGTTTCAAGGATCCAAAGGTTCCATAGCCGACCACGCATGCCAAACCACCTTGCCCCTAGATCAGACGTGTAGCCGCCAAATGGGCGGGCTACAATGTTAGCCATGCCAAATGAAGCGGCAATAATGCCGGCGATATGGAGCTTGAGATGGAACCTGTCATAAACAAGTAACTAAGCGAGTAAGTAAAAGATGATTCAAGTCTTTTAAGCCAAGAATAAGATGGCCTGGCTGAGAAGAAGAATAAGAAAGAGTCGAAGAAAAACCTGTCATAGAAGTATTCGGCAATGACATTATCTGTTGTTAGTTCTACGCCCATAGAGTAGCCATAGAGAAGGGCAAAGATCCAAGTTCTGTAGTTTGTGATGGCATACCATAGCACCTGATGGTAAATATCACCAAATTAATTAACTTCATTTAATGAGTTGCAAATGTGGAAAGTTCCAAACCAATTTCTACAGAACAATAAACAATCAAATCAAATGGGAAAATAAAGAATGTTTATGACTCAAACCTACCCATCAATTTGATAACCTGTGGTAGAGACAGTTGCCACTGGTACGATGACGCTTAAATTTGGGGCCACATTTTTTCTTATATATTTTCGAAAATAAAACTTAATCAAATGACAAGCAAAAATTACCTATATTTACATGGAAAATCAGTCTTGGAATATCAAGATTTCCCTTTGGAAGTAGGGGAGATTGAGAATTGCAAGGAAAATAGAAGTCAAGAAACTTACGTTGGAGAACTTGTCTTTGGCAACATCACCCTTCTTTTGGAGTGCCCCAAGATTTCCATCAGGCAAATCCTGGCCAAGGGTCAATACCAGGATTCCCATGAGAATATGCAGGAATCCCGGGATGAAGAAAGCGATGCGCCAGGCGACGAATGGGGTTGCTCCACACCGTTGGATCACTTCAAAGAGCACCGGCATTATAAGCTGGGTGGCCCCACCACCCATATTTCCCCATCCAGCCGCAGTTCCATTGACTAAACCGATGATCTTGCTGTTAAACATGGTGCTCATCCAATATTGGCACGACACGAATGTGGCAAGAGAGAAACCGATCATAAACCGGACAGTTATGTAGCCACCGGCATCTGACACAATGGACATGCAAAACACGGTGGGGGCGCACAGCATGATGAGGAAGGCACAACCGTATCGTGGACCGAGTAGGTCACATACAGCACCCATGGTTAGCCGAGAGAAAATACTACCGGAGACTGAAGAAATTCCGGCGTTACCGATATCGCCCTTCTTGAGGTTGAGGTTGTCACGGATGATTGGAACCAAGGGTGCGGCAGCGAAGGTCGAGACGAAGCAAGTGAAGAAAGAAATCCATGAGAGATGGAAGGTTCTCATATGTGGTTTAGACAGGGAGAAGAGTTTGAAAATCGTCGCCTTGTGTTCGGAGTCGACTGGAAGGGCGAAGTTGGCATTTTTGTCAGTGTGAACAATTGGGGAGGGGACTGAAAAGGCATAGCTTTGTTCTCGGCCTGTTACTCCATGCATGGAGCTTCCTGGTGCCCCAATACCATCTTCCATCTTTTCACTCTCTAAGTAAGAAAATGTTCCTAAAGGGAAGTTAAAGACTGATTAGAAGGATGGTTTTGGAAGTACAAATCGAAGAACAAGTAGATTGATGCTATAGAGAAGTGTAGAAGGGAAGTATTTATAATGGCTAGTCGTTGACATTAGAAGAGCCAAAAGAGAGAGCCAACGGTTGCATTACTTAATTTGGAAAAAGGTATCCGTGGCACCGCATCTCGTGAACATGAGGCCCCGTTGCATATTCCAAAAGTTGACATGAATAGTAGCAGGGCCCCACTTGAATGGTGGAATTACCAAAATACAGTCTGTTTGATCAATTAATGACGTATACACCCTGATGCTTTAAGATTAAGATGTTAAGTGGAATGATCAAATAGGCACCAAGCTGGGGGTTCGCCTCATTACCCAACGCTAGGATTTATCAGATAGACCAAAAGTTGGACGATTCTACTGCTTTTTACTTGTCTTTTGCGCATATAATTGTACGTCCTTTTTACAAATGGGTATAGATGAGATAGTTCAGTTCCCCCTTAGTTACTAGATCAGCTCTGATCACGTAGGACCAATAGATCCATAAGGAAGCATGCATGTAAGTAAAAGTTGGATTATTAGTCCTTTATATTATATATATTATAGTATCAAACGTGTATATCGAAGAACCAGTTTAGTTTCATGCTTGGAGGTCCATCATGAAAGATATTTTCCTTCTTAGACAATTGATAGAGAAATATAATGAGATGAGGAAGGACCTCCACATGGCCATTATTGACTTGGAAAAAACTTATGATAGAATCCATATAAAGTTAACATGGTGGGTGTTGGGTGAGAAAGGGGTTTCATAGGGATATATAGACATAATTAAGGCTATTATTGAGAGAGTGGTTACAAAAGTTAGGACCATTAGCGAAGAGACCGGTGATTTTTCTTTCACTATAGGATTGTACTAAGAATTGGCATTAAGCTCATACCTTTTCACGTTAGCTATGGATGACTTAACAAAACATCTACACAAGGAGATTTCATGGTGCATGTTATTAGCAAATGAAAATATAGTTTTGATTGATGAAATTAGAGAGGGCATAAACACAAAGCTAGAGTTATGGAAGATGCATTAGAATTTAAAGAATTTAAAATTAGTTGAACTAAGACAGAGTATTTTAAATGCAATTTTAGTAACGAGAAGAGCGAGAATGAAGCACCAGTAAAGATTGATAACCAAGAAATCCTTCTAGAAAAACACTTTCAATACTTGGAATTGATAATTCATGAAAGTAGAGAGATTGAGAAGGAGGTTATCCAAAGAATCCAAATGCATTGGAACAATTAGAGATATACCTCTGGAGTTTTATGTGATCAGCGGGTTCTACTCAAACTAAAAGAAAATTGCTCTAGGATTCCAAGCCTGCTAACATCAAATAAATACGCAAAGCAACCAAAAGCAGTATGTTCTCAACTATCAATAGATAACAAGTTACTTCCAAGCTTGAATAAATACATTAAATCTGATAGAATTAATTTGTCATATCCAAAATAATACCAATCCAACCCATTTCATGAATAAAATGTAATCAATTAACCATCCAATAAAAACTACTTACTAAAAATAACATCTTCTCATTGCATCAAAACTTATAAATGTTGACTAATCTAGCTATGGTTGAACTTGGTAAAATGAAATGGTTGAATAATTGAAAAATAAGACTATTAAAAAATACACTTTGAATGTCGAGATAATGATTGAATTTCTAGTAGTTAATCCATAATCAAAAAAGTATTTGTGATTGTTTCAAAAGAAATGCAATAAAGGATAACTGTAAGGCCAGCCATGCTTTATGAATCAAAGTATTGGGTAGTTAAAGAAGAACATGTACATAGGATGAGCATTGCTAAAATGCGAATGTTGAGATGGATGAGTGGCAAGACAAAAAAGGATAAAAATAGAAATAAAAACATTAGATAAAATTAGGAGTAGCACCAATAAGTAACAAGATGAGCGAGACTTAGATGGTTTGAATATGTCCAACAAAGACTAAAAACAGCATCAATTAGGAGTGAGGCAATCCAAGTCAAAGGTTCTAAAAGGGCAAGGAGAAGGCTCAAAAGAACATGGATAGAAGTGCTAAGAAAAGATTTAATAACTTTGAAACTAAATGAAGCCATAACACTTAATAGAGGGGAATGGAGGCACAAGATTCATGTGACCCATAATAACCCTCAATTTTGAGTTCTTTTTCATACATTATATTATATTTTAATTGAGATAAAAAAAATAATTAAGGATTGAATTCAGTAAATTTGAGTTTTATGAAAGTGGCCCCTTTGAAAATTAAAAATTTAGACTTGACTTGAAACTATAAAATAAAAATAAAAAGTACACATCGATACAATTCCAACAACACAAAGAACATTGAAATCGGAGTTTATATGGAAGAAATATGATGATTTATAATATGGAGGGCATTTTTGAAAAAAAAAATTACTAAAGGAGGGGACCAAATTGATATCGGCACCCCCTCCCACTTAAAGCAAAACAAAATAGACTACATAGTATGTTCTACCGAGCCTGACACACACATAAAGAGGAAACTAAGGAAGAAGAAAGAAGAAAGAAGAAAGAAGAGGGGAAGAAGGAGAAGAGGAAGAAGGAATGAGAGGAGAAGAGGGAGAAAGGAGACAGAGGAAAGAGAAAATCCAGTCGCCAAAGGAGACTAGCATGCTGGCAAGGAAAAGAAAAAAAAAAAAGAAAAAAAGATGGGGTTTCGTCCACTAGAGTTGGACCTTGTTGGAGATGATGACAACTTTGATTGTTGATCCAAGCTAGTCATCTTCCACGACTTGTCCGAAAGACCAAAAGCCGCAGCAGATAGCCAAGATTGGAGGAGTTTTGGTGGGACGAGAACACAGGAAATTGACGCACAGTGAAAAAGGGAGATCCTCATAAAAAAAAACGATGATCAATCTGCTTCCTCCGACAAACAAAGTAGACTGAAACATGCCCAAGAGGTAAGATCGGTAAAACCTTGTTCTTGATTTGAGATATTGTATAAGATCCGCACGATTTTATGCTAAATCTAGGTTTTTTAGATGATCTAGCCATCCATTTCTTAATTTAAGCTTGGGAATAGGTAAATAAGGCCTAATATATCTCAAATCTGAATGAGATGGTCAATCTAGGATGGAAATTGATCAGACAATTTCAGCCATCCAATTAGTACTATGAAAATAGTGTTTAATGTCATCTGATCGATGATCAAACATGACCAATAAGATTATTGACCTAAAATTCATGTAAAATGGATCAAATGTGTTGATCCAAAGGTGAAACAGATCAAACAATCTAGGCCATCCGATCTATTACTATTCAAATATTGATTTCTTGATGTTAGATCAATGATTAGATGCCAGAGATGAGTTTTGGAACACTAAATTAACTATAATGTGTAGAAATTGAAAGATCTAGATGGAGATTGATCAAATAATCTCAACCGTCCAATCAAACAATAAAGGAATAAGGACTTGGAGATGCTTGATATGTGATCAGATGCCACCATTGTATTCCATGATCTTAAATTAGTAAAGATACTTAGATTTGGTAATCTATGATAGAAGTTGGATCAGTGAACCATAGGTGAAAACACAAATCAACAGCCTAAACTGTTGAGATCGTGTGATTTTGGTGCTTGATTAGTAATGAATCATTAAAACCTAATGGCTCCATGATTAACAGATGATCTAGATTGTCAAATTAGGGCTAGAACAATTTTTTTTGTAATTATTAGTATAACTTGACATTGGCGAGGAATATGAAATATCGACAAGTTGATAGATGAAATGATTGGAGAGATATAACTAAATTATGAAGCATGACGAGGGAGGGAGGTACTTTTAACTTTGATGCTCTTTTGTGAAAAATGAAAGCTATTAATGATTATTCTATCATGTTTAAAAATAGTTAAAATTGAGATTTTTAGATATTTTCGATTTATATAGAGAGAATATTTGTATTCCATACAACTTATCACTTTGGAATACTATATTGATTTATTCATTAAATTGAAAACTTGCAGATGAAAATGTATTTGAAGTTGCACGGAGTTTGTGATTTATGAAATGATGAGTGAGGAATCCTCATACTCAAACTTTGTGAGGATTTCTTTTACATGGTTATATCATATCATGAGATTGATTTGCATGATTTCACTAGTGCATGAAATTTTATGATTTTATATGTTATGGCATCATGTAATGATGCTTAGCCTAGCATTATTATGTTATAGAGGGCATATTGTGACCCGATGGATGTTGTGCTAAGAGGGTTGAGGATTGATCATCCCCCTTCCAAACTTTATATATATAATACCTAGCTACAAAAGGCCAAATTCAAGTCAATGACATCATGGGTAGGTTATGGCCTTGCGTACCATATTTCCCATGCACATGATGCAGGGAGTCTATCCATCTTGATATCGGCATGATAGCTACAAACTTGATTGTGTCTTGTCCACGCATAGAGGGTCTATTATTTTGTGATTCATATGTATATAGCATGACAGAGCAGGTGCATAACACCCTGAAATTTTCAAGTCTATAATGAATACTCATGACCAACAGCAAATGGTCAGATTGCGAGTTTTTTTACACTCGTGAGACCTCGAGGAGGTTCAAATGGTATTATCCATATGTACATACTTATTGAGATACATTAATTGTATTTAAGTATTTTATTGTTTAAATGCTTTTCATCTATTGAATTTTTACGATGATTCACTATCTAGTTTGGATGAGTATATTATGAGATGATGCAAGACATTAGTTGTGGTGATCTTTCATCTCTTGTATATATAATACCTGGCTGCAAAAGGCTAAATTCAAGTCGATGACATCATGGGCAGGTTATGGCCTTGCGCACCATATTTCCCATGCACATGGTGCAGGGAGCCTATCCATCTTGATATCAGCATGATAGCTACAGACTTAATTGTGTCTTGTCCACGCATAGAGGGTCCATTATTTTGCGATTCATATGTATATAGCATGATAGAGCAAGTGCATGGCGCCCTAGAAATTTCAAGTCTATAATGTGTACTCATGACCAATAGCAAATGATCAGATTGCGAGTTTTTTTATACTCGTGAGACCTTGAGAAGGTTCAAATGGTATTATCTATATGTACATACTTATTGAGATACATTAATTGTATTTAAGTATTTCATTGTTTAAATGCTTTTCATCTATTGATTTTTGACGATGATTCACTATTCAGTTTGGATGAGTATATTTATGAGATGATGCAAGACATTAGTTGTGGCGATCTTTCATCTCTTGTAAAATATCTCGCAAAGGTTACTAATGTCATAAAACAATATGCATGGATATTGAAACTGATAATTTAAATTGGTTTCGCATGACATTGATTTGTAAAGCATAACTGAGATTTCAGAGTTTTATTATACTACTCATTATGCATCATATTTTACTAAACCGCATAACTTGTGATTACTTTTTGTTTTTGAAACAACATAAATTTCATATTTTGATGATGAAACTACTTACACAAGCGCAAAATACAAGGGAGATGGAGTCTCCTTTGTTATTTCATATATACTGTGTTTATCAGTGTGTCACATAGTATGCATGAAATGTACTGGGTCCAAAATACAAGGGAGACTTTGTTGAATTTTTTGTAGAAATATAGCACTCATTTCTCTGAAAAGTCCTTATTTTTTAAAAGAAAAATGACACTAATGATTTTTTTTAAGGTCTTCTCATGAAACATATTTTTCGCTGTTTGATTTCTAAATAGTTTTTCAAACTCAGGGCCTGACAATTGCAAAAAAAATTGCGAAAAAGTGTTAGAAAAACCCAGAATGTCATATGACCAACCCTTAATCGGGATAATGTCTTGATGATGCATATATTATAGTACCAAAAGAAAAATCTATCCTATATATTAAAACAAATTTCCTCTCCTATTTTTAAGCATATGATTAAAAACTAAATTTGTTATCATTTTAGTTTAGCTTTTTGGTGTGAAGATCTACCCAAATTATATATGTTTTAAATCTCATCTAGAAAATTGTTTCCTAAATATCATTTAGTCATAGACAACTTGGCACCTCTCTTGAAATACACTTTCTCCTTTAGCCAAAGATTAGATTTAGTAATATGCATGTAAGTGATTGCTTTGTAATTCTTTGCTTCTTAGAAAAAAAAAAAAAAAAAACCAACTATTCTCTTCCATTCTAGTTCATAGAAATGAATTGTTGTAATGTTACTTTCCCTAATTCTAGGTTTCTAGCTACCTACATTTTTTTCACTTATTCACTTTCTCTTGCTTAATTCATACATAGCACGTAACACCAAAATATTGGAAGTGGATACCATGGTAAGACAAGAAAATGCTGATTATTTGTAGGTTTGCTCTTTCTTAACTATTATCTTTTGTGTCACAATTATTTTGGATGTGATTGGGACCAAAGAACACACATAGGCCTCTTGCTATTAACTCATCTTTCAAATTTGATCACAAAAACAAGGTTCTACCATAGAGAAGCTAAACATTGGCTTTATATAAATATTTCCAATGAATGGACCAAGTTTATATAGTTAACTTGATGCTAAGTTGAATAGGTATCCTTTTGGCTATTGTGTTTAGAAGTTAATGCTCTATGAGATGGTAGCTTGAATTGTACCTTCAATAGTTGTTTGCCTTGTAGTTATCAAATTTTGGAACAAATCTCATTCCTTCATAGGAAGATGAGAGTGAAATATGGTCTAGACTAAGCTTGGGATTCTGAACAAAGCTAGTAGCTAGAAGCATCAAATGTGCATGATTTTTTGCAAATGGTCTAAATAGGGAATGTTGAACAAGATTATTGGAGCAAATCATCCAAAGATGGAGATTTGCTAAGCAAGGTTCCATAGTCAATCACCAGTCTAGATAGCATGTGGAAAGAAAATTCACTTATCCGAGTTTTCCTACTATTCCACTGTGTTTAATGAGTTTTCATTTCTCAACTTCCTATTTATCCCTTGTCTTTTATGGTCAAATTGTTAATCTCTTTCAAAATTTACATATTTATCTACCTATATTTACCATGTACTAAACCAATTCACTCACCTCCCTTTTGGTAGGACACTAGATTGAAAATTCTAAGGTTTTAATTTGGGTTTTGAATCATTATTTGACTTAAAATTATATCTGTTTTTACTAGCAAATATCTAGCACGATTTGTCACACTCAACTGGGTATTTCCCTTCAAGTACCCTTTGTTGTGGGTTAGAGTCACCACTTTCATCTTTGGCTAGGAATTAGATTTAGGAGTGTTGTGTTATTTGCTTTGCAATTTTTGCTTGTAGAAACAAGGTATATCACTTTTTATTTTGTTGTAAACTTTTCAGTTATTCCCAACCTTTTCTATTTCTTGCTGTACTTAACTATCTCTTGTGTGCATGTGCATGTGATCTTTATTATTGCAGTAGTAAAAAAATCATTACTAAAGCACATTGAGTTGGGTAGAGACAAAAATAAAAAATAAAAATCAAGTCAAGCCTTTTTCTTTTCTTTTTTTCAAAAAAGGAATTCTCTTATATATATATATATATATATATATATATATATATATATAAGGAAGAAAATAGAAATCAATCAACCATTCAAAGACACACATGAACCACTACCACCCCTAATATTATACAATTCACTAATCACTTCTGTTTATTTCATAATTAGATTAGGGATATATTTGAACGAGAGTCTTGGCGCAATGATAAAGTTATCATCATGTGACCTTGAGGGCAGGGGTTTAAAGTATGAAAACAGCCTCTTGCAAAGATGTAAGATAAGGTTGTGTACTATAGACCCTTGTAGTTCACTGCTTTCCTGGAACCCGCATAGGTAGGAGCTTCATGCACCCATACTGCTCTTTTTTTATCAGGGATATCTCTGGTAGCCTACAACTTTTCAAGAAAACTTATCCACCACACGCTTTTAAGTCAAACAAAGGACAATTGGACTGTACGCATGCTATTCTTCCCCTCAGCTTTTAGCCGCTTCAACTCCAATTCACAATCTCAAATAATAACTTATGAGGCGACTCTTAGCCCCGCCCCCTCATGTTATTCAAACAGAACTCCAATAATAGTTCTCTAAATAACATTAAATTTACCCTTATATAAATGGAGCTTTGGTCTCACTTTTCCTTTTGCTGATGGGACTTAACCATTTTCTTACTACTCATCTTAGCTTTTCGCATGTTTCGAAAGGTTCTATCGGGGTTTTAGATTAAGCCAAAGGGCACATTGAAATAAATATAAATAAAATGAAAGTAAAATATATCAAACAAGAGATTTGGTTTCATTTGAATGTTTCGACACTTAGACATTTGGAATGACCCCCTTATCTCCTCTTATTATAAGGGATCTCGTAATAGAGGCGACCTCCTTATCTCCTCTTATTATAAGGGCTCTCATAATAAAGGCTTTTATTATCTATATATCAACTCACATACACGTAAGATAAAGGCTACGGACAACCACAATTGTTATGCTGGTGTGGCTGTTGTTTTTTGCTGCTGTACTCCCAAATTGGTGTAATTTGAGTTATCCTTTATTACTACGTTTGAAAATTCTCTCTCCATTCATTGTTTTATGTTCATTTAGTAGAATAAATGCACTTAGGATATCAAATACAATGCCCTGGTCACAGCTATGCCATGATTGAGTGATTAGGGTTTTCTTTTATAGTGATGCTCATTTTTAGTTACAGGAATAGTCCAGTTGCTTTAATCGTTGATCCACACGAATAATTTTGAGTCGATGGCTCAGATAATTGTACGTGACAAAAGGCCCACGTTGTTGGAAAGAATATGATTCGAGTCTAGTGCAATTTATGCCTCCGGCACTCCTGCCATAGATTGAGGAACAACCATGCATTTTTTTGTTGAAACACTTATCCTCGTATCATGGAGATAAGAGTGCTCTTTTCAGATAATTTTGTCCAGGATTGTTGTCCTACAGATAACGGATAACTCTAAACATCTGCTATCCACATCACCTCGATGATTTGGTGGAAGGTGCAGAAACCACAAGCAATGTTAAACACCCTCATATAGAACATTGGGATCAGCTGGGAAACGCTGGTTCATGCAAAGCCCATCTATGGCGATGCATGCTAATACTAGAGTGCATGTTAAGGAAATAGACTACATTATACCTGTTTGAAGGAATGCAAAAAATATGTTGCTGTTAATCTACCTCAGGATAGACTGAAAACCAAGTAACAGAAGCAATGGATCAGAGCTTAAAGGCCAAAGAAAACAGTCAAACCATAATAAAAAGCATTTGTGATCGATATGGGAGTTTCACTGGCAGAGGGATGAGACAAATAAATCCTTAACTGCATTTCCTATCTGGGTTGGCAACCAATGTTCAATGACAGGATTCTCCATCTTCCTGAAAGAGAAAAACAGATGAGGAGAAGATGCACACCTCATGTTCCCCTTCTTTGTATTGGTTTATAAAGAACAACTGTCACAAATTTCGAACGGAAACGATGGGTGATCCCAAGGGCAACAACAGACCGCGGGCTCTCCCGGTTCTCTATATAAAGATGATTGAGAATTACGTTCTGAGGTGCAGGAAGACTGCCTGAAGCATCTCTGCTTGCTGGATAGCTCAGTAAGGTGTGTTGCAAGTGTTGAGGAACAGCGGGCGGTTCCCGTGTTTCATCTTCATTACCAGGGAAGGGATTGTTGTAGCTTGAATCAGGTGATCTTGGAACCTCAAATCCCACAACATTTACCTCATCCTGTGTGGAGTTTCTGTTCAGTTTAACCAAAATACATATATGATCACATTAGAGATCTTTCGCTTACTACTTACTTGATCTTCTCCGTACAAGTTATCCATGATTTTCTAGGGTAGAATCACCTTAGCAGTGCCAAATCATCAATAGATGCTACTCAGACGTTCAAATGCCTGAAAAATGAAGTTCCAATCAATATAACAGGTTCAATCCCATTTGCATTTATATTCCCAATACCAATAAAAGGTTAACAGTTGCTGAAGACTACTATGCCCAAAAGTCCATGGTATCAGTTTGGCTAATGACCAGATGGCCTAGACATATGTAGTTAGTCATCATACACTTTGCTTGCCAAATGGATATGCCAAACGTTCCCAGGCATTCCTGTAGAAGAACCAAGTCTCTTGAGAATTAGTAGTGACGATCATCGTAGGTTGTTTTGACATGCTACATGCAAGTAATAATATTGGCACAGAATGTTTTGGAAGCATAGTCAACATAGCAGGTAGTCTAAAAGAGGATAGAAGTGATACAAGAAGGCACATGTAAATCTCACTGTACAATATCCACATACTGGCTAACAAAATATGCCAATTAATATGAGAATTGGAGAACATGGAACTATCTATTGAAAAAAATTGAGTAGATCTATAGAGATCCGACAGACTCTTGAGAATTAGTAGTGATGATCATGGTAGGTTGTTTTGACATGCTCCATGCAAGTAATATTGGCACAAAATGTTTTGGAAGCATAGTCAACATAGCAGGTAGTCTAAAAGAGGATAGAAGTGATACAAGAAGGTACATGTAAATCTCACTATACAATATCCACATACTGGCTAACAAAATATGCCAATAAATATGAGAATTGGGGAGCATGGAACTATCTATTGAAAAAAATTGAGTAGATCTATAGTGATCCAACAGAATTTTGGGAACAAAGGAAATCAGAAATGTTTCTGAACCTAGTCATTACCAAATTGCTAAAACCGAAAAATCCATATAAGTGTAGGCCTATTCTACCAATTAAAAAATCAGCTTTATTACTTCTCCACAAAAACAACTATTTCTTAGTTTCTCCAATCAGAATAAAAACTATGCCTGCCATCTACCAATAGGCTAGATCTATGGTAATATAGATCTGACAGAAATTTTGGGAAGAAGGTGACTGAAAAATTCTTCTGCATGTCATTGAGAAACCAAAAGGTTATTGCATAATTGGTGTGAACTCAAAATTCCGTATTGGCCAATTAAGAAATAGTTTTGCATTACCAAAAGAATAACTGCTGTAGCTTGTTTTTTGTCCAAGCAAAATACATGTTATAGCATTATAAACTGAATTCAAACTGATAGGAATATTTCACAATTGTTACATAAAAAAGGGCAGCCCAGTGTGCACGTAGCTCCCATGTATGCAGGGTATAGGGAAGGACAGACCACTTAGGGTCAATAGTATGCAGCCTTACCTTGCATTGTTACATAAACAGAAAAACGGACAACTAAGTTTATCCATACATCAAACTCACAAAGGGCGAATCTATCCTCTAGTGAAGGAAAAGTAACCAACCTGATCAAAAGAGACACACGTGATACAAAGTAACAAGAAAGAAAGAAAGTAGGGCCAACACAAGTGTATATTCTCGGCTGATACATCTCCTGCATCATGCTGCACGAATTGTGTTTCAGATTTTCAAGACAACCAAAATCTCACTGTTCCCATTTTCATTAGGAGGGTTATGAACATATGATATATGACCAAATATAACCTAAATATACTAAAATCGAGCATCAAAAGCATCATCCCAAGCATGAAATGACAAATTGAAGTCAGTATACTTTAAGAAATTTTCACTTTTCACAATACAAGTAGAAGGTTCTAAAAGGGCCCAAAAGAACATGGAGAGAAGTGGTGAGAAAAGATTTAAAAACTTTGGGACTAAATGAAGCCATGATACTTAATAGAGAGGAATGGAGGAATAAGATTCATGTGGCCGACTCCTAATTGGGATAAGGTCTTGATGATGATGATGATGATGATGATGATGATGAGATAACCCAGTTCTTCTCAAATCATTTGTTACAGATCACTTGTAGTGAATAAAAACCATGTAAGATGTATTCAGTGTTATGTTTCCATATGATTCTATAATTTTTATTTATTTTTTGGTTAAGAGTCGTATAGCCACATGGAATATAGGGACATTGATAGATAAGAGTTTGGAGTTAGTAGACACGATAAAATGTAGGAGAATTCACATTGCTTGTATCCAAGAAACCAAGTGGAAAGGGGCCAAAGCTAGAGAAATAGATGAGTATAAATTATGGTACGTAGGAAAGGAAAATAACAGAAATGAAGTAGGAATAATAATGGATAAGGAATTAAAGGATAAAGTTGTGGACGTTAAAAGAATCAGTGATAAAATTATAATAATAAAACTTGTTCTAAGAGAGCAGATTATAAATGTTATAAGTGCATACGCACCACAAGTAGCGTTACAAGATATAATCAAGAGACAGTTTTGGGAAGATATGAAGGGAGTTATGCAAGAAATTCCCAACACTGAGGGATATGATAAAATATACAGAGGGTATAGTATAGGTGAACGAAATGAGACGGGGGAGAATATCCTCAATTTTGCTTTGTCATATAACCTGTCCATTGCAAATACACTCTTTAAGAAGAGGGATGAACACTTAATAACCTTTAAAAATGGACTTCATAAAAGTCAAATAGACTTTTTTCTACTTAGGAATAATGAACGATCTATATGTAAGGATTGTAAGGTGATACCAGGTGAGAGTTTAACCTCACAACATAGGTTAATGGTTATGGATATCCATATCAAAAGATGGAAGAAAGGAAATGCACTTAATAGGTATCCAAAAATTAAGTGGTGGAACTTAAAAGGAGAGAAAATAACCTCATTCACAAATAAGTTGATGGTAAAAGGAATTTGGAACTACGAAACAGAAGTAAATACCATGTGGATTAATATTATTGAGTCCATTAAGAAAGTGGCAAAAGATGTCTTAGGAGTATCTAAAGGTAAAAGGCAATTAGTAAAGCAAACATGGTGGTGGAGTGAAATAGTGCAAAAAGTTATTAAAAAAAAACGAATGCATTTTAAAGCATGGCAGAAGACTAGAAATAATGAAAACTATGAACAATATAAGAATGCTAAAAAGGTTGCTAAGAGAATAGTAAGTGAAGCTAAACTTAAAGCATATGATGAGCATTACAATAGACTAGGAACAAGAGAAGGTGAGAAAGATGTGTTTAAACTTGCAAAAGTAAGAGAACAAAAGGGTAAGGACTTAGATCATGTTACATGCATTAGAAGCGATGATCAAAGGGTATTAGTCAAAAATGATGAGATCAAACAAAGGTGGAAAACATACTTTCAAAAATTGTTAAATGACAATGGCTCTGAGAATGTAAGGATTGAAAATACTATAAATCTAAATAACACTGGATATTATAGATATAAGCGTATGATTAGAGTACCTGAAGTAAAAGAGGCCTTGAAAAAGATGAAATCAGGAAAGGCCATGGGGCTCGATGGTATACCAATAGAGGTTTGGAAGCATATGAGAGATATTGGGATAGTTTGGTCGACCAAGTTGTTTAATAAGATTATAAAATCAAAGAAAATGCTCGATGAGTGGAGGAAAAGCTCTATTGTACCAATTTATAAGAATAAAGGAGACATACAGAGTTGCACTAATTATCGAGGGATCAAACTTATGAGCCACACTATGAAACTTTTTGAAAGAGTGATTGAGAAGAGACTACAACATAAAACAAGTGTATCAAAGAATCAGTTTGGTTTCATGCCTGGGAGGTCTACCATGGAAGCTATTTTCTTACTAAGATAATTAGGAGAGATATATAGGGAGAGGAGGAAAGATCTTCACATGGTCTTTATTGACTTAGAAAAAGCTTATGATAGAGTCCCTAAAGAGTTAATATCGAGGGTGTTGAATGATAAAGGGGTTTCTCAAGGGTATACAGACATAATTAAAGATATGTATGAGAAAGCGGTAACAAATGTTAAGACGACTAGTGGCGTGACTGGTGATTTCCCTATCATTGTAAGATTGCACACAAGGATCGGCATTAAGCCCATACCTTTTTACATTGGTTATGGATGAGTTAACAAAACATTTGCACGAGAAGATTCTCTGGTGCATACTATTTGTAGATGATATAGTCTTACTTGATGAGACGAGGGAGGGTGTAAACATAAAGCTAGAGCTATGAAGAGAAGCATTAGAATCTGAAGGATTTAAAATTAGCCGAATTAAGACATAATATATGGAATGTAATTTTAGCAAGGAGAGTAGGAGTGGAACACCAATCAAGATTGATAACCAAGAAGTCCCCGTAAAAGACCACTTTCGGTACTTAGGATCAATGATTCATGAGAGTGGAGAGATTGAGAGTGAAGTTACCCAGATAATCCAAGTGGGTTGGAACAAATGGAGATGTACATCTGGAGTTTTGTGTGATCGGCTGGTACCATTCAAACTAAAAGAAAAATTCTATAGGATGGCCATAAGATCGGCCATGCTCTATGGATCAAAGTGGTGGGCACTTAAGGAGCATCATACTCATAGGATAAGCGTCGCAAAAGTGAGGATGTTCAGATGGATGAGTGGTAAGACAAGAAAGGATAGAATTAGAAATGAAAATATTAGAGGAAATTTAGGGGTAGCACCAATAGGTAACAATATGAGGGAGATTAGACTTAGATGGTTTGGACATGTTCAAAGGAAACCAACAACAGCACCGATTAGAAGGAGTGAGGCAATACAAGTAGAAGATTCTAAAAGGGCAAGGGGAAGTCCAAAAAGAATGTGGATAGAAGTGGTGAGGAAAGATTTAAAAACTTTGAGACTAAATGAAGCTATGGTATTTAATTGAGTAGAATGGAGGAATAAGATTCATGTGGCCGACCCTTAATTGGGATAAGGTCTTGATGATGATGATTTTTTGGTTAAGTCTTCTCAGTTTTTATTTGTTTTTTGTTTTTCTTAATATTCCATCTGTCAAAGACGTCAAGATAGACCTTGTTTTATGTATCATTTTATTGTTTTATATGTGTAGCTGAATCAGTCAAGTTGTGCATGTATTTGCTCTATGTCCAGAATATTCATTTATTCACTTGTTATATTGTTCCTTTTACATGTTACTTATGACTGTATTATACTCGGTTACATGACTTGAGCATGACCTTTTGTATGAGTCTAAGTGCCATCTATTGTTACTGTAAGACCTTCCTACTCTGTCGCTTAATTGCTAATCTGTTTTGTTACTGTTTACACATACTTATTTTTTTACAACTTTAGTCAAACGAACTTTTTCCTCTGATTTGGTTATAGTTGGCATAAAAATCATGATAAAGGATAAACAAGTAGAGAAACGGACTTGAATGGTTTTCCAGCAAGAACATAATGATCAATACCATCAAATCTCTTATGGTTCAGAGAGGAATGGCAAAGGACCAGCATGAATAAAAGTAGGTAAAATTGAGGTTAAAACTTAGATATTGCCCAACCATCAGTGATAACTAAGCAAATACAGGCTAGATAGAAGGGACTGCTAGTTATTAAGTTAGGGTTTCTAGGAATATGGTTTTTAAGGTGAAATTGGGCTGAGATTGAATGGAATTTAAACAGGATTGAATCTAGGGCAAATAATGAGTTTTGAATACCTTTCAACAGATGAAGATCCAGCAGATTTTAGTGGGAAAACCTACTGGTTTTGAAGTACATCTTAACCAAAAATCACTTATAAGGAGACCTCCCTGCCTTGCTTTAGCATAAAAAATCAAAAGCTCTTCCCTTTGGCAAGCACCTCTCTCTATCTCTCCCTTCGATTCTATCTTTAGATTCTTCAAATTAAGCTATAGAAAAAGCTTTCCACTTTAGGAAATGAAAGGTATAGATCATGCTATCAAGTTCGAGCTAGTGCTTGCACACTATCAGTGACATGCTAGTTCTGATTGCATCTTGGAGATTTTTCTCAAGAAACTGGAAAGCACATTGATAGTGGATACGACAATGATCTACCCTATGGGTTACATTTCACCAGCAACAAGCCTCCGCCACTACCATTTCCATCACATGCATTGTTATTTTACTTTACATTGTTTGCATCCAGCATAGACCAGTTTTTTTTTTCTGAACACAGAGCCCTTATTGTCTCATTTAATGTAACCATTTGAACTTATTTGCATACATCTATTCAGCACTCTTAAGCTTATAGATTAAATTGTTGAAGCAAATATCTCTACTAAAAAAGACTATACCCAACTTGAGAAGATTGCTAGGTTGAACTTCAAGCACTGGCAACAATGCTCATTTTTCTAGTTAGTAGACTTAAACATAGTTTACGCCTTGAAATCATCCCCACTGACAACTGAAGAAAATGTGTCAGCTCAATGCATGAGATAATGACAGTTTCCATGTTCTTAGTGCTATTCTAATTGCCATGATGAATTACTCATATGATGTATAATGTGCAGACTGCTAAGGAGATGCATGAAGTTTTAGATAGAAAATACAAGACTCAAGATAATGGATAGTAAAGATATGTCAAGAGAAACCACTTGAGATTTGAGATGACTGATGAATACCAGTCTTTTTCCTCTTCTGCATGGTGACTGAGTCTTTCATTCCAATCCATGAACTTCAATTCATGTTCAGTGTTTTGGGAGAGAGATTTACGGATGACAATGATTCAAGAAAAAGAAAAACAGGAAGATGACCATTTCCATATAGCTGCTGTTATTGAAAATTTCCCAACATCCTTGAAGCAATTCATTAAAATATTAATATATGAGAGATGAATTAATTTTAGAAGATGTCCTAGCCATATAGAATTGAAAATCAACATAGAGATCACGACCCACATGATAACAACTCCACTTAGTATCAAAGCCAACAATCTACCATTAAGATGGTTGGCTCTCATCATTATAAGGAAAGCCAAGGAAAACCACTGAGTACTTCAAGAGTACCCACAAAATAGGAAAGAACAAAAAGGAATCATTTGCAGAAAATAGGGACATTATGAAAGAAAGTGTTGACAGCTAAACAAGAAAGAAAATCCAATCTGGCTGGAGGCACTCAAGCTACATCCAATCCTCAGGCTAACATGATTGAATCTGGAACTGTTGGACATGGTACAGATGCGATGACATTGTCCATAATGCAAGTGACTACTGGCTGGGATAGTTGGTGCCCCAAATCCCCGTCCACTATAACGGGAGTGCTTTCATCAGCTATACTCAAGTTGTTGAAAGGAAGAAGCTTTCCATGGAGAACTTCTCAATGGTCAATGCCATAGGAAAAGGGAGGTTCATTTGTATCTCACCTTTGACAAGATCCTCACTTTACACCAAGTTCTGCATTTTCTAAAAGTAAGGAAAACCTTCCACTGGCTATTTGTTGATCAGGTATGGTCATAAGCTAGAGATTGAATCAGACAAGTTTATCCTTAACAAGGGTGCAATGGTTAGAGGGGATGGTTATGAAGCATGGCAGGCTTTAATGCATGTTGTGAATGAAACTAAAAGTTTCTGGGCCTGCTACTTATATTATAGAATCCTATGAAATTATGATATGTGACATGGTCAACTATGAGGGAACTCAGTCAATTAAGATAATGACAGACCTAGAATTGATTCTGAAATTCTCGACCAAACATGAAAGTAAGCATAAATTTTAAGTTCAAGCAATGCTCGTTAAAGATACATTTTAAGTTAGTAGAAGAATTTCATAAACCCTAGCACTAGTACATAGGAATCATCTAATTTAAAGAGTATTCTTACAAGTGGTGAAAAAACACTCTCACAGTCATAGACCATAATAACTATGGTTTATCTTATTAGAACTAAAGATGGAGGAAGGTTGCGCCAGGTGCCAACCAGCAAAATCCTTTGGCAAATCCTATGACATGAATCATACTTAGATATTCACTCAAGCTAGGGCATTCCTCATAAATGATGCGCTGCATTGGATCCCTAATGCAATGAGAAATGGGCAAGGGCTGCTAGGGCATCCAACCATATGTGACATGCTGCATTGGATCCCAAATGCAGTGAGAAATGCACAAGGGCTGCTACAGCATTCCCTCGGAAGCAACATGCTGCATCAAAACTAAGGTGCAGCAGAAAGTAGGCAAGAGTTCCTGCCCCATTCTAGATGTAAACAGGTAAAGAGACTAGATCAAGAGAATAACATTCATATTGCCACATGGAACATACGCACATTGATAGGTAAGAGTATGAAGCTAGTAGATACAATGAATAGGAGAGTCAATATAGCTTGCATCCAAGAAACCAAGCGGAAAGAGGTTAAAATTAAAGAAATCGATGGATAAAGTTATGGTAAATAGGAAAGGATAATAACAGAAATGGCACAGGGACAGTAGTGGATAAATAATTAAAAGATAAATTTGTTGACATAAGAAGACCTAGTGATGGAATTCTACTAATCAAGTTTGTTATAAGAGAGAAGATCACAAATATTATGAAGTGCATACGTCCCACAGGTAAGGTTAGAAGATAAGAGTTAGGAGACAATTCTGGGAAGATATGAAGAGAGTAGGGCAGCCCTGGAGCACGAAGCTCCCGCCTATGCGGGGTCCGAGGAAGGGACGAACCACAAGGGCCTAAAGTAGGTAGCCTTACCTTGCATTTTGCAAGAGGCTGTTTCCAATCCTTGAACCCATGACCTCAAGGTCACATGACGACAACTTTTACCGTTGCACCAAGGCTCCCCTAAGATATGAAGAGTGTAATGCAAGAAATTCCCAACACAGGGGATATTTATGGGAGCAGATTAAATGGTCATGTAGGAAAAGAAAAGGAAGGATATTATGGGATACATGGAGGATATGGTGTTGAAGAAAGAAATGAGATGGGGAAAGCTATCTTAGATTTTGATTTGGCATATAATCTAATTCTAGCAAGCACATACTTTAAAAAGGGGGATGAACACTTACTAAGCTTTAAAAGCATGCTATATAAAAGCCAAATGAATTTTTTTCTAATTAGAAATACCAAAAGATCAATATGTAAGGATTGTAAGGTGATACCTCATGAGTGTCTAACCATACAACCTATGTTAATGGTTATAGATTTTTATGTTAAGAGATGAAAAAAGGAAATGAACTTAATAGGAGTCCAGAAACTAAGTGGTGTAACTTAAAAGAAGAGAAGATCACATCATTTATTAATAAGTTGATGGTAGCAGAAAAGTGGAATAACGACATAGAAGTAAAAACAATGTGGACTAATATGGTAGATTCTATTAAGAAAGTGGCAAAAGATGTTCTGGGATTATGTAGAGGTAAAAAGCAATCAGTAAAGGAAACTTGGTGTAGTGAAAAAGTGCAAAAAGTTATTAAAGAGAAACAATGCTCCAAAGCATGGCAAAGGACTAAAAATAATGAATACTTCGAGTGATATAAGAATGCTAAAAAAGTTGATAAGATGGTAATAAGTGAAGTTAAGGCATATGATGATCTCTACAATAGTTTAGGGTCAAGAGAAGGTGACAAAGACACATCAAACTTGCAAAAATGAATGAACAGAAGAGTAAGAAATTAAACAGTGTTAAAGGCATTAAAAGTGATGACTAAAGGGTACTACTCAATAGCCCTTAGAATATAGAGATTGAAAGAACCGTAAACCCAAATAATGTTGGACTATATAGTTACGACCGTAAGATTAGGATACTTGAAGTGAAATAAACCTTTTAAAAGATGAAATTAGAGAAGGCCCTAAGGCCGATGGTATACCAATAGAGGTTTGGAAACATAGATACTAGAGTGGTTTGGTTGACAAAGTTGTCTAATAAGATCTTAAAATCTAAGAAAATGCCAGATTAATGGAGGTAAAGCTCTATCATACCAATCTATAAGAATAAAAGACACATATAGACTTGCACCAATTAATGTAGGAGCAAACTTATGAGCCATACCATGAAACTTTAGTAAAGAGGTGATTGAGAAGAGGCTACCACATAAGACGTGGATCGGAAAACCAATTTGGTTTCATGCCTGAGAAGTCTACCATGTAAGCTATTTTCCTCCTTAGACAATTAATGGAGAAATAAAGAGAGAGGAGGAAGGACCTCCACATAGTTTTTATTAACTTAGAAAAAGCTTATGATAGGATCCTTAAAGAGTTAATATGCAGAGTGTTGGTGAGAAAGGGATTTCACAGAGATAAATAGACATAATTAAGGATATGTATGAGGAAGCGGTAATAAATGTTAGGATCACTAGCAGAGAGACCGATGATTTTCCTATCACCATAGGATTGCATAAAAGATCAGTACTACGCCTATACCATTTCATGTTGGTTATGGATGAGTTAATGAAAGAGATTCCATGGTGTATGTTATTTGCATATGACAAGTTTTGATTGATAAGACACGGGAGGGCTTAAACACAAATCTAGAGTTGTGGAGAGATGCTATAGAGTCTAAAGGATTTAAAATTAGCCGAACTAAGACAGAGCATATAAAATGTAACTTTAGTAAGGAGAGGAGTGGGAGGGAAGCACCAGTAAAGATAGATAATTAAGAAGTACCCCAAAAAGACCACTTTCGATACTTGGGATCAATAATTCATGATAGTAGAGATATTGAGAGGGATGTTACCCAAGGAATCCAAGTAGGTCGGAACAAATGGAGATATGCTTTTGTAGTTTTGTGTGATCAATAGATACCACTCAAACTAAAAGGAAATTCTATAGGACAACTACAAGGTAGCATGCTCTACGAATCAGAGTGTTGGGCAATTAAGAAACAACATATACATAGGATGAACGTAACCTAAATGAAGACGTTGAGATGGATGAGTAGCAAGACAAGAAAGGATAAAATCAGAAATGAAAACAAAAGAGGAAACTTAGGAGTAGCACCAATAGGTAACAAGATGAGCGAGGGTAGACTTAGATGATTTGGACATGTCCAATAGAGACCGAAAACAACACAAGTTAGAATAAGTGAGTCGATCCGAAGGGTAAGGGGAAGGGCCAAATGGACATGGATAGAAGTGGTGAGAAAAGATTTGAAAACTCTTGGACTTAATGAAATAATGACACTTGACAAAGGTGAATGGAGGAACAAGATTTGTGTAGTTGACTCCTAAGCGAGATAAGGCTTTGATAATGATGATGAAGTAAAGATGGAGATATAAAAGATTTTCTAATTTAGGAAACTAAAGTAGTAAACCAATTACATAAAGAGAACAAAATTCTTAGATTAGATACAGGTGAATACACTTCAAATGAGTTTGGTGGCTACTGAAGGTAAAACAGAATTGTACATGATGAAGCAGCACCTTATTCCACAGAACAAAACAAAGTAGATGATAGAAGAACCAAACTCTGATTTATGGCCAATTCTATGTTAGCTAGTTAGTGTTACCTAACAATTTATCTGGAGAAACTCTCATGTCTGTGTTTGATGTACTAAGATGATACCTTCCCATTTCCCGTTACATAAAAGTAAAACATCACATCTTAGTAGGTGTCCAGCTAAAAGGTGAAAGGCCTACCTCCCATTTGGAAAAGAAAGTCACAATTAAAAATAGTTGTACTACATATCCTAATCATAGGATATGCACAAAACAGTACAGCTTACATATTTATAATTGAGAAATTTGAAAGCAATAACATAGATTTGAATTCTATAACAAAGTAAACGGATTTAGAGACCTATGAAGACAGGTGTCCCAAGAAGATAATGATAATCTACATAGATCAAACCCAAAAGCCTCAAACTCATGTTACATCAAGCTGGGGAACATGAAAGAAAGTAAAAACACCTTGGAGTTAGCAGAGTAATCAGCAATAAATGAACACTTAATTGAAACTTAGGATGGATTATCCGTTGAAACGCTAGAGTAGAAGCCAAGGGTTTGCAACAAAATGAAAGGATGGACTATTTTGATACCTATTCTATAGTAACTAGGACTAGAAACATCAAGAGTGTTGATACAGTTCCTGCTATGTATAACTTATGATCCATCATATGGATGTTAAGACAGCTTTCCTCAATAGAGAGCTATAAAAATAAATCTACATGGACAACCTGGGGATCTATTCCAAGCACGGGAAAGCAAAGTGAGTAAACTTGCAAAATCTGTATGTGGTTTAGAAAATGCACCAAAATAATACCAGGTAAAAGTTGACAAAGTTGTAAAAACACAGTGGACAAGAGGCGAGAGAACCGAACCTGTAGAACAAGAATTGTATCTTAATATCCCTTGTAAAAACAACGTCAGTCTTGAGGGGACGGTAACAAATGGGAAAGGAGAATAGATCAACCTACACATATGCACGCATCTAGCTTACGAAGGCAACAAAAGAGTACCATATGAAAAACTAATAGATCCACATTTACAAGCACATAGGTCTATCTTAAAAGATCCTAAGACACATTATCTACATGCACTCATCAAGAAATAAGTAAATTAGTGAAAATAGGGAAAAAAAAAAAAAAGAGGAAGAAGAAATGATGAAGTCAAAACAAAGTTTCATGGTACATCTTCATGAAACAATATATTGATAAATAATCAAAGGTGACAAGAATGATAACATGTTATAGCTGACTAATATTGTGCGCTCTGGTCCAAGGTGAAAAGCAAAGCAAAGTAGCAAACTCCATATTAGAAAACATAGGTAAAGAACTACATTATATACGAATGACGAACCAATTGTCCACAATAAAGAAAATAAGTAATCAAAAGTGAGAAGAAGAGAAGCAGAGGGGGTACCAAATAGAAACATAATTAAGGAGCCAATCCATGGCCATCAAAACTATTATCATAGTTACTCCTGTCAGCCTACCAAAACATCTATAAAGTAATACAGTATCAAAATTGAATCTATGTAACACATGATTCTTGTTTGTGTCATACTCCAAATACATAGACAAATTAAACTTTAAATCACCTTTCTTTTCTTTCTTTTTTTCTTTTGTACAAGCAAAGAATTACAAAGCAATTCACTCACACACCACTAAATCTAATCCCCAGCTCAAGGGGAAAGCGGCATCCTGAACCTGCGACCCAGCATATTTCATAGGAGATGACGAGTTGTCTGGTTTACTACTCTCACCCAAGTACCATTCAAATTTGGTATAGTCATATAAATGCTATATTTATTAAGATGTTAATTTATTTCATGTTCAAGCTAGTAAATTTTCTAATTTGTTATTTATGACCTATGTCTTAGTTCTTGCCTCATGGTACGGTAAACCGAATCTGTATCTTTATAACAGATTCTAAGAAATGCTGAGTCATATCTCAACTTCCCATGCCTGTTTCTACCTCTTTATCTGCATACGGTGTCATAACTATTGTTAGGTCGCTGAAGTTACCATAAGTCATGCTAGCTTAGGTTGCTTTTGGCTGGCTTCAGGGCAACAGAATGATAGTAAATATGGTTGTATAAATTTGGTTTAGGCGACCATATTGGGATTTGCTTTAGTCATCCAAAAATATTCAAATGAGGTTTGCTAGACATTATTTCTAATTTTTACCAAATCACCCCCCAGAAGATAGGATTTTTCGATACATGATTATGGGCTGCGAAATGTAGAAACCATGCCTATGTATAAAGAAAAAGAACCTGACTAGAGAGAAAATGTCACGAAAGATGCATTAATGATGTTTACAGGGTAAAGGACAAAGGGAGATATAAGATTTGAATGTGAAATGACAATCATCAAATTCAAGTTCAAGTAATGAAGCTGCAATCAATGAAGATGGGATGTTGCTGCCAGAGGCAGCCACAAGGTGATTATTCTCCATGACATGACAATCAACTAGAATTTGTTTTTCTTTTCTTTTTCTCTTTCTGAGTGATTAACAAACTTGAAGCCATACCTAATGCTGCGGCAAAAAGTATTGTCAAAGTAGGCTACACACTCAAGTCCACCACTAACATCCCAAAATACAAGATGAAAAGAGATAGGTTAGTAAATACTGAAGAAACATGGGTATTTTACTTATATGACAAAACAAAAAGAAACCAGGAACATGCAAAGCAAAAGGGATTTTGTAGGACAGGTGTTCATTAACAAATCACGGCAGCTGAGGAAGCAATTACCATGTAACTAGGGCAAACTATGAAAATGAAGAAAAAAATTTATAACTTACCTACCATGTGATCAGAAGCCCCTAAGTCAATGACCTAAAGGAGAACCCAACTGGAAAGGGCATGAAAGTATTACTCGAGTTTATATAGTTATAAAAGAATAGAAAATGTACTAGTTCTTAGCCACTCTTCTTAAATTATTAAATTTCTCATTTTTCCTCAAGAGAGCAAAAGTAGATTAGCAAGGGGAGTAATATGCAATTCACAGCATGCTCATTATGTCCATCAATCAAAATATGCACACTTCAAATGACCTCCACTTCCAATGCTTTTTCAAATGACTTTAGCTTGTGACAATATGTACACTTCGTATAGCCTACATTTCCAATAACCACAACCTCAATGACAAACACAGCCTTCTCCTAACTCATGACTAGGACCTCTGCCAATACCACCATGGCCTTCACCAAGACCATCAGAATGTTTACCGCTACCACCTCTGCTACTGAAGATGTCAAAACCGACTTACTCCAACACTAAGAAGCAATGATAAGAAGCAATCTCTACATATTCACCTCAGCAAAGGCAACTCTTTAATAGCCAGCAGATTGAATAATTTTCTCCCATTCAAAACAGCACTATGTCCCCATATGTTTAGTTTCTGCGGGACACTTTAGATTTGGAGGATAGAGATGCAGCTGTTGCCACAATTAAGCCTAGAGATATTACTTCACAAGCATTGAAGCAAGAAAGATTAACAATTTCAACACCAAATAAGTACAGACTTGACAACACTTATTCAAATGAGTTTAGCTTGCAACAATATGTACACTTCCGATAACCACGACCTCGATGACCAGCACAGCCTTCCCCTAACTCATGACTGGGACCTCTGCAAATAGCACCACTGCCTTCACCAAGACCATCAGAAAGCCTACCACTACCAGCTCTACTACTGAAGATTCCAAGACTGACTGACTCCAACAAGTGATGATAAAAAGCAATCATAATATATTCACTAATATTCCTTTGGGAAGCAACGCCTCAATAGCCTGCAGATTAAATAAACTTCTCCAATGCAAAATAGCACTTTGCCCACACATGTTTAATTTCCTCATGACAATTTAGAGGGTAGATATGCAGCCATTGCCAAAATTTAGCCTGGAGATACTACTTCATGAGCATTGAAGCAAGAACTCCAAGACCAAATATGTACACACATAGCACTAACTACAGTAAGATATTCTACTTCTCCACTTAATCTTATAAGAACTTCCTTCTACTTGGTCATGAATGATTACCTAGAACAAAGTACAGTACACAGAATGAGTTGATTGATCAGTGTAGAAGCCATTCTAATTAATGAAAGAGTACCTCTCAACATCCATTTGATCATGAGTTGTCCAGAAAATGCTTCTATGACAATCCATTTAGATATTTGAATTGTATGTATGTATGTATCAAGATTTATCCTTCAATATTAGTACATCTAGTGATAACAACATCCACAAAGTAATATCGAACAAACATTAGTACCATATCAATATCTCGACTTGTCTTGGTAGAATCCCAGATCACTCACAAATTACTTCCCCTCATAATAAAGCACGTGATTTGTATCTCATTGGGAGTACATCAATTTTGTTCCTGACTTGCATCTCACTGAAAAGATCAAGAACAAATTCTAGGAAATAAATATTCCATGCATTGATTTCAACCTACTGTACAAGATATCTGAGAAATCCTACGTCTCAAAATCAAACACTCTACAAATAACATGCTTAAACTCCTAATTAGCCTTTCATATTTGTGTGACCATATATCTCTATATATCATCTCAACAACATATACAAGCAACTCATTACAATTGCCCCATCCTTTCCACATTTTCTTAAGATGTGTATCAGCTCAAATCTGAGTGTCTTTTTCTAAGCCATCCTTGTATATCTCAAAGTTGAATATGCCAATCTAAGTAAAGGAGATTAGTTCAGACCATTGATTGCCTTCTCTAATCTACAAATTATCCTTCTCCACTTGGGCTAATTTTTATAAAGAAGAGCCATGTAGACTTTGTCTTAGGAACCAGAACTAAGATAAAGGTAGACATCCAAGAGATGAAGCTGCATGTAAATTTAAAGTAAGAATAACAGAAGAAAGGGAATATAGGAATAAGCTACTCCTAATAGTCAAGCCTATGCATCTAACAGATTGGCTTCTACTCTTGCTTACAACTTCAACTGAAGCATCAAGTTTGAGCTTTATATTGTCACCCACTCGTACATTTCACTCCTAATAACCAATGGCATGCATCTAATAAATCCATTGGCCTCTATTCTTGTGTATAACTTCCAACTGACCTATCAAGTTTGTGCTTTACTGCATATACTCACTTAGACCCTATCACATGCTTTTCTTAAGGAAATTTGATAACTAGCTCCAATTTTGCTTCTTCTTGTTCCTTGAATTTATAGAGGCATGATTCCTTTCTGCCTAGAATGAGCCAATTTCTACAACTTCTGATGAGATTTCCAACTAACAAGCGGGAGGACCTTATTTAAAGGAAAGGGATTCATTACTTATTGGATGAGGTAGTTAATCTTTCTGGCATCAATGAATATTAATTCTTGCCACGAAGTAGTAAGATCAATGATAACCTTGGTCACAGGTGAGAAAGATAACCTTTAAGATTCCATTTGTGCAGAAAAAAAGAAAGAAAAGGAGATCATAATCTCACAAGAAGAGACAAGAAAGGAACTTGAGTCACAATAGAGAATAAAAGAACTCTCTCGTTTGAGAATCTGAAGACAACATTTAATAAGAAACAAAACGGCATTCACCTAACTATATAGTACTAGAAGCACCTAATCTTAATAGACATTTGAAATATTTCATCCTCAAACAAGATGATTAAGTAATCTAAAGGAGATGCACTATCTATGTTTCTACTATCTTATTCGTGATTAAAGATAACAACAACATTCAACTAATTATATACATTGAGAAGTACCTCACCCTAACAGATATTTGAAATATATCATCCTTGAACAAGAGGATTAAGTAATCTCAAGGAGATGCATTTTCTATGTTTCTACTATTATATTTGTTATTGAAGATAACAATAATAAGTTTGGGATAATGACTTTACGTGCAATGAAAAAATTATTGCACTTATTGCCAAAAGAAAAAAAATTAAATTTGGTATTCTAAAACTATCTTAAAGAAACCAGAGACTTCATCTTTGGTCTTCATAAGATTGATCAAGTGGCTCTTGAGAAGTAATCAACCAAAACAAAATATTGTAGCGAAAAAGGTACCAATTGAAAGGCCAACTAAAACCAAATTTAAACATTGTTTAAATCATACAGGCTAATGCTGATCAACAATCCAGGAAAAGTACTTAAATGTAAAAACCAATCAAACTACTTAAGAATTTATATTTTTGCTTGAAACCTCAAGTTCTTAAAATAATTTTGAATGTATTAAGCATCTCTTAGAATATACTGTATTATGAGTACTAACTTAATACTTAAGTTATTAACATACACACATTCTTATGTGGCCATGGTTTTTAGATGTCATTTTGTTGCTGTTGAATATTTTTTGCAAGCCGACCCCTAATTGGGACAAGGCTATGATGATGATGGTGATTGAACATTTTTTGCACTAAATCTTTATGAACTAGAACATCAAAGCCATTGGCCCAAAATTCTGAATACACATTCCAGAAGGAATAGGACATTCATTATTACTCTGTGAGTCTGTGGAAAAGAAGTACCATTAATAATCTCAACAATTGACATGCTTCATATCATAGTTACAGAATTCGAATTTGGGAGCAAACTGGCAGAAGTCTGGGAAAAGATCAAGGAATCAAGCATGATTAGAGTGCAAATTTAACTTGTAATTTGAATTTTTACATAACATATGAGAATCAGACAATTTATTCATGAAATCTGGTAAATTTATACTTAACAGAATAAAATTTCAATAGCAATTAGAAAGCATGAGAACTTCAGAATTGATAATAAATTGGGACATAAAAAAGGACAAGGCTTTTCCAAAAGATTTACATTTATGCGAAGACTTTTGCAACTATGTTTCTATTGGGGATTGCTTAAATTGTTACAAGGAAAGAACATATCATAAACAAAGACTAGATAATTTCACCAAAAAAGTGAAAATATTAATAATAATAGTAACAACAATAATAATTAAGAATACTTACTAAACTCTTATTACCAAACAAGAGGAAAAAATAGCAGAAAAACACAAAATACAGCCACACGATTGCTTAATCCTTGTTGAAAATGGACTCTAATTAAAATACAATGGAAGATGATAATTTGATTATTCATCAAAATAAATAAGTAAAACCAATGAACCTTATCACAGACACCAGAGATCTTTCTCATTTCCAACCCCCAAAAAATAATAATAAGAGCAGAAATCCAAATACAATTCAACTAGTTGATATAATCAAGAGGAATCGGATAAGATCTTGATGATGATGATATGATCAAGAAGAAAAGGCTTGAAGGTGGTAAGCAGCATGCATAAGAGATGAAAGAGACAAGGAGAATGCAGACCTTCATATATTCCCTTCAGAGAGAAGAAATTTGATAACGATCCCTTAGTGTCTTTATCTAGAAGAAGCTCTAAAAAGAAAACAGTCATGACATTTCATAACCATATGACTGGAAGGACAAAATCGATCAACAGAAGACTGACGGAGATGAATAGATGTTTGTTGAACAGGAGTAGAAAATACTAACTCTCTCATGGTGGATCTTGGATAATTAGTCTGTCAGTCAAATAATACACTACTATAGAAGTATAGACTGCCAAAATCTGATTCACGTATGGAAAATTAGATAAAGGTGCCACAGAAAAGAATAACAGCTTGCTCACCCTCAAAAGTGACTTCATGAGCATTTGAACATGAAATATTTAGTCTTGCACATAAATTCGGATAAATATTTTAACACATCTCCTTAATACCTCTTCTTTTTCTGTGCAGCACTTCATCTTTGTTAGAATCATGCCTCTACATGAACATCTAGAAACCACCACTCCTATTACAACAGCCACCAACTTTTGGGCCTCAACATGAATACAAGCATAAGGTGGCCCAAAGGAAGAAGAGAGTCTATCCTCAAGACAAAAGCTGTCGTCATGTGACGTTGAGGTCACAGGTTCAAGGTGTGGAATCAGCCTCTTGCAAAATGCAAGGTAAGGCTGCCTATTATAGGCTCTTGTGGTCTGCCCCTTCCCCGGATCCAGCATAGGCGGGAGCTTCGTGCACCGGGACTGCCCTTTTATCTCTTTTAGTGATTAGAAGGGGAGCCTTGGTGCAACGGTAAAAGTTGTCGTCATGTGACCTTGAGGTTACGGGTTCAAGGTGTGGAATCAGCCTCTTGAAAAATGAAAGGTAAGGCTGCCTACTATAGGCCCTTGTGGTCCACCCCTTCCCCGGACCCCACATAGGCGGGAGCTTCGTTCACCAGGGCTGACCTTTTTTTATCTCTTTTAGTGATTCATGTGACCGACCCCTAATCGGGATAAGGTCTTGATGATGATGATGATGATGATTAGTGATTCAATAATTCAGCAATCGATTGGTAATGATCCAATTCACCTTTGTCTCCTTAGAGAATCATGAAGTTCCTATACATACAAGTTCCTTGAAGAACAGATATTATGTCTGCACATCTAACAAGTTGAGAGAGCACACCACCTAAGAAAATAGAATTTTGTTAAAATGCTTGACATATTCATTGTATATTTAACAAATTGAGATAGCAACCCCATCCCAGCTACACTTGGACGCCTCCAATGCCACACAAAACAAATCATAGTGGCCCCATACTCCATCCTTCATGGTTTAAATCTATTTTATGCTCCTTGGCCCTCCCCTTTATTGTCTAAATTTACTTTAGGCTCCTTTGTTCTTGGTCATCCCCTTTATTATCCTCTCATTTATGGACCCCATTTTCTGTCCCATGTAATTTGGATCTTCTTTAGTTCCTGCCATCCTAATGGTGATGATTTGTACTGCAAGATTGCCAATGCTCTATTTCTTATGGACTGGTTCACCCAAATTATATTTATGCTGTTACTTGAATATTACTGAGACAGGATAGAGAAATCAATTGCTAAAGAAAATCGTAGATCGTACCAACATAAAAAAATCACAGATCATGACAACCACCCACAAGCAAAGTAATATCAGGTCTTGCCGGCAACTCCAATGAGTAAATGACCAAAAGCACATGGTGATGGCAACAATGCATGAAGAACTATCCACACACGAATCAATCTTAACAAAATCCATTATAACTGCCTATGAACTATTTCTAATTTCAAAACAACCATATTCCCTCACATGAATCACAAAGATTCCAGCTAAGATCATCCTTCAGTAGATATATTCAAAACTGATTTTAAATTTCAGATAGATCCTCCTTCCACCCAAATGTGCGGCAGATGTAGCAAAAATCACCACGAGGTCCCCAACCAGAATATATATCCACCATGAAGGAACGCATGTCATATAATTAATGATGCCATATTTACAATAATTTGAAACTAGCTCAAGAAGAAGAACACAATCAAGAATATTTCCCTCATATCACAATAAAGAAGAAAGAAGACAAGGAAACAAGGAATTTTATGGCAAGGTGTTGTCAGTTGTACAACCAAGTCAGAACTTTAAGTCGTTTAGATGGTACTTACAAAATGACTACCTTGCCTAAAAAAAAATATCAAACAACACATTGACATAAAAGGTATCCATTCAAGGTAATAGAAATAGCGCAAGCTGGTTAAGGCTTCACATACATTGTCATTTTTAATTTAAGAAAAATAAGACAGTAACTGCTGGAAAAATTCTATTGTCGATGGGTGTTCCAAGCTTTGAGATCCAAACCATCTGGCGCACTGTGAGTCCAACTTTCTCTTGGACAAGGTCTACAAAATAAATTACATGTTTGTCAATCTCTTTCACGATTAACATTGTAGCAGAGATATTGAATCCACCATAACTGGTATAGATCTGGCCAGCTTACATTTTACTGCTTAAGGCAATTAAACTGGTAAGCAACTGTAAGGGCATGGCAGAATTAAGCTATATGGAGGTATCCCATCTTGGCAAATAAGCTCAAAACTACCAACTTGTTAACCCTATAATCCAACACCCCACCACGGCATTCACATTGTGTAAATTTTAAAGGGAATTTTGCAAGCTCAGTCAAAGAAGAGGCATTAATCTAAATCAGAGTTTTCACATCCTTATATGCACTTTATTCTCAATCTATTTTATTTTTACACCTGACAACCTGTACCCTGAAGGGGAGCCTTGGCACAACCATTGTCGCCGTGTGACCTGGAGGTCATGGGCTCCAGCCGTGGAAACAGCCTCTTTCAAAATGCAAGGTAAGGCTGCGTACTATAGGCCCTTTGTGGTCCGCCCTTTCCCAAAACTGCCATTTCTTGAAATCTCTCTTCTGATTCAAAATCGTGGTGTAACGTGTATCCCCCTTTGTTCCGGTCATGGAATAGATGAAATAAATCAAAAAATGGATTTTTGTTCAAGAATGAAATCTTATTGGAACTGTCCATATCCGGTTCATCCTTCGGAACCATATCACATCCCGGATCTGATGAAATAGGATGAATTGAGACGGTATTTTGTAAATACGTAATTATCTTGAATATATCAACCATTTCTTTCTTTTCCGATCGCCTGGATCGGACAAAAGAAAGATCTTGTTGTTTCTTCAACAATTTCTGATCTCTACTGGACCTCTCAGTAGGATTCGAACCCAGATGAAGTTCTGACCATCTGTCAGAGAAAAAAGAACGAATTGATCTTGTAGGATTCCCAAGAAATTCTTCGATTTCTTCCGGAAGCAGATGATTATTCATTCATCTGCTTCTCACGTTCCGTGAATAGCCGGGACATTGAGGAATATCCAGAAAGGCATTTTGGGAATCGATCTCCACATACATGGGGGCTTCATGCACTGGGCTGCCCTTTTACGGCCTTTACCCTCTTGGATGTAACAGGGCTCTACTACTGAGACTACCACAATTTTAAATATCACAAATTAGAAGTGTTGGAAAAGTGCAACTACAAACCAGAAGGATTATAAATGGCTTCAGAGGCAGAGATTCCTCTCTTGGAGGTACCCATTTGCAAGGAAGGAAAGGTACATATTCATACTGCTCAAGAAGTTATGGAGGAAACGCACTATTTCAGCTAACAAAGAACACCGAACACATAAAACCCTACTGTAATTCAACATCATGATAGAATTTACCAAGTTCCTACCCATTTCATTGTATAAACATTTCTACCGCCAGATGTTCTTTGTCATCCGCCCATTGCAAAGAAAGGAAAGCGAACCAACTACCAATAGCCAAATTTCGAGCAATACAACAAGTAGACAGAAACACGAATTTGCAGGTTACTGCCAAAATTTGTAACCAACTACTAACAGCCAAATTTCTGAGCAAAACAACAAGTATGCAGAACACGAATTTTCAGGTTACTGCCAAAATTGGGTCAGAGGAAAGGCATGCACTTAAACTATGATAATAATAATAGTAAGATTTCCAGAGAATCATAACCTGACTTATCAGCTCTAATCTTCAACACCCTCCTCTTAGAAACAAGAAAAGGTAAACAAAAGCTGCATACAAAATCTTATAAGCATCCTGCAAATTGTAAAGGGATACATTCAACTCATCAAAGGAAAAAATAAAGAACCCCCATTTTCTCAGAAGACAAAAGGGAAAGATAAATCACGACATGTCAAAGAATTCAGAAAACTGAGACCCATTGAACAGAAAGAAACCCACTCATAAGGAAAATCGATTGGATTGGCAGTAGGAAAGAAAAATTCCCAAAGCAAAATCATGATAAAGAACCCACATCAAGGGATAAAGGAATATGGAAAACAGAACAAACCATAAAATACAGAAATGAAGAGGAAATTGAATAAATACCTTCCACAGAACCCACCAAAAACTCTCTTAGGAGATTCCGCCCGTAGAATCTAGAAGAGAAATCAGTGCAGGCAATAACCAAATCAACCATAGATTTCTTCCTCAAAAACCCTTTTCTCCTTCAAAATGTCAAACGAAAATGAAGCAACTCAAAAGCTAAGAGGGCATTAGCAAAGTTTGAAAATCATTGGTTTCCAGGAGTGAAACAAAACATCCCAAGCGGGACTAAACGCAGCATGCACCGGAACGCCGTTCGTCCTTCAGCGTTTTGTTTTCGTTCACTCATATAATGGCCATAATATCCTTCACCTTTCCACTAATGGCAATACATTATTCGGATTGATTAGAAAGCATGTATTTGCCTTTTTAGTAAATGATGGTTTGTGGGCACTCCAGGTAGTTTGAGTCCTTTTGAATTACCTGTCGGATACTGAAGCCCACCGAGCAATCAAATTTTGAGATTTTCATTTTTCCCTTTGAAAGGGTGGAGCCCCCAACTTGTTACCTTCCCGATTGAGGCTCAAATTTTTTAGGCATGATGAATTATTATCTTAATAAATAAACTACTTTTATTGTTACTGGAGTTGGGTGAAATAATGAGAACAAATGGTAACACAGGCAATGAAAAAATTCCGGGCACCCCAACTCACCCCTCAAGAGTATTTGATCAATACGAAAGTTATTTCACTCTTTAGTCGCTTTCTTTGCCTTTGTTATCTTATACTCTCGATCATCTTGTATGGGCACGGGCAGGGCTTTTGTCTCCCTAATCAATAAAATTTACTTATTCTTCATAAAGTTACTTGACTCAGGCAATGGATAGTTAAAAGATTTCGGTTGCTCTCTTTAATTGGTTTGGGATTCTCTGGGTTATGCCTGAGTCTCCGCGTCAGCTCATGACTTAAGAGGAGAAATAGGCTTCTGTGGAACGTTGCTACTATTGCAACTGTTTACAGATGTTCTGATGGAAAAACTTCCTCCTCGGCATCTTTGCGTGATGGAATCATTAACCTCACCTATTTTGGGCCTTCTTCTCGTCTGTTTTCACAAAGACAAAGTCAAGATTAGATGGAATCCGCTCCCTTCTGAGTGCTTTAAGTTAAACTTTGACGGTGCCTGCATTTGCAATCAAGGAAGATCAAGTATTGGAGACTTGGTTAGAAAACGATCAAGGTGTTTGCATTGCAGATTTTACTAGGCCTACTACTTTCAGTGATGCTCATTTGGCGGAACTCTGTGTGATTGGGTAAGGAGTGAAGGCCTACATGCAACTAAAACTCACCAACATTATGGTTGAAGGAGACTCTTACAAAATGATCAAATGGGTTTCAAGGAGCAAATATGCACCATGAAAATGCTGGAAAGACATGACAGTGATCTTTAATTTTCTTGCCAAGTTATAGCCATTCTTTCACATGTTAACAGGACTGCAAATTCATATGCAAACCCCTTGGTAAGAGAAGGAAATGATCTAATTCAATTAAGGGAGAGGGTTCTTCTTCATTGACATTGTACCTTTGGGGTTTGTGGTGCTTTTGGTCGGTGCTTGACGAACTAGTTATCCATTTAGTGATCATTTTACTTACTGCCTGCATGCCTTGCAAGTGGAGCAAGGGTGTGATTTTAAGAGATATGCAATGGGGTTTGCAAGGGGGAGGGTCTTGCTTCAAGTGCCAGCCGACAAGAGGGAAGTTGAAGATGATTCTGTTATTTTTTTCTTACAAATGAATATGCATTTGTATATTAGTTTGTGAGGAAGAAATGAAAATCATCTTCAGCTTCTTAAAATATGGCCACCCTTGCGTCAAGTTGCCAGCCGGCAAGGGTTTAGCTGAAGATGATTTTTGTTATTTCTTTTATGCTTGCAAATAAATATGCATTTGTATATTAGTTTGTAAAGAAGAAATGAAAATCATATTCAGCTTTTTAAAACTACGATAACCCAAACATGACATGAATAAAAAACAGACATTCCCTCAAGCTAGGGCGTTCCCCATAAGCGACGCGCTACATCGGATCCCAGGTGTAGTGAAAAATAGGCAAGGGTTGCTAGGCCATTCTCCCAGAAGCGACACGCTACATCAAATCCCGGGTGTAGTGAAAAGTGGGCAAGGGCTGCTAGAGCGTCCCTTCGGAAGCAACGCACTGCATCTAAACCTAGGTGCAGTGAAACGTAGACATGGGTTCATACCATGGAGGTTGAGAAAGGCGGTAGTAAATAGGGTATCTCCATAACATAAGATTCACATCGCTACATGGAATATAGGAACATTGACAGGTAAGAGTTTGGAGTTAGTAGACACAATAAAATATAGGAGAGTCAACATCGCTTGTATCCAAGAAACTAGGTGGAAAGGGGCTAAAGCTAGAGAAATAGATGGGTATAAATTATGGTACGTAGGAAAGGAAAATAACAAAAATGGTGTAGGAATAATAGTGGATAAGGAATTAAATGATAAAGTTGTGGACATTAAAAGAATTAGTAATAGAATTATAATAATAATAATAATAATTCTAGGAGAGCAGATTATAAATGTTATAAGTGCATAAACACCACAAGTAGGGTTACAATATATAATCAAGAGATAGTTTTGGGAAGATATAGAGGGAATCATACAAGAAATTCCCAACACTGAGGGGATATTTATAGGAGCAGATTTAAATGGTCATATAGGAAAAAATAAGGAAAGATATGATAGAATACACGGAGGGTATGGTATAGGTGAACGAAATGAGATGGGGGAGAATATCCTCGATTTTGCTCTGTCATATAACCTGTCCATTGCAAATACACTCTTTAAGAAGAGGGATAAACACTTAACAACCTTTAAAAGTGGACTTCATAAAAGCCAAATAGACTTTTTTCTACTTAGGAATAATGAACGATCTATATGCAAGGATTGTAAGGTGATACCTGATGAGCGTTTAACCTCACAACATAGGTTAATAGTTATGGATATCCATATTAAAAGATGGAGTAAAAGAATTGAACTTAATACACATCCAAAAACTAAGTAGTGGAACTTAAAAGGAGAGAAAATAACCTCATTCAAAAATAAGTTGATGGTAGAAGAAAATTGGAACTATGAAATAGAGGCAAATACCATGTAGACTAATATGGCTGAGTCCATTAAGAAAGTGGTAAAAGATGTCTTAGGAGTATCTAAAGTTAAAAGGCTATTAGCAAAGGAAACATGGTGGTGGAGTGAAACAGTGTAAAAAGTTATTAAAGAAAAACAGATGCATTTTAAAGCTTGGCAGAAGATTAGAAATAATGAAAACTATGAACAATATAAGAATGCTAAAAATGTTGCTAAGAGAATAGTAAGTGAGGCTAAACTTAAAGCATATGATGAGCTCTATAATAAACTAGGAACAAGAGAAGGTGAGAAAGATGTGTTTAAACTTACAAAAGTAAGAGAACAAAAGGGTAAGGACTTAGATCGTGTTAGGTGTATTAGAAGCGATGATCAAAGGGTATTAGTCAAAGAAGATGAGATCAAACAAAGGTGGGAAATATACTTTCAAAAATTATTAAATGACAATGGCTCTGAAAATAATATAAATCTAAATAACATTGGATATTATAGATATGAACGTAGGATTAGAATACCTGAAGTAAAAGAGGCCTTGAAAAAGATGAAATTAGGAAAGGCCATGGAGCCTGATGGTGTACCAATAGAGATTTGGAAGCATATAGGAGATATTGGGGTAGTTTGGTTGACCAAGTTGTTTAACAAGATTATAAAATCAAAGAAAATGCTTGATGAGTGGAGGAAAAGCTCTATTGTACCAATCTATAAGAATAAAGGTGACATTCAGAGCTACACTAATTATCGAGGGATCAAACTTATAAGCCACACCATGAAACTTTTTGAAAGAGTGATTGAGAAGAGACTACTATATGAAACAAGTGTATTGGAGAATTAGTTTGGTTTCATGCCTGGGAGGTCTACCATGGAAGCTATTTTCTTGCTAAGACAATTAGTAGAGAAATATAGGGAGAGGAGGAAAGACCTACATATGGCCTTTATTAATTTAGAGAAAGCTTATGATAGAATCCCTAGAGAGTTAATATGGAGGGTGTTGGGTGGTAAGGGGGTTTCTCAAGGGTATATAGACATAATTAAATATATGTATGAGGGAGCGGTAACAAATGTTAAGACCACTAGTGGTGTGACTAGTGATTTTCCTATCACTATGGGATTGCACCAAGGATCGGCAATGAGTCCATACCTCTTCACATTAGTTATGGATGAGTTAACAAAACATTTGCATGAGGAGATCCCCTGGTGTATGCTATTTGCAGATGATATAGTCTTACTTGATGAGATAAGGGAGGGTGTAAACATAAAGCTAGAGTTATGGAGAGAAGCATTAGAATGTGAAGGATTTAAAATTAGCCGAACTAAGACAGAATATATGGAATGTAATTTTAGCGAGGAGAGTAGGAGTGGAATACCAGTCAAGATTGATAACCAAGAAGTCCCCATAAAAGACCTCTTTCGGTACTTAGGATCATTGATCCATGAGAGTGGAGAGATTGAGAGGGAGGTTACCTAGAGAATCCAAGCGAGTTGGAACAAATGGAGATGTGCATATGGAGTTTTATGTGATCGGCGGGTGCTACTCAAACTAAAAGAAAAATTCTATAGGATGGCTCTAAGGCCGGCCATGCTCAATGAATCAGAGTGTTGGCCAGTTAAGGAACATGATACTCATAGGATGAGCATCACAGAAATGAGGATGTTGAGATGGATGAGTGGTAAGACAAGAAATGACAGAATTAGAAATGAAAATATTATAGGAAATTTAGGGGTAGCACCAATAGGTAATAAGATGAGGGAGATTAGACTTAGATGGTTTGGACATGTCCAAAGGAGACCAACAACGTCACCAGTTAGAAGGAGTGAGGCAATACAAGTAGAAGGTTCTAAAAGGGCAAGGGGAAGGGCCAAAAGAACGTGGATAGAAGTGGTGAGGAAAGATTTAAAAACTTTGGGACTGAATGAAACCATGGTATTTAATAGAGTGGAATGGAGGAATAAGATTCATGTGGCCGACCCCTAATTGGGATAAGGTCTTGATGATGATGTTGGTGATGAGATGTGGCTCACGGCCAAATTGTTTTTGGTTTTTGGTTTAGTGGTGTTTAAGCCATTCTAGATGGGATGTAATTTGATTTACCAAGTTATTACATTTACCATTAAAAAAAAATGAGTACCTTATATCATATTTGTTATGTTAATTTAGTTAATATCTCCTTTATTTAAAGTTTAAACTACTAAGAAATATTAGTGGCTCAATTGTTGGGTCCATTTAGCCCAAAATTCCCAAATTGATCCATTCCCAATTCTAGACTATTTACCCCATCCTAGCCATTGTCAATTCTTTTGGATTTCTTGTCATTTCTAGCATTTTTACAGAATACAAAGAAAAATAAAAAATAAAAAATCTTCATACTGTTGACTAGAATTTTGTTCCATAATTGGTGAAATCCTAAAGCATTATGTTCAAGTAGCCCATATGGTGCAGCTATGGAACCAAAGTTGCAACTATGACTAGTAGACCATATAAACTCACTAACATATTAGAAATATTTTAATGTAATTAAAATTTCAATGTAATTTGGGTTATAGGTACTTTACTCATTGTAAAACTTATTCGTTATTACGACCATAAAGAGTTGATTGGAGTCCATGCTCAAAAGCATGGAAGGATTACACACTACCTCTTTATCTTTTGTTTGGAAAATCTAAGCCATTCATCATGTTCATATTCGTAGTACATAGAGTAGATAGCCTATAAGAAATAAATGAGTTTGTATGATCCTAACCACTTGCTTTGCATGTTTGAAGTTCTTTAAAATAAAATAAAAATCGATGGTTATGATTGTAAGTTGAAAGAAATATAGGGTGAAAGCACTCAATGGGAATGGAAATTTTCATTTAGCCTGTCTAACCCATTTTGAACATGATGAATGGCTTAGATCTACAAAAATTATCAATATGCATAAGAAAAAAGGTGGTGTAGACTTGCTAAGTGCTTAATTTTGTATTCAAAAATCCTAAATTTTAAATTGGTTTAATGCATGAGATTGATCATTTTTACGCTCATATAATGAATTTGCACTAAACTGATTAATCTCCATCTAACTATAATCTAGTGCATTTTTAGGGTTAGATTGTCATCTAAAGTAATTATATTTAAAACATGATAAGTGTTCAATTTTGTATAAAAATAACCAATTAGTAGTCCACGTGTTATAAATTATAGTGCTATTTAGAGGGTTTTTTAAGAAAATTATAACACATGCATTTGTAAACTAACAATTTAAAAGTTTGATATTTGCAAGTTTAGGAACTAATCCAAAATACGCATGTGAATAATTATAATTTTTTAGGATTTAATTAGGACTTTTATTCTTTTTTAGGTATTGAGATGATGAACCAATGGCCAAGATTAATCAAGATGAGAATCGAGGATCAAGATAAAATAAAAGGCAAGGACATAAGTTTCGTCATTTCAAAGAGCAAGCAAAGGGTCAAGATCATTTTAAGGACAAGAAAGCAAGTAAGAAAGCAATTGGAAGACCCATAGGTGACTAAAATGGGCTCATGTAAAATCCATGCAATTCTTTGCATGAGAATTGGAGCCATGTATGCAAGCCACCTTAGCCATACAAGCCTTGAAGCCAAGGGGCTAGGCCACCAAGCAAGGAGGCATCAAAGTGAGTCATGAAGCCATGTTATCATATGAAAAGATTAGATTTTGGACAGGATAATTAGAAGGAAGTTGGATGAATATCAACATGGTAAGATACCACACAAGGTGGACCAATGGGAGAAGAGTCCTTGAATTTTCTTCTTCTCTCTATCTCCCCATCTTTCCTTATATTTTCCTCTCTTTCCTACCCTTCCACGTGAAATGTCTTTTAAGGAAGGGAGTTCCATGCCAATTCCCTTACAAAGTGGCGCCTCCCCCCTTTGTAGTTCTTAGATTTTCACCTCCTTCCACCCACTTTCCTATTTCCTATTTCCAACTTCCACTTTTTCTCTTTCTATAGTCCTATCTTTATCTCAATTCTTATATTTCTTTCCCTTTCTCCTTATGATTAGATTTTATCACAAGTAGAAGGCAACCCATCTATATAAGAGAATTAGGACACCACACATAGAACATTGAATGCTGGGGGGGAGGGGCGGGCACCACATTCTCCTTGAAAAGTGGTGCTCTTCTTACTTTCTAGGGTTTTTGGTGCTTCGTCTTGGCTGCTTCTCATTTGTGTTCCACGCCTCCTTGAAGATAAACACTTCCTCTAGTTTGTTGCACTTAGTTTTCAGGTTGTTCTTTATTGCTTGTTTCTTTCCTTATTTAGTTGCTTTATACTAGGTTCTTTTTGTCACATTGTATGGCGATGCATCCATACACTAAGCATGTGTGCATTACTATTGCTTTCCAACCAGATGCCCCTACCATTTTTGGTAGAAGTGGACAATATGCATACTATTGGGTATGCAATTAGATATCATTTATCTTGGCTAAAGAGGTATATCAAACCAATGTTATATAAGGTATGTATATGGTGTTATAGCATCATTTTCAACAACATTTTTAAGGAGTTAACTAAATTATTTAATACTATCTACAATAAGCCAGTTAATCAAAGGTAGCAAAAGGCGCCATTGAGGCTGACCCCTCTCCTATAGCAAATTTTAGCATAACGACTGTGCCATCCTAGGTATTTATGTCTATTTTTATGATAAAATTAAATCTCTTTGTTTCTCTTCTTACATATATTCATTACTAATTTCTAGAACAATACATCCAAAGTGTAGGTATCGAGTGGAGGTTACACCTCACATGCCTCCATTCATGAGGAGACTATACAGACTAATCAATGAAGATAAGAAAATTGGCTCGTAAGGATAGAGGCTATTGTTCTTATCGACAACATAGTTGAGGTTTCACTTATGAATGAGGATCTTAGCCATATGTAATATGGCTCAACTGAAAAGCACACACATCATCGTTTATATTAGGTATGTCATGTAATTTTCCCATTAAGAATTCAATTGACATTACTTATTAATAAGACATGATAAGTACTTCACATTAAGTTTTTGCAATATTTGCACGATAAATTACAAACATTAGAGGTCAGTGATGTTTACAAATTTCTTGATCTTACTATCATCTCTGGATCCTAGGAGCATTCGCCCATGGAGAAACTAATAGAAGATATCCTTCCTAAGTTCTTATGTTGTGCCAAGGAGTATGCCTTACTGATTCCCTCCAATAGTGTGTAAGCTATAACATGTCTTGCTAAATTATATCATTTTATAAATATGAATATCTATTTAAGTTAAGTTTTGTAAATTTCAATCGAATGATTGTGTATATAGGTCTCATTAGATGTTGCTAGCTTTGGATGTGCATGGTGAGCATGCAATGTTTTTCAAGGCCAACTAATGGAAATCATCAACAAGTAAGTCTATATTAATTTCATTCATTATAGTGATAGTATAGCTGATAACTATCCTATTAATGTGTCTTAAATAATACCACAAGTGCACGACTCTATTGGAGTATAGAATCAACAAATATGGGTCGATGCCACAAAGACTCTTTGATAAATGGACTTAATTAGAATTTAAATCATCTTACTTTATCGTAGCCAATCCATTCAAGAGAAGGACAATTTCTAACTAAACTAAATTAAAAAGTAACACTAAATTAGAAAGCAAGTAATTAAAAAAACTATCTAAATAAGTAGGAAACTAAAGTAGGAAACTTTCTAAAATTATAACTAATTAGAAAAAGGAAACTTCTTAAGATTACCATTAACTAGAAAAGAAAACTATCCAAAACTATAATTAACTAAGAATTAAGGAAGCTATCTTAATTACAACTAACTACTCGTTAAAGTAACTTTCTAAAACTACACTAACTAGAAATTAAAGTAAGGAACAAATTAACAAAGAAGAAGGAAAAAGAACTATTTCATTAATGGCCAAATTACAAGGAATTATTACATAAGCAAGGAAAAGAAAGCATGTAAAGAAAAAAAAACCTCTAAATCTAGGCTTAAATTTCATTGTAGGGCCCACATATTATGTCACTCAATAAAAGCTTGTACACTTCTCTTCAACCCAAAATACACTAAACTACCTCCAAACTTTTCATCCTATGTATCCCAACATGCCACAAACTGGCAAATCCCATCCAATCCTTAGGAATGAAGTATTAAGGTAACTAAGAAAAGAGGAGTCCAAACACTTTTTCTGAAACAATCACCACCCAAGAAAGAAAGAAAAATGATGGAAAAGGAAATACAAAAGGTTAATGCATTTTTCCTAAGTCAGAAACTCTTAAAAGAAAGAGTGAAAATTAGAGAGTTTAGATAAAGAGGGGATTAGAGTTATTTATCTTGAAGGAAGTTGAACCATAGAAGAGGCTTCCTTCCTTAAACATGAAATAGAATAAAAGAAAACAAATTGGAGATAGTGGCCCATGTTTTAGGACTCACCCATCCCTAGTGTTAGGAGATGAAGCGAGAAATAAGTACAAGGTGTATCCCTACCCTCCAACATGAAATCGTTTTGTTAGGAACTGAGGTAGCTTATGGATGGATTTGCACGTTTCCTCAACCTTAAGAAATTAGAAAGTTTCCTTATTTCTAAGAATCCTTGCCTTTTCCTTAGTCCAACTCTATAAAAAGAAAGAAAGAGGAATTGTGCATGAACTAAGTAACATGAATTATGCATGAATCTAAAATTAGAAAGTGTTTGCATATAGAATTAGAAGATAGATAAAAATAGAAAGTGGATGGAATTAGAAACATGGTAAGAGTGTCAGTAAAGGAAGGTGTAATGATGATGGATTAAGAGATGGAAGTGAATAAAGAATGCAAATCTAGCATGAAAAGTTCCATGTGTGTAATTGAGAAAATGTGTGTGTTTGTAATTTAGGAAAGTGAAAAGATGCTTACACTAAATGCCTGATATTATGATGCTTAAGAATGCTTTCTAAATTTAAGAAATTAATATGCATGAAGTTTCTAAATTAATCCTAGAAAGTTAGTAAAGGGAAATTAGAAAGTCAAACATAGTCAAACATGGGTTTCTAGATTAGGAAAGTGCTATTTTCTAAGAATCTACCATGCAACTACTTTTCCAAAATGGATCTAAACTAATCCTAAAACATTCTTAATGTATATGGAAAGAAAAATTAGCAATTTTTTAAAAGCAAAAAATAAGGGATCTAAGTTCTAATATGAAATCCAACATTAGAAACTACCTACTTCCAAAATAGAAAAGTGCTTTAAAACATGGAAATTAAGGAAGCTAAATGGGAAATTATGCTACAACCTAAATCCACAAAGAAAATTGAACCTAGGGAAACAAAAGTATCATGCAAATCTATCATGAATGCAACCTAGGCAAGCTACTAAAGATTCCATACAAGTGAACATGAAAAAGATGCATCCACCAAAAATTGGGGGAATGCGTTGAAAATCTTATGCTTGTATGATTGTAAACCCTAATGGAATGGAATGGAGACATGGTGTGCATCTATAATACTTTATGATGAAAGGAATTACCATGCAAAACATGAACCACAAAGCAAGTAAAGATGAGAAATTACCATGCAAAACTAAGGAAAAACTACAACTACTTCATGAGTGCAAATCTAAGTAACATGAACGATGATGCATGCAACTACATTAGCAATCTAAATAAACAAAACGTAATTGAATGCATACTTGGAGAAGGTGAATGGAAAATATATTATGATAGAGAAAGAAAAAGAACAATAAGCAGCAAAAGAAGTTGGATTAGGTTGGACACTACCTTTATCTCCAAGGAATTTGATTATGGAAGTTTAAAGAGAGCTTGGGTGAGAGTGATCTTCCTCCCTCTATTTCACCTTTGATTTGGCTATGCAGTCAAGGGAAAGTTGAAAGATCCTTAAAATATGTAAAGCACCTCTACTTATAGATTTCTCTCTTAAGGGATAAGGGAATTCAAGGATGGAGATCAAGCCATTTTAATTAGAATCACACCAAGGGCTAGATTGAGGGCATGGAATTCAATTATGTAATTAGGAGATGAGAATGGAAGAAATAGGATAGGAATGGAAGGAGAAATGAATAAGAAAGCCTCAGGGAAGAAGGGAATAAATGGGAAAATTAAAGAATTAGAAAAGGAGACTAAGTAGGTAGCTTAGGAATGAAGGAAGGAAGAGAAATCAAATAGGAAAGTGGTTGTTGCAGGGGGCATGATTTTCAATATATGAAAGTGGAGGTGGAAAATGGGAGAAAATAAAAAGGAATAAGAAAAGACAAGGAATATGTAGCAACATAAATTGGTGGGAAGAAAAGTGAAAGAAATGGAAAGTTGGTGGGAGAATCTATGGTTTTTCATATTTAAAAAGTACTAAGGAGGGTGGGGCATGGAATGCACATGGATGTGTGTGTGTGAGTGATTTAGAAACCCTAAGATGTATTAACATTTGATGAGATTGGATAGTTGAGATCTTCCTTTCCAAATGGTTTTGGTTTGAATTTTTAACATAGGAAAGGTGGCTAGGGTTTTGATCTTGTCAATACTTCATTCCTAGCCCTTAGATCATACATACCCTTACTTTAATGGATGAGATACATTTATGGCATGTAAACCTTGTATAAACTTCATTTCTTCTCTACTGTTGGATTGGATTGCACTAGGATGGATGGCCTTGATTCTTGTAGACCAATTTTATTTCAATACCTTGTTTGGATAAGACATCTTTTCATTGGTCAATTCTTCATCCTTTTGGTTGAGTAGGAGAGAAAAAATTGGATTGGATTTCCTTAGGATGGCTGGCCTTGATTCTTGTAGACCAATTTGACTTCAATACCTTATTTGGATAAGACATCTTCTCATTGGTTGACTCTTCATCCTTTGGGTTGAGTAGAAGAGAAAAAATAAGTCAAAAAGTCTTTATGGGGTCCCATTTTACTTTTTCTTCTAAGAAGCTTTAATTGTGTATGATCCATTGTATATGAATGAGTCTTTTCCACAAGCTTCCATAGGTGGTGACATGTGTGCAATTATGCTTGAATTTGAAAATTTCCACCTTTTCACCTCATTCGAGTTGGAGTTGAACATAAGGTTTTTGACTACTCTGACTTCAATAGTGACACCCATTGATCCTTTTGAACCTATAGAATTCATTTATAGCATGTGTAATCCTTCATGTAGCTTGGACTATGAAATTTCTCTTTCTAGAATAAAATTAGCAATTTTGTGCATTTTTAACATTTGTACCCTAGACCTACAAAACAATAAAATCAACCTTAATTAGTGATAATTAAGTAATTTCCAAGGATAAAAAAATCTAAATATAGGGATATATATGTCATATATCTATACCCATCACCTATTATTCATATCTAATGATTTTCAATTATATATATAGTACATAGTACAAGTGGACTAAATATGGAAGTTATTAACCATCTAGAAAAACTCAATTGGAAAAAGGTCAAGGTAAGGTTTACTAGTTCTTTAGTATAAATTATAACCTAAAAGTTACAATTAGACATGGTATTTGAACCTTTTCTATTGTTTTGGCTGTGCACTAGTCTAAATAACAACCTTATTAGGAGTGTAGGTATTATGTTCTTAGGTACATGAGAATCCTTATTCACAAAGGATTTACAATCTCACAATGGAGAAAGGTAGGACAATTAATTTACCGATCATCATTAGTGCAATTTCTTATATTTCTTGAATGGATCCAAGATTGAATGTCTCAACATATTTAATATATATTGTCTTGCAAGCCAATTTGGGAAGCAAGAGTTACTCTTAATCAGATGTAGATGACTTTATAATGGAATGGATTGAATATATTTTGACTTTTAATTAGTAGATCAGTGGTGTTATTGATTGTAAACAATTTTGTCAACAAAATACATAACAGAACTTCATTTATATGGATGTATTCCTTTTTTCTTTTAATTAAAGTTTGTGTGTTCTTTCTTTATTTCAATGAGGGGAAGCTGATGTGTTGAACCAAACATATGGGTCTATATAGAGAAGTGTGAATGTATGGGCATGTGTGCATTCTTTATTTTAATGATAAGTGTGTATGGAGAAGTTCAATGCTGGAAGCGAATCTATATTACAAAAGGATTGTAGCCTACAAAAATGAAGTGAATTTGTTCTTTTGTTTGGTGATAGTGATTGTTGATTGTATTTTGAACTATAAAAATTATAGGAAGAATGTACAAACAGAAAGCAACAAAAGAATACAAAAATTAATGAGAAAGGATGTACAAACTAAGATGGTTTTAAGAAATCCATCTTATATTTATATATTAAATAAGATAGTTTTTGAAAAACAATCTAATATTACTTTAATACAAGACAGTTATTAAAAAACTCTCTTATAAATTTTGCAAAACATAATAGGGTTTTTGGAAAATTTCTATATAATATAAGATGATTTTTGGAAAATCATCTTATATTATATTGAATTTAAGATGGTTTTTAGTATCGTCTTATGTTTATCTTTATTTTATAAGATGGCTAGGTAAAAGACAATTTTTTAACCATCTTAAAAACCACTCACTGTAGTAGCCTCCTATCCTCAAGCATTCCATCAATTCATTTCTCCATGATCTTTCCATTTGCAAGCATTTTCAAATCTCTTTCTCACTCTTAGTATTACATGCAAAAAACATGTTCTTTTTGGTCTAAAATCTCTCCTATGGGTTGTGGCTATTGAGAAACATCGCAAGCTCTTGTTGAGTGAGACAACAAGAGTAGGCTATCTTAACTTGGAAGAGGAGATTGCATGTACATGGACCCACCCTTGCATGAGAAGAGTTTATCCATGAATGCACTGTAAGCTATTCTAATCTCCTTACATTTGCTAGATTAGGACTTGCATATAATTTAGCTTCCATTATTTGTTTAACAATGTAAATCATATAGTGTTGATCCATTACTTTTCTTGTTGTGTTACACATAGAACCTTATAGTAATCATCACCTATTTAACAAGGATAGTGTAAGCTCGGCTATAACCCAAGGACATAGACTGTTAGGGTTAGAGTGTAACATCCTAAAATTTTGTCCAATTTTGTCCAATATTAATGAAAAGTCATGATTGATGCAATATTTAAAAAAATTCACTATTACAAAATCTAGATAATCAGATTATGAAACCTCTATCAATAGATTAAGCTTGGAAAGAAAAATCCAACGACTATAAGATAGTGTAAATTTGATGGTCGGGATTTAAATTATTAGCAAAATGAGGATTTCCACTGATATTGGCACCCACTTAATAAAATTAATTACAAGCATGTCAGAGTGGGCCCTAGATCATAGATAGCCAATAGTGGAGATCCCAATGTGATCTTTATGGATTAGAGCTTTCCTAACATTTTAGATAAAGATCTATAGAAAGCATGTCCAAGTACAATGAACCTAAGGATATAAAAAATAAATATAAGGAGGATCTCTATCTAAATAACTAACAACAAAAAACCAATCAGAAGGAATGAATTTTGTAGACAAAACAGGAGACTCAAGACTCCTTAATAGAGGTGTGTGATCCCCCAAAAGAATGGAAAAAAAATTCATGCAAGGTAGAGGAAGAGAGAGAGAGGGGGGTTGAGGGAGGAGTAAGAAGGAGAAAGAAGTGGAAAGAGACAAAGCTTAAGGAGGATGATTGAACTACAACAAGGTAGGTAGATCTGGTCACTTTGTTTCTCTTCAAAATCTTTAAAATCAAGATGCATGGAGTTTTATCATCATTTTCACAATTACTTTTATTAGACCCACGCGTTTATATGCTAATGTATGCAAGATAGATCTATGCTAATATATGTGCATTAGATCTATATTTTCCTTTAAGTGTATGCATAGATGCATCTATGTTGTTTTACACAAGATTGTTCCATGTAATTTTGTACGTGAATGATCTAAGTTATTTATGCACAATTACCCATCTATGAATGTTCATAATCTAGATTAAAAGCACAATCTTTTATGCTGATGACCTATGCATGAGTAAGCAAGTTTCTATCATTGATGATTTAGGAGCATATATTTTCCATTTAGTAACATAGGACTATGTACATAAGACTTTTGTTTCTTTCCATTCTTGACTTGTTGGACTATGCACATGGGACTTCCTTTTGTATGATTATTCATTTGCAAAGATCAAATGTTGGGTTCAAAAGATCCATGAGCATAGATCCACAAGGATAATATATCGGTCCATGTGCGTGGATCCTATTAAGTGAGTGAATGAACCAAGTGAAAAGCTTCCACTTAGGTAAATGGGCACATGCATACAAAAATTTATCCTTTGGGATGAGATTCCATGCACATTTATCCTCCATGCCAATTTATTCACCCACACGTATAAATTCCAATGAAGAGAATGAGTTGCCTATATGCATGAATCCTACAACTTAGGTTGTTGGTCCATCTATGTCGATCCACCATTTTGGGCCATGGATCAATGCACACAAATCCATCCTTTTAGGTTGATAATCCATGTGCACTGACCGACTTTCTTATGTGATCAATTTGAGTGAATAACTTCAACCATCTAAGTTGTAAAGTTCTATACATAAATTGATCTTATGGATTGTAGTTAGGACCACATAGAGCTATTTGTTGGACCATTATAACCTTGTAAATATGGAACCTAATGTGAATTTGTTAAATCTATACTGTGAAAATGTATATACTCATATAAATTAAAAAATGATGATATCATATTCTAGATATGATTTAGCTTTTACTATTATCTCAATAGTCTACGAGTGTTTTGGTTGCTTCAACATAGCCATAGGATTTATGACCTCTTGATTTATGGATGGCATAATATCTCATTTAATTCAAATGATCTACATCATTATTGACATGGTAAATGATTGGGTGATTTATCGCTTTGATCCCATGATTCAAGATTATATTATATACCATGGTTTGATTCATTACCATGATCATATGATCCATGATCTTTTAATATAGGATTGATTGATTATTTACCTTGATCATATGATCCAGGTTCTTTTGATGATTAAATTATTACTAGATCCCATGTTCCATGATCATCTAATATATGCTTAAGTGGCTTATCTCTTTGACCACATGAGTTTAAGACCCTCTAATCCATGTTTGGTTGATCTACAACATTGATCACACAATCCATGACTTCATCAATTGATAATCCACTAAACTTGATAAATCATAATTTAATGAGCCAAAACACTTAGTCACATGAGATAAAGACCTCATATAAAAGGAATTTTTATAAATTCTTATTAATAGTGAAGAACCAATGGTTCAAACTTTGCATGACATGTATGATCAAATAGATGAAATTTATCTATTGATTAAGTTCTACAATTTGATGTAGATTTGATGGGTGTGAAACACCCAATATAGGTGTTTTGATGGGTTCAAGGCCCAATGGGAGATATGCAAGGGGGTAGTGTTGGTTTGGCCACCCAGCCTTGACCACTTAAAAAGTGGGATGATATCCAACATCCAAAAAGGGAACATTTTTAACTGCTTATAGGGACCAAAGTTGGTGACTCACAACACCCTATCGAGACAATTTGTACACAGCATGAGGATGCAATATAAGTGTCTTTCTAAAATATTAGATTGAAGTGTCTTTCTAGAATATTAGAAAGCGCACATTGTGATGATCTTGTCATGATCATAGTGAGTCTCAGGTGACTTTATTATATTTTGATTTGGTTCTTAAGGATCCTAAGTTTGGTTCTAAACAAAGCTTTGGATGAGTGGTGGATGATCACTCATGAGTTTTGTTACTTGAATTATTTCTCTTATATGCTATATAACATTTCATTTATTGGTTGGAGAGATTGATGATGAGATTTTTCTTACTCTTCTTTTGATCACATTACTTTTGGGAAGTATGATTTTATGAGTGCTATGTGTGAATGATATTCGGAAATCCATTATGAATGCCTCCATATTAATATAGTGTGAAAGTAACCCATGTGAGGCATTATTTATTTTAGTGGCACTAGAAATATGATTTCAAAACATGTGTGTGCTAGATGCCATTATTTTTTGTGTGTTAGGTGGTTTAGATTTATCTACTATGTATGTGTGTATACTCATCCTGCAACATGAATGTAGATTCTTGCGAAAGGGTAAAGATCTAGGAGTAGAGCATTTGGAGGAGCATTCCAACACAGAGAAAAAGTGAGGAGATGTCTCACTTGTTTTATTCAAGAACTATTTGATTGTGATCATTCATGGCAAGGATATTTTTATTTTTATTTGAGTTACTTTGGTGACATGGTTGTGATAGATGATTATCCTTGGGATTGATTTGTCTTTAAGAATGTTTATATTGGCTTAGATATGGGCCACCACTATGTGTATGTGTGTGTGTGATTTTGGATAGAATGCACCCGCAATTTTAAAATTGAATGCCGCTAGAAAAAAATTGACTCACATTTTGGTCTTTTTTGAAAAAAAGGGAAAAATAGGGATCCACCCCGTCTTTGAAAAAATATAGATTTTCTTAAATAAAATTATGTTTTAAAAACCTAGGTTGCTACAATTGGTATCAAACCTAGGATATCTCCTCTCCAAATAGTTTACTAGAGGGAAAAATCATGAATGATCAATTAAATGAAGGATGTAGGATCCTAGTCTAAGTAGCTAGAAAAGGTACTAACATAGGACCATTTGATATTAGAAATAGATGCCTACAAGAAGTCAAAATGGAGGCAATTAGGGATCCCAAAGAGCTTCCCAAGTGGCAACACTGCAGGGAAATGCAGCTAGAAATGTCATAAAAAAGCTATTACAACAACTAGGATAGCATTTACAAAATCAACCTCAAGTAGCCTAGGCAAGACCAATAGTAGTAGTAGTAGTAGTAGCGTCTGGACAAAATGTAGGCAAACTCGAGAATATGTTAGATAGATTTAAGAAAATGGTTCTGGCTTTCTCACAAGAAGATGAGGCTGATGCCACTTAGGCATGTATCTTTGAGGTAGAGAAGGTCCTTAAGGGGATGGAGGTTCCAGAAGAGAAGAAGGTGGTCATGGCTACCTTCATCATGATTAGTGAAGCAGCCTATTGGTGGTAGACCACTGAGAGAACTCATTTTAAGGGTCTAGAGTTGATATCTTAGGAAGGCTTCAAGACTAAATTTTTCGATAAGTATTCCGTCCACATATGAAGAGGAATAAAGAAAAAGAATTCCTCGTCTTACAACAGGGTGATGTGATAGTCATCCAATATGTGCATAATTTTACTTGACTATGAAGATTTGCCTCAAGTGTTTGCACAAGTGATGAGAAGGCTACTGAAAAGTCCGTTGATGGGCTATCTATTGGATTGTAGAGAAGAGTGCTTGGAATTCAACCTACTACCATGGTTGAGGCTATTGAGATGGCATTAATGTTCAAGCAATATTTTAAAAGAGCTACCAAGGAAAGAAAGGATAAAAGAAAAAACATCAGCTCTAACATAAAGTACAACAAGGGGAAGAGACCTATGCAATTTTCAGGGTCTAAACCCTCACATAAATGCTCTTTCAACTAGAAGAGTAGAGCACCAAATACTGGACCTTGCCCATGATGTAAGAGACATACCCATGCAAACCATGTCCAGGACTAGATTTTAGATGTTTTAACTATGGGAAAGTTGGACACATGCCCTGCAACTAACGAAGAACAAGAGAGAGGGAGAAAATTTAGGAGAAGAACTCCCTAAGAGCCAGGAGTGAGTCTTTACCATTACTAGTGGGCAAGCACAAACCTTCAACACAATGGTGGATGGTACTATCCTGATTCATGACAACCTTGATAGGGTTTCATTTGATCCCCGCTCTACTCATTCCTTTATTTCAAACAACATCTTATTGTATGTGAATGTACTTATATACACATAGATTACTTTCAAAATACCTATTATAATAGAGAATAGGAAGATGGATGCTAATTTTTTCCACCTCAAAATGGTGGACTTCAACATGATACTTGGTATGGACTACTTAGCACTAAATTGGGCCATGGTGGGCTGTCGAAGGAAAAAGGTGACATTCAACATGCCTGGAGAAGCCACAGTCACCTTTCATGGGAAGCAAAAGCCATGCATAAGCATGCATAATTTCTACATCCAAGGTTCCAAATCACATTTTTAAAGGATACTAGGCCTTTTTGGTAAAGTGGAGTTGTTGATGCAGGTAAGCCTAAGCTGGAGGAGTTGGTGGTAGTTTAGGAATTCCTTGATGTCTTTCTTAAGGAGTTTTTAGAAAACCACTATGGTGCAAAATCAGTTTCACTATCAATTTGGCTCTAGGTACAGCCCAAATGTCTAAGGCATCATACAGGATGGTTCCAGCTGAATTAAAAGAGCTGCAAGAACAATTAAAGGAGCTATTAAATAAAGGCTTCATCAGGCCTAGTGTCTCACCATCAGGAGCACTAGTTCTTTTTGTTATGAAAAAAGTATAGGTTGCTACAAAATTGCATTGATTATAGAATGCTTAATGGGGTGACGATAAAAAAAATTGATATGCTTTACCAAGTATCAATGATTTCTTTGACTAGCTCCAGCTAGCCAAACTATTTTCTAAAATTGACCTAAGGTTTGACAACCATTAGCTCAGTGTAAAGGAAGAGGGTATTCAAAAGACAGCTTCTAGAAGCAGGTATGAGCACTATGAATTTTGAGTTATGCCTTTCAAATTGAATAATGCCCATGCTACTTTCATGGACTAGATGAACAGGGTGTAGACAAGTTTGTGATGGTATTCATAGATGACATCCTAGTGTATTTGGTATGAGGCGCACATAGAGCACTTGCATATAGTATTCAGTACACTCATAGAGCATCAACTGTATGCTAAATTCAGCAAGTGTGAGTTTTGGCTAGAATAAAGTCAACTTCTTGGGTCATATTATCTCTAAGGATGGAGTTTCCATGGACCCAGCGAAGGTAGAGTAGTGGAGAAGTGGAAAGCACCAAAGATAGTGTGAGAGATATGAAGTTTCCTAGGGCTTGCCAGGTACTATTGTAGATTTATAGAAGGAATCTCATAGATTGCCTTGCCACTCACCAAGTTAACAAGGAAAGATGTAAGATTCATATAGGATGATGCATGCGAGGAGAGCTTCCAAGAATTATAGCAGAGCCTAACTACTGCTATAGTGCTCACTCTCCCTTCTAGCAGTGGAGGTTTCATTGTATATAGTGATGCCTCTAGTAAAGGACTACGATGTGTGCTAATGCAGAATGGGAAGTTGATTGCCTATGCCCTGAGATAATGGAAGAAGCATGATGTAAATTATGCAACCCATGACTTAGAGCTAGCTACTATTATATTCACCCAAAAAAATTAAAGACACTACCTCTATGGTGAGAAGTTTGAGGTTTTTACTAATTACTACAGCCTCAAGTATATTTTCTCACATCAAGACGTAAATATGAGGTAGCGTAAGATGAATGGACTACCAAAAGACTATGACTTCATTATTCAGTATTATATAAGGAAGGCTAATGTTATGGCTAATCTGTTGAGTGGAAAGACTCAAGACATGTCTGACATACTATCAAGGAGGTGGAGACTACTCCAAGAGATGACTAGGTTTAGACCAAAAATCTAACAAGGTGGAGTTTTTTGGCTACTTTATCTATAAGATCTATAGTGATTGAAAGAGTCCTTCAGGCACAGAAGATGATCTAGATACACAGACACTTGTTGAGAAAGCAAGCTTCAATAAAGAGATCGATGGAAGCGTGAGGTTTCAAGGGAGGCTAGTGGTGACATTAGAGCAAGAGTTGAGACATGAGATACTCAAAGAGGCGCATCAATTGCAGTACACTATAAATCCAAGAGGAAAAAGATGTATCAATATTTGAAAAGATAGCTCTAGTGGACTGACATGAAGAGGGATGTGGGGGAACTTGTTGGTAGGTGCCCTACTTGTCAACAAGTTAAGGTTGGGCACCAGAGACTTGTAGGGTTACTACAACCTCTTGAGCTTCATGAGTGGAAGTGGGATAATGTCACTATGGACTTCATAGTGGGGCTACCCTATATGATTGGTGGGTATGATATGTTATACTAGATAGTTGATTGATTGACCAGATTGACACATTTTCTTCTCATTCGATAGAACTAGCCAACAAGTAGTTTGGCATCAAAGAGATTGTAAGCTTGCATGGAGTGACATCAGGTAGAGACAATTGGTTTACCTCTAAGTTTGGGAAGACTGTGAAAGAGCCCTTGAGATCGGCACTGAGGTTTAGCATTGCTTTCCATCCACAGAATGATGGATAATCAAAGCAAACAATTCAAACCTTATAGGACGTGTTATTAGTTTGAACAATTGATTGGAAAGGAAGTTTGGATGAGAATCTGCCTCTGATAGAGTTTGGCTATAACAATAACTGCTACTCAAGTATAGGCATGGCTCCCTATGAGGCACTGTATGGGAGGCCTTGTCATTCTACAACTTGCTAGAATGAAGTTGGTGAGAACTGGATCATTAAATTCGAGTTGGTAGAACAGTGTGGAAAGAAGGTGAAATTGATCAGGAAGAGACTACTTATTGCTCAAAGAAGGCAAAAGAGTTATGTCAGCACGAGGCCTCATGACTTGGAATTTGAAATAAGTGGCCATGTATTCCTCAAGATTTCACCTACCAAGGATGTTATGAGACTTAGTTTGAAGGGAAAATTGAACCCTCAATACATTGGCCTCTTCGAGATCTTAGATCGTGTTCATACAGTAGCATACAAATTGGCTTTACCTCCACAAATATTAGAAGTTCATAACATTTTCCATGTTTTAATGTTACATAAATATATAATATATCCTTCTCACATATTGGAGCAAATAATGAAGGAGATACAACCCAACCTAATCCTTGAAACCAAATTGATTCAAATTCTAGAAAAGAAGAATCGTAGACTAAGGAATAAGGAGATCACATTAGTGAGGTTTCTATGGCAGAATTAGTTGGTTGAGGAAGAGACTTGGGACTAGAGTCAGATATGATAATGAGGTATCCAAACTTATTTGATAATTAGGAGATTAGGAATTTTGAGGGCAAAATTCTTTGAAGAGAGTAACCAATTTACATCATGAAATTTTGTCCAATTTTTCCAAGATTAATGAAAAGTCATGATTGATCCAATGTTCAAAAAAATTCATGTTGTAAAATCTAATGATTAGAATATGAAACCTCCATCAATAGATTAAGCTTGAAAAATAAAAATTCAATGACTACAAGATAGTGTAAATCTAATATTGAGGATTTAAATTATTAGCAAAACAAGGATTTTCATTGATATTGTGTTTTAGAGTGGGCACCATGATCATAGATAGTCAATAGTGGATATACCAATGTGATCTTTATAGATTAGAGCTTTCCTAACAAATTAGATAAATATTTGTAGCAAGCATGTCCAAGTACAATGAACCTAGTGATATAACAAATAAAGGTAAGGAGGATCTCTGTCTAAATAACTTATAACAAAAAACTAATTAGAAAGAAGGAATTTTGGAGAGGAAATAGAAGACTCATGACTCCTTAAGAGAGGATGTGCAAGCCTTGGGTGCAAGGTGGAGAGAGGGTTGGGGGGGGGGGGTGTTGGGGGGAGGAGGAGGAGGAGGGGATTGAAGGGAGGAGGAAGAAGGAGAAATAAGTGGAAAGAGGGAAAGCTTAAGGAGGACAATCTAACTACAACAAGGTAGTTAGATCTGGTTGCTTTATTTCTCTTCGAAATCTTTAAAATCAAGATGCATGGAGTTTTATCATGATTTTCACAATTATTTTTATTAGCCCCCCATGTTTATATGCTACTGTATGCAAGATAGATCTATACTTATCTATGCTAATCTATGCAAGATACATCTATATTTTCTTTTATGTGGTTAGATCCATTTGTATATTAATCTATGTTGTTTTGCATGAGATCATTCTATGTAATTTTATGCTTGAATGATCTAAGTGATTTATGCACAATTAGCCAGCTATGACTATTGATAATCTTGGTTAAAAACACAATCTTTTATCTTAATGACCTTTGCATGATTAAGCAAGTTTCCATTGTTGATGACCCAGGAGCATAGATTTTCCATTTAGTAACATAGGATTATGGGCATCAGATTTTTTTTCTTGTTCCTATTCTTGATTTGTTGGACTATGCACATGGGACTTCCTTTGATATGATTATTTATGTGCATAGATCAAAATTTTTGATTCAAAAAATCCATGACAATAGCATGATAATCTATCGGTCCATGTGTGTGGATCCCATCAAGTGAGTGAATGAACCAAGTGAACATATCTTTCACTTAGGAATATGGGCATGTGAATATATAAATTTATCCTTTGGGATGACATTCCATACACATAGATCCTCCATTCCAATTTATTGGCCCATATGTATAAATTCCAATTAAGAGAGTGGCTGTCATATTTGCACGAAATCCACAACTTAGGTAGTTGGTCCATCTATATTGATCCACCATTTTGGGAAGGGATCAACGTACATAAATCCATCTTTTTGGGTTGATGATCCATGCACACTAACCCACTTTCTTATATGATCAATATGAGTGCATAACTTCAACCATTTAAGTTGTTAGGTTGTACACATAAATTCATTTTATGGATTGTAGTTAGGACCACATATAGATATCTATTGGACCATTATAACCATGTAAATATGGACCTTTATATGAATTTGTTAAATCTATATTGTGAACATGTATGTACTCAAACAAATTCAAAATTGTTGATCCTATATTCTAGATATGATTTAACTTTACTATGATCTTAAGAGTTTATAAGTCTTTTGGTTGCCTTGCCATAGTCACATGATTTATGACCTCTTGTTTTATGGTTGATGTAATATCTCTTTTAACTCAAATGATCTATATCATTATTGACATGCTAAATGCTTGGGTGACTTATCGCTTTGATCGCATGATTCAAGATTATATGATATACAATGGTTTGTTTTATTATCTTGAGAGTATCATCTATGATCTTTTGATATATGATTCATTGATTGTTTACCTTGATCATATAATCAATGATCTTTTGATATAAGATCGATTAAATTATTGCTAGCTTGCATGTTCCATGATCATCTGATATATGCTTGAGACATTTATCTCTTTGATCACATGAATTTATGACCCTCTTATCCATGTTTGGTTGATCTACAACATTGATAGCATAGTCCATGACTTCATCAATTGATAATCCACTAGATTTTATAAATCATGATCTTATGGCCCATAAAACTTAGTCGCATGAGAAAAAGACCTCATATAAAAGGAATTGTCATGATTTCTTATTAATAGTGAATAAACAATGGTTCAAACTTTGCTTGATGTGTATGATCAGATGGATGAAAATTATCCACTGATTGAGTTCAACCATTTGATGTAGATGTGATGGGTATGAAATAACCAGTATATGTGTTTTGATGGGCTTAAGGCCCAATGGGAGCTATGCGAGGGGGTAATGTAGGTTTGGCCACCTAGGCCCCAACCACCTAAAAGTGGGATGATATCCAATGTCCAAAAAGGGCACATTTCTCGACTAGCAATTGGGACCACGTAGGTGCCTCACGGAACTCGGTCGAGATAGTCTATAGGCCTTGTGAGGATGTGGCCAAAGTCTTTTTGGGATACTAGAAAGCACACAATACAACAATTTGGTTATGAGCATAATGAGTCCCAGGTGACTTTATTAGATTTTGAGTTGGTTCCTAAGGATCCTAAGTTTTGATTATAAAATAGAGCTTTGGATGAGTGCTGGATGATGACTCATGAGTTTTATTACTTGAATTATTTATCTTATATGCTATAATGCATTACATATATTGGTTGGAGAGATTGATGATGAAATTTTGCTACCCTTCTTATGATCACATTACTTTTGGGGAGTATGATTTTATGAGTGCAATGTACGAATGATATTTGGAAATCCATTATGAATGCTCCATATGAGTATAGTGTGAAAGTAACCCAAGTGAGGGGTTATTATGTTTGTTGTGCTTGAAATATGATTTCAAAATATATGCATGCTGGATGCCGTTATTTTTTGTTTCAGGAGGCTTATATTTATCTACTTAATATATGTGTATACTCAACCTACAACATAAATGTTGATCCTCACAGAAGGTTAAAGATCAAGGAGTAGTGTGTTTGTACTAGCATTCCATCATAGAGAAAAAGTGTGGAGATGTGTAACTTGTTTTATTTAAGAATTATGTCATTATCATCATTCATGATAGAGATATTTTTATTTTCATTTGAGATACACTAGTGACATGGTTGTGACAGATGATTATCCTTGAGATTAATTTGTTTTTAATAATGTTTATATGGGCTCATATGTGGGACACCACTATATATCTCTGTGTGTGTGATTTTGGATAGAATACACTCGAAGTTTTAAAATTGAATGCATTGTATTTTTTTTTCCTCACATTTTAGTATTTTTTGAAAAGAAAGGAAAATTCAGGGATCAATCCCACCTTTGGAAAAATATAGTTTTTCTTAAATAAAATTATGTCTTAAAAACCTAGGTCGCTTCATATAGTGTCAATTATATTGAGGTTTGATCCCTTCATTAGATAGCATATAGGAAATTGCATTAGTTTATTGCTTTTTATTGTATAATTAGGGAACTTTTAATTTCTTTGAGGTGCAATATATGTTGCTTGATTTGTCATAGAAATGCACATAATTGAGTGGTAAGGGAAATCACCCCAACAAGATCAAGGGTGGATTTCATCACCATCCCTTGGCCCACCTAGGTTAATCATCACCTTACGAGCTTGTAGGACCCTCTTGGAAAGAGTGACTTAGGTTAATCATCACCTTATGATTAGCTCTGCCAATACATTCGACAACTCAAATCACCTACTGATGATTGAGGGTGTGAAGTGGTTGATCAAGATTAGGATCTAAATGGTAAGCAGTAGGACAAGTCTTTAAGACAAGTGGAGCTACCTAGGTAGTAATAACCTCAAATTTACTCCCCAAAGAAAATAAAGAAAAATCAAACCTCTTAGCTTGTTTGTATTAAGGTTACAATTAATTGTGTGCCTTGAATGTGCATCATATAGGTTTCATCATATAGCTTAAGTTCCCTTAGTTTTTTTTTATTTTTTTACTATATATAATGTTGAGTACATTTTACTACACCATTTTTTGGTGTAGGCCAGGCCATCTATCTAATAATTTAGATCCCACAATCTCATACTCTTAAGATCAAATGGATCATAGGATGAGGGATAAAGCTATCAGGCCAATCATATTAACCTGCCAAAGCAATGGCCTATGAAGGGATAAAAATCATTGTCATACTGTTTCACTCCTTGGGCCTTACGCTATGAAGAAATGTATGAGCCAAAGATAGGGGATAACCCAGACCTATATAATGCATTAGATAGATTTATTTATAGGATAGATAGTGAATTGAATAGTTTAAATGCTTTTAGGCAAGCTAACGAGTCATCTTAGCAGCTTAAGCATTATCTTAGTTGCATTTGGTCATTTACTTTTACATTTATAGGATACTCTTGCATTAAAATACTTGTTTTAAATTTAAATAGTAAATTGATGAATTTTCAAGGTTAGATGCATAGATGAGGTAAGTATGTGTAAAACTACTTGTAAAATAGTACTAATTAGGTCTTCTTTTATGTTTTGTAGGTTGTATATCAAGACCCATGTGGTTAGATTAAGCTGATCAATATTTTGTAGTATAAATCAAGCTTAGATTGAAATGGATGGCTAAGAGCAATCTGAGATAAATTTGGCTGATCCAGATCAAATAAGATAAAATGGCTCAAGTTCTAACATTTTCCAAGTACAAAAGGTCAATGGATTCTAATTAAAGCAGAATGATGAAGATCAATGGTAATCTGAGTGATCTATCTTGGATGGTCAAGATCACTTTAAAACTACTTTGTAATGTGATGTTTTAAACATGATTGGTCAAAGACATGATGTTTTAATCATTCTAGATGAGTTTAATAGATTGGATCCATCAAATTCATTACTTTTATGTAAAATAAAAGGATACCCAATTTCAACCATTTTGGACATTTGAGATTAAATCTTGAGAATGAATGAAGATAAACAAAATGGACATTCTAGATGTATCCCTTGATGATCAAGGAAGGAAACAAAGGATGAAGTTAAACTAAAAGTTGGGTGCCAGTGATCAATAAACCTTTTAGTTGCATGTTGGTTTCTTAACAACAAGAGCTTTCACTTACCTACACACAGACCCATATAAAAACTTTAATCAACTTGTTATGCATATGGGTTGAAGCAATGGATATTTCTATTTTGGGAGCATGATACATAGAAGAAGAGGATGATATTGAGAAGATAAGGAGTTGGGATTAGGAAACTCCACTTGATTAGAAAGGATGAGGATAAACAAAAGATTCGTAAGGAAACTAAGTTAGGAAACTACTCCAAGTTAGAAGCTCAAATCAAATTAAAATTCCTTGGAGAGAAGGAAAGAATGGGAGAGGAAATTGCTAAAAGACTAATTCAAACTGAGCTCCAAATCCTCTATAAATACCAAATCGAAGGAGGAGTCATAATGAAGTGTGAAGGAAAAGGAGTAGAAACACATCTATTTTTTTTCCAGACGTGTTTGCTTATATGAAGAAAAAGATCAATAGTGAATGTAAGTTACCTTAGAAGTAGGGGTACTCTGTGTGATGATTCCTGCTCTAATACTTGATAGAATTTTATGAAACTTGTCTTGGTTTGACAATAGTCATCAAGGAAAAGAAGACCCATGTGTTTTATTTTCAGTGTTCATTCTTATATATTGCTTGAGTTTTACATTGCTAATTTGGTTTATTTATTGTGTTTTGAATGATCTAATCTATTGCTTATGTTTTACTTTGATTGAAAAAAAGTTTGGCATAAGTATTGTAGTATAGCTATGCACATAAGGGTCGATCCCATAGGGACTCGCTTTAAAAGATGGAGTTTTACATCAAATTCAATTAATCACAAAATAAAACTAACAAATATAATAGAAATAAAATGACAATAAAATAAAAATTCAGTTTTATTTAACTTCTGCAAATTACAGACTTTCTAATTAAAAAAAAAACAGAAATGAAACTAAATATGCAGCCTTGCATATTACTGTCCTTAGATAGGCAGACTCTTGTAGCAGTAGTATCCAACGGAGCAACCTAGGTTTTGCATCCTTTTTAGAAAGGACATACTTTAAAGTCGCGTGATCCGAGAATATTATAACCTTAGACCCTAACAGGTAAGATCTAAACTTATCTAGAACAAACACTACAGCTAACAACTCTTTCCCAATAGTGGAATAGTTGAGTTGCGCATCATTTAGTGTTTTACTAGTGTAATATATCATATGGGGAAGCTTATCAATGAGCTGCCCCAAAATAGCTCCAATGGCATAATCGGACGCATCACACATTATTCCAAATGGTGTGTTCCAATCTGGTGGTTGAATAATAGGTGTAGAAGTCAATTCAGCTTTAAGTCACTCAAATGCTTTCTTACAATCCTCATCAAAGTCAAAAGTGACCTCCTTTGTAAGTAAATTACATAGGGGCTTGGCAATTTTACTAAAATCTTTGATAAATCGTCTGTAAAAGCTAGCATGTCCTAAAAAAGAGCAAATTTCTTTTACCATCCTTGGTGGAGGAAGGTTGGCTATTAAATTCACTTTTGCCTTATCAACTTCTATCCCATTGGGTGATATTATGTGGCTTAATACTATACCACTCTGTACCATAAAATGACACTTTTTCCCATTTAAGACCAGATTCTTCTCCTAACACCTTATAAGGACTAACTTCAAGTGGTGCAGACACTCATCAAATGATGACCCAAATACTGAGAAGTCATCTATAAACACCTCAAGGAATCTTTCTACCATATCTGAGAAAATGCTCAACATACACCTTTGAAATGTAGCTGGAGCGTTACAAAGCCCAAAAGGCATACGTCTGTAGGCAAAAGTTCCAAAAGGGCAGGTAAAGGTGGTCTTCTCCTGATCCTCTGGTGCTATATGAATTTGGTTATAACCAAAATATCATTCCAGAAAACAGTAATAGCTATGTCCAGCTAACCTCTCTAGCATTTGGTCAATGAAAGGTAGAGGAAAATGATCTTTTCTCGTGACTGCGTTCAACTTTCAATAGTCAATACAAACTCTCCACCCAGTGGTCATGTAGGTGGGGACTAGCTCATTATCCTCATTTTTGACTACCATAGAAGGTTTTGCATTTTCTTTTAGATGTTTCCTATGCATGCATACGGCTGGACTTATCCCTTTTATGTCTGCTATTGTTCACCTTAGAGCAGTTTTATGTTCCTTAAGAACATCTAAAAGCTTACCTTCCTATTCTTTATCTAAGTTTGATGCTATTATTACAGGTAAGGTTTCATCTGGGCCTAGGTATGAATATTTCAAGTTATTAGGCAAGGGTTTTAAGTCCAGAGATGGTGGTTGCTCTATTGAGGGTATGGGGATAGATTTAGATGGTGGGAGTGGTTCCACATAAGGACCCCACATAGAGGTATCCATGAGTGGTGCAACATCTAAAAGATTGTTTACCTCCTCAATAGACTTGTCTATGTCAAATTCTCTATTAAAATGCATTAGACAAACCTCTAGTGGGTCCAAGATGGATGATAGTGAATGAATCTCATTAATTAGACTCTTTATCAGATTGACATCACAGGGATCATCGAGGTCCAAATGTTGTTGATCGGCATTAAAAATATTAAGCTTAACCTTCATGTTGCCGAATGAGAGTTTCATTACACCATTCCTATAGTTAATAATGGTGTTGGACGTTGCCAAGAATGGACGTCCAAGGATGACGGGGATTTGACTACCAGGGTCGGATATAGGTTGGGTGTCTAGCACAATGAAATCAATAGCGTAATAAAACTTATCCACCTATATCAAGACATCTTCAACCAAACCATGAGGTATCTTGATAGATCTATTAGCTAATTGTAGTGTGGTAGTGGTTGGTTTCAACTCATCGAGTTTTAGTTACTCATAGACAGAGTATGGCAACAAGTTAACACTAGCCCCTAAGTCAAGAAGTGCCCTATGTATAACATGATCTCCAATGACGCAAGTGATTGTAGGACATCCTAGGTCATTAAAATTTGGTGGGGTCTTGTGTTGAATCAAAGAGCTTACCTGTTCGGTGAGGAAGGCCTTCTTTTGCACATTAAGCTTTCACTTTGTTGTTCAGAGCTCTTTTAAGAATTTGGCATAGGCGGGGATGTGTTTAATTGTATTGAGCAATGATATATTGATTTGTACATGTTTAAACACTTCCATTAACTCATTGAAGTTTGATCCCTTCCTATAATTATTCAATAATTGGGGAAAAGGGGCTTTAAGCACATAGGGTGCCTCCACTATAGGTTCTATAGGGTTGTTCTATTTTTTCTCTTTTTTCTAAATTTTTGTTGCCTCTTTTTCCTCTACAGTTTCCTTAGCCTGCCCTTCTTTGTTATCGATTTGACGACCATTCCTAAGGGTTATTATGGACTTGGCATGCTCATGAGGGTTAAGGTTTTGAGAACTGGACCCTATCTCAAATTGACCCTTAGGGTTAGGGATGGGTTGACTAGGAAACTGACCTTTTCCTCTATTATGTAATTCAGCACACAATTGGCTTATTTGCACCTCTAGCTTAGCTATGGCTTGAGAGTTCACATTGGCTGAATGCTTACTATCATTTTGCAATTGGTGTAAGGCCTTTTTAGTGTAATCATTATCTTTTGCAAATTGTTCCAACATAGAAGTATTGAACTTGCTACCATTTCTCAAATCCATGATGAGGGCATTTTTGCAGCAGTTCACGCCACCATTCCCAACATTCGTAATATTGTTCATCATCCCTTTGTTGGAAATTTACAATTTCATGACACAGGGCATTTGTTTTGTGAATGGGGAAGAACATATTCAAAAACTTTCTAGACAATTGGTCCCATGTATGTATGGAACTTACCTCCAAAGAGTTAAGCCATGACTTGGCTTTGTCCTTAAGTGAGAATGGGAATAACCTTAGCCTAATCAAATCATCTGAACCATTTTGGAACCTAAATGTGGCACAAATATCAAGGAACTCCTTGATATGTAGGTATAGATCTTCTCGGTCTCGATCATAAAAAGTGGGGAGTAATTAAATTACTCCTAGCTTCAACTCAAAGTGGTCAGCATTAGTGGGAGGTAAAGCTATGCAGGAGGGAGGATTAAGTTGGAGAGGCGCATAAAAATCTCTAATAGTCTTGCACTCAATCTCTGCTGGTGCTTTAGCCATAGGGATAGGAACTATGTTTCTTTCCCCTTGGTTTTGGATGCATTAAATCTCTAGATTTAGCGTTAGTAGCCCAAGGTTTTGAGATTGACGCCCTTATATGAACTATTCCTAATCTAAAATGTCCTACTCTAAAAGCTAACTCTAACTCTATGTGATGCAAACAAAAAGGCATAATCAAACACCTTAGGTTAATAAGCAATATATTTTTCTTGAATTTGTGTGGGGACAATGCTTTTAATTAGCCTAATTGAGGGCTCCTCCTATCCTTTAGACTTGATTATTGCTTACCAGTTAGGTTTTTCGCAAGGTGATTAATACAACCCTTGTGTAAGGAGGCGTTTAGACCTCACAAACGTCAACAGGAGGCGAGGGAAGAGCGAGGCTCTATTAGACAACTCTCAATAACCATAATGCTAAAAAGCCACTGGAGTGACAATAAATCTTGTCTTAGTAAGAGGGTCCTACGAGCATGTGATAGCCCTATAGGTCTCTTCTGGTTGATTTTAATTTGATTGAAGGTTAGGGTAGCGTGCTTGAGGTGATTATCTTAGGTGGGCCAAGGAGTGGTGATGAAATCCACCCTTGATCTTATAGGGGTAGGGTGCCCTTACTAATTAATTTCACACTCCGTGGTAGTTCGATCAGCATATATATCACCTTAAAGCATTAACCGCATCCTTAGATGCAATGAAAAGCAATAAACTAATGCAAAAACCTAAAAATGCAACAATTATAAGAGGATGCTTTCCATATGAGTTACACTACCAAACAATGCAAATTTATTCTAAATGCAAATCCTAATCTAGGAATTAAATGAGTGAGGAGACTTACAGTGGGGTTTCTGATAAAGATCAAGTGTGGGCCACCTTATCCCACACTTGCCTTGTATTATTACAACCCTTTAAAAATTAAAATTAAAAGAGAAAATTACAAAGGGACCTCACTACAAGATTCATTAAAAATAAAATAAAAAAAATCCTAATCTAAGAAAGCAAGAAAAATCTATTTAATTGGTAATTCTCCACTTGATAATTTCCTGAAAAAGAAAAATAACAATTAGTACCAAATTCAGGAAATAAAGTGGTTATGCACAAAATAAATTAAATATGAACCTAAAAATGCCTAAAATGTAATTCCTATTATTTTTATTTTTTGGATTTTTTGATATTTTTTAAATTAAATTCTATAAAAACTCTGTTGCAAGTCCTCGGCAACGGTGCCAAAATTTTGTTGATGTTTTTCGCAAGTGCACTGGCTATTGCATTATAGCTATGCAAATATGGGTTGATCCCACAGGGACTCGCTTTAAAAGATGGAGTTTTACATAAATTCAATTAATAAAAAAAATAAAACTAACAAATATAACAGAAATAAAATGACAAAAAAATAAAAATTCAGATTTATTTAACTTCTACAAATTACAAACTTTATAATTCCAAAAAAAAAAGAAAATGATACTAAATATGTAGTCTTGGATATCACTGTCCCTGGATAAGAAGAACATGGATAAGGAAAAACCAGAATATTCAGGGACACAGATGGAAATGAAATGAGGACTCAGAAGGTATTAAAAAGAAGAAAGAGTTGAAACTCCTTAGATCTACCAAGGGCATAATTGGAATTTCTAGACAATTTTTAAAATGAAAAACACACAAAGGAACCCGATGATGTAGCCGGAGGAGGAGAAGAGGGAAGAAGGAAGAAGGGAGAAGAGGGAGAAGAAGAAGAGAAGAAAGGAAGAGGAGAAGAGATGGGAGAACTGAGTTTTCTTCCTCTGGGCCGGCCGATGATGGATCAAGTGATGGGCCTTGGTTGGAGATGGCAGTTTTGATAGAGAAAACGAGTGGGCTAGTGCAGATCAACCGGTCTGCCGAGCAGCGGAGGAACGCCCGAGAATGGGGGAGATGACTTAGGCGATGGAGATAACGCATGGAGCAGAGAAGATCTGGGTAGGGGAAAAAGATGGGAGACGACGCCTCTGGTAGGGGCGTCGTCTGGAATAGAGCTTGTGATGCTTTGGTTTGGGGATGTAAGGTGGAGCAGAGGCAGAACTAGAGTGGTGCTACAATGAAGGTGAAGTAGGAATAGTGCTGGAAAAGATGAGAAGTATGCTAGGAACGTGAAAGAGAAAGTGGAGAGGAATGATAACGTGAGAGAGATAGTAAACAAAGAAAGAATCGGCAATGACAATACATGAATGGCACCCCAAAACTCCAACTTCCAAACTCTTAAGGAAGCAAACGTGAATGAGAAACAAAATAAGGAAACTCTAACTCTCAAACTCTTAAGGAAGAAAATGTGAATGAGAAACAAAACAAGGAAACTCCAACTCTAAAAAAACACAACTCTCCTAACTAAAAAAGAAAACTCTCCCCAATTCACCTCCATGGTTCTCCTTTTTATAATAGTTTTCCCTTCCTTATTTTACTCTAACAAAATCCTTTTCTTCCCATCTAGGACTCTTCTTCCTTTTAGACTCCTCTTTCAATTAGGACTCTTCCAATTAGGAATCCTCTTCCATGAGGACTCTTGCCTTCTTGATCTTCACTTGATATGCACTATTGATCCTTAATAGATGATTTGTACATTGATCCCTAGCCATCCATGTTTCTTTTAGTTGATCTGCAAAAGAAAAGACTAAATTAAAATAATCTAAACCGCACATTAATCATCTGATAAACTCTAATGATCATCTAACTGTTGATTTTGAGAAATTTAAAGTTTGGATGGTCAATTTGAGCTAAATTAAAAATCAAGCTAAATTTTGTAATTTTGAACGGTTAGATGATCTAATTGAATGCCTAAACTAGGTGTTTTTAGCCAAAATTAAACACTTAACACACCCCCTAACCAGCTTTTTGCTAATCCTGAGCAAAACGTGTAGACAACTATTTTACACAAAACTGCTACAAAGTGGCACTTTCGTAGGTACTCAAGATTGCATTTAGCATATGCAATAAGCCCTTGAACCCCCAGGTTACCCTTAGTGGACAAGTTATGCTTTGTGAGGGTTTGTAGTGAATATACCCACAAAATTCAGTAAAGTCAAGTCCCCTATTTTATCTCAGAGAATCATCATTCATTAGCAAAATTTATTAGTTTTTCATAACTTAATGAAGAGGATTTGACAATTTTACAGATCATACACATATTAAAGACGTCTTATTTGAGCTATATCTCAAAGTGCATATGTCTGTGTACAGCCTCATACATCTTGACTTCTAATTGGATATGCTCGCATTCCATTGGAAATATCCTTTGACCTCAAATCCTCACAGGTATACGCTCAGAATTAAAACTCTTAGATAAGGGGTTAAACATATTTCTCGCATTATGTGACCGAATCCAAGAAGCTGATGGTTCACATAATTCTTTTCAATGCTCATGAGACAAAGGAAGGCGATCCCTAAGAGTGGATGTTAACATCAAGAATATTAGGGGTCTTTTACCTTAATTCTTTCTTTTTATCTCCTCTTTAAGGCTATGTCCAACTAAGATCAATAGGTTTTTAACTTAGGATGACAAATTGGGATGCCTAGCCCATCCAGGGTTGTGGGTCTCAGAGTATGGGTTGTTGCTAGGTTGGCGATATGTATTCAATGCATTTGCTTGGTCCATAAGATATTTGAGGAATACTTTATTAGCTGGACACGTTGAGGTTAAATGGGTTGGACTAGAACAAGTAGCGCATACATCTTGTGGAGGTTTTTGGGATAATGTAAAAACCAGAAAAGATTGAAACATAGTTTCAAGATTGTCCATTCTTCCATCTAATTTTTCTGCAACAGAGTTGAGCTTATTAGATAGATCAGTATGTGCTCCTATCTCATAGATACCTTCTTTCTTAGTGGGCTAGTTAGTTCTTTCTCTCTTATTTGAATAATCCCATTGCTGAGAATTATCAGCTACAGTTTGAAAGAATTCCCAAGCTTCACTTTCATCTTTTAACATGAGGGTCCCTCCACTCACTGCATCTATCATTTGTCTATTTTGAGGTGTCAATGCCTCATAGAAGTATTGAACTTGCTACCATTTCTCAAATCCATGATGAGGGAATTTTTGTAGCAGTTCCTTCCGATGTTCCCAACATTCTAATATTGTTCATCATCCCTTTGTTGGAAATTTACAATTGCATGATGCAGGGCATTTGTTTTGTGAATGGAGAAGAACTTGTTCAAAAACTTTCTAAACAATTGGTCCCATGTGTGTATGGAACTTACCTCCGAGGAATTAAGCAATGACTTGGCTTTGTCCTTAAGTGAGAATGGGAATAACCTTAGCCTAATCGAATTATCTGAAACATTTTAGAACCTAAATGCGGTACAAATATTAAGGAACTCCTTAATATGTAGGTATGGATCTTCTCGGTCTCGACCATAAAAAGTGGGGAGTAATTAAATTACTCCCAGCTTCAACTCAAAGTGGTCAGCATTAGTAGGAGGTAAAGCTATGCATGAGGGGGTATTAAGTTGGAGTGGCGCATAAAAATCTCTAACAGTCTTGTGCTCAATCTCTGCTGGTGGTTCATCCATAGGGATAAGAACTATGTTTCTTTCCCCTTGGTTTTGGATGCATTGAATCTCTAGGTTTAACGGTAGTAGCTCAGGGTTTTGAGATCGACGCCCTTGCATGAAATATTCCTAATCTAAAATGTCTTACTCTAAATGATAATTGTAACTCTATGTGATGCAAACAAAAAGGCACAGTCAAACACAATATGCTAATAAGCAATATATTGATGTTCTTGAATTTGTGTGGGGACAATGCTTTTAATTAGCCTAATCTAGCACTCCTCCTGTCCTTTAGACTTGATTATTGCTTACCAGTTAGGTTTTTTGCAAGGTAATTAATACAACCCTTGTGTAAGGAGGCGTTTAGACCTCACAAACGTCAACAGGAGGTGAGGGAAGAGTGAGGCTCTATTAGACAACCCTTAATAACCACAGTATTAAAAATCCATTGGAGTGACAATAAATCTCATCTTAGTAAGAGGGTCCTACGAGCATGTGATAGCCCTATAGGTCTCTTCGAGTTGATTTTAATTTGATTGAAGGTTAGGGTAGCGCGCTTGAGGTGATTATCCTAGGTGGGCCAAGGAGTGGTGATGAAATCCACCCTTGATCTTATACGGGTAGCGTGCCCTTACTAATTAATTCCACACTCCATGGTAGTTCGATCAGCATATATATCACCTTAAAGCATTAACCGTGTACTAAGATGCAATGAAAAGCAATAAACTAATGCAAAAACCTAAAAATGCAACAATTATAAGAGGATGCTTTCTATATGAGTTACACTACCAAACAATGCAAATTTATTCTAAATGCAAATCCTAATCTAGGAATTAAATGAGTGAGGAGACTTATAGTGGGGTTTCTGATGAAGATCAAGTGTGGGCCACCTTATCGCACACTTGTCCTGTATTATTACAACCCTTTAAAAATTAAAATTAAAAGAGAAAATTACAAAGGGATCTCACTACAAGATTCACTAAAATAAAAAATAAAAAAATCCTAATCTAAGAAAGCAAGAAAAATCCATTTAATTGGTAATGCTCCACTTGATAATTTCTTGAAAAAGAAAAATAACAATTAGTACCAAATTTAGGAAATAAAGTGGTTATGCACAAAACAAAGTAAATATGCACCTAAAAATGCCTAAAATGCAATTCCTAATATTTTTATTTCTTTGGATTTTTTAATTAAATTCTATAAAAACTCCTTTGTGAGTCCTCAGCAACGGTGCTAAAAATTTATTGATGTTTTTCGTAAGTGCACGGGCTATTGCATTATAGCTATGCAAATATAGGTCGATCCCATAGGGACTCACTTTAAAAGATGGAGTTTTACATAAATTCAATTAATAAAAAAAATAAAACTAACAAATATAACAGAAATAAAATGACAATAAAAAAAATCAGATTTTATTTTACTTCTGTAAATTACAGACTTTCTAATTCCAAAAAAAAAAGAAAATGAAACTAATATATGCAGTCTTGGATATCACTATCCCTGGATAGGTAGAACATGGATAAGGAAAAACCAGAATATTCAAGGGCACAGATGGAAATAAAATGAGGACTCGGACGGTATTAAAAAGTAGATAGAGTTGGAATTCCTCCGATCTGCCATGGGCAGAATTGGAATTTCTAGACAATTTTTATAACAAAAAATACACAGAGGAACTCGATGATGTAGTCAGAGGAGGAGAAGAGGGAAGAAGGAAGAAGGGAGAAGAGGGAGAAGAAGAAGAGAAGAAAGGAAGAGGAGAAGAGCTGGTAGAAAACTCGATCTGGGTTTTCTTCCTCTAGGCTTGCTGATGATGGATCAAGTGATGGGTCTTGGTCGGAGATGGTGCATTTGATAGAGAAAACGAGTTGGCCAGTGCAGATCAACCAACCTGCCTTGGTGTGGTGAATAGAGGAGGAATGCTGGAGAATGGAGGAGATGACCTAGGTGATGGAGATAACATGTGGAGCAGAGAAGATCTAGGTAGGGGAAAAAGATGGGACACGATGCCTCTGGTAGGGGCATCGTTTGGAATAGAGTCGGTGATGCTTTGGTTTGGGGATGCAAGGTGGAGCAGAGGCAGAACTAGGGTGGTGCTACAATGAAGGTGAAGTAGGAATAGTGCTGGAAAAGATGAGAAGTATGCTAGGAACGTGAAAGAGAAAGTGGAGAGGGATGATAACGTGAGAGAGATAGTAAACAAAAAAAGAACCGGCAATGACAATACACAAATGGCAATGCCAAAACTCCAACTTCCAAACTCAAGGAAGAAAACGTGAATGAGAAACAAAATAAGGAAACTCCAACTCTCAAACTCTTAAGGAAGAACACATGAATGAGAAACAAGACAAGGAAACTCCAACTCTAAAAAAACACAACTCTCCTAACTAAAAAAAAAACTCTCCCCCCTCCACTTCCACAGTTCTCCTTTTTATAATAGTTTTCCCTTCCTTATTTTACTCTAACAAACTCCTCTTCTTCCCATCTAGGACTCTTCTTCCTTTTAGACTCCTCTTTCAATTAGGACTCTTCCAATTAGGAATCCTCTTCCATGAGGACTCTTGCCTTCTTGATCTTCACTTGATCAGCACCATTGATCTTTGATAGATGATCTGTACATTGATCCTTAGCCATCCATATTTCTTTTAGTTGATCTGCAAAAGAAAAGACTAAATTAAAATAATCTAAACCACACATTAATCATCTGATAAAATCTAATGATCATCTAACCATTGATTTTGAGAAATTTAAAGTTTGGATGGTCAATTTGAGCTAAATTAAAAATCAAGGTAAATTTTGCAATTTTGAACGGTTAGATGATCTAATTAAATGCCTAAACTAGGGGTTTTTTAGCCAGAATTAAACACTTAACAGTCATCTGCAAAGTATTCTCAAATTTATTTTCTACCCATAAGAGTGCAGATATTCTTTTCAATTGGCTATCTTATTCATTATTTCCCCTCTTTTGGTGTAGCCTTTCTTTGAATTTTCTCTTTTTAGCCCTTTTTATTTTCATCTCCCAACTTCTCCTGCTCATTCTTTTCTCAAGATCTTCTTTAACCATCTCTACATATTTCTAAAACATGTGGGCAATGGATATATTATAGGTGTTAATAAGGGTAATGGCTAATGGGTTTCCAAAGAAAAGGGTTAATGTAAGCGGAAAATAATAACTTAAGGACGACTAAAGGCTTTGTATTTAAACAAAGATGGCCTCTACCATTTCCTAGGTTTCATACTACTTGAAATGGCTATAAACTTAAGAGATGTATGGTATAGTCTTTTCAAATGTTTTCTTAATAGTTGACCAAGATGAAGGATAATGAAACCAACAGGGAATTTATGCATGTTGACGAAAACTTTGGAATATATATATAATCCTTAGAAAAGAAGAATGTCTCTAAAGCTCACATTGATTAATAGTCTCTATAGATCTTCTTTAGGATCCCTAAGGTATATTTACTCTTCAACTTAAAATATATATTATATATACAACTATTTTGTGCAATATATTATGCTATTAATTTTCATGAAAAACTTTAGAAAAAGGATAAAATAGTGAACTGCATACAAATCTATTAATAATCTGAATTTCAAAAATATACTGAATATTTGAAAAATATAATTATCATTCTTATATATTTTAAATTTTAAAAATTTAAAAATTTCAATGTCTTTTAAAAGTTTACTAAAATGATTGTAAAGTTTTTTCAAAAAGTTTACTAAAATGACCATGAAAACCTAATTGAACATATTAAAATTTTAAATACCCTACCTGGCTTAAATTAAACATGATCCTCAATGTTTAGAGCTACATACCATGGATAAATGAAAATAATAAACCTGAGGGGAAGGGGTGAGAAGAAATGCACTTGCACTCCTCGGATAGTGCATTGATCTATTGACATGATCTATTGCGTGCAATCTCAATGTAATGAATGTTGATGCAAATGAAAAACTAATATGATCATAAAACTAAACTAACTAACTAGTCTACTCTACCCTTGTCCTAAACTTAACTAGCTACTCTAGTTGATCCTAATCCTAACTTTAGCAACTAAATGGAGTAGTTTCTCTCTTGATTTCAGAATTTTATGACACTCAATATATATTTTCCACCTTGAGATAGATGGAGGGGATAAGATCAAAATATAAAAGACCATCATGAATTGAGATGAAAGATTCCCATTGTTTGCAAAGTGAGAGAAAGATAAGGCTTATTTAAAAAAACTACACAATATTCCTCCTCCTCCCTTACATTTTCTTGTAATTGGGGTTTAAATTGGCTCTGAATTTCCTAAAAGGATTTTGTTGTTCTTCTAAAGGCATGGAACTAGTGTAGTTTAACCGCTTAGTATCTTCCAATGTGCACCCTAAAGTTGATTGATGTTAGGCCAGAACATGACTCTTCTTCCTATTCTACAATCATGGGTAAGGTGTTAGATGAACCTATATTGCTATCTTGTGATTGGTCAAATAAAGATTGTAGGTCCAAATAAGGTATGCCATCTATATTGCATGGCTCTAATTTAATGTCCAAAAAGTGCAAGGCATCCTACCATGGTAGTCCACTTGGAAGTGTTCATTACTGGTGTAATATTCAATAAATCATTCACTTCATCAATGGAGGTATCTATATCAAAAGAGAGAGAGAGAGAGTAAGACATGCCTCTAGTGGATTAGTGCTAGTGGATTGCAGGGTTGGTTGGAAATATTATATCTTAAAAGTATCATCCAGTGATATTTCCATCCTAGTATTGATATTGATTGGCTTCTCACTATTCTTAATTTGTTCAATCTCCTCAACCTTTCTACAAATTCAATAGTTATTTAACCCCTTTGAAATTCCATTTGAGAAATAGATTGTTGAATCACTTCTATATATAACTTAAGAGTCTCTTCTAAGGAGGGTTCCCTCTGTTGTGGAGGAAACAACTGGTATGGCTCATACTACCATGGCATTAGGATGCTTTGAAAAGGTTGGCCAGAGTTGAACCATGATTATCGTCCTCCTTGATATTCCTGAGACTAAATTTGATTGGGATGGCTAGGTCATCTAGGATAGGTTGTCTCATCATAGGAATAATTATTAGGATTTGTGAATGCATTGGATGCATTCACTTACTCCTAATAATATGTAGTGTATGTGGATCTTGATGGATATGAAATAGTGGGATGTGTTGGGCGAGAATAAGTACAACAATTCTTGTACTGAGGTTGCCTAGATGACTTGCTAGCATGCCTACAAACATTTGATCTATTCACTTCACTATCCATCCTATTGGCCAATCTAATTAAGGCATTAGATAGGTAAGGAGTATCCCTTTCATCTATCTCATACATATCCTCATAGCACAAAGGCCGAGGAGTGAAATAGTATCACAATGGCTTTCTATCCCTTACTCATCGGCTAGGTTAATATGATTGGCTTCATTGCTTTGTCCCTTGACTTGTGGTCTGTCTGATCATAAGAGTCTAGAGTGTGAGATTTGGATTATTAGATCGACTACTGAACCTATACAGAAAATGGTGTACTAAAATGTACTCAACTTTACATACAATGAAAAGTAATCATTGTATACAACAAAAGAGTACTTTTTTGAAAAAAATAAACTAAGGGGAACCTAAATTATGTGATACAACTTATATGATGCACATTCAAAGGCACACAATTAATCCTAACCCTAATACAAACAAGTTGAAAGGTTTGATTTTTCTTAATTTTCTTTGGGAGAGTGACTTTTAGGTTATTAGTAATCTAGGTAGCTCATTCTTTCTTTTAGAATTGTCCTACTAGTTACCACTTAGATCCTACCTTGATCAACCACTTCACACCCTCCTAAGTTAGTCGTAGTTGATCTAAGTCATTGAATGTGTTGGCAGAGATAGTCATTTAAATACCAGTGCAGCTAATAAAGTAGGAGCTACTGGAGTGGCAATAGGTCTCCTCCTTCTAAGAAGAGGGTCCTATGATTTGGTAAGTTGCTAAGGTCTCTTCTAGATTGATTTAAATTAATTATTTTAGATTAGGGTTATGCATAAGGTGATGTTTAACTTATGTAGGCCAAGGGATGGTGATCAAATCCACCTTGATCTTGTATGAGTGAATGACCTTACTAATCAATTACATACATTTCCATGACAATTCGATCAATATATAATTCACCTTAAAGCAATTAAATATTCCATATTTATGTAATAAAACTATAAATCGACATATATGCTACTTAACAACAGTCAAGGCCTCAACAGAGTAGACATTATAACCCTTATAGCCAAGCTTAGCCTATCCTTGTTAAATAGGTGATAGCTAATGTAAAATCCTAGGTATTGTGCTGCAATTAATAAAATGTATGCACTCTATATGATTAACACTACCAAACAAGTAATGCAAACTAAATGTAAACTTAATGTTAGGAAATGGAAAGAAGTTAAGATAGCTTATAACAAGGTCTTGGATAAAGTCTTCTCGTACAAGGGTGGGTCCGTGTACATGCCACCTCCTCTTTGGAGTTAGTATGATGCACCCTTGACTTGTTTTATTACAAGCCCTTTTATTTTAAATGAACCTCAATATAATTAAAAATTATAAGATGTCCTCACTACAATTCACTTAAAATAAAAATTTATAAATTATCCCAATTTCTCCAAATCCCACTCAAAATTCTTGCAAAAATAGAAGTGAGTTAAAAAATCTTAGGAATAAAGAAATATATGCAAAATATGCAAATAACATGAATGTAGCCCTAAAATCTATGATTAATGGTAAATTTTTTAACTAAAAATCCATTGTGAGTCCTTGGCAATGGTGCAAAAAACTTAATGTGTTTTAAAAATAATTGTAAGTGCATGAATCCATTGTAGTGTCAACATGACAAGTATAGTTTGATCCACAAAGAGTCTATTAATAAATGGATTTTAATTAAAACCTATTTTAGTTACTTTTAACTAGCCAAAATAATTTATTTAACTAAACTAATACTTTAAAAATGCTAAAAATAACAAAAGCATAAATTTACTAGAAAGTAAATCCAAGCCTAGGGTTTAGAAATCTAATATATTAAAAATCAAATATTCTCAGGATCAAGATATCTAGATTATTATATACACATGTTAATAGAATTTGAATAATCCTAAAAACATGAAAAAAGTCTCTTTTTTTAGATTTTCTTAATATTAGTTTTCAAGCCTAGTAATAGACTTATTCAAAGTATTGCTTGTATTCTTAGTGCATAGACTATCAATGATTCTTGTATATTGCTATCCTTTTTACATTACTTAGTATCCCACTTCATGACCAATCACTAAGTATGTAACAAGAGTGCTAAAAATCTAGTATTAATGTTTGTGCACTTTTTAACCTAAAATAATTTAATCTTAAAAATACCTATTCTAACATATTTTTATTCTATTCCCTAGGTAAGCTAATTTGAAAAACAAGTAATATAAAACTACTTCTAATAATTAACAAAGCATAAATGAACATAAGCATGAAGGTAAACATACACATAACTAAAGGAAAAGAAACTTTTTTTCAGTAAAATGAAACATTACATAAGGTTGTTACAAATAAAGAAATAAATTAAAGCAACTAAAAGAAAGTCTATGAGTCTGAATGAGATCAACTATGTACTCCTCCGTGTCACTCAAAGGAATTTCTCAATAAACTTTGCTAGCATGCACACTACCACTATTCTTTCTTCCTCCAAACAACACCTTACTCTTCTTGAATCACTCAAGAAGAGTAGAGAATGTTTTCCAACAGCCAACAAACCCAAGGAGAACTTTTTCTCAAACACACACAAATCCTTAGAAGACCTCTTTCCTCTTCTTCTCCATTTTTAAATTTCTTCTTTTCATTGGATTCCACATGAAACACAAGAGTGAGGGCTCTCCTTGAGTTGCACACATGTCCCTTCTATTTGTGTTTAACTTGGGATTTAAGTAGGTGGGAGATTCCTTAAAGAAACTCCCTCCTATCTCATTATCTGTCTTTCATTCTTATCTCCAACTTGTAAAACACATTGAATTTATGAGTGTACAATAGTGTTCTACATTATATTCCATGGTGGTGATTAGTTAGATGAGGAAGTGTTGTAGCTTTAAAATTACTCGCAAGAGCATGAATCAAAGTAGTATGTTCATGAAAGAGAGGTTCATCCCACAAGGAATCTCAGATATTTGCAATGAATTGGATTCTATTAAATTGATTAACTTCAGCCAAAGAGATAGAGATGTGATTAAACTAGAAATTTAAAGTAACATGAAATGGAAACATGCATGGAATTAGAAACTAGTCTTAAAAGAAACTTTCTAAAAATAAAGCTACACAATTAGAATGGAAACTTAACTAACTAACACACAAGCAAATAAAAGAAGCTAATGCTAAATTAGAATGAATCAAATTAGGCAACTAATCTTAAGGAAACTACTCAAATTAGAAACTTTCCTAAATTAACACTCACCTAACCTTAAACTTACAAAAAATAAAACTTGCTAAAATTCAAAAAGGAAACTTTATAAAACTAAAATAAAATGCAAACAACTAATTTAAAACTGCCAAAATAAGATTATACAACTAAACTAAGCAAAAGTCAAAGATGAATGTGACCTAGTACCATGCACATGTTCCATGGAATGTGCACATGATCCATGGAATGTGCACATGGTTCTAAGGTCCCAAAAAATGATAGAATTGATGGATCTAAAGTAAACTATCATGTAAACTAATCAATAAAAAACAATGTTTAGATGGTTGGAAATAAAGCACAAAGTTATGAATTGAAAAATTCCAAATTTCAACTACTTAAGAACATCAAACAATTCAAGTATAAGAAAACAATTGAAACCACAATTTTTATGGAACATAAAAACCTAGATATAAAGTAATTTTATGAAAGAAACTTACATAACTTGAATCCTCAAAGAAATTAATTAAATCAATGCCAAAATATATCAAAATTTTGTGGATAATACATGTTGAAAAGCTGGAAATTGAGCAAGAAATAAATCCCTAAAACCTAATCTAAACAACAACAAAATCTTAATGTAAAGCTTCCAATATGATGTATGATGACCTGCACATAAAAACAAGAAAGGAATTCCAAAGAAAACATGGCTAAATGGGTGAACTAAGGTAAGGTAATTAACCTAAAAGTAAGGGGGGAATAAGGTGAAAAATGTGAATTTTAAGGGGGGAAATTGAAGGTTGCAAGTTATTTCTTCTCTTGGCTGCCACTACCAGAGAAGAACTAACTTGAATCTTGAGGGATTAAGTAAATAAAACTAATAGAATGGTTGCAAATAAGGTAGAATCTATATGGAAAGAAGGGAGTAAAACTACAAAGCAAAACGAGTGAAACAAAAGCAACAAAAACTAAACCAAAGTAAATAAACTACTAACCTAAATTAGAGAGAAAATAAGAACAAGAATAACAAGAAATCCAAATAAGAAAAGCACAAAAGATGTCCCAAAGTCCAGCATCAATTATTAGCAAAGGACAGCTACGTTTTAAGGTGTCTACCCACCTCTACCTATAAAAAAATGTTGGAACTATTGGGGTATATATAGATGTTTTAGCTTCAAATTTGATGAATGTTTAATCTAGGAACAAGGTGGAGAACTAGATCTAGGGATGAGGTGGAGGTGATGTAATGAGAGAGAGAGAGAGAGATAGAGAGAGAGAGAGAGAGAGAGAGAGAGAGAGAGAGAGAGAGAGAGAGAGAGAGAGAGAGAGAGAGAGAGAGAGAGAGAGAATCATGGGCTAGCTAGTTCCTAAATTAGGAAGGGGGGTGGGAGGCATTGTTTTCCTTGAATGGTATGTGGCTCTCCACCCTCATCTTAGATGGTAATTGTCTAATGGGAAGAATGGGGGAATAAGAAAGAAACAAAGATGAAAATTTTTGAAGAAAACCTAGGGTTTTTGTATGTTTGCATGGACTTAGATCTAGGGTTTTATAATTAGGAAATTGTTTGAATTTTGCCAACTAAGCAAGGGGGCATCCTTTTCTAGGAAGCTGGCTTCCTTCGAGTGAAAAATGTGGAACCCTAGGATCAATAGTAGATTAGGTATAGGAAATTATATAGAAAGTAGTTTTTTCTCTCTTGATGGTTCCCTTAATGCATGATAATCTTACCTTTTGCATTAATATATCAAAATACCTTAAAAATCCCACTTTTAACATATGAAAGTTGATTGACTTGATGCTCCAATTGTGTAACTCCATGTGGCACTCCTCTTGGCTTGATGAATCATTCCTTAGTGGCTTAAGTGGCTTCAATGGTTGACTTTGAGGCTTGAGTAGCTCATGTGGCTTATCACCCCTATTCATGGGTAAGTGGCTTGAATGGCTCCCATGCATAGGTGGTGGAAATGCATGCCTTGGGCTTGGGTCCATTTCTGGTCTCCTTTTGCTCCTCCAATTACTTGTTTACTTGCTCTAAGATAATCTTGATCCTTCATCACACCTTGATTTATGACATTTAGGCTTTGACTTGCTTAGGTTTCCTAGTTAAATTAAGAAATCTCATGAATGACTTGAATTCTTATCTTGATCAAGCTCAGCCTATGGACTACCTTTTGGACACCTACAATAGAAGAAAAACTTAATTAAATCCTAAAAAATTATGACCATTCACATACTTACTCTGAATTAGCTCCTAAACATGGAAAATGTCAAACTTTTGAATCATTAGGTAAAAAATGCATGTGTTACAAAATTCTAGAAATACTTATGAAATAACACTATATTTTATAACACTTGAACTGTTAATTAGGTATTTTTTATACAAAATTGAATACTTATCTCACCCCCAACCCCCATTTTGGTAGTCCCAAATGCAACAAGCCCTTAAACCCCTAGGTTACTCATAGTGGACAAGTTAAACCTTGTGATGATTCACAGGATTGTATCCTAAAAATTTCATAGGGCAAAGTCCTTTATTTATCTTAGAGAATTCTCATAAATTAATACTTTACTTTAACAACTTAATAAAGGTGAATGAGAGATTCCACAAACTACCCACATACTAATGCCATTTTATTTCAATTTTCATCCTAGAGTGCATGTGTGTGTATAGCTACATAAGTCAAAACTTTTAAATAGATATGCTCTTGGTCCAATGGAAAGATATCTTACCTTGATGTCTCACTAGTATACACTCAGAAATAAAGCTCTCAGAGACAAGGGTCAAACAAATTTCTCTCACTATGTGATTGAATTCAATAGATGGATGGCTCACATAATTTCTTTTAGGCACTAATGAGACAAAGAAAATGATCCCTTGGAATGGATGCCATTTCCAAGTGCATAAAGAATAGTTCATCTTAATTCCTTCCTGTTTATATCTTCATCAAGGCTATGTTCTACCTAAGATCAATTGGTCTTTAGATAGGACAAAATGTAGGCTTAGGACATGTTTTGAAAGATAGGGTATAAGGATACAAAGTTTCAAATTTGAGTAGTGGTCTTCAATTGATGTTGGACAATTTTTCTAAATTGACTATATGTAAGTGAATATCTTTTCTATTTTTCCTTTTCACTTAATTCAACTTTTCTTTTCTTTTTATGATACTTTTTTCACTTTTCCTTGCATTTTTGAGAAGGAACACTTTTCTTTAGACTTTTGTATTTTTCATTTTTTCAACTATTGTCCTTTTTGCAAACTTTTGCTATAATCCCTACTCATTTTTCAAAGGTAGGTAATGAAAATTATTCTTTTTGTTGGGATTTCTTTGGGTTAAAGTAAATGGGATCTAAGAAAGAAAAGGTTTTTCAAAATGGCTCAAGGGTCTGACTATTGGTATAATGTATTGGGTAGGATTTATATCTCTAAGCTATAACAAGGATGGCCTATATCATTTCCTAAATTTCTTAGAACTTATCCAAGTCAATAAATATTCAGGAAAAAAGTTCATGCTCGTGTTGATTCCTAGCATTTTGACCAAGATAAAAAAAAAAAAAAAACATCGGGATCTTTCAAAGTTGATGATCATTGAAGAAAATATGGAAGTACATATAACCCTAAAAAAGATGATAGTCTCTAATACTCACTTGGATATATAGGTCTCCACTGATTTCCTTAGGCTGTCTAATTTATAACCATCTATTAGTCTAGACTATGCACTATGTGTAAGTGTATTTTGAGATTTAGCTTTTGTAAAATACTTTAAAACATGAATAAAATGTAGAATTAACTATATACCTTTCTATTAAGAAGTTTAAGTAGAAGAAAGACTAAAGCTTAGATAATCCAATTCTTATCATAGTAAAGGAACTTGCCATTCAAAACATAAAAAATTTGAATTTTTTTTTCTTTCAAAAATATGAAAAAAACTAGACATCTCATGTATGTCTACACGCCCCAACCTAAATGAAACATTGCCCCCAATATTTTGAAATATATGACACTAAGTGATAAATGGGTAATGTACAACAATGAGACTCTAAAATCTCTAAGTTACTTTCTAGTGAGTGCTAAATTTAACATCTTTAGCTAGCGCTAACCTAGTGTACCCTAATCTAGACCCTACAAATTTAACCTTGTTTTTCTTAAACCAAGCCCTAATAATGAAATGGGAAAAATTTTCGTGCCTCTTTAGAATTTGCAGTCGTCTATATACATTCTCCACCTTGAAAATTTTTGGCAGTGATAATGTTAGGACACAATATACCACCTTCCATTTAAATTTTTTAGGACCAATTTGAGATTAGTTGTCCTATTTGTGACCAAATTTAAGGATAATAGTGACCATTATACTCAATTCATCTTTTTCCTCCTTCTCCCTCACATTTTCTTATAATTGGGGATAAAGTTGACTCTGTATTTCCGTAAGAGGTTGTTCTTATTTTTCTAGAGGTAGAGTAATGATGGGGCTTAAATCATTGTCAATTTCTAATGTGTACCCTAGAGTTGGTTGATGTTGAGCTAAAACATCAATTGGCTCTTCTTCTTCCTATTTTTCAAACACAGGTAAGATTTTGAGTGAACCTATATTGTTATCTAGTGTTTGATCAAATAAAGTCAATGGGTACCGATTGGGTACTTCTTCTACACTGCAAGGCTCAAATTGATTTTCAGAATACATAGAGGGTTCTATTAGGTCTTGCCATTGCAAAGTATTCACTACATGCTTAGTGTCTAAAAATTCATCCTCTTCATCAATGGATGTCTCATCACCGTAATCATAAAAGGATTAGGACATGACTCCAATAGATATGTGTCGAAGGTTTGTAAGGATGATAGAAAATCTTGTAGCTCACATGGTATTTCCATTTTTGTAATTCTATTAAGGGTTTTCTCATAATTCTCCCTTGTTTGTTTCATTTCTTCATTCCATTATACAATGTCAGCATTTATTTGATCTATTTTAAATGATATTAGCTCCATATTTTCTCCCAATTTGGGTCTCTTCTAATGAATCTTCAGACTTGTACGGCTCATAATGTTGTGGCATTTGGGTACTGAGAAAGTTTTGAATAGGATTGAACCATGATTGTTCTCCCTAATTTTCTTGATAATCATGGTAGGGTTGAGTAGGGTGGGACCATGATGATTCTTTTTTATATTCTTAATAATTTTGAGACTATGGTTGTTCATGATGCCTAGACAATCCATTATAATTTGTCTTTAGATAATAATTGTTAGGGTGTGTGAATGCATCATGTGCATTCACTTGCTCCTGATAATATCCATTGTAGTTGGAGCTTGATGGACATGAAATAGGGTTATAATAGGTATAGGAATTGTTGTACTGAGGTTGTTGATATAACTTAGTATCTTGCCCAAAAGCATTGAACCTTTCCATCCTCTCCATTGTAGTGATAATTCTATCAACTGTATTAGACATATTAGGAGTATCTCTTGTATTAGTCTCATACATGTCCTCATAATGTAATGGCTTAGGAGTGAAGTAGTATGACATTTATGGTAGACTATCCCCTGCTTTGTAGGACACCACACTCTACTTTACATACAATGAAGTAAATCATTATATACAAGGAATGAGTACTTTCTTCTTCTTCTTCATGTTTTTTTTTATTTTTTATGTTTTTATGTGACTAAGAAAAACCTTAACTTTATGGTGCAACCTAAATGCAAATCCTAACTCTAAATGATGCACAATCAATCCCTAATAGTCCATTAAAGAGTTGAATTATTGATCTTTGATAAGGTGTAGGTTTTGGTGGCTTCTCCTTTTGTCCAAACTTGACCATTGCTTAACAAATATGTTTTGTTACAAAATGGATAATACAATTCTCATTTAAAGGGGTGTTTAGATCTCATCAATCATTAACAAAAGGCATGGGAGAATCACTTGGATTTTGCATACCCACTATAACCACAAAGTTCAAGAGCCATTGGAGTGACAATAGATTGCCTCTTTCAAAAAGGGTCATATGAGCTCAAAACCCTAGGTCTCTTACTACTTGATTTTGAATTAATATTAATGGATGAGATAGCAAGCATACAAGGATTTGATTTGATTACCTAGGTGGGCTAAGGATCTGGTGATAAAATCTAGTCTTTATGTTATGAGGGTTCATGTAGGGCCCTTACTAACATTATGTTCCATCCACCATAAAGCAACAAACGTGCAATGCAAGTACAAGAAATCAAGCTAATGCAACTTATATGCTATCCAACCAAGGGTTAGATAGGTCTTATCTAATGCAACAACCCTAAATAAGATGCAATAAATAGGATGAATGACAGTAAATTATATGCACTACTCTACCAACTAAGATGCAAATTACACTTAATGCAACTACAATAAGAAAGTAAAATAAAGTGCGAGAAACTTTTAGTAGGGTTTTTGATGAAGATCAAGTATGGGCCATCATATCCCACACTTGCCCTATATTAATACAAACCATTTAAAATGAAATAAAGAATTGCAAATTACAATGGGGCCTTACTATAAGTTCACTCAAAAAGATAAACTTAATCTAAGAAAGGCATCAAACTTGATGAAGCTTTGGTCCATAAGAATGTTGATGCTCCTTTTACCAAATTCCCCTTACACAAAACATGTAAGATGAATCAATTTATGAGGAATTAACATGATATGCAAATGCAAAAAAAAATCCTAATCTCATGCAACTTAAAATTATGACTGAAGATAAATGATCTAAATAAAGATCCAACCACAAATCCATTGTGATTCGCCGGCAATGGCGCTAAAAACTTGGTGTGACTTAAAAATTACTTGCAAGCACATAAATCAAAGTAGTATGTTCATGCAAGAGAGGTCACTTCCATAAGGAATCTCATAGATTTGTAATGGATTAGATTCTATTTAAATGGATTAACTTTAGCCAAAGAGATAGAGATGTGATTAAACTAGGAATTTAAAGTAACATGAAATGAAAACATTCATGGAATTAGAAACTAGTTCAAAAGAAAATTTCTAAAAATAAATCTAATAAATTAGAATGGAAACTTACCTAACTAATATGCAAGAAACTAAAGGAAAGTAGTGCTAAATTAGAATGAATCAATTTAGGCATCTAATTTTAATGAAACTACTCAAATTAGAAACTTTCCTAAATTAACACTTACCTAACCTTAAACTTACTAAAACTATAACTTGTTAAATTCAAAAAGAAACTTTATAAACCCAAAATAAGATGAAAAAAACTAATATACAAGTTTTAGAATAAGATTACACAACTAAACTAAGCAAAAATCAAAGATGAATGTGACATCATACCATGTGCATGATCCATGGTTCTAAGGTCCCCAAATTGGATAGAATTGGTGGATCTAAAGGAAATCACATGAAAAATAATCAATGGATCTAATAAATAGAATAACAATCTAAATGGGTTCCTTAGGATTAAACAAAAAACAATGTTTAGATGGCTAAAAACAAAGAACAAAGTTAAGGACAAAAAAATTTCAGATTTCAACTACTTAAGAACATCAAACAATTCAAGCATAAGACAACAATTGAAACCACAATTTTTATGCAAGGTAACAACTTATATCAAATTAATTTGATTATAGAAACCTTCCATAATAGAATCCTAAAAGAATATCATTAAATCAATGCCAAAATACATCAAAATTCTTTGAATAACAAGTTGAAAAGTTGGAAATTGCATTAGAAACTGAGCCCTAAACCTAATCTAAGCAACAAAAAAATCCTAATATAAAGATTTCAATCTAGAGTATGATGACATGTTCTTGAGAAAAGATGGCTAAATGGGTGAACTAAGGAAAGGAAATTAACCTGAAACTAAGGTTGGAATAAGGTGGAAATTGTGAATTTCAAGAGGGTAAAAATTCAAGGTTGCAAGTTATTTCTTCTCTTGGCTGTCACTACTAGAGAAAAATAATTTGAATCTTGAAAAAAAAAGAAAGGCAAAGCAAACTAATGGAGTAGTTGCAAACAATATAGGAGAAGTTAGATGGAAAGAAGGGTGTAAAACTAGAAATTAAAACAAGTGAATCTAAAGGAAACTAAACCAAAGAAGGAAAACTATTAACCTAAATTAGAGACCAAATAGCAACAAGAATAATAAGAAATCCAAAGGAATACAAGCACCAAAGAAGTCCCAATGTCCATCAGTAAATAACACCAAAGGAGACCTATGTTTCAATGTGTCTTACCCACATCTACTTAGAAAAAAATGATGGAACCTTTTAGGCATATATAGGTGTTTTAGCTTCCAATTTGATGAATGTTTAATTTAGGAAGAGGTGGAGATCTAGATTTAGGACTCAAGTGGATTTTAAAGGAGGAAAGTTAGGTGGGGATGATGTAATAAGGGTGACATAATAGAGAGAAAGAGAGTCATGGACTGGCTGGTTTCTAAATTAGGAAGGGGGCATCATTTTCCTTGAATAGTAAGTGGCTCTCCACCCTCCTAATTAGATGGTGATTGGCTGGTGGGAAGAATGGGGTAATAAGAAAGAAATAAAGATTGAAATTTTGGAAGAAAACCTAGGATTTTTGTATGTTTGCATGGACTTAGATCTTGGGTTTCCTAATTAGGAAACCACTTGAATTTTGCTAACTATGCAAGGGGGGCATCCTTTTCTAGGAAGGTGTCTCCCTCGAGTTAAAAATGTGGAACCCTACAATGAATGGTGGATTAGGGATGGGAAATGGTTTATGAAAGTGGATTTTTCTCTCTTGATGGGTCCCTTAATGCATGATCATCATCTTACCATTTACATTAATCTCTCAAAATACCTTAAAAATCACACTTTTAATATACGAAAGTTGCTTGAATTAATGCACTGATCATGTGGCTCCATGTGCACTCCTCCTTGGCTTGGTGGGTCACTTTGATGGCTTAAGTGGCTTCAAGGGTTGACTTTAAGGCTTGAGTAGCTCATGTGGCTTATCATCCTTTTTCATAGCTTTAATGGCTAAGTGGCTTGAATGGCTTCCATGTAAAGGTGGTGGAAAAGCATGGTTTGGGCTTGGGTTCATTTCTAATAACCTTTTGCTCCTCCAATTGCTTCTTTACTTGCCCTAGGACAATCATGATCTTTCATGACACCTTGATTTATGACATTTAGGCTTGGACTTGCTTAGGTTTCTTAGTTAGATTGGAAAACCTCATGAATGGCTTTAATTCTTATCGTGATCAAGCTTGGCATTTGGACTACCTTTTGAACACCTACAAAAGAAGCGAAACCCTAATTAAATCCTAGAAAATTATGACCATTCACATGCTTACTCAGAATTAGCTCATAAACTTGTGAAATATCAAACTTTTGAATCATTAGGTCAAAAATGCATGTATTACAAAATTGTAAAAAAACTTAGAAATAATACTATATTTAATAACACATGGACTACTAATTGGGTACTTTTATACAAAATTGAACACTTATTAGGAAGTTTCCTTCCTACCTTCCTTTCATCCATAGGAATAAGAATGGATGCTTTGGATCTCCTTACAGTTTTCCAATTAAAATTCTTCTCCTCCTTTGTTCTCTCTTAGGCCATCATTTTTGTCTCTGGGCAATTAAATTCAATAGAAAAACATTTTTTCTCCCATGTAGAACATGTTTTGCCTCCTTTAAATTTCAATGGGCAGACCACCAAAATTTTCTCCACCAATCATAGCATAGTATTTTCTCAATTACATGGCTTATTTCAATTGGTTTCCTAACTCAAATGACTTGTCATTTGCTATTTAGGATAGCCTTGGTTGTGGACTGATCTCATCCACACTTTCTTTAAATTCCTCGAAGAAAACTAGCTATTGATTTCTTGTTTTTAATCTCTCTCATCTCTATGATTTTTTCTTCTTAATTTCCTTTTAGTTTTTTGTAGAAATAATTTGGAATGAGTGGAATGATATTACCTTTGCACGGGATTTCAATTGATGCCCTAACGTGGTTCCCATTTTAAAGTAAAGAGGGAGAAAGTGAAGGATAATGGTCACATGTGTGCATTGTCAAATGTGTGTGGATCTCAAGCTTAAGTTAAGATCCTCAAACATGGTGGATTGCATGCATGCATGATTGGAAGTTCTGCAACCATATCTTTTAATGGTGACAGCCTCTTTTTTTCGGATAAGGTTCAAGTTTGCTTCTAGGATTTTTGACTTTGTTGAAAATGATAACGAAACCCATTTCACATTCTAAACTTTTAGTCATCATTATTTTGGTTGGTGGGCTCATGATGTTGCTCAGACTATGGACTTTGTATCCTTTAGGGTTTTGAATGGAAAAATTGGGCATTTTTCTTAGCTGTACCCTAATCCTATGAAATGTAAAATAAACCCTAATTAGTGATATGTATGATATTCTCGAAGTAAAAAACTACTATATATAGAGGTATGACATGTAATATTTCTATACCCATAAGATGGCATGTCCTATGTGGATATTTGATGTAAAGGAGGTAGCGTTATGTGAATATTCCATGCAAAGATAGTGGTCCATATTCATATGCTAAAATGGTAAAGTCCATATGGAGAACTCCATTTTAGGGTGGCCTTGCAAAGGGGATAAATATTCTATTTTATGTGGACAATATATGCAAAGGTAGCCATGCCAGGGTTTTCATTTTTCTTGAATAATTCTTGTAAAGTTAATTAACCTAACCTAGTGGGCACTAGCTATGAGAAAGTCCTAAGGTGATGATAATTCTAAACCGAACTATGCATGAGCCCTATGGCGATAATGTCTTTAACCATGCATGCCACATTATGAAGAATTCTAATAAGTTTGGGACACTAGCTATGGATGTCACCATATTCTCATATTTGACTATATCTATAAAAGATATGCCACGACTCTAATAGAGTTAAACCTCATGCCCTCTTGAAAGTTACTTGATCATTGGCCATGGAAATTTTCTCTCCTGCAACATCAAATTGTTAAATGAATGCAAGATCTATGCCCTCTTTTGATGTGCATCTTCTAAAAAAGTATAACAAAAAAATGGTGCTATTCACTTTAGGTTGTGATGAAGTTACCAAATCCTAAACAATGAAAGAAAGAACTTGTTGAATCTACACCTAACACCATATAGAGAGGCTTAGAAAGGTTATACACTCTTATCAATCTAGGTAACACGCCAAAAGATATCTTTGTCTACCAATCATCGATTAATTCATCCTGTAAAACAAAGCAAGAAACCAAATCAAGTTGTGCAAGTGATTAAATTTTTTTTTGAACCAAAGTGAGAAATAAGGCATACAAAAAATATTGAAGTTACAGTTTTATGTTTGGGTATACACCACCAACCTATAATCAAGGGTCTTTTTCTTATTTTATGTATTGTATCCAAAGAAAATTTAATTAACAACCTAATTAATTAATTAATGTTAAAGGAATGCACTCATATCACTTGATATAGTGTAATACATTATAAACCCATTTTCGTGGAGAGAATTTGATCGTTATGTTTTCCTTGTATTGCATATTATGCACAATGTGAAATTTGATGCGGACAAGTTTCTAGCACATCCATCAAGTCATTCCCTTCTCTTCATCTTATGATTGATTGAGTTTTCTTTCTTTTTCAGAAAAGATGACTTGCCATGTGATGATGACGAGTGACTTTCTTAGTGGAGATGTGTTTGTGACACTACTGACATCATATAAAGGAGTAATTACTACATGTATGGCCACGATCACTAGTTCTTTCTCAAGTAGTGAGGAGGATAACCTAGCATCAAAGAAGTCTATGTTAAGATGTGAGCAAAAGAAACACTAAAAGCAAGATCTCACTAAAAAAAAGGTTTTAACAGCTACAATGTCCCAATCATAAGACTCCCCAATCTTAGAGGAGGTTGTCCCAATTTCAAGGATGGATACTAAATTGAAGTAAGTAGTCCTTGTCCAATCTATATTGATATTGATTCTAAAATAAAACAAGTTTATCTATCTTGATCTATTTCTTGAAAAGAGCCTATGTCCCATGTATCCCTTATTTGGCCTTGATGAGAAGCATGGCTAGGTCCCTTCGAATATTGGGATAGATATTGAAATTAATGCATCCTTAGTAGTGCAAAGCTTACAATTTTCAAAGAGAGAGAGAGAGTTTCCGCTTATGCTACCCAAGGATCCTCAAGGATGCATTGTTTACCTCGACCTCCTTCTAACAACTTTACACTAAGGAAGTCAACTAACTCTATCATAGTCATGAAAACTAGGGCATAGTCCTCCTCTATCTATAGTAGTTGATAACCAAATATAACTACTTCAAAAGAATTTAGTTGATAGAGAAGTTGAGATTGTGGCTTTGAAAGCTAATTCCGTGGGCTATATTGGTGCTTATATATTACTTGATCCACCAAACTTGGTTCTAGATGTTGTATGGCAACTCATTGAGGACTAGTATGCATGATTTCAAGATTGGAATTGGTTGATACTAAGATCAAAGAGAAGCCATACTTAGTTAAGTTTGACAACCTTTCATTCTCTAAGGTGCATTGAAAGATTCATAGCATAGATTTTGATAGGTCTAGCTGCCCCAAGGCACATTTGGCTAGGTACATGACTATAGCAAGTGATGATGCTAAGACAAAAGCATTCATGATTGGGTAGTTTGACCAGACATTAGCTGTTGATTCCTTCAGTTGGTATACCATAGCTAGTTGATGCCTAGATCAATCCCTAGTTGGAAATTGCTCCAAAAAATGTTCCTCTAATGCTTTTATTACATGCAAAAGAAGGTGATTTTGTCAAATATAACCAATATGTTCTTGAATCTAAACAAATTGGTGTAGTCTTTCATATCGAAGTGGAGAAACCTTAGCCTACACTATCCTTAAGACCTTATAAAAGAAGAAAGTGTTTGAATGTGTGCAAAGAACACGGATTGCAATGTTAGAATACAACTACATAATTTGATGCTTACTACATTTGAGTATTTGATTGTGATAGGTTTGGTATCAAAAACTATAGTTGTATATGGCTAACCTTAGTGTGACACGATGTTGTTACTACTAGGGAAGAGTTGTTGCAAATAAATGAAACAACGAAAAAAATGCCAATGCTTCATACTAGTCAACAATAATGATTATCCCTAAGAAGGTAGTCATATTGATGACAAATTTAGAGGGAAAGAAGACAAAGGAAAAGGTCAATTCTTAGCCAAAATCTTTGCCAAAATTGTTAAAAGACAAGAAAGCAAAGAAATACAACTTCAATGTTGGCTTGAAACTACTTAAGGAAGCAAAGACTAGGAATACTTTAAAAGGCTGCTTTATTTTGAAAGAAAAAAATCTAAGCCTTGATATAAGACAGGGAAATTATCATCAAAAACCTAAAGAAGACCTCCACTATAATGATAGACATTGTTGGTATTTAGGGTTTTGACTCTGATGCAAAATGCAGTAACATTGGAGCACCAATTTTTTCATGAATGCATGCTCCTATAGAATATACTATTGAAGAGATCTAGATTGCCAAACATTTATTGATGGTGAGTTGGTATGAAGATACTAAGTTTATTCTAATGACCACACAAGTTTTTTGAGCCGGTTACACCTAGTAGGATGTGCTAGAAGTATAGTTATACCTCAAAATCTATAAGGTTTTCCAACTCCTTAACCTCAAGGAATGCCTTGGAAATGAAGTTACACTAAAATTAAGTGGTAATGATGACAACTTGGGGTGGATTGTGATCTAATCAAAGAAGAAAAGACCCAAAATATTATTTCCCTAGTGTCATCAATGGAAAACCACTCATCGATTTGGGCAAATTCTATGTCAAAAAGGTATTGGAATAGGAGGAAGAAGGTTAATACATCTCCAATTACCAATGCCACCCGTACACCCTTTCATGAAGAAGACTAGTATGTACAACTTGGGAGCTATCCAATCACACTTGAAGAGTACATGCCTAAGCCTCTTGTGACCTGCTACATGGCTTCTACATACCATAGAAAAAGTAAATTTATATGAAAAGTTGCTTCCTACATGTGAGATTAGTTTTGTCCAAGTCTTGCCCTAGGGTATTACATACGAGACTTATAGCTAGATAAAGGGCACAGACTTTAGTCTTTGAAAGATTGAGAAACAATTCCCTTTTACCTTCTTATGCCACAAAGATGTGGTTTACACCATGGTCTAGAGATGGTCATCTAAGGTGTTAGTTGGTGGCCATAAAGTTACAAAATTCACATTGCTACCAAAAGAAGATAACCAGTTGGGTGCTTGAGCTTGTAGAAGGTTGCAGAGAAAGAAGCTCAAATTTATCTTGACAATGGGCATGATACTCAAAGACTTATGTATAGTGTCCCAGTGACAATTAAGATGGGTCACTTATGAAATGACCTTCAAGAAAGAATAAGCCTCTTCGGTGTCACATCGACTTTAAGACTAAGGAAGGCCCACTATGGTTTCTATTGCAAGTAAAACCTATGTCACCAAAAAGTAAGGATCAAGGATAAACTTCTTAGGCCTACCAAATTTTGAAGTAAACACTCCATCAGATGTTGCTATTGTGATATGGGACAAGAAAGAAGATTCGCCAGTCTAGACATACCATTTCTAGCTATAAATAAGAATGACGCTTACCACACTGGAATTCCTGCTTGATGCTAGTCTTATAGAATTTATGGTCCAAGGGGACTATATTGATGTATGGGAATACCTTGACATATCATGGATGCCAAATCCCTCTTCGACAACTATATATATATATATATACATATATATAAGAGGTTGTCAAATTATGACTATAGACCCCTTTGGCCTATGATTGGGTAACCCCACAATAAATATTCCAATAATATTGCCTCAACTTGGAATCTAACCAAATAAAGACGTAGGCAGCCTATAGTATATGATTGTGTAATATGTTTCCGTAATTAACCAAAAGCTTTGAACACTTAGTATGACATGGATACCTGTCAACCAAGATGTTCCTTGGAACATTGGATGACATGAGAACTAGCAGCTTGAGCACTAAATAATCAAAATGTTGACTACAAATTTGCCAATGTTCATGAATGAAATAGATTCCACACTAGCGTAGAATTATGATTTACCTTAGGAAATAGATAATAATCAGCCTATGTAGGTATACAAAGTCTAAGATGATACATCTTAAGTCATAGTACTCAAATTCCATCTAGAGGCTTTAGGTATATAGTTCTTCATGATCAGGAAGTCACAATCATTTGCATATATGGAGATATGCCAAAAGTACCACTCCTAGGATGGGTGATCCTTTATGAGCTTGTGGCTTTCTACTTGAATTATTTGGAATCAATAAATGGCTATGTGCATGGTGAAGATGATGCTCGAAGCAAAGATTTGAAAACTCCACCTGAATTTATTAGATGATAGCTCTACAATGTTATGATTGATTGGATAAGGAGATTTGACAGTGAACTCATCTCCAGTTTATAAAGATTTAGATGCATCACCCATGATCCATACTATAGTGAGGATGAGAGTGAGTTTGACAAATGAGAAGACAAAGATGTGCTTAAACCCTCAATCAATTGTTACATTAAGTACTCATGAGTGATGATTTGGCATTGATTGTAGTGTAAATTGATCAATCACTAAGGAGGCGGATGACGCAACCTAGGTTGCAATAGTGGAGCTTCCTCCTAGTGCCATTCCATGGAATTTGGACTCAGAAAAGATTCTACTACCATATGGCTATATCCTCACATGCCAAGGGTCCCAAACCCTACATGGACATCAATATATGAGACTATGCCAAGGGTCCTGAATAGAATGATTTCCATAGCCTCAAAGGAAAAGCAATATATATGAGATATGAGCCACTACTAATCTCTATAACAAAATAAACATATTAATAGATAGGATTAATAAGATTAATAGTCTTATTACTAAATTAGGAGACAATGTGTTTGCTAAAGAATCTACTAACAACTTCCACCCGAGGTTTGTTCAATCTATTCTAGTACAACACACCCAACGGCTCCCCTCAAGCTCCATATTCCCTAAAAAAATTTCAGAGCAAGTGAATGCATTAAATGCATTGTAAAGTCCTAGCACTAATAATCTAGATTTTGAGACATACAATCTAGGATGGGCTAGGCATCACAATTTTCCCTGGTTGAGGACCATTTGAAATCCCTCCTACTCAACCAGTTTCTAGAGCCCAAGTTCCATAGTATCCAGTACCATAATAGTCATTTCCTCCACAATAGAGGTTCTCAGAGGGGGAGGCCCCTTGGTTTACGTATCTCAACAAAGTATATGATTGGTTTGAGGAGCACCTCAAGATTCAGGTGATTGCAAATGATATAACTAGTAAGTATGTTCCTCCCCATGTCAACATATTTCATTGTCTAGGAGGGATGACACTTGTTTTTTAGTACAAGTGGCTATGAATTTTGCTATGACTTTTTACTATCACCCCACTGTTATAGAGGCCTTTGCCACTGCTCAATATATAATGCTTAAAGGCAATTTTGGTTGGTTAATTCAATCATTTTATTGATGGTCAGCAAGTATGGTGGTCCTAATAATGATTCTACACATATTTCATGCAATTAACTTGGGTTATGGGTGTAGTTCTAGCTATATTGACTGATCTTTTGGTGTAATTGGTTAATTCCTTACCTTGACACCAAATTGGCTATTTGGTAGTCAAAATTGTGATAGGCGTACTTGAAGTTATTCCTATAAAAGGATTGCCTTTAGTAAAGTTATTAGGTGGAAGTGCTAATGGTTTGGTATTGCTCCATTCAATCTAGTAATGTTTTACTCATGTAAGTTTTTTTTTTTTTCCCATTTTGATCTCTTATTTCAACTTTTTGATAGAACATTATTCTTGTGTGACTAATGATCAAAGATTATACTTTCATTCTATATTAATATGAAATTGATGTATGTTCTTACAAATCACTAGGTTTCCATTTTTCTTTTACGTTTACATGATTGATATTTTATGGCCAATAATTGTATCTCAATATGAAAGTCTTCGATTGATTACACATTAATCAATATTTGATTGATTGGTCTAAGGTTATAGACAAACAAGATTTGTCCAAGTCACTTCATTTCTTTTTGTGCAAGTCACTTCTCTTCTTGTCTAAGTAACTTCCTTTTTTCTTTGTGAGTATCAAGAATATTCCCATTCATAGGTCTGAGTCATTGTTGGCTGGAATAAAAATATATTCCATATTTGGGTCACAATTTGTATTGATTAAGCATATTGTCAACATTCTCAAAACCATCTTTGAATGAAACATTGTCCTTAATGTTTGAAAAACATAGGATCCTATAAGATAATGGAAGGATATAGAAAATGGAGATTTGAAAAACATTTGGGTTGCCTCCTAGGAAACGCTAAGTTTTATGTCTTTAGTTATAGGGTCAGGAAGTTTTAGGAAAGGTTTTAACCTTTGACCATTGACTTTTTGGATTTCTCCATCCTTTTTAATCTCGAAGGTCCCATAAGGATACATTGTGTGTACTATATAAGGCCTAGTCTATCTAGATATAAGTTTTCTTAGGAATAGATGCAATTTAGAGTTATACAATAAGACCTTTTGACCAGGTGTGAAGGATTTTCTTAAAATATGTCTATCATGTACAGCCTTCCTTTGGTCTTTGTGCAATCGTGCATAATCATATGCATCTTTCCTCAATTCTTCCAACTCATTGATTTGGAGTTTTTAGAGAGTTCCCACAGAATCTAAGTTGAAATTGAACTTTTTGATAGCCCAATATGCCTTGTGTTCTAACTCTACTGGTAAGCGGTAGGCCTTTCCATAGACCAGGCAATAGAGTGACATTCCAATAGGGGTTTTATATGCTATACGATAAGCCCATAAAGTGCCATTAAGTCTCAGAGACCAGTCTTTCTTACTTGGATTGACAGTTTCTAAAATCCACTTTATCTCCCTAGTGAATGCCTCTACTTGGCCACTAGTTTGAGGGAGATATGGGTTAGCTATCCTATGGTTGACACCATACCTTTTCATTAAATTCTTAAACACTTTATTACAAAAGTGATTTCCCCCATAACTTATTATGGCTCTTGGAGTACCAAACTGTGCAAAAATATTTTTTTTAAAATTTTTTACTAGACATTGTGATCATTGGTTTTGCAGGGTATAGCGTCCACCAACTTGGGCATGTAGTCCACTCCCACTAAGATGTATAAATTTCCAAAAGAATTAGGAAAATGTCCCATAAAGTCTATGCCCCATACATCAAAAGGTTCTATGACAAGGATTGGGTTTAAGGGCATTATATGTCTCCTTCCTAAACGTCCTTAACCTTTGACACCCTACACATGCTTTGCATTAAGCATGTGCATCCTTAAATATGGTGGGCCAATAAAATCCACACTGTAAAATTTTTGTAGCGATCTTTCTAGAGCTGAAATGGCCCCCACATGCATGGTCATGACAAAAGGAGATGATTTGATTATGTTCACTATCTGGTACACATCTCCTAATTACCTAGTCAGGAAAATACTTGAATAAGTACTAAACATCCACAGAAAAATATCAAACTTTAGTTAAAAATCTCTTTCTATTTTGTTTGGTCCAATGATTAGGCATTTGTCTTGTAACAAGATAATTAACAATATCATCATGCTAGGGCAACTGGGAAATATGCAACAACTGTTCATCTAGAAATGACTCAATTATAGGCCCTTGATTGCTAGTGTGCTCCACCACTAATCTAGATAAGTGATTTGCTACTACATTTTCTGAACCTTTCTTGTCCCTAATTTCTAAGTCAAACTCTTGTAGCATTAGGATCCAATGGATAAACCCAAGTTTTGCATCCTTTTTTAAAAAGAGGTACTTTAAGGCTGCGTGATTCGAGTGCACTATAACTTTAGACCCTAATAGGTAAGATCTAAACATATCTAGAGCAAAAACTATAGTTAACAACTCTTTATCAATGGTTGAATGGTTGAGTTGTGTGTCAATTAGTGTTTTACTAGTGTAATATATCACATGGGGAAGTTTATCAATGCTCTGCCCCAAAATAACTCCAATGGCATAATCCGACATGTGACACATATCTTGAATGGTGTGTTCCAATCTGGTGGTTAGATAATAGGTGCAGAAGTCAACTCAGCCTTGAGTCGCTCAAATGTTTTCTTACAGTCATCATCAAAGTCAAAAGTGGCCTCCTTTGTAAATAAATTACATAGGGGCTTGGCAATTTTGCTAAAATCCTTGATGAATCATCTGTAAAAGCTATCATGTCCTAAAAAGGAGTGGATTTCTTTCACCATCCTTAGTGGAGGAAGGTTGGCTATTAAATCCACTTTTGCCTTATTGACTTCTATCCAATTGGGTGATATTATGTGGCCTAATACTATCCCACTCTATACCATAAAATGTCACTTTTCCCAGTGTAAGATAAGATTCTTTCCTAATACCTTTCAAGAACTAACTTTAAGTGGTGTAAGCACTCATCAAATAATGACCCAAATATTGAGAAGTCATCCATAAAGAGCATTACAAATCCCAAAAGGCATACATCTATAGGTGAAGGTTCCAAAAGGGCAGGTGAAGGTGGTCTTCTCCTAATCCTTTGGTGTTATAGGAATCTGGTTGTAATTAGAATATCCATCCAGCAAATAGTAATAGCTATGTCTGGCCAACCTCTTTAGCATTTGGTCAATGAAGGGTAGAGGAAAATGTTCTTTCCTTGTGACTGCATTCAACTTTTGACAGTCAATACAAACTCTCCACCCGGTGGTCATGTGGTTGGGGACTAACTTGTTATCCTCATTTTTGACTACCTGACCTTAGATTTCTTAGGTACAACCTGAAATGGGTTGACCTACATATTATCAGAGATATGATGCCAACATCTAAGAGATTTAAGAATTCATCTCTAACTACTTGCTTCATGTGAGGGTTCAGTAGTCTTTGGGTTTCCCTAAAAGGTTTTGCATTTTCTTCTAGATGTATCCTATGGATGCATACGACTGGACTAATCCCTTTTATATATGCTATCATCCACCCTAGAGCAGTTTTATGTTCCTTAAGAACATCTAAAAACTTATCCTCTTGTTCTTTATCTAAATATGATGCTATTATTACAGGTAAGGTTTCATCAGGACCTAGGTATGAATATTTCAAGTCGTCAAGTAAGGGTTTTAGGTCCAAAGATGGTGGTTGCTCTATTGAGGGTATGGGGACAAATTTAAATGGTGGGAGTGGTTCCACATAAGGACCCTACTTGGAGGTATCCATGATTGGTGCAACATCTAAAAGATTGTTTACCTCCTTAATAAACTTGTCTATATCAAATTCTTCATTAAAGTGCATGAGATAAGCCTCTAGTGGGTCAAAGATGGGCAATGGTGGATGAATCTTATTAATTAGTCTCTCGATCAAATTGCAATCATAAGAATCATTGAGGTCTAAATGTTATTGATCAAAATTAAAGACATTAAGCTTAACCTTCATGTTGATGAACGATAATTTCATTACACCATTCCTGCAATTAATAATGGCATTGGATGTTGCTAAGAATGGATGTCCAAGGATGACTATGATCTGACTCCTAGGATTAGGTATAGGCTGGCTATTTAGTACAATGAAATCAACAGGATAATAAAACTTATCTACATGTATCAACCCATCCTCAAGCGAACCACGAGCTATTTTGACTGATCTATTAGCTAATTGTAGCGTGGTAGTGGTTGGTTTTAACTCATTGAGTTTTAGTTTCTCATAGACAAAATATGACAATAAGTTAACACCAGCCCCTAAGCCAAAAAGTGCCCTATCTATGACATGATTTCTAATGATGCAAGTAATTGTAAGACATCTTGGGTCTCTAAACTTTGGTGGGGTCTTATGTTGAATTAAAGAACTTACCTACTCGATGAGGAAATATTTGTTTTGTACATTCAGCTTTCTTTTTCATGTGCAGAGCTCTTTTATAAACTTGGCATAGGCAAGGATGCCTTTAATTGCATTAAGTAATGGTATATTGATTTGTACATATTTCAATACCTCCATTATCTCATTGAAGTTTGTTCCTTTCTTAACCTTGTTCAGTAACTAGGGAAAAGGGGGGCTTTAGGCATGTAAGGTGCCTCCACTATAGGTTCTACAAGGTTTTTCTGTCTCTTCTATTTTTCCTATGTTTAAGTTGACTCTTTCTCCTCTATAGTTTCCTTAGCCCGCCCTTATTCATTATCAATATGACGATCGCTCCTAAGGGTGGTTATAGACTTAGTATGCTATGAGGGTTTAGGTTTTAAGAACTTGACTCTATCTCAAATTGACCCTTTGGGTTAGGGATGGGTTGACTAGGGAACTGACCCTTTCCTTTGTTATGTAGTTTAGTTGACAATTGGCTTAAGTGCATGTCTAGTTTGGCTAGGGCAAGGGAATTGATATTCAGAGTCCTTTTTGTTTCTTCATTCTATTTTGCTATCATGCTCAATTCTATCCTTTAAAGATAGTTTCTTTAGTTGCTGAGGTTGATAGGGGGTTCATTGGTGGTCCCCCTCGGTGATTATTCTTTGACCAGGAAAGATTGGGATGCCTAGTCCATCTTGGATTGTAGGTCTTAGAATATGGGTTGTTGCTAGGTTGGTGATATGCTTTCAATGCATTCACTTTGTCTACAAGATATTCAGGGAATACTTTATTGGATGGACAAGCTAAGGTTAAATGAGCTGGACTAGAATAAGTAGTGCATACCTCTTGTGGAGGTTTATGGGATAATATAGCAGCCATGAAAGATTGAAACATAGTTTTAAGCTTGTCCATTCTTCCACCTAATTTTTCAATAGCAAAGTCAAGCTTATGGGATAGATCAGTATGCACTCCTATCTCATAGAGACCTCCTTTCTTAGTGGGTTGGTTAGTTCTTACTCTCCTTTTGAATGATCCCATTGTAGAGAATTATCAGTCACTATGTAAAAGAATTCCCATGCCTCACTTTCATCCTTTAACATGAGGGTCCCTCCACTCACTGCATCTATCATTTATTTATTTTGAGGCATTAATGCCTCATAGAAGTATTGAACTTTTGCTATTTCTCAAATCCATGATAAGGGCATTTTTGTAGCAGTGCATTCCACCATTCCCAACATTTAGAATATTGTTGTTCGTCCCTTTGTTGGAAAATGATAATTTCATGATGCAGGACATGTGTTTTATGAATAGGGAAGAACTTTTTTAAAAACTTCTTAGACAATTGGTCCTATGTATGTATGGAACCTACCTCCAAGGAATTAAGGCATGACTTGGCCTTGCCCTCAAGTGAGAATGGGAATAGATAAAGCTTAATATAATCATTCGAAAAGTTTCAGAACTTAAATATGGCACAAATATCAAGGAACTCCTTGATATGTAGGTAGAAGTCTTCTTAGTCTCAACCATAAAAGTAGGCAGTAATTAAATGATTTCTAACTTTAACTCAAAGTGGTCAACATTTGTGGAAGGTAAAGCTATGCAGAATGGTGTATTAAGTTGTAAAGGTGCATAGAAATCTCTTATTGTTTTACACTTAATCTTTGCTGGTGGTTTAGTCATGGGGATATGAACTAGGTTTCTTTTCCCTTGTTGTTGGATGCATTGAATCTCTAGGTCTAAAGGTACTAACTCTAGGTTTTGAGATTGACGCCCTTGAATAAACTACCATAATCTAAAATGTGCTAATCTAAATGCTGACTCTAATTCTATGTGATGCACAAACAAATAGCCATAGTCAATCAATCCTTAGGCTAATAAGCAATATTTTGACTTTCTTGAATTTTTGTGGGGACAATGTTTTTAATTTAGCCTACTCTAGTGCTCCTCTCTTTCAGATTTGACTATTTCTTACTAGTTAGGTTCTGTACAAGGTTGTTAATACAATCCTTATGTAAGGAGGAATTTAGAGCTCAACAAACGTTAATAGAAGGTGTGGGAAAATCACTTGCATTTTAAGACATCTACTATAACCATGGAGCTTAAAAGCCACTTGAGTGACAATGGATCATGTCTTAGTAAGAGTGTCTTACGAGCATGTGATGGCCATCTAGGTCTCTTCTAATTGATTTTAAATTAACTTGAAAGGTTGGGTTGCATGCTTGAGGTGATTATCCTAGGTGGGCCAAGGAGTGGTGATCAAATCCACCCTTGATCTTATAGGGTTAGGTGCCCTTACTAATTAATTTCCACTTTCCATGTAAGTTCGATCAACATATATATATATATATATATATATCACCTTAAAGCAGTAAACGTGCTCTAAGAATGCAATTAAAATAGTAAACTAATGTAAAATCCTAAAAATGCAACAATTATCAAATATACTTTCTATATGCGATTATTCTACCAAACAATGCAAGATTATCCTAAATGAAAACCCTAATCTAAGAAATAAAAGTGAGGGATACTTACAATGGAGTTTCTAATGAAGATCAAGTATGGGCCATCTTATCCCACACTTGCCCTGTATTATACAACCCTTTAAAAATTGAAATGGAAACTGCAAATTACAAAGGAGCCTTATTACAAGATTCACTTCTCAAAAGAAAAGGAAAATACTAAATGAAGATCCACTTGTCAATTTCTTGAAAAAGAATGATAAAAATAAGTACCAAATTCAGGAAACAAGGTGATTATGCACTAAAAAAGCCTAAAATGCTAAAAGTATGCAATTCTTAATTTTTTTAGAAATTTGGAGTTTTTTAAAAAAAAATTTGAATTTTTAAAATTAAATTTTGTGAAAACTCCGTTGCTAGTCCCTAAAAATGGTGCCAAAAACTGTTTGTGTTATCTGCAAGTGCACAGGCTATTATAGTGTAGCGTGTACAAGTATGGGTCGATTTCACAAGGACTCGCTTTAAGAAATTAAAGTTTTAATAAAATTTAATTATTCAAAAATTAAAAATAAAAAACAAAAATAAAAAAAACATGCAATTAGACTTTGGATGTGTTTAATCAGTGAGATTATAGAGGTCTAATCCAAAAATATGGAAATTTTACTAAAGAAACAAGAAAATTTCACTTTCCTAGACTGATTATTGTCAAATTCTTTAGATCTGGTCTCATAAACTTTGATCAGCCTTCATCAGCTTCTTCTTGGTGCTTTTGATTAATGATCCAATAGAGGGATTAGGCAGATTCTCAATAATTGCAAAGATCTGGTCTAGATAAGAAGTTTGAGTTTTATCAGCTCAGATCTGATTTTGATTCTTAGATAGAAGAGTGGGAACAATAAAAATGCTAAGAACTATCCTAAGAATAATATCTAAAAGTTGATTGAAAATCTGATGTGAAATAGATGAGAAATCGAAGAATTCTAGTGATTAAAGCAGAACCGTTAATCTGCCTAAGCTTGAATAAGATAGGTTTAGATTAAACAGTTGGTGGATTAAGTGAGAATAACACATATTGCAAATAGCAAAACATGAATAGAAAAAAATGTAGATAAGAATAGTAATAGGACAAAAAATGCAATTAAAATTTTTATACTAAGGGCAAAAATGAAAATTTTCCTAAAAGTTCCCTCTTTTTCCTGCAAAACAGAAATTTGACAAAAAAACTGATTTCTCCGGCTGGTGCTGATGGAGATGACAAGGAGAGAAGGGCAGATGCCAGTATGGTGGATCAAAAGGGAGAGACAGATGATGCCCTGCCAGTGTTGGTGTGGGGTTGCCGGCCGATAATGAACAAGCAGGGACTAGGTGACCGGTGCAATGAAGAGCTAGATAAAGAGCTGATGCCAGTCTCTTCTGTTGAGTAGACAAAGAAAATGGGTGACAACCAAAAGGTAGTGGTGATGATTGGGCTATGCGATGGTGATGAAGGAGAAGGTGGGGGACAGTGAAATAGATGAAGAACAGGGGAAAAGAGGGGACTGATCCGGGCATGGAAAGTGGACGGTGAAGACGGGGTGATGCCTGGGTCTGTTGAATACGCAGGAAGTAGGGCCGTGCTGAGTCCAGACCGGTGCCTAGGTCTATTGGAGATGAAGAGAATAGGGGGACTGGTGTGTGGTGGAGGTTTGGGTAGTATCTAAGGAGAAGGGTAGATTGCAAGAAAGAAGGATAAAAGAGAGAATTGGAAATAGGGTAGTGAAGAGGGTCTAGCTGGTCTGGATGTTTGGTGTGGAAGTGAAACACATGTTTGGTGGCGTTGCTTGGGTAGAACAATGATGCTGGTGCAGTAAGGAGATGGGGAACACAAGAGGTCCGTCAGATGCGGTGATTGGAGATGGGAGAGAAGTGTAGACAGAGAGGTTGGGTGCAACAAAGTAGGGAAAGAGAGAGATGGAGATTGAGAGAAGGAGAAGGAGAAGGAGAAGAAAAAAATAGAGCAGAGAATTATGATGGATAAATTGAAAAAAAGGAAGAACAAGAGGAATGTAAAGCAAAGGAAAATAATAATACTATGATGGAAAATGGAAAAAAAAAAAAAAACACACACACACACAAGAGAGAAGGGGGGTGGTGGTCTTACCTCCTGTGGTCTAGCCCAAAGAGAGGTTCAAGAGAGAAGATAAGATAGAGAGTAAAGAGATGTTGGGGAGAGGGAGTTATAGGTGGGACGGTTTCCTTTGTAAGAGGAAACCCAAGAGAAATTAGAAAGGGAGGGAGTGGTGAGGTAGGAAAGGTGTAGTGAAAAGAGGGGGAGAATGGAATGGGAAAGAAGGTGGTAGCCTATCTCTCACTTTTCTTCCATCTTGCTTTCTTCTAACTATTTCAGCTTTCCAAATTTTCTCCATGTTTTCCTTTTAAAACAAAGTTTCCTTTAAGAATTCATTCCATCTACACCATTGAATCTCTATTGGGTGATCTACACTGTTGAAATTCTATATGAACCATCTAAGTCTATTTTGATTGATCTGCATGGAAAAAGACTAGACTAGAGTCATCTAACTATAAATTAAGCATCTGATTAGCTCGGATGATCATCTAATAGTTAATTTTGACAATTTACAATTGGATGGTCAATTTGAGCCAAATTTCATATTTTATCTAAAATTTATCAAATTGATGAGTTAGATTATCTAATTAAATGCTAAATTTGGGGTCTTTTAGTCAAAATTAAACACTTCACATTATTTTCATAGGTACTTACAGTTACATTTAGCATATGCAATAAGCCCTTAAACTCCTAGGTTATCCCTAGTGGATGATTTAAGCCTTGTGAGGGTTTGCAGTGAATATACCTACAAAATTTCATAAGGTTAGGTTTCTTAATTTATCTTAAAGAATTCTTATCCATTAATACTCTACTTACTTTAACAACTTAATAAAGATGAATGAGAAAGTCCACAAATTACCCACATACGAAAGCCATTTTATTCCAATTTCTTCTCAGAGTGTAATGTGTGTACAAGTATATAAGTCTGGACTTTTAAATAGATATACTTATTGCTCTCTTAGAAAGATATGTTGACCTCAAATTCTCACTGGTATATGCTTAGAATTAAAGTTCTCAGAGAAAAGGGGTCAAACTAATTTTCTCTTACTATGTGACCACCTCCAAAGATGCTAATAGTTTACATAACTTTATATGCACTGATGGCACGAAGAATATGATCCCTTAGAATAGATGCCATTACTAAGACCCATAGAAATAGTTTACCTTAATTCCTTTATATTTATATCCTCATCAAGGCTATATTGTTCTTAAGATCAATAGGCTTTAGATAGGACAAAATATAGGCTTTAGTAAGATTCTAAAAAGAAGCATATAAGGATTCAAAGTTTCAAATATGAGTAGAGGTCTTCACTGAAAATTTGTTTGGATAAATTTTTTTTTTATTGTACTTGAAATGAATATCTATATTGTATTTTCCTTTCTCTTTTCTTCATAATTTTTTCTTTTTTCTTGTATTTTAGGAAAGGAATCTTTTCTTGGAGGAAAAGGGCTTTTTTGATATTTTTCACTTCTTTGACTTTTGTCCTTTTTTTACTTTTTCTACCATCTCTACTCATCTTTGAAAGGTATATAATTGATATTCTTACTTTTTATTGGGGTCTATTTGCATTAAGGTAAATGGAGTCTTGAAAAGAAAAGGCTTATCAAGAGGCTCAAAGGGTTTAACTAGTGGTATAGTATCTATGTAAGCTTTATATTTCTAGGTTACAACAAAGATGGCCTATATCATTTCCTAGTTTTCTTAAAATCCATTAGATTTAATAAATATTTAGGAAAAAAGTTAGTGCTCCTTTAAATTCTTAACATTTTGACCAATATAAAGAGTACTAGGATCTTTCAAAACAAATATATACTGAAGAAAGTAGTGAATTGTCTATAACCCTATGAAAAAAATTGATAGTCTAAAAATCACTTGGGTATATAGGTCTCCACTAATTTTTCACAGAGTCTTTAAGTCATAACCGTCTATTAATCTTGACTTATGCACTTTGTGTAAGTGTATTCCAAGATTTAACTTTCATAAAACACTTTAGGACATGAATAAGATGCAGAATTAACCATATGCATTTTTATTAAGAAGTTAAAGTGTCGAAATACTAAACTTTAGAAAATCCAATTCTCATCACAGTAAAGGAACTTTGACCTTGAAAACTTTTGAAAACTTAGAAAAATTCAAAAAAAATTTTTTAGGGAAAAACTCAAAGATCTCATGCATATTACACTACCAATCTAAACTAAACATTATCCCCAATGTTTTGAAATATAAGAAACTTATATGATAAATGAGTGATGTAGAATATTGAGGCTCTAAAATCCTACATTGCCTCTAGTGAGTGCTATGTTCAACATCTTCAAACAAACTAGACTACTCTAAACCCAATTGATTAATGTAATCTTAACTCTAATAGTGGAGGTATTTCTCAGCCCATGTCAAAATTTCATGGTGGTCAATATACATCCTCTACCTAGACATTTGTGGTGGTTGTAACAATATGAAATAGTAGACCATTGTAATCTTGGGTTTGGTGGGACCATATTGAGATGGATGGTCCCCCATTTTTAGAATTTCATGGTAATCCATAAATATCCTCAACCTCGAAATGTAAGTAGTGATAGCAATATGATACAGTAGACTATCGTGATTTTGAATTTTTGTAGGACCAATTTGAGATAAATGTCCCCATTTTTGACCAAATTTAGGGATGATAGTGACCATTGCAATCAACACATATTTTTCCTCCTTCTCCTTTACATTTTTTTAAATTTGGAGATTAATCTGACTCTATGTTTCTCTAAAAGATTGTTCTTGTTTTTCAGGGGATAGAGTAATAGTGGGGCTTAAATCCTTATTAACTTCTAATGTGCACCCTAAAGTTGGTTGGTGTCATCAATTGACTCTTCTTCTTCTTGTTCTTCAGACACAGGTAAGATTTTAGGTGAATCTATATTGTTATCTGGTGTTTGATCAAATAAAAATCTATGGGTCTCAATTGGCCACGTCTTCTATACAACAAGGCTTAAATTGAGTTTCAGGAAGTGTAGGGGCTTTTACCTAGTCTTGCCATTGAGAAGTGATCACTATAGGCTCAGTGTCTAAAATTTCATTCTCTTCATCAATAGATGCCTCATAATCATAATAAAAAAAAGGATGAGGACGTGACTTAAGTGGATCTGGTTTGGAGAATTCTAAGGATGGCTGAAAATCTTATAGCTTAGAGTGATCATATAAGAGTCCCATCCTTATAATTCTTTCAACATTTCTGTCAGTATTATTCCTTGTTGGTTTCATTTTTTCTTCCCTTTCATAAAATTCAGCCATGAATTGATTGTGTTCCAGTTGATTCTGCTCTAGCAATTGTTGAGTCTCTTTACTAAGTAGGATCTTTTCTAATAATTCTTCAGACTCATATGGCTCATATTATTGTGACATCAAGGTATTGGGAATGTTTGTTTAGGTTAGAACCATGATGATTGCCCCTGGTATTCTTAATATTCATAATAGGGTTGATGAGTGTGGGACCATGATGGTTCTTCCTAATATTGATAATGCTAAGACCATGGTTGTTCATGATGCCTAGCCCATCCATTATAGTCTTGGTAGTTTGTCTCAAGGTAATAGCCATTGGTAGGATGTGTGATGCAGTGGGGGCATCTGTAGGCTCCTGAATGGGTTAACTCTTCTAATTGCATCCATTGATCCATCATCTTTCCTGGATATGATCATGGAACTTAACCTACCTTCAAATGTTAAAATTTAGGCCTTGACTTGATCATTTGATCTTGATATTCAATTCTTATCTTGATAAATCTTAGCCTTTGGATCATCTCTCCAAGACCTACAAATTGTGAAAAACTCAAATTAAAACTTAAAAATATGGTCATTCATATACTTGCTCTAGAGTAGCCTCTGAACTTACAAAATATCAAACTTCTAAATTATTAGGTAAGAAGTGCATGTGTTATGAAATTTCACCAAAAACATTAATTTAACACTATAAGTTAAACACATGGCAACTAATTGGGTATTATTTATACAAAATTGAACACTTATCAATACTCCATGATTCATTTAAATTTAAAGTTAAGGATTATACTAATACAGAACAAGGGTGGGTCACCTTAACTTAGAAGAGGAGGTGGCATGTACATGAACCCACCTTGTACGAGAAGACTAAATCCAAGACCCCACTATGACGTTATTTTTCCCTTCTTTCTGTTTCCTAGATTAGTTACATTATGGATGGTAGTATAACAGATATAGAAAGCATTTCCTTAATTGTTCCACTATAGGGTTTGTGCTAGATTTATTGCTTTCCTTGCATATTAGGGCACATTTACATTCTTTAGGGTGAATATATGTTGATTGAACTATGTGGGAGTGCTTAAATGAATTAGTAAGGGAACTTACCCCTTTACTATCAAGGGTGGATTTGATCACCATCCCTTGGCCCACATAGGTTAATCATCACCTTGCATGCAACACTAAGCTCAACAATTAAATTAAAATCAATCTAGAAGAGACCTTAGCACCTTACAAGCTCATAGGACCCTCTTGGAAAGATGTGACTTATTAACACTCTGGTGTGTCTTTTTGTTTGCATCATTTGATGACAAGGCAACACTACGTCTCCATGGAGGCATCTAAAAACAACTAAGGTTCCAATAAGTCTTCTTTTCTAATCGTTATAACTAAGATGTCTACCTAACTTTAGGGCTTAACCCTCCTAATTGTTGATATAATGATCTCTTAGTGACTTTAATTATGATTAGTATGTCATGTGCTCTAATATCAAAATCTATAACATCCTAGTTTTTAGAAGAGTTATCCATTTTTAAGTTTGAAAAGAAGGAAATTTCCATTGCTTTCCAACTTAAACTTGATAAATGTTTGTAAAACCTAGGATATTATAGAAATCTATAACATCCTAGTTTTCAAAAAAGAGTTATCCACTTTTAAGTTTGAAAGAAATAGAAATTTGCTTCTGTTAGAAAATATTATCATAGTGATAATATATGTAATTTTGAGAAATTCATCAACTTCTTCTTGGGAGTTATGGTAAAACCTCCACATATATGTAAAATAATGTTCTTCTAACCTAAGAATAGTTAGAGATACATTCCACAGGGTCACCCATATTGTCACAAGTAAAGTCACATAGTCCATTCAAATAATTTGAATAGTTCATATTGCAATCATCCAATTTGTCAATAGAAATTTAAGTTATACACAATACCCAAAATGAAATCTTATACATGGATTCTATTAAAAGAAACTACACTAAGAGCATATTCTCCTCAAATCTAAACAGACCTAGGTACTTTCACCTTCCCTAGGTCTCTTGCGCTTGAGCTACCTAGTGTATGGCTTGAAATGTTGGTTATAGGGGGTGAACAAAATAGCAGCTCATAGTGGGAAGAAAAACTAATACAAGATACAATAACATACATATAAGTGCATGTATCTCAATATATATATATATATATATAGAGAGAGAGAGAGAGAGAGAGAGAGAGAGAGAGAGAGAGTTCTTTAAAAAATGAGAAAGTCATAAAACATAAAATAAAAATGTATGAAGAAAAATTAGAGATCCCAAATCGTATGCAATGTTTAGAAAAATCTAATAAGATAGTCAAATCAAAGTACTCAAAATAGTTGAAACTGAACCAAGGCACATAGCCCTCAGTTTGCAATGCACAAATCCATCCCCCTATCATGATGGAAAACTGATCACTCTATATCACAGTGGAAAATACTTCTATCATCCGGGACTCATCAATGGCATACAGTCCTACCACCAAGGAACAATGGTTTAAACTCTCAAGAATGACTGGCATGCCCAAACTACTAACATCATACACACAGCTATGCTCATAGAGCCCTAATGTCATCCACTAACAATTATTGTAGCCTCTACATTTGCTCATGGATACCCTCATGAACCATGACTCATCGAACCTCAATGGGCTACCTGGCTAATTAAAGAACTTTCCCATGTGAAGCTACTCCTATTACCCACCGTCTCCATCACAGGGCTGGTATCAATCACATCTCAAAAGTCAGTGGTCAACTACACCTCTAGCATTGGGTCTCTAAGACTTATGGCAAATGCACATTGTGCAGTTGCTAAGTGAGGGGAGACTTAGGACACTCCAAGAGTGACTATCCAAAATATTGATGTAATCCATGCCCACAAGGACTTACAGCTACTCTTAGAACACCTGGCAAAACATCATCAAATCTGCATCCATCAGGACTTATGGTCACTCATAAAGGGTCTTCCAAAAGAATTTATGAAAACATGACTAAGGGCTCATAAAAATCCATATCTCATGGCTCACCACCACACTTGTGGTGCTTGCCAAGTATTAGTGAAAACAATGTCTTCGGGCCCTTGGAAAAACCTGTAAACCCATCGATCCAAATCATGGAAAGGGAATATAAAATAATGATGTGATGGTGTGTTATACACTAATATCCTGTGTTTATTAGTGTAATATGCTTTGTTAATCTCATTATTAATTTAGTAATGAAATTCTTTAGTTGATAGTGTCTTCTTTATGGAGTTTAAGGGTTAGATGTCTATTCATGAATGCATTTTTTTTCCCCGACTCTAGTGTTTTTGGTACTTAATGTCTTAATGAACTTATTTATTTATTTATTAGTGGTATATTTACCTCAATCTAGGTCATATATTTCATGTATTATTCCTTTTTAGTAGTTGGGATTTACTTACTTGGTTATATCCTTAAGCAACTAAGAGTCTTTAGGTTATGACCCTAATTCCATTTACTTCACATTCTTATAACCTAAAGGGTTACAACCCTTTTTTCTATAGTTCTTAGGTCTATGATAAGCTTTATGTGTTATCAATACATCCTAGCTAATACTCTTATAGTGATGGTCATGGGTCATAGTGTTTAAAAACCTTCTTTCAACTAGTCCATTTCTAAGGTTATTAGTCATAACCAACCTAGATTTGGACTCCAACTACAACTAAGTGTTCACTTAACTTCAATTTGATTTCATAGGAATGTGATTACTAAGGGTTAGGTGATCTAGTCATGTTGATTAATGCTTAGGAGTTTAAAGCACAAATACCTAGATTTTTTGAAAAGCTACGGCATAGGGGACTATTCACATAAGTGGCCATATCATACAAGTCTTAATTTAGGTAGTTAAGTCCTACCAAACTAATTTGTAACTTAGCTATATGGTCTTTACTAATTAGGTTATGAATTATTCAAGGCATGGTTAACAAAGGCTTAAGGGATCAAGGCATAAGATTCTTAAGTCTTAAGAGACCTTGATTTAGTGTCTAAGTCTCAAGTGGTTGAGTATAAATGAGTTAGCATGTGAAGTTACTTCAATAGGTCCAACTTAGTTTTCTAAGTGTTTAGAATTGTAAGGGCAATTTCATAAATTCCCTCACCTTAGATAATTACTCTCTTTTTTTTCCCTTCATTATTTTCAATTTCAGGGTAGTTATGCATTTCCCTTAATACCTGTAAGGTGTACATTTAGTGTGATAACATTTCCAATTTAAAAGATTAAGATTTCTCAAAATTTTCATTTAACTAGAAATTTGAAATTCCCAAAGTTCCAGGTTAGTGAAGTTTTTAAATAGAATTTCTAGGGATTGGAATTCCAGTGAACTTCTTCTTCTCCACTCATGAATTTCCAATATTCAGAGTTTAGACTCGATACCTTACAAATCTTGGAATTTCAAAATTTCCTATCTTTCACATAGATTTCCATTTACCCAACTAATTTGTTAGCTTTAAACACCCTAAATTTGAATCAAATGGTTAAGGCGCCATTTATTGTTCATCATGAACCAGGAAATGGTGTTTATTGTTTCATTGTTTTGCACCATCACCCCTTGTGAATTTCTTTAAGCAAAGTATTATGCCAAGGTCAATAATGTGTAAAATTTCAAGTCATTTCCACATTATTATTCAAGTGCCATTCCCTGGTCCCTAATGGATGTAGGAAATTGTGCCATTTCTTGCACACATTTGTGTAGGAAATAGTGTATTGTATTTTCCCCTAGTTTTTTACCTTCAAATTAGTACCCAATTAATGTAAATTAACGAGTAACCTTGCTTGCTATTTTAAGTGATGATGTTTTGTTGAAGCCCATCTTTCATTTTTCCTAGTTTTTTCTTGAATCATAAAATATAAGCTTGGGATTGGGTTCACATTGCCTACCTTTGTGCAGATAAAAAAAAAGTGTGTGCCCAGTCCCTATCCTTACTTTGTTCCACAAAGAACCTATGAAAACCATTACAAAATTTTAACTTGAATGCATGTGACGACCCGGGTTTTCTCATGCATTTTTAAATGCAATGTCTAATTTCCTAAGGCGGGATGCATCCCTATTTGAAAACCATTTCATAGAAACCATGCAATGCAACAGAAAACCTTTAGTTTTAAACTCATTTTTTTGAAAACCCCGAGTGTCATTTGCTTTCACAACAACTAAGGTAGTTTTTGAAAAACTTCAGAAATCATACATGTTTTTCCCCAGGTCTTTCCAGTCATGACGCACAGCCCAATTGTAACTAAGTACAAACACTTGTCCAAAGGGTTGAGAGTTCACTTACATGTATATTTGTTTCCTTTTGGATTCACTTGCTCATAGCACTAACATAGATGTCCTCTTTTTGGGAGTGGAGCTGTCCTGAACCATGATATATACGGACGTATCTTGTCCTTGAGTGCTTACTGATGTCTGAAAAATGTTAAGGATTGGGTGAGTATATAATATACTCAGTAGGAGTCTATCACTACTAATTTTATAAATGCATGGGATGTTTTAAAATCATATGCTCATTCAAAACATGCGTATGTTTGAATGCCCGAGTTCAATATCAGTATAAGAATCCATAATCAACTGAAATTCAAAATATGCATATGTTTGAATACTCGAGTTTAATGTCAGCATAAGAATCCATAACCAACTGAAATTCAAAATATGCGTATGTTTGAATACTCGAGTTCAATGTTAGTATAAGAATCCATAATCAACTGAAATTCTCATGACTTAAAAGATCACATAATCCAAAACTGAAAGTATCATATATATATATATATATGATGATATCATGATATGCAATAGACGCTTCATGGAGTCCAACTCATGGACCTCTAGTATGGTATAGTCAACCAATCTCATATCATGCTATATGAAATGCACATAACTCATCAAACCATAGGGTCCACTATGCCCACGACCTCCTTGCCGTGTGGTCCCCAGGTACCTGAGGACACTCGGTCATAGCCTCCACGGGGCCTCTGACACGTCGACTCAGTGCCGTGACACCAGTGGTAGCCCCCTATACCACATGTAGTCGACGTAGGGACTTACCTCTTTTTGGGCATGGTACCCATCCACCTATTAGTGGTAGAGGCTGGGTGGCCAACCCAGACCCCTTGGCATAGCACCCACGAGCTTACTTGCCCAAATCACATAAGATAAGTCAAAACCTTTTGTTAAAACTTGTCCTCTTTTGTGTCCCTCACAACTGCCTGGCCCTCGACACTCCAGCGTCTTTTGGCAACCCTCAAGGACATGCAATCTTTGTAAGTACTTAAATCATGCAACGTATGCACTTTTTTGCAACACATATATGTGCATAATGTATATGCAGTCATTTCAAAACATGGCTATGTACAAAGCATTTAAAATGCATGCTGAATTAATTCATGCAAATCACATGCAAATCAAGTCATATATCTAAAACATATGTTCTCAAAATAACAATAGTTCTTTTAAAAGAATCTAATAGTGATAGAGCACCTACCTGGCTAGGTCGCGTTAACCCTTTTGTCCTCGTACGCTCCTGAACATGGTTTGGGGACTCAAGGTTAGTTTAACCTATCTTTTATGGGTTTAGAGCAGTTGGGTCTTATTACTTAGGCATTAGTGGTCCACCCCTATGCCTATGGGTGTCCTAAGGTCTTAATTGAGCCTTGGTATTCTCAGTTTTCCAAAGTTCTAGTGGTCACGCGCCACCATCCTAATCTAAGGGTCATGCCCTCCTTTTATTGGGCCTTGATAAGGGATTTTATAGTTTGAATGTGTCTGTGTCATCGATATGGACACAACGCCTTTTGCGGCGCCTCAATCAGAGCTCTAGATCTCATGTTATAAGCGTTTTAGTATTGTATGCACATAGAGTCTTAAAGACAAAAAAACATAATGTTAGGGCGCTGCTCGTCTGCGATGTGCGCCCTGCTTCCTTAAGTAACAAAAAATTAGACGTGCGCTAGCGTGCTGCGCGTCTGTGGCATGCACCTCAGCGGGTGCGTCTACAGACGCGCACGACTTCTTCGCCCTTCTGTCCCTTTAGCGGGCGCGTCCCCGGACGCGCCCATTGGTTTCCTTCCGACACGTTCGACGCGTCACGTTCCGTTTGGAACGTCTGTGTCGACTGGGGACCGGGGCATCCTCAGGACACCCTGGTTCGACCCTGTCAAACCAGTGTGGCCCTGGGGACGTCCCAGGGTCCTTGGTGGCTCTCCCAGGCTCCGTTTTGCATGGTTTTTCATGCAAAAACTTAGCGGAATTGAGCCTAGGACTATGTGTAAGATGGGTTTGGGGAGTTTTTGAGCGTACCTGCTTCGTAGCTGGTTTTCTCTCCACGTTTTCCCCTCTTGGTCACTGCTCCGTGATGGGTTTTCTCCACGGTTTTGGGCTGCCATTAGAGGCACCCAAGAGCTCTATTTATAGGGCTTTTAAAGAGGGTTCTGGAGGGGTTCTAACCGCCTTTGAATGGCGGAGGGGAAACCTCCGGAATGGCGGTGGTTTCTCCTTGAAACACCGCCATTCCAGAAGCCTCTAGGAGGTTGAAGACGATGGGGTGCCCGTATCAAAACGGGCACTTGTGTTTTTCAGGTTAAGTCGTTTTGTGAAATTTATAGTTTTGCCCCTGAACTTCAAAGGGCCATATCTTGCTCATTTTAACTCTGTTTTGGGTGATTTTGGTCTCGTTGGATTCCTTTTTCCGAGACGCATCTAATGGAACCACTTTTAGGACCAAATTCCTGGGTTTAGTCAAGGAAAATAGTGAAATGACCAAATTGCCCTTATCTTTAAAACTGAACTTTTTATGGGCTTTTAATATTACAAAAATTGGGGACATTACAATGCATCCATAACAAGTTCATATGCAAAGAAGAAAACCTAGATATGCCTTCTGGAAATATGGAGATTTAATGGGGTAGCTCGCATTATGAACATCTTTTGATCACTCTTTCTAAACTGAGACTTGTATGACAAAGCCACTTCTACTTTGGCTTTTTATGACCTACCTTCCTTCAATTTTCCCTTATGTGATTAGTTCCCTATGGCTTAGCTTTTTCAAAACTCAAGACATTTGTGCTTTAAGCACCTAACCATTAGTCACCAAGAGTAGATCATCTAGGCCTTGCTATTCACAATCCCTATGACATTAAATAGAAATGAGGTGAACACCTAGTTATACTTAGAGGCCAAATCTAGGTGAATTATGACTAATAACCTTGGAAATGGACTAGTAGAATGAAGGTTGTTAAACACTATGAACTTTATGACTATCACTATATGAGTATTAGCTAGGGTGTAGTCATGCCATGTCATCAAGCTTGTATTAGACCTAAGAACTACAATACTCCTCTAGGTTATATGAGCATTAAGTTAATGGAATTAGAATCATAACCTCAACATGCTTAGTTGCTTAGGTACATAACTAAGAATGTAAAACCTAAGGCATAATACTTAATTGTTTTCATCGATTACTTGGCAAGCACCACAAGTGTGGTGGTGAGCCATGGGATATGGATTTTATGAATCGTGATTTATGGTTTCATCGATGCCTTGGCTAGGCACTCTATGAGTTGTTGTAAGTCCTGATGGATGTGAATTTGTTGATATTTGGCAGTGCTCGACTAGTAGCTACAAACCTTGATGATTATGGTTTTATCGATGCTTTAAGCAGGCATTCTAGGAGTGGCCTAAGTTTTGATGGATGAAGATATGTTGATGCTTAGTTAGACACTCTATGAGCAGTTATAAGTCCTCATGGGTATGGATTCCATTAAAGTTTTGGCTAGTCACTCTTAGAGTCTCCTAAGTCCCAGATCACTCAGTTGGTGCTCTACGAGTATCGTAAGACCTGGTAACTTACACACTTGGGGTGGTAGTAAGACTTGGAGGCAGGCATGCTACACACCACTATAAGTTGAGACCCTATGCTAGTTGGTGTATTTGGCTACTAACCTCTGAGATGATATTGATACTAGTCCTGCAATGAAGATAAGGGGTAGTAGGAGTAGCTTCTCACGTGAAGTTCTTTGAGAGGTAGCCGGATGGCCCTCATGAGGTTCGATCAGTCATGGTTTGTGAGGGTATCCATGAGTAGGCATAGATGCTATAGTAGTCGCTAGTGAGTGACGATAGGGCCCTATGAGCATAGGTATTTGTGTGATGTTACAACACTGGGGATGCCTGCTATTCTCGAGAGTTAAGACCATTGTGAATTGCGGGCATGGATTTGTGAATTGTAGATTGAGGTCCATGTGCCTTGGTTCAGTTTCAGCTGTTTTTAACACACTAATTTGACTAATTTATTAGATTTTTCTAGAAATTGCATACAATTTGAGATCACTTGCTTTTCTTTGTACATATTTATTTTAAGCGTCGTGACTTCTCCTTTTTTTGAAAACTATATGTATATATTGAGATACATATACCTATACTTATGTTATTGTATGCCCTATTTTAGGCATTCCAGCTTATTAGTTTTTCTTCCTACTACGAACTATTGTTTTGCTTTCCCCTATAATCAACATTGGATTACTATAATATGGATTTTTCTAATTTTTTGAATGAACTGTGTGACTTGTGACGGTATGGATGATCCTACAACATGTATCTCTATCCATTCCTACTTTAGAAAACTATTATTTTACATATATGTAGATGTTTTACCATAATTCCCAGAAAGAAATTGTTGAATTTCTCAAAGTTAAATATATATTATCACTTTGATCATGTTCTCTAAAATAAGGAAATTTTCACTACTTTCCAACTTAAAATCGATAAATGTTTGTCAAACCTGAGATATTACAGATTTTTGCATCAGAACCCATGCCACACTGATCACTAGTAAAGTCACTGAGAGATCATTGTGTCAACAATAGGAGGGTAAAGTCCTAGGCTTAGGTAGATATGTTAATTATAACAATTGGAAAAGAAGTCTTATTAGAACCTTGGTTGTTTTCAGATTCCTCCATGGAGACATAGTGCTGGTTTGCCATCACCACTAGATGCACTAGCTCAAAATGGGGCCAAGAGCAGCAGTAGAGCTGGGTGTGACCCAGCTGATGTGGTCATTGATCTCTTACTCCATAGGATGACTCAGAGGTTGCAAGCCTCACCTAGCACATCAGCTACAGATGGGGTTGTGGATTTAGAGGGAGAGGGACATCCCCAGTGGACAACCTTCTCCAGAGATTTAGGAGGATTGCTCCTAAGTTCGATGGTAGCGATGGCTTGAAGGTAGTAGATACTTGATTTTTGATATAGAGGGGATGTTCGAGGTGATGGCAGTACTTGAGGATTGTCGAGCTGCAATTGCCACTTTCATTTTGATAGGCCATGCAGCACAATGGTGGCTAACTACTAGGAAGAGTTCCTTTGAGGATGGAGATGTGATTGCTCAGAATGACTTCAAGGTCATCTTTACAAATAGATTTCTTCCTCCCCATCTTCAGGAGAAGATGGAATTAGACTTTATGACACTCATGCAAGGAATGAAGATAGTAGCACAGTATGAGGTGGAGTTCTCTTGAGTGTGCAGATTCACTGTAGATGTATGTTCTTCAAAGTTGGGAATGGCCCAAAAATTTGTACAAAGTCTGAACATTGATCTAAAGTGCCAGATTTTGACCTCATAGCGCACTACTGTAGCACAGGCTATGGAGCTTACATGTCTTTTGGAGCATGAGTTGAGGAACCCTAGCAGAGATTGGGGTAGATTTGTTGGCCCTAAGCCTTTGGAAGGAGGAGTTAGGAATAAGAAGTTTGCTATTAGGAGGATGTTTGCATAGCTAGCTTGACCAGCACTAAGTCGGGCTAGAGAAGGAGAGGGTGATCAAGGAGAGTGCTAGACATGTTGATGTCATTATTTAGGCTGACCGTGTTTTATGCTAGGACAATATTTTACTTGTGGTTAGTAGGGCCACGTGGCACAAGACTGTCCAGGTAGAGAGGGACACCCTTGACAAGATCAGGGATGAGACCAAGCACATCATCAGGACCAAGTGCTTAGGAGTTAGGGGTGAGTGTTCACTCTTACTACTGACCAAGGTCGCGCATCTAGTGCCCTCATGGAAGGTACTCTTCTTATTTCAATTAGGTAAATATACTCATGTGCTCATTGATTCTAGATGTTAGATGTTCATTCTAGTAGAGTAGAATTTTTATCGGAGGTTAGCACACCAGTGGGTGAGCAAGTGATAGTGTAGGAGTTTGTTCAGGATGTACTAATGATAAAAAGTAGATGATGTTGTATGCCACTCAATGAGTTTTAGGGTAGGATAGGCTTACTTGCTTATAGGTTAGGAGGAATTTGAGGCGGCATTCCCTAGAGTTGTGTTGACCTTTTTATCCATATGTATCAAATTTCAAGGACAAAATTTTTATAAGGTGGGAAGTGTGTCATACTTGTAAATGCACAATTCTAATATGTAAATCCATGCATTCACAAAAAATTTGGATAATTTTTTATTTACTATGTACATGTTTTAAGGATAATGGAGAAGAATTGAACAAGTGTGTTGAGAAATTAGGTTAGGATAACCACTAAGAATTGATTATGAAGATACTCCATAAATTTAAAAATAAATTGCCAAGATATAAGAGAAATTTAAAAATCATAGTGAGTAGTTATTACATCACTTTCCAAAAGAAAATTTGAAATTAAAAATATAAATTGGTGCTAGATAAATGAAATATATAGGTCAATAACAAGTGAAAGTCCTAACTTAAGCCTAAGCCAGATCCCATAGACAAATTCCAACAAATTGGCTAGGAATGAGGAATTTAATATATTATTGGTTAGGGTACAACTGCAAAATTGTCCCAGACTAGGATATAATTCAATGTTTGGGTAAAATGGAGGGCATTTATTAAAAATTGATTTTGGATATGAACTTGATTAGATTGAAATAAGGGGGGTGAATAGTGTTCAATTTTGTATAAAAAGTACCCAATTAGTAGCCCATGTGTTATAAAATATAATGTTATTTGTAGGGTTATTCCCTCAATTACTCAACAAGGCTAAGAAAATAACAAATTTTAATGAGATAATGGAAGTGTTTATACATGTACAAATTAATATCTAGTTAATCAATGCTAATAAGGATATTTCTGCTTATGCCAATTTTCTTAAAGAGCTCTGCACAACAAAGCAAAAGCTCAATATGCAATAGTAAGCACTTCTCATAGAGTAGGTGAGCTCTTTAATACAACACCACACCCCTCCTAAGTTTGAAGACCTAGGGTGTCCTACCAATTGTTTTGTCATTGAAAATCAAGTCATAGACAGGGCACTACTTGATCTAGGGGCTAGTGTAAATTTGTTGCCTCATTCTATCTATGAGTAACTTAGGCTTGGCGATCTTAAGCCAACCACTACACATTGTAGTTAATAGATAAATCAATTAAAATTCCACAAGGTACAGTTGAGGATGTGATAATATAGATACTCCAGTTCTATTTGCTTGTTGATTTCACTGTATAGGACACCTAGCTTATGCCAAACTCTAGTAGTCAAATCCTTGTTATTCTTGGATGTCCATTTTTAGCTGTGCCCAACATATTCATAAATTGTAGAAATGGCATATTACAATTATACTTCAGCAATATGAAAGTTGAGCTCAATGTTTTCAATGCCAACCATCAACAATTAGATCTTGATGACTCTTGCAACATGATTGAAGATCTAATCCTATTGGTTTTTCCATCATTGTCTACCTTCGATCCACTGGAGGCCTGACTTACACATTGTAGTTACGATTTTTAGTGTTTAGCTGAATATGGTAAACTTAGTGCTTACTGAGAGGCCACTAAAGGTTTTTAGAGTCTCATGGTTTTGCATCACTCATTAATCATATAAGTGTCCTTTGCTTTCAAAACATTGGAAACAATGTTTAGTTTAGGTTGGGGGTGTAGACATATGTGAGATTTTTGAGTATTTTAGTGTTTCCATGTCAATATTTTTTTTTATAAATGTTTTAAGATTGTAATGCTTTTTAGGTCAAAGTTTCTTTACTATGAGGGGAATTGGATTATCTAAAGTTTAGCATTTCCACTACTTTAACTTTTTAATAGAAATGCATACGATTAATTTTGCATTTTATTCATGTATTAAAGTGTTTTATGAAATTTAAATCTTAGAACACACTTACACATAGTGCATAAGTCTAGACAAATAGATGTTTATAACTTAGAGACCCTGAGGAAATCAATGGAGACCTATATACCCCAAGTGAGTTTTAGAGACTATCATTTTTCTGAGGGTTATAAGTAATTCCTTCAGCAAACATTACTTTGAAAGATCCTAGTGTTCTTTGTTTGGGTGAATTTCCAAGAATCTAAAACAAGTATTAACCTTCTTTCTTGAACATTTATTGAGTCTGATAGGCTTTAAGAAACTTAGGCAATGATATAGGCCATCCTTGTTTCAGCCCAGAGACATAAAGCCTACTGAGTAAATTATACCACTAGTTATACCCTTTGAGCCTCTTGGTAAGACTTTTTCTTTTTCAAAACCCCATTTACCTTAACCCAAAACCCAATAAAAAGAATATCCATTACCTATTTTCAAAAATGAGCAGAAAGGGTAGAAAAATTTTAAAGAAGACAATAGTCAAGGAAGTCAAAATTATTAAAATTACCAAAAAAAGAAAAGAAAAAGTGCTCCTTCTCATAAATCCAATGAAAAGTGAAAAAAAGTAAAAGAAAAGAAAATTTTATGATGAAAAGAGAGAGGAAAATACAGAAGAGAAATTCACTTCAATATAGTCAAGGTAGAAAAATTGTCCTACATCAATTGAGGAACTCTACTCAAATTTTAAACTTTGAGTCCTTTTAACCTTCTTTTCAAAACCTATCCCAAGCCTACGTTTCATCCTATTTGAGGACCTATTGATCTTAGGTGAAACATAGCCTTAATGAGGATATAAATAGGAAGGAATCAAGGTGAATTACCCCTACTGGTCTTGGTAATGGCATCCATTATTAGGGATCATATTCATTGTCTCCTTAGTGCTTATTATGTAAACTATTAGTCTTATTGAATTTGATCACATAAAGAGATAATTTTGTATGACCTCATTTCTGTAAGTTCTATATTTCTCAGTATATACTTGTGAGAATTTGAGGTCAAGACATCTTTCCAAGGGAGTGATAAGAATTTTTGCTTGGAAGTCCTAACTTATGTAACTTTTACACACACGGTACTCTAAGATATAACTGTAATAAAATGGCTTTGGTAAGTGGATAATTTGTAGAATTTCTCATTCATCTTTATTAAGTTGTTAAAGCCAGTAAAGTACTAATGGATAAAAATTCTCTAAAATAAATAAAGGAACATAGCCTTATGGAATTTTGTGGGTATATTCGCTACAAACCCTCACGAGGCTTAACTTGCCCACTAGGCGTAACCTAAGGGTTTAAGGGTTCGTTGCATATGCTAAATGCAATTGTGAGTATCTATGAAAATGGGAATCATTTGTCTTTTCATGATTTTTTGCATGTTTTGCTTGTAACTAACAAAATGCTGGTTGGGGTTGTGATAAGTATTCAATTTTGTACAAAAAGTACCCAATTAATAATCCATGTGTTATAAATTACAGGAATTATTCTCGGGTTTTTGCTAAAATTATAACACATGTATGTCTGACCTAATAATTCCAAAGTTTAATATTGTATAGGTTAAGATGCTAATCTAGAGTAAGTATGTGAATTATCATAAATTTCTAAGATATAATTAAGGTTTTTACTCTCCTTGTAGGAAGTGAGAAGATAATCCAATGGACTATATTAGAAGATAGCAAAGTTGATTAAAATGATCCATACAAAAAGTTATGCATTTCCATCATTTGCATCAGAATTGGAGCCATACATGAGGTTTCCTAGTTGATTTCAACTAGGAAACCTAAGAAAGCCAATCTACTCAAGCCTTAAAGCCAAGCATTGAAGCCACTTAAGTTGCTAAGAAATGATCCATTAAGCTATGGATGAATGCCACATGGAGTCACACGACTGGAGCATCATAACAAGCAACTATCCTATGTTAAAAGTGTGATTTTTAAGGGATCTTGAGAGAGATATTTGTAAAGATAAGATGATCATGCATAGGTAGACCAATCAAGTTAGAAATCCCACTTTCCAATTCCATTTCCCATTCTTTTTATCCCCATCCATCTTAGGGTTCCATCATTTTACCCTAGAGAAGGAGCCACCTTCTTAGAAGGTGATGTCTCCCCCTTGTTTGGATGATTATTAAGGTGGGTTCCTCATTAGGAATTAGATCTGTCTCTATTCAAAGCATATTAAAACCCTAAATTTTTCTCATCTTTTTCCTAACAGTTTCTTTTCTTTTTCTCTCTCCATTCTAGCCAATCATCGTCTAATTAAGGGCGATGGAATTGTAGCCATTTTCCTAGGAAAAGGTGCCCCCCACCTTTCTTAAATTTGGCATCTATATTACATCATCACTCCACCTAACTTTCCTCCTTCACTCTTCACCTAACATTCCTCATTTAAAACCCTATATCTAGATCTCATTTTCTCTTTGATTTAGCTTTCCTAAGCAAGAAACCCAGCCATCTATAAATCCCCCATGGTTCCCACATTTTCGACCAAGTAGCACTTGAAATCTGAAAATTTTCTCTTTAATAATTATGCTTTTTTTTTTTTTTTTCGATCATCAAAACATCTTAATTGCTCAAATCCTTAAGAACCCACTTTGCTTTTCATTATTTCTATTAGGTTCATTAGTTATCTTCCATGTTAGTTTGCATTTAAAGTATCAAATATGTCCATCTTTTGATCCATGAACCATGCTCACCATCCATGGATCATGCGCATGGAACATTAGGTTAGTTCTCTTTAATCTTTGGTTAATTTAGTTGCTTAATCTTCTTTTGAAAATTTATAACTAGTTTTTATTTTATTTTATTATCTTAGTTTATTTTTAGGAAGTTTCCATTTTTATGTTTTAGAAATTTTAATATTTAGAAAGTTTCTTGTTTAGGAAAGTGTTAGATTCTAAAAGTTTCCTTTTTAAAGTTTCCTTGAGTTAGTTGCTTAGTTTACTTCAGTCTAGTTTTTACATTAGTTTCTTTTACTAATTGTAATTTCTAATTTCATGCATTTACTTTCCTAGTTTAAATTTAATTCAATTCAATCTCTCTCTTTGGATGAAGTTAAGAACTTTAAATAAGATCCATCCAACATACAAATTTGTGAGATTCCTCATAGGTTCAACCTCTCTTATGTGCAGTAATACTTTGATTCATGTGCTTGCAAATAATTTTAAAGTTATACTAGGGAGATCTGTCCAGCCACGTGGAATCATTTTCCCAGGGCAGATGGCCTCCCTCAAGAATACAATGTGTCCCAGTTTATTTTAAAACTTAAAGCTAAATACAAAATGGATTTTATACTTAGTAGTTGTGAATTCCATGCTCCTACATAAAGAAGAAGAGGGAGTCATAGAGGGGGTGGAGAGATAGTGCAGTGAGGAAGAAGAGCTGGGGTGAGTGGGCCTAGAAATAAAGAGAAAACTAAAGTTGGAGGGAGGATCGGTTGAGTGAAGAGGAGCACTACCTAGATATTAAAGCTACATGTAGGGAGGAAGGAGACCTCCAGCTCAAGAGGTTAGAGCAAGATCCAATTGTCCAAATCATGAGTAGGTAGGGGTTTCATTTTGGAAAAATTCCTAATGTAGTTTTTGGTTTAGCCATGATAAAAATATAGATTTTCTTGAGGACTTGTGAATAACAACATGCTACTTGTTTAGCATGTTTCCATGCTTTTTACCTCCTTAAGATTTCACTTTTAATATCAAATTTGTGATATTTCTGAGTTGGTTTTGAATGCATGAATGTATGTTAGCCATCATAGAATCATTCTAAACACATAATGCACTTAGAAGTAATGAAGGCTCGAGAATTCACTCCAAACCTATCTCCATTTCTACCAACCACATGTTTTTCAATGGCTTGCTCATTTGGCTTGTTTGAACATGAATTTGTGTAAATTCTTAATTTATTGACGTGATTACACAATCTTTAAGATAGAAGCATGATTTAGATATGGCCATTCTTCATTAGTAATCAAAATTCCCATCGAGGTCTTCATGCTCTGCATATAGTGTTGCATATAATGAAAACAAGGGATCATTCATGTGCCTAAACATCATAGAAATCCATCTCCCTTGACAATTTCCTTCCTCGGTTATTTTATTTAGTGACTAAACCTTGAAATGTTATTGAAATATTTAAATTTTTAGCTGTTAGATTTTGTACTTGGGTGCTATAAAGTCAAAAGGGACTACTCACACCCTGCTTCCTTGAATGTAGAAGCAAGAAAATGGCACCCCAATTCCCCTCGAAAGCCTTCAAACTTTAACATGAAGATAATAGAATAACACGAGATCACTTAATGCCTAACAATTGTAGATAAAATTCCCCACAAAAGTATTGTTTAAATATACTATTTGATAATGCACAAGCCTTACTGGTTCATGTGCATCATGTTCCTACACACAATAGCAAGAAAATGGAATGCAAAGATGATGATTAAAAACATGGAAATTGATCAAAATAATGAGAAAAAAGGTGGAGTTTTTAGCTTGGTTAGTGAGCTATGGGTGGGCATCAAACTTTATTGGAATTGCATAAAGATTTCTCACCATTTGGAGGTGCCAAATAGGGAGAAATGTCACACAATTTCCTGCACACAGTAGTAGGAAACTGCTATTGTTTTCTCCACTTGATCGACACCCAAATTGGTAATGAAATGTAGTTTAATTAAAACTAAAGGTATAAGGTTGATGTCATCTTAAGATTTGCCACTTAGAAAGGGAGTTATGAACACAATAAGATGAAGAAAATCATCAAGCACCATTCCTAGTTCATTTATTTAAGAAATGGTGGCTTACCTTCTTTACTTGAAAATGTTTGAAATCAAACCACAAATGAAATAAAGCTATAGGTTGGGTATGATTGAGGAATTGATGTGAAGATTGGTGAAACTAAAATGCCAAGATTTGAACAGTAGTTTAAAATGAAAATTAGAATTCACCTAGCTATTGGAAATGATGAATGGAGAAGGAGAAGTTGACTTGAATTTCTAAGTCAACGGAGTTCTAGTTCCTAAAATTTTTGTGTTGAAGTTACCCTCTTCTGGAATTTAGGACTTCCAAAATTCCATCTTAATGAAAAGTGTTGGAATATTGGCTCTTTTTAAATTTGAAAATGTAAATATATTAATTGTACACTTTCCTAGTAAGATTGGGATGCAAAACAACCTTTAAATTGGAAATTGTGAAGGGTAAAAAGGTAGTTATTCTAGATAAGAGAAATTACAAGCCCTTAGGCTAGAATTCTAAACACAGAAACTAAATTGGTTCCATTGATGAAACTTCACATGCCAATTTATTTAGGCTTAACCACTTAAGACATAGACACTAAATCATTGTCTCATAAGACTTAAAATCTTATGCCTTATTCCCTTAGGCCATCCTTAACCATGAATTGAATATTTCATGACCTAGTTATTAATGACATGATACATATAACTTAGTCTCATTTGACTAATTTACTTACAACTTAGTTTTGTAGGATGTAACATCATTAACTAAGACTTGTATGACAAAGCCACCTCTACCTTGGCTTTGTATGACTTACTTTCCTTCAATTTAGTCTTATGTGACTAGTCCCCTATGCCTTAGCTTTTCCAAGACTCAAGGTGTTTATGCTTTAAGTACCTAAGCATTAGTCATTAGGAATAGATCATCTAAGCCTTAGTATTCACAATCCTTATGACACTAAATTGAAATGAGGTGAACACCTAGTTATGCCTAAAGTTCAAATCTAGATTAATTATTACTAATAACCTCAGAAATGGACTAGTAGAAAGAAGATTGTTAAACATAATTAACTTTATGACTAACACCATAAGAGTATTAGCTTGGGTGTAGTGATGACATGGCATCAAGCTTATCATAGACCTAAGAACTACAATAAAAGGTCATACACCTCTAGGCTATATGAGTGTTAAGTTAATGGAATTAGAATCATAACCTTAGGATACTTAGTTGCTTAGGTACATAACTAAGAAAGTAACACCCAAGGAATAATACATAAAATGTATGGCCTAGACTAAGGCAATCACACTACTAGCTAATTTTTTTTTTTTTTTAATACATTAAGTACCAAGACAATAGAGATAGAAATAAAGATAAATGTTCATGTTAAACAAACATCTAGCCCTTAAACTTTATAAAAAGGAAGATAACATCAACTAAAGTTATACTATAAGTTAATAATCGAATTAATAAAGCATCTAACACAATTAACACAATATACTCACACAAAACACACCATCATATCATAGATTTGGATTTTTATCCATGATTTGGACTATTGGATTTACAGATTTGGCCAAGGGCCAACATATTTTGTTTTCATTAATTACTTGGCAAGCACCACAAGTGTGGGGGCCATGGGATATGGATTTTTGTGAGTTATGAGTTATGGTTTCATGGATATTTTTGGCGGGCACTCTATGAGTGGGTGTAAGTCTTAATGGATGTGGATTAGTTGAGACTCAGGCAGGCCCTCTATGAGCCGCTACAAGCCCTGATGATTATGTTTTCATCCATCCTTCAGGTAGGCACTCTAAGCGTGGTCATAAGTCTTGATGGATGCAAATTTATTAATGCTTAAGCAGGCACTCTAAGGGCAGCTGTAAGTCCATGTGGGTATGGATGTCATTGATGTTTTGGGTAGCCACTCTTGGAGTGTCCTAAGTCCTAGATCACTTGGTAGGTGCACAACAATTACCATATGGATTGAAGGCTTGCATGCCTAGGGTGGCATTAAGACTTGGAGGCAGGCATGCTATGCACTGCTATAAGTCTTAGAGACCTTATGCTAGGCTGTATAGTTGTCCACTGACCTTTGAGATGAGATTGACAGTAGCCCTGTGATGGAGACATTAGGAAGTAAGAGTAGCTTATCATGGGGAAGTGCTCGGAGAGGTAGCCAGAGCTCCATGAGGTTCCCTGAGTCATGCTTTGTGAGGTTATCCATGAGTAGATGTAAAGGCCATAGTGATCGCCAGTGGGTGACGATAGAGCCCTACGAGCATATGCATATGTGTGATGTTAGGATGTTGGCCATATCAGTCATTCTTGAGAGTTGAGACCATTGTTCCTTGCTGTTAGGACTATATGCCATTGATGTGTCCTTAGTGGAAGGACTGTATGCTATTGTGATATGGAGAGATCAATTTTCCAGGATGATATGGGCATAGATTTGTGCATTGCGGATTGAGTGTCATGCTCCTTTATTCAATTTTAGTTGTTTTGAGACATTAATTTGACTAACTGATTAGATTTTTCTAGACATTGCATGTGAATTTAGATGCCCATTTTTGCTTCATACATCTTTATTTTACTTGTCGTGACTTCTCATGTTTTAGTATATATATTGAGATACATACACCTATACATATGTTATTGTATGCCCTATTTTAGGCATTCTAGCTTGTATTAGTTTTTCTTCCAAACGCGAGCTGTTGTTTTGCTCACCCCCTACAACTAACATTTCAGGTGACACACTAAGTAGCTCGAGCACAAGAGACTAAGGAAGTAAAAAATACTTGGATTGGTCTGGATGTGAGGAGAACATGCTTTTATTGTACTTTATTTTGTTAGAATCCATTATAGGATTTCATTTTGGGTCTTGTGTATAACTCAAATTTTTGTTGACACATTGGATACCTATAATATGGATGCTTCTAATTTTTCAAATTGATTATGTGACTTTACTTGTCATAGTATGGGTGATCCTATGGTATGTATCTCTAACCATTCATAGGATAGAAAACTATTATTTTACATATTATGAGTAGGTTTTACTATAACTCTAGGAAACAAGTTGATGAGTTTGTTAGAATTAAATATTTATTATCACTATGATCATGTTTTTTGAAACAAGGAAATTTCCTATACTTTCCAACTTCAAATTGACAGATGTTTGTAAAACCCAAGAAGTTGTAGATTACTTTTGTAAATGCATAGATTTACTTATCAGAATTGTGTATCTATAGGTATTACAATTTTTTTTATATGCCTTACTTGATTTGAGTTTCATATACACCATATTGCAGGAAGGTTTCATCTCATGTTTCATGTGCAATGTCCAGCAGTCCATACACTTTGTTTGCTTGAGATCTTAGGAACCCCTTTGGCTCTTTAGTTAGTTTATGAGTGATTTGATTATTTTTTATGTTATTTAGCTTTTAACTCCTAATTTATAGGCATCTTTCACTCCATGAATCATGCACACACTTTCATGGTCGTGCGCATGGTGATTGAAGTTCATTCCTAAATTATTGATTGATTCTTTCCCTAGGTTAAGTTTATATTTTAGTAATTACTTGTTTCACATCTTGGATAGTTTTAAAATATTTTAATTTAGTTTTAAAAAGTTATAAGTTTAGGAACATGTCTTTTATAGCAAGTTTCCTAAGAGTTTCTTAAATTCATTCATTCTAGTGTTGCATTAGTTTCTTTTATGGAATGCATGTTAGTTAGGAAAGTTTCTAATTCCATTGAAAATCTTTATTCTTAAAAAGTTTGCTTTAGTTCATGTTCTAATTTTATGCAAGTTTCCCATTTCATGTTGTTTGAATTCCTAGTTTAATAAAAAATCTCTTTCTTTAACTAAGATAAGCAACATAAATAAGATTCAATTAATTGAAAATTGAATGAGATTCCTCATGGGATAGACCTCTCTTGTTGGAAAATTACTACAATGATTGATGAGCTTGCAAGTAATTTTAAGGCTACACCAAGTTTTTGGCACAATTGTTGTTGGATCTTTGTTTAAATTATTTATCACTAACCAAAGTATTAGGTTGCATTAGATTAGGGTTTGTGTATCATTCTTGCATATTTTCCTAATTCCTCACAAATTGACTATCGTTCTTTGTTTTGTGTGAGGGGAATTTGGAAAAAGGAGCAGTAGCAATCTTATGACTAAAGCTTCATCAACATAATTAGGATTTCCTTGCTTTCTAAGATTAGGTTTTTGAGTGAACTTCTAGAGAGGCCTACAAGATCTTCTTCAAAAATCCCATTGTAAGCTTCTCTCACTCTCTTTCATTTTCTTAATGTAGTTGAATTTAGTGTAGTTTGCATATTGGTTAGTAATGTACTATATATTTATCAGGGTCATTAATTATGCTAGTTGCACTTTATTTGGGCTTGTTGCATTAGATTGCACCTATTTAACAAAGTTACTTCATTATATAGCATATAGGTAGGCATTAGTTTCCTTTCCTTGTTTGCATTACATACTTACTGCTTTGTGGTTGATGGAACACATTGATAGTAAGAGCCCCACAGGAACCCTCATAAGCTAAGGACTAGATTTCATCATCAAATCCTTGGTTCACATAGGTAATCAAATCAATTCCTTGTATGTTTGTGATCCCAACCCCCTAAAGGCTTAATTTAAAATAGGGTTGCAAGAGACTTACGATTTCGAGCTCATAGGAACCTTATTAAAAGAGGAGATCTATTGTCACTCCAATGGCTTCTGAGCATTGTGGTTTTAGTGGGTATCCAAAAATCCAAGTGATTTTTTCACACCTTTTGTTGACAATTTTTTAGGTCTAAATGTATCCTTTCATGAGAAATGTATAGACCACTTTAGAGAAAAACCTAATTGGTAAGCTGTAGTTGGGTTTAGATAAAAGGAGGCACTATCTAGATCTAGGTCTAAAAGCTACCACCCTAAGATTAATAAATATTATCAAAACAGCTTGATTAATTAACCATTAGGATTGATTGTGCGTCATATATAGTTAGAAGTCAAATTTAGAGTTAGGTTGCACCATTTAGATAGGTATTCCATTATGGTGCATGCAAGGTCATCGATCTTAAAACACTGAGTTGGTACCATTAGATCCTAAGATTGAATGTACCCATAGGGAAGTTGTGAGAAATCAAATTCCTAATCCCATGGTTGACCCACCAGTGGTAGTTGAGTACAAGGCCATTAGAGATTTCTGTGCGACTCTAACTAAATACTCCATCATGCATCACATTACCACCCACCAATGTGGACCACTTTGAACTTAAATCTAGATTTATATAGCTACTCCAAACATTTTATAGGAGGGAGAGAGAGAGAGAGAGAGAGAGAGAGAGAGAGAGAGAGAGAGAGAGAGAGAGAGAGAGAGAGAGGATCCATACCTACATATCAAGGAATTCCTTGATATTTGTGCTACATTGAAATTCCAAAATATTTTGGATGATTCTATTACACTTAGGTTGTTTCCCTTCTTATTGAGACATAAGGCCAAATCATGGATGAATTCTTCAGGTTTTTGAATAAATTCTTCCCCATGCGTAAGACCAATGCCCTACTGTAACGCCCGAGCAATTTACGCTATTTTTAACAAAAATTGGACATTCTATGGGAAATAAACTATGTTGAATGTTTTACTTTATTTAAAATATTAAATGAAGTAATTTGTGAGGAAACTTGGTACCATTAGATTCTACTAAAAAAATGGAATCCTACGCCTCAAAGAACGCCGAAAACAGAGTTCGTATGAAGAAGTTACGGACGTTTAAAGATCAAGGGTAGTTCTGCAAATTAAACAGAAAACAAAAAAGGCAGAAAACACAGGGGGCCTTTTTGATAACGGCACCCCATCGTCTTCTTCCTCTAGATTTCTCCAGAAACCCTAGTTTCCAGAGAAATCTGCCACTGCCAATGGCAGCACTGCGACAGCAGGGCTATAAAAAGCCCCATCTCCCCCTCTCCAAAAACACGATTTCCCAGCCATTTTGAGATTGGGGTTTTTGGTAAAATCGGAAACCCGTCTCAAGCCCAACTTCCCTCTGCGTTTTCTAGCAATGGCCAGGCCAAAGTTAGGCCGGCCATTGCCATTTTCCCCATGACCCTCTCTTCTTTCTGGTCTTGGCAATGAGGTTTCCCCCTTCTTCGAGTTTTCCGATGAGCAGGCGCACCCATCGGGAAAAGGGCATCCCGAGGCTACAGGTAAGCCCCTCCTTACCTTGTCTCTCATTTCACTTCCCCCAGGCCAAGATCCATGCCGGATCTGGCCTTTTCCCAGCTGAGTTTCTTGGCCGAAAAACGCTCCAAGCGGTTCTAGCCGGCTGTGCACGAACAAGACGTCCTAGGGATGCCATGCTCCACGTACGACTGGGATAGGGTCCCTGGGATGGGTTTCGGGCATACGACAGTGCGTACACTATCCCAGGTGTGGCCTTTGGGTGCGCGCGTGACGTGGGGCATGGGTCCTGGCTCGGCCAGGGTGCACAGGGTGCCCTGGGAGCTGAGATGCGCCATGCTACACCAAAAGTGCGTTCGTGCAATGCCATCCAGGATGCGCGTCATAGCGTGTCGCTTGAGCATGCATGTGTGCGTGCAAAATGCGGTCCCTGACACGGCCTTTGGGCGCGAACGCACGTGAGGCGGTTGCGGTTCAACCAGGATGCATGGGTGTCCTGGGAACTGGGACACGCAGACCTAATGAGACTTTAAAGTTTAGATCAAAGGACAAATTACAGAGTTTAACTATTGAATATAGATCCACATCATAGGATCTATCCTGACAATGAATTAAGCAAGGTCCATGGACCCTAAAAGGTAGATTTAGCGATCTAATGTCTAAGTAGAATGGAATTGATAAGGACTCCTTGTATCCATTCATACCCAGGAGTTTATAAATGAGACCCAGGGATGGGTTGAATGATAAAGGACGCGACTCCAGGAGACTTTGAGGTAGGTGCTCTATCGCTACTAGACTTTTTAAAAGAACCATGATGTTTTGATGTAGGTGCTCTATCGCTATTAGACTTTTAAAAGGAGCCATGATTGTTTTGAGACTGTATGTTTTAAATATAAGTTATATGACTTGTTTAATGTTATAAACGAATTCAGCATGCATATGACAAATACATTATGCATAAACATGTTTTGCAAACAATTGCATATATTGCATGATTTGTGAGCATTGAGTTCTTCAAAAATTGCATGTCTTTGAGGGTTACCAAAAGACACTGGAGTGCCCAAAAGACGCTGGGTAGGTGGTTGTGAGGGCGAGGCAGTTGTGAGGGACCCAAAGAGGACAGGTTTTGAAAAAGAGGTTCTACTTGTTTGATCTTATATGATTTGGGATAATAAGCTCGTCAGTGCTATGCTGAGAGATCTGGGTTGGCCTCTAGCCTCTACGACTATTAGGTGGAATGGGTACCACGCTCAAAAAGGGCATGTCCCTACGTCGACTGCATGTCGTATAGGGGGCTACCATTGGTGTCACGGCACTGGGTCAATGTGTCATATGCCCCGTGGAGGCTATGACGCTGTGTCCCTAGGTACCCGGGGACCACACGGTGGCGAGGTCGTGGGCTTAGTTTGGGCCCTATGTTTTCATGGATTTACTTTCATTGCATATGGCATGACATGAGGTTGGTCGACCATACCATACCAGATATCCATGAGTTGGATTTAGTGGAGCATCTTATGCATATCATTATGTTTATGATATATGATACTTTCGACTTGGATTATGATATTCTTTAAGTTGTCAGTATTCCAGTTCGACAGTGGTTTTTAATATCGATATTGAACATGATTGTTGGAACATGCCCATGTTTTAAAGAACATATGATTTTAAACATAGCATGCATTGTAAAACTAGTAGTGATAGAGTCCTACTGAGTATAGTATATACTCACCCTATCCTTAACATTTTTCAGGATAGTTCCATCCACGAGTAGAGGACACCTATGTTAGTGCTAGGAGCAAGAAGAATCAAAGTAGACAATCATACATGTAAGTAAACACTCTACCCTTTGGACATGTATTTGTATTTATTTACGCTTGAAATTTGTGTCTTTGTGGTGAATAGAGTTGGGGAAAAACATTTATAATTTCTGAAGTTTTTCAAAAACTACTTTGATTATTGTGAAAGCAAATGACACTCGGGGTTTTCAAAATGAGTTTAAAACAAAAGATTTTTCGCTGCATTGCAAGGTTTTTATAAAATGGTTTTCAAATAGGGATGCATCCTGCCTTAGGAATTAGATATTGCATTTAAAAATGCATGGGAAAAGCCAGGTCGTCACTGTTGGTATCAGAGCCTAGGTTTTATCCTTTCACAGTCAGTCCAGCATGTCCAAGGGTCATAGACAATAGAGAAAATCGAGAAGAAGTAGTATAAATAGAGTGAATAATAGATTGATCCTAACATGAACTTGTAAGAAAAGTATTGCATGATCAAAACGTCAATGTTGTTATTAAGACATTGTATGAATTTTATTGAGGCTACAGGCAATTGAGGATTTCAATGACCATAAGATAGTTTAGAATTTCTGAGAAGCATTTAGTTTATCATATATGTTACAAAAAGGAATAGATGAAGTATCGATTATATGCAACAAAGCACATGAAGACATTGATCTAGGTAGACAAAAATGAGGATTTTGAAGAAAAGAAAGAAAGAGATAGAGATGTAAGTATAAGTATAAGTATTCAATAAAATAATGAATATTCAAAAGAAGAAGATCATGACTCTATGGAGATACATAGAATTCTATCATCTTGAATCCCATAGGAAGGTAGATCAAACAAATGCAAAGGAATAATACTAGATGAGTTGGTGATCTTATTGTAAAAGAGTATAAAGGAGAGAGAGCATATGGGGTTTAAGACTTTGAGTAGAGTATCGAATATCAGTAGATTATACGACAAGAAATTTCCAAAGAGGAATGGTGACCAACTAGAAATTAAATTCTACAAGTGGTTTGATATCAATTATTACAATTAGATTCTTATCGGATCCATTAGGTTATGGGGAACACCAATGGATATAATCCATAAAAAGGAAAATTTGGTGATATCTCACCTCGCCAATAAAGTATATTGAAAAAGGAATTAAGCCGGGATAGTGACTTGTCCATTCAGCACGAAGGGTACCATCAAGGATCAAATGGAGGCCTTGCTATCATAAATTGGAAGACCAAATATCTTAAGACCATTATTTAGTCATTACCTTTAGAGTACTGTTGACTAAATAAAGGTATCCCACCCTATTTAATCAAATATGTTAGTAGTCGAAGTTATATACTCAGAGGGATATTATAAGTATTTGGACATGAGTTTTACCTAAAAGAAGTTACTTGTTAGATTAAGTAATTTGAGGGTATGAGGTCAGTTGATTAGGCCACATCATGGAGTTGATTAGGCCACATCATGGAGGAACTACAAGTACAATATATACAGTAAGAATTGAGACAGAAGCAAAAATAAGGAGCAATCTCCACCAGTGAGACAGATTTTTCCAAACCTGAATAGATACCATGACAAACCATAGAAATCACTGTGGGTCTGAAAGATGCTGCTGACTTGGACTGAAAAGAAAGGTAGATAAGTACCAATCACTTTAGAGACCCTTGAGCTTATGATGAAAATATATCTGGAAAGAGACCAATAGGTAATCAAATAAAGTCTTTCTATGTGTCTACAAAAATGTTCCATGCTTACCTGAGTTTTTTTTCAAATTCGATGATTTAACAGTTTCAGCATAACTTGATGTAGTAGCTATTGAATGAGAACTGCTATTATAAGCTAAGTATGAGGAGGCACTTGAAGGATAAAATTGGAGGAATTAAGAAAATCACTACCTATGAGGATACCTCCTGACAATACAGACGATATGGTTGACGATAAAGCCTTGATAAAAGATTGAACAATATATTATAGGGAATGGAAGGAGAAAAGTTGAGGTGGCCAGCACAATATAAGGCGAGATGTGATGTTACGTTGCCTTTAGACAAAAAGTTAGTTATGTGCATATACCAAGTACGAAAAATCAATTGAAGGAATTTCTTAAGGACTAACCCTACTAGATTGAGTATAGAACCTTTGGACTAAAAGGTTACAAAGAAAACCATCAAGAAAAGAAAGGACAAAGAGAATGATGACAAAGGATTCAACCATGACCTAGTAAGGGTACTCGGTTATGAATAAGAGAGTTTTTGCTTTGCATAAATGAGAACATTATTGGAAATCCTAATGACAAATTGATGTGAATAGTAAGATAAGGCCTCTGGATGAGAACATTTGACCCATAATGAAGAATCGACCATTAACGTTTGACATGAGAAAAGCGTTTAATGAATTCAATAATTATGAAACTGGATATGGAGTTAAGACATTTTACTTTCAGTATATGATAAGGTCCTCAATGGAAGAAGCTACTAATTGGCTTTCATGAGTTTATTTTTAATGTAACTTTGGTCGAGGAATCAAGTCACATATGGAAAACGACAGACAGTTGAAATTCGAAGTTAATCAAGGGTTTGGCTGTAGAGCACATGATACCATGTCAGTTATTGAAGTATCTTGGGGACAAATATAAAAGATAAGAAGCAAAGTTAGACACAATAGAAAGAAGGTAATTTTTGGACTCTTACTAATGACATATAACCAACCGTTAGAAAGAGATATGGATGATGAAGAGATCACTAAATGAAAGACAAGAAGAAAAAGGGATCATCCTATGATATTCAAAAAGGACTATGAGAAATAAGATAATATGATATTGAAAGAAGTATGGAGTAATTTATACATGAATAAAGAAGCATGATCCTACGAGGAGACTATCCTATACACAATGAGAAAGTATAGGCATCTCAGGATTTCGAGATAGATGAATTACCGCTAGAAACCGATATTGTTAAACTGGCACGTATGAGAGCATGCATCAGAGCACGCAGCGAAAGCGGCCCTTATAGGTAAGGCCTTGTAGAAGGAACAATAAAAATGATACATTGAGGTTGAGCCTAGATTTGATTCCTAAGGGGGAGAATGCATTCACCAAGAAGTTATCTAAGAGACAAAATACCTTGAAGATGATAATTTACGGAATTTCAAGGACGAAATTCTTTTAAGGGGGTAATAATGTAATGCAAGAGCAATTTACGCTATTTTTAACAAAAATTGGACATTCCACGAGAAATAAACTATGTTGAATGTTTTACTTTATTTAAAATAGTAAACAAAGGAATTTGTGAGGAAACTTGATACCATTAGATTCTACTCTAAAAATGGAATCCAACGCCTTAAAGAATGCCGAAAATGGAGTTCGTATGAAGGAGTTACGGTCGTTTAAATATCAGGGGTAGTTCTGTAAATTAAACAGAAAACGAAAAAGGCAGAAAACACAGGGGGCCATTTTGATAATGGCACCCCATCGTCTTCTTCCTCTAGATTTCTCTAGAAACCTTGGTTTTCAGAGAAATCTGCCACCGCCAATGGCAGCACCGCCATTGGCAGCACTGCCATAGCAGGGCTATAAAAAGCCCCATCTCCGCCTCTCCAAAAACACGATTTCCCGGCCGTTTTGAGACTGGGGTATCCGGAAAAATCAGAAACCCATCTCAAGCCCGACTTCCCTCTATATTTTTCGACAACAGCCAGGCCAAAGTTAGGCCTGCCATTGCCATTTTCCCCATGACCCTCTCTTCTTTCCGGTCTTGGCAATGAGGTTTCCCCCTTCTTCGAGTTTTCCGGCGAGCAGGCACACCCATAGGGAAAAGGGCATCCCACAGGCTACAGGTAAGCCCCTCCTTACCTTGTCTCTCCGTTTCAGTTCCCCCAAGCCAAGATCCATGCCAGATTTGGCCTTTTCCCAGTCGTTTTCCAGCCGGGTTTCCTGACCAAAAAACGCTGCAAGCGGTTCTAGCCGGCTGTGCATGAACAAGACGTCCCAGGGATGCCATGCTCCACGTACGTTTGGGACAGGGTCCCTGGGATGGGTTCCGGGCGTATGACAGTGTGTACACTATCCCAGGTGCGGCCTTCGGGTGCACGCATGATGTGGGGCACTGGTCCTAGCTTGACCAGGGTGCACGGGGTGCCCTGGGAGCAGAGACGCGCCATGCTACACCAAAGGTGCGTCCGTGCAATGCCATCCAGGATGCGCGTCATAGCGAGTCGCTTGAGCATGCATGTGCGCGTGCAAAACGCGGTCCCTGGCACGGCCTTTGGGCACGAACGCACATGAGGCAGTCGCGGTTCAACCAGGATGCATGGGTGTCCTGAGAACTGGGACACGCGGACTTAATGAGACTTTAAAGTTTAGATCAAAGGACAAATTACAGAGTTTAACTATTGAATAGTAGATCCACATCATAGGATCTAGCCTGACAATGAATTATGCAAGGACCATGGACCCTAAAAGGTAGATCTAGCGATCTAATGTCTAAATAGAATGGAATTGATAAGGACTCCTTGCATCCATTCATACCCAGGAGTTTATAAATGAGACCCAGGGATGGGTTGAATGATAAAGGACGCGACTCCAGGAGACTTTGAGGTAGGTGCTCTATTGCTACTAGACTTTTTAAAAGAACCATGATGTTTTGATGTAGGTGCTCTATCGCTACTAGACTTTTAAAAAGAGCCATGATTGTTTTGAGACTGTATGTTTTAAATATAAGTTATATGACTTATTTAATCTTATAAACGAATTCACCATGCATATGACAAATACATTATGAATAGACATGTTTTGCAAACAATTGCATATATTGCATGATTTGTGAGCATTGAGTTCTTGAAAAATTGCATGTCCTTGAGGGTTACCAAAAGACACTGGAGTGCCCAAAAGACGCTGGGTAGGCAGTTGTGAGGGACCCAAAGAGGACAGGTTTTGAAAAAGAGGTTTCTGCTTGTTTGATCTTATATGATTTGGGCTAATAAGCTCATGGGCGCTATGCCGAGAGGTCTGGGTTGGCCTCCAGCCTCTACCACTATTAGGTGGAATGGGTACCACGCTCAAAAAGGGCATGTTTGTACGTCGACTGCATGTGGTACAGGGGCTACCACTGGTGTCACGGCACTGGGTCAATGTGTTATATGCCCCGTGGAGGCTATGACGCTGTGTCCCTAAGTACCCAGGGACCACACGGCGGCGAGGTCGTGGGCTTAGTTTGGGCCCTATGTTTTCGTGGATTTACTTGCATTGCATATGGCATGACATGAGGTTGGTCGACCATACCATATCAGATATCCATGAGTTGGATTCAATGGAGCATCTTATGCATATCATTATGTTTATGATATATGATACTTTTGACTTGGATTATGATATACTTTAAGTTGTCTGTATTCCAGTTCGGTAGTGGTTTTTAATATCGATATTGAACATGATTGTTGGAACATGCCCATGTTTTAAAGAGCATATGATTTTAAACATAGCATGCATTGTAAAACTAGTAGTGATAGACTCCTACTGAGTATAGTATATACTCACCCTATCCTTAACATTTTTCAGGATAGTTCCATCCACGAGTAGAGGACACCTATGTTAGTGCTAGGCGCAAGAAGAATCAAAGGAGACAATCATACATGTAAGTAAACACTCTACCCTTTGGACATGTATTTGTATTTATTTACAGTTGGGGTGTGTGCTGTGACTGAATAGAGTTGGGGAAAAACATTTATGATTTCTGAAGTTTTTCAAAAACTACTTTGATTGTTGTGAAAGCAAATGACACTCGGGGTTTTCAAAATGAGTTTAAAATAAAATATTTTTCGCTGCATTACATGGTTTTTATAAAATGATTTTCAAATAGGGATGCATCCCGCCTTAGGAATTAGATATTGCATTTAAAAATGCATGGGAAAACTCAGGTCGTCACTCCTACATAGGGAGATTATCAATTTCCAGTAAAGAAATGATGAACCATATTTTTAATGTTAGGAAAGGTGGAATAAATTGCTACAAAAGTGTTCCCACCATGATTTGAAAAATGGCAGCAAGTTCAGTACTTCTATAAAGCATTGATACATCAAAATAGACAAATGGTAGATGCAGCTAGTAGAGGGTCCCTCATGTTGAAAAATGAGAGAGGCATGGAAGTTTTTCCAAACATTAGCTGAAAAGTTCTAGTAATGGGATTATTCTGATAGGAGAGAGAGAAATACTCAGACTCAAAAGAAAGGAGGTCTGTATGAAGTAGGAGTAACCATAGATATGTCTTATAAATTTGACTCCTTGGTGAGACAAGTGGACAAGGTAGAAAATTTGTTTCAAAAAATTGATGCCAAACTTGATGCCTTCATGGTTGGACATGAAACCTCCATAAGTGGTTTGTTCTATTTTTTCTAGCCCAACATACTTAACTTTAGCTTATCCATATAATAGTGTGTACATTGAACATCTTTTAGAACAAGTGAATACTCTAAAAGCATATCACAACCCTAGTAATAATTCTTATATTTAGACTTGTAATCTAGGATCGGCTAGGCATCTGAACTTGTCATGGTCTAATAATAATTAGTAGGGTGGTCTACAAAACTTTTCAAGGGTTTAGTTCCACAACAACCACTTGGTTTTTAGCTTCCTCGACAACCAAAGAAGCCCACATTTGAGGAAAATATGCAATTATTTATGGTGAAAACTCTAAAACACTAGGATGAAACTAAAGAGGGCATCAATGAGAGATGACAGAGCAATAACGTTAATTCTCAAGCCATTGCCAAATTATAAATACAAATGAGCCATTGTTAGCTACATTGAATGATAAAACAAAGACACAGTTTCCTACTTACCCAATTCCAAAATCCAATTGCCAATTTGAAATAGGTTCAAGTTCAAGTAGGCCACATAAGCAAGCAAAGTCTATAACTACCCTTAGGAGTGGCCATCAAGTTAATAACAAGGTAGGGCAGCTCAGGAAACTATAGAGGAGAATGAACCAGCTATAACAAAAGAGAAAGAGAAAAGATAGAAACTTCCTACTCCGTCTCAGCCTATAGTGGAGGCACCTTATGTGCCTAAAGCCCCATTCCCTCAATTGTTAAATAAGGTGAATAAAGGAAACAATTTCAATGAGAAAATAAATGTGTTTAAGCATGTTCAAATAAATATTCCATTACTCAATGCTATCAAAGGCATCCTCGCTTATGCCAAGTTTCTTAAAGAACTCTGGTAAAAAAATAAAAAGTTTAATGTGCAAAAGAAAGTCTTCCTTGCCGAGTAGGTGAGCTCTTTGATCTTGCACAAGACCCCTCTTAAGTTCAGAGATCCAAGTTGTTCTACCATTTCTTGTGTTATAGGAAACCATGTTATTGGTAGGACACTACTTGATTTAGGGGCTAGTGTATATTTGTTGCCATTTTTTGTTTATGGGCAACTAGGGCTCGGTGACCATAAACTAATCAATACGACCTTGTAGTTAGCGGATAGGTCAGTGAAGATTCCATGTGGTATGGTTGAAGGTGTTCTAATATAGGTGGACAAACTTTACCTTCTTGTAGATTTTAATGTCTTGAATACCTAGCTTGTATTAGACCCTGGTAGTTGGATCTCAGTAATTTTTGGATGTCCATTTTTTACAACATCCAATGTCATTATCAATTGTAGAAATGGTGTGATGAAATTATCTTTTAGCAATATGAAAGTCAAGCTCAATGATTTTAATGCCAATCATCAACATCTACACCTAGGTGATCTATATGTAGTCAATTTAATTGAAGGTCTACTTCAAGCTGCTAATCCACTATTGTCTATCTCAGACCTGCTTGAGGCATGTCTAGCACACTTAGTTGTGATTTTGATATAGATAAGTCCATCAATGAGGTAAAAAATAATCTTTTGGATGCCGCAACTATAATAAATACCTCAAAAAAGGGATCTTTAGTGGAACCACTTCCTCCTTCTGATTCTGTCATTATGCCTTCAATAGAAAAACCACTCACCTTGGTCCTTCAACCTTTACTTAAAAATATAAAATATTCTTTCTTAGGACTAGAACAATCTTTGCTGGTAATTATCATTTTAGATCTAGATAAAGATTAGGAAGTGATATTCACAAGGAACACAAAATAGACTTAGGGTGGACTATAATGGGCATGAAAGGGATTAGCCCTTCTGTGTGCATGCATAGAATTCACCTTGAAGGGAATGTTAAACCACCTAGGGAAACATAGAGGTAACTAAACCTTATGAAAGAGGTAACAAGAGACAAAGTGCTTAAACTCTAGATGTTTGTATAAGTACCCAATCAGCAACCCATGTGTTATAAAAAGTGTTATTTCTAGGATTTTTTTCAAAAAGTTGTAGCACTTGCATTCTTGACCTAATGATTCAAAAAGTTTAATATTTTGCAACTTTAGAAGCTAATCCAAAGTATGTGAATTACCATTATTTTCTAGGATTTAATTAGGGGTTTTAATCTTTTGTAGGAAGTGACAAGATGATCCATGCAAAAATTCATGCATTTCCACCACTTTGCATGAGAATTGGAGCCATACATGAGGTTTCCTAGTCCAAGTTGGAAACCTAAGGAATCTAAGCATTGAAGCCACTTATGACACCAAGGAATGAGCCATTAAAGTGAGCCATCAATCCATAGATGAATGCCACATGATTGGAGCACCAACTCAAGCAACTATCCTATGGTAAAAGTGTGATTTTTAAGGGATTTTGAGAAATAATTGTAAAAGGTAAGATGATTATGAATTGAGGGACCCATCAAGAGTGAAAACCCAATTTCCTAATGCATTGAGGAGGCACCTTCATAGAAGGTGAAATGTTCCACCAATTTGGGTGTTTAATTAAAGTGGTTTCCTAATTAGGAAACCCCAGGATATCTTCATCCAACACATCTCAAAACCTTATATCTCTTTCCATTTTTCTACCTGGTCCCATCACAATAGATCTATCTTTTATACATTCAAATTTCACTTGATTAGAGGGGGTGGAATTTCACCCACCATCCTATGAAAAAGACACCCAAACCAGCCATGTCATCTCTTATGTCATCCTTGATTATATCATCTTCCACCTAACTTTCCTAATTAAATTTCTAGATCTAGATCCACCTCCCTTCCCTATAATGTGAATCATTGAAAGTGGAATCAATTCATCTATAAATACCCATGGTTCCTACATTTTTAACCAAGTAGAGTCTAGGTGAGAAAATCTTGAGACATTGCACTCTTTGCTTGGTTATCTTTGGAGTTGGACTTTAGTTTTCTTTGGTGCTATTCTTCCTTTAGATTTCTAGTTATTTCTTTGGTTAATTGCTCTATTATTCAGTTCAATAGTCTTCTTTCATTGTTTTAGTTCCATTGCCTTACTTTAACATTGTTTTAGTTCTCTAGTTTTACACACCTAGTTCTACCCTTGCATTTACCTTTGTTTAATGTTTCCATTCCCTTAGTTTTCTTACTCATTTATCAAATATCAAAGTTCACTCTTCTTTGGGAGTGACATCCAAGAGAAAAGGAAGCTCAGATCATTGATTATCTTGCTTGAGTTAGGTGTTTTTCTCCTTGAATTCATCTAGTTTTAAGCTTGATTTTTCCTTGCTTTAGTTCACCCAACTAGCCATCTTTTATCTTGAATTCCTTTTTGGGTTTTCTTTGCATGTCATCATATTTTAGATTAGAAGCTTTAGATTGTGGTTTTGTTGTTTAGATTAGGTTTTAGGGCCTAGTTTCTTGTCCAATTTATTCAATAAAATTGATCCATGACCCATGCACATCATCCGTGGATCATGTGAACGATAGGTTAATTTTCTTTGATATTTGGTTAATTTAGTTTCTTAATCACGTTTTGGAAGTTCTTAATTAGTTTTTTCATCTTAGTTTTGGTTCTTAAAGTTTTAGAAAGTTTCACTTTTAGAAACTTTCTTGTTTAGTAAAGTGTAAGATTTAGAAAGTTTCATTTTTAGTAGTTTTCCTACGTTAAGTTGTTTAGTTAGTGCATTCTAATTTTGTTGTACTTTCCTTTAGTTAAATACATGTTAGTTAGGTAAGTTTCTATTTTCATTGTTTATCATTTATTTTAACATGTTTCTTTCTTATTTTAAATTCTTAGTTTCATCATCAACTCTTCTCTCTCTCTCTCTCTCTCTCTCTCTCTCTCTCTCTTCTCTCTCTCTCTCTCTCTCTCTCTATACTACTTTGAATCATGCATTTGCCAATAAATATAAAAGATGCACCAAGTTTTTTGCTCCATTGCCAAGGAATCACAATGGATTTATGGTTGGATCTTTATTTAAATTATTTATCTTTAGTCGTAGTCTTAGATTGCACTATATTAGGATTTGTTCATTTCATTTGCATATCTTGATAATTCCTCATAAATTGACCCATCTTTCTTGTTTTTGTGTGAGGGGAAATTGGTAAGAGGAGCTTCATCAATTTTTATTGCTTTCTATTGTAACTTGTAATTTTTTTATTCAAATTTAAACAGGCAAGTGTGGGGTATGGTGGCCCACACTTGAACTCCATCAGAAACCTTACTGTAAGCCATCTTCACTCTTTTTTATTTTCTTAATGTAGTTGCATTTAGTGTAATTTGCATATTTATTGGTAGAGTAATTTCTATAGCTCATGGTCATTGATCTTAATTGTTGCTCCATATTTAGGGTTGTTGCATTAGATTGCACCTATCTAACTCTTGGTTGAATAGCATATAGGTTGTATTAGTTTACTTTCCTATATTAGTATTGTACATTTACTACTTTATGGTGGATGGAGCATAATGTTAGCATAGGCCCCATAAGAACCCTCATAAGATAAAGGACTGGATTTCATCACTAGATCCTTGGCCCACCTAAGCAATCATATGAATTCCTTGTATGCTTTCCATCCTAGTCATTAATCTTAATTTAAAGTCTGGTAGCAAGAAAAATAGGGTTTTTAGCTCATAGGACTCTTTTTAAAATTGGAGATTTATTATCACTCCAGTGGCTCTTGACTTTGTGGTTATAGTAGGTATCCAAAATTCAAGTGATTTTTCCATTCCTTTTGATGACAATTATTGAGGTTTAAATGCCTCCTTCCATGAGAATTGTATTAACCACCTTAGGCAGGACCTAACTGGTAAGTAATAGTCAAGTTTAGATTAAAGGAGGAGCTGTCTATCTTTAAGTTAAAAGCTATAACCTCACAGATTAACAAAGATCAACAAGACATCTCATTAGTATTAAGAATTGTTTGCTTGCATAGCATTTAGAGTTAGGATTCACATTTAGATTTCAGTTGCATCATTTACTTAAGCTTCAATAATGTGCATGCAAGGACATCGATATCAAAACACTGAGTTAGTCCCATTAGATCCTAAGATTGAATGTACTCATAAACAAGGGTTAAGAAACCAAGTTCATAACCTCATGGCCGAACCACCAGCATTAGTTGAGCATAAGGCTATGAGAGATTTCTATGCCCCACTCCAATTGAATATGCCATCATGCATCACATTGCCACCTATCAATGTAGACCACTTTAAGCTCAAACCTAGAGTCCTACAATTGCTTCCATACTTCTATGGCCATGAGACATAAGACCCTTACATATCTTAAAATTCCTTGATATTTATGCTACATTCAAGTACTGTAATGTCACAAATGATTTTAAATAGAATTAGGTTATTCCTTATTTAATTAAATGATAAGCCCAAATCATGGTTAAATTCTTTAGAGGTCAGTTCCATTACCCCATGGGACTAGATGTCTAAAAAGTTTCTAACCAAGTTCTTTCCTATCCATAAAACCAATGCCTTTCATAGGAAGATCACTAATTTCTAGTAGAGATAATAAGCAATACTACAAATGTTTGGGAGAGATGGAATGAATTTCTACAAAAGTGTCCCCACCATGGCTTTGAAAATTCCAGCAAGTTCAGTACTTTTATGAGGCATTGACACCTCAAAATAAATAGATGGTAGATGCAATTAGTGGAGAGGCCCTTATGATAAAAGGTGAAATTGAGGCTTGGGGATTTTTCCAAACTTGTGCAGATAATTCCCAACAGTGGGATTATTCTCATCAGAGAAAGAGATATGGCCTACCACAAAGAAAGGTGGCCTCTATGGAGTTGGAGTACCATCAGACGTGTCTTATAAGCTTGATTCTATAATAAACACAATTGGGGCATTGGGTGGGAGAATGGGCAAGCTTGAAATTGTGGCTGAAACTTTCTTAGCTACTAATATATCCTCTAAACATCCAAATAGAGAGATAAAGTGTCAAATAGAGAGATAAAGTGAATTTTAGAAAAGATAGTCAATCCAAATAGGAAAGATTGGTCTTTGAGACTTAATGATACTTTATGGGCCTATTGGACTTCTCATAAGATCCCTATAGGCATGTTACCCTATAGCTTAGTCTATGGAAAGGTCTACTACTTCCTAGTAGAACTTGAGCACGGAGTATATTGGCCCATTAAAAGGTAAATTTTGACCTAGATACTGTTGGGACCCATAGAAAACTCCAACTCAATGAGTTGGATGAACCTAGGAAAGATGCATATGAGTCAACCAAGGTATACAAAGACCACATGAAAAGTCATCATGATAAAAACATCCAGCGAAAGTACTTCACCCCAAGACAAAAGGTACTTTTGTATAATTCTATATTACATATATATCCTAGAAAACTTCAATTGTGATGGACTGGACACAATATAGTATGACATGCATATTCACATGGGGATGTAGAGATTGAAAAGGATGCAGAGATTCCAAAGTCAATGGGCAAAGGTTGAAACCCTATCTAGAGTTGGTCAATCCTAAAGTAGAGGAGATATTGTTAGAGGAACCTACATACCATGACCCACCGTAGAATATTCCTTAATACTAGCATGCATCATGGCATTCATCACTATCATTCATCATTACATAGTATTGTATGTCTGGCTGAAGATGTTAAACTTAGCACTCGATGGGAGGCAACCTAGCGTTTTTATTATTCTAAATTACACATTTATTATGTAGGGTCCTATGTTTCAAAACATTAGGGATAATGTTTAGTTAAGGTTGGGGGTGTAGATACACATGAGATTTGCTGAGTTTTCTTGTATTTTTGAGAAAAAAAAAAAGTTTTTTTGAGTTTTCAAAGGTTTTAAGGTTGGAGTTCCTTTACTATGATGAGAATTGGATTTTCAAAATCTTAAAATTTCTCCTAATTTAATTCTTAATAGAAATAGTTATGGTTAATTCTACATTTTATTCATGTCTTGAGGTATTTTATGAAAGTTAAATTTTGGAACACACTTACACATAGTACATAGCCTAAATTAATAGATGGTTATGACTTAGAGATCTTGAGGAAATCAATGGAGACCTATATATCCAGTGAGTATTAGAGACTTATTTTTTTGAGGGTTGTATGTAATTCCACAATTTCTTCTCCCTACATTAACTTTAAAAGATCTCAGAATCTTTGTTTTGGTCAATTGTCAAGAAATAATAGGACTACTAACTTTCTTTCCTAAATATTTATTAAATCAATAATCTTTTAAGAAACCTAGGAAATTATATAGGTCATCCTTATTTCAGCCCTGAGACATAAAGCCTATCCAGTAATATATACAACTAGTTAGACCCATTGAACATTTTTGCAAGCCTTTTCTTTTCAATACCCCATTTACCTTAACCGAGACATCCAAATAAATATCCATTACCTATTTTCAAAAATGATTGGAGATGGTAGGAAAAGGACAAATTTGTAAGAAGTGAAAAATATCAAAATGTTTACACAGAAAAAGCCTTCCCCTTAAAATAAAAAGAAGAAGAGAAATATCAAAAGAAAAAGGGGAAAGAAATAAAAAATTGAAAAGATATTCACTTTAGTACAAAGAAAAATAAAGCTACTCAACATTTATTAAAGACCTCCACTTAGATTTGAAACTTTAAACTCCTTTTACACTTTCTTTCAAAACTTATCCCTTACATTTTGTCCTATCTAAAGACCTGTTGATCTTCAGGTGGAAAATAGCCTTAAAGAATATATAAATAGGAAGGAACTAAAGTGAAATACCCCAACTGGTCCTGGTAGTGACATCTATTCTTATGGATCATATTCATTTTATCTCATCTGCGCTTAAAAGAAATTAAGTGAACCACCAATCTTGTTTAATTCAGTCACATAGTGAGAGAATTTTGTTTAACCCCTTTCTTTGAGAGCTTTATTTCTGAGTGTATACTAGTGAGAAATTAAGGTTAACACATTATCCCACAGACTATAAGCATGTCTATTTAGAAGTCCTGACTTATGTACCCACTAAACTGTGAGATAGAACTGCAATAAAATGGCTATGGAATGTAGATAACTTGTGGAATTTTTCATTCATCTTTATTAAGTTATTAAAGCCAGTAGATTGTTAATGGATGATAATTCTTTGAGATAAAATAAAGTACTTAGCCTTAATGAATTTTGTGGGTATATTCACTACAAACCCTCATGAGGCCTAATTCATTCACTAAGGGTAACCTAGGGGTTTAAGGGCTTGTTGCATACGCTAAATGCAATCTGAGTACCTGCAAAAATGATAGTCATTTTGTTTTCATGATTTATTTTACATGTTTTTCTTTAGACTAGAAAAATGCTGGTTGGGGTGTGATAAGTGTTCAATTTTGTATAAAAAATTACCTAACTAGTAGTCCATGTGTTATACATTATAGTGTTATTTCTAAGGTTTTTTTTTTAAATTTTATAAAACATGCATTTCTGACCTAATAATTAAAAAGTTTGATATTTAGTAGGTTCAAAAGTCAATCCAAATTAAGTATATAAATGATCATAATTTTTTAAGATTTACTTAATGTTTTTCATCTTTTGTAGATGTTGAGAAGATGATCCAACGGCCAAGATCAAGTAAGATAAGATTTGAAGATCAAGATCAAAAGAAGACCAAAAACCTAAATTTTAACATTTCAAAGATAAATTAAGGGCTAAGATAATCTTAAGCCAAACAAATGAAGTCCAAGGAAGCAATCAAAAGCATCAAAGGTGACTAAGATGGGTCCACACAAAATCCAATAAAATTCCATCACCTTTGCATGAGAATTGGAGCCATATATAAGGTTTCCTAGTCTAACAAGGGAACCTAAGCAAGCTAAGCCATTCAAGCCTTGAAGCTAAAGGAGCTAGCCACTTTAGCCATCCAAGTGAGCTACCAAGCCACATGAAAGCCATGCCAAATGAAGTCACACTTTTGAGGAGACTTTTCAAGCAACTTTCCATACTAAAACTGGATTATTCAAGTGATAATTAGAAAGGAATTTGGGTGATAATCAACATTGTAAGATATGCATACATAGCTGGACCAATCAAGAGACAAGCCATATTCAATTTCCTTATTTTTCTCTTTCTTTCCCCTCTCTCTCTTTCCTACTCATCATGTCACTTATTTAGAAGGGAAGGAGTTCCACGTTACCTTCCTTGTAAGGTGGCACCTCCCCCCTTCCTTTACTCAAAATTAGGAATTCCCACTCCATCACCTTGCTTCCTTCCTTAAAGTTTTCCAACCTTCATCAACTTTTTATTTTCATTTATTTCTTCTTTCTGCATAACTTTCCCTCTCTTTCCTATCTCATTCCACACATGTTTTCCATGTGAATTCCTTCCAACAGAGTGCAGACACCACTGATAAGTGTTTAGTTTTATACAAAAAGTACCCAATTACTTGCCCATGTGTTATAAGATATAGTATTATTTCTAAAATTTCACAACACTTGCATTTCGACCTAATAATGAAATTTTTTGATATTTGGTAGGTTGAGGAGCTAATCTAGAGTAAGTATGTGAATTGTTATAATTTTTTAGGATTTACTTAGGATTTTTTGTCTTTTGTTGGTATTGAGAAGATGATCCAATGGTTGAGATCAAGTAAGATATGAATTGAAGATCATGATCAAAAGAAGGCCAAATACCTAAAATTTTAACATTTCAAGGCAAGAAAAAGAAGGAAATGGCAAGCATCAAAGGTGGCTAAAATGGTTCACGTAAAAATCCATGCAATTCCACCACTTTGCATGAGAAGTGGACTCATGCAGGAGGTTTCCTAATCCAACTAGGAAACCTAAGGAAGACAAGCCATTCAAGCTTTGAAGCCAAGGGAGTTAACCATTCAAGCCATCAAGGAATGAGCCATCTAAGTGAGTCATCAAACCACATAAGAGCTACTCCCCATGGTGTCACATGATTGCAACACCATTTCATGCAATTATACTATGCTAAAAAGTGTGATTTTCAAGGGATAATTGGAAAGTTTTGAGAGATATTTGTAAAAGGTAAGATGCTCATGCATAGGTGGACCTATCAAGAGATAATTTCCACTTTCAACTTTCCATTTTCCACTCTTTTCCTCTACCTAACTTGTGGTTTCACGACTTTGGCTTAAGAAGGGAGCACCTCTCTCTTGCTTAGTTATCATTTTAGGTGGGTTCCTAATTAGGAAAGCCCAAGATCTAGTTCACACCTAAAACACTTAAAAAATTAGATTCTTTCCCCCACTTCCTAACATTTTCCTCTCTTTCCAATAAGCAAACCATACAATTGTGACGACTCAAGTTTTTATAACACATTTTGTAATAAATTTTCCAAAGGCAGGGCCCTTAGTAGTAAAAAAATTTTGCAAAACAAAATAGCAGAAATTCTTTTCTTTAGAACTTGTTTTGAAAAACCCAAGTCATCACTTTATACATAACATAAGTAGAATTTTTGTACAAGATAAAATTTCATTGAAGGAATATACTTTTATTAAATTTCAGAATCCATCTAGTGGTTCACAGTACAGCCCGGGTATCATTACAATACTTGTCCAAATTACATAATCCAAACTTCAAAGCTCGCCATATAATAAAAACTCTCAATACAATACAATGCTCTCAAATAAAAATAAATGTCTTCAAGGGGTATACCCTGATGATTATTCTCCCAAATCTTCTTCAAACTTGAGCTCCTAACTCTCCTTCTCTGTATTTGAGATATTGTAACCATTCAAATATTTACAATATCTCAGCAAGCTATGCTTGGTAGAGGATTCAAGAAGCATAATAATTTGACAGTATAATCCTAATACTTCTAATCCCATTATTCATACTCACGGATCAATCTCTTTACTTGTTAATATATATACATCCTTACAAATACATATTGTATACTTGGTATAGATATATATATTTATATACAGTCAAAACTATGAAAAATAGTTAATATCTCAAAACATAATCATAGCAAGTTTATACTAAGTCAATAGATCATCCAGACTCTACTAGACATACTCCCTCATTTGGGTAGTATCGGTAATCCATGATTATGTGGCATCTTATCATGCCATATCATAAGACATTTTACTATGCCATGCATCATAATACAAAAATACTCAAAGGACTACTATGCATGCAGTCAAAATCCGTACCAGTGAACCTAAATAATTGCCCAATAATTCACCTATATCATCCTTGGTGGAAATCACAATATCCATGTCCGTATGGAGGGGATCATGGCTGTCACAGTGGCTGGCTCTCCCATAATTTTCCCACCCGACTTTATCCTCAATTAGGCTCCGTATCCATATCATAACAAGTTTTGGAGAGTAGGTGGCCAAACCCTACTAACTCTCCTAGCATAGCATCCCTAGGAATATGCCTGTTTAAAACAAAACTACAAGTCTCCATGCTTGTATGTAAATTAATTCTCATGCATATCAGACAATCTGTCTGTTTACATAAGGCTAAAATATCTTCTAGTTCCCTATTCACTTAGAGTTTTTTTCTCAATTCTAACTTAACCATTTCATATGTGTTTTAGTTGGATCATATGGGTTTTAAAGGGATTTAATACAAGTATTTACATTACGCTTGTCAACATTTTTGGACATAAGATCATGTATTCATCATGTATATCTCATGTAGATGAATTCATAAAATCTTCCTACCTTTAAGTAGTGATCCATCTCTTCAGATCTTCCTTGATCCTAACTAATATATGTAATCTGTAAATCCATACAAACTTTCAATATATTTATACAATCTGAATAATCTTATATTTTTTATCTTATCTATATTCCTTGTCTAATCTTGTCCTTTGATATAAAGGATTACATCTTGTGTCCTATCATAATCTATCTTCCTCAAATAGTGTTTATTCTATTGATTAATGGATGTGATGGTTAGAATGACCTTCTAATCTTTAAGATCTAAGTATTTTCTATTCTACATCTTTGTGTATTCCTTTCTTTGATCTTCATCTTTCATAGATCCTTTGATCATCAATTTATACTTGCTGATAAAGATAAAAGGATTAGATCTTCTATCATATAGTTCTTCTTTGATCTAAGTTCAGTTGTTTGATCATCCCTAAGGAGGATGATCTTGGGTCTCTTCCTTGAATCATATTTTATCAAGTGTTTAGATCTTTTATTCTATTTGATTTAAGATCTTCTATTCTATTTGATCTAAATTGCAAGCAATATATATATACATATATCATCAAGAAGTATTTATTTCTTTTTATTATTCTTGATCATTCAAGATCTCATGGATCTTGTTTGATCATCCTTATCTTACTTACAATTTTTATTAGGGTTAGATAATTTGCTAACCTTTTATGCTCTTTATTATTATTATTCAACTAGTTAATGTTTTACTAGTTGAAGATGGCTTATTTCATCCTAAGTCTAGACAGCTCATCTTATTTTCAATTGACTAAGGCTTACTAGCTGAATGGCTGAACACAAAGTTGTTACTTCAATCCTCATGTAAGGAGCCATTTAGACCTCACAAATCTCAATGCTAGGTAGGGGAAGAGCGAGGCTCTATTAGAGAACCCCCTTAACCACCATGTTCAGCATTCACTAGAGTGACCATAGGTCAACCTTTCATAAGATTCCCATGAGCATTTTAACCCTAAGTACTCTTTCTAATTGATTTTAATTAAATCCATAAACATTTAAAATATCATTCCTGGGGTTTATTATTCTCCTTGTTTGGGCCAATGATTAGATAATCCTTATATTGTCCTACTAATTATAGCCCTTACTAATATTAAGTCCAAGTCATTCACTCATCTTAATTGTCCATGAATCTTTATATTCCATTAGTTTACATTTTTGGTGATTTATGCTCATCATATCTTAACAACTACTTAACAATTGAATCTAGTAATAAAATTTGCCAACAATTAAATAATAAACTTTAAAGCATAAATCTAATATAAGTTAACAACCATTTATACTAACATGCTTCATATGAATGTAACTTAACGTAATGGAATAAAACTATACTTAAACTAGCATGATCCTAAGTTATGAAACACAAAATTTTACTACTAATCTAATGCAATCATGCTAAAATCTCAAATTTAAACTAACATGGCCCTAAGATAATTAAATCTACCAACCTAGTAGCATTTAGAGCATATCATGCTAAAATTTAAGAATTACACTATCATACTTCCTACTTTATAACATAAATCACATTTACAATTCTATTATCAAATAAAAGAGAAGTAAACCAATTGGATTAAGATTATTAGAAACTTTTACTTATGATCCAACCATTAGATCTTAGATATTTTCCTTTAGATCAAGGATTTTAATTACATTTAGGGCTTTTACTTCATTAAGATCCAAAGATCATATCCACTTGTTTTTGTCACATTTAATCCATGATCGAACTAGATTTCATCATAATCCCATTCATACAACCCATCCAAAGGGTGTGATCATGCTTAATCTTATTGATCAAGTGGGTCCCTTTGTATTTTTATGTTTTTCTACGATAAAGGGTATATTCCTCATTTTATGTTAGATCTGTCAAAATAAATCATGGATATTACTTGATTTCAACATTATATCATCATTGCATTAGATCCCTAAGATCTGATCATCTCAGATCTTGAAGATTATAAAAACTAAAAGCTTAATTCCTAAAACAGAAAGTTTCTAGAATATTTTTATCAATTTTATGATTTAAGAACAAAATAGACATTATAAGCTTTCCATAGCTTCTTTTTTATCTTAATTTGGAGTTTAGATGACTCTGTAATTGAACTTTGAAGTTCACAGTTGTTTCGAGGGTCTAGATTTGATATGGGCCCAATAGAACGGACGATCCTGATTAATCGAGAGGAGCGGTTGCCACACTCCCATCACCATGATGCACGCAGTAATGTGCTCCTCGTGACCTGCACTGCCACAAGGTCATTTGGTTGGGACGATGTCCCAGATGGAGCACGCGCATGGAGACACACTACAAGGAGCGTTTTCGTGCGGCATCCCAGGAGCTTGATCTTATAAAGAAGATCAGACAGTCCATTTTGGACCATCCAATCAATTCCTCTTCAATCAAGGGCTCAAAACTTGATAAAATTTCTTGAAAATTCTATCATAGGGTTTTTGGACTCTTTTGGAACGATTGGATGGCTCAGACTTTCCATCTGAGCCCTCAATCATACAAAATTGATGGTTTCTTATCCTTACTTGATTTTTATAATTTTTAGCCTAAACTTAATTTTAAAAAAATAAAAAAATACAAAATAACCTAAAATAAGTATGGAAAGAGTTTCCATCTACTTGGTTGGAGAAAAACATGGGTTTTGCAACCCAATTTAAAAGAAATATCCACTTGATGATAAAATTTCCCAATAACCGCTTGTTTTGTTATTTTTTTGTTGATTGTATCGGTAGATCTGGAAATTTCATTTAGAGTTTTGTAGATAAGGTAGTCTAGGACAATAGGAATGGTGAGATTTGATTTAGAATAGAGTGCTTAATTGAATTTATGTCTCTTATTCCAATCTAGAGAGAGTAGAAAGAAAGTGAAAGAAGAGAGATTTTTGGGAGTTTTAGAAATTTGGGAATGAATATAGATCTAGTTTTTAAGGAGAAAGATAATTTTGTGAGAATTTTAATGAACATTTTTGAAGGATTTTTGGGAGTGTATTTATAGATGTTTTTGAATTTTTCATAAATACTTGTAATAATTATGTTTCAATTATTTTGAATATTAAATTAACATTGGAACCTCCACTACCACCTCCTTCTCCACTATCAACTAGTAGTAGTTTGACCACTCATTACATATTTTCTTGCTGTTGGGTTCATTTGTGGGCCCCTTGTTGGCCTCATGAGGTGTGGAAGGACCATTATGCCCTTTTATGGAGAAAAATCTATTTTATTCTCTTGAACTAAGAATTGAGCGTACTTAGTGGTGTAGGAATCATATTTTTGAGGATATTCTAAATATAAAGTCTTAGATCTTGGTTATGGGTAAAATTATCATTTTACCCTTATATTCATAAAAGTGGAGAAAATTAGGAATTTTTCATTTTAACTTAGAATTGAACGTACTTAGTGTCATTGAGATCAGTTTTTCGAGTACATTCATAATTTATAAGTTTAAAATCATTTTTAATCTCTGTAAAAAGAGAATTTCCAATAACCTAATATTCCCGCTCAGAATTTCTGAAAATTCAAACTAAATTGATTTTCTCAATCAAGTTATAAAAACTGGGGTTATTAAAATCTTCCCCCCTTACAATAATTTTGTCCTCGAAATTCGCATTTCAACTTAACTATGAGTTTTCATTAACTCATTCATAAGTTTGCTCATGTGGCCTTGCCACTTAAGGAAACCTCCATTTCCTTTCATTCATAGTTCATGTTACCTTCTCCTCAAAGGTGAGAAGCATATTTTGAGGTCATAAACACATATCTCACTAATAATGCTAATGCATTAATCACTTATCCTAATTCTTTGCTAGACTTTCCAAAAGGATTAATAACTCTTAAACTGAGTTATCTTGTTATACACAACTTCCTATTTCTCTTAACTAGTATACTAAATTTCTACTCCTCATTTTCGCCAATCTTTCAATACTTAATATTTTTCCATTCTAACTTCTATTGCTCATCCTCATTCCTCTTCAACTTATACAAGTTTTGACATATCTTTTCTAATATGTATAGTCCTTAGACTATCTACCAAAATAACATATTGATTGGATTTTATAATTTCAACTATTGTTCATTATAAACATCTTCCAATATATAGGAGTAATTATCTCTTCTTAGTTCTTCCATTATTTGGAAGTACTTATCTCATTTCTGTTCTAGATAATCATACTCCTTTACTATTTCTTTCTACTAAAAATTTCTTTTAAGATCCTAATATTAACTGATAGTTTCCTTGTAATAACTTCTTCATCAACTTTCATTACTATTCTTGTACTATGATTTCCTCTTTATTCGTAGCACTTGATTTTCTTATTCCTCCTTTTAAAATTATGTATTTCCTCATGCTTCTTTCAAGTATACCTTATAACTTTTCCATATCATACTAACCCTTTATTTGAAGTATTCTTGATAATTCCTATTAAAAGAGTCTATATTGACTTTGTAGTCATCCACTCTCAAGCCTTTAAAAACTCCATAATTTACCATATATTCTTCAAGTCTCAATAGCCTACCCTAAACTCTTTATGGTTTATGTAACCAATGGCAAGATTATAGTAAAAGAGAATGTCCTTATAGTATGCTATACAATCAATAAGAGATAAATTTCTCTAACTATGAAAGTTATCTCACAATTCAGTTTCATCTCCAATCTTTGTTGGTTCAACTTTCATATCATTTTTCGAATTTATATGACCCTAAACTTTGCTTTCTTCAATCAACATGTACACTTACTAGATAGTTGACAAGTTTTGTAAGTGTCTATCATATATTCTATAAATACTCTTGATTTTCTTATATCAATTCCATATATCATTACCAATTCATCTAATATATTTCATTCTTCTCAAATTCATTAATATTATTTATCCAACTCATATAACTCAAAATTTGTTTTGATTTCATACTATTATGTTTCATTTCAGATTCCCAATTGATGATAATAAATTTGGAAATTACTCATCCTTATAGAGTAAAAGGGTACTTAATTTCCTCAATAATATCATTTATGTTCAAGGCATCCTCACATTGACCTTCCTTTTTCTTTTCTCAAGAAAATTGTTAATTCCTAATGTAAACTTATTACTCTAATCACTCCTTTGTCTACTAATCCTTAAAATTTGCTCTTTCCACTTATTCAGATTAGTTGATGTCATTTTTCTCAACTACTATAAATATTTCCTCATTCAATCTTATGCTAGATTGAAAATCTCCAAAATATCTTGAAATTTCTAAAATCTGTATTCGTTCATCATTTATAATCATCTCATTTGTCCAAAATTTACAATTAAGTTTGTATGCCTATATTTGTTTATAGGTCTTCATTTCTCATGTTCATTTGTGTGACGACCTGGATTTTCCCATGCATTTTTAAATGCAAGATCTAAATTTCCTAAGGCGAGATGCATCCCTATTTGAAAACCATTTTATGAAAACCATGCAATGCAGTGGAAAATCTTTAGTTTTAAACTCATTTTGAAAACCTTGAGTGTCATTTGCTTTCACAACAACCAAAGTAGTTTTTGAAAAACTTCAGAAATCATAAATGTTTTTCCCTAGGTCTATCCAGTCACAGCACACAACCCAACTGTAATTAAATACAAATACATGTCCAAAGGGTAGAGTGTTTACTTACATGTGTGATTGTCTCCTTTTGATTTACTTGCTCGTAGCACTAACATAGGCGTCTTCTACTCGTGAATGGAACTATCCTGAAAAATGTTAAGGATAGGGTGAGTATATACTGTACTCAATAGGAGTCTATCACTACTATTTTTACAATGCATGCTATGTTTAAAATCATATGCTCTTTAAAACATGTGCATGTTCGAACAATCATGTTCAATATCGATATTAAAAACCACTGTCGAATTGGAATACTGACGACTTAAAGAATATCATAATCCAAGTCGAAAGTATATATATATATATCACAAACATAATGATATGCATAAGATGCTCCACTGAATCCAACTCATGGATATGTAGTATGGTCGATCAACCTCATGTCATGCCATATGCAATGCAAGTAAATCCTCAAATCATAGGGCCCAACTATGCCCACGACCTCGCCGCCGTGTGGTCCTCGGGTACCTAGGGACACAGGGTCATATGCCTCCACGGGACATATGACACTTCGACCCAGTGCCGTGACACCAGTGTTAGCCCCCTATACCACATGTAGTCGAAGCGGGGACATGCCCTTTTTGGGTGTGGTACCCATCCACCTAATAATGGTAGAGGCTGGAGGCCAACCCAAACCTCTCGGCATAGCACCCATGAGCTTACCAGCCCAAATCATATACGATCAAATAAGCAAAAACCTCTTTTTCAAAACTTGTCCTCTTTGGGTCCCTCATAATTGCCTGGCCCTCACAACTGCCTACCCAGCATCTTTTGGGCACTCCAGCGTCTTTTGGTAACCCTTAAGGACATGCAATTTTTCAAGAACTCAATGCTCACAAATCATGCAATATATGCAATTGTTTGCAAAACATGTCTATGCATAATGTCTTTAATCATATGCATGTTGAATTCATTTATATGGTAAACAAGCCATAAAATAAGTCATGCTAAACAAGTCATATAATTTATACTTAAAACATGCATTCAAAACAATCATGGTTCTTTTTAAAAGTCTAGTAGCGATAGAGCACCTACCTCAAAGTCTCTTGGAGTCGCATCCTTTATCACTCAACCTATCCCTGGGTCTCATTTATAAACTCCTGGATATGAATGGATACAAGGAGTCCTTATCAATTTCAATCTATTTAGACATTAGATCGCTAGATCTGCCTTTAGGGTCTATGGTCCTTGCCTAATTTATTGTCAGGCTAGATCCTATGATATGGATCTACTATTCAATAGTTAAACTCTGTAAATTGTCCTCAGATCCTAACTTTAAAGTTTCATTAGTTCTGTGTGTCCTAGTTCCCAGGATACCCGTGCATCCTGGTTGAACCGCAACCGCCTCACGTTCGTGCTTGCCCAAAGGCTGTGCCTGGGACCGCGTTTTGCATGTGCATATGTAAGCTCAAGCAACGCGCTATGACGCGCATCCTGGATGGCATCGCACGGATGCACCTTTGGTGTAACATGGTGCGTCTCAGCTCCCAGGGCACCTTGTGCATCCTAGTCGAGCCAGGACCCGTGCCCCATGTGGCGCGCGCACCCGAAGGCCACACCTGGGATAGTGTACGCATTGTTGTATACCTGAAACCCGTCCCAGGGACCCAGTCCTAGGCGCATGAGCAGCATGGCGTCCCTGGGACGCCTGGTTCATTCATGGTCTGCTGGAACTGGCTTTGTCTTCTCCGGCTGGAAAAGCCGGCTGGGACAGACCAAATTCGACATGGATCTTGGCCTGGGGGAACCAAAATGGAGAGAAACAAGGGAAAAACGGCTTACTTGGTTATCCTGGGGACACCCTTTTCCCGATGGGTGTGCCTGCTCGCTGGAACTCATGAAGAAGGGGGAAAACCCCACTTCCGATGATACCAGAGGAACAAGAGGGGAGGTGGGGAGATGGGTAAAGGAATGGCCGGCCAGACTTGGGCCTGGCCGTTGTCGGAAAACGCAGAGGGAACTGGGTTGAGATGAGTTTCTGATTTGCCGGAAACTCCTGTCTCAAAATGGCCGAAAAAATCCTGTTTTGGAGAGGGGGAGATGGAGCTTTTTATAGCCTTGCTATGGCGATGGCAGATCTCTCTGGAAAAATAGGGAGATGAGGGTTTCTGGAGAGATCTGAGGAGGAAGACGACAGGGGGTGCTGTTATCAAAACGGCCCCCTGCGTTTTAGTTCTTTTTCGTTTTTCTGTTTAATTTACAAAACTGCCCCTGATCTTTAAACGACTGCAACTTCTTCATACGAACTCCGTTTTTGGCGTTCTTTGAGGCATTGGATTCCATTTTTAGAGTAGAATATAATGGTACCAAGTTTCCTCACAAATTCCTTTGTTTACTATTTTAAATAAAGTGAAACATTTAACACAGTTCATGTCCTATAAGATGTCCAATTTTTTTTGTTAAAAAATAGCGTTAATTGCTCGACCATTACATTATTACCCCCTTAAACGAATTTCGTCCTCAAAATTCTGTAAATTATCATCTTCAAGGTATTTTGTCTCTTAGATAACTTCTTGGTGAATGCATTCTCCCTTAGGAATCAAATCTAGGCTCAACCTCAATTTATCATTTTTATTGTTCCTTCTACAAGGCCTTACCTTTAAGGGCTGCTTTCCCTGTGTACTTTGACGTATGCTCTCATATGTGCTAGTTTAACAATACCGGTTTCTAGCGGTAATTCATCTATCTCGAAATCCTTAGATGCCTATACTTTTTTCATCGTGTATAGGATAGTCTCCTCATAGGATCATGCTTCTTTATTCATGTATAAATTACTCCATACTTCTTTCAAGATCATATTATCTTATTTCTCATAGTCCTTTTTGAATATCATAGGATGATCCCTTTTTCTTCTTGTCTTTCATCTAGTGATCGCTTCATCATCCATATCTCCTTCTAATGGTTGGTTATATGTCATTAGTAAGAGTCCAAAAAAATTACCTTCTTTCTATTGTGTTTATCTTTTACCTTTTGTCCCCAAGATACTCCACTAGCTAATATGGTATTATGTGCTCTACAGCTAAACCCCTTGATTAACTTCGAATTTTAACTACTTGTCATTTTCCATGTGTGACTTGATTCCTCAACCAAAGTTACATTCAAAATAAAATCATGAAAGCCAATTAGTAGCATCTTCCATCGAGGACCCTATCATATACTGAAAGTAAAATGTCCTGACTCTATATCTAGTTTCATAATTATTAAACTCATTAAACATTTTTCTTCGTGAAGATTTTATCCAAACTCATGTCAAATGGTCAATTCATCATCATGGGTCAAATGTTCTCATTCAGAGGTCTATCTCACTATTCACATCAATTTGTCATTAGGATTTTCAACAATGTTCCCATTTATGCAAAGCAAAAAGTCTCTTATTCATAACCAAGTACCCTTACTAGGTCATGGTTGAATCCTTTGTCATCATCCTCTTTGTCCTTTCTTTGCTTGATGGTTTTCTTCAAAACCTTTCAGTCCAAAAGTTCTATACTCAATCCGGTAGGGTTAGTCCTTAGGAAATTCCTTCAATTGATTTTTTACACTTGGTATATGCTCAACTAACTTTTGTCTTAAGGCAATGTAACATCAAATCTCACCTTATAATGTGTTGGCCACCTCAACTTTTTCCTTCCATTCCCTATATCATTATATTGTTCAATCTTTTATCAAGGCTTTATCGTCAACCATGCAGTCTGTATTGTCAGGAGGTATCCTCATAAGTAGTGATTTTCAAGTGTTCCCTCATACTTAGCTTATAAAAATAATTCTCCTTCAATAGCGATTATATCAAATTGTACTAAAGTTGTTAACTCAACAAGTTTAACAACACTCAAGTAAGCATAAAACATTTTGTAGACATATAGAAAGAGAATTTATTCAACTACCTGTTGATCTCTGTCCAGATGTATAGGTTATAAGCTCAAGGGTTTCTAAAGTGATCAATACTTATTTGCCTTTCTTTTCAATCCAAGTCAGCAGTATTTTTCAGACCCACAGTGATTTCTATGGTTTGTCATGGTATCTATTTAGGTTTGGAAAAGTCTGTCTCACTAGTGGAGATCGCTCCTTATTTTTGCTTCTGTCTCAGTTATTACTGTGTTCATTGTACTTGTAGCTCCTCTATGATGTGGCCTAATCAACTGACCTCATACCCTCAAATAACTTAGTCTAACAAGTAACTTCTTTTAGATAAAACTCATGTCCAAATACTTATAATATCCCTCTGAGTATATAGCTTTGACTACTAACTCATAGATACTAACATACTTGATTAAATATGGTGGGATACCTTTATTTAGTCAACAGTACTCTAAAGGTAATGACTAAATAATGGTCTTAAGATTTTTGGTCTTCCAATCTATGATAGTAAGACCTCAATTTGATCCTTGATGGTACCCTACTTGCTAAATGGACAAGTCATTGTCTGGCTTAATCCCTTTTTCAATATATTTTATTGGCAAGGTGAGATATCACCAAATTTTCCTTTTTATGGATTATATCCATCGGTGTTCCCCATAAGCTAATGGATCTAATAAGATTCTAATTGTAATAATTGATATCAAACCATTTGTAGAATTTAATTTCTAGTTGGTCACCATTCCTGGAAAATTTCTTGTCGCGTAATTTCCTGAAATTCTATATTTTACTCAAAGTCTTAAACCCCATATGCTTTCTCTCTTTATACTCTTTTACAATAAGATCACCAACTCATCTATTATCACTCCTTCGAAGTTGATTGGTTTATCTTCCCAGATGATTCAAGATGAAAGATTTCTATGAATCTATTCTTTCCTCAATAACGTCACGACCTTTTTCTTTTTGAATATTCAATATTCATTGAATACTAGTAGTTACATCTCTATTTCTTTCTTTCTTTTCTTTAAAATCCTCATTTTGTCTACCTGGATCAATGTCTCCATATACTTTGTTGCATATAATTGATACTTCATCTATTCCTTTACGTAACATATATGATAAACTGAGTGCTTCTCAGAAATTCTAAACTGTCTCAAGATCATTGAAATCCTCAATTGCCTATAGCCTTAATACAATGTCTTAATAATGACATTGATGTTTTGATCATGCTATACTTTTCTTACAAGTTTATGTTAGGATCAATCTATTATTACAGATCTATCATCCCTAATATTATCATCAAAGTCTTTTCGTAACTCTGGCTAATACAGTTCCTTATCATATTTGTGTTCACTTCACTTTTCATAAGACTCCAATTAAGGTATCCAAAATTGAGCTAAGTCTTTCAGGATCCATACCTTTGTAATCTAGTACGAGTCACAGTTATTTCCTAATATTATCTTGCATTCTCATCCCTCTTAGATTATCATCAAAATCTTCTCAAAGTCTATCTTTTACATCCCTTATCACACTCATATCATATCCCTTGTGATAGTGTGCTCATATTCTGATGTTCTTTGTGATGGTAAGATAGCCATCTAAGTTTTTTAATGTTCTCATCTTTGGTGAGATTAATCTATTACAGGTCAGAACTATCTATTAACAAGTTCACTAACATCCTTATTCATCATTCTCATCATAATCTAATTTATATATGAGTTTCCCTGTTTGCACCACTGCACAACAATCCTTATTGATAAGATTTAAGTCATCCAATATCTAAGTATTTGTTAAACCCATCTCCTTTTTCACCTATTTGTTTATGGTGAAATGCCTTGAGCATTAATATTGTAATCTTCAAATAGAAGTAGTCATCTCTACTACTTCTATTTATACTACTTCTTCTTGATTTTCTCTATTGTCTAGGACCCTTGGACATGCTGGACTGGTTGTGAAAGGATAAAACCTGGGCTTTGATACTAACTGTGACGACCCGGGTTTTCCCATGCATTTTTAAATGCAAGATCTAAATTTCCTAAGGCGAGATGCATCCCTATTTGAAAACCATTTTATGAAAACCATGCAATGCAGCGAAAAATCTTTAGTTTTAAACTCATTTTGAAAACCCCGAGTGTCATTTGCTTTCACAACAACCAAAGTAGTTTTTGAAAAACTTCAGAAATCATAAATGTTTTTCCCCAGGTTTATCCAGTCACAGCACATAGCCCAATTGTAATTAAATACAAATACATGTCCAAAGGGTAGAGTGTTTACTTACATGTATGATTGTCTCCTTTTGATTTACTTGCTCGTAGCACTAACATAGGCGTCTTCTACTCGTGAATGGAACTATCCTGAAAAAATGTTAAGGATAGGGTGAGTATATACTATACTCAGTAAGAGTCTATCACTACTAGTTTTACAATGCATGCTATGCTTAAAATCATATGCTCTTTAAAACATGTGCATGTTTGAACAATCATGTTCAATATCGATATTAAAAACCACTGTCGAATTGGAATACTGACGACTTAAAGAATAGCATAATCCAAGTCAAAAGTATATATATATATATATCACAAACATAATGATATGCATAAGATGCTCCACTGAATCCAACTCATGGATATGTAGTATGGTCGACCAACCTCATGTCATGCTATATGCACTGCAAGTAAATCCTCAAATCATAGGGCCCAACTATGCCCACGATCTCGCCGCCATGTGGTCCCCAGGTACATAGGGACACAGGGTCATATGCCTCCGTAGGACATAGTGCTGTGACACCAGTGGTAGCCCCCTGTACCACATGCAGTCGAAGCAGGGACATGCCTTTTTGGGTGTGGTACCCATCCACCTAATAGTGGTAGAGGCTGGAGGCCAACCCAAACCTCTTGGCATAGCACCCACGAGCTTACCAGCCCAAATCATATACGATCAAACAAGCAAAAGCCTCTTTTTCAAAACATGTCCTCTTTGGGTCCCTCACAATTGCCTGGCCCTCACAACTACCTACCCAGCGTCTTTTGGGCACTCCAGCATCTTTTGGTAACCCTTAAGGACATGCAATTTTTCAAGAACTCAATGCTCACAAATCATGCAATATATGCAATTGTTTGTAAAACATGTCTATGCATAATGTATTTAATCATATGCATGCTGAATTCATTTATATGCTAAACAAGCCATAAAATAAGTCATGCTAAACAAGTCATATAATTTATACTTAAAACATGCATTCAAAACAATCATGGTTCTTTTTAAAAGTTTAGTAGCGATAGAACACCTACCTCAAAGTCTCCTAGAGTCGCGTCCTTTATCACTCAACCCGTCCCTGGGTCTCATTTATAAACTCCTGGATATGAATGGATACAAGGAGTCCTTATCAATTTCAATCTATTTAGACATTAGATCGCTAGATCTGCCTTTAGCATCCATGGTCCTTGCCTAATTTATTGTCAGGCTAGATCCTATGATATGGATCTACTATTCAATAGTTAAACTCTGTAAATTGTCCTCTAATCCTAACTTTAAAGTTTCATTAGGTCCGCGTGTCCCAATTCCCAGGATACCCGTGCATCCTGGTTGAACCACGACTGCCTCACATGCGTACGCACGCAAAGGCCGTGCCAGGGACCGCGTTTTGCATGCGCACATGCAAGCTCAAGCGATGCACTATGACGCGCATCCTGGATGGCATGGCACGGATGCACTTTTGGTGTAACATGGCGCGTCTCAGCTCCCAGGGCACCTCGTGCATCCTGGTCGAGCCAGGACCCGTGCCCCATGTGGCACGCGCACCCGAACGCCGTACGTGGGACAGTGTACGCACTGTCATACACTTGGACCCTATCCCAGGGACCCAGTCCCAGGCACAGGTGCAGCATGGCGTCCTTGGGACGCCTGGTTTGTTCATGGCCGGCTAGAACCGGCTTTGTCTTCTCCGGCTGGGACAGACCAAATCCGGCATGGATCTTGGCCTGGGGGAACCAAAATAGAGAGAAACAAGGGAAAAACGGCTTACCTAGTTAGCCTGGGGACGCCCTTTTCCCGATGGGTGTGCCTGCTCGCTGGAACTCATGAAGAAGGGGGAAAACCCCACTTCCGATGATGCTAGAGGAACAAGAGGGGAGGTGGGGAGATGGGTAAAGGAATGGCCGGCCAGACTTGGGCCTGGCCGTTGCCAGAAAAAGCAGAGGGAACTGGGTTGAGACGAGTTTCCAATTTTTCCAGAAACCCCAGTCTCAAAATGGTCGGAAAAATCCTGTTTTGGAGAGGGGGAGATGGGGCTTTTTATAGCCTAGCTATGGTGGTGTGCTGCCAATGGCAGTGCCGCCCTTGGCGAGGGCAGATCTCTTTGAAAAAATCTGGAGATGAGGGTTTCTGGAGAGATCTGAGGAGGAAGATGACAGGGGGTGCCGTTATCAAAACGGGCCCCTGCTTTTTTGTTCTTTTTCGTTTTTCTGTTTAATTTACAAAACTGCCCCTGATCTTTAAACGACCGTAACTTCTTCATACGAACTCCGTTTTCGGCGTTCTTTGAGGCGTTGGATTCCATTTTTCGAGTAGAATCTAATGGTACTAAGTTTCCTCACAAATTCCTTCATTTACTATTTTAAATAAAGTGAAACATTTAACACAGTTCATATCCTATAAGATGTCCAATTTTTTTTTGTTAAAAAATAGCGTAAATTGCTATAGCATTACAATTTCACCATTCCTTCAAAATGTATTTTTCCTCATTATATTCCATAATTCTTTCAATATCACTAAATCTATCATATGTAGCAATTGTAACTCTTACATTTATATTTATTATTTATTATTATTGATTTCAAATTTTGTAATAATTCTAAGGTTTTATCTTTAATATCTATTTCTCATAAATTTTTATTTCATATTTCCTATGAAGGTTGGATTTTATCCTTCTTCATTCTTTCCATCATATTTTTCCAATTTATCATCCCTTTCTCTTAATCTCCATTATTTCACCTATTAATAGTGATACACACACACACACACACACACACACACACACTAGAATTAATGTATTTTATTTCTACAAGTATCTTTACCTAAAATTTCAGGTTATACATGAATATTACATCTTCCTCTATTGTAATGTTTTCCTTACTTGTTTCTATACTTACTATTCCCTATATTGATATCATTAACTTACTAAGTAATACTCCTAGTTATTTCACTAAGTAATATCTAGTTATACTCCACTAGTACTTCCTGAGTTAATTACATTAACTCATTCTCACCTAATAAGTTAATCACATAACTCTTCCTATACTCATTCTCAACTAATGAGTTAATCACACAACTCATTCTCTACTCATTCTCATCAAATACTATCTTAATTTCTTATTCACTCACTATTTCTCATCCTCTAATTGGATTGTCATCTTCATATTGGACATAAGGGTACTGTACTGTGAATGGATGAATGGCTCATATACCAACTATGACAACCCAGGTTTTTGTAACACATTTTATAATACATTTTCCAAAGGCAAGGCCCTTAGTAGTAAAAAAAATTCACAAAATAAAGCAGCAAAATTTCTTTTCTTTAGAACTTGTTTTGAAAAATCCAAGCCATCACTTCATACATAACATAAGTAGAATTTTTCTACAAGATAAAATTCTATTGAAGGAATATACTTTTATTAAATTCTAGAATCCATCTAGTGGTTCATAGTATAGCCCGGGTATCATTACAATACTTGTCCAAATTACATAATCCAAATTTCAAAGCTCATAATATAATAAAAACTCTCAATACAATACAAAGCTCTTAAATAAAAATACGTGTCTTCAAGGGATATACCCTGATGATTATTCTCCCAAATCTTCTTTAGTCTTGAGCTCCTAACTCTCCTTCTCTATATCTGAGATATTATATACATTCAAACATTTACAATATCTCAGCAGACTATGCTTTGTAGGGGATTCAAGAAGCATAATAATTTGACAGTATAATTCTAATACTTCATAATCCCATTATTCATACTCATGGATCAAACTCTTCACTTGGTCATATATGTACATCCTTGCACATACATACTGTATACGTGGTATATATATACGATCAAAACCATAAAAAATAGTTAATATCTCAAAACATAATCATCCCTAGTTTATACTGAGTTGATAGATCATCCAGACTCTGCTGGACATACTCCCTCATTTGGGTAGTATTGGTAATCCACAATTACCCAGCATCTCATCATGCCATATCATGAGGCATTTCACTATGCTGTGCATCATAATGTAAAAATACTGAAAGGACTACTATGCATGCAGTTAGAATCCATACCAGTGCACCCCGATAACTAGTAAATAATCCACCTATACCATCCTTTGTGGAAATCACAATATCCATGTTCGTTTGGGGGGGGGACCATGGCTGTCACAGTGGTAGCCTTCCCATAATTGCCCCACCTGACTTTCAGCCCCACCTAAGCTTGGTATCCATATCATAACAAGTTTCAAAGAGCAGGTGGCCAAACCCTACTAACTCTCCTAGCATTGCATCCCCAGGCATATGCCTATTTAAAACAAAACCACAAGCCTCAATGCTTGTATGTAAAGTAATTCTCACATGTATCAGACAATCTGTCTATTTACTTAGGGCTGGAATATCTTCTAGTTTCCTATTCACTTAGAGTTTTTTCCTCAATTTGAACTTAACCATTTCATATGTGTTTTGGTTAGATCATAAGGGTTTTCAAGGGATTTAATACAAGTATTTACATTACATTTTTCAACATTTTAGGACATAAGATCATGTATTCAACATGTATATCTTATGTAGATGCATTCATAAAATCCTCTTACCTTCAAGTAGTGATCCATTTCTTTAGATCTTCCCTGATCCTGACTGACATATGCAATTTGTAAATTCATACATACTGTCAATATATTTATACGATCTAAATAATCCTATATTTTTTTATCCTATCTATATTCCTTGTCTAATCTTGTCCTTTGATATAAAGGATTAAATCTTGTGTCCTATCATGATCTATTTTCCTCAAATAGTGTTTATTCTATTGATCAATGGATCTGATGGTTAGAATGATCTTTGAATCTTTTAGATCTAAATATTTTGTATTCTAATTCTTTGTGTATTCCTTTCTTTGATCTTGATCTTTCATAGATCCTCTGATCAACAATTTATACTTGTTGATAAAGATCAAGGGCTTAGATCTTCTAACATCTAGTTCTTCTTTGATCTAAGTTCAGTTGTTTGATCATCCCTAAGGAAGATGATCCTAGTTCTCTTCCTTGAATCATATTTGATCAAGGTTTTAGATCTTCTATTCTATTTGATCTAAATTGCAAGTAATATATATATATATATATATCATCAAGAAGTATCTATTTCCTTTTATTGTTCTTGATCATTCAAGATCCCATGGATCTTGTTTGGGCTAAGGATTTGATAATCCTTATATTGTCCTACTAACTATAGCCCTTACCAATATTAAGTCAAAGTCATTTACTCATCTTAATTGTCCATGAATCTCTATATTCCATTAGTTTACATTTTTGGTGAATTGTGCTCTTCTTATCTTAACAACTACTTAACAATTGAATTTATTAATAAAATTTGACAACAATTAAATCATAAACTTTAAAGCATAAATCCAATATAAGTTTAACAACCATTTATACTAACATGCTTCCTATGAATGTAAATTAACCTAATGGAATAAAACTATAATTAAACTAGCATGATCTTAAGTTATGAAATCAATGAAATTTTACTACTAAACTAATGGAATCATGCTAAAATCTCAAATTTAAAATAACATGGCCCTAAGATAATTAAATCTACCAACCTAATAACAAACTAATAACATTTAAAGCATAGCATGCTAAAATTTAAGAATTACACTATCATGCTTCCTACTTTATAACATAAATCACATTTACAATTCTATTATCAAATAAAAGACAATTAAACTAATTAGATTAAGATTATTAGAAACTTTTACTTATGATCCAACAATTAGATCTTAGATCTTTTCCTTTAGGTCAAGGGTTTTAATTACATTTAGGGCTTTTACTCCATTAAGATCCAAAGATGATATCCACTTGTTTTTGTCACATTTAATCCATGATCTAAATGGATTTCATCATAATCCCATCCATATAACCCATCCAAAGGGTTTGATCATGCTAGATCTTATTGATCAAGTAGGTCCCTTTGTATTTTTAGGGTTTTTCTACCATAAAGTGTAGATTCCTCATTTTATGTTAGATCTGTCAAAATAAATCATGGATATTACTTCATTTCAACCTTATATCATCATTGCATTAGATCCCCAAGATGTAATCATCTCATATCTTGAAGATCATGAAAATTAGAAATTTAATTCCTAAAAATAGAAAGTTTCTTGAATATTTTTTTTTATATCAATTTTATGATTTAAGAACAAAATAGATATTACAAGCTTTCCATTGCTTCTTTTCGATCTTAATTTGGAGTTCAGATGACTCCGTAATTGAACTTTGAGGTTCATTGTCATTCCGAGGGTCTAGATTTGATTTGGGCCCCACGGAACAGATGGTCTTGATTAGTAGGCCAGAGTGGTCACCATGCTTCTGTCATTGGGACGCATGTGATAATGCACTCCCCGGGGACCTACGCTATCGCGCGATCATTCCATTGGGACAGTATCGCATGCAGTGCGTGCCCATTGAGATGCTCTCGTCGAGCGCATTTTTGTGTAGCATCCTACAATTATGTCCTGGGAGATCGATCTTATAAAAAAGATCAAATAGTCTGTTTTGGACTGTCCAATCAATTCCTCTTCAATCAAGGGCTCAAAACTTGATAACATTTCTTGCAAATTCTATCCTAGGGGTTTTGGAGCCTTCTAGATCGATTGGATAGCTCAGATTTTCCATCTGAGCCCTCCATCATATAGAATTGAAGGGTTCTTATCCTTACTTTATTTTTATAATTTTTAACCTAAACTTAATTTTAGAAAAATAAAAATTATATCAAATAACCTAAAATAAGTATGGGAAGAGTTTTCGCCTACCTGATTGGAGAAAAACATAGGTTTTGCATCCCAATTTAAAAGAAATATCCACTAGATAATAAGATCGCCTAATAACTGCTTGTTTTGTTATTTCCCATTGATTGCACCATTGGATCTTGAAATTTATTTTAGGGTTTTGTAGATAAGGTAATCTAGGACAATAGAAATTGTGGGATTTGTGAATTTGATTTGGAATAAAGTGCCTAATTGAATTTAGGTCTCTTGTTCCAATCTAGAGAGAGGAGAGAGAAAGTGAAAGAAGAGAGATTTTTAGGAGTTTTAGAAATTTGGGAAAGAATTTAGATCTAGTTTTTCAGGGGAAGCAAGATAATTTTGTGAAAATTTTAATAAACATTTTTGAAGGATTTTTGGGGTTGTATTTATAGATGTTTTTAAATTTTTCATAATTACTTGTAATAGTTATGTTTCAATTCTTTTGAATATTAAATTAACATTGGATCCTCCACTACCACCTCCTTCTCTGCTATCAGCTGGTAGTGGTTTGACCACTTATTACATGTTTTCTGGCTGTTGGGTTCATTTATGGGGCCCCATGAAGATGTGAAAGGACATTTTGCCCTTTTATGGAGAAAAATCTATTTTATTCTCCTGAACTCGGAATTGAGCATACTTAGTGACGTTGGAATTATATTTCTGAGTACATTCTAAATATTGAAGTCTTAGATCTCGGTTATTAGTAAAATTATCATTTTACCCTTTTATTCATAAAAATAGAGAAAATTAGGGATTTTTCATTTTAACTCAAAATATAACGTGCTTAGTATTATTAAGATCGATCTTTTGAGTACATTCATAATTTATAAGTTTTAAATCATGTTTTAATCTCTGTAAAAATAAAATTTCCAATAACCTAATATTCCTACCCAGAATTTTTGAAAATTCAGACTAAAATAATTTTCTCAATCAATTTATAAAAATTGGGGTTATTACAACAATTAGGAGGGAAGGAGCTCCACGCTACCTTCCTATGAAGGTGACACCTCCCCCCTTTCTAAATAAATGGTAGCCACCATGATATCACTTTCTTACCTCATTCCTCCACCTTATTTTTCCTCATTGAAACCCTACATCTAGATCCACTTTCCCTTATTAGGTTAATCCTTCATCAAAGTGGAAATGAACCATCTATAAAAGCCCTTGGATTCCTCATTTTTTCTAAGTAGAGGTTTTGTATTGAAACCTTGAAAGTAATTCTCTAGCTTGGTGATTATTGGAGTTTTGTACTTTGGTTTTCTTTTGCTCTATTCTTCCTTGAATTCTCAAGTACATTCTTAGATTTTTGTAATTCAATTCTAGATTAGTTGTTCGCATTACATTCTTGCTTTTATAGTTGCTTTGGTCTTGTTTTATTGCTTAAGTTTCAAACTCATAATTCCTCATTGTTTTCCCTTATCTCTTTACTTCAACAGTCTAAGTTTTTCTTGAATTCCGCATTTTCTTTTCTTGAAGTTAGAACTAGTTTTAGGCATCTTTTTCCTTAACTACCCCATTATTCTAGCCATCCATTTTCTTGATTCTCTTCTAGGTTTCACTTGCATGTGATCTAAACTTAGTTTAAGGTTTTTGGGGACTATTTTAGCTTTGATTTGAATTAAGTTTAGGCTTTGGAAAAGTGTGCCACTTTTAGATTTACATCTATGTTCATGCACATTATTTCTAATGTATTTTTCCATTCAAGCAATAAAGTTATTTGAGGGTTATTGTTCATGGTAGTTCCCAGTAGCTAAGTAAACTAGATCTTGAGTGGTTTATTGCATAAAAAGTCCTTGTTAAGTTGCTTTTCATTGATTGATTGAATTAAGTTTCTTTAGCACTTGAAATCTAGAATTTTTCCATTCAATCTCCATGCCTAATTTTTAGAACCTTATTCATCATATATACTTGATTCCTTAGGAAATTATTTAGATTTTTAAGTTTCTTGTTAAGTGTTATGATTATATTGCATGTTAGTTTGTCTTTGATTCAGTAAGTTTGGCCATCTTGTAACCCATGAACCATGCACACCATCCCATGGATCATGTGCATGGAACTTGGGTAAATTCTTTGTAAGCCTTGCTTCATTTGATTATTAAATTTTAGTTTAGATTAATTTAGTTAATTTTTTACATCTTGTTTTAGTTTTAGAAACTTTCCTTTTTGAGTTTTAGAAATTCCATTCTTAGAAAGTTTTAGAATTAGAAAATTTTCCTTTTTAATAAGTTTCCTTAAGTTAGGTTGCTTAGTTTAATTCATTCTAGTTTGTATCAGTTTATCTTATTGAATGCATGATACTAAGAAAATTTTCTAATTTCATTATTTATCTTTATTTTTAGAAATTTTCCTTTAGTTGTAGTTTCTAATTTGGTGCATGATTCTAATTCTATGTTGTTTAAATTCCTAGTTTAATCAAAATCTTTCTCTTTAGTTGAAGTTGAGCACTTTAAATAAGATCCATCAATATATAAATTAATGAGATTTCTCATAGTATCAACCTCTCTTGCATGCAGCTACTACATTGAATAGTGTGCTTGTAAGTAATTTTAATGCTACGCCAAGTTTTTGGCACCGTTACTTGGGAATCACATCGAATTTGTTGTTGGATGTTTATTTAGATTATTTATCTTTAGTCTTTGTTTTAGGTTGCATTAGATTAGGATTTTTGTTTCATCCTTACATATTTTACTAATTCCTCAAAATTTAACATAACTTACTTGTTTTGTGTAAGGGGAATTGGGAAAAAGCTTCATCAACTTAGATTTGATTTCCTTACTTCCTTAGATTATGTTTTTGAGTGAACTTGTAGTGAGGCCCCATTGCAACTTGCAATTTCTTTATTTAATTATAAATGGGTTGTAATAAATAGGGTAAATACATATGGTGGCCCACATATGATATTCATCAAAAACCCCACTATAAGTTTCCTTCACTTTTCTTTATTTTCTTAGTATAGTTGCATTTAGTTAATTTGCATATTGGTTAGTAGTGTAATTCATATAGATTAGGGTCATTCATCGTGATTGTTGCATTTATTTAGGATTTTTACATTAGATGTGGACCTATCTAACCTTGGTTAGATAGCATATAGGTAAGCATTAGTTTCCTTTCCTTGTATTGCATTGCACGTTTACTTCTTTATGGTGGATGGAACACACTGATAGTAAGGACCCCTACAGGAACCCTCATAAGAAAAGGACTAGATTTCATCTCCAGATCCTTGACCCACCTAGGTAATCAATCAATTTTCTTTTATGCTTGTGATCCTAGCCATTAATCTTCATCTAAAATCAAGTAGTAAGAGACCTAGGATTTTGAGCTCATAAGATCCCTTTTTGGAAGAGATGATCTATTGTCACATCAGTGGCTCTTGAACTTTGTGGTTATAGTGGGTATCCAAATTCTAAGTAATTTTTCAATACCTTTTTTTTATGATTGTTGAGGTACAAATATCTACTACCATGAGAATTATATTAACCACCTTGGGAAAGACCTAATTGTTAAGTAAAGTTAAGTTTGGATTGAAGGAGGAGCTATCTAGCTTCATGTTAAAAAGCTACTACCTCACAAATTAACAAAGATCACCAAACCATCTCATTAGCAATAGGAATTGCTTGTTAGTGCATCATATAGAGTTAGGAGTTTGCAATTAGATTTAGATTGCATCATTTAGATAGGTTCTAGTGCATGCAAGGTCATTGATCTTAGAATCCAGATCTAGCACCATTTGATCCTGAGATTGAATGTACCCATAGGCTAGGGGTAAGAAATCCAATTCCTAACCCCATGGCTGAACCACCAGAAAAAGTTGAGTATAAGGCTATTAGAGAAATCTATGTGTCACTTTAGTTAAATACTCCATGCATCACCTTACCACCCACCAATGAAGGCCACCTTGAACTGAAACTTGAAGTCATTCAGTTACTCCCCACTTAGATATCAAGGAATTTCTTGATACTTGAGCTACATTCAAATTCCAAAATGTTTTAGATGATTCTATTAGGCTAAGGTTGTTCCCCTTCTTATTAAAAGAAAAGGCTAAATCTTGGCTGAATTCTTTATAGATCAGTTCCATTATTACTTGGTACCAATTGTCCAAAAAGTTTCTAAACAAATTCTTTCCAATACATAAGACTAATGCCCTTGGTAGGGAGATCATTAATTTCTAGCAAAGAGATGATGAACACTATTATTAATGCTAGGAATGATGGAATGAGTTGCTATGAGGTATTGACACCTCAAAATAGATAGATGGTAGATGTAGCTAGTGGAGGAGACCTCATGTTGAAGGATGAAAGAGAGGCCTAGGAATTTTTCCAAACTTTAGCTGACAATTCCCAGCAATGGCATTATTCCAATAGGAGAGAAAAAATACTCAGCCTTAAAACAAATGAGGCCTTTATGAGATAAGAGTGACTATTGATAACTCTTATAAATTTAACTCTTTGGAGAGATGAAGGCACAAGATGGAAAGCATGTTTCAAAGGATTCAAGCCTACATTGCTTCCAATACATCCATAAAAGCTCAAAAATATGTTTGGGCTATTTGTTATAGCCTAGCACATTTAACCTCTACTTCTCCATCTAATAGTATGTATATTGAAAATCTTTTAGAACAAGTAAATGCAATGAATGTATATCACAATAGTAGCAATAATCCATAATCTAAAATCCAAAATCCAGAATGGCTAGGCATCCCAATTTGTCATGGTCAAAGAACAATTACTAAGGAGGTACATCTATGAACCCCCTTGCTCTAAAGTTTCCTAGAATTTTATCTTCTCAAGAGCCACCTAGAATTCAGCTTCCAAAGAAAACACTTGATGATACATAATCACCCTCATATAGAATTTATCAATTGACCAAATCCTTATACAAATCATAGAATTAGAGGCTACATCATATAAATAACAACTCTCAAGCTATTGCTAAGATAGAAATACAAACAAGCTAGATGGCGACTACCTTAAATGAAAGAGGGAAAGGACAATTCCCTAGTCAGCCAATCCAAAACCCTAAGGGCCAATTTGAAATAGGGTCATCTTCAAATTACATAGACCCCATGAACAAGCAAAGTCTATTACAAGCCTTTAAAGTGGTCATCAGGTTGATAACAAAGTAAGGAAGACTAAAGAAATCATATAGGAGAATGAACTAGCTAAAACATAGGAGACACAGGAGAGATAGAAATCTCCTACACCTTATGTGACTAAAGCCTCATTTCCCTTAGTTATTGAATAAGGCTAAGAAAAAAACCAATTTCAATGAGATAATGGAAATGTTTAAACATGTTCAAATAAATATCCAATTATAAAGCATATTCTTAGATATGGGAGAGGGATTTCTATAGGTATTTATGGATGATTTCTCAATGTTTGGTTCTTCTTTTAATGAATGCCTTCACCATATAAAATTTGTCCTCACTAGGTGTCAAGAGAAGAATTTAGTGTTAAATTGGAAAAAATGCCATTTCATGGTTCAAAATGGCATTGTTTTAAACCACATTATATCATGCAATGGTATAGAAGTAGATAAAGCCAAAGTGAATTTAAGCTCTAACCTTCCTCCTCCAAGGATGGTTAAGGAAATTTGCTCATTTTTAAGCCATGTTAGTTTTAATAGAAGATTCATCAAGGGCTTTAGTAAAATTACAAAACCCCTATGTAAATTACTAATGCAGGAGGCATCTATCGACTTTGATGATGATTGTATGAAAGCATTTGAGACCCTAAAGGCTGAATTAACTTATGCACCTATTATTCAACTGCTCAACTGGGCTGCACCACTCGAGATAATGTGTGACTCTTCAAATTAAGTGATCGGGACTATGTTAGGACAGCGTATTAACAAACTTTCCCATGTGACATATTATACTAGTAAGACACTCAACAATGCACAACTCAATTATTCTACTACAAAAAGAGAGAGTTATTGACAGTTGTTTTTACATTGGATAAGTTTAGATCTTACTTACTAGGGATCTAGGGTTATAATATACTCAGATCGTGCAGCTTTAAAATATCTTCTTTCAAAGAAAGATGCAAAACCTAGGCTGATCTAATGGATATTATTGCAATAAGAATTTGATTTAAAATTTTGGGATAAAAAAGGTCCAAAATTGTTGTAGTTGACCACTTATCCAAGCTAGTTGTGGAGTTTAGTAGTGAAAATGGGCCTGCAATAGTGACATTTCTAGATGAACAATTATGGCACATTTTCCAATTGCCTTGGCATGTAGATATAATCAATTACCTTGTCACAGGTCGAATGCTTACTCATTAGTCAAAACAAGATAGGAAAGCATTTATCATTAAGGTTAAACACATTGTTTGGGATGATCCATACTTGTTTAATGACTATCCTAATCAAGTCATGAGGAGATGCATACCAAATAATGAATAACAATAAATCATTTCCTTTTGTCATGACCATGCATGTGAGGGCCATTTTAATTATAAAAAGACAACTATAAAGATTTTACAATATGGTTTTTATGGGTCCAACATTTTCAGGGATTCACATGCTTATTGCATAGCATGTGCGAAATGTCAATAGTTAAGGAGCATAGGAAAAAGAAATATGATGCCTTTAAACCCCATTGATCATTAAGCCATTTGATATTTGGGGCATTAGTTTTATGAGACCTTTTCCTAACTGCTTTGGTTATATGTACATCCTTGTGGGGGTGGATTATGAGTCAAAATGGGTAGAATCCATACCATGTGAGACCAATGACCACAAGGTAGTGGTCAAGTTCTTAAAGGAAAATATATTCATACACTTTAGTACACCCAAGTTCATAACTAGTGATGGGGGTAAACATTTTTGCAATAGAGTGTTTGAGAATTTAATGAAGAAATATGGTGTTACACATAGGAGTGTCATTCCTCATCATCCTTTGACTAATGGATAGGTCAAAGTGTCTAATGGAGAAATAAATCATATTTTAGAAAGTACAATGAATCCAAATAGAAAGACTGATATTTGAGGCTTAATGATGCTTTATAGGCATATCATACTACATGTAGAACCCCTATAGGCATTTCACCTGTGTTGGGGAAAGGCCTGCCACTTACTAGTAGAATTAGTGCATAAAGCATATTGGGCCATTAAAAAGCTCATTTGGGACTTAGATACTACTGGAATCCACAAAAATCTTCAACTCAATGACTTGGATAAACTTAGGAAAGATGCATATGAGTTAACAAAGCTATACAAAGACTGCATGAAGAGTAATCATGATGGCCATATCTTAAGACAGTTCTTCACCCCAGGAAAAAAAGTCCTCATGTATAATTCTAAATTCCATCTATTTTTAGGAAAACTTAGTCTTGATGGACTGGATCCTACATAGTACATACTTTTTATCCTCACAGGGTGTGGAGATAGAAAAGGATGGAGAGATTTCCAAAGTTAATGGGCAAAGGTTGAAACCCTACTAGGAGGTGGTAAACTCTGAAGTGGATGAAACATTGCTTGAGGAACCAATATATAATGGCCCACCTTAGCATGGCCCACGTCACCTATATACATTACATGAGCTGCATTCATCATTATCATCATATTGTATGTTTGGCTAAAGACTTTAAACTTAATGCTTACTAGGAGGCAGCCTAGGATTTTGTGTCTCATTGTTCTGCATTACTTATTTATCATATAAGTGTTCTACATTTAAAAATATTTGGGAAAATGTTTGGTTCAGATCAGGGGTGTAGATATGCATGAGATTCTCAGTTTTCTTTTATTTTGAGAAAAAATCAATTTTTTTGAGGTTTTCAATGTTTTAAGGTCGAAGTTCCTTTATTATGATGAGAATTGGATTTTCCAAAGCTTAGTATTTCTCCTACTTTAACTTCTTAATAGAAATTCATGTGGATGATTCAGCATTTTATTTATGTCCCAAAATATTTTACTAAAGTTAAATTTTGAAAAACAATTCCACAATTTAGACTGTTTAAGCCTCTTGGTAAGACTTTTGTTCTTAAAACCCATTTACCTTGACCTAGAAACCCATGCAAAATATTCATTACCTATCTTTCAAAAATAAGTAGAGATTGTGGAAAAATTTTGTAGAAGACAAAAGTAAAAGAAGTGAAAAATATTAATGTTTGAAGAGAAAAAGCCTTTCCTAAAAAAAAAAGATTCTAAAAAATAAAAATATCAAGAAAAATAAAAATGAAGAGCACAGAAAAGTAGAAATGATATTCACATCAATACAAAAGAAAAGTGAAGTTGTCCAACACTCACTTGAAGACCTCTACTCAAATTTGAAACTTTGAATCATTATCCCTTCCTTTCAAAACCTATCCTAAGCCAACGTTTCATGCTATTTAAAGACCTATTGATCTTAAGCTGGAAGATAGCTTTAAAGAACATATAAATAGGAAGGAACTAAGGTGAATTACTCCTATTAGTCTTGGTAATAGTGTACATTCTTAGGGATCATGATCCCTTGTCTCACATGTTCTCATAAGATTATGTGAATCATCAGTCTTGTCGGATCCTATCACATACTAAGAAAATTTTATTTGATCTTTTCTCTAGCATCTTCATTTTTGAGTGTATACTAGTGAGAATTTAAGGTCACAACATCTTTTTGATGGAGTATAAGCACATCTATTTAGAAGTCTTGACTTACGTACTTGTACACATACACTACACTCTAATATATAACTATAATAAAATGACTTTGGTAAGTGGATAACTTGTAGAATTTTTTCATTCATCTATATTAAGTTGTTTAAGCTAGAAGAGTGTAAATGGATGACAGTTATCTGAAATAAAAAAAGGACATGGCCTTATAGAATTTTGTAGGTATATTCACTACAAACCCTCAAGAGACTTAACTCATCCATTATGGGTAACTTAGGGCTTTAAGGGCTTGTTGCATATGCTAAATGAATTATGAGTACCCACAAAAATGACAAATATTACTATTTTCATGATTTTTTGTATTTTTTGCTTGGGACTAGCAAAATTCTAGTTGGGAGGTGTAATAAGTGTTTAATTTTGTATAAAAAGTAGCTAATTAGTAGCCCATGTGTTATAAAATATAGTGTTTTTTCTAGAGATTTTTAGAATTTCACAACAAAGATATTTCTAACCTAATAATTCAAAAGTTTAATATTTGGTAGGTTTAGGAGCTAATCCAAAGTATGTAACTTGTCAATTTTTTAGGATTTAATTAAGGTTTTTCATCTCTTATAGATATTGAGAAGATGATGCAACTATCAAGATCAAGTAAGATCAGAATAGAAGATCATGATCAAAAGAAGACCAAAGACCTAAAATTTCAACATTTCAGAGCTAAATCAAGGTTTAAGATCATCTTAGACAAGCAAAAGAAGGCAATGGGAATCATCAAAATTACTAACATGGTTCATGCAAAAAGCCATGCAATTCCTCCACTTTGCTATGAGAAGTGTAGACATACATGAGGTTTCCTAACTAATTAGGAAACCTAAGGAAACCAAGCCATTCAAGGAATGAATCGCTTAACTTCATTAGGAAGTTAGCAATTCAAACCATCAAGGAATGAGCCATCAAATTAAGCCATCAAGCCATATAGGAGCTATGCTACATGGAGTCACATGATTGGAGCACTATTTCAAGCAACTATCCTATGCTAAAAAGTGTGATTTTCAAGGGATAATTGGAAGGTTTTGAGAGATATTTGTAAAAGGTAAGATGATCATGAATAGGTGGACTAATCAAGAGAGAATTTCCACTTTCCACTTTCCATTTTTCACTCTTCTCCTCAACCTAACCTAGGGTTTCATGATTTTTGCTCGTGGGAAACACCTTCCTATTGCTTAATTGTCATTTTAGGTGGTTTCATAATTAGGAAAACCCTGGATCTAGTTCACACATAAAACACTTAAAAAGCTTATATTCTTTCCCTAATTTCCTACCATTTTCCTTCCATTTCCCTCTCTTTCCAACAACCAAACCATACAATTAGAAGGGAAGGAACTCCACACCACCTTCCTAAGAAGGTGATGCCTCCCCCCTTTCTAAATATATGGTAGGCACCGTGACATAATTTGCTTAGCTCATTCCTTTAGTTCATCTGTTTGCCTCACTTTCCCTCATTAAAACCCTAGATCTAGATCGAATTTTCCTTCTTAGATTCAGCCTTTGTCAAAGTGAAAAGCACCCATCTATAAAAGCCCATGGATTCCATGTTTTTTTTTCCCAGTAGAGGTTTCGTACCAAAACCTTGAAAGTAGCATACTTGCTTGCTGATTCTTGGAGCTTAGGACTTTGGTTTTCTTATGGGATGTTCTTCCTTGGATTCCCAAGTACACTATTAGATTTTTGCACTTGAATTCTATGTTATTCATTTTCTTTACATTCTTGCTTTTGTATTTTCTTTGTTCTTATTCTATTGCTTAATTTACAAACTCATAATTCCGCCTTATTTTCCCTTAGCTCTTTGCTTCAACCTTCTTATTTTTTCTTCCCTATTCATCAAAGATCCAAGTTAGTTGTTCTCTAGTAGTGATAGAAAATATAAGGAAGAGCTTAAATAATTTATTTCTATTCTTGAATTCCACATTTATTATTTTATTTTATTTTTGTTGACGTTGGAACTAGTTCTAGGCCCCTTTTACATTAACTAGTCCCATTATTCCAGCCACCCATTCTCTTGATTCTCTTTTGGGTTTCACTTGCATGTGATCTAAGCTTAGTTTAAGGTTGTTGGAGAGGATTTTAGTATTGATTTTAATCAAGTTTTAGGCTTAAGAAACGTGCACCATTGTCAAACTTACATCTACGTTCATGTGCACTATTTCTAATGTATTTTCCCATTCAGTCAATAAAGTTATTTGAGGATTATTATTCGTGCTTGCTTCCTGTACTAAGTACTTTAGATATTTAGTGTTATCTTGTATAAAAAATTCTTGCTAAGTTTCATTTCATTTTTTAATTGAATTAAGTTTCTTTAACACTTGAAATCTGAAAATTTTCCATTCAATATTCATACTTAATTTTCAGCACCTTATTTATCATATTTTCTTAATTCCTTAGGAACCCATTTAGATTTTTAGGTTTCTTGTTAAGTGCCATGATTATATTTCATGTAATTTATTCTTTAATTCAGTAATTTTGGCCATCTTATAACCCATGAACTATGTGCATCATCCCATGGATCATGCACAAGTAACTTGGGTGAATTCTCTTTAAGCCTTGTTTTGTTTGATTGTTTAATTTTAGTTTATCTTAATTTATTTAGTTGTTTGCATCTTAGTTTAGTTTTAAAAGGTTTCCTTTTTTATTTTCAAAAAGTTCCATTCTTTGAATGTTTTAGAATTAGGAAAGTTTCCTTAAGTTAGGTTGCTTAGTTAAAATCATTTTACTTTGCACTAGTTTCTTTTATTAAATGCATGTTAGTTAGAAAATATTTTAATTTTATTGAATATCTTTATTTTTAGAAAGTTTCCTTTAGTTGTAATATCTAATTTGGTGCATATTTCTAACTTCATGTTGTTTAAATACATAGTTTAAACAAAATCTCTCTCTCTCTCTCTCTCTCTCTCTCTCTCTCTCTCTCTCTCTCTCACGCGCGTCCTAAAGTTAAACCACTTTAAATGAGATTCATCTAGCATACAAATTTGTGAGATTCCTCATGGGATCAACCTCTCTTACATGCAATTACTACATTGATTCATGTGGTTGCGAGTAATTTTAAAGCTACACCGACCGCCCTAAAAAGTGGTCTCCCTCTTTGTTGCATACAAAGTTTTCCACCTTAAGTAACTTCTAATCTTCTTTCTCCATTCACTTTCCAATCCTAGAGTCCTAGTTCTAATTCTCCTTCTTCTTCCTAAGATAGGATCTTAGCATATTAGAAACCAAAAGCTCTATATTTATCCAAGGAGTTCCACACCCAATTCAAGTAGATGGGTGTTTCATTACTCTTTGAAAAAGTGGGGTCTCATCCAAGGGTGATCTAGAGTGCTTTGGATGCTATTCCTTTTGGGTCTTCCATGAAATTCTTCAAATTTATTCTCTTTTGTTTTTGTGCTTCAATTCCAGTTGGTCCCTTACTTTAATTCCTTGCTTTGTTGCTTTGTCTTCTTGCTTTGTTTCTTTGTTCTCTTTCTTTGTTTTCATGTTCATAGAGCTAGCTTGTCTTTCCTCGAATCTTGCTCATACTTCTCTTGATTAATTCTTCAAGATCCAAATTACCATTTTTCTAGTAGTGATAGTCAAGAGAAACAGTAGCTTGAATCCCTTTCGCTTCTGTCTTAATGTTCCCTTGTTTCTTGCTTTGATCACCTTGTTTTTTTTCTTGTTCTTCGCTTCTTTCATACATTTTTCTCTTTGATTTTATCTCTTGAATTCACATGCATCATATCTAAGATTGGGATCATTGGACTACATTTAATCTTTTATTTGAAGTTGAGATCTTACTTAAGAAAAGTGTGCAATTTTTAGCTTTTCTCTATATGTACATGCACACCTCTTTTTTATGTAATTTCAAGTCAATAAATGAACTTGTTTCAAGAGCATTGTTATTTTTTAATACCATTAGTAAAGTAATTTAATTATTGAGAGTTATATTTCATAAAATAGTACTTGCTAATTTGCTTTCCATGCCGTACTTAATTTGAGTTTCATATACACCATGTTGCTGGAAATTTTCATCTCATGTTTCGTATGCAATGTCCAGCAATCCATACACTTTATTTTCTTGAAATCTTAGGAATATATTTAACTTTTTAGTTAATTTAGTGATGGATTTGATTATTTTTCATGCTAGTTAGCTTTTAATTCATAATTTCTAGCCATCTCTATCTCCATGAATCATGCGCACAATTTCATGGTCATGTGTGTGGTGATCGACGTTCATGTCCAAATTGGTGGTTGATTATTTACTTAGGTTAAATTTAGATTTCAATAGTTACAAGTTTTGCATCTTGGTTTGTTTAGAAATTTTCTAATTTAGTTTTAGAAAGTTTTAGGTATAGGAAAGTGTTAGTTCAGGAAATTGCCATTTTTACCAAGTTTCCTTAAGTAAAGTTTTGTAGGTTCATTCATTCTAATTTTGCATTAGTTTCTTTTATTGAATGAATGTTAGTTAGGAAATTTTTTAATTTTTTATTGTAAATATTTATTTAGAATGTTTCCTTTAGTTCATGTTTTTAATTTTACATGTTTCACATTCCGTGTTGTTTAAATTCCTAGTTTATTTGAAATCCTCTTTCTTTGGCTAAGATAAGAAACTAAAATGAGATCCAATCAATTGAAAATTCAATGATATTACTCATGGGATTGACTTATCTTGTGTGTAAATTACTACATTGATTTGTACACTTGTGAGTAATTTTAAAGCTACACCAATTCACACTACAGTTTTGAAAAATGACAACAAATTCAATGCTTTTACAAAGGTTGACCCCAAGGAACTGACATACAATTGATGCCACTAATAGTGGGGCACTCTAGACCAAGAGTAATGTGGAGGCATGGAAATTTCTTTGAAAATCAATTTGAGAATTCTAAGCAATGGAATTTTCTACTCAAACAAAAATATTGTCACGGCCTCAAAGGAAAGGTGATATATATGAGAGAGGGGCTACTCCTAACCTCTATAACAAAATAGACATACTGACATATATGATGGATAAGATTGATAGTCTTCTTACTAAATAGGGAAAGTTGTGTTGGCTTGAGAATCCACAATGCAACCTTTACATAAGGTTTGTTCAATCTATTCTAGCATAACACACCCTACTACTTCATGCCCCTCTAGCTCCATATTCCCTGGATATGTTTTGGAGAAACTAAATGCATTAAAATCATTTAGAAATCCTAGCAAAAAAAAATCCCCATTCTAAGACATACAATCTTGGGTGGTCTCAGAATAATTAGGGAGGACCATATGGGATTGCCCCTACTCAACCTTTCCCTAATTCCCTAGTTCCAACTCAATCAGTACCACAACAACTATTTCCTCCAAAACATAGGAAATAAGCTTTAGAAGAGGCCCAAAGTTTATTTATTAGAAGATTACTAAAATAATATACAAACATTGAAGATCCACTCACAATCTATTGCACAGTTGGAGTACCAAATGGATTCAATAGCTGTTACATTTTCTAAGATGGAACAAGGCAATTTTCCTAGTCAACCTATGCCCAACCCTCAGGACCAGTATGAGATTAGCACAACTTTTAATAAGAAGACATTTCATGAACATACCCAATCCATTACTACCCATAGGAATGGAAAGATAATATATAATTAGGTAGGGCTGAGTAAGAAAATTGAGAAAGTTGAGGACAATGAGAATTCTAAAAAAAAATTGGAAGGGAAAAGAGAAGAAATAGCCACCTCCTACTTCTTCTCACCCTAATTCTAAAACACATTATATTCCAAAGGCTTTAGTTCCTTAGTGATTAAAAATGGCTAAGAAGGATAATAATTTTGATAAGTTAATGGATCTGTTTATACTGGTGAATATCAATATTCCATTACTTAATGCAATCAAAGACACGCCTCTTCTGCCAAATTTCTATAAAATCTCTACACAGACATAAGAAAACAATAGGTGTAGAAGAAAGCATATCTCACTAAGTAAGCAAGCTCAGTCCTACAACACAACACCCCATTGAAGTATAAAGTTCCAAGATGCCCCACTATATCATGTGTGATTACGAATTATACAATTGATCGAGATCTACTTGATTTGGGGACAACTATTAACCTATTACCTTACTCTATAAGGAATTATGTTTAGGCGAGATGAAAAGGACTACCCCCACACTACAATTGATAGATAGGTTAGTTGAAATTCCTCGTGGTGTGGTAGAGGATGTACTAGTTCATTTTGATAGATTCTTATTTCCTATAGACTTCTTAGTCTTAGGTAAAGAGTCTATAGTAGACCCTGCTAGTCAAATCCTCCAATTTTGGGATGTTCCTGGCCACATCAAATGCAATAGTTAATTGTAGAAATGAAATGATGCAGTTGTCCTTTTGGAAACATGGACATTTAGCTTAATTTCTTTCATACAGGACAACTAATCTCTAAAGATTTTTATGAAGTTAATTGATACAAAGTCTACCATTCCTATCATCCTTTAGATCTGATCTTTTAGATGCTTATCTAGCTCAATTTGTTTTTGATAATTTTGATATAGATAACTTCATTGACGAAGTGAAGTGTTTGCTTGATGTTGCACCTTTAATGGACACTTGGAAAAGGAAAGCTTGAATAGAGCCCTTACATTTCTTGAGATTCTATCTCAACCATTTATTGCAAACATACCCAATTGGAACCTATAACCTATTCCCAAACAATGTGTAATATGATGCTTTCAATCATCTAATCCCTTGCTTGTTACCCCATTTCAAAGTTGGTCCAAAGAAGGAATATTAAGAATCATGGTGGTCCATCATGCTATATTATTATCACCATCGTATATCTTTGGATGGAGAAAGTACATTGACTACCATGAGATTCTGAAGTGAAGAGGATTTTTTAGTAATTCCTTCATAGTTAGTTAGGTATAGGGTTCATAGGTAGTTTGGGCTAAGTGTCATAGAGTTGCATTTGCACCATCATTGTATATTTTGCATCTTTGTCTACATTAACAAATTACTACACTATCACTAGAGTGCAGGTACTGGCCTTCTAACCCTTCTCTCCTTACTTAGATCTTCATTTGTCTATGCTTTATAACATTGGGGATCGATTCACTATTTTATCCTTATTCCAAAGTATTTCATGAAAAGTTAAACTCCACATACTCATTGCACAAATAGGTACATATATATATATATATATATATCGTTTAAGTTAAAGAGAAATTATAACTTAAAGATCTTGAAGAAGATAAGTGGAGACTATTAACCCATGTTAATTTTAGGGCCATTATTCCTTTTTAAGAGCTATAAGAATTTAAAATTTTCTTCATGGACAATAATTGCCTACTTGGTCTCATTATTCTTCATTTTGGTCAACTAGTTATCTCTTAAGTTTTACCTTTATGTTTAAGTCACATGAAACCTACGAAAAGATAGAGGCCATCCTTGGTAAACCTAGAGATTTTAACCTTCCCTAAGTTATTTTCCACTAGTTAAACCCCTCAAGCCTTTAAGCTTTTTTCTTTGTGAACCTATTATTCATTACCCTATTGAACCCTTACGATATATCTTTTACCTAGTTATTTTGGAAATATGTAGAGATAGTTGAAGAATTATCTTAAGACAAGTATAAGCAATACAAGTCAAGATATGAACATAGAAAAACGGTTGGAAAAAAAAGAAAAAGAAAGAAAAGCTATATGCCAAAAGTTAAACATGAAGAAAAATGAGAAAAGAAAGAAAAGATAACCAATGAAAAAGGAAATGTTCACTCTTATGGTTATAAAAGAAAAATGTGAATACATTAGTAGAAGACATTTACAGATTTTCTAGACAACCTATGTTTACTCTTATATCATTCTTTTGATAATCGTGCCCTAAGCCTATGTTTTGTCCTAATAGAAGTCCTAACTTGATCTTAGGAAGAATATGACTTGGATATGATTAAGAATGAGGGAATTCAATAGAGTGTAACACTCCTAATAGTTGGTATCCTTTCATGAGACTCGTATCAGTCTTTCTAAGTTATCATTTTTCTGTATGGAATATGTGAGAATTTTAGACTTAGTGAACATTATTCTACTTACATATTACTAAGAGCTTTTTGAGTGACTTCTTTCTAAATGCTAAGTATACCCTATGAGATTTGAAGTCAATACATACATTTGGATGGTAATTTAATTATAATTTCCTTGGAGATTGATAATTGTATATGTATTGGCTATATTTTCACATACTCACATTTCAAGGCTTGATAAATTAATGGGATGTCTTTAGCATAAGGGTAGGATTTTGAATTGGTGGTTATTTCTATTAGCATTCTAAAGTTAAATGTTAATATAAACTGAATATAATAAAATTCTTTAAGATGCATGAAGGAGTTTCATAAGGTTTTCAAAATGTTTATAGGTAACATTTCTAGAAACCCATACATGACTACAACTCGTCCGTTAGGGGTAACCTAGGGGTTTAAATGATTTCTACATATGCTAAATGCAAACAAGAGCACCAACAAAAGTGGTCAAGAATTTTTAGGAATTTTTATATATTTCTTTTCTGTAGTTTTTCTCAAGGATTAGCAAAAACCTAAGTTTGGGCATACTTTATATATATATATATATATATATATTACATCCATAACTCTATATTTAGAAGGTTTTAGCCCAAAAACCACTTAATTAACATGAATTATTGTTAATTCTGTAATTTTGCAAGTCCAAGGTACAAATAAAAGATACACAAAATTGATCATTTTACCCCTAAAAGAGCAATTGTACCTTCTAAGCTACACCATGGGCCCACATGTTAGTTATGAAGTCCTGGAGGTTCAAAATAATCATTAGGTGTCATTGTCAAAGACATAATAGTTAGAAAACCAATTCACAACTCTTATTTAAATAAGGGTGAGTAGGTGGCAAATTATCAATCTATGCATAATTGCATGCATTTTACCACCTTAAGAAGCTTATGAGAAAAGTTCAAATCACACACAATGGGATCATATACAATGAAAGCTTCTCAAAAATAAATAAGAATGTGACCCACATGAAGATTTTTTACTTATTCTCCCTCCTACTAAATCAAAAGAAGAAGATTCACCAACTATTGGACATCTTATCCATGCAAAGATTATGAAGCACACTTAGTCCACATGAATCATATGAAGAGATTTCTAAGGAATCAAGGCCATTCAATCTAATCCATTGGTGCATAGAAAATGAAGCTTAAGAAAGATCTACACATTCTAAAGGGATCTCATCTATTCAAGTGGGGGAAAGTATGATATAAGGGATAGGAATGAAGCATTGAAAATATCAAAATCCTAAATACCATTCCCATGTTGAAAAGTAAAACCAAAACCTGTGGAAAATAAGAGTCAACCACCCATCCTAAACCAATGTCCATCTCATCGTATGATTTCTAAAAGCATGATACACACACACACACACACACAATTGAATTATGCACCCCCTCTTTAAAACTTTCTAATTTTGAATCCCATTAAATTCTTTCACCTACTTTCCATTTATTTCTATTTTCTTCACATCCATTTCCCTTTTTTTTCATCTTCTTACCTTTCATTTTTCACTCCACTTTCTATACTATAAAAAAAATGCCTCCCCCCACCTACCACTTTCTAAATTTGACCAAAATTAACCACCTTCCTTAATCTAACTCTCTTCCTTCTCTCCTATGCAAGCTACTTTCCATTCCCACCAAAACTACCTTCCTAGCCACCCTTCTCCCTTTCTATACCCCACTTTTCTACTCATCCTAGCTTCTAGTTTGGTTTCAAGTCAAATACATCTCCCATACTTGAATTCCATGCCCCTTTCTTCCTTAGCTTCCCTTTCTCTCATACCATCTCAACCATTCAATCATCTTTCTCCTTTAGATCCAAGCCATCCATCCCTAGGTCTTGCTCTCCTCAAACTTTATAAATAAGAGGTGAAAAAGAAAAAAAGTTTTATCTCTTACCTTTTCATTGTACTTGAAAGATAAAAAGATAGATGACCTTTGCCAAAGCTTCCCTAAGATAAAAGACAACCATTGGAGAAGAGGTAAGGAAGCTCTTCCATCCCCACTTTCCTTTTGTTATTTCTTTCTTTCCTCTTCTTTTTCTTCTTCTCTTTTTCCGATGATTTCTTCCATCTCTTTCATCCATTCCCCTTAGCTTTACACTCTTCTTCATCCACATCTCTTTCACACACACACCATAATTTGCCATCTTCTCCTTCTCCCACAACTTCTAATGGTAGTGGAGGACACTTCTAATTTCTAAGCATGGTTGAGGATTTCATTGGGTTTATAGCATTTTGGGTTAAGGAGATAAGAAAAAGCTTAGTTGTAGATTAGTGTACTTTGGGTTGAATATAAGTGTATAGGATCTTGTTTAGTGACATAACAAGAAAGTCGTTAAGCAAAGTTCAAGCTCCGAAAAGAAGCAAAGGAGTGTAAAGGGCATTGTTGAGTGACACAATGAAGGACTCCTATAGTAGCCACTTCAAGGAAGTTGTGTTTTTATTTGCTTTATTATCCTTTTCTTTATTTATTATAATCCTTGTAATTCAATATTCAATAGTGAAAAAGTTATTTTCCTTTTTATTGTTAGCTGACTTTCTTTCCATATTTTATCCCTTAGTTTCCTTGTTTAGTTTAATTGTTTAGTTTTGATTGCTTTAGTTTAAAATTCTTTCTTTCTTTCCTTGTTCGCTCGGTTAGAGTAAAGCAACTTAAGGTTTTAATTAACTTTGTTTATTAAAGAGTATTCACTGGATCAGCCCATATTTGCCAATTATATACTTCAATAGAGCTATGCACTTAAGGTAATTATTAAGACACATTATTCCTCTCCTTAGTACTTTCTAATTTTGAATCCCATTTGATTCCCTCAGCTACTTTCCATTTCTTTCTATTTTCTTCCCATTTATTTCCCTTTCCACTTATTCCTTACCTTCCCTCTAACTTCCCTCTCTTTCATATTCTTACCTTCCATTCTTTACCCCACCATCCCAGATGAAAAAAGATGCCTTCCCCACCAATAACTTTCTAATTTTTATCAAAGTCAACCCACCTTCCCAATCTAACTCTTTACCTTCCACTCTAAGTAATATTATTTTCTCTCCTAATCAAATCTTCTTCTTTCCTACCACTTTCCTTCCTTTCCCACTCCACTTCCCTATCCAAATCATACCCAAATTCATACCACTTCCCTAAAATGGAATTAATGCCCTCCCCAACTCTCATATTCCTTACACTTATAGCATCCCATGTTCTCTTCCATCTCAACCTTTCAACTATCCTTTCTCCCTTAGTCTACCTATTCATCCTAGGGCTTCCACTTCCTAAACTTTATAAATAAGAGGTGAGAAAGAAGAAAAACATTGATATCTTACCTTTTCCTTGTACTTAAAATCTAAATCTAAGAGAAATAGAGGGAGAGTGATCACCTTTGTCAAAGCTCTCATCAGATTAAAGTCCATACATTGGAGAAGAGGAAGGAATGCTCTTCCGTCCCCACTTCCATTTCTTTCTTTCTTTCCCCCATCTTCTTCTCCTCCCATTCTTTTCTATTTCACTGCATAACACCCTGCTTCCCCCACCTCCCTATCATACACATCATACATCATTCCACCTCGACACTTTCTCCAACCTCCATGCTTTTACATACATTCACCCCCTTCCATTGATTTTACACACATTAACCTTCTCCCACCATCATCTACCCTTACTTTCCACCACTTCTCTCACATCTTTATCACAGGCACACGTCTCACCTATCTCTTCCATGCCTAAGTCATTCCATCCTTCTTCACTTCGATATGCATTCCCTATCTTTCTAACCTTTAACCTTCTATCTTCCATCTTTCTTTCATTTAGGAACAAAGGAAAAGAAAGACATGTTCTAATTGAAGTCAAGGTTAATTCTAATTCTAAAAAGCACAATTGAGGATTTCATTAGGTTTGTGGCATGTTTGGTTAAGGAGATGAGAAAAGCTTGGTTGTAGATTAGTATACTTTAGGTTGAATGTAAGTGTATATGCCCTTGTTGAGTGACATAACAAGAAGACAGTAAAGTGGATTTGAAGTAAGGGAAAAGAAGAAAAGGATGTGTAATGAGGCTTGTTGAGTGAAACAACAAATGACTCCTATAGCAGCCACTGGAAGGAAGTCTCTTTATTTACTTTGTTTTCCTTCTTTACTATATTCAATTGTAATTAAATTTTAATATTGAAAAAGTTGATTTACTTTTCATAGTTAATTACTTTCTTTCCTAGCTTTATATCTTAATCAGTTTCCTTCCAAAGTTTATTTCCTTGCATTAATTTAGTTTAGCTACTTTAGTTTATAATCCTTTCTTTCTATCATTGTTGGCTAGGTTAGAGCAAAACAACTTAAGGTTTTAATTAACTCATTTTATCAAAGAGTCCTCATGAGATCAACCCATATTTGTCAATTCTATACTCCAATAGAATCATGCACTTGAACTAATTATAAAGACACATAAAAGATTCCTAACACCTTCCCTAAATAATTACCACCCATAAAAGGAAAGAAAGAGTTGGAAATGAAAGTACAAAATAATATAGCTTCTCCTTAGCTAGAAACTCTAAAAAGAGGGTAGCTTCAAGGAGTTAGCAAGAGGAGGTAAGTAGGCATTCATCTCTGAAGAAGGTTTAGTTATTGAAGAAGCTTTTGTCTTTGGCTTAGGACTTATTAACTCTAGCCATAGGAGATGGAGAAAGAGATAAGCACTTAATTTAGCCTACTCTTCAATGCAAAGGTCTTAGCAATTAACTTAGGGGGATTTGTGGATGGATTTGGACATTTCCTCAACCTTATTTAGGATTTAGATAGATTTTTTAATACCATAGAAAGTGTAGATGAGTATGGAAGTGAGCATGTAAAAGATAAGGAAAGTGAAGAAGTGAGAGGCATGTGGAAGAGGTGTATGATAGGGAATCATGTTTGTGAGTGGATGATGCACACTACATAGCAAGGAAAGACACCATGTGTGCAAAATTAGAAGGTTTGTATGAGTGTAAAAACCTAAGAATCTAATGTGCTTTTAATTCCTAATATGTCTAAAGATGAACACAAATAAGACTGGAGGACCTAACTAAGATGAACGCACCTAACTGAGAACTGTGTATGAGATTCTAATCTTCAAAAGTATCATTTGTCTAAATTAGGAAAGTTCTAAAATAAGAAATGCAAGATGATGATAGGTATACTAATCGAGAAACATCATGTATGATTCTTACTATGCTAGAAACAAAGTGTAGGATGCATGAAAACCTAGTGCTATGCATGCAATCATAAAATTAGAAATTATCTATAAATAAAAATTACCATACAATTTAGGAAATTTCTTAAAAAAAGATAATAAAAGACATGCTAAGCTAGGACCATGATCTATGATGCATGAGAGAACTAAACATGCATGTTATGAATGCAAAAATTATGCACGCATGCAAAGCTGGTGAAATACATATACAACTAAGGGAATAGGATGCATGCAAACTAATATGATCTAACATGATCTTGAGATGCATCTATGCTTCGTGTGTGCAATTGAAACTAGATAATGTAGTAAACAATATAAAATGCATGTAAATCTAAGTGTTTGTAAAACTTTCTAAAAATAAACAAGCAAGCCTAAGACGCATGGATGAGTAAGAACAATGCAAAAATAATCCATGTGTATAATCCTATATGATGTGTGCAAGAGAATGAAGATGGAAGAGAAGTAAAAAGAAAATAAGCAAGAAAGAAATTGGAATAGGTTGAGACCCTACCTTTATCTCCCAAGGATTGGATGTTGATATTTGAAGGGACCTTAGGTGAGAGTGATCTTCCTCCCTCTATTGCTTCTTGCTTGAGCCTTTGATCTCTAGGGAAAGTGAAAGATGAAAAACCTATTCATAACACCCCTAGTTATAGATTTTTAGAGTGGGAGTCATGGGGTATGAATTGTTGAGATCACACTAAGCTAGGATGGAATGGAATGGAGGACTACAAGGGGGAATGTGATTTCCATAAAGGAGAGTGGAAGAGAAAAGTAGAAGTCAATAAGAAGGAAACAGTAAGAGTGGGAAGGAAAGGGAATAAGTGGGAAGGGAAAGAGATAGAAAGGAAAGGGAAAGAGGTGGAGGGAATCTAGCAGAGTTTAAGAATTAGAGAGCGAGAGGAGGGGAGCATGGAATCCATGTGTGTGTGTGCGTGTGTGTGTGTGTGTTTTAAAAACCTTGAGAATATGATGGACCATAGGACTAAGATTGTTGGTTGAAATCTTCATTTCCTTAGGGTTTTGGGTTGACTTTTCAAAATGAAAAAGTGGATAGGGTTTGTATATTTACTTTATTCTTGGCATATGGATCATGCTTAACCACTTTTGAATGGATCAAATCTATTTAGGACATGTCAATCTTCCTTAAGGCTTCATTTTCTCTCCACCATTGGATTTGAGTATCCTAGAGTGAATGGCCTTGATTACTTAAAGATTTTCTTCATGTGTTTCACAATGGACCAAGTGGACTTCACCACCTTTGCATGGATAACACATCTAATCATTAGGTGATCTATTCATTTGGTTAGGTAAGAGAGAGAATGTAAGCAAAAAGTCTTCATGCGGGTCTTGTTCTAAGAAGCTTTCATTGTATATGAACTGAGCTTCTCCCATTAGTTTACCAAGGGGGTGAGATGCATGGATGGGGAGTTTGCCACCTTTTTACCTTCATTTGAGTAGGAGTTCTACATGGGGTTTCTGTCTGCTCTAACTTTGATGATACACGAAATGATCATTCTGAACTTGTAAGACTTCATTTTTGGCATGTGGACCCATGGTGTAGCTTAGTTTCTAAATTTGTTCTTACAAGGTCAAACATATCAAATTGGTGCATTTTTTCTCATTTGTACAATGGAGCTACAAAATGGAGAATTAATGCAAGTTAGTGCTATTTTTAGAAAGTTTTGGGCTAAAACTTACTAAATATAGATGTATGTATGTAACATCTATATACATCAAATACCCCTAGACTTAGATTTTGCCACTCCTCAAGCAAAGCAACAAAAGAGAAAATAAGAAATTTTAGAAAATTCTCACCACTTTTGCAAATGTTGTCATCTAAATTTAGCATGTGCAGATGTGATGACCCGAGTTTTCATAACACTTTTTTTTTTCTTAATTCAAAAGATATTGACTTAGCTAGCTTGATCTCTAATAAAATTATTTTTAAAGAGTAAACAACAGTGAAAGAATCTTTTCTTTTAAATTCACTTTGAAAAACCCTAGGTGTCATTTTTATTTCTCAAAAATAGGATTCTCGATGAAATGAGCACTCATTTCTATCAAAAATTCTGCAAAGTTTCCTCTGTTTTTTGGATATATGACATTTAACGCATGTCATTGCTAAGTACCTGATAAACATTCATTAACATTTTGAACCATAAATGGAGACTCAGTCTCCTTTTCACAATCTAATAAAATAAAAAAATAATTTATATCAATAAAACATACCTAAAACCTTCACAGCATAGCCCAAGCATATAAGTCTTCTAATTTCCCATTATTACATACAATATAGTCTCTTTCTCATCAGATGCCACAACTTCAATTTAAAAACTAATTCTTACCTATCCTTTTCCAAAGTTCTTGTTGGCACGCCTTGTTAGTAGATAGCTCTTATTCTTTGGGAGTCCTTTGTTCTGAAATAATGTCAACCTACTACTATTCTCTGTATCTAAGGCATTGCAAACTAAAGCAATGCCTCAACAAGCAATCGCTTGTGTAGGTGGAATAAGATGCAATTATATATAAACAATTCATAATTTACCATATAGATCAATGGTTCATACTGCATCATGCAAAACTTCAAACATCCATAATGCATAATACAAGAAAATCATAATATGATCAAATATATCAACCTGAGCATCATGGCATACAAGGCATGAAAATGCATGGATATACATCCATTAAAATAACAAAAGTCCATGTCCACAGAACAATATAATGCATGTCATGATCAAGGAATGCCATGCACAATCAAGCCCTATGAGTGCCTCGACTATACTCATGGCGATGGTAATGAGTACTCATTCCAACCATGGGTCCCTTACGTACAGTCCGCATTAGTCTATTTCCCAATAGAAGCCTATCAGCCAAAACTACTAGCACACCCTCAAATTGGTACAAGAACCAGCTTACCCCACTTCACCCGATACAATCCAACCTTAGGTCCCTCATGTGTAGGCCAGATTAATCTCTTACCCGACAGAAGCCTGTAAGCCCAAAACTACTGCCCCACCCTCAAATCAGTATAAGACCCGACTTACCTCTCTTCACCCGATACAATCCGACCCTAGGTCCCTCACGTACAGCATGCATCAATCTATTTTCTGACAGAAGCTTATCAGCCAAAACTACCAACCCACCCTCAAATTAGTACAAGACCCGACTTAACCCACTTCACCCAATGGCATCAATCAAGGTCCATGGTAAGGTATAATACATCACATATCAAAACATGGATAATCATACAATCAAATGTCACGATATCAAACATGAAGTACTAAACGCATACAAGTCATGAACAAACAAATGAACTAAAGTATCATAATATAAAATATATGCTTCTACATGAGTAGTTTAAACATGATTCAATTTTAACATGCACATTCATCTTATTTTTCGCAGCTAAAAATTCTTATTTCAATACTTGAAATTCATATATAAATAAATATATAGTAAAAATCTTAGCAATCTTAATTCCACCTACCTCCATGGAGATTTTTAGGTTCTCTGAGACAAATAATCTATTTAGTTTACATACACGCTCCCAATCAGTCACACCTCTGCAACAATACAAACACATATTCAGTTATAAAATTTTAAGACTTCTCTTAGCTTTTCCAATATGAAAGCTCCCTCTAATATAGTCCCTGATACTAGTCATCACAAGGCAAAGTGATAGTACTTATTTATGTGCTCAGGGCATTTCATTAGCTATTGGTTGATAGCTAATTAAATGATAACTAGTTATTGGATTTCCAATCCACACCATTGGCCCTGGATTGGCTATCCACCATTCATCTTAAGTAGCTGTAGGTTGTTTTTATTGTTCAGTTGTCTCATCTTGAATTTCTCCAAGTATCTTAAGTTATTAAAGTTTAGGTTACACCATGGTAGCTTCTGATCACCAATTAGAAGTTTTAGGTCCCTATTACTCTACTATCCCATTGGAAAATTTAGATTTCTCAATAAATTTTAGTCCAAAGTCTTCAATTTGTACCATGTATTAGCAACTCAATGCTCTATAACTCATTTGTGGTGTCTAATCATTGATCAAACATCAAGAAGTTACTGTGCAAATAGTACTTGATTGGAGGGTTGAGGTCCGATCAGTCTCTAACTCTGACCAACGATCTTAGTTGATTTTAGGCTTTAGCAAGTACTCACTTACCTAAGCCTAGGTTTAGATCAGAAAATTAATGGCTAGATTGTCCATAAACTTAGATCTAACATAAAAACACATGGATTTAACAAAATTCATCAAATAACAAGTTGGGTTTTGCAGATCTTACCCTCTAAATGCATTTTCGTCCTTTTCCTCTTTGGAATGAGCTAGATTGACTCCAATCTGTTGAAAAAATCCTCTGATCTAGGCATGCGACGATCTCCCCTTCAATCTGGCATCCAACTCATCTCAGATTTTCCCTTGAACTTAGGGGTTCTGGTCGCCTCTCTAAGCTGAACAAAATGACCGGCTTGGATCATTGATCCGAGCCATCGCCTTCTCTGGCGACTCTAAAGAATCTGGTGACCCTTCACTACATTTTTTTCTCTTCTTCTTCAGTGTGCGGGTTTTCTAGCATGCATATCTCGGTCCTGCCTCTCTTCTCTCCTTCTCTTCCCTCTCTCCTCTTTCCTTCTTCCCTTCTCTTCTCCCCCTCCAATCTCCCTCGTCGGGTTTCCTTCCTCTTTTTTTTTTTTTTTTCTTGTTCAGGTTAGGGGAGGGGGTGCCAGTATCAAATCTAGCCCCCCCTTTGTTTAAGGCATTTCATTTTTTTTTTTCTGGGTTGTTACATTCTTCCCCCCTTATAGGAATTTCATCCTTGAAATTCTTTTTATGTTATTCTTCAATCAATTGTAAAACTTCCCCATATAACAAGATCTACAGATCATACTAAAAATTTCCCAAGTCAACGCAAATAACCATTCCAGGCCACATCATCCTCTCATATAGCAACTCGGGTATATTCATATATTACCAATGTATATTTCAAACTAGTCCAGATTCAAATAGCTCATAATATGGTTAGAATGCGTCATAACCACATATACGCGAATAGTATAAACCATACTCTCATCCAAGAGCTAGTATAAGTAAATCACCATATTAGTACAATCAAAGCATCTCAGCTCATACATACACAATTCCATGCCAAGCGCATACCAGAGCACATTAGCTCACCAATAAGCAATCTATGCTAAACAAAATCAAAACATATTAACTTGCTAACAGGCAATCATATGCCATCAAGGGTAGAGTGCAATAGCTCACTAACAGCAAATCATATGCCATCAAGGTCAGAGCGTATTAGCTCACTAATAGGCAATCATATGCTGTCAAAGTCAGAGCATACCAGCTCACTAACAGGCAGTCACCTGCCAATCAAAATCTAGTCAACACCACGATCATACTGTGAGCACCTAGAAGCCTGTCAGTGCCTCTCGCACTCACCCTCATCGGTTACTCACAAGTATAAGTCATAAATCAAATGCAAATTACACATAAGAAAATAATCTTACACATCTCTACCATACATCTCATATGGTGAGAAATCAGGCTCATATACATAATATAAAATAGTATTCATGTCACTACATTTTTGGAGAACTCAGAATCCAACAATAATAGTACATCAAACTAAGGAGACTATCAACCTTAGTCATCAATTTGGGCTAATATGAGTCCATTGCAATCTCAATAAACTGCCTCTCTATCAATAAAAATATTGCGTTCAAGAAAGTCACCTTCTTTAACCATAATTCATACTCACATACATTTACCACAAAAATGAGTCTTTCAAATACTGAGTAAAATGCACAAGGGTTTCTTGTGCCCTTCCATGTCATGGAATATACAAAACATACTCATCTTAGTAACCTTTAGAAATTCAACCCATCATATCCATACATATTGTCAGTATACTAATTTCATCATTTGGTATTATCCTGAACTTGTAATAATCATAACAAGTTCTAAAAAATTTTCATAAAGACATCTTAGTCTCAATTCTCAAATCAATATCCCCAAATACCATGCACATACCAAGCTAATCATACAAACCATCAATACTTGACAGAGAATATCAATTCTCCCTTATGATGCTATCAAACAATCAATAATTTGTGCATGGAAATAAGGATCTATCTTTCTTCTCATAAAGAGGATTAATGCACCTAATGAAGACCCACCAAGTCTGATAAACCCTCATCTAGCTGGAACCCTTCAAGCTCAGATGGGGCCATCCTGTATGGCACTTTGAAAGAGACACTATGTCTAATGCCAAATCAATATAAATATGAAAAAAATCAATCCCTCATGAGTAAAATCTTAAAACCTCTTCAAGAAATATTATGAACCCTCACACACCACATGTGTGCTCAATTTGTGGCTGCTCTCTGTCATTCCCTTCAAGACAAAATAACACAAACCTCAAAGATGCTCTTCCTACACAGAAATGAGGTCATTGATTGTCCAAATACACTAAAAGTGATCTTTTCCTCACAGTAACCAACTGTCCCCTAATAAATAGAATCCATCCCAATGATGGTATCATGATCAATCATATCAAGTAGGATTAGTTCAATATCCATCCTCTCACTCATCATCAGCGTCATAACATCCAACTCAAAGATTGTCATATATACAAGCGTGTTCATCAAGGTGCAATTACATAAAGTACGAAATGATTGAATCTTAGATTGAGAAGGATTTTAACATAGTTACCAGCAATCAGAAAATATCTTCCACCACCTGGTTCGAGGCCTGTACTTGCTTCCAAGAAATGGCAAAATTTATCATTGATAATCTGGGCCATCTTTACCCTATTCCTAATGTTAGTCTGTTTGACTCATTGTCCATGGGATAGTCTCTAAAGGAATATTCTAACTCTCCATAGTTAAAACATTTACAGGATTGCCACTGTGATTGAAGCTAGTGATTCTATGACCACTGCTACGGTGGTCTACAAACTCTAAGACATAATTGTCCAGGTGTCTGTCCTTACAACTAGTACACCTCTCATCCATATCCCAACACTGCCTAATCAAATGTCACCGGCTCAATGGCCTCTGTAGCTATGTTAATGAAAGGTCTCTTGCCCTTACTGAGCTGACTCAAACTACCCATGTTTGAGTTTCTGCGATCAGCCTTGATCCTAAGAGAATTCTTCATTACATAGAGGTTATGTCTGCAACCTCACTACCAATGTAGAACATGACACAATCACTTGATCTCTCAATACTAGTGTCAACATATCACAATCTATCCATGGTTTCCTTCATGGTGAAGGAGTTAGGGAAAGTCTCTTCAACTGAGTATACTGGTTCAATACCATTGAACCATCTAATTCTTCCCTTTAAGTGATAAACTCTCTTAGTTTCCAAAAATACTAATTATCACAAGCCTTCTCAAGGGCCTTTTAGATAAAGTCTTAGTGATAGTGGAACACATCTTCTCAATTAACCATCCTTAGAATCCTCGTAATTATAATTTTAGCGTCCTCACTTCCACTACTATTTCACTTTCTTGAACTAATTAATTATTTCAGGATCATATCAAGCCAAGTCATTCACAACTCGATCAATTTCACACCCAATAAAAATTATCCTTTGTAATACTTCCTTAGTCATCAGAAACCACACTATCATCTTTTATCAGTGTTGGGGGTAAATTAATCATAATTATTTTCATCTCACTTCATATGTTTTTCTTCCTAGTTGATTCATCACAAAAATCATTTCTATTCAATAATTATTTTTGTAAATTAGTTGTCATGCCCTCCGGGTAATATGCACTTCAAATCATAATTAAAACCCTCAAAATAATTCATAAGCATTCTCATCTAACTAATTATATCTAATAGTATTTATTTATTTATTTTAAGAACTCATTAATTTTCATCTCATAGTTCAAAAACTTCATCCATAAGAACATTATAACCTTATTTCATCAAATTTTCAATGATTTTCACCATACTACGATTTAGTTGTCAAATAAATCCACTTTTAAGTTTTGGTTAATACATTACTTCTCTAACTTTCTCGAGTTGTCATTAGTTGTAATAATTCATGATCCTTCATCATTATTCTTATATTGCAATTATTACCATAGTTGTTAAGCCTTTTCAAAAGTTTATACACACTATCCAAGTTAGAGCTTGAACTTATTCGCTAAATTTTTGTATTCATGCTTCAATCCTCCACTCATATGCTTTTCTTTATTATACCTTAGTAATCATCCTTATAAAATAATTATCATATCATTTAAGCATTATGCATCTCCAATTCATAATTAGAACTCTCAAAAATCATTTAAATAGGCATTTACTTCTCAATGATGACTAACTGTTAGTATTATATATATATATATATATGTAAGGAATAACTCATTTTCATACCTTCAATCAATAATTCATTTACATAAGTAGATCAACTGTCATTGATTTTTCTAATACTAAAATTTATCCATTGAATATATCTACAACATATACTGACTAATGTTGTAATTCTCTTAATTTTTCTTAAATTCTCTTCCATTGTGATTATTCTCTGCCCTCTTTTCATTATAATCAAAATGTTATTGTGCAATTGTCATCATAATCCCCAAAGGTTTATACGCATCGTCAAAAATAAAACTTGGATCCTCTAAAGGTCATCCCATGTGAAGGTCTATCTTTGATAAAGTTTTCCTTTAGATATACTAATTTTGCACACTTATACCATTGTTCCATGCACTAAGAAATATACAAATTTCATAAGAGTACTCTTACTTGACTAAGACCAAAAATCTATTGTCTCTTTAGAACTTGCCAACCCTCATGGGTTGCATCTATTGTTGTTGCTGCCTCAACTGACTGAGGTTTGCATCATGTTGGCCATGAAGTTAGTCATTTGACTTCCCTAGTCAGATGCCTCAGCAAAGGGGTTTGTGGTCCTCTGACTTGTCCTCTTAAGTGGCATCCTTCCCTTCATCACAAGATCCTATTATGAGTTACTCTCAAACTCATTAATCACAACATCTTACTTTTGAAACTGCTTAAGACTTAATGTGACTGGCTGTGAGTGGACTGAACCTGGACTCTGATACCAACTGTGACAACCCAAGTTTTCATAACACCTTCTTTTTTTTTTTTAATTCAAAAGACATTGACTTCGCAAGCTTGAACTATAATAAAATCATTTTTAAAGAGTAAACAATAGAGAAAGAATCTTTTCTTTTAAATTCACTTTGAAAAACCCTGAGTGTCATTTTTCTTTCTCAAAAACAGGGATTCTTGATGAAATGAGCACTCATTTCTACCTAGAATCTGGCAAAGTTTCCTCTGTTTTTTGGACATATGACATTTAATGCATGCCATTACAGAGTACCTGATAAACATTCATTGACAATTTGAAACATAAATGGAGACTCTGTCTCCTTTTCACACATTTAACAAAATAAAAAAAATAATTTATATCAATAAAACACACTCAGAACCTCCATAGCATAGCGCAGTCACATAAGTCTTCTACTTTTCTATTATTACATACAATGGAATCTCTTTCTCATTAGATACCACAACTTTAATTTAAAAACTAACTCTTACCTATCCATTTTCCAAAGTTCTTGTTGGCACGCCCTATTAGTAGATAGCTCCTATTCCTTGGGAGTCCTCTATTATGAAATAATGTCAACTTGCTACTATTCTCTGTATCTGAGGCATTGCAAACTAAAGCAATGCCTCTGCAAGCAATCACTTGTGTAGGTGGAATAAGATGCATTTATATATAAACAATTCATAATTTATCATATAGATCAATAATTCATATTGCATCCTGCAAAACTTCAGACATCCATAATGAATAATACAAGAAAATCATAATTTGAACAAATCGATATCAACTTGAGCATCATGGCTTACAAAGCATGAAAATGCATGGATATACATCCATCAAAATAACAAAAGTCTGTGCCCACAGAACAATATAATGCATGTCATGATCCAGGAATGTCGTGCACAATCAAGCCCTATGAGTGCCTTGACTACGCTCACAGTGATGGTAATGAGTACTCATTCCAACCCTAGGTCCCTCACGTGTAGCCTGCATCAGTCTATTTCCCGACAGAAGCTTGTCAGCTAATACTACCAGCCTGCCCTCAAATTGGTATAAGACCTAGCTTACCTCGCTTCACCCAATACAATCTGACCCTGGGTCCCTCACGTGTAGCCCACGTCAGACTATTTCCTGGCAAAAGCCTATCAGTCCAAAACTACTAGCCCACCCTCAAATCGATACAAGACCTGGCTTACCCTGCTTCACCCAATACAATCCGACCCTAGGTCCCTTATGTGCAGATTGCATCAGTCTATTTCCCGAAGAAAGCCTATCAGCCCAAAACTATTGACCCATGCTCAAATTGGTACAAGACCTGGCTTACCCCGATTCACCCAATAAAATCTGACCCTGGGTCCCTCACATGCAGCTTGCATCAGTCTATTTCCTAATGAAAGCCTGTCAACCAAAAACTACTGGCTCGTCCTCAAATCGGTACAAGACCTGGCTTACCCTGCTTCACCCAATACAATCTGACCCAGGGTCTCTCATGTGTAGCCCGCATCAATCTATTTCCCGATGAAAGCCTATCAGCCCAAAACTATCGGCCCAAGCTCAAATCGGTACAAGACCCAGCTTACCCCAATTCACCTGATACAATCCAACCCTGGGTCCCTCACATGCACCCCACATCAGTCTATTTCCCAATGGAAGCCTATTAGCCAAAACTACTTGCCCACCCTCAAATTGATACAAGACCCGGCTTACCCCGCTTCACCCAATGGTCTCAATCAAGGTCCATGATAAGGTGTAATCCATCACATATCAAAATATTGGTAATCGTGTAATCAAATGTCACAATATCAAACATAAAGTACTAAATGCATTTCAATAAACCACAATAGCGCATGAAACACATGCCTCCAAAATTTCAAATAACAATTCATGAACAAACAAATGAACTAAAGCGTCATGATATAATATATGTGCTTCTACATGAGCAGTTTAAACAAGATTCAATTTTAACATGCCATTCATCTTATTTTTCGTATAATTGAAAACACTTGTTTCAGTACTTGAAATTCATATATAAATACATATACATAGCAAAAATCTTAGCAATCTTAATTCCAACTATCTCCATGGAGATTTTTAGGTTCTCTGAGATAAATCATCTATTTAGTTTGCATACGCGCTCCCAATCAATCACACCTCTACAACAATACAAACACATATTCAGTTATACAATTCTAAGACTTCTCTTAGCTTTTCCAATATGAAAGCTACCTCTAACATAGTCCCTGGCACTAGTCATCACAAGGCAAAGTGATAGTGCTTATTTTTATGCTCAGGGCATTTCATTAGCTATTGGTTGATAGCTAATTGAATGATAACTAGTTATTGGATTTCCAATCTACACCATTGGCCCTAGATTGGCTATCCACCATTCATCTTAAGTAACTATAGGTTGTTTTCATTGTTTAGTGGTCTCATCTTGAATTTTTCCAAGTATCTTAACTTATTAAAGGTTAGGTGACACTATGGTAGCTTCTAATCACCAATTAGAAGTTTTAGGTCCTTATTACTCTATTGTCCCATTGGATGGTTTTGATTTCTTGATCAATTTCAGTCTAGATTCTTCAATTTGTTCCATGTATTAGCAACTCAATACTCTAAAACTCATCTGTGGTGTTTGATCACCGATCAGACGTCAAGAGGTTACTGTGTAAACAATACCCGATTGGACGGCTGAGATTGTTCAATCAGTCTCTAGCTCAGAGCGACGATTTCAGGCTTTATCAAGTACTCACTTACCTAATCCTAGGTTTAGATCAGAAAATGGGTAGCTAGATCATCTATAAACTTAGATCTAGCATAAAAATACATGGATTTAACAAAATTCATTAAATCACATGTTGGGTTTTGTAGATCTTAACCTCTAAATGCATTTCTGTGCTTTTCCTCTCTGGAATGAGCTAGATCGGCTCCAATTTGTCAACAAAATCCTCCAACCTAGGCGTGCAACCATCTCCCCTTCAATCTAGCATCCAACTCATCTCAGATTTCCCCTAGAACTTAGGGGTTTTGGTCGCCTCTCTAAGCTGAACAGAATGATCGGCTTGGATCATCAATTTGAGCCATCATCTTCTCTAGCAACTCTAAAGAATCTGGCAACCCTTCATTGCATATTTTTTTCTCTTCTTCTTCGACGTGTGGGTTTTCCAGCATGCAAATCCCAACCCGGCCTCTCTTCTCTCCTTCTCTTCCCTCTCTCCTTTTTCCTTCTTCCCTTCTCTTCTCCCCCTCCAGTCTCCCTCGTCGAGTTTCCTTGCTCTTCTTTTATTTTATTTTATTTATTTTTTGCTCGGGTTTGGGAAGAACAAACCCGACATCAGTAGAGTTCACTTAAGGGAGGGGGGTGCCCATATCAAATCTAGCCCACCTTCATGTAAGGCACTTCATTATTTTATTTTATTTTTCTAGGTTGTTACAGCAGAAAGCCTTTAAACCCCTAGGTTACCCTAGTGGATGAGTTCTAGTTTCATAAGGTTTTCAAAAAATGAGACCCATAAACATTGCCAAAACTTTTATGAAATTCCTTCATGTATCTAAGAGAATCTTTTTACATTTAGCTTATATTTACTCCTAACTTTAGCATGTTAGTATAAATGAATAGCAGTGTCAAAATTCTATCCTTGTATTAAAGATATCCTATTAATTCATTAATCTTGGAATGTAAGTGTGTGTATATAGTTACTATATATGCAGTTATCAATCTTCAAGGAAATTATAACCTAAATTATCATCCAAATGTATGCTTTGACATCAAATCTCATAGGATATTCTTATCGCTAAAAAAGAAGTCACGTAGAAATGGGTAATTCTCTCATTAAGATGTGAGTAGAATAATGTTCATCAAGTCCATGATTCTCACATATTTTCATATAAAAGAATGAAAACTTAGAAATAATCTAATACTAGTCTCATGAAAAGATATCAATTATTAGGAATTTACACTCTCCAAAATTCCCTACTCATTCAGAGCCATAGCCAAATTTTAGTCTTTCTAAAATTAAGTTAAGACTTCTTTTAGGATGAAACATGGGCTTAGGATAGAGTTAATAAAAGAAAGGTATAAGAATAAAGGTTGTCTTGAAACATATGTAAAGGTCTTCAAAAGATGCATCACAACCTTCATTTCTACCCATAAGAGTAAACAATTCCTTTTCATTGACTATATCATTTCTCTTTTTTGTACTTGACTTTTGATATAGCCTTGATTTGAATTTTTTCTTCTTTTCAGCCTTTTTAATGTTCATCTCTAGAATTTATTGTTCATACTTTTCTTTAAGATATTTCTTCAACCATCTCTGCAAATTTCCAAAACAAAATGGGTAATGGATATAATATAGGGGTTAATAGGGGTACTAGCTGATGGGTTCACAACAAAAAGGCTTATTATAAAGTCTTAAGGATCTAACTAGTGAAAAATAACTTAGGAAATGGCCTCTATCATTTTCTAGGTTTCATATGACTTAAGATGACCATAAACTCAAGAGATACTTGATATAGTTTATCTCAATAGTTGACCAAGATGAAGAATAATGAGGCCTATTTGGAAATGAATGTCTATTGAAGAAAGATTGGAATTTATATACAACCCTCAAAAAGGATGAATGTCTCTAAAGCTCACTAGGGTTAATAACCACCACTTGTCTTCTTCGGGATCTCTGAGTTATACTTACTTTTCAACTTAAACTATATATAGCTATATTGTGCAATAAATATTCTTAATTTAAGCCTTCATGGGATACTTCAAAAAAGGATAAAATAGTGAACTAATTATATACAAATATATCAATGACCTAAAGTTCAAAAGATATCTTGAATAGTTAGAAAATCTGAATTCACATCCTTGTAAAGAACTTTTCATAAAATTTTTTAAAAATCAAAATTTTAATATAAATTCAAAAGAAATGAATTAAGAAAAACTAAGAATGGAAACATCAAAATGTACATACACAAGCTCTAGACTTAAATTAACATTCTCCTCAATGTTTTAAAATCAAAGCATTGACATATGAAAATTTAAGTAAGAAAGAAGGGTTAGAAAGATAGTACAAACAAAGTTGCATGGATCTTGTTGATGTAGCCATAAAATAATGAAGAATATAAAAGCTACAACTATACACTACTACACATGAGGCTTTTAACATTAGCATAAAGAAGTTGTTATGCTGACTGCTGACTTCATAAACATTTCACAAGTCAGTTAGAAATAAATGACTTTTAAAGTCCATAACTTTTGAAGTCATTTAGGCTAAGTGACTTTAAAAGTCAATTACTTTTGAAGTCTTTTAAGATAAGCGACTTCAAATGTATACTAATAAATTTGGTGCGAAGATTATTTTACATGGGAATGGACTTTTAAAAGCATTTGACTCTAAACAACTTCAAATGTCAATAACTTTTGTAGTCATTTAGTCATAAAGAACTTTAAAATTTAGTTACTTTTGAAGTCACTTGAGTCAAACAACATCTTAAGTCCATTCCCACATATACTTTTGAAGTTGTTTAGTACTAAACAACTTCAAAATTTACAATCCTTTAAAGTCATTTAGAACTAAATGACTTCTAAAGTCCTTGTTCATTTATAAATAGCCAACCACATATTATTTTTTCATGTATCCTCTTCTTCTCAAGGGTGGCATAACAGCTTCCTCCTTTGATCCTTATGCTTCTCTCTTTTTCCCTTCTTGCTTTCCATTTTGGATATATTTTCACTATTTGTGTTGTGAAAAAATTGTGAGTAAACCATAACTTCTTTTGATCATGAATTGCTTTCTTGTTACTAACTCTCTCTATTTTCATTTTGTAGATCATGTGGGTTTTCTCACTATAGATAATGGGGTTAAGAAGTGTGTTAGATCATTCTGATTTTGTAAAAATCAAATGATTTCATTACAAATGACAACTACTTCTCTCTGACCCTCACTATTGGAGAAAGGGAGAACATTATGAGTTGTGATTCATCCAAACTTAGGGTTTGATGAAGAGTGGTAGTTATACATTAACGTTTAGCAGAGAAAATTGTAGGATACTCTCTCTCTCTCTCTCCATAAAATAGGTGTCACTTGAATACTAAGTAGCCAAGTTTTGATGAAAAAGAGCATATTGACTTTTTGATCTTGTATTAATAAGATCTAATAATATGTAACATTTGATACATGTAACATTGGATGTAATCAAAAAGTAATTTGATTTCCTTGTTCATATGTTTATTTATGTATATGTATTATATATGTTTGTGTCTGTAAAATTGGTTTCATTGTGTATTTATGTAAGATATTGTAATGTACAAAAATCAAATAAATATATATTTAAAGTGAAAAATTTTAAAGTCACTTGCTATAAATGACTTTAAAAGTGTAGACTTTTAAAGTCATTTATAGCTAAATGACTTTAAAACTATGTTGTTTAACTGTAAAGGACTTAAAAAGTCCATACTTTTAAAGGCGTTTAGATGTAAGTCCTTTACAGTTAAACAACATTTAAGGTCCACACTTTTAAAGTCATTTATAACAAATGACTTCAATTTAGGAGTCTATTTTAAGAGTTATTTTGTCCACTATTGCCATGCTTTTTCTAACTATGTTTATGATCTATACATAAAAACTAAACCGAATTCCTGTTTGACTACCCTCAACAAATTCTACCTATGAATTGGAACTGCATTCATAAATTTGGGGTCGATATTGATTTTTGTACTGTTAGTTAGTATCTCTTTATTTGCTTCATATGTATTATGCATATTTGAAGAATTTTTACAAAGCTATGGATTAGAAATTTTGAATTTTAAAGTTAATTTTCTTCTTGAATGTGTCTATCATATTTTTCTTTTTTTTCATTGTTAATTGAAAATTTTCATGAAATGTAGTTATTTCAAATACTTCTAATTCTTCTATACCTAGTATTTGGTAAAGTGCCTAACCTAATATTTTTATGTATAACAAGTATCTATACAAATTTGGTTCAATTTCTTGTGATAATGGACAAATATGCTTGGATGACTGTGACAAGAACATCAAAAGAATATGAGGAGGGAACAGAAAATTTAATAGAGTTCACACTTATGGTATGTGTTGATCATAATCATATGTGTTGTCTATGCTCAAAAGGTGGAAACTTGAAAAAAGTAATTGTAAGGGTGTTGAGAGAACACTTGTGCTTCAATGGAATTGATGAAAGCTACAACCCATGGATTTGGAATGTAGAAGAACTTTCACATAGGCCCTCAATAAGGCCTAGAAAATATGATCAAGACACTATAGGAAATGTTGGAGATAGTACAGGTAAACTAATATCTTAAGATGCATAAGACGACTTCTAGGATGACCTTGAACAATTTCATACTACTTTAGAGGAAGCCAATGAGCCATTGTACCATAAGTGTAAAGATTATAACAAACTGTCTGTAGTGGTAGAACTTTACAATGTGAAATCAAGATTTGATTTTTTAGATCAAGGTTTTATAAAAGTCTTAAAAGTAGTAGGTAAGATGCTACCGAGCCATAATAAATTAGTGAGGTCCACATGAGAGACAAAGAAAATCCTAGCTGCACTAGGGTTGATGTATGAGAAGAAACATGGGTGTCCCAATGATTGCATCTTATATAGGAAGGAGCAAAAGGATAAAACTACATGCCCAACTTGTGGATAGTTAAGATGGAAGTTAAAGAAGAATTCAACTGAGACAGTTATAGACATTCCTATAAAGGTTCTATGGCATTTGTCCCCTATTTCAAGGTTCAAAAGAATGTTTCCTATAGTGGAAATAGCAAAGAAATTAGTATGGCATGCCAAAAATAGAGTAGTTGATAGCTTTTCACACCATCTAGCATATAGCCCTACATGGAAGCTCGTAGACTTCATGTGGCTTAATTTGGTGAAGAACCTAGAAACCTACCACTTACATTATTTGTAGATGGGATTAATCCTCATAGTTCTATGAGTAGCAAGTATAGTTGTTGGCCCATTATATTAGTTTATTACAACTCCCACCATATTATTTGTAGATGGGACAATAAGTGACTTCTTATGTACAATAATTTTTCTTAATGCACTGTGAAGTAATACAATGCTTATCCTATCTATAGTGATCAAACATGTGCTGTACAACATAAACATGGTAGGAAAATGGCATTCGTTAGGCACATAAGATGGTTTTACAGAGACCATCCGTATCATTTTAAGAAGGGAGAATTTAACGATAGTGTAGTGATAATGACACCTCTAAAGATGTTGACAGGATGACAAGTATTGGAGCAGGTTGAAAATATTAATGTCTTACAGGGAAAGAAGAAATCAAGTAAATGTTTAGGTGAAAGTAATAGTTGAAGTTGTTAGAAGGAAAAATCAATATTCTTTAGGCTAGTATATTAGAAATCACTACATCTACACCATGTGCTTGATAACATGCACATTGAGAAGAATGTGTGAAAGCTTGATTGGTACCTTGCTTAATATCCTAAGAAAAACAAAGGATGGACTTGCAACTCGAATGGATCTTATGAAGATGGGTTTAAAGAGGAGGTTGCATACAAAGAATAGGGGCAGTCTAGGAACATACTTGCCTAAGGCAAATTATACGCTTAATAAATAGGAGAGGAGAATAATGTGTAAAATCCTGTTCTAGCTCAAAGTCCTAGATGGCTAATCTTCAAACTTTAAAAACATTGTCTCTATGGAAGAGCTGAAATTGTTGGGGATGAAGTCCCATGATTGCCATGTATTGATTCAACAACTCATGCTCGTAGCAATACATTCAGTGTTATAGACAAAGTTAGGGGAGCTATTACAAAATTTTCCTTCTTTAATGCTTTGTGCAAGAAGGTGGTGGATTTTTCAAAATTATAAGAAATTTAAGGTCATACAGGGACAACTTTATTTGAGCTTCAGACAATCCTCCCACCATCCTTCTTTGACATCATGGTACACTTAATAATGCACCTCATTAATGAGACCAGACTTTATGGGCCAGCTTACATGCAATAGATGTACCCCTTTGAGAGGTACATGAAAATTTTAAAAGTGTTTGTACGTAATCACAACTGGCCAGAGGGGTGAATGGCCAAATGTTATATTGCAAAGAAAGTAATGGAGTTTTGTACAGAGTACTTAGTAGGAGTGATGCAATTTCAATCTTAAGAAAGAAACAATTGGTTGCATTTTATGATCCCAAGGTTCGCAAACCTCTATCGAGTGGTCATGTGTTGACCATTGACTATAAAGAACATGACCAGGTGCATCTTTATGTGTTGCAAAATGTTGATGAGCTCCAATAAGACATTGAGTAAGTTGATCATGCATGCACTTATGTAAAATTTAATTGTTGATGGTTATATATTCTTTTATCACTCTATTAATTTGTGTGTGTGTGTGTGCAGTGAACACATGGATGTACTCAAGTCAAAGAATCCAAGTTATGCAAAGAAATAAAAGAGACTACAATTTGAGGATTGTCACACTTTCAATAATTGGCTACATAAGGAGGCAAAATGAAAGAATTCTCACTTAATATTAATAAGCTACATTCTATATGTGTGTGTGTGTGTATAATCTTAATAATTGCAATAATTAAATATCCTACTTAATATGTGCATACACATATTCAAGATCAGCAAGAAGTAGTAGGCAATGGTATATCCAAAACCTTGGGCTGGATGGTGATGAAACCATGACTAGAAGTAATAAAATATGATAGATATGCCATCAATGGTTATTGCTTTTATACGAAAGACCGTGATAACTCAACAGTGCAATAAAATAGTGGAGTTAGCTTAATTGTCAATACTACTAGTTTAAAGGATAAGATTATATTTATTATGGGGTTATAAGGGAGATGTCAGCCTTGCATTATACTTTCAGAACTATGGTTGTGTTTAAGTGCAATTGGATGGAACATAACAAAGACTAAATTAAAATTGATGCCCTTGGATTGACATCGGTTGACCTTAATCGGATCGGTATAAAAATGATCAATTTATTTTGGCATCTCAAGTAAAATAAGTATTTTACGCACAAGATAAACATGATAAGAGATGGTCCACTATTTTATCATCTTATCCATGAGGTTTTTATCACAAACATGACCTAGGAGATATTGAAATAGATTACCTTTATATTACCAAAACAATCGCATCAATTAAAGTAGTACTTGGTAAGAATGAGGATTATGTGTGTGACAATGGAGAAGATGGTGCCTGGGTTTGAAAACTATATGTAGTTGGGGGTATGTGGATTGTCTTAGTGAGTTGCAATATATATATATATATATATATATATAATTCCATATTTATAATTAGCTCTTTTGTCATGAGCTATATGGATTGATAAGTGAGCTATACGTATGTACAAAGAATGCATGAATCAATGTTGACTATTAAAAAAAAAAAAAAAAGGTTTCATTCCATATTAATTGTTAGATATCGAAAAGTACTAACATAAAAAATATATATTGAATTAAAAATAATTTATAAATTCATTTATACTAAACGAGTCTACTTTTAAAGTTCTTTATCACTAAACAACTTAAAAAGTATACACTATTAAAGTCATTTACACAAAACAACTTCATTATGTACAACCAAATTTATCACCAAAAAAGATCAACCAAATTTGCACTAATCATTATATAACATATTTGATTTTTAAATAGCAATTTACAAAAATGTTGAATAATGTGAAATTAGAGTCAAAAGAAAATAATTTTGAAATTCTCAATTTTTTAAGTTCAAGAAAGTGAAAATTTTATAAACATCAAATCTGATGTTAATACCTCAACATTGTGATTGTACTTAGAAAAACGATTCCAATAACACTAAGTTTTCTAAAATCAAAATTTAGAAAAATACGTTTTGAATTTAAAAAAAAGGCAATTTGATAATTTCACATAGTAAGCCTCGCAAAAAATTGAGAATAGCACTCATTTATTTTTTATTGTAATTATATAAATAAACAATTAAGTTGTAAAGCCAATATAATTTTCATGTGTAAAATTTTCCAAAGTTAAATTTATTCAATATAAAGAAGGGGACCATTTTGATAATGGGATCCCTTCAACTTAAGTACTATTAGTCATAAAAAAAGAACATACCAAGTCTGTTCTCAAAAACCCAACAAGAGAGGAAAAACCCTATCAGTGCCAGCTTGGAGAGAAGAGAGGAGTGATGCCGATCAACTATGCTAGACTAGTGCACGTAGCTATGGAAAATTGGCAGTGAGAAGAATGGAGAGAAGAAAGAGGAGAAGAAAAAGAATAAGAATGAGAAGGGGGAGGAGGAGAGGAAGAGAGGAGAAAGAGGGGCTGATCTAGGCTGTTGGTGCCGTTCAACGCCAATGATACCCACACTAGTGTGTACAGGTGAGAAAAACCCAATGGTGATTGAGAAGAAGGGGGATAAGAAAAACAGGAAAAAGAAGAATTAAGGGGAAGAAGGAGAGGAGAAGAAGGAGGGTCGACAAGGCCACTATTTGATCAAGCCACTGCCAACTGTGTGGCACCAACGACACCCAGACTAGTGTGCACAGGTGAGAAAAACTTAAGGGAGAGAAGAAGAGGGAGAAGAAAAAGTGGAAAAGAAGAAGAAGGGGAAGGAGGAAAGGAAGAGAGGAGGAGAAGGAGGGGCCAACTAGGACACCACCGACAATGACCAAACTCACACGAAGGTGAAGAAAGCAGATTTGATAGAAGAAGTGGAGAAGAAAGAGGAGGAAAGAAAAAAAGAAAGCTTTTCCATGTAGATATTCCAAATCTAGCTCATGGTTTTGATGGATTTGTGCATGGATGAATATGATTAAAATGTTTCTAAGTTCATTTGTATATATGAACATGATTTGAGTAGATGAGACGTGATTTTGCTAGGATGAGATGCATGTTTTATTAGGGACTAGCTAAAGATGACATTGAATAGGTTGCCCTAGCATGGTTTATTATGATAAATGGTATAACTGCACAAAATGGATTATATATAAGAAAAAATAACATGATGCATGATTTAAGCTTGGAAATTCCATGAAATAAAATAACCTAAAGTGCATGAATTAAGCATGAAAGTATGCATGAACCAAGATGTAAACTAACCAAATATGGAATGCATGAAATTAATCGACTAATTCATGGAAACCTAAACTTAACAAGTTTAAATATAGTATCAAGAGCCAACTAATATGCACTAATCCAAAGTGGAATGTGAATAATTCATTAAATTAATAATGCATGAATTACAAATAAGAATGGAAAGCTTTGTGCACATGATTATGAGATCTAAAAGCTGGAAGAAGCTGCAAACTACCCTAGATAGAATACATGAATGCAACGCATGGATAGCTAACCAAAACAAACTAAAATTTTAAGGAGAAACACTTTAAAATTATGTGCATGAACCATGGGTTTGTGGGCATGGTTCAAGTATCTCCTTTGTATGAGATTCAATTGTAACTATAATACCATCTATTTTTAAATTATAGAAATGCTTAATTTTGAGGAATTTTGAAATTTTGTGAAATTTGAGGAATTTGGGATTTGAAAATTTTAAAGGTTTAATCATGACCTAAAACCTCAATAATTGAAATGTAATCAAGAAATGGATTTCAATGCCACTCATCATCATTATCAACATCAAGACCTTATCCCAATTAGGGGTCGGCCATGAATTCAATGCCACTAAGTTTGCTAAAATTGGAGATTGGATGAATAAATGGTAGTTTTCTTATAAAAGGGTATTTTTGTAATTTCACTAAGTGGGCCCCACTTGCAAGAGTTGGAATTTGGCAGTCAATGGTGTTGAAAAGTGCCATTAGTATGGCTTACCTTTTCTTTGACTGATATCATGGTGTTCAAAACAGTAAAAGCACCATTATTAAACTTTAAAATAAATAATAGAACAATTAATTAATTAATATTAGGAAAACAAATTAAATAACAAAGGGGAGGGTGGGGGGGTAGGTTTGATACCGACACCCCCTCTCTCAAATGAAAGGAACATACTTAGTTCTGTTCCCAAAACTTGACGCCCAACAGAAACCCAATGAGAGAGAGAGAAGAAAGAAAGAAAGAAAGAAAGAAGAAAGAAAGAAGAGGGGTGAAGGGAAAGGAGGAGAAGGGAGAGAGAGGAAAGGAGAGGAGAAAGGCCAATCTGCACGCAGAAGAAATGTAGCCACGCCAGAGAAGAAGAAGAAATGAGGATTTTTAGGCTTTTTATGGATGCCAAGATGTCTATTTCATTTTGCACATAGAGGGGAACAAAACCCCTTCGGTTTCACCACCATCCTAGGAGAAACACACTGGATCGAAGGGGGAACCGTGCTACGAGAATAGTTGCTAGAAATTTCAGTATATCGTGACTTTCACCATTATTTCCAACTTCGAGGTGAGCTTTTCATAAAAATCCATCTTCGTTTTGTCTTGATTCATTACTATTTTTAGGATTTTCATTTAGATCTAGGGCTTTGGTTGAGTAAGGAAGGGAGAAGACAACTAGAATTCTCGAGTTCCATGAGATTCCAATCCTTAGAATTTTAAGTGTAAAATATGAAATTCTCGAGTTCTATGAAATTCCAGTCCAACAATTGTAAGTGTAAACTCTGGAATTCTCAAGTTCCAAAGAATTCTAGTCCCTAGAATTTCATGTTTAAAAATCTCACCTACAAGAAATTCTAAAAGTATTAGAATTCCAATCAAGCAGTGTCTAATTGTTCAATTAGGAAATGTAGTATATTGATTTTGAAATTAGAAGGATCATGATGAGAAGTATTAAAATTGACGATAATATGTCAATTATAAGTGTTATGAAGTGATCCAATGGTTGGATTGACCTAATAGAGCATTAATCAGATGATCTGGGCCATTAATCTAGGATTAATTGCAGGTTCAAGAGAATTATCACTTGGATTTGTTTATTTTGAGATGTGAGAACACCAAGTGATTGATGACTTATGATGTGATAGGTATGTCAGAGTGCACAACGTGACATTACTTTCGTGCTTGATTAGAGTATTGCATTTATCTAGGTAGGTGATTACATTTGGGATTTCTCCTTAATTTCATCAATCATGATTTGTTATTTGAAATTCTTAAAGCATGAGTTTTATGCATTATCATGTTTTATTGAAATGTGTTATGTACCTCATGTTTGATATGGTGGCATTTGATTATATGATTGTCCATTTTTTTATGTGCAATATGTTACACCTTATCATGGATTTTGATTTGAGTTGATTTGAGGGCGGGTCTGGGATGGCTGATAGGCTTCAATCGGGAAAGGGCTGATGGAGGCTACACGTGAGGGACCCAGGATAGGAATGTTGAGGGTGAAGTACAGTAAGTCAAGTCTTGTACTGATTTGAGGGCAAGCTGGGGATGGATGATAGGCTTCCATCAGGAAAGGGCTGATGCAGGCTACACGTGAGCGACCCAGGATTGGAATGTTGAGGGTGAAGCGGGGTAAGTCGCGTCTTGTACTGATTTGAAGGCAGGCTGAGGATGGCTAATAGCCTTTCATCTAGAAAGAGCTAATGCGGGCTACACATGAGGGACCTAGGATTGGAATGTTGAGGTGAAGTGGGGTAAGCCCGGTCTTGTATCAATTTGAGGGCGAACCGAGGATGGCTAACAAGCTTCCGTAGGGAAAGGGCTAATGCAGGCTGCACGTAAGGGACCTAGGATTGGAATGTTAAGGGTGAAGTGGGGTAAGCCAGGTCTTGTACCGATTTGGGGGCAAGGTGGGGATGGTTGATATGCTTTCGTTGGGAGAGGGCTGATGCGGGTTGCACGGGACTCAGGATTGGAATGTTGAGGGTGAAGCAAGGTAAGCCAGGTCTTGTACCAATTTGAGGGCGGGCCAGGGATGGCTGATAGCCTTCCATTGGGAAAGGGCTGATGCGGGCTGCACATGAGGACCCAGCATTGGAATAAATACTCATTACCATTGCTATGAGTGTAGTTGAGGCACTCATAGGGCTTGATTGTGCACGGCATTCTGTGATCATGACATGCATTATATTGTTTTGTGGACACAGACTTTTGTTATCATGGTGGATGTGTATCCATGTGTTTTCATGCCTTGCATGCTATGATTCTTAGGTTTGATATCGATTTGTTTAGATCATGATTTTCCTAATTTATACATTATGAATGTCTGAAGTTTCACATACCTTGTATATATTCATCTTATGAGATTTCACTATGATTCTGATACCTTGCACCATGTGATTTTATCATAATTATTATTGAATGTGAATCACATACACAAGCATAGCTTGCTGAGGCATTGCTTTGTTTGTAATGCCTTAGATTTGGAGCACTATAGTTCGAAGGGAAAGCAGGTGGAGTAGCATTGATTAGGGCGAGGACTTGAGGACCATTTTCCTTTTTGTATACAAGGACTAAATCGTGTACGTCCCTTGGACTTGGGTTTGACTTGTTGGGCTATACTTAGATAGTTATATTTTGGATAGATTGGACCCACACCATTGTATAGTGTACATTTACTTACATATGTGTATCATGTGGTGATTGTGGATGGAACCTTGAGCTTTTAGATTTATATTATCATGGGCTTCTCACTACTTGTGTTGATTTATCGTGGTTTTAAATTGAGTATGCTCAGAGTCTTGAGATTTGATTTTGTTTATTGTTGCAGTTTTGGGATGTGGATGACCCTTGGAGTTTTCTTTTAATGCTACAAAAAATTTATTAATTATGAGTTTTTACTCTCAAGGATCTCACCTATTTTATAAAAATGTATTATTATTACTATTTACGAGTTTGGAAAAAAAGGTTTAGAAAACCTGGGGTGTCACAGTAACTAACCTAGGATAAAACACAAGTAATTAAGCATGAAAGGAACAAATAACATCCATGAAAAACTACATTAAAAATAAACAAAAGAACCATAACAGTGAGCAATTCATCATTGAAGCATAAATATTTTATTGATTGAAGGAATGAAGGTGCAAGGGTGATGCACACCCTCCAAGGGGTGTGCATACCCTACTTAGAACTAATTACAATCCCCAAAATCAACTTCTAATCTATCTTCAATCATCCAAAATCAAGCAACAAAGAACCTGCATGTAAATCACAAAGTTGCTTATGAAAAACAAAGGGTGAAAAAAAAATAAAGCATGAAATGGAAAGGGAAATTTAAGGAGAAAGATGACAACATATTTAATTTTAGAACTACACACACACACACACACACACACACACTTCCCACCTCATAATTTAATCATCTTATTTTTCTTAAGGTTCTTTTATTACTATAGTTTTTGTGGCTATTTGGTTATCACATTTCTTTAATTCTATATGAGTCTATTTCTACAATATTTTGTGGCACAAGTAAACTTTGGAAGCTCAATGTCAATCAAATACATATAGTCATTTAGAATTAAGAAGTTCAACCGGTAAGAAATCTTATGAATGATCATTAGCGACCTATGTGCATAGACTCAGTGTGGGATGAGTCTTTCCCACTAAGAGACGTGAACTCGAAGCACTAGAGTTAAATAATAGTGAAAGGTCTATGTGATTTGTAGCGATTTTACAAATATCTACACTAAGCAGGCTTATATTTTCATGCATCCTTTATCTATTTTGCTTGCAGTATGCTTGCCACATATGTTAGATATTTTATGTTTATTTGAATGGATGGGGACGGAGTCACCTTTATTTTATTCTTTTACTTAAGTTATGTTTATCAAGGACATTGCATTTGCATGCATAAAATGCATTAGTCCAAAAAACTGTGGAGACTCTACTAGATTTTTGGTAGAAATATAGTACTCATTTCTTTTAAAATCTTGATTTTTATGAAAGAAACCTGACACTTGAGATTTTTAAACTCCATTTCACATAATCATGTTTAAGAACAGAAGATGGGTGTGTGTATGTGCTTGAGGACAAGTGGTAACTAAATTCATAAGAATATAGATGGATTAAAAGGGAATAAAACTGAAGCAAATACACTCTTATTTCCCATAACTAATCAATAAGTGGTCCTAATACAATCTTGCTTGTTTTAATAAGAATGACTTATAACTTGTTTTCAGAAATGGACATGAACAAGAAGCAATAAGACATACATGTAGGCTTACTAATAAATGCTTTAAGATGTATCTCTTGATTGTTGAATGGTAGTGGTTGCTTACATAAAGCTAAACTATTTCAATCATAATTATATGAGTAGAAATGAATGTGTATATACATGTGCTATGTGATGGATAGAATTATGCAAGTTAACATTGCTTTATTATATCCTGATTTACTTAGAATCATGCAAGTTAACATTGATTTACTTATATTCTAATTTACTTAGAATCACACAAGCTAACATTGCTTTACTTATAATCATGCAAATTAGTTTCTAGGCTTAATTTTAAGAAAGTTTAATTTTAGAAATATCTATACTTTAGAAAGTTTCTATTTTCATGCATGTTTTATCTAATTTGCTTTCAGTTTGTTTGTTGTAGATATCATGTCGATTTGTTTTCTTTAAATGAATTATGATTTACTTGACCTTTTTTTATGTCATTGTTCTAATATTATTGTGTTTGTCTTTGTAGTAACAATGGAATAAAATGAACATCAAAGTGAAGATTACAGCCATAATGAAAAGCACAAACAAGAGGCCAACATCAGCACAACTCCAAAGAGAAAGGGCAAAAGGTGAACAACAATGGAAAAGGTTATAAAGAGAAAGTCTAAGGGAATTAAAGAAATTGTCCAATACAATAGTAGAGGGCAAGAGATTGGTGAGAGTGTAGCCACTTATAATAGTTTCCTTTGCTCCATAATAAAAGAATGATTCCTATCACATTTGAGGATTGGAGACCTATGCCATCCTCGTCAAAAGATTCAATATGGAAAATGGTGAAGGTATGTAAACATTAAGTACATGTATTACATAATTCATAACTTACCTTATTTTTCAAATATAGTAATTTGCTGTGTACTTTGTAGATTGCCTTTGACATGCCTAATGACAAGAAGATGCATGCTTTATAATGGGCTGGTGAGCAATGGAGAAAATGGAAGAACTACCTTGTTCGCAATTAAATAGCTCCATATGTCAATGATTCGTCTAGGCTGTACATGGTGCCTACCATTTACTCCAACATCATTGATTAGGTTTGGATGCATTTGTACAAAACCACACCTTTGATGAATTTGAGGTATGTGCAGAAATAATTTTTCATTTAATTAATTACATGTAAATTCTGATTATTGTACTTGATCACACATGTACAAATTTGCAGAAGAAGAGTGCAAGGGAAAGAAAGGTGCATGGAACAAATATGCAGCACCACCTCTCTAGGTTAGGATAAGCTCATTTAAAAGAGTGCAAAGTAAACATTTGTGACAATTTATCCCCATCAATTTAATGCTACTATAGTTATATACATGGTGTTCACAAACTATAGTATCTTTGCTTGACAGCAACAGAAAGCTAAGATTACAGAACCCATTGATCATTCCATGCTTTGGAAGGTGGCGCATTCGATGGGCCAGACTAATAATAAGTTCTCAAATGAAAGTACTGCGCAAATTGCTTCTTGCATAATAAGTGGCTCCAACTGTCTATAAATTTTATACAATTAATTAGATAACATGATCATGTCTTTCTAATTAAATTATGCAAGACGTTATTACCCAAGAAATCACAACTACAGAAACTCTAAGTAGCGCTACTACCAACAAGGATGTTTTGTATCAAGCTATGGCCAATAAGAAGGACCACCCTAGTTGAGTTAGGGGCATGGGTCATGGTGTTATTCCTTCTAAATTCTATGGTAAAGGACATTTACCTAAAGTTTAAGATGATGAGGCCGACAATGAGCTTGTTGAGAAAATAAAGACTGATATATTTAGTCAGTTGCATGAGGAAGGTTTAATGATTGTTACTCCATGCCCTGCACATAATTCTTGCAGTGTCCCATACCTCCATCAAATGTGAGTTGCAATTTCCCAACTAAAGAAGATAATGATGGACATTCGATGCCCCTCAAAAAGGAAATTCCTGCCCAAGAGGTATATATATATATATACAAAACTGAAAATTTTCATTGTCTTCTATAATAATTCTCTATCACAACCTCTCTATTGTATATTCGATTTACAAGTGAGTCAATGTCTATTGGCCCTAGATTCTTGTCAAAACTTTATAGCAATTGGTTCATGCTATGAGCATGAATCAAGCATTTTGCACGGAATTAGTATGCCACCATATACTAAGCGGGTGTCCATTACCATGGCTTTGAATGCTAATGCCTACTTACCATTCCCATCAGAAATGAAAAATATTATAATCGATGTGTAGGCAATTGCATATCACATCACTTGGCCTGAGGCACTAGTCATTCCCATAGTGTCCACGGTATGTATCTTATCATACTACCTTTCTCATCAATATTTTTTAGCTAGAGATCTTAATTAATTGTTTAATAACTTTATATGGTTAATCAGCAACAACATGGAGGTCACCTTTGTAGTATCACCTATTGCTGTTGTACCAATGGAATAGGAATATCTTTGTTTTTTTCATCATAAATTAGGTCCTCTTCATTGATAATATTATTTATCTAAATTTTTTTACGTCTTGTATAGTAGCCGTCTAAGGAGTGCGTGGAAGTCCCACATAACATGCCTTGATCCCTAAGGTTAATCTACAGTCTCATCAACAACAATATGGCAATCAGCCCTATATGAATCAAGGAGGGAGTGCTTGCTGAGGACATTATTGAAGTGGCACTTATAGCAGAGGACCTATTACGAGTTTGCCTATGGGATCAATTCAAGCACCCTCATATTGTCTCCTACATGGGATATATGCACATACTTCCCTATAAAATATTTGACATTTACATTTTCTATTTTCATGGTATAGGTAATAATTATTTCTCTTATATAATTTCTTAAATGATGCAACTATCCTTTTTGAGTGTGAGAGTACACTTTACCAATTCATTGACCCTAGCATCATTTTTGGAGAGCTAGAGCAATGGCCAATAGAGAGTTGTGTTCAAGATATTTTACCAGGCTTCTTTCGCTACTCTTAGGAATAGGACTTAATGATTCCTTACAATAGCTCATAAGTTTTAATTTTCTTGTTTTCTTACCAAATTTTTCTATACTTAGGGATTGTTAACTTTCATTACAATTCATATGACTGTCTATGTAGGTCTCATTGGATGCTACTCATTTTGAATGTGCATGGTAAGCATGCTTTCTTTTTTTATTTTTGTGGATCGCACATCTGTCCCACCCTCATAGAAATTATAAATAAGTAAGCTTTTATTTTTTTCATGTGTTATGTGCAAATAACTAATTTGTTAGTCATATATAATGCATTTGAAATTCAAATTTGTAGAGTATGGTTCAAATGGGTTAATATGACTAAGATTGTATAACCACCAAAAGTCACTTGGAAGAATGTCAAGGTATAGGAAATAGTAATTACTCTAAGTTACCGCAAATTAAATATTACATGAATGAGTGGAAACTTGGAGTGTGGGAATAATTGAGTATGGAGGAAGTGAATTTGGAGCTTGTACATGAAGTGAATATGTGGATTTGGTTTTCAATATATTCATTGAATTATATAACATTTATGAGATAATGAATGGGAGGGTTACTTAGAGTGTGAACGTAAATGCGAGTGTGGTATAGATTTACAAATGAAGTGAATGTGGATGTTATAAAGAATGCATGTATTGTAGTTTCTTTTATAAAGTATTTTCAAGATAGATGTGGATGGATAATGATGAGTTTGGATGTTTCGTACCCATTATGGATGTATTAGGTATTATATTGTAAGAACGATTTTGTGTATCAAGAAAGATGTAGATGCTTGGATGTTGCTTTTTTATGTTTATAAGATTGTTTGAAGTATCAGGTATGTAGAATACTTGTTATTCAATGTATACACAAGTGGTAGTGTATCAAGAAAGATGTGGATGCATGTTGTAGTGGATGGATGTTGGTTTTTCATGGTTATAGAGATTGAAGTATCAGGTGTATATGATGTTTGTTATTCAATGTATATAGGTGGTATTGTATCAAGAAGTGGATGCATGTCATATTGGAACAGGTTGTGTGTTTATAAAGATTGTTTGAAGTACCAAATGTACATATGATGTTTGTTATTCAATTGTATATAGGTGATATTGCTTGGATAGAAATTTTATTTTAAAAAAACAATACTTTTGAAGTCATTTAGGCTAAGTGACTTCAAAAGTTGCGACTTCAAAAGTTGTGAATTTTGGAGTCGTTTAGGGTAAGAGATTTCAAAACTGCTTCAAAAAAATTGGAATTTTAAAGTCACTTGGGGAAAAAAAACTTCAATAGTTGCTAGCTTTTGAAGTTGTTTAGTTTAAGTGACTTTAAAAGTCACATACATTTGAAGTCATTTACCTAAATGACTTTAAAACTTGACAACTTTCCAAGTCAACTCGATAAAAGTAGCTTGTAAAGCAACTTCGGTTATCCCTTTTAACCAACTTCGAAAGCCCCCTATCTAGTAATGATATCTAATAGAAATGGCTTATTTTGGTATTAGTTCTAATAGACATGCTCCTCTAGTAGGATTTCCTCCTCTTCATCAGGATTTCTCATGTTAAAATATGGTTTTAGCACCTAGCAGTTAACTTTGGAAAGTTTGCCATCTTTCTCAATTTTGATAGCCCCATGAGGAAAGACAATATTTACTATGTATGGATTGGTCCATTGAAAGCGCAACTTTCTTAGAAAGAGAAGTAGACAAGAATAATAAAGGAAAACCTCTTAACCTAGTCTAAATGTTTTGATTGCACAATATGCTTTTGTCATGAACCACCTTGATACAATCCATGTACCTTTTAGCACCATTGTATGCATCTCTCCTAAATTCTTCTAACTCCTAAAGTTAGAATTTTCTATGATGCCTAGTTTTGTCATTATCAAAATAGAACTGTTTGATTGCCTAATATGTCTTATATTCAAGCTCTACAAGTAAATGACAAGCTTTTTCAAAGATTATCTAGTAAGGAGACATACCAATAGGTGTCATTTATGTACTTATATAAGCCCAAAATGCATCATTTAGTCTCAAAGACCAATATTGTGTAACACCCCTAACTTTTGTAAGGAGATTGAATAAATAATTAAATTAAAATTTTCTAGGAAATTTAGGCTGGAATATTAAGGTTACTAAAAATGTACTTCTCAAAGAATTTGAATCAAGGTATAAGACTTAAGACATCAAAATTTAGAATATACTCAAAAATATGAATCCAACGCCAGTAAGTGCACTCAATTTTGTGTCCGGGAGAAGAAAATAGATTTTTCTCCATAAAAGGGCAAAATGGTCTTTTCACACCTTCGTGGAGCCCACAAGGGACCCACAACGGGATCCAACAGCCAGAAAACAGGTCATCATGAGTCAAACTACTACCACCTGCTAGTGGAGAAGGAGGTGGTAGTGGGAATCCTAAGACAATTTAATAATCAAAAGAAATTAAGATGATAATTACAAGTAATCATGGAAAATTCAAAACACCTCCATAAATAATAGCTCATAAAATTTCCAAAAATTCTCCTAATGTTATTTACGAGGGCCCCTAGAATGTCCCAAAATCCCAACCCCAGAATCCTCCCGATCTCCCTCAATTCTCCCTTCTTCTCCTCTTATTTTTTTTCTTTGTAAGAGCGTCTGCAAAAGCACCTGGCACTCCACACTCATTGGAGATGCCGGGCACATCCAAGGACGCGTCATCCCCAATGAGCCAAGGTTTTCACCTGAAAACCCTATTTGAATTAGCCATCACATTTCAACCATTGGAACTAGATATTCACTGTAAGATGTGTTTGGGCTAAGGTGATCTACAAAAGCCCTTTGATTTCATGATGATCCACGTCTTAGATTGTTGGAAAATCCCTTACAAAGAACAAGCACTGGTGAATTACTATCTTAGGCATGTTTTTCAAGCTATTCTGACTAATCTGGCTATTAAACGATGATCTTACACCATTGAATGCCTTCAGAACATGGTGATCTTCAAAAGCCCCATGGTCCCCCACCTTCTCCGACAATGGCAACAGAAAATTTTAAGACTGTATGAATTTGCTGGCATCTAGGGTTATCTATCTTCTCTCCAGCTTGATTTCTTCTCATCTAGTGACCTTCTCCTCACTAAACCATCACAAGTAGGTGCACCTCACTCTCCTTTTTCATTTCCAACAATTTGTTGTTGTTTTTCAGCCACCTAGGGATCTCCTCGGCATTGATCCATCGAGAATGATGGATCTAGCATGAAGGGTCAAGATCTAATCTATCCACAATTCAAATGCAACTTTTGAGCAGTTGGATGGATTCCTAGGACCCAAAAACCCCAAGAGATGAAATCTAGGCCCTTAATCTTGTAAGATGAGGGAGATTCGTTGATGGGCGATCTGATAGTCCAAATCTGGACTGTCTCGCCACTGGTCACCCATACCTAGTGACGGGTAATCCCAAGTAATAGGTACAGGCCGACCATCCATTTTGTCATTTTTTGTTAGGATTATTTGAGCCGTCTAGTTTTGAACTGAGCTCTTAGATCTTTAATTAAGAGCTCAATATAGCTCTGATTTTATATCAAAAAGCTTTTATAGATTCCTTATCACTTGCTTTAGGTACTAAACTCATGAAATATATGTTTTAAATTGTATTTATTGGTTATAATAACAAAAATCTGTAGAACAGTATTGGATCATGATCAAGATGATCCCAAAATAGAAATATGAACCAATGGATGTTTTTAGAGGGTCTCAAAACCTTAAGGATTGTAATCATAGTAGAATTTTTGGGTTTCTAGATTAAGTAAATAAACCAAAAGTAGTAAGATCCAATTTCAGCCCTTAAAATAGGCTAAAATCTTAAAATCCTAATTTTATTCTCAATTTAACTCCAAATTGAGATAAAAAAGTTGTGATGGATTCCTTGTGATGAATAGAACCTACTGAACTTAGAAAATTTATATTTTGATACATGTAAAATTCTATTAATAAAGAAAAGTTTTACTAATTCTTATGATTAGTGAAATTTGGAATGATTAAACCATATAATTCTAATCCATTGATGATCTTGTGACTGTGAGACATGGAATCAATGGTATAAGTGACTAATTAAGGACTAATTAAGAGATCTAGCCTTACAAGTAGTAAAAACCATAAAAATGAATGGAAATCTCCTTGATCAAGTTGATCAAGGATGAATGGATAGTGTGGGTACGTTTGAATGAAGATATGAAGTTAATATTATATGGATTTATGGACTAGATGATGATGATTTGGGATAGATTAAGATCTATACCCTCAAATTGGATAAAATGACTTAAGATCTTCTTGATCAGCTGGATCAAGAAGGTTTAATCATTTGATGAGATGCATCAATGATTTAATACTGAAATCACCTCAAGAAGATGTGTTAGATCAAAAGAAAAATGAAAGATTAAGATCTAAACCCTAAAAGATATGAAAAATGAATAAGGATGAACTAAGATCGTTGGATCATGATGGATAGTTATGGCATATTAGATTTTTATTTAAATTTGTTGAATGTTATTATAATTGTCTTTTATTGCTTAGTATATTTAATTATATATTTATATATATATGCTTTTATTTATACTTTAATGTTTATGTAATGAAAATTACATTGAAAATGTAATTAAATGAAATTAGAATGGAAGGACATTTATATGGAATAAATGACATGGACTTAATGATAGTAAGGGTAATAATTAGTAGGATAACATAAGGAATATAAAATTCCTTGGTCCAAATTAGAAGAATAATGAAACTCCATGAATGACATTTTAATGTTCATGGATTTAATTAAAATCAATTAGAAAGAGTACTTAGGGTTAACATGCTCATAGGAACCTTATGAAAGGTTGAGTTAAGGTCACCCTAGTGGATGATGAACATAGTGGTTAAGGGGGTTCTCTAATAGAGCCATGCTCTTCCTCCACCTTCTGTTGACATTTGTGAGGTCTAAATGCCTCCTTACATGAGGATTGAAGTAACCACTTTGTGTTCAACCATTCAACTAGTAAGCCTTACCAATTTGACATAAGAGGAGCTATCTAGACATAGAATGAAATAAGCTACCCTCAACCAGTAAAATATTAACTGGTTGAGTAATAATAATAAGAGCATAAAAGGTTAGTAAATCATTTAATCCTAATAAAAATTGTAAACAAGATAAGGATGATCATACAAGATCTGGAGGATCTTGAATGATAAAAAAACAATAAGAATATTAATGTCATATTGTATAATGTATATGTGGAAATTATGTATGTATATGTAGAAAAATGTAGATTGAGAACCCAAACCCTTGATTAAACATGATTCAAAGAAAAATGAGGGCATCCCTTATAGGAATACATACTTGTATAGAGAAATAACTTTATACGTATGGTTTAACATATGTATGAATCTAGACCGTGATGGGCAATGTGGAAGAATACCACTTGAGATGTATGAATCAAGATGCTACTTTGATGTAGGTGGAAGTATAAGAATGTATTAAGGATTCATGTGTATACATACATGATCTTTTGTCTAGAATTATAGACCTTCATGATATAAGTATACCTGGTACCTTAGCATTATAATGATCCAATCACATAATCCAACTAAGTAATCCAACCATATGATCCAACTAAGTGATCCAACCATATGATTCAACTAAGTGATCCAACCATATGATCTAACTAAGTGATCTAACCATATGACATAACTAAGTGATCCAACCTGATAATCTAATTCAATTGATCCAATCTTATGATCAAATCAAATGAGGTGAAGGTAATGAGATGTGAAGACTAAGGAAACCCAAAGAATAGAGCATAGAAAATATTCCAGCCTAATTTAAATAGACACATCATCTAATATGTACAATGTATTTTACATATAAGCATGGTGGCTTGTGATTTTGTTTTACACAGTACTAGGACTAAGGATGCTATGTTAAGGAAGTTATGGGGTTTGGCCACCCGCTTCCTAAAACTTATGTAATGGATACCATGCCCAAAGAGAGGCTAAATGTCGGGTGGGGCAATCATGGGAAGGCCACCACTGTGACAGTCAGGGTTCCCCCCATATGAACTTGGATTTGTTATTTTCATAGTTGGTATCAGTGGATTATTATACAGTTATCTAGGCACACTGTATGGATTGAGACTGTGGCATAGTAGTCCTCATGTATTTGGCATTACGATGCACATATGATAGGCATAGTGTAAAGCCATGGCATGATGAGATGCCACTACATGAGTTCTTGAAAAGAAAATCCCCGTATGAAGATTGGCAAAATACTGATTTCCTAAGTGGAAGTATAGCCAGGGGAAGGAAAAGTTTTGAGCAATCGTCACTATTTTAACTAATTTATCCTATACTACATAAATAACATATATACTTTATGCTGAGATAACTCATGAGTGGGTAACCATGATGGAATAATGACTGAGGTATGTATTCTTCTATTAGTCAAGTGGTATATTTTTGTATCCCCTACCAAGCATAGCTTACTGAGATATTATAAATGTTTCAATGTTTACAATATCTTAGATACAGAGAAGGAGGGTTAGAAGCTCAAGACTATAGAAGACTTAAGAAGATTTGGAAGAATAATCAATCAGAGTATTTTCTTTGAAGACATGTATTTTTATTGAGAGTTTTTAACGTATGGTGAGGTTGAAATTTGGATTATGTAATTTGGGCAAACATTGTACTGATACTAGGTTGTACTGTGAACCACAGGATGGATTCTAGAATTTAATAAAAATATATTCCTTTAATGGAATTCTATCTTGTACAAAATTTCTACTTATGTTATGTATGAAGTGATGACTTGGGTTTTTTTAAAACAAGTTTTAAAGAAAAGAATTTTTTTTGTTTTTTTTTGTGAATTTCTTTTACTAAGGGCACCCTGTCTTTGAAAATTTATTACAAAATGTATTACAAAAACCCAGGTCATCACATCTTGCAGCTGGAGTTCACCATCTTCTCTAAGACGCACTTAATTTCCCCTTTGGATTCCTCCAGTTGGCCACTAGTCTATGTATGGTAGGGCATTGCAACTTTATAGGTGACTCCTTATTTCTTCATTAAAGCCTCATATACCTAATTGCAAAAATATTTTCCTCCTTCACTAATAATAGCACATAAAGTACCAATGTATGAAAAGATTTTTTTCTTATAAAAGCTTGACCACCACCCCATGGTCATTAGTCTTCCACGCTACTGCCTCTACCCATTTGGACACATAAACTACTCCCACTAGAATATATAAATTTCTAGAAGAGTTAGGGAAGGAAACCATGAAATCAATGCCCCAAACATCAAAATTTCAACAATCAAGATAAGGTTTAGTGGCATCATGTCCCTATGATCAATGTGTCCCTAACTTTTGGCAGCAATCACATGATTTATAATAAGAGCAAAAATATTTAAGAATCATGGGCTAGTAAAATCAACGCTGTAAGATCATTGTGGTTGTCTTTTCAGTATTGTAATGGTCCCCACAAGCATGGTCATGATAGAAGGAGATTATTTTATTATGTTCATTTTCTAACACAGGTCTCGTGATGATCTAATTAGAATAGCACTTGAACAAGTACAAATCATCCCAAATGAAGTACTTAACTTTGGTCATAAAATTAAATATATCTTATTTTGACTAATGTGCTAGTAATTGATTAGTCAGAAGATAGTTAACAATGTCAACATACCAAGGCCTCTAAGAAACCTACATGAGTTCCTCATTTGGAAAAGTTACTTTAATTGACATAGTTTCACTAGAAGACTCAACTATCAGCCTAGAAAGATGATCTGCTACTACATTCTTGAAACCTTTCTTATCCCAAATCTCAACATCAAACTCCTGTAGCAAGAGAACCCATTAAATAATTCATGGTTTAACATCCTCCTTAGACAGAAGGTACTTCAATGCAACATGATCCAAATAGATTATTACTTTAGACCCTAAAAGGTAGGACCTAAATTTATCTAAGGAAAATACTATTGTAACATCCCAAGTTTTTCAAGCCTTTATTGATTTTAAGTTGGAAAGCAACAAAAATTTCTTTGTTTTAGAAAACATTATCAAAGTGATATTATACATGTAATTTTTAGAAACTCATCAACTTCTTTCTAGGAGTTACGGTAAAACATCCATATATATATATATATATATAATAGTAGTTCTCTAACCTAGGAATGGTTAGAGGTAGATGGCACAAGATTATTTGTATTGTCACAAGTAAAGTCACACTATTCATTTGAATAATTAGAACAATTCATATTACAATCATCCAACATGTCAAAAAAATTTTAAGTTATATACAATACCCAAAATGAAATCCTATACATGGAACCTATCAAAAGAAATTACACTAAGCATATTCTCCTCACATCTAAACTGATCCAGGTACTCCTATGTTATAAAATTTCAACAAAAATAGGGAGAGCATTTGTGTATGCTAAGAACTATGGAAGGACTTACTTTTGATATGTCCTCACTATGGTTTTGAAAAGTGGGATCACTTTCAGTAGTTCTACAAAGGTCTAACACAACAACAACAATGTATGATAGACACCACTAGTGGAGGAGCTTTCATGACTAAAAGTGATGTGAAAGCTTGGAATTTCTTCAAAACACTGTTGAGAATTCCCAACAATGGGACTACTCTGCTAGAATGAAAAGAATTTTGTAGTAGTAATAGAAAGGCAGATTATATGAGATAGAGTTCACTCCAAATTTGTATGGAAACATTGACATGTTGACCTAGTAGGTACGCAAGATAGATGATCTATCCCAATGACTAGATGCTTTCATGATGAACAAATCTCCCATGCAACCTCAATCTGAGCTTTGCTCAATCTATTCGAGCCCAGATCACTATGCTTTATCATCCATCTAACTTTGATTTCCTCGAGTTCTTTTCAAAGTAGGTGAATACTATGAATGTATATGACCAACCATGCAGCAATAACCCACAATAACCTTTATTTTGAAACCTACAAACCTAGATAGGCTAGGCATGCAAACTTTTCTTAATCGAAGAATTACCATTAAGGGGGTCCATCAGGGAATCCCCTGTCAACAAACTTTTCCTAGAATCCACATGCCTTAGTAGTAGTACCTTCCTCAACAAGTTTTGCCCCAATAAAGGAAAAAAATCACTCGAGGAGATGATGAGCATCTTCATGCAAGGGACTATGCAGTTTTAAATCGTGCAGGCCAACTCACAGTATATTGCAGTCAAAGCATTAGATGGGACAACTTTCTACTACTATGCAAGAGAGGGAAAAAGGAAACTTCCCTAGTCAGCTAGTGCTGAATCTCAAGGGTTAGTATGAGGTTGGTTCATCATAATTAGATCAGGCCAAGTCAATGACAACCCTTAAGAGAGGAAAACATGTAGACAAATAAGTAGGCTAGACTAGAATAACCCCACAGACTGTGCAACAAGAGAAGTCTACCCAATCTCAGAGGGGAAAGGAAAAAGTCTAATCATCTCCCTCTTCACCTGAACCCCTTCTTGATGCACCTTATGGTCCAAAGGCTCCTTTTCCTCAAAGACTCCATATGGCAAAGAAGGAGAACAATTATAGTGAGATAATGGGTATTTTAAAACAAGTAAATATTCACATTCCATTACTTAGTGCTATAAAAGAGTTCCCTCCTTATGCTAAATTTATAAAGGACATGTGCATACAAAAACATAAGTTTAACATGCATAAAAGTCAAACAAGCTAATTCCATTTTGCAATGGTGAACCTTTCCTAAGTACAAAGATCTTAGATGCCCTATAATCTCATGTGTTATTAGAGAACATAGATAAGGCAATCTTTGATTTAGGGGTTAGTATTAATCTATTGCTCTACTTGGTCTACAAGAAATTAGGATTAAGTAACTTGATACCTACGTCTACCACTCTATAACTAACAAATTGATCTATCAAAATTCCTAGGGGAGTATTATAAGATGTCTTGATACAAGCTGATCAATTCCACCTTCCAATGTACTTTTTAGTCCTATAGATAGAACCTGTATCCAATCTAGATAACAAGATCCCTATCATCTTGTCCATTTTTGGCCACTTCTAATGTTATCATCAACTGTTGGAATGGTTTTATGAAAAATCACTGGGCAATATGAGACTCAAGTTGATATTTTCAATATAGCATAACAAATGGACTCTGAAGACTCTTTTACTATGAATGTTTTAGAGAGTATAATTCCTGACACATTTACTTCATCCTCTAAGTCTAATCAAGTTGGTTCCATGCAAGAAGTAAAACCTTTACTTGAAGCTGTAGCAGTAAAGGATGTGCCAAAATGGAGGCCAAAAGTAGAGCCCCTAACACCACCTTCCACTACTTAAGAGAATCCACCCTCTTTAGAGTTAAAATCCTTGCCAGAATAGCAAGGTAAGTTGCTTAATGTTCTCTAGAAACATAAAACAACTATAAGGTGGTCTATCTTAAACTTTAAAGGTATTAGCCCCATCATTTGCATGCGCTAGATCCATTTGTAAGAGAATGCTAAAATATCCTAGGAATCACAAAGAAGGCTAAACCCTCATATGAAGGAGGTAGTTAGGGCACAGATACTTTAGCTGTTAGATGTAGGTATCATTTACTCCATCTTTGATGTCAATCCTATTTTGGTCGTCCCTAAGAAATTTGGAGCCATAGTAGTTAGAAACAAAGAGAATGAATTAGTCCCCACTCATATGACCACCTGGTGGAGACTATGTATTTGCAACCATAAATTGAATGTAGTCATGAGGAAAGATCACTCCCCTCTTCCTCTCATTGACCAAATGTTGGAAAGGTTGGTAGGTCATGAGTATTAATGCTTCCTCAATGAATATTCTAGTTATAACTTATTCTCCATAGTGCCAAAGGATTAAGAGAAGACTACTTTTACTTGTCCCTTCAGAACCTTTGCCGAGAAATGCATTCTTTTGGGCTATGCAATACACTGACAACTTTTCAATGGTGTATAATGAGTATATTCTTTGATATGATGGAGAGATTCTTGGAGGTGCTTATGGATGACTTTTCAATATTTGGATTACCTTTTGATGAGTGCTTGGCCTACTTAGCTTAAGTGTTAGGGAGGTGCCTAGAAAAGAACTTAGTACTTGGGTGGGAGCAATTCCATATTATGGTGAAAAGTGGCATACTGGTGGGAGAAATTCCATTTTATGGTGAAACATAGCATAGTTCTAGGGCGTGTAATATCATAGAATGGCATAGAGGTTAGCAAAGAAAAAGTGGACCTCATCTCAATTCTTCCCCCCTTCGAGGACGGTGAAGGAAATTTGCTTATTTTTTAGGCCATGCTGGTTTTAATAGATGGTTTGTCATAGATTTTTAGTAAAAATTTTAGGCCCCTATGAAATTTGTTACCAAGGAGGTGACTCTTGACTTTGATGAAAAATACATGAAGGCCTTCGAATGCTTGAAGGTTGAGTTCACTTCAGCACCCATTATATGATTGCCAGATTGGAACACACCATTTAAGATCATGTGTGACGCTTCCATTTACATGAACGACACTACTCAGGAGCAATGAATTGCTAAACTTCCCCATTGATTTACTATGGCAGCAAGACTTTCAATGATGCCCACCTCAACTACTCTACTATAGAGAAAGAGTTTTTAGATGTAGTTGTAATACCTGTAAATATTAAGTGCATGTTTTAAAGGGTAATAGAGAAGAATGGAACAAGTGCATTAAGAAATTAGGTTAGGATAACCTATTGGAGTTGATTATTAAGTTAATTTGGATGTTTAGAAACAAAATTTCTAGGGAAAAAGAGAAATTAAAAATCAAATTAAGTTAATACTAAGCCATTTGTAAAAAGGAAAAAAAAATGAAAATGAAAATATAAATTGTTGTTAAATTTAGGAAATTTGGTAAGTCACAAATATGTCAAGGTCTTAGTCTAATTCCAACCCAAAAGCCATGGGGAAAATAAAAATCAACTAAAATGGGAAGCCTATCTTGTTGTTGGCTAGGGTACAATTGTAAAATTGACCCTACCAAGATATAATTGAGAAATCTAGGTAAAATCAAGAGTGTATTTAGAAGCAATGGAAATGGACTGGTTGGTTGGATGGATGGGGAAGAAACAAAGTTGGGATTTGAAGGGCAGAAGGAAGAAAGGAGTTTGGAGAGAGAGAGAGAGAGAGAGAGAGAGAGAGAGAGAGAGAGAGAGATGTGAGGGTGCTAGCTAGAGAAAAGCTCCATGCAAAGAACAAGAGCTAGCAAGCCAGAGGAAATCTTAAGTTCCAGAGCTTTGAACCAAGTAGGGGATAGTCATAGGATGAATCACTAATAGAGGCTTGGATTGGCAAGGCTCAAAATCATGTAATTTTCCCTCTTAAAATTTCATGCATTTGGTTTCCTGCATATTGAACCAACAATTGTTCAATCTATGATGATCTTGCTTAGATTTGGTTAATTTATTATTTTAACTACAATTTCTTTTGTTTATGATGCAATTACATCTTTCTAGGGTGTGTATGTTTAATTTTTAAGCATGATGCTTGTTGAATGTTGCATGATTTCATGACATGCTTTGTTTTTAGATTGTGGGAGAACTAATGAACAAGAGATGTTCATCATGTTAGATACCCCCTTAAATCTTTATCTTTTTAAAATTCATACTAGGTTTTCTTACTTGATGCCTAAACTTGCTTTGGACACCTTCAAGTGGTTCGTTTGTAGTTTCCAAAAAATTTACACTAGTTGAAGCAAGAAAGGGAATGGGCTCACCATGTTCTTCCTGCATAAAAATAGGTAAGGTGAACCTAATTCCATCCTTAAAACTCTTTGGTTTTTAACCAAATTAAACCAAAGTGAAATAAGGTTCATCATAACTTTAAATAGCAAGTAAGTTATGCCTTAATTTACCTTGATTAGGTACTGATATGGTGGTGCAAACTCTGAGAAAACACACCATTTCTTGCATGCATATGTGCAAGAAATGGCGCCATTTCTTGCTACCAGTAGGACACTAAGAATTCTTATTGAACATGACATGGAACTATCTTGAAATTAAACTTGATTAGTAAGCTTTTTACAACATTTTATTAAGAAAATTTCAAAGTGATGATGGTGTAAAAGCGATGAAATAGTAAGCACCATTTCTTGGTTTGTGGTGAATAGGAAAATAGTGCCTTCACACTTTTGCTCAATTTGTAGATGTTTAAAGAGAATAAGTAAGTTGGGAAAATGGAAATTTTATAAGAAAAGAGGAAAATTTTGAAATGCCAAGCTTGAATATAGTTGAAATTGAAAATTTTGAACTCACCTAGTTACTAAAATTATAGAGTGGAAAGAAGAAGACAACTAGACTTCCTGAGTCAACGAAATTCCAATGGAATTTTAGTGAGATAAGATACACTATCCTAGAATTCCTGAGTCAATGAACCTGGAATTTCTGTGTAAAAAACTTCACTAACTTGGAATTTTGGGAATTGCATAATTTCATTGAAATGAAAATTTTGAAAATTTTTAACCGTGTTAAATTGGAAACATGATCACACTAATTGTACGCTTTATTCGTGATGTGAGGAATGCAAAACTACCTTTAAATTAGAAATATTTAAGGGTAAAGAGGTAATTATCCTAGGTGAGAAAAATTACAAAATTTCCCTTAGGTTAGAATTCTCAACACTTTTTCTAAGTTTGGACCTATTAATGAAACTTCACCTGCCAATTTATTGATGCTCAATCACTTGAGACTTAGACACTAATTCTTGGTCTCTTAAGACTCAAGAATCTTGTGTCCTAAACCCTTAGGCCATCTTTGACCATGACTTGAATACTTCTTGACCTAGTAGTAATGACATGTTACATACAACTTAATCTCATTTGGCTAAGTTACTTATAACTTACAATGGTATGACAACCTCTTAAGCTAAAAGTTGTATGATGTGGCCACCCCTACTTTAACCTTTTATGACCTACATTCCTTGAATTTAGCCTTATATGACTAGTTCCCTGTGCCTTAGTTTTTCCAAAACTCAAGGAATTTGTGCTTCAAGTACTTATACATTAATCTTCATGAATAGATCACTTAAGCCTTAGAATTCATAAATTCCTATAATTTTAAATTGAAGTGCGGTAAAAGCATAGTTATACCGAGTCAAAATCTAGGTTAATTATGACTGATAACCTTAGGAATGGACTAGTTGAAAGATAGTTGTTAAATGTGATAAACTTAAGGAAAATACTAAAGGAGTATAAAAAATGTAAGAATATTAATAACATGTCATAAGACATAGGTACCATAAGGCTAGGGGTGAAAATAAAGACGTGTTCTTATTGAAAACACATCTAACCTTTAAACAACATGAAAAGGACAACAACAACTAAATGATCTCACTATAGTTAACAATAGAATTAATAAAGTATTTCATACTATCAAACATAAGTTACTAGTTCATAACACACAGTCACCTTTATGATTTGGACTAATGGGTTCATGGGTTTTGGCTAAGGGCCTGAAGATATTGTTTATGTTGATGCCGTAAGCACCACAAGAGTGGTGGTGAGCCATGAGATATGGATTTTTATGAACCACAAGTTTTGGTTTCATCTATGCTTTAGGCAGCCACTCTTTTAGTGGTCATAAGTCCTAATGGATGAGGTTTTCTTGATGCTTAGGCAAGTGCACTATGAGCAGCTGTAAGTCCTTGTGGATATAGATTTCATCAATGTTTTTGCTAAGCACTCTGGGTGTTTCCAATGTCCCGAATCACTCAGTAGATTTACTGAGTTAGTGTGCCATAAGTCCTAAGACGTTATCCTAGGAGGTGCAGCTGTCCACTAACCTCTGAGATGAAATTGATACCAGCCTTGTGATGGAGACGATAGGTAGTAGGACTATCTTCTCATGAAGAAGTGTTCTGAATTGTAGCCAGGTAGCCCCCATGAGGTTCAGTTACTTTTTGGCCATTTGGTATCCACGTGCCCACATAGAGGTCGCGGTAGTTGCCATTGGGTGATGAGAAGGCCTACAAGCATAGGTGTCTATGTGATGTTAGCATGTAGGGCATGCCAGCCATTCTCGAGAGTTGAGACCATTGGTCCTTGGTGGTAGGACTATATGCCATTGATGGTGCCTGGTAGTAGGACTGTATGCCATTGATGGTCCCTGTTAATAAGACTGTATGCCACTGATGGTCCCTAGTCATAGGACTATATTCCATTATGATATGGAGTGATCAATTTTCCATGATGAAGCGGGCATGGATTTATGCGTCTTGGATTAAGGGCTATGAGCCTCGATTCGACATCATTTGTTTTGAGCAACTGATTTGAAATTTTGTTAGTTACTTTCGAGCATTATGGATGATTTGAAATATCTTTATATGTTGATCATGCTTTTTAGAAACTATGTGCATATTTGTAAGGATAGACATACGCTTATGCTATTGCATGCTCTATTTTAGGTTTTTGGCTTGTATTAGTTTTTCACCCTACTTTGAGTTGTTATTTTTGCTCACACCCTACAACTAACATTTCAAGTGATACACTTAGTAGCTTGAATGCAAGAGACATAGGAGTACCTGGATTAGTTTAGATGCGAGGAGAATTGATGCTTAAAGGGAGCTTGGGTGAGGGTGATGTTCCTCCCTCTATTTCTCCTTACATTAGTCTTTAATCTCTAGGGAAAGTGAAAGATGAAAAAACCATTCATAACAGCCCTATTTATAGATTTGTAGAGTAGGTGTCATGAGACATGAATGGTTGAGATCAAGCCGAGCTAGGATGGAATGGAATGGAGGTTAGATGTAAGGGGAGGTGCATGATTTCCATATGGGAGAGTGAAAGGGGAAATAAGATGGAAATAGGAGTGGGAAAGGAAATATCCAATGGAAGGAAAGTGAATAAGGGAAAAGGGAAAGAGATGGAAAGGAGGTGGAGAGAATATAAAAGAATTTAAGAACTAGAAAGTGCAAGGAGGGGGAATGGAATCCATATTTGGGTGGGCATGTGTGTGTGCTTCATAAACATTTGAGAATGTGAAGGACCATAAGACTAAGATGGGTGGTTGAACTCTCCCATAAGCTTTCATTGTATATGAATTGAACTCTCCCATAAGCTTCCCAAGGTGGTGGAATGCATGTATGGGGAGTTTGTCGCCTTTTCATTTTCATTTGAGTAGGAGCTAAGCATGAGGTTTCAAACTATTCTATCTTTGATAGTAGCAACTAATGATCATTCTGATTTCTCTATGCCTTTAAGCATGTGGGCCCATAGTGTAGCTTGGTTTCCAAATTTTCTCTTTTAGGGTCAAAAATGTCAAATTTTCTCATTTTTTCTCATTTGAAGCCTAGACCTACAAAATGGAGAATATACCCCTAGTTAGTGCTTTTTTGGGAATGTTTTGGGCTAAAACCTACTAAATATAGAGGTATGCGTGTAATATTTCTGTATATATCATAGAAAAAGAAGGCTTATGGCTAGGAATTCTCACTAGAGTCTGCAATCATGAAGTAGATGCACTCTATCTCTAGAACATATTCCAACTTCTGTAGTGTACAATCCAAAGTCTCCAAAGTGCATATTGGCTTCTCCAAAATGAATTCATGTTGCACACAAAATTCACATTGATCAAGGCTCATGTGAATCCATACTCATTTCTGCATTCTCCAAGTAACTTAGCATGAACCATTAGAAGTCAATCTAATAACACTAAGATTAAGGAGGCTTGTTCCACTAGTCTAGTAGAGAGAATGAATGACATGATGCCATGAACCAATGCACATGCTACTGCATGCAATTGGCCAAATATAATCCATGAGTTAAATCACTCTAAAGAATATCATGCTAAAGTATATTGGTTGAAAATGCAAAAGAAATTGACAAGGGTAAATATAGCAAAGATAATAAAGTCCTCCATGGTTTGAGTGTAAAGCTCGTGACCTTAACTTCTAGTCTTGGACAAAGAATCATAATCATATTTTGTTCCTCTTATCCAAAGAAGAAGCAATGCATGGTTTTTGGGAAGTCCATCGAAGTTTGTAGAGCACATCAAGTTGGGGCAAAATTCATTCAAATTAAAGCACTTCGAGTATTAGTGGTTGTCGATGGTGACTGATGCATATTAAATTCTACTAAATGCATGGTTATACAATAAATTAGTCAGTACAATTGTTCCATCCAATCATCACTTCTCGATAATTTCACACTTGGGTTATGAACATTATTGAACCAATAACATTGACCTCCTTTACAAGGAATTCATTCATCTTAACTACAATAGGTTACTTCTCCAAGTCAGCTAAGACTATGCTAGTAAAAGTAGTGAAATCACAAGATGTTGCAGGATTTATTCAAAGTCATATGATCTACCAATTCTATGTACTATGCTAAATCATCATAGATAATAGGACTGTGTTCAAACATCCTACCCTAAGGATTTTTTGTGCAAAGTATTCTATCAAGCATCATCTCTACTACTTATAATCCTAGAGTGAATGGATTACGAAGGCTTTCAACAAAGAATTATGCAAGAAGCACTTGAAGATAGCCTCAAAAAGAAAAACATTATCATGAAAGGCTGGATGAAGCACTATGGTCTTATCGAATCTCCTACCAAACACCTACATGCACAACACCTTACTCATTTGTGTTTGGAAGTGAAGCAATTCTACATTTGGAAATATAAATAGCATCCTTATAAGAGGAAATAAAGTTCTACATGACCAAAGAGAAATCTACATCCATACAATTTGGTGAGTTGGAAGCCCTAGATGAACTGCAACACCCTGGGTTTTACATGAAAATTTTTTGCATTTATTTCAAAAGATGGTGCACCCCTCTAAATTTTAAAATGCAAAAACAGCAAAAGATTTTTCTTTGAAATTCATTTTCCTAAAAATCCAGCTATCACCTTTATGCTCACACTACACACACACAGATATATATATATAGTTTTCTAGAAGATAGAAATTTATTTCTTAAAACAAGACCCATCCAGTGATTCACATGTACAGCCCTTATAACATTATATTAAATGTCCAATATCACAATTCAAATGACTAACTACGCAATACAAAAGCTTTAATAAAATGTATACCTAAGCGCAGAAGTATGGTTGCTGGATTCTTCTTCTTGTGTACATCTTCTCCTATCTATCTGTATCTAAGATATTGTAAACATAAAACATCTACAATATCTCAGCAAGCTATGCTTGGTAGGGGAGTTTAAGAAGCATGCTAAATCTTAAGATACATTAATTATTTAATTGTAATTAGAATATTTATTTTCATACCAATTATATTAAATTGGATTTATTGTATGTTTCACATTTCAATAATCCATTTATAAACCAAATATCTACATGTTTCATAATCATTAATAACCCATTGATAAATCAATTATTAACATGTTTCATAATTATCAATATCTGCTTTTTTCATAATTATAAGTAATCCCTTAATTTATCAAACATCTTTAATTATTATTTGTTATCTAAATAAACTAATCTAGTTCCATGAACCATACTTTGCATAACAGTTCTACTCATTCATATACCCATATGAAACTTATATGAAACTATGCCCTCAATCATATACATATAGCATACATACACATATATGGAAATTGTTAAAAGAAATACAAAATTATGAATATAATCAATATCATCTAATTTACATTCTTATACTATACTGGGTTTCAAAATCATACCCCTCATGCCCCTCATTATACAGCGTCCACAATCCTTCAGCCATTGCTGGGAAAACAATATAAGGCATATCATTTGCCATATCATATAAGGCATCTCATACTACCATCATATAAGCACCATGGTGCATCAAATATAAGGACTACTATGTCGTAGTCTAAATCCATATAACGCATCCAAATAACTACATAATAATCCACCTATACCATCCTCCGTGGAAATCACAATATCCATGTCTGCACAGGGGGGGGAAGACCATGGCTGTCACAGTATTGGCCTTCCCATGATTGCCCCACCCAACTTTTAGCAACACATAATGCATGGTATCCATAACATAATAAACTTTGAGACCAAGTGGCCAAACCCTCATAACTCTCCTAGCATAGCATCCCTAGGCCTACACCTGTCTAAAACAAAACTCTTAAGCCTCCATGTCCAGATGTAAAATAATCATAATAGTAGGTAATTTGCCTATTCATATATTTCATAACAAGAATAACATCCTCACTTATTTGGCGATAACCCACAAAGGATGTATCCTATAAACCTAGACTCATATATCATCAATACTGACATGGTACCCATGTACCATAAACATAATTTCACAATTCACATACATGATGTACAAGGCATAACCATCAATTATAACATGCAATTCTTTTAATTAACATTATTTTCATCATTACAATTTAAAGCATGTTGAATATCAATCATACCATTTTAGTTTTATACCATCCATAATTAGAAATATGATCAGGTTTAGAACATGCATCATATTATTTAGACATGTCATCTTAAATTTCTACCTACTTCATGTGACTCGTTCATCAACTTCCATTAGCTTTAATCACCATCTTCTTCACGATTGACCCCATGTGCTTCAATCTATCCAACACATAAAAATTCTATTTTTAATACAATCATATAAATATAGATATTTAGATTTAATTATGATCATAATTTTAAGAATCCAATGCAATCCAAGGCCTGGATCATCATTATTGGATCTTTACATGGACGATCAAGACTCATGTGAGTTTATCAAGGCTTCTGTGGATGTCTATCCTTAGTTTAGGGTTGAGATCTATGGTTGGATCTGTGTGGACATCTAAATTGTGTTTCCCATCAAATTACATGGTCAAATTTAACTAATTTAAGGGTGTACATTGGTCAGATAGACCACTTCCAGCTTTGTATTGACGATTAGGACTCATCTGTGGGGTCTGATCATCAATCCGACGTCAACAAGTCACTGTTTGAATAGTGATAGGTAGGACGACAGAGGTTTCTCGAGAGGTTTTCATCCAAATTATACCATTTTAGTCACATCCTAGGAAATTTAGGGCGTAGGATTCATCTGGGGATCAGATACCAAGAAGTTACTGTTTGAACAGTAACAGATCGGACAATCCAGATTATCCGATCTATTTTCTAGCACATATCTCAATTTCAATCAAATATAACTTCTCTCAGGTATAGATCTATCCATTACTAAACAAGGAATAACAATTCAATGATTGGATTATCACTTAAACCTAGATTTCAAATAAAATGACACAAATTTAGTAAAATTCAACAATTCAGGAATAGGGTTCCACAAATCTTTCCTTCATAATGTGTTTCCTGGCTTCCTCCACCCTTGGATAAGCCAGATCAACCTTAATTTCAGTTAAAACCTCCCTAATCTGGTCGCACAGTAATCCCCTCTTCAATCAACAGTCTAAATCATCCCAAATCCGTCCAAAACCTAGGGGTTTTGGTTCTTCTAGGCCAATCATAGAAGATGACTGACTCGGATCAAGGATCTGAGCTCCAATCATCTCTGGTGATGGCCTAAAATTTTTGGCCAACTAAAAATCCCCCTTTTTTCTCCTTTGATTGCGACGGGATTAAAGGGCTTTTGATCGCCCCCTATTGTAGAGTCAAATGGGTGGCAAGATTAACCATCCGAGCTACTATTTTTCCCAGCATGGCCTTCCTTTTCCAGTGATGAAAACCCCCCAAAAATCCCCTTTTCTTCTTCTTCTCAAGAAGGACTACACTTCTCTAGTGTGCAGGTTGGCCTTCGACCTCCATTTCTCTCTTTCTCTCCTCACTTCTCCTTCCTCTTCCCTCTTTCCTCTTCCCTCTTCTTCTTCTTCTTCTTCTTCTTCTTCTTCTTCTTCTTCTCCTTCCCATTCCTTCTTCTTTTCTTTCTTTCCTTCTGTTTGTTAGGTTTTGGGAACAGAGCTAAGTCTGTTCCCTATGTTTTCACTTAAGTGGGGGGTGCCATTATCAAATGTGCCCCCCCTTTTGTTATTTTAGTTTAGTTTAGTTTTATTTATTTAAAGTTTAATAATGATGTCCCAACTATTCTAAATACTATGATGCAAGTCAACATAGATGGTACACCCTATTAATGATATTTTTCAACTCCATTGGCTGTCGCATTCCATCTCCTGCAAGTGGGGCCCACTTAGTGAAATTACTAAATACCCTTTTGTAAGAAAATTACCATTTATTCATCCAATCTTTGATTTCAGTGAACTTAGTGTTGTTAGATTTGTATCAATGAGTAGAATCCAGATTTTATAATTTCAATTTCATGTTCTTAGTTTTTTAACTTTTAATTACTAAAATAGCCCTGACTTCAAAGTCCCATAACTTTCTCATATGGACTCCATTTTCAGCGTTCTTTGGGTCGTTGGATTCCATTTTCTGAGTACTATATAATTATTTTTAGCTCAAAATTATAATTATATAAAAATATGTACCCCTTGAAAACTCATAATCTGATCATAGAATAGTGAAATTTTGGGGTGAAAATTCATCCATAATCTAATTTCAGTGTTCTTTATATCGTTGGACCAAATTTTTCGAGTACATTCCAAACATTCATGTTTCCACTCCAAATTCCATTTCTATATAAAATTTTATTTTCTCTAGGTCAAAATTCTAATTATGTTTCAAAATTCTGATTTCACATAATAACACCCAGAATAGTATTTACAAAATTTGGGGTTGTTACATGAACAATGCCTAAAACCATAACAATATCTAGAGCTATCTTGAGCTTTCGTGTCAACAACCTTCAAAAAGACCGTAAAGCAAAGGTTGGTTCAAGAAGGTGATTTAGTACTTGCACTAAAAAGGTCCATCGTGGTCTCTCGAGAATCTAGGGTAAATTTGAACCTTAGTGGGAGGGTCCCAATGTAGTTAATTAAGTCTTTTCTAGTGGAACCCATCAATTAGTTAATAACAATCAAAATGTACTACCATATGTCAATGGATGCTTCCTAAAGAAATATTTCCCATGACTTATAGTTACTCCTATCTGTATGAGTATAAAATATAGGACATAATGTAAAATTTATTTCATTACAGTTAAATTTACTCCTACCTATAAGAGTATAAAAGGCAAGACCTAATGTAAAATCCATTACATTGAGGTCAAATTGTGATGACCCAGGTTTTCTCATGCATTTTTAAATGCAAAACTAATTCTTAATGCGGGATTGATCCCTATTTGATAACAATTTTATAAAAACAATGCAATGCAGCAAAAAAAATCTTTTATTTTAAATTCATTTTGAAAACCCCGAGTGTCATTTTCTTTCAAGACGAACAAAGTAATTTTAAAAATTATGGTAATCATAAATGTCTTCCCAGGTCTATCCAGTCACAGCTCACAATCCAACTGTAGTAATTACATATACATGTCCAAAGGGTAGATCATACACTTACATCTATACTTGTCTTCTCTTCATTCACTTGATCGCAGCATTAACATTTTCTAATTCTTCTTCTAATCCTATGTGGAGCTAATCTGTAAAAATAATATATTTGAGTGAGTATTTCTCATACTCAGTAGGTGATCCAATACTACTATTTTGAAAACATAGCATGCAACATGCATGGTTTCAAAAGAGACTTTCCATGTAATACATTGTGTAATTTCTTTTTTGTGTAAACATGCATTTTTATGCATAAATCATAAGCTTGTTTGCACATTTTCAATCATGGAAAATTTTATCAAAATTCATAAATCAATAATATAAATATCACGAAAATCATAGAGTAGTAATCACATAATGAATCATAAACTAGTCATAATTATGAAATTCTTAAAATTGTAATCGGTCAAAGTAGATGATAGCATCACTATAGATATCATGCACATGGATCTCTCGGCAAACACATCAAGCCAACTAGTCACAAGTACTTGTATATGACCATCTCAATGCTATATGCACATCGATAAAATTGAAATCATAGGATCAACTATTCTCACGATTAGCACACAGCTGGAATCGTGTGGCTCCGGTATTTGGAGACCAACCCACCATAGCCTCCATGATGACTATGGTTGTCGTAGAAAAGGGTGCCGTGAACACCTTCAATGGTCGTCCCTGTTTACCGCAGCAGTAGAGGAAGGGACAATGCCATTTTGGCAGTGATACCATCCACTTTTAGTGGTAGAGGCTGGAAGGCCAACCCCATACATAAACAACCTCTCAGCATAGTGCCCACCAAGCTCAATAGCCCAAAAATATAGATACATGAAACCCCAATCTCAATCATTGTAAATTATGCAATCTATGCAATGAGTTTCAAAACATGCGAGCAATGCATATATTCCGAATCTTAATCATCACAAATCGTGCAATTTATGCAACCTGTTCTAAAACATGTATGCAGTGCTTATATAAAGACTATTTACCAAATAAGCAATTGCATGCAAGATCGTAAGGAAAATCTGCATACTCATTATGAGAATATCAAATCACAAAAAGCATACTAAACAGGATCATTAAGATTAAATAAATCAATTAGAGTTTGGAAATGCATTTGAAAACTTAGTAATATCAGACTACCTACCTCGATGTTCCTTGAATCGCGTTCTTCATTACTCGACCCTGAATCACCTTTGCAAAACCATAGATACTAATTGATAACAATGATTCAAATATCATTTTCCATAATTTATAGATCATTAATCAGATTTATAGATTATTGGCTCAATCCGCCTTTTAGGATCATAGATCCCTGCTTAATGCTTTTCCAAGCTAGATCTATACTATTTGTGAGTCCCTAATGGTCGATTTATGTGATTTTTGGGTTGATCTAGGACTATTAATCTCCTTATACCTCTAATGGATCAATTCATGAGATCTGATCATTTTTTACATTGTCAATCTACCAGATTTCCATAGTTTTTAGGCTATAATCATAGTAAATAGTCCTATAATCCTAACTTTTATAGTGTCATTAGGTCTATGTCGTCAATACGAATGCAACAGTTCTTTTGGATCATCGATTGGAGTTATATAGCCTTCTTAATTGCATTTTTAATGTTATGAATCAACGGAGAATTAGATTTGTCCATACAGGGCCCATGCATCATGGTTCTCAGGATGCGTGTACATCCCGATTGAACTAAGACAGTGCTTGCACGCTTGCGCATGCCCGAACGACGCTCCAGGGCATGCGTCCTGGACAACATTATTCGCGTGCATTTTCCGCGTAGGCAACGGGCGTCACAGTTTTCAGGACGCTCATGCATCCTGGTTGAACCGAGACCACGCCTGCACAGTCGCACGTGCCCAAAGACAATCCCAAGGGGTACGTTCTGGGTGTCCATTATGTACTGCATCCCCAGGATGCATCTGGTTTGATGAATCGTTGGATCCATTGACTCTAGGTTTCCTCCAATGATTTTTGGCCATGAAATGCCAGATCCGGCATGGATCTGGCTTGGAAAAAGGAAAAATTAGAGAGAGGGGAAACGGTTTACCTGGGCAGCTTGAGATGGTGCCCCCCTTTTTGCCTATGGTGCGATTTCTTCCATTTTTGCTAAAAACCTAGGCTGAAGTAGCTAGAGAAGAGGGGAAAGCGATGATTGAAGGAAGAGGGGAGAGGGCTTTTAATAGCCAGTGAAGGTGGTGTTGCCCCATGGCGGTGCCGCCATTTTTTTTGGTGCTGCACTACAAGGGCAGTGCAGAGCGACAGCTGGAGGGGGATGGCGTTGGAGAAGAAGACAGGGTGTTGTTATCAAAATGACCCCCTGCATTTTTCGTCCTTATTGTTTTTGCATTCAAATTACCAAATTGCCCTCCGCCTTTCAACACTTATAACTTCTTCATACAAACTCCTTTTTCAATGTTCTTTGAGGCGTTGGTTTCCATTTCGAACGTAGAATCAAATTATGCAACTAGCTCTCACAAATTCTTTTGTTTCATAGTTTAATTAAAATAGAACATTTAATGTAGTTATTTACAGATATTGATTTTCAAAATAAATAATCTATATCAATTTAGTAAATGACAAACATATAGTTGGTAAAGTGATACAAAAGTGCTTAAAATTTTTGAGTCATTACACAAATACTCCTACCCATATTAGTATAAATTGTAGTAGAAGTATAAACTACAAGACCTAATGCAAAATTCATTTCTTTGAGGTCAAATACTCCTACCCATATAAGTAGAAATTGTAGGACTTAATGTAAGATTTATTTCACTATGGTGAATTTCTCCTATCTATACGAGTATATACCATAGCACCCAATATTAAATTTATTTCACTATGGTAAGTTATTCTTACTCGTACAAGTATAAACTATAGGACCCAATGTAAAGTTTATTCATTATGGAAAATTACTCTTATTGGCTTCGTGTTGAAGCCTTGTAAGGTGATTCATGCATGCATTAGAGTTTTGCCACCTTTGGTTTCGATAATGGAATCCCATCTTGTGCAGATAAATGTGGTCATGTGCATGGGTTAAAAGTGATACGGACACCCCCAATGACCTTTGAAATCCTCTAGTCTTGCTTGATGAAATGTGAGTCATTGGTTTCTTTTGGTTTACACTAACTTCTTCTTACGATCTAGATCCCAAAAATTATGCAATTTCATAAATTCTATCCTAATCCTGTAAAACGCAAAATAAAACTTATTACTAATAAATTAAGTAAATAGAATGTTTATATATTAATTTTTTAAGGGTATAATATGTAATGATATGTGTATATCATTGATTTGTTAATCTTTGAATTTGGGATCAGATGATTCATAAGCATTATCTTATCCTATGTATACACATGATTTTTGCTATTTTGGACTAGTTTAGGAATTTTCTACTAAGTCATCATACTCACTCCCAAAAGCTTTTCAAGCAAAGCACCTACGAGTTAGTTAACTTTTGTGAACACATAGATTTTGAGATCAAAAGAAATTGAAGTATGAAGAACCTTTTAGGCATTGGTTTAATTTCAATTATTATTTCTTTATTAAGAACTAAGTATTGTTGAGAAGCATGTAATATAATGTTGAGAATTCTCTTATGTGGAATCTATACTTTAATTTAGTTTCTTTGGGCTGACTATGGTGTCTATGCAGTGCAAACAATTTATTATCATCATTAAGACCTTATCCTAGTTAGGGGTCAGCCACATGAATCTTGTTCCTCCATTCCCCTCTATTAAGTACCATGGCTTTATTTAGTCCTAAAGTTTTTAAATCTTTTCTCACCACTTCTATATACATTCTTTTTAAAGCCTTTCCCAGCCCTATTAGAACCTTCTAGTTGCATTGCTTAATTCCATCTAACCAATGCCATTTTGGGTCTCCTTTGGACATATTCAAACCATCTATGTCTAATCTCCCTCATCTTGTTACCTATTTATGCTGCCCCTAATTTTCCTCTAATGTTTTCACTCTTAATTCTATCCTTTCTCCTTACATTAGTTTGAGTGGCACCATCTGGTCACAGAAACTCTAAATGCACATCTCCATTTGTTCCAACGCGCTTGGATTCTCTAGGTAACCTCTCTCTCAATCTCTCAATCTCTCCACTCTCATGAATCATTGATCCTAAGTACCAAAAGTAGTCTTTTACGGGGACTTCTTAGCTATCAATCTTAACTGGTGTTCCACTCCTAGTCCTCTCCTTACTAAAATTGCTTCCATATATTCTGTCTTAGTTAGACTGATTTTAAATCCTTTAGATTCTAATGCTTCTCTCCATAAATCTAGCTTTTTGTTTATGACATCCTTTGTCTCATCAATTAAGACTATATCATTTACACATAGCATCCACCATGGAATCTCCTTGTATAGATGTTTTGCTAACTCATCCATAAACAAAGTGAAAAGGAATGGGCTCAATGACCATCCTTGGTGCAATCCTATAATGACAAAAAAATCACCGATCGTGCCACTAGAGGTCTTAACATTTGTTACTGCTCTCTCGTATATATCTTTAATTATGTCTATAAACAAAGTGAAACTCCGTTCTTGCTCAACACCTTCAGGTAGTGCACACAATTATGTGCTTATTTTGGTTATATGTGATTTTTTGAAATGACAACTGAGCTTAGAGAAAAGTTCTGAAAACTAGTATAAATTGTACATTTTCTAAATATTTAAAAAAAAAAAAAATCCTTAGGATGTTAACTATTTCCAAATGAATTTACTAAAAAACTATTTCAAAAAAACTTAGATCGTCATGTTATGACTTGGGATTTTTCACACATACTCAGGTTCCCATAATAAAAATTGGAATCTTGTCTTAGTATACAACATTATGCACATTAGAAGTGTCAAGCACCTTAAGTACTTAACCTAAGTAATTTGAATCCCTTCAATTTAACATTTGATTGAACAAGGTAGACTAAGAAAATTATCATATTTATCAACCTTCTTTATATATCTAGATTCTAAAAGCACTAATATGTTCTATTAGTCAAGGAAAAATTATCATATTTATCACCCATATCTTTCATGTTAAAGATAGATAATTGAAATTGGGTTGTATCAGTGATAGTTTGCAAATTTATCCCATAAATGGACACACCATCCACGTACAAACATATGATCATTTATTATGTTTCCATTCAACTTGCACTATAAATAATTCCTCGACTATGCATGCATCATCAATATCAAGTGTCATTTATCATAGCATTACTTTGGAACTTGATTCAAGTCATACAATGGCTTCTTGAGCTTGTAGACTTTCTTTTGTTGTCTAGCAATAAATATCTCACTCAATAAAAGACCAGCCCTACGCCCAAAGCTCTCATGTGTGCAGGGTCCGATACACGAAGCCCCCTTTGGATGATCCCTTTAAATTTCTTATTCTAGGTCTCCATCCATGAATGAGTTAAAATTCCATTTACATACATTTACAATAGTAAGAAAATGTGTAAAACAACATGAATACCAAAGAAATGAGTATATATCTCCAACCTTTAAGGTTATTCATTGCATGTCAATATATCAGAAAGAAAATCCCTTCAAGTATCCATCACATACCATTGGTAAGCTGAGGATTATGAAAATAATGTGAGCTATAAAGATAAGTAATGACATTAAGTCATATGCTATAAAGATAGCAAGAATGTAAGCTTCCTTGACGTGGACCGACTTATGCAAAAATCAAAGGATTTGTGAGCCATATCTTAGAAACTAAACAACATGTCCATTCTATGATAAGGGTTATAAATAGCATGTCAACATAGATTATGGCCTATTTTTAATCCAAGGGCAAGGACCAAAGTGATCCACGCACACTACTTTGCCCTTAGGTAATACTAGCATGCCAAGAACTAACAAGGGGTTTGAGGCTCATGCTAATTAGCCATAGGAATAAACAAAACACAAGGACCTTGGTAATCCAATTTTTATTGCCAAGCACCAAGGCTTGAAAATTTGGAAGCAGGGGCATAATTAGACTAGTGTTTATATTTCCTCTCAAACACCTCAAACTTATTAAATGAACCATTAGAGTTCCTTACGGTTGACGGATCTTCAAAAGAAAGCGAAAGCATAGCATCAACACTTCGTGGTTGTAAGGCTTGATGTAGCATGAAGAGGGGAATTTCCCCATGGAGAAAGATTAATAAAAGAATGATGGTGAAACATTTTTTCTATAGAAGAGCACCAGTGGAATAATATGAACACATAGGTGAAATAGTGCAATAAGGGGGCTAAATACCAAAATGTTAATATCTCTCTCATTTACTAATGGATGAGCCTATTCTTTGGACCATTGGAAAGATAATACATGGAGATTAAGTCCAAATTGACCCAGGTGATGTTTATACTATCATCCACCAAGGGACATTATTGAGCCATAGGCTTAACTAAGAGTAATTGGCACTCATTTAGCTAAAAGTTTAACATAAGGCAAGGTTTTTTGGGGATTTAAAGGTAACAACATATTAGGTAGAGACATAAATGAAACAAAGTGCTTCATACGAATTAAGGAGCTATAACCACAGGAGGTTTATAACATATAATTGACACTGCAACCTTGTGGGGTGAAAACTCACAATCCAAATGGAAGGCGATGACCCCTATCTATAGTTTTTTAGGCTAGGATACTAAGCCCACCCAATCCCACTAGAGCATGTGCCATGGAGAAGTTACAAAAAAAAATTATTGGTAGCATTACTATTGTTCCATTATAGTTGTATTTAATTACCGTTAACTCTAGAGGTTGATTTTGGGTATAAAAATGACACACAGTGTTTCTCTTAGTGTTACATAGAAATAAAAAATTCAGGGATAACATGTAATTAAACCAAAATTTAGTTGTGCAACAACCTAGAAAATGGTGTTTTTTAGTTGTTTATGTAACTATGATAAAATTACAATTATGATGAACAACAATGCAAGCCTAGCATTAGTACAAACATCTTTAATGATGGATTCTTGTATGCTGATAAAATTATTGGTGTAAGAAAAGTATGCTACTGAATCTTTACTTGCAAATGCCTATTCTACCAATCATCATCATCATCAAGACCTTATCCCAATTCAGGGTTAGCCACATGAATCATGTTCCTCCATTCCCCTCTATTAAGTATCATGGCTTCATTTAGTCCCAAGTTTTTAAATATTTACTCACCACTTCTATCCACATTCTTTTAGGCCTTCTCCTTACTCTTTTAAAACCTTCTACTTGCATTGCCTCGCTCCTTTGAACCAGGGCTATTTTTGGTCTTCATTGAACATGTCCAAACCATCTAAATCTAATCTCCCTTATCTTGTTACCTATTGGTGCTACCCCAAAGTTTCCTCTAATACTTTCATTCCTAATTTTATCCTTTCTTGTCTTGCTACTCATCCATCTCAACATCCTCATTTTTGCTATGGTCATCCTATGAACACATGAACACGATGTTCCTTAACTACTCAACACTTGGATCTATAGAGCATGGCTGGCCTTATAGCCATACTATAAAATTTTCCTTTTAGTGTGAGTGGCGCCTGGTGATCACACAAAAATCTAGATAAGCATCTCCATTTGTTCCAACCCACTTGGATTCTTGGGGTAGCCTCCCTCTCAATCTCTCCACTCTCATGAATCATTGATCTTAAGTACCAAAAGTGGTCTTTTATGAGGACTTCTTAGTTATCAATCTTAATTGGTGTTCCACTCCTACTCCTCTCCTTTTAAAATTGCATTCCATATACTCTGTTTAGTTTGGTTGATTTTAAATTCTTTAGGTTCTAATGCTTCTCTCCATAACTCTAGCTTTGTGTTTATGCCCTCCCTTATCTCATCAATTAAAACTATATCATCTGAAAATAGCATGCATTATGGAATCTCCTTGTGTAGATGTTTTATTAACTCATCCATAACCAACATGAAAAGGTATGGGCTCAATGCCGATCCTTGGTGCAATCTTACAGTGATAGGAAATCACTGGTCTCTCTGCTAGGGGTCTCAATATTTATTACCGCATCCTCATACATATCTTTAATTATGTCTATATACCCCCATGAAACTCCTTTCTTGCCCAACACCCTCCATATTAACTCTTTAGGGACCCTCTCATAAGCTTTCTCAAAGTTAATAAAGACCATGTGGAGTTCTTTCCTCCTCTCCCTATATTCTCTATCAATTATCTTAGTAAGAAAATAGCTTCCATGGAAGACCTCCCAGGCATGAAACCAAACTAGTTCTCCAATACATTTATCTCACATCGTAGCCTCTTCTCAATCACTCTTTTAAAAAGTTTCATAGTGTGGCTCATAAGTTTAATCCCTTGATAATCAGTGTTGCTCTATATGCCTCCTTTATTCTTATAAATTGGTATAATAGATCTCTTCCTCCATTTTATTTAGCATTTTGTTTGATTTTATAATCTTGCTAAATAGCCAAACTACTCTAGTATCTCCCATATGCTTCCAAACCTCTATTGGTATACCATCCCCCAGGGCTTTTCCTAATTTCATCTTTTTATAGGCCACTTTCACTTTAGGTATTCTAATCCTACGATCATATCTATAATGTCCAATGTTATTTTAGTTTACAGTACTTTCAATCCCTATATTCTCAAGGCAATTAGCAATTTTTGAAAGTAACTTTCCCACCTTAGTTTGATATCATCATCTTTACCTAATACCTTTTGATTATCACTTCTAATACACTTAACATGGTCTATGTCCTTACGCTTTTGTCTCTTATTTTTGCAAGTTTAAATACATCTTTTTCACCTTCTCTTGATCTTATTATATCATAAAGATCATCATATACCTTGAGTTTAACCTCACTTACTGTTCTCTTAGCAACCCTTGTAGCATTCTTATAATATTCATATTTTTCATTATTTCTAGTCTTTTTCCATGCTTTAAAACCCACCCATTTTCCTTTAATAATTTTTTACACTATTTCATTTCGCCATTATGTTTCCTTTACTAAATCCCTTTTACCTTTAAATAATCCTAAGACATCTTTTGCCACTTTCTTAATGGACTCAACCATATTAATCCACATGGTGCTTACTTCTATTTCATTGTTCCAATTTCCTTCTATCATCAACTTATTTGTGAGTGAGATTATTTTCTCTCCTTTTAAGTTTCACCTCTTAGTTTTGGATACCTATTAAGTTCATTTCCTTTCTTCCATCTTTTAACATAGATATCCATAGCCATTAACCTATGGTGAGAGGTTAAACTCTCACCGAGTATCACCTTAGAATCCTTACACATTAATCTTTTGGTATTCCTAAGTAAAGAAAAGTCTATTTGACTTTTATAGAGTCCATTTTTAAAGGTTATTAAGTGTTCATCCCTCTTATTAAAGAATGTGTTTGTAAGGGCCAATTTATGTGCTAAAGAAAAATCAAGGATAGCGTCCTCCATCTCATTTCATTCTCCAATACCATGCCCTCCATGTACCCTATCATATCCTTCCTTTTCTTTTCCTACATGGTCATTTAAGTATGCTCCTACAAATATCCCTTCTATGTTGGGATGCCCTAACTTGAAGGAATATCAATGCTCGATTTATGTCATGTTAGGGTTGCCATACTTTGAAGATGAGAAAATAACAAAATCATCTTCAACTTCTTCAAAAAGGTTTTACTTACAAGCTGGCACTTGACACAAGATCCTCCTCCTTTTCATTCGAGCTTGGGATCGACATTGATGAAGTTTGCTAATTCTACCAATAAAAGAGGTTAAATATTAAAATAATGATGTTTTTCCCATTTCTTATTGAAATGACATGATCCTTAGACCACGAAGAAGATAATGATGATGATAATAAAGTGAGATATTGTCTTAAAATGAAAGAATGAAATAGGTCACATATGTTTAAGGAGGAATCTCAAAGTACTAATAACCAAAATAGTGATGCCAATGAAGGGGAATGACTCAAGGGATGCTGATCATAATGTATCAATCATGAGGTCCTAATATGGGGTTGAATTGGGAACTAATCAAAGTTTAGAAGCCATTTTTAAACTTGTGCTCAAGAATAAGAAAACTAGCACATAGAGCTAAACACAAGGATTCTTAAAGTGGTTTGTCTTGCCAACCACAACACCTACTTTCACTCTATCAAAGTATGTCCTATTTTAAGTTATAGTAGTTTTCTGCAAGATTTTATGCAACAAACCAACATTATTTTAGCACACAAACAAGGACTTGAGCACTTACTGAAGGCCATCCATGTAGCAAAGATTTGGTCAACTATCCAAGAACAAGAGAGCTACACCACTCACTTACATACATAGAAAGATTTTAAACAAAGGAATCTCTCTTTTAAGAATTAATACAAAGAAAAAAAGATAAGGAGAGAAGATTTTTATAGTACAAAGAATTAGAACTATTGAAATAGTAAGCTTCAATTTATAGCCAAAGTATTGATTGGACTCAATTTGGAAGCTATTGGAGGGAAATCCTAGCTATTTGGGTAGCTGGCAATGAATATGATAGGACAATGGGTTGAACTTGGTTTTTTGGTTGAGGCTATTTAAGAATAATGCTCCAAATAAAATAAGCAAGTTATCCTATAGGCTTGATCCTCTTAGAAAGAACTAGATTCTACCTAGAAAGTCAAGATCCATGTTGACTTTTATCAACAGAATGAATCTTGCCAGTGATGGGTTTCAGCCCTAAGAATTTTTTTCCATGAACTTCACCAATCAGCGACTTGATTTGTCTTAGAAGTTGCCTTGATTTAGACAATACCAAAGTATCTTTGAAGCCTTTGTAAAAGCTAACTTGAACTTGCTTAGCAATAACTGGGCAATGACTTAACCCAAAACCTACAAGATAGGGCATTGACATGCCTAAAAGCTCTCAAGTCAACTACCAAGTAACTCTAGAATTTTTCATTAAAATGCTTCACACTAAAGTGCTTGAGGATGCTTAGCAAATCAACTTTAATTTAATAGAACCAACATATTTCACTTTCTTAAGCTATAACACATTTGAATGGTCTCAATAGTTTGGTTGAAGTTGAATACTTAGGTTTTTCCTTTGATTTTCTCATTCTCCAATTGACTAGATATATTGCAAAGCTAACTTGATGTATTGAGACTTAGAAAATATCTTTCATAAGATGTGGCTCTATTAAGCTCAAGAGGCTTTGTTCAAATCATTTGATCTTAATCATATGAATCAATCCTTGCACATGCACAAACTTGATTTGATTACAATAAGAAGGTTTTTTATCATCAAAATAGGAAAGACTTGGGCTAACAACATATGCCATTTTTATGCGAACGAAACCTTGTGTAAACCAAGTTAAGAATCATTGAAAATAAAGAACAAGTTTTATTTCTTCTTGACCTTTATGTAATAAAGAAAAAGGTAAAAACACTATGCTGCCCCTAAATGTCTAAACATTTAAAGCTAATGCTCCCCATAGGATACAAAATTGAAATTAAATAAAGAGAGAAAAAACATTGCAATGGCAATAAACAATACGACTAAAATTTGAGAGAATCAGCCATTACAAATTCTATAAGGTCAAAACTAATAAACAAAATGCATATGAATGATTGAGAAAAATATGCATAACTACCCAAGAAACAAGGAGAAAATAATAACCTTTAGCTTTAATGCTCTTAAGTAAACATACCAAAATACCATTGTAAATATTTAACTTTAAAACAAATTTTAAATGTCCTCTATTTGCTCAAAATTTTCATATTGCTTCCCCTTAGGAATTCAATTCCTACATTCTTGTTCTTTAGTTTTCTTTTATAACATCAATACAAATTAGATGAGATTTGGAGATCTACCCAAATAGACACAAGAAATTTAATAAATTCTAATAGCCTCTAGTGATTATGTTCTCCATAAGAATCCATATGTGTAAGTTTAAATGAAGGCAATGATGAGGATCCATCTACCTTTAAGCAAACATCACTCATACCCCTAGCTTTAGCAGGTATTATCACCCATGCCCTTTGCGTAGTCATACCATATAGTTACCTCATCTGTATTTAAAAAGACAAAGCTAGCTTATGAAGTTTCCACCATGTGTACATACAGAGACTTTTGATCCCAAGAAGCATCAACAAGATAATCCATATTTTCAACAATATTGAAAATGCCCATATCAAACAAAAAGAAAAGAAGTTTCCACCATGTGTACATACATAGCCTTTTGATGAGGCTATGTTTGTCTTTGTAAGTGTAGATAGGGTATCTGCAAGGGTATAGAGTAAGTATCTACAAGGATATGGAGTAAGTGAAAGGACAAAAATAATTATTGCCAAAAAATGTTAAGGTATCATTGATATTTGCTCTTTTTCTTTTATTATTTTAATGTGTAAAAATAAAAATATATCATTTACGAAGTATGTATCCTTAAGTGAACATTTGAAGACAAAGTGAAGAGCACTCATGGTGAATTTCTATAATGGCCAAGTGTTGTAAATGCAACATCACATACATTAGATTAACTAGATAATCAATTATTGCAGACACGTAAAATAACATGAGATTTTATGTGGTTTGGAAATATACCTACATCAATGAGGTAACAAAAAAATATTCTCCTTTTCTAATCAGGGTGTTTACTAGAGTAAATAAGAGAATGTCAAAGAACTCATGAATAAATCTCTTACAAAAACCTAACCAAAAAATATCCTTTAGCTTTTTCCTTGTGGCTTGTACCTTATGCTGAATTAACATGTGGGACATATCAAGGTAAAACATTTGAGTAGTTCCCTAATGCACCTAGTCATCACAAGACAGGAAAACCAATTAGGAGACACCTTTATAAAGTGGTAGTTTCCTATTCAAGACTTATCTATAACAATCTCCCACTTGAAGACTATTCCCTGAAGCATGAAAAAATACATAACTACCATGGCCAAACTACTACTTAGTATCAAGTATCAACAACCTTGAGAGAAGTCCTACACCACAAACTTCTCTCAAACAATCTGCTTACTTAACATCTCTACTAGATCATTATTGGCGTGAATCTTTTGCAATATTGCACTTGATCATGCTTAGTCCATGCATGACAAATAGTATTTTTAGCCAAATGCATTGCACTCGAGATATCAAAATACATTTGTTGTCAATCACATTGCCAACTATGATATCTCTAATCAATTAGTACAAATCACTCTACAGTTCTCCCTTTGTCTCTATAGGTGTAACAACTTATATTTATTTTGTAAAGAATTAATAATAGAATCAAGATAACTCAATCTAGAGTTCAAGTCTTAGTGTTAGCAAACAAAGTCTTTTTTTATAGAATTTTTTTCCACACATAAGGGAACAACTAGATACATTGAACCTTAGAAAATGGATGTTTTTGTCTTGGGTTAGGGGAAGAGAAAGAAAAAGAAAAGGAAAGAAACACGTGAAGGAGATGATGAGAAAGAAAGATAAGAAAATAAAAGGACAATAGAGAGAGAGAGAGAGGAACATGGACAAGAAGATAGTATAATAACGTTTTGTCAACTAAGTAGGGATGTAGGACTCTCTGAATTGGATCGAATATTTTACCATGGGTTTAATCTCATCCATGCATACTCTAAAAATACTTTTGGTTGAATGTTGTTAGTAAATCTAAACATGGATTTTATTTGATAGTAAGATGAACACTTTGGTCATATCTCATATAAGATCTTCTTCGTTAATCCATATTATAGCAAGCACATTTTAGTTACTATTCAAGGCAATCTCCATATATTGATCTTATACATGCATTTTATACATTTCATCACCATTTTATCTTGAAGAATGTTTACCCATGTTGTCCACCATGAAAACCCATCATTGATTTCTCTAGAAGTATGCACACACATGTTGTTTATTCCGAACTATATCATAGATTCTATTTTGACACGTGCACTCTCCTATAGATTATTTTAAATTGGACTGTAAAACCCATCGTGATCTATGTGTATCATCATGTAATTGTTTTAAGTGTCAAGATTGGTTCCACTTTGAGCTAGGTGCATGAACGTCCTGATTTACCTAAGCTAGGTGCACAATCCACTATTTGAACTAGGCATATGAGCAACCTAATCTACCTAAACTAGTTGTTTCATAGATTGATTTAGTCTCATTCATTAATCCATGTTGATGTGGATGCATCATCTTTAATTTCATGTTGATATGGTGCATTACATATATAGATGGATTTAATCTCATTCACTTATCCTTGATGATAGATGCGGGCCATCTATAGACATGCTAAATTTTTATTTATTGATCCATTTGATATAGGCTTCCCATGTTGGTTCATACTAGTGATTTTATTGATCTTGGATTTTATGCACAACCTACTTGGATTATTCTAATCTATTGATATGATTTTTCCCATTATTTCATGTGATAATGCTAGAGTATTTGCACCATTATTCTTAGTTGAACTATGATTTCATACACATCATGGTAAAATAGTATCATATTGTGATTTCCAATTGACTCATGATTTCGTATGTGCCATGATTGGATTGATTTACACTGTTAATCTTATGAGACTTGTGACTTCTTACACACTGTGTTTTGGATGCTTCACACCACTTTTTTTTTTTTGATTCACGATTTTAAGTGCATCCATACCTGAGACCATTTTAAATCACACCAACAATTCCTTCCCTCTTTTATAAAGGTACATTATCCCTTGTGTTGTTTCACATCATTCATTAACACCATCTTAAAATGTGCATACCACCCTAGAATTGTTTGAAATTGCATAGTTGAACCATTTAATAGAAAAGCACTATCTATAGATGTGTTGCTATTCTCATTATAGATCTCATGTGAGTTACATGCACACTTAACTAAGGAATTGCTTGTATTGTACTATTGATTTCATTTGATGTAACTATACCAATATTTTGATGTGTGTTAAATCCCATTATTAATCCATTTGATAAAAGCACAATCATATTTTTGGATGCTTTTATAATTAGAAAGAGAATTTATGATGGTTACATACTTGAGTGGAATATGAAAAAGGGTGAATTGCCAAAAGCATTATTTGGAAGGCACGATTATTAATATGCTTGTGATATATATATATATATGCAAATAATAATTTATTGATCTAGACTTTGGGCTTTTCATTCTAAGGAGTGTTTATGTGACTGTACTATGAATATATGATTAGTAATATGGTGAGACTTTTTGGAGTCGTGTTTGAGGGATTATTGATGAGACTATAGTAGTTTTGTCATGCTAGGAGTGCAGTTGGCCACTGATACTCTGAAAAAAGAAATTTGATACCTACTTGAGGTAAAGACTTTTGTGCATTTGGAGGAATCATGGGACCTTCCATCTAGGGTGATCTATTCTCCCCTATGAGGACTAGTGTAGGTCATGTAGTGTCTTTGATTGAACATATGAAGGAGATGTTGGTTCTATCTATGTGCATAGCGTATAAGATGTGAAATAGACATAGATGAATATGTCAACCAACCTCAAGGGATTCAAAGCATTTTCCTTTATGGCCCTAGCAAGATGCCAATGTATGATTTCATTTGATACTATATGACATATGTTAGATACTAGGTACATCTTCTAGTTCTATGTATTTATTTGGATATGGATGTTTGGCACACCACACAATTTATTGCAGATTTTGAGGTTTGAACATTATTGAGATTTAATACCAATTGTATATAATCGAATGGATCCTATTATACTTGTGCATCCATGAGTTTTTTGCATGTTTATAATCTAGCTTAGAATTTTCTACTGAGTGGTCATACTCTCCCCCACCAACAATTACAAGTCAATCTTTTAGTTAGAAGTGATAATTGAGATGCCACAAGAGGCTTAGAGTTACCGCGAGAGAAAGTATGAGAAATTGATAAGTTGGTTTGTATATTATTACTTTGAACATTTAGAGCATAATGTAATAAGACCATAGATTTTATTATGAAATTATGATTTTGTTATTTAAGAAATGGTTAAATTCAACTATTTGGGCTATGACTAGTAGGTCCTATGAGTACTCATGCTCACTTATTATTTTGTTGATATATAGAGATTTTGAATGACACCAAGATTGAAAGAAGTGGCTTTGAAAAATATTATTTATTTATTTATTTTTTAATTCAAAGAAAATTATTTCCCAAGAATTCTTGATGATTTAAAAATTTTATTCAAAAACTATTTCTGAAAACTCAAGGCATCATAATATGTGTTCCTTTTATACTCTTCAATTGACCCTTATCACAAAAAAAAAAGAAAAGAAAAAAAGAAGCCATTAGTAATAGATCCACCAAATCATGATAGAATCTTCCATGGATCCGCCATGTGTCACACTTCCTTAAGTGTATGCATGATGCCATCAAAACATCATAATATAGTTCTACCATCACTCAACCATTATGAATAAAACTAGTCCTTGTGGTGTCATATGAAATGAAGAGCAATGAAGTAAGTTGGACATGAGATCCAAGAAGTGCATTTTTATTAGCTATGCATTTGGAACAAAGGGGTATAGATTGTGAGATCCTAGTACCTATAAGGTTATTATTAGTCAAGATGTGGTGTTTAATAAAAAATAAAAAAATAAAAAATTGCAGAAATAAGGTGTAGCTAAACTTTTAGAGATAGAGAAATTCAATTTTGAATCACCTACCATGGTTCAAAATTTTATTACTACTCTAGAATATCAAGAAGTTGGGAAGATAGTGGAAAATATGACAAATGATGACAATGAGAATTAGGCAATAGACACTCATGGTGATCAAGGGAAACATGTGGGAGACCATCAATCTCAAGCTTGACTACTAGACTTTGTGTTAGCTTATGCTTGTATTTCAAATGGACATGAACCTATCTTATATTAGGAGGCATGTGATTTCATAGATCCTACCCATTGGATAATATCTATGGAGGAAGAGATTGAGGCGCTATAGAAAAAGATGACTTGGGAATTGGTTAAACTTCCAAAAGGATGGGTAGGCATTGATTGCAAATGATACAAGGACCAATTAGTAGCTAAGAGATTTGCTCAAAAATTAGGTATTGACTTCAATGAAATATTTTTCTCCTTTAGTTTATTTAGACATTATTTGTATGATGGCTATGGTAGCAATTCTTGATTTAGAGTTGGAGCTTTTAGGTGTTAAACTATGTTTTTGCATGGGAATCTTGATGAAGAAATATATGTATTTGAACATAAATGTTTTATTGAAGAAGGCAAGGAGGATTTCGCTTGTCGCTTGACCACATCACTGTACGATTTAAAACAGGTGGTAAGGTGTTGGCACAAGCAATTCGATTCTTTCATTTCAAGCTTGGCATTTAAAAGATATGGAACTGATCATTGTGCCTATTTTTTCTATTATGATACAAGAGACTTTATAATCTTGTGACTATATGTATATGACATGTCAATTTCTAGTACTAGCAAGATTAAATTTGCAATTTGAAAGCTTAATTTGTAATGCCCGAGCAATTTACGCTATTTTTAACAAATATTGGATATTCTATGGGAAATGGACTATATTGAGTGTTTGATTTTATTTAAAATATTAAATGAAGGAATTTGTGAGGAAACTTAGTACCATTAGATTCTACTTGAAAAATGGAATCCAACGCCTCAAAAATCACCCAAAACGGAGTTCGTATGAAGAAGTTACGGCCGTTTAAAGATCAGGGGCAGTTCTAGAATTTAAATAGAAAAACGAAAAAACGAAAAACGTAGGGGCCATTTTGATAATGGCACCCCCTGTCATCTTCAACCTCTAGACCCCTCCTGAAACCCCATTTCTAGAGGATTCTTCCACAGCCATAGCAATGCTATAAAAATCCCTTTTCCCCTCCTCAGCCGTCCCTTTATCCTCCATTTTCTCTGACAGTTCAAGAGGGATTCTGGCAGCTAGGGTTTCAGCGTGAAGAAACCCCACCACTGACAGTAGGCATCACTCCAAACTTGCCCAGGTATGCTCCTCATGACTCTCCTCTATTTTCCCTTCTTCTTTGAGCAGATCCACGCCGGATCTGGGAACTTTCCAGCTGGGAAGCACAAAGCAAACCCAGGCTCGATGGGTCTGTCAACCCGTCGAGCCAGACATTGCCCAGACTCCCCCTCCTCTTCCCTTCCACTTCCCCACGTAAAAACCAGGCCGGACCTAACATTTTTTCTATCGAAAATTGCACAACCCAGGAGCTGACCAACAAGGGAGACGATCCTGGGCATGGTGCGTGATGCACACCCGACTGAGCCCACGGACGGACCCCAGGCACGCCACTGTGCACGAGGGCACCCAATTGTGTATGGGCATGGTCTCGGTTCATCCCAGGCACAGTCCAGGTTCGACCAGGACACATGGGCGGCCCGGGATCCAAGGCACATTTCGACTACGCCAAGGTATGTTCGCGCGAGGTCATCCAGGACCCGCGTCATAGTGCGTCGCTTGGGCATGCTTGTGCACATGCGAACACTGTCCCAGGTGCGGCCTTCGGGTATGTGCTCGACATGGGGCACGGGTCTTGGCTCGACCAAGGTGCACGGGGTGCCCTGGGAGCTGAGACACACCATGCTACACCAAATTTGCATCCATGCAATGCCATCCAGGATGTGCATCATAGTGCATCACTTGAGCTTGCATGTGTGCGTGCAAAACATGATCCCTGGCACGACCTTTAAGTGCACACACATGTAAGGCGGTCGCAGTTCAACTAGGATTCACGGGTGTCCTGGGAACTAGGACACGCAGATCTAATGAGACTTTAAAGTTAGGATTACAGGACAATTTACAGAGTTAACCATGGAATAGTAGATCCACATCATAGGATCTAGCCTGACGATGAATTAGGCAAGGACCATGGACCCCAATAGGCAGAGCTAGCGGTCTAATGTCTAAATGGATTGAAATTAATAAGGACTCCTTGTATTCATTCATACCCAGGAGTTTATAAATGAGACCCAGGGACGGGTTCAAGTGATAAAGGACGCGACTCCAGGAGACTTTGAGGTAGGTACTCTATAGCTCCTAGACTTTTTAAAAAAAAAAGAGAGAGCCATGATTGTTTTGAATGCATGTTTTAAGTATAAGTTATGTAACTTGCTTAGCATGACTTAATTCAGCATACATATGATAAATGCTTTATGCATAGATATGTTTTGCAAATAATTGCATATACATTATGCATAGATATGTTTTGCAAACAATTACATACATTGTATGATTTGTGAGCATTGAGCTTTTGAAAGATTGCATGTCCTTGAGGGTTACCAAAAGACGTTGGAGTACCCAAAAGACGCTGGGTAGGCAGTTGTGAGGGACCCAAAAAGGACAGGTTTTGAAAAAGAGGTTTTTATTTGTTTGATCTGATATGAATTGGGCTGATGAGCTCGTAGGCGCTATGCCGAGAGGTTTGGGTTGGCCTCCAGCCTCTACCACTATTAGCTGGATGGGTACCACGCCCAAAAAGGGCAACATCCCTACGTCGATTGCATGTGGTACAGGGGGCTACCACTGGTGTCACGGCACTGGGTCGACGTGTCATATGCCCCGTTGAGGGTATGACCGAGTGTCCTCAGGTACCCAGGGACCACACGGCAGCGAGGTCGTGGGCATAGTTGGACCCTATGGTTTTGTGGATTTACTTGCATTGCATATGGCATGACATGAGGTTGGTCGACCATACCATATATCCATGAGTTGGATTCAGATGAGCATCTTATGCATATCATTATGTTTATGATATATGATACTTTTGACTTGGATTATGCTATTCTTTAAGTCATCAGTATTTCAATTCGACAGTGGTTTTTAATATCGACATTGAAGGTGGTTGATCGAACATGCACATGTTTTTAAGAGCATATGATTTTAAACATAGCATGCATTGCAAAACTAGTAGTGATAGACTTCTACTGAGTATAGTATATACTCACCCTATCCTTAACATTTTTCAAGATAGTTCCACTCACAAATAGAAGACGTCTTAGGAGATATTAGTGCTACGAGCAAGTGAATAAACAAAGCAGACAACTATACATGTGAGTATGCTCTCTACCCTTTGGACATGTATTTGTATTTATTTACAGTTGGAATTTGTGTCTTTGTGGCTTGGATAGACCTGGGGAAAAACATTTATGATTTCTGAAGTTTTTCAACAACTACTTTGATTGTTGTGAAAGCAAATGACACTCGGGGTTTTCAAAATGATTTTAAAACTAAAAGATTTTCCGCTGCATTGTATGGTTTTTATAAAATGGTTTTCAAATAGGGATGCATCCTGCCTTAGGAATTAGATATTGCATTTAAAAATGCATGAGAAAACCCGGGTCATCATAGTTGGTATCAGTGCCCAGGTTTTATCCTTTCACAGCCAGTCCAGCATGTCCAAGGGTTATAGGCAATATAGAAAATCAAGAAGAAGTAGTAGAAATAGGAGTAGTAGAGATGACTCCTTCTATTTGAGGATTACAATATTAATGCTCAAGGCAGTTCACCATAAATAAATAGGTGAGACACAGCTTGGTTTAACAAATAATTAGGTAGAGGATAGTGCAACCCTTATCCAAAATCTAGTCTAAGATGACGTAAGGATTAAGGATTGTTGTATGGTGCAAATATGAAAACTCATATATGGATCATATTATGATAAGAATGATGAAGGAAGATGTTAGTGAACTTATTGGTAGATAGTTATGACCTATAAGAGATCAATCTCACCAAAGATGAGAACATCGGAGAACCTAGATGATTATCTTACCATCATAAAGAATATCAGAATATGAATACACTATCACAAGGGATGTGATATATAGGGGATGAAAAAGACAGACTTTGAGAAGATTTTGATGATAATCTAAGAAGGATGAGCATACAAGATGATACTAGGGGATAACTGTGACTCATACTAGATCACAAAGGTATGGATCCTGAAGGACTTAGCTCAATTTTGGATACCTTAATTGGAGTCTTATGAAGAGTAAAGTGCTATCGAATAATAATTACCTAAGTATTATGGAGCAAATCAGACAATGTATACAAGTGACATATTGTGTGATTAAGAGAAACATAACATGAATATGATAGGGAAAATGAATTCGACCGAGTTATCAAAAGATTTTTGATGATAATATTGGGGATGATAGATCTGTGATAATAGAGTGATCCTAACATGAACTTGTAAAGTATAGCATGACCAAAACGTCAATGCCATTATTAAGACATTGTATGAATTTTATTGAGGCTACAGGCAACTGAGGATTTCAATGATCTTAAGACAGTTTAGAATTTCTGAGAAGCATTCAGTTTATCATATATGTTACATAAAAGAATAGATCCATAGAAATCTTTCATCTTAATCATCTGGGGAGATAAACCAATCAACTTCGAAGGAATGATGATAGATGAGTTGGTGATCTTATTGTAAAAGAGTATAAAAGAGAGAGCATATGGGGATTAAGACTTTGAGTAGAGTATCGAATTTTAGGAGATTATGCAAGAAATTTTAGAAGAAGAATGATGACCAACTAGAAATTAAAGTCTATAGATGGTTTGATATCAAATATTGCAATAAGAGCCTTATCGGATCCATTAGCTTATGAGGAACACCAATGGATATAGTCCATAAAAAGGAAAATTTAGTGACATCCTACCTTGCCACTACATGAGTAAATAAAGTATATTGAAAAAGGAATTAAGCTGGGACAGTGGCTTGCCCATTTAGTAAGTAGGGTACCATCAAGGATCAAAATGGAGGAGCTATGAGTACGATGAGGACAGTAGCAACTGAGATAGGAGCAAAAATAAGAAGTGATCTAAACCAATGTGAAAGATTTTCCAAACCTGAATAGATACCATAACAAACCATAGAAATCACTGTGGGTCTGAAAGATGCTGCTGACTTGGATTAAAAGAAAGGTAGATAAGTACCGATCACTTTAGAGGCCCTTGAGCTTATGACAAAGATATATCTGGAAAGAGATCAATAGGTAATCAAATAAAGTCTTTCTATATGTCTATGAAAATGTTCCATGCTTACCTAAGTGATTTAATAGCTTCAGCATAACTTGATGTAGTAGTTATTGAACAAGAACTACTATTATAAGCTAAGTATGAGGAGGCACTTGAAGGATAAACTTTGAGGGATTGAGAAAATCACTACTTATGAGGATACCTCCTGACAATACAAACTGTAGGGTTAATGATAAGGCCTTAATAAAAGATTGAGAAATATATTTACATAAGGGATGGAAGGAGAAAAGGTGAGATGGCTAGCACACTATAAGGTGAAGATTTAATGTTACGTTGCCTTTAGACAAATAGTTAGTTGTTATGAGCATATACCAAGTACGAAAAAATCAATTGAAGGAATTTCCTAAGGACTAACCCTACTGGATTGAGTATAGGACTTTTGGACTGAAAGATTACAAAGAAAACCATCAAGCAAAGAAAGGACAAAGGGAATGATGACAAAGGATTCAACCATGACCTAGTAAAGATACTCAGTTACGAATAAGAGACTTTTTGCTTTGCATAAATGGGAACATTATTGAAAATCTTAATAATAAATTGATGTAGGACTCTGGACGAGAACATTTGACTCATGATGATGAATCAACTTGAGTTTGGATAAAATCTTCACGGAGAAAAGCGTTTTAAGGAATTCAATAATTATGAAACTAGATATAGAGTTAGGACATTTTACTTTCAGTATATGATAAGGTCCTCAATGGAAGATGCTACAAATTGACTTTCATGATTTTATTTTGAATGTAACTTTGGTCGAGGAATCAAGTCACATATGGAAAACGACAGACAGTTGAAATTCAAAGTTAATCAAGGGTTTGGCCGTAGAGCACATGATACCATGTTAGTTATTGAAGTATCTTGGGGACAAAGGTAAAAGATAAGAAGAAAAGTTAGACACAGTAGAAAGAAGGTAACTTTTCTTTTGGACTTGTGGATGATGAAAGAGATCACTAGATGAAAGGGATTATCCTATGATATTCAAAATGAAATAGGAGAAATAAGATCATATGATCTCAAAGAAGTATGGAGTAATTTATACATGAATAAAGAAACATGATCCTACGAGGAGACTATCCTATACATGATGAGAAAAGTATAGGCAAGAAAGATGAGTTACAGTTAGAAATCGGTATTGTTAAACTAGCACGTATGGGAGTATGCATCAGAGTACGCAGCGAAAGCGGCCCTTATAGGTAAGGCCTTGTAGAAGGAACAATAGAAATGATAAATTGAGGTTGAGCCTAGATTTGATTCCTAAGGGGGGAATGCATTCACCAAGAAGTTATCCAAAAGACAAATTACCTTGAAGATGATAATTTATGGAATTCGAGGACGAAATTCTTTTAAGGGGGTAATAATGTAATGCCTGAGCAATTTACACTATTTTTAACAAATATTGGACATTCTATGGGAAATGGACTATGTTGAGTGTTTGATTTTATTTAAAATAGTAAATGAAGGAATTTGTGAGGAAACTTGATATCATTAGATTCTAATCAAAAAATGGAATCCAACGCCTCAAAAATCACCCAAAACGAATTTCGTATGAAGAAGTTACGGTCATTTAAAGATCAGGGGCAGTTCTAGAATTTAAACAGAAAAACAAAAAATGCAGGGGGCCGTTTTGATAACCGCAGCCCCTGCCATCTTCAACCTCTAGACCCCTCCTGAAACCCCGTTTCTAGAGGATTCTGCCACAGCCATGGGCAGCACCGCCATAGCAAGGCTATAAAAAGCCCTTTTCCCCTCCTCCTCAGCCGTCCCTTTATCCTCCATTTTCTCCAACGGTTCAAGAGGGATTCAGGCAACTAGGGTTTCAACGTGAAGAAACCCCACCACTGGCAGTAGGCATCACTCCAAACTTGCCTAGGTAAGCTCCTCATGACTCCCCTCTATTTTCCCTTCTTCTTTGAGCAGATCCACGCCGGATCTGGGAACTTTCTAGCTGGGAAGACAAAGCAAACCCAGGCTCGATGGGTCTGTCAACCCGTCTATCCAAACATTGCCCAGACTCCCCCTCCTCTTCCCTTCCACTTCCCCATGTAAAAACTAGGCTGGACCTAGCATTTTTCCAGCCAGAAATTGCAGAACCCAGGACCGAACCAACGAGGGAGACGATCCTGAGCATGGTGCGTGATGCACACCCGACTGAACCCACGCACGCCACTATGCACGAGGGCACACGACTGTGTATGGGCGTGGCCTCGATGCATCCCAGGCACAGTCCAGGTTCGACCGAGAAGGATGGATGACCTGGGAGCCGAGGCACATTGTGTTCGCGCGAGGTCATCCAGGACGCGCGTCATAGCGCATCGCTTGGGCATGCTTGTGCACGTGCGAACACTGTCCCAGGTCAGCCTTCGGGTACGTGCGCAACATGGGGCATGGGTCCTGGCTCGACTAGGGTGCACGAGGTGCTTTGAGAGTTGAGACGCGCCATGCTACACCAAAGGTGCATCCGTGCAATGCCATCCAGGATGCGCGTCATAGCGCATCGCTTCAGCTTGCATGTGCTCGTGCAAAATGCAGTCCCTAGCACGGCCTTTAGGCGCGCACGCATGTGAGGCTGTCGTAATTCAACTAGGATGCAAGGGTGTCTTGGGAACTGGGACACGTGGATCTAATGAGACTTTAAAGTTAGGGTTAGAGGACAATTTACAGAGTTAACCATGGAATAGTAGATCCACATCATAGGATCCAACCTGACAATGAATTAGGCAAGGACCATGGACCCCAATAGGCAGAGTTAGCAGTCTAATATCTAAATGGATTGAAATTAATAAGGACTCCTTGTATCCATTCATACCCAGGACTTTTTATATGAGACCCAGGGATGGGTTGAAGTGATAAAGGACGCAACTCTAGGAGACTTTGAGGTAAGTGCTCTATTGCTACTAGACTTTTAAAAAAAAAAAGAGAGCCATGATTGTTTTGAATGCATGTTTTAAGTATAAGTTATGTAATTTGTTTAGCATGACTTAATTCAGCATACATATGATAAATGCTTTATGCATAGATATGTTTTGCAAATAATTGCATATACATTATGCATAGATATGTTTTGCAAACAATTGCATACATTGTATGATTTGTGAGCATTGAGTTTTTGAAAGATTGCATGTCCTTGAGGGTTACCAAAAAACGCTGAAGTGCCCAAAAGACGCTAGGTAGGTAGTTGTGAGGGCCAAGTAGTTGTGAGGGACCCAAAAAAGGACAGGTTTTGAAAAAGAGGTTTTCGCTTGTTTGATCTTATATGATTTGGGTTGATGAGCTCGTGGGCGCTATGTCGAGAGGTTTGGGTTGGCCTTCAGCCTCTACCACTATTAGCTGGATGGGTACCACGCCCAAAAAGGGCAACGTCCCTACGTCGACTGCATGTGGTATAGGGGACTACCACTGGTGTCACGGCACTGGGTCGACGTGTCATATGCCCCGTTGAGGCTATGACCAAGTGTCCTCAAGTACCCGGGGACCACACGGCGGCGAGGTCGTCGGCATAGTTGGACCCTATGGTTTCGTGGATTTACTTGCATTACATATGGCATGACATGAGGTTGGTCGACCATACCATATATCCATGAGTTAGATTCAGTTGAGCATCTTATGCATATCATTATGTTTATGATATATGATGCTTTCGACTTGGATTATGTTATTCTTTAAGTCATCAGTATTTCAATTCGACAGTGGTTTTTAATATCGACAGTGAACGTGGTTGTTCGAACATGCACATGTTTTTGAGAGCATATTATTTTAAACATAGCATGCATTGCAAAACTAGTAGTGATAGACTTCTACTGAGTATAGTATATACTCACCCTATCCTTAACATTTTTCAGGATAGTTCCACTCACAAATAGAAGACGTCTCAGGAGATATTAATGCTACGAGCAAGTGAATAAACAAAGTAGACAACTATACATGTGAGTAAACTCTCTACCCTTTGGACATGTATTTGTATTTATTTACAGTTGGACTGTGTGCTGTGACTGGATAGACCTGGGGAAAAGCATTTATGATTTCTGAAGTTTTTCAACAACTACTTTGATTGTTGTGAAAGTTAATGACACTCGGGGTTTTCAAAATGATTTTAAAACTAAAAGATTTTCCACTGCATTGCATGGTTTTTATAAAATGGTTTTCAAATAGGGATACATCCCGCCTTAGGAATTAGATATTGCATTTAAAAATGCATGAGAAAACCCGGGTCATCACATAATTAGCTAGAGAATTTGAGATGAAAGATCTGGGAGTAGTTAATTAGATAGAGAAGATAGGAAGATTTAGATAACTAAGGAGGGTTATGCACTCTTCAACATAAAGAATTCCAAACAAGTTAGTACTCCATTTCCATTTAGTTGTATTTTGTATTCAAAACATTGTCCTAGCATTGAAGCAAAGAATATATGTATATCTAATGTATTGTATTGTATTCATTTGCAATATTGAATCTGCTGTTTGTAATGTTATGCACAAAACTAGACATTGCCTAAGCAATCAGAGTTGTTAGTTGCTACATAGTGAACCTAGGGATAGATCATTAGAATGCAATAAAGTGGATCATTCTTTACTTAAAAGGTACTATTGATGCATCTACTTTTTACTATGGGAGTCAGAGTTTGGAATTAGTTTGATACAATGACTAAGATTTAGTAGGATATATAGATCGTAGAAGATCTACTATGAGTTATGTTTTGTCTTTGGAAGGTAGTGTAGTGAGTTAGCTATTGGAGTTGTAATTTGTGACCACTTTATTAACTACAGAGGTAGAGCATATGCCAATTACACATGGCTATAAAGAAGGTATCCGACTAAGGAGATCACTTAAGTATATGGGTCATTAATACAAGAATATGGTGATTCATTATGATATTTAGAGTGGATGTCATTCAGCTAGAAAACTTATTTATCATGCATGAACTAAGAACATTGAAGTGCAGTATCACTTTGTTCATCATGTGGTGAAAAATGGATTGATCACTTTGCCAAGGATTTACATCTATAAGAATCTACCAAACATGTTGACTAAGGTGATTGTTAGAAAGAAGTTTGTGTGGTGTAGGACTTCTCTCGAGCTTGTTGTTACCTAATACTAAGTAGACATTTGGTACTAGCACTAATGCTTTTTCTTTTCATACTAAGGGAACAATTAGTCTTTAGGTTGGGGATTGTTAAAAATAACTCTCTAATGGGAAACTACCACTTACAAAAGTGTTCACTAGTAGGGTTTTTTCTTTATCATAAGACCAGTTGTATTAGGAAACTAGACATGTGCTTAACCTTTAGATGGACCTAGATGTTAATTAGGTATAAATTATCTTATACCTTGTTCACCACTCCATATAGTTTCTCTATATAGAGAGAGGGAGCAAGGACATTTATGCTCTAAAGAGAGAGAGAGAGAACAAGGGCACGATAGAGGGTTTTGGAGAGTACTTTGGCCTAAGGGTACATGCGTTGGTCATGAGCACTTGGTAGAGGAAAAGATTTGTTACAAGCCACAAGGAGAAAGCTACAGGCTAGTTTCCATCAACAAGTTTTGTAGACCATACCTCCACTGAAATTTTACATTCGAGTGTAGTCATTAGAGTAATTGACAGAAATAGCAAGTTGTGTAAATAGCTTTTGCCCGAAGGTGTCATTCTAGCCTTGCTGAAGTTAACATGCTCCTTGCACAATCCATAAGCATATGATTCATCTGTTCTACTATATCATTCGACTAAGGTGTATAGAGAACTGTGTATTGCCTAGAAATGTTGTGCTCACTGCGAAACTTCTTGAACTCATTCAAGGTATACTCTGTGTCATTGCCAGTTCTCAAACACTTATCATTTTTCTTATCTAATTTTCAGTCAAGGCCTTAAACTTCTTGAAACAAAATAAAGTGTCACATATCATCTTGAGCATATAGATCCAACCTTCTCTAGGAAAGTTATTATTAAAAGTACTAAAATATTTTGCACCATCATAAGATTGAATAAGAGCTTTCTAAGCATTAGAATGTATTAAATCTAACCCATCCTTAAGTTTAGCAGTAGAAGAAGGAAAAGTAGCTCTAAGAAATTTTCTAAATAAAGAATCTTTCCAAATATCTAAATTGATAGAATTCAAATTTGCAACTTTTGATCTAATATATTCAGCCCATGCTTGATCAAGAACCCTAAATGTCTATGCTAGATTATTATACAGTCTATCACTACATTTGCTAAAATTTCATCACCAGCTTCAATATCTCGAATCAACCAATACAAATTACCCTGAAGTTCTTCTTTTGCTACTACAAGTCTGCCCTTATTTTTCAATTAGCCCTGCTCATAAGAATATTTGTAGAAATCTATATGAAATCTTTCCAATGATAATAGACTCTTCTATAGATGTAGCATGTGTTACGCATCCTTGAGTGTATCTGTGATGCCATCAAACATCATAACCCATTCATCTCAAATTGCAACTATTGTACAAGAGTTATTATCACCCATGTAAATAGTTTTGTAATCAAATGTCCAGTATGAATAAAACCAATCCCCAATGGTGTGGTATGAAACAAAGAGCCTACATCTAAAATCCACTCACACCATTATCAGATATATCACTAACATCTAGTAGATTTCCTTAGAAATTTGAATTTGCTTTCTACTCAACTTTCAACTTATCTTGATTTTCTTTCTGGAACATACATGCACTACGAAGATGACCCTTTTTGTTGCAATTGCAACATCTGATATTTTTTGCTCAATTGACTTAGATCTGGCTTATCTCTCCCATCTCTTTTGACCTCTCTAGATCTTCCCCTAACCATCATTACATTATCAGAAATTCCACCACTTTGTTCTCCTATGAGACTCATTAGTCACAATATAGAAATGGGTGTCCATCATGAAACCTTCAACTTTATTGAGACTAGTCAGACCATCCCATGAATCAAACATCGAACATAATAGCAAAGACAAAGTTTCAAACCCATTAAGATGTCCCTACAATGATGAACCTTATTAGCATATTCTGTACATTATATTTTTGGAAACATGTGTAATCAGCTGAAGATTAGCTTTATTTAGGTAGCTGTGATTAAGGAGAAAGCTCTTGTAAATCTGTGTATAATCCTTCTTCAAGGTTCAATATCAAGAAGAGTTTTTCCCATCTCAAAACCTGCTTCTAACATGGCATCAGAGCCAATCTAGGTCACCAACCTTCTGCTGCCATGGCTGACGAAGAAAGCAAGGGCAAAGACATCGGTAATGGAGTGATACAAAGAAAGACGATATTGCCATATGAAATTACTATGAATGATAATCTTGGAAGTTTGATAACACAAGTTCAATTGAAAGGTGAAAACTATGATGAATGGGCTCGTTCTCTGCGAATGGCGCTACGAGCAAGAAAGAAATTTGGTTTTTTAGACGAAACCATCAAGCAACTGGATGAAACATCGCAAGATCTTGAAGATTGGTGGACTAATATTTCGTTATTGGTCTCTTAGATTATGAATACCATCGAACCTTCACCGCGTTCTACAATTTCCCACATGAAGGTGGCACAAGATCTTTGGGAAGACATAAAAGAACGATTCTCGGTAGCCAATGGACCACGTATATAGCAACTGAAAGCTGAACTTGCCAAGTGTAAACAGAAGGGCTTGAGTATCGTTGCCTATTATGGAAAGTTGAAGAAGTTATGGGAAGAATTGGCTAATTACGAACAAATGCCAATGTGCAAGTGTGGGTTATGCAAGTGCAAACTCGAATCTGCATTGGAGAAGAAGCAAGAAGAAGAAAAGGTCCATCAATTTCTTATGGGTCTCGATGAGACGCTTTATGGAACAGTGAGATCCAATATGCTTGCCCAGGATCCTTTTCCAAGTTTGAATAGAGTTTATTCAATCCTGGTGCAAGAGGAGCGTGTGAGAACCATTGCTCGCGGGAAGGAGGAACGTGGTGAAGTAATGAGCTTCGTTGTTCAGGCCAGATCGAGATCTCGTGGACGAGGTGAAGGAAAAGACAAAAATACAGTTTGAAGCAATTGCAACTATACCGGACATGAATTTGATAATTGTTTTGAGTTAATTGGCTATCCTGAATGGTGGGGAGATCGCCCTCGGAGAACAGGATGAGGAATTGGACGGAATAAGGGAGGACAACAATTTGTGAATTCTTGGAGTAGAGGACGTGGAGGAGTCAAGGCAAATGTAGTTCAAGCCTCGACATCAGGAGCAATGGGTAATTTTGTGGTCTTAGACATTTACAAAGTTGCTGTTACTGGGCTTAATAATGAGTGGGAAACATTGAAGAATCTCTTGAATGCTGCGAAGACAAGAGCAAATGAAAAACTAAGTGGTAAGCATTCTTCCATACAATGGATAATTGACTCGGGTGCTTCTCATCATATGATGGGATCATTGGAATATTTAAGTGATGCTCAAGATGTATTAGAATGTCCTGGGGGGCTTCCAAATGGGAAACAAACTGCTGCCACAAAGGAGGGAATAGTGGTGCTTAGCGATAAATTGAAGTTGAACAATGTCCTTTATGTGCCAAGTTTGATGTGCAGTTTGATTTCTCTATCCCAGCTACTCAGTGAATATGATTGTATCGCTATGTTCACTAACAAATTTTGTGTTATATAGGACCGCACTACGAGGATGATGATTGGTGTGGGTGAGCAATGAGAGGGGATCTACTTCTTTAGTAGAATGGTGATTGTAGAACTATGAAGATGAGTGGTGAGAGCTCCTTCGATGTGTGGCACAAGCGGCTAGGACATCCATCATCTAAGGTTGTAGAGTTGATTCCTAAGGCTGGTTCTAATAAGAATAGTAGTTTGTGGAATAAAGCATGTGATGTTTGCCTTAGAGCAAAACAATCAAGAGATAGTTTTCCTATGAGTGGTAATAAAACACAAGACATATTTCAATTGAATCATTGTGATTTGTGGGGAACTTATCGAGTTCCATCCTTTTGTAGTGCAAGATATTTCTTAACCATTGTTGATGATTATTCACGAGCAACATGGATTTACTTGTTAATTGACAAGAAGGAGGTGTCAAAGAATTTGTGTAATTTCATTGCTATGGCAGAGCGTCAATTTAACAAGCAAGTGAAGGTTATACAAAGCAATAATGGTACGGAGTTTACATGCATGGATAATTATTTTCGTGAACATGGCATTGTACATGAAACATCTTGTAAAGGAACTCCACAGAAACATGGACGGGTAGAGCGCAAGCATAGGCATATACTTTGTGACAACCCAGGTTTTTGAAACATGATTTGTAAAGTATTTTGAAAGCAAGGCCCTTAAGAGTGTAAAAAAATTTCGCAAAACAAAGCAGCGGAAATTCTTTTATTTAAAACTTGTTTTGAAAACCCAAGTCACCACTTCATACATAACATAAGTACAATTTGTGTACAAAATAAAATTTCATTGAAGGAATATACTTTTATTAAACTCCAGGATCCATCCAGTGGTTCACAGTACAGCCAAATCTAATACAATACTTGTCCAAATTACATAATCCAAAACTGAAGCTCACCATACAATAAAACTCTCAACAAAGAAAAATACATGTCTTCAAGGGTATACCTTGAAGATTATTCTCTTCAAGTCTTCTATAGTCTTCAGCTCCTAACTCTCCTTCCCTGGATCTAAGATATTACAACAAGTATAATATCTCATCAAGCAATGCTTGGTAAGGGATTCAAGAATATAATAATTGACAAGGTAATTCCAATACTTCATAATCTCATTATCATTACACATACTCTTTACTTTGTAAGTTATGTATATCTATATACATACATACCCTTCATGGGTAAACCAGTTAAATTTGTGAAAATAGTTAAATATCATTCCCAACTAAGCTAATCAATTCTCTTCATTTTGAGAATTTAGTATTACAGCTAATCTTCTACTGGGAATTTTCCTTCTTGGGAAATATTGGTAATACACAATTACCTAGCATTTCATTATGCTATAACATAAGGCATTTCACTATGCCTATTCCCATGTGCATCATAGTGCAAAATAATCATAAAGGTTGCTATGCTGCAGTCTGATTCGTACTAGCGTGCTCGGATAACTGCCCTATTCACCACTGATACCACGGTGGAAAATATTATGTCACTGCCCGCATGGGGGGGCAAGACTTTCACAATGGTGGCCTTCCCATAATTGCCACCACCCGACTTTTAGCCTCTCATTGGGCAAGGTATCATCATATCATCAAATTTCAAGGAGCGGGTGGCCAAACCCTCATAACTCCTCTAGCAATAGCATCCCCTAGGCTCATGCCTATTAAAACAAACTCACAAGCCTCCAAGCTTGTATGTAAAATAGATTTCATATATATCAGACCATATGTCTGTTTACTTAGGGCTGAAATATTTCCTAGTTCCCTATTCACTTATAGTTTAGTCCTTAACCATCTTATATGTGTTTGGTTGGATCATAAGGTTTTCAAGAGATTTAGTACATGTATTATCATTACTCTGGTCAACATAAGATCATGAGTACAATCATGTATATCTCATGTAAATGCATTCATCAAATCCTCCAACCTTTAAGGATTGATCTCTTTTCCCCAATCTTCCATGATCCTGACTGATGTATGTAATATGTACATCCATACATATTGTCAATATATAAATTATGAACAATCATATTGATCACTAGATCTGATGTTTAGAATGATCTTTAGATCATTCATATCTCAGTATTTTTCTATCTCTAAGTCTTTGTATGTTCATCTCCTTGATCTTGATCTTTCATAGATCCTTTGATTGACAATCTACACATGTTGATAAAGATCAAGGTCCTAGATCTTCTATCATCTAGTTCTTCTTTTATCTAAGTTCAGTTCTTGGATCATCCCTATGGAGAATGATCTTGGTTTTCTTCCTTGAATCATCTTTGATCAAGGGTTTGGAATATCTAATCTAATGAACTATAACAAGTATACTAATAAACATGCATACTAAGTACAATATAGTGTTCTTATTCTTATTGTTCTTAATCTTCCAAGATCTAATGGATCTTGTTTGATCATCTTTATCTTACTTACTGTTTTTATTAGGGTTAGGTAATTTACTAACCTTTTATGCTCTTATTATTATTATTCAACCAGTTAATGTGCTGGTTGAAGGTAGCTTATTCAAGCCTAAATCTAGACTACTCCTCTTATTTCCAATTGGCTAAGGCTTACTAGCTAAATGGGTGAACACAAAGTGGTTACTTCAATCCTCATGTAAGGAGGCGTTTAGACCTCACAAACGTCAACAGAAGGTAGGGGAAGAGCAAGGCTCTATTAGATAACCCCCTTAACCACTATGTTTATCATTCACTAGAATGACCATAGCTCAACCTTTCATAAGGTTCCTATAAGCATGTTTACCCTAAGTCCTCTTTCTAATGGATTTTAATTAAGTCCATGAATATTTATAATGTCATTCATGGGGTTTATTATTCTTTTCCTAATTTGGGCCAAGGATTTGATAATCCTTATATTGTCCTACTAACTATAGCCCTTACTAATTAAGTCCAAAGTACTTCATTCTTATTTGTGTAATGAAACTTTACTTTCTCATTAGAATACATTTTTGATGTTTTATGCTCTTTATCTCATAACAAGTAAATCTACTAATAACATTCAACCATAAATGAATTATAAATTTAAAGCATAAAACTACATAATTTAACATTCTATGATAATGAGGCAAGGTACTTAAATTAAATCTAGCACCTTATGATAACAATGAAACACATATCATGCCAAACTCTAAATGTTATACTGGCATGCTTTATAACATAATAATATAAAATGAAACTAATTACATTTACATTTTTAGAAACCTTTACTTATGATCCAACCATTTGATCTTAGATCTTTTGCTTTGATTAAGGATTTTAGTTGTATTTAGGGAATTTTCTCTATTAAGGTCAAAAGATCATATTGATCTATTTTTGTCATAATCCATTCATGATTTCCTTGGATTTCATCATATAAACATTTATTCTTTCCATCTCAAGGATTTGATCACACTTGATCTCATTGATCAAGTGAGTCCCTTTGTATTTTTAGGATTTTTCTACCATAAAGGGTAGATCTCTTAATATATCTCATATATATCCAATTAAACCATAGATATTACTTTATTCTAATAGTATATCATTATTAAAACATGTTTTTAAAGTCTGATCATCTCAGATCTTGAAGATCTAGGTAATTAGAAACTTATTTCTTTAATACAGAAAGTTTTTACTGAATAACATGTCTATTTTATCAGTTCATAAGAAAATAGAGGTTTCAACCTTTCCATAGCTTCTTTCCGATCTCAATTTGGAGTTCAGATGACTCTGAAATTGGACCTGGAAGTTTACAGTCTTCCTAGGGCCTGTATTTGATTTGGGCCCAAGAACGGACGGCCCAGATAGTTCGGGCGAAAAACCAAGCCGGGCGAAATGAGTCGGGCACCTCCGCTACGCTGATATGTTGAAGCGCCAGCATGGGACATCCATCGACGCGCGCGGGACGTCGTCCGTCCGATCTGGAGATCGGACAGTCCGTTTGGACCGTCCAATCAATCCCTTCTCAATTGAGGGACCAAAACTTCTCAAATCTTTCTAAAAATTCTACCCTAGGGGTTTTGGACCCTTCTGGATTGATTGGTAGAGTCAGATTTTTCATCTGAGCACTCCATCATCATGAATTAAGGGTTTTGTTGTTTACTTTATTTTTACCTTTTTATTACCAAAATAAATTACAGAAAAATAAAAATTACATAAAACAGTACTAAACATCTATGAAAAGGATTTCCACCTACCTGATTGGAGAGAAAACCTCGGTTATATGCCCAATTTAAAAAAATACCTTGTTGATGAAGATATGGCCTAAAATCCACCTTTCTTGCAAATATCTGTTGTTTGAACCATTGGATCTTGAAATTTCTTTGGGGGTTTTGTAGAATAGATATGTTGGGAAGTTTTGGATGGTAAAATTGATCAAATTAGATATGGAACAGAGTGCCTAATTGATTTTAGGTCTCTTGTTCCAATCTAAAAAGAAAAAAAAGTTGAAAAGAGATCTATCTCTTGGAAATTTTGGGTTTTTGGGGAGGGATCTAGATCTAATTTTTCAAGGAGAGTGAAGAGAATTTTTTGGGGATTTTATGAGAATTTTTGGAAGATTTTTGGGCTTGTATTTATAGGCATTTGGGTCTTTTTTCATGATTATAATATTTTATTTTTTTATTATTAAATGGCATGAAAGTCTTCAATTCTCCCATGCCTAATTTTTCTTCCCCAAGACCAGCTGATGTTTGTTGAACCATGTTTCACATGGGCTGCTGATAAAATTGGTTGTTGGGTCCCTTGTGGGCCCCACATGGTGTAAAAAGACCGTTTTGCCCTTTATGCATAAAATTTTGGGTTTTATTCCTGTGATCTCGGATTTGAGTGTACTTAATGGCGTTGGATTTGTATTTATCAATACATTATAAATTTTTATGTTTCATATTTTGATTTTTGGGAGATTTTGCTTTTTGGGTAAAATTACTATTTTACCCTTTTGTCCAAGAAATGAACTTAAGGATTTCGCATCTGAATTTGAAATTTGTTGTGCTTACAGTCATTTTGAAGGGTTTCCTAAGTTTAATTTCAATTTTACATGTCTTATGATTTGATTATACTTTTATAAAAGGTATATTTTAAATAACCCTAATATTTCAGCCCGAAATATCTAAAACTCAAACTTTATTGATTTTTCTCAATCAATTTACAAAAATTGGGGTTATTACATACTTAATGTAGCTCAAGCATTACGTTTCCAAGCTAACCTTCCTATAGAATTTTGGGGGGAATGTGTTTTGGCTGCTGGATATTTGATCAACCAAACACCCTTAGTTCTCTTGCATGGTAAAACACCGTATGAAATTTTGTATGGTAACCCACCCTCGCTTGAACATTTGCGTGTGTTTGGATAATTATGTTATGTGCATAATCAAGATCATAGAGGGGACAAGTTTACTAGTCATAGTCAAAAATGCATTTCTGTGGGCTATCCTTATGGCAAAAAGGGTTGGAGAGTGTATGACCCAAAGTCCAGTGCATTCTTGATCTCGAGGGATGTAGTATTTTGTGAGAGTGCGTTCCCTTACTTAAAAATTGATTCTAGAGCCTTATTTCATGCAAAAGATCATGATGATGGACCTAGTCATATGGAGAATTGGTCTAGCGCGGATGAGGATGGTGATGTGGTTATGAGACATAATCAAGTGTCTCAGGAGATTGAGCAATCTGCACATGTCAATGGAAATAGTGCACCTATTGAAGTGATGGGGAATAATGAGGATGTGGTCTCCTCAGGAGATGGAGGGACTGAAGATGTAGGTGTCATGGATTCTAGAGGTTGTGAGAGTATTGAAGTAAGGGAGGGTTCAGGTGATGCCATGACTGAGGAGTCTTTGGGTCGTGGACATCGAAACAAAATACCATCCACCCGTCTCGAGATTTTGTGATGAATACTATTTATAAGTTGAGCCCCTTTATGAGTTCACTCGGTCAATCGTACTCCTCAGGTACACCTTATCCCATAGCACATTATGTGAACTGTAATAATTTTTCTATATGACATCGGAATTTTTTGGCAGCCATTACTACAAGAAATGAATGTCAAACTTTTTCTAAGGCTGTTAAAGATGAAAGGTGGAGGAATTCCATACAATAAGAAATACAGGCATTAGAAAATAATGGCACTTGGATCATGGAAACACTTCCCCCAGGGAGGAAGGCTATCAGGTGCAAGTGGGTTTATAAAATTAAGTATAATTCTAATGTATCAATTGAGAGGTATAAATCAAGGCTTGTGATTTTGGGAAACAATCAAGTTGAAGGGCTTGATTATAATGAGACCTTTGCTCTCGTAGCAAAGATGGTGACTGTTCGCACTTTACTTGCAGTTGCAGCAACTAAAAATCGAGAACTTCATCAGATGGACGTTCACAATGCCTTTTTACATGATGACCTTGAGGAAGAAGTCTACATGAAGTTGCCTCTTGGTTTTCTTTCTCAGGTCCCAGGAAAAATTTGTCTACTCTTGAAATCATTATATGGGTTGAGACAAGCTCCAAGATGTTAATTTGCTAAGCTGGTTCCTGCTTTGAAATGGTATGGTTTCATTCAATCATATTCTAACTACTCTCTATTTACATTATAACGTGGCAATCTGCAACTTAACGTACTGGTCTATGTTGATGATCTCATTATTTCAGGAAATGATGGTACTGCGATTCAGACCTTCAAAGACTATTTGAGTAGCTATTTTCATATGAAAGATCTTGGGGTTTTGAAATATTTTTTGGGGATTGAGGTGGCCCGAAATCAAACTAGTATTTTTCTATGCCAACGAAAATATACATTGGACATTATTTCTGAAGTGGGTTTGTTGGGAGCAAAACCTGTTGGTTTTCCTTTAGATCAGAATCACAATCTTCCTTTGGCCAAAGGACAGCCCCTTCTAGATCCTAAGCGTTATCGCAGGTTGGTCAGACGATTGATTTACCTTTTAATTACGAGACATGAACTTTCTTATTGTGTGCATATGCTTGCACAGTTTATGCAGAGGCTAGTGCAAGAGCATTGGGATACGGCACTTCATGTGGTGCGTTATTTGAAAGGTAATCCAGATCAAGGAATTTTGTTATGTGCTAACTGTGATTTGCAGCTATATGGCTAGTGTGATTCAGATTGGGCAGATTGCCCTTTGACTCGGCCATCCCTTACTGGATGGTTTATTTCCCTTGGAAATCATCCCATTTCTTGGAAAACTAAGAAACAACATACAATGTCTCGTTCTTCTATTGAGGCAGAGTATCGGTCCATGGCCACTACTACCTGTGAGTTAAAATGGTTAAAGGCATTATTATTATCTCTCGGAGTCACACATCCTCGACCTATGACGCTTTATTGTGACAGTCAGGCTGCTTTGCATATTGCAGCTAACCCAGTTTTTCATGAACGTATAAAGCACATTGAAGTTGACTGTCATTTTTTGCGTGACGAGGTCTTGAAGGGAAACATTGTTACAACATACGTGCCTACTCATGTTCAACTGGCAGATGTCTTCACCAAAGAAGTGGGGAAGAAACAAATCGATTTCTTTCTTCCCAAGTTGGGCATCCGGAATCCGCATGCTCCAACTTGAGGGGGGCTATTAGCATATTCTGTATATTATATTTTTGGAAACGCATGCAATCAGCTGAAGATTAGCTTTATTTAGGTTGTTGTGATTAAGGAGACAGCTCTTGTAAATCTGTGTATAAGCCTTCTTCAAGGTTCAATATCAAGAAGAGTTTTTCCCATCTCAAAACCTACTTCTGACAAGCCTTTCTCCATTCTTAATCTATAAAGCCATCTACAACTAAATATGTTGCTAGCCATAGCATTCCTCTTATGAAGACTCCTTATTTTGTCCTACAAGCCTTTTTATATGAGTTCATTGTGTGCATTGAATGAAATAGAATCATCAAGTGCAAGAAATAGATCTACCATAGCTATCTTATTTTTCTTTGAAAATCTTCATTATTCATGCTTGAAGGCTTATTTTATATCTCCTATATTGCAATTGCACAATCTTATTTAATCAAAAAAACATTCATTTCCAACTTTCATGGAGCACAATTAGAACCGTTAAATTTTGGCACTTCAAAATTCAGTGGAACTTGAACTAGCCATTTTAATTAATGTAGCATATAAAAAATAATACATCTAGTATGATGGTATGCAATGATGCCAATTATTGTAAATCTAGCAGCATTCCACTTTATTAGCTGAGTAATCAAAGATACAAACACAAAAAAGAACATAAGATTTTACTCAGTTCAACAATATGCTACCTATATCCATAAGGTAGCAGTAAATATATTCTGCAAGGTAGTAGTAAATATATTTTTCTTTACTAATTAGGGTGTTTACAAGAGTAAACAATAGAATGTCTAAGAAGGAAAGAATAAATCCCTTATAGAAACCTAACAAAAGATAGCATGAATCTTTCTTCTAACAACTCGTACCTGATCTTCTTCTCTACCAAATTCTCATGATAAAAGCACATAACCTTAATTTAGCCAAAACCCTTTACCACACCTTTGTTCTCTCTCTCTCTCTCTCTCTCTCTCTCTCTCTCTCTCTCTCTCTCTCTCTCTCTCTCTCTCTATAGCAATAACTCCCCAAGACAGTATGCACTTCAAAACTCTCTCTCCCTCTATATACATATATATGTATATATATATATACATATATATGTATACATATATATATATATATAGAGAGAGAGAGAGAGAGAGAGAGAGAGAGAGAGAGAGAGAGATTGTATGGACTAGAGAGCAAGGCAAGAATTTCTTCTATACATATGCATTTATTGATGCATATTGAAGAAAAATGGGTTCTAGGCTCCATTTTTTGCATTTTTCATTGATCTAAAATGTTCATATGATTATGATTCAATTAGATGTCTTTGGCACAAAAACTCACATCTAACTAAAATTTTAAAGTCTTTGTTTCTTCACCTTTTATATGTAAAATGGATAGTAAGAGGTTTTCCATTTTACACCATCCATTGTATGGTCACAAGAGACCTTGAAATGAAGGCTTTATGGGGGTTTATTTAATCACACATCTTTGACGTTTTTGACATATCATGGCATATCTCAAATGTGCAGCTTATTTAACTATGATATCTTCGGCAAATCTGAGATATCAGGTTTATTTAATTGTGATATCTTTAGCATATGTTACATATCAAGTTTATTTAACATTACTACTAGTTGATATGTTTGGTGTTTTGGAGATATGCCAAACCCAATTTGCAATGTAAAATCTCATGAGGTTTAGTAAGAGAAAAATCAAATGCAAACCATTATTTTTTAGTGAGAGAAAACAAAAGCCATCTGGTTTCCTAATTTAACACTTTTCTTCTCTATTGTACATCGAGAGAGAGGGGGGTTGGCATTTTCAATTGGGGTTCACAAGTTTGTCTGTGTCGCCAACCTTCATTACCACTGGTTGTACCACTTGGTTACCCCAATTTCACTATACCTAGAGAGAGGGGGTTTGGCATTTCACTAGCCTTCATCACCACTGTAGTAGCTCTTGGTTACCCTGATTTTATGTTTTTTCCATGTTTTCACCTTTTGCAAACCCTAAGGGCTAAACTTTTCATTCTGCCCTAAATCTATTTGTTGTCCCCTTTACGAATTTCCCTCACTCTTCTAGTTAACGATTTCTCTCTCTCTCTCTCTCTCTCTCTCTCTCTCTCTCTCTCTCTCTCTCTCTCTCTCTCTCTCTCTCTCTCTCTCTCTCTCTCTCTCTCTCTCTCTCTCTCTCTCTCTCTCTCTTTGTATGGTTTTTATTATTCTCACTTTTCAGCCTTCAATTTCTTTGTTATCCTCGCTGTTTTTTATTTCTATCTTCTCTAGGAACAATACAATCATCGAAAGAGAAACATTTCTAGCACAGCGGTATCAAAGGTATGGCCTTTTGAGGAATATGAAATCTGAACCTCTCCTGAGATGTCATAGTGCTTATCTGTTTGACCTTTCAACAGTAATGCGTGGTCGAAATTAGTTTCTTTTGTTTATCCATATTTTTCACTTTGTTCTCTTCAACCTTCTATCAGGATTTCCTCCATCTAGGTATTTCTACATTTTGAAGATTTGACTGGTCATATGATCTTGATCCATTTCTTTTGATGTTGGAGTACTTGATATATGTCATTTCTTCAGTGGGTATGTTTTGATTTTATAGTTTATAACCATTTTCTTTGGTTTTTATGATGAATTTTGTGTATTTTGTAAATTGCTAATTTGAATGACTACTAATCAAGAATTCTTTTTGGTTTGGCTTTGTCCTTTATATTTGCTTGAATTGTTTGATAGGTTAACCTGGCATATGCTTCTACCAACTTCTTCATATGACCCAAGGCTTCTTCTTTTGTTTCTCCACAATTGTGGTCTTGGAATCCTTAGAAGGAGAATAGTTTTGTGTGGCTTAAGAGGATCATAAAAAATAAAATATTCTTATAGATATATTGTGATATTGCAAGAAATAATGAATGTGATATTGCTTGGGAAATAATGATATCACTACTAATTGCTCCTGCAACTGCAATTCCTAAATGCCATGTTTATCTGCACTCCCTTTGCACTGCTTGGAGGAGCTATTGGAAGAGCTGATGGCCAATAGTTGTAAGCTTTCCTTCCCATGCTAAAATGCCTTACTTTTAGCTCCCTTCTTGGACCTTAGGCATTAACACTGTTTTTTCCTTGAATCTTGCAAAGGGTTAGTAAGGGGAAAGACCCATGAAAATTGATCTCGCACCATTTGTCTGATATATCTCTTGCATTTGCCTCTCCATGGTTGATGGTTTTGAAGTACTCTTACTCCCATCTTACAATATGTTCTCAACTATATTACCTGATCTAACTTCTGTGATTTTCTTTTTCTATCACTATTGGACATGTCTAAGTCTGTAAGTGTAGAATATGAGCTCCATGGATTAGGAGGTGCTTCCAATATGTTTTCTATCCATCTTATCTACAGTTTCCTCTAGCAGTCCATGGAAGGTGAAAATGAAGAATTGAATGATTCGCAAGTGGTGGAGTCTCATGCTTTTCTGTAGCACTTCATTGGATCAAATCTCTGAATTTTGATTTTGATGGTTTATTTGAATGAATATGCTTTTCTCTTTAATCATGGAAAGAACAGAGTCCCAGTTTTATTTATTCTTTGTTTTCTCTTTTAGTTATGTGCCTAAGCAATAGTATAATCTTTCTGTAACTACTTTATTATTCTAGTTACCTATTCCTTTGTATCTGTACCTGCAATCTAATCAATGACATCTCAAACTAAGTCAAGTACATGCTTGCAACATAAGAAAATTTTCACCTCTTTATCCAATATCTTAAGAAAATATGTTGGCCCTTGCAATAGAAGTTTTTGGATTACATGTTTTGTTTATTTTTTCTTATTGTTGCTAATAGTTGGTATCAAACATTATTAACCATTTTCTTCCTCAATGTGCCTTCACTAGATAAGGATGGAAGAGATGGGATTTGATAGCAAAGAGAGGAATTGCTACTATAGTGGCAAGGGATCTTCTGTCTATCTAGATGCAAATGGGGTGCCTACTACAAGAAATTCAAGAGGCAAAACAGCTGTAGGATTGATTTGGCCATTTCTGTTGGATGGATCTATTTGTAAAAAATCAATTTCTGAACCATCTAGTGCTAAATGAAAGATAAAAATTCTTTTGCTCTACATGGTTTGGCTTAATGCTATTAGAGAGTGGAAAGAAGAGTTTGTTGGAAATATGAGTTCAAGATAATTTGTAGACACTATATCACACATTATCTGTTGATTAGTCATATTTTTTTGTTTGTCCTTTTTTTTATTTTCCTTTTTTTACTTTTTTGAAGTTTTTGTTTCTCTGTTTTCAAGGAGAATATTATTTTCATATCTTTTTTTTTATCTTTTATCAAGAACTTATCTTTGACTAATCAATAAGCTATTTTAAAATGCTTCTCGACAACTTTGGCATTGCAATTATGAAGTGAATCAATTGAAACAGAAATTCTTTTAGAAGTCGACCATATTTGGGATTTTAGTGAAGTGCTTCTACTGTAAACTAAGAGCCTTCTACATCTCTCAGCATAGATGTTGACTAGTATGTGTAAATTAAGAGCCATATAGGTTATGATGAAGCACCTCAAGACATAGATGCTGCTGACCTTATTCAGCTAGAAGGGCTACAACTTCTGGAGGTAGTAGGAGAGGTTTGCACATCTCTCACCATCTATAATAAGAGCAGCTCTAGCAAAGAAATCAGTAACAAAGTGTAATGCCTGAGCAATTTACGCTATTTTGGACATTCTATGGGAAATAAACTATGTTAAATGTTTTACTTTATTTAAAATAGTAAATGAAGGAATTTTTGAGGAAACTTAGTACTATTACATTCTACTCGAAAAATGGAATCCAACGCCTCAAAGAACACTAAAAACGGAATTCATATGAAGAAGTTACTACCGTTTAAATATCAGGGGCAATTCTATAATTTAAACTAAAAAAACGAAAAAGACAGAAAACGCAGGGGGGCGTTTTGATAACGGCACCCCATCGTCTTCTTCCTCTAGATTTCTCCAGAAACCCTAGTTTCCTGAGAAATCTTCTACCGCCATTGGTAGCACCGCCATAGCAAGGCTATAAAAAACCCCATCTCCCTCATCTCCAAAACACGATTTTTTGGTCATTTGGGGCTGGGGTTTCCAGCAAAAATCGGAAACCCAGTTTTCCTGCATTTTTTGGCAACGGCCAGGCCAGAGTCAGGCCGTCCATTCTCCCCACCTCCCCTCTTGTTCCTCTAGCTTCGTTGGAAGTTGGGGTTTTCCCCTTCTTCATGGGTTCTGGACAACACAGATTTCCAGCAGGCGTAGAGGGAAATGCACCACTGGGAAAAGGGCGTCCCTAGGCTACCCAGGTAAGCCATTTTTTCCTTTTTTCTCTCTATTTTGCTTCCCCCATGCCAAGATCCATGCCGGATCTAGGCTTTTACCAGGCGGTCTTCCTAGCCGGAAAACGACCCAATTGATTCCAACCGGCTCTGCACGAACAAGGCGTCCCAGGGACGCCATGCTCCACGTGCGACTGGGACAGGGTCCCTGGGACGAGTTCCAAGCATACGACAGTACATACATTGTCCCTGCTGCAGCCTTCAGGTGCGCGCGCGACATGGGGCACGGGTCCTAGCTCGACCAGGATGCACGGGGTGCCCTGGGAGCTGAGACGTGCCATAAGTACGTTCGTGCGATGCCATCCAGGATGCACGTCATAGCACGTAGCTTGAGCATGCATGTGCGCATGTAAAACACAGTCCCTAGCATGGCCTTTGGGCTCGCACGCACGTGAGGCGGTCGTGGTTCAACCAGGATGCACAGGTGTACTGGGAACTGGGACACGCGGACCTAATGAGACTATAAAGTTAGGATCATAGGACAATTTACAGAGTTTAACTATTGAATAGTAGATCCATATCATAGGATCTAGCCTGACAATGAATTAGGCAAGGACCCATGGACCCTAAAAGGCAAATCTAGCGATCTAATTTCTAGATAGATCGAAATTGATAAGGACTCCTTGTATCCATTCATATCCAGGAGTTTAAAAATGAGAACCAGGGACGGGTTAAGTGATGAAGGATGTGACTCCAGGAGACTTCGAGGTAGGTGCTTTATCACTACAAGACTTTTTAAAAGAACCCATGATTGTTTTGAGAATGCATGTTTTAAGTTTAAGTTATATGACTTGTTTAGCATGACTTAATCTCATAAATGAATTCAGCATGACTTAATCTTATAAACGAATTTAGCATGCATATGACAAATACATCATGCATAGGCATGTTTTGCAAACAATGGCATATATTGCATGATTTGTGAGCATTGAGTTTTTGAAAGATTGCATGTCCTTGAGGGTTACCAAAAGATGCTGGAATGCCCAAAAGATGCTGGGTAGGCAGTTGTGAGGACCAGACAGTTGTGAGGGACCCAAAGAGGATAGGTTTTGAAAAAGAGGTTTTCGCTTGTTTGATCTTATATGATTTTGGCTAATAAGCTTGTGGGCGCTATGCTGAGAGGTCTGGGGTGGCCTCCCAGCCTCTACCACTATTAGGTGAAATGGGTACCACGCCCAAAAAGGGCATGTCCTTGCTTCGACTGCATGTGGTACAGGAGGCTACCACTGATGTCACGGCATTGGGTCGAAGTATCATATGCCCCATGGAGGCATATGACCCTATGTCCCTAGGTACCTGGGGACCACACGACAGCGAGGTCGTGGGCATAGTTGGGCCCTATGGTTTGAGGATTTACTTGCATTGCATATGGCATGACATGAGGTTGGTCGACCATACCATATATCCATGAGTTGGATTCAATTGAGCTTCTTATGCATATCATTACGTTTATGATATATATGATACTTTCAACTTGGATTGTGCAATTCTTTAAGTCATTAGTAATCCAATTTGACAATGGTTTTTTATATCGATATTGAACATGAGTATTCAAACATGCACATGTTTTAAAGAGCATATGATTTTTAAACACAGCATGCATTGTAAAACTAGTAGTGATAGACTCCTACTGAGTATAGTATATACTCACCCTATCCTTAACATTTTTCAGGATAGTTCCATCCACGAGTAGAGGACACATATGTTAGTGCTACGAGCAAGAAAAATCAAAAGGAGACAATTATACATGTAAGTAAACACTCTACCCTTTGGACATGTATTTGTATTTATTTACAGTTGGGCTGTGAATTGTGACTGGATAGACCTGGGAAAACATTTATGATTTCTAAAGTTTTTCCAAAAAAACTACTTTGGTTATTGTGAAAGCAAATGACACTCGGGGTTTTCAAAATGAGTTTAAAACTAAAGATTTCCACTGCATTGCGTGGTTTTTATAAAATGGTTTTCAAATAGGGATGCATCCCACCTTAGGAATTTAGATCTTGCATTTAAAAATGCATGGGAAAACCGGGGTCGTCATAGTTGGTATCAGAGCCCAGGTTTTATCCTTTCACAGCCAGTCCAGCATGTCCAAGGGTCCTAGACAATAGAGAAAATCAAGAAGTAGTATAAATAGAAGTAGTAGAGATGACTACTTCTATTTGAGGATTATAATATTAATACACAAGGCAGTTCACCATAAATAAATAGGTGAAACACAGCTTGGTTTAACAAATAATTAGGCAGAGGATAGTGCAACCCTTATCCAAAATCTAGTCTAAGACGACTTAAGGATTAAGGATTGTTGTGTGGTGCAAATATGAAAACTCATATATGGATCATATTATGATGATGATGAGGGAAGATGTTAGTGAACTTGTTAGTAGATAGTTAACCTGTAATAGAGTAATCTCTCCAAAGGTGAGAAAATCAAAGAACCTAGATGGCTATCTTACCCTTCAGAATATGAATATGATAGGGGATGTAAAAGATGGACTTTAAGTAGATTTTGATGATAATCTAATAAGGATGAGCATACAAGATGATACTAGGGGATAACTGTGACTCGTACTAGATCACAAAGGTATGGATCTTGAAGGACTTAGCTCAATTTTAGATACCTTAATTGGAGTCTTATGAAGAGTGAAGTGCTATCGAATAATAACTACCTGAGTATTATGGAGCAAATCAAAAGATGTATACAAGTGACATATCATGTGATTAAGAGAAACATAACACAAATATGATAGGGAAATGAATTTGACAGAGTTGTCAAAAGATTTTGATGATAATACTAAGTATGATAATAGATTGATCCTAACATGAACTTGTAAGAGAAGTATGGCATGACCAAAACGTCAATGCCATTATTAAGACATTGTATGAATTTTATTGAGGCTATAGGCAATTGAGGATTTCAATGACCTTAAGACAGTTTAGAATTTCTTAGAAGCATTCAGTTTATCATATCTGTTAAAGAAGTAGACGTAGGATCAATTATATGCAACAAAGCACATGAAGACATTGATCTAGGTAGACAAAAATGAGGATTTTGAAGAAAAGAAAGAAAGAGATAGAGATGTAACCACCAGTATTCAATGAATATTGAATATTCAAAAGAAGAAGATCATGACTTTATGAAGATACATAAAAATCTTTCATCTTGAATCAAGTGGGAAGATAAACCAATCAACTTCGAAGGAATGATGATAGATGAGTTGGTGATCTTATTGTAAAAGAGTATAAAAGAGAGAAAGCATATGTGGTTTAAGACTTTGAGTAGAGTATCGAATTTCAGGAGATTATGCAACAAGAAATTTTCGAAGAGGAATGGTGACCAATCAGAAATTAAATTCTACAAATGGGTTGATATCAATTATTACAATTAGATTCTTATCGGATCCATTAGCTTATGGGGAACACCAATGGGTATAATCCATAAAAAGGAAATTTTGGTGATATCCCACCTTGCCAATAAAGTATATTGAAAAAGGAGTTAAGTCGGGACAGTGATTTGTCCATTTAGCAAGTAGGGTACCATCAAGGATCAAATTGAGGTCTTACTATCATAGATTGGAAGACCAAAAATCTTAAGACCATTATTTAGTCATTACCTTTAGAGTACTGTTGACTAAATAGAGGTATCCCACCCTAATTAATCAAGTATGTTAGTATCTATGAGTTAGTAGTCGAAGCTATATACTCAAAGGGATATTATAAGTATTTGGACATGAGTTTTACCTAAAAGAAGTACTTGTTAGACTAAGTCATTTGAGGGTATGAGGTCAGTTGATTAGGCCACATCATGGAGAAGCTACAAGTACAATAAATACAGTAACAACTGAAACAGAAGCAAAAATAAGGAGCAATCTCCACCAGTGAGACAAATTTTTCCAAACATGAATAAATACCATGACAAACCATAGAAATCACTGTGGGTTTGAAAGATGCTGCTGACTTGGATTGAAAAGAAAGGTAGATAAGTACCGATCACTTTAGAGACCGTTGTGCTTATGACAAAGATATATCTAGAAAGAGATCAATAGGTAATCAAATAAAGTCTTTCTATATGTCTACGAAAATGTTCCATGCTTACCTGAGTGTTTTTCAAATTTGATGAATTAACAACTTCAGCATAACTTGATGAAATAGCTATTGAACAAGAACTGCTATTATAAGCCAAGTATGAGGAGGCACTTGAAAGATAAAATTTGAGGAATTGAGAAAACCACTACTTATGAGGATGGTAACCCCTGACAGTTAAGACAGAATAGTTGACAATAAAGCCTTGATAAAAGATTGCACAATATATTGACATAGGGGATGGAAGGAGAAAAGGTGAGATGGCTAGCACACTATAAGGTGAAGATTTAATGTTACATTGCCTTTAGACAAATAGTTAGTGGTTATGAGCATATACCAAGTACAAAAAATCAATTGAAGGAATTTCCGAAGGACTAACCCTACTGGATTGAGTATAAAACTTTTGGATTGAAGGGTTATGAAGAAAACCATCAAACAAAGAAAGGACAAAGAGGATGATGACAAAGGATTCAACCATAACCTAGTAAGGGTACTCGGTTATGAATAAGAGACTTTTTGCTTTGCATAAATGGGAACATTAATGAAAATCCTAATGACAAATTGATGTGAATAGTGAGATAGGCCACTGGACGAGAACATTTGACCCGTGATGATGAATCGACCATTAACATGAGTTTGGATAAAATCTTCACGGAGAAAAGCGTTTAATGAATTCAATAATTATGAAACTGGATATAGAGTTAGGACATTTTACTTTCAGTATATGGTAAGGTCCTCGATGGAAGATGCTACTAATTGGCTTTCATGATTTTATTTTGAATGTAACTTTGGTCGAGGAATCAAGTCACATATGGAAAACGACAGACAGTTGAAATTCGAAGTTAATCAAGGGTTTGGCAGTAGAGCACATGATACCATGTCAGTTAATGAAGTATCTTGGGGACAAATATAAAAGATAAGAAGCAAAGTTAGACACAATAGAAAGAATGTAACCTTTTTTGTTGGACTCTTACTAATGACATACGACCAACCATTAAAAAGAGATATGGATGATGAAGAGATCACTAGATGGAAGACAAGAGGAAAAAGGGATTATCCTATGATATTCACAAAGGATTATGAGAAATAAGATAATATGATCTTGAAAGAAGTATGGAGTAATTTATACATGAATAAAGAAGCATGATCCTACAAGGAGACTATCCTATACATGATGAGAAAAGTATAAGCATCTAAGGATTTCAAGATAGATGAATTACAGCTAGAAACCGGTATTGTTAAACTGGTACGTATGAGAGTATGCATCAGAGTACGCAGTGAAAGTAGTCCTTATAGGTAAAGCCTTGTAGAAGGAACAATAAAAATGATAAATTGAGGTTGAGCCTAGATTTGATTCCTAAGGAGGGAATGCATTCACCAAGAAGTTATCTAAGAGACAAAATACCTTGAAGATGATAATTTATGGAATTTCGAGGAAGAAATTCTTTTAAGGGGGTAATAATGTAATGCCCGAGCAATTTACGCTATTTTGGACATTCTACGGGAAATAAACTATGTTAAATGTTTTACTTTATTTAAAATAGTAAAAGAAGGAATTTGTGAGGAAACTTGGTACCATTAGATTCTACTCAAAAAATGGAATCCAATGCCTCAAAGAACGCCAAAACAGAGTTCGTATGAAGAAGTTACAGTCGTTTAAAGATTAGGGGCAATTTTGTAATTTAAACTAAAAACAAAAAAGACAGAAAACGCAGGGGGCCGTTTTGATAACGGCACCCCATCGTCTTCTTCCTCTAGATTTCTCCAAAAACCCTAGTTTCCAGAGAAATCTGTCACCGCCAATGGCGGCATCGCCATTGGCAGCACTGCCATAGCAAGGCTATAAAAAACCCCATCTCCCCCCTCTCGAAAACACGATTTTCCAGTCATTTGGGGCTGGGGTTTCTGGCAAAAATCGGAAACCTAGTTTCCCTATGTTTTCGGCAACGGCCAGGCCCGAGTCAGGCCAGCCATTCTCCCCACCTCTCCTCTTGTTCCTCTGGCTTCATCAGAAGTTGGGGTTTTCCCCTTCTTCATGGGTTCCGGACAACACAGATTTTTGGCAAGCGTAGAGGGAAATGCACCGCCGAGAAAAGGGCGTCCCTAGGCTACCCAGGTAAGCCGTTTTTCCCTTTTTTCTCTCAGTTTTTCTTCCCCCAGGCCAAGATCCATGCCGGATCTGGTCTTTTTCCAGGCGGTCTTCCTAGCCGGAAAACAACCCAGCCAGTTCCAACCGGCTCTACACGAACAAGGCGTCCCAGTGACGCCATGCTCCACGTGCGCCTGGGACAAGGTCCCTGGGAAGGGTTCCAAGCGTACGACAGTGCGTACATTGTCCCTGGTGCAGCCTTCAGGTGCGCCGCGACATGGGGCACGGGTCTTGGCTCGACCAGGATGCACGGGGTGCCCTGGGAGCTGAGATGCGCCATAGGTGCATCCATGCGATGCCGTCCAGGATGCGCGTCATAATGCGTCACTTGAGCATGCATGTGCACGTGCGAAACGCGGTCCCTGGCACGGCCTTTGGGCACACACGCATGTGAGGTGGTCGAGGTTCAACCAGGATGCACGGGTGTCCTGGGAACTGGGACACGCAGACCTAATGAGACTATAAAGTTAGGATCAGAGGACAATTTACAGAGTTTAACTATTGAATAGTAGATCCATATCATAGGATCTAGCTTGACAATGAATTAGGCAAGGACCCATGGACCCTCTAAAAGGCAAATCTAGCGATCTAATTTCTAGATAGATCGAAATTGATAAGGACATCTTGTATCCATTCATATCCAATAGTTTATAAATGAGACCCAGGGACAGGTTGAGTGATGAAGGATATGACTCCAGGAGACTTTGAGGTAGGTGCTTTATCGCTACAAAACCTTTTAAAAGAACCCATGATTGTTTTGAGAATGCATGTTTTAAGTTTAAGTTATATGACTTGTTTAGCATGACTTAATCTCATAAATGAATTCAGCATGACTTAATCTTATAAACAAATTTAGCATGCATATGACAAATACACTATGCATAGACATGTTTTGCAAACAATGGCATATATTGCATGATTTGTTAGCATTGAGTTTTTGAAAGATTGCATGTCCTTGAGGGTTACCAAAAGACGCTGGAGTGCCCAAAAGATGCTAGGTAGGCAGTTGTGAGGGACCCAAAGAGGACAGGTTTTGAAAAAGAGGTTTTCGCTTGTTTGATCTTATATGATTTTGGCTAATAAGCTCGTGGGTGCTATGCCGAGAGGTCTAGGGTGGCCTCCCAGCCTCTACCACTATTAGGTGGAATGAGTACCACGCCCAGAAAGGGCATGTCCCTGCTTTGACTGCATGTGGTACAGGGGGCTACCACTAGTGTCACGGCATTGGGTCGAAGTGTCATATGCCCCATGGAGGCATATGACCCTGTGTCCCTAGGTACCTGGGGACCACACAGCAGTGAGGTTGTGGGCATAGTTGGGCCCTATAGTTTGAGGATTTACTTGCATTGCATATGGCATGACATGAGGTTGGTCGACCATACCATATATCCATGAGTTGGATTCAGTTGAGCATCTTATGCATATCATTACGTTTATGATATATATATGATACTTTCGACTTGGATTATGCGATTCTTTAAGTCGTTAGTATTCCAATTTAACAATGGTATTTGATATCGATATTGAACATGAGTATTCAAACATGCACATGTTTTAAAGAGCATATTATTTTTAAACACGGCATGCATTTTAAAACTAGTAGTGATAGACTCCTACTGAGTATAGTATATACTCACCCTATCCTTAACATTTTTCAAGATAGTTTCATCCATGAGTAGAGGACACCTATGTTAGTGCTACGAGTAAGAAAAATCAAAAGGAGACAATTATACATGTAAGTAAACACTCTACCCTTTGGACATGTATTTGTTTTTATTTACAGTTAGGCTGTGAATTGTGACTAGATAGACGTGGGAAAACATTTATGATTTCTGATGTTTTTCCAAAAAAGCTACTTTGGTTATTGTGAAAGCAAATGACACTCGGGTTTTCAAAATGAGTTTAAAACTAAAGATTTCCGCTGCATTGCATGGTTTTTATAAAATGGTTTTCAAATAGGGATGCATCCCGCCTTAGGAATTTAGATCTTGCATTTAAAAATGCATGGGATAACCCAGGTCGTCACACAAAGAACAGACTTCTTCATCCAATAGTAGAGTTGTGTCCCTAAGCAAAGCTGGCACTCGGGTTTTCAAAATGAGTTTAAAACTAAAGATTTCCGCTGCATTGCATGGTTTTTATAAAATGGTTTTCAAATAGGGATGCATCCCGCCTTAGGAATTTAGATCTTGCATTTAAAAATGCATGGGATAACCCAGGTCGTCACACAAAGAACAGACTTCTTCATCCAATAGTAGAGCTGTGTCCCTAAGCAAAGCTGGCACTGATGAATCTTCCTTTCCATCTGAATAAGTAGGAAGGAATCAAGTTGAAACTGATATATTCAAGGTTAGAAGTATGTCTTCACAAAATTAGATAAAAGCATGTCAGCTTTGAATAAGTGGGACAGCTCCTCCAAAGGGCCTAGATTAATACTGATATCTTCACGAATTGCAGCAGGAGGATAGCCTCCTATTTCCACGGCACAAATAAGTGGAACAACTCTTCTAGAGGACCTAGATTCTCCATCCTTATGCTTTTTCACAGCACAAAGTTGTTCAAAGCTTTCTCACAATTAGAAATATCAACTCTAACCAAGAATATAAGAGGCATAGACCAAGCATCAGGCATGCTTAAGTGGTTGTCATGAACTTCACTCAGGAATAAATGGTATTGTTATTTGAGAATTGCAATATGCATTATGTTGTTCACTACATGTGACCTAGTAAGACATGAATCTCCAATGAATTTCTCACTACTATGGATAAATTGTATTTGCATATTGGTAGAACATGAATACATTTCCCATTCAGAAGAATGACAAGAAAAGGTGATTTGTAGTGGTATAAAATGGCACCTATCCAAAATTACATTCCAAAGAAAGATCAAAATATAGTCCTATAATAATCCATTAAACCTAATATCTCAAAGAAAAATCTGTTAAGCCATGAACAGCATCAGAGTTGCAACCGAAGCTATTGCTAATGCTTGATATCCATATGTAGCAATCTTCTTTGCAGAGCTTTCACTGTCTGCTCCTATGGTTGCTGATGTTGGAGCTCTTAAGTTCTCTTCAATGTTAATACTGAGATTCTGGCCGTTGGCACAATGCTGGGTTAGGAAAAATCAGTTAGGAAACACCTTTGCAAGTAGTAGTTTCCTACTGGAAACTTATTTCTAATATTTAGAAAAACGTCATTCCGGCCTTAGTTTTTACTAGTTCTATAACCCTTAGTTTTCCCTTGAGTTTTCCCTGAAACTAGATTGAGATTAAAGGGGTTACTTCCGGTTAGGGAAAAGTCAAAACGGCATTAGGGAAAAGTCAAAACGCTCTTCCCAAGCACAAATTGGAAGCACATGGGCCACATGGAGGCAATCAAATTCATAATTAACTGCAGACCACTAGTCTGTCTTATCGTTGCTGATTATGCCCTGATCATATGATCCTAGAACCAAAGGTGAGCGGTTGGTTTTTGTTGGATTTAGTATTGTGGATGACATATTTGGTTTAGAATGGGGTCAGAACCATGCGAGTTGCCTGATGGTCTACAAGTTTAACGCTTTGATGTTACATGCATGGTTCTAGTCCCATCTGCAAGATATATGGATATGCAGTCCACAAATTAAGATAAAAACATTTACCTTTTATTAATACAACCCTAAACAAAACATCTCAAATCAAGGGTCTAAGACAATCTGATCAAGGTGAAATCAATGACAGTCAAACACAATCGCCCGTTTGATTAACGGATTTGATTAAGTTACGCGGCCAGTAGCCAGCAAAATTTGTTTATCTGGACAGAACATTTCGACTTTTCCTAACCCTGCGTAACTGGTGAAAACTTATAAAAGAAACGTTAATTAATCAGTGGAGACTAGTAAAAACTGGAGGCGAGAATATCACCTCCCAGTCACATGGTAAAAAGAGGAGGCTAGTGAGAGTTAAGCATTCTCACATGGTCAATTGTTGATCTTAATTTCTGGGATTCACTTCCCTCCTGGCAACTCAACATGTCAACAAGATTGCAAAACAAGCGCTGTAAAGTGCTTCCTTACTAAGTCATGCAGACAAATATATAATAACGAAATAAATTAGCAAGGAAATGAGTTGGAGGGACCATCTGGCTAAGTAGCCAACTTGATTTGACTGCTCTTAAGGATTACGTTTCTGCATCTAGCCATATAACTTCTTTTGCTTAGTTGAACAAAATCGCAGAGTTCATTGGCAGACATATACATAGAACCTACTGTGTGTGTGTGTGTGTATATGGAGAGAGAGAGAGAGAGAGAGAGAGAGAGAGAGAGAGAGAGAGAGAGAGAGAGAGAGAGTATATATGATTAACTGATACCAACCCAATAGTTGAGAAAGGGTCCCTCCAATCCAACCCATTAAAATCTATCATTTTTGGCTCTATGATTGCTTGTATTTTAATCTCTTTCCATTGATTACAGGTCCTTGGCTTTTAGTGCTATAATGATATTCTTTAAGGTATCTTACAAATGGATATTACGCCCATTATAACGTTAAGTCATCTCTATTATATGTACGTGGATTATGGGTCCACTCTACTTATAGCTGGTACTAGGTTGTTGGCCACAAGGACAACACTGTGACCACGCTAGTTAGGTTAAAATGAAAGATAATTCAAAGGAGGTAGTTGGGCACGCGATGCAGAATTTGCCTCTCCCATATATTCTATTTCTTTTATTTCAAAAAAAAATCAGGAAATGAGGAGATCCACACTCCCTTTCTTTGATAATGGAACTCTCACTGTATCAAACACTACTATTTATTGTCCATCTAAGTAAGAAAGTGTAAATTAACCACGAGACTTCCACCGTCCAGGAACTGCTTGGAAAGAGAATTGTAAATCAGTTTCTCTCGAGGGATACTTTTCCAAGCTGTTTTCCCACCACAGAGTCTTGAAAAGCAGCAAAAGACACCACAAGGTTTAAACAAGGTACAAGTGATCCAGAAGAATTGATTCATGATCCTTTGTCCTCACGTTATATTAGTAACAAAATTTGGTGTCCTAGTATTGTCATTGATTGGGCCCCACTTAAATGGATGGTCCACTTGGTGGGGCCACACTGTATCTCTCAGGCTTCAAAAGTCACACCCATCTGTCAACCGGATCAAAACGACTTGGTCATTGTTTAATTGAATAAAAAAATTTCGATCGTCTCAAGCTGGACCATTTTGATTGGTCAAGCCAACTGGAATGCAGAAGCGACAGGTGGTGGAACTCCAGTCGACTGGTGCGTGATCATGATTCTCAATTAGACTAGTAAAATTAAGATGTATAATAAGATTAACGTCGTAAGTGGGGAATCTAGGAGGAAGGAAGCCGTCAGATTGCTTATTCTTGGTTTATGGTATTAGTGAGACAATTGTCCCCTGATGATTAGACAGTAATAGATACCCATTAGAAATAAACAAGTGGTGGGTCCCATCCACATGGTTATTGGGCTAATCGACAATTCTGATTGTCGCAAACACATGCCAGGAGTACGGAGCAGATGTTTTAGACAACATTGATTAAATAAACAAAAAGAAAACAATGCACATGATTCGTGAAGACTGCATTACTTGTTAGTGGTCTAACGGGGTGGTGCTCTTGATATTGTAAGTATTTGAACAACTAAAAACATTGATAGAGAATAATCACATGATGTTTGCGAATGTAATTACATTCAGCAACACAGAAGCATGCTTACGAGTCAGATCAGATGATTCGTGATCTAGGATTGATCTTCAAGGCTGTCAATTTCTCACTAAAGAACCATAGTAGTTACTATCATCAGTCGGAGAGAATGTTGCTGCACTTAATCTAATAACCATAGGAATATAGTCCAGTCTGTTTTGGTATCCGAAATTTTCAACTCCAGCCCTCCTCTCTCTCTCTCTCTCTCTCTCTCTCTCTCTCTCTCTCTCTCTCTCTCTCTCTCTCACGTGCATGTGCACTTGCCCTTTTTGCTGGTCAGAAGTCCGAAAATGCGAGAGAGGTGTGTCATTATCAAATATGGGGTTATAGGAAATGCTTCGAGTGTCAAATGACATAGAGGTATCCGCAATACAATAATCGTGACGAAATCACTCAATCAAACACCTTCATTCACAAACAAAATTCATTCCTTTGTAATAGAGAATTCACTATGCATTTCAGAAAAATAGAATGGTCACTATGTGGAGGGAGAGAAAGAGAGAGGACAGAGGATGGTGGAGCCAAAATTCCATCAATTAGACTAAGAATATGTTCGCATTTTTTGTTGGGTATTGATTTGAGAGAAGCCAATTGTGGTTTACGCAGTGAAATACATAAGTAAGGCTTTCTATTGCATCGTAGTTTCGTACGCGCATATTCAGAAACGTATGTATATATGTGAACCCACCTCCGTGGGCCAAAACGATGAATTCTCGCCGCTTTTGTTCACATATCAAAGCCTGGGCCCCCCTCTTAATCACATTCATGTCCTTCGTACAACAGCCGCGCCATTTAGCATGTGATTCCTTTCCCACCATATACTTTTGCCGTTCTTTCTAATAACTACCAATTCCGGTTCATCATTGATCACCTTAATGTAGGACATGCCTGTCCTAAAATACTTCGGTCCCATTCGCGTCGTATAATCCTAGCACTCGATCGACCAAAGGTGATGAAAAGTATTTTCTTACATCGTGTCTCCAAGTGCATTCGGTTTTGTTCGTAACTGTATGTTGATCTTGGATACTAGGAGGAAGACTGGTGAAATTCATACTCGATTAATTTCTTGTTAAGATAGAAAATAGAAGCTGGATTTAATATAACTTGTGACGACTCATTAGATCAACGGCCTCGATCACAGAAACAAGCTCCTTACATGTTTTCACTTAATTGTTTTCATATTAACTCTCGTCCTTTGTTCGATGTTTCAGTTCTCAGAGAGGCAGCAGAGCCAAAGTTTGGAGGGGAAGGTCTCAGTTTAAAAAGCCAAGGGACTAATAGATTATTATTATTAGAGTGATTATTATAATGTTATTCTTGTTTAAATTATTAAGGCGTAGAATTATTCTCTTGCAAAAATGCAAGCTAAGACTGGGTATTATAGACCCTTGTAGTCTACTTTTTCCCTTCTCCAATCCTACATAGACAGGAGCTTCATACAAATTTTTTTTTTTTTTTGTTCAAATCATTCTTAGGGGGTCACATATAGGAACATTTATAGATAACTAAGACTGTTTATCATTAACCAAACCTAGTGGCCTTGGTTTCGTGTCAAGAGGACATCCCATGATTCACATCTGTAACATTAACTTCTATAAAACAAATGTTTTAGCCTGCCATGGTCAATCGTGGATGCATAAGGTGCGAGTAAAAGATAGGAGGATATTGGATCATCCAATCATGATGGTAATGGAAACAGGCAAACAGATGTCTTCGCCAGGTCTCATTAATCAATCTATCACGTCCCCATGGGGCATTAGTGACGTCTAGGAAAGAACTTAGTTTCACCATCTTTTTTATTACTACTAAAAGAAATAAATAATGATCTACCCTCACTGTCAATGCCTGCAAATGAGATGGTTCAAAAAATTCAAGAAAAAATCTAATGAGTGGAATCCATATCCGTCAATCACGTGCACTCATGCCACATGAGGGTGACGACCACATTAAGTCTACATATACGGCTCACTTTCCATTTCCAAGTAGGCTCACAACCATTTTGTCTATCTACATATAGAAACTACATTTACAATGTGGCATATGTAAGTGACATAGCAAGAGAAAGGGGTACGTTGAGCATAGGAAGAAAAATGGCATGAACAAGGTGATGCCGTCTGGTACGGGCGTAGTAGCGGGCACGGACAAGTATCCTGTTTTACTATTTCACGACTGTTCTGGACCCTACATATTTGATATTTGTAGACACTGCCAAAATACATAATACCTGCATGTGTCACCATCTGACTCTGATGATACGGTGAGTAACGTAGGTAAAAGGGCAGTCTGCATGGACAAACTTCTTGTCTATGCTGGTTCTGGAGAAGGGGCAGATTACAAAGGATTTATAGTACGCAGCCTTACCTTATATTTTTGCAAGAGGCTATTTTTATACCTTAAACTGTGACTTCAAGGTCACAGAACCATAAGGCTGCCATTCAAGATTCGAGATGGTATTAACAGAAAGTAACGTAGGTCTTGACAGAAAATTTGATACAAAAAAGTTCCAAGATTACAATGTTTATAGATACATTTGGGGGTATATGTATGTTACTTCCAATTATTGGCATTTTAGGAACGAGTGGTATAAGCACAAATGAGAATACAAACTTTTGATTTGGTAGTTGTACATGTCATAATGAAATCAAATTCTCTAAAATCCCGTCCTGAAAATGGTACAACTGCATGTGTTATGTCTTTGGAAGTCAATGGCATTGGTAGGTCGTACTCGAACGATAATGGTGTCAATCAAGCGCCAGTTAGTGGGCAAGTCAATTTTCGTTGATTTCTTCACTAAGAATAATGACCGAGAGCGATATAACTGTATCGGATTACCCATGATCCGGTACTTGATTGGACGCTACATTTCATGCCTAGAGCCAATAACGAAGGTCGAGATGGTGGTCCACGATCGGACAACTGGCAAAATACCTGATGATACAGTAATGAAAACTGCTGGCTTTTCTCCGAGTTCCACATGTACGATCAAGATCTATTACACACATTGCAGATAAAAAAACATCGCACGTGGAGGTGGTCTGGTCTTGGCTTGTGTACTCTCTCCAATCGGATACTTAGTAATATGCTTTAGTTCTAATTAATGACCAATAAAGACAGGCCTGCTGGGGAGGACCCTTCGAGCCTCTCTCATTTAGAACCAAACAATGATTGCTATATACTGATAGGAATAGCTGTACATTTTTTGGTAAAAGTGAAACGTGCCTTGCTTTTACATAGACTGTGAGATATGCTAGCTGTTTACAACAATCATAACACATGTGTGTCTTCTTAGCATTTCCAAAAGAAATGTAGAACAAAGCAACCACTTTTTGCTGAACATTTTCCATTATTAAAATTAACAAAGCCTAGGAGACTCAATCTTAGCTAAGGACCTCTTTGATTGGCAGAAAATGATTGAAAATTTGTTTCCAAGGCAAAGGGAATCCTACGTGGAAAGCTGTTAACGCCTTCAAATTGAATTTTGTCAATGTCTCAAAAATTTAGCATCATGTAAGAATTTTGGGTCTTTGGCGTAATTCAATTTGAGGCATAAAACACTTCTCATGGACAATTCTTTTTTACCAAAGAAAGCAATTTGCTTCCATTTCCTGCCAGCCAAACATGCAGTAAGAAAATATTTGAAAAATATGAAAATGAAGAATATACCGAGCATATTCAGCTATTATAGTAGAATAGCTACATGGTTGAAATCATTTCACATCTATCGCTATCATTTAAGAAACTAAGTATCTTTAGTTAAAATTAGAAATTGAGATGTCACATTCATCATAGTGAACAAAGTTTTTATCACTTGGATATGACTATAAGAAATTTATCTTATTTTGAACATTTTTTCAATGAGTACTTTCAATAATTTTTTATTATCAAATTAAAGGATACATATTGAATGTATTATTTGTTTTATTGAATACATTTTGAAAGGTACTTTTAATCTTTTGATACTATGAGAACATTAATATATATTTTTCTAAAGTTAGGCACACATTCACACACAGCCTCGAATCCTACTCACCTAGATGGGAGACCCATCCTAATGCCAAGACATTAGGAGACAATGGTGCATGAGTATGTTGATATTTAGTTAGTATTAAAATTCTCATTGAATTGTCCACTACTATTTGGGAAAAAACATTACAAAAATTAGCTGCAAAAAAAGAAAAAAGGAAATGAAAAGGGGCATAAAAGTGCATATGCTGCTAGGTAGGCCTTGATCATGGTTGTAACCAATTATGGGTTAGTACCTATAAAATACACTAGTTGCATGCACCATATACACTATAAGTGATGCATGAGATGGAGAAAGCAAACTTGAGATGAGATGAGATGGGCCATAGCACTATTTGTGGTTCTTAAAAAAAAGTGATGTATCATCATCTCATTGTCAATGGTGCTTGAGAAGAGTTGAGATGAAAATAATATTAGCTCACTATTCATGCCAAACTTGAGTTGTCCCAACTAGCTCAATTCATCTCAAGCTAGATGTAATCTCAACTTATCACATTCCAAGTCAACTCACTTCATCTTAAGACTTAAGCACGAAAAACACCATATAAAACACCTCAGATGTCTTGATAGAGGATATATGGTTTTTTTAGTATACATCCAACTCCAAATTGCTTTTCACATTACTTTGGATTATCATCTTAAAAATTACACATTTGCTCTTCACTATACAAACAAAGCAAAATTGCCAACACACTTTTTCAGTTATTCAACTTTTAAGTGTTTCCATATATCTCTTCCATAATATTTTGCAAGTGCCTTTTTGTGCTTATTTCTTCATTAGTAAGAATAAAAATAGAAGAGTGCAACTTTGCTCTTTAACATACATCACTTCTGAGATTTGAAAGAAAGAAAAATATTATGAAATAACATAGAGGATTTATAGCTTAGGGTTTAGAGTCAATTAAGTTTTATTAGAAGTTACATAAATGTGGCCTTTTCGTTTCATGAAATTTTTATCAATTAGACTCTCCTTTCATATTAGTTAGCAACACAATTTAATTGATTCTTCCATTTGGCTACTTGAAGGGAGAATTTTTTATTTTGCAAATTTTGGAATTATTTGTTGTAAAAGTTTGACCTTTTTAATCCATACTTATACAACAAACCAAAAGTAGAAGCATAAATAGTCTAGGTTTGGTTATGATTCTAGTTTGCATGAAAAACTAGAATTGGATCACTCATATTTTAAATTTAGAGTAATGATATCCTAAGATGTTTTATTAGGTCTTTATCGGTCCTATATGTAGTTTTAGCATCTAAGTCTCATATGAAGATGATGGGTGTTGAGAGAACAAAAAGTGGAGATTACAAAGTTTGATAGAGATCTAAATCCAAAACATTTGATATTATTTGTTGTTCAACAATGGGGTCTTTCTTCTTCTTCTTTTTTATGTCAAAGATATTTTAGATGGAGGTTATAAAGCATACAAGGCAACAAATGAGTATATGATTATGAAAGATAGTTTGCAAATACATCTCATGTTTTCAACCTAGCATAAGATATGCAAAGAAAGAAAAATACTAACCTAAAGCAATCTTTGATGTGTTCTATAGTTTTGATTCTCTCACAAGCCATAGCTCATTATGTGTACTCACTGCAAAAAGAAGAAGTCAGAGAAAATGATCTTTACCTAGAAATAGATAAACATCTTAAGCCACTAGAGAAGAAAAATAGGAATAAAAAGCCTTAAGCATAAAACCCATGAATCTTTATCTTCCTTCTGTCTACTATTAGGGCTTCTATAGAGACAAAAAATAGAGAAAAGCTTCCAAATCTCTATTTTCTTCAAGTCTGCAATAGCTAGCCTCTTAAGGGTTCTTTTATAGATAATAAAACCTTCTAGCTTCTCTACTTTTCATCTACCTTTTTTGTGGTTCATCATTTCTTTTATTTGCAACCATTCTACAAAGAAACAAAATAGAGAAAAAGCCCCAAATATTTGTTTTCTTCAAATATGCAATTGCTACATTACTAGAGTTCTATTTGGTTTTAAAAAAAAAAAAAAAAAAACCTCCATCTTGTCTACTTTCTAGTAAATTTTTCTTCTACTATTCATTCCCGTCACCTACAATGTTATGGCTTCTACATAGAAACATAACCTAGGCACGAGTCCCAACTCTCTATTTTCTTTTTGGGAAAATTCTCTCCCATTTGTTTGAGAGGATGCATTTACAATTTAGTCCTTTCATTTATCTCTTAAATTTAGTTTTTAATCAAGAAAAAATATATTGTGTAAGGGTCCTTGTGAAATTTATTATGCATAGCTTTAGCTTCTCATTCAGGAGTATTGAGAATTTAAGGAGAAATCTAAAATAGGGCTTTTTTTCTCTCACTATATTTAAGCTAAATGTCTAATATACCTGTATTTATTTATAGCTATTGTATTTAAGCTAAATATCTAAATATACCCTCATTTATTTATGAGTCTATTGTATATAAGCTAAATGTCTAATATACCCTTATTTGTTTATTGGCAACATAATAAAATTGAAGGTACTTTTAGTCTTGCAAAATTTAAGGTACAAAGACTAAATTACCATTAACTAACTAATAGGTTGTTACAGTCTCACATAAAATTGTAACCAAATGAAAATTAATTTTGTTCCACTAACAAAGACATAGAATAAGACCACTAGTTTCAATTGAAGGACTAGCAACTAATTTTTTGGTCTACTTCAATATGATTCTCTAGTCCACTAGTCCTAGTTAACACCCCGACACATGTCCAAAATCTAGCTCAAGTTAAAGGGCATTTGATAAAAATAAAAATAAAAGTAGCAAAACAATTTGGTCAATACTATATGTTAAAAAAATTGATAGTTCCCTATTCACACTCATTCTTGAAGTAAGAAAATGGAAACAAAGTTCTCTCTCTCTCTCTCTCTCTCTCTCTCTCTCTCTCTCTCTCTCTCTCTCTCTCTCTCTCTCTCTCTCTCTCTCTCTCTCTCTCTCTCTCTCTCTCTCTCTCTCTCTCTCTCTCTCTCTCCACTTATGTGATGTAACATAGCCATATTCTGGGTTTTCTTTTTCTCCAAATGAAAACCAATATACCCCTCTCAATTAGTCTCTAAATAGCTACAATTTTTATACATCTTTCGTTCTCTATTTCTAGACTCGAGTAGGATACAAGAAGAAGAAAGCTTATCCTAGATTTCTAGTCTCGATGAATGAGGTAAGAATTTGGTTTGAAGATTTTTTATATCAACAAAGAAGATGATCTTTATAGGTTGCTCCTATATTGTTGTACATGAGGTCCCCTCTCAATTAGTCTCTAAATAGCTACAATTTTTATACATCTTTCGTTCTCGATTTCTAGACTCGAGTAGGATACAAGAAGAAGAAAGCTTATCCTAGATTTCTAGTCTCGATGAATGAGGTAAGAATTTGGTTTGAAGATTTTTTATATCAACAAAGAAGATGATCTTTATAGGTTGCTCCTATATTGTTGTACATGAGGTTCATGTTCCTTGACTCTCGTGTTTCTCTAAGGATGCTTGAATGTAGTTCATTGGAAAATGCAACTATAGTTTCATTTTGTTAGGATAAATGGAATTTTTTTCCCATCCTTTTACTCATGAATGAGTGTAAAAAAAAAAAGTTCTCAAAATTTTAGACTTTTTTTTATGCAATCCCCAATATCCTTTTTTATTCCCTCTTCTCGATCCAACTTCGTTAACCAAGGTGGGACATGGGATGGGTTTAGTTGGGCACATGTCTAACTAAAAAACATCCTCACTCTGAGATGTGGTCAAAGAATCCCATAATATCAATTCTCTTAGATTTATGTTCCTAGTCTAAAAACTATCCCTTGCTTTTCAGTTTTGGTTGTTTTTTAGTTTTAGTCTTGTTCTTGTGTATTTATTAGTTCTAATATACAAAGGAGAAAAATATAAAAGATAAACATTTTCAGAGGCCAAAAGTTAGGTTACATATTACTTTTGTTTATTTAATTGCTTATATACCATGTAATCTTGAATTTTTTAGTTAAGTTATACAGGCAAGTAAGAACACAATATAAGAAACAACATAAAAGTAAAAAATATGTATCAAGTTGGTACCTTACTATGAATATGCTCAAGAAGACACAAAGAAATTTGGCAAGAAAAATATTTAAAAGATTAACATGTTTGCTCATAAAATGTCAATTTTTAAATTATTAAAACATAAATTCTAAATGCTAAAAGCCTCAATCATAGAAAAGTGAGAGCTATCATGACAAATGTAATTGAGTGACAAATCTAATTGAGCAAGACTGAAGTTTTATATATGAGTATACATCCTACTGCAAATGAGGCAAATTATGTATAGAAAATGATAGAAGCTCTTCACCAATAACCCAATTTTTGTCTTCTTAATAGCTAGGGGGAGGGGCATCCCGATGCATGAAGCTTCTGCATTTGCAGGGTCCAAGGAAGGGCGGACCACAATGGTCAATAGTGTGTAGTATTACCTTGCATTTTGCAAGAGGTTTTTTCCATGCATTGAACTTGTGACCTCAAGGTTACACAACAACTCTACCGTTGCACCAAGGCTCCCCTTCTATCTTCTTAATAGCCAATGACCAAAAATCTAAATGTAACAAATTGATGATTAAGCTTAGGGATTTTGTACCTCTATTTCGTACTTAGCTTACTTCCTTTGACAAGAACAACAACAAAAAGAGATAGAAGCCAAGAAGGCTTAGAGATAATGTTGAAATGACAATCTCATATCTATTGTAGTAATCTTCACTATTTGCATATGCATTTACTAGATTGCCACCCAAGATTTAATGAAATAGTCATCGAATAGGAAGGACTTTGGTTTGCTGAGTTGGGCTTTAGCTACCAGTTTAGAAAAAGAGAAGATGATAGAGGGAGGAGCTTCATAAGAGAGAGAGGAGGAATGGAGAGGATAAGAAAAAAGATGGTGGGTTTCATTTGTCTTTGGCCCTTTTGGGAGGAAAAGAATGGATTTTGTTTCTTTCCTTTTACACTCTCTATTATTGTCATTTACATGTTGATATTTAAGGATGAACTATAGTGGGCCTTTCATAAATAACTCCAATATTAGTTGCTAACATTAATATGAAATAAATTAAACATAAAATAATAAAAAAGATAATTAATTATTAATAAATTTTTGCAAATGTAAACCACTATTTTACCCTCATATACATTTATTTAAAATAACATTTCTTGAAATTTTAATTTTAAAATAACATTCTAAGTGTATTTTAATATAATAACTAATACTTTTTGGTTCTTGGTTCCAATTAGGTACTCAGGAGTAAAGCTAATGTTGTACCAATAAGTTTTGGTTTTTTAAAATGAAAACCAATACCATACAATTGGCTCTAATTGAGTAACCATATCCTAATTTTTTAATTCAAATCTTATCAATTTTGTGGTTTCAAGTATACCATTAACACCGCTAAACATAACAATGTAGCAAAAAGGATGAACTACACTATTGTGGAAACAATCAAGTGCATGTTATGACATGCAAAATTGCCAAAAGCTTTCTATTGTGAAGCTATGAATGCTACTTATTACTTGATGAGACTATCTTCATTGACTCCTTTGAATGTAGATGTGTTAGAAAGGGCACGATTAGGTATAGAAGTTCTTATGACCACCTAAGGATGTCTGGTTTAAGACATGCAATGTATTTTCTTAAGTTGTACATATGAGGATTTAAATTATAGGTTATGGGATCCAGTTGCTAAAAAGCTAACTAGAAACCATGATGTAGTATTCTTGAAGATTGGGAAATTGAAGAATTTGTAAAAAAAGGTTGAGCAGCTACACTATCTTGTCAACATTGTTCTAGTTCCTCCACCCATGGTACATGATGATGATGGGAAAGATGTACAAGAATATCATTATGAAGAGGCTCCTACAGAGACTATAGATAATGTTGAGTATAGTGGGGAGGGAGAGCAACCCCAGCAAAAACCACCTATAGAAAATGAGCTACGAAGGACAAATAAGGAGTAGAAAGCATCTACCAAGTATTCACTGGAGGAATATATGATGCTTATAGATGATGGTGAGCCATAGAGTTATTACTAAGTCATAGCTTATATGATAGAGAGAAGTGTTTGAAAGCTATCCAAAAGGAATAGGGATTCTTGGATATGATTCATGTCTTTGACTTGGTGAATAGACGAAAAGAGTAAGAAAATATTAAAGAATAAGTGGGTATTAAGATTGAAAATGAAATATAAGAGCTCCCATTTAGTATAAAAAGCAAGGTTGGTCATGAAAGGCTTGGCATTGACTTTGACGAGATTTTCTCTCTAGTTGTGAAGATGTCATTTATTAAACCAATGTTAGGTTTCGTTATGAGCATGATGCAAAAGATTAAACAACTAGATGGAAAAATCACCTTTCTCCATAGCAACTTGAGAAAGAGATTGATACGGAGAAACTACAAGGTATTGTTGTTGAAGGCAAGGAAGACATAGTTTGCATGCTAAGAAAGAGCTTATATTAGTTCAAAAAAGCCCCAAGGTAACCATGCAGGAAGTTTCATTCATTTATGGCAGATCATAGGTACATGAAAACAACTTTAGATCATTATGTATTATTAAAAAAATCTCTAGTGGTGATTTCATTATTATTTTTTATTTATGTTGATGTCCAGTTAGTTGTTGGCTATGACATTGCCAAAATTGTCATTTTGAAGAAAGAGCTAAGAAAGTTCTTCAAGGACTTGGGATTGGCACAACAAATGTTGGGAATGGGAATCTCTCATGATAGGAAAGCTAGGAAATTATGGTTATTATAGGAAAAGTACATTGAGAAAGTATTGAAAGGTTCAACATGAACAAGGTAAAGCTTGTTAGTACCTAGATCGCAACACATTTCCAGTTGACTATAGGGAATTGTCCTTTAGATGTGAAACAAAGAGATTAAGAATATCACCTATACTTCATTTGTAGGAAGTTTAATAAGAGGCCTAACATTGCAGATGTAGTAGTTGTGGTGAGTAGGTATCTTGCCAATCTTGATGAAGAATACTGGGTAGCAATATACTGCATCATAAGGTATCATAGAGGTACTTTTAAAGTATGCTTATTGATAAATGTCTAATTTTGTATAAAAACCACCTAATTAGTTACCCATGTGTTACAACTTATAGGGGTAAATTAAGATTTTTTATCAAAATTTGTAACACATGAATTTTTGAACTAATGAAGCAAAAATTTAATATTTTGTAAGCCCAAAGGCTAATCCTAGGTAAATATATAATTAATCATATTTTTTTAAGGATTTAATTAGACTTTTCTTTTCTTTTTTTACTTTTTGTTGCAGGAGAGATGATGATCTAACGTCTGAGATCAATTAAGATGAACATTGAAAAGCAAGATCAAAAGATTGAGTCAAGGCCTAAGAATCATCAATCCAACATTAGATCCAGGTCAAGATCAAGCAATATATGTAACTAAACAGCTAAAGTGGGCCCATGAAGTAACCAATCATTTCCATCACCTTTGCATGAGAACCATTCAAGCCACCTTAGCCATATAAGCTATAAAACAAGGTGACAAGATAAGAAATTCAAGCCAAACCATTTAAGCTACTCAAGCTAAGGGATAAAGCCATGAAACCAAGCTAAGAGAACCACTAAGCTAGGCATGAAGCCTAGCCAATGAAGCCCTCAAAATTAGCTATCAGAGCCACATATGCTAAGCCAAATGGAAGGCCATTGATTGGTGGAGGAAAATCAAGATGATTATCCATGAGATTATAAGGGTTATTTTGAGGGAAATTAAGGAAAAATTCATTAGAATAAGTTGACATGTGGACTAATAGGATGAGAGTCTTCTATTATTGATGTTTTTCTCACTTTTTCCTATTTTTTCCTCACTTTCTACCTCACCCCTAAGTAGTACCACGAATTTAACTTTTCATTCAAGAGTCCTACTATTCCAAGACTCTTTCTCCTTCCTAAACTCCCATACCAACCACATAACCAATCGCCACCTCTTAGGAAATCCCTTAACCAATAAAAAAATTTCCATCTCACCCTACTTTCCTAAGTTTTTCCTACCCATCTCTTTCCTCCCACTTCCCCCTCACTTTCTTTCCTTTTCCCTATCTCATTCCTACCTTAACCATCCACCAACTTTCCTATTTTGTAGGACATTCAATGATTTATGAAGGGGGAAGCACCCCTTCCTTAAAAGGTGGCGTCTCCCACATACACCTCTTCCTAAAGGCAGCCACCCTCTCAACCACTTTCCTCTTTTGAAACCCTAGCTTACCTACAATCTTACCCGTCCAAAATTGCATTTTTTCATCCCCACCACACCTTATTACCCAAGGAAAAATATGATAAAAGACTATAAATGTCAGCACGAACCTAAGTTAGGGGGGACACTATTTCTCAAAGGAAAAAGATGGCTCCTCCATTGGGGAAGGAGACGTCCTATTCCTACTTCCCTAGTTTCTCTCTTTTGCTTTGAAAATTCAGTTCCTTTGGGTGGTTGCTACATCTTTCTAGGGTTGTTGCACTCCTTCAATTTATTCAACACATGGTCCTTAGGGTATTTGATCATCCTCTCAAAGGTTAGTTCATCTTACTCTCTTATTTGATCTTAGAACTTTCATGGTTGTTTGTGCTTTGTTTTCCTTTGGTTTTCTTCACTTAAAGATATAGATTCAAGGCTGGTTTTTCTCTTGAAGTGACAGCCAAGGGAAGTCACCTTGAAGCTAATCCTTCGCTTTGCTTTCCATTGCCATTTAGTTCTCTTTTAAGCTTCCTTAAATTCCAGCCTTGCTTTCTTAGTTTCCTTTAAGTTTTGCCTTGTTATTCCATTAGAATTTCCCTTGAATGTCAAGTTTATTGGAGTAAGAATCATTATTAAGATCCAGTTTTGTATTTAAGTGTGAAGAAAGCATGGTTCATTTTCATTAAAAGTGGAAAGCACCTTTCATGTAATCACTTATATGCACCCTTTTTTTATGATTAATGGAATACTTTTTAATTGATGAATGAGCAAGATTATTTCTTATATATTTGTTGCATGCTGAGGATATATTGAGCAAGTGTTGAGTTGAGTTGAAATCTCATCAATCAAAAGACCTAAGAAACCACACATCCAATCCAGAAGTGAAACACATGGTTTTGAAGGCCTAAATGGTTGAAATTTGAATGATATTTTCAATATGAACTTTCTTTCATAGTTTATTGGTTTCATTGTTCATTCAATCAAGCATGATTTTGAGTGATTTGTTGATTAATTGAGATCTAAGTTGTTGCACTCATTCACATTAGGAAAAGTAGTTAGTAGTGTTGTTCTTGATTAGTTTGTTTGCATGTTGTTGCTTAGGTTATTAGTTGTTAAAGTTTCCATCCCATGACTTTAATTGCTTTGTTTAGAAGTTGCATGATTAGGAAAGTAGTTCTTTAATAAATATTTTTGTAGATTAGTTGCTTAATTTCATGCTGAGGAAAGTTAATTTAGGAAAGTTGTTAAAATTGCATTTTAGGAAAGTCATAAAATCAAAAAGTTTTATTTTTAGAAAATGCATGTTTTAGGAAAGCTTCAAGTTTAGCATGTTTCTAATTCTTACATAATTTCCATTTCTATGTGTCTATTTCCATTCTTAGTTTTTATTAAAAAACTCTTCAATTTTGGCTAGGTTAGATAATTTAAAGTAGGGACCAATAGCATCACGTTCGTTCAACTCCTCATGGGATAGACCTCACTAGCATGCTATATTGCAAATGATTTGTGCACTTGCAAGTTAACGTAAAATACACAACAAGTTTTTGGGTTTTTTTTACCAAATTAGACACTTATCACTTATGCTTTGGAGGTGGTAATCCCATGATGTGGGTAAAGAAGATCGAAATATCTTAGCCCTTGATGGATTGGAAATTCATTAAACCATCAAGTCGTTAAATCCTCCTCAATGTTTATAACTACACCCTCTTTTTGTGTGCTAGTTAAAATAATGAGAATATGTTATTCATGGTAATTAGTAATTAAAAATTAAACTAATTAACATAATATATATTTTTGATACAAAGATTAACATAATAACTTATGAAAAGAACAATGGTGCATTTGACAACATAATTAGCATGGCAATATAGATGCAGATATTGCTGGAGATTATGATTTTAAGAGGTCCACTTTAAGATACTTAATCATTTTTGAAGGGAGACAATGTTATGACAGTCCAAGTTGTAGAAATTTGTTGGTTTATCTACTACATAGACCAAGTATATTGCTAACACTGAAACTAACATGGCCTTGTTATGGATGAAGAGGTTCTTACAAGGATTTGGTCTAAAGCAAAACAACTATATTGTATATTGTTATATTCAAATTACCATCCACCTAATCATGAATCCATGTTTTCATTCTAAGTCCAAGCACATAGATTTAGATACTATTGGACAAGGGATGAACTTGAAGAGAAGAGGATTCATTTTGAGAAGATCCCTAACAACAAGAATATGTCAGATGTGATGACAAAGGTCTTACCTATAAACAAGTATGAGTTTTGAAGATCTATGGAAGGCATGGGTATGGTAGTTTCCTTCTACTAAGTCAATTGAGAAGTATGTTGGGATTTCCTCCTCATAAGGAGTGGGTTCCACAAGTAATTTGACTTGGAAAAATAGAGAGGGAGCCATACATATAGTTTTAGCATCTCTTGGCTCTCTTTTCTTCTAGCTTGAGAGAGAGAGAGAGAGAGAGAGAGAGAGAGAGAGAGAGAGAGAGAGAGAGAGAGAGAGAGAGAGAGAGAGAGAGAGAGAGATAAAACAAGGTTCTTTTTTAGGTTGTCTCACCTCTTGGGGGAAGGGAGATGAAGAAGGATAAAGAACAAGAATACAATCATCTTTCAAGCCTTCTAGCATACAATCTCTCTGCCCACTTGATAGCGACATGTTTTGGCTTGATTCCTAGGTTTGTGATGCTCATCCATGACCTTAATGTCTTTCTCCAAGGTGGTATTTGGAAGATCTCTACATATCTAATCAGCGAGAGGTACTTACACTTTGATTATCATTATTATTCCAAGATGTGTTCTTTTTTGAATCTTTAAATCCCTCTAAGGTTGCTAGAGAAGACTTTTGTATATCCATTATTACATAGTGGAGATTTGTCTAAATAGGTACCTTAGTTTTTCCCTCCACCTTGAGTGGTTTTTCTACATAAAAATTCTAGTGCTTGATTACTTATTTTAATTTATGTTTCCATGTACTGTGTTCAAAATTATTATTTGTGGGGTTCTCCATTAATTTTCACATAGAGGGAAAAGGTTTATTGGTTTCCCAACAATTCTTGATTATAGATCTAAGGTGGTACTTTCCCTCTCATCAAGGATATTTGTAGATTTACATATTAGGAGAATAGGTTAGTGATTTAGCTTCAAGTAGATTTAGGAATCATGCAAATAGGTTTTGGAATTAGGAGAATAGATCATCAGATATTTTACCCCATAGTTCTTCATTGAAGTGAAATGACAATAGGGATTTTCTTTATTGAGATATGGATATGTTTGTTAAACCCTCTAAAAGGGTGTTGGCTATTAACATATGTAGTGATGATTTGACATGTCTTGAGATAAAGTGTTATATAATGAGATCTCTTAATGAGATTAGAGGGTTTCACTTGAGATGGGTTGGTGAGATGGGACTAGATAGAATGAGATGGAGTGAGATAGAGTGAAACAAAGTGATGGTCTAAAAAAAGGGAATATTGTTAGGTTTTGTGCTCTTTTCTTAAGGGCATAGTTCTTTTTTGTAATCTAAACTATTAAAATGAATGATATTGCATATAATGTAAACAAAAACATGTGTACTTGGTCTTACTCAATATGAAATCTATGTGTGGCTACTTTGCTTGAAACCTATGTAGGGACCCATTTTGCACGAAATCTACAAGCACCACTCTAATAGAATGTAACATAAAACATATATATGGATCCACTTTCTTTGAAATCTATATGGGCCTATTTTGATAGCCTATAATATGAAACTTCTAATGCCCCTACTCTAACATCATTATGGACCCATTTCTCATACTAATGTAGTTATAAAAAAGCAACAAGGGGAGAAATTTGCACTTTCTTTTTCCTTGTCTTCCCATCTTGTCCAAAAAACATGGCACACTTGAATTTGTACGAGAGAGCAAATTCTCTAGTTTTTACTATAATTGTCTCTACATGAGATGATATTCACTATCTTGATATTCACCTTCAAGTAACCCCCATTGAGCAAAATGAAATGAAAATTTTGAAACTCAACAATCAAGAGCACCACTATGGGAAATGAGATGAGAAATCTAAAACTTAAGCTATCTCAAGTACCACTACATGCCCTTAGACTTGCTAAATATGTCTTTCGTGCATTACATGAAAAACTATAATTATGATTGATTCTAAGTGCATTGAAACTAGACCTGTCAAATGAGGATGTGACCAGTTGGCCCCTGACCCACATGTCTAATGTTACCTGTTACCTGACCCTCCCACCTCATACATGAGTAGGTGATATATAGCTTTATAGTCCTTGGGTACCCATTTTTGAAACCCCAAGTCCCTAACATACCTAAGCGATGATCTAAGTGCCTCTCTCAATTTATCTCACTCCCTACCCATCTAATCAAGCTATATGCCTTTGATAGTTCAATTCTCCACATCAGATTTTAATTTAGCCTATTGTTGCTAGGAGACTACTAAATTTGGATTATTCTAGCTAGAATATGTTGGAATCTACTTATCTAAGTTGGATGTACATGGGCATGGATGTGCATCATTGAAGAAACCAAAGAATCTACCTAATCTTCCAAGAAAACTAAAGAATGTAGCCTAATATTGTTGGAAACCAATTATCTACTCTTCTAGTCCCAGCCCATAATGGTTCTCTCCCCATATTGCAACCAATAGCAAACCACTTCAATTTTATTCCTCCATGGTCTTCTCTAGCAATGAATCTGAAGTTTTTGAAAGCACTCTCCCTCAATTTGGGAAAAGGTATGCTTTTAGACTTTTTGCAAGAGATTTCTTGAAATGTCAAGCAAGAACTTAACTATTTGAAGACCTTGATTTCATTAAGATTTGTATTCTACTATATGACTTAGGGTATTAAGAGTTTAGACTTGAGATCACAAGTCATCTTGGTATCACATGTGATTAAGATTTGCATTCTACTATGACTTCTATAAGGTATCCATAACTAGAAAAGCACAGAAGTTTGCACATATGGCTTCTCTGTGACAATTGACTTTTAGTTAAAATAGCATCATAGAACATCATGTGATAAAGATTTGATTCTATTCTAGTAAGTAACTTCTATATTGTTTCTATAATTGGAAAATTACAAGAGTTTGTACATATGTAACTTTTACATAACCATCAATTTTAACTCAAACCAGGGCATGCTATATTATCAATTAATTGGACAACTTGCTTGTCATACATGGGTTGGGTCATCATCATCAAGCCTTATCATGAGTAGGGGTTGGCCACATGAATCTTGTTCCTCCATTTAGTCCAAAATTTTATAAATCATTTCTCACCACTTCTATCCATGTTCTTTTGGGCCTTTCCCTTGCCCTTCTAGAGCCTTCAACTTGGATCAACTTACTCCTTCTAACTGGTGCCATTTTTGGTCTTCGTTGGACATATCCAAACCATCAATGTCTACCCTCCCTAATCTTGTTACTTATTGGTGCTATACTTAGGTTTCCTATAATTTTTTTCATTTCTAATTCTATCCTTTCTTGTCTTGTCACTCATCCATTTCAACATCCTCATTTTGGCTATGCTTATCTTGTGTTCATGTTGTTCCTCAACTGCATAACACTTTGATCCATAGAGCATGGCCAGCCTTATAGCCATCCTATAGAATTTTTCGTTTTAGTTTGAGTGGTACCTTTTGATCAGACAAAACTCTAGAGGCACATCTCCATTTGTTCCAAACCATCTGGGTTCTTTAGGTAACATCAATCTCAATCTCTCTACTCTCACAAATTATCGATCCCAAGTATCAAAAGTGGTCTTTTTGGGGGACTTCTTGGTTATCAATATTTACTTGTGCTTCACTACTACTCTCCTTCTTGAAAACTCTAGCTCTATGTTTACACCCTCCCTTCTCTTGTTAATCAATAGTGGGATATTTTCAAATAACATGCAACATGGAATCTCCTCATGCAGATGCTTATTAACTCATCCATAATTAATGTGACCATGTGTTGGATCAATGCTGATCCCTAGTGCAATGCTATAGTGATAGGAAAATCATCAGTCTCTCTGCTAATAGTCCAAGCATTTGTTGTTGCTCCCTCATACATATCCTTAATTATATTTACATTACCCTATGAAACTCCTTTCTCGCCTAACACCCACCATATTAAATCCATAGGGACCCTATCATAAGCTTTTTCAAAAGAGCATGGAAAGGTCCCCCCTCCTCTCCCTATATATATATATATATATATATGTATATGTATATGTTACTATTAATTGTCTAAGTAGGAAAATAACTTTCATGGTAGACCTCCTAAGAATGAAATAAAACTAGTACTTTTGTACACACATTACATGTTGTAGCATCTTCTCAATTACTCTTTTTTAATGTTTTATGATATGGCTAATTAGTTTAATACAATGATAATTAGTGCAAATCTGTATATCTCCTTTATTCTTATAAATTAGTATGACAGAGGTTTTCCTCCATTCATCTAGCATTTTCTTCAATTCTACAATCTTTTTAAACAACTTTGTCAACCAAACTACTCCAGCATCTCTTATATACTTCCAAACCTCTATCGGTATACTGTTTGGCCCTAGGGCCCTTCCTTATTTCATCTTTTTCAAGACCTCTTTCACCTTAGATATCCCGATCCTATGATTATACCTCTATATTCCAATGTTATTTGGGTATACTATTCTCACAATCTCTATATTCTTAGGATATTGGAATTTAGCAATTATTGAAAGTAACTTCCCCACCTTTGATGGATCTCATTATCTTTGACAATTACCCTTTCATCATCACTTTTAATGCATTTAACATGGTCTAAGTCCTTACTCTTCTATTCTACTATTTTTTCAATTTTGAACACATCTTTCTCATCTTCTCTTAGCCTTAATCTATTATATAGATCATCATATGTCTTGAGTTTAGCCTCAATCACTACTCTCTTATCAATCTTTTTAGCATTCTTATATTATACAAAGTTTTCATTATTTCTAGCCCTCTATCATGCTTTAAAACAAACTTGTTTTTCTTTTGTAACATTTTGTACATTTTTAGTCCACCACCAAGTTTCCTTTACAAGTTGTTATTTATCTTTAGGTACTCCAAGAACATCTTTTGCCACTTTCTTAATGGACTTGGCCATATCAATCCATGTGGTGTTTATTTCTATTTTATTGTTCCACTTTCCTCGTACCTTCAATTTGTTTGTGAATGATTCAGTTTCTCTCCTTTTAAGTTCTACCACTTAGTTTTTGGACTCCTATTAATTTCATTTCCTTTCATCTATCAATTAATGCAAATATACATAACCCTTAACTTGTGTTGTGTGGTTAACCGGTATCACCTTACAATCCTAAAACATTGATCTTTTAGTATTTGTGAGTAGGAAAGATTCTATTTGGTTTTTAAATGATCCACTTTTAAAGGTTAGTAAGTGTTCATCCCTCTTCTTAAACTATGTATTTGCTAAATCTACATTATATGCCAAACCAAAATTGATGATAGCTTCCTCATCTCATTTCTTTTTCTAATACCATACTTTCCATATACCCTATCATATTTTCTTCTTTTCCTATATGACCACTATCTTCTAACCCCACCTTTGGGATATGCACTTATAACATTTATGATCTTCACTCCTACAAAATGTTATATAAGTAGAATTATGTGACTAATTCTTCTTACAGCTCTAACTTTATCTTTTAATTTTTTATCCACCTTTTTTCCTACACCATTTTTATTATTGTCCTCTCTTATATACCATAGCTTATACCCATAAATTTCTCTAGTTTTAACCCCTTTTCACTTGGTTTCTTGGACATAAGCTATGTTGACTCTTCTAATTTTCATCATATCTGCTAACTACATACTCTTATTTGTCAGTGTAGCTATACTCCATTATTTTTCAAAGCTAATCTCCTTACTCACACATGATTAGAACGACAATCCCACCTACTTTCCACTACATCAGGGATCTGATGCAACTCATTGATTAACTCAAAACAAGGCATGCTATATTGGCAATTAACCCAAGGACCTACCCTCCATACACAGGTTGGGTTTGGGTGGCAATTTCATCACCCATTTAATAAACAAGTAATGTTGTGTGTACCTATTTTAGTTGGTACCTACAATGACCCATCTGAAAACCATTCACTTGCCATTTAAAATGTATAATTAAGATATTAATTATCTCATAAAGAAAATAGGATGTTTGACATGGGACCCACAATCTTATGAAAAAAATCAGTACGAGCCATCTTATGAATGAACTTAGAAAACCCAAGACTTGGTGATATTTGATCAAATTATTTTTGTTATATGTAATTAAAATAAATATACTCAAAGGAACTTTTGAAAAGCACTTTAAAGTTCATTTAAGGGTGAGGCTTATTTTACTTAGGTATACTAAAGTGACATTCCTAGGGGTAAACATGTCCCTCCATATAGATTTCACATGTGAATATAGAATTGTGGTAGGCTATAATCACAACTCCCTTGTAAGGATACACATGTAATTTGTTTTCTCATATCAATCGCACATGGTTATTGGTGGGTAGATTTGCTTAATGTCACATCATCTCTCTGCATGGTAGGAAATGTTCAAAGTTATTTGGGAGAGTCTTAATTCAATTAAGAAAAGTAGAGAGATGCCATTTTAAGAAGCTTCCTAGAACATTGCACCAACTAAGGTTGTTGGAGTCTAACTATGAGTTGAAGTTTCCGACATGAGAAGGACTATGGAAGTTCTCCTCATTTTTAGTAGCACGTAGAGGAATTGAAAAAGACATGCAAAAAATGACCCTTAAAGTCCTCTCTAATTAGGAAAACCCTATAACAATCCTCTTCTTAGTAGTTCCAAAACGTTGGAGCTTCCAGCCACCTTTAAGAGAAGAAGAGGAAGAAGCCTACTCATGTAGTTTCTCAGCTAAATATGGATTAGCTATAGGGATTATGATTTTGATACTAGCAATTTATGTCTCTACTCAATCATGTCAATTAAAATGGCTAATCAGATTGAAGTTTTATCATAAACTAGATTTTTGAGTTTTAATTGTAAGTAAATAAAACTTCTTGACCTTTCACAAGTAATACAATAAAGACCATCTCAAAGGAAGTTGTTACAAAGGCACATGTAGTAAAAGAAGAGAATAGGAGCTTTACTCAAAAGTGGTTCAACAAATTCAACCAATATAAATGTAGTCCAAAGAGAAGTTATTTTAAGAAAGTTGTGAATGATGTTTGAAAGTAAGTTGTTTTCTAAGTCTACAAAAAGTAAGAACACTTATTAAAGATTGTCAACAAAATAAATCATTTATGACAAGCAAAAAAAAGGAGAAATGAGAAATCAAAGCTCACTTTTGCTATTTCTAAATTTAATGTAGCTTTGATGGAAGAAACTACTAGACTAACATAGGAGCAACTCGACACATGACAATAAATTGTAGTTAGTTGATGATGAAAAGAATAGTGAGGGATGGTTTTGAGCATTGTTTCATGTAAAATTTTTGTAGGACTTTTACAATTTCATTTCATGTGCCATTTCTTAAATACACTTGATATTCAAATAACTATAGTTTTGATATGTTTATGGGAAACTCCTCTATTGCTAAGGTGATTGCCAAAGATATAGACCTGAAATTTACTTTTGATAAGCATGGGTTTAAAATGTTGCTTGAATCTAACAAATCTGTTATTTCCATGAATGGGACTTTTATTGGGAAAGGGTAGGCTACATATGAAATATTTAAAATTAATATGTTAATTAATGATAATGCTAATTTTACTTTTTATAATTGTGTCATAAATCCAAGAATTAAAAGATTATTTTGATGATTATTATCATCATAACCATATGTGATATGGAAGGACAAAGCTCCTGAGCTTAGAAATTGAAAATTTATGGAACATAGATGAAATTAGTAGAATCAAGGACAAATTCATTTTGTATCAAATATTAAGATATGTTATGAGAGCTCACAAAATGTGAATCTAACAAAATGTTTGTTTGTAGGAGTACATTTTTCTTGGGGAATGAAAATCATCTAATGATGATAGCTATTTGCCTTAAAGAGCAATTGGATATTTATTTTATAAGATCCATAATATCCTTGGAAGTTAAAAGGCAAAAGAACTTACAAAACTCAAATTAGCATATGATGATTCATGTTACAATACAAGGAAACTAGAGTACCAAATAGAAATATTCTATTTGGATATGATTGTCAATTTTATGCCTAGATAGTTTGATAATAACAAAGGAGCTATAAGACATCAATGTAGCTAATAAAATACATGAGATGCAATTTGACAAGGATTACATGTAATATCATCAAGTATGGACTTTAGCAAATTTATTATAAAGCATTAAGCTCAATAGATATAAAAGGATTTAATAAGGAAGAAGTAATCCATCAAAACTATAATCTTTAGAATTGGTTTTGAAGATTAAAGATTCTAACTTCTTGGAAGCTCCAAGAATAGCATGTGTTACATGGATGGTAAAGGGAATATTTTTCTATAATAGTCTAGAGTGCTAATGATGTTCTTGTCATTGAGAATACAGGGATATTATTCACTACAAAAGCATGAGTATAAGAACAATAAACTACAAGAAACTTGAGAATGAGCTTCTATGTAATTGTTGTTAACATATTCAAAATTTTAGATTGTCTAGAAATCTTATCCATCTCAATTAGATTACAAAGTACAAAATAAAACTTCCAGAAGGTGAATGGTTTCCTATGAAAGAGATGAATCGATATAGTATGTTATATCAAATATCAAAAGAGATGAACAATTGGTATCATTATATTCAAAATACCTTAAGGTTTTAAAATATCATATGTCTTAGTTGGGCTACATGGATGAAAATATTTCAAATACAAAATAGGAACTTTTGGTAGGGGAATGGTTTCCTATAGGACAAATGATTCCATAGTATATGATACTAAACATCTAAAGAGATGGATAATGTGAGAGAATTGCATCTACCTACATATATGGAAGTTTAATACATGTGATATTTGAGACTAGGCATATGTCGTGTAGAAGAAGAGGTTCATAGAATTTAATCTAGCCTTGGACCAAAAAGATAAATTATGGAAAACCATATCTTCAAGGACCATGGATAGACTAAAGGTTAATCTTTAGTCCATGAAAGTGATGTGTTCACAACTATGATTTACATAAATAAGAAGAAATAAGCCAAAGCGTAGAAAATGGAAGACATCATCTTTTTAACAATGTTTAGAAATCCCATAAGAAGGAGAAATAATGAGTGACACATAATAGTAGCGAAAATAAATTTTAGCATAAGATGCTACACGTTTTCAATTTGTTTATACTATGTTCTTTATTGAACAATACCAAGTTGATCTATTACATTTCATGGTCAAAATTAGCGAGTTATAAAGGAATATTTATCATCTAGTAGATATATTTGAAATACCATAATAAAGAGTTCATTGGAATGCAATCCAACTTTAGATAACTAGAGTTGCATTGGTGGACAATATAAATCCATATAGCAAACATATACAACTATGGGTTACAAGAGCAAAGAATTTCATTAATGAATATGATTGTGGACTCATTGACAAAGCATATATCCTAAAAGGGTTTGATAAACACTTAGAGACTAATATTCCATTACTTATTTCAATGAATGAATCATTTTATGTAATCATGGTATGTCAATACCACTTAAAAGGGTATGAAGAATATTAGTCATGAGATGAAAACATACTAGAGGCATGTGATGACCTCTAAAATCTCACATAATATAATAGAAATTCCATAACAAGATGATTGAGAATCATGGTCAAGGAGAAATGGAATTCTAGTTCTTTGTAGACCATAAATAGTCCTCAAGTGAGAATGAGAATGGGAAATCCAATTCTAAAACACTAGTGAAATGTGATGTTATAATTGGAATGGAATGATCAATTCCTAGGTTATCTTAGGTGGGGACCTTAAATGTACATCAAGGTGTGTGAAAGTGTTTCATATACAGGACACGACCTTGTTAATTTGTAACTTAGAGACACTATATGTAATGAAGTGTTAGTGGATGAACATAATCATAAATACTTTTGGACATGAAGAACCTATATACCTTTGTGAGATTCAATATTTTCATTTGGTGCATTGAATGAGAAAATTTATTTATAATTGATTCTAAATGCAGTTGGACATTTATGAATGGATAAATAATATAGGATTTCAAACATGGGACCCGCTCTCTTATGGAAAAAGATATTCAATTTAATCCCTCTAGTGAACTAACTTGGAAACCAAAGGCCTTGGTAATGTTTGATAAATGTTTATCAAATGAATTTATTATATGTACTTATAGATGTGACATACATTGAAGCAAACATGCCCACGTGCCCCATCTAGGTGTTACATGTGAATATATAATAGTTGTAAGGTATAATAGTAATTTACTCTTGTAAGGGTACCTATGCAATTTATCTTCTCATTTTGGTGCGTGTGGTTGTTGGTGGTTAGATTTGCATGATGCCACATCATCTCTCTAGATGGTGGAAAAGACCTCAAATATTTTGAAAGAGTTTTAATTCAATTAGGAAACCATTACTAATTAAAAAAGTTCAGAGATACCATTACTAGAACATTACACAAATTAAAGTAGTTGGGTTTTAACTCTAATCTACTTGAGAAGGCCTAAGAAATCTCTCCTCTATTTAAGTAACACTTTAGAGGAAGAAAAAGAGACATGGAAAAAAATGACCATTAATGTCCTCTCTAATTGTGAAAAATCCTAGAACTTTCTTCCTCTCAATAGTTTTGATAGGGTGGAGCTTGAAACCACCTCTAGGAGAAGAATATGAAGAACCCTATAGTATTGAATCTCAACAAGATGTGGAAGTCACCCCAACAAGGTGCATCTCTAATTGATTCATGTTAATTAAAAGGGCTAATCACCTTATTCAAGTTTGATCACAAATGAAAATTTCAAGTTCTACTTCCAAATTGTGAAAAACTCTCGACCTTGGGCAAGCATTAGAAGAAAGATTGTTGCAATGGCACTTTCAATAGAAGAGAAAAAGAATAAGAACTTTACTCAAAATAGGTTCAAGAAATTTGAAAAACATAAACATGGTCCTAATGGAAGGTCTTTCAAAAAGACTAAGAGGCAAGTTTGGAAGGTTATTGGTTGCTACCTGTACACATTAGGAAACATGGCTATATATCATCTACTGAAGAAATCATTTATTAAGACAGGTAGAACAATGGGGAAATGATAATTATAAGCCATTCACTTTTCCTATTTATGAAGTTAATGTATGATGGAAGGGACTACTGGATTGACACAGGAGGAACTCAACATGTGACAATCAATTGGTTTTGAGATATTTATGGGAAACTCCTATGTGCTAATGTGATTAAGCATGGGTAAAAGTGGGGCTGAATTTGACCAATTTATTATTTCTAAGAATGGGACTTTTGTTGGGAAATGGTAGGGTACAAATGGAATATTGAAAGTGAGTATGCTATTGATAGTGCTAATTTTACATTTATATTGAGTGGTTCACTTAACGTGTGGCATGGTAGACTGGGACATGTGATTTTCAGTCTAATCAAAAGAATAATGAAGTTTCAACTTATTCTAGAAAGTGAAAATTTGACTATAAATATATGTGAAGTTTGTAATACGTATGAAATCACTAAGAAAGCATTCAACACAGTACAAGGAAATCTCTTATTCTTGAGTTAATTCACATTAATATATGTGAGATGATGGATACACTAAAAAGAGATGGAAAAAGATGCTTTATAACTTTCATTCATGATTACTAAATATGTGCATATGTTTCCCTTGTTAATAGTTGAGATGAAGCATTTGAACATTTTAAAGTTTACAAAGTAGAATTGTGTGAATTAGATGCTTTCTAGCTCAAAACTGTCAAAGAGTTTTTGGGGAGGAGCACTATTTTTAGCCTACCATATTTTGGACAGAGTTCCTTACAAGAGATTTCAAACCACTCCATTTGATTTGTAGAAAGGAAGGAAACCTAATCTACATTACTTAATAGTGTGGGGATTCTTGCTTCCTGGACTTTGTGGACCAAAGATTCTAACATGGGATACCAAGAAATTAATGGTGCATTGATTAACTACTCTATGAATAACAAAACTTATAGATTCCTAAACTTAGAAGCTCATGAACCAAATACTATTACAGAAGTGCTTAGTGTGATTTTTATTACGAATTCATATTCTTACGAAACTGTCAAACTGAAGCAGAAGTAATTCCTTCAGCTAGTCAAAAGAATTCTTTGAAAGTTGTCAAACTAAAGATGACGTCATTCCTTCAGCTAGTAAAGGATAAATTATTCATATATAGATATTACTAAAATAAGAAGAAGTAAAAGGGCAAGAAAGAAAAGGACTTTGGATCTAGAGTTTCAAGTCTACTTAATAGGAGATGAACTCACTATATTTGTAGAAGCAAAAGCTCAGCATGACATAACATTTTGGAAGAAAGCAACAGATGATGAAATGCATTCTATTGCTATTAATAATATGTGAGTATTAGATGATTTTCCACTAAGGCGTAAAAAAAATTGTTACAAGTGGCTCTTATGAAGAAACATGAGGGTCAACAATGCTCTTGACAGAAGGAATTTAGACAAGAGGAAGGTTTTAATTACTTTGACACTCACACCTGAGTTGCTAGAATGTTCATTATCAGATAGATGTAAAGACAACATTATTTAAGGGAGATTTGGATGAAGAGATTTATATGGAACATTAAAAGGATATAACATGAAATGAAAAGAATATAAAGTTTGTAGATTACTTGAGTCACTATGTAAATGAAATAAGCTCTAAAGTAGTGGCATGAGAAGTTAAGAAAAGCTCTAATATCATGTGGATACATAGCTAATACTCATAGATATCCATGTGTGTACAAAAGCTTGCTGGTGATAAGGCAATGATTATATGACATGCCAATTTTGGAACAAACTTACATAGTATAGTTGATGCAAAACAATTTTTTTGCATGAGTTGCTAATTTTGGAACAAATTTACATAGTATCGTTGATGCGAAGAAATTTTTTCCATTGAACTTTGACATGAAATATCTTGGATAATTGATGTGCTTCTAAATAAAAAAGTTAGAAAACAAAATGGACTTGCACTCACTACATGGACTTAATAAGATAGTTTACCATATACACCATTTGATCCAAATATCAAACAATTAAAGTGTGATGGGACTTGATTGATCAACTAAAGTATTTGAGTGTACTTGGGAGTTTCATGTACAACAATGTCTTATACTTGATCCAATATTGTTTTTGTAGTTGGGAAACTAAGCTAGTATACAAGCAATCCAAGTGAAGCACACAGGACAAATTTGAGAATAGTAATATATAGCATCTTAAATAAACTACATTATGTATTGCATTATCAAGGGCCATAGTGATGCAACCTGGAATTTGGACCTTGATAGCTGGAAATCAATTTCTGCATGGATACTTGCTTTAGATGGTATGTAATATCATGGAAATTGAAGAAACAAATGTGCTTACTCATCCCACTATTAAATCTAAATTTATATCATTGGCTTCCATTAGAAAGGACATAGAGCGGTTGAGAAATTTGTTGGTAGACGTACCAATTTTATTGAAGCCCTTGCATATTATTACCATATATTCTAATAATAAACCAGCTTTGACAAAAGCTTATACTGAATGTTACAATGCAAAATCTCACTAACTTTGTTTGAAGCATCAAAGTATAAATTCAAGGTACAATTTGGCCAACCCTCTCACCAAAGGCCTAGGAAGAGAGTTGTTGCTTGAGACATCAAGGGCAATGAGCTTAATATCTTTAAATGAAAAATAGTGGAAACCCTACCTTATGTAATTGAACAAGTTCAAACATCTGTCTGCATTTACAAATGTGAAAGATTTTAAAGGAGAAACACTTGGATTTTTTAAAAATATTTTTCCAAGGAGAAGGTTCTTTCCTATGATTTGTTTTATGAATGAAATTTAAAAAGGGATCGATCCCACCTTTTGAGAAGAATTTGTTCCTATGATTTTTTTGAATGAAATTTAAAAAGGGATCAATCCCACCTTTTGAGAAGAATTTGTTCCCATGATTTTTTTGAAGGAAATTTGAAAAAGGGATCAATCCTAGCTTTTGAGAAGATTTTGTAAAGAAAATTGTGTTTTAAAAACCCAAGTCATTACAAGTGGTATCAAAGCCCAAGTTGATGTCACTCACAACCAATTGCTTGATGGAAAGTCATAAATAGTCTGAATAAGGAACTTGAGGTCCTATTATGAGTAGCTAAAGAAAGCACTTACATAACATTACTCTATTTTGAAATAGATGTCACCTAGAAGACAAGTAGCTACCCCTAGGCCCTCTAGTATCCCATTGGCTCATCGAAGTAGGGAAATGTGGCTAGTGAAGCTATCCAACTACTGGTAACACACTAGGACAATTCCTACATAACCAAACTTAGGGAGCGCTAACTAAAGGAGCAAGAGCACTAGGTGGGAATGTGGGCAAATGAGAAACACTACTTAACTAGTTTAAGATGATAGCTTCGCCATTCCCTTAGGAGGGCAAGCCAAACTTAGTGGAGACTTGGATATTTGAGGTGGAGAAGGTCCTTAGAAGAATGGAGGTTTCATAAGACAAGAAAGGTGATCATGGACAACTTTGTTTTGACTGGTGCGGCATCAGTCTCATGATAGACTGATGAGAGGGACTACTTTGAGGGTCTCAATGCCATCCCTTGGGATGAATTCAAGACCATATTTTTCAACAAGTACTTTTCCCTCACACAAAGAGGTGAAAAGAGAAAGAAGTTCTAAGCTTAGAGAGGGTGGCATGACTATTATTCAATATGAGAATAAGTTCACTCGACTTCAGAGGTTGGCATCCAATGTGTGTGAAAGTGATGAGAACGTAACTAAAAAGTTCATCAATGGACTTTCAACTGGGTCGAGGAGCAAATTTCTTGGGTTTGACCTAGCACAATGGTGGAAGCAGTAGAAATGGCTTCTGTCATTCATAGGGCTTCAAGAGGGCACATGAGGAGAGGAAAGAAAAAGAGAAGAAATACAAACACTAGTGAGTGATTTGGTAAGGGAAAGAGTCCTGTGTAGCCTTCAAGGATCAACCATTGCAAAAGCTCTAGTTCAACAATTGAGGTAGAGCAACAGAGTTTGGACTACGCTCACGGTGTAAGAGACATCATCTAAGTAGACCATGCACTGGGCATGACTTTTGGTGTTTCAGTTGTAAAGATGCAGGACACATTGCCAATAATAGCTAGAAGAATAAAATGGAAAAAGAAATTGAAGGAGATTAGCTTTCGAGGAGTTAGGTGCAAAAATTCACCATCATAAGTGACCAGGCTTAGCTATCTAATGCAATGGTGGAAGGTACACTTCTCATCCTTGAGAAACATTCTAAAGTACTTTTTTATTTAGGTTCTAATATTCCTTCATTTCAAATGATTTTGTGTTGCATGTAAATAGTTTGGTCTAGAACTTAGAATTCTATTTGGAAGTGATTATTCTATTTGGTGAGTCATTATATAATTATCTAGATGCACCAATAGTGATAGAAAACATGTGAATGGATGCTTACTTAATCCTCCTAAACATGACATATTTTAATGTTATTCTAGAGATGGACTAGTTACACTTATATTTGATAACGATCGATTGCAATAGGAAAAAGGTTGTTTTCAAAATTTCAGGAGAAGTGGTGATCCCCTTTCTAGAGAGAAAAAGTTTCACTAAGGTGTTTATAATTTCAGCTTTGAAGGCAGGTAAGAACATTGCCAAAGGATGTTAGGCCTTTTTAGCTAAAGTTGAGACTGTGAAAGTTGATAAGCCTAGCTAGTTGGAGGAGATGGCAGTAATCCAGAATTCCCATATGTATTTCACAAGGAGTTGTTAGGATTAGAACCTAAAAGGGACATAGAATTTACCATCGAACTAATATTGGGAATGACTCTTATCTCCAAGGCACCATATATGATGGCTTTAGTAAAATTGAAAGAGTTGAAGGAGTAGGTACATGAACCATTAGACAAAGGGTTCATTACACCTAATGTGTCCTCATGGGAAACACAGTTCCTCTTTTTCAAAAAAGAAGGACGATTCAATGGGACTTTGCATTGACTACCAAATGTTTAATAATGTCACTTTGAAGAACGAATATCCTCTACCTTGTATTGGTGACCTATTCAATCACCTTCAATCATCCATAGTATTTTTCAAGATCAATTTGAGGTTTGGGTGTCCTCAAATCAGAGTCAAAGAAGAGGACATCTTGAAGATAAAATTTAGAATAAGATATGAACTCTATGAGTTTTAAGTGACACCATTTAAGTTGACGAATGCCCCAACCACATTCATGGATCTTATAAACAGGGTGTTCAAGACCTTGGATAAATTCATCATAGTATTTGTGAAAGATATTTGAGTTTATCAAAGATCCATCATGGGCACTAAGAACACTTGCACATAATAGTGAATGCACTTAGAGCAAATCATTTATATGCAAAATTTAGCAAACGAAAATTCTAGTTAGATGAAGTTAACTTTTTGAGTCACATTATTTCAAATAATAGGGTTGTAGTGGACCCAGCAAGGTGGAGGTAGTGGGGAAGCTAGAAACACCAAATGGTGATAGAGATATGGAGATTCCTTGGGCTTGCTAGATACTACTACAAATTTATTGATCATGCATTACTTTATTGCTGACTAAGTTAACACAAAAGGATGTGAAGTTTGAATGGGACAATGCACATGAAGAGAGCTTCCATAAATTAAAGAGGAAGCTTACTACAGTATCAATGCTCATCTTATCCTTAGGCAGTGAAGGTTTTGTGGTCTACATTGATGCCGTAGGTAAAGGATTAGGGTGTATATTGATGCAAAATGAGAAGGTGATTGCTTATGCTTCCTAACAGCTGGAAAAGCATGTTGTTAATTACCCTACCCGTGATCTTGAGTTGTTCACTATTCACAAAAGCCTCAAGTATAACTTCTCACAATAGGATTTGATCATAAGGAAGAGAAGATGGATGAAATATTTGAAAATTTATGATTTCTCCTTTTAATATTGTTCAAGGAAGGTCAATGTTGTGGCTGATGCATTCAAATGGGAGATGCAAGATATGTGTGCAAGCATGATATTAAGAGGTGGAAGTTGTTACAAGAGGTTGTTGGGTGTAGATTATAGATTTAGTATGGTGAATCTTTCATGGCTAACTTGGCAGTGAGATTTTCCATTGTTGAGAAAGTCCTTTAGATACAAAAGGATGATGTTGAGATGCAAACAACAGTTGGGAAACTAGGTTTCACCAAAGAAGTGGATGGTGGTGGATGAGTGCAACGAAGGTTGGTAGTGCCAGTGAATATTGAACTAAGGCAAGAGATTCTTAAAGAAGCACACCAATCACAATATACTATTAATCTAAGTGAAATGAAAATGTCCCATTATTTGAAATGGTAGTTCTATTGGAATGGCATGAAAAAGGAAGTAGGAGAATATGTTAAACAATGTTTGACATATTAGCAAGTTAATACCAAGTACCAAAGGCTAGTGGAACTATTGCAGTCCCTTGAGCTTCATGAGTGGAAATGGGATCATATCACCATGGACTTTGTTGTGGCTTGACCCATACATCAAGTGGACACAATATGATGTGGTTGATAGTTGATTGGCTAGTAAAATCTATGCATTTTCTTACCACCTAACAAAATCAACCTACAAATAGCTTGGCTCAGTTATACGTTAAAGAAATTGTAAGCTTACATTGGATATTGATAACAACTACTTCCTACAAAGATAGTCTATTCACCTCATAGTTTTGGAGACATGTTCAGGAGTCTTTGGGATCATGACTAAGTTTTAGTACTGCCTTCCATCTTTAGATAGATGATCAGTTTGAGAGGATGATTCATACTTTGGAAGACATATTAAGACCATGAAAAATTGATTGGAAAGCAAGTTGGAAAAAAAGTCTACAATTGATTAAGTTTACTTATAAAAACAGTTTTCACTCAAGCATTAGTGTGGCTCCATATGAGGCACTTATGGGTCCTTGTTGTTCACCAACATGTTGTAGTGAGGTTTATGAGAATAGGATTATAAAGTTTGAGTTAGATGTGTAATATATGGTTTAGATGATTCTAATTTAGTCTTATGTTTTGCAACTCAAGCAGATTGAGAATTGGACAATTCAGATTGAGTTGATTAGTATCAGATCATCGTCACTGTACAAGAGCACTACAAGGAAAGATGAGATGGTTGCTCATTACGAAAGGAAAACTTAGAAGAAATGAGGAATTCTTTGAAAAAGGAAAGCTTTGAAGAAGGAATGGAAAGTGAATTTAGAAGGGAGTCCTATAGTGGAAAGAGATATATAGAAGAGGAAGACCAAAGAGGAAGATTTTAAAAGAATAGAAAGGGCATCGCCAAGGCATCATAAACAGAAAGGAGAAGAAGGAAAGCTTCAAAATGGGGGTGGGGGGTGGGGAGGTAATTTTCTTTTCATTAGAGAACCATGGGAAAGAAAGGGACTAATCTTAACCTCTTCCCTTGCATTTGTCTAGCTTCACCACTGTCTCTCTCATAGGAGCTCTTGGCTAAAAGAGGGGAAGTTGATCACTGGTGAAGATACAAAGAGGGGAACTAGAATCAAAGCCATCGTTCTTACTCTTTCCCTCAGCCCCTATTCCCTTTCTCTCTCACTCCAGTTCTCTATTGGACTATAATAGGACTATAGGAGGCTGACTTTCTCCTCCATTGTCTCTCTACAATAGGACTATAGCAAAACTTCGTTGTTTCTTTTCATAGCTCCTCAATAACCCATCTTCGTCTTTATTTGTTACTCCACTCCAAACCCATTCATCTCTACCAGCCATCCACCTCCTTCCTTGTTTAAACTCTTCATTGTAGAGGAGAGAACGACAATGATCTTCACTATAGATCCCTAGCTCATTCCCTGCTCACCCTCTCTTTCTTAGTTATTGTCTCCACAGGAAAAACTGAATCCAACCCCATCCCCATCTCGAGCTCACTCTCTCTATCAGTCTTCCTATCTCCAACTTCTCTCGTTCGTAGTTCTTCTAAGATTCACCTTGTTTACCAATCCTCATCCTTGTTTCTTTGCCCAGTCATCATTTACTCTCTTTTTCCCTATGTTCATGGTGATTTTTCATTGTTTTCCACTAAATTTTTTTTTAATTCTTTTTTTTTTTTTTTTTGCTAGATTTCACTATTATGGAGAATACCCAACTCTGTTTTCTCCAAAAAATTTCCTCCTTCCCCTCTATTCCCTTTCCCTCTGTTTTTCTCCTACATCGTTGTCTTCCTTGGGCTAAAATAAAAGGAAGTTTTAGAAAGAAAAAAAATGCCAATTCTACCCATTGCATTTTTAATTTAATTCCAAATGTGTCCTTTTTCAATGGTTTAGTTTTAATCAACAAGATAACTTTATTTTTTGAGCTTTTTTTCTTCAAATTTCAAATCAATTCTTAGATCTTCACCTTATGATAATTCTTAGCTAAGCCATCAATCCTGATCTTCAATCTAAATCCAAAAATTAAATCTAAGTTATCGAAAATCCAAAAAATTTCTTAGTCCAGTTCATCAAAATTGTGGGAAATATGAACAATACAACCGTTGAATCAAGATTGATGAAGGATGATCAACTTTTTTTAGATCTAATTTGAAGAAATCTGCCATAATCAAGCTAGGAAAGTAGATTTTAGTTGTTATTTTATTGAATTTTTAGGAGGGAGTGTTTCCCCCTTATAAAAACCATGGTGGGTCTTAGGAAAATAGAAAGAGATGGGGATAAGGATGGAGAGAGAGGGAGGGAAAGAGAGAGAAAGAGGTAAGGAGGAAGAGGAAATATAAGGTGGGTGATTTTTTGGTTAAGAGAGAGTTTAGAAAATTGGCAAGTGCCTCCTTTTTAGGAGAATACATCTCCCCCTAAGTAAAAAATGTGGGAAGAAGTGTGGTGAAGTGAAGAGAGAGAGAGAGAGAGAGAGAGAGAGAGAGAGAGAGAGAGAGAGAGAGAGAGAGAGAGAGAGAGAGAGAGAGAGAGAGAGAGAGAAATAGATGAGAAATAGAAGGGGAATAAAGGAAATAAGTGGTTGCTTCTCATTGGTCCACATGCATGCTTACCCAATTTGAGTTTCACTCAAATATCCTCTAATTATCCTCTTAAAAGCCCACTTTATAGCTTAGGATAATTGAGTGAAATTCTCCTCCAATAGTGGCATTCCTTGTAGCTTGGCTTAAGTGGCTTTGATGTCTTGCTTTAAGGGCTCATTTAATCAGCGCAAAGGGAATTTGAATTTCAAAGTATCTACTCGTCTATTGATTTTTGCATGAAATATGGCCAAACATTGTCCCATTTAGTGGACCCTAATGAAATGAGGATAGCTACTCCATTCGAGACATATGTGGAGATATTTAGTGTTGTCTAATCAATAGTGGTTAAGTGGCCTTGATTGACACATCAGTAAGGATATGCATGGACTATTGGATCAAATCCAAATACATTAACATTGATTAGAGCTAGGTTAGTGGACTCTATTGATATGGTATCAGAGAGGATTGGGTAGAACTATGGTTGGTTGGTATAGTGAGAGCCTCATTTGATCAATGTGGTAGTGGAATCTCTTAATTCTTGAGGTAGAATCACTAATTGTCTGATCATGTTGAATATATGAACCAAATTTTATCAATTGGAATCAAATTTAGAAAACTATTTATCAAAAATGAGTGTTCCCTATTTATCAACTTGTAAGTAAGGTATATTGAATGTACAAGGAAACACTTTCATTAGTATCTTTAGAATAATGTAATAAGTTTTTTTTAGATTATGCAAAATATGAGTGATTAATTATGGAACCTTGTATGCTCTACTAGATGTATATAAATGAATTTTGGAGATTAATGTTATATGAGATTGTATATTTAATCTCATGATTGATTACCCTAAGAATTTGTTATGCTTCAAACCTTAAAAGGGTTGACTATTTTAGGAGAAAAGTCAATTATTCCTAAGTGTTAGTCTCAAACCTAAGGTGCATTATTTTAGTTGTTTATCTCACAGATGAATATAGCTAGATTGAAGAACTGACTTCACACAAATTTGACCCACGTGACAAAAAAACTGACTATTTTAGATTGAGTCAACTATTTCATTCAAGTAAGTCTAGAAGAAATTCACCCATATACAATAATGACAATCTAGAAATCAACTTTGCTAAAAGACAATATAGGATCCTTTCTTGAATAATCAAATATTTTTATAATGCAATAAAATATTTGAAAGCTAAATGAGTTTCAATTTCTAGGTTGAAAAATGAGTCAACAATGCACAAAATAAGACATAGCTATCTATTCAGTGATAAAATGTGATTTTACTGCATAAGGAATATCTTCAACTAAAATTTTAAAATACTCAATGATAAGGGTGACAAACATGATAACTATTCTTTCAAATTTAAAATTTTGTCTCTTGAATGGATAAGGATGCTCTCCAACAATCAAGGATTCTATAGCAAATCTTTTTCAAGTAGAAGTATATATAACACTTTATAAAGAGAAAAAATAAGAAAGCAAAGAGATTGAAAATAATTAATGTGCCAACAAGCTCCACTCAAACAAGCTTCGTTAAGCCTCTTTTCTAATTCTTTCTATACTTTCTTTATTGTAAATTCTCTCTACTATTTATATTTGCACTTTATTTATTATAAAACTCTCTCTATTATTATATTTGCATTTCATTTTTTTGGGATATAGATTCTTCTTCTTCTTCTTTGATTTTGTTGAGAGTTGTGTAGCTCTCTTTGTCTTAACTAGTATTCCGAGTGTTTGTAAGAAGTAAGCGTTATTACAAGTACTCTAATCCTTTTATTTATGAGTCAACAAAATACTAACTGGTGTGTAAAATCTTACAAAAATTAGTAAAAACTCAAGGTAGGGAATACGTTGAGAGAGTGGAAGTAGGTGTCTTGGTTGGTTAGTTGAACCACTATAAATTCCTATGTCTAGCTTCTCTTGTGTGTCAAACTCTTTCAAACTTGTTTTCACTAATTTTTTGCACAAACATGTGATTATTTTCAAAAATCATTTTAAGGCCCAAGTCAACCCAACTCTTTGAACCTATAATGATGAATTTATTAGATTTATGGATTATGATGTATACATTTATACAATGGATAAATTCATTTATTCTAATTGTTAGAGGTAACATCACGTCCCATAGGACTTAGGTTGGTCTCTAGACCACTTGGTAGATACAACATTAGTGCATGGCAGATAACAAAAATGTTGAGTTTAAGTACAGATTCTTGTTTAAGATAAGTATGTCATAATTTATACTTATCACTAAGGGAGTAGTTCAAGGCTCATTTCGCTATCTTCCATAATATTCATTGAATTGTATATATTGTGAGGAAGCTCAAGACTTTTTTCACTTTCTCTTATGCATATATATATACATTTCTTATTTCCTTATTGTTTTCTTCTTCTTCTTCTTCTTCTTCTTTTTTACTTAGAACAAGAGGGGGGTGCTATTAGGTTATTTTAACTTAAAGTGAGTGATTGTTAGTTTTGTGGTAGAGTTAAAGGAACTATTAGCACCACATCACATTTTTTATTAAGAGATGGAAAGAAGCATCTCTATAAAATGGAGGGGGACTAATAATATCAAATTGCTTTTAATATAGAGAGTAGAGGAGAGGAAACCCTATATAAAGGGAACATCCCAAGCTTATCTAATTCAGAAAATCTCTTAAGTCTTTGTGATTTGTGCAAGTGCTTTGTTCTTTGGGTTTTGAAGGGTGCTTTACTTGTTTTGTTATTTAAGGTCTCTTTCTTTGCTTGTCCAATCAAAGCTCTTTAAGACCTTAATTATTCACTACTAAATTGGAGTAGCTTTAACATGGATGAAAATATATATCTAAGATATTTTCAAAACCATATTCTTGTCAGCTATCATAGAAAAGTAAGGATAGTTTTTGAAACTATCTTAAAAAGCTTCTAAAATATTGATTATGAAACAGTTTTAAATTTTGATTTTTAAAGATGGTATTAGAATATGTCTTTAAAATATTGAAAAGATGGTTTCGTAGATCATCTTAACATTTATAACTTTTAAGATGGTTATTTCAAAAAACCATCTTCAAAATACACTTTTAAAGATGGTTTTAGAAACCATCTTTATAACCCACATTTTTTACTATTTTTAAGATGGTTTATGAAAAATATCTTTAAAAAAGTGCTTTGAGAGATTGTTTTTTGAAACAACCATCTTGAAAAAGCTAAAACAAAGATGGTTTTTAATAACTGTCTTTAAAAGTCTATTTTCTCATGATGTTGCAAAACCTTGTTTAAGAATATACAAACAAACCTCTTACTATTATAGTATTTATTCATACCTTATGTACAAAATCATTCATCCACACTTCCAACATCCACATTCAATATAAAAAAATTTACAAACATAAAAGAGAAATGTTTCACAAGCATTAACTAAAAAGTATTATCCATTCCACACACATGCACACTTCTTCATATACACCATTTTACTTTCACACTACAACATCCCTAAATCCTTATAAAGTAAAGACCTACATGTACCATAAGTTTCTTCTGTACTTCCGAACTTCAACACCTACTCATTCACATAAATAAAAAACCACACACTCCCCTTATTCAAATAAACAAGCTAGATATATACTTTAAGCATATGAAAATACAATACACATCCATATTCAATAATTAAATGAAGAAGTTTTCTAGTACTGATCATAATGTCAAGTGAAAGAATCATAGAACTATTATATGTAAACACAAGTATTAGTGGAGAGGGAGTAGTCTATTAGTACTTGAATTTTAATACAAACTTGAGTCATTTACATCTTATTTCTTCAAGATCTAATTGCGATTAACCCTTGCCTCCCCTAATTGGATAGCAATATCTGCTACAAGACAAAATATTTAATTTAATTTATCACTTATATATACACTACTTAAATATTATTTCCTGTTGCCAACCCTAAATATTGTGGAAAGATATAAGATGATGATCAGTAGCATCTCACCTTTCTTAATTGTTGGAGCTTAATATCATGTTGTGGAAGAGCTCCTATATATCTTAGAGTATAATATCCATACTCCCAATTTGATTGTTTACCTTGAGCACTCTTTGCCTACACATTTGATGTAATGAAAGGAAATTAAGTATAATCGAATGTTATAAATAATTCAATCAAACCCATGTTTATCACATAACTCAAACTTAGGAGACAAGTGGCACTATAAAAGTTCATTCCATACATCATGTTCAATGAAGTTAGAACATATATTAGGAACTCTATACAGCCTTGATAGTTCATCTCTAAATGAATATATATAGCTGCTAGTAAGGTAGCTCTTCCACTTTTGCTAACTTTCATCGGCTCCTTACAAGGCACACTTATTCTTGACATCAAAGGTGCCAAAGTAGACTCTTCATCATCATCTTCAAGACCTTATCCCAATTGGGGGTCGGCCACATGGATCTTATTCCTCCATTCCTCTCTATTAAGTATCATGGCTTCATTTAGTCCCAAAGTTTTTAAATCTTTTGTCACCACTTCTATCCATGTTCTTTTGGGCCTTCCCCTTGCCCTTTTATAACTTTCTACTTGCATTGCCTAGTTGTAAATGAATATACATTTGCATATTAGTTTGTAAGTAAGAAATGAAAATCATCTCCAACTTCTTAAAAGTATGGCAACCCTAACATGACATGAATAAAAAAATTGCTAAAGTAGACTACAAAGTAGAAAAAAAATATGTTACCCTATTTGAAAAGGACAAGATAAGGTACTGTAGTTTCCTGTAGTCATGTATACAAAGGATTTATATGGCTTCACCATTTTCCATATTAAACATTTGATTTATGGAAACACATCTCCAATCATCAACAGTAATAAGAACATGCTTCTTACCATGCAACAAATGAAACTTACATAGTTGGTTGCACAGTCACCTATCTCTTGCTGCTTAGTGTTATACTCAATAGTATCTTTTATTTCCTTTAATTTCTCTTAATAATGTTTTTCATTATTGTTTGCCCTCTACCCATTCTCTTATAAGGGCTACTTGAAGTAGGTTGTTCTTGATGTACCAATACCATAACTATAAATATGCAAATATTTAGCAGATTGCTAATAAACAATCATGCATACATATATAAAAAAAGAAGAAGCAAGAACAAATTTTTGAATAAATTCTGACTGTCCTTTATTTATATATATCAAATATTATATTTTAATATGCCCTCAACATCAATTGTTTTCAATCTAAGTGTTATCCTCATTAGTATCACGCATATAATATATCTTGTTCTCACTGATTGCATCAATTAATGACATTGTTTTAGTAATACAAGGATAATATATTGCAGTATAGCACACATTTGATCATTACGTATAGGACAAGGGTAATCTATTGATGTCTTACACTATCTTCATATTTACATCTTTTTACAAATGTCGAGGGCCTCTAAGGTAGTTCTTCTCCATGCCACACTCATCCGATTGGAATAAAACACTAATTTATAAATAGGGAGAGGATGTTGAAAAGCAAATAAAGCAAATTGAAATTTTTACTGACCAAGAGAACGAGTTAGTGTGAGCCCCAAAACAGAGTGGGATATTTACAATCAAAAGCTCTACCTATTTTGTAGCCAACAGACACTGTGGAAACTAAAACATTTGGGGGAAATATTTGGAACTCAAAGTGCAGTCCAACATATTTGATGGGAACTTGGATCAGTCTTTCACCAATGTATTACATGGTTAAAGAGGATGGTGATTGGCTCCATATCTCATTCCCTTAGGAAGGGACATAAAGTCGTTGATCTCTTAGCCATTGAGGCAGTTGTTATAGAATGTAATAATGAATATTATAGTGAACCTCCCATGTTTCTTTGTGATATCTTGTGTGAGGACTCTATAGACACCTCTATGCTAAGACTTTTTCGGTAGAACTATATTGTTAATAGAATTTGTCATTTACATAATAATAAAAAGGAAGAGTTCATGAATAGAATGATAAGCAAATTTATAGTATGCGTAAAGAGAAGGATATATAGTTTGACGCCCATACATGGAAAAAATTTCTTAACTACTAACTCTCTGTATTTAAGTAGAACTATATTGTTAATAGACTTTATCACTTACATAATAATAATAATAATAATAATAATAATAATAATAATAATAATAATAATAATAATAATAATAATAATAATAATAGAGAGTTTATGAACATAATGATAAGTAAAGTTATAGTATGTGTAAAGAGAAGGATATAGAGTTTGATGCCCATACATGGCAAAAATTTATTACTTACTAACTCCTTGTATTCTCAAACTTGGGTATCTTACCTCATTTGAACTGAAGGCAACTCTTGAGAGACAGTAATGGTTTTCATGTTCTTTAGTTAAGTAAGAATTTCAATATAGATGCCCAAATTAGATTATTTTCCTCTACAAATACAAAACTAAACTGAAAGCTCAAAAATCTACCTAAAAAAAAGAATTTCATATTTGAGGAAAAGCAAATTCTACCCAATAATGCAAATTTTCATTACATAACCAATACATTGACATGCTATATTTCAAGAAATAAGAAAAAAAAAGAAGAAAGATCTAGCAACCAAATGCTAAATCACCCCAACATTTTCTTAAATGCTAAAAAATTAATAAACTAAATCCCCAAAATGCATTCAACTTTATTAAAATCAAAGCTTATATCTAGCAACCACTAATTTTAAGAGAATATCCCAAAAAGTCAATCTAGTACAAATTTACATGATGAAGTTTGAGAAAGAAAGATTAATATATAACAAAAGCAAGTTTGACTTGTAGATATGCAAGCATATAGGGGCGCCGGGGGGGGGGAGGAGAGAGAGAGAATACCCAACCCAAATAGTAGTAGTCAAATATGAAGCTGGAGAAGTTGACCACAAAAGTGGTTCTTGGCCAGCCCTTTGACATGCAAGATTTGGCTACAATGAATAGAGAGATAGGTTCATTGGCAAGAGAGTGAAAGAGAGAAGGCACAAAGAAATGTGGAAGGGATTGAATGTCCCTTAAATTTGAAGCCTTAAAAAATATGCAAGAGCTAGAATTTCAAGATGATTTTTTTTTTCCAACCGTCTTACTAAGTTCTCCCACGAAGACATTTAAAATTTTTAATTTCCTCCAACGACATTTTAAGACACATTTTGGAAAACCTTATTATTAAGTTATATTATATAAGACAGCTTTTTTGTAACAATCTTAAATTTTTTTAATAAGACAGTTGTATAATAACCATCGTGGTAAACAATAATCTTAGTAGTAGTTTCTCAAGTTGCCTAGGCTCTTTGAGAACTAACACTTATTATATCTAAACTATCATAATCTTGGGACTCAAAATGTGAAAATAAATTTACGTACTCGTTGAAACTCGGAACTTGTAATTTTTAGATTCTTATACTCTTAAAGACTTTGAGATCTGTTTGCTGCTCTTCTTAAGATTGAAAATATCAGATTAAGAGATTCTACAAACAATAGTTCTCTATAAAGAAGTTCATGCCCCTTTTTTCATGCATGGTGACTTTTTTTGAACTATCAGCACTGTCCATCATGTCTGCTATACCAAAACTACGTATTAGATGATCCCAAGTACTTTTGAATATTTAAAAATTAATAAAATGGATGGTTTTGATTTTTTACCCAAAGATATATAGCTAATGGAATCTAATTAATGGACATGAAATTAGATATTTATCCAACCTAAGTCTTACCGATCGACCATGATGAATAACTTGGATCTAAGCAAGAAATTTTACGATGCATTAGAGAAGGGGGATGAAATTGTTCACGTTCAATGTCCAGAAAGAAGATATGCTGTCGCGTAATTATCACTTGTCATAATAATAAGTTTGTCAAATCAAATAAACCATCGTCAATGAATCCGTGTTATATGCTGAACTAATATCTCATCCCTAAGATGGGAGCTTCGGAAGCAGGATAAATTTGTACTGATAATTATCAGGTCCCCGTAACTGGCAGCCCTAAGACGTGGCTAGAATTATTTAAGAATAAATAACTCACTTTTTAGTACTGTTTTTGTTTATCTTAATCATCCTTATCCGTGATTCATGGCTCCAAATAGCAGGGAGAATATAGCAGTCCGTGGACAACTTTGTCCTCATTTGTTTGAAACACCCGTGACCAAGAACCACATAATGATCCTTGGCTCTTCGCCCATGATCAACGGTTAGGATCACTCTACGACTCGCTGTAGCCTTTGACTGAATATGGGCCCACAAATTGTAGTAGGCCAGTTTGAAAGCTAATGGATCTTTAAAATATAGATTTAACTAATATATGGACAATTTTGTTCGAAGCCACGATCTCGAGGGTTATATAAGATACTTATATTCTGGGGCCCCGAGAAAGTTAGAACAAATTTCCATAATAAAATAAAGAACTGCAATGGCCAGGTCAGATTGTACGGATGTGGGCCACCTTTCAGGTGAAAGATTGATGTCAGGAATCCTTCTCTGTTTTTTTCCATTATTTATATCTAAGACGGTTATTCGGCTTCGGTGACCGTAAGCCCCACCTGGCTTCTTTTTTTCTTTTTTTAATTTCTCTTTTTCTTAGAAAAAAAATCACGAAACTAAAACTACTGAAAAGCTCCCACTAAACGTTGAACATGTCAAGACTAATATTTAACTCTGGAAAGCTACCGGCGCATTGTTTGGCTTACAATTACACCAGCTAAGTCATGATACACCGGGTTAGTCACGATAGTGACAACGTTTAGCGGGTGCAAATCCTAATTTTCATCTGCCCACTCTTCAATTATCCAAACCAGTCACTTGCAGGACTATGCAATATGCAGTCTACCCCGGGCAGGTAACTACAGTGAGAGAGAGAGGACATGCAGAGCCTTTTAGAGGTTCTGGAGGCAGTTTCTGTATAAACGTTGTGCCCTATTAGCTGCATATGTAAATTCTTACAACGAAGGGGAGCTTTGGTCCAATGATAAAATTGTTGTAGTGTGACATTAATGTTACAGGTTTAAGGTATGAAAATTCTTTCTTGTAAAAATGCAAAGTAAAACTGCGTACTATAGATTCTTGTAGTCTGTCCTAGCATACGCAAAAGCTTCATATACCGAGGTAGCCCTTTATACAAATCCTTACCCATGTAAACACTATATAAAAGTCCATTAAAATGCAACTCACTAACAAGATGGTTTGTTGACGAGTTAAAACAACCAAAAGAGACTTTTGCAAGAGCCAAATGTGTCATATGAACATAATTGTTTATTTGATGGCAATCAATAGAAGCATCATAAAATATAGGTTTATGTTCAATCGAGACCCTATTTGCAAAAAATTAGGACATTCAGATAGTCAAGACATGGAAAGATCTTACAAGGACATCTTTTTCTATCATCGTCATCAATGGTTTAGATCTATACCAACTGATGACTTAAGATGGCTGACGAATTCGTGAACCTGATGATGAACGCATAGGCGAGGATACAAGTCTTGATCCTTGAAAGAGATTTTCTCAATTGGATTCCCTTAGTGTAGAAAAAAATAAGTATACATACACGAAAACTTGATGTATAAACCATGTAAGCCATCCGACCGATCCATGTGAACGTGACCATAATGAAAAATTCCCCTTGGCTCAAATGTCCATAAATGTCTGATTAGTGGAAGTACTGTCAAATGTTTAGCACAAGTGATGTGCACTGATCCACATGAAGGTTTCTAATTTGAACTCTTCAGATCTGGCTTTGCCTGGCTCACTGATTGGATGATTAAATCACCAAACTCAGGCAAATTAGATAAACATGTTTTCTACATAGGATTTTAGTGTTTAATTGACCTATAGATGGGTAGAAACCTTTTCCCTTATGGAAATGCAATTGATATACGCCTCCACTTTGCAAATCTTAGAAATATCAAATGTTTGGTGTATATGCACTTACATCATCATTGCTAGAGGTACAAAGCTATTTTTGGGTTCCTCCACTTGTAGGTGCTGGTAAAAATACTCTATACATGGAATGTAGATGTATACATCCAACCCAAGTGTTAAAACAACCTTGTTTTACCATGTTTTTGACATAAAATACTACCAAAGTGCATATACCAGAGATGTATCAGTTCTCTTTGACCAAATCAGTCCTCTTTGTGGGGTCTTGACATACTTACTGTAACAAGAAATATTTTGGAAGGTTTGAAGAGAGAGTCCGGGAGGCAGAGACGGGCAGGTGAAAGTCCCAACCACTAACCTCAAGGGCTCATAAAAAGAGCATGTCCCAAGCACTAAATCAGACCGTGCGGGCAGCCTAAGTTAGAAAATTTTAGGGTTTTCGATGGTGATGGGTAACTGTGGAGAAAAATGTACAGTACCACACAGCTAAGCATCAACCAATTAGAAAATTCTTAATTTTTATTGCTTGAAGCAAAACCCCCAAAAAAGTAGAAAAGAAATTAAAAAGAAAAACGCATCATGATTTACAAATATAAATATCACTAATGGCCCCTCTCTCTCTCTCTAGCTTCCTTTTCTTCCTCTCTTCTCAGTCCACGGCTGTCCGGTGTAAAACATCGCCGATCCTGCCCGTATAAGTCAGATTTCAGTCGAGATTAGGCCGGAATTCGGTGGTTGTTTTGCTTTGTAAACTTTCCTACTCCATCAAATCATCAACCTCTACTTTTCTTAAGTTTTCATCTGCTGGAGTTTGTTTAATTCTTTTTCTTCTTCTTCCTCCTTGTCAAGTTTTCTGTCTACCAACAAAGGATCCTTGCAGTAATGAAGCCTGCATCGGTTCAACCGGCGTGACCTCGCTGGAATCCGGCGAGGGGCCACTGACCCACCTACCCATTCGTGAGAATTATGGAAACAAACATTCATGGGTATGATCTCTGTGCTTCTGCATGGTGTTCAAACTGCATACCCTTTGTTTCAGCCTCCAGATTCAACTGAAAAATGGGGACGAAAAAATCAGCGGAGCTGAAATTACAGCAGTCCTCTCTTTCATTTCTCTCAAAAAAAAATTCTGTTGTTTTTTGTTTTATCATTTTGTTTTATTGAAGAGGTCGGATATGTTTAGAACTGTGAGATTCCTTCTGGTCCCACAAGTCATCGTTATACATTTTAACCATTAGCAACAGACCACGTCAGCTTTGTGCTCGTGTCAATGTTGGGGAGATGTGCATAAATGGTAATCTGTAGGGTTCTTTTTCCTATGGTTTTATCTGGGTTTCTGCAATCAAATCTACTGATGCGTGGGGTTTCCTCTCATTCAGCTTTTTCCTCCTCTGATTTCCTCTTTTTATTCCTGGTGCTCATGCATGGATTGACAGTCGATGTTTGCGGATGTAGCATCATCAAGATTCACAACATGCATTGCATGGAGATTATGGAAATCTCCACCTTTGTTTTTGCGCTGAGAATCTTGATGATGCTGCATCGGCAATAAGCGACTTTATGAGTTCTTGGGGTTCTACTTTCCATTACAACAAGGTGAATTGGTCTCTCCTGGTTTTCCTTTACTGTTGCCTTGTGGGTATTTGTTTGGTAATCCATGGCTATTCCAGGTTTATTTCTGTGCAGCAATGGAGACGCTTGTGTGGTTGCATTTGCGATGGAGATGGAATGAAATTGACTGCCTTAAAGATGTATAAAGGTGAGAAAGATAGGGTTTTACTTGTGTTCTTTTGCGTGTATCCATAGATGTTATTATATGCTGGTTTTCTAGTTTTATGTTTACTGTTTGGAATACCTAGCTAGTGTTGATTGTTTTGTTTTTTGTTTCATATTGGTGCTCCAAGTGTTAACATTGGGTGAATCAGCTTTGAAACATGGAAGTCCCTAGGAACTTGTACTCAAAATCATGGTGAACATGTTACTTGGCTAGGGACGCCGGCATTTACACTTCTCACGCTTCTCTCGTGGTGATATGCCCACATTTTAGGACAATCTCGCAGAACTCTTTGACAAGTCTTTACATATGTCCTCTCTATCTCTCTCTCTTAAACCCCACCCCCCTACCTCTTGCTCTACGTACGTTAGCATTAATGTCCATTTGCTTACGTCTATTTCTCACATCTTCAAAAATGACAACTTACGGAATCAGACACATGGCCTCAATCTCAGCTGTCTTCGACTGGATTTTATGGGTTAATTGACAACTTAAAGAAATCTCCACATTAGGAAGTTTCTGACATATCCTGCTAGTTGAAACATCGATTCCGTCTGCTCTAGTGCTTTATAAATATGAAAATTTATGAGTATTTTGAGTTTCATAGGGCTGCTTCTCATTTCTTTTACAGAAGGTTTCAGCTCTTTCTAATTTAGCACAATTTTGGTGTACCAATGGTATTACCAATAGCTACAAAAGACTGTTCGGCTTCGGTTTGCATCTCCTTGAGTCAACCCGTTTCCCCACAAAATAAGTCTCCTTTCCTCTCTCACTTGAAATTACACATTAAGACATGTGGGCACTGGATCAAATTTTTATCCAAATTATATCTCATTTGAGTTTTTTGAGATCTTTATTCCTACCTTACTAAATCCTTTACAGATGAATTAGTTCTTCCAGTCCCTCCCATATTTCTTGAGGGCCTCCTTCAACTTATGTAACTAGTTGAAGAGAACCTAAATCTTGGGTCATATCTCATATTAGACTGGTAGACCCTGCCCGCCACTCTGTATAGCAGGTTCCCTGCAATCAATAGCTATTTTCTGTAACTCCGTCTCTTCTTCTAACACACATTGTAATCTTTATACTTTGGATCATCAAAAATATCGGGAACAATGTCTAATGAAGTGCAACTATCCATAGATGGAAGCTGTCGCATATTAATGCTATCAAACATTATTAAGGCTGGCTTTCGGAGAACTATTATACTCCATATAATTTGTTTTAAAGTAACTGGTTCACATTGAGTTATATATCATGGATATTTATTTATTCTTCTCCTTGGAGGTCTGCATTAAACCTTCAGGCTTAAGTAGTAATTCAAGAACATCTGGATTAGGATTTATTAATCAATCTCTTACGAATATGTTAATCTATCTCTTACCATATGAGTTGCATGAAGTTCTAGCTCTTTGAACCTCCAAGAACCAACAGCTGCATTAGGCTAAAGTTATGCCCTTGTCCTTTCTATGGTTTGCCCCCATTCTTCCTATTGGATCAGTAACCTAATTATGATTCACGCTACATTAGTTGATTAACTAAGCCAATTGGCTATTGTGGTAACACTTTTTAATCAGAGCTGAAGTACACGTACTGTTGTTGCTACTATTATTGAAGGTTTCACATCAAAGTTTTAGGCCCTTGTGGTCCGCCCCTTCCCCAAACCCTGCATAGGCAAGAGCTTCGTTCACCAGGGCTGCCCTACAGCAAAGCTCCTTCCGAGCTCGGATGGAAGCCATTGCCTTACATCACAGGGACATCTAAAGGTGATTTTCCCTTCTAGAACCGATTTTAAAAGTCTATAACCATGACTAATTGGATCTCATTCCCCAATGGTGAATGCTGTTCATATGTGTCAGCGGTACAAGAGATAATATAACCATCTAATTATTCCAACACTCTCATGCCTATACATTTATTTAACTCAATCAGGGAAACATCAAGCAGTCAATTCCAACTCTATATCAATTTGTGGCTGCTCCAGCCACTAAAATCCACTTTCGCCTACTATTCTTTGGATTGGACCACTATTGCTTAAGCTTCATCAATGTGAAGATCGTTTGAACAATTTTTTTTTTTTGTAGCAATCATCTTAACAAATATTAGACACTTATCCTTTTTGTCCTTATTTTTGAAGTGGATAAATGCTAACACCCAAAGTGTCATAAGTTTTTCACTAACATTAGATCGAGTTGTGAATTCATAGATGCTCGTCCAATGAGCTTCCGTCTGCACGATAGTCATAATAACATTAGCCTGTTGATTGACCCTAATCTTTAAACAAGTAGAGAAATTTAGTTCAACCAGAGCCTCCACGTTCTCCTACCCAAAGCAGCTTTTAAATACGTTCTTGCTTCCCGTATAAACACTTTGCACTTGTTCTGCTATTTTTCATCAGGTACAAGATTCTATAGTCTAGATTACATTTGAAGAACTTGCTGAATTACTTATGTTCTATCCCGTTCATAAATATGAAGCCCACTTTCCGAAAGGATCATGATGTAAGTCCTGAATCAAACCAAAAGAAACTCGGTAAGGGTTTCTTTTTCTTATACTAGCATTAATTTGTAGTTACTAGTTTGAATTGTAACGATATGCAGTTGATGTAAGTTAGAGAATAAGAGACAATGAATATGTTTGCTAATTTTGTGGGAGAAATTTCTTTTTAGAGACTTTGTTAAATTGCTTACTTGCTTATTCCGCATTCCTATATTGATAGTACAACTCATCACTTTTGCTAGAACTTATACGATTGGCTCTTGACAGCTTTACAAGAATTTTGACAGCCTTTTATTAACTCCTTGATAGTGAGAGCAAGGATATGAGAAACGATATATACACATCTTTTTCTACTGCAGTTACAAAGATGGTAATGTGATTACAAATAAGCATTCTTGCAAAACATAATGCATATTTTTTTATGATTTGTCCTGTGACCTTGAGATGATGAATTCAAGACCTAAAAACAGCCTTGCAAAAAATAAGGTAAAGCTCCCCAATATAAACTTTGGTATTAGCCCAGACCCATACATAGGTCAGAACCCATAGAGTAGAGAGTTCACTGGACTGTCCTTTTTTCTTTCTTTTTCTTTTTTTATCATTACTAGAATCTTCTTTAATAGTGTGACCTGCGATTAAGATTGCTTATCGTCTTCTAATCACTTGACTAGACATTTGTTTGTTATGAAACAATGTCTTCTGACTTGATGGGCCATATGTCACGGTTGATAAAGCTGGGTTTTGCGTAAGAGAGTAAGAAAGACGAAAAGAAGGCAAAGCATCACTTAATAGAAGTTGTGGACTTATAATTCGATGGTGGTACATATTGTTTCTCGCGGGCAAAAAAGACCACCAATAAGAGTCACTTGTCCAATGATCTAAACCATTTAATTTATAGCAATTACCCTGGATGGGCCATGTGCATCCATTTGAAGCCTTTAAATGGATCTGTAGGGTAAAAAGGATCCAAGCAGCCTTCACAGACAAAACGATCTGGCCAGGAGGACTATCTAGACCGTGGCCTAGCAAATGAACTTTGTCATTCATAAAGTGGCCTTTCTACTTTTGCCTACCGAAATTTCGCCAAGTTTGCACCTGGTAGTCGCCTGATCGGAAGGTAGAAGTTCAGGCGGGTGACTATAAGAAATAGTAGAGCTCAGATTTTTGTTGATCCAAACCATCATCCTCTGAGCCTAGTGGTAGATCACACACGTTGAAAAGATCTAACACATCAGATAACCCTGATCCTATGTATGTTCTTTGATTAATTACAAATCATGTTTCAAAATTTTCAGCCATCTCTTTTACATCTAAGGTCATCCAATAGAGAAGATTTTGGGATATTTGACTATGAATTCGGAAGAAGAAGAAGGATAGTTTAGGTAACAAGAAACATGGGCCACACTATACTTTTCACCCGGCCAAGTAAACATCAACCTTTTGTATGGGTGACGATCTTTATACTACAACATGCACATCCATAATACAACCGTTTTACATGGAACTAGAATTGGGGGAAGAGCAAAGCTGCAATTGGGTGCCTGTGAGTTGCAGCAGTACCCAAAAGTGTTTCCTATCTGGCAAAGAGATGGGGAGAATCTCAAATTATATGATGTGAGAGGGAGAGGCGAGAGACGAGTTATTAGAGACAAAAGGAGGTGTCATTTGATAATGAACTCAAGGACGATGACTCTTTTTTCCTACTTTCAAGGCCACATATACAAAGAAGGATCTCTTTAAAGCAGTAAATATGCATGGCAGGGTTTACTTTTGCTTTCTCGAAAAGGTTGAGAATTTTGTGCACTAGAAAGTAGAAATATGAGCTGGGTAAATCCAATGATTCGGCCTGCTTACTACACGAGCAGCTGTCTGTAACTTCTTATGTTAGGGAGAATCATGGGTCGACACGTTTTCACCTTTGCTTTTCTTCACGAAAAACGGACGCAGTAATTCCGATTGATTTTTCCCTTAGAAAATTAAAATTTGCTGCACTCTTTTTTTCTGTTGATTACATTCTGATCGTTATTTTTCTTTCCTTATTATGATGGATAAATTGGTGAGACTTCTCATTACTTTAAGAAGAGAACTCCTATTCTATGCCTAAGGCCTAGCGCAATGTGTGGCAGGAAAAAGGCGCCCATACCTTTTCAGAGGAGGTCCCCGGCTGCGATGGCTGTACCTCTATACCAAAAGGAAAAGCAGTGAAGCATCTAAGTTTAGGAGGCCTGGTTTGTGTTTAATTGTAGGTGCACCAGAAAGAAAAAGCCATTAATTTTTCTGTATTTAGTTTTAGAACTCATAAAAAATAATATAACAATCATTCAATATCTCTGATTTTAGATAAACGGTTAAGATTATTCTTAAATGAAAGTACAATAAAATTCTAAAAGAGGGGATGACAGTGGTACTAGAGGGGGTGAAAATATTAGCTCTCATAAAAAGGGCTACCTTACTTTTGCTACGATTCTTCAAAACAATAAGAATTAAACTTCACTTAAGGTTGGCTCTCCATTGGTTGGGTCCTTTCAAGTAACGGATATCACATTCTCTATTATTGGAGACAACAAACCATCACTTGTTTACTTATATATTTACAATATTCCGTACAACTTGTATATTTCACTACAGGAAAGTTTCCAAAACAAATAGGCATGCGTCCATTCATTCACTAAGGTAAAGTCAATGGATCTAAAAGTGCTCAAGTTGTTTTAAATAGCATAATCAATCAATGTTTAACATAAATCAAACTTCAAATTAAAAGTTCAGATGAATCCCCATTAATGTAATCCAAGTGAAAAGCAAATATCCTAATCTTCTAAGGATGGACAACCCACATGTTTCTCAACAAACTCAAGGTTCTCCAAGTGTAGTGACTGTGCTTGATTATATGAAAATGTTCAACAAGGGAGAGCTAAAAGCTCAGCGAGAACATTTGAATTTCTATATCTAACAGCCACCCAAAACTTCTAATTTTCCTTCATGCTAACCTTCATTGACTCCCCACATTGAAATTCATTAAAAAATCACGAAAGTTCTTCAAAATGTTACTTTTTTATATTGATAAAATACCCCAAGTATGTCTAAAATTTTGTAGGAATTTATATAGAAATTGGGCATTAGTTCTACCCCTATAACTATTTCAATTTTATGTTTTCTTAATCTTCATTAGTCATTCAAATCATTATTCAATCAAACTCCATGTTCAAAAGAAATCTAAAGTATCAAGTAGCAAAATTTTACAAAAAAGACTTAAGTTGCTAGCAGCTCTTAGCTTGAGCTGACTTTTTCTTTTTTATTTTGATTTGGTTGAATGGGAAGGAATGTGATGTCAAATTGGAATTTCTTTAAAATGTGGGTTATGTATTTGAGGTTTTGATGGAGTGGTATCTTTTCTTTTATTAATTTTTTGCAGCAAAGATTTATGAAGCAAACTACCTAGAACCATATCCTATTTTGTAAATCTACCACTGATCTCTCCAATAAGGGGAAAGTGGGGCCCTAAACCTCTTACCAAACATAATAAGGAGAGGTGCCATTATGGTTATGATCAACTATGTTAGATGATCTTTAGCATGGAGTGGTAATTTGTGTTGTCGTGTTAGGATGTGGGCTAGTTTAAGTGTCAGTAGAAGGGTGTGAAGAAGGCTTCTTTAGATCTCTCTTTGAATGTGTATGATTAGAAGTTATTTGTGAATGTATTGTTTAAATGGAATGAACAAGTAATTATTCAATGTATCTTCTTTGAATGTATATTTTATATGTTTGAAGCTAGTATTGTATTGATTTCCTTTACTTCAAGCTAGTATAAATAATATTGTCAATGAATCTTATTTGAAAGTAAACAATAGAAGGGGAAGGTACAGAAAGTGAAAAGTAAACATTGACAAAGTTGGAAGACATCATTAAAAGAAACACAAGTAACAAGGGAAAGACTCCATTAATGTTGTAAGTTGAACTTCATTACATCTAGTGTGTACTTTGAAACAAAAAGTAACAAAATCTTCTTCAGTTGTAGAATGAAAAAGTAGCAACCAAGATAATATTTCAAAATTTAATGTGCTTAGTTATACTCACTCTTTAATATTTCAAAAAGTGATCATTTTTTGAATTTTTTTTTGTGTGTGGTAAACTCCTTTCAATGATGAGAATTGAAATTACTGGATTTTTCATATATAATCCACAACAAATTCTCTTCATCATCTCTAAGTTATACTCACTCTTCAATCTAGACTATAAACATGAGGCTAATGTGCAATATGTGTTTTGACCTCAAATTTTATGAAAAATCATAATATGGTGAAGTAATTGTATGAAAATCTATTGATAAGCTAAAGTCTAAAAATAATATTGATTTTCAAAAAATTTGATAATTTCAATTCTCATTCTTGTTAAGAAATTTAAAACAAACCCTAAAAATTTAACTTAAAATTTAATAAAAACCTAGAATGAAGACATCAAATTTTAAAATCCCCACCTGAGACTTAAATCAAACATTATCCTCATTGTGTAAAACTATACATCATGGACAACCAATATAATGAAGCTAGAAGGTAAAGGTAGAAAGAAGTATACTTTAATGATGTGTTACCAAATACAGTGGTCATATCTCTCTTTGTGAAAATTCTCATGCGGCCAAACTATGATGCAAAATAATGTACAGTGATGAATGCATGACTATGTATGCAAGATCCATTACTAATTCAATTCTACCCTAAAGATAGAATAACACTACACAATATGCATGCATGAGTTAATCCTGATAAATAGGATCATCTAGGAGAATTTTTTCCACTTCAAGGTTTCACAATTTTAAGAATGGTTTCCACTATTAATATTGACTTTGGAAACTTTCTCATATTTCTCAATTTCGATAGCCCATGATGATAAACAATACAAACTATGAAAGTTTTGGTTGATTGAGATCATAATTTTCCAAGGAAAGAATGTAGTCGAGAGTTACAAAGAGGACTTTTTAACTACAAGGAAAAGATTTTTGCAAAATATTCCTATCATGATCCATCTTCATTGTTCTTATACCTTTTGTGCTCTCATATGCATCTCCCCTAGTCTCCTCCAACTTTGAACCCTAATCTCCTCTAACTTTATGAGTTGGAGTTTCCTGTGGGCTCTTTCATTTTCTAAATCAAAATTGAGCTTTTTAATATCCTAATATGCTTTATGCTCAACTCAACAAGTAAGTGACAGGCTATTCCATAAATAAGTGATATGGTGACATACCAATGAGAGTCTTAAATGTAATATGGTTAGCTTATAGTGCATCACTAAATCGTAAAGTCCAATCTTTCCTACTAGGATTTACTGTCTTCTCTCGGATATGCTTAATTTTCCTATTAGATACCTCTACTTGCCCGCTAGTTTGTGGATGGGATGGAGTTATAACTTTATGGGTAATAGAATATTTTCTTATTAACTCTTCCAAAATCCAACTATAAAAATATTTTCCACCATCGTTAATAACAGCTCATGGAATTCCAAAACATGCAAAATTGTTTTTTTTTTTTAAATTTAGACAACTATCTTGTGCTATTGGTTTGTCTCACTGCTGCCTCTACAAATTTAAACACATAGTCCACTCCCACAATGATATATAAGTTTCCAAAGAAATTAGAGACCAGGCTCATGAAATCCATCTCCCAAACATCAAAAAGGTCAATAATTAGAATATGGTTTAAGGTCATCATATATCTACATCTTATGCTCTGTAATTTCTAACATCAATCACATGCTTTGCAATAGTAATGTGAATCCCTAAAAATAGTAGGTCAATAGAATCATCGTTGTCAAATATTTGCAATGTTCTTTTTTGCACAAAAATTTTCATGCCAGATTTTATCAAGATAAATTTTAAAAGAATAATTTTTTTTTTTTTTAATTTTGGGTATCCATATTTGAAAATTCCTTTTCAAAACATTAGTTCTTTTAAAAAATGTTTCCAAATACCTAGGGGTCAACCTGGCATTCAAAAATCGACTCACTTCTAAGTCATAACCTATTATCATTTAAAAACATTTTCTAGGATAGCCAATTACATGCAATTAAATGTGATAAAATCAACATGAGTGAATGTAAATCAATGTGTTCAACACTTAGGTGCTTTACATCTCAATAGCCATTATCTCCATTAAAATAATATTCTTAGCAATTGGTCCTCACATGTACTATGTTGGTGTGTCTTTAGCCTCAAAAGTCATCTAATCATCTACATTAACTTTTCCTCATGGATTTGTATGGTTGTTGGTAGTTTGAGTGTACGACTATACCCAGTACATAACACCAAAGCACAAAAACAAAATCATGGTGTACATCAAGCACATTTAGGCATTTTGAAAGTAGTTTTTCTTAAATGTACAAACTAGCATAACTATCCATGTAATCATCCCATGGAATGCATCCACATCCACCAATATTAGTATACAATCATCATCTCTATCTATAGAGCATGTAAATCACTTGACAATTCAAGTATAAATAGGATGCATCAATATAACAACTTAGGTCAAAGTACTAATATAAAATAATAATTAGGCACAATTCCTTGGCAGGGGAAGTTCACTAGAATCTTGTTGACAAGTCTATCAACAATCTTGAGTACTCATATGGTTCACCTATTGAACCTCAATATCACTCCCAATGGAGTACAAAACTTCATAAAATCACATGGGACAACTGAGCTGAATCCACCTTTGATGCTACATGAACCTGTCGATATCCTTAGGGGGACTCCACTTATCACCTCATGGGCCTATAGGTTTTCTCAAAAGGGAGCCGTGAGACACTAGTTGAGATTATGCCACTAAATGTTGTTGGATATCATTCCACCTCAAGTGGTCAAAGGCTAGGGAGCTACCTTGTTTAAACCTCTTAGCATAGTGCCCATCATGCTCATAAGCCTATCTCATACATAGAGAATCTAGGTATTACTGCACTCACGTAACCATTGCAAATGTCTCATGCAAGACATGCAGCGCACGTAAAAATCTAATTGGTTCTTTTTCAAACCAAAGACCGATACACTCTCACAACTCACTCTAGAGCTAGAATCAATTTTGTTACCCATTTTAAAATCTCTTTTCCAGACAATATTTGGTTCGCTCACTTAGGCCAAAATACAAGCTTACTTAGCTTTGAAAAACTTGTTGACAATTCAACATCTAAACATTACCATATACTCATACTGCACCTGACTCTTAACTCATAACCATGTCTTATAATTCCACCTCTAGTGAGGCATGCATGATACTTTGAAAATCGTTTCCATTTTGGTCTCCAAAACTCTAGTTTCCTTTAGCAACTTGCTAAGCTTACTACGTACCTCAGGGCTCTATCCTTAGCATTCCAAAATATGTCTCCTTATTCGCTAATTTTCCTTTTGAAATCAACGGTATCATGAAGGAGTTTTGCTTTCAAAATAGTCCTTGCAAAACATCCTTTTCTTTCCAAAATAATAAGTGATAAAATGACCACCTCTTTAAATTAGAAATAACTTTCTATGTAATCATGAAAAACATTTCTAATGCATAGGGTTATACATTTATAACATTGTGCAATACTCATTGTGCGCATAGGGTTATACCATTATGGGGTTAAATCTAACAAATCAAATGCTAGAATCAGGTATGAATAACATGTGAACTACCTGAGAAAAACTTAATGAGGCAAGATATACCTCATATGCATATAAAATCATAAGGATACATGTATAGAAATCAGTTCAATTGAGAATAATTCATTTCAATCCAATCTACATGCAAATCACAGTCTTAGTACACATCCTTACCATGCATGTCTTGTAAGAACACAAGTAAATCCTGGTGTCTCCGGACCCTATCCTCATGCGTCTCCAGGATGTATAAACAGATAAAAAACTTGGTCTCTCAAGACCTTATAACCATGCATATTCTAGGATGTAAAAACATGTGTAAAACACGAAAAAAACTCGGCCGTTCTGGGCCTCCATCATGGGCATAATTCACTGAGAAAAACATAGTTAAAATAGGCCATCCTAGACCTATAGCATGTGCAACATCAACTTATAAATGTATAACAAATCCGATCATCCAAATACTCTAAAACTGCGCGTGCAAATCATGGCATCTTACCAAGAGAAACTCGGCCATTTATGGTCTTATCATCATGCATCTCTAGCATGAAATTCTAGTAGAATCATGGAAAAACTCTTCCAAAACCACAAAGAACTTAAGAAATATGGAGAAAGCTTAGCAACCTAGAGTTACCCACGGATACATGTGGTTTTGCCGATGCTTTTCCCTCGAGTTCTCTCTTCGTTCTCCAGTGTTGCAGTGTTTCCGCACTCACTTACCAGCGTACCCGCCAGAGGTTTTCCTTGGCTGGTCGTCCCATGGTTATATAGACATAATATTTCTAAGTTTCAAGCCTTGCCGCCCAAGGCAGTAGGCTGTAGGATCCCTCCATTTCCCCTCCATTTATAAAGCCTTCGATCTAACTGAGATTCATGTTTTTCACTGTTTAGAAGGTCCTCAAATGAGCTATTTCCATCCTTCTAAGACTCAAAGCCATTCTCTTTCCAATTCTAAGATCAAACGTCATTTTCGTAAGCTAGAAAATGATGCCTCGTGGCCTCTTGTCATGTCATGGCTTTCAATTTTTAGAAACTGCTCAATCTCAATCTCATTTGTTTCCTAACCTCTTCACCAAGCCAAACAGTCATTGGTTGGTTTCCATTTGCCCATCCCAAGAAGATTTCCACGTTAAATCCAATCTATCTCAGACGTCTCTAAATTTCTAGTTTCAAATCATACCATGACGTCTTTCCATTCTTCATGATTCCCAGACGTTGACAAATAGTAACGAAAGAGTGACGTCCTCACTCTTGCTAATACCATGAAATTCACGATTTTGGCTTTGATGCACATTCCTATCTCACTCCCATAACTTCTAAGATAGCATCTTAGCCATCAATTCTAGTAGTGACGTGTTTTAAGCATCTAATCATCCATGGCTCTAAGTGGAACATTTTTTGTTTCTAATCTTGGCATCCCATGTTAACTAACTTGGATTGCATCACACTCCTCCAAGCTTCCTTTGAGAATAATGTTCTTCTCAACTAATCTTAGCCACTCATCTTGACTAGATAGTGACGCCTCTATCATGCCATCTTAGCCAGCCATCTTATTAGGTTAAATGGATGACATTTCACTTGGCCAAATTGCATGTAGTTCGTTTCTTAGGTTAGATGGATGACATTCCACTTGGCCACCTTGCATGTAGTTCCTTTCGTGGCCATGCACGTATAGATTCTTGCTATTGCTCAATCATCTTTCGCCATAGCAGGTCAACGTGGAATCTTTAATGCATCACGACCATTTATTTCCAAATCTGGGATCTAAGACGTCCCATTTGGAACCATCCTAGGCTTTCCTAGCTGGGCCTTTTATAAGATAATCCTCAGGAGAAAAAGTTAGGCCCTACTTAAGATAAATAACTCGGGCTTTTTAATTAAGTTGGGTTTCGGTGCTCAATTTAGGGGATGCCCAAGTTGCTTGGATCTCTCAGGCCATCAACGTCCATGTCTGGGTGAACCCAGACCCTTGATTCGTTTATCCCTAGTGTGACACTTCTCATAGGATAATAACACGTCTTATTCTAGCTTAGAGTTCATCCATTTATAAGTTATAATAAAATCTCATTTTATTCATGACAAAAATGAGTACAAAATTAGAGATATTACATCATCTCCCCATTCAAGGAATTTTGTCCTTAAAATTCTACTCATCCTCCGACAAACAATTCTGGATGCTTTTCTCTCATTTTAGACTCCAACTCCTACATAGCTTTCTTGGATGCATGCTGTTGCCAAAGGACCTTGACTAGAGAAATCCTCTTGTTTCTCAATTCTTAGTCATGTCTCTCCTGGATCTGCATGGGCTTATCTCAAATATCAAATCCAGCTGGAACTTCATCTGTATTTGGTCAAGTACATGAGTTGGGTCTTGTATGTATATCTGTAGCATGGACACATAAAAGACATTGTGATCCTTTGACAACTACAAGGACAATGCCAATCTATACGTCATTGCTTTAATCCTTTCCAGAATCTCAAAGGGTTTAATGTAACAAGGACTTAGCTTTCCTTTGCCAAATTGCACGACACCTTTCATTAGGAAAACCTTCAAAAATAAATGATCTCCTACATGGAATTCTAGATCCCTACACCTCTTATCTACATATCTCTTTTGCCAACTCTGTACTGCTAGGAGTCATTCTCTCATTAGTTTTACTTTGTCGGTGCATTGCTCCACCAACTCCAACTATATAATCCTATCCTTCCTAACTTTGCTCCAGTATGATGGTGCATATAGAGTTTTATTATTTTCTTGAGTTTTCAAAAAAAAAAAAGAAAAAGAAAAAAAAAGAAGTTTTCGGAAGAGTTCCCTTATTGTGATGAGAATTAGATTTTTAGACTTAGTAAGTCTACTTTTTTCACCTCTTAGTGGGAGTGCATATGGTTAGTTTTGTAAATTATTCATGTGATGAAGAATTTTATGAAGGTTAATTTTTAAAAAATAATTACACATAGTCAAGACTAATAGAGACGTATGACTTAGACCCTAAGAAAAATCAGTGAAGACCTACAACTTAGTGAGTTTAGAGACTGTCTTTCTTTAGAGAGTTATAAGTAATTTCATAGTTTTTTTAGTGTACATAAATTTAGTGATCTTGTTATCCTTGTTTTGGTTAACTATCAAGAATAAATATGAGTAATAGCTTTCTTTTCAAAAAATTTATTGAATCTGATAGGTTTTAGGAAACCTAGGAAATGATATAGCATATCCTTGTTAGCCTAGAGACATAAAACATACCCAATATATTTTATACCATTGGTTAGCCCTTTGATCCTATTATTAAGCCTTTCTTTGTTAACCCCAATCACCTTAACCCAAAATAAACCTGTAACATAAACATCAATTACCCATTTTCAAAATGAGTAGAGTTAGTAAAAAAGTTCAAAAAAAGGGACAAAAATTCAAAGAAGTGAGAAATATCAGAAGTCTTTCTTTCAAACAAGTCAAAAGAAAAAGAAGAGTGAATAAAAAGAAAAAGAGAAGAATATTATTAGAAAAAGAAAAGTAAAAAGAAAGACATATCAAAAACAAAAAAGTTGAAAAAAGAAAGATGGGAGTGTAAAAAAAATTCACTTCAATCAAAGAAGAATTATCAAACAATAAAAAAAACCTTTATTTAATTTTGAACCTTTGAAATCCTTATATTCTTCTTTTCTAAACCTATCATAAGTAATTTCATAGTTTTTTTAGTGTACATAATTTAGTGATCTTGTTATCCTTGTTTTGGTTAACTATCAAGAATAAATAGGAGTAATAGCTTTCTTTTCAAAAAATTTATTGAATCTGATAGGTTTTAAGAAACCTAGGAAATGATATAAGCCATCCTTGTTAGCTTAGAAACACAAAGCCTACCTAGTATATTTTATACCATTGGTTAGCCCTTTAATCCTATTATTAAGCCTTTCTTTCTTAACTCCAATCACCTTAACCCAAAATAAACCTGTATAATAAACATCAATTACCCATTTTCAAATGAGTAGAGTTAGTAAAAAAGTCCAAAAAAGGGACAAAAATTCAAAGAAGTGAGAAACATCAGAAGTCTTTCTTTCAAAGAAGTCAAAAGAAAAAGAAGAACGAATAAAGATAAAAAGAGAAAAGCATTATTAGAAAAATAAAAGTGAAAAGAAAAAGATATAAAAAATAGAAAAGTTGAAAAAGGAAAGATAGGAGTATAAAAGAAATTCACTTCAATCAAAGAAGAATTATCAAACAATAAAAAAGAAGACCTCTACTTAATTATGAACCTTCGAAATACTTATCTTCTTCTTTTCTGAACCTGTCCTAAGCCTATGTTTCATTCTATTTGAAGACTTGTGAGATCTTAGGTGGAAAATAGCCTTAAAGAGAATATAAAAAGAAGGAAGTAAGGTAGATTATCTCTACTATTCTTAATGATGGCATCCACCCTTAGGAATCACTTTCGTTTGTCTCTTTAGCATTTACAAGATTTATGTGAATCATTAGCTTGTTAGATCCCTTCACATAATAAGATAAATATGTTCAACTCCTTATCTAAGAGTTTCATTTTTGAGAATATACCTATGAGCATTTGAGGTGAAGACATATTTCCAATATAATTTAAACATATCCAGTTAGAAATCAAGACTTATGTGGCTGTACACACACATACACTTTGAGAAATAACTAGAATGAAATGTCTTGAGTATGTGTATGATTTATAAAATTGTCAATCCTCTCCATTAAGTTGTGAAACAAATAGTAGATTGCTAATAAATGAGGATTCTCTAAGAGATAATGGAGACTTAACTAGAAAATTTTGTGGGTACATTCACTACAAATTCTTACAAAGGCTTAACTTGTCCACTAGGGGTTTAAGGGCTTGTTGCATGTGCTAAATGCAATCATGAATACCTACTAAAGTGGCACCTTGTATTTGTTTTTGAAAAATATTTTTTCACATGTTTTTCTTAGGACTAGCAAAATTTTGGTTGGGGGTGTGATAAATGTCTAATTTTGCATACAAATCACTCAATTAATTACCCATGTGTTAGAACTTAAAGAGGTAAATTAGGATTTTTAGACCAAAATTTGTAACACATGATTTTTGACCTAATGAGGGAAAAGTTTATTGTTTTGTAGGTGCATAAGCTAATCTGAGGTAAGTATGTGATTAATCATATTTTTAAGATTTAATTATTATTTTTTTACTTATTGTAGGAAGTGAGATGATGATTTGACGATTAAGATCGATCAAGATAAACATTGAAGAGCAAGATTAAAATATCAAGTCAAAGCCTCAAAATCATCACTTCAACAGAAGTTAAAGGTTAAGATCATTTTTAAGACAAGCAATGGATGCAATCAAATGAGCAAAAGATGGCCAAAGTAGACCCATGAAGCATGCCATGCATTTCCGCCACCTTATGCATGGGAGCAATTCAAGCCACCTTAGGCATAAAAGCCATCAAAGAATATGACAAGCTAAGGAAGTCAAGCCAAATTATTTAAGCCACTCAAGTCAAGGGATGGAGCCATAAAGCCAAGCTAAGAGAGTCATCTAAGCCTAACCAATAGAGCCTTCAAAGTTAACCATTGAAGTCATTAAGCTATGGCAAATGGAAGTCTAGGATTGGAGAAAAATCAAGAGGATTATCTATGAGATTTTAAGAGATATTTTGAAGGAATTTACGAAAAATCTTATTAGGATAAGTTGGCATGTGAACCAATAAGATGAGACCCTTCTATTTTTTTATGTTTTTTCCACCTTTTCCTCACTTTCCATCTCACTACCAAATATCACCACGAATTTCACTTTCCATTAAAGAGTCCTACCTTTTTAAGAAATTTTCACCCTTCTAAACTCCCATCCAAACCATCCAACCAATCCCCACTTCTTAGGAAACCACTTGGCCAATCAATTTTTCCCATCTCAGCCCACTTTCCTATATGGTGATCAAAGCTTTTCTAAATAGGAACCTTTAGATCTACTTCAACTCAAGTAACTTTAAAACCTTAGATTTTTTCACAATTTTTCCTAAACCTTATTCCTTAATTAATGTCTTGACTTTCCATAAATCAAACGTCACAAAATTAGAAGGGAAGGAGCTCCACTCTCCTTTTGGGAAAAAGACACCTATACCGTTTTCAAAATTAGAAAGCATCCAGCCATGCTTCCTATATCTCCTATGTCATGTTTATGACATCATCTTGCTAATTTATCTTTCACATAACCTTCCTCATTCAATACCCTAACCCTAGGTCACTTTCCTTATATTTTCACTCCTTCCTAAGTTAGAAAACCACTCATCTATATATAGCCTCATGTTCCATACGAATTTTCTAAGTAGAGGTTGAGTGAAACAACCTTAAATTCTTTGCTTTGGTACTTCAGTTGTTGTTGGACTTTGGAACATTGTGGGTGCTTTTCTTTCTTTGGTATTCGTATTAGTCTCTTACTTATTTTGTCTCCAATTTAGGTTAGTACCTTAGTTGTTTTACTTTAGTTCTATTGCTTAAGTTTTCATTATTTTGCTCAGAATTCATGCTACTTTCCAACCCTTAAACTCTTTCTTCTTCACTCCATTCCATTAGTTTTTCTTTGTTATTCATTCACGATTCAAGTTATTTATTCTCTACTAGTGACAACCAAGAGAAGAGTTAGCTTAAATCCTAAATTTCTCCTCTTAAAATTCATGTTTTGTTCATGAATGTTTCCCTTAATTTTAGGTGATTTTCCCTCAGCTAGTTCACCCACTTAGATTTTGTTTATCTTAACTTCCTTCATGGATTGTATGAATTAGACTAGAATTTTGTTGTTGTTTATGTAGGATTTCAAGCTTCAAAAAAAAGTGCAAATTCCAAAAAATTTAGATAGTTTTATGTTCATAATGTTGATGTAAATTTGGAGGAGATTCAATAAATGTCTTTGGGAATTCTTATTATGGATTGTTTATTTCATGAAGTACTTCAGATCTAGGTTGTTTCTTTGTATAAAAGTTGTGGTTTCAGCAGCTTTCTAATGTTGGACTTATTGACTATTCTTAAGTACCAAAATCTAAAAATTGGTTTTTCCTTAACTTTGTGCCTTAATTTTAGCTATCTAAATATTGTTTTTGCTTGAATCCTTATGTACCCATTTAGATTTTAATGTTTTTTTATTAGATCTCATAGTTAGTTTGCATTAGAATCACCAATTTTCATCATCTTTAAGGCTCCAAAATCATGCACACAGTCCAAAAATCGTGCGCATAGTTTTAAGTCTCATTCTCCTTTGAACTTTGGTTAATTTAGTTGTTAGATTTTATGTTATAGTAGTTAATTTAGTTATTTTTATGTTTAAAAACTTTCCTTTTTGAATTATAGAAAGTTCTATTTTTTGGTAAGTTTTAGCTTAAGAAAGTTCTAAATTAGAAAAGTTTCTTTTTTAGGTAGTTTCCTTAAGTTTAATTTCTTGATTTGAATCTTTCTAATTCTATGTAGTTTCTTTACTTGTTTACTATTAATTAGTTAAGTTTTTAATTTAAATTTTAGTAATTTTCCCTTACTTTTAATTCTAGATTAGGAAAGTTTTCATTTTTACTATCTATCATAAGTTAGTTATTTATTGTAATTTTTAAGTTTGCATGCATGTTAGTTTAGTATGTTTCCAATTTCATTTGTAATTTTGGTTTTAGTAAGTTGCCTTTCTAGTTTTAGTTTCTAATTCCATGTATGTTTCTATTTTTAGTACTTTAGTTTCCTAATTCAACTACAACTCTTTCTCATTGGCTAAAGTTAATCAATTTAAATAAAATCCAATCCATTGTAAATCTATGAGATTCCTTGTGGGATCAACCTCACTTGCATGAAAATACTACATTGAATCATGTGATTGCGAGTAATTTTAAAGCTAAACCAGGTTTTTGGCTCCAATAAATAAACCAAGTACCAAAAACTTGGTATAACTTTAAAAATACTCACAAGCACATGAATCAATGCAGTATTTTCATGCAAGAGAGGTCAATCCCACAAGGAATCTCACAGATTTGCAATGGATTAGATTTTTTTTAAATTGATTAACTTTAGCTAATGAGAAAGAATTGTAGTTGAATTAGGAAACTAAAGTACTCAAAATAGAAACATACGTGGAATTAGAAACTAAAACTAGAAAGGCAACTTATTAAAATCAAAATTACAATGAAATTGGAAACTTATTGAACTAACACAATGCAAACATAGAAATTACAGTAAAGAAACAACAGTAAACAACTAACTTATGACATTTAGTAAAAATGAAAACTTTCCTAATCTAGAATTAAAAGTAAGGGAAAATTACTAAAATTTAAATGAAGTAATTGGAAACTTAACTAATTAATAACAAATAAATAAAGAAACTATGTAGAATTAGAAAGATTCAAATCAGGAAACTAAAGGAAACTACCTAAAAAGGAAACTTTCCTAATTTAGAACTTTCATAAACTAAAACTTACCAAAAATGAAACTTTCTAAAATTTAAAAAGGAAACTTTCTAAACCTAAAACAATATAAAAATAACTAAATTAACAATGGTTATAAGATCTAACAACTAAATTAACCAAAGTTCAAAGGAGAATGGGACTTAGAACCATGCACATGGTTTTTGGACTATGACCATGATTCTGGAGCCCTAAAGATGATGAAAATTACTGATTATAATGCAAGGTAACCTGCAAACTAACTACGTGATCTAATAAACAACATAAAAAATATAAATTTTACCTAAGGATTCAAGCAAAATTAATATTTAGATGGCTAAAATTAAAGCATAAAATTAAGGAAAAACCAATTTTCAAATTTCAGTACGTAATAATAGTCAATAAATCCCACATGAGAAGCTGCTAAAACCATAACTTTTATACTAGAAAACAACCCAGATCTCAATTAATTTGATGAAATAAACAATCCATAAGAAGTATTCACAAAGATATTTATTGAATCTTCTCCAAATTTACATCAACATTATGCGCATAAAATTGTCTAAAATTTCTAGAATTTGCGCACTATTCCAAAGCTTGAAATCCTATCTAAACAACAATAAAATTCCAATATAATGCTTACAATCTAAAGTATAATGACATGCAAAGAAAACCTATGAAGGAATTTAAAAGAAACAAAGGCTAGGTGGGTGAACTAGCTAAGGGAAAATCACCTAAAACTAAGGAAAAAATTCATGAACAAAACATGAACTTTAAGAGGAGAAATCAAGGATTTAAGCTAGCTCTTCTCTTGGTTGTTAGTACAAAAGGATAACTAACTTGAATCTTGATTGAATAACAATGAAAAACTGATGGAATGGAGTGAAGAAGAAAGATATTTAGGGCTGGAAAGTAGCATGAATTCTAAGGAGCAAAATAATGAAAACTTAAGCAATAGAACTAAAGTAAAACAACTAAGTTACTAAACTAAATTGGAGAGCAAATATGCAAGAGAATAACAAGAAGACCAAAGGAATAAAAGCACTAATAATGTTCAAAAGTCTAGCAACAACTAAGGCACCAAAGCAAAGCTAAATTTTAAGGTTGGGTCCCTCAACCTCTACTTGGAAAATTCATATGGAAGATGGTCTACATGTAGATGAGTGGTTTCCTAACTTAGGAAGGAGTAAAAACATAAGCAAAGTGGTCATAGGGTTAGGGTATTGAATGAGAAAGGTTATGTGAAAGATTAATTAGCAAGATAATGTCATAAACATGACATAGGTGAGATAGGAAGCACATCTGTCTGGTTTCTAATTTGAAAAGGATATAGGCATCTTTTTCCTAGAAGGAAAGTAGAGCTCTTTCCTTACTAATTTTGTGATGTTTGGTTGATGGAAAGTCAAGGAATTAGATAAGGAATAAGGTTTATGAAAGATGTGAAAAGATCTAGGGTTTTGAAGTTGCTTGAATTGAAGTAGATCTAAACCTTTGATCACCAAATAGGAAAGTGGGGTGAGGTGGGGAAAATTGATTGGCTAAGTGGTTTCTTAAGAAGTGTAGATTAGTTGAATGGTTTGGATGGGAGTTTAGGAGGGTGGAGAAATCTTAGAAAGTTAGGACTTTTGAATGGAAAGTGAAATTCGCGGTGATATTTGGTGGTGAGGTGGAAAGTGAGGAAAAAGTGAAAAAACATAAAAAAAAATAGAAGGGTCTCATCCTATGTATTCACATTCATTCCAACTTATCTTAATAAGATTTCCCTTAAATTCCTTGAAAATATCACTCAAAATCTCATGGATAATCCTCTTTATTTTCCTCTAATCCTAGCCTTCCATTTAGGTTAGCTTAATGACTTTGATGACTAACTTTGAGGGCTCAATTGGCTAGGCTTCATGGCTGGCTTAGATGACTCTCTTAGCTTGGCTTCATGGCTCCCTCGCTTGGCTTGAGTGCCATAAATAGTTTGGCTTGACTTCCTTAGCTTGTCATGTTCTCTCATGGCTTATATGGCTAAGGTGGCTTGAATGGCTCCCATGGAAAAGGAGGTGGAAATGCATGGCTTGCTTCATGGGTCTACTTTGGGTACCTTTAGCTCCTTCGATTGCATCCATTGTTTGTCTTAAAGATGATATTCACCTTTGGTTTCATGTTAACTTGATGATTTTGAGTCTTTGACTTGATCTTTTGATCTTGATCTTCAATTTTCATTTCTATTAATCTCGGTTGTTGGATCACCATCTTGCTTCTTACAAAAAGTAAAAAAAATCTAATTAAGTCCCAAAAAATATGATTAATCACAAGCTTACCTCAAATTAACTTCTGGACCTACAAAATAACAAAATTTTGCCTCATTATACAAAAAATGCATTTGTTACGATTTTGGTCTAAACCCTAATTTGCCCCTTGTAAGTTCTAACACATGGATAACTAATTGGGTTGTTTTTATGCAAAATTAGACACTTATCATTTGGCAATTGGCATGGTTGTCCTCACAAAGCCTCATAGAGTACTATACTGATACTTGAGTAGAAGCTATTATTATAAGAGAACTCTACTAATTGTAGGTTCAAAAATATATGATCTCCTACCTAGAATTCTAGGTGCCTATGCCTCTTATCTGCATATCTCTTTTGCTTGCTCTATACTTCTAGGAGTCATTCTTTGATTAGTTTTACTTTGCTGGTGCACTACTCCACCAGCTCCAATTGTATAATCTTGTCCTTCTTGACTTCGCTCTAGTAGGTTAACATTTGGCACGGTCATCCATACAAATCCTCATAGGGTGCTATATCAACACTCAAGTGGAAGTTGTTATTATAAGCAAACTCTACAAGTGGTATGTTCTCATTCTAGCTACCCTTGTACTCAATTGTACATGCTCTAGCATGTCCTCCAGGGTCTAATCATCCTCTCAGACTATCCATTAGTGTATCTATGAAATGTTGTAATATAGCTCAATGACTTACCTCAACAACTCTTCTCCAAAATTGAGATGTATATTGTCTACCCCTATCTAAGTTAATTGTGATGAGTATACCATATAGACTCACTATATCCTGAATATATAATTGTACTAAGCTATTAGTACTCTAGGTTTGCTGGATGGGAACAAAATGCATAGACTTGGTCAACTTGTCTACGATCAACCATATCATATTGGGTCCTCTAAGTGTCCTGGGTAATCCCACTTATGAAGTCCATAGTGATGTGATCCTACATAAGGTATTCTATATATCTCATTTACCTCACTGGAGGCTCTTATAATCTGTGAACACCTTAAACTTCTTTCCGGACAAATAGTGCCTCCATATATCTTGAAGGCAAATATAATAGTAGCCAACTCTAGGTCGTCGGTTGGATAATTGGCATAGACAATTAGCTTCTCATCCTACATTAATATACACCTTTTCCAAGGAATCACTATATACAACAAATCCGCCATCACCAAATGGAAATGTCAATACTAGTGCAATGGTTAGCTTCCTCTTCAACTCTTGAAAGCTATCTTCATAGGCTGCATACCATATGAATCTCACATCCTGTATGATTAGCTTAGTCAAAGGTAAAGAGATACGTGAGAAGACCTCATTAAATCTATGGTAGTATCCTACCAATCTAATGAAAATCTGTATCTCCATTACTATCTTAGATGTTTCCTACTTCTCCACTAATTTTACTGTCATATGGCCCACTACCACTCCAACCTTAGAGATAATGTGACCTAAGAAATTCACCCTCTCTAGCTAGAAATTGCATTTGCTAAACTTACATATAGTTGAGGCGTCCTCAATATTTGTAACACTATTTACAAGTGCTCCAAATGCTTCTTTGGACTCTTAGAGTAAATCAGGATGTCATCAATGAAGATGATGACAAATTTGTTAAGATACTGCTTAAACACCCTATTCATAAGGTCCAAAAATGCCACTAAAGAATTGGTTAATCCAAATGGCATGACTCTAATTTAAAGTGGCGATAGCAAGTCCTAAACATTGTCTTGGATATATCCTCCTCTTTGATCCTCAACCAGTGATAACCCTGGCATTAGATCAATCTTCGAGAATATTTTAGCTGCATGTAACTAATCAATTAGTTCATCAATTCTGGGTAGAGGATACTTGTTCTCAATAGTTACTCCATTCATCTTCAATAGTTGATACATAACCTCATTGACCCATCCTTCTTTTTCATGAGAAAAATAGGAGCTTCCCGTAGTGAAACACTTGGTCAATAAACCTCTTATCCAATGATTTTTGAAGTTGACTCTTAAGCTATCTTAGTTCCTATAAGGTGCCTTGTAGATAGGAGGTGTGCTCTGTATCAGCTCAATATTGAAGTTTATCTCCAGCTTCAATGGTAATCATGGTCAGTACTTGGGAACACATTTGAAAATTTTGAACTAGTGCCACCTCATTGAGCTTAGGTCTTTGAACCTCTACGTATTCAATAGAATTCACTATCTCCCCTCAATCACGATGATTTTACCCTAGGGGAACTTCTATGTTCATAATGACTCACTCAATGGAGTCATGTCATCTAAAACATAACATTAGGTTGAAGACTAGACTACTCGTGCATAACACACAATTATTTGGAATGGAAGAATGCATAGGATCAAAAACTACTTCAACAATTCTGCAGTGATCATAGTGTAAATTCAACCATCATTTCAAAGCCTACACTTGCCCAATCATAATGATAATTACTTGCTCCCAACACTTTGGAATATGATTTTCTTATGTCTCTCTTTCCTTCTTCTTCTTTGAGCAATTCTTGGCATAGTATCCTACCTCTTCGTAATTGTAACTTCTGAAGTCTTTAACAAGGCATGGTTTGCCCAAATGATAAGCCATGCATCAAGGGCAAAATCCAAACTTAGGCACTCTTCCTCAACCACTATACTTACCTTTTTGTGGTTGCTTAGACCCTAAGGACTACTTGGCCTTCTTTCCTTTATCAGAGTATCCACCGGTTTTGACATTCTTCTCTTTTTTCTTGATTAAATTTACTTCTACATTCTCACCTCCACTCAATGTTTCCCACAGGTGGTTAAGTAGGTACTAATTGAGTTGCTACACATACTGATGTACTTACCTCCACTCAATGTTTCCCATAGGTGGTTAAGTATGTACTGATGAGTTGTTGCACATACTGATGTACTACCTCTCCTGCCACATTTTCAAATGGATCAAAAGGGATGATAGCTGTTTTAGGGGATTTTGACCACATTTATTAGGTGTCCCCTATCCCACTATGAGATAATCTAATGTAATTGTTCTTTTCTACTTAACTAAATCTAGGGTCTTCCTTAATAATATTCATGCATGAGTTATTGCCTATTTATGACTTCCTATAGTATAATTAGCTGTGGTGACTCATCATAGGCTCTGATAACAATCTTTGACACCCAAGTTTTATAAATAATTTAAAAAAAAAAATGTATGTTTCAAAAATTTGGGTACCTATTTGAAGATTCCTTTTTAAAACCTTAATTCTTTTCAAAAATTGTTTCAAAACACCTAGGGGTCAACCTCACATTCAAAAATGAACTCATGTTTGAGTCATAACTTGTCATCAATTTACAAAGAATTCCTAGAATAGCTAATCACACATAATTAACTATAATAAAATCAGCATCAATGAATGTATAATGTATTCAGCAATTAGGTGCTTTACATTTCAATAAACATAACCTTCATTAAAATGAAATATCCTTAGAGATTAGTCCTCACATGTACTATACCTAGTACCAGTGTGTCTTTAGCCTCAAAAGTTGTCTAATCATCCACCTTAGCCTTTTCTCATGGATCTGTCTGGTTATTGGTAGGTAGAGTATACAACTATATCGGTATGTAACACTAAACCATAAAAATGAATCATGCCATACATCACGCAAGCACACATGCATTTTAAAAGCATTTTTCTTGAATCCCATGCACCGCATCCACATCCACAAGTATCAAGATACAATCATCATCTCTATCTATAAAGCATGTAAATCACTTAACTATTCAAGTATAAACTAGATGCATCAATGTAACAACGTATATCAAAGTCCTAATATAAAATAATCATCAGGGACAATCCAATACCAGAGAAAGTCTCATTGGAATCTTGTTGACACATTTGTTAACAATCTTAAATACTTACACAATTCATCTATCAAACCTCAATATAACTCCCAATGGAGTACAAAATATCATAACATCACATGGGACAACTACGCTTGTGCTAGAAAGGGGACTCTTCTTGTCACCTTACAAGTCTATAGGTTTTCTCGAAAGGGGACTGTGAGACGCCAATCAAGATTATGCCACTGATTGGCATTGGATACCATTCCACCTCAAATGGTCAGAGGCCTAGGATCTACCCCTATCTAAACTTCTTAGCACAGTACCCATCAAGCTCATAAGCCTATCTCATGCATAGAAAATCAAATTTACTATAAACATTTATCTATTGCAGATCTTTCATGTAAAACATTTAATGCATGTCAAAATATAATCGGCTCTTTTCAAGCCAACGATCGATGCACTTTCACAGCTCACTCTAGAGTTTGAATCTACATAAAAACCCATTCTAAAATCTCTTTTCAAAACAATATTAAGTTGGCTCACTTAGGCCAAAATTCAAGCTTACTTTAATTTGAAAAACTTTTTGACACTTCAACGTTTAAACAGATCCATATACTCATACTACCCCTGATTCTTAACTCTAACCATGTTTTATAATTCTGCCTCTAGTCTGGGATGCATGGTACTTGTAAAATCGTTTCCATCATGGTATCCAAAACCTTAGTTTCCTTATTGAGCAAGTTGTTGACCTTACGACTTACCTTAGGGCTCTATCCTTAGGATTCCAAAAACATGTACCCTTATTTGCTAATTTTCCTATTGGGTTCAATGGCATCGTGAAGGAGTTTTCCTTTTTAATACATCCTTGTAAAACATCCTTTTCTTTTCAAAATAATAAGTGATAAAATGACCGTCTCTTTAAGTTTGAAATGACTTTCTATTTAGTTATGAAAGCCATTTCTAATGTATAAGGTTATACACATACCATGCGCACAATGCTATTAGGATTCATAATGGATTTGAGCCGTTCAAGGCTTATAAATGTGTGTACATAGTATAGTATCAAATTGGGAACGTTACACCTCTCTTAAGGCTCCATGTTCATGCACGAACATCTTACTTTGTGTAGTAAATCCTTGGTCTCCTCAAGACTCAAAAGCTTGCGCATCCACGTAACTTTAAAGAGAAAGTTTGGCCTCAGTGGTCCAGTAAAATGCGTACTCCACTTTGTGTTTCAAGGATAGCAACTTGGCCACTTACAGGCCCTATAGCGTGCGCAATATTCATGATCATTATGGGGGTTAAGTCTAAGCAAATTAATGCTAAAATCTTGTACGAATGGGGACAAACAAATAGAAATAAGTCAAAAGGAGACTTATCATTGTGTATGAAATACTGTTTAGAATGAAATCTCAATCTTCGAGGCATCAAAACTATAGCATGTAACGCATGGAGACATAATCTAGTCTACAAGCAACTCTCGGTCTTACTCGACCTCCTTACATGCACATCTAGCATGTAAGAACACAACTCATGGTCTCTAGAGACCCTATCGTCACGCATCTCTAGCGTGTATAAAGTGATACAAAATATAAATTTTCAAGACCTTATAATCTTGCATATTCTAGCATGTAAAAGCATGTGTAGAGCACAAACAAACTCGGCGATTCTAGTTCACCATCATGCACATAATTTACTTAGAAAACACATAGTTAAAACTTGGCCATCCTAGACCCATAGCATGTGCAACATTAACTTGTAAATATATAACAAATTCGAGTCATTCAAGACTCTAAAACTGTGACTTCAAATCATGGCATCTTATCAAGAAAAACTTTCGAGTCATTCAAGACTCTAAAACTGTGCGTTCAAATCATGGCATCTTATCAAGAAAAACTCGGCCATTTAAGGCCTTAGCGTCATGCGTCTCTAGCATAAAATGATAGCAGTACAATCATAAAAACCTTTTCCAAAACTAAAAAGAACTGAAAAAAGGAAGTCTTCCATCTAACTGAGATTTATGTTTTTCACTCTTTAAAAAGTTCTCAAATCAGCTGGCTGACTTTCTAATCTTGTAAAATGCAAAGCCATTCCCTTTCCAATTTTATCATCGGACGTCATTTTCTAGTCATTTTCCCAAGCTAGAAAATGACAACTCATGGCCTCTTATTAAGTCGACTTCCAATTCTCAGAAACTCTCCAATCCCAATCTCATTTGTTTACTAATCTCTTCACCAAGCCAAACCATCATTGGCTGGTTTCCATTTGCTTACCATACGATGATTTCCACGTATAATCCCATTTATTTCAGACGTCTCTAAGTTTTTTATTTCGAATCTGCCATTCTAAATGATTCCCAGACGTTCACAAATAGCATCCAATGAGTGACGTCTTCACGCTTGCTAATTCCATAAAAGTCACGATTTTGGCTTTGATGCGCCTTTCTATCTCACTCAACTTTTGAGATAGCATGTTGGCCATCGATTCTATGTTTTGAGCATTTACTTGTCCATGGCTCTAAGTGGAATGTTTTTCGTTTCTAGTCTTGGCATCACATGTTAACTAAGACTGCATCAGAATCCTCCAAGTTTCCTCTGAGAATAACGTGCTTCTCATCTAATCTTAGCCGTTACTCTAGGCTAGATGGAGATGCCTCTATCTTGCCATCTTAGCCAGCCATCTTCGGTTAGATGGATGACATTCCGGTTGGCCACCTTGCATGTAGCTTGTTGCATGGCCATGCACGTAGAGATTCTAGCCATTGCTCAATCATCTTTGACCATAGTACATCAATGAGGAATCTTTAATGCATCACGGCTAGGCCTTCTTTATAAGATAATCCTGAATAAACAAGTTCCGCCTACTTAAGATAAATAACCTCGGCTTTTCAATTTGTTGGGTTCCTATGCTCAACTTAGGAGATGCCCAACTCCCTTGGGTCTCACAAGTGAATGAATCAAAGTAGTCTGATTTCACATAAGCAAGTGATGTCGATCCTACGAGCAATCTTACATATTTGTATGCAATTGGAATCTTATTTAGAATAGTTATCCTAGCCAAAAGAAATTAGATTTGATTCAATCTAGGAATTAAAAGCACATGGAATTAGAAACATGCATAAAAATTAGAACTCAAACTAAGGTGAAACTTCCTAAAAACTAAGGCTTCCTAAAAATAAATTTAGAAACTTCTACGCATGAAATTATATATTTCTATACCTAACATGCATTCAAGAAGGAAACTAGTTTAAAACTAGAAATATGAATATCTTAGAAACCTAAATGTAGAATGAATTTCCTAAAACTAAAACTTAAAACTTCCTAAAAACTAAGATCTAATCTAAATATTCAGCTAACATAATAGGAAAGTATTAAAGAAATCTAACATATAACTAAATATGGATAACAAGCACACATGAAGAGTTTGCATGAATCAAGGAGTGTGCACATGGAACTTAATTTGTTTTATTGCATGAGTTGTGCTCATGATACAAAGAGATTCAAACTTAGAAACATGCAAAAGAAGAGTGTGTACTATTCAAAAGCATGAAAATAAACTACCTTGACTTCAATCCTCAAACTCTAATGCAATCCAACAATCATAGATGGCATGCATGCATGTGAACCAAAAGAGAATCAAAGAGAGAGAATGAAAGCAAGTTGGGAATGAATTCTAAAGGAAAACAATGAATTTAATGATCGATAATAAGTAGGAAAGAACATGCAACAATAAGGCAAGCAAATAGAGAAAATAAAAGAACCACTTACATGAAATAAGATGATCCAAAGGCTACTATCTCTTAACTGTCACTATAACAAATTGATAACCCTTGGATGCAATGAACCACTGCACAAATAGAAGCAAAAGAATAAAGAACAAAAATCCAAGAACATGAAACAAAGGAACAAAACTTTACAAAGATTAAAGCAAAATTGTATTGAAAATTGGAATGGAAGATGTGTAGAGAAGCCCCAACGAAAGATGCATGGGAACAAGCTTCAAAGGTGTGTGGAGAGGATTGGAAATTGCATGGAACTCCAAGCTGAAGGAGGCTTAGAGAACCACCCTTTGAAAGAGGCATGGTGAAGCTTGAAGGTAGGATGCCTTGAGATGGTCTCTTGTTTTATTCAATTTTCACCACTTCTAAAAGATATGAAACTTTCCAAAATTCTATCCTTAAGAAGAAGGAAAGAAGGGATAAGAATGGGAGAAAGAAGAAGATAAGGTAAGGATGGGGAATTAGGAAGTAGGAGATCTAGGAAGTGAAGATTGTGGAGATTAGAAAGATGCATGATTCCCCTTTCTAAGTGTAACATGATGGAGGGTGAGAATGAGAGAAATTTGGAGATGGAGATCTATATCATGATTGATCCACATAGCTGCCTATCTTCCCTTTTTGAACAAGTCCAATTTCTTTCCATTTATCCTTTTCAGAACACAATTTTTGCAAGTTTTGAAAACCGTATTCTTCTTCTCAAGACGTGTGGATCCATGTGGCTTGGCTTAAATAGCTTAAGTAGCTCCTATTTTATGGCTTTGACTTAATGGCTTCATTTGCTTGCATCTTAGCTCCATTGCTTGACTTCTCCCAACCATTTATTTCATGGCTCATGTGGCTTAGGTTGCTTGCATGGCTTGAAATCACATAAAAATGTGGTAGAATTCTACTACCTTTTTGCATGGATTTTGCATTGGCCCATCTCTAATCACATGGAATTCTACCAAATGTTTCTGGGTCTCATTTGCTAGCTCTGAAATGATCTTGACCCTTGAACTTTGAAATTTTAAAAAACAGGTCACAACCTCTCTGGGTTGATTTGAATCATCGGATCTCATCTAAAGTGATTCGGGCTGTTGGATCATTTTTTAATACCTACAAAAGATCAAAAACACTATTTAACATTTAGAAAATTTATGATAGATCTCAAACTTACTCTAAATTAGCTTCTGCACATACAAAATATCAAAATTTTAGATTATCAATTCAGAAATGCATGTGTCATGAATTATGAAAAATCCCTAGAATAGTGTCCTGTTAGCCTTTGTGAACGAGTTAAGCCTTGTGCGGGTTTACAGAGAATATACCCACAAAATTCAATAAGGCTAAGTTCCTTAATTTATCTTAGAGAATTCTTAGCCATTAGTATTGTATTGGCTTTAACAACTTAATAAAGATGAATGAAAAATTCTTCAAGTTACCCACATGCCAAAGCCATTTTATTAAAGTTATATCTTAGAGTGCAATGTGTCTACATGCTACATAAGTCTGGACTTCTAAACAAAAATGCTTATAATCCTTTGGAAAAATATCTTGACCTTAATTTCTCACTAGAATACACTCATAAATGAAGTTGTTAGAAAAGGGTAAAAAAAATCCTCTCACTATGTGACTGAATCCAACAACATTAATGGCTCACATAAGCTTATGTGCACAGATAATACAAAGAACTGTAATCCTTAAGAATGGATGTCATTACTAAGACCACAAGTAATAGTTCACCTTAATTCCTTAATATTTATATCCTCATTAAAACTGTCTTCTACCTTAAGATCAATAGGACTTTAGATCGGACGACACTTAGGTTCAGGATTGGTTCTAGAAGAAAGGGTAAAAGGATTCAAAGGTTTCAAATCTGAGTAGAGGTCTTCAATAAATGTTGGACAACTTCTCTTTTGAGTGCATTGAAGTGAATATCTTTTCTATTTTTCTTTTCTCTTCTTTCACAACTTTTCTTTTGTTTTCTAATAATCCTTTAAATGAAGGATTTTTGTATGTAAATGCTTTGAAGTTTTTCACTTCTAGACCTTTATCATTTTTGAATGATTAGTAATGGATATTTAATTGGGTTTATGGGTTAAGGTAGATATGTTGAAAAGAAAAGGCTTACCAAGAGGCTCAAAGGTTCTAACTAGTGGTATAATATACTATATAGGCTTTATGTCTCTAGGCTAAAACAAAGATGGCCTATATCATTTTTTAAGTTTCTCATAGCCTATCAGATTCAATAAATGTTTAGGAAAGTTGATACTCCCATTGGTGATTCTTGGAAATCGACCAAAACAAAGATATTAGGATCTTTCAAAGTCAATGTTTGCTGAATAAAATATGAAATTATACATAATTGTTAGAAAGATGATAATCTTAAATACTCACAATGTATAGGTCTTTACTAATTTTGCTCTAGGTCTCTAAGTCATATCTATCTATCTATCTATCTATCTATCTATCTATCTATCTATCTATCTATCTATCTATCTATCTATCTATCTATCTATCTATCTAGATTATGCATTGTGTGTAAGTATGTTTCGAGATTTAACTTCATAAATACTTTAGAACATGAATAACATATAGAATTAACCATCTGCTTATCTATTAATAAGTTAATGTAGGAGAAATACTAGGATTTGAAAAATCTAATTCTCATGACAATACAGGAACTTGATCTTAAAAACTAAAAATAAATAAAAAATGAGGAAAAATCAAATTTCTTATGCATATCTATACCCTCAATCTAAACCAAACATTGTCCCCAATGTTTTGAGACACAGGACTCCTACATGTAGATTTTTTAAATGTAGAAAAATGAGACTTTGAAAATGTAGGGTTGCCTCTCAATGAGCAATAAGTTAAATGTCTTCAGCTAGATGTACAATGTTAATACAATGAATACATACTAGACTCATGATAAATGCAAATTTCATGGATCATGCAATGTTGGGACCTAATAAACATGATTCTCTAGTAGAATTTCCTCCACTTCAGGGTTGAACAATTATAGAAAGGGTTAACCTTTGACCATTCACTTTGAAAATCTCCCTATCTTTTTTGATCTAGATAGCTCTATGAGGATAAATAGTGTGAAAAATTTAGGGTCCAGTCCATTGAGAGCAAAGCTTACCAAGAAAGAGATGCAACCTAGAGTATATAGGAGGACCTTTTGTCTGGGTACTTATCATGATGAGCCTTCATTCAATCCTTGTATCTCTTAGTAATCTCATATGCATCTTTCCTAAGTTCATCCAACTCATTGAGTTGGAGCTTTCTATGGGTCCCAGCATTATATAAGTCATAATTGAGTTTTTTAATGGCCCGATATGCTTTATGCTCAATTAGGAGATGACATGCTTTTTCATACACCAAATGGTAGGGTAGCATGCCTATAGGGGTTTTAAATACAGTATGGTAAAACCATAATGCATCACTAAACCTAAGTGACTAGTCTTTGTGACTAGGATTAACTATCTTTTCTAAGATCCACTTAATTTCCCTATTTGATGTTTCTACTTGTCCACTAGTCTAAGGACAATATGGGATAACAATTCTATGATTGACACCATATTTTTTTATTAAATTTTCAAATGCTATATTACATAGATGTTTTCTCCAATCACTAATAATGGCCCTTGGAGTACCAAACTGTGCAAAAATATTTTTCTCCAAAAACTAGATCATCGCTTTGCAGTCATTTATCTTACATGCTATGGCTTCCACCTATTTGGACACATTGTCCACTCCCACGAGGATGTAAAGCTAACCAAAGGAATTGGAAAAAGGTCTTATAAAATTGATGCCCGAAATAGTAAAAGGCTCAATAATCAAAATGATATTCAAGGGCATCATATCTCTTTTACCTATACTTCTTAACTGTTGACATCAAGTACATGCTATCCAGTAAGCATGAGGATCCCTAAAGATGGGGGGCCAGTAGAAACAGCACTGCAAAACTTTTGTAGTCTTCTTTGCACTACATTGGTCCTCACATGCATGGTCATGGAAAAAGGAGATGATTTATTGATGCTCACTATCTGGTATGCATCCCCTAATTACCTGATCAAGTCAGTACTTGAATAAGCATAGATTGTCTCATGAAAAGTGTTTGACATCGGCAAAAAATCTATGCCAATCTTCTTTACACCAATGATCGGGCATCTGATGAGTGACAAGATAGTTTATAATGTTAGCATACCAAAGTAATTGGGAGATAGCCATCAGCTGTTCATCTAGAAATGACTCAATGATAAGGTTGAACTCGTTATTAGGTTGAAAACTAACCTAGACAAATGATCTGATACTACATTCTCGGAGCCTTTCTTATCACAAATCTCAATGTCAAACTATTGTAGCTATAGAATCCATCTAATAAGCCTGGGTTTAGCATTCTTCTTGAAAAGAAGGTACTTAAGGGAAGCATATCAAAATAGAAGATAAGTTTAGACCCTAAGAAGCAGGATATAAATTTATCTAAGGAGAAAATAACTATTAACAACTCTTTCACCATAGTGGAATAATTGAGTTGTGCATCATTCAATGTTCTATTGATGTAGTAGATCACATGAGGAAGTTTATCATATGCTGCCCCAAAACAACTTCTAAAATCACAAACTTTTGAAGTTATTTTTATATAAGCGACTTCAAAAGTTCATCCAAATGAGGTTCTTTTGAAGTTGCTTATACGAAAATGACTTCTAAAGTCATCAACTTTTGAAGTCATTTTTTTGTAAGCAACTTCAAAAGTCAATCAAAATTTGGTTTTTTCTAAAGTCGCTTACAGAAAATGACTTCTTAAGTCAACAACTTTAGAAGTCATTTTTATATAAGCAACTCCAAAAGTGTCTAACGTTTGAATTCACTTGAAAAAAAATTTGATGTTTGTGAACTTTAAATTCATTTATTTAAACAACTTTAAAAGTTGACAACTTTCCAAGTCAGTTTAGTAGAAGTTGCTTCTTAAGCTACTTCTATTATCACTTTTAACCAACTTTAAAAGCCCCTTTGTGTAATAGTGATAATTAGAGGCGTCACACATAATCTCGAATGATGCACTCTAATCAGGTGGTCGAATAATGGGAGTAGAGGTTAATTCTACTTTAAGCTACTCAAAAGCTTGTAAACAATCTTCATTAAAGTCAAATGTAGCCTCCTTAGCAAGTAGCATGAATAAAAGCCTATAGATTTTCCCACAATCTTTAATGAATTGCTAGTAAAACTCTGCATGGCCAAGAAATGGATGAATTTCCTTTACTGGCATAGGAGGTGGAAGGTTAGCAAATAAATCTACCTTAGATTTATTGACTTTTATCCCATTACCTGAGATCACATGTCCTAAACAATGCCACTTGTCACCATAAAGTGGAATTTCTCCCAATCAAGCACTAAATTTTTTCTCCTGATACTTAGCAAGAACTAACTGCAAATGGTGGAAGCATTCATCAAAGGATGATCCAAATACTAAACAATTGTTCGTGAACACTTCTAAGAACTTTCCACCATATCGGAATTAATGCTCATTATACATCTTTGGAAAGTAGCTAGAGCATTACACAATCCAAAGGGCATATGATGGTAGGCAAAGGTCCCATAAGGGAAAGTGAAGGTAATCTGCTCCTGGTAATTGTTCCACAATAACCATTAAGAAAGCAATAATATTTATGGCTAGCTAATTGTTCCAGCATTTGGTCAATGAAAGGAAGAGGAAAGTGATCCTTCCTCGTGACCATGTTTAGTTTATGGTAATCAATATAGACTCTCCACTTGGTGGTCATGCGAGTGGTGATTAGTTCATTATCCTAATTGTGGACTACCATGACTTTGAATTTCTTGGGTACAATCTGAAGTAGCCTAACCCAAGTGTTATCAGAAATGGGGTATATTGCTCAACCATCCAGCAGTTTAAGAACTTCATCTCTAACAACCTCTTTCATGTTGGGGTTAAGCCTTCTCTATGTTTCCCTAGATGGTTTAGCATTTTCTTCGAGATATATTTTGATGCATACACACTGCAAGGCTAATCCCTTTTATGTCTACTATAGTCTATCCCAAAGCTATCCTATGTTCACATGGAACATTGAGTAGATTTCTTTCCTATTCTTAATTTAGATCTAAGGCAATGATCATAGGCAAGGAATAATCAAGTCTTAAGTAAGAATATTTCAAGTTTTTAGGTAATCATTTTAGAACCAAAGTGGGTGGTTTGTCAACTAAAGGTACAGGAACAGATTGGGACGGTGGAAGAGGTTCTACTTGGGGTCCCCGTTTAGTAGTATCCATAATTGGTACAACATCTAGAAGAGCATTCACTTCATCTATGGATTTGTCTATGTCAAAATTGATATTAAAATGTGCAAGATAGACTGCAAGAGGATCTACTATAGAGGATGGTGTAAAAGCATCTATAATTAGACCTTCAATAATGTTGACTACGAAGGAGTCATCAAGGTCTAGATGCTTGTGATCAGCATTAAACACATTAAGTTTCACTTTCATGTTGCTGAAAGAAAGCTTCATCTCACCATTACAATAGTTGATGATGACATTGAACATTGCAAGAAAGGACGTCTAAGAATAACTAGGATCTAACTATCGGGGTCTGATATATATTGGGCCTTTAGGACAATGAAATCAATAGGAAAATAAAACTGGTCCACTTGCATTAGGACATCTTTAACCATACCATGTGGAATTGTAACCAGTCTGTCTACAAGCTATAACATGGTATTGGTTGGCTTAATTCACCAAGTTCTAGTTGCACGTAGATAGAGTATGACAATAGGTTCACACTAGCCCCTGAATGTAATAATGCTCTATCAATCACATGGTCTTCAATAACATATGAAATAGTAGGACAACTTGGATCTTTAAACCTTTTAGGGGTATTATGTTGAAGTAAAGACCTCACCTACTCAATGAGGAAGGCTTCCTTTTGCACATTTAACTTATGCCTTTGTGTGCAGAGCTCTTTAATAAACTTGGCGCAAGTAGGGAATCCTTGATTGTGTTGTGGAATATTGATTTGGACTTTTTGAATACATTTAGTCCCTTTAATTTCCATGTTCAAAAGTTGAGGGAATGAGCCATTAGGCATATAAGGTGCCTCAACTGTGGGTTCAGAGGGAGTTGGAGATGTCTTCTCTTCTCCTTCTCCTTAGTTGTAGTTTTGTCATTCTCCTTTAATTTATTCTTAGTCTGCCCTAAATTGTAGTCTATCTAATGTTCACTCCGAAGGGTAGTTATGTATTTGACTTGCTTAGGTGGTCTCTATGAATTTGAGTTGGTGGCTTTTTTAAACTATACCATAGGGTTTGGGATTGGCTAAATGAGGAATGTTCCATTATCTATATCATTAAGAGCAGCAGACAATTGACTCATTTGCATCTCTAATTTAGCAATAGCTTGGGCATTGATATTGGAGTTTTTTTTATTCTTATTTAAGAGATGGGTTCTGACATGTCTTGTAATAACCCTAATTTTTGTAAATTGCTTGAGAAAATCAATAAAGTTCGAGTTTTTAGATATTTCGGGCTAGAATATTAGGTTATTAGAAATTCTCTTTTTTTAGAGATTAAACCATGATTTAAAACTTAGAAATTATGAATGTACTCTAAAAAACAATTGAAATGACACTAAGTACGTTCAATTCCAAGTTAAAATGAAAAATCCCTAATTTTCTCCATTTTTATGAATAAAAGGGTAAAATGATAATTTTACCCATAACTAAGATCTAAGACTTTAATATTTAGAATGCACTCAGAAATACGATTCCAACACCACTAAGTATGCTCGATTCCGAGTTTGAGAGAATAAAATGGATTTTTCTCCACGAAAGGCAAAATGGTCTTTTCACACCTCTGTGGGGCCCACAAACGAATCCAACAGCCAAAAAACATATAATAGTGTAAAAAAACTACCAGCTAATAGTGGAGAAGGAGGTGGTAGTGGAGGGTCCAATGTTAATTTAATATTCAAAAGAATTAAAACATAATTATTACAAGTAATTATGAAAAATGCAAAACACCTATAAATACCCCCCCAAAAATCCTCCAAAAATGTTCATAAAATTTACACAAAATTATCTTGCTTTCTCTACAAAAATAGATCTAGATTCATTCCCAAAATTCCAAAACTCCCCAAAATCTCTCTTCTTTCACTTTCTCTCTCCTCTCTCTAAATTGGAACAAGAGACCTAAATTCAATTAGACACTCCATTCCAAATTAAATCTCACAAATCCCACAGTTCAAATTTTCCTAGACTACCTTATTAACAAAAATCCAAAACAAATTTCAAGATCTAATGGTTCCATCAATGAGAATCACAAAAAAAGCAGTTATCAGGCGATCTTATCATCAAGTGGATATTTCTTTTAAATTGGGCTGCAAAACCTATGTTTTTCTCCAATCAGGTAGGTGAAAACTCTTTCCACACTTATTTCATGTTAGTTTATATAATATTTATTTTTCTAAAATTAGTTTTAGGTTAAAAATAATAAAAATAAAGGATAAGAACCCTTCAATTCTAGATGATGGAGGGTTCAAATAAAAAATCTGAGCCGTCCAATAGATCCAAGAGGATCCAAATCCCCTAGGATATAATTTTCATGAAATTTAATCAAGTTTTGAGCCTTTAATTTAAGAGGAATTGATTGGACAGTCCAAAACAGACTGTTCGATCTTCCTAATAAGATCGAGCTCCCAGGATGTTGAACAGAAATGCGCCTTGTGGGAGCATCTCCACGTGCGACACCGTCCCAATGGAAGGACCACATGACAAAACCAGTCTTGGGAAGTGCATTATCGAGTGCGTTTGGGTGATGGGAGCGCAGTGACCATTTCACCCGACCAGACCTACTCTGCTTGACTGATCCAAGCTGTTCATTCTATTGGGCCTAAATCAAATATGGCCCTCAGAACGACTATGAACTTTAGTCTTTAATTGTGGAGTCATTTGAACCCAAATTAAGATAAAAAAAAGAAGTTATGAAAAGCTTGCAATATCTATTTTCTTCTGAAATCATAAAATTAATAAAACTCTTCAAGAAACTTTTTGTTTTGAGGAATTAAGATTCTAATTTCCATGATCTTCAAGATTTGAGATTATCAGATCATGGGGGTCTAATGCAATCATGATATAATATTGAAATCAAGTAATATCCATGATTTATTTTGATAGGTCTAACATAAAATGAGGAATCTACCCTTTATGGTAGAAAAATCCTAAAATTACAAAGGGGCCCACTTGATTAATGAGATCAAGCATGATCAAACCCTTTGGATGGGTTGTATGAATGGGATTATGATGAAATCTAGTTAGATTATGGATTAAATGTGACAAAAACAATTGGATATGATCTTTGGATCTTAATGGAGTAAAAGCCCTAAATATAAATAAAACCTTGATCTAAAGAAAAAGATCTAAGATTTAATGGTTGGATCATAAGTAAAAGTTTCTAATGATCTTAATCTATTTAGTTTAATTGTCTTTTATTTGATAATAGAATTGCAAGTGTGATATATGTTAGGAAGCATGATAGTGTAATTCTTAAATTTTAGCATCCTATGCTCTAAATGTTATTAGTTTGTTATTAGGTTGGTAGATTTAATTATCTTAGGGCCATGTTAGTTTAAATTTGAGATTTTAGCATGATTCCATTAGATTAGTAGTAAAATTTCATGTATTTCATAACTTAGGATGATGCTAGTTTAAGTATAGTTTTATTCCATTAGGTTAAGTTACATTCATAGGAAGCATGTTAGTATAAATGGTTGTTAAACTTATATTAGATTTATGCTTTAATTTTTATGATTTAATTATTGTCAAATTTTATTAGTCGATTCAATTGTTATAATGAGCATAAATCACAAAAAATGTAAACTAATGGAATATAGAGATTCATGGATAATTAAGATGAGTGAATAACTTTGACTTAATATTAGTAAGGGCTATAGTTAGGAGGACAATATAAGGATTATCAAATCCTTGGCCCAAACTAGGAGAATAATAAACCCTATGAATGACATTTTAAATGTTCATGGATTTTAATAAAATCAATTAGGAAGAATACTTAGGGTTAAAATGCTCTTAGGAACCTTATGAAAGGTTGAGCTAAGGTCACTCTAGTGAATGCTAAAGATGGTGTTTAAGGGGGTTCTTTAATAGAGCCTCGCTCTTCCCCTACCTTCTATTGACGTTTGCGAGGTCTAAACAGCTCCTTACATGAGGATTGAAGTAACCACTGTGTTTAGTCATTCAGCTAGTAAGCCTTAGTCAATTTGAAATAAGAGGAGCTGTCTAGACTTAGGATGGAATAAGCTATCTTCAACTAGTAAAACATTAACTGGTTAAATAATAATAATAAGAGCATAAAAGGTTAGTAAATTATCTTATCCTAATAAAAATTGTAAGTAAGATAAGGATGATCAAACAAGATCCATAGGATATTGAATGATTAAGAACAATAAGAATCCTAATGTTGTATTTTATTATGTATGTATGTTGTAAACAAATCTAGATAGAGAATCCAAACCCTTGATCAAATATGATTCAAGGAAGAGAACCAAGATCCTCCTCCTTAGGGATGATCAAACAACTAAACTTAAATCAAAGAAGAACTAGATGATAGAAGATCTAACCTCTTGATCTTTATCAACAAGTATAAATTGTTGATAAAAGGATATATGAAAGATCAAGATCAAAGAAAAGAATACACAAAGATTTAGAATAGAAAATATTTAGATCTGAAAGATTAAAAGATCATTCTAACCGTCAGATCTATTGATCAATAGGATAGGCATTATCTGAGGAAGATAGATCATGATAGGACAAAAGATCTAGGCCCTTTATATCAAAGGACAAGATTAAACAAAGAATATAGATAGGATCAAAACTATAGGATTATTTAGATTGTATAAATATTGACAGTATATATGCATTTACAGATTACATATGTCAATTAGGATCATGGAAGATCTGAAGAGATGGATCACTACTTGAAGGTAAGAGGATTTTATGAATGCATCTACATGGGATGTACATGTTGAATACATGATCTTATGTCTAGAAATGTTGACAAGTGTAATGTTAATACTTGTATTAAATCCCCTGAAACCCTTATGATCCAACCAAACACATATGAAATGGTTAAGTTAGAATTGAGGAATAGACTCTAAGTAAGTATGGAACTAGAAGATATTCCAGCCCTAAGTAAATAGATATATTGTCTGATATGTATGAAACATGTTTTACATACAAGCATGGAGGCTTGTGGTTTTGTTTTAAACAAGCATAAGCTTGGGGATGCTATATAAGGGGAGTTATGAGGGTTTGGCCACTCGCTTCCCAAAATTTGATGATATGATGATACCTTGCCCTATGAGAGGCTAAAAGTCAGGTGGGGCAATTATGGGATGGCCACCACTGTGAAAGTCTTATCTCCCTATATGAGTAGTGACACAATATTTTCCACTGTAGTAATAGTGGTGAACAGGGCAGTTATCTGAGCTCACTAGTATTGATCAGACTGCAGCATGGTAGTCCTTTGATTATTTTGCACTATGATGCATATGAGATAGGCATAGTGAAATGTCTTATGTTTTGGCATGATGAAATGCGAGGTAATTGTATATTACCAGTATTTTCCAAGAAGGGAAATTCCTAGTATAGGATTAGCTGAAATACTGATTTCTAATAGTGGAAAGAATTGATCAACTTAGTTAGGAATGTTATTTGACTACTTTCATAAATTTGATGGATTTATCCATATATAGTATGTTTGTATAAGGATGTACATATATGGCAAAGTAAAGAGATTGATGCATGAGTATGTTTATGAATAACGGGATTATGAAGTATTAGAATTATACTGTCAAATTATTATGCTTCTTGAATCCCCTACCAAGCATAGCTTGCTGAGATATTGTAAATGTTTAAATGTTTACAATATCTCAAATACAGAGAAGGAGAGTTAGGAGCTCAAAACTGAAGAAGACTTGGGAGAATAATCATTAGGTTATACCCCTTGAAGACATGTATTTTGTTTTGTTTAAGAGTATTGTATTGTAATGAGACTTTCGTTGTATGGTGAGCTTTGAGTTTTGGATTATGTAATTTTGACAAGTATTGTGATGGAATTGGGCTGTACTGTGAACCACTGAATGGATTCTAGAATTTAATAAAAATATATTCCTTCAATGAAATTTTATCTTGTAAACAAATTCTATTTATGTTATGTATGAAGTGATGACTTGGGTTTTTCAAAACAAATTCTAAAGAAAAGAATTCTCGCTGCTTCATATCATTCACTTCCTCGAAATGATATTCAGGGTACACAAGATTTGATGGACAAATTGATGATAAGTGTGCCAGGCTTGAATAATTAGAGCAAACTTGCTATGGAGGTTTCATAGATGAACTTCCAGCCATGAAGGCATCTGTTCTCTAGAACATGGTATCAAACTTATCCATTCTTTGAGTCAAGGAGTCTACTTTATGTGATACATCTAGGGTTACTAGTGTACCTTTAAGATTGCTCGCAAGCATAAGAATCAAAGTAGTCTTGTACACAAGAGACATCGATCCCATGAGGAATCTTAAAAATTATTAATAGATTGGATCTTATTTAAATTACTTAACTTCATCCAAAGAGAGAGAGAGTTGATGATTAAACTAGAATTTTACGTGATCAAGAAAGGAAATATGCATGAAATTAGAAACTATGACAAAAGGAAACTTGTTAAAAACAAAACTAAATAATGAAAATGGAAAGTTACCTAACTAGGATGCATTCAACTAAAGGAAACTAAAACAAAATTAGAATGAACTAACTAAGCCACTTAAGGAAACTTCGAAAAATGATACTTTCCTAAATTAACAACTTTCCAAAATTAGAATTAGAAACTATCTAAAAATAGAAGTTTCTAAAACCAAATTAGGAAACTTTATAAAACTAAACTATTATGAAAAAATAACTAATGAAATCTAATTAGATTTAACAAGAAATTAGAAACCTACATGTAAATGGAAACTACAATTAAGGAAACTTTCTAAAATTAACACTTCCTAATCCTAAAATTTTCTAAAGATAGAACATTCCAAAACTTATACGGGAAACTTTCTAAACCTAAACTAATGTAACAACTAAATACCAACTAGTAAAATAAGTTTAAGCAACTAAATTAAGCAAGATTCAAAGAGGACAGTAACCTAGTACTATGAGCATGATCCATGGATTGTGTGCATGGTTCATAGATTGAAAGATGACTAGATTTGATGCTTTCAATGCAACCTAAGCTATGAACTCAATAAAAAATCCAAAAATCTAAATGGGTTCCTAAGGAATCAAGTAATTAAGATGTTTCGATGGCTACAAACAAAGCAAAAACTTTGAAGGGAGAAATTTCCAAATTTTAAGTACTTAGAACATAAACTTAAATCAAGTATATAAAGCAATTGAAACAATAACTTTTATGGAAGATAAAGACCCAAATGTAAAATAATTTGTTGAAACAAATATTCAAGAAGAAGAATCCTCAAAGAATTTCATTAAATCAATGCCAAAATGCATTAACAATTATATGCATAACCTAAATTGGAGAGAAATTAACTAAAGAAATAACTAGAAATACAAAGCAAGAATAGCACCAAAGAATACCAAAGTCCAACTCCAAAGATCACCAAGCAAAGAGCACAATGTTTCAAGATTGTCTTACCCAATCTCTACTTAGGAAATGTGGAAGGCCTTGGATATTTATAGATGAATTGTTTCTACTTTGAATGAGGCACGTTTTAAGAAAGGGAGGTGTATCTAGATCTAGGAATTCAATTAGGAAAGTTAAGTAGAGAGTAAGGGATGAAAGTTAGGTGGAAGATGAGGTGGAGTAATGATGTAATCATTATGATAATGGTTTCTAATTTAAGAAAGAGGGCGACATCTTTTTCTTAGGAACGTGGATGGAATTTCACTCCCTTTAATTAGGTACTTAATTGAGCTTGGAATGGAGAGAGGAAAAGAAAAAAAAATGTTAGGAAAAAGATGAGGAATAATTTGAGTTTTGATATGCTTTTCCTAATTAGGAAACTGCCTTAATAGGCATTCAATCAAGGGGGGAGGTGTCACCTTCTAGGAATGTGGTTCCCTCTCTAGGGTAAAATCATGCAACACTAAGATGGATGGGGGGAAAGGAATGGGAAATGGAATTGGAAAGTAGGAATTCCTCTCTTAATGGGTCCACCAATGCATGATCATCTTATCTTTTACAAATCTCTCAAAATCCCCTGAAAATAATACATTTTAATAGGATATTTGCTTGAATTGAAGCTCCAATCATGTGGCTCCATGTGGCATTCATCTATGGCTTGATGTCTCATTTCTTATTGGCTTTAGTGGCTTAAAGGCTCGAGCAACTTGTCTTCCTTTAGTGGCTTCAAGGCTTGAACAACTTGTCTGTGACACCCCAGGTTTTTCATGAAAATTTTTCGTGTTTGTTTTCAAAAGGTGGCATGCCTCTAATTTTAAAATTCAAAAATAGAAAAAGATACTTTTCTTTGAAATTCATTTTTTCAAAAACCCAAATGTCAACTCCCATAATATACATAATATAGTTTTTACAAAACCCATCCAGTGGTTTTTATGAAGCAACAGGACCCATCTAGTGGTTCACATACACAACCCCTATAATCATTATATTAAATGTCCAAGCAACATAATTCAAATAACTAACTACACAATATAAAAACTTTAACAAAATATATACCTAAGCACAGAAGTATAGCTATTGAACTCATCTTGCTTGTGTATGTCTTCTCTTGTCTGTTTGTATCTGAGATATTGTAAACATAAAACATTTACAATATCTCAGTAAGCTATGCTTGGTAGGGAAGATTTAAGAAAACATGTTAATTATATATAAATTAAACATTTTACATCAATTAAAATATTCAAGTTCAGCATGATGCTTATATGGGATGAAGTTTACAACATAGTTCATAATTCAATAATTTCATTAATAGTTCAATTATCTACAAGCCATTGATAAAGTAGCTATTTATAATTCTTTTTCATCATATGAATATAATAATCCCACTTTAGAGATTACACTTTACATGATATATATAATCCATTGGTATTTTAAATATTTATTATTATCATTTTCCATGTGATACCATACTCCAATTCTATGAACCATACTCTACATAATATATCTACCCATTCACTTCCCCATATGAAAACTTTTATAAAACTACGCCCTTCAAATATATACATATAGGACTATATCATATATATTAAAATTGTTACAAGTCATACAAAGTTATGAACATAGTCCATAGGTTTTATAATTTCCATTCCCAAACTATACTGGGTCTCTTACATATACCCCTTACCATACAAGGTTTATAAAATTCCAGCCACTGCTGGTAATATCATAAAAGGCATCTCATCATGCCATCATCATATAAGGCATCTCATCATGCAATGGCATTATACTATGCCTACCATATGTGCATAATAATGCAAAATACACAAAGACTATTATGTCGCAGTCTAAATCCGTATAGTGCGCCAAGATAACTGCATAAAAATCCACTGATACCAACTGTAGAAATAACAAAATCCATGTCCGCATGGGGGGGACCATGTCTGTCATAGTGATGGCCTTCCCATGATTGCCCCACCCGACGTTTAGCCTCTCATTGGGCTTGGTACCCATCATATAAATTTCAGGAAGCAGGTGGCCAAACCCTCATAACTTCCCTAGCATAGCATCCCTAGTCCTAGGGTTGTGGAAAACAAAATCACAAGCACCATGCTTGTATGTAAAATACTAATATACAAGCGTCGTTCTTGTCCATAATATAATAAATATCTCATCATAATCAACTTATTAGGTGATCAACCACCAAGGATGTACTATAAAATCCTACACTCATACATCGCATATGATGTAATGGTACCCATGTACTATAAATGACTTTTTATCACAATAATAGCTATGATATTTTTAAGAATAGATTGTGTGTATCCATTAATATCATTCAGTAGGCTTCAATTATAAGCATGTCATTCATGTAGCATTTCAAATCACAAATTTTCATCATTCATAAGTAAACATTTTTCATCGTCATATATCATATGAAATGCACAATTTAAATGACATAATATCTATCATAAGAATAACTTCATGTTTAAAAACATGTATCTTACTATTAAGACATGCTTTCTTAATTCTCCATCTACCTCGTATAGCGAGTTCATCCATTTCCCACTAGCTGATCGACAACGCTTGCAAAGTCTCACTAATCCATATTGATCTAGTCCTTGTTCTTCACCTGAATTTGCCAGATCAAGTAATCAATCAGTAATCCTAAGGGAATAATCCTTTTTAATAACTTTTAAGGTATGGACCATAGAATTTGATCCTATTCCATACCTAAATTCCTCGATTGATCTCAGCTATGGCTCCAGGTTAGTGAGATCATCTCCAACATGCTTCTAATCCTAATGTCTTATAGGATTTATGATTTTCATGTCCTAAGGGTCATGATAGACTATTTGGATAGGAAAAGTGAAGCCAGATCATCACTGTTGGATGACCGTGGATCTACCCGATTGTGGCGGTATAGTATGGTTGTGTCAAGATCTCCATCAGATCAATGTGTAGGGGGTGATCAATCATAAATCAAATGTTTTGGTGTTAGATGTACAGTCAAATCCAATTGAAAGTTCAAATCTATATTGGATCTAGGTGCTAAATGGTTGACCTAAGGTTGAATCATCTCAAAGTGCCTGATCAGTCCCAGATCTGACATGTATTGACCAATCAACAATGAGATCATGATAAATGGTTAGATAGGTCACAGATCTATGTGTTGATGACTAATTAATGGTTTGACATGTGAGGATTTGTGGATTCAGTTATAGATCTATCAGTTGGGGAACAGATCAATGATCTTACCACATTGGATGGTCAGATCAATGATAGATCTGCCATTTGCAGACAGATCAACGACCAAATCATGATATATGGTTGGATCAATAACAGATCAAGTGATCTGGTGTCTGATCGACAATTTGATTATGGTGAACAGTCTGATTTGTGTGGATTTGCATAGATTAGAAGCTAGGAAGGTTCACAGGGGACCGGTTTTAGCAAGGCCAATCATAGAAGGAGGTGGTGGTGATCGGGTGGTTTCTAGTCCCGATCACTGCCCGATCCAAGCCAAGAGGAGAATACAGAGGAATACGGTGTGGATCTGGGCATGCTGGCACGCCTAAAGCTTGGCTATGCTGGTGCTATGGAGAAGAACAGAGGGAAGAGGGAAAATTCCGACGTCGATAAGTCGGCCCGTGGAAGAGGGTTGCGCCACTGTACATAGATAGGACATGGGTTTGGGAGTTGCAGTTTGAGGTGTGATCGGAGAGCTTCAGTGGAGCGATCTAATTTGAGGGGGAAATGACGCGGGTAGTTATGGTTCTTGAAAACTCATAACCTAATCATAGAATAGTAAAATTTTAGGGTGAAATTCATCCGTACTCCGATTTCAGTGTTCTTTATGTCGTTGGACTTGATTTTTTGAGTACATTTCAAATATTCATGTTTCCATTCCAAATTCCATTTCTATATAAAAATTTATTTTCTCTGGGTCAAAATTCCAATTATATTCCAAAATTCCAATTTCACATAATAACTCCCAGAATAGTTTTTACATAATTTGGGGTTGTTACATTGTCTTCCTTGGGTTCCCTAAGTAGACTATGAAATCTCATGTATGGCTCCAATTCTCATTCAAATGATAGAAATGCATGGATTTTTGGCATGGATCATTTGATTCACCTTTTATGCTTTCCATTGCCTTCTTTTTCTTACCCTAGGATAGTCTTGAACCTTGATTATACTTTGAAATGATTCCATTTTGGCTTTTGACTTGCTTAGATTTCCTAGTCATACTAGTAAACGTCATATATGACTTCAATTGTTACCATGATCAATCTCAGACTAGTAAACATCATATATGACTCTAATTAAATCTTAAAAAATTATGACTATTCACATACTCTAGATTAGCCTCTAAACTTGCAAAATATCAAACTTTTGAATTATTAGGTCAGAAATGCATGTGTTATGAATTTTTGAAAAAGAAATTAAAAATAACACTATCGTTTATAACACATGGGCTACTAATTAAGTACTTTTGGTATGAATTAAACACTTATTACACTCCCCAACCAACATTTTTCTAGTTACATACCAAAGTCATTTTATTCCAACTCAATCTCATACTGTGTGTCCAACTAGATAAGTCAGGACTTCTAAATAGATATGCTCATTGCTCCATTGGAAAGACGTCTTGACCTCAAATCCTCACTGGTATACATTAAAAAATAAAGCTCTCAAAGAAAGGGGTCAAACAAAATTCAGTCACTATGTTACTGAATCCAGTAAGACTGTTGGTTCACACACTCTTTTAAGCACTAATGAGACAATGAAATATAATCCCTTAGAATGGATTCCATTATCGAGACTAATAGGGGTAATGCACCTTAATTCCTTCCTATTTATATCCTTGTTAAAGCTATTTTTTGCCTTAGATCAATAAGTCTTTACATAAGAGATAAGCTTAGGATAGGTTCTAAAAGGAAGGGTATAAAGAATGAAAGTTTCAAATCTAAGTAGAGGTCTTCTATAAATGTTGGACAACTTTTCTGCTTTGACTATATTTGAAGTGAATATTGTTTCTATTTTTTCCTTTCTCTTTTCTCTAATCTTCTTTCCTTTTTTTGATACCTTTCGTACTTTCTTTATATTTCTAAGAAGGATCACTTTTCTTTGTACTTTTGATATTTTTTTAATTCTTTGACTTTTGTCCTTTTTCTAAGCTTTTCCTACCATCTCTACTCAATTTTGATAAATAGGTAATGAATGTTCTTATTGGGGTTTCTTTGGATTAGGGTAAACATGGTTTTGAAAAGACAAGGCTTACCAAGAGCCTCAAAGGGTCTAACTAATGATATTAATATACTGGGTAGGCTTAATGTCTCTTGATAGTAACAAGGATGGCCTATATCATTTCTTAGGTTTCTTAAAACCTATCTAAGTCAATAAATATTCGGGAAACCATGTTAGTGCTCCTTTTTGTTCTTGACCCTTTGACCAAAACAAAGATACTAGTATCTTTCAAAGTAATGTATGCTAAATAAAGTATGAAATTATATATAACCCTCACAAAGATGATAGTCTCTAAAACTCACTTGGGTATAGGTCTCCACTAATTTCCTCAAGGTCTTTAAGTTATAACCATGTATTAGTCTAGACTATGCAGTTTGTGTAAGTTAATTCCAAGATTTTTCTTTCATAAAATACTTTGGTATATGAATAAGATGCATATTTAATCATATGCATTTCCATTAAGAAGTTAAAGTAGAAGAAATACTAAGATTCAGACAATTTAATTCTCAGCACAGTAAAGGAACTTTGACCTTAAAACTTTGAAAACTATTTTTTTTTTTTTTCAAACTATGAAGAAAACTAAACATCTTATGCATATCTACACTACCAACCTGAACTAAATATTGTCCCCAATATTTTAAAACATAGCACATCTATATGATAAGTGGGTAATGTAAAATAATGAAACTTTAAAAATCCTAGGTTGCCTCCTAGTGAGCACTAAGTTTAACGTCTTCATCCTAACATACTATGAAATGATGATGATGAATGCAACTTGTGATGGATGCAGGTGTTAGGGAAAATGTTAAGGTAGGTCCTAGTAAACTAGTTCCTCTAACAAGATCTCCTCTACCTCAGGGTTGACCAACTTTAGATAGGGTTTCAACCTTTGCCCATTGACTTTGGAAATCTCACCATCCTTTTCTATCTCGATGGCCCCATGAGAGTGAATAGTACATACAATGTAAGGTCTAATCCATCAAGATTTAAGTTTTTCTGAAAATAGATGCAATATAGAATTATACAAAAGGACCTTTTGTCTAGGTGTGAAGTACTTTCTTAATATATTTCCATCATGAGTAATTTTCATGCAATCTTTGTATAGCTTTACAAACTCATATGCATCTTTCCTTAACTCATTCAACTCATTGAGTTGGATTTTTCTAAGCTTTTTGATGGCCCAATATGCTCTATGCTCTAATTTTATGTGTAGGTGATAGGCCTTTCCATAGACCAAGTGGTAAGGTGACACATCTATAGGAGTTTTTTATGCAATACGATAGGCCCATAAAGGGTCATTAAACCTTAAAGACCAATCTTTTCTATTTGGATTGACTATTTATTTCTAAGTGCACTTTATTTCTCTATTAGAAACTTTTACCTATCCACTAGTCTAAGGATGATAAAGGGTAGCAATTTTATGGGCAACACCGTATTTCTTCATTAAATTCTCAAATAACCTATTGCAAAAATGTTTACCCCCATCACTAATTATTGCCCTAGGTGTACCAAAACATGCAAATATATTTTTCTTTAAGAACTTGACCACTACTTGTGGTCATTAGTTTTACACGAAATGGCTTCTACCTCTTTTGACACATAATCCACCCCACAAAAATGTACAAATAACCAAAGTAGTTAGGAAAAGGTCCCATAAAATCAATGTCCTATACATGCAAAGGCTCAATGATAAAAATATGGTTCAAGGGCATCAAATTCTTTTTTCCTATGCTCCCTAACTATTGACATCCAGCATATGCTAAGTGATAGGCATGTGAGTCCCTGAAAATGGTGGGCCAATAAAAAAAACACACTACAAAATCATCACAGTTGTCTTTCTAGAACCAAAATGTCTCCCATAAGCATTGTAATCACAAAAGGAGATGATCTTATGATATTCATATCTAGTACATATCTCCTAATAACTTGATCAGGACAGTATTTAAACAAGTATGAGTCATCCTAAGTAAAGTGTTTGACCTCTGTAATTAACCTTTTCTATCTTGTTTAGACCAATCAATAGGCATTTGTCCAGTGATAAGATAATTGACTACATCATCATACCATATCTAAAAATCTCTCTACCATATCTAAAAATATGCTCAACATACACCTTTGAAACGTAGTTGGAGCATTGTAAAGTCTCAAAGGCACACGACAATAGGCAAAGGTCCCAAAAGGGCAAGTGAAGGTAGTCTTCTCTTGGTCCTCATGTGCTATGAGGATTTGGTTATCACTAGAGAATCTATCAAGAAAACAATAATACCTATGATCGTCTAACTTTTGTAGCATTTGGTTTATAAATGAAAGAGGAAAGTGGTCTTTCCTCATGACCAAGTTTAGTTTGCAGTAATCTATACAAACTCTCCACCTGCTAGTCATGCAAGTGATGACAACATGAACTGGGCTGACCCAAGTGCTATTTGATATGGGGTATATGATACCAACATCTAGGAGTTTTAGTACGTCATCTCTTACTACATCCTTCATATTAAGGTTAAGTCTCCTCTATATTTCCCTAGATTGTTTAGCATTTCCCTATACATGGATCCTATGCGTACACATAGCAAGGCTAATCCCTCTAATATCTCCTATGATTCACCCTAGAATAGTTTTATGTCTCTAAGAATATCAAGAAGCTTCCCTTCTTGTTCTTTATCTAAATTTGTGGCTATGATGACAAGCAAGGTTTCATCAGGTCCTAAGTAAGAGTACTTTATATTTTCAGGTAAAGGTTTAAGGGTGGTTTTTTTATAGATGGGACTGGTATAGAATCTAATGGAGGAAGTGGTTCCACATAAGGGCCCCATTTGGAGGTATCCATTATAGGTGCAGCATCTAAAAAAATTATTTACCTTATTAATGGACCTATCTATATCAAATTCACAGTTAAAATGTACTAGACATGCCTCTAATGGATCTAAGATAGATGATGGTGTATTAGCATCTTGAAGTAGACCTTCAATTTACTTCATAGGAATCATCTAGGCCTAGATGCAGATGGAAGGCATTAAAAATATTAAGCTTGACTTTCATATTGCTGAAAGATAACTTCATTACACCATTTCAATAGTTGATGATGGAATTGGATGTTTCCAAAAATGGATTTCCAAGAATGAACGAGATCTTACGACCAGGGTCTAGCACAGGTTGGGTATCCAGGACAATAAAATATATGGTGAAGTAAAAATTGGTCCACCTGTATTAAAACATCTTCAACCATATCATGTGGAATTTTTACTAATCTATTTGCTAACCGTAATGTGGAAGTGGTTGGTCTAAGGTCACCAAGTCCTAGTTGCTCGTAAATAGAATAAGGTAACAAGTTTACTGGCCCCTGAATCAAGTAGTGCTCTATCAATGACATGATTCCATATCACATAAGAAATGGTAGGACACCCTGGGTATCTAAACTCAGGAGGGATCTGGTGTTGTATTAAAGAGCTCACTTGTTCGGTGATGAAGGCTTTCTTTTACACATTGAGCTTTTGTTTTGTTATGCAGAGCTCTTTAAGATACTTGGCATAACCAGAAGTGTCTTTAATAGCATTGAGTAATGTGATATTAATTTACACATGTTTAAACGCTTCCATTATCTCATTGAAATTTATTCCTTTCTTAGCCTTGTTGAGTAATTGAGGGCATGGGGCTTTAGGCATATAAGGTGCCTCCACTATAAGATCAAATGAAGTAGGAGGTTTTTGTCTTTTCTCTTTGTCCTAAGTTATAGCTACTTCATTCTCATTTAAGTTTTCTTTTGTCGTTTCTTTTGTTTGTCCTATTTTGTTATCAACCTTATGGCCACTCTTAAGGGTTGTAATAAAATTTGCTTATTCATGGAGTATATGGTTATGAGAACTAGACCCTACTTCTATTTGGCCCTTAGGGTTTGGGATTATCTAAATAGGAAACTTTTCTTTCTCCCTTTCACTTAAGGAAGCAGACAATTAATCGATTGTATACTCCAACTTTGCAATGTTTTGAGAGTTGGCATGCAAAGTTTTCTTAGTATCATTCTAGAATTGTATAGATTTTGCATGGATAGATTTAGAGTTTCCTCCAATGAAGGCATTCTTAGTTGTCATGGAAATTGCTGAGGAATTGGTTACTGTGAGACTAGAGCACAAGTAAAGGTTTGAGGATGGCGAATCCCTGGTGGACCCCTTGGGTATTATTCTTAGACCATGAAAATTTTTGAATGCTTAGCCCATCTTGGATTATAGGTCTTAGAATAAGGATTATAATTGATAGGGTTGTGATATGCATTCATTGCATTTGCTTACCCTAAAAGATTTTCAAGGTACACTAGTTTGGATGGACAAGCTATGGTCAAATGGGCTAGCTTTGAACATATGGAACAACCCTCCTATGGAGGTTTTGTAAATACTTGGGCAGCGATGAAGGCATCATGTTTGTTAGTAATCTCTAGAATATTTTTCACCTTGTCCATTCTTCCATCCAAGGAGTTGAGCCTATATGACATATCTGAGGTCACTCCCATTTCATATAGGATTTCTTTCTTTTGAGGCCGGGCATTTCTCTCTCTTATTTAAATAATCCCATTAAAGGGAATAATCAATTAAAGTTTGAAAAAATTCCTAGGCCTCAGTTTCATTTTTTAGCATGAGGGCCCCTCTATTAGATGCATCTACCATTTTTTCATTTTGAGGAGTTAATGCCTCATAAAAGTATTGAACATGCTGCCATTAAATCCATGGTGAGGGAACTTATTCAATAATTTATTCCACCTTTCTCAGCATTCATAATATTGCTCATCATCTTTTTTGCTAAAAATTAATGGTCTCTCTACAAAGGACATTAGTCTTATGGACAGGGAAGAATTTGTACAGAAACTTCCTAGACAACTACTCCCATGTGGTAATGGAAATGACCTCTAAAGAATTCATCCATGATTTGGCCATATCCTTTAATGAGAAAGAGAATAATCTAAGCTTAATAGAATCATCTGTAATATTTTAGAATTTGAATGTAAACAAATATCAAGGAATTCCTTGATACGTATGTATGGATCCTCTCTCTCACGACCATAGAATGTGGGGAGTAATTATATGACTCTAGGTTTAAGTTCAAAGTGGTCTGCATTAGTGGGTGGTAAAATGATGCCTGATGGAGTATTTAATTGAAGTGGCGTATAGAAATCTCTTATACCCTTGTGCTCAACCTCAGCTGGGGGGTTTACCATGTGGATAGGGATTATATTTCTCACCCTTGTCTATGGGTATGTTCAATCTCAGTATCAAATGGTACTAATCCTATGGTCTGAGATCGACGACCTTGCAGGCACTATAATGCAAACCTATCTAAATTATGCAACCTAACTCTGAATATGATTCCTAACTTTATTCAATATGCAAGCAAACAATTCCTATACTAGCAAGCTTGATTTGATGATCTTTGTTAATCTATGAGGTTATAGCTTTTAACCTAAAGATAGGCATCTTCTCCTTTAATCCAAAATTGATTATTTCTTACTAATTAGCTCTTGTCCAAGGTGGTTAATACAATTCTCATGGAAGGAGGGGTTTAGATCTCAACAATATAAACAAAAGGCACTTATATTTTAGTTACCCACTATAACCACAAAGTTCAAGAGCCACTAGGGTAAAAATAGATTGCCTCTTTCAAAAAGGGTCATATGTGCTCAAAACCCTAAGTATCTTGCTATTTGATTTTCAATTAAGATTAACTACAGGGATCACAAGCATATGAGGAATTGATTTCATTTCCTAAGTGGGCCAAGGATTTGGTTATGAAATCCAATCCTTATCTTATGAGGGTTCCTTTGGGGCCCTTACTAACATTATGTTCCATCTACCATAATGCAATAAACATGCAATGTAAGTTCCAGAAAGCAAACTAATGCAACTTATACACTATCCAACCAAAGGTTAGATAGGTTCAATCTAATGCAGCAACCCTAAATAAGTTGCAACAATTAAGATGAATGACCCTAAACTATATGAATTACACTACCGAACAATATGCAAACTACACTAGAAAAGTAAAATGAAGTGCAGGAAACTTATAGTGGGGCCTGTATAAGTGCAACTCTCAATTGGCCCTCATTACAAGTTCACTCAAAAATTAAAACCCCTAATTGCGAAAAACAAATAGATCCTAAGTTGATGAAGCCTTGACCCATAGGATTGACACTGCTCCTTTGCCAAATTCCCCTTGTATAAAGCAAGTAAGATTGATCAATTTATGAGGAATTAGCAATATATGCAACATAATGCAAAAATCCTAATCTAATGCAACCTAAAACTATGACCACAGATAAATAATCTAAATAAAGATCCAACCACAAATCTATTGCAATTCCCTAGCAATGGCACCAAAAACTTGGTGTACCTTTAATATTACTCATAAGCACACAAATCAAAATAGTATTGTACATGAGAGAGGTTGATCACATGAGGAATCTCATGGATTATCAATAGATTGAATCTTATTTAAATTACTTAACTTCAACTAGAGAGAGAGAGAGAGAGAGAGAGAGAGAGAGAGAGAGAGAGAGAGAGATGACGACGATGATGATTAAACTAGGAATTTAAAGTTAACAATAATAGAAATATGCATGAAATTAGAAACTGTGACTAAAGGAAACTTGCTAAAAAAAAAGCTAAACAATGAAAATGAAAATTTACTAATGAACATGCATTCAACTAAAGAAAAATTAGAATGAACTAACTAAACAAATTAAGGAAACTAATAAAAATGAAACTTTCCTAAATTAAAACTTTCCAAAACTAGAATTAAAGACTTTCTAAAAGCAAAGTAGAAAACTTTCTAAAACTAAACTAACATCCATAAAGAAGTAACCAATGAAATCTAACTAGATTTATCAAGAAATTAAAAACATGTATGTAAATGAAAACTATAATTAAGGAAAATTTCTAAATTTAACACTTCCTAATCCTAAAACTTTATAAAGATGGAACTTCCCAAAACTCAAAAGGAAATTTTATAAACCTAAACAAGATGCAAAAACCTAAATGGAGACTGCTAAAACAAGATTAAGCAACTAAATTAAGAAAGATTCAAAGAGGAAAGTAACCTAGTACCACGTGCATGATCCATGGATTGTGAACATGGTTCATAGATTGGAAGATCACAATATTTGATGCTTTAAATGCAAACTAACATGCAGCCTAAGCTATGCACTAAATAAACAAACTAAAAATCTAGGTTACTAAGGATTCAAGCAATTAAGATGCTTTGATGGTTGGAAACAAAGCTTAAAAATTGAAGAGAGAAATTTCTAGGTTTTAAGTACTTAGGACATAAATTTAAATCAAGCATATAAAGCACCTAAAACAATAACTTTTATGCAAGATAACAACCTAGATCTAAATTACTTAGAAACATTCAAGAAAAAGATTCCTCAAAGAATTTCATTAAATCAATGCCAAAATACATCAAGAATTATGCTCATAATACATGTATGAAAATTTGAAATTTGTGCACTATTCGAAGCTCTAAAACTTGATCTAAAGTACAAAGAAAAACTCAATCTCAAGCTTTCAATCTAAAGCATGATGACATGCAAAGAAAACTAAGAAAGGAATTCACAAGAAAAGATGGCTAGATGGATGAACCAACTAGGGAAAAAATGCCTAAAATAAAGTGTAATTGAAGGAGAAAAACATGAAATTCTTAAGGGGAAAGGCATGGCTGCAAGCTATTTCTTCTCTTGGGTATCACTACCAGAGAAGAACTAACTTGAATCTTAAGTGAATAAGAAATAAAAATAAATGAAATTGAAGCAAAGAAAAGAGAGAAAGCTAAGTGGAAAGACAAGTGTACAACTACAAAGCAAAACAATGGGAAACTAAGGCAATGAAACTAAAACAATGAAGGCAAAATAATAACATAATTTGGAGAGAAATTAACCAAAGAAATAACTAGAATTCCAAAGGATGAATAGCACCAAATAAAATCAAAGTTCAGCTCCCAAGATCACCAAGCAAAGAGTGCAACATTTCAAGATTGCCTCACCCAACCTCTACTTAGGTGAAAATGTGGGAGACCTTGGATGTTTATAGATGACATGTTTTCACTTTGAATAAGGTGCATTCTAACAAAAGGAGGTGGATCTAGATCTAGGAATTTAATTAGGAAATTTAGGTAGAGAGGGAGGGGAGGAAAGTTAGGTGGAAGATGAGGTGGAGTGATGATGTAATCATGATGACATGACTGGTTTCTAATTTAAGAAGGGGAGTGAGGGGGAATCTTTTCTTAGTAAGGTGGGTGGATTTCAAATAGGTGGTTAATTAAGGTTGGAATGGAGAGAGAGAAAAAAAAATGTTCAAAAAAGGATGGGAAAAACTTAGGGTTTTGATATGCTTAAAATAGAGATAGATCTAGGGGTTTCCTAATTAGGAAACCACCTTAATAAGCATTCAAACCAGGGGAAGCATCACCTTTTAGGAAGGTGGCTCCCTCTCTATGGTAAAATCATGGAACCCTAAGATGGATGGGGAAAAGGAATGGAAAATGGAATTGAAAAGTGGGATTTTCACTCTTAATGGGTCCACCAATGCATGATCATATTATCTTTCATAAATATCTCTTAAAATCCCCTAAAAATAATACATTTTAACATAGGATAGGTTCTTGAATTAATGCTCCAATCACGTGGCTCCATGTGGCATTCATCTCATGGCTTGATGACTCATTTCTTGGTTGCTTAAATAAGTTCAAGGCATGGCTTCATGGCTTGAGTAGCTTGGCCTCCTTAGGTTTCCTAATTAGATTAGGAAACCTCATGTATAGCTCCAATTCTCGTGCAGATGATGAAAATGCATGGCTTTTTGGCATGGACAATTTGATTTACCTTTTATGCTTCCCATTGCCTTCTTTTGCTTGCCCTAGGATAGTCTTGAACCTTAATTATACTTTGAGATGATTCCATTTTGGTCTTTGACTTGCGTAGGTTTCCTAAAGAGATTAGGAAACCTCATGTATGACTTCAATTCTTATTGCTCTCAATCTTGGCCTTTAGATCATTTTTTCAATACCTACAAAAGATCAAAAATCCTAATTAAATCCTATGAAATTATAACCATTCACATACTTTGGATTAGCCATTGAACTTGCAAAATATTAAAATTTTGAATTATTAGGTTAGAAATGCATGTGTTATGAATTTTCAAAAAAACCCTAAAAATAACACTATAATTTATATAACATGGGCTACTAATTGGGTACTTTTTATGCAAAATTAAACACTTATTAGTTACTCCTATTTCATTGAGGCCTCCTTTCTTTTGAGGCTGAAAACTTTCATCTTGTCGATTTGAATCCCATTGCTAGGAATTTTCAGCTAAGGTTTCAAAGAAGTCCTAGGCTTGTGTCTCATTTTTAGTCTTGAGGACCCTTCCACAGGCGGCATCTGCCATTCTTCTATTTTGAAGTGTAAGTGCTTCATAAAAGTATTGAACTTGTCGCTACTTCTCAAATCCATGGTGGGACATTTTTGCAACTATTCATTCCCCTGTTATTAGTACTCGTAGTATTGTTCATCTTCACGCTACTAGAAATTTATGATTTTCCTATGGATGGCATTGGTTTTGTGCACAAGGAAGAACTTATTCAGAAATTTTTTTGATAATTTGTCCCATGGTGCAATGGAACTGACCTCTAATGAATTTAGTCAAGATTTGGCCTTATCTTTCAAGAGACTGGAAACAACCTAAGTCTAATGGAATCATTTGAAAAGTTTCAAAACTTGAGTATGGAACATATATCAAGGAATTCTTTGATGTGAAGGTATGGATCCTCTTTCTCTAAACTGTAATAAGATGGGAGTAACTAAATGACTCCTTATTTTAGCTCGAAATGGTCTGCAATGGTTGGTGTTAATTCCAATGCATGATCCAACACCTTTATTTTATCAAATTCGATCTTGTTTCATGATTAACTTCTCATCTACTATATGCATTTTAAGATAACCTATATGCTTGCATATGTGTATTCTATGGAGATTTTATATGTGAACAATTGGTTATAAACGCATGTACACATGACCTATATATATATATATATATGTTTTGGATCAACCTTTTTGGATGGTCTGATTTGAATGTTTATGCGTGGTGTATCAGTGTGTGGTTGTTAACTAGTAAAATTATTGGATGCATTCTTACTGGTTAGATACAAAGGGTGTTGAAAATATATTATTTCAAGGCTTACATGAATAATATATTAGAACTAAAAACTAGTTAGTAACTCAAACAACATTTTGTTCATGGTTCTCCTCATCATCTTCTCAAACAGCTTCACAAATTCTAGCTAATGTTTCAACACAGGGATCAACCTCTGCCACATTTTGATTCTCTATAGCTGACTTATGCCTCTTTCTAAAATTTCTGTCAGCCCTTTTTGGTGCTGAAAAAATAGTAAGTGGGGCAACACCATCCTCTTCACCCTCAAGAAACGAATGATTTTCTATCTCATAGTTATTCTCCTTAACATCATTCACAATTCTCTTCTTTTTACCTACCAAGGACTCAACTGAAGCAGTTTGATTGCAGCATAATTTTCTTTTCTTAACTTCCACATTGGTCCTGCTACTATAAGTAGATAGACTGGTTACTTGCTTAGATGCACAACCCTTGGCCTCCTTTAGAATGTGATCATGTTGTAGTTTCCTTCACCGCAAGAAATCACGAGGACGCTTGGGGATTGTTACAATCTTATCATCTAGACTATGTGCAATATTTTCTGAACTTGTCAATCCAGTATTAGTCTTTGATGGTGTCTTCCCATGTGAAATAACCCGTATAATTTAAACCCCACTCTATTTGATATCGGAGACCCAAAATCCAAACCACTACCACTGGGATTTAAAGCCTTCCTAGTCCTCTTAACAAAAGGCTCTAAGCTATTGAGAAAGAGACCTCTTTCCTTCGTTTCATTCTCTTTTTGACTGTCCCAAGAAAAGAACAAAGCTTGTTAAACTTCTGTAAAGAGCAACAAAAAATTTTGTTTTAAGGATTGAGAAATTGGTTACTCTATGAACATGCTGGTTTTATTATCATGGACTAATTTAAACAGTAGCAGTTGAAGAACAAAGGTTGATGCTTAGCAAACTTGAGGAACTTGATTATAATGATACTATAAGCTAATTTGTGCACCTCGACTTGTCAACTAAACTTGCTCTTGCAAATCCTTCTATAGTTACATCTAAACAAATCAACAGAAATGTGAGCATGCTAAGAATTTCCTGGATGTGTGAAAGTTGAGTGGTATCTGATGAATGCTAAAACCCTGTCAACTAAGGTCCTATTTGTTGATCAACTTGAATCAATTCTACAAGTTTTCAAGTTAACTAAATTCTAATGCTGGTAGTGAATAGGGCTTGTATATGGGTTTTCATACGCACAAACTTACAATCTTTTCATACCCATGATGATACACTCACTTTATTGAGCTAGGCTACACACTGTTGATATGATATCTTCAGATAACATGCTTTTCACTTATGATCCCGTTTGAAAGGAAAAACAGGAAAATCACCACAAGACACCAGTAAACAATCTTTACCATCCATCCACCATGGTGCAGTTTGTCCATAGGATCTTTTGTGTTCTTGACTCCAATCATTAGTATAGCTAGTATGGTAAAGAAAAAGAAGTTCCCCAAACTTACACGCAGCACTGCATCTGTTTCAAACCACTCCCTACCAAGAGTCTGGTGAAAATGATCAATCCATGGAATTTTCTCCATTAGAGAAGCAGCAACTTCTCTGAGAATCCATGAGATAACAAGAGATAAAGTGAAAAGGCCACAATATGCAATCCGAGCAGATTTCCAGTTGATCCCTTCAATGACCGAGCGACAAACCTCGCAAGCACAAGCCACACAATAGGAGGTGAGGCAAGAAGTTGCCCACATCCTTTCCTTTCTAGAAGATGGCTGAGTTGGTGCGTGGGAGATGAAAGTCAGGGAGGACTTGTTGTAGCCTTCACCGAATCAATCAGAATGCATATACACATGACCTTTAACATTTATCTCATACTTAGTTTATACTACAACTAAAGGTATTTGGGTACATGGACTAAATGTGAATGCATGCAAAAATCTATAATGCATGCAAAAAATCTATAAAAAAAAACTTCTTATAAATTTTTTTTCTAAATGTGTACAATGTCACAATTAGCTTAAAGTCTTATTGATTCCAACACTTCTAATTACATACACTTAATTATGTTGAGGGTGTAATGAAGATTGTTCATTCACAATGAACCAAACAACCAGCTAGTCGTATAATGCATTGAATAGGCAGCCCAGTGAAGCTTAAGCATATGGCACTATGATCATGGTAGCTGCATAGGCATGTGTTCTTGAACCTGTAAAGATAGGGACACGTGTATAAGCACAAGGCACATGGCACTGGCTAGCTTAGTACTGACCACGCATATGGCACCAAGTAGTCTAACACTACCCAAGTGCATGACGACAAGAGACTTGACTGGGATCAGCAAGTACATGATATTCAATAACTAAACAAATATTAGATGTGCGATGGTAAGCAATCTAACATTCCCTAGATATACAATGTCAAGCAACTAGGATATGATCAAGTGTATAATACATATAGATGACTAATGTAGGACCCTCGGATATTTGGAAACAATGCTTACAGGAGCTATGGATTTATTTGGCATATGATTTGTGTTTGATAATACTTGGAATAGATATTAACTAGAAGTTTTGTAGGTGCAAAGTGATTTAATAAATAAATATTATGGTGTTGAATGGTTATGAAACCCTTTTGTTTTGAATTGTTGCTTTTCATTTGATTCTTCAAGAAAATTGTACATAATTACATGTGGTTTGGCATATAAATTTTATGGATACATTCTAAACTAACAAGAATGAAAATTTCATGCTACTTGTTAGTATACCTTTAGTTTTGATTTGGGCACTTAAGTGCCATGAGATTTTGAGTAATCAGGCAACTCAATGAGTTAGTCCTAACTTAGGGGTTTTTATATAGAAAGCCCTGCTGGTCACTATGCTAGGAAGTCCAGTTGGCCACTGCGTTTTGAACAAGTACTAGCCTATGGTAGGCATGTTTGACAGGAGTAAGTCTCATGGGAAGGCTACTCTTGTTTTTGGTTTGATCCGCCTGTCCCATGCAGACGGTGTAGTCGGTGTAGTACTCACTAATGAGCACAGATGGAAACTTTTGTTTCCTTATGTGCATAGTTAACCTTATGATTAGTTTGGATACAAGATGACATGTCGATCGTTCTCAAGAATATTAACTTATGCCACTTAGTGATTGATCATGTGATTGAATAATTGATGAATTGATGGATTAATCTATTTGATTTTGATGGAAATACATATTCATGGATTTGAAGTGCCGCTATTTGACGATTGCATTAATTTTTATAAATTAATCATATGTATTTAATATAAATAAATAAAACTACATAGAATAGATTTCTGCTATTTTGACTAGTCTTGTATTATCTACTGGGCAATTCATATTACTCACCAAACCACCCCACAGGTGAAGGGTAGAAGGAAAAGCTTGAGATTAACGCGTAGGAAGTTGAGTGAACTTGGAGTTTCAAAGTATGAAGACTAGAAAATAGTTTTATTTTATTTAAAGACTTTAGTAAATTTGTAATAAATTGTAGATTAGAAATTGTGATTGAGTTTAGTAGTGTTTAGGCTATGACTAGTAGCTCTTGGCTGGCTGAAAATGTTAAAATATTACTTTGATATATATTGTGAAGTTTTATTTGACATACTTGGGCTTGAAGAACAGTTAAACTTTATTATTCTCAATTTGGACTGGCTAAAAAATTTAAACTATTACTTTAATATATATTGTGGAGTTTTATTTGACGTACTTGGGCTTGAAGAAGCAGTTAAACTTTATTATTATATGTACAGTAAAAATAAAATAAAAATTAAGGATCGATCCTATCAAGATTTGAAATTTTTTTGAGAAAATCTATTTATAAAAACCTAGGACGCCACAGTTGGTATCAGAGCCCAAACGCTACTAAGATAAATCACAATTTCAAATGCTATAATTTATTACAAATTTACTAAAGTCCTTAAATAAAATAAAACTATTTTCTAGTCTTCATATTTTGAAACTCCAAGTTCACTCAACTTCCTGCACATCAATCTCAAGCTTTTCCTTCTACCTTTCACCTGTAGGGTGGTTTGGTGAGTAATATGAATTACCCAGTAGAAAATCTAAAACTAGCCAAAAACTACTAAAATCATGCTTTGCAAATTTTTATTTTTATTTTTAAGTGTATGAGCGTACTTTAAAAATGTCATCGTAAAATCGCAACATCTCAATTATCATCAAATAGTTATATATCAATCAAAATAACATAATATTTGATAACACAATTTATGTCTGAGGCATATAAAAACATGAGGCAAATTCAATCTATATTCATTTAATGATTAATTTGAAAATCAATCCACTCAAAAATTATTCCATAGATGAGTGCACTTATTGTCCTATCACAAGCACTGATCAATATTCTCAAGAACAACAAACAAGTTAGCCCATGTCCAAACAAAACAAAAAGTTGACTATGCTCGTAGCAAAACCTAAGTCTTGACCCGTGTTCGTTAGTGGGTACTACACCAACTACACCAACTACATGGGGATAGTCAGATCCATCATATACAAGGTAGTCCTTCCATGTAACTTATCCTTGTCAAATAAGCCTACCATAGGCTAGTACCTATTTAGAAGTCAGCGGCCAACTAACTTCCCAGCATAGCAACCATGGAATTTCATATGACCTCCCTGAGCCAGGATCAACTCGTAAGAGTCTCCTGATTTCTTATTCAAATTCAATTGCACAAGAGTGTGAAATCATATAAAATGCATACTAACAAGTAATACAGATCTAGCATTCTTATTAATACCAAATCATATGTGTGACCCTTAAGGTTAAGAAAAGAATGCCAATAGATCCATATATGGTACCTAAAAATACTTTCTAATCAAACCAAAATGTGAATATGCACAATTTTCTTTGATAATTAAGCAAAAGGAATGGTATTACTATACATCCATAAAAGGAGAGCTAAAGAAATTCCAAAGTAATTCTATGTACTCATGTGTTTATCAAATGATACCAACTCTTAAACAAATCACAAAGTCAAAGTATATGATTTATAATTATTTAGAAATATAAAGATTATTATTATTATTATTATTATTTTGTGCATGATGAAACCACCAAGTCCAAAAACTACACCCATGCAGTTGCATGATGCAATTGGGTTTGTGCTGGTGTACCTCACCCAGCCTCTTATAGGTTTCAATCATCTACTGTGTGTGTTAAGAGGCATCTCCTATATATCTAATGATTTAATAGTGTTTTAAAAGTATGAGGAAGATAGGAAATGAGTTTGTTGCATATCCTTGTATCACCTATGTATGCAAATTTCAGATTCATCCATAAGGTGACCTGGCCAATGGTTGGGTATAGCTTGTTAAAAAACGCAGGTTCAAACAATAGAAAAAGCCCAATATGGGCGGTCCTAATTTCATATACCTACCCAATGATCAATTAACACATAGAATCCTATATGTTCTTTAAATTTTTTCTATGATCAAGGACTCTCTGTACCATCAAATATCCAATCTACCTCTCAGATAATTTTTACTCGCCTAGTCAAAATCATTTGCTAAGCTATTTAACCAAATGGGTTAGAGTTATTAATCAATCTGGCTGCTTTAGATGAATTTAGCCAAATGAAAAGCAAAATGTCCTATTGGCAATTTCATAGAGGTTCACATGGTATACACGTTTAACTAATTGGACCCAATAAGATCAAGACCAGGTGGCCCTTTAATGCATTTGAAAGTTTTCAATCTCATACCTATGAAATGTACAGCCCAAGGCATCCTTTAAGACAATACTGTTCATTAGATCAATGGTTATAATCATCTAAACGTAGGCCACCTAATGCAAAAATCATGACTTTGACCATTAAATATAGGCGGATTAGCAACAAGAAAAAAAAGAAAGCAGAAATTAAACTACTTATTTGCCAGGCTTGTCATGTACGTTTCAATGCATCTAACCCATTCATTTCGCAACAAGGCCATAAGATGTAATCTCTGTTTAGTACCATCTTGGGTACATATTTCATCAATAATGTGGCCTAGCAGATGGTTGATACTAATCTCTAGAAAAATTGGACTAACAACTTAAAGTACCTAGTGGTGAAGACTGCTAATTTGTTCGGGTAGTATATTATTTTTAGTTCATATTTCTCCTAAATGCAAGCTTTTTGAGCCTTTGATTTACTTCTTAAGAACTTCCAACCATCCATGTGTTGCAATCTTAGGTAACGGTTATGCATGCATGAAACCTAACATTTTGACTTTTGATAGTTTTGGCTTATGCATGATTAGGAGTTCATGTGCTTTCACAGTATCAATATGTCTAATTTTTAATAAATTCATGGTATACTTGTTCCTGTGTTTGTCCAATATATTATGCATTGGAGTATTGTCTACTTGCCCATCATCTGAACCTCACTTGTTGTTTGAAGCGGTTGGAATGTATAGAACACTTTATGCCCAAGCCTCACTCAATGCACAATCTGTCTGATCACTACTTGATATGTTATACATCTACATACTGCCTAGTACGCTATGCACCTAGGCAACACTTAATGTATTACATAACTAGTCACTGTCTAAACATTCCTGCGCCTAAGCACCACTTCATGCATTGTGCCATTGGTGAAATCTAAGGTACCATATTCTAATCATGACTCGGCAGCAGTGACTATACTAAAATCATACACCTATAAAATCTTAATTATTGTTTGAACGGTTTTACAAATTTTAACTACCCTCTAAACATATTTGAAATAGTTAGAGTATACTCTAATTCACCCCATAACATGGTCATATTAAATAAAATTTCATACCTTGGTATGCGTCACTACCCAATATAGGAATCATAAGGAAACTCCATCTTATAATATAGATGTATATTGAAAAAAAAAAAAAAAAAACCCTTCATACTATATGAATAACGCATCAAACCATTATTGTACATCATGCTTCAATCTTCACATTAAAAAAAAAAAAAAAAAACATATACAACATGATTATCTCTTAACAATTCAAACATAAAATAACAAAGACACGCACGTTTAGTTTCTATTAAGATCATAATGCAAAGTTCATCCAAAATCAATCGACAAAACATAGTGCATTTTTTCTTTTTTCAAAAGAAATACATGGTCTAGTTCTAGATCCCCTACCTCAAAATGCGATTTCCTTCAACAAAAATTCCTCTACTTCTAATTGATTTGACAAAAAAATCTAGATCTAAATTATTATTTTTCCTCCTATCTTCTTTTCCCTTTTTCTTTCCTTTCTCTTTTCTTTATATCTCACACACTCCCCTTTTTCCACTCCAACTATTTCACATTTCTAACCTTTCTTTCCATTTTTCTTTATTTTTTTTATAGATACTTTCCTTGTAACAATTTTCCCAATTGATTACATATTTGTAACTCTTCAAATTTTAATTCTGTATTTACTCCCAACCGTTGGATTATCTTTCAATAACTCCTCTATTGATCACATTCATTTCATAAATCTTGGGTCACCATCCATCATTTTCATACATTTTGTTCACATGGAAACCCTCCTTCACCATGTGGGTTTCCTTATCTGATTTGTCCACTTATAAAATTCGTAATAATTAAATGATTAATTATTGAAATAGCATTAAACATTATTTTTCTCTTAAAAATTGTCAAAGAGGAGACTTGAAGTCTAGACATCATCTTGACAAGTTGTACTCGAGACTGCTTCACTATTCTTAGCTTTGGTTGCCAATCCTTATCAAATTAAAGTTTTATATTCACTTATATTTTAATTACACACTATTTATTTAATGAGATATGATTTGAAATTTTTTTAAGCTTCATTTTAACTTGTTTTTACACCATAATAGTCAATAATTAATTTAAAATTTTTCATAATTTATAAATATAATATTTGTTTTATTTCTTAAAAATGTGGGCCATTATAACCTTCCCACCTTTTAGGAATTTTGTCCTCGAAATCCCATTACTGAACTTATGCTATACATCAAAAAATAGATAAGGAAAACTACTTCTCATCACTCCTTCAATTTCCTAAGTAGCTTCCTCAGTAAAATGATGTTGCCATAAAACTTTGACCAAATGCATGGTCTTGTTCCTTAGAGTCTTTTCTTGGAAATCCAAAATCCTTAGAGGTCTCATCTCATATGTCAAATCTAGTTGTAGTTCTGCAGGTATTTGATCAAGGATATGCGTTGTATCAAGGTGGCAATGCTAAATGATATGCAACCTTCCCGATCTTCTCCAGTATCTGAAACAGTCCAATAAACCTTGGACTCAGCTTCCCTTTTACTCCAAATCTCATGACTCCTTTCATTGGAGAATTTTAAGGAATACATTATCTTCAACCTCGAACTCAAGATCACGGCGTCTCTGATCTGCATAACTCTTCTGTCTACTCTGTGCTGCCAACAATCTCTTCCGGACTAGCCTGACCTTTTCGGCACATTGCTCGATCAACTCGGTCTTTACAAATGTCTCTCTACAACATCACTCCAATAGGTAGGAGTCCTACATGGTTGTTTGTACAATGCTTCATATGGGGCCATGCCTATACTAGAATGATAATTATTGTTATAAGCAAACTCGATCATAGGTAAGTGTTCATCCCAGTTTCCCTTCCAATCTACAGCACAAGCTCGTAGCATGTCCTCAAGTGTCTGAATCATCCTCTCTAACTATCCATCAGTCTGTGGATGAAATGTTGTACTGAATCTTATAGTCATGCCTTGTCCCTCTTGTACGCTTTGTTAAAAATGAGATGTGAAATGACTATCCCTATCAGATATGATAGACAAAGGAACTCCATGTAGACTCACTATCTCTTTGATATAAAGTTTCGCCAAACTCTCTAAAGACTGCCTCTGTCTTACTAGTAGGAAGTGTGCTGATTTGGTCAATCTATCCACAATGACCCAAATCATATCATGTTTGCTAGTGGTTCTAGGTAGTCCCACCACAAAGTCCATCGTGATGTGATCCCACTTCCACTCCGGAAGTTCCAGAGTCTATAGAAGTCCTGCTGGTCTTTGATGTTCTGCTTTTACCTGTTGACATGTAAGACATCTAGCAACACAATCTCCGATGTCCTTCTTCATTCCATTCCACCAAAAACTTTGTTTCAGATCCTGATACATCTTAGTACCACTAGGATGAATGGTGTATTTTGATGTATGTGCTTTCTTCAATAATTCTTGTCTTAGACCTTCTATAGAAGGGACTACCAACCTACCCTGAAATCTTATCCTTCCATCAGTTTCTTTACCGAAGCCTTTACTACCCACCAATGCCTGCGTCTCCTCACAATCCTTTTGTGCTTGGAGAATTCGATCTATAAACAATGATCTTATTGATATGTTCATCAACACTCCATGAGATTTTCAACTCAACACATCTGTGACCACATTCGCCTTCCTAGGGTGATATAGAATTGAAAAGTCATAATCCTTCAAGTATTCTAACCACCGGCGTTGTCTCATATTAAGGTCACTCTATGTGAATATATACTTTAGACTTTGTGATTTGTTTAAGAGTTGGTATCATTTGACAAGGTTCATACTACTCACAGCCAAACACACTAAGGAGTCGAAGTGTATCAAAGATGAAATGATGAGTCATAGGGACATCTTAACTTAAATAAGTTAGCAAAATTCTTATAAGCTTTTTGTGTTGAAATATAGATGCCGCCTCATCGTAGTAGAACAAATATATCAGTCTTAGTAGAAGAGTCTAGTACTGTTGGGAATTGAGCACCTGCATCTGCACCTAAAATTGTACCGATGGAGGTTTAGTAGGATGTATTGGAACCACCAGTACAAGCACAACCAAGTGTGGGTGAGCCGACAGATTTAGCTAGTGAAGTGATGTAATTAATATTTCAACAAATGAAACAGAAGCTACAAGTATCATCAGAAGAGGGTTCTTCGAAAGGGTGTAAGAGTGAGAACTTGTTAGAACGATTCAAGAAGATTCCATCGAAGTTTTCTGGAGTTGAGGGAGCCAAGGCAACTAAGACCTGGCTCTATGAGGTCGAGAGATTATTTAAATGGATGATGGTGCCAGAAGAATGATAAGTTAACATTGCTACCTTTGCGTTGAGAGGTGAAGCTGCACATTGGTGGCCAACTACAGGGCAAAAGTACTTCTCAGACGTTGAAGTCATTATGTGGGATGAGTTTAGGAGAGTTTTTGAACAAAAATATTATCTGCCTCACATTGTGGAGGAGAAAGAGAGAGATTTTATGAACCTAGTTCAAAGTTCTATGCCAACATCATTTTGTTGAGGAAGCTACTTGGGAAATTGAAGAAGATATGAGAAGTAGTTTTCCTTATCTGTTTTCTAATGTATAGCATAAGTCCAGTAATAGGATTTCGAGGACGAAATACCTAAAAGGAGGGAAGATTGTAATGGCTCACATTTTTTAGAAATAAAGAAACATTATATTTTTTTAAATTATGCACATTTTTAAAGTCAATTATTTATTATTATATAAAAGTGAGTTGAAATAAACCTAAACAAATTTCTTAATTTTAACTCATTAAATAAATTATGTATAGTTAGAATATTACTAATAAAAAAAATTTAATCTAGTAAGAGTTGACGACCTAAGCTAAGTGTAGTTAAGCAGTCCTCAGTACAGCTTGTCAAAGTAAGGTTTGGACTTCAAGTCACCTCCCTAACCATTTTTAAGAAGAAATTATGTTTTTATGTTAGTTAATTTTATTTTATAAATTAATTATTTAGTTATTACGAATTTTTGCCATGTGGACATCTAAATATGGAAACCCACATGATACCATACACATCCCATGTGAGGGAGATGGGAGAATAAATTAATTAGAAAACTATTACAAATAACTAACATTTGATGATAATCTGACGGGTTATAGACAAAGAGAGTAGTAAATAAACAGTTATAAATCTTAGCCTTTAGTGATCCAATGGTTTAAAATAAAAGATGTCGAAATTGAAAACAATCTAATGATTGAGATTAGAAAACTCATTTAAACTAAGTAATAAATAATAAGTTACAAATGTGTAAAAGAAAAGAGTTAAAAACTGAAATGAAATAAGGAAGTTTTCCTTATTTCATTTCTGCATTAAACACTTGAAAGAAAGAAGAAAACACAAAATCGAAGAAGAGAAGAAAGAAGAGAAGAAGAAGATTTTAGGGCTTTTTGCATGAAAGCCCAAAAGAGGAAAACATCATAGGTAGAAGGGTTTTCCTTTTTTGTCGAAAATGCAAGGAAGAGGGGAGATTTTGGGTTTTCTTCATGAAGAACCAAAGAAGAAGAAGAAAACAGAGGGCATAAGAAGAAAAGGAGAACTAAGGCTTTTGCATGGAAGCCCTAGAAAAGAAACCTAAAGAGGGAAAAAGGAAATAACATTTACAGGTAAGGGAAAAATGGGTTTTTACTTGTTTAGATTTAACTTTGATTTTTTTTTTCTTCTAAAAATCAGTATCTATATGATTTGGTTTATTTTGAATTTTTTTGGTTATTAATGACATAAATATTTGAATCATGATAATGATACAAACCTATTCTTTTAAAACTCCAGGCAATAACTATGTAGTATTGGCAACATAAACATCTAAATCATGTTTTAGATTATACAAATTTGTTGTTCTAAAACTCTATGCAGTAACTAGGTAGTTGAGATAAATCTAAAATTTTACTGGGATAATTAGTTTAAAACTTTGAATCATATTTTATAGAATAACAAACTATTATTCTGGATTTACATATAGTAATGGTGTAGGTTAAATTTTATGAATCATGCTTTGTCTAGTTAGAAATCCATTGTGTTAAATTAGTAACTATAGTTTGATTATTCCTGTGACTTGATTGTTGATGTAATTAGCAACTGTTGATCAATAAAAAGAAAAGAAATTTTTGGTAACATATGTAGTTTTTATACAATAGAATCCTGATACTCTGGTTGTATGTTACGCAGTAACTCTAAATAGTTAATCAGCATAAGTTTTACTAATTCTAGTATAGAAATCCATAAATATTATAGGTATTTCTTTGGCATTATTTATGCAATAGAAAGATTAATCATAGAACAAACCAAGCTGTTGTTTTACAGTCTAGCACTTACTATTATGTGTAGTGATCAAAGCTAGTTACACTCTTATCTAAGAACAGATCTACTAGTTACTTGTTTTCTCATATTGTCTAACAGTTCTTTATAAATTTTAACGTGTAATAAAAATCATAAAATTGTAAAAAGAAATGGTACGAGATTTGGATTTTGACTACTAAACATCAACCTAAAGAATGACTTTAGTAATCACATGTTGTTTGCTTTTGTTAATAATAAAGTATTTCTTATGTGGAATATAAGTTATAAATACTATAGTCTAACATAGAACAATTTCTATAAAAGATTTAAGTCTTTATGATCCTTTATAAATTCTAGTCTATTAATGGTAAATTTTATCACTTTAAATGTCATCATATAAAATATATACGGGTAAGCTTTTGAAAGTAAACTTTTCAAATGTATGTTAAAATGGGTATATAATGTAATGAGTATCATTTTAGTAGAAAGTGTTAACTATGTACATCATATTTAATCTTACGAGTAATTCAAAGATGAAATTCTTTTGAACACGATGTAGTAATAGTTTAAAGTAAAAGGTTCGGTGGTAATCAATTTCAGCACAAACCAATCAATGCTTGAGGATCTTCCTATAATAATTCATAGCTACATTAAAATGATGACTTTGATAAGAAGACTATGGTAAGTAAAGAATTAATAAAAGAAACCATTAGCAAAGAAGGATAACCAAAAGATCAAAATATCATGACTAAGGTTGATCATCTCATAAGGAGTAAAGCAAAAAGATTTTATAAATATAACAAATTGAAAAGTCTTAAAGTAAGTATAATGGACCTTTGTATTATCAATCACATTTTTAAAGTTAGGACTCATAGTTGTTTTGAGATTTAGTATTGAAAATTTCATGTTACACCTACTACTACGTTGAAATTTTAGAGAGAAAAAAGAATGGCTTGGACCTTATTAATTTATTTTCATTAAAGGAGATTCTTGTTATGAATGACTTCTTAAGGAAAGAGATGTATACAGAAATGTTTTAATGAGTTTCTAGTTAGAATTCTATTGTTATGTCTAAAGATAAAATTTAGATAGGTTGGATGACCAGTTAGACTTCAAGTATAAGATTTAGCTTGAGTTGTAAATGAGTCTCTCAAGAATTGTTTTACACTAGGTGAGTGGTCGAATAGACACTCACGCTAGCTATGTATGACATAGTACCAGCTTGGCCCATGGTTCCTTTTGATATAGATACCATTATATGAGTTAAGGGTGGAGGACATGGGATAGACTCCATCCTGTATTGATCCATTCCTTCCCATGGAGGTGGTGTAGTGACCGTGGTATCCGGGCACGATTCTAATACATAGCAGAGCTACAGCTTGCTGGTGGGTATTATGTTTTAAATTTATTTTTTTATGTGAGACATGTTCACACATGTCAGGATATCCCGGAATATTAGTAATCAACTATGATAGTTGATGTTTCGATAGATTGTAATTAATGATGCTAAATTGTTTTATTAAAATCTCTGTGTCATTAGAGATTTATTGAATTTTATGAACAATGCCTTAGGATGTATTAAGTTATACCTCACAATTCTATTCTAGGTGATTTGATGTATATGGATACTGATGGAGTTAATATGAAAATCTTATATCTTATAAATTATACTAAATAGATATATATTTTGATTGACATGGTTTTATCTAACCTTGTAAATTCCCACTGTGAGTCTTCGTACTCACCCCCCTTACAACCAACAATTTCAGGTGGAAGTTCTAACAAGGAGAAAAAGGTGACTGATTGAAGAGATCTTCAAAACCAGCAAAGGGTGTGACACCATTTACTTTCTAATTGAAATAAAGAGTTGTCTGGTTGTTATTAAAGATGCATTGTTGTATTTAATAGTTGGCAGATTTTGACTAATGAGTGTGTTTTGAGCTATGACTAGTATACGGTTCAAAAAGAAAGAAAATCTTTAAATCCTTATATTATATTAAATCTTATGAATGCTATCAGGTATTTTTGCAAAGCATGCATTAAATGCTAAAGTCTGAAAAGCAGAGGAAACTCTGCTGAATTTTAGATAAAAATGTATAATTTTAATATTTAGTTTTTAAGAAAAAAAAGAGGGGGTGGTCAAAATTTTGGGTCGTCATAGAAAGTGATCTTCTTTTTGTCCTCTAGTGCTATAGGAATTTGGTTATAGCTAGAGCATCTGTCAAGGAAGCAATAATATGTACAACTAACCTCTTTAACATTTGGTCAATGAAAGGAAGAGAAAAGTGATTTTTCATTATTATTGAGTTGAAATTGCACTAGTTGCACTCACCACCTAGTGGTCATGCGGGTCGGTACTAACTTATTATCATTATTTCATACTATCATGATTTTAGACTTCTTGGGTACAACTTGAATTGGACTGACCCAAATGCTATCAAATATGATAGATGATGCATATATCTAGTAGCTTCAATACCTCAGTTCTCATGAATTCTTTCATGTTAGAATTCAGTTGTCTCTGCATCTCCCAAGAAGGTTTTGCATTCTTCTCAAGATGAATTTGATGCATATAGATGTTTGGGATTATACCCTTTATATCCCCCATCGTCCACCCTAGAGTTGTCTTGTGTTCTCGAAGAACATCAAGTAGCTTACCCTCCTATTCATTATTAAAGTTTGAAGTGATGATAATAGGAAAGATATCAAAGGGGCCTAATAATGCATATTTTAAAATTTTAGGCAGAGTTTTAAGGTCCTAGGTGGGTGGCTTTTCAATAGAAGGAACATGTGGTCTCAGGAAGTGGAAGAGCTTCCACTCTGGCTTTCCATTTTAATGTATCCATTAATGGTGTAGCATCAAGTATGGCATTGACTTCATGAAAGGAATTGTCTATGTCAAAATCTAAGATGAAATGAGATAGAGGATGGTAGGAATGTGTCATGTACTAGTGTGATGAATTGGGTTTTCCAAACAACTTTTTTTAACTCTCTTAAAAATAATCAGGATATCCTAGATGAAAATTTTCCCTTTTGTAGAAAGAGTTACAAAACATATTATATATACTAAATTTCCAAAACCACTCTTCAAGCCCAGTGTCATCAAAACAAAACTCCTCATATAGATAAAATAACAATTGCACAATCAAGATTCACTAACCATAGGCCAAACGAACTAAACTAAAACCATAAGTAAATGTAAAGGAAATTTTAATATTCTATTACATTTATTTCAATAGTAAACAAATTATAACAAAAGGGAATAAGTTTAAGCATTCTTCATACTTTAGCAAATCATGTCCTCTAAATCTACCTACACGCAAAGTTAGATAATTCCTTATTTGTTTCACCTATGGGGTTGGTTTGGTGAGTATGACTAACTAGTAGGAAATCTCTTAACTAGTAAAAAATGGTAGAAATCAATGAGTGTGTGGCTTAAAACAAATATGTTCAACCAATCTATTAATATCAAAATCTGTTAATAACCAAATCAAGTTTGAACTACACTATCAAAATCAGAAGATGTATCAAACATATGAATCCAATCATATCATATTAATCTCTACGAAGCAAAGTCCTACCACAAGCAATGGTTTATATCCTCGAGAATGACAAACATGTTAGCTCATGTCAAGTGAAATAGTGTGGTCTGCTATGCACATAGCTAGACCAACATCCCAACTACGCTTAGTTATTGATACTGCAAGAAATACACTAACTCTTATGAGGCCACTAGATCAATACAAGAGTAGTCTTCCATGATACAATACTCTCATCAATCACTCCTATTTTGGGTATGTATATGTTTCAAAAGCAAGACCAGCTGGTCTTCATAGCATAACAACCATTAGGGTCCCACATATTACCTCATAGGCTAGGCTCGACTATCATAAGTCGCATAATTTTTAGAAATCCAATTTGTACCATAGTGCATGGTGAAAATGAAAACACTCACAAGCATTTAAGTATCATCATCACTATAAGATCTTAGTCAAAACTACACATTAACATAAAACCAATCAATTAATACCATTTGCACTTTTAGTGCATGGTGCAAAATACACCCCTTTAGGGTTAAAATCTAAGATCTAAATCAAATCAAATCAATAATGCTAAAAGGAATGAATTTATCAAATTAACAGTACATGCATACTCGTGTCTCATGGTACTGTCAAATGAAAATCATAAGATCAAATATGCCATTTCCATGCACTTCTTCAAAATGGAACATGTATTTCATAAACCAAGAGAAAGATAAGGTTTATAAGATAGCTTTTGTAAACTCACATTTTCGCACAAATTGAAAGGTCATGAGCTTATAGAATTCATGAGCATCCAAACATCATGAACATATGCATGTGTGCCTTGCCCACCATCTCACACACAATCAAACATATAGAACAAATCCATGAACATCACAGACATTATCTTATGCACTAGAGCATTACCATGTGCACCATGCTCAGTGCCCTGTGTGCCATGTGCATTGCTAGCTTACCTTCCACATTGTCATGTACACTATGCACTACGAGCACTACCAAGAGCCTTTCTACTTACTACTGTATGCACAATGCATAAAACCTATGAACCAAAATCACAATCCAGTGCACTATCTATGCACCATGTTTCATATCACATGCATCATAGTCACTGCCAACACACTATGTGCCATATCCTATGTGCCACAAGCACTACCAGTGCATTAAGTGCCATAGGCAAGGCTAGTGCACTATACGCACCCATTCAAATCATAGCTGAAATTCATAGGTCTATGCACAAAAATACCCAAAATAAAGGACATCTAAGTTCCATTGGAAATGTCCATTTTCATGTGCATAGAATTAAAATCTAATGCATTCAAATTCCATCCAAAAATATGCGAAGTTTAATCTGCATGCACCATAGCTCAAAAGCATTTGAATTAACTCCAATTTCACATACAAATCATGCATGAATGACTAGAATTGAGTCATCAAAATTCAATTGGAGTCCATGCCAATTCATCTCCCACATCCATGTTCTAAAATAGTGTATAATCTTCAAAATGAATCTACACACATTCACCAAAGATTGTGCTCAAAAGCTCTTCAAATTCGAACACAGAGCTGTGGGCATATAATCATGATTTTTGAGGCATTTAAAATTCAATCTAAGCGTGCCAATTTTAAGGCTATTTTTCACCATGGATTAGAGTATTAAAAATTAAATCAAAATATGCATGTGCATCATACACACAAACAAGAATTAAATGGAATTGAAACTACAAGCATTTTTCATAGTGTCATAAGCATATAGGCTAAGATAAATCCATTAAAAAATGCATAACAATCTTATCACAGCATGCCAATATGATATGTGCAAAAAGCATGAATTGAAGTATCAACCTTTTAGTAAAAAATGCCTAAATAGATCATACATTAATCTGATGTAAAGCATCAAGATCAATTCAAAATCGTGCCCAATTTTCATGATTTCATGCACATAATAATAATTGTTTAATCTTCAAGAAACATTGATCAAATACACATTGGTAATTTCATGTTTTGAAAACAAATCCATGATCTAGGTAACAATCCCTTACCTGGATTCTTTTTCTCTGTCATTCTTCAACAATCTTCTTTTCTAGAAGTCCATATCCACATTTTGCTTTGTCCTTCGACATTCCTCCTTTCTTCCTCTTCCTCTTCCTCTTCCTCTTCCTCTTCCTCTTCTTTCTCCTTTCTCTTTCTCTCTTTTCCTCTTCCTTTCTTTCTCTCTTGGCTGGGGTGTAAGGTTCATTGCTTTGCTACAGCCCCAAAACATATTTTATTTTTTGTTATGAAGTTGCCACTAAGGCCTTCTTAAGTCAGATCATTTTTTTGTTCTAGCTTTGTGAACTACATTAGTTTCTTTCTCAATTGTATTCTTTCATATTCACATTTTCCCATCATTTCACCAATATCCATGCAAATTTTTACATTCCTTTAGTTTCTTTACATATTTTTTTAATCTCATCAATTGTGGATCATCCCAATATTAGTTACAATACAGGACATCACTCTCGATCGTGTTAACCACAAACAGATTGCCATAATCTAAGTGTTGTCATCCAGCATTAAAAGCATTTAACTTGAGTATCATATTAGTAAAGGACATCATCATAACAACATTCTTACATTGATGATTAAATTAGATGTGGCCAAGAGTGGCCATCCCAAAATGATAGGAATGTGACTACTACAATTTGATACAGGTTGGGTTGGGTATCGAGGACAATGAAATCCACTAGAAAGAAAAATTTGACCACCTACAGCACTAGATCTTCAACCACACCATGAGGAATTTTAATTGATTGATTGTCCAATTGTAGTGTGGTAATAATCTATTTCAACTTGCCAAATCCTAATTGCTCATAGACAAAATATAGTTATAGATTAACACTTGCCCCTAGATATAGTAGTACCCTATCAAATGTGTCGTCCCCAATGACACAAGATATGGTAAGACAACTTGGATCCCTAAACTTAGGCTGTGTATTATTTTGAATAATTGAGCTAACTTACTTCACGAGGAATGCTTTCTTCTACACTTTAAGCTTATGCTTTTGTGTGTGAAGATCTTTAAGAAACTTAGCATAGGAAGGTATTTCTATAATGGAATCAAGTCACAAAAAATTGATATGTACTTGCTTGAAATACATCCATTATCTCATTGAAATTGGCTTTTTTCTTTACTGTACTTAAAGGTTGAGGCAATGATGTTTTGTGTACATAGGACATCTCAAGAATAGGTTTAAAAGAAATGGGAGACTTTAAACACTTCTCCTTACCTTTGTAAGGACTTGTGTTACTCTCATTCATCTCACATTCTTGAGTTTCAGTAGTCAAGCCGACTTTGTTATAATTTCTTTATCGCATATAAGTGTAGTAATGGATTTGGTTTGTCCATGATACTTTGGCTCATTTGAGTTCAAACCAATCTCAAACTATCCCTTAGGGTTAGGTACAAGTTTACTTGAAAATTTACTTTTATCCCTCTCGCTAATTGCAGTAGAACAATTTGTTACAACTTGGGCTTTCAAAGATAATTTTTCAAATAAGCAGGGATTCCTTGGTAATTTAAAAAAAAAAAAAAAAAAAGTCATTTTGAAAATATATTCATACTAGTTTCAAAACGACTCTCCAAACCATTAGATTCATATCAAAACTTTACATATAATGAAAGTAACATATAACTTTAATCATTGCTAACACCCACTGGTCATAGCTCGAACAATCTAAATCCAACCATAATATAATATAAAAGTACCCAATACATCTTTGTCAACAGTAGCAAATAAACACTAAAAAAATTAATAATAATCTAGAATGTCATTATACTTTGGCTACACTATCACTAGGTGCCCCTCTTCCCCTAATCTGGACTACTCCCTCAATGCTTTACCTATAATGTTTTTGGGCTGAGTACCACCACTTAATATGAAACATTTAAGCTACTCAAAAACTAAGAAAAACATATGTATGCATAGTATAATATAGATGCATTTGGTTAAACCATAGTGGACATTAAGTCCTTGATTAAAAGTTCAATCTTAAATGCATTGATAATCATGAGAGATACAAAACATCCATATGTCAAGACATATGGTATCACATCGCTAAGTGGCAGTGTCTTGCCATAGGCCAAAAGGGTAAATATGGTCTATATCTTCAAAGGTGACCAATATGTTAACCCATGTCCATTACAATTTGGCTCCACTACACGTAAATAAAGCACTGTCTGAACTACACGTAGGCTCTGGATAACACATGGACTCCACCAGTCCTCATGGAGCCATAGAACTAGTATAAGTAGAAGTCTTCTCATGATATATACTCCCATCGTACAACCTTTCTCTCTAGGTATCATTTTTTGAGGTCAAGGGCTAATCTACGTCCTCATATCATAACAGCCATAGGGGTCTTATATGAAGGCTTGATTAATACAAGTCACCTTTCATTGATCAATAACTACTAGCACTTTCATGCACGATACACACACACACACACACACCCTTTGAACAAAAATTTGAAATCTTGATGATCCATTCAAATCTAACAATGAGAAAATTACTCATTTCTTGTACAAACTCTATTTATCAAAACACACTAAAACCTTTGATAAGGATCATGCACAAAATAAAACATGTAGATCATCTATTTATAGAAATTATTCAAGTGAAACATTTCATTATTTTGAAGAGAAAACAAGGATCTAACCTAGAAATTTTCATATGCCCCATACCTAAGCTTGCTCACTCCCCTTCATTCTTCTACAATATTCTTTCCCCACTCCAAAAGCTCCCTCTAAATTACATTTTTAAATAGCTTAGCAAGCAGGAAACCACTTTTCATGACTTAACTTTGAAGTCTCAAAATATAATGCTGATGTATTATTTTCAATACAAAACAATAATCAACTTGATAGTAAGTTTCATTCAAAAATAGTTCAAACAAAAGGTTGAACTTCTTTCAGAACATCAAGTTTAAAACTGCTATTTTCATGCATCCAAACCCTTATGAAAAAATTTAGTGTGCTAGACTTTTAAATTGAGCAAAACCAAACCAAAATATGGTTATTTCTCATATTAAAATAGTAATATAAAATTCAAGATTTAAACCATAAGAAAAACATTTAAACAGTCACTTATTACAACATTTATATCATATTTTTGTGCCTCTCTTTCAACCTATGGAGACACCTTTCTTATGTTTAACTTCTTGTCTCTTTTTAACTAAAAATTTTCATGAAATAGATGCCCAAAACATTTATAATTAACTTAGTAGTAAACTTGCTTTGGAAAAATGTGTATGTCTTTTGAAAATTTACTCAAAATAGTGCACTATCAATCTAATGAATTAGCTAAGAATTCACCTATAAAACATAGGCCATTGATCATTTTAATGGTCCATGTTTTTCATACTAGAAATACCATTAATCCATCCATATAATCATGCTTTAAATCATCACTAACAGCCATGTAAAACATAACAATTTTCTTTGAAAAGCAATCATAGCTCATGTAAATAACAAATGATATAATTGCCTAAAAATAGTGAATTAGTAACGCACTTGGATAAGTACCAATTTATGTATGCTTAACTCATTGGTGGATAGAGAAGTCAACTTGAATTAAGAATAGTAAAAAATCACGGCATAGAAACACCAAATTTTAGTAGGGATATTTGAAAGTAAAGATACGCAAAACAATATGCACATCCAAACTGTTTTGAATGACTAACTTACTGCTTTGTGACAACTTCACAATAATACCTACCATGCTAAGCTAACATTAACCATTCAGCCATAAAAGTGTATATATCATGTCATCATGTGGTTCAAAACACCCAATAAGAACATCCTCAAAAAGAACACTCAAAAGTAGTATGTATCACAAAAAAATTGACACCTAAGTTTTAAGGGTTGAAAACATCCAAAATACATGATAATCACATTGAAACTTTCATGATCCATCCCTAATCAGGGATCACATCTTCAATCATGAACCCATTCATCTAATCATGCTTTAAATTTTTTTATAAAATTCATGAAAACTTAGGCAAAATATGACACAATTTTCAGTTCTAAAATGTTCCTAATTATAAGCATAAAAATGTGAAATTCCTTCTCAAAACATATGTAATTGAATAATAAAATATGGTGGTCTAAAATTACCTAATATAAATATAAAAGTTCTCAAATTTAATCATGAATAGCCTATGTTAAACATCATTAACATAGTATATTTACAGTCCAAGAACAATCACCTAGACAAGTGATTTTCTCAATCAATTCTAAATGTTTTTTAAACATGATTTTTCATGATAAAATCCAAGGACAACACTTATCAATATGATGTGATCAATTTTTATATGACATCATCCAAAATCCTTGAAAGAAACCTAAAAAAAAAAAAAAAATTAGAGAAATCTTAGTAGTTTTCAAGATCACCTACATTCAGTCAAGTTGGCTAAAAACTAATGGTTTTCTTATTGAGGTTTTCCCCTTGCTCCAACATTTATCCCTCAGATTTTGGACTGCTAAGAGTTCCTAATTTCTTCTCTTTTTTCTCTTCTCTTCTTTCCTCTATTCCTCTCCATTTCCCTTTCCCTGTTACTTCTCTTTTTCCCAAGATGTCCTACTGTGAACAACAGCCAAGGCTAGACACCTTTTACCTATATGTAGTTCTAGTTCTAGTTACTTACTCCCTAAGCATCCTATTCCCAATTGAACTTCCTTTCTTCCCTTATAAGAAAAGTAGTCAAACTAATACAATGGGGCTAGATGTCCCACCCTACTTCAAATTTGTTTTACTAGTCAAAAACATTTTTTACTGCTTGACCACTTTTGAAAAAAAAAAATTCTACCTAGTTGCTTGGGCCCCAAGTCTTAACTAAAATTCATGATCCCTTGCTTGAAAATTCCCATACCCATTTAGCTTTATAGGCTATGTACACTTGCATACCCCAAATTTTGATTAATGAACATTCCATATAGTTTTGGGCCTTGAGCTCTCCAATGGTTCATTTTAAGTGTATTTAACCCTATATTTTCACTCTATATAAGATGCCTATAATAGTCATGTAAGTTTATTTTTCATTCATCAAATTCACATCAAAAATTTTGAAAAGAATTCTAGACCCATTAGAAATTTCAATTTAGCTATAGCTTGGAATTGGCATGCAGAATATGTTTTATATCATTCTAAAATTGGAGCAAACTTTGCATGAACAAATTTAGGGTTTCCTCTAAGGATGGTTTCTTTGGTTGTGGATACAACTATTGGGAATATGGAGGCTGATGAAGGATAGGTGGAGTGTGGGGATCCCTAGTGGACCTCCCTAAAGGTGATTCTTTGATCATAAAAAATTAGGATGCCTACCCCATCTAGGATTATAAGTCTCATGATATGGATTGTTGTTAAGTTCCTAGATGCATGTAATACATTGGCTTGCTCCAAGAAATATTCAACAAATGTGGGGTTAGATGGTCAGGAGGTGGTACAAAAAATGAGCAAATCTCATAAGGGGATCTCATACTTGGTCCACCAGCCAACATAAAGTTGTCAAACACTTTTTCCATACTATCAGTTTTATCTACTTTATGTGCCAACATGTCTACCTTTGCATACATTGTCGAGAGTTTTCAACTAATGTCTCAAAGAAATTTCATGCCTCTAAATCACTCTTGGTCATGAATACTCCTCCACTAGTGGCATCAATCATCCATTGATTTTGAGGAGTAAACATTCGTAAAAGTATTGTGCTTGTTGCCACATTTCAAAACCACAATGGGAGCATTTGAGATACAAATCCTTGCACCTTTCTCAAAGTTCATAGTAATTTTCATCCTCTTTTCATTAGAAATTGATAATCTATCTTTTGAGGTCATTTGTCTTATGAATGCAAAAAAGAAAATTTCAAAAACTTCCTAGATAATTGCTCCTAAAGATTAAGCAATGCCTCAGATTAATCTTTTAAAGATAATGGAATAGTCTTAATCTAGTCAAATCATGGGGAAAAATTTTATATTTAAAGGTGGCACATATGTTAAGAAATTCCTTGACATGACGATAGGGGTCCTTCTTGTCTAAACCATAGAAAGAAGGTAACAATTGGATGACTCCTCACTTCAACTCAAAATAATTAGTAGTGGTGGTTAGCAACACTATACATGAGGATGCATTGCATTGAATATGAGCAAAGTAGCCTCTAAGGGCCTTTACATATACTACTTGGTCTCCCATTTGGTCTCTCATTGTAGGGTTATCTAGATTAACGTGATTTTGTAACCCTTTCCTAATATTTCATTCGATCTTAGGATCTAAATGTGTTAACCTAATGTTCAGGGATCAACGACCTTACATGCACCAACTTTAAACCTAAAATGCAATCCTAAACTATATGCCAATTCAAAATTTTTAAATAGACTACAATGCAAAAAGCAAGTAAACATGATCTAGAATGCAAAGAAGTAAGAAACTAATGCACCTACTTACAAAAGGGGTCAAGGCCTCAGTAGAGAAGACAACTAAGATTAGGCTACCACTTATTACTAGGTGCTTCTAATGCAAACAATGCTAGAAATTATGTAACAAGTAAATATGAATGCAATCTATATGAAATTATGCTAACACACAAAGATGCAACTCTAATTTAACAATGCAAATCCTAAAGATAGGAAAAGAAAGGAGTTACATAAAGCTTATAGTGGGGTCCTAGATCAAAGTCTTTTCGTATAATATACTATCTCCACTTCTAAGAAAGGATGGTTCATCCTTGACCTATATCATTACAACCCTTGAATTATGATTTAAAATGATAATACAATTGACCTCACTACAATTCCACTCAAAAATTAAGAAGAATCAACTATCATAATTGAGCAATTGTAATAACCAAAGTTATGGACCACTCAAGTCCTCCAAATCCTTTACTAAATTCTTGCAAAAACAAAAGGAATATTGAGTATCAAATTACTTACAGAAATTAAAAGTAATATGTAAAAACCTAATAATATGCAAATATAGGTGATGCACCTAAAAGTACCTCAAAATGCCTAAATTCTAAATGCATGCACTCATGATTTCTAAAATATAACTAGTGGTAAAGTAATCTAACCTAGATCCAATAAAAAATTCAATTGCAAGTCCCAATAATAGCCTCAAAAACATATTTAGTTTTTAAAAAAACAACAAGTACACTAGTCTATTGAAGTATATATACATAAATAGAGGATGATCTCACGAGGACTCAATTTAAAACTTTAGAATATTAATCAAAATAAAAATTAATTTTTCCTAAGATAGCCAAGCAACATGATGTAAATTGAATAATCAAATTAACTGTGAAGTACTCTAAAAAATGAAATCAAGGGATTCAAAATCTACAACATTAATGCTATGAGAATTCATATATAATTATCATTCATTTAATATATCACAAGTTAATATAACTCCAATGAAATACTAACATGGAATATGTGTGCTTTAAAAGTCTAATTTAACCATTTTCTCAATTCAAATGATTCACCTAGCTTAGTCAGCATATATTCAAAGCATAGCTTGTATTTTTTTTTTTTAAGATTGCAAAATATCTAAAAATCAATTATCATTCAAACATCAAGTTAAATAACATACTATAATCAGTCCCTATACTATGAAAATTACCACATACATGATAAGAATATTAAATTATGTAATTTAAACTTGGTAATTCATAAGAATTGATAGTTCATTGTTTATAAATAATAATGACTCATACATGAATAGAATTACTAATTTACAATGGTTTAATCCTCACCCTAGATAAAAGATTTAACAACTTATGATAATGGAAAAACACATAGTAAAAATATGAAAAATTGACATCCTAAAACTATATAAAGTAATGTCCTAAAATTAATAGAAAATTTTCCATAAATTAATGGGAATCTAACCTAGAACTATCATGAAATAACTTGGTAAAACACATAATAATTTGGCTTAGGTTGACATGTTTCCAAGCTATTCCCAGGATGGGTAAAAAATCATTGTAGGATTGCTATAAAGTTTGCTTAATCTAAACATAGCAAGAAATAATTCCTAAACTAAGCTAAGATAAAACTATGACATCTTGATTTTTTGAAAAAATAATTCTTGAATTAATCTTTATAAACAGCCAACGAAATTCCTGATAAATACTTTATGCATTTAGGAATTTAGAAAACTTTTAGTGTTAGAGAGAATTTTCACAAATCTACCCTTCAAACCAGGGTCACTTTATCAAATCTTTACATATAGTCAACTAAAGTAAGGTGTGTGTGTGTGTGTGTGTGTGTGTGTGTGTGTGCGCGTGCGTGCGCGTGTGTGTGCGTGTGTGTGTGTGCTGGAATAGGCAACATGCCACAGGAGCCACTGGTCACTAACTGCGTCCACTACTATCAAACCACTTTAACAATCCATTTACATTCCAAAATAATTAAATGTCCACAAAAATACATATTGTCCCAGAAGTGTCTTAATACAGTTCAAAAAGCTTACTATAACATTCGAATCCACTCAATACCTACATCTCTAATCAGATAGTCATCTCTTTTTCCTTCCCTTTCTCTTGTGCACTCAATCTCTGTAAACTCTCACCTAAAAAATGTTGGTGGGGGTGAGCATAACTGCTCAAATAGAAGAAAACTTAATACGATCAAGGCCAAGTAAAAACACAGCACAACAAGCATACAATCTTGAATTGTTTTACTAATACAATTGCATTTAGTTGTATATATTATGCTTGTTCAAGTCTCTATCATGTAACCTATTAGTTTGCTTCTCAAGAAGTTCTAATAGTATATATCATTTCCATTATTTCAAGGTTTTCATATGATGGTTTGATTTCATTCATAACTCAAAAGCATTTCATGCATCAGTAATCAAGGAAGCATATAATTATACTAAGCCTTTACATTCACATACGCATAATAACATAGACATTTCAAGTCATTCAAAATATATGCAATCAATAATATGCATAAGTAAAACATTCATGATGCCTATTGATTTGGCAAGATCATTTCATGTCAATCCCCATAATAACATCTAACTTAGGAAGTCAATGCTAAATGAATCAGTAAAATCATTAGTCAATGCAATGATAAACTTGATACTGTTCCAAGCCAAAATCAATAAATTCCTTGTGGTGTCTTCATGGGAAATCTATACCCCAATGGCTTAATTCATCAGTCAAGCTCATGCCACCATTTCAAGCTAAAGTAGTAATATCCTTCAACTACCAAGGGCAAAGTCTAACCTCTACAGAAAGACCGACATGCCAGTCCTTGTCATCATCAAACCTAGACCACCATGTTCGTAGTGTGGCTACAGTTTCCCCCTAGGGCAACCACCACTACTACATTGTCGTGTATACCTCCGAAACTACTCCACTAGCCCTCATGGGGTTGCAAAAAGATCCCAATGTGTGTCCCACGAGACAACACCTTGTAATAAGCTCCCATCAAGCATAGGGTCTCACTAGGGACTTACTCATTGCCCTTCCAATGGTGCTCCATACCAAGCCATAATGCATCTATAAATCACTCCTCCATAACAATCCAATTGCAAATACAAATCCATGCTCCATAATTGCCACGCCCCAAGTTTTCAGAAATAATTTTTAAAAATTTACTTGGAAATGATCAGGATCCTGAGTAAAACTTTTTCTTTTTTTATAAAACATTTTCAAACATAGCATAAATATTAGTTTCCAAAATTGCCCTTTCCAAGCCCCAGCGTCATATCAAAACTCCACATATAGCCAAACTAAGTACATAACAACAAGTACTATCAAGACCTACTGGTCACAGTCCAAACAACATTAGAAGATGTTATAACTTGAATTAAACCAAATCCTCATATTCAAATCAATGTTTATTATCCCATTACATAATAATTCTAAATGTTCAATAGTTTCTATTCTAGACAAAATAAGTAACTAATTTTACTACCATACTTTAGCTCTCCTTCTTCAAAATTCCTGCTCTGCCTCAACTCTTTACTCCTGCCCTAAAATTGGTTGTGTGAGAAGGAGTCTGCCTACTTATTTAGAATGAGATCAATGAAGGAAATGTGAACTGAGTATGATCCTTGATAGATAAATGTGCCACTTATTTAACATGAGATCAATGGGTAACATTGTGATCAATGATTAAATCTAAAATAAGATAACTTGTGTGAATGGCCTAGAATTAACAATAAACTAATGCATGTGATTTGGATCAAGTGGTAAACTTGTGTGCTTTTTGGAAGAACCGTCAACCTGTATGTATGGTTAGATCAAATGGTGGAATTGTGCACATGAGGTAATGATCAATAATTACACGGTACATACACACAAATTCCATAAATCAAAGGCATATAATCTCTAAGACCTAGGAAAGTTATGTTCACATGCACCTCTAATATAGATTATGGGATGTAAGTATTAGGACGTAAGAGAACATGTGCATATGCACTAGTGCCATAAATCATGGCATGCAAATATTGGGACATAATAATATATGCGTGCATGAACCTACACCATATATCATTTGCATATAAGCATTGGAATTTAGACCAACGAGGTATGCATGCTCTTATCCAAGAGATCAAATTATAGAAGCACTAGGATATAGCAGGTATGATTTGTATGTGCCCAATCATGAGATCATTTGCAATGACTAATAAAACTTTGAAAAACATGTTCTCATCCCAAAAATCTAGTGACATATGATCATTGGGGTGTGACAAATATAGTGTGCACGCATTCATTCCTAAGATTTGTGGCAAGTGGGCATTAGGTCTTTGAAAAATAAGATGAGCATGCTATAAATATAAGATACATGAATGAGATCAAAGAGAATGTATATCTCACAAAACTGATTGAGTATAAATAGATTTAATCATGTGATCTAAAACCTTCTAACCTAGAAATACCACACCTCTTTCCCTCTTAGATGCAAAATAATCTTCTATAGAAGGTTTTAGATCGCATGATTAAATCTATTTTTACTCAATCAGTTTTGTGAGATATACATTCTCTTTGATCTCATTCATGTATCTTATATTTATAGCATGCTCATCTTATTTTTCAAAGACCTAATGCCCACTTGCCACAAATCTTAGGAATGAATGCGTGCACACTATATTCGTCACACCCCAATGATCATATGTCACTAGATTTCTGGGATGAGAACATGTTTTTCAAAGTTTTATTAGTCATTGCAAATGATCTCATGATTGGGTACATACAAATCATACCTGCTATATCCTAGTGCTTCTATAATTTGATCTCTTGGATAAGAGCTTGCATACCTCGTTGGTCTAAATTCCAACTCTCTCTCTCTCTCTCTCTCTCTCTCTCTCTCTCTCTCTCTCTCTCTCTCTCTCTCTCTCTCTCTGCTTTTATTCACATATTCTCTTCTTCTTTCTCCATCTAGCCAATTTCATTTGGCTCGCCTCTTTACTATTTTGTATTCTATCATATCCCCAGATATGCTTCTCCTTCCTATCCTATACCATCCCCAAATTCTAATCTTTTCCACTCTTTATTAGGTATCCTCAACCTTTCCTATCTACCCAGAATTCTCTACATTTTCTCAATCTCTTCTATTCTATTCTTATTATAGTTTATCTTAATTTTCTAATGGATTCATTGCACCTAGACACCCCCTACCTTTGGATAAGGAATTTTCCCCATAAAGACTGTCTTATGGAGAGACTTGATCTCTACTTCTAAAGTATTCATACTCACCCTATAGCCAATAATGCCAAGTAACCTTTTATTGTCAAACCCATGCTAAATATATATTTATATTATAAAAAATTGAGTTGTTACATTCTTCCCTACTTACAAAAATCTCATCCTTGAAATTTCAAGGTAGTTCAGTGAACAACTCAGGAAAACTCTATCTCATCTTGCTTTCTACCTCCCAAGTAGCTTATTTAATCGTATGATGCTAACGTAAGACTTTGACTCATGGGATAGACTTGTTTCTCAAATTCTTATCCTTCCAGTCTAAGATCTGTATCGGCTTCATCACAAAAGTCAAGTTAGGTTGTAGTTCAATTAATACTTGCTCCAATACGTGGGTAGGATTGGGAACGTATTTCTTGAGCATTGACACATTGAATACATTATGTATGTCTGATAATTGCAATAGAAGTGCTAATTAGTATGACCCTTGTCCAATAGAATCTCAAATGGTCCTAAAAATCTGGTGCTCAACTTGCCCTTAATTCCAAACCTAATCACACCCTTAATGAGTGAGACTTTTAAGAATACATGATACTTGATTGTAATTACTAGATCTCTATGCCTCTTATGCATGGAGCTCTTTTACCTATTGTAGGCAGCCAATAACCACTTTTGGATAACTTGTATCTTCTCTGTACACTGTTCAATCAATTATAACTTCATAAACTATCATTCACCAATATTGCTCCAATAAGTTGTTATACACAACTACCTACAATGTCTCCTTTCATTCCATACCACCTAAAATTCCTCTTCAAATCTTGATACATTTTTATACCCCCAAGTTGAATGGTAAACTTTGAGTCATGTGTCTCTTTTAATAATTCCTATCGTATCCCTTCTACTACTAGCACCACAAGTCTACCTTGAAATCATACACCTTCATCGGTACCCATAGAGATGCTACTCAAGCCTAGAGTCTCTTCACATGCTTTTTGAGCTAGAATAATTCAATTTGTAAAGGCTGATCTTACTGACACATTTGCTATCATCCCCTTCATCTTCCTACTTGGAGCATATGCCACTATGTTTGCCTTACTAGGTTGATAATGGATGGTGAAATTATAGTCCTTAAAATACTCCATCCATCACCTTTGTCTCATGTTTAGGCCACTCTAAGAAAGCATGTGCTTAAGAATTTTATAATATGTAAGGACTTCAAATTTTTTGCCATGTAAATATTGTATCCATATCTTCAAAGAAAAAACCATAGCAACTAACTCCAGATCATGGGTGGAATAGTTTACCTCACAAGTCTTTAACTATCTAAAGGCATAAGCAATCGCCTTCCCATGTTGCATTAGCATGCAGCCAAGTCCCTTACTTGAGACATTGTTGTAAACTACAAATCCTCCACTACCCATCGTTAAAGTTAGTATAGGTGTTGTAGTAAGCCTTCTCTTCAATTCTTGAAAAATCCTTTCACATTCCTTTGTCCACTTGAACTTTTTCTCCTTCCCGATCAACTGGGTCATAGGTTTTGTGATGCAAAGAAAAACCTTTTATAAACCTCATGTAATACCCAACCAACCTGAGGAAACTGTGAATCTCTATCATATCTTAGGTTTTTCACAGTTGGTGATTGCCTCTATCTTCATGGGATCAACAGAAATACCATCTATAGAATTAACATGATCAAGTAAGTGGACTCGGTCAACCCAAAACTCACACTTAGAGAATTTCATGTACAACTAGTGAGTCTAGAGAGTATGTAACACACTTCACAAGTGTTCATGATGTTCTTCGTGGCTACTAAAGTATACAAAAATATCATCAACAAATACAATTACATATCGTCCAAATACTCTTTAAACGATGTTCACTAACTATATAAAGGCAGCACATGCATTTGTCAATCCAAATGGTATCACTAGGAACTCATAATGGCCACTAGGTTCTAAATGCTTTCTTATGAATATCCTCATCTCGTATCACTCCACAGTCATGAAACCCTATACCAAATTGAGAAACTCCTACTCCTTTTGCTCTTGTACATGTGGAGGAAAGTACTTGTCAATGAATACAAGTATAAAATCATCCCATTCAATCTTTTCCACCTCATTGAAGTAGGTTCTCTCGGGAGTAGGCCACCACTGCAATGCCTCTCCTATCAACACAAAAGTAGCTACTACTACCTGTCTATCCTCTGGCACATTTATAGCCTTAAATATATTTTTTACCTCGTCGAGGCAAGTTTCTGCAACTTCTGGTCCTTCTCCTAAAAATTTGGGAGCAATCTTTTTGAAATGTTACAACAAAGTATCTTCCCTTGTCCCTGTTCCTTCTCCTCCAGCTGCCACCTTCGAGTCTCCTCCTTGTCCAAGAGTCTGTAATTATTGTCTTATCCATTGTAAAAGAAGCCATATCACTTCTTCTGCCGCATCATTCTAGACCTTGGTATTTTCTTGAGCTTTAGAGGAGGAGGTCTCAACAACATTAGTAACTCTATGCCTTTTTGGTGCCATATGGATTTTCAATAATAAAAACCTAATGAGTTTTTCTTTTGACTTAATGTACCTAGGACTCATTTTCTCACTATTAATTATTATAGCTCCTAAGTTGTTTTGGCTATGAGTAGTAGAAATCATGCTCTCATACGATGCCTTGGGTTTTCAAAAACAATTTTTGAAAACTTATTTGGAAATGATCAAGATCGTGATTAAAAAATTTCTCTTTTTTCATAAAACATTTTCAAATATGTCATATATATTAGTTTCCAAAAGTGCCCTTCCAAGCTTGGGCATCTTATCAAAACTCCACATATAGCCAAACTAAGTACGTAACAGTAAGTACTGCTAGGACCCACTGGTCACTACCCAAACAACATTAGAAGATATTATAACTTGAATTAAACCAATCCCCATATTCAGATCAATGTTTACCATCCCGTTACGTCATAATTATAAATGTTCAATAGTTTTTATTCTAGACAAAATAAGTAACTAATTTCATTGTCATACTCTTGCTTTCCTTTTCGAAGCTCCTATTATGCCTCAACTCTTTATTCCTGCCCTAAAGACAAACCTCAAATTGTTAGTGGGGGAAGAAGTGTGCCTACTTATTTAGCATGAGATCAATGAATGAAATGTGAACCAAGTACAATCCTTGATAGATAAAAGAATGTGCCTACTTATTTAACATCAGATTAGTTGGTAACATAGGTGATTAATGATGAAATTTGAAATAAGATAACTTGTGCGCATGGCCTAGATTTAATAATAAACTGATGCATGTGATTTGGATCAAGCAGTGAACTTGTGTGCCTTTTTGGATCAACCATCAACTTGTACATATGATTAGATCAAATGGTGGAATTGTGCACATGAGGTAGTGATCAATAATTGCATGGTACGCGCACACCGATTCCATGAATCAAAGGCATATAATCTTTAAGATCTAAGAAAGCTATGTGCACATGAACCTCCATTATAGATTATGGCATGTAAGGATTATGATGTAAGAGGACATGTGCATATGCACTAGTGCCATAAATCATGGCATGTAAGTGTTAGGACATGATAATATATGCGTGCATGAACCTACACCATAGATCATTTGCAAGGAAGCATTGGAATTTAGAATAGCAAGGTATGCATGATCTCATCCAAGAGATCTAATTATAGAAGCATTAGGATATAGCGGGTATAGTTTACATGCACCCAATCATGAGATATTTGCTATGACTGATAAAACTTTGAAAAATAAGGTGCACACGTTCTCATCTCAAAAATCTAGTGAAATATGATCATTGTGGCATGACAAATGTAGTGTGCATGCATTCATTCTTAAATTTGTGCCAAGTTGGCATTAGGGCTTTGAAAAATAAGATGAGCATGCTATAAATATAAGATACATGAATGAGATCAAAGAAATGTATATATCAAGAAACTGATCAAGTAAAAATAAATTTAATTAGATCAAAAACCTTTTAACCTAGAAAATCCCACCTCTCTTACCTCTTAGATGTAAAACAATCTTATGTATATATCAAGAAACTGATCGAGTAAAAATAAATTTAATTGTGCGATCAAAAACCTTCTAACCTAGAAAATCCCACCTCTCTTACCTCTTAGATGTAAAACAATCTTCTGCCATCTTGTCCAAACAAGTAGAATTTTAATGAGCTTGATCCTTAGTGCAGCCTCTCTCTCTCTCTCTCTCTCTCTCTCTCTCTCTCTCTCTCTCTCTCTCTCTCTCTCTCTCTCTCTCTCTCTCTCTCTCTCTCTCTCTCTCTCTCTCTCTCTCTCTCTCTCTCTCCTTTATTTGTTTGTTTTTTTTCATGTATTCTCTTCTTCTTTCTCCACCTAGCCAATTTTATTTGGCTTCCCTCTTTTCTATTTTGTATTCTATCATATCCTTCTATATGCTTTTCCTTCCTAACCTATACCATCCCCAAATTCTAATCTTATCTACTCTTTGTAACGTATCCTCATCCTTTCCTATCTACCCAGAATTCTCTAAATTCTGATCAATCTCTTATGTTCTTCTCTTATTATAATTTATCTTAATTTCCTAGGGGATTCAATTCACCTAGAGACCCCTGGGTTTGGGGAAGGAATTTTTTCCAAAAAGACTATCTTATGGCTAATTTAGAGACTTGAATTCTAGTTCTAAAGTATTCATACTCACCTTATACCCAATAGAGGCAACTAGTCTTTTGTTTTCCATCCCATGTAAAATAAATATTTATATTATAAAAACTCAAGTTGTTACATTTTGGCTTGATTTCACCATGCCCAACCAGTCATTTGTGAGATGTCAATGTACAAAAATAGATTCCAAATATTGGGTCTCATACAATAGTATGACATGAACTCCTTTCTATCAATCACATGATGCCTTTAATTATCTTTTCATCATGTGTACATTTATAAACTAGACTCATTACTATGCATACATCTAATTGTTACCATCATCCTATTACCATTGAATTACCCATCCATGCCTTAATTTCACCATCATCATGCTTGTAAAAAGATAGGTGTTCACTTTTCATGAACTAGAACTATCTTACAATATCCTTAACATGCACATGTAGAATTGTTCAATGCAATCATCATGTTCATATATATTATGCCAAGCAAGAACCAATTAAGGATGATGATATTGGATGAAGCTTTATCCATTACATCCTCAAGTGACGTCATATATACTACAACTCCTGCAAAAGACAACATTAATGGTGTAGATCAAACTAAGCATGGTACACATGAGATCATGCGGCAAATGAAAATCACAATATGAGGAAATCTTAGCATGGTGCACATGAAATCATGAGTCAAATGAAAATTTTGGTGGGCAAACAACTCTAGCATAGTGAAGTAAAGCTTGGGTCAAAGTGAAATTAATGGTGTGAAATGATCCAAGCATGGTGCATATTCATTCGTTCAAGAGATTATTTTAGAAAGAAATATTAAGACTTTGAAGGACACTATGTAAGTGCTCTCGACTAGGAGGTCTGATGAGATATTAGTATGTGTGTGTGACTACTATGGTGTACATGCATTAACCCTTGAGGTGAGTAGTTAATGAATGTTAAGACCTTGAATGAGAAGGCACGCACACTATCATTTGGAAGATCTAATGACCTGTGACATTTGGCATGATCAACTATGATACGCATATTCATTTATGAGATGATTTACAAATGGGTTTTAAGACCTTGAGTAAACATGCTCTCATCTAATGGATGGAATCAGCACATGAACATTGGCACATTACAAAATGCTATGTGAAGGTATAAAATCAATGGACAAGATCTGATATCAAACAATAACCATGGTGCATATGATGTGAGTGGAAATTCAAGTTTAGAATCTGAGATCAATTATGGCTAGGATGAACCAAAGATTCAATAGATGAAAACTAGCACAAGTCACAACTAAGACGTGCATATCATAATAGAAGCAATAAATGAGATCTAATTTAAAAGTAAAGCTAGCGTGCACATGATACAATTCAATGAGCAGCATCTGATCATAGATCATGCTTAAGAACTTGGATTAGTAATCATAGTCATAAATCTCAATTAAGTGTGCATGATTAATTCAATGAATATGATCATATATTACAAGTAGATGTGCATTCCTAGAACATGGATCAATAGCTAGAATCATAGGTCATAGATGAATGAGCCTAAATCAACATGGATGACAATGTGATTTGAAACAAACCACACATAGATATGTGAATCTCAGTTTTGAGGATTGATAGTGTGATTTGAGGAAAATTAAACATGGATGCACATGTTTTAATTGAATAAAACAAGACAGATCAAAATCAAAGATATAAAATCAATCCAACATAGAATAACCCACACCCCTACCTCTGTGACGACCGGGTTTTTGAAACATGATTTGTAAAGTATTTTGAAAGGCAGGGCCCTTAAGAGTGTAAAATTTTTTCGCAAAACAAAGCAGCGGAAATTCTTTTCTTTAGAACTTGTTTGGAAAAACCCAAGTCACCACTTCATACATAACATAAGTACAATTTGTGTACAAAATAAAATTCCATTAAAGGAATATACTTTTATTAAACTCCAGGATCCATCCAGTGGTTCACAGTATAGCAAAATCTAGTACAATACTTGTCCAAATTACATAATCCAAAACTCAAGCTCACCATACAATAAAACTCTCAACAAAGAAAAATACATGTCTTTAAGGGTATACCTTGAAGATTATTCTCTTCAAGTCTTCTATAGTCTTCAGCTCCTAACTCTCCTTCCCTGGATCTGAGATATTGCAACAAGTACAATATCTCAGCAAGCAATGCTTGGTAGGGAATTCAAGAAATGTAACATTGACAATGTAATTCCAATACTTCATAATCTCATTATCCTTAAACATACTCTTTACTTTGTAAGTTATGTATATCTATATACATACATACCCATTCTTGAGTAAACCAGTTAAATTCGTGAAAATAGTCAAATATCATTCCCAACTAAGCTGATCAATTCTCTTCATTTTGAGAATTTAGTATTACAAATTTAATCTTATACCTTAATTTCCCTTCTTGGGAAATATTGGTAATATACAATTACCTAGCATTTCATTATGCTATAACATAAGGCATTTCATTATGCCTATTCTCATATGCATCATAGTGCAAAATAATTAGAATGGTTGCTATGCTGCAATCTGATCCGTACTAGCGCCCTCGGATAACTACCCTGTTCACCACTGATACCACGGTGGAAAATATTATGTCACTGCCTGTATGGGGGGGGCAAGACTTTCACAGTGGTGGCCTTTCCATAATTATCACCACCCGACTTTTAGCCTCTCATTGGGCAAGGTATCATCATATCATCAAATTTCAAGGAGCAGGAGCCCAAACCCTCATAACTCCTCTAGCAATAGCATCCCCTAGGCTTATGCCTATGAAAACAAACTCACAAGCCTCCAAGCTTGTATGTAAAATAGATTTCATATATATCAGACCATATGTCTATTTACTTAGGGCTGAAATATTTTCTAGTTCCCTATTCACTCATAGTTTAGTCCTTAACCATCTTATATGTGTTTGGTTGGATCATAAGGTTTTCAAGAGATTTAGTACAAGTATTATCATTACTCTTGTCAACATAAGATCATGAGTACAATCATGTATATCTCATGTAAATGCATTCATCAAATCCTCCTACCTTTAAGGATTGATCTCTTTTCTCCAATCTTCCATGATCCTGACTGATGTATGTAATCTGTACATCCATACATATTGTCAATATATAAATTATGAACAATCCTATTGATCACTAGATCTGATGATTAGAATGAACTTTAGATCATTCATATTTAAGTATTTTTCTATCTCTAAGTCTTTGTATATTCATCTCCTTGATCTTGATCTTGATCTTTCATAGATCCTTTGATTGACAATCTACACATGTTGATAAAGATCAAGGTCCTAGATCTTCTATCATCTAGTTCTTCTTTGATCTAAGTTCAATTATTAGATCATCCCTATGGAGGATGATCTTAGTTTTCTTCCTTGAATCATCTTTGATCAAGGGTATGGATTATCTAATCTAATGAACTATAACAAGTAAACTACTAAACATACATACTAAGTACAATATAGTGTTCTTATTCTTATTGTTCTTGATCATCCAAGATCAAATGGATCTTATTTGATCATCCTTATCTTACTTACTATTTTTATTAGGGTTAGGTAATTTACTAACCTTTTATGCTCTTATTATTATCATTCAACCAGTTAATGTGCTGGTTGAAAGTAGCTTATTCAAGCCTAAATCTAGACTACTCCTCTTATTTCCAATTGGCTAAGGCTTACTAGTTGAATGGGTGAACACAAAGTGGTTACTTCAATCCTCATGTAAGGAGGAGTTTGGACCTCACAAACGTCAACAGAAGGTAGGGGAAGAGCGAGGCTCTATTAGATAACCCCCTTAACCACTATGTTCATCATTCACTAGAATGACCATAGCTTAACCTTTCATAAGGTTCCTATAAGCATGTTTACCCTAAGTACTCTTTCTAATGGATTTTAATTAAGTCCATGAATATTTATAATGTCATTCATGGGGTTTATTATTCTTTTCCTAATTTGGGCCAAGGATTTGATAATCCTTATATTGTCCTACTAACTATAGCCCTTACTAATTAAGTCCAAAGTACTCCATTCTTATTTGTGTAATGAAACTCTACTTTCTCATTAGAATACATTTTTGATGTTTTATGCTCTTTATCTCATAACAAGTAAATCTACTACTAACATTCAACCATAAATGAATTATAAATTCAAAGCATAAAACTACATAATCTAACATTCAATGAAAATGAGGCAAGGTACTTAAATTAAATCTAGCACCTTATGATAACAATGACACACATATCATGCTAAACTCTAAATGTTATACTAGCATGCTTTATAACATAATAATATAAAATAAAACTAATTACATTTACATTTTTAGAAACCTTTACTTATGATCCAACCATTTGATCTTAGATCTTTTCCTTTGATTAAGGATTTTAGTTGTATTTAGGGAATTTTCTCTATTAAGGTCAAAAGATCATATTGATCTATTTTTGTCATAATCCATTCATGATTTTCTTGGATTTCATCATATAAACATTTATTCTTTCCATCCCAAGGATCTGATCACACTTGATCTCATTAATCAAGTGGGTCCCTTTGTATTTTTATGGTTTTTCTACCATAAAGGGTAGATCCCTTAATATATCTCATATCTATCCAATTTAAACATAGATCTCACTTTATTTAAGTAGTATATAATTATTAAAACATGTTTCTAAGATCTGATCATCACAGATCTTGAAAATCTATGTAATTGGAAACTTATTTCTTTAATACAGAAATTTTTTACTGAATAACATGTCTATTTTATCATTTCATAAGAAAATAGAGATTTCAAGCTTTCCATAGCTTCTTTTCTATCTCAATTTGGAGTTCAGATGACTCTGAAATTGAATCTGGAAGTTCACAGTCCTTCCTAGGGCCTGGATTTGATCTGGGCCCAAGGAATGGACGGCCCAAATTAGTCGGGCGGAACGACCAGACGGAATGAACCAGGCGTCGTCAAGCGTGTCGGCTCAGATGAGTGGACGAAGCGCTCTGGAGCAGCGTATACGGACATGGATGGGACGAGCGGAATGCCCGTCGTCCGCACACCCGCAAACCGGGCTGTCGCTGGGCGCGTCCGCTCGTTCATTTGCGGACGCACCGTCGTCTTGCTTGGGATGATGCTCCATGCACATCACACATGCCATTCCGACGGTGCGTCACGTGTGCGTCTTGGGCGCCGTCTGATCTAGAGATCAGATAGTCCATTCTGGACCGTCCAATCATTCCTCTTTTAATTGAGGGCCCAAAACGTCTCTGATTTGGACCCTTCTGGATCGATTGGTATAGTCAGATTTTTCATCTGAGCACTCCATCATCCAGAATTAAGGGTTCTATTGTTTACTTTATTTTTACCTTTTTATTACCAAAATAAATTACAGTAAAATAAAAATTACATAAAACAATACTCAACATCTATGAAAAGGATTTCCACTTACTTGATTGGAGAGAAAATCTCAGTTATATGCCTAATTTAAAAAAATACCTTGTTGATGAAGATATGGCCTAAAATCTACCTTTCTCGCAAATATCCATTGTTTGAACCATTGGATCTTGAAATTTTTTTGGGGGTTTTGTAGAATAGATATGTTGGAAAGTTTTGGACGGTGGAATTGATCAAATTAGATCTGGAACAAAGTGCCTAATTGATTTTAGGTCTCTTGTTCCAATCTATAAAGAAAAACAAGTTGAAAAGAGATCTAACTCTTGGAAATTTTGGGTTTTTGGGGAGAGATCTAGATCTAATTTTTCAAGGAGATTGAAGAGAATTTCGTGGGGATTTTATGAGGATTTTTGGAGGATTTTTGGGATTGTATTTATAGGCATTTTGGGTCTTTTTCCATGATTATAATATTTTATTTTTTATTATTAAATGGCATGAAAGTCGTCAATGCTCCCATGCCTAATTTTTCTTCCCCAAGACCAGCTGATATTTGTTGACCCATATTTCACATAGGCTGCTGATAAAATTGGTTGTTGGGTACGTGGTGGGTCCCATGTGGGCCCCACATGGTGTAAAAAGACTGTTTTGCCATTTATGCATAAAATTTTGGGTTTTATTCCCATGATCTCAGATTTGAGTGTACCTAGTGGCGTTGGATTCATATTTCTTAGTAAATTCTAAATTTTGATGTTTCATATTTTGATTTTTGGAATATTTTGATTTTTGGGTAAAATTACTATTTTACCCCTTTTGTCCAAGAAATGAAAAACTTAAGGATTTCTCATCCGAATTCGACATTTGTCGTGCTTACAGTCATTTTGAAGGGTTTGCTAAGTTTAATTTCAATTTTATATATCTTATGATTTGATTATACTTTTATAAAAAGTATATTTTAAATAACCCTAATATTTCAACCCGAAATATCTGAAACTCAAACTTTATTGATTTTTCTCAATCAATTATAAAAATTGGGGTTATTACAACCTCTTTGATGATTTCTTCTATCATCTTGTTGTCCAAAAATGAGGAGGGTGCATGATCCTTGGTGCAGCCTCCTTCTCTCTCTCTCTCTCTCTCTCTCTCTCTCTCTCTCTCTCTCTCTCTCTCTCTCTCTCTCTCTCTCTCTCTCTCTCTCTCTCTCTCTCTCTCTCTCTCTCTCTCACACACACACACACACACACATTTTCTTCTTCTTTTCCTCCTAGCCAACTTTATTTGGCTTTCCTCTTTACTATTTTGTATTCTATCATATCTCTATATAAGATTCTCCTTCCTATCATATACCATCCCAAACTTTAATTTTATCCACTCTTTGTTACATATCCACCTCCTTTCCTATCTACCCATAATTTTCTAAATTCTACTCAATCTCTTCTATTCTTTTCTTATTATATTGTATATTAATTTCCTAGGAGATTCATTGCACCTAAACATCAACTAGCTTTGGGTAAAGAATTTTCTCCAAAAAGAATGTCTTGTGGCTAGTTTAGAGACTTGAACTCTAGTTCTAAGGTATTCATACATTGTAATACGGGCATCATGAGCACCACCTCTATTATACAAAATTCTTTCAAACCATGATATGTTGATCGTGACTTTGTGTTATTCACTCTAAGGAGTGTTTATATAATTGCACAATAAATATGCTATCGGAAATGTGATGAGACTCTTTCGTGTTGTGTGCAAGGACTGATTAAACCATGACTGCATATGAATTTTCATGAGAATGTTTTAATGAATGAAAATTAGGCAACTCTTAAGAGTTGTTCCTAGCCTAAAATTAGGTGACTCATAAGAGTTGAGCCTAGCCTAGGACAAGTTGTAAGACCCCTCTAGTTGCTATGCTTGGAGTGCAGTTAGCCACTAGCCCAACTACACTCAGAAAAAGAAATTTGATACCCTCCTGAAGTCAAGACTTTTTTGCATTTGGAAGGGTCATGGGACCTTCCATTCATTGTGATCCATTCTCCCCCATGAGGACTATTGTAGGTCATGTGATATCCATGATCGAACGTAGCCAGGAAACGTTGGTTATCTCTATGTGCATATCAACTGAATTGTGATATGGACATCGATGGTATGTCTAGGCATTTAGACCATTTGCCTTTAATGGGCCTGGTAGGACACTGCTATATTATTTTGATTGATATTATGTGACATGTTTTAGACACTAAGAATAATTGCTAATGCAGTGTATTTAACAGAATATGATTCATGCAAATTTATGTGATTTATCACAAATTTTGAATTTTAATTATTATTGAGGTTGATACTATATGATATGTTTTAAACACTGAGACCAACTTCTAATGATATATATTATTTTGGATATGAATGTGATTCATCACTAATTTTAACTTTTGAACATTTTTGAGGTTTGATATTGATTGCATTTAACTGTATGCATTCTAATATCTTTATGCACTCATGTGTTTTCTGCATGTTTTTATATGGCTTATAATTTTTCATTCAGTAGTCGTACTCACCCCCACCAACAATTTCAAGTTAATCTTTTGGTCAAAAGTGAGAGTTAAGGTATCGTAGGAGGCTTACGAACAATGAGAGAAAATGTACAAGAGTAAATAAGTCACTTTACTTTGTTTCGCACTACTATTAAACATTAAGAATTGTGATGTAATAAGACAATATGTTTTATTATAAATACTAGAATTTGTCATATAGTTATAGTTTCATTATAATTATTTGGACTGTGACCAGGGGGTCCTAGCAATAGTTGTTGTTATGTACTTAGTTTGGATGTATGTGGAATTTTGAAATGGCACTCGAGCTTGGAGGGGCAGTTTTGAAAATTATTATATATGGTATGTTTGAAAAAAAATTAAATTAAATTATTATAGTCAGGATCCTAACCATTTCTAAATAAATTTTTGAAAATTGCTTCTAAAACCACAGGTCAGCAAGTACGACGCCCCGAGTTTTTAGAAATAATTTTTGAAATTTTAATTGGAATGATCAAGGTCCTAAGTAAAATAATTTTTCTTTTTGTATAAAACATTTTCAAGCATATCGTATATTAGTTTCCAAAAGTTCCGTTCAAAGTATGAGTGTCTTATCAAAACTCCACATACAGCTAAACTAAGTATGTAACAAGTACTATCAACACCCACTGGTCACAGCCCAAACAACATTAGAAGATATTATAACTTGAATTAAACCAAATCCTTTTATTCAAATCAATGTTTACTATCCCATTACATCATAATTCTCAATTTTCAATAAACTAATGCACATGATTTGGATCAAGCGGTGATCTTGTGTGCCTTTTTGGTTCAACCATCAACTTATACATATGATTAGATCAAAGGGTGGAATTGTGTACATGAGGTAGTGATCAATAATTACACGGACATAATCATGAAGACCTAAGAAAGCTATGTTCACAAGCACCTCTATTATAGATTATGGCATGTAAGTATTACGATGTAAGAGAACATGTGCATATGCACTAGTGACATAAATCATGGCATGAATGAGCTTGATCCTTACTACAACTTCCCTCTCTCTCTCTCTCTCTCTCTCTCTCTCTCTCTCTCTCTCTCTCTCTCTCTCTCTCTCTCTCTCTCTCTCTCTCTCTCTCTCTCTCTCTCTCTCTCTCTCTCTCTCTCTCTCTCTCTCTCTTCACCTAGCCAATTTTATATGTCTCCCCATCATGTCCCTAAATACGATTCTCCTCTCCTTCCTATCCTATAGCATCCCCAAATTCTAATCTTATCCACTCTTTGTTATGTATCCTCATCCTTTTCTATCTACTCAGAATTCTCTAAATTCTACTCAATATCTTCTATTCTTTTCTTATTATAGTTTATCTTAATTTTCTAGCAAATTCATTGCACCTAGACACCCCTACCTTTGGGTAAGGAATTTTACCCATAAAGACTATCTTATGTAGAGACTTAAACTCTACTTCTAAAGTATTCATACTCACCCTATAGCCAGTAGAGCCAACTAGGATTTTGTTGTCAATCCCAAGCAAAATAAATATTTATATTATAAAAACTTGAGTTGTTACAATAATGAGCTAAAATACAATTATAGATTCATTCTCCATAATGAGCCAAAGTGCAAATAAGACCTCATGCCCCATAATGAGCTAATATGTGAATGCAAGTTCATGCTCTACAATGAACTAAAAACAAATATGTGTCCGTGCTTCATAACGGGCTAAAAGAAAATACTATTTCATGCATCATATCGAGCTAAAAACAAATTCAAATTTGAGCTCCATGATCAGATATCCATCCATACTCATGGTATGAAGTTGCATTTCAAAGAAATCATAAAAGTGATCATGTGTGTAAAGATTCCAACTATCCCATGGGTTTGACATCATCACCCACAATCCATAAATCATAGAAAAATATGAAATGTCAAAACATAGCAATAATGGAATATCAACATGAAAATTGTGTACATTAAAGGTTCAAATTCATATATCTTCTCAATTCTAATGATTTGATTAGTTTAATTAGTATGGATTCAAAGCATAGTTTATATTTTTTACCATTAGAAATGATGTGTTTCAATAATTACTATAATTACACTACTCTATTGGAGTATAGAAGGGACAAATATGGGTCAATTCCCACAAGGACTCTTTTAGTAGATTTAATTAACATTTAATTTATATTACTCTAGCCCAATCAATCTTTTTAGGAAAAGAAAGAGGTTTAAGAATTAGACTATAAAAGTAAACTAAGCCAACAAGGAAATAAGCAAGTAAATAAAGGAAAGAAATGAAACAAGGAAACTAACTAAGTAAAAAAGCAAAGAAACATTAAAAAAATAAAATTGAAAGACACTATTTCATTAATTGAATGATTGCAATGAAGTGATACATAAGCATTAAAAGAAGTGCATAAGCAAATAAAGGAAGGAAAGCATGTAAAATTTCAACCTGAGCTTGAATTCCATTTTAAGGCTTTTTTGTTGTGTCTCTCAATTGGAGCTTGTACACACCTCTTCAACCCATGTTACACTAAGTTACTACCATGTTGTTCTCATCTTTAACCCAACATGCAATAGCCCAAAAGTCAAATCTCTTTCCAATGATCCTTACAATGAAGTGCTAGGGCAGCGAAAGAAAAGAGGCACCTAACACCTTTCCTAAAAGACCAACCCCCTTAGAAGAAGAAGATGGAGTAGAAGTATAAAAAAATGTTGCTTCTCCTTAGCTAGATACTTAGAGTTACCAAAGAGGAGATTAGAGATCATTCATCATGAGGAAGGGTTAGCCATAAAAGAGGGTTGATATCTTAAGAATGAACTAGAAGAAAAAGAAAAAGGAAATGGAGATAGTGGCCTATGGCTTAGGACTCACCAATTCCAGCTTTAATAGATGAGGACGGAACTAGGTACTTGCCTTGGAAGTTGTCCTAATCTTCAACATGATGCCTTTAGCTATGAACTTGGATGGCTTTATGGAAGGACCTCGTTTTTCTCAACCATTACATTAGGAATAGAATGAATCATTGCTGCCATAGAAGGAAACAAGGCTTCTTTCCTTATCCTTATATTCCAAATCCCAAAAAGAAAAAGAAAATAGAATGGACAAGAGAGGTTATTCATGTAATGCTTCGAAGGGAGAGAGGACTTTTGCTTATAAAACCTAAGCATGTAAAGGGCTTTTGCGTGCAAGGTCAAGAATGTGGTGAGTGTGCATGTAAGGGAATATAAGAAGGACAGTGCATGGAATTCTTGAGGTGGTTAGGGAGAGTGGAAGAAAAAGTAAATTGGAGATGGGATAAGGTGTGTAAGGGTGAGATGGGAAGGGGGAAAGCAAATGCATGTAATCTAAAAGTGAAAGGAGGAAAGGATGCTAGACTAAGATGGAATATGCAAGGGTAAGGATGCAAGGATGCATGCAAATGAAAAAGCTTTTTGTTTGAAATCTAAGAAGGTTAGAAGCTATTCACATGAGATTTAAGCACACAAAGGAGAAGGCATACTAAACATCCAAGGTTGATGCATGGAAATGCAAGGAAAGATGGAGAACCAAAGGATGAATGCATGCAATCCTAGGGCATGCAAGGGAAAACTATGCATGGAAAATAAAGAGTGAAAGAGTGTGTGTAATGCTAGGATAAGAAGATGCATGCAAGGCTATGCGTGCAAAAACATAAATAAAAGAAGGCATAAAAGGTGCTTGTATGCAAGGGTAATGGATGCTTAAAGAAAGTATGCATGCAGCCCTGGGGTGGTGTAGGCAAAACTAAGTGAGTGCATGGAAAGATGAAAGATAAGAATGATAGAATGAAAAACAAGGAATGAATTAAGAAGGAAAATGGGATTATGGTCAAGACTCTTACTTCTTCTCCATGGATTGTATGTGTGATTCTATGGGAGCTTTGGTGAGGGTGATCTTCTTACTCTATTTCTCCAACGATGTAACTCTTAAGGTGTAGGAAAAGTAAGTGATGGAACTCCTTGTCCTTCACCCCCTAGTTATAGATTTTTGGGGTGGAAGCCCTGAGGAATGAATAGCTAGGATCATAAGGTGATATGAGGAAAGAATGGTGAGGATTTAAGGATGAACAAAACAAGGAGAAGAGATTATAACAAAAGGATGTGGAATCCATAAGACGAAGAGGGAGATAAGGTGGAGTGGGAAAGGGGATAGGCTAGGAGGGAAAGAGATAGAAAGGTTGGGAGAAAATCAAGGAAAAATGTGGAAATGAAAAACAATGAGGGAGGAGATGTGGAAGCTTATGGGTGTCTATGTTTGAAATTCAAAAAGTCTAAAATGAATGTGAGTCATTGGATGGGAATGTATGATGGAAATCTTTCCTTCCATAGGGTTTCATCCTAAATTCTCGTGGAATAGGTGGTGGCTAGGGTTTATGGATTTTCTTAGCTTCATTCCTAACCTTTGGATCATCTTTATCCTAGCTTGAGTGGGTGAGATTCAATTGGAATGTTCTTATCCAAAAAGATCTTCTTTAAGGCCCATTTTCTTCTCCAATGTTGGATCAAGATGCATTAGAGCAGATGACCTAGATTCCATTAATATTTTTTATCACTTTTTCTTTTTCCTTCTTTTTCTCCCAGTCCATCATAAATTTCTCCAACTAATAGGCTGTAAGCAAGGTAAGACGTCACCCTTTGGAGAAACACATTTTTGGTCCTAAATCATAGGTGGGTAGCCCACTGAAAAAGTCTCCACCAATAGGGGCTATAGTCTGGTCTTTATTGCAATCTATCTTCTCATTGGTTCATCCCTATTTGAGTGAGTATTCATTGTTTGCTTAGGATATGCTTTAACAAGGATAGATCTTGGCCTTCAAGTGCTTAAAAAGTAAGATGATTTTCAATTATAGATTTCCCATAAATTGTCCCTCTCTTCACCTCCTTATTTTTCTCCACCTTTCTTCCTTTTATTTTCTCATGTAAAAATGTGGGATTTAGTGTGACTCATCACCTTACATAAGGTGGTGGAACACCGCATGCATGCATGGGAAGTCCCATCACTTTACTTTGGATAAGAACACCCTATTTCTAATGCATAAGCCTTGATCTTTCTCTTAAGGTTTCTAACTGCTCTGAGTTTGATAATGATACCAAATTTATATTCTAAACTCTCAAACTTCATGTTTGGCATGTGTGGGCCTATAATGTAGCTTGGAAAGTAGCCTTCTCTTCTTTTATGGGTAAAATTATCAAATTTTGTGCATTTGTTTCATTTGTACCCTTGACCTGCAAAATAAAAAATTAACCCTAATTAGTGATATTTATGAAAAGTTTAAGGGCTAAAACCTACTAAATATGGATGTGTATTTGTAATGTGTGTGTGTGTGTGTGTGTGTGTGTGTGTGTGTGTGTGTGTGTGTGTGTGTGTGTGTGTGTGTGTGTGTGTAAGGCAGTTCTAATGCATGAAGCTCCAACATATGCGGGGTCTAGGGAAGGGGCAGACTTCAAAGGTCTATAGTACACAATCTTACCTTGCATTTTTATAAGAGGCTGCTTCCATGCCTTGAACCTGTGACCTCAAGGTCACCTGGCGACAACTTTACCATTGCGCAAAGGCTCCCCTAATATATATATATATATATAATATCAATAAAATATCTAAGAATTATACTAATTATTAATCAAACATAAACTAGTCTTTAAAATATGGAAAATAAATAACCATGACAGAAGTACTAACTATGTATGTTAAAATTGTATGGCATACTATTGAAATTAATAGTTAAAATTCCTACATCTAATGATCATTTATATATGAATAAATTTACTGATTTAATGTGGTTTTTTCATCACCCTAGAAGGATTATTTAGTTACTCATAATTATGAAAAATAACATTGTAAACATAGCCCAAAAGAACTCTCACCAAATAGGTTGGAAAAGAACTCCTAAATTAATTAAAAATAAAATATATAAATTAAAACTAATACTTTAGATTAAATCATAGACTAAACTAAAGCAAAAGGCATAAAATATAACCATTCAATCTAAGTAAGAAATTAAGAGCTTCATTGAAATTGAATTTTGGTTCAAGTTACAACAAGAAAAAGAATAAGAGTACAAGACTTCCCTAGATTAGAAATATATGCCCAAGATCTCAATGTGTTATTATCAATGCCCTAGGTCCTCTCCAAGCTAAGAAATACATGAGCATCCTTCCATCCTCTGTGTGTCATTCACCAAAAAAAAAATATTCAAGAATCCAAGAGAGAAAACATTCCAAGCAGATGAGAGAGAGAGAGAGAGAGAGAGAGAGAGAGAGAGAGTGTGTGTGTGTGTGTGTGTGTGTGTGTGTGTGTGTGTGTGTGTGTGTGTGTGTGTGTGTGTGTGTGTGTGTGTGTGTGTGTGTTTAAAAAAATAGAGAAGGGAGCTTATTTTGCCCAAGGCATCAACCCAAGAGCTCCTCCAATCACAAGCAGGCCACTAACAAGTAGAAAAGCCAACTACCTACATGCAGATCTTTGTCTTCTACCAGTGGTGAACATTATAGACCCATCCATCTACGTTCTAGAAGTTCACAACATTCCAAGATGCTCTCATAGTGGAGTAGTCCAAGAGCTTAACGTCTTCCATAGCTTCTTCCAAAACCATTCTTAAAAGCAACAATAAACGTCTTTCTACTTTCCAAGGATTCACCATCACCACATGCTCCTTAACTCACCAACAAAGTAGCTCCCTCCTTTCTCATCACCAATTAGCTACCTCTTAGGATCTCCCACCAACAACATTCCACCCTACTTCACCCTCACTTTATATATATGACCTAGTATCGGTTTCCCATTTAGGAAACTATCCTAGCTTGCATTTCTAAAATCAGTGGCCAATATGAAACTCCTTTTAAAATAGAAACCAACCCTCAACCATAGACATCTAACATTCCAAAGAGCACCTCAACATCTTCCTATGCTGGTTTCCTAGTTCCTAACTTTCTTCCTCTCTCCATAACGTCCAAGTAGCAAGGTAGAAAGCTTCTAAACATGTATCCTTTCTTAAATACCAATGCACTTTCTATTTAAATACATCATAAAATCCTAGCATACTCCCTTAATATATTATGTTTAAAAGCTCTCCCTTTCCTACTATTTTGGAAACTCCTCCAATATCATCTCCATCACTTTTTAATATAATAATCCACTTAGGAAACTTCTAATCTACAACACCTATGTGACTTTTGATATGTGGGTATGAGCAATTGCTTGGATGATGGGCAAATCCTATTTAGGGTCTCAAATCACCAAAAATGCACAATGTACTCCTTTCAACTTTATTCCTATGGAATGCAAAACAAATCCTAATTAGTGATAAATTAAGCAATTCAATGGCTTACCGTAGCATCTTCTAATGGTATTAATTGCAATAGTTATGTGTATATAAAAACCCTAGCCTCTATGTTTTGATAATAGCAAAGCACTATTACTATATGATTCTAACTTGTTTTCAAGTGTGCATACTCATTTTCCTTGTTTCATTCTTCTAAAAGTCTTGGGTAAAGGAAAATGAAGAGAATAAATCCTACTTGAAGTCCAAAGTCTTCAATAGTTTTAGGTCTTTCAAAGGGTCTCACCTAAGCTTTGTATATACTAGCCACCCAATTTCCTTGGTTGTTAGAACTCCTAACTATTAGGGATTCCTAACCAAGACCCCATCTCTCTCTCTCTCTCTCTCTCTCTCTCTCTCTCTCTCTCTCTCTCTCTCTCTCTCTCTCTCTCTCTCTCTCTCTCTCTCTCTCTCTCTCTCTCTCTCTCTCTCTCTCTCTCTCTCTCTCTCTCTCTCTCTCTCTCTCTCTCTCTCTCTCTCCATTGAGACCCATTCCACTCTATCTCCTCATCTCCACTAAGACTCATTTCTCTCTTTCTCTTCCCGATCTCCACATTTTCCAATCCACCTCTCTCTCTCTCTCTCTCCTCACCACGTTTCCTCTTCCTCTATATCTCTCCCATGTTTTCTTTATCTTCTCCCACTCCCTTACTCTCTTAAAACTCCTGTAACTCCCTACTCTCATAAACCTATAAATACCGACACCTGCCCAAAGCCAAAATAGAGGATTACATAGAGAGAAAATTTTAGTGGGATAGAGAAAGAACATCAAGAGCTTGAGACAAACCCTACCATTCTTCCAATGGATGTTTCAACCATTCAGAAAAGGTGATTCCCATCTTCTTCATTTCTAGTTTCAAGTCTCTATCTCACTTGGGTAGTACTCACCGTGCCTTGAGAGATGGACCCATTCTTCCTTTCCCTTAAATCCTAGCATACTCTCCATCCCATATTTAGTGTTCACCATGCCTAGTAGAGCTTTCAATTAGGACTAGGGTTTGACAAACTTTCCATTATAGGGTAACACTCACCATGCCTTAGAAAGTTTGTCCAATCTACTCCTTTGAAAAGATGTTGGCATAAGTTGTCAGTAGCCAAAACTTTATCCTTTTTGTATCAATTGGAGTGGTCCCCATGTCTAAGAAAGATTTGAACTCCCAAAAGATTAAGACTCAAAACAAGCAGGCCCCAATTGACAACCAAGACTGGAGGCCCACCTTTTCTAGCTAGAAAATAATTAAGCAATGACATATGACCCCAGTTAACAACAAAGATGGGACTCACTCTTATAAAAAATTAAAGAAAAATGAAAAGGAGTTCTAAACATCAAAAAGATCTAGACTGGGAAAATTCCTAAGTTGATAAAATTCTCAAGTAGGCCCCAGTCAAAATAAAAAATTGGGTGCGCACTTGCTGATTTCTTTGGGATCTGGACCAATGGCTTATTAGTTTTGGCTAGTGTAGTGAGATCATGAAATGTGCCCTATTTGGCTTCGGTAACTAAAATGTTATGTGATCTGGAGTGTTGAACTTGCAGGAGTTAAAACAAGACTACATTATTACATCCATAGTCTAGCATTTTGTTAACAAAATGTTAATTGGTCATTCATGATCAGCAATCTAGCGCCCTATCTATCTTATTGTATAAACAATAGAAAATTTTCAAGCTTTCTCCTTATTCAAGGAGCCTTGTAGCTTACAATTGCCATGTCTCTTTTTTTATATATTTTATCACTTTTTTACAACATTTGTATAAGAAAGAATTCGAAATGGTTATATCTCCATATCTCTCATTAAATGACAATTTACTATCTCGCCCTATCTCTCTCTTCAATAACTGTCACAATTGCAATAATTATTTCTATTGGTCAGCTCCTCTCTCATAATTGTCACTCTAGTAGTAACTCCTCATCTTCTCCCCTAAAATATCTCCCTCAAGTTGACAATTACACTTTTCCATTAAAGAACAATTATTCACCAATCATCTTTCTATTTTTTTCTTTTTAAAAAAAAAGATTCATTCCCAGAGATATTCTCTAATAAAAAAATACAAAGGTTTTCACAACTCATATATTCTTCTTCTATCTAAATATCCCACCACGAATCATCATCCTCAAAACAAAAAAATTATCTTTTCTATTTTTCATCCCAAAGTATCTCTTTTATAAACAAATACCAAGATTTTAACAACTCGAGTATTCTTCTTCTATATTTTTTCTATAGATTCTACTAGAAAACTCCTTCTGTCTCTATCTCTTACGTATACACATTTCTTTTATAAACATCCTCAACTCACCACTAAGTTTTTTCTTTATTTTTATCCATTTTACTATGTTTTTCTTTCACTTTTCCTTCTTTATTTTCTTTCATTTTTATTTTTCCATAGTTCTTATATGTTGTTGACAAGTGTAATACTGTGGATGTATTTTTCTTCTTTTGAGAAGTTGCTTATACATATTAATTGACAATCCAAAAAAAGAGCTCAAGAGATGCAAAATCATGCTATCAACATAGTAGAAAATTTATTTTATCAAGTTTAAATAGTAAGTCCTCTCTATAATTTCCTTTTTTCATATGCTTCCTTATTCAAATTCTTAAGTTTATGTAATCAATATGAGAAAATAATTCCATCATTACTACACATGAGACTTTTAAAGTAAATATAAAGAAGTAGTTATTTCGACTATTGACTTCATAAATATTTTACAAGTTGTTAGGAAAAAAAAATGACTTGTAAAGTCTACACTATAGAAGGTGTTTAATAGAAAAAATGACTTGACTTTTAAAGCCATTTACTAATAAATGACTTCAAAAGTGAATGCTTTTGAAGTCCTTTAGCAACAACAACTTTAAAAGTCCTTTCCCGCATAAAAATTCCTCTTCACGCTAGACTTTTAAAGTTATTTGAATCAAATGACTTCATTAGTTAAAACTTTTTAAGTCATTTTTTTTCTAAAGAACTTTAAAAGTCTTTAGTTTTAAAAGTAATGCTTTGTTTTATTAATTTTTTATTGACTTTAAGTTTGTTTTTCGACTATCTTCATCTATAAACAAAGTGAAGTTCATCTACATAATGCATGATTCAACACTAATTTGTGCGAAACATTATTTGTTGCTACTTTAATTACAAAATTAAAATAATTAAAAAAAGGATTTTAAGGACTTTTAAATTCGTTTTCCTATAAACAACTTCAGAAGTTTCAACTTCTAAAGTTGTTTTCTGAAAACAACTTTAAAAGTCTTGTTGTGATTTTGAGTTAAACTTGCAAATGCACGAATCAGTTCTACTAATTCATGGGTGGAAGTCAATCCCATGAGGAATCGAACGGTTGTGATACTAGTGGTTCTTACTTTAAATTATCTAACCTAGCCAAATTCAAGAGATTTTTTCCTAAACTAACATGGAAATTAACACATGAAGATGAAATTTATGCTAAACTTAAAACATACTAAATTAACAACTTTCCTAATTGAAAACTTCCTAAATTAAGACTTTCTAATGTTAGACTTTTCTAAAAAGTAAGATTGAAAATAATTGAAACTATCCTAGTATGCAACTAAGCCTAAAGCATGGAGGACTAATCTTGACGTGAACTAAGTAATTTACACAAAACATCTTGCACATGGAATTGTGTAGATTGTGCATGAAAATAAGATGGAAATTATTGCATCATGAAAGTGTCCATGAATGAAGTGTAAACTAACTAGCATGGGATGTATGAAACTAAGCTAGCTAAGTATGAAATTCTCAATTCAAGAAAGAAATTTTCTAACAAATCACACTTCAAGTGGATGCGCATGATCCAAGGGGTTGTGTGCATGGAACCATGATGTGTTTCTTTGATGCAAAACTAGCCTAAAGATGCACCTAATGTACAGTTGGATGATATATGGAATTGAACATCAAAACTCAAATAACATCCATGAACAATAAGATTTAAACCACATAGAACACTCATGGGGAGTACACTTGAATAAAAAACCAAACATCATATCATTAAATGAATTTGATGTACAAGAGTGGTGAGCCTTATCCAAGGAGAGTATGCACCATACAATGGTCAACATACATCCAAAGAAAATGGTTCTATCTTCTTCTATGAAATCCAACATTCCAATCCTAAGCAAGCATGCATGCAATCAAATAGAGATCCAAGGAAAAACAGAGATCCAAGGAAAAGATGAGAAAGAAGGTGAAAGGTAAGTAAGGAACTTAAGGCTATTCAAGGAGTAAGGAAATTGATTCGAGTCAACACTCTATTGGCTGTCACTACAAGAGAGTTATGGTCCTTGAGTACAATGATCTAAGGCTTGAAATACAATCAATTCAACAAGATAAACAAGGAACAATCAAAATAAGCTGCAAGAAAAGAAAAAAGGATAAAGACCTAACTTGATTTTGAATGAAGAATCGACCATGAAATAGGTGTGGAGGACTAAATGTTGATGCTTGGAGAGGGTTGCAGCCACCCAAAGGAGAGAAATATTCAAAGCTAAAATGTAAAGGTAAAGGAAAAGGACGCCCTCTTCCAAAGTGAAGGAGGCGACTCTTTCCTCCCAAGGGAGAGTTCCTATAAAGTTTGGTTTTTTATTACATTTAAATTTTTTCTATGTTTTCTAGGGTGACCTAAGTTAAAGGTACAGTGCGGATTAAAACAAGAGATTTTGGATGGTTAGGAGGGGTGGGTAGCTAGGGTTTTACAACAAATGGAAGGTGGGATAGGCGGCTTCCTTTGGAATGCAAATAGGTGGCGTCCAAAGGCAAGTAGGTGGGGAGATGCCACTTTTTTAGTAAGGGGCATCTTCCCCCTTCAAAAAACATTGAAGCCTCCTTAGAATATGGAAAGTGGGTGGATAAGATGAGTTAAAAGAGAGAAAAGAAGGTGGGAGGAAAGAGATGGGTAGGAAAAGCTAGGAAAGTAAGGTGAGATGGAGAAAAGTGATAGACTAGGTATTTTCTAGTAAGTGGGGATTGGTTGAGTGGTTTGGATAGGAGTTTAAGAAGGTGGAGAAGTCTTAGAAAGGTGAGACTCTTGAATATAAAGTGAAATTCATAGTGCATCTTAGTGGTGAGGTGGAAAGTGAGAAAAAATATGGAAAAATGTAAAATAAATAAATAAATAAAAGAAGGGCCTCTTCCTATTGGTCTACATGTGACCTTATCCTAGTAAACTTTTCCTTAATTATCTTCACAATATCCTTATAAATCCTAAGGATAATTCTTCTCCACCAATCATGGCCTTCCATTTAGCTTAGTTCATGTGGCTTTGATGGTTAACTTTGAGGGTTCCATTGGCTTGGCTTCATAGCTAGCTTAGATGGCTCTCTTGGCTCTTGGCTTAGCTTGATAGCTCAAGTCCTTAGCTTTGATGGCTGGCTTAGCTCCTTAGCTTGTCACCTTGTTCATAGCTTGAATATGGTTATGTGGCTTTAAGTGAAACCCATGCAAAGGTGGTAGACTTGGCATGGCTTGTGCATATGGCTATGTAGCTTTAAGTGAAACCCATGCCAAGGTGGTAGACTTGGCATGGCTTGTGCATGGGCCCACTTTGGCCACCTTTGGCTCCTCTAATTGCATTCGTTGCTTGTCAATAAGATGATCTTAACTTTGATCTTATGTTGAATTGATGACTTTTATCCTTTGACTTGATCTTCTATTTTCATCTCGATCGATCTCGACTGTTGGATCATCATTTCCTTCCTGCAAAAAGTTTAAAACTCTAATTAAATTCTAAAAAAAATGATTAATCATATACTTAACTTATATTAACCTCTCGACCTACAAAATTTCAAGTTTTTGAATCATTAGGTTAAAAATGCATGTGCTACGCATTTTGGTCAAAAACCCTAATTTACCCCTATAAGTTACATATGGGTAACTAATTAGGTTCTTTTTATGCAAAATTAAATACATATCAAGTCTTTCTTCATCTATAAAAGGCAAAAATTGTCTCATTTTTTCTTGATTCACATATTCATGTTCTTCATCTCATGGGTGGCATGATGGCCTCCTCCTCTCTCTCTCTCTCTCTCTCTCTCTCTCTCTCTCTCTCTCTCTCTCTCTCTCTCTCTCTCTCTCTCTCTCTCTCTCTCTCTCTCTCTCTCTCTCTCTCTCTCTCTCTCTCTTACTTTCCATTTTGGATATTTTGATTATTTGTGGCATGAAAAATACTGTAACTAAACCAAAATATTTTTTTATCACACATGACTTTCTTGATACCAACTCTCTCTATTTGCATTTTGTACATCAAGTACATTTTGTCACTACAGATGATGGGGTAAAGAAGTGTGTTAGATTGTTGTGATTTTCATAAAAATTGTATGATTTCATTACAACAACAAATGCTTCTCTCTTTAACCCTCACTATTGGAGAAAGAGAGAACTTTATGATTTTTGGTTCTCATCCAAAATTAGAGTTTGATGATGAGAAATGGTACCATCAAGCTGGCTGAGGAATTTGTAGCTTAAAGCTTTACCCTCTCTCTCCATAGAGTGGTGTCAGCTAAATACTAGGGGCCAAAGTTTGATTAAATCATTTTAGATTTGCTCTTTGATCATGATACTATATTAAGAAGATCTAATAATATGTAACATGTGATATAAGTAATAAAAGGATGATAAATGAGAAGTTATTCTAAAAAATAATTTGATTTCCTTATTCACATGTTTGTTTGTGTGTGTGTGTGTGTGTGTGTGTGTGTGTGTGTGTGTGTGTGTGTGTGTGTGTGTGTGTGTGTGTGTGTGTGTGTGTGTGTACAAAGAATGCATGGATCAACGCTGACTATCATAAAAAATCAATTGCATTGTGTATTTATGTAAGATATTGTAAAGTACTAATATAATATAATATATATTTGAAGTGAAAAAAAAATAACTTTAAAAGTATTACTCTATTTTAACAATTATTTCATCAACTTTTGCTTTGCTTTTTCCAATTGTCTTCTTCCATACACAAAATATATTTTGATTTTCATTATGGCTATCCTCAACCAAATCCCAACTATGACTTGGAACTACATTCACATATTTGTAGTCTATATAAATTTTTGAGTGTTAGTTAGTATCTCTTTGTTTGTCTCATGTGTATGTGTGTGTTCATATTTGAAGAATTTTTGCATGGTTAGGGTTAGAAACTTGCCTTTTCAAAGTAAAATTACTTTTTAAGTGTATCTATCATATTTTTCTTATTTTTTCATTATTAATTGAAAATTTTCACATGTGTACATGCATGTAATTTAGTTATTTTAAGTACCTATATTTCTTGCATACTTAGTGTTGGGTAAAATGTCTAACCTAATCTTTTCATGCCTAACAAGTCTCCACAGACAAATTTTCAATTTCTTCAGATAATGGAAAAATATGCTTGGATGACGAGGGCAAGAACATCAAAAGAATATGAGGAGGGAACAAAAAATATCATAGAGTTCGCACTTAGTGCAGTTGTTGATTGTAATTGCATGCGTTGTCCACGCTTGAAATGTCGAAACTTGCCAAAAGTAACTGTACGGGTGTTGAGAGAACACTTGTGCTAAGATGGACATGATAAGAGATAGTCAACTATTTTATCATCTTGTCTGAGGAATTTTTATGACAAAGATGACCTATGAGGTATTAAAATAGATTACCCTTGTATTATCAAAACAATCTCAGCAATCAAAGTAATTGGTGAGAATGAGGATTATGTGTGTGATAATGGTAAGGAGTGTACTTGGGTTGAAAAAGATACATGAGGGGGCTATATGGATTGTATTAATGAGTTACGACATAATTTCATATTATATTTAGCTCTTTTATCATGAGCTATGTGGATTGAAGTGAGATGAATACTATATACGTAATATTATATACATATGTAATTGAAGATTTATTTGAAAAGTAAATTCTTTAGAATATTCTTGTATTTATTATGTATAGAATGTGTCAATCAATGCTATCATAAAAAATCAGTTTCATTATATCTAAATAAGATTTTGTAAGTGAAAGAAATATATTTGAAGTGAAATATATATTAGATTTTAATGATTTTTGAAGTTATTTAGTTCAAAAGACTTTAAAAGTCTTCACTTTTAAAGTTGTTTAGAACAAAATGACTTTAAAAGATTTAGACATTTAAAGTCGCTTGAACCAAACGACTTTAAAAATCCTTTCCTATGTAAAATTTCTCTTCAACTAGAATAAAGAAGTCATTTTTCTATTAAACAACTTCTTAAGTGTAGCCTTTTAAAGTCATTTAATTCATATGGTTTTTAAAGTAATACTTTGTTTTAATAATTTTTCCATAACTTTCGAATTGTTTTCTTCTACTTTCTTCATTTATACGCAAACTGAAGCTCATATATATGGTCATTTTCATTGTGGGTGGACCAAATCCCAATTATGAATTGGAATTATATTTATATATTCTCTATCAATATCAATTTTTGAGTCTTGGTTAGTATCTCTTTTGTTTGTCTCATATTATATACATATATATGTAATAAAAGGATGATAAATGAGGAGTTATTCCAAAAATTGCTTTGATTTTTTTGTTCATGTGTTTATTTATATGTGTGTATGTCAGTGTGCCTGTGTGTTTGTAAAGAATGAGTGACAACCCAAGTTTTTGTAACACATTTTGCAATACATTTTTCAAGGGTAAGGCCCTTAGTAGTAAAAAATTTCCCCAAAACAAAGCAGCAAAAATTCTTTTCTTTAGAACTTATTTTGAAAAACCCAGGTCATCACTTCATATATAACATAAGTAGAATTTTTGTACAAGATAAAATTCCATTGGAGAAATATACTTTTATTAAATTCCAGAATCCATCCAGTAGTTCACAGTACAGCCTAGGTATCAGTACAATACTTGTCCAAATTACATAATCCAAATTTCAAAGCTCACCATACAATAAAAATTCTCAATACAATACAATGCCCTCAAATAAAATACATGTTTTCAAGGGATATACCCTAATTGATTATTTTTCCAAGTCTTCTTAAGTCTTAAGCTCCTAATTCTCCTTCTCTATATATAAGATATTGTAAACATTGAAACATTTACAATATCTCAGCAAGGTATGCTTGGTAGGGGATTCAAGAAGCATAATAATCTGATAGTATAATCCTAATACTTTATAATCCCATTATTCATACTCATGGATCAATCTCTTTACTTTGTCATAAATGTACATCCTTACACATACATATTGTATACTTTGTATAGATATATATATAATAATTAATATCTCAAAACATAATCATACCCAGTTTATACTAAGTTGATCGATCATCCAGACTCTATTGGACATACTCCCTCATTTGGGCAGTATCAGTAATCCACGATTACTCAGCATCTCATCATGCCATATCATAAGGCATTTCACTATGCCATGCATCATAATGCAAAAATACTCAAAGGAATATTATCCATGTAGTCAGAATCCGTACCAGTAGGCTCGGATAACTGCCTAATAATCCACCTATACCATCCTTGGTGAAAATCACAATATCCATGATCGTATGGGGGGAGACCATGGCTGTCACAGTGACGGCCTTCCCATAATTGCCCCACCTGACTTTTAGGCTCACTTAGGCTTGGTATCCATATCCTAACAAGTTTTGGAGAGCAGGTGACCAAACCATACTAACTTTCCTAGCATAGCATCCCAAGGCATATGCCTATTTAAAACAAAACCACAAGCCTCCATGCTTGTATGTAAAGTAATTCTCATACATATCAGACAATCTGTCTATTTACTTAGGGCTGGAATATCTTCTAGTTCCCTATTCACTTAGAGTTTTTTCCTTAATTCTAACTTAACCGTTTCATATGTGTTTTGGTTGGATCATAAGGGTTTTCAAGGGATTTAATACAAGTATTTACATTACACTTATCAACATTTCTAAACATAAGATCATGTATTCAACATGTATATCTCATGTAGATGCATTCATAAAATCCTCCTACCTTCAAGTAGTGATCCATCTCTGTAGATCTTCCATGATCTTAACTTACGCATGTAATATGTAAATCCATACATATTGTCAATATTTATACAATCTAAATAATCTTATTCTTTTCATCCTATCTATATTCTTTGTTTAATCTTGTCCTTTGATATAAAGGATCTAGATCTTTTGTCATATCATGATCTATCTTCCTCATATAGTGTTTATCCTATTGATCAATAGATCTGATGGTTAGAATGATCTTCTAATCTTTCAGATCTAACTATTTTCTATTCTAAGTCTTTATGTATTCCTTTTCTTTGATCTTGATATTTCATAGATCCTTTGATCAACAATTTATACTTGTTGATAAAGATCAAGGGCTTAGATCTTCTATCATCTAGTTATTCTTTGATCTAAGTTTAGTTGTTTGATCATCCCTAAGGAGGATGATCTTAGTTCTCTTCCTTGAATCATATTTGATAGAGGGTTCAGATCTTCTATTCTATTTTTTCTAAATTCTGCTATTCTATTTTATCTAAATTGCAAGAAATATATATATATCATCAAGAAGTATTTATTTCTTTTATTGTTCTTGATCATTCAAGATCCCATGGATCTTGTTTGATCATCCTTATCTTACTTACAATTTAGATTAGGGTTAGATAATTTACTAACTTTTTATGGTGCTATTATTATTCAACCAGATAATGTTTTACTAGTTGAAGATAGCTTATTTCATCGTAAGTCTAGACAACTCCTCTTATTTCAAATTGACTAAGGCTTATTAGTTGAATGGCTGAACACAAAGTGGTTACTTCAATCCTCATGAAAGGAAGCGTTTAGACATCACAAACATCAATGGAAGGTAGGGGAAGAGCGAAGCTCTATTAGAGAACCCCATTAACCACCATGTTCAGCATTCATAAAGTGACCTTAGCTCAACCTTTCATACGGTTCCTATGAGCATTTTAACCCTAAGTACTCTTTCTAATTGATTTTAATTAAATCTATGAACATTTAAAATGCCACTCATGGGTTTATTATTCTCCTAGTTTGGGCCAAGGATTTGACAATCCTTATATTATCCTACTAACTATAGCCCTTACTAATATTAAGTCAAAGTCATTCACCCATCTTAATTGTCAATGAATCTCTATATTCCATTAGTTTACATTTTTGGTAATTTATGCTTATTATATCTCAACAAATACTTAACATTTGAATATACTAATAAAATTTTACAGCAATTAAATCATAAACTTTAAAGCATAAATCCAATATAAATTTAACAACCATTTATACTAGCATGCTTCTTATGAATGTAACTTAACCTAATGAAATAAAACTATACTTAAACTAGCATGATCCTAAGTTATGAAATACATGAAATTTTGCTCGTAATCTAAAGGAATCATCCCAAAATCTTAATTTTAAACTAACATGACCCTAAGATAATTAAATTACTAACCTATTATAACAATCTAATAACATATAAAGCATAGCATGCTAAATTTTAAGAATTACACTATCATGCTTCCTAATTTATAACATAAATCACATTTACAATTCTATTATCAAATAAAAGACAAGTAAACTAATTATATTAAGATTATTAAAAGCTTTTACTTATGATCCAACCATTAGATTTTTTTATCTTTTTCGTTAGATCAATGGTTTTAATTACATTTAGGTCTTTTACTTCATTAAGGTCCAAAGATTATATCCATTTATTTTTGTCACTTTTAATCTATGATCTCACTAGATTCCATCATAATCCCATTCATTCAATCCATCCCAAGGGTCTGATCATGCTTGATCTCATTAATCAAGTGGGTCCCTTTGTATTTTTAGGTTATTTCTACCATAAAGGGTAGATTCCTCAATTTATGTTAGATCTGTCAAAATAAATCATGGATATTACTTTATTTCAACATTATTTCATCATTGCATTAGATCCCCAAGATCTGATCATCTCAAATCTTAAAGAGCATGAAATTTAGAATCTTAATTCCTTCAAATAGAATGTTTCTTGAAGTTTTTTATCAATATTATGATTTCAAAAGAAAAAAGACATTACAAGCTTTCCATGGCTTCTTTCCAATCTTAATTTGGAGTTCAGATGACTACATAATTGAAGATTGAAGTTCATAGTTGTTTCAAGGGTCCATATTTGATCTAGGCCCAACGAAACGGACGGCCCAAATTGTTCGGGCAAAGCGGGTCAAGTCAAATGGAGCGGTCTCTGCTCTCCCATTATCAGGACGCAAGTAGAAATGAGCTCCCTTGGGGCCGCTGCTGTCGAGCGGATGTTCCATCAGAACGTCATCGCACTTGGAGCGCACACGTGGAGACGCTCCTATAGGGTGCGTTTCCGTGTGACATCCTAGGAGCCGATCTTATCAGGAAGATCAAACAGTCCGTTTTGGACCATCCAATCAATTCCTCTTCAATCAAAGTCTCAAAACTTGATTAAATTTCATGAAAATTCTACCCTAGGGGTTTTGGGTCCTTCTAGATCAATTAGATGGCTCAAATTTTCCATCTGAGCCCTCCATCATACATAAATGAAAGGTTCTTGTCCTTACTTGATTTTTATAATTTTTAACCTAAAACTAATTTTAGAAAAAAATAAAAATTATAAACTAACATGAAATAAGTATGGGAAGAGTTTCCACCTACTTAATTGGAGAAAAACATAAGTTTTACAAACCAATTTTAAAGAAATATTCTGTTGATGATAAGATTACTCGATAACCACTTGTTTTGTGATTTTCCATTGATTGCACTGTTGGATCTTGAAATTTATTTTGGGGTTTTGTAAATAAGGTAGTCTAGGAAAATATGAATGGTGGGATTTGTTAGATTTAATTTGGAACAGAGTGCCTAATTGAATTTAGGTCTCTTGTTCCAATCAGAGAGAGGAGAGAGGAGAGGGAAAGTGAAAGAAGAGAGATTTTTGGGAGTTTTGGAAATGAATATAGATCTGGTTTTTCAAGGGAAGCAAGATAATTTTATGAGAATTTTAATGAACATTTTTGGAGGATTTTTGGGGGTAATGTTTTTGAATTTTTCATAATTACTTGTAATAATTAGGTTTTAATTCTTTTGAATATTAAATTAGCATTGGATCCTCCACTACCACCTCCTTCTCCACTATTAGCTAGTAGTGGTTTGACCAGTCATTACATGTTTTCTGGCCGTTCGATCCATTTGTGGGCCCCACAGAGGTGTGAAAGGACCATTTTGCCCTTTTATGGAGAAAAATTCGTTTTATTCTCTCAAACTCAAAATTGAGTGTACTTAGTGGAATTGGAATTTTATTTCTAAGTATATTCTAAATATTGAAGTCATAGATCTCAGTTATGGGTAAAATTACTATTTTACCCTTTTATTCATAAAAATAGAGAAAATTAGGGATTTTTCATTTTAACACAGAATTGAACGTACTTAGTGTCATTTTGATTAGTTTTTCAAATACATTCATAATTTATAAGTTTTAAATCATATTTTAATCTCTATAAAAAGAGAATTTCCAATAACTTAATATTCCGGCCCAGAATTTTTAAAATTTCAAACTAAGTTGATTTTCTCAATCAATTTACACAAATTGGGGTTGTTACAAAATGCATGAATCAACACAGACCATCATAAAAAATTAGTTTCATTGTGTATTTATGTAAATTATAAATATTAATATAATATATATTTTTAGTAAAAAATATATTGATTTTGAAAGTTGTTTACTATAAAAGACTTTAAAAGTCCCAAACTAAATAAGTCGTTTGATGTAAACAACTTTAAGTAAACAACCTTAAAAGTCACTAACTTTTAAAGTTGATTTCTCAAACGAAGTTAAAGTTCGTAAGTTTTAAAGTCATTCATAGAAAGTGACTTTAAAATTACTACTCTAAATTGTAGCTATTTTCAACCATATCCCAAGTGTGAATTGGAACTGCATTGACATATTAGCTGTTGATATCAATTTATGAGTGTTGTTTAGTATCTCTTTATTTGTCTCATATATGTATATATGCATATTTGAAGAATTTATGCATGATTATGGTTAGAAACTTGCTTTTTTATTGTGTAAATAGTATCTAATAATGCCTGATCGATGATCTATGTTAACAGTAGGTTTCCCATCCCTAAATTGATAGAATGAATCAAAAATTTCAATCATCCAAACTGGGAAAATTTGACAGATTAAATGAGGACCATTGATCTTTAGCTCTGCATACTGATTGGTCAATGATCAGAACTCTAACAACCTTACTAGAGTTTTGATCATTGAGTTTAACCCTCAATAACAAATCTGATTGGTCAAAATTGATGGATCATGAACAAAATTATGAAATCAAAATCTTTTATTGTTTGATCATGATCTTTAGCTTAGACCTGAATAGTTTGAGTATAAAATCAAAATCTAAAATACTAATTTAGACCACTATAAACTATTGGATTTGACTTTTTAGACCTAGACTGTCTACCAATAAAGCTATCTAATTTGTAATATAAATCTCAACTATTTGATCATTGACTTGGATAATGGATTACATATTTGAGATAGACCTAATCATATCTCACCTATGTAGTCAATGACCATTTGATCATTGACTTGGAGAATGGATTACATTAAATTGTGAGATCTAAGTTTTGCCAGCTTATAATCATCAAATTTCTATCGAAAATTCAAATTCAAAACATGAAGTTACTATTTTTACATAGTGAATAAAATTCAACCATAAGATTGTTTGGAAATGTAGAATTCGACTCTCCATACAAAAATCAGAGTTGCAGATTTACTTCAAATTGTCAATATAAATGAAATTCATATATCTAGTCCAAATCATATTAGATCAACAGTCAATAAACATTGATATGTACAACCTATAGTTGAAGAATAAGAGTTAAATGACAATATGTGGATCCAAACACTTGAACAAGTGGATTCTAGTACGATCTTAGATAGATTGAAAGTGTCACAACCCCGTCGGGCCCACAGTAACAATATTGTCCCGTGCGCACTCACATGCCACGGGTTTTGCTCTTCCCCCGCGTCCAGGGGAAAACCGGTCGTTACTGTGAAGGGAGGCATTCCCCCTTATCACTCAGGCCCATCACCCCCTAGCCGATGTGGGACTAACTCTCAACCGTCACCCCCTCGGCCTTCTCCGCTTCGCCACCCCTCACAAGGCCATGGTACCTCACGGTGCCTCAGCCGGCAAGGCTAGATCTCTCCCCCTTAGGGGACACACGCCCTCGTGTGACCGAGGCACGCATGCGGTTAGCCATCCACCCTTGGGGTCGGGGTTTGGCTCTAATACCACTTGTCACAACCCCATCGGGCCCACAGTAACGATATTGTCCCGTGCGCACTCACGTGCCACGGGTTTTGCTCTTCCCCCGCGTCTAGGGGAAAACCGGTCGTTACTGTGAAGGGAGGCATTCCCCCTTATCACTCAGGCTCATCACCCCCTAGCCGATGTGGGACTAACTCTCAACCATCACCCCCTCGGCCTTCTCCGCTTCACCACCCCTCACAAGGCCATGGTACCTCACGGTGCCTCAGCCGGCAAGGCTAGATCTCTCCCCCTTAGGGGACACACGCCTTCGTGTGACCGAGGCACGCATGCGGTTAGCCATCCACCCTCGGGGTCGGGGTTTGGCTCTGATACCACTTGTCACAACCCCGTCGGGCCCACAGTAACGACATTGTCCCATGCGCACTCACATGCCACAGGTTTTGCTCTTCCCCCGCGTCCAGGGGAAAACCGGTCGTTACTGTGAAGGGAGGCATTCCCCCTTATCACTCAGGCCCATCACCCCCCCTAGCCGATGTGGGACTAACTCTCAACCGTCACCCCCTCGGCCTTCTTCGACCCCGAGGGTGGATGGCTAACCGCATGCGTGCCTCGGTCACACGAGGGCGTGTGTCCCCTAAGGGGGAGAGATCTAGCCTTGCCGGCTGAGGCACCGTGAGGTACCATGGCCTTGTGAGGGGTGGCGAAGCGGAGAAGGCCGAGGGGGTGACGGTTGAGAGTTAGTCCCACATCGGCTAGGGGGGGTGATGGGCCTGAGTGATAAGGGGGAATGCCTCCCTTCACAGTAACGACCAGTTTTCCCCTGGACGCAGGGGAAGAGCAAAACCCGTGGCACGTGAGTGCGCATGGGACAATATCGTTACTGTGGGCCCGACGGGGTTGTGAAAGAAAGACTAGTCATAAACTAAACCTTCAATTTAGAAAACTAATTAATATTGTTATATGTATATATTTCATATCAGTAATGTATCATAGCTTAGAAGCTTGGTTCAGTGATTTTAATCATTGATCAACACTCAAATCAATCATTGGAAGACATTGGTAAATCAAAATGGTCAATTTTAGATAGGTGGATTAAGATTGCTATCTCGGAAAACTAAATAATTGTTATGTTCTTATAAGAATGAATTGATGCGGATGATGACATGTACTATCTTAAATTTTACATAGAATCAAAGCATGTGAAACTTAGTTATTATAATAATCCTAATTTTAAAATTCCATTTCAAATGATTATGAATTAATTTTGCTGAATGCAAATTAGAAAATTTTCATGTTTAGATTCCATAGAATTGACCTTTTGAAAGACACTTAATTGAACTCCAAAACCTTAAAATTTTGATTGTGCTAAAAAAAAAGAAAAAAAATCTAACCACATAAAGAACACTAAAATTAGAGATCGGATGGAGAAGTTATGGATCTATGAATATGAAGGACATTTTAGTAAAAAGAAAAAAAGAAATTTACTTAATGGAGGGGGCTGAATTGATATTGACACCACCTCCCACTTAAATGAGAATGAAAATAGACCATAGGTCTATTCTCAAACCTATATACAAGCAGAGAGGAAACTCGACAGGGAGAGAAAACAAAGAAGAAAAGGAAGAAAAAGGATAAGGAAAAGAGGTAGAAAAGAGAGAAGCGGAGAGAAGCCTTGCTCACTGAAGAGAACCCTTGCTCGTCAGAGAAGACACATCATGCTGGCAAGGAGAAGAGCAAGGGTTTTGGGTGTTGGAGTTCGCAGGCGATCGCCGAACAAGACGACTACTTAGATCAAAGATCTGAGCAGTTCATCTCACTCAACACGAAGAGCCTAAATAAAGCCCTTTTATTCATTGAGTGATTGGCAAGAAGTAGACACTGGATTCTAGAAAAAATAGAATGCATGATGATTATAATAGTTTGATGTTCAAATTATGCAAAAACTTATAGTCTCTAACGATGGTAGGGAGTTAGAAGTCACGTTACAAGTAAGATCTGTGAAAACCCAGTTCTTGATTTTGAATTTTTTTAACTAAATTTGTAATATTATTACTAGAATTAGGTTTCTATGATAATCTAGCTATCCATTTCTTAATCCATGTCTAGAAATGGGTAAATATATGCTTTATGTAGCTAGAATATAACTGAGATTGTTGATCTAAGCTTAAAACTAATTGGATAATCTCAACCGTCCGATCTGCTATTGTGTAAATAGTATCTAGTAATACTTAACCGAAGATCAAAAGCTACCAGTAGGTTCCCCATCCCTAAATTAATAGAATGAATCAAAAATTTCAATGATCTAGAAGTGAACATATCAAATGATCTAGGCCATCCAATCTGTCATTATTCAAACAATGGCCTTATGGCATCTGATCAATGATCAAACACCACAAATGAATTTTTGAACCCTGAATTAATTAGGATATGATAGAAACTATAAAATATGGAACCTTAAGTTTAGAATGAAGGTCTAAATAGTCAATTATATTACCTTGACTGCCTATTCATGACTCTAAAACATAAATCAATAGCCTAAATGACTGAAACCATGCTACCAAGGTAGTTGAATAGCAATGAAAAACCAAAACAAAATATTTCCACAATTAGCAAATAATCAAGATCATCACACTTAGATTAAAACAAACTTTTGTTGTAATTGTTAATCTAGGATTCGTTATTGACAAGAAATCTGGAACATCGATTAGGTAGATTAATGAGTGGAGTTGAAAAGAGACATAACTAAGTTGAGAAGCATGAAAAAAGAAGTAGGTATTTTAACATCAATGTGCTTTTCTGTGAAACATGAAATATTGTTGATCATTATTCCATTATGTATGAAAATAGAGACTCATGAGATTTTTAATTTTATACTGTTGAACATACTTGTATTTCATGCAAAATATTAGTTCTAGAATGTCATGTTGATTTATTATGTAGTTCAAAACTTATTACATGAACATGTATTTGAAAATACATGGACTTCATGATTTATGAAATGATGAGGAGTGTGGCTCAACCTTTATGAGGGTTATTTTTACATGACTATATCGTACCATGAGAATTTATTTGCATGATTTCATTAGGGCATGGATTTCTATGGTTTTATATGTTATATTGACATGTGATGATGCCTAGTGTTATTATATTATAGAGGGCATATGGCAGCCCAATGGACGATATGCTAGGAGGGCTGAGGACTGATCATCCCCCTTTTCAAAATTGTATACGTGCATTAGATACTTGATTGAAAAACACCAAAATATATGTTACTATGACACCATGGTAAGGTCATGGCCTAAGGCACTATGTACCCATGCTCGCACAATGTAGGAAGTCTATCCACTTCGTATTAGCATGATAGCCACGAACATGATTGGGTCTTATTCATTGCACAAAGGGTCCATTATTTTGAGTTTCATACATGTATAGCATGGTAGTGCAAGAGGTGCATAGCATCATAAGATCATTATTATATAATGAGTACTCATGACCAATGGCTAATAGCCAAATTTTGAGTGGTTCTATACTCGGGAGACCTCGAGGAGGTTTAGATGGTATTTTATATATATATATATATATATATATATACACTTATTAAGATACATTAATTGTATTTAAGAATTTCATTATTTAAATGCTTTTCGTTTTTCGATTTTGATGATGATTCATTATTCAATTTGAATAAGTATACTTTTGAGACGATGCATTACATGAGTTGCGGTGACTACTCATATTTGTAAAATAACTTGCAAATGTTATTATTATTGCCCTTGAAACAACATGTATTGATATTGAATTTGATAATTGAATTGATTTAGCATGACATTGATTTGTAAAGCATGATTGAGATTTCAGAGTTTTATTATACTTCTCATTATGCATCTGTGATTGTGAATCACTTTTTAGATTCAAAATGGCATAAACTTTCATATTTTGATGATGAAACTATCTACATAAGCACAAGCTTATTGAGACATTGTAAATTGTTTATAATGTCTTAAATTTGAAGAAATAAGACAAGGGAGAAGAAGACTATGCTAAAAATCTCAAGAGAAGGACATAGAAGGTATATCAAACAGGTTTACAATATAGTTGATAATTTTGCAAACTAATGCAATACTTTGACTTAATATGACTTTTGCTCATGGACATGTGGATATGTAAATTGAAATTATGGTGGTGTGGCTATCACTAATTGATCTTGGTCTTGAACTCATCTTTCAATTCAGTTAAAACTTAATTTCTTATACACGTTTAGATATTGTATGTTTATGTAAATGGATGGAGATGGAGTCTCTTTTATTATTATTTGACTTAAAATTGTGTTTATCAAGGACATCACATTCGCATGCATAAAATGCTAAGTCCAAAAAATAAAGGAGACTGTTGGGTTTTTGGTAGAAATGTAACTCCCATTTCTATGAAAATCCATATATTTAGAAAAGAAAAATGACACTTTGGATTTTAAAAGTCCTTTCATGAAAAATGTTTTCCTCTGTTTGTTTTCTAAATAGTTCCCAAACTCGGGGCCCCACAATTGTAAAAGATTTTGTGAAAAAGTGTTAGTAAAGCCCACCTATATCTAGTGGTACCTTTAAAAGTTAAAGTCAGTATGTAAACATAGGCTACTATTCAAACAAACTACCAATTTAGGCATCAAGAATGAACCATACATTAAAACCTTATATCACTCTCTCTTAGTTGAGAATGTAAACAGGTTAACTGAATTTGTAAAATCGGATTGGTATATTCATAATCTTTTCATCTTATAATGTAGTCACCTTTGATTATCTTCACTGAATATGTGTTTAAACTATTTCTTATGAATGTATAAGAAATGCTATTGAATAACTTGAGAATGAATAACTCCATTTCAACTAGCTGTGTTTAAGAACAAAAGGTGAGTGTGTATGTATGTGCTTAAGGACAAGTGGTAACTAAGTTCTCAAGAATATAGATGGACTAAAACTAAAGCAAATACATGCTTATTTCTATAGAAAACTGATGCACTTTCAAGCATGAAAAATGAGTAAACAACGATGCATGTGTATGATAGAACATGGAGATTTTAATACTAGTTACTTTGGGTTTAAAACAAGAACATAGTAAGCTATCTTTTAAAAGGTAAAATACTTGCAAATGTCAGCAGAGTGGGGAATTATCTTGGAGCACAAATTCCTACAAGTAAAACAAGAATTTTCCATTTAGGATCATGCCCCATTTGGGTGGTGTTTGGCCATGAAAAAAAGGTAAACAATAGTGACCATGACCTAGCTAACTAAGCAATACAAATCCTAAGGAAAAGTGACCTAAAGGTAAATTCATGGGGAGAACTAATAAATAGCTTTAAACCCCTAAGTTAAATGCATTAAATGCTAAAGAAAATGAGTGAAGAAATACTACACATAGGGGAATATAAACCCAAATAGAAGGTATGTTATACTTGGCCTAAAGTAGACTGGAAGCATCAGTCAATCCACTTAAAACTCCGAAACTAATCAATAAGTGGTCCCAGTACATGCTTGATCACTTTGATAAGAATGACTTATAACGCATTTCTAAAAATGGGCATGAACAAGATGCACCAAGACATACATGCAACTTTACTAGGGAATGCTTTAAAATGTATCTCTTGATTGTCGAATGGTAGTAGTTTCCTACATAAGGCTAAATTGTTTCAATCATGTTTATATGAGTGCAAATGAATATGTGTGTGCGTGTGTGTGTGTGCTATGTGATGGAAAGAATCATGTAAGTTAATATTGCTTAAAGTTGTCGCATCTTTAGAATAGTTTAATTAGTTTCTAGGTTTAGTTTTAGGAAAGTGATTTTAGAAATATCTATACTTAGAAATTTTTTATTTTCATACATGTTTTGTGTGATTTGCTTTCGGTTTGTGTTGCCACCTATGTCATGTCAGTTTGTTTTCTTTAAATGGATTACATGGCCTTTTTTATCTCATTGTTCTAATATCATTGTATTCTTGTTTGTAGTAACTATGGAACAAGAACAATATTAAAATGAAGAATATGAGCAAAATGAAGAGTAAGAACAAGAGGCCAACATGAGCACTACTCAAAAGAGAAAGGAAAGAGGGTGAACAACAATGAAAAAAGTTATCAAGAGAAAGTCCAAGGGAATGAAAGAAACTATCCAATACAATAGTAGGGGATAAGAGATATGTGAGAATGTAGCCTCTTATTGTAGTTTTCTCTGCTCCACAATAAGAAGCATGGCTCCTATCACAATTTCTAATTGGTGACTTGTGCTATCCTCTACAAAAGATTCAATATGGAAAATGGTGAAGGTAGGTAAATATTAATAACATGTATTATATAATTTATAACGTACCTTATTTTCAAATATAGTAATTTGCTATGTACTTTACAGACTACCTTTAACATGCCTGAGTAGAAGAAGGTGCGTGCTTTACAAGAAGCTAGTGAGCAATGGAGAAAATAGAAGAACTACCTTGTTCACAATTACATAGCTCCGTATCTCAATTATCTATCAAGGTTGTATATAGTGCCTGTCATTTATTCTAGCATTATTGATCAAGACATGTGGAATGCATTTGTACAGAGCTGCACGTCCGAGGAATTTGAGGTATGTGCAAAAGTGATGTTTCATTTAATTAATTACATATAATATTTGATTATTGCATTTGATTATGTATGTAGAAATGTGCAGGCAAAGAGTACAATAGGAAGAAAGGTGCATGAAATTAATATGCGGCACCTCCTATCCAGGTTGGACTATGCTTATTTAGAAGAGTGAGAAGTAAGCATCTGTCGCCTTTCAAATTAATGCTACTATAGCTATATACATTTTGTTCTCTAACTATAGTGTCGTGCTTAATAGCAAAAGAAGGCTTGAACTATTAGACCCATTGATCACTCCATCCTTTAGAAGATGGAGCATTCGGTGGGTTGTACTAGCTAAATGTTCTCAATTGGAACTACTACACAAATTACTTCCCACATTGTAAGTGGTTCCACCTATCTATCAATTTTATACAATTAATTAGATGACATGATCATGTTTTTCTAATTAAATTTAGTAGGATATTCTTGCCCAAGAAATCAAAAGTACATGAACCCTAAGCAGCACTACTGGCAACGATGACATCCTATATAGGGCTATATGCAATAAGAATGACCACCCTAGTCATGTTAGGGGCATGGTGCACAGTGTTGTTCCTTTTAAATCCTTTGGTAAAAGTTTACCTATAGTTCAAGATCAAGAGGCCTACAAATGAGTTGGTTGAGAAAATAAAAATGGATATATTTAGTAGCTGCGTGAAGGAAGTTTGATGATAGTTTCTCAATCCCCTGCACATAATTCTTAGAACACCCTTGTACCTCCATCAAATGCTAGCTACAATTCTCCAACTGAAGAAGTTCATGAAAGACAACCAGCACCCCTCGAAAAAGAAATTACAGCCAAGGAGGTATATATATGTAACACCCCGGATTTTTAAGACAATTTTTTTTTTTTTTTTTTTTTTTGGTAATTTAAATAAGAACATTTGGGATCCCATGAGAAAAGATTTATTTAACATTTTACTAAACCTATCTTAAAACTCCGGGTGTTAATTTTTCCTTTCTCAAAATGACGTATACGTAATTTAAACATAAATAAATGATCCGCGTATAAATCAACGTCAAATAAATAGGCGCCTTTATTTTAAATCAAATAAACATCCAAAAGACAGTAATAATATGGCCCAGGGTCTATCCATCATAACATCCCATATAAATGTCCAATATATATCCAAAGATCTAAATCACATCCAAATATAAAGTATGCAAATTCATAATAAAATTCAAATGATAATCCACACTAATGACTCACATTACTTTCTAAAACTATAGGGAAACTAGTCTTCAAGAGCCTCTCAAGGTTTATCAACAGCCTTGCCTTTCCTGTTATCGCGCGAGATCTAAGGCATTGCAAAACAAAGCAATGCCTCAAAGAAGCTATCGCTTGTGTAGGTACATAGACAATTAATGTAATAATTGAAAGAAATAATGAACAAAGATTTATGAAAAGTATAACATTTATGGAAATAGTGATATCATAATGCCATGTTCAAATAAATGCCAATTTATTCCATATGCTAAAACATGAAATTCACTGAAAGTTAAAACATGACATGAATCAATAAATGGAGCATACAACAAGAATAAGGGCACCCTAAGGTAATGGGTCCCACCACATCGCACGAACATCCCCCGATCAGAGTACACATAGTCAACCTCTCGAGTGTCGTCACACCCGTGCATACCATCTATAACCATGCTCATCATACATGCACACATAATAAGAATATGGCCATCATGTCGCAGTTGGCAACCCTCCATGGGTATCAACCACCGCCGCTCCCGTCGACACCATAACGGGGAGACTTAATGGCGTCTGGTCCCCATGGAAAGGCTCAGACCGGTAGTGTGGACTATCCATGTTACCAAACCCCTACCGAATGCCATCTATGGGCAGGTGTCTATCTTATCACAAACTTTTCACATCATAATCTCTAAGGTGGGTGGCCGGCCCTATCCCTCCTAAAGATGACACCCACCGGCGAGAGCACCCACATCAAATATAAAACACGGAAATCATATGTATATGTTAAAACTCAAGAGCACTTATAGCTTGCAATCCCCAAGACATGCCCCTCATCCCCGGGTTAGCCTATAAAAGGACCACTACTAAGCCTCTATACTCATTCTCATGTAAACCCATGCATTTTCTATATATATAATAAGAAATAAATCTCTAATTAAGCATAACTACTTAACATCATGCTTATAAAAGCAGCTTAAATAAGTTTATTCAAGAAAAGAATTCAATTTGGAATAACCATCCAGTACGCAATGTCGCATGAAATCCATGGTAAATAAAAATCGCACTTTTAAAACACAATCACACATGATGCTATGTTTAAAACATGGTTTAAAATCAAGGCAAAACATTAGTTGTCATTACCTACCTCAAGGTGAGATCACTAGCTTGCTAATAACTCCCTTTAATTGGTATATTCAAGTGCACCCTGCATATGTCACATCACTATTTTAAAATTTTTCTAAATAAAAAGTGGTCATTTCTAAGTTTTTAAGTTAAAACTAGGTCCGTCATGTCACTTACGGCCACAACGCCTCTTCCTGATCGTGATTTGGACCTCTCTAGCTCCCAAAAATCAAGTTTTAATGAAAACTACGCAAAAGGGGGCCTGCACGACTCACCATAAGGTGGTTTAAACCATGCCGGCACCCTTTTCCGCCGGTTTATACCGGACGTACTGGCAAGACGAAAGACGCACGGCGTCGCAGACGCCGCACGGGACGCGCGTCAGCTGCAGATCGTGACGCACGCGCGCGTGCTGCCACGGCCGCCAGACGCGCCGCGTCCCTGGCCCCACCGCGACAGCCAACGGCGGGCCCGCACGCGTTGCCGCCGCGCACGCGTATGGCATGCCGACCGGCCATCCGACGCCGTCCTGCTGTGCGTCCCGGGCGCCATGGCGCGCCGCCAAGGCGCCGACGCCGTTGACAACGCCGAGAAGACGACCGGATTCCGGCCGCCCGGCGAGCCAGAGTAGCTCCGTTTGCGCGATTTTTGAGCCATTTTCTTCAGAATTCTCTCTAGAATCCATTTATACCCTCCTTTTGCACTAATTTTCTCAAAACCATGGTTTTTAAACGATTTTTCCCAAGTTCCTAAAAAACCTCTCAGTGCAACTGGTTTTTGAGTTTTCTGGGCAATTCCACCGTTGGATCACTCCCAAATTTAAAGGGTATGCTCTTGGGTCTCTTGTGCACTAGTTGGACGGTGCGATTTCCAAACAGACAACGTTTGGTCTATGAAATCACGCTCCAACAGTAGCGTGCACAAAACCCCCAAAAATCCAATTTTTTTCCTAATTTTTAAATGGTTTTCTAATTAATTTTCTAATTAATAAATACATAAAAACATAGGTTTTGAGGCTTACCTTGCACCTGGCCGGAGTTGCTCGTGTTGCCGGGGCTCCACTCGCCGGAAAATTCAAGTTTTTACAGGCTAGGGTTTTGCGTAAATACTCAGAGAAAACGCTCAAAGTGGAGCGTTTTGTCAACCTGGGGAGGGTAGATATAGGCCTAGAGTCCCAGGGGAAGAGAACCTCTTCCATTCACGCCTCTTTCCACGTCTCTCCGGCGATTTTTCCGGCACTGGTAGAGACGTGTGTAGACAGGGGTGCCGTTATCAATTTGGACCCCTGTTACACGTTTCTCAAAAGATCATTTTGCCCTTACAACTTTGACGGCTCATAACTCCCTCGTTTGAGCTCCGTTTCTCGCGTTCTTGGTGGCGTTGGATTCGTATCGACGAGCACTTTCTAATTATTATGTTTTCAGGAAATAATTTCATCCATAAATTTTTATTTTAATTTATTTAATAATTTCCTATTTTTATCTTAAAAATTAAGGATATTACATTCTTCCCTCCTTATAAAAATTTCGTCCTCGAAATTTAGCTACATACCTCTATGTAAATAACTCTGGATGGATCTTTCGCATCTCCTCCTCAGTCTCCCAGGTAGCCTCCTGTAGTGAATGATGCTGCCAAAGGACTTTGACCAAGGCAATGGTCTTATTCCTTAACTCCTTGACTCTTGTATCTAAGACGCGCACTGGTCTCTCCTCAAATGTCATGTCAGCCTGTAGCTCTCCTGGGATCTGCTCCAATACTAGCGTGATGACTATTATTATAAGCAAATTCCACCAAAGGTAAATGATCTTCCCAGCTACCCTTCCAATCCATAACACAGGCTCGTAGCATATCCTCAATAGTCTGGATGGTCCTCTCGCTCTGTCCGTCTGTCTGAGGATGGAATGCTGTGCTAAATTTCAGTCTCGACCCTAATGCCTCTTGCACGCTCTTCCAGTATTTTGAGGTAAATCGCGTATCTCGATCCGATATAATTGTCAAGGGAACACCATGTAGACTGACGATCTCCTTAACATATAATTTCGCTAAGCTATCCACGGTCTGATTTTGTCAGATGGGAAGGAAATGAGCAGACTTGGTCAACCTCGTCCACAACGACCCATATCATGTCGTGGCCGCTACGGCCTCTAAGACCTAGAACGAAGTCCATGGTAATATGGTCCCACTTCCACTCCGAAGGTCCAAAGTGTCCGTAGTCCCGATGGACGCCGATGCTCACCTTGACCCGCCGACAGTCAAACATCGTGCTACGTACTCTCCAACATCCTTTTCATACCATTCCACCGTAAATGCCTCTTGAGATCCTCGATACATTTTCGTACCCCCGTGATGAATTGTATAAGGGGATCGTGTGCTTCTTGAAGTAACTCGCGCTTCAATTCGTCATCTCACGTACTACCAACCTCCCTTAAATCTAACTCCTCCATCTCGTCCCTCGAAAAACTGGCCTTATCGCCGATCCTCGTGTTTCCTTGTCTTTACCCCGTGCCTCTAAGATCCCCGTCAAAGAACTTAGACCGAGTCGTCAAATTGGCCATCATCACACCCGCCTTCCTACTCAGGCATCCGTAACGACATTAGCCTTCCCAGATGGTACCGTATGGTGAAGCCGAAGTCCTCGAGATACTCCATCCATCTCGCGCTGCCTCATATTCAATTCACTCGAGTAAAGAAGTACTTGAGGCTCGTGATCGTTGAATACCTCAAATCTCTCACCATAAAGATAATGTCTCCAGACTTCAACGCAAATACCACGGCCGCTAATTCCTGTGTCATGTGTTGGGTAATTTACCTCATGTGTCTTCAACCTGCCTGCACATAGGCAATTACCTTCCCATGTTGCATCAACATCGCTCCTAATCCCTTGCCGTAGGCGTCACAATAAACTACATAACCGCCCCGCCCCGCATGGTAAGGTCAATCACCTGGAAAGAGTAAGTCTCCTCTTGAGCTCTTGGAAGCTCTCTTCGCAAGCCTCGGCCCATACAAATTGAGTGTCTTTCCTAGTCGTGGTGGTCAATGGTAATGCGATCTTAGAGAATCCCTCTATAAATCGACGATAATACCGCCAAACCGAGAAAACTCACAGTATCTCGCCACCGTCTTGGGCCTCTCCCAAAGGTAGTACTCGCTCTACCTTTGTTGAATCCACTCGCCACTCCATCTTTAGATATGACGCGGGCCTAAGAAATGCACCCGGTCTAGCCAAAATCACACTTACCGAACTTGGCATACAACCGATGTCGACGATTTAAGTGTGTCTAATACCGTGTGGAGATGCTCTCTGTGTCTCATGACTGTGCGAATAAATCAAGATGTCATCCACAAATACAATCACGAACTTATCCAAATAAGCTCGAAAACACGGCTCATTAGATCCATGAACACCGCAGTGCGTTCGTCAATCCAAACGGCATCACTAGAACTCATAATGACCATAACGACTCCTAAAGGCATTTCTCGAGATATCCTCTTCTCTAACCCTCACCGATGATACCCCGACTTCAAATCAATCTTGGAGAACACTTGTGCCGATTGGAGCTGATCAAATAAATCATCTATGCGTGGCAAAGGGTATCTGGGCTTTATAGTAACACCATTCATTCAACAACCGATACCAATGCATAGTCTCGATCCATCCTTTTTCTTCACGAACAGACTCGGTGCTCCCCATGGTGATCCACTCTACTCGATAAAGCCCTTATCCAATAACTCTTGCAATTGTACTTGAAGTTCTCTCAACTCTGCCGGAGCCATCCTATATGGTGCCTTAGAGATAGGCTATGTACCCGCACCAAGTCAATGGTGAAGTCAATCTCCTACTTGGCGGCAATCCCGGTAATTCCTCGGAAATACGTCAAGAAATCACGACAACATCAATCTCGTCAAGCTGTGGCTGCTCCTTTTCCTCAACAAATACATATGCGAGGAATGCGTTACACCTCGTGCATAAAACGTGCCGCCTTCATAGCAGTAAATGATGCATGTACCGCCCGATCTTTCCTACCCCCGGAACACTATTTCGGCTGCCTGTGTATAAGAAAAGTGACTCGCTTCTTTCTAGCCTACCATAGCACCATAGTTGGCTAACCAATCCATCCCAAGAATAACATCATAGTCTACCATGTCTAATAAGATGAAGTTCGTGTCCATACTCACGCCCGATATCTCTACAGTATATCTCTAATATATTCCGTAGCCTCATCGTCTCTCCCACAGTGTCATAATATCTAATCCAAATGCTAGTTTGTGTACACATACATCCGTACAAGATGCAAAAAATACATGATATAAAAGAGTGTAGACCCCCGTGTCAAAAAGAACTTTGGCATGTCTATCTCGAGACTAGAAGAGTACCTTCTACGACTCCCGTGTGATGCCCGTGCCCCGTCCCGATGAGATGGCAAATACTGCCCCGGCTACGTGGTGCGTTAGTTGCCTCTCGCTCCCATCTCGTATGTCTCGCCCCTTGCAGCTCCCACGAAATGGCCAACGTCTCCACAGCTGAAACACCCGTATGGTCGTCTCTCGGTAAGGTGTATAGGGCTGTCTCGTGGTTGGGGCTGCCTCTCGCCGTGGCCTGGCCGAATCTATTACACCCTCGCCCGGTGCCAACCTCGCACCTATCACATCTCTTCCTCTCGCCGTCTCTTAAATTTGGCCTCGTGGTGGATGACCTCGATGCCCCATGTGTCTCGCATAGCACCAAATGGCCGCTTGCCCTTAAAGGGCTGGAACGCACTCCTCTATTCCCCGAGAGAGTTCTTCTCATGCATGGACGCCATATCGAAAGCATCTCGCACGTAAGTGGGTCGAGAAGAAATCACGCGATCTCTCGCCCAAGGAGTCAACCCATCCACAAACTGTCACTGCCCTCCGTGTCCGAGGCCGCGCGGAGGTGCAAATCTCCTCGCCGTGTAAATCGGTTCTGTACCGCCGAACCGCCATATCTCTCTCGCTCCAGGTGGCAAACTCCTTCTTCATGGACCAATGCATGGGGTGGAAAATACCGAGTGTCAAAAGCCCGTTTAAAGGCTGCCCATGTCATCGTCTCGCCGGATCCGGCCGGTGAGTGTGAAAGTCTCCGCCACCGTGCCGGCCTCACCTTTCAGCAGTAGGAGGCTACTCTAACTTGATCATCTCGGTGAGATCTTCATAGCGTCGAATGTCCTCTCCGCCTCAAATAACCATCGCCTCCTCCTCGTGTTACCATCGCCATAAAAGGGTTTCACCATCTTTTGAAACCTTTCCAATAATTTGTCGTTTTCTTAGAGTCACTCGTAGCATCACCCTCCGTGGCTCTGTGCACCGATGGTTCCCCGCATCGGTTGTGAGGACCGAACCGAAGAAACCATGGGTGCCACTTTAGGTGGTGGAATAGGGCTAGGGTTAGCCGCTGCGCCAACAACTGTCCTAACTCGTCAGTATAAGTGGTACGAGTCCCGACATTAACCGATTCAATAACTCTAAGATCTCGATCCCCTTGATCGCAGGACTCAAGCAGTGGAGCCATGGGTGTAGCAGGGGTAGACCTTGTCCTTCTCCGAGGAGCCATCTGTTAAAATTTTACATGTCACTAAGTGTAAGTTCCTCTCTCATCTTTTCTCTCTCTACAACTATTATGGACTGTTATTCACATATAAATGGACATTCACAAGGATTATGATGGACTAGACTGGGCTCTGATACCAACTTTGTAACACCCCGGATTTTTAAGACAATTTTTTTTTTTTTTTTTTTTTTGGTAATTTAAATAAGAACATTTGGGATCCCATGAGAAAAGATTTATTTAACATTTTACTAAACCTTTCTTAAAACTCCTAGTGTTAATTTTTCCTTTTCTCAAAATGACGTATACGTAATTTAAACATAAATAAATGATCCGCGTATAAATCAACGTCAAATAAATAGGCGCCTTTATTTTAAATCAAATAAACATCCAAAAGACAATAATAATATGGCCCAGGGTCTATCCATCATAACATCCCATATAAATGTCCAATATATATCCAAAGATCTAAATCACATCCAAATATAAAGTATGCGCCCATAATAAAATTCAAATGATAATCCACACTAATGACTCACATTACTTTCTAAAACTATAGGGAAACTAGTCTTCAGCAGCTCTCAAGGTTTATCAACAGCCTTGCCTTTCCCGTTATCGCGCTGAGATCTAAGGCATTGCAAAACAAAGCAATGCCTCAAAGAAGCTATCGTCAGGTAGTACATAGACAATTAATGTAATAATTGAAAGAAATAATGAACAAAGATTTATGAAAAGTATAACATTTATGGAAATAGTGATATCATAATGCCATGTTCAAATAAATGCCAATTTATTCCATATGCTAAAACATGAAATTCACGGAGTTAAAACATGACATGAATCAATAAATGGAGCATACAACAAGAATAAGGGCACCCTAAGGTAATGGGTCCCACCACATCGCACGAACATCCCCCGATCGTAGTACACATAGTCAACCTCTCCGAGTGTCGTCACACCCAGTGCATACCATCTATAACCATGCTCATCATACATGCACACATAATAAGAATATGGGGCCATCATGCCGCAGCTGGCAACCCTCCATGGGTATCAACCACCGCCGCTCCCGTCGACACCATAACGGGAGACTTAGCGTCCGTCCCCATGGAAAGGCTCCGACCGGTAGTGTGGACTCTCCATGTTACGAAACCCCTACCGAATGCCATCTATGGGCAGGTGTGTATCATCCCACAAACTCATCACATCATAATCTCTAAGGTGGGTGGCCGGCCCTATCCCTCCTAGCATGACACCCACCGGGCGAGAGCACTGCCATCAAATATAAAACACTAAATCATATGTATATGCTAAAACTCAAGAGCACTTATAGCTTGCAATCCCCAAGACATGCCCTCATCCCGGGGTTAGCCTATAAAAGGACCACTACTAAGCTCTATACTCATTTCCATGTAAATCCATGCATTTTCTATATATATAATAAGAAATAAATCTCTAATTAAGCATAACTACTTAACATCATGCTTATAAAAAGCTTAAATAAGTTTATTCAAGAAAAGAATTCAATTTGGAATAACCATCCTCCGTACGCAATGTCGCATGAAATCCATGGTAAATAAAAATCGCACTTTAAAACACAATCACACATGATGCTATGTTTAAAACATGGTTTAAAATCAAGGCAAAACATTAGTTGTCGTCACCTACCCTCAAAGGTGAGATCACTACTTGCTAATAACTCCCTTTAATTGGTATATTCAAGTGCACCCGTACATGTCACATCACTATTTTAAAATTTTTCTAAATAAAAAGTGGTCATTTCTAAGTTTTTAAGTTAAAACTAGGTCCGCGTCGTCAATACGGCCACAACGCTCTTCCGGACGTGATTGGACCTCTACCTCCCAAAATCAAGTTTTAATGAAAACTACGCGTGGGGGCCGCCGGACCACCATAAGGTGGTTTAAACCGGCGGCACCCTTTTCCGCCGGTTTATACCGACGTACTGGCGCACGAAGACGCACGGCGTCGCAGACGCCGCACGGACGCGCGCCGCTGCTGTTTTCGCACCGTGACGCACGCGCGGCGTGCGCCACGGCCGCCAGACGCGCCGCGTCCCGGCCCCACCGCGACAGCCCAACGGCGGGGCGTCCGCACGCGTGCGATGCCGACGCCATCCGACGCTGCCCTGCTGTGCGTCCCGCCGTGGCCATGGGCGCCGCCAAGGCGCCGACGCCGTTGACAACGCCGTGAGAAGACGACCGATTCCGGCCGCCCCACGAGCTACAGAGTCTGCTTGCGCGATTTTTGCGCCATTTTCTTCAGAATTCTCTCTAGAATCCATTTATGCCCTCCTTTTGCACTAATTTTCTCAAAAACCATGGTTTTTAAACGATTTTTCCCAAGTTCCCAAAAACCTCTCTAGGTACCGGTTTTTGAGTTTTCTTCAATTCCACCGTTGGATCACTCCCAAATTTAAAGGGTATGCTCTTGGGTCTCTTGTGCACTAGTTGACGGTGCGATTTCCAAACAGACAACGTTTGGTCTATGAAATCACGCCTCCAACAGAGCGTGCACAAAACCCCCAAAAATCCAATTTTTTCCTAATTTTTAAATGGTTTTCTAATTAATTTTCTAATTAATAAATACATAAAAACATAGGTTTTGTCGCTTACCTTGCACCTGGCCGGAGTTGCTCGTGTTGCCGTGGCTCCACTCGCCGGAAAATTCAAGTTTTCTGTGCTAGGGTTTTGCGTAAATACTGCAGAGAAAACGCTCAAAGTGGAGCGTTTTGTCAACCCTGAGGGTAGATATAAAGCCTGTAGTCCTGTGGGAAGAGAACCTCTTCCATTCACGCCTCTTTCCACGTCTCCCTCCGGCGATTTTTCCGGCACCGGTAGAGACGTGTGGAAGACGGGGTGCCAAGATCAATTTGGGCCCCCCGTGTTACACGTTTCGTCAAAAGACCATTTTGCCCTTACAACTTTGACGGCTCATAACTCCCTCGTTTGAGCCAGCTCCGTCGCGTTCTTGGTGGCGTTGGATTCGTATCGACGAGCACTTTCTAATTATTATGTTTTCAGGAAATAATTTCATCCATAAATTTTTATTTTAATTTATTTAATAATTTCCTATTTTTATCTTAAAAATTAAGGATATTACAATATATAGACAAAACTAGAAATTTTCATTATCCTTTAGTAATAATTCTCTATCTTAACCTCTCTATTGTATATCTGATTTGCAAGTGTGTTAATGCTTGTTAGTCTTGGATTTCCATCAAAACATCAAGGTAGTTGGTTTATACTATGAGCATGAATCAACTGTTTTACATGAAATTAGTATGGTGCCATAAACTAAGCAAGTATATAGTACTATGGCTTTGAACCAGCCTACCATTCCCTTTAGAAATAAAAAATATTATAATCGTTGGGCAAGCAATTTCATATCACATCATTGGCCAGAGGCATTAGTCATTCCCATAGAGTCCACGGTATGTATCTTATCATATTGCCTTCCTTGTCAATAATTTTTAGCTAAAGACCTTAATTTAATTGTCTATTAACTTTATACAATTAGTAGGCAATAACATGTGCCATCAAGGTCACCCGTCGTTGCACCATCACCTATTATTGCACCATTGGAATAGGTACTTGTATATATATATTTCATCATCACAAATTAGGTCCTCTTCATTGATTAATATTATTTAGCTAAATTTTTTTTACATCTTTTACAACAATCTTCCAAGGATCATGTGGAAGTCCCACCTAACACACCTTGATACCAAAGGTTAATCTATGACCTCATCAACAAAGAAGGGCCATCAACCCCGTACGAATTAAGGAGGGAGTGCTTGTCGAAGATGTTGTTGAAGTATCACTTATGGCAAAGGGCCTACTATGAGTTTGCCTATGGGATCAACTCGAGCATCCTCACATTGTCTCCTACATGGGGTATATGCACATATTTGCTATAAAAATATTTGACATTACATGTTATATTTTCATGGTATAGGTAATAATTATTTCTTTTATGCAGCTTCTTGAATGATGCAACTAGCCTTTTTGAGGTTGAGGATATACTTTACCAATCTCTTGAACTTGGCATCATTTGTGGGGCGTCTAAGTAATGGCCAATAGAGAGGCATGTTGATGATATTTTACCAAGCTTCTTTTGATGCTCTAAGGGACAAGGCTTAATGATTTCGTACAATAGCGAGTAAGTTTTTATTTTCTTGTCAACTTCTTATATACTTAGGAATTATCAACTTTAATTATAATTCATATGACTATCTATATAGGGTTCATTGGATGTTGCTCATTTTGGATGTGCATGCTAGGTAGACTTTCTTTTTTTGTTCTTGTATATCACACATCTGTCCCGCCCTCGTAGAAATTATAAATAAGTAAGCTTTTATTCTTTTCATGTGTTACATATGGATAAATAATTTTCTATTCATCTATAATGCATTTTAAATTTAAATTTGTAGAGCATGGTTAACATGGGCTACTATGACCGAGACTGTACAACCACTGAAACTCACTTGGAAGAATGTCAAGGTATAAAAAATAGTTAGTTACTCTATTTTACCACTAATTAAACTTACAATATTATAAATAATGCTTATGGATTCTTTTTATTGTTCTTATTATACATTTCCCTAGACAACAGTCTGATTGGGAGTACGGGTACCATGTGCTAAGATACAGGAGGACCCTAATATTTGATGGTGTTGGTGTCTCCTATTTAAGAAAGGTAAAAAAAATTTACTTTTCATAATCTTATACTTTTTCACAATTTTTTATGGATCTAGCTGAAAGAATATAACATGAACTAAATATGTTGTATTATAGGCTGGTGTGCTTTTTGAGTGACAAACAAGAAGAGTTACTCCAAAGTAAACCTCAATTAAATACGAAGTGGATGGGCTAAGTGTGTACTGAGTTTCAATTAGAAGACATTGAGTAACTATATGAATGTAAAATACATAATAAAGTTTTTTTTTTCATTCACTTGGATGTGTTCTTTTAGTTTTCATTATTTTCTTTAATATATATATATATATATATATATATATATATATTTGAGCAATGAATGAGTGGAAACTTGGAGTGTGGGAGTAAATGAGTTAGTATGGATGAAGTGAATTTGGAGCTTGTAAATGAAGTGAATATGGGGGTTGCTTTTCATTATATTCATTGAATATGGGAAAATACCTACACTTCTATTCAAAATTTTCTACTATTATAATTGTTTCTTCTTCCTTTCATTAGCCTTTGAAGCTCTCATGATTCTTAGAAATAAATTATTTAAAATTGCTTTCTAAATAAAGAACAAGGCTTTTGTAGCTCTCTCTTTTGTCTCTTTCAAAGCTTCTCTTTGAATATTTATAAGAGTTGCTGATTGCTTAGGTTTCACATAGCCAATTTCAACCAAATTCTACAAATCTTGTGATAAAAAGAGACTTCTCATCTTCATGCTCCAAAAGTCATAATTTTCTCTAAAGAATGTAAGAATAGAAGGCTGTTGGATTCCCAAAACTTTATTATTTATTCTAACCATTGTATTTTGCTACTACGATGATGAATCGTATTCACCCGCCTTCAAGTCTAACCACTAGTTTGATGACTTATTTTTGTCCCACCTTCTTCATATGTCCAATTACTTTGATCAAACATGCTCTGTTACTAATTTGTTAGTTTTTGTAAGGTTCAAAAACAAATATGAAGAGGGGAAGAGTAAATGTGTTATTTTAGTTTTCATTATTTTCTTTGAAATATATATATATATATATATATATTAAGTGATGAATGAGTGGAACCTTGGAGTTTAGGAGTAAAAAGTAAGTATGGACAAAGTGAATTTGGAGCTTCTAAATGAAGTGAATATGGGGATTGATTTTCATTATATTTATTAAATTATGTAACTTCTATGAAATAATGAATAAGGAAAACTTAGAGTGTTAAAATAAATGTGAATGTGTATAGATTTACAAATGAAGTAAGTGTGGATGTTGTAGTGAATGCATGTGTAGTAATTTCTTTTATGATGTATTTTCAAGATAGATGTGATGGATAATGTTGAATTTGGATGTTTTGTACCCAACGTGGAAGTAAATGTAGATGTTGTAGTGAGTGCATGTGTTTGGTTTCTTTTATAAAGTATTTTCAAGATAGATGTGCATGGATAATAATAAATTTAGATGTTTTATACCTAATGTGAAAGTGAATGTATATTTATTTTTCATGTGTATAAAGATAGTAAGAAAATTGTAGCAGGTATTATATTGAATGTATACATGTAGTGATTGTAATGTGAAAAATGAAAAAAAATAAAAAAATGGACTAAACGACTTCAAAAGTTAGCCATTTTTGAAGTCGGCTCAATAGAAGTTTTTTAAACGACTTCTATTAGCATTTTTTACCAACTTTAAAAGCCTCCTGTTTGGTAGTGTGTAAGGAAAAAACAATGTATAGATAGTTTTTATTTTTATTTTTTATAAATCTAAAATGAGTAAAATAAGTACCACTATGACTTATATTAGAAATTTCTTTTTGAACAATATAAAGATATCTACATAATTGATATTTATTGTAATCATGTTCTTATGAATAATTTTCTAATTAATATGAAGAATTACTATTATGAAAAATTAGTGCTGACACGAACACTAATATATAAAACAAAGGAATATATGTAGGAGTGCTAGCCACTTTCATATTTTAGGAACTTTCTTAAGAAAACGCGTGGCTAGTTTAACCCACCCAAGATGTTGGTTAAAAAAGTTTGAAAGTCACGTGTCATCTTAATGGGTCCTAGGTTAAAAGGGTCACGTGTCTTCTCAAGAAAGCTCCTAATATGTTGGAGCCATTAGCACTCCTACATATATAGTTCCTCGAGAAATAGTATATGTTATATTTTCTAAGTAAAATAAATATCATTACAATATAAATTATACAATTCTTTGTAAGATATAATGGTGACTACCCAATTGGTTTCTATATTGGCTGTATTTTATGAATATGTAGCTTACCTAGTTATATATAATAAATGACCAATTTTTTAATAGATCGATATTAACTACTAAGCATATATATATAATCATGTTTACATTCCTAATCATATAACATTTGAAAACATATATCGGTAGTTACTCTATAGTTATAGTCTCAAAATAAAAATCACTAAGCAATAATTTTGATTTACTATATCCTTATAAATAAAAGTTATTAACTATAGTCCCCTGTCTACGTGCACGGGCATAAATGATTGAGTTAAAAGGGCACACAACTGAACGAATTTCTGGTGACCTAACAGACAAGATCATCAATACGTGTCGCTGTCCGAAGAATCCGTTACGAAAGAGTTTAACAGCCACTGTCACTTACTGTTACAGCGCAGGCCCATTTGGTTATTCCATTTGACGACGCAATCCGACACGTCCTTCCCCTTGCACTATAAGCTAATTCCAGTCCATAATGGTTTACCGGGACAGCAAATCCCAGTCAAATAATCTCGTCAAAGACTGGAAACCAGATTTGATTTCCATCGGAAATCACGAGTTCTCCATCCCGAAATCTACGGGCGTTTCAGAAGAGCTCAACGAACCGTGATTCGGCATCAGGTGGAGATGGGGAAAAGGAGTAGATTCCTTTCTCTTCCTATTTTTGCGGTTCTTATGTTGATGGGTTTAATCTATTACTCCACGGTTTTCATCTTCATAGAAGATTGGTTGGTTTTGAAGAGCTTTGCTGGTATTTTAAATGCTTTCATCTTCAGCTGGTTTGCTTTCATGTGCTTCGTCTCGTTTTTCACTTCAATTTTGACGGAACCTGGCCATGTTCCTTCATCTTATCTTCTTGAGATTGAAGACCCAGAGCCCAAAAATGTAAGTGTTTCTTTACAAAGTTATTGTTAAATTAGATGACAAACATGAATACTTGATGCAAGTTATAGTTTCAGTATGATGTTAGATTATGCTTATTATTAGACATCTGGATCGGAGTGGGGTTGTGCCCTTACAATCTAAGTTTTCAAAGTGGAATCCGATTTGCCAGAACTAGATTCTAGTGTTTTTGCAGTTAGATCTCCATAAGTGAGAACTTGAATTTTTGCTTAATGATGCGAGACCTGAATTCTCACTCATTTTCACTCGGGTGCTTGACTTGAATTCTCATCTATTTCACTTTGGCCCAGTCATCAGAATTAGATTCCAGAACGACTGCAAAATTAAAATTCCACGAAAAAACATTCCCTTTAAGCAGTAAATTCCAATTCACAACCACCCATCTCTTTGCATCGTGGGAGTGACTTCTTGGATGGGAAAGAGTGAAACTTACCTATATGGCTGTCCATCTTTGGTCTTTATGTATTTCTTTGTAGACGAAATAAGCAATGTACTGAGGTTCGTAGTAGGATAGTTATTCATTGGTGAGGTACCTAGCAGCGTTACTAGTGCTACATTAGTTCCAGAATTGGTTATAAATCATTTGTGAGTCTTGATCAAGGAGCAAAGTGATGAGAATCTTGTGTCAAGGTTTTGGCTCCCCAAAGTGGAGCATCTATGGAAGTTGGCCCCTCGAAGTGTTTACTCAGTAAACATCTTAGTTTATATCCTTCTTCTTGAATTTATATGTAGGTACGGTCTGTTCTTACTGAGGAGGAGCCTTGGCGCAACGGTAAAAGTTGTTGTCGTGTGACCTTGAGGTCACGGGTTCAAGGCATGGAATCAGCCTCTTGCAAAATGCAAGGTAAGGCTGCCTACTATAGGCCCTTATGGTCTGCTCCTTCCCCGGACCCCGCATAGGCGGGAGCTTCGTGCACCGGGGCTGACCCCCCTTTTACAGTCTGTTCTTACTATTGTACGGTGCTAGAAGAATCTACGTAATAGAGAGGACATTGTGTATGAAGTAGAATTTGACACAGTGGTGGCAAATTTAATTCAAGAGTGAAGAACAGGAACTGGAATTATTAGTAAGATGGATTGCTTATGAGTACTTGGCAGCTGATGAAACCCCACACTGATATGTTACAGACTCCAATCACGTGTCCAGTTCTTCAGGTGGGAACTGCTCTCTATGGGCCAAGTTGCAAAGTCATTCTGTTTGGATGATATTAGACCTCTGATTCATGTCTTTCAAGCTCTCTGCAGAAAGGTCAAAAAGTTGACTGGTTGGATGCTTATGACCATTCTGTTGCTGTGTTTTGGGCTATTGCTTGTCCATGGTTCAAGATGCTGTGGGTTGCCCAACCATATCCACCCATGTGTATGGTAAATGTGGTGAACCAAGATGGGTTCTTAGCAATTGGGGGAATGAACTTTGAGTAGTTATGATTGACTTTCACCCCTGTTGTACAAAGCCAGGAATCCTAGTAGCAATTTGTCTTTGGGTCTTACAATTTTGTTTGTTAAAACTGAAGTGTTATGCACCTTGTCTCTTGATACATGTTGGAAATCAGCCTAATTCCACAGCATAGTTGTTGATTCCATCCTGTTCCCGACAGAATTTGCAGAACATTCCATTCCAGCATGGAAAAGAGAATGCTGTTGAGTTCAAACTTTCTGATCAAATTCTGAACCATTTCAGTCACTTCTGTCTACCTGACGCAAGACCCTCCTCCTTTTTTATCCGGGCTTGGGACCGGCATTGGCGGAGTTCATTTTTATATTACTAGTTTAAAAATTAAATAAAATTTTCTCTGGAGAATCATCATCATCAAGACCTTGTACCAATTAGGTGTCGACCACGTGAATCTTGTTCCTCCACCCTCTTTTAAATACCATGGCTTCATTTAGTCCCAAGCTTTTAAATCTTTTTTCACGACCTCTATCCATGTTCTTTTGGGCCCCTCCCCTTGCCCTTTTGGAGCCTTGTACTTGCATTGCCTTACTCTTAAACAGTGCTATTTTGGGTCTCCTTTGGACATGTCCAAACATCTAAGTCTAATCTCCCTCATCTTGTTACCTATTTGTGATACCCCTAAGTTTCCTCTAATGTTTTCATTCATAATTCTATCTTTTCTTGTCTTGCCACTCATCGATCTCAACATCCTCATTTCTGCAATACTCATCTTATGAATATGATATTCTTTAACTACCAATACTCTGATCCATAGAGCATGGCTGGCCTTGTGGCCATCCTATAGAATTTTCCTTTTAGCTTGAGTGGCACCTGTTGGTCACACAAAACTCTAGATGCACATCTCCATTTGTTCCAACCTACTTGGATTCTTTGGGTAATCTCCTTCTCAATCTATCCACTCTGATGAATCATAGATCCTAAGTACCGAAAGTGGTCTTTTACGGGGACTTCTTGGTTATCAATCTTAACTGGTGTTCCACTCCTACTCCTCTCCTTGTTAAAATTCATTCCATATATTGTCTTAGTTCAATTGATTTTAATTCCTTTAAATTCTAATACTTCTCTTCATAACTCTAGCTTTGTGTTTACATCTTCCCTTGTCTTATCAATTAAGACTATATTCTCTATAAATGGCATGCACCATGGAATCTCATTGTGCAGATGTTTTGTTTACTCATCCATAACCAACGTGAACAATTATGGGCTCAATGCCGATCGTTGATGCAATCCTACAGTGACAAGAAAATCACTGGTTTCGCCACTAGTGACTGTAACGTTTGTTACTGCTCCCTAATACATATCTTTAATTATGTCTATATATCCTCGCAAAACCCCTTTCTCGGCCAACACCCTCCATACTAACTCTTTAGGACTCTATCATAGGCTTTTTCTAGGTCAATAAAGACTATGTGGAGGTCTTTCCTCCTCTCCCTATATTTCTCTATTAATTGTCTTAGTAAGAAAATAACTTCCATGGTAGACCTCCCAAGCATAAAACCAAACTAGTTCTCTAATACACTTGTCTCATGTAGTAGCCTCTTCTCAATCACTCTTTCAAAAAGTACTTAATGTGGCATATAAATTTGGTCCTCCGATAATTAGTGCAGCTCTGTATGTCTCCTTTATTCTCACAAATTGGTACAATAGAGCTTTACCTCCATTTATTTAGCATTTTCTTTGATTTTATAATCTTATTAAACAACTTGGTCAACCAATTTACTCCAATATCTCCCATATGCATCCAAACCTCTATTGGTATACCATTGGGCCTTATGGCCTTTCTTGGTTTCATCTTTTTCAAGGCTACTTTCACTTTAGGTATTCTAATCCTATGTCCATATCTATAATGTCTAATGTTATTTAGGTTTATAGTATTTTCAATCCTTATATTCTCAGAGCCATTGTTATTTAACAATTTTTGAAAGTAAGTTTTCCACCTTTGTTTGATCTCGTCATCTTTGACTAGTACTCTTTGATCGTCACTTCTAATGCACTTAACATGGTCTAAGTCCTTACCCTTCTGTTCTCCTATTTTTGCAAGTTTAAACACATCTTTCTCACCTTCTCTTAATCCTAGTCTACTATAGAGGTTATCATATGCCTTAAAGTTTAGCCTCTCTATTCTCTAAGCAACTTTTTAGCATTCTTATATTGTTCATAGTTTCCATTATTTCTAGTCTTCTACCATCCTTTAAAACACACCTGTTTTTCTTTAATAACTTTTTGCATTTTTTCACTCTACCACCATATTATCTTTACTGATTGTCTTTTACCTTTAGATACTCCTAAGACATCCTTTGCCACTTTCTTACTGGACTCAGTCATATTAGTCCACGTGGTGTTTACCTCTATTCATAGTTCCAGTTTTCTTCTACCACCAATTTATTTGTGAATGAGGTTATTTTCTCCCCTTTTAAGTTCCACCACTTATTTTTTGGATACGTATTAAGTTTATTACCTTTCTTCCATCTTTTAATATAGATATACATAACCATTAACCTATGTTGTGATGTTAAACTCTCACCAGGTATCACCTTACAATCCTTACACATTGATCTTTCGATATTCCTAAGTAGAAAAAGTCTATTTGGCTTTTATGGAGTCCACTTTTAAAGGTTATTAATCGTACGTCCCTCTTCTTAAATAATGTATTTGTAATGCCCAGGTTATATGCCAAAGCAAAATCGAGAATAGTTTCCCCCATCTCATTCCGTTCTCCTATACCATACCCTCAATGTATCTATCATATCCTTCCTTTTCTTTACTTACATGGCCATTTAAGTCTGCTCCTATAACTATCACGTCGGTATTGGGAATTTCTTGCATGACCTCCTCCATACTTACCCAAAACTGTCTCTTGATTATATCTTCTAACCCTACTTGTAGTACGTATAACATTTATGATCTGCTCTCTTAGAACACGTTTTATTATTATATTTATCTTTTAATTCTATATCCACTATTATTCTTACGCCATTTCTGTTATTATCCTTTCGTACGTATTAAAGTTTATACCCATCAATTTCTCTAATTTTAGCCTCTCCTACGTTTCATTGTATCTACTAATTTCAGACTCTTATCTATAAATGTCCTTAAATTTCATGTGGCAATATGAGTCTTATGCTCTTCAGATAGCCTATTTACCCATACACTTCTCGACCTTCATGGCATGAACCCATGCCTACTTTTCACTGCGCTTGGGTTTTGATGTCGTGGGTCGCTTCTGAGGGGACGCTTTAGTAGCCCTTGCTGATTTTCCACTACACTAGGGATTGGATGTAGCGCGTTGTTTCTGGGGGAATGCCCTACAACCCTTGCCCATTTTTTGCTGCACCTAGGATTCGATGCAATGCGTCGCCTATGGGGGACACCCTAACTTGAGGGAATATCAGTTTTCGATTCATGTCATGTTAGGGTTGCCATACTTTAAAGAAGCTGGAGATGATTTTCATTATTTTCTCTTCTTACTTATAAACTAATATACAAATGCATATTCATTTGCAAGTAGGAAAAAATAACAAAATCAAATTCACCTTCAACTTCTTCCTTGTTGTCTGCACCTGACGCAAGACCCTCCTCCTTTTTCATCCAGGCTTGGGACCGGCTTTGGCGGAGTTAGAGGAGTGACCAGAATGCTTTCCGAAATTGGCAAGATCCTAGAATGTACTGTTCTGGTAGCCAAAACGGGAAAGCTTCCAGAACTGAGTTGAAAACTATGTTCAACAGTCTGACTTCTGTCTACTACCAGCTTTAACTTTGCTTGTTGGAAATTTCCTTATGCATTGGTTAGTTGAAACATGGTTTGATTTACTATGCATGAACTAGCCAAAACAAATATTGGTTGAGGATGCAGTACAATGTTGTTATGGAAATTATAGAGAATGGTATCAAACTTGACATGCTATAATACAATGTCAAAAGGACCAACCAAAGTGATGAGCCCTGAACTTGTATATATGAAATCACCATAAAGGCTCATCCTCTTTGATATAACTGAAGTAGTTGTGTATCTGCTCTAACTCCTGTGGCAACTTATCATCAAATATTACCTGAATGAAAATTTTAGCCATATTATATTTGAAGAACCAAAGTCTTCGCAAGTCTTGGTTTACTAACTTCCTGATATTCTTAGCTATGAAACTATATTAAAGGCCTAGGCTTGGATTCCTTATCAAGCCACAGTCTCCTAGCCTACTGTGATAGATCATGCTGGAAGCTGCTCCTGGGTGTGTGTGTCCAAATATCACTGAAAGAAAAACGTTTGGAGTCCTTACTCAAGGTCCTAATCCTTGGTACGTTTTATTCCATGTGGTACTAAATTTTTACGCTGATGTATGCCCAACTAACATGGTTATGAAAAGCGGGATTAGGTTGCTTTATAAATTTGACTTGTTGGTTGCTAGGTGTTAGCATATTGCACATATATATTATTTGGATTTCAAAAGATGCAGTTATTTTAATGATGTGTTTAGAATTTATAGTATGCTAGACGAAGCAAATGGGAGAAAATGGATCCATGTGAAACACATAGTTCTAAGAAAGAAATGTGAAGGGAGAATTCTGTTTGCAATGTGTGGCTTGAGAGAGAGGTAGAAAGATAAGGAAATGGAGGGAGAAGTTTGTATAGCCAAAGAAAGTAGAAAGGTTGTCAGAGGGATTCAAATGAAAGATAATTGCATTGTAGAGTTTGGGATGTTTAGACTATTAAAGAGTCAATAGAGTTTGGGCTATAAGTATGACAAGCTCCCCAATATACTAAATCATTGTCATACAATCATATTCTGTTTGGAGGGTTTGAGTGCAATGACCATAAGCTATGAATTTTATTCCTTTTCTTTCTTTTCCTCTTTTTTAATGTTATTTTTCTTGCTTTTTCTTCTATTGTTCATTTCATTGACTTGGGTTCTCCTCCAATTTTTTGTTTTTGTTTTTGTTTTATGCTTTAACATCACATAGAAGCCAAGATCTATCAATGTTGGGTATTATGTCTCTCTTCTTGTAAACCTAGATTTACTCCTTCCTTACTTTCTCTTTCAATTGAATCCTTGTGTGGAGAAAAATTATGGTATTTTGTATTTCTGGGTGTTGAATGATATATTCCTTTTTCAGGAGGATAACACACAATAGCAAAAGTTTCTTGTGTTGTGCTGCTGTCTCTAATGTATATTATTGGCTACTCTTTTCTTAAGGAATATTTATTATAGGAGATATTAGACCCTAGTAGAAATCTAGGCCCTTGAGTGGAGAAAACAAAGAAATATCTACCATTTTAAAATTTAACCTAATAGGATCCTCATATTGCATATATTTTGTTATTTATCATAGATCAAGATCAAGAAAATTTGTTGTGGCTTCAAAAACCTCATTTTCACAATTGGCACAAACAATAATCAAACATAAGTGCACATCGAGATTTACATGTTTCAATTTTCTAGCCTATGTCCAGGCATGTAATATAATCTTCATCGTCATCATCATCAAATCCTTATCCCAATTGGGGGTTATGGTCTCATTTAGTCCAAAAGTTTTTAAATCTTTTCTCGCCACTTCCATCCAAGCCCTTTTAGAACCTTCAACTTAGATTAACTCACTCCTAACCGGTGTTGTTTTCGATCTTTGGACATGTCCAAATCATCATACCCTTCCTAAACTTATTACCTATTAGTCCTATGCCTAGGTTTCCTCTAATGTTTTCATTTCTAATAATATCCTTTCTTGTCTTGCCATTCATCCATCTCAACATCCTCATTTTGACTACGCTCATCTTATGTACATGTTGTTCCTTAACTGCCTAATACTATGATCCAGAGAGCATGGCTAGCCTTACAGCAATCCTGTCGAATTTTCCTTTCAATATGAGTGGCATCTGTTGATCACACAAAACTCCAGAGGCACGTCCATTTGTTCCAACCCACATGGATTCTCTCGATAATATCCCTCTCAATCTCTTCACTTTCATGAATTATCAATCTCAAGTGTTGAAAGTGGTCTTTTTGGGGGACTTCTTGGTTATGAATCTTTACTAGTGCTTCACTCCCACTCCTCTCCTTGCTAAAATTGCATTCCATATATTATGCTTTAGTCCAATTAATTTTAAATCATTTATACTTTGTAGCATCTCTCCACCCCTCTAGCTTTGTGTTTACACCCTCCTTTGTATTATCAATAAAAACTATGTCATCTACAAATAACATGTGCCGTGGAGTCTCCTTGTGCATATTCTTTGTTAACTCATCCATAACTAACGTGAGAAAGTACTGACTCAATGTCGATCCCTGGTGCAATCATATGGTAATAGGGAAATCATATAATGATATTCTTTGTCCTAACATTTGTTATCGCTCTCTTGTACATATCCTTAATTATGTTTATATACCCTTGTAAAACCCCTTTCTTTCCTAATACCCACTATATTAACTCCCTAGGGACCCTTTCATAAGCTTTTTCTAGGTCAATAGTGACCATGCGGATGTCCTTCCTTCTCGTCCTATATTTATCTATCAATTGTCTAAGTAGAAAAATAGCTTCAATGGTCGACCTGCTAAGCATGAAACCAAACTAGTTTTCAAATACACGTCTCATGGTGTGACCTCTTCTCTTTGACTCTTTTCCAAAGTTCCATGGTATGATTGATAAGTTTGATCCCATGATAACTAGGGCAACTTTATATGTCTCCTTTATTCTTATAAGTTGGTACGATAGATCTTTTCCTCCATTCATCTAGTATTTTCTTCAATTCAACAATTTTGTTAAACAACTTTGTTAGCCAAACTACTCCAGTATCTCTCTCTCATATATTTACAAACCTCTACTGGTGTACCATCGCATCCCAGGGCCTTTCCTGATTTCATCTTTTTCAAGGCCTCTTTCACCTCAGATATCCTGATCCCGCAATCATACCTTTACAGTCCAATGTTATTTGGTTTACGGTTATCTCAATCTCTATATTTTCAGGATATTTGTTATTTAGCAATTTTTGGAAGTAACTTTCCCACCTTTGATTGATCTCGTCATCTTTGATTAATACCCTTTGGTCATTACTTTTAATACATTTAACGTAGTCTAAGTCCTTACTTTTCTGTTATCATATTTTTGCAAGTTTGAACATATCTTTCTCACATTCTCTTGACCTCAATCTATTGTAAAGGTCATCATACGCCTTGAGTTTAGCCTCACTTACTACTCTCTTAGCAACCTTTTTAGCATTCTTATATTGCTTGAAGTTTTTGATATTTCTAGTCCTCTTTCATGCTCTAAAACACGCTTGTTTCACTTTAATAACTTTTTGCACTTTTTTACTCCACCAACAAGTTTCGCTTACTAATTATATTTTACCTTTAGATACCTCTAACACATCTTTTTCCATTTTCTTAATGGACTTGGCCATATCAGTCCACATGATGTTTGCTTATGTTTCATTGTTTCACTTTCCTTCTACCATCAACTTGTTTGTGAATGACGTTATTTTCTCTCGTTTTAAGTTCTAACACTTAGTTTTTGGACGCCTATTAAGTTCATTTCCTTTCTTCCATCTCTTACTGTATATATCCATAACTATTAACCTATGTTGTGTGGTTAAACTATCAACGATTATCATTGTACAGTCCTTACACATTGATCTTTTAGTATTCCTAAGTAGAAAGTCTATTCAGCTTTTATATGATCCACTTTTAAGGGTTAGTAATGTCCATCCCTCTTCTTAAAGTATGTGTTTGATAGAGTTAAGTTATATGCTAAAGAAAAATTGAAAATAGCATCCCTGTCTCATTTCTTTCTCTAATACCATACCTTCCATGTACCCTATCATATCCTTAATTTTCTTTACATGACCATTTAAATCTGCTCGTGTAAATATCCCCTGTGTTGGGAATTTTTTGCATTACTCCCTCCATGTCTTCCCAGAACTGTCTACTGATTCTATCTTTTAAACCCACCTATGGGACATATGCACTTATAACATTTATGATTTTCTCTTCTAAACCAAGTTTTACAAGTAGAATTCTATCACTGATTCTTCTAACATCTACAACTTTATCTTTTAATTTTTTTTATCCACCACTATCCTTTGCTATCTCTATGATTGTTCTTTCCTACATACCATAGTTTGTGCCCAACAATTTTTCTGGTTTCAACCCCTTTCTACTTGGGTTCTTTGACACAAGCTATGTTTACTCTCACTCTGAGAAAATAGAGGAAACAAGCACCATATCCTGGTTGGATGCAAAACCTTTGAGACCCATAATTACAAATGTACTCTCTTTTATCATCTTCTAACCCAAAAGAATGCTAAAGCCAAAAGATTTTTTTTTTTTGGGGGGGGGGGCTGTACATAGGTGCATATATAGGCTCCCAATTACCACTTCTCAAAAAAATTATGATGACTATGGAACTTTCCTATTTTTACCTCCTCTTATGAGAGTTTTCCTTTAGTTATTTCCTTGGCCAGCAAGTGATAACTCTAGAGAAGTTGTCTCTTAAGAAAAATAAATCAAGTGGGTCATTCTAGCATGTAGCATGAATGAGATGCTTAGACAACAATTTCCACCCTCTCACTATCACCAACTACTTGTGACTTGTCTTCTTGTTATTGACTCTCCTTCACCAATTGGGATTCATCAAATTATGACATCCCTACTAATGACAACTTCTTGTACATTTATGACCTATTGCTTGTAGCCTTTTACTCCCTTCTCATAGCCAAGAAATTTACACTTTCTTAACTTAGAATTGAGTTTAGATCGTTGTCCGTTCTACACATGAACATAGGTTAGACATCCAAATATTTTCATCATAGATTATTAGATCTCTCATATTGTCCTCCCTCTTTTACAACTTTGGGATCATGTCCTAGTGATTGTGATCTATAAATCACATGACATGCCATGTTAACTACTTTGACCAAAACACTCTTCGGTAACCCCAGATGCAATTTCATGCACCTTGCTTTCTCTAAAAGAGTTCCATTCATACCTTCTACAATTCCATTTTTTTCTTTTTGTAAAGTCCTTGGAGTAGTGAAATACCTGGTGATACATTCTTGCATAACTACATAAATTCTTCCTCTTTGTACTCCATCCCATTGTCTAACCTTAAGACACTTTACCTGCTTCAAAGTCTACTTTTCTACTTCTACCTTTCATTGCTTGAACTCTATGTAGTTAGAGGCGCACCTACATGCAAGTCGCAAGTTCATCACCTAGGTGGGAAAGAATTGCAGGGGAGTCGAGGCGCTAGCTCCTAGGCGTGCGCTTGGGTGCCCCTGGCCCCTTAGATCAGGCAGGCCTCCGACTCTCAGGTGCAATTGACGACTAGTTAAAAAATAACTTCGTATTTTTTTCTTGTTTTCATCTTCCAACCCTATTTTCTCCTCCTGAGAGCTAAGTAAAAAAAAAAGGTATGGATTCATGAATCTTCACTTCAAACACTATTTTCTGTTTAAAAACTTAAAAAAAAAAAAAGAACTGGTTTTTCAATCTCTTTGTTTTTTGTTTACCTTTTTAGATAAATCTTGATAGGTTCTTATTCTATATGTATAAACAAACATTCCATTTGATTTTTATATTTCTTTGCCATAGATTTAAGTTCTTTTTAGAGTTTTTTCTTTTCTTTTTTTCTCTTCTTCTAATATAACAATTATGGAAATTGAATTTTTTTCATTTTTTGTATTTCTTTGTTGAAACGTATTTCTATCGACATATATAGCTTCCCCTTGCTTGTGAGTTCATGTGTGATGTTTTTTCCATTCTTTTTTTATATTTTAGGGTTATTTTTTCCATTTTTTTGAAAATAACATTTACAGAAATTGAAAAAAATCATTTTTTTGTCTTTATTTGTTGAGACATATTTCCATCCATATATATAGCTTCCCCTTGAAGGAGAGCCTTGGTGCAACGGTAAAAGTTGTCGCCATGTGACCTTGAGGTCAGGAGTTCAAGGCGTGGAATCAGTCTCGCTGCCTACTATAGGCCCTTGTGGCCCGCCCCTTCCCCGGACCCCGCATAGGTGGGAGCTTCATGCACCGGGGCTCCCCTTTTTATATATAGCTTCCCCTTGCTTGTGAGTACATGTATGGTTTCTTTTTTCAAGGTTTTTTGTATTTTAATGTTATTTTTTCAAGTTTTTCAAAAATAATAGTTGCAGAAATTGATTTTTTTTTTTATTCTTTAAAACATATTTCCATCCACATATATAGCTTCCCCTTCCTTGTGATAACATGTATGATGTCTTTTTTCATGCTTTTTTGTGTTTTAATGTTAATTTTTCAAAAATAACATTTACAATAATTGAAAAAAAAAATAAAAAAATTTGTCTTTCCTTGTTGAAACATATTTCCATCCACATATATAGCTTCCTCTTGCTTGCAAGTGCATGTGTGATTTTTTTATTTCAAGCTTTAGGATTTTTTGGCTATTTTTGTAATTGTTAAATAATTATTTTTACGCCTTGTGATTCAGGCACGCACCAATCGCCTAGGCCCTCCAGGCTACAGGCACACCCCCTTGCACCCTATGCCTTTAACTACATAGCTTGAACTTACTAAAACCTCAAATTTCTCCTTCACAAGGTTGACCCAAACTTTTCTTGAGAAGTCATCAATTAATCTCACAAAGTACCAAGCTCCTATTGACTACACCAAAATAGGTTCTCGGACATTCCAATGTACATTTTTAAGAATACCCCTTTCTTTGAGTTACAGTTTTAAACATTAGTATGCACTATTTCCTAAAGATACAAAAATTGTAAAAGTCAAGATGGAACGACTTTACTCCCTTCAACAACTTTTTATTAAAGTCTCATCATGCCACCCTCACTCATATGCCCCATCCGTACATGCAACAAATTTGTTTCATCTGTGTTGGAATTTGCAGGTGAAGAGACAACAGCTCCACCTATAGCCGTCCTCCCAACCCGTTTCTATATTTTTCCAACTTTTTGCCCTTTCTTAGAGCCATAGCCCCATTAGTCACTTTCAAATCTTAGCTTGTTGCTATGTGCATGCAACCATTAGAATTTAAAATTGCCTAGGGATATCAAATTCTTCTTCAACTCGGGTAGATGTCTAACATCACCGAATGTCCATGCCACCCCGTCAAATATTTTGTATCTTAACTATCCTTATTCCAATGAATTCATAGATAGTGTCATCCCCCAGTAGAACAGAATCACAATCAGAAGGTTTGTAGTTATGAAGCCATTACCTCTTTGAGCACATATGAGAGGAATATTTGGAATCCTAATCCATGCATCAACAAAGTAATTTGTATGTGATGAGACTGAAAGCGAGTCTCCTTCATCTGATTTTTCTGCTTTTGCTATGCTTGGCAAACTAGAGTATTTTTCTTTCTACTCGTCCTTACCCTTTTGTTGTGTAGGATGGTCTCTTGAAGTATCCCTTTTGGTGGCAATAGTAGCATTCAACTTCTTTTGTCCTTGATTTCGATCTAGACCTACTCCTATTTGATTGAAATTTCTCCTCAGTCCTTCCTTAGCCCCAGTTTGACTTTGTCACAACTCCTGCATGAGGATCATCTCCTCCACTAGGCTTTTTCCTCATCTCATTAGATAAAAGAGTCAATATCACCTCATTTGTCTTTATTCTCTATTTTCAAAACTCAAGGTAGTGATTAGGTGATCATAGGAACGAAAAGCGAGCCATCAACACCAGCACCTTGTCTACTTCTTCAACCTTTCTATTGACTCTCAATAGTTCAGTGATCAATTCGTTGAATGCATTGAGATGCTCCATCAAATTTACTGCTTCTGTCATCTTTAGGGCAGATAGATAGTTTCTTTAATGCAACTTGTTTGTCAAAGATTTCACCATGTATAGATTCTCCAACTTCTTCCACAACTTTGGTAGAGATTTTTCATCAAGCATGTTGCATGTAACCTCATCTGAGAGACATAATAAAATGGTACTTAAGACTTCTGCCTCAAGCTCCTTCCATACGTTATCTTCCAACTCTGAAGGTCTTTCCTCTATCAACATGTTGACTTGATCTTGTTGGGTTAATAGGCTTTTACATTCTTCTGCATATATTGAAGTTGTTCTTCTGATCGAATTTCTTGACCTCAAATTTTGGCCCTTTTGTGTTTGTGTCTGCCCTTGTAGATCACAAATCTTAGCATGTGTCTTTGATACCACATGTTTTGGTTTTAGAAAACTCTATCCACATGATTGACATAGACATTAATAAAACATGTGTGTTCTGCTTTGTAGCCTATGTCCATAGGGCGTAATTGATCATCTTCACTTTGAGAAATAGAGACAAATAAGCAAAAGATCTTCTTTAGATTCAAACCCATTGTGCACCCTTCTCTGTCTAAAGCTAGAAACTCTTGATCCTAGAATTGGTGGTATATGAGGCTACGTATAAGCCTCTCACAACCACCTCTCCAAGTAACCACCCTACTATTCCAAATAATGTGTAGTTTCCCAAGTAAGCTCCCTATATGTGGCTTTGATTGGGCATAAACCTCACAACAATCTCCAGCTTGGCTCAATCAGTACCATCTTGAAGACTTCCTATAGTATCTCTCACATACTACATCCATAAAACCAACACAATTCCTCCTGTTTCCTAGCCTGTAAACATCATTGGTCTTTAAAAATGTCAGCTACACTCATCATCGAGTCATCCTAGTGCTGACTTCACCAGACTCGACAAACCCGGCCAATTTGTGTAGCCACCCCAAGTTAACTCACCTAGTCAACTCTCTAAGAGGGCTCCTTCACCGGCTCTGCTCTTGTAGGAATAATTTCCTTGCCATCACCTGTATCCTAGAACTATATGCACTTCATTCCAAGCCCATGCATTCCTTTGACATACACAATGTTATTGGAAGCCCGATAACCGAGGTCATCCCTAACCATTAGATTAAGTACCTTATCTAACAACTGAGATAATGAACACCAAATACAACAATCTCCACCTTGGCTTTTATCAAAGCCATTTTGAAGATAAATGTAGGATAATATCCTATTTGCACTTCCAGCTCTGCATCTTTTTTAGACACGATGCCCACCCTATGTCCCTAGGATGCTCTACCAATTTTTAACAAGACAAATGATCAAAGAAGTTCAAGTGGTGCTTGAACTCCTGTATAGACAATGGCTTTGTGGGCACATATCAATAATTTTCAGACTAAATTGCTTGTCCTGCAGTGCTCCACCTCGAACTTTGCAGTCAAAAGTCCTTTCACTATTACCGTGCAAAAAAATTTTGAAACTCCTTTTCTGAGAATTTTCCTGACAGATTCAGGCAGAAAAATTAACGTGGCCAATGATTCTCTTTCAACTACTAAAATAGAATTCCAATAGGCTTCTTCTGCCACTACAGCTTTTTTTGGCATTTTTCTGAAAGATTTTATGCAAGATTCCTAAAACAAGAACAATCCTCCTTCAATTTAACTAAAAAAATAAACAAACCTTGAGACCTTGTGTGCATATGAAAATCTCATTTCCTGTCCTATAGTTCTTACTTCAACTCCTTACTAGATGCAGCTAGGCCCTGATACCATTTGTCCTTTTAGAAAACCTCATTCATGCAATTGACATTAATAATAAATCTATCAGAAATGGGAGATTACTTAGTTCAGCTTTGTTGCCTACATCAACATGGCAAGATCCAATATTTTTCGCTATGAGAAGGAGCAACTAGTACAATATCTCTCTGTTGGGTTTCAATCCTAGATTCCCAGACCCCTTTTGCACCCTTCTCTCTCTTTCTCATTCAAACCCTCAAAAAGGACCCTAGCCTAAAGCTAGAAGCCCTTATTCTAGAATGGGTGGTTTATGAGATTACCTATAAGCCTCTCATAACCGCTAACCACTTCAAGTAACGAGTGGCTTCCCAAGTAAGCTCCTTGTACGTGGTTTTGAATGAGACACAAACCGCACAACGGCCCTGACTATAGGAATAGCAATGGTGCGGGTTAAATTGGGTCCTCGCCTCACCTTGCACCTACTTAGGGCAGCTTGGGGCAGGAAATTAGTGCCCTGCACCCATGATAGGGCGAAAATTTTGTGACCCGAGGTGTGGCAAGGCAGAGCGGTTCAATGAGGAAATTCCATGGGACGACCCACATTTTTCACATATTCATATACCAAAAGTGCCCGTGATTTATTTTATACTTTAGTTATAAAAGAAGGGCAGTTTTGTAAAATCAGATACAGACGTATAAGAAGGATTAGAAAACCATAAGTTTTCTTGCACATTTCAAAAAAAGAAAGGGAAAAAAAGAAGAGAAAAGCAAAAGAAATATCTTAAAACTTATGCAAATATGGTGATGTTGACCCACCTTACCCCATCAATTATTATGGATAGGGTGGGTGAAGGTGGGTTTTTCACACTCTGCACTGCCGGTCCTGCCCTGCAGTGGGTTGCAAATCTCAGTGACCTATGGTGTGGTGGGGCAGGCCAGGGCAAGTGAAAATTCACCTTCCACTCCACCCCTACCCCCGGTTGCCATCCCTACTCATTTTGTTTATTCTTTTGCTCATGTCAAAGCCAATTGCTGGTTTTGATTCATGTGATGCAACCTTTGTGCTTTTGTGATTGCTTGAAAAGGGTCAAGAAGGTTAAGAATAGAGTTGCCACCTTAGGTAAATAAGGCCCTAGGTCCATTGTCTATTACTGATCTGATCACTAGATGATGGGTAAACCATTAGGTTATAGAGTTGGAAGGATTAAAGACCCCTCTATTCTGCAAATGCCAGTCTCTACTAAATGTTGAGTGACAAAAGAAAGAGTGAGAAAAGGTAAACAAAGGGAAATTTGGGGAATGATTCTGTTTTTCCTCCTTTATGCGCACACAAATTCACAAAACAATGTTAATAACAAAGATCAAACAAAGGATTAAAGTAATCATCAGTTTCAGTGCCAATACAAGTTTTTCAGCTCCCCTTTGTGTTTGCGGCCATTAAGCCTTTTGAGCAGCAACACAACAAGTGATAGTTGTTAGACGACAACTGTGCGAGGTCATGGCAGAAAGTTGTGCCTCTGGGTGCAGGGCAGTCAGCTTTTTCATACTACCCTGGCCTGGTAGACTTTATGCTGCATGTCCATATGTGCATGTGGCAGAACAGGCCTCTCTCTGGCTGTGAGCACAGAAGTAGGACATACTTTTGGAGTTCGTACTCTAAAAATGTTGTTCGTCCCTGACTTTTCCCCTGCTGTTTTTGGTAATTTTTCATACAGAATTGAAGCCATGGACTAGAAGATACCAGTCATGTTGGTGGTCTTTCAAATCCTCTTTTCTTCCTCATGCTTTCCCATATTCATGGTTATTTCTTTGCCTAGAATTACATCCAAGCTCCAACTGGCCTTTGATTGCCATTGATGTGGTAAAATCAGATTGGAGTTCCCCCCAAACATTATGAAGAAAGTGAAGACTATAATATAACTCAAAGGAATAGCAAGATTACCATAATTATGGAGTTAGTAGTGGTAGGAGCTTAGCATGTTGAGAGAGAAAGAGATGGTAGGTTAGATCATCAACAAAACATTAGAGGAGTCAGTAAAGTCATGGGTTAGTATGCAAGTAAATTGAACGATAACAACAAGAGCAATAGGAAAGTGAAGAGAGAGTTTATACTGCCCTCATATTGGTTTAGCTAAGAAAATTGGAGAGGAATCCCTTTTGAAGTATCCTTATTCTAAGTAGTTTTGTGGAGACAAGCTGGCACAAGGAGTCCTTCTGTGGCAGGTCAGGATTTCAAAACTGCTTGTGGTTTTGCGCATCCTACATTTACAACCAAAAAAAAAAAAAAAATGGATCCTTTTTTGGAGAACTGAAGTGAGTGGAATCTTGTTTGATGGGAGATTTCTTTTGACTCTTAAGGTTGTCTTCACCCCACAGTGAAACTCCTTGTACAAAGGTGGGTGAGAGCTGGAGTCTCAGCTCCAATGGGGAACTTTGTTTTGGCAAGTTTGTAGTTCAGTTCTGTCTTATGACACTAGGGGCTGTTTGCAGGCGCTAGGCCCCTGCAGCCATTGTTTCTCAACTGATTGCCACGAACTCTCCAGCTGTAAGTGGCTTCTTGCTGCAGCTTTGCAGTTGTAATTATTGCTTAATATGTTCTTGTTCCACATTGTTTCCTTTCTCTTGCTTCTCATAGTGGTGGTCCTTTGGAACCAAAGACTATCATTATTGGCTAGTTTGGTTTCTTAGATGGTTTTGGAAACCAAAATTGGGGTGTCTAGATCTTCTTGAAGGACTCCTGTGACAGATGACCAAGGTGTGAATCCCACTGAAGAGGAGGCAAAATATTCTTTGGCACTGTGCAACCCCGTTTGGTATCCTGGAAATTCCGTTGCACCTGCTTTGTGTCACCTATCCATCTTTAGATCCTGCAGTATGCAATAAGAGGAATATAAGAAATAAAAGAGCATTTGCAATTGTTTACAAACATCAAATTATGTGGAAATTTAGAGACATGAAACTGCGGACAATGAGAGAAATGATTCAAGATTTAGACCACCAACACCAGAAAAAGTAATACCATCCTCTAGCGTAACAAATAAATTAAAGGACAACCAAATACAAGACAAAGCATTTCCAGTTCTATACTTATGATGGAAGCTCCTGAAGGATCATCGAAGGATTAGACAGCATGTGCATAAGACTAGAAGTGGCTTTTTAAAATGCAGAAGCATTGCAATGATGTCTGGTCAAGAGTAGCAGTGCAGTGGAGTGAGGAGCTGGTTTACCACTTAATATTCTTTCTTTAGCCAGGGTGATAGCTCCTAGTAGATTCTGGTTAAGCATCAGATAATGCTATCAACTCTATCAGAAACCTGAAATGATTAACTTAATGAGGAGGTCTAGCCAAATGAGGATATTTCTCCCTGCAAAACTAAAAGTGCCCTCTTTTCCATTATCATGTGCATTTCCAAAGCCCACGCCATAATGTCTACTACCACCTCTGCCAGCATAGTCTCTAGGTTGCTCACTCTGATGACTAAATTAGCCCCAACTCCTGGTACCCTTGTATAGTGACGCTAATTTACCCATCACTAACAAAGTTGAATGGACTTATATTTCTTCTGAAACCTTAAATGTAATTTGACATCTTCCATTCTTTCCCCCTGCTTTTGCATTTTTGCAAACCAAGTTTAAGAGGCTGATACATGTCTATATCCTCACCTAGATTCAGCTGAGCTCCAAATATGCACTCAAGCTTTTCTCCTGTTGCTGCGCATAATATTCAGTGAGAGCCTTATCTATCCAGATGATTATGTACCTTTGTACATCAAACTGAATCACTGAAATGTTTCTGATGTTTTCTGAGTCATTAGAATATCGATAAAGAATAATTCACTGTTCCATGAAGAACTCCTAAGTTGGGCATTTTCCGTCAATCCACTCAACGTTGAATCTGGAACACTAGGCTTGTCTTCAGTCAAGTATTTCTGTTTTTTGTTTTCAGCAATACATATTTCAATTAATGTGAATCACTGCATAAATGTTTCCATTCAGTTTAGTTGTGGAAACAGAAAGGGGAACGAAGTCATGAGCCCACACTATCCTCTTCATTTTAACACTATTTGCTTCATTGAGCCATGAGCAGACAAAAATTAAATTGTCTACCCCCCTTCAAGAGTGGAAGGCAACAAGTAGCAAAAAGGGCAAACAACCATCCAAAAGAAACATAAACAGGCACCACTTGTCTCACTGACCCTTATGCTACACTAACACCACCAAATTATGCATTCAAAACATATCTGCTTACATTCTGAGAATCGCCTACCCAAAAGCCAAAAGCCAAAACACCTACAACTGGCAGCCCTGACCTGGACCCTGCATATATAGAAGCTTTTTGCACCAGGCTGCCCTTTTGTGTGTATATACATATACATGTGTGTGTGTCTATATATATATATATATATATATATATATATAGAGAGAGAGAGAGAGAGAGAGAGAGAGAGAGAGAGAGAGAGAGAGAGAGAGAGAGAGACTTCCCTTCTATGCTACAGTATAATATGATGTCATAGAACAAGAAGCCCTTGACTCTTTATTATTCCTAACACATGTTAAATCTTCTTGCAAATATTGGTTTATTATGACCTCAAAAAAAAAAAAAAAAAAAAATATGCGCACTGGATTATTAGGACCTCAACGTGTTAATACCATATGGTTCCTAATATAGACTTGCATACTGATGATTCTGAATGGTTAGAAGACCTTTAAAAATAAAGAAGTTTGTGAGGATATTGAATTACTCTGCTGTGGCTCGAGCAAATATATCATTTGCTACAGGCGCAATCAGCCCGTTTTGTACTAAAGTATTGATTATTTCACCAAAAAGTTGCTCTCAAAATTGTGAAATATCTAAAAGGTGTCCTGGCCATATAGCTGCAAATTGTGCTGGTTCTCTGCCAGATAGAGATCGGGTACGAGGTATTGCTCCTTTGGAGGTAACCTGGTGTCTTAGTGAAAAAAAGAAAAAAGAAGCAAAGGATGGTGTCTCTCTCATTAGAAGAATTTGAATATAGAGCATTGTCTTGCACTACATTTGAAAGTGGTTTGATTAAAAAAAATTAGGGGAAAGTATGGTTTGATCCCCACCCCCCCAACCAAAAAAAAACTAGTAGTGCTTTTGGAAGTGGCACCCCCAACAAAACATTGGTCAAATTATTGGACCCCAAATACCACAAAGGGTTCAAATCCTGGCCTTCCGTCTTATTTTCTATTAAATAGAGTGATGGATTTGACATGTGGGGGCCATTTGGCCCACCTTGTTTTCATGATAACTTAAAATGGGGTGCTAATATTGAGTCGAAGAACTTTGACAAGAGAAGCTCCTTATTATAAAAGGGGTCCCAGTATCAGTTTCCATCCTAAGTACTTAAAATCGTAAAATGCAAAGAAAGCTTTTGCTCTCTTTTTTTAACTGAGGCATTTGCAGATCAGTGATCCTCTTCACAACCAAATTTAGGCAGAAAATGGCTAATGCATCAAAATCTATCTCAATATGTCTTCTTAAACCACCTATTCACACAAAATCACCTATTTTTAAACCATTTCTCAAACCATCTTCTCTAGTTTTTTTATTGCAGGTTCTGTTCCAACGACTCTCAATCCTTACACCAATGGTCCTCACATCCATTCCCAACCAAAATACTTCTTCATTCTTCTATCACTTTTAGAGGAAGGTGAAAGAAGATCATTTTTCAAACAACCTCAAACTATCTTCTCTTACTGTTGGATTTCAAAACCTATCACCAATTTATTGAATGCTAGATGGGTTTTTCTAATGTGGGGACAAAAATTGAATTGTAATGGGCTGGTCGTAGGGAGTTATGTGTAGTTAAGGTCGGATATTTGAAAATAGACAGGGATGAGATTTGAAAGTTTAATATCATTGTATATTTTGTCATTTAAGCTAATACGATAACAAGGTGGGTCCCACATGGGACCCACGTGTCAGTTTCGTAACTGCATTTAATTGAAAATGAGATGGAAGGCTAGGATTAAATCCCTGTGGTAGTTGGGATCCAATAATTTAACCATGTTTTGTTGGAGGGAGTTACTCCAAAAGCACTAGTAACTGGTTTTCACCATACTTCTCCCCAAAAATTATTAGTTGAAATTGCGGTTCAAGTTAAGGGTCAATGAGACTGTTGTAACCAATCTAGCTATTTAGTTGCCTCCAACTTGGTCTTTCACTAATGAACAAAGCACATTGAAGTTGATTGCCATTTGTCAGGGAGAACATGCTGGATGACATCATTTCTATGTCATTTCTTAAATCTAAAAATCAACCTGCTCATTTTTTGCTAAGTTCGTGGGAAGTGAGAATATATTATATTTATAACAAGCTGGCACGTTTTCTATACAAGTTATTATTAGTTAAAGAAGGGACCCACCACTACATAATGGTCCTATCTTAGAATCTAAATCAACTTATATCCATGTATATTGAATTAATCTAAAAGAATTCAGCAGTACTGAACTGCAACAATTTATTAAACAAGAGCAATAGTGTCTAAAGTGTAAGAAGGCTCTTCAAAATTGAAAATGTCTCCAAGTTTAGGCGTGAATGCAACCCTAAGAACCATGTGAACATATATTTATATATATAGGGGATCCTCTCCAATTGGAAATCTACAACAATCGTGGTTACTATTGGGATTGTTCTTTTCTCATGGTTTTGAGCCTTTTGACCGTGAAGGGTTCTCAAGAAGGGAAACAGTAATGTGAGGCCTTGAGAAGGTTTTATTTTTCTTGATAGTGATTGATTCCCAAGGATGCACAGCATTGTTTAATCTTTCCCCTTCTCCCTTTGGTATGAACTCTTCTCTTTAATTTCCTTTTCCTACATTTATTAGTGTGCCATTGTTTCTTCTTCTTTATTGCTTCATGTGATTTTCTGGGATTATTTTACTTTATCTTTCTGGAAACTTAAGTTCCAATACTAGTTTCAGTCTACTTCCCATGTCCCAGAATCTTAAGCTGTCACAAATAATCCACTTCCAATCTAATTAAAGATAGAACATTAATAAAAGATCCAAATATCCTTCTTTTACTAGTTAGTCCATTGTTTTGTTTGACTTCTCCTTGCTTTTGGTGCCTATATTGTCTTTTTCCTTCTTTTAGTACCTGTTTTGATAGTGATGATCAATCTCTGTCTCTCCTTTATAAATCATCACAAAATCTGAATTTTTATTACTTTCAAGTTTGCTTTTACATGTAAAACATAAGTCGAGATGCATATGCACATGACACGCCACCTAGATCATTCCCTTAAACAGCAAACATTAGTAGAAACATGAGAAACAACCTAATTAGATTTTAAGTGATGAAGAGAAGAATGGTTCCATTTTTTAGAGGATCTGTTCTTTGCTTCTGCAAGCTATGCTGATCTGGAGCAGGATGCTAAAGACTTAGCTTGCACTTGAAGTGTACATAACATACTTTTGAAGATGGGTTTTAGCTCCAGCATGATTTATGTTGCTTATTTATGTTTTATGGCTCTTCTGTGTGACTGGTTCTCTTCTAATGACATCTTTTTTAATAGAGTCGATATATAGAGAGAGAAAGAAGTTATTAGAAGTGAACAAATAGGATACTACTATTTGAGGAAAGAAAACTGTATCAAAGGAAAAAGTCCTACGTTGTGATTTCCTTGCTCTATGCTAGTTAGACTTGTCACCTTAACTGGTGTGTTGAGATACCTGTATGAAAGGAAGAAGGAAGAAAAAGTGAGGAAATAGATACAATGGAACCAAGCTGTAAATTATAGATGATTATCTATAGCATAATAAAGTACCTTTGGGGTCATAAGTGAAATTAAAATATTTCAGCTTGTAAATGCTACTTCAACTGTTAATCTATGTGTTATTCTCTAGATTTGTTTTCATGTATGCCGAGGCTGTCTTTACTATATGACCCTAATTGAATAGGAAGCAGAAAACAAGAATGGAATTCTTGTTTTAAAGTTAACTACAGTGCAACTTCTTTCAGACAGGAGTGTGCTTCCCATTTAGGTATTTTATTTCCTTCTATGAGTATATAAAAATTTCAAAATAGGATGTGTGTGACTTCGTTTGAGCACACATCATGTTAGCTTTCCATATATTTTGTCCATGCTTCCTCTTCACTTTTCTCATCATTTTGTCATGCAACTTGTTTCTTGCATTTCCTCTCTTGTCATCACTTCTTCCTTTTCCTCATCTATTGCTTCTGTTTCACATGTTGTCTACACTATGAATTGTAGAGTAGATTACTTTTTATCATGTAATCAGTTGTGTATAATAGTAATATACACTGAAAAAGCATATAATTTGTTTTCTTATTTGTGGTTGTTGTGCAAGTGAGGAGATGTACGTTGATCAGAAGAAACATTGTTGTTCTTTTGTTTGATCTCTCCTTTAGATGAATTCCAAAGCATTTCTACTGGTATTACACTAGATATTATTGCGAAGAGGCATGGATGTCTAAGAAGTTCAGTGTAATTCTGAAGTATAGTTGTAAAGCTCACATTGGACAGTTGTTAATACTTCTATTGCATGAACTAGTTGTCATGTCTGGAATACAGTGGCACTCTTATTAACTTATAGTATGATGTTTCTTTTAGCCTGCATCATACAAATTCCAGAACTTGTATTGATATCCTTTTCTGAGATAATTAGTACTTATTAATGATTATAAATGTTATCCAAAAGGCTGCAAGATCCAGGTATTGTGATAAGTGTTGCACCTACAGACCTCCTAGGGCACACCACTGCCGTGTATGCAGGCGCTGCGTGCTGCGAATGGTAGGTATATATCTATTCTTGTGTGATATGTGAACTCCTGGTGCCACTGATTTTGGCCTTTATTTATTTCTACTAGTATTTTCTCCAAGGATAAGCCATTTAAGTTGGAAATTCCATGTTGGATGCAGGATCATCACTGCATCTGGATAAACAACTGCGTTGGCTATGGAAATTATAAGCCCTTCATTATCTTTGTCTTGTATGCAGCTATAGGATGCATCTATTCTGTGGTATGCAATCACTTCTGTGCAATGTCTTTACACAATGATAAACATGTATAAAGGCATGTCATTCTCCACTATGCATGCAAATATTCACTTGCTTTAGCTGTTCTCTCCTTGAGGTAACCACATTGGTGTGTTTTACAGGCTATGATAATCGGTAGTGCCACTCAGAAATATCAGACGCTCACTGGAAGAACAGACATCAAGTTGTTTTACGCAAGTTTTCTAGCACTTGTTCATACCTTGTACAAGTTTCATGCAAATTAGCTTTTTGGCCCTTTCCACATTTAGTTATGGTGAATTTATTTTGTGCTGACAATTTTCTAAAGGACTTCAATTTATTTTTCCACTTACATTTACCGTCAAATGTGTACCCAAAGTTGTAATATCTTCTAGCATGCAATGTCTGGGCATATCCTGGTTGAATCTCAGTGCAACAGTTGGCTTGCCTGCTTATATTACCAGGAGAATGTGACCTACTTGCTTTTCCTTGTAGCTTTTGCAACTTGTGGCTATTTACAAAGTGAATTGGTTTTCATTTACTTTTCATCTGCTCTGTTTGATTGTTGCCTATCAGAAACCAAACATTTAAAAATCTGCTAATAATAGCATATATTTCAGTCTCTTTGTGGATCAATTATGGTTGGCTTAAGTTTGACTTTGGGTGTCCTCTTGGGTTGGCACATCTACCTCCTTACTCATAACATGACTACCATAGAGGTATGCTGGAACCCCAAGTTTGTCAATTTAGACAGAAGACTACAGGATAATTCTTTTGCTGACCAAGAATGTTGCTTTCTTTTTCTATGGAAATTCAAACAGCATCACGAGGCAGTGAGAGCAATGTGGCTAGCTAAGAAATACGGACAGAGTTACCGTCATCCTTTCAACCTTGGAGTTTTTGGAAATACTACATCGGTATTTCTATGTTTTTCTTTCTTGCTCATCAGTTTGGCATTTTTAATTCTCAGATATAAGCTTTTTCCTTGACTGTTTCAATTGTAAGAAATAAAAATATAAATGCATATGTACTTGTCTAGTCTTAATCAATATTTTGTGCTTGATCAGGTACTTGGTCCAAACAAGCTAAAATGGTTATGTCCATTAGCAGTTGGTCATCTCAAGGATGGACTTCACTTCCCAACTCCTCGTGATAATATGTGATTCTGTTCTGCTTTCACTTTAGGTTCATCGAACTTGGTAAGTGAACAATGTTTGACACCTTAATAGACGAGTGGCCAGGAGTTGGTTTTATAACATCTCTGGTTGCCCATGGGATTTCTTGAAGTAAAAGGGGTTATAAAAGTTGAAAACAGTGTTAGACAGAATTGGGGCTAAGCTGCAAGCCAACAGACACCTTGTTTCAAGGAAGGGTGTGGCGACCAGGAAGCCAGAATGAAATAAAGCCTTATACGCCAGTCAAGAAATATTACTCTTCAGATTAATGCTTTCAACTGTTAATGAGCATTAAAGTAAATTGTATCTTAACTCTTGTTGCTTGTAGCATCCAACACAAAAACTTGTCACTGTTTTACAGGGATTTGTGACTAATGTACAGCACACAACTTATTCAGATTTACATTTTACATATGAAGAACCTAGTGGAAAGGAAGCAGCAGTTGCAGAAGCATCTTTTGTATTATGGAGATCCTAAGCTATAAAGGTCCTTCAGGTGATATCTGAAATTATGGAGTACTATTTTCTTGTATATCTTATAAAATTTAAGAAACTCTAGTTCTGCAGTCTCTATGTGACTGTGTGAAACTACTTGGAGCCCACCCATTTCATCATTTAGCTGAGGAAGTTTGATCTAACCTTCTTCTGTTAGCTGTTCATTCTTCCTGCGTTTTGGCAGGCAGGATTTCTTTTTCTTTTGTTAAGGCTGGGTTTTGCAGTGGTTTGTTCCATTTTTATTCCTAGAGCCCAAAATCACAAATTAAAGCAGTTCCTATTTTTCATGAAAATGAGAAGCATCTCCCAATTTACTTATCATTTTAGTGCTTTTTGAAGTTAATTTTAGAAATGTTTCTTGACAAAATCTGGAAATAGAAGTCTGTCAAAGACTTTCTCCGATTTCTGCAGAAACACAAACACGGGAAACAGTAGAAACCCCTCTTAAATGCAGCCTCAAACATCGAAGATTCATTGATTAAAGAAACAGTATATTCCTCTTCCTGCATTTAGCAAGCAGCATAATAGTATTAGAAGTTAAAAAATCAATGTTAGGATTGTTTAAAATATATTATTTTTGAGACATGGCTGTCTAAGATGCTTAAGATGAATGGTTTGATTACTCAAAAAAGTGAACCGTCGATGTACTTTTACTATAAACCCCCAAAAGAGGGTGCGACATTAGTACCAAAGCTGTGTGGGAATATCAGTGACCTTTCCTATATCATATATTAATAAAGTCACATTGACATACAACTTCAGTTACCATCCTCCACACCATAAGCATTGAACCTTCATCCGTAGGCCAATCCCAGTTTCTCTTGGGTTCTGTTTCCTACCTTTCCTACTCTAAGACCCTCAAAGCAGCATTTCTGGTTACTTGGACGTGCCTCATATGGCAATCAGTTAAGCATTCCTCAATAAGTTATATACATGACAGAACAAAAGCAGCAAAGAGCAGACAATAAGCTGGAAATTACCAAAATGGAAGTAAACTGCAGGGAAACTCAGTTGTAATCCTCAAACTGGAATATGGTGGTGCCCAGTCCTGGGAGAATGTTGGACTCTTATCAAAACCTCAATGTATTATGCCCTTATCTTACTTCATCTTTTCCCAAGCAACTGAAATGGTAATTCACTTTGTTATGCTTCATTCTTTCTTGAAATAACCTTCTCACTAATACCTGAAATACTTGAGCATCACACAGAAGAGGCCAATTTATTTGAGAAACCCAAACCATTTGGCTGCCGGTTGACGACAATGTTTTTTTACTTGGCTTGATAATTCTTCATTTGTGCAATCTTTAGTGTTCGGCAAATTCATCCATGTTTTCAGGTTGCCCTTGAAGTTTAGTTTTAGCTGTGTTCCATCTTTCTGCCAACTTTGTCGCACCTTCACAACTGTATCTACTCATAGTTATAAACACCCTGGGGATTCTTTAACTACTAAATACTTTGATCCATAGAGCATGGCTGGCCTTATAGTCATCTTATAGAATTTTTCTTTCAGTTTGAGTGGCACTTGATAACACAAAACTCCAGTGGCATATCTCCATTTGTTCCAACCTACTTGAATTCTCTGGATAACCTCCTTCTCAATCTCTTCACGTTCATGAATCATCGATCCTAAATACCAATAGTGGTCTATTGATCCTAAGTACCAAAAGTGGTCTTTTATGGAGACTTCTTCTTATCAATCTTTACTAGTGCTCCATTCCTGCTCCTCTCCTTGTTAAAATTGCATTTCATGTGCTCTGTTTTAATTTGGCAGATTTTAAATCCTTTAGATATTGATGCTTCTCTTCATAACTCCATCTTTGTTTCTATGGCCTCCCTTGTCTCATTAATTAAAACTATATCATCTTCAAGTAACATGCACCATGAAATCTCCTTGTGTAAATGTTTTATTAACTATCCATAACCAACATGAGAAGGTAAGAACTCAATGCCAATCCTTGGTTTAATCTTACAGTGATAGAAAAATCATCAGTCTCTCTACTAGTGTTCTTAACATTTGTTACCGCTCCTCATACATATCTTTAAATATGTCTATATACCTTCATGAAAATCCTTTCTTGCCTAACACCTACCATATTAATTCTCTAGGAACCTTATTATAAGTTTTTTCTAAGTCAATAAAGACCATATAGAGGTCCTTCCTGCTCTCTCTACATTTACCTATCAATTGTCTAAGTAAGAAAGTAGCTTCCATGATAGATCTCTTAGTCATAAAACCAATCTGATTCTCCTATACGCTCATCTCATGTCATAGCCTCTTCTCAATCACTCTTTCAAAAAGTTTCATTATGTGGCTCATAAGTTTGATCCCCCAATAATTAGTGCAATTATGTATGTCTCCTTTATTCTTATAAATAGTGCAACAGAGTTCTTCCTCCATTCATCCAGCATTTTTTTTATAATTTTACAATCTTGTTAGACTTTGTCAACCAAACTACTCTAGTATCTCTCATATTCTCTCTATTGGGCATGGTTAAGTGAAACTCTCAACATCTTGTTTGGTAAAGGGGATGTTTACCCAGGCACTGTAGTCTTACCTAACCGTTCAGCCGAAGATGTCAGATGCTCGCTGTTTACTTGTATCGATTTGCCATGGTGTGGTTAGATAAAATGCGCTGGCAGCCAGCTTCAAAAGTACTACCTTGATATCATAAGGGAGAAGGGCGTGATAATATAGGGGAGGCCCGCTTCCTTTAGGAATAATGGCACTAATGCATGCCTTACAACTTGTTCACTATCTATAAGTAATAGCCCTATACATTTTTGCATTTTTAGATAGTTTTCATTTCCTCATTAGTGCGTGCTTATGAATGACCTGCTGGTCCCTTGAAATGGAATCATTCTCCCATTATTCTTTCTGCTTTCGAATGTCAAAGTGGAGTCCAATCCGAAGATATACCATCGGGCCTTTCCTAATTTCATCTTTTTCAATGCCTCTTTCACTTCAGGTATTCTAATCCTATAGCTGTATCTATAGTGTCCAATGTTATTTGGGCTTATAGTACTTTCAAACCCTATATTCTCAGGGCAATTGTCATTAACAATTTTTCAAAGTAACTTTCCCACCTTTATTTGATCTTATCATCTTTGACTAGTATCCTTTAGTTATCACTTTTAATGCACTTAATGTGGTATGTGCCTACGCTTCTATTCTCTTATTTTTGCAAGTTTGAACACATCTTTCTCACCTTCTCTTGACCATAATATATTGTAAAGATTATCATTCCCCTTGAGTCTATCTTCACTCACTATGTGCTTAGCAACTTTTTTAGCATTCTTATATTGCTCAAAGTTTTTGTTAATTTTAGTCATCTGTTATTCTTTAAAACACATTTGTTTTTCTTTAATAACTTTTTTATACTTTTTCACTCTACCACCACGTTTCTTTTATTGATTGCCTTTTACGTTTACATACTCTTAGGACATCTTTTGTCACTTTCTTAGTGGACTTGGCCATTTTTATCTCTGTTTCATTATTCTAATTTTCTTCTACCATCAACTTGTTTGTGAGTGATGTTATCTTCTCCCCTTTTAAGTTCCACCACTTAGTTTTTGGACACATATTAAGTTCATTTCCTTTCTTCCATCTTTTAATATAGATATCCATAATCATTAATCTATGTTATGAGATTAAACTCTCACCAGTTATCACCGTACAATCCTTACACATTGATCTTTTGGTATTCCTAAGTATAAAAAAGTCTATTTGGCTTTTATAAAGTCTACTTCTATAGGTTATCAAGTATTCATCCTTTTTCTTAAAGAATGTGTTTGTTAGGGCTAGGTTATGCACCAAAGCAAAATTGAAGATAACTTCCTCTATCTCATTTTGTTCTCCAATACCATACCCTTCAGTATCCTATCATATCCTTCCTAATCTTTTCTTACATGACTATTTAGGTATGTTCCTATAAATATCCCCTCCATGATGAGAATTTCTTACATGACTCCCTCCATATCTTCTCAGAACTGTCTCTTGATTCTATCTTCTAACTCTACTTGCTATGTGTATGCACTTATAAAATTTATGATCTTCTCTCTTAAAACAAGTTTTATTATTATCACTAGTTCTTTTAACATCTACAACTTTATCCTTTAATTCTTTGTCCACCACTATCCCTACGTCATATCTATTGTTGTCCTTTCCTATATAGTAGAGTTTATATCCATTGATTTTTCTAGTTTTAGCCCCTTTCTACTTAGTTTCTTGGATACAAGCGATGTTGATTCTCCTACATTTCATTATATATATTAACTTTAGACTCGTATTTGTCAATGTACCTATATTCCATGTGGCAATACGAATCTTATTCTCATGAGTTAGCCTGTTTACTCACACAGGTTGTGCGTTGTTCATTTCAATGTGGTGGAGAAAATCACACGCCTAGGTTATGATGTAGCTCATCACTTCAGAGGGAATGTTGTAGCATCCTTTACTCATTTTTCACTACATTCGAGATCTGATATAGCGCATCATTACAAGGGAACGCCCTAGCATCACTTGCCCATTTTTCATTGCACCCGGGATCCGATGCATTGCGTCACTTACGAGAGATGCCCTACCTTGAGGGAATGTCAATGATCAAGTCATATCATGTTAGGTATATTTGTTGTAAGTATGAAATGAAAATAATGAAAAGCTTCTTCAACTTCTTCAAAAAGTTTTACTTGTCAGCTGGTAGCTGACACAAAACCCTCCTCTTTTTTATTCAGGCTTGGGACCAGAAGTAGCGGAATTCTAAAAGTTCCATTAAACAATGTTTAAATATAGAGGGAATTAAACAAGCTATGTCTCACTCTCTTTTATAAAGTTTCAGTCTACTTGCTGTGTTTCAATTATTGAAGAACCAATGAGAATAGCAACTTCTATTATCATAATGCACAAGGACAAGTGTGTTTCAATGTTATGTTTGTATGAAAATGTGTGCAACTACAATGTTTTACCAATAAATTAGACCAGCACTTTGTTCTCTATTGATCATGCCTATTTACCACTAAGTATTACTTTTCCATATTGCGCGAGTTCCTAATGTTTGCTCCCAATATTTCAGCATCCCCATACTTCGTCTCTTGAATAGCAACATCTTTTAGGGTGCTTGCATATGGTGCAAGGATACAAGAGAGGGTCTGAATGGTGCAAGTCACGAGTTCAAGTCCCCTCAGGGGTGTGTGTGAGGATTTATCTAACACTGTCTCAGTTCAAAAAAAAAAGGCACACCATGATGCCAAAGCTTCTTTCCAGATATGTAGCATTCTCCACTTGATCAGGTATGAGAATAGTATCATCCATGCTAAACCTTTATCCTTCACAGTGCTAATTAGCTACGGAGGTACGCTACCATTTAACTAATGGAAGGTCAATCTTTGGTTCTTGTTCTGGACCCTTCTCATTGAATCTTGGCCACTAGAATAAAATTCTCTAAATAATCAATGCCATATCTGAATGTATATGCATTAGTTATACAAGAGTTTTACTGCTCTCCAATTATTATCTAATCCTAAATCAAAGTGAACAACCAATGAGTAGAAGCATTGTGTCTGACTCATATAATGTCACTTCTACCATTGCAACGATGTTAGCTTGGAGGTAGTTTGTTGTCATTCCAAAGTGGACATTTAGTCCATCCAAAAATATCAAAAAAGTAGATTAGATGCAGAATGAGGATGAGATGTAGAATTTTGTGTATATGAAAACAATTGGAAACTATACTTTCTATGCGGAGTTAGTATCATAGCTATTGGACATCAGAAAGCATTTACTAAAATATATTAATAAAGTTTAATACTAATAGCATCAACATGGTTTGGCCCTTCGCATGATGATTTGCAAGGTGAGAATCTTTGCAAGATCTTTAATGGGAGAATCTTTGTGAATCAAGGATCTTTGGGCTCAATTGCCTATTTTTTTAAGTTGACTGTAAAAGGCCACAGTCAATTAGAGAAGTTATAGGTCGATTATGTGTCTCAATAATTGAAACCATTCATTCTCTATTTTAGCTTTTCTAGTTTATCCACAAGTCTTGATAATAATGAATGCTCAAGAGGAGAGAGGAAGGAGTACACACCCCTTTTTTACCAACTCTTTCATCATGATAGGAATGAGTAATATAGGTTAGACATTTAATTTCATACCCATTAGATGTTTTTAGCCTATGTTTCTTTGGGTTAAATCACAACCATCAATTTTCAAAGAACCAAAACAACAGGTTAGGACTATCTCAATGCATCAATTTCTTATGTATTATCTATATTTAGTATTTATGAACATGATAAATGGCTTAGATTAACCAAAAAACTTTTCCCTTGCTCGAAAAGAGATATGTATACTCCTTCCTCTCCTTTTATGCATGTAATGTTATGTGGACACTTTTTACCCCTACCAACCATCTTATGGGAACACTTTTTACCCATACCAACCAATGGAAAAGCAATAATAATAATAATAATAATAATAATAATAATAATAATAATAATAATAATAATAATAATAATAATAATAATAATAATAATAATAATAATAATAATAATGAAGGTATCTTGCCAACAACATCTATTGTAGCTAGTCGTAGACAACTTCGTACCTCCCTTAGAATTTGCTTGATTGCAAGTTAGGGTCATAGTTTCTCCTTTGCCTTGGGATTAGATTTGGAAGTGTATACAAGTGATTTGCTTTTCAATTATTCGCTTATACAAAAAGAAAAATTATATTATTATAATAATTTAAGTACCAATAGGTATATACGCTGGAGAGGAGAGGGAGTACACACCCCAATTTTATGTGTAGTGAAACTATTTTTGAAAGATCTAAATAATTTATCATGTTAAGAATGGAATAGTTAAACTAGACATCAAATCTCATGCCTATTAGATGTTTTGAGCTGCAAACAACCCAATATTGATTTATTTCCTAAGCACTCAGAGACCCTCATGAGTCTAGATGCAAAGCATCTTCAATCCTTTGCACAACCCCTAATTTGATTTCCCATGAGAGTGCCCTCTCCTCGTTTAATTAATGGAAGATTGATCCTCGATTCTTGGAATAGACCCTTTTCATTAAATTTATCTTGGCCACTAGAACAATATTCTATAAATAGTCAATGCCATATTTGAATGTATATGTAGTAGTTATACAGGAGTTTTACTACTCTCCAAGTATTATCTAATCCTAAATTTTAATTGAACAACCAATAAACACAAGCCTTGTGTCCTACTCTCATAATGATGGTTCTACCATTGTAAAGGTTTGAGCTTAGAGGTAGTTCATTGCCATCATGAAGTGGACATGTTAGTCCGTCCAAAAATATCAAAAAAGGTAGATTAGCTATAGAATGAGTATGAGATGTAGATTTGTATACTGACACCCACAAAAACAATTGGAAACTCTACTTTATGTGCCTATCAGTATCATGGCCATCGGACATTAGAAAGAATTTTAGTATTAATAACATCAACATGTTTTGGCCCTTAGCATGATGATTTGTGGGGAAAGAATCTTGGCTAGATCTTTAATGTGAGAATCTTCGTGAATCAAGGATCTCACTATGTGTGCTCAATTGCCTTTTTTTGAAGTTGACTGTAAAAGCCTTTTGAATCTTAAAATAGCTATAACAGCCACATCCAATTAGAGAAGTGATAGGTAGATTCTGTGGCTCAATAATTGAAACCATTCATTTTCTATTTTTTGATTTTCTAGTTTATGCATAAGTCCCTGTAAGAGTAAATGCCTAAGACAAGAGAACAAGGAGTACATGCCCCTTTTTTCATTCAAGAATTTGGATCTAACTCATTCATCACGTTAAGAATGGCTTAGATATGTTAGACATTGGATATTTTTAGCTTATGTTTCTTTAGGTTAAAATCACACTCATCAATTTTCAAAGAAACAAAATAATTGGTTGGTATTATCTCAATGCATTGATTTCTTATACATTATCTATATTTGCTATTATAGACAAGATGAATGGCTTAGATTAACAAAAAAAGTTTTACTGTACATGGTAAAAGAGATGTGTATTCCTTGCTCTCCTCTTATAAGTGTAACCATATGGGGACACTTTTTGTCCATACTAAAACAACAAACATATCTTACCAACAACATCTAGTGTAGCTAGTTATAGACAACTCAACATCTGCATTAGAATTTGCTTGATTGCAAGTTGGAATCCATCTTTCTTCTTTGCCTAGGAATTAGATTTAGGAGATTTTGTAAGTGATTTGCTTTCCAACTATTCATTTATACACACAAAAAATAAAAAAGGTTGAGTACCAGTAGGTGTGCACAGCCTAGATTTTATGCATGGTGAAACTATTTTTGTTAGGTCTAAATCATTTACCATATTAGGAATGTATTAGGTAAGCCAGATATCAAATTTGATGTCCATCAGATGTTTTTAGCCTATGTTTCTTTTGGTCAAAATTCACTATCATCCATCTTTGTCATGTTTTTCAAAGATCTAAAACAAGTGCTAGGAGTCGTAGGTTACCTATTTTGGTTTTCAAAATATGATGAGCAGCTTAGATTTGTAAAAAATGTATTATACCATGCATGGAAAAGGGGGCATGTACTACTCTTGAGTACGTACTCTTACCTAGAGTCAAAAAGTTACCCATGTTGGGTTTATAGAACTACCATTCTCTAAAACTTTTTGGATTAGAAAAGTTCAAATTTTTTGTGATTTAATATTTATACCCCAAATTTGAGATTTAAGTAGATAAACACCAGATCTAACTTTTCTTAATAGACGCACTTAAAAGCCAAATGATGCATAACGTTGTCTAGGATTTTGCTCATGTGGTATCCAATGTCGCTTTTGTTAGCCCAGTTAGCTAGTCAATGATACCTGTAGAACCATCGAAGATTGTTGAAGTGACTAATTCCTGAAAATAGGGGGGATTGCGGACAAAGAAATTGTTGGAGTTAACATTTCTATCTAATACCAACACACGTGCTTGGTGTTAAGAAAATATAGACCTCTTGTTGTCAGTTTGTAATGAGAATATTTCAATCTTTTTTAACTGTGTAAAGTTATTTTCTTTCTATCATATGACCAAGAAAAAGTGTTTTAGGCCTAAAAAAGCCCTAGATGTTGAACCAAAAATAACATATCTAACTTGGGTATTGTGCAAAGTAGAGTGTGGAGTGAGCATCCTTAGATCATCCAAAGGAGCTACAAAATAGAAAAAGAAGTGTAGAGAGAGAAAATTAGGATTTAGTTCCACCTAGCAAGCTCCAATCTTGCCAAGGATGATTTCACTACTCAAAAAAGAATTCTCTGCTTGATTAAAGTATAAGAGAAAATTGACTCACCTCCTAAATTCTTAACATGCCAAAACAAAGTGAATTCCTTAAGATTTTACAAAAGAAAGCAAAATGAGTAGAGATCATAAGACTTTGAATTTTTAAAGTTCAAAATTAAAATCAAAACTCAAGGAGGGGCTAGCGAGGTTTGAGACGGGTCCATGATACGTAGGTTTGAGAAAATTTTGAAGTGCAAATCACCAAGGGCAATTTCGTCGAAAACAAGAATCAAGAAAGGCTAAAACTATGGGGCGCCCATTTCTACTAATGCAGCGTACTTCATCTGATTGATAAGAGCTGCACCTTAAAAAGCATACCCCGCTCAAAATTCTCGATGATTCTGCAATGGTAAGTTAAACCCGAGACCGTCTGAAGAAGAGCCTGCCACTTTACCATGGTTTTGCATGACACATGCCAATCTTAAGAAGAGAGAAGGGATTAAAGTAACTCTTTTTGACCAGCCCATTCTACTTTCCCAATCAACCTCTTATTTCACTCCCTTCTTCTCCATAACTCCCTCTCAATCTTAGCTGAAATGTATTACAACTTCTTCCTAACAATTGAAGGCAGGAGAAGATGGGAGACTAGATTTAAGGTGTGTGGGAAGGCCAAGAGAAGAGCTTGAAGAGAAATCATAGGCAAGATGAGGACTGGTCCTCCTTCTTGAGCTGGTGGTCGTCAAAGGGTTTGAGGATGTCTTGATTGGGGATATTCTTTCCATTTTCATTTTCCCCTTCTAAGGTTTAAATTTTAATTGAGATATCATGAGATTACTTGCTGGTTATGTCTGAAATTCAGAAGAAAAAAAATTTCATGCATGCTCAAATTATTGCTTGAATAGTCATGATTCTAGTTGAGGGTCATGATTGATCCACAAGTTCTAGACATATGTGTATGGTTTAAGCATTGGAGCTGTTGGTAGCTGTAGGTTTGGACGTGAACCTGTAGAAACGGTCTGCATGTTGATTTAAAGGCAAGCTAGCTGCTGGTCGTTTTCACATTTTGGAAGGATAGCATAAAACATTTTTGTTTATTTGACTTGAATGGTTGAACTCGCTTGAATTGCTCTGTTGTGACTTGAAAGATTTACAACTCCTACAGCCGAATGTGTTTAATTCGTAGATCTCAGGCATGCATACATAGTTCTAAGACTTGAGCTATAGATTTTTGTTTAAAAATGAGAGAGTAGATGCCCTACATGTTCAAATTAAGCAAAGCTTACAGCTGTTCATGGTCGACCAGCAGAAAACAGCTTATAAGTTTGTTCTTTATGAAAAATATTAGAGATACAACAAATTCTCTGCGACTAATCCGCCCCTTTTTCTTCTTTAGGATAGGAAGGAAAGAGAAAGAAGAAAGAAAAGTGGATTGAACCTCAGCGAAACCCGGGTTCAGGATAGAATTAATAGAGGGATAACAGAAATAGAAATGTGGGGACCTATTGATGTATCATGTTTGATCAACAAGAGGTTTATGATAAATGTTAAAATTTAGCAATTGAAGACTCCCATTTGGGTCATGTTGATTATTAAAGTTGCTGGTTGCATTCCGATCTGCTGGAGCAGACATAAAGATCGGTTTTCAGAGTATTGGTTGCTAGTTATTCTAGAATGGCAGGAAGTACATACATATATTCACTTTATTCTAGTTGTTTGGGGGTTAGTCATGTCCTGCAGGACGTGTGTTCGGTTGACTGAAACTTAGAAACTTGTTTCTTCCTTTATTATTGATACTCCTGCTGCAGGTCGTGTGTTGGATGTTTGTGTTCGTTTATCATTGTTTGGATTTCAAAGGTTTACTGAAAATGAATACTTACTGGTTTGGAATTCCCATTCTGTTGTTCATTTTAGGTATAGTTACTGCATGTATAGTTTTGGTTCTTAACTAGTAGTAGAGTTGATGGATGCCTAGGTGTGTTCCGTTTTGGAGTCTAGAAGCTGCCGGTCACTCCTAGCCTGCTGAAATTAAGTTTGTGTGTTCGTTTCTTAGTGCTAGAAGAGGATGTACACATTAGTAAACTGCTGGTCATGTCTGACCTGCAGGGTAGCGTCATGCCTAGTCATATTATGAAGTATGCCTTGATCATGAACTAAATGTAGAGCAGGTATCCATCTATCATAGTGTTGGAGTTTCAATTTAATTCATAGAAAATAGTTTTGCATACTTGAACTAATTGAAGAGATGAACTGCCTAGTTAGGAATTTCATTGTTGTGGTAATGGATTTCTAGAAATAAGTAACCATGTGCTATAGAGCGAAATAGCCCTCAAATCTTAGCATACTAAGTTCAATTTTAACATTGAATTGTATATTGCACTCTAGTTAGGAGGAAAGAGTGTCTTTCATGTCCAAATATTTGATTTAAAAGGACTAGATCTATCATGATCAGTAAGGAATTATCTTGTAAGGTTAAATCTCTAAGAGTACTTGAGATGCTATGATGGTTTATGTTGACAAACTTCACTGTAATTAGTCGGTTTTATATGGAGCTTTTTCTTGAAATAACATTATTGCATGTTTGATTTTAGTTTAGGACACACAACTAGGTAATTGACACGGAGTTAATTGCTGCACATTTGATTTTTGTTTTAGGTAATGTTTTAACCAATGAAAGATAATATTACATATTCGGCTTTTAGTTCTGACATCACTGAGCATGTTTCTGAGTGATAAAGTGACTCTTATACTTGGTTTTGTGCAAATACTTTTTCTGTGGTTAATAGTTCCTCTTTGATTGCTTTATGAGTGAAATATGGCTAAGAATGATAAGACTTATGCTTGAGCCACCTGAAGTAGTCCAGTGTGCAGTCCTTGCCTTTTCCTTATTAATGTTTCTTGAAGTCTAAAAATTTATATACGAGTGTATGTGGAAATCTTGAGATATACGAATGATGCAAATGATTATATGCGGTGATCTAGTTGGAGAGTTATGCTGGTAGCGCATGATGTGATGCAGGCGGATAGTGGCAATTGAAAAGCCTTGAAAGACGGGTGGTTGATTAATATCTTGAGAATCCTTCGGAGTTTTACTCAGTACATTGCTCTACGGACCCCTGAGAGTGGTAGTGACTTAGAGGATCCATTGGAGTCATTGGCGCCAAGCGTGAGGGAATGCTAGACGTTTGGTAATTTCTCCTCTGTTTGTTTTTGGTGAGGATCCATTGGAGTCTGATATATGGATTGGTTTGTATACCACCCAAGTTTTTGTTAGAACTCGGGTAGGTTTTTAAATGATAATTGAGATTCACTTTGAAATTTCGGGAGGTACATAATAGTAGTAGTAGATTGGGATCTAGGTGATGGATGACTTCGAAGGTAATTATTCATTATGTGATACGACTACAATATGCTTTTGATTCATGCTTAGATATCTTCGTTCTTCCTTAACTATGCAATTATGACTTGACTATGCTGTTTTCGTACTATAGGCCTTTTGTAGTCTTTCCCTTTCTCAGACCCTGCAGACAAGGGAGCTTAGTGGACCAGGCTGCCCTTGACTATGCTATTATGACTTATGAGATTACATGTGGCCTATGATGAAATGTTTATTTATCGCATTATACCTGCTTAGGTTTTTGTTTAAATATCCTACTGGTACTGTCATAGGTTGTATCCTTGGACTTCTCAAGGGGTACTTCCTCACAATGTGCCAAGTTTTATTCACTGAACATTTCGTAGGAAAGTCCAATCATACTACCTTTCATCGCTCTAGTGCATAGAGGACTGCAAGAGATCGAGTATTAGTGGGGCTATGCATCCTCATTAGAGAGTTTTCATGCCATTCAATTATACATATGGGACGCAAGATTTATTCATGTATGGGAATTGTATTGAACTCTGGTGTACAAATGATTGTGCTAGAGGATTATTATTATGTGTTTTAATTTCTTTGCTTGAGGTGCACTGGTTACGAGATAACTCACAGAAATATGTTTGAATGTGCATGAAATGAATGGGCACGAATTTGATTCTTGTTGATGATATGTGAATTGATGTGTCTCATGAAAATGGGCACTAGTTCAAGAGCTTAACACGCTACTATTATGCAGATGCAGATTTGGGGTCCACAACTCACACACCTAGGTGCCGCCGTGTGACTTTGAGGTCACGGGTTCAAGGCTTGAAAACAGCCTCTTGTAAAAATACAAGGTAAGGCTGCGTACTATAAACCCTTGTGGTCCGCCCCTTCTCCGAACCCCACATAAGCGGGAACTTTGTACAATGGGGCTTTCCTTTAACTCACACACCCGGCTCTGTTGAAGATACAAAAATGGGGTTCTTTGGAGTCACCATATGTGCCTTTGCCTAGACAAGAAGCTAAGCTAGGCCACAGGGATCCCAGTTGATTTTTCATCTTTACTTAACGGGTGACCCAAGGATCACGAACTTTATGAGGCTATTTTTTATTCTACTAATCTTCATGAGCGCGTGGTGCTTAACTAGGTGCTCACACTCGACAAAATTATGAGGCTTAGCGGTCCTTCAAGCCATAAGGTCTTTCGATCCTTAACCAGGCCTCAGGCCTCCGAAAGGAGTATACGCACATATATTAAACTCAATGCACGTGATAAGGGGATGGGGGATTGGGTGAGGTTCAGAATAACTAGTGAATGTGTGGGGTTATGTTATCTGTGAGCATCCACTAATCGTCCTGACAAGCACAATGCAGATGATGCTGTACTAGAATCTAAGTAGAAAAGGAAAAGGAGAAGCGGCCTAAGTACCTTATGATCCCTTAACCAAGCCAACACGAAGAAAAGGAACAATGACTAACTTGAGCACTTGAGGTCTCTACATTCCAGAGATATTAGGTTTATGCCTCAGGTTACCATGTGGAACAGAACTAATAAAAGTCTCACCTACTCAAAGGTAGTTGATGGCTGGGTAAATAAAGTCTTAAGAAAGGGACATGTGTCCTCACTACTTCAATAGGCTTTGTATCAAGCTTATGGGCCTATAAGTAGAGTAGTATGAGTCCACGTAAAATAGCCTTTCCCTTATTTCTACTCTTCTCTCACCCGGGAGATGCTTCTTACTTTTTTGACGATGACAGCATTGGGATGACAGAACCTTGCACCCATCTTGATAATACGAAGCAATGAGCTGGTTATTAGTTCTATAATTATTAGTTATAGGCTGGTCCTTTTTTCTTTTTTTTTCTTTTTTTTTAATTTCAACTTTATAGAAAAACCAACGAGTCACACACTAAGCATAGAAATTCTACCAAATGGTCAATTGAATTTTTATTCGACCTTATAGAATTAATAATTAGAATTGTTCATTTTTTATAGTGGCCCATTAATGCAGGAATCATATATGTTTTCCTTGTCGTCTAGAAGAAGTCAAGCGACTTGGATTGCAATGGTGATCCCTTCGTTGATGCCTCTGATCCTTGTATTAAAGATGTGGATTCATTGGATGATTCGAGTGTTTGCATGTATAGGGATGTTGCCCGGTGCTATCATGTTGGAGTCCAGTTGGAATGCTAATTGTTCAGTTTTGGAGTATAAGCTGCCATGCAAAGCAAGATGTTCTTCGCTTCTGATGATAATTGGATTAATGGTGACAAAAGCTGGGGCAGTATACAAAGACTCAGGAGGTCTATGATTTTGACCAAATCAATTCTCTAGGCCCATGAAAACATATGGTGATGACTCTCTTTCACCATCTACAAGCATTGCAATCTCATCTGAGTTTCACCTTCTACTTACTTACACAATGCCCTCGTTAGTTAAAGTTTTGCCCTTTCATTTGTTTATCTCACAGGCTGGGGGAGATTCCTCAAACTTTTGCCATGGCAAGTAGCAAACTTGCTTGCTTGCGAGCTCCTCTTGGAGTCCTTTTCAATCCATATGCCAATATGCTGTTTAAATTATGTTGCATCCCCAACAAAGGCTTGGACAGAACATCCTGTAACGTGGCATGCAGATTAGTGCAACTGCAGCCTGACTAGGAAGACGTATATAAATAATTAATAGAAAATTAATGTAGGTGCCCATTGCAGCAGCTGAAGATACATGTTGGGGCCAGATAGTTGGTGATGCAAACAATTCATCTTCTGGGTTTGTCATAGAAACTACTAGATGCATGACGTTGACCTTTGAAATTATTTGGATCTTACTTTGAAACTTTTCATCCTATGTTTTGTACAGAATTATAATGTTTTGGATTTTGCAACTGAGAAGAGGTTTCTAAAATAGGAGCATTGCTTGTAGCTAACAATTGAATCATCTGACTTGTAATTTGTAACAGTGCTATGGGCTACGCTAGGAGAACACAGTCTTGTAACAGAACGGCAACAGTTTGCACTATGATTACATATGTTAGGATGTGAAGAGTGCTTTCTATCTATTATAAAAATCGAAGTTTCTGGCGAACTTTCATCAAACCTTGTGCAATTGATGAAAGTCGCTTTTTCACTTATGAGACAGAATTGAACAAGATCTAATCTATGAGTCCATTATACACGTTGAGGTGTGAAAACTGAGATTCAAATTAAAAAGTCTTTTCTTTTGTTTTTGTGTGTGTGTGGGGAGACCTAGCTCTTTGGACTCAAGCAAACTCCTTAAAGAGTATAGTGTCATTTATCCAATTTCTAGTAACTATGTGTAACGACCTGGGTTTTTCCATGCATTTTTAAATACAATATTTAATTTCCTAAGGCAAGATGCATCCCTATTTGAAAATCATTTTATAAAAACCATGCAATGCAGCGGAAAATCTTTAGTTTTAAACTCATTTTGAAAACCCCGAGTGTCATTTGCTTCCACAACAACCAAAGTAATTTTTGAAAAACTTTAGAAACCATAAATGTTTTTCCCCAGGTCTTTCTAGGCACAGCACACAGCTCAACTGTAATTAAATACAACTACATGTCCAACGGGTTGAGAGTTTACTTACATGTATAACTGTCTCCTTTTTAATTCACTTGCTCGTAGCACTAATATCTCCTGAGGCGTTGTCTATTTGTGAGTGGAACTATCCTGAAAAATGTTAAAGGTAGGGTGAGTATATACTATACTCAGTATGAGCCTATCACTACTAGTTTTATAATGCATGCCGTGTTTAAAAATAATATGCTCTTTAAAACATGTGCATGTTTGAATACTCATATTCAATATCGATATCAAAAACCATTGTTAAATTGGAATACTAACGATTTAAAGAATCGCATAATCCAAGTCGAAAGTATCATATATATATATATATATATATATATCATAAACGTAATGATATGTATAAAATGCTTCATTGAATCCAACTCATGGATCTCTAGTATGGTATGGTCGACCAATCTCATATCATGTCATATGCAATGCAAATAAGTCCACAAAACCATAGGGTCCAACTATGCCCACGACCTCCTCGCCGTGTGGTCCCCGGGTACATGAGGACACTCTGTCATAGCCTCCACGGGGCCTATGACACGTCGACCCAGTGCCGTGACACCAGTGGTAGCCCCCTGTACCACATGCAGTCGACGTAGGGACGTTGCTCCTTTTTGGGTGTGGTACCCATCCACCAAATAGTGGTAAAGGCTGGAGGCCAACTCAAACCTCTCGGCATAGCGCCCACGAGCTTATCAGCCCAAATCATAATCAGATCAAACAAGCGAATACCTCTCTTTTTTTTTTCAAAACCTGTCATCTTCGGGTTCCTCACAACTGCGTGGCCCTCGGCACACCAGCGTCTTTTAGTAACCCTCAAGGACATGCAACTTTTGCAAGAACTTAATGTTCACAAATCATGCAATGTATGCAATAGTTTGCAAATCATATCTATGCATAATGTATATGCAATTATTTACAAAACATGTCTATGCATAAAGCATTTATCACATGCATGCTGAATTAAGTCATGCTAAACAAGTCATATACTTAAAACATGTATTCGCAAAACAATCATAGTTCTTTTAAAAGAATCTAGTAGTGATAGAGCACCTACCTGGCTAAGTTGCGCTAACCCCTCTATCCTCGTACACTCCTGAACATGGTTTGGGGAATCAAGGTTAGTTTGGCCTATCTTTATGGGTTTTAGAGTAGTTGGTCTTATTACTTAGGCATTAAGGGTCCATCCCTATGCCTATGGATGTCCTAAGGTCCTAATTGGGCCTTGGTATCCTCAGTTTTTCAAAGGTCTAGCGGCCACGCGCCACCATCCTATTCTAAGGGTCATGCCTACCTTTGATTGGGCCTTGATCAGGATTTTATAGTTTGGGTGTGTCCGCGTCGTCGACACGGACACAACACCTTTTGCAGCGACTCAATCGGAGCTCTAGATCTCAAGTTATAAGCGCTTTAGTGTCAAACGTACATAAGGGCCTTAAGAGTGAAAAGGCGAAATGCTAGGGCGCTGCGCGTCAATGGCATGCGCCTGCCTTTTCTTAAGGAACAGAAAATCCCGGCTTGCTAGAACGCTGCGTGTCTGTGGCGTGCGCCTCAGCGGGTGCGTTTGTAGACACGCCGGGTTTTCCCGCCCGTCTCTCTCTTTTGCGGGCGCGTCCCTGGACGCGCCCGTTGGTTTTCTCAGACGCGGTCGACGCATCTCGTCCCGATGGGACGTTCTGGTCGTTTGGGGGACCGAGGCGTCCTCAGGACACCCTGGTTCGACCCTGTCGAACCAGTGCGGCCCAGGGAACACCTTGGGTCCTTGGTGGCTCTCCAGGGCTCCATTTTGCATGATTTTTCATGCAAAAACCTAGGGAAATTGATCTTAGAACTACTGCGAAGACGGGTTTTGAGGGATCTTGGGCATACCTGACTCGTTGCTGGGTTTTTCTTCTCTTTTCCCCTCTAGGTTACTCCTCCACAACGAGTTTTCTTTTGGGCTGCCATTAGAGGCGCCCAAGAGCTCTATTTATAGAGCTATAAGAGGGTTCTGGAGGGAGCTCTCACCGCCCTTGAATGGCGGTGGAGAAACCTCCAGAATGGCGGTGATTTCTCCTCCAATCACCGCCGTTCTAGAACCCTCTAGGAGGTTGAAGATGAAGGGTGCCCATATCAAAACGAGCCCCTGTGTTTTGCAGGTTAAATCCGTTTTTTAATAAAAATTACATTTTTGCCCCTAAACTTCAAAGGGCCATAACTTGCTCATTTTAACTCCGTTTTAGGTGATTTTGGTCTTGTTGGATTCATTTTTCTGAAAAGCACCTAATGGTTCCATTTTTAGGACCAAATTTCTTGGTTCAGTCAAGGTGAATAGTAAAATGACCAAAATGCCCTTATCTTCAAAAATTGAACTTTTCATTGCTAACTTGGGATTTTAGTATTACAAAATTGGAGTCATTACACTATGTGCATCACATGCTAGCTAACGCATTTGTGAAGAAAGACAAAAATGTATCTCATAGATTTATTATGTCTTGATGACAAGGATAGTGGTAGATAGTCTTAAAGAGATTGTAATCCTTGTGATAAAGAAATTCTTGATGTGAGGGATCTCAACTTGGAATGCAGTGATCGGATTTTTTAGGAGACACAACCCGAAATGACCCACTATGATAGAAGTTAAGGGCAAGAAATTTTTACGCAAACAATATTATGTTCAAAAACCTGTGATCCAAAACTGGTTAGGGTTAGGATAAGATTCATCCAAAAATCTGATGTGACTTGTCATATTACCATTTATAAGCAACATTGTTTGTTGTCCCTCTTCTTTTTCATTTTTTTGGTATAGCAAAGAGTTATGAAACAAACTATCTAGAAGCATACCCTGAATCAATTTGAAATCTCTTATATATCCTAAATCTACTTAAAATCTCCCCAATAAGAGGAAAGAACTACCTCGAACCTCTAACCAATCATAACGAAAAGAAGTGCCATGATATTTGTGACCAACTACTTTAGACAAATTTCAGCTTTGTATTGTCTCTTATGTGAATTATTCCCTCACACGAATTGTTGATAAAAGAAAAAATTGTAGAATCGTTTCATATAGTGACATGAATTGTTGAGGATGAAATATAAGTGTTGTATATCAATGTACATAGTTCTTATCATTATGCAAACAGGCCTCCTAGGGTATATAGAATTGAAGCTATGCTTTTTTTTACTATAAATATTGAAGAATGCAACTTGAATTGATCCATAAGGGTTAGCATTAAAGGCAGAAAATTTTTGAGCCAAACAAGACTAGGGACCCAAATTCGATTAGGATTGGTTTAGAGGCAAGATAAAAGCATTAGGGTCAGTGACCGGGTTTGCCAAAAATTTGTCTTGGTCCATTGCATTCTACCCATAGTCTCACCTATGCTCTACTAGATGAAATTGGTGACCTTAAAAAATCTTTGGCTCTTCCCAAGGCATGAAATTTAACTCTTTTGTGTCATTTTACTCTTACAAAAGTAAGCTTAGGCACTCGTTACTACTTGGTGCTTTACTAAATAGGGTCTGAGGGGGGTGGACGGGGTTGTTAGCTTCAGGAAGGAGATACAATGGCTTTATTATTTTCAGCTACTCATCTTTCTTTTGAATGATGGATTTCACCCAAGGGAGAAGAATTACTTGAAGAGAAAATAATGCTCGACAAAAAACCAACACATCCGAAATAAGATAAAAGGACAAAATCAAACTCACAGTAGCCCTAAGTCTATGAGGCTAGTCTGTCCCATCAAGATAAAATTATAAGCTAACAAATTTCTAGTGTAATTGGTCACTAACAACTTGACATCTTTCCTCAAACATGCTTGGTCTACAATTTCAAGTTCCACTTTCCCCTTTAAACGGAGATTAAATTTAGAAGTATGGGTGAGTTCTTTAATTTGTAATTTTTTACTTGCACAAAATAAATAAATTTATAAAAATAAAATTTAGATTCTCTCTCCTAGAAGGGGAGCTTTGGCATTACGGTAAAGTTATCTTCTTGTGACCTTGAGGTCACAAGTTCAAGGCATGAAAATACCTCTTGCAAAATGAAAATAAGACTACGCACTATAGACCCTTGTATTCAGCTCCTTCCTCGAACACCCTATATGCGGAGCTTCTTGCACCGGACTACCCCTTTTTTATAAGATTATCTCTGTTATCCCCACCTTAGCTTATAGCTTCTTCAAAGGTTGATCGGTTCACATGATTGAATCATTAGGTAACCATCATAAACTTAACCTTTGATATGATCCACATGCCAGTTTGCCTTGCATTTTACAAAGTGCTAGCAATGTGTGTACAAAATCGTCACAGTTTCACATGCCTAACTATCAGTACCTCATTGCAGAAACATACCTCGTGCTTGAATTCTTGCGACCATGATAGCTTGTTCTTTGGCATTTCTTGAAGAGAGAGAGAGAGAGAGTATGACCCACTAAAGGTATATGTCATGTACGTGTCAATCCCATGCATTATGGGGTAGCAAAGATGTGTCACAAGTATTCAATGAATAATTGTTAACATGACCCACTAAAGGTATATCTCATGTATATCTACTAGAATAAGGAATTAACAATGGTAAAAAAATCTATGCCCTGAATAGACAGCTAGGGAAATAGAAGAGGAAGCGACCAAGACAGCTGTTCAGAAGAAGTAGATACATGAGTTTTGACATGAAGTAGGTACCCAGCTAGTGCCCATGTTGTTCAACGGATCCATTATCAACTTAAGGAATACATATGCTCCAAGTATTTTTGACGATTAATATGTGTTAAATCCATACCTCATAACTAGACAGGGAACAAATGTATTTGGCTTATTGTCTTGATATGTGAAATGGATATTTATTTTGACATAAATTGGGGTGTATATTGACATGATTGATTCAATTAGTGAGATTATTCTCGATATTCGGATGTGGCAAACATGCATTGTGATTGCTCTCACCAATAATAGATTGTGGATGTTTATCCATGTGCTTTGTTGTTCCCTCCCATTGGCATACCTCCCATTAGACATTGTGAGAATGATTACTATCCCCATTAGAAAGTCACAAACTAACGGTATGAAATGATATGCTTCATCTTTTGGAGAAAGGAGATCTGCATTCTCAATTATGAATTTGCTTAGCACTTATTTTACTAGAGGATTGGTAATTAAGCTTCTTGGGAAAGTTAAAGGTGGATTTTCACTGCAAGTGATTATTATTATTGTTCTTGATATTATTATTATTATTATTATTAGGTTTTTTGCAAAAATGTCATTACATTTTGATATTTTTGTAAAAAAGTCCTAACATTTCTTGAGTTTTGCAAATTTGCTTTAAGTTTTTACAAACTTTGCAAAATTGTTATTGTGCTAGTTTTCTATCCGTTTTCCCTGTTAGTTTTTTCAAAATTCTAATATTGCCTTGCTTTATGGCCTGCGTGATTAAGTTGTTAACTTTGGCCACCAAGTTCAATGACTTTTCAATGGAAAGTCTCAATTAAATTTGGTATCTAACACAATTTGACAACAAGGAATGTAATGATATGGTCATATTTCAACAAAAACCAACACCTAGTGAAATATTCAATCACAAACATACAATGTTCACCAACTTGTGCAATAGTACCTATTAAGCTTCTTTAATGAAATTCAACAATTTAGACTTCAATTTTACTCAAAATTGATATAAAATTCTTCCTAACACAAATTATAACATGATCATTGCTTTTGTTCAATAAAAAAATATAATAAATTAAAGAAAAATTAAAGTATAAAACATAAGCAAAATATTATTACTATTCATAACCAATAAGTAGTAGACTTTAAGCTCTAAGCTCGATGCCTTTTTGAATGAAATTAAAAATCTGAGACTTTTCTATCTAGCACAATCAATTTCAAAGATTTTTGTTAATTAAAAAAACAACAAATCATGCACAAGTCCTGTTATAATATATTAACAGAGAAAAATAAAGAAGGGTGATGTGAAATTTTTGAAAAAAATTAATAAGGAAGGACGATGAAATTAATAGAATGGAAATTTTTACAAAAAAATATTGAATTTTTTAGCAAAAAATGCCAAAATGTAATGGCATTTTTGCAACAAAAAAATATTATTATTATTATTATTATTTGAATTGATGGACTCACACACACTTCTTTAAGAAGCCTCTAACTCATGACCTTTATGATTATGAGCTCATTCTTGTGCCACTATGACACATTCACTTACACACTCCTTAGAGAAGCTTTAAACTTGTGACCTTCACAATTAAGAACTCATTCTTGTGCCACTATGACATACTCACACACTCCTTTAAGAAGCGTTGAACTCGTGACCTTCATGATTAAGTGCTCATTCATGAGCCCATTCTTGCGTGACGCACTCAGACTCAGATGCTCCTTTGAAAAGTGATATGCATGCTTACTATATTTTTTGTATATACTCACAAACTTTGCTTAGTACATGTTTGGGCATTGATATCTTCCTTGAAAACTGTAGGAAGTAGGAACTATTCTAGAGTGTACATGCACCCGTGAAAAAACTAAAAGGATTTACTGAGCCACCTAAAAAATATTACAAGGGTCCAAAATCCTTCATTTCTTCTTCCGTGCCACTAGATAGTCGTGCATTGAAAAAAAAGGACAGTCCTGGTGAATGAAGCTCCCACCTATGTGGGGTTCGGGAAAGGAGCAGACTATAAGGGCCTAAAGTACATAGCCTTACCTTGCATTTTGCAAGAGGCTGTTTCCACGCCTTGAATCCGTGACCTTAAGGTCACATGACGACAACTTTTACCATTGCGCCAAAGCTCTCCTTCTATAGTCGTACGTTGGAAGATCATAACAAATATCCTTGTTAATTTGGGGTCTAAGATGGACATGCAGCTGAAGACATGGACAGCAAAATCTTAATCAACCAGAGGCGCAAGATCAGCAAACGGAGAAGATAAGATTTCCCCTTGACTAAGGTAGAGAAGAGAAGACTAAGGGTATGGATCAACAAAACTTTAGGCCCCACATAAAAAAAATATTCATTTCTTAAAGTGAAATACTGTAATCCTGATAAAATTTATGCATGATAGGGCTTGCTGATTATTATTATTTTTCTAGAGAGAGTATCAAGAGTGATCTTGTGATGCCTAGTTGGCACATGTGATAGAACCTATTCCTTCAACAATGCTCTGACATATAGGTATGCATAGATTTAGTATGACAGACAAGTTAAGAAATATTGTCGCTTTTCCCATTTTTTGCGCATGACACTAGCACTTCCGACTTTCCGCATATATCTGTCGAGTTGTCTCTTGTCTCGTAGATTTGCAAGCAAGAGACGCGGGAACGCATCGGATTACCGTTTGCGGTAGTCAATTCTTCAATAATATTATGGCTGTTTTATAGTGGCCCACAATACTGTCACTTTGCAGATGTAAAGTAGAGATGATCTGGTAATGTGTTTGCAGTGTGTAGTTGTGATGTGCTATGTATCAAGACGGACTTCGGAGCAGATACAACATCTTTGATTTAGTTCATTGAGAAAATATCATGTTTAATAGTGGAATTAACTGGCTCTGTTGGGCAGTGTACCTAGACGGATTTTAGGCTAGAAACGACGTATTTTCCTTTTTGTTTATTTTCTGAATAAAATAGCATGTTTTACAAGGGAACTAACTAATCCAGTGATCTTCTGTTTCTGATAAGCAATGTACCAAGACGGATTTCAGACCAAACACAACAATTTCTTTACTTATGCAGAAAAACTGGTGCTAAGAATGGCATTAAATTTCCCCTGATCATTTTATTTTATTTTTTATAGGCATGCAAGGTTTTTTACATTTTTATGATACCCCAAACACTTTTCTATGGATACCCCAAACTCAATAGCCTGGCTCAGGAGAAGCACTTCTTATGCCACTTCAGTGGAAGGTCGCTGCTCAAGAATGAAATCAATTAACCTCCCATATTTGGATAAATGATCTGAAGGGGAGCTGTAATATCCTTAATTTTTAAGATAAAAATAGGAAATTATTAAATAAATTAAAATAAAAATTTATGGATGAAATTATTTCCTGAAAACATAATAATTAGAAAGTGCTCGTCGATACGAATCCAACGCCACCAAGAACGCGAGAAACGGAGCTCAAACGAGGGAGTTATGAGCCGTCAAAGTTGTAAGGGCAAAATGGTCTTTTGACAGAAACGTGTTACACAGGGGTCCAAATTGATAACGGCACTTCATGCTCTACACACGTCTCTACCATCCGGCGAAATCGCCTGAGAGACGTGGGAAGAGCCGTGTGGGGAAGAGTTTCTCTTCCCAAGACTCTAAAAACCCTATATCTATGCTCCTCTGTGAGCCAAAACGCTCCACTTTCGAGCTGTTTTTCCATGAATGCTACGCAAACCCTAGATCTCAGTAAAAACTTGACTTTTCCTAGCGAGTGGAGCCCCCGGCAACACGAGCAACTCCGGCCAGGTGCAAGGTAAGCCTCAAAACCTATGTTTTTCTCAGTATTTATTAATTAGGAAATTAATTAGGAAAACGTTTAAAAATTTTGGAAAAAAATCGATTTTTAGGAACTTTAGTGCACGCTACTGTTGGAGTGTGATTTCACTGATCAAACCTTGTCCGTTTGAAAATCGCACCGGCCCAACTAGTGCACAAGAGACCCAAGAGCATACCCTTTAAATTTGGGAGTGATCCAACGGTGGAATTGCCCGTAAAACTCAAAAACCAAGACTAGAGAGGTTTTTAGAACTTGGGAAAAAATCATTTAAAAGCCATGGTTTTTGAGAAAATTAGTGAAAAAGGAGGGCATAAATGGATTCTAGAGAGAATTCTCAAGAAAATGGCGCAAAAATCACGCAAACGGAGCTCAGAGCTCCGCCGAGGCGACCGAATCCCGGTCAGTCTCTCCGGCGTCGGCTGCGCTCGGCGCCGACGCCAAGACGGCGTACCAGAGACGCAGCTAGGACGACGTCACATGACGTCGCGGCCGCCGCGCGTGCGGAACGTGCGTGGCTGGTCTGCCACGGTGGGACCGGACGCGGCGCGGCCCTGGCGACCGTGACGCACGCGCGCGTGCGTCCACGGTGCCGAAGATCGCGCGGCGTCTCCGTGCGCGTGCCTCGCGACGCCGTGCGCTTCGTGCGCCCCCGTATACGTCGGTATAAACTGTGCGGAAAAGGGCGCCGCCGGTTTAAACCACCTTATGGTGGTCCCAAGCAGGCCCCCTTTTAGCGTAGTTTTCACTAAAACTTGATTTTTGGGAGCTAGAGAGGTCCAAATCACGATCCGAAAGAGGCGTTGTGACCGTATTGATGACGTGAACCTAGTTTTAACTTAAAAACTTAGAAATGACCACTTTTTATTTAGAAAAATTTTAAAATAGTGATGTGACATGTACAAAAGTGCACTTGAATATACCAATTAAAGGGAGTTATTGGCAAGCTAGTGATCTCACACTGAGGTAGGTGACGACAACTAATGTTTTGCCTTGATTTTAAACCATGTTTAAACATAGCATCATGTGTGATTGTGTTTTAAATTGCGATTTTTATTTACCATGGATTTCATGTGACATTGCGTACAGGATGGTTATTCCAAATTGAATTCTTTTACTGAATAAACTTATTTAAAATGCTTTTACAAGCATGATGTTAATTAGTTATGCTTAATTAGAGATTTATTTCTTATTATATATATAGAAAATGCATGGATTTACATGGAAATGAGATAGAGGCTTAGTATCGGTCCTTTTATAGGCTAACCCAGGATGAGGGGGCATGTCTTGGGGATTTCAAGCTATAAGTGCTCTTGAGTTTTAAAGATATACATATGATTTCCGTGTTTTATATTTGATGACGGTGCTCTCGCCGGTGGGCGTCATGCCAGAGGGATAGTGGCCGCCACCCACCTTCCGAGATTATGATGTGATGAGTTTGTGATATGATAGACACCGCCCATAGATGGCATTCGGTAGGGTTTGGTAACATGGATAGTCCACACCACCTGGCCCGAGCCTTTCCATGGGGACAGTACGTTAAGTCTCCCGTTACGGTGTCGACGGGGAGGCGGTGGTTGATACCCATGGAGGGTTGCCACCGCAAAGCATGATGGCCCATATTCTCATATGTGTGCATGTATGATGAGCATGGTTATAGATGGTATGCTCCGGTGTGACGACACTCGAGGTTGACTATGTGTACTCCCGATCGTGATGTTCGTACGATGTGGTGGGACCCATTACCTTAGGGTGCCCTTATTCTTGTGTATGCTCCATTTATTGATTCATGTCATGTTTTAACTCAGTGAATTTTCATGTTTTAGCATTTGGAATAAATTGGCATTTATTTGAACATGGCATTATGATATCACTATTTCCATAAATGTTAGACTTTTCATCAATGTCGTTCATTATTTTCGTGCATTTATTACATTAATTGTCTATGTACCTACACAAGCGATACGAGGCATCGCTTGTTTTGCAATGCCTTAGATCTCGAAAGCGCGACACCGTAAAGGAAAAGCGGTTGATAAACCTCGAGAGCCGCCGAAGACTAGTTTTCCTATAGCTTTAGCTAATGTGAGTCATTAGAGGGATTATCATTTGAATTTTTATTATGGATCGTATACATTATATTTGGATGTGATTTAGATCTTTGGACATATATTGGACATTTATATGGGATGTTATGATGGATAGACCCTGGGCCATATTATTATTGTCTTTTGGATGTTTATTTGATTTAAAATAAAGGCGCCTATTTATTTGACGTTGATTTATACGCGGATCAATTATTTATGTTTAAATTACGTATACGTCATTTTGAGAAAGGAAAAATTAACACCCGGAGTTTTAAGATAGGTTTAGTAAAATGTTAAATAAATCTTTTCTCATGGGATCCCAAATGCTCTTATTTAAATTGCCATTATAAAAAAAAAAATGTCTTAAAAATCCGGGGTGTTACAGGAGCCTTGGGCAACGGTAAAAGTTGTCGTCATGTGACCTTGAGGTAACGGGTTTAAGGCATAGAATCAGCCTCTTGCAAAATGCAAGGTAAGGCTGCCTACTATAAACCCTTGTGGTCCGTCCCTTCCCCAAACCTGCATAGGAGGGAGCTTCGTGCACCGAGGCTGCCCCCTCCCCCTCCCTTTTATTTGGATAAATGATCTAAATCACTCACTCGGGACTCCTATCAACTAATTTACATGATAGAAATTTTAAGAAATTTAACTTTAGTACCTTGAAGTTTTCACTATTTCTACCTAAACGACCTTAAGTTTGGAAATGTTACATTTGTACCCTCAAGTAATTTAAGTAGCCCAATGTAAAGCCTCCATCTAGGAGCTATTAGTTTGTAATCCAATGTAGAGCTTCCGACTAGGAGCCCTTAGTTTTTTTAATGGAATGGCTTCACGTGCTATTCACTTAAGATTTTAAAAGACAACATAGTCCATAAAGCATAGAAATGAGTGATATAATCTTGAACTGGGATTAGACTCTTAAATTTTTAAATCTTGACCATTGAATTTTTCAACTAGAAAACTAGAAGGTAGAAACATCCAATGAGTGTTTGTTTTCCTAAGTAGCCTATATAGGTAGGTCGAACAAGATTAATAGAACTGATCGTCCTTGTTATTGTTGTTACTTGACAAAAATGCACCGTCCCCAATCTAATTTGATGAAAATATCAAACAACCACCAAATCCAAAATCAAACCATTCCCAAATGGCTGCTATCATGATCTATAATCTAAAATTACTTACTTTTTGGAGCTTAAATCTCTAATCTTTTGAGTAAAAATCCAATGACCCAATTTGCATAGCTTAAATCTCCAACTTTTGAGGATCCGACATTTGGTTAAAAGTCATTTCTCTATGCTAGCATGGATTTCTTTGTCTATTGAAAAGGTGGTGCAGAAGATAGAGAAGGATTGGATTCTTGTTTGACTGGAGTTTGAGAGATTGTTGGGTTTCTTGAGAAAATCTGAAACCATCAAAAGCATAATTTTGTTATCTAGTAAGGGCTTGTGTTTAAAAAACCAATTCCAATCTTGGGTCATATTAGTTATTTTAAAGCTTTTCAAACTATTGGCCCTTTAAAATCTCACGTGAAGCCATTCCATTCATAAAACTAATGACTCCTAGGCAAAATCCTGCGTTGAATCATTTAAACATGCTTCAAATGTGAATATCCAAACTTAAGGTCCTTAAGTGAGAAAGTATAAAAACTTCTAGGTACTAAAGTGAAATTTCTTTTATAAACTTTCTTCATAAAAGATCTTAACCTTTAAATTTATAGTATTTAATTAGTTCATGAAGAAGCAATGGGGTAGAAATCTCCATGAATTTAATGATTAGGAAATCTAATGCCACTAGTTACTTATAAATAGTTTAGATCATTGAGTAAGAGAACTGTAACTACTATGATAAAAATAAACCAAATTTGGCACAATGTTTTCTTTTTTCTTTTGAAAGTTAGACAACCCAACCTCAAACCCTAGTACCCCAGGTAAGAGCCTCCTTCCTGCACCATGTTTTTAGAAGGCTTTGGTACAATTGGCACAATATTTACTCCTTTTTATTTTACTTTCTCGTTGCTACATCTTCTCTCTCTCTCTCTCTCTCTCTCTCTCTCTCTCTCTCTCTCTCTCTCTCTCTCTCTCTCTCTCTCTCTCTCTCTCTTTGAAATACCACGTCATTGTTAAAATTGTTTTAATTAAACCAACTCATAAAACACATGTTTACATGTGTGTAGGAATTATTTTGAAACTAATGGTAGTTTGTGAAATTTTAAGATTCTCTAGTTGTGGAGGGAAACTCAAATTTTATTTGAATTTGAATTCTCTTGTCTTTTTCTCAAATTTCATTTGAATTTGAATTTTCTTGTCTTTTACTACTTTGCTTTGGGTAATAACACAAGTGTTTAGTCCCACATTAAGAAGTACCATGAGAACTTCTACTCTTATAAATAGTCACTCATATGATTTTACATTGTTTTCAAGAGCCTACTCTTGAAATAATACACGATCATTCAACGCACTGAGTGCATACATGAGTGTGAAAGTGCACTTTGCACTTTGCATTGTCTTGAATTGTTTTGAGCTGCCCTAATCTTTTTTTATTTATAAGTTGTTTAAAAAAAATGACTTTAAAAGTATAGACTTAAGAAGTAATTTAATCAAAAATAAATCCTTCAGTTTGGTACAAATAGGAATTTTTTCACAGGAAAGGACCTTTAAAGTCGTTTGACACAAACAACTTCAAAAGCCTAAACTTTTAAAGTCATTTATTTCTAAATTACTGTAAAGTAATTCAAAACGACTTTAAAAGTATACACTTTTGAAGTTGTTTGACTCAAACGACTTCAAAAAGGGACTTATAAAGTCGTTTGAATCAAATGACTTCAAAAGTCCTTTCCCACATAAAATTTCTCTTTGCACCAAAACAAAGTGTATACTTTTGAAGTCATTTGAGTCAAACAACTTCAAAAGTCCTTGTTAGTCTATAAAATGCCGAAGTTATCTCAATTTTTTCTGTATTCTCTACTAATGTTTTACTTCTCACCGGTGGCATGATGGCCTCCTTCTCTAGTCCTTGTGCGAAAACCCCAATTTTTCTAGAATTATTTGGAATTAATTGAATTTTTTACAAAAATCGAGGTGGAATATTATATTTAATATAATATTAATTTTTAGAGAAAGAATTAGGTCTTGAAACATAGATATTTGGAATCATTCATGGGAACCCAGTCAGAATGACTATAAGCACGTTGAAATCTGAGCTCGGGTGAAAAATCCATATTTTTAGTAATTTTTGTGAATTTACATTTACCCATAAGGGTAAAATAGTTATTTCACTTTTGTGTGGAGTCCACAAAAGTTAGGTGAGCTAGTGGACAGCCAGCTCAAGGAATATCAATGATGAGGAACATGCTTTTAATTTTATAAGAGAAGTAAAAAATCATTTAAAATAAAAATAATTAAAATTTTAATTAAAATAATCAAAAAATAACCCTATAAATACCCCTCCTACTGACTGCATGAAATTGCACAGATCTCTCTCTCTCTCTCTCTCTCTCTCTCTCTCTCTCTCTCTCTCTCTCTCTCTCTCTCTCTCTCTCTCTCTCTCTCTCTCTCTCTCTCTCTCTCTTTTCTTTTCTTTCTTTTTCTCTTTCCAGCCATAGCGGCGGTCCCCACACACACCCAACGCAAGAACCAGCCTGTGCTAGGCTAGTATGTCCCAAGAAGCGCCTTCCAGCCCAACACACCTGAAGAACTGCGGGCTAGGGTTTTTCCCCAGCCTAGCAATTCCTCCACAAATCTTCACTTTTCCAGCAAAATCACCAAAACTGGGACTCAGTTTCTAATTCCCCTTACCTTCCTCTTCAAAACCCCTCTCCCATTTTTCTTCTCCAACTCCGGCAAGCAACCTGGCGGCAAGAATAACAAAAACCCTAGCAGTCCGACCAAGGCTTCAAAAATCTGTCAAATTTCTTCATTCTTCGGCTATCCTCTCTACTCCAAACCGGGTTCAATTAGGTTTCCCTCCTTTTCCCCTTTGTTTTCCAACCAAAAACAGGAGGATTCATCGTGGAATCTGCTTCACAGGCGATTGGTTCACCGATGAAACATATCCGGTTAACCCTAGATGGGAACCACCCAAGAGCGACTCAGATGAGGATTCTGAGCCTTTAGATGGAATTGTGGGACTCCGAAAACCCTAGATCTAGGTTCACAGTGAAATTTCAATAAGATCTGGCCGTTGATCTGGGGAAAAGCTGATCTAACGGTCCAGATCGGATCGTCTTGTCTATCCCATGTCATCCCTCCCTGCACACCGGCAATCACCGGTAATGGGGGCTAACCATTGACCCACCATCAATCAGTGTTCCCAAATTGAAATTGGGCCCTTATTTTGATCTAAAATCTTAAAAATGCAATTTAAAGCTCATTTTAACTCCAAATCAAGATTAGAAAGAAGCTCTAGATTCCTAGTGAAGAGTAGAATTTAATGGAAACATAACATTTATGTTTTATTCACTCTAAAAATCCATAAATTACAAAAAGAGGTATTAATTCCTAAGATCAGTCAAATTTGACATGATCAGGCCTCGAATTTCTGATCCATCAGTGATCTAGTGATGAGGGATCATGGAATCAAGAGTTAAACTAATATGGGATGAATTAAGAAATTTAACCTTAATGGAAGAGAAATCTTAAAAAAATGATCATGGATCTACTTGATCTAAGTAATCAAGCATGATCAGACCATTAAAATTAGTATGGGTGATGATCTAAAGATAAGATCATATGGATTGATGAGACTGATGTAGCTAATTTGGGATAGATTGAAATATATGCCCTTGATTTTGATAAATTGACTTAAGATCTTCTTGATCGGTTGGATCAAGAAAGATCAGATCATATGATAAAATGCATCAATGATCTAGTGATGATATCACATTAAGAGAATGTGATAGATCTGAATAAAAATGAAAGATCAAGATCTAAACCTTTAATGTGATGAAAAATGAATAGAAATCAAAATATGATCATTTGATCAAAATGAATAAATATGATGTATTCAAATGAGCATGTGAATTATTAAATTCTATTACAAATGTTCTTTTATTTGCTTAGTAGATTTAATTGTTAGATTTATTTATTTACGCTTTAATTGTTCATGTTATGTAAATTACATGGAAAATGTAATTAAATGAAAATAGATATTGATGAATATTTACAACGAATATGGACATGGACTTAATGATAGTAAGGGCTATAATTAGTAGGACAATATAAGGAATATCATTTCCTTTGCCCAAATTAGGAGAATAATAAACCCCATGAATGGCATTTAAATGTTCATGGATTTAATTAAAATCAAATAGCAAGAGTACTTAGGGTTTAATCCTCATGAGAACCTTATGAAAGTTGAGCTAAGGTCACCTCAGTAAATGCTGAACATGGTGGTTAAGGGGGTTCTCTAATAGAACCTCGCTCTTCCCCCACCTTCTTATGACGTTTGTAAGGTCTAAACACCTCCTTACATGAGGATTGAATTAACCACTCTGTGAGCAGCTTTTAACTGATAAGCCTTAGTCAATTATGAAATAAGGAGCTGTCTAGAATTAGGAGTGCATAAATTATCTTCAATCAGTAAAACATTAACTAGTTGAATAATAATAATAAGATCATAAAAGGATAGTAAACTATCTAATTCTAATAAAAATGGTAATTAAGATAATCAAATATCAAACGAGATCCATAAGGAGATCTTGAATGATCAAGAATAATAAGAATCATAATATTGTATGTATGTTTTGAAGTAGTATAAATATTAGATTCAAATGTAGATCAATAGATTAGACCCTTGATCAATATGATCCAAGGAACAAGATCCAAATCATCTTATGTAAGATGATCAAAAGAACAATTAAGAAGTATAAATAAGTTGAAGAATGAGTGTATATATATGATTTGACAGATACATGAAGGATATGATCATCAAGATCAATGAGAAGATGGATAGTTGAAAGTAAAGGTAAGTAGACCTTAAGAATATATTCAATATATAAGACACATGTATTTTACACATGATCTTATCCTGATAAATGAGTTTTGATTATAATTGTTTTGGAATTGTTATGAATCAACAAATGATGTTGAAATGAATACAAATAGATTGATTAAGTAATTATCAAATTACTTAAGACAACAAATGATGTTGAAGTGAAAAGGGATTGATTAAGTAATTATGAAATTACTTAATAGGTAGAATGAGAAGATTTGAACTATATAAGTTGGGCCCCCAAATCTCAAGGAAATAAGTTATAGGCATGTCCTATTATAACTAGACACATAGTCTGTAAGTATGAAATAATATTTTCCATACAAACATGAAGGCTTGTGGTTTTGTTTTAAGACAGGCTTATACCTAGAGATGCCAATGCTAGGAGAGTTATGAGGGTTTGGCCACTCGTTCTCCGAAACTAATTATGATGATGATACCATGCCTAAAGAGAGGCAAAATGTCGAATGGGGCAATTATGAGAAGGTCGCCACTGTGACAGCCATGGTTCCCCCCATACGAACATGGATTTGTATTTTCCACCGTGCTATCAATAGAGTATTATGTAGTTATTCGGGAGTGCTATACGAATTGAGACTGTAAGCATAGTAGTCCTTTGATTATTTTGCATTATGATGCAATTGATTATGGCCTAATGAAATGCCTATGTTATGGCATGATGAGATGCCCGATAAAAGTTATTACTAATGTTGTATTAGAGAATGATTCTCAATACGATATGATTATATATTAACACCTAGTGTTAATATTGAAATTAGTTTGAAAATGAGATATTATTGATGACATTGATTATATTCACAATTTTCAATGGTTTTATTTATATGTAATATATGCATATAATTTATATGATGACTGAAGGATAAAATGGTTATCCAATTATATAAATTGATTTATATCATGGATATAATGAACTGTTGATTTTGAGATATATTAAATATGTTTCTTAAATCCCCTACCAAGCATAACTTGCTGAGATATTGTACACGTTTGAATGTTTACAATATCTCAGATACAGTAAGGAAGATTGAAAGCTAAAGACTTGAGGATAATCATCACCGAACTACTACTCACGATATTTACTTTGAAGAAGATTGTATTGATTATTTTGTAATTTGAATTGTAATATGTGAACCACTGGATCCATCCTGATTTTAACAAAAATATTTCTATTATCATTCAATGAAAATTTTATTTTATACAAAAATCTATATATGATAAGTAATTTGATGTGGCACTTGGGTTTTTGACAAATCAATTTCAAAGAAAATATATTTCCACTGCTTGTATTTTAAAACAATTTAAAATCAAGGCCCTGCCTTTGCAAATATTTATGAAAATGTGTTTTAAAAACCCAAGTCGTCACACCTTATGTCTGTCTCTGTCCTTTTTTCCTTCTCGCTTTAGATTTTGGATATTTTAATTGTTTGTTTCATGAAAAATATTATAAGTAAACCATAACCTCTTTTTATCGCATATGGCTTTTTTGTTACTAACTCTCTTTGTTTGCATTTTGTAGATTAAGTGGGTTTTATCAATACAGATGATGGGGTTAAGAAGTATTTACATTGCCATGGTTTAGAAAAAAATCATATGATTTCATGGAAACAACAAATGCTAGCTTGTCTCTCTAACCCTCATTATTGGAAAAAGGGAGAACATTACAATTTGTGATTCTAATCCAAAATTAGGGTTTCATGAAGAGAAATACTACCATCATGTTGGCTGAGGAAGTTGCAACTTAAAGCTTTACCCTCTCACCCCATAGATTAGTGTCAACTAAATACGAGGGGGCATATTTTCATGAAATCATTTCAGATTATCTCTTTGATTATGATATTGTATTAATAAGGTTGAATAATATGTAACATTTGCTATATGAAATAAATGAATGATAAATGAGAAGTTATTCCAAAAAAATACTTTAATTTCCTTATTTAGGTGTTTATTGATATGTGTGCGTCTGGGTGTGGGCAAAGAATGCATGAATCAATGTTGATGATCACAAAAAATCGATTTCATTCTGTACTTATGTAAGATATTGTAAAGCACTAATATCAAATATATACATATATATGACGTAAAAATATATTAGTTTTTAAAGTCATTTGCTGTAAACAAATTAAAAGTACTGACTTGTAAAGTCGTTTATAGCAAACAACTTCAAATTTATTACTCTCCCACTTAAGTGGATGGATGAAAAGAACAGACCTAAGTTTGTTCTTAAACTCGATAGGACAAAACCCGACATCAAGGCTCGGAGAGGAAGAGAAGGGAGGAGGAAGAAGGAGAGCAGGAGAAAGAAGGGGGAGCCAGGCCGCCAGCGATGTTCCATGCTAATGATGCCCAAACCCATAGGAGAGAGAAAATTTGATGGGGAGAGAACAAGGGGGAGAAGAAAGAGGAGAAAAAAAGAGGAGGAAGAAGAAGATCTGGGTTAGATCAATGGTCTAGATCAATTACTAAAGTAATTACACTTAATCTAATCCTTAGGAACCTCAATTAGTATCATATATTATCTAGTTGTTCAAGTCCTCGAGCCTGATCACCCTTTGATCGGTTTTATCTAAGTGATTTGGTACTATTTTATGAATTTGACCTGACTAGATGTGATTAGATCAAGATTCTAATACTAAAATCATGTATCCATCGTTGACACGGTTCTAGCAGACCTTTCAAATAGAAGATTGGGCTTCTGTAGCCTCCAGAATCTCAGAAAAACCATTCCAAATCAAAAATTAGATCAAAAAATTGATTTTACACCGGTTTGCACTGGTGGAAAGGGGTTTACATCAGTTTACACCGGCAGAAAGACATTTAAGCGGTCTACGCTGGCTTAAAATGACGTCCCAGAGCACACGAACGCCAAGACACGCGGTGCATTTTGACAGTTTAGGACAGCGCCTGTGAGTGTCCCGTGCGTGTGATGGAGCGCCCTCGTGCCCATCCGCTCAAGCGCATCCTGGTCAGCATCATGGGCGCATCATTCATGGGAGACGATGAGCCCAAGCCATCCGATTTCTTTTGGCTTGATCGGAGCCCCATATGCTCCTATTTTTTATTTGTTTTCGCCGTTCCTAAGATTTTTGGGTCCAAAGATCACAATGAACGGCTCAGATCTCTCATTGGATGTGTCTTTAACGTGGGGTCTAACCATGTTCCATGATTTTGACTTCCTAGGCCATCCAACAACCGTTTAGCCAGATTTAGCCCGAATCTAAGAGGGAAAAGTTAGAAAATAAGCAAAAGAGAAAGATAGAGGGTTTAGCCTACCTAATTAGAGTCAGAGAGTGGAGATCGATGTCCTCTAGTGTATGCAAAGTTTGGTCCAAGCTTGGAGAAGAACGGAACGAAGATGGCATGATCCCAGAGTTGTTTTATGTAGGGAATGGAGATGAAACTTGTTTTTATAGGTTGAAATTCGATTTTCTCAAAAGGAAAGGTAGATCACCACCTTCCTTCATTGGAGCTGGATGGGAATGGAAAGGGGTGTCATTATCAAAACGACCCCCTCTAATTCACGTTCCTGACAATTTACTAATTTACCATTGTAACTTAAAATGGTCATATCTCACTCATCTGAACTCCATTTTCGACATTCTTTATACCGTTCAATTCCTATTGACATGTATTTTCTAAAATTAGTGGTTTCAAAATAAAATTCTATGCATAAAATTTTTAATTATTTATTTTTATTTTGTTACTAATTTAGAGTTAAAAATTGAGGATATTACAGATATAGATGTATTATATTTTATCTTTAGAAATCTTATTACTAATCTTTGTTTGTGATGATGGGTATGAGTAACCAGTGAATGTGATTAATAGACCAAAGGCATAAGGAAAACTAAAGAGGAATTAAAGGCCTAAAGCAATTTAAATAGAAGAAAGAAGTGAAAAACTAACTAAGAAAGAAACAACTAAGCTAAGCAACTAGAAAGTAAACCCTAAATTAGAAAGGAAATAATTTATGAAATTAAGCAACTATCTATATAAAGAAGAAAGGAAATAAAATAAGGAAACTTTCTAAAAATATGCTAGAATGATAATTGTACTATTTAACTAATCTTACACTAGTTATCTAAGCAAATTTAGTTATGTTGAAGACACACAATTATACGACTTGTAGGAATTGTATCTCATTAGATCTTGTCTCTAGCAACTGTCAACTATAGTTTTCTAAAGTGAAATCCACCTTTAGTTATCACTCACAAGCCATCTTTGTAACATATAGAGATTGTTAGAGTCTCGGGAAAACAATTAATCTTTTGTGTCCAATATTAATTAGAATATTCATATGTAATTGAACCTTTAATCAACTAATGGATCATAACTCCAAGTGGTGACAAAAACTTGAAACAAGAAATGTGAAGACATTATAGAAAAAAATTAGATGACTTAGAAAGAAAATATAATAAAAATATGTCTTTACACCCTTAGGCTAAAGGCATTATATGCTAACGAAAATGAGTGAAGCAATACTACCACTAAAGTAATATAAATGCAAATAGAAGGTCCGTTACACTTGTCATAGAGTAGACTAGAAGCATAAGCCAATCTATTTAAAACTCCCAAAACTAATCAATAGGTGGTCCTGATACACGTTTGATCACTTTGATAAAAATGACTTATAACACGTTTCTTGAAATGGGTACAAACAAGACATACATGCAAGTTTACTAGTGAATGCTTTAAGATGTACCTCTTGATTGTTGAATGCTAATAGTTACTTACATAAAGCTAAATTGTTCCAATTATGTTTATATGAGTGCAAATGAATGTGTATATACATGTGCTATGTTTACATAAAGCATTACTTGTATGTGTTCTTTTATTTTTCATTATTTATTTGGAATATATATATATATATATTTAAGCAATGAATGAGTGGAGAGTGAGAGAGTTAATGAGTATAGATGAAGTGAATTTGGAGCTTGTAGTGATTGCATGTGTTGTGGTTACTTTTATAAAGTATTTTCAAGATAGATGTGAATGGATAATTATGCATTTGGATGTTTTGTACCCAAATGTAGAAGTAAATGTGGATGTTGTAGTGAATGCATGTGTTGTGGTTCTTTTATGGAGTATTTTCAAGATAGATAATGATAAATTTGAATGTTTTTATACTCAACGTGAAAGTGAATGTATATTTGTTTTTCATATATATAAAGATTGTAAGAAATGTATTATATTGAATGTAATGGGTGGTAGTGATATTGAATGTATACATGAGATGATATATATATATATGCAGGTACTAGTGATCAAAATGTGAAAAAAGGAAAAAGAAAAGGTACTTTTGAAGTCATTTTTACCTAAACGACTTCAAAAATGGGTACTTTTGAATTCGTTTACAGCAAACAACTTCAAAAGTGGAGCAGCATTGACTGAGCGAGGACCTTGAGGACAATCTTCCTTTTTGTACATCAAAGACTGATTTAGTATAGGTCTCTTGGACATATGTTTAGATTTGTTGGGTTGTATATGGATATTGATATTTTGGATAGATTGGACCCATACTACCTATGCAGTGTACCTTTACTTGCCGATGTGTGTATGACGTGGTGATCATGGATGGACCCTAGGGGGAATTTATACATATTATTCTTATTATTGTCTTTTTATGACTGTGTATGATTTGTCGTGATTTTACTTTGAACATGCTCAATGTATCTACAATTTGACTTTTGTATATTATCATGGTTTTGGATATGGGATGACCCTTGGGGATTTCTTTTGAACACTGCATTATTTATGTTAATTGCAAGTTTTATTTTCAGGGATCCTACCTATTTTATAAAACGTATTATTATTACTATTTATGAATTTGGGGGAAAAGGTTTAGAAAAACATGGGGTGTCACACATACATAAAGGAAAAGATTGATACCTCTTTCTAATCTTTATGAATAAAGATAATAGAAAAATAAAAGGAAGAAATTAAAAGAAATGGTATCAATGGCCTTTTTTGAAAAAAAAAAAAAAAAACTAAGTTATTAATAGAGATTCCATCACAATCTTTATGGCAGATCATTGAAAAGAAGAAAACAATACAATTGGCTAGGTATTTAAAATTTTTCCAATGAGAAATGATAGCATAGTGCACAACATTACACCAAGTTAGTGTAATGTCACACTTTTGTGTGATGGACCCCACCTCATGGTCAATCACACCCATCCAACTAATTAGTGTAGCTTGAAATATCTTACATACCAAATATCAAAGTGATTAGATGATTATAAACTTAAAAAAATTCTACTTCTTGCTACTTGATGATAGATTGTTCATTATACAGTGTATCCACCCGTCTCCTACAATCAAAAGCCATATTTTAGATTCTAGGCTGATCCAATCCCTATTTTGTTTGGAGTATTAGTTATCCAAAGTTGGAGCCTTTGGGCAGGTCTAATCAATCAAAGATAGGGACCATCATGCAAGAGTGGATGACACTAAACTAACTGGGGGTAGTGTCATGAGCTATGGTATCATTCCTCTTTCCCAATATATATAAGAGCTCATAAGTCATGCTTGATGGATAATTCTAGTATTTGAAAAGAGTATTTATGATAATTCAAAAAAAAATTAAAGCATCAATTCACATTCTAGGGTTGGAAATACAATTTGTTTGGGTGCTAGAATCACGCAATTAGCTCCATTTGTAGAATCTTAGATATGCGAAGTGGGACAAATTCGATGAACGGCTAGATCAAACAAAGGTGGCCTACTATTATATAAATGGAAGGTGCTCTTGCTGTGAAATGGCATTTCATTGCAACATTCTTCAATGGGAAATGATAAACTAGGGCACAGGAAGAGGTGTGCCGTTGTTTGAATAATAGTTGTTCCACATCCATCGACCGATGTTCCCAGTAACGTTTACTTATATATTATCAAAATTTTAAAAATAATCACCTCTATATGATTAAACCATGTCCATATGATTAATTAATATGAGAACTTAGGACAAAATAGGATTAATTGGATACCTCCAGACCATTGTTCATGAGGCCTTGTATAGAATTTTTCAGAAGAATATAAAAGAATGATTTTTGTTGGACTGCATCATTAGACTAAGTTAGAGGTTCGAGGTGACATTATATATATATATATATATATATAAGAATTAGGATCCGTTTAAAAAAGAAAAATATTTGATCTTTTATTGATCGTTTGCAAGTTTAATTGTCAAAAAAACGGTTCCATAAAATCTCAACCGTTAAACCAGTAGAGATGCTGAACGAATCAAGACACCTATCCAACCCAGTACAAAATATTATTTAAATAACAACTAAGGGAATGGGCCCACTAGAAACTCTGACACGGCAAAAGCCGAGACTGCTAAATCAGATGAGAACAAGAGGTGAGGGTAGTTACGTAATTTCAGGGCTTTATCGTGAGCTATAAGTCAGTCCGCCAATGAGGCAGAGCTGCTTCAGAGAGCTCATCAGAATCTAAAAATCCAGGATACAAAATTCCTGCGGCAGATATTTGTGCGCGGCAACGATATTTTCTGAACATTTTAGGATCAGATTCACAAGTCTGTATGTTTTCCGAAGAATTTGTGACTCCAGAAAGCACACTTTTGGAGGATTCTTCTCTCTGAGAGATGAATTTCCTGTTCCTCTACAAACTCTCCCTATTTGAGAACCAGAAGTCCATCTTTCTGCTTTGAAGCGTCTGGAGGTTTCTAGAGGCTTTTCCACCTTTCAGAATTGAGATTTTCGCCGCTCTCTTCAAGTTCAGATCTTAGAAGTCTGAATTCCAGGAGTTCTCCACCTTAGAAATTGAAACTGAAACTCTGTGCTGTACAGGAAACAGAGTTCTAGTTTTTCAGGATCGGAACGAGAACTTTCTCCACTAGCCGATTCTGTATTATTTTCTTCTTTATTAGTCAGAGTGTTCATGTCTATACTTTTGAGAAATTATGGTTTCTGCCGGAATCTCTGATGCCAGAATTGTTTTCGCAGGTCAGAATCCGAACTTGCAGATCAGAGAAAATGAAGAACTCAGTTTCGGACTATAGCTTCTACATCGAGAGTGATGAAGACGAGTCGGAGGATCAGGAAGAAAAGGTTTCCTTCAAGGAAGGCGGCAATGAGTCAGATTCCTCGGATTCTTCCATTGGAAGTCCTCACCAGAACAAGCCCAGCTCTTACAACACTTCATGGCCACAGAGTTACAGGTACTTGTTCTACCTTCATCTCTTTCGTCCAGAAAATAGAACGTGTGCCGCATTCGTTGGACCAGCAAAGTTACTGGTCCTCCCGTCACCCCGATCCAGCACATGGATGAACTGAAAGAGATTGGTAGCCCTGAGGACTACCAGTCCCAAGCCATTTTGGGGACCCATCATTGGGGTCATTGAGAAGGCGTTACCTTCTCTTTTGTCATTCTGCCACTTCTATAGATGGGCCCAGGATGTATTGATCAGAGCTGTTAATCTGACGTCTCCGATGTTCTTATAACAGAAGCTTAGAACATGGTTAGATGATTCTAGCATGCAGGAGGGCTATTTTGGTAGTTGAATTTGGACCGTTGCCTTGAGAAAAGTTTTCACCATCCTGCCTGATATCTAAAGTCGGATTAGACAGATGAACGGATCAGATAAATGAGTGGACCCAATCTATTTATTTTGCGAACAATTTACAGCTGATAATTCTCTCTCTCTCTCTCTCTCTCTCTCTCTCTCTCTCTCTCTCTCCTATAATTAACGAAACATCTATCCGCGGGCCTATAATTTACACCTTCAGATTGGCGTCATCTCCCGCCAAAAGCTATTTTTTCTTTCATCTCTCGAGTGAATTGAGTACTCTTTCGGACGGTGGTCTCACCCCACCTATTAGCAGCTGCGTCTTTGTCTATGTTTCCCTAATCTTATTTATGTGTTTCAAGTTGCCAATAGGCGCTTCCCTAGAAGCTTTATTCATTTTCTCTGTAAAGAGACTCAACTTTGAATGATCGGATCCGTTCATCTGATTTCTCTCCAGCCCTGATATCTCTTATTTCAAACAGAGAGAAATGAGGGGCACTTCTGTGGAAGCTCCCAACAAGACATTAGGTCTAGCATTCCTCTCTTGATTATTCCGGGTTGGCTCATCCGACGGCCTGCATAATGCGTAGTTATCCACATTGTCCCGTCCAAAGAATCAATGATGTTGGGTACAGACTACGAAGACAGCCATTGTGCCAGTTACCTTCGGTCCTAACTTTTAGTGTGCCAGCCATCTTGTCGTATCTAAGACCGGATGATCAGCTCAGTCTTCTAGCAATTACTCGTCTTGTGGTGGGGCCAGCTGGATGATGTTCTGGATTAGCATCCAAGTGGTTTGAAAGCGAACGGGAGACATTCGTATAGACGAGGCGAGTCGACAAGAAATGTTCCACGTCTTGTCACTGCCAAACTCGTTAATAATTTCCAATCGGAAGTTCTAAACCCGTTATCAAAAAGCTGCACCTTCTAGAAAAAATTCGGTCTTTGATGGAACTCTCTGGCTTACACCTGTTGGTGCAAGTTGAGCGAGTAACTCTCGAGTTATGTCACTTAATGTGCCAACAAGAGTTCATTCTCATCTTTAACCATGAGTTCAAATTTGTTATTAAATAACACTAGAAGTTCATTTGAAGCTTCGTTATGGAACTTACTATAAGCAATGCCATCTGTATCTAACTATTTTTAGAGAGACTATTTAGCCTTTTCGTATCCACATTGAAGATTTATATGTGGATCCATGCCATTGAAGACAATCAATAGGAGACCCATGAGGTTTTAGTCTGATGTCAAATGGATATCTCATCCTAAACATATCGTCCAACAAAAATGAAATCAATGGCCTATTTTTTGCTAAAAAAATCCCTAAACAAGGCCTAGAGAATGAATAGTCGAGAGGCATCAAATCTAAGGCAAAATCAGCATCGCTGTGACAGGCTTTTCACAGATTAATAGATTAAATCATGCACACATGACACGTGTGAACCCCGGAAGGTGCCTACCTTGCTCAAGGAAGCTACTGACCGACTCCTTACCCTTTTCTTTTAACTGGTAAATGTGTGTTAGTAGCTTGACGTAGATTTTCATAAGCACAATTTATCATTAGGAAGTGGTCAGCATCACTGTCCCCACATCAACTACGATGAACATTATCCATCGGTGGTGATTTTTATGGTCACTTATCCAGATTCATATATTAGACATTTGCTAGGCCCAAGTCATTCCAGTGGTGGTGGATGGCATGAACACGGAATTGTTTCTATCCTTACCCTCTTTTTATATTTCTTCCATTTTAGGCAACTTTGCTACATTACGAGGTAGGAATTGATATCAAAATTTATCATATATATATATATATATTGGTGTTAATTTGAGTTATTTAATGCAGATGTAAAGTGCAAGTGATATGTGATTGGCTGAAAAAAAAAAGAAAAAAGAGTCAAAAGTCAAAAGCAAAAAAAGTTAGAGAAAATGACTGCTTTTGACTTACACGTCACCTTTACTTTCACTTGCATTAAATAGCTGAGATTAACACCTCTATGTGTGTGTGTGTTTGTGTGAGGAGTGATAATTTCAACTATTTAATACAAGTATAAAGTGCATGTGCCACGTGATTAGCTGAAAAAAGTCAAAAGAAAGCACTTTACACCTACAATAACCACTCTTCTAAAGATTTATCTAGCATGATAAGTACGACATTCTAAAGATTTATCTAGTTGGTAGGCTGTCTTAAAGTGTTCAGGTAGTTCTCTATTTCAGGCTGAAATTTAGTCTTAACGCAAGGTTTTATCAATATGGTAGCTAAAAAATGTAGTTTATCAAGATTCAATATGTTTAGTCTTAAATACACCGCTTGTGAATGTTTACTTATATGTCCTTTCTCAATTTCAGGCAATCCATCGACGTCTATAGCAGTGTAACGTCGCCAAATATCGGGTTTTTGGGGACTCCTAGTCTAAACAGATTGGGCAGTTCATTTCTTTCATCATCGTCGCTGCAGAGGAGACACACTCCTGAAGTACTTCCTAACTTGATTAAGCCTCTGTTAACCACAGTAGTAGTTCAACAACAGCAGCAGCAACAAAGGCAGAGCTCACATTCTCTTCTTCCTCGTCAGAAGCCTACGAAGGCAGGACATGGGTTGTCAATTTCTCGCCAGAGCTCTTATGGGCAAACAGTGATTAACGGTAAGCGAGTCACACCGTCACAATAATGAACCAAAATACTCAAAGTAAGGGCCCAATTGGCAAGGATTATATAAGCCAATTTACCAGATTACATCAGACATTCTTTACAGACTTGCTTATAAAAAGGATAATCCCAGTGCACAAAGTTCCCGCATATGCGGGGTTCAGGGAAGGGGCAGACCCCAAGGCTCAATAGTATGCAGCCTTACTTTGCATGTTGCAAGAGGCTGTTTCGACGCCCTAAACCTATGACCTCAAGGTCACACGACTACAACTATACCATTGCGCCAAGGCTCCCCTTCTACAGACTTGCTTATATAAACCATATTATATAAGCCTTGGTAATTGGATTCTAGGTCAGTCTGCTAACTAATCTAGCTTAAAACAGGATTCATAGTATAGATCTAGGTATAATGCACTAGAGTCACCCTAGCTTTAAAAAGTGTGGATGAATGATCGATAGCATATATTATATGCCTAAATTGGTGTATAATTAACTCTTGTGCATAGACCTCTTAGATGGTTCATCGATTGAGTGATCCAACAGCCTGATAAGCGTGCTGTTTTGCCCATATTCCCTGTAAGTTTTCTTTTTTTCCCTCTAAAAATGTAGGCAGTGATCAGACGGCGAAGATCAACCAGTCTTTGTGATTTCTGGTTTATCCATGAGAGGTTATAACCTTAGAGACCAAATGGACGGACATGTGAATAGATAATGTTGAGCAATATCTCCATGTCAGTTTTGCTTGCTTGCTTTCCCTCAGTAATTTAGAGGACACGACAAACTAACATCACTACTGTGCCTAGACTTTTGAATGTCCCTACTCTCCTAGCCCTTTCTGTACATACCACTTGGATCCACAGCCTAGAGATTTAACTCGTTCCTCATAAAACTAGAGAAAAGCACGTGTTATTGGGTTAGCCACTGTTGATGACCCACTGCTTAAAAAGTAGTGAATATTTGCTGTTAGTATCACATGGTCGCTTCACGTGCGGAAGCAGCCTAAGAGATTGTGTAAGGTGATGATCATAGACTGAGGGACGTAGGAAGTTGGCATACATCCTAGTCACGAGGCTTCCTATATGATGAGCATAGATATCTATCACAATATAGGGATTTGTCTTATATGGTAGGTTTTGGGTACATCTTATAATATCATAGTTAGTAGGTCTTATTAGGCTCCTCATTTTTTCTCTATTAAGAATGAGATATCTTAATCTTTCAAACATATGATTTAGTCATCTCCTCTTGCTGCGTTTGTTTGTACCTGCAAGTTGCAAATTTGCGTATTATTTTCTATGGTAGTGGTTGCATACACGTACGATATTTCGTCTCTTACTAAGTGTGATTCGAGCTGGTTTTTAGTTAAAATGTTCGTGTGGGTGACCTAAGCGGTTCATCTTCCAGGCCCTATGTTATATAGGGCCTAGAGTCTCTTCCATTGAATGATCGGACTCATGGTTTATTTCTTTAGGATGCAGTTTTGATAATCAGTTCTTTTAATCTGGGCTACGCACTATTTTAGCTCTGTTGGATGATTCAATTAATGCGAGTACCTGGACATGGGAGTTAGAAAACAGTAACCGAACCAGTAGGGATAGAAGAATGAGTTAATATCCCACACCTATGGTAGGCTGAACTGCTTAAAGCCTTAAACTAATCTATTTGTTCAGCCTCCCTTAGATTACCTGCAAACCAATAATCAATGCCATTTGGTGATCTTACCTTTATTTCATTGGATAAAAAATCATGATTATTGATTCTCAAACACTGAAGCGGTTAATGTGCGTCCTGCTGTATGTTCTTCTTGTATTCGCTTGTCATGACAGACTTGAAGATGCCAAGCTACTTTCAGTAAATATATTGTTAAAGATAATTTTATTATTCATTTTCCTTGCATAATTTCTTCTAACCATCTCAATGGTCACATTATTACTCAGGCATCAATGTCCTTTGTGGGGTTGGAATACTGTCGACCCCTTACGCTGTCAAGGAAGGAGGTTGGTTCGGACTCTCTATACTGTTTGTGTTCGCCGTGCTCTCCTGGTATACAGGAGTACTGCTCCGCTATTGTTTAGATAGTGAACCCGGACTGGAGACATACCCAGACATTGGCCAAGCTGCTTTCGGTACTAAAGGTCGTTTTGCCATCTCTGTAAGTTCTCAAAAACTCCTGTCATCTACTTTGTTTACTTAAAGCAGCTAGTGCCTAGTGGGTAATAGTGGCTTCGGCCTTTTCACACATGCAAGAGTGAGAAGGAGAGGAACGAAAACACCCCACTCAAATGTCACCTTGCATCCTCTTCCCCACACCATATAGAGGTGTAGAAACGACTTTTGTGGGCCATGCACTTTCTGGCAGTTACTCGAGGATTCATTTTTTGCAAGCTTGGGGTATCAGCAAAGGGTCCTCCCTTCCTTCTTCCTCTGATAACACATAAGATTTCCGAAGAATAACTAGCGAGTGTGTATTAATGTATCAATAGGGCGCTGATATATTCACCATTTTCCCTTCCTGCCGTCCCTTTCCACTGTTAATGGTCGGTAATCCAGTTTCTCATTAGCATGTGAACCTACAAAAATCATGCAAATGCCATCATTGATGTCATGAGACGAGGGGGTGGCCTGGGAAAAAAGGAGTGCATATGTTCTCGCTTACTTATATACATATTACAAAGAAGATACGTAGAAAGTATTCAAAAGAGACAAAGTAAAAAATATCCGAAATATATACAGCTATATGAAAAGTTGAAACAGTTAATAAGAAGTCGATGCAGAAGATTTGGCTATCTTCCAATGACTGGAACGTACTCGTTTAATGATTCAAGCCATTAATATTTTACGCTACATTGTGGATCGTAGTTAGAGAGTATTTAAAGTAGGGCGAAAATCTGAAGAGTTTGCTAAAAATTGGAAAAATCTGTTGTTACGATGTTATGGATGGTATAACATCATAGGCTTCTAGTTTTGTTGATTGCTATAACACCAGGAGATTCAAATGAGTCTGTTGATTTATATATCATTCAAAATGTTGCCCTTAATTTTGATAGGACATGCTGTAAAATGCTAATCCACCAAATGATCCTAGACACAGTTTTCTTCTGCTGTAAAATAAATGGTGAAAGATTTTACTATCCATTTTACTTTTCCACTTAAAATCAGCAGTAGGATCATTCAATGCTTGAATATTTCCTAGTATAGCCCATTAAGATGGCGGGCAATATTGTGAACGGTTCAAACCTTTAAAAATCTGCTCTACTTGGAGTTATAGTCGTCCAAATTCATTAAGAGGCAAATAGAGAAAAACTACTGCCAAATACATCATTTCTCACCCTTAAAATGTTACGAATTTTAAGTTATTTTGAAATAAATCAGGACATAAAATAAGTTGGGATTTCTCCAAAAATTTTGAATTGTTGTTATGAACTAATTATAAAACATCATCCTAAATCATGTGCCCAAAACGAAGTGAAACATATACGAGGAGATGTGCTTGCATATTCAACCTCCACTTTAGCCTTATTTGGAGCAAGGACATGGAATTTCTCATTACTAAGAGATGGATTTAACCTCTAGCCTTTCAAGACGAAGAAGCAAAGGAAGAAGCTAACATGCAAATGCACCAAATATAGTCATATTATAGTGAGCAATTGTAAACTGACTGCACTGTAGGTACTGTCTAGCAAGCTCACTTTTGATTGATCTGACATTTCATCTTGTTGCTCTATATTTAGATGTTTTATAGATAAAAAATCATGTGAGTTAAATGACTTTGGCATCTAAAATATTTTGCCTAGAAATTAATAGTTTAAAAACTTTGTAAAATTGCACAAATTTATAGTGAATAAAATATTCTAAACCACCTATTTTTTTATCCACAGAACATCTAAATTTAGAGCAACAAGATGAAGGAGTCCGATGAACTCATAAGTTATTTGCACTAGACGGCACCTTCAGTTTACTATTCCTCTATTACAATTAGAAGGCTGCTAGGACGGCTAGTTTTCTGCTATTGAGAGTTTACCTATTCACTCGCATTATGGATTAGGATATATGTAACAACGGACAAAACCATCCTCGTCATGTACTTTATCCATTTTGAAAAATGTAATAACTTTATCAAAATCATACACGACCAAGGTGGTCAAAGGATAGAAAGAGGCAGTGCTTAGCTTCTACTACAAGCCGAAGTATATAAACGAATCATTAAGTACACAACCTTTGCCTTATCAGAGATGGTTATGGGAGATTCAAAACGAGATAGATTGGTACATGGGCTGTGCGTGAAGCTTGGGGGGGAGAAGAATGTGTTTGTATCATCTGCAGTGATGTCTTTGCATGTCAGATCGACGAAGGGAAAGTGTTTGATGGAATGGGTGAAAGAGACGTCGTTCTTTGGACTGTTATGTTAGGTGGATATGCCCAAAATGGGGAGCCTTTGTTAGCTCTGGAAGTGTATAGGTAGATGGCTAGTGAAGAAATAGAGCTCGATGGGGTTGTTATGGTGAGCTTGTTATTGGCTTGTAGCCAGTTAGGGTGGTCGAGGCATGGATGGTGTGTTGGGAGGTGTCTGGGATTCGGGTTGAGTTTGGGAAATGCTCTTGTGGATATGTATGTGAAATGTGGATTATTTGATTTTTGCTAGGATTGTGTTTCTAGGATGCCTGAGATTGATGTAATTTCTTGGGGTTCAATGACACTGGTGCATGGATTGAATGGGCGGGTGGCTGTTGCCTTAGACTTGCTTGAGAGGATGTGTTTGGATGGAGTTGAATTGAACTCGGTGACATGTCTTGGGGTTTTGTGAGCATACAGCCATGCTGGGATGGTGGAAGATGCATGGGCCTTTTCTAATATGATGGAGTACAATGTCTTACCTGAGTTGAAGCACTATGCTTGTATGGCAGATGTTCTGGAAGGGCAAGTTGCTTGGTTGAGTCAGAGAAATTTATTGGAGACACGCCAATGGAGCCTGATGGGGCTGTTTGGGGTGCTCTGTTGAGTGCTTGTCAAGTACAAGGAAATGTTGAGGTGGGGGAAAGGACTGAAAATAAGTTATTTGGGTTGGAAGCAGAGAGGAGTGGTTATTTTGTGCTTTTAGCCAATATATATGCTGCCGCCCAGTAGCTTTGATGATGTAGAAAAGGTGGGGGAGTCCTTGAAACAAAAGAATGTTGGAAAGGTGCTCGGGCATAGCTTAATTGAGTTAGATGGTTATTTATCTCTATCACAAGTAAATGAAGTGTTGATTAACTCTGAAATTGGCTGCTTTTTTGTGAAACTTGAAGGATCCCAAAGTCTTTCTGATGGGAATTAATATAGACCTCCAAGAGATGTTTGTTCATTCCAGAAACCAAGTTGAGATGAGATGGAAATGGAACAAATTGCAGGCTTCCTCCGCTCTAAGTGTTTTTTGCAAGAGAATGCCACTTAATTTGTGGCTTGTTTATTTCCTCTGTTTTGAATCTGCCAACACTCAAATTTTCCCTTAGCCATTAATTTGGAAAGAAGCTAAGCTGAATAGTGGGAAAAAAAAGACAAGGTACAGGCTGTATGAGCACTTAAACCTTCTAATCCTGCCTGCTTTAATTTTTGTTGGAAGTCCTATAAAATGAATGAATTTAACTATAAATTGATTGGCTTTCATCTTTGACATCTCCCACCTAACACCACTTTTGAATGTATATTGACCCAGCTGCTACTCAGTGGAGCACTGGAGCTGCAGGTGGAGTTAGAGTGACCTTTGACCAAGAACTCAAATCTGTAATTTGTTATTCCTTTGGTCTCGTAAATTTATTGTTAAAATTTAAAAAAAAGAATCAAAGAAACAACTATCCTCATTTTAAATTCAACCTCTTGAATTTATAAGCCTCAGATGATTATGGATGTAATATCACAAAATCTATCTATGTCATCACGTCTAGACTTAACCTTTCTAGCTTATGGATGATCCGTATCAAGGCCTGGTAAACTGATGGTCCAATCATCGAATATTTTAGCCACTCATGTTTTCCATACCAAAATGACACTTCCGAGCCAATCTTTGTCCCTTGTAATTTCTTCTGGTTTCTTGTTAATAGGTTCTTGACCTTTCCAGGGAAAAAGGGAAAATCCATCACTCAACAGTTCTTCAATATGTCATGTGTCTACTCTGTCACTTTCTTTTATGGTAACGCATGTTCTTATATCTAAATATAGAACTTGTGACCATTATGAATTTTGGTGTGTTTAATATGATATTTTGCTAATTGCAAGAGAAAAAGAGTTGTTTATATGCTCCCATGTTTTGAAAATCAGAATTCATATATAGTCCAGAACAAGGTGCTCCAGAGATCAACTTAAGAATATAGCTCATTCCAGTCTACGCTGGGTCACTGCATAAACCACTACAAAATGTCGGAGGAATTCCTACAGTAGATAACTTCACTTCTCCCTCGAACATTCTCATATAATGTGGAGAAAGACTCTACTTAAGTTATATAGTGGCTGTGATTTAATGTATTGCGCCACCTGCCTGGCACCGCCTGCGTGAATCAGTTAGTTGCTAAAAGGAAGTTGAGTTCACCATCAGTCTCTTAAGTTAACATCTGACATTTGTAGTGGTAACATAAAATGAGCCAACTGATGGTCCATATAGATTCTTGGATCTTATATGCCTCTCTCTTGGCAAATGCATGATAATATTTCCTAACCAGGTTGTATTGATTAGTTGGAAGTCTCAGATAAGTTTTTATTTTAGGCCGAAAATGATGATTGCTAACTGATGCTTTTTGTTTTTTCTTGTTGGCCTGTTGCAGATAATTTTGTACATGGAACTCTATGTGAGTATATTTGACTTCTCATTCCTGGTTTTTTGTATTTTTTGGTAGTAATTCCTAACTCTGTGATAGCCCATCATGGAAAATAAAAAGCATTCTTCAGGATTTGGGTGCTGTTAAAAGCACATCATACTGATGATATTTGCACTTCTGTTTTACTATAAAATTTGCAAAAACTGTCGGCAAACACAACTAGGGAAGAAATTGCAACAAATAACCTTGTCAATGGCAGGGATATAGGTCTGTCCTGCTAGTAGGACTACCTAAGCTGCCCCTTGATGTACAAAGGACTTCCCAAGTTGGCCCACTTCCTCTCAGCTTAAGCTTTTAGGTCAAATGGTAAATTAACATAGTATCAAAGCTTTATTGACTGAGAGGTCTTGAGTTCGAATCCTGAGACCCCATGTCCATCAAATCCACATGCAAGAGCCCAAAAAGGGCCTACCACATGAGGTTGTGTTAGACATATAAACATTGTTGGTCCACTTCCTATCAGCTTAAGCTTTTGGGGTCGAATGGCAATCCAACAGTGAACTTATAAAATGGCCAGAAATTTAAACTTCAGGGAAACTGATTCTGGACTACACAACTTTGGTTGGCAACCGTGCTATTCCGTTAATTCTTGGCCTGATCTTCTTTGCCTAAAAGATTTCATGTCATATTCATTTTAGATAATGAAAGCATTCCATTATAGTGTTGAAGGGAGTTTGAACTGTGAAGGAATAACCAGTGCGCACTGAGAAGCTGTGAGGAAGAGAATATGCCCTTGACTATATGGAGGATAAGGAATTAGGCAGCTTAGTAGAAGGATATGGGAAGTGATGGTGTTGATTTGGGCTCTGGAGAATTGGTGGAGAGAACATTGTGGCTTGCTCCCTTTACACGCCACAACCAACCCTCTTCTCTAGCTTCCTTCTCCACCCATTGAAGACGTACACTCATTGATTAATGGTGCTAATGCTAAAAGGCGACAACAAGAATATCTGTTTTTGGCCGAATGTGCTTTCTTTTAGCGCACTGACAAACAGGCAGATTTTGAAGGCGTCCTCATTAGCAGGAAGGAACAGGATGGAGAGTAAACTTTGTTTCCTGCTACTTTGAATTAATCAGAAACCTGTGGTACTTGTTTTGTTTGACATACTTTTCATATTAAATTTGACAGAACTTTTAGTTACAGCATAAATGCAAAATTTCATGCCTAAGGCATTTTAAAAGTTAAACATCTTGGCCACTCAAAATTTTGGACATCTAATTGGAACATATCTAAAGATAGCAGACTTGATGGAATCCTCAAATCTAGCTCCCAATTTTAGAACTTGCAGTTATTATATATATTTTTGTGGTTTTTACAATAACAGCATCATTAATCTATCTCGTTTGCAGGCTATTTGTGTCGAATATATAATCCTAGAGAGTGATAACTTATCATCATTATTCCCAAATGCGCATATAAGTTTAGGTGGGCTCGAGCTGAACTCTCACTATCTTTTTGCATTGATGACAACTCTTGCGGTTCTTCCTACTGTTTGGTTTCGAGACTTGAGTGTTCTAAGCTACCTATCAGGTGAGTGTTAGTTTTACTTCTCTAGTTGTTCTTGTAGATAATATCATCTTTGTGGTACATACACTTCTTCTTTTGGCTGTTATTAATCTATCATGGAAACATAGATTTAAGAAATGCAGGATTGTTTGAGTTGCTGTTTCTGCTCTGTTTCTGGCTGTAATCATAGCTACCATCTGTGATTACCACGGTTTACCTCATTATTGAAACAATGACTTAAAATGAAGGAAATGCTTAGTCTATTTCATCTGTACCATGTGTTTTTTGAGCTGAGGATTCAAGTGTGTGTGCATGTGCGCGGGTGTCTATCTATGTATATATATTTATGCCAAGGTGTGTGTACATAGGATGATATGTATATATCCTCATATGCTATCATAGTAACTTATTTTACAACATTAGAATCAGAATATGTTCACATGGCCCTTTTTTTTGCACAGAGAATGGCCTCAAACCTACAGCCTATTGCTTGTGAGACACAGATTCAACCAACTGACCTGTTTTAACCCAATTTATTTTTACTAAAACTGTTTGTTTTGGTTCTGAATTAGTAACTATAAGCACCAACTAAGATCTTCATTAACACAATTTCAGAGACTAAATCAAAATCCTTCCAAGAAATGTGTGCTGCAATTAGTACATAACAACTCCCACACACTATGCAGTTTCACACAAAACTGAAATAGGACAATCTCTAAGGAGCTTACTTTCTTTGAACTTGTATCTTCTTCCATAATTCAAGAAAAGTTGCGTAATCTGTCCTTCACAGGAAGATTGAATAGTGGCTCAGCTCAACTTTATGTTCTGAAACTGATAGCGATGAAGTTCATGGCCATAAGTGGAAGAGGAAATAACCAATAATACTTTGTCTTGAACACTTTCAGTAAGAACATAAATGTAAGAAAAAGTTCTGAAAAGGACCTTTCTAAGTATTGCTTGCTACCATGAGATCCTAGAAGCAGTTGAAACCTGGTAAAGGTTGAGCAACAATATTCAATCAACAAAATCATATAATTTATATATGAAAAGGAACATATAAGGAAACATTTTACATGAATGTGAGTGATAAAAAATCCATTTGCAGAGTTTATAGTGGGGAGCAACCAATGGACTACAATATGGTCATTTATCAGAATTAGGAGGCTCTAACATGGAAAAGGAACTACAGAATATCTATGATCAAATAGCCTTTGTTTCATTTCTTGCTTATTTATTTTTGAGATAATGGAGTAAGCACCTTATTTAATCACTTAGTTATATGCAATAATCCACCAAATTGTGATATATTGTTGGTCACCACAATTCTATCTTAGGCCTATCAACCAACTTCCATAGTCCTATTAATCATTTCCGTTTGTCTTTTTCAGCTGGGGGAGTTATTGCATCCATATTAGCAGTTCTCTGCTTGTTTTGGGCTGGGTTAGTTGATAAAGTTGGCTTCCAACAAAAAGAAAGTGCAATAAACCTTACAAGCCTTCCAGTTGCAATTGGACTCTATGGATACTGCTATTCAGGACATGCAGTCTTTCCAAACCTGTACACTTCAATGAAGAAACCTAGCCAATATGCATCAGTTCTCTTCACAGTGTAAATATCTGCCAACTATCTACTATCATATTTATGCATTTTATGAGATCTAAAGACATTTCTGTGTCTAGGGAAGTTACTTCCATTATATACCAGATCTTAGTTATCTTTCATAACGCCTTTCTTTAATTTTGAAACAATAGAAGTAGAAAGGCTACGTTCGTAATAGCATTAGCTCATTTTGCTCGAAATTTACACCTCATCCCTGATATGACCATTATATTTGATTGTAAGGACTTCATTAAGAAAGCACAAAGAATTACTAAGACCAAGATGGACTAAGTAAAACAAAGAAGAAACGATGCACAAGCCGCATCCATGGCGGCTTCCCATCACCAACACAATTACTAGTTAGAAACAGGGGCAGCAACCAAACTTCCTGATATGATACTTGTCAATCAAAAATTTCTTTCAACATAACTTTTCATTAAAGCAATAGTATCTATACTCCAAACCCTTTGGCACAAAAATCCTAGAGAAGGTATTGAAACAATCTCTCTGCTGTTAAATCAGTTTAGATGCCAATCAGTGTGGATTCCTCACCTCTGGATGATCTATAGCCAAAATTCCAGTTTTGAACTTTTGACCCATCCAAGCAATTGACCTTACTGTAGCCATTAGCCTAAACATTTTTTTCAACTGCCAAACCTTTGTATAAAGTTATGAGTATCCAATCATTGTGCCCATCTGGTGTTTTTGCTCATCAATTGAGCTGAATTTATAAAATGTAATTGTTCGGACTCATTTAAGGACTATACCATTTCATAGATGGATTACTACTCACCCATACCAGCAGTACTCATTTTAACTGGCACAATTATTTGTCCTTTCTTCCATTTTATGCTTTGCTTAAATTGATAAATTTAATTAATTTTCAAATTTGTTCCAGTTTCACAATTTGCACACTGATGTACGCTGGAGCTGCTACAATGGGGTACTCAATGTTTGGGGAATCCACAAAGTCCCAGTTCACTCTCAACATGCCCCAGAACTTGGTTGCTTCCAAGGTTGCAGTTTGGACCACGGTATGGATAATATATAATGCCACTTCCATTCTCCATGGCAGATCATATTCTAAATAAAGTTCTCTCTTAAAATGAAAGTGATCTAAGTGACTATTAACAATAACCTGAACTTGAATGTTGTCAGATGTGGTGACAGCCTCCTGAAACTTACCAGTTTTGCAGTCTACCAGCCTAACTGGAAGTGATGTCCTCGTCTTCTAACCATCCCATCAGGATCATATGGCTATTCTTTTTACTAGACCTTAAGTGTGATTACACCAAACTTCCTCTAAGAAATTCAATGTCTTCCTCTGATACTGATTTCTTGTGGTTCATCTCATATGTGTGATGCTTTAAGCTTTGCCTGTTCTACTGTGAATATGCAAAAGATCCTTAACACAACTTCTACTGTATTCATCATGATGTTTCCGCATGAAATTTAGTTATTGTTAGCTGTGTGCCCTGGATGTTGGCCAACCAAATGAGTCCATTTTCCTACCAATTTGGAACTGGCTGACATGTACAAGTTTTCTTTTCTTTTTTCTTTTTCTCACAAGGGGACTAACACTAGTTGGACTACAAACATTACCAGTACCATGCTAACAATGAACTCAATGATTTGATATGCTAACATGCTTCTTTGTCTGTTCTTTTGCAGGTGGTTAACCCATTTACAAAATATCCTTTTCTTGCTATTCAATAATAGTACACCAGTAGCAAAACTTTCTTACCTTTGGGATGAAAAACTGCTGTACTAAAGCAAACTTATCTAATAATACTTGAATTGTACAACATCATACAGCATATGAATGACTCATTTTGCCTTTGGTGCTCAATGAGCCATTCAATTTATAAACCACTTTCTAGATAAACCATGATCCGAAGATAAACCAATCATACGATCCTAACCTTCTAATAATGATATTTGTTGGTCATTGCCCTTGCTGGTGGCAATGTCGGGAAGCTGGTTTTAATTTCATTGATTGTCAGAAGCAAGTGCTTGGTTTGGTCCTTTTGGTTTACCCAATATGGAGCTCGCCCATCTATAGAGTGATCTATAGTTGAATGGATATGAGTGCCAATTGGATGACATGTATGCCTAATGTGCTGAGTTTTGGAGTATGGGACAGGAGAGTTTGTATATTGAACTTCTCCGGATGCCCTTCTCCTCCTTCCTGTTTCCCTTCAATTTTCATTCAGATTAGATGTTTTCCTTTTGCTGCTGTAGAAATTTGACTGGATCTCACATATGCTTAAATTTTGTTAAGTTGTTTATACTTGCGGGTTATTCCTTGACTGGAACTCACATATGCTTTGACCATTAATCCTGTGGCATTGAGTTTAGAGGAGTTGATACCATCAAACCATCTCAAGTCCCATTTGTACTCAATCCTCATCAGAACAGCATTGGTAGTCTCTACCTTGATTGTGGGTCTCACTGTCCCTTTTTTCGGTAAGTCCATGTTCTTTTACGCATTATTATCATATTGTGGTAATTAACTTCAGAATTTCAAAAACAGAGGAGTAATTCCATATATGAGCTATACAGTGAACTCAGTGTTAATTTACTCTATCATCAAATGAATCAAGTTCCCATCAATGCAGCATGTTCAATTGATTGATTGCCTCTTACATTGGCTTACAGCTCAAAACATGTACTAGCCAAATGAACCCAACAATCTGATAAGTATAATGCTTTTATGATACTTTTCTAGGCGTTGTATGGGTAAGCCAAAAGTAACCTATAATACAATATGCAAAATAATTTTGTAATGGCCCATTTAAGAGGTAACCATTATTGAACAGTCTGTTGAAGAGAAAAACCTTAAATTGTGTACTGATTTTCCATGTCAATTTGTTCCAAACAATTACTCTAAAAGAAGTAGGCCTCGATATCATTCAAATGAAAAGAAAAAATTAAAAATAAAAACTCCCCAAATTGGGATAAGCTTTGATGATGATGATTACTCAAAAACAAAGAAGAAGAAGAAGAAAAAGAAAGTAAACCTTAATATTATTATTGAAAGCTCCAAAAGGACAAGCTCTTAGCGACTGACTGTGATTTCTTTTCACTGGAAAACCTCTTAAATAGTAATTCCACTGCTTATTGATTATTAGCTTAGCAATTTCTTATCTTTGAATGTTATCATTCGTTAGGTTTGATGATGGCTTTGATCGGATCTTTCCTTACCATGCTTGTCGTAAGTTTCTTCTTGCTTCCTTTATTCTTGGTGTTCAAGCCTGATATTTAGCTATCCAGGTAAATTACAACATACTAAAATTAACATATTTCTGATGCAGACGTTGATTCTTCCATGTGCTTGCTTTCTGAGTATCCTTAAGGGTAAAGTCACTTGGATGCAGGTATGTCTTGATACTGAGCAAGCTGTTGATCCTTGAATTTTAAGCTATTAGTTTCTGATAATTAATAAGTGAGTGGCGATGAACTTTCATGGGTAATTTGATGCTGAATGTTGGATTTAGGAGGAATTACACCAGTAATTTCTTCCTAAATTTTGCATGTAAGTGATTACTGAAAGCTGTTAGATATCTTAGAATGGGCAACTGAAGTCTGTGAATGTCACCAATCAGAATTGATTGGGTTCTAGTCCCAAACAACTGGCATGTGAGAGCTTTCATGCGACAATCCTCCAACTAAAAAATTGGCGGTCAACTGCTTAAAGCTCAGTTTAAGTAATTACTTGAGATTATTCTCAGTTCCTTTTATCTTCTGTTTGTTGATTTTGATTATTCTAAACTGCTTTTCCATGCAGGGTTCATTATGCATTCTGATTATTGCAGTTGGGATTATGTCCTCCGCCATTGGCACTATATCAGCACTCTCTAGGATTATAGAGAATCTGAGTTGAACTCTCTCTCTCTCTCTCTCTCTCTCTCTCTCTCTCCACGGTTTATACAACTGCAATAGGTCATGCAATTATGAAGACCAAATCTAGTGGCACCCAATTTTGTTCCTCTCTTCTTTTTCCTATCTCCTCTCCTTTTGCGTCAAAGAGATTAGGGTGGCAAAGAGCTACTTGTCACTTATTTCTCTTTCGATCCCATCTTTTTCCACGTCTACTAGAGTAAGCAGTCCTGTCCTATGTATTGAAATGATTTTGGCGAGAGTATTAAGAAAATTCTTAGGCAGAACTATCTGCCAATATATGTTTACTTAAATAAATTATAATGCCATTTGTTTTGTTTGGTATACTTGCATCCTAATCACGAGCGAATCCAGTAGAGCACATGAGATTGTTGTATGCGAATTTTGGATGAAAGGCACCTCTTGATTTTCCTGTCCAAATTGCCCGATCTTGTTGTTTGATCTGATCAACACCTGGTCCTGGTCATGTTAAAATCTAGATTGATACCTGCTTCTAACGTATGGATTTTGCTCAATGCTGTTTTTGATAGGTTTGAAATACTGATGCTTCTCTAAACAAAGAAACTTGAAAGTGTGTTGGAAATCTCTTTTGCAAGGTCATATGTACATACCCAAAGGTGTCAAGAACTTTAGTTCTGCCTCCCTTCACCTTGAGACCGAGAGACTGATTTTTTTCTTTTTGTGAACTGGTAACTCACACATATTAGAGGTTTTAATATATAAATATACCCTTCCCAAATGTATCCTCAGAAACCCCCTCATTGTGCAAATATGTTACGTTCCCTAAGGGAATGCACTACCTCTAACCCGTGACCTAATCATGGGAGAGGTGCCTCAGCCTAACCAGCGGGCTCTATTGGCTTTTGTGCTAACCTCAAACCTGATGCCATTCATGAATTTCTCTATCGGCTCTTAATGTTCCCCTAACTGTTATCACTTGGATAACAATCTCTTGCTATGAGGATGAAGATGTGGATTCGAGATGAAGGCAAGACAAATTGTTTGGAGATTGATTTGTCCTAATGCTATTTTGGATGCAGTGGCTCGTGTGATTGATAGATGAATTATCATGTAATTGTGCAAAGCCAAGGGCAATAAAAGTTTAGAGGCTTCAATTTTAATGTGAAACCTAATTAGTTCCTCCACCATTCCAACAATTCTCACTACGGAGGTGACATTTTTACTTGAAATTGGATCAAGTCAAGCACAAGTTCTAATATATTTGCCATGTAGCATTCATTGGTTTGATTATTTGAGCAACCCATTGCTCTATCTCATTAGCATTTTTTTTCAATTAAATAGACATGAACACGTGTTTATCATCCAATATGATGAGAAAATGGAGACTGACATGGATGCTAAACATTTTATCATTACATAAAATAAATGATTAACCTTGAAACTCCTAAAGGTTAGCAAAATGTTATAAATCTGAGAAAATCCATGAATTTCACTAAAATCAGGTACAATTCATCTTGTAGCCTTGAACTGCAGAGGTCTCTATCAATAAGGAATTTATCATAGTTGTAAGACCCAAAGAAACAAAATTGGAGAAACCAATAGAAGGGAGCAATTGAGAAAGCTGAGGCTTCCCGTGGGATTCCGGGGAGCTTCAAGGGTACCATCCAAGACAAAATTTTAAGAGAACCTCACCCATTTGGCTGTTGAGAGGAGAAAAGAGAAAACTTAAGGTTAATGTCTTATACTGGTTTTTTGTGTTCTGAGAGAGGGGAAAAGTTATTCGGTACATTTGAGGGTACTAATGGGAACCATCTCTCTTTTATGTGTAGGTCTATCTCTCCTTATTTTCTGAACGAGCTATTCCATTCATTGGATTCTCATCCCAAAGATAAGTTGGTGTAAAAAATCTCATCTTTTGAGACCATCTAAGGGCCACACGAACCTTTTGTGATTGAGAAATGAATGGTATTCTAAGGAGAGCAATTTTTTGTATTTTCATCATCCATTTTTCAACTGTAAGAGGCCACCTTAAAGGTCTCCAGAAGATAGGGTACTACCAGTCTTTGGGAGATGGCAAATCATGTGAATGGAATAGATCATTATCAAGAGAGGGTGGAACTGCATGTACGAGAGAGACAATACCCATTGGTATCAACGAATAACTGAGCTTTTTCTTGTGCAATGGTACAAGGAGTCTTACATGGGTAACCAGGCTTCAAGGTTATTCAATGTTGTGTGTGTATCTAACTTTAAAAAAAATAAATTATGTATCCATGATAGAGAAAAAGTAATGCTAGGTGTTTCACTGAGCAGATTTTTAGATGAGTGTGCTACTAGAGGGATTTAAGGACTTTAAGGGCCTATCTGCTAAACAAATATGGAGGAATAGGGATGAAATTAGAAACACTAGATTGCCCACGTAAGTAGGGGATACTCAAATTGAACTTCCCCTGGCATTTCAAGCACCAGAGGTGTTAGCTGCTTGGATTTTGCTGGACTTGTGGGCATTGGAGATTGAACTGTTTCAGAGATGAAAGCTGCAGTCCTGGGTGTATCTTCAAGTAATACTCAAGGTTTCAACAACCTTATTGTGGAGGAAGATTCGTTGAACGTGGTTCGGTGGCTGTCTAAAGCTAGGAACCACCATGGAGGTTTTGGTCATCTCTTGAGCTGGCTGCATCTTTTATTTCTGATATGAATATGGAGTCAAACATGTGAGAAAATCTGCAATTTCTGATGGAGACAACTTGCTGCAAGTTGTTCCAGCTGCTTGTTGGCTGATTGCAGTTTTGATGCTTGTTTTTGGGTTCAGTCTCTGTTTGGTCCCTCAACTCTAAATTCCGTCTTTTAATTAAATTTGGAAGTTCTATTATTTTATAAGTAGCAAACAAATGAAGGGGACCTTGGTGCAATGGTAGAGTTGTCATGATGTGACCTCGAGGTCATGAGTTCAAGGTATGGAAACAACCTCTTACAAAAAGGTAAGACTGCATACTATTAACCCTTGTGGTCTACTCCTCCAAATCTCACATACGTGGGAGCTTCATGCGCGGGAGCTGCCTTTAGTTTAAATAAATGGGTTTGTTATGGCCCTCGTGAAAGAAAAACAATTGGTATTCCCTTTGAAAGGGAGCAGTTTGGGAATTTCAACTGGCCCGGTCTTTAAAGAGAGGCAAGTGTTGAGAATGTCCTCGTTTCTCACATTGGTCCATGTCTGTCACTCTCATACACTTGTGTGTCTCTGTCTGATCTTCACCGTTCATTTTAGTGGCCACCAACTTTTAGGAGCTGAATCAATCATTTATTGGACCAAATACCTTTCTCAGCCTTTTGGCTAAGATGAAGTGCATTATTTATTTGACCAATGCATGATACCGGAAGAAGACAAGATTAATGTGCTTGAATTGAGTACTCGTTTAAGCGAATTTGGCACTCCATATCACACCATTGCCCCACCACGAATCCGTTAATCTAAACCATTGATCCGTTCCCTGTTCGAGATGTCTTACATATATCTTTGACATGCAGGAACTTATCTAACCATCCAATTCAGTCTCAAATTAATCCTATTCACATGTGAAGCATTTGCTACAGCAGCAACTGTCCTCGCTCATTTTTACTAATTCAGGGATTAGTACTTTTGCATGAAAACTGCAAAATCTCTGGATTCACACGAGGGATTTCTGGAAAGCCTATTTCCTTAGGATTTAAGGGATAGGGGAAATGGCGATGAGAGTAATTCTGCTATTAATAGGGAAGAAGAGGGGCTTTCTGGTTAGATTCCGGTTACTTCAAGCTTTGATACTCACTAGATTTTTTATATTTGTGGAGAGATGGTGAAAAGATTATCTTGTTCACAAACATTACAACTCTAAACTTACATGCAACTATCAACTCAAAATTTGGATTGCGATCTGGGCGGTGAGTCCTTCAAAAATCTATTTTGAGTAGCAAACTAGAATCTACCAGCAACAAATTATTTGTAAAATTGGTTGTAGGTTCAACTTTGAAGAAGGATAAAACTTTCCCCTACAAAACTCGGCAGTTGCGTTTTCTTAAAGAAGAAGGGGGCAATTAAAATGCTGGAACAACTCTTTTTAGTGGACGAGCTAACATTTTTCATCCACGAGAGCCCATGACAAACCGTTTTGCTAAAATGGAGGGTTACTCATAGACCAGGGTCTATTTAAAATGATAAAATTCAGAGTTTATGGGCCAAACAAATACCAAACTTTATTTTTGGCTAGACTTTGAGTCCTCTGTGGGTGGGGATGTGTTTTTGTGTGTCGTCGGTCCAACATATCACCTCGATCTGGTTTGGTTCAATAAAGAGTAAAAAGGACAGACCGATGCATGATGCCCCCGTATATGTAGGGTCCAGGGAAGAAGCAGACCACAAAGGTTTATAGGACTCAGCTTTATCATGTATTTTTGCAAGAAGCTGTTTGTACACCTTGAACTTGTGACTTCTAGGTCACACGGCCACAACTCCATAATTACGTCAAGGCTCCCTTTTGTTCAATAAAGAGTCCAGCCATTAGGGAAAAAAAAGTGCATTTCAAGGCTGAAAATTTGGAGGCTTAGAACGGTATACAGTCAAGACATACCACATGCTAAGTAGAAGTAGAGGCCATGATATTTCATAATCAAAGTTATTCATGTGTCCCTTCTAAATTATCAAATGGGAAATAGAATAGTTAATTTAAAGAGAAAATGTTACCATTATCTTACTTGTAATGCCCAAACAAAAGAATAAAAACTATGCTCATTGACTGGAACTTAATATATACACACATTTAGTTAGTTGATGATAATGCTTAGAAACATGATATGCACCTAGATTAGTTCTAGGCATGAAATGAACTTAAAACAATTGTTTTATTCTAATTATGACAATAAAATAAACGAGTAACTGGAGTGCCAACCTTGATTTTAAACTTATATTTCAAGTGGACATTGTAATATCTTAAATAATGTTTGATCTTACGCATGCTATCAAGACATAAGTACATGTAAATTAATATTATAATATTTAAAATGTCTCGTAGAACCAACTTTTAAAAAAAGCCAGTTATTATTTGATTACATTAAACTGCGGCTTAGGAAATTAGGGTCGCGACAGCTTTAGTACATACAGCCAACTTTTCCTATTAGGCAAGATCTTATCAATGGCGTTTCCAAACTTCTCGATATGCCCATTTTAACTCCAGTTACCCAAGGAAGAAGAACCTTCGGGCATGACCAAGTCAAAAGGCCCCAGCAAATGAACGGTTCTGATCACACACACACGTATGCGTTTCCAAACTTCTCGATATGCCCATTTTAACTCCAGTTACCCAAGGAAGAAGAACCTTCGGGCATGACCAAGTCAAAAGGCCCTAGCAAATGAACGGTTCTGATCACACACACACGTATATATATATATATATATGGACCGTCTGCACCTCTAGTCACACAGTAGTTGATGGGTTTTACAAAGGAAGATGGCCCATGACAAAACGGAAACAGGAGGCTGTTGTAAGAACAGAGGGTAATTCTCTTGCTAAGAAACTTTTTTATGTATTTTCCAGGGTTGGTTCATGGACAACACAGTTCCACAGGGTTAACTGCCAATTTCCCCATGACAGAAGCTGTCCGAATTCTTCCATCCATCGGACCTTCAAACTGGAGAAAACCAACCGATTACTCATCTGGGTTTCTTTTCTTTCACCCTCTTAATCTCCATTTCAGGAAGAAAAACAACTGTTTTGGTTACAAATAATCGGTTTTTCCTGAAGGGAATCCAGGGACTAATTACCAGGACATGCGATTGATCTTGAACCCATCAACAGCCAAGGACACTTTGATCGAGTAATTGCCAATGCGCAACAGCTGGAAGAAGCCGTGATCATCGTCTGGTTAGTCTATGGGTATCCTTTGTCCTTTCCTATTGGATAGAATTACTAGTTGATCTAACTCGGTCAACGAAAAGAGGGTTTCTTACCTCAGTTTATTTGATTTTGGGTTCTTTAAAAATGTTTGTAAGATCAAGCAATTGACTAGTTTAGGAATTAGTTCCTTCAAGTATTACATGTGTTTTAATTTTGGTTTCTGGTTTTAAAATTATTCGAAAGTGCTATAAATAGAGTGTTATAATGTTGGTGTCAAGTATGACTTGGTTCTATATCGTTTTTAGTTTACTTATTTCTTTTTCTATTTCCTATTTTATGCAGATATTGTAATAATCATTTTTTCAGTATATGAATGAGAAATTTTGTGAAAGAAAGTTGAGTTGGGTCTTAATTTGAATAGTGTATGGAAATGTAGGATGGTGGGTTGGTGCAGGAAATGTATATACTTGAAACCCAAATTGGAAAAATTGGCAGTCTATTACCATCCAAGGTCAGCATGAATTTCTGTACTATTATAATATTGTTTAACTTTAGCATCACTACTTTGCCTGAGACTAGTTACTTCTCCTTTTAGCTTTTTCTTTTGACTACTGGAACGTGTCTAACCTGTTAAACTACCAAGAGGGCCAATGATTGTTTGAATGCTTCAAAACATTGATCCAGCAGTAACTTACTCCATTGAAACTTGAGAGGACTCTTGAATTTACTATTTCTATGCATTTAGACTGTTAGGATGTAATGCTTTTGTTTTAGAGTAAATTTCTCTGAATTAATGGTTTTTGAGAATATTCTCTTACTTCTTGATGTAGAATCCGTTTCTACTCTGTCAATGTGAATACAGTTCCACAAAGACTTGTAAATCGTGCAGGAATTACTCTAAGTCTTTCATTTGTAACATCTTTTAACTTCAATTTCTTAGCCTCATAACATAACGTGGAAGTGGGAAATGATTACTGTTGCTTCTCATCATTTTCTCATATTTCATACTAGCCATTACATTTTACATGACACTTCTGTGGCGTGTGCATTTTGTTGAATTTGGTTTGGAATCAAAAGCAAAGAACTTGAAAGTTACCTAAACTCTTCAGTTAGATATACACCCTAGAGTATTCACAATGTTATCAGAAGATGCAATTCCACACCTAAATAGAGAGTAGGGTATTTGCACAAAGTTGAGAAAATTGAATAGAGAGTACTGTTTCTCAACCCAAGAAAAATGCCAACTTGTAAGTTATGTTTTCTCTTACAATTGTGGAGAAGAAATTGTAAGTAATTATAGATCTTAGGAAGGTTTCTAAACATATTCTACATCACTTATTCTCCAATAAACTAGAATTTGCTAGACCACTAGTTAAACATAGCAAATTTTATACCCATTCTATGTAGGCGACTTTTCTTTACCTAGTTCTTTTAAAGATTTTTGCCCTTCCCCACAAACTCATACCAAATTAGAAAGTAACCTTGTGAAAATAACTAAAATACTCATGCAAATGAAATGAATGAACAACTAAATAAACCAAATAGATATTTGATACAATAAGTGGATGCAAGCCATGCAAGAGGGAATTGACTCACTGTAAAAGAATAAGACTTACAAGTTAGTGAAGCTTCCTAAAGGCAAAAGAGTACTAAAGAATAAATGGGTATTCAAGCTCAAGAAACGCGATAGCGGAAAGCTAGTAAAGCACAATGCTTGATTGGTCATCAAAGGATTTGAACAAATGAAATGGATTTCTTCATCATCCGATTGTTGTGATGGTCTTGCAGCTTTTGGCGGAGGAGGTTGCTGCTCCCCTTGCTCAACATCCTCTGCATCCTCTTCTTCTGCTTCTAGAAGAAATTTCTAAAGAAAGAAATTTGGCATTAACCATCAGAACAGTCAAAGATCAGTCAAATTTGTGAAGATTTGCAATGCAGCAAATCTTGATAAATCGGATCATCTAAACCCTATAAATAAGGGATGATCCAATCTTTAACAGCATAAACAAAAAAGAAATATCTAAGAAAGAAAGAGTGAGATTGTGTGAGAGAATAGAGTAGAGAGAGGATCTGATTCGATGTTCCTCCTCCTCCAGTATAATCAAATCAAATTAGTGATAGATATTCTCTCTTTTCCCGTGGGTGTAGGCCAAGTTTGGCCTAACCACGTATTTCTATGTTCTACGTGTGTTTGTGTTTTCATAGATCCTCATATATGGTTGTCAGATCTACATAGATTGGTAAATTTAACCCTTAACAAGTGGTATAAGAGCCTATTCAGATCCAAATCTAGACCTAGGAGCAGCTCATATCATATTTAGACCCAAGCCAAGGAGTCCAACCCAGCTCAGTACAGATTTAGGCCAGGGAGTGGCCCAGCCCAGTACATATATAGGTCAGGGAGCAGCCCAGTCTAGTACAGTCCAAGCCAGGGAGTGGCCCAGTCCAGTCTAGACCTAGGACAATGTTCGGCCAGACCTAGTCCAGAAGCGGCCCAAATCAGAGAACCTAGATTAGATCAAAGCAGCCTAGATTGGAGAGCCCAGATCAGATCTGAGAGGCCAAATCAAAGATCCTAGATCAAATCGGAGAGCCCAGATTGGAGAACGCTCCAAATCTAAGAACTCAGGTCAGAGATCTTAGCAAAAAAAAAAAGAGGGGGAGAGAAGGAGATTGGGATGAATCCACCAACTAGCTAACTATTGCATGCCCCTAAAGGGCACTACAACTGTCGCACTCAGGAAAGCGATACTCATCTGATGGCCAAAATTGAAGCATCACGAATGATGAACGTTAGTGAAGTATTATGAGTTGCTGCTCCCATTTGACAGCCATTCATTTGATGGAGGAACCACCAACTATAGAGAAGAAACTAGCCAAAAGTAGGGGTAGAGAGATAAAATTAGTGAGAAACCTACTAATCCAAAGGAGATCTAATCGCAATCCTGAGCGATGAAGTGGTAACGCCGGCCGAGTGGAAGACTCAACGCAGCACACTGCTGGGAAGGAGAAAACCCAAATTAGATTAGGATTTCATCATTTTCTACTTATATGCAACCTTAAATTCAAAACCCCCAAATTTGAGTCGAGTGGAAGACTCAGCGATGTGCTACGCTGAGTTTTCCACTCAGCTGGCGTTACCACTCTACCGCTTTGGGTTGCGATCAGATCTCCTTCTGATCGATAGGTTTCCCACTACTTTCTTTCTACCCCTTTTTTTGGCCAGTTTTTCCTTTACGATTGGTGGTTCCTCCGATAAATGAATAGCTGTCAAATGGGAGCAGCAACTCATAATACTTCACTGGCGTTTATCATTCGTGATGCGTCTGCGATCAGATGAGTATTATGTTCCTGGGTGTAATGGCTGCGGTGCCCTTTAGGGGCCTGCAATAGTCAACTCGTCGGTGGATTTCCTTCTTTTTTTCGGTTTCTTCTTTTCGAGGGGGTTGGCAAGTTTTCTGTCATTGATCTTGATCTCTTTATCTCTCCCTCTCTCTTTTTTGTTAAGATCTCTGACCTGGGCTTCTTCTCCAATCTGGGAGTTCTTAGATTTGGAGCGTTCTCCAATCTAATCTAGGTTCTTCTATCTGAGCCGCTCCAATCTAATTTGGGTTCTCCAATCTGGGCCTCTTCTAGACTGGATCTGGCCTAACATTGGCTTAGGTCTAGACTATACTGGGCCACTCCTTGGCCTAGAATGTACTGGGTTAGGTTGCTTCCTGGCCTAGATCTAGGCTAGGTCGGTCCTTAGCCTAGATCTGTACTGGGCTGGGCCGGACTCCTTGGCCTATATCTAAATCTGATCTGGGCCACTACTAGGCTTAGATCTAGATCTAAATAGGCTCTGATACCACTTATTGGGGGTCAAATCTGCTGATCTGTGTAGATGTGACAACCAAATCTAAGGATCTGTGAGAACACAAACACACACAGAAATACGTGGTTCGGCAAACTCGGCCTACATCTACAGGAAAAGAGAGTACATCTATCACTAATTTGATCGGATTACACTGGAGGAGGAGGATCGAATTAGGTCCTCTCTTTACTATACTCTCTCACACAATCTCACTCTTTCTTTCTTAGATCTCTCTTTTCTACTTATACTGTGAGAGATCGGATCATCTCCTATTTATAGGGTTTAGATGATCCGATTTGTCAAGATTTGCAGTACCACAAATCTTGATAAATCTGGTTGATCTTTGATTGTTTTGATGCTTGGTGCCAAATTCCATATTTTCGGTACCGACTACTAAATTTTCACAGTTGACAATTCTGACATATGTACTATTGACTTTTCAGGGTTTGTTCTCAAGGGTATGGACCCATCAATTTGGTAAAGCACTAAATTTGACTCATTGCAAAAGGAGGGTCTTGAGTGGCCCAACCAATGTCGATCCCCAGGCTGAATGAAAAGGAGGATCTTGTGTCAAGTGCTAGCCGACAAGGAAGAAGTTGAACATGATTTTGTTATTTCTTTCCTACTTGCAAATAAATATGCATTTGTATATTAGTTGGCAAGTAAGAAATGAAAATCATCTTCAGCTTCTTAAAAGTATGGCAACCCTAACATGACATGAATCGAAAACTGACATTCCCTCAAGGTGAGGCGTTCCCCCATAAGCAACACGTTGCATCGGATCCTGGGTACGGTGAAAAATGGGCAAGGGTTGATCGACTCCTAAGTGTAGGGGAAAATGGGCAAGGGCTACTAGAGCGTCCCCTTGGAAGCGATGCGCTGCATCAGAACCCAGATGCAGTGAAAAGTGGGCATGGGTTCATACCATGGAGGTCGAGAAGAGCGTCGATAAATAAGATATCTCAAGAGCATAAAAATCTTATTGCCACATGGAATAGAGGGACATTGACAGGTAAGAGTTTAGAGTTAGTAGATGCGATGAAATGTAGGAGAGTCGACATCGCTTATATCCAAGAAATCAAGTGGAAAAGGTCTAAAACTAGATAAATTGATGAGTATAAACTCTGGTACGTAGGAAAAGATAATAACAGAAATGGCGTAGGAATAATAATGGATAAAGAATTAAAGGATAAAGTTGTGGAAATTAAAAGAATCAGTGATAGAATTATAATATTAAAACTTGTTATATGAAAGCAGATTATAAACGTTATAAGTGCATACACATCACAAGTAGGGTTAGAAGATATAATCAAGAGACAGTTTTGGGAAGATATGGAGAGAGTCATGCAAGAAATTCCCAACACCGAGGATATATTTATAGGAGCATACTTAAATGGCCATATAGGAAAAGAAAAGGAAGGATATGATAGGATACATGGAGGGTATGGTATAGGAGAACAAAATGAGATGGGAAAACTATCCTCGATTTTGCTTTGTCATATAACCTGGCCATTGCAAATACACTCTTTAACAAGAGGAATAAACAGTTAATAACCTTTCAAAGTGGACTTCATGAAAGCTAAAGAGACTTTTTTCTACACAGGAATACTGAAAGATCAATGTGTAAGGATTGTAAGGTGATATCGGGTGAGAGTTTAAGCTTACAACATAAGTTAATGGTTATAGATATCTATATTAAAAAATGGAAGAAAGGAAATGAACTTGATAGGTATCCAAAAACTAAGTAGTGGAACTTAGAAAGAGAGAAAATAACCTCATTCACAAATATGTTGATAGTAGAAGGAAACTGGAACTATGAAACAAAAGTAAACACCACGTGGGTTAATATGGCTAAGTCTATTAAGAAAGTGACAAAAGATTTCTTAGGTGTATCTAAAGGTGAAAGGTAATTAGTAAAGGAAACATGGTAGTGGAGTGAAACAGTGCAAAAAGTTATTAAAGAAAACGAGTATGTCTTAAAGCATGGTAGAAGACTAGAAATAATGAAAACTATGAACAATATAAGAATGCTAAAAAGGTTGCTAAAAGAATAGTAAGTGAGGCTAAACTTAAGGCATATGACAACCTCTATAATAGACTAGGAAAAAGAGAAGGTCGAAAGATGTGTTTAAACTTGTAAAAACTTAGATCGTGTTAGGTATATTAGAAGTGATGATCAAAGGGTATTAGTCAAAGATGACGAGATCAAACAAAGGTGGGAAACTTACTTTTAAAAATTATTAAATGACAATGGCTCTAAGAATATAGGGATTAAAAATACTGTAAACCTAAATAACATTGGACATTATAGATATGAATATAGGATTAGAACATTTGAAATGAAAGAGGTTTTGAAAAAGATGAAATCAAGAAAGGCCACGGGGCCCGATGGTATATTAATAGAGGTTTGGAAGCATATGGGAGATATTAGAGTAGTTTGGTTGACCAAGTTGCTTAACAAGATTACAAAGTCAAAGAAAATGCAGGATGAATGGAGGAAAAGTACTATTGTACCAATTTCTAAGAAATAAAGGAGACATATAGAGCTACACTAATTATCGAGCGATCAAACTTATGAGCCACACTATGAAACTTCTTGAAAGAGTGATTGAGAAGAGGCTCCAGCATGAGACAAGTGTATTAGAGAACCAATTTAGTTTCTTGTCTGAGAGGTCTACCATGGAAGTTATTTTCTTACTAAGACAATTGATAAAGAAATATAGGGAGAGGAGAAAAGACATCCACATGGTCTTTATCGACTTTGAAAAAGCTTATGACAGAGTCCCTAAAGAGTTAATATGGAGGGTGTTGAGCGAGAAAGGGGTTTCGCGAAGATATATAGACATAATTAAATATATATATGAGAGAGTGGTAACAAATTTTAGGACCACTAGTGGCGGGATCGGTGATTTTCCTATCACTATAAGATTGCACCAAGGATCAGCATTGAGCCCATACCTTTTCACATTGCTTCTGGATGAGTTAATTCCTTGGTGCATATTAGATGAGACAAGGAAGGGTGTAAACACAAAGTTAGAGTTATGGAGAGAAGCATTATAATCTAAAGGATTTAAAATCAACCTAACTAAGACAAAATATATGGAATGCAATTTTAGCGAGGTGTAGGAGTGGAACACTTGTTAAGATTGATAACTAAGAAGTCCCCGTAAGGGACCACTTTCGGTACTTAGAATCAATGATTCAAGAGAGTGGAGAGATTGAGAGGGAGGTTATCTAGAGAATCCAAGCGGGTTAGAAGAAATGGAGATATTCATCTGGAGTTTTGTGTGATCGGCGAGTGCCACTCAAACTAATAGGAAAATTTTATAAGATGGCCATAAGGCAGGCCATGCTATATGGATTAGAGTGTTAGGCAATTAAGGAACATCATGTTCATAGAATGAGCATCACAGAAATAAGGATGTTGAGATGGATGAGTGGCGCAAGAAAGGATAGAATTAGGAATGAAAACATTAGCGGAAACTTAGAGGTAGCACCAATAGGTAACAAGATGAGAGAGATTAGACTTAGATGGTTTGGATAGGTCCAAAGGAGATAAAAAAACGGCACTAGTTAGAAGGAGTGAGACAATGCAAGTAGAAGGTTCTAAAAAGTCAAGGGGAAGGCCCAAAAGAAGTGGATAGAAGTGGTGAGAAAATATTTAAAAACTTTGGGACTAAATAAAGCCATGGTACTTAATAGAGAGGAATGGAGGAATAAGATTCATGTGGCCAACCCCTAATTGGGATAAGATCTTGATGATGATGATGATGATATTTGGTTTAGATTATATATGTGGAAAGAAGCTTTTTGAGTTCGGAAACTTGATCTAAGTATTTCCTAGGTTGAAGTTCATGTCACACTTCATGAGAATTGAATGGTTGATATGACCATAACGGAACTATGGAAGCATCCTTTGCATACTGCAAATATAATAATGGTTTGATCCATCATATCTTTTGATTGCTCGATTTCTTAATATTTGTGCTCATAAAAATAGAAAGATACTACCAGTGACACCCTTGCTCTGCATCCATTAATTAAATCATTGTCAATGCAATTTACTTTAGAAACCTGTTGGTTTTTCTATTTTAGAAGAAATAATTCTATTCTTCTTATTGAGTAATACGAGAATTACACTTATAAATAGGACAGCTTGTAACTGTGTAATCCTAGCTAATTTACTAAAAAATAGGATCTAGGATCTACTCTAACTATAATATTCGAATCCTAATCTTAGATTCAGATTTTTATTGAAATAGAAAGATAAAATAAATCCTCACTAATTTTCCTAACTTTCCAACACTCCCCCTCAAGTTGGAGCATAGATGTCAATCAAGCCCAACTTGCTGATGAGAAACTCAAAGTTAGGTTTGAACAATCCTTTTGTAAGGATGTCTATTGTCTTTTGCGATGTTGGAACAAATGGCGTGCAAATGGTCCCTGCCTCAAGCTTTTCCTTTATCAAATGTTTATTGACCTCAATGTGCTTGGTCCAGTCGTGTTGTACCGGATTATAAGCTATGCTTATTGCTGCTTTGTTATTGTAATACAGTTTCATTAGTATACTCACGGGCTTTAGTAATTCTACTAGAACCTATTGTAGCCATAACAGCTCACAAACCCAATTGGCCATAACTCTGTACTCTGCCTCTGCACTGCTTCTAGCTACCACGCTTTGCTTCTTGCTTCTCCAAGTGACAAGGTTGCCCCACACATAGGTCCAATATCCTGTTGTTGACCTTCAATTGGTTGTAGAACTTGCCCAATCTGCATCTGTGTAGGCTTCAACATTCCACTGTATATTTTTTTGGAAGAACAAGCCCTTACCTAGAGAATTCTTCAAGTACTGCCAAATCCGATAGCTAGCTTCTAGATGTTCTTTTTGAGGAGAGTGCATAAGTTGACTCGCCAAGCTAACAGCAAAGGCTATATCAAGCCATGTATGGGATAAATAAATTAGTTTTCGCACTAAGTTTTGGTACCGAGTAGTATCTACTGGCTCTCCCTTCTTTTTTTCTCCAAATTTTACATTCAAATCTATTGGCATATCCGCAGGTCTACATCCACTCAATCCGGTCTCGTTGAGGAGATCTAGTATGTATTTTTGTTGAGTCACCATGATCCCCTTCTTCAACAATGCAATTTCCATTTGCAAAAAATACTTAAGAGACCCCAAGTCCTTAATCTCAAATTCTGTGGCCAAACTCATCTTTAGCCGATTGATTTCAGCTAAATCATCTCTTTTTAAGATGATGTCATCTACATAAACTATCAAAACAGTGACCTTCCTATCTTCTGAGTGTTTTATGAACATTGTATGGTCAGTTTGGGCTTGTCTATATCCTTGGTTTTTCACTGATCAGATGAATTTCTCGAACCATGCTTTTGATGATTGCTTGAAACCATATAGTGATTTCTTTAATTTACGCACTCTTGAGTCGAATGTCTCTCCAAAGCCAGGATGCACATCCATGTAGACCACTTCTTCTAAGTTTCCATTAAGGAAGGCATTCTTAACATCTAGTTGCTGCAAAGGCCAATCAAGGTTTGCTGTAATTGATAACAAAACTCTTACAGTGTTTAGTTTTGCTACCGATGCAAATGTCTTCATATAATCAATACCGTAAGTTTGAGTGAAACCTTTGGCCACTAATCGAGCCTTATATCTCTCAAGAGTTCCATCCGATTTGTACTTCACAGTAAACATCCATTTGCATCCAACCATTGTCTTTCCTCTAGGCAGTTCTACCATCTCCCAAGTCCTGTTCTTCACAAGTGCTCGCATCTCCTCAAAAACTGCTTCCTTCCACTCTAGAACTTGTAAAGCATCCTGTACATTCTTTGGAATCTCCATAAGTGAAAGTTGAGAGGTAAAAGCAGGAAAAGATGGTGAAAGCTTTTCATAAGACACAACTTTGGACATTGGATAATTTGTACATGACCTAATACCCTTATGAACAATAATGGGAACATTTAAATCATCAGATGATGTTATTTGAGGAATTGGACTCGATTGAGAAGTACCTGGTGAGTTTCTATTTTGCTGTGGGTCAGATTTGTGGCCTTGTAGGGAAGCTTCGAATTCCTTTTTCTGAGTTGGACACTTTCTTAAGTAAACTTGTCCCACAATATGTTCCACATTTGCACCTCCTCTTTTTCTGGTAAGGTCTTGATCGTGTGGCATGACTACAGGTGGAGTTAAAGATTCTTCAGTGTTTAAAATATTTGATATTCCATTGAGACAATTCCAAAGTCAAGATTGGTTTTGTTGTTTGAGTTTCTTTTAGGAAAATCTTTTTCAGTTTGAAGCAGATTTGAATTTGTTTCAGTTTGGATAAGACCCAAATCTATCCTTCTAGTTGGAATCAAATCTGAATTTACTTTAGTTTGGATAAGAACATTTTGAAACAAATTCGGATTATCTTGAAACAAGCACGAATTTTCTTGTTGAAACAAATTCAAATCTTCTTGTTGATGAATCAATCTCGAGTCTTCTTTTTCTCTGTTGGTCTCTCCCCCTGAAGATGAGTCCCAAAAAAGGATTTTGTTTCAAAAAACGACACATCCATGATAACAAATAATTTTTTTGAAATAGGATCATAACACTTGTAACCCTTTTGGATTGGTGCATATCCTAAAAAAAACACATTTTGTTGTCCTTGGATCTAACTTTCCACAATCTTTATCTTGATTGTGAACAAATACAGTACAGCCAAATATTTTTATTAGTAATGTGGCTGAGATCCTAGAAGTGGGATAATTCTTATGAAAAACATGCAAAGGAGTTTGAAAATTCAGGATTTTTAAAGGCATTCTATTAATGAGATAAGTTGCAGTAAGAATTGCTTCACCCCAAAGATATTTTGGAACATTATTTGTAAAAAGTAGGGCCCTTGCCACTTTTAGGAGGTGTTTGTTTTTGCTTTCAACTATCCCATTTTGTTGAGGGGTATCATTGCAAGAGCTTTGATGAATAATACCTTTTTTCATGAAAAACTGCCCCAAACCTTTGTTAAAAAACTCCTTGCCGTTATCACTTCTAAAAATTTGGATTTTTTCATGAAATTGGGTTTGTATCATGGTGTAAAAGTTTTTAAAAATTTATTCCACCTCAGATTTTTCTTTCAGTAAATATATCCAACAGACCCTAGTATGATTATCAATGAATGTAACAAATCATTTTTTGCCTGAATGTGTTGAGGTCCTCGAGGGTCCCCACACATCACTGTGAATTAATGAAAACGGTTTAGTGGGTTTGTATGGTCGTGGAGGGTAAAAAGCTTGATATTGTTTAGCCGATGCACAAATTTCATATTGAAATGAAGATGGACTTTTATTTAGAAACAAGTTTGGAAACAAACATTTTAAATATTGAAAACTCGGGTGGCCTAACCTATAATGCCACAACATTATTTCATTATTTCATGATTACTAGAAATAAAAACAGACTCAAAACAAGTACTTTGGACCTGTTTACTTGACTTTGTTCCATCTTCAAAGAAGTAGAGTCCTCCCGTTTCCCTAGTACTGCCAATCATCCTCCCTAAGGCTAGGTCCTGAAACTCACAATAGGAAGGATAGAAATCAATTGGATAATTATGATCATGGGTTATTATACATATTAATAATAAATTACATGACAAATTTGGGACGTGGTGCACATTATGGAGAGTCAAAGAGGAAGAAATCTTAATTGAACCCCTTGTGGCTATTGCCAAAAAGGACCCATCAGCAATCTTGATTTTCTTATTTTCTGCACATTAACTATAAGATGAGAACAATTGTGGACACCTTGTCATGTGGTTAGTTGCTCCAAAATCAATAATCCAAGAACTAGTTGAATTGGATTTGACACTAGAAAGGGCTGTGATTAGAGAATTACATTGGTGTGTGTTACATCAACTGAACCTAAGGAAGGCATATTCGGCCAGTATTATACAAGAAGAGGAAAGGACAGAGTGTAAATAGCATTCAGTTTTACATTAGCTACTTCTATTAAGGGCAGTTACATCAGTTAGAGAGAAAGAAAAGGCAGTTACGTATGGAGAGAAGGGAATATAAAGGAAAGGAGAGAAGAAAGAAAGGAAGGATTGTTTGAAGGAATGAAGTGGATGTTCTAGCTCCTCGAAAGCTAGAGAATTGTATTAGTAGAATAAAACATATACAGACAGAACCAACATAGTTCTGCATTTTTCTTTCTGATTGTAATTGTAAATCTGTTTGAAAGGGAATTCAATTGAAGCATCTATCAGTAGTATCAAAGCCGGTTCAAACCCAGGGAATGGTTGTAACTCGGATGGAAAGAAATGAAGGAATGGAGAAGGAGATAGAAGGAGTCAGGGGTGAGATAGGAGACTTGAGGGAAAACATGGGGAGATTACAAACGAATGTAAATGCATTCGGTGAATATCTTGTAGAAATAAGAGAATGGATCAAGAATCAAGAAATGCCAGAGGAATGTCAAGATCGGCATAGGAATACAGAAGGTGGAAAACCCTCAAATAGTCACAAACGGAGTTCCTTCTTACCGGGGGATCATCACCATCATGAGTTTCAAGGGAGGAGACTAGATTTGTCGATGTTCGACGACCAAGATCCCTATAGTTGGTTATATCTAGCTGAACGATATTTTCAGGTCAACCACATATCCGATGAGGAGAAGATACCAACAGCAGCCATTTGCATGGAGGGAGATGATCTCCACTAGTTTTTGTGGACGAAATCAAGAAATCCCTTCCGATCAAGGGGTTCTTTCCAGTCATCCTTGCTGCATTGTTTCTATCTTCTCAATGAGACAACGATTATGAATCTTTTCTAGCATTGAGGCATACCGAAAGTGTCTCTGAGTATCTCCGGTCGTTTGAGCTTCTCTTCAGTCACCTGAGTGATCTTTCCGACGATCTGTTGAAAGAAGCTTTCTTGAATGGGCTCCGGGAAGATATCAAGGCCGAAATAAAATTATTCAAGCCTGCATCTTTATATAGGCTTATGGATTTAGCCCACAAAATAGAAGAGAAGGACATGGCATTGGACCAAATAAAAGCCCATCCAATTAGACAGGATGCTGGCCCAAGAACGATTGGACCCATCCATGTTCAGTCGAAGGGAGGGTTGACGGGAGTATCTTCGCAGGAGCATTTTGGTAAATCACCCATCTTCTTCCCCAACCATGAGAGAAACAAGGGTTTCCATACGGAAACCAATCAGGAAAAGAATGCCAGCGTACAACCTGCTGGAAAAAGGGAACCCTTAAAGAAACTCACAAATGCTGAGTTACAACAAAGGAGATCCCAAGGATTATGTTATAGATGTGGTGAGAAATATCCACAGGACCACCAATGTAAAAATCGACAGTTGCAAGTGCTGCTCCTAGTCAACGACAAAGACAATGAGATGGAAATCACTTCGGCAGATGGGGACCACAACAGGACAAGGGATAACCAACCTCTGGAGTTATTCCTAAACTCCATTTCGGGTTTCACGACAAGAGGCACGATGAAACTAAAGGGACTGATCGGAAAGAGGGAGGTGGTAGTCTTGATTGACAGTGGAGCTTCCCACAACTTCATCCCCGACCCACTAGTTGAAAAATTCCATTTGACAGTGGATCGATCAAGTCGATTCGGAATACAAGTGGGAGACTGTCACTGCAGCAAAGGGCAAGACATCTATTGGCATATAAACTTGAATCTGCCGGGGATCACGATGGTTCAAGATTTCCACCAGTTCGACCCTGGTGGAGTAGACATGGTCCTCGAGGTTGGTTCTAGATAAGAGGATTACATTCACAAATCAAAAAAGACTTTGGCAAAAGGGTCTCGAGCCTGCCTAACAACACTTGGGAACCATTAGAAGATATTCACTAGCAATTCCCTGATTTCCACCTTGAGGACAAGGTGGCACTATTATGGGGGGTATTGTTACATCAACTGAACCTAAGGAAGGCAGATTCGGCCAGTATTACACAAGAAGAGGAAAGGACAAAGTGTAAACAGCATTCAGTTTTACATTAGCTACTTCTTTTAAGGGCAGTTACATCAGTTAGAGAGAAAGAAAAGGCAGTTACGTATGGAGAGATGGAAATATAAAGGGAAGGAGAGAAGAAAGAAAGGGAGGATTGTTTGAAGGAATGAAGTGGAGGTTCTAGCTCCTCGAAAGCTAAAGAATTGTATTAGTAGAATAAAACATATACAGACAAAACCAACATAGTTCTACATTTTTCTTTCTAATTGTAATTGTAAATCTGTATCCTAAATCTTTTGAAAGGGAATTCGATTGAAGCATCTATCAGTGTGCTAAGGAACATTGTGGTGATTTTAGAAGTTTGTATAGATGCTCTAACTGTTCCTTTGTGAACAAGGATGCTTCTGAGTTGACTGTTTGCTCTTAAGAGTCTTCAATCATGGTTTGAAATGCTCTACCATTAGATTTCTTTTTTGGGTGTGTGGGCTTTCAGTAAATTTTCCATCAAATCTCTCTTTTATGCCATGGTTTTTTACAATGATCACACCATGTTTTTTTTTTTTTTTTTTCCCTTTCTCCTACAACATCAGATCCCCATGAGACAAAGGCAGAACTCTCAGATTCTAGATTGCTGCTGGATACCAAACTACGCATCATGATTTTCACTTGCACTCTTCTTGCTTGACCTCTAAAAAACCTCACAGATGGATGGCAAGGGTTTTCAACCAAGAATTCTTCCTTGCACCTCGTCCAAGTCACGGTTGACACCTGCAAGAAACATATAAACACGATTGTTCTCTTCACATTTCATTTACCTAGCAGAATCATTGGGATTTTCCCACTCATCATCGTAGCATTGGTCCAATTCCTGCCACAAAGTTACCATCTCATTGTAGTAGACTGTAACCTCAAGATCTCCTTACTTGAATTGCTAGATCTTAGATTTTAATTCAAAAATCTGAGAAGAATTTTCCAAATCAGAATAGGTTTCTCGAACTGAATCCCATATATCCTTTGATGTTGGTAGGAAAATGTTAGGTTTTGTGATAGCTGCATCCATGGAGTTGAGAAGCCAAGCCGTCACTAAAGAATTTTCAGACCTCCATGTCCTGAATCTTGGATCGTTTGTAGCAAGCTACTTTACTTCACCAGTCAGGTACCCCAGCTTTCCTCGTCCATCAATGGCTAGTTTGACAGATTGCGTCCATTCTAAATAATTCTTACCATTTAATTTGTGAATAGTTATTTGTAGAGAGAAGCTTGTTGACAAGAGCTCAGCACTGGTAGTTATTGCGGGAATTTTTTTCAATGTAACTTTAGGTGATGTCAATGGTTGGCTAGAGTCGGTCATTGCCGTTCTCAACATTGCTGTCTTTAACATTGAAATCTATGGATCACATCCTCAGTTAACATTGGCAACAACGAAGCCAGGTATAGGTTTCTGGTGATGGAATTGGCTAAGCAACGCTCACAGTGCAGAAGATGATGGAGATGAACCAATTTGGCTATATTTCTGAGAAATGCGACTTACTGTCGCTGGAGAGGAAAACACCGGCACCGGAGACAGAGACAGTGGTGTCGGAGACGAAAACAATGGCTCTTATGAACCGTGCGCATCTGCCGTCGTTGGAGAAGCTCACAGTAAACTCACACGCACTCCTTTTTTGCTGATCTCAGATCTCCTTTTTCATATCTATAATTGGTGCAGATGATGGTATTGATTGCTTTGGATCTTATGTGTTGCCAGCTCTCATACCATGTTGGTTTTTTTTTTAAAAAGAAATAATTCTATTCTTCTTATTGATTAAACGAGAATTACACTTATAAATAGGATAGCTTGTAACCGTGTAATCCTAGCTAATTTGCTGAAAAATAGGATCTAGGATCTTCTCTAACTATAATATCTGAAATCTAATCTTAGATTCAGATTTTTATTGAGAGAGAAAGATAAAATAAATCCTCACTAATTTTCCTAACTCTCCAACAAAACCCATACATGCAACTAATTCAGTATAAAGTTACTTGGGAACTTGTTCCCAATGTTTAATTTTATTAGAAGCCAATTTTCCTTATTGCATTATGAACTGTCATTCTAGTCCCCCCTTTCTTCTTCACATGAGCCCTTCTTGACTTCCACAAGCATGTTTTATCCTTTTCTTGTCAAAAGCATCTATCTAATGATTCTTTCACTTCAAGGCTTATTACTCTTACTTACAGATATGGGTTAATGCTGGATTAGGCCTCCAGGAAAAGGAGCATAGTATACCATTAGTTTTCCTTGATTGTCTGACTATACTGGAGTTTGGCTTCCATATTTTCCTATGGGGAATTGGAATCATGCTTTCTGCCACAATCTTGTTGCAACTTGTAGATATTTTGTTCTGAATGGGTTCCCAACCCTAGTTGAATAGATCAGCTTTAACATCAGAATTCTTTCATATTTATTTCGATAGGGGAGGAAGCACTTTGATCTTTATAATATCCTTTATTGCATTTTTTTTTTTATGATGTCTCGCAATAACCACTAGGATCAAATCAGGAATCTTTGGCCTTGTGTGAAACACAAAAGGGCCCAGTTTTTTATTAGTTCTAATAGAAAAAGGAAAATTAACTAAACAAATTCTGGTTTAATATTGTTGATGTTGTAGAGCTTGAAGAATTATAAAGAACACTAGGTCACAAGTCTTCTCTTACACTGGGGAACACTTTTTCCATGGGTTTGAGGAGAATAAGAGAGCCCGGTATCCTGATTCTAGTGGTTGCTTTTCTTTTCATCCTTTCCTGTCTTTTACATCCTAAAGGAATTTGTTCATCAGTGTGGTATAAGGTTTGATCTCCTTCAATTCCCCCAAAGCTTCATTGTTTTTGCTGGTCGGTTTGTCATAGTAATGCTTATACTTCAGACATCTCAGGTAGAAGATATCTATATTCCCTAATTGGTTTGTTCCCTGTAAAAGGGATGAGGAATCTTGCGATCATCTCTTCTTTTAACTGTATACGGACTCACTCAGTTTGGTGTAGGGTTATAGTTCTCTTTGTTGTGACTTGGGTTTTTCCGAAGTGTTTTCAGGATCTTCTTATGCCATGGCTTTGTTCTCACCTTGGTGAGAAAGAGAAGCTGCAGTGGGCATGATCTCTTTTGCTATTATTTGGCATCTGTGTGGTGAAAATAGTCGTAGAGCATTTGAAGATAAGAAAAGATCTATATTTTCTCAGTGCATTGTTATTTGTGGGCTGATTTTCTTTTGGGCTTCAGCTAGAAAGTATTTCCCCGGTTGCTCCTTCCTTGGCTAAAGATTTTCTTATCGGATTTGCTTGGTCTCTTGATGGTTTAAGGCGATTCATCAAATGTTACAGCTTGGGCTAGCAAACAGATTGATGGGTCATGGTGTTTTGCCTCAATTATCGATGAGATTCATTCTCTGCCTTCTCGTAATTCTCAGTTTTCAGTGCATTGTGAGATCTACTAACGATGTAGCTGATTCCATAGCTAAGAGGAGCTGGTTCTGAGGTTATGTGGGGCAATTTCTGCCCCATGCGACTGCTGTATCCTGTTACTTTTCGGCTATATATATTTACCTTCTCAAAAGAGGGAAAATGTCACCAGCACATTTATCAGTTCTCACTGAAGAACCTGATCCTTCATCCTTTTGGGAAAGTATTCCCCAAGTGCCAGTTCCAGAAGCACGATAATCCACTTGCAAGAGGTAATCAAGTCAAGGCAAGAACTGAGACTTGGGTTAATTTTACTTGATGGCAACTTTTGCATCATCTGTCCTTATGAAGTTTCAACAAGTCAGCATTGTGGGGTGTCAAATTTCGTCACAAATTGTCTGTGGAATGTGGCCAAATAGTTGAAAAGCGCAATTTTTGTGCCAGGATTTAGGTATTGGCAATACATGGGCAACCACAACCTTCTCATGTCCAGCTATATGCCTTCATTGGCAACTACATAATTGTGGAAGTTGACACTTGTTGTTGGGAAGTTGTACCTTTTAAGATTGAGGTGAAGCTTCTACTTTTGCACCTCATTTTGAAGACCACCTGATTTTGCACTCATGGGAATTTACATGGTGTAATATGGCAAATTGCAAGGAGATCTGAATTTGTCATCTTAGTGTAGTTTCTCAGCATGAATTAGACGTGTTTACTTTCATAAATGGTCATCTTCAGCAGACCCAAATCTAACATTTGTGAGGAAGTTATTCTCTAAGATATTTTAGATATCAGATTTTGTTCGATTACGCCCTTGTGAATAAAGAGAAGTATGGAATAAAAGTAACAAAAGTGGATCCAATGGTGAATCATGAACAATACAGATATACATAACCAACTCTACAAAATCTGCTGGAAAATAAGGATACTAGTTTGGATGTTTGGGAAAGTGCAGTCACCTGAGTAAAATAAATTCCATTTTCTGGTGAGGCCCTCCTAAGTGAGAAAATAGACAATATATTACATAGCATTTCTCTGTGATACTGTGATGTAAAGAATAGAGAATTCCATTACGGGCAACTGATGTTTTACTGGGAACAAATAATTAATTAAGAAAAATATGCCAGAAAATTTTCAGTGTTGACTAGATGCATTCCCATCTTTATTCTGATTATTGTTTTTCTCATCAACTAAAGCAGCTCCATTGATGTATGCTTCTATCTGTCTAATAGAATATTCAGTATGTCTTGTATGCTTAATCATTATTTTGTGACCTTATTTATATGATAATTGAACATGAGATATTATTTCCTATTGTGTTTAGTATCTTAAGATCAATGTATGGTGGTTTTACATCAAGCCATTGTACTTTTGTTTTTATGTGTTTTATAGGTAGATGTTTCAGTCTTTCAGATCCCCACTTTCTTGTTTGTCCTTCTTTTTTTTTTCCCTCAATCAAGTAGCAGTTGAAATCATGTATTGCAAGCACACCTGGCCTTGTTTGTCATAAGCCTATTTCAGGAAGGAAAATGATAGGGACGCCCATTTCAAATAGCAGGAACACCCATACAGGTGTCATTTGATGCTTTTTGAAGTGTCAAAAAACATCATATGGGTATCAAATGGGTGTTCATGATATTTGAAATGGGTGGTCCTATCAGATACCTTTCATAATTTCCTTTTTATTGATACTCTGCTGTGCCTATTCATGTATTTTAAATGTACAACTATCAAGCGTGAGCAGAAGATGCCTACTATACAGCTAAAAACGTCACCATCTGTTTTCTTTGTGGTTCTTTGCCGTTCTTCCTTTTCTGCTAATAATCAAAACATATTACAATTGTGGAGGGATGGGAAGAAAGAAGCTGAGGTCATTGGAGGGCACAAGGCCTGGTTGGTGGTTAATGATGTTCGTCAAATGATCCAAAAAGAGTTCTGATTCACACAAAAAAATTTCTTACATGCAACCTATCTGAATGACAGTTCTTTTATTGTAATAGTTCTAGGTAATCTGGAAAACAACTGTATAGTTCCTACACGTAATAAATTAGCATTTTCCAATTTATTGCATTGAACCCTTTGCTCTATGAGGAACTCAGGTTGATTTTTGCTGTGTGTGTATGTGTGTAATTTGGAACAAATTTATCTATTCTATTCTACATAAGATGTCACAATCAACGCCGATGACGGTTTTGGATGATTCCATTATAAATGCAAAGAAGGATTACCTTCCTCATACGTGTAATCTAATGATAAATGGATTTGTATTGGGCAGAGAAGTATATTGAATCTGAACTATGCATTAGTAGATAACAGAAAGGATACCTGGCAACCGTACGTGGATTCTCAACTCTGTTTCACTTTCATCATCATTCACGATGAAAAGGACACATCAAAACACTGACAGTTTAGTGGCACGCTAATGCTTCCTGGTTTTAAATGGTGTTAGAGAATCGAAGATGACAATTTCTTAATCCAAAACAGATGGCTAAATCTTAAATTGCATTATGTATGCCCTTCATACTCCCAGTCAACGGACCTTTCCCCGGAAAATTTATCGTGAATTTTGGATTGGTCATTGAGTCTTGGAAAAGAAAATTTGATTATGTTTTGGCAGTCGCTTATCTTACCAAAGGAGTGCTAAATGTGGAAACACCATGAGATCCATTAAGGGACTTGGATCAAAGTCCAGTCAATGGCTATGCCCCTTTGTCGTCCTGGCATCTATATGTCTTTCATTTCTTTTTTGTTGTTTTCTTGTTTGTTTGAATTTTATCACGATTATATGGATTGGATAACATATTATCTCAAGATAGCAGAGATTATTGATTTACCCATTGACCCAAGTTGGAGTTCACTTATTTTATTAATTTGGTGCAATTACTAATTTATGGAGCATTAATTTAATGAAAATTGTAGTGTATTTACAACTTTCCTAACTCAGAGTTGCATTATACTACCTCTATTTTGTGTATGCAAAGCTCTTCATGAAGCCATCTATGTTCTTGTATTTTAGAAGGGCGTACATTTTAGTTCTTGAAAATATTCATTTATGATACTTTAGTCCTAAAAGTTTCAAAAAAACAATTTAGTCTTTGGGACTATTCATTTTGGTTGCATTTTATTCCTTTTGTTAACTTTCAATCAGCAGAACTAATGGTTGAGTCCTATAAGCAACAATTTAACCTCAGAACTAAACTATTTTTCTAGAACTTTAAGGATTAAAGTGAATAGTTTTAAGGACATAAATATTATAAGCAAATAATTTCAAGGACTGCGTACATTTTCTTTTTGAAAAGATAATAAACTATTATCTGTGGGATGCAAACATTAGTTTTGCTAACGAAAAGTTAATAAAAGGACTAAAATGTAACTGAAACTAATAATTCCAAGACTCAACTGTTTGTCTAGAACTTTAGGTACTAAAGTGTCTAAGTGAATAGTTTTATGGACCAATGTATACTTTTATCTATATTTTATGAGCTTTTCTTGTATCCATTGAACAAGGATTTGATATTATTGAAAGCAGCATGTATTATCTCTTGATCAATATAGTTGCGCTGTAAAAACTGGCTTTTTATTTTTATCCCCGTGAGAGTCGACGCTCAAGGAAGTCCATGCCCCTTTTCTCATGATGGTGACTCTTTTTGGAGATCTAAACCATTCATCATGTTCTCCATACCAAAAATAGGTAAGCCATACCTATGAAAATGGATACACTGGGATGATCCTAATCACTTGTTTTAAGCTTTTGAAAAATTAACAAAAATGAGCGGTCTCTATTTTTACACAGAAACATAGGTTAAAATTATACAATAGACAAAGTTAATTATACAATAGACAAAGTTTGATCTCGGGCCTACCTAAGCCATTATGAACATGATGAATGACTTATATCCACAACAGAGGTCCAACCATGCATGGAAAGGGGGCGTGGACTTCTTCCGTACATCTTTACTGTGGACTCTGTAGCCGGTGAGTCCAACACTTCTCGGCAAAAGACGGGAAACCTCATTCTTTGCTTATGCAATTGAACGAGCTTGAGATCCGTTGAAACATAAACCTGTTAGACTCCACGATGTATTACCCTGATGCACCAATATGTAAGGTATGTGTAAATTAGCAACTGATTTACGTGCGCAAAAAGTACATCTGCGGTGTAGATTCTTGGTGATCAAAAGAGCACATCTTCGGGGCTAGATCTTGGATAGTTCACCCTAAAAATTATCTTCATTGGCTGACCCTAACCTCATTTCTGTAAGACGGACGATCAAAATGTTGGAAAAATCTCAGCATATCACAAGTTTAACATAGTCCACTGGACAAGATGTTTGGAGCCATTATCTAAGATGTGACCCAAAAGATGAGCAGCTAGGATTACCAACCATCTGCACACCCACGTTTACATTCTAGTATCTATAAATCCGTGCTCTGACTTACAAGAAAAAGAACCATTGAACAGCTACATCAAGAACACACCTCTATATGCTCTCGATGTTACAACAAAACAGTAAAAGACAATCATATCTAATCAGCGCATTCATGTTCATGCAAAGCTTCAGAAAAGTTTTAAGTCACAAGTATATGGTACCAAATAACATAAACAACAAAATCAAACCAAATTATGAAGTTCTCATGCATGAATTTGGTGTAGTAACTAAAATACACTTCTGATTGCTGTACATGCACTTAATTTCTCAAGAAGAGATAAGAGTTTGCCACTTACGCAAGGGATGTGGAATCAGCCATATTAATAGTTTAATGTTACAAAACGAGCAATTTGTCATGTACATTTGCTCCAAACTAAAATGTTTGATAGGAACATCTTTCACAAACATTTTCTTTGATAGATTTTGGAATACAACAATACTTCAGGTTACATGAGATGACAAAAAATATTTGAAAGCAGCTTAATATGGAAATCTGAGATATTCCATTCTTATTTTAAGAATGCAACCATAGTCGATCATGCAGCCTTTCTTCTCCAGCACCAAGCATTTCATCAACCCTTTCACCATCCCGGTAGAAGTGGAAAGTAGGGGTGTAACGTATGTTCAGAGTAGTTTCAGGACATTCATCTATGTCAGCATAGACAAATGAAAGCTTTGGGAATTCATTATTTAACTGGCAGAATGTAGGAAGGATCTGGCTGCAAACATGACACCTGCATATTACATGGGACAGTGCATACACGTACATAATTTGAACACCTTTGATCTCAAATTTAGCAATTAAAAGCATCATTTGAAGGAAAACATGGAACATATTAAGCTTTCAAAGCTAGAAGCAAGTATTATAAAAACACAGAGTTACTAAGGCTTTGCCAGAGCAAGCAAAATTGCCAATTGGTAGCTGATGGTGCCATAAGTTACAAACTGTCCCAAAAGGTCTAGTCTATTATGTCTTGGACTGGTATCAATGAATACTGGAAAAGGGTTTAGAATGCACTATCTAACAAAAACTTATGATTTCTGACTTTGAAATAATCATGGATGAGAAACAATTGGGTTAGGTTCTACTAAGTCAACAGATACAGGCCGAGCACTCAGACAAAAGATGAAAACCACCCAGTTGTGCGGGAGATTGATTAAGTTAAGAGAGGGATTTAAGAGAACATTTAACTTTGAGAAGCGGTGGTTATCTAGAAAGAACCAGTCCTTTCATGCTCTGATTTTTGGTGATACACAGGTCCAACCATAAAGCCAGGGCCAAACACGGCTGAATAAGCAGTGTAAATAAGGACATTTTCAATCACCATGGTCGTGAATGTAGTAAGGAAAATTCATCTTCCTACTATCCATCAAAAGAAGTTGTTTTTTTCATTTAACTGATGCAGCTATCAATGCTCTGATAGTTTTGATACTAGTTACCAAAGAATTAGGTATTGAGAAAGCCGATCCCTCCCTTCTTGTTTAAAACACATAGCCAGTAATGTACAGTCAAAATTTTCCATAGGTCTTTATGTTTTAGTTCAAACTCTTAAGCTTCTTACTGAATATCCATTTACAACCTATAGGTTATCATTGAGAATGACCGACCCCTAATGGGGATAAGGTCTTGATGATGAGGTTATTATCAAGAAGCCAAAACTGCTAACTTCCACCTGATGTTTGACACGGGATTCCATTTCCCTTTCAAGTTATACAACCATCTCACTTTATTGTGATATCTACCATGGAAAAAAGTAGAAAATTTAGTGATCAATCTAGACATAATGTATAAGGCGGAATAGTGTGAAGTAATTTGTCTCTAGCAGAGTGATTGCAATTGACTTTCTCAGGTCAGAATGAAACTTAACAGATTCACTGGCCAAGGCTCTACCTAAAAGACTAGTTCTAAAAAACCAAGAGGGACGGCAATAACACCTATAAGATAGGATCCCAATATGGTACTCCAACTTATATGATTGGAGATCTCCAAACTAGGTTTAATGTGGAAAACTGGCTGTTTGAGTGATTGACAAAAAGCATTGTACTTTCAGAAAATAAATTATTTTAATACGCCTCTCCCTAAGATGTATATAGTATTACCTACAATGATAGGAAGAATGTCTTTGCTCTAAATGGGTTTATAGCTTATAATGGTACCCTATAAAACTCTTAGTTCAAGAAGTAGTTCACTGGGAACTTTAGTAAACTGAAGAGTATTTACACTATGTGACATTTTTTAGGTCCAACAAAGACCTTTGCTTATTACATGCTATTTTAATTTTCCCAACTTTGTTGGATTTTTAATTTGTACAGGGGATAAATGTTTGAATAAATAGGGTGGTGCTCTTTAAAAATTGAAAAGGTTGCATGAATTTAAACCCAAATTCTTTTATGCTGTTCAAATTACAAACCTTACCAATGTTTGGGTTCCAGCTTTTACAAGATCTTCTTAGTATTTTATGCTTTTCTCTTGTAGTACATGTTTCATATAAATTTTTTGCTTTTTCAATAGTTATACTTGTTTCTTAATTAGTTTCCTTGGCAGTTGTGTACATTGGGTTTGATACATTTTTTTCCCATGTTAAATAGAAAGAGCTAATAGGATAAAAGCTTGAGCTCTCCTAGATCTATATAAAGGTACCTTCATCCTGGTTTTGCAATTTTAAAACTATTGCTGTCGTGATCCTGATGCAAAAGGCTGTCTTCTCCTTCACTCTTTGACTTGGTTTTGCTACTTCCTATCTAACTTCAAACTCTAGAAAAGCTCCAGTAGAGTAATTCCACAAAGAATGTATCGTATGTGTTCAAGCACATGGATACTATCAAGAAACTCTAGTGATGGTTGTATCCTAAAGATAGGTCACAATCAGCCTAAGTCATCATCATCATCATCAAGACCTTATCCCAATTAGGGGTCAGCCACATGAATCTTATTCTTCCATTCCACTCTATTAAATACCATGTCTTCATTTAGTCCCAAAGTTTTTAAATCTTTCCTCACCACTTCTATCCACGTTCTTTTGGGCCTTCCCCTTGCCCTTTTAAAACTTTCTACTTGTATTGCCTCACTTCTTCTAACCGGTGCCGTTGTGGGTCTCCTTTGAACATGTCCAAACCATCTAAGTCTAGTCTCCCTCATCTTATTACTTATTGGTGCTTTTCCTCGAATATTTTCATTTCAAATTCTATATTTTCTTGTCTTACCACTCATCCATCTCAACATCCTCATTTCTGCGACACTCATCCTATGAGTATGATGTTCCTTAACTGCCCAACATTCTGATCCATAGAGCATGACCGGCCTTATGGGCGTCCTATAGAATTTTCCTTTTAGCTTGAGTGGCACCCGTCGATCACACAAAACTCCAAATGCACATCTCCATTTATTCAAACCTGCTTGGATTCTCTGGATAACCTCCCTCTCAATCTCTCCACTCTCATGAATCATTGATCCTAAGTACCGAAAGTGGTCTTTGACAGGGACATCTTGGTTATCAATCTTGACTGGTGTTCTACTCCTACTCCCCTTGCTAAAATTACATTCCACATATTCTGTCTTAGTTCGACTAATTTTAAATCCTTCAGATTCTAATGCTTCTCTCCATAATTCTAGCTTTATGTTTACACCCTCCCTTGTCTCATCAAGTAAGACTATATCATCTGCAAATAACATGCACCAGGGAATCTCCTCGTGCAGATGTTTTGTTAGCTCATCCATAACCAATGTGAAAAGGTATGGACTCAATACCAATCCTTGGTGCAATCCTGTAGTGACAGGAAAATCACCAGTCACACCACTAGTGGTCTTAACATTTGTTACCGCTCCCTCATACATATCTTTAATTATGTCTATATATCCTTGCGAAACCCCTTTACCACCCAACACTCTCCATATTAACTCTCTAGGGACTCTATCATAAGCTTTCTCTAAATCGATAAAGACCATGTGGAGATCTTTCCTCCTCTCCCTATATTTCTCTACTAATTGCCTTAGTAAGAAAATAGCCTCCATGGTAGACCTCCCAGGCATGAAACCAAACTGATTCTCCGATACACTTGTTTCATGTCACAGCCTCTCCTCAATCACTCTTTCAAAAAGTTTCATAGTGTGGCTCATAAGTTTGATCCCTCGATAATTAGTGCAGCTCTGTATGTCTCCTTTATTCTTATAGATTGGTACAATAGAGCTTTTCCTCCACTCATCACGCATTTTCTTTGATTTTATAATCTTGTTAAACAACTTTGTCAACCAAACTACCCCAATATCTCCCATATGGTTCCAAACCTCTATTGGTATACCATCAAACCCCATGACCTTTCCTAATTTCATCTTTTTCAAGGCCTCTTTTACTTCAAGTATTCTAATCATACGTTCATACCTATAGTATCCAATGTTATTTTGATTTATAGTATTTTCAATCCCTATATTCTCAGGGCCATTGTCATTTAACAATTTTTAAAAGTATGTTTCCCACCTTTGTTTGATCTCATCATCTTTGACTAATACTCTTTGATCATCACTTCTAATGCACCTAACATGCTCTAAGTCTTTACCGTTCTGTTCTCTTAGTTTTGCAAGCTTAAACATATCTTTCTCACCTTCTCTCGTTCCTAGTCTATTGTAGAGCTCATCACTTACTATTCTCTTAGCAACGTTTTTAGCATTCTTATATTGCTCATAGTTTTCATTATTGCTAATCTTCTGCCATGCTTTAAAACGTATCCGTTTTTCTTTAATAACTTTTTGAACTGTTTCACTCCACCATCATGTTTCCTTTGCTAATAACCTTTTACCTTTAGATACTCCTAAGACATCTTTTGCCACTTTCTTAATGCACTCAGCCATATTAATCCACATAGTATTTACTTCTGTTTCATAGTTCCACTTTCCTTCTACCATCAACTTATTTTTGAAGGAGGTTATTTTCTCTCCTTTTAAGTTTCACCACTTAGTTTTTTTTATGTGTATTAAGTTCAGTTCTTTTACTCCATCATTTGATATGGATATCCATAACCATTAACCTATGTTGTGAGGTCAAACTCTCACCAGGTATCACCTTACAATCCTTACATGTAGATTATTCATTATTCCTAAGTAGAAAAAAGTCTATTTGGCTTTTATGAAGTCCACTTTTAAAGGTTATTAAATGTTCATCCCTCTTCTTAAAGAGTGTATTTGCAATGGACAGGTTATATGACAAAGCAAAATCGAGGATATTCTCCCTCATTTCATTTCGTTCACCTATACCATATCCTCCGTGTATTCTATCATATCCTTCCTTGTCTTTTCCTACATGGCCATTTAAGTCTGCACCTATAAATATCCCCTCAGTGTTGGGAATTTCTTGCATGACTCCCTCCATATCTTCCCAAAACTGTCTCTTGATTATCTCTTGTAACCCTACTTGTGGTGCATATACACTTATACCATTTATAATCTACTCTCCTAGAACAATTTTTATTATTATAATTCTATCGTTGATTCTTTTAACATCCATAACTTTATCCTTTAATTCCTTATCCATTATTATTCCTACACCATTTCTGTTATTTTCCTTTCCTACGTACCATAATTTATACCCGCCTATTTCTCTTGCTTTAGCCCCTTTCCACTTAGTTTCTTGGATACAAATGATGTTGACTCTCCTACGTTTCATCACGTCTACTAACTCCAAACTCTTGCCAATTAGTGTCCCTATATTTCATGTGGTGATACGAATCTTATGTTCTGGTGATACCCTATTTACTATTGCCTTTCTCGACCTCCATGGTATGGACCCATGTCCACTTTTCACTGCACCTGGATTCTGATGCAGCATGTCGCTTTCGAGGGGACGCTCTAGCAGCCCTTACCCATTTTTCACTACACCCAGGATCCGATGTAGCACATCGCTTCTGGGAGAATGCCCTAGCAGCCCTTGCCTATTTTTCACCGCACCCGAGATCCGATGCAGCAGGTCGCTTATGGGGAACACCCTAGCTTGAGGGAATGTTTGTTTTCGATTCATGTCATATTTGGGTTGCCGTATTTTTTTAAAAGCTGAAGATGATTTTCATTTCTTCCTCGCAAACTAATATATATTCATTTGCAAGCAGAAAAGAAATAACAAAACCATCTTCAGCTTCACCCTTGCCGGCTGGCTACCTGACACATGGTTGCCATATTTTAAGAAGAGGAAGATGATTTTCATTTCTTCCTTACAAACTAATATACAAATGCATATTCATTTATAAGAAAGAAATAACAAAATCATCTTCAACTTCTCCCCTGCCAGCTGGCACCTGACGCAGGACCCTCCTCCCTTTTCATCCAGGCTTGGGACCATCATTGGCGGAGTTACAATCAGCCTAAGTGATACCAATTAAAGAGTGATATCTTAAGTATAACAGTAATCCAGTGACATGTCTCTACTACTTATATTTTGATTATTCAAATCCATATTTTACTTTTCAATTAGTGCTTTAGGTATAAAACTCAGTAATGCTTGATGTTTCATCATTGGCTTTTTCACTCTGTGACACTGCTTGAACTAAGTTTATAACAACTTTCAAGAATCATAAGATATATGACATTCTATTCAAGTATATATAGCATCAAGATTACACTTGACCTAAGAAGTTCAACAAACTGAATGTTGATGGTCAATAACAACATTTATTTTTTGAGCAATCAAGCTTGTGACTAGCTTATATCTTAATATCCTCCCACCGACATCTGAAGAACATGGGCCAGCATAAGCTAAGATCAACCAAACATAGAGATGATGATTTTCATTGACATGGTTAAATCCCAAGTGCAATGTTGAATTCCTTATACAATCAATGAATAAATCGTGATCATTTTAGAGGGATAAGATTGTCTGAAGCTATAGATTCTTTTGGAAAGTTAATTATCTACTTAGTATTACATGCCTTGCCACGACACTTTCTCATTTCTATTATAGTAGACAGAGTAAAAATGAAGTAAATAAAATCCAGCACAGGTGAATGTCTCAATTCCTGCATAGATAGATACCTAAACATGGTGTCAGTGATATAAACCATTCATCTTTAAGTTCCCTTGGATTGTATATGCCCTAAAATTTTTCATCTTATCCATTACCTTTCTCAAGCGTATAAAAGATATTGTATTATGACCTTAATTTCAAAAGCTATGATAGATAATCCAAGACAATATTGTGGGGGGAGAGAGAGAGAGAGAGAGAGAGAGAGAGAGAGAGAGAGAGAGAGAGAGAGAGAGAGAGAGAGAGAGGGAAAAATGAAAATTTGAAGTAGGACAGAACGGTGAGCCATTCTCACATCTAACCAAGAAGAAAAGGTTTGAAATCTCAATAAAAGGAGAGAAAAAAGAAAAATGGCTAATAAGTGCTAGTGGATTAGACTTCTTATTTGGCTAAAAAGGGCAGCCTGGTGCATGACGCTCCCCCGTATGCAGGGTCCAAGGAATGGATGGACTACAAGGGTTTACCATTCAATATATATTTGGCTCATTGGAATAGAGATTAGGTTCATTGTATGAATATATACATTCATACATGAGATTAAAAATTTATTTGGCTTTGTAGGACAAAATTAGATTCCCTGTACTAAATACATGCATATATGGTATGGGTCATTCTATAAAAGTGTTGTATGCGGAAGTAGTAACATCTTCTAGGCCACATCACAGACAGTCAATATCCTGAAGGTCTTTTTGATTGAATGATCTTGACATTCCAATGATGAAGCTATTCTGTACTTCAAAATTTCTACAGTAGACCATAGTAATAGTCGTTAAGATCAAGAAGTGGATCAAATACAGAAAGCTAAATGACATAAATTATAGAGATAACTCATAAAAAAATAAGTATAAGCCTAGCATTAATAATCCAGACCCTTCATAATCTTGACCCTCTGTAAGACAGGAGCAACCAAGAAATTTTATGTAACAGATACTATAACCCTAACTCTCAATTGTTCAAAGCTGTCGCCAATTGTCAAATACATAGTTTGCCCAAGGATGGACAGATGAACCAGACCCAAATTCAAGTTCTCCTTTCTAAATATTTAGGTTTGTTGAACTTTCTGTTTTACTACTCTTTTAAAAGGTTTCCAACCAGTATTATCCAGGCCCAGCTACATCAAATGGACCAGTATAGGAGAAATTCCTCATGTACTTCCCTTATTTTTTTACCATGAAATAAAACCAAAGAAAGATAAGTCCATTACTAAGATCGAAAGAATGCAATATAACAACATCTACAAGGAACTGGACAAAGATGAAGATAATATAATTATATTATTGCAGCCAGCATAAAGTGGGTGACCCAGATCATAACAAAATTAGCTCTTATGACAAAAATAAAAGAAAGGCACCTGTGGGTCACCCAGATCAAAGTAAAATTAGTTCTTATGACAAAAGGAACAAAAGACACATCAATTGGAGATCAAAATTTTTAGTCACCAATATCTAGATGAAGAAGAACCTGGCTCTGTTATTTAGACAATCAGTATAAAATCTTTTTGTTCTAGAAAGTCATTTGATAATTATTTTGGCACAAATCAGTAACAGAGTTATAAAGAGATTTATAGGGACCATCATCCCACTTTTTCTTTTATGTTATGTTATAGTTTAGTTTTTGTCTTTTACTTTGGATATTTACTACTGAGGATATTTGGGTTTATTAGGTGTTGTGACTTAAGTAGCGGCAATTTTGTCTTTTTCCGGTATTAGGGTTAGATGTCCCCTACTTAAGATCCTTTTCTCTTTTGTGTTAGGAGTTTTTGATAAATAATGAATGAAGATTTTGTTAGACTTGGTGGATTCCTCCTAGCTTCTTTTCTATCGGCATGAAGCCACGTTTTGTATGAGGCCGAGGTAACACTGTTTCATCCTGATCCATTATTCAATACTTCTTTCTATTTTTATCAGATGATTTATGTGCTGCATGTGGTTGCATGACTACATTGGTAATAATCTATAATTGTTATCCTACACTAAATTACTAAAACCCTAAATCCGAAACTTAATTGGGACCATTCATCAATCACAGAGACGATCCTAATTAAAACTTCGATCTTACCTTAATCAATAGAAATTTAGGACGATCTGCAGATCCTGTAATTCATTGTAAGTTATTCACGCTTATTAAGGCTTTTTTTAGCATATATATTAGGTCATTTTGCATGTTGTCTTACATCAAATTTGGCATCAGAGCATAAGGTTGCCTAAGATTTGCATTAGTTGCATTTCAGAGGTCCTGTGTGCTCATTCCATATAGATTTAGAGCATTGCATATAGGTTTAGGGCGCTTACCATAGAGTTGTACGGTGTTCAGTGATAAGGTGTCAAGGTGTCCTATTTTATGTCCACCCGTAGTGGTCAGTCCTATCAGCCAATGGATTCACAACTCGGCAAAATCCTTCAAGAAATTCAGGCACAGTTGGCTGAGTTGAATGATCATGTAATCAATCAGCATGCTGAAATGATGGTGCAATTAGATGATTAGGTTTCCAACAGAGGAGTCGCGTCCCGAACCTCTCATAGGTAACGCCCATGCTAGCCTAACCATGCAGGAGCGAGGTAATCACAGAGAATGTGTTAATCACCATCATCGTGATTATGAGCCACATATCATTAAAAATTAAGCCTTGAAATCTATCAAGCTAGAAGCCCCTACCTATGATGGGAACTGAATCCAAAGCAATTTCTTGATTGGCTTTCGAACATGGATCATTACTTTGACTAGTATAGAGTGTCTGAAGAGCAGCGTGTCCAGTTTGCCAAGATTAAGCTGATTGGTCAACAAAGGCTCTATTGGACCAACTTGGAGAGTCAACGAGCTATAGCTATGCATCCACCCATTTCCACTTGGGAGAACATGAGAGAAAGACTAACGAAAAAGTTCATCCCCTTGTCCTACCATTCTAGGTTACTAGATCAGTGGCAAAACCTTCATCAGGGAGGTTTGTTCGTCACTAAATGTGTTGCTCAATTTAGTGAGTTCATGATGAGGTGAAATGTAAGGGAGGATCCCTCTATGACCTTGTCTAGGTTTAGGATAGGCCATCGCCATGAGCTCCAGAAAGAACTGTTCTCCATGATATAAATTCCTTAGATCAAGCCTACCAGATAGTGCAAGAATTAGAGCAGTATCTCAAACTGCAACCCACTAAGCAATACAAATCCGAGGCTAAATCCATATTTGGGAGCCAACAAACTTAAACCCAAGCGACTGCTATGTCCAATGTCGATAAAGGAAAGGTTATGTTAGGAGAAAGTTCAATGGTAAACAGCAACTCCAAGTGTTATCGATCTCAAGGGTTTGAATATGTTAGTGCACAATGCCCTTCTAGCGGCCCCTCTAAATCCCTATTTATAAAGGATGAGGATGTGAATAATGAGCATGAAGGATGGCCCGAGGAGGTTTATGAGTCCATTGGGGAGGCCAACGATAAGGAGAAGGCCTATGAGGCAAACAGTCAAAGAGTTGCCATAGTACGAGAGACCTGTAGGCCCCATGAGGAGGGTAATACCCTATGTATGATGGTAGTGCTCTCGATCACCCAAAGGGTCGTGATGATTGGCATAGGATGAACATTTTTCATACATTTGTCAACAGTGGCCAAAAGAAGTGTAAAGTTATCATTGATAGTGGGAATTGCACGAATATAATTTCCATCCATGCTATCTCCTACTTAGGACATTCGCCCCCTCCCCACCCTAAACCTTACAGAGTTGAGTGGGTTGATGCTTCTTCATCACTCTCAATGACTCAGAGGAGTCAGGTTTCCATTGAATTTCTAACATATAAGGACACCTTGTGGTGTGATGTGGTACCTATGGATGCATATCACATTATTTTAGGCAAGCAATGGCTTTATTATATGGATGTTACTATTTATGGCCGGTCTAATTCGTGTTCTTTCTTACATGACAGCAAGAGGATCCAACTTAATCCTCTACCACCCAAAGCCCCACCTAAGCAAAAAAAGGCAACGGCAAAGCGGTCATGGATGACAAAGCAAAAGCTAAAGGCCTCCACATTGTTAGTGCTACCGCATTTGTGAGGGACATTAGAGATGAGCCTTGCTTCTATGCCTTAGTGGCGAAGGAGACCCCATCACTACTGGCTCCCGAGTAACTTAGCGAGGTAGCACCCATTCTACATGAGTATTAGGATGTTTTTCTTGACGATTTTACCAGATGAGCTACCCGCCATGAGGGATATTTAGCATCACAACAGTCTAATCCCTGGATCTAATCTTCCAAACCTTTGCTACTATAGAATGAATCCCACCAAACATGCTAAGTTGAAGAAACAAGTGGATGAATTATTAAGGGAAGGTTTCATTAGAAAAAGCTTGAGCCCTTGTGCCGTACCCTCCTACTCACACCCAAGAAAGATCGCTCATGGAGGATGTGTGTGGATAGTTGAGATATTAATAAAATAATGGTCAAGTATCAGTTTCTCATATCAAGGCCCAACAATATGCTGGACATGATGGTGGGTGCCATGATCTTTTCAAACTTTGAATTTAAGAGTGGCTATACCCAGGTCCGTATTTGTCTAGGGGATGAGTGGAAGACCGCCTTTAAGATGAAGGGTGATTTATATGAGTGGACGGTCACGCCTTTTGAGCTCTCGAATGCCCCTAATACATTCATGCGAATCACAACACGTGCTTAGGCCATTTATCATCAAGTTCCTAGTTGTGTATTTTGACGTTATCTTGATATATAGTCAAACTTAAGAATAACGCCTCATTCACTTGAGGCAAATCTATGAGATGTTGCGGACAGAGAGGCCATACGCAAATCCTTAGAAATATTCATTTGCTTCCCAACAGGTTATTTTCTTAGGATTTGTGGTTTCTTCTTGTCCATCATGGAGTGGGACAAGCCATAAAATATTCACAAGGTCACTAGTTTTCATGGGTTAGCTACCTTCTATCATCACTTCATCTGTGGGTTCATTTCCATTATGGTTCCCATTACTAATTGTATGAAAAAGAAAGAGTTTAAATTGACGAACACTGAAAGAGTCCAAAGAAATCAAAGAATAGATTATTGAAGCTCCGGTAATGCACCGACTAGACTTCTCAAAAGGTTTTTGAAGTGGCATGCGATGCATCTCGTTTAGGTATACGAGTTCTAAGTCAGGAGAGCTACCCGTTGGCATTTTTCAACAAGAAATTCAATAACGCATGGCAAAAATACTCCACCTATAACAAGGAATTCTATGGAGTCGTTCATGCATTACTTACTACCGAACAAATTTGTTTTGTTCTCTAACCATGAGGCCCTGTCATACCTCAATTCCTAAAATAAATTAAACCCTCGACATGCCAAATGGGTTAAATTTCTTTAGGAATGTTCATTTGTGCTTAAGCACAAGGCAGGTGTAGACAAGAAACCTGCAGATGCATTGAGTGATAAGGTGGCATTACTGCACACCATGCAAGTGGAGGTCACCAGGTTTGAGTATTTGAGAGAGATTATCCATCGTTCCTAGATTTTAAAGAGATTTACATATCACTAATTAAGGGTCAGTTACAGAGTGCTAAGGAATACCTCTTGCAGGATGAATATTTGTTTTGAGGCATTCGTTTGTATATTCCCCACACTTTCTTGAGAGATTTTCTCATTTTGGAGCTCCACACGGGTGAGGTCACTGGCCATTTCAATTGCAACAACATCATTGGGCAATGTCATACTTGTCAATTGGCAAAGTAGCATAAGTAGAATACGGGATTGCACACCCCTTTGCAATGCCACATGCCCCATACAAGACTTAAGCATGGACTTCATGTTTTGACTACCCAAGACTATCATGAAGCACAATTTCATATTTGTCATTGTGGACCATTTTTCTAAACAGGCCAACTTCATTCCTTGCTCTAAGACTGCTAATGCATTTAGGATCGCCAATTTATTTTTATTTTTTGAGTTAGTGGTCCGGCTACATGGGTTACCAAAGTCTATAGTGTTTGACAAGGATGTCAAGTTTGTCAGCTATTTTTAGAAGACACGATGGCACGTGATGGGCACTAGGGTTTAGTTCTCCTCTGCTTACCACCCACAGAAGGATGGTCAAATAGAAGTTGTGAACTAAAGTCTAAGAAATTTGTTAAGGAGTTAGTGGGAGAGCACATTAGGAGTTGAGACACAATTTTATTAGTTGCTAACTTTGCATATAATAATTTTGTTAATAGGATAACTAGAATGAGTCCCATTGAGATCGTTCATGGGTATAAGCCTAGGATGTTTGTAGATCTCATACCCATGTCTGCATCACATAGGCCTTTGAGTCAATCCAGTCCTTTGCACAACATATACATGATTTACATTTTGAGATCAAGCGAATAATTAGTTTAAATACAAAAAATTTGCTGCTGACATGCACAGGCGATATAAGGAATTTTAGCCAGGTAATCATGTCATGTTCCACATGAGACCTGAGCGAATTCCACAAGAAGTCACTCATAAGTTACAAGCTCGCAATGCCCATCCCTTTCAAGTATTGAGGAGTGTAGGGGAGAACCCTGATATCTTAAATCTTCCTTCTGATTGGGGAATCAGTTCAATATTTAATATGGAGAATCTAATTCCTTTCTGTTACCCCTCCAATTCATTCATTGATTATATTATTGACTCTAGACCTAACCCGAGCATTGATCCCAAGCAGCCCATCCAAAGCCCTTAGCCCCATGCAATCCCTACCTCCACAACCACAGGTTCATCTCGTATAAGAGTAGGTAGAGGACATACTTGACCATTAGATAGTGTCCACTAGACAAGGGGTTTTATCTAAAATTCCTTGTCAAGTGAAAAAACACGCATGCATCTAATTGTACCTGGATCATGGAGTACGAGCTTCAGCACCTAGATCCAAACCTTCTGCATTGTTGTCGTCAGTTTACTATACTAGAAGCCATATCTTCTCCATGAGGCAAATATGATGATAATCATCACCCTAGACATGACTTCAAGGCCTATCAGAGGTGATGGAGGAGGGCCCCTATTTCGTCGGGTCCTTAATAGCAGAAGACCTCTTATACGTACACATGTACTACAGTGAAGTCCCCAACCTATGAAGATGTACATGTAAGAGATGATTGAAGACCTAAGTATGTAAGCACTATTTGAATACCCCACATTGGGAAGCTATATACATGGAGATTTTTTACTAATGAGCCAAGTGTATGTATATACGTTTGAAGACCCTACATTGAGCATTACACACTTGGGAGGTTTGATGTTCTTACTTTGATGGGGTCGAAGTCTTTTCCGCTAGGGAGATTGATGGGGACCATCATCCCATTTTTTTTCTTTATGTTCTGTTATAGTTAGTTTTTTTTCTTTTACTTCAAGCCAAGGTCCCAGATCTCTGAGTTAGCCCTTGCTTTTTCAAAGAATCACCCATGGATGTTTATTACTAAGGATATTGGGTTTATTAGGCGTTGTGACATTAATAGGAGCAATTTTGTCTTTTTTCCTAGATTAGGGTTAAATGTCCCCTACTTAAGATCCTTTTCTATTTTGTGCAATGAGTTTTTGATGAATGAAGATTTCGTTAGACTTTGTGAATTCCTGGTTCTAGCTTCCTTCCCAGGAGTGTGAAGCTGCATTCTGTATGAGGTCGAGGTAACATCGTTTCATCCCGATCCGTCATTTAATATTTCTTTCTAATTTATCTTTTATAAGATGATTTTTGTGCTATTTGTGGTTACATGACTGTATTGGTAATAATCTATAATTGTTATCCTGCATTAAATTCCTGAAACCCTAAATCCAAAGCTTAATCTAGACCTTTTAACAATCAGAGGGACAATCCGATTGAAACTTTGATCTTACCTTAATCGGTAGAGATCTGAGACGATCAACAAATCTTGTAATTCTAATCTGATCTCGGCCTATAGATTAGACCATTTTGCATGCTGTCCTACCTCAAAGATATATCACGGACTCTTATTTTGAAAGAAAATGATCATGAAGAGGTTCATGGTCAGTATTTCCTTCTCTTCAAAATCCGGTTTACTTGTTTGAACTTTAACCAAGATGTCAATACTGCATAAAAAAAATAAAAAATGTTTTTGACAAAGAGAGTAAAATATAACATACAATGAAACTGAAAGTACAAAGATAATACTCATGAGCAAAGTAAACCAAAACCAAATAATGAAAGGAATATGTTTTCCAGAATGCAAGTAGAAAATAAAGGAGGAGATGCAAGTCAAGAATATAGAAAGACAGAGAGATTCTAAAGGAAGTGAATGAGAGAATAAGCACTAAGTATAACAATCAGTTTTTGAGATATTTATTTTTTTAGTGGCGGTAACAACTTGGAAAAAGATATGTGAATATAACTATATTGCAGCCAATCTCGAACCCTATATCAATGGTATGCACTGATAAAATGACAGGGCACACTGACCAGAGTGGCATTATGAAAAGTACCTGATGGAACCAATAACCTCTCTAGTGATTCAGTATCCACAGAGAAAAGAGAAAAAAAAAAAAGGTGAGGAAGCTTGGATTCAACTATCAACAAGTATAACAATGTTCACGGCAATGAAAAGAAGAAAGGAGATGCCATAATGATCCCCTAGCTTTTGAGGAGCTAGGACCTCCTACTCATTTCCTCATTCCTCTCTTTCATGCTTCCTCCTTTGATTCCCTGATATCTTCCCTAATTCTCTAATAAAATCATCCAGCGTCAACCAACTGTCCCGGCCGCATAACCTATAGGTAGAAGCCTTCTGTCAATATCGAGAGCCGCGATGTGGACCACCTCTTTTGGAATTAACTTTCCCACCTCTTTGACAAATAAATTGGTGACATCTTTAGCAGTGTACAGGTGTCAAAAACAAAGGAAATGGAAGAACTTTGTGACTGGCCAACCACGACTAATAAAAAAGGGCAGCCCCAGTGCACAAAGCTCCCGCCTATGCGGGGTCCGGGGAAGGGGCGGGCCACAATGGCCTAAAGTAGGCAGCCTTACCTTGCATTTTTGCAAGAGGCTGATTCCACGCCTTGAACCCGTGACCTCAAGGTCACATGACGACAACTTTTACCGTTACGCCACATGACGACAACTTTTACCGTTACAACAACTTTTAATATGGTATCAAAACTGTAGGCTTTTGGCAGTCCACTGATGAAATCCATTGTCAAATCAGCCCAAGCTAGCACAGATATAAGAAGAGGCTGAAGTAATCCAGCAGGTTTGGTGGAGGTATACTTATTGAGTTGACATATGTCACATGCAATTACGTACCTCTGTATATCCTGGCTCATACCCTCCCAATATAGCCCATGGGAAACACGCTTATAAGTGCGAAAGAACCCCAAATGGCAACAACCCACCCCCCCCTTCTCCCCAGGTAGAATGAAACTCCTGTAATAAGGCAACGGTTCGAGGTGAAGAATTAAGAAAAACCAGTCTGGCACGGAACAATAAAACCCCTTGCTTAAGTGTATCCCAGGTGGCTCTCTGGATTTCCTAGAAGTTCTTGGATAACAGTGCGAAGCTTTGGATCAGCCTGTACTTCTTCTGCTAAGTCATCCAAGTCTGTACAACAGACCACGGAATGAGCAAAGAACTGGAGGAGAGGGTTGCCTAATGAGTGCCTTGAAGGAGGGTCTTGTAAAGTGGCTTTAAGATATGCCTCCTGATCAACACAGTTGAAAGCATAGAATTCCTGGCACCTAGATAAAGCATCAGCCACTCTATTTTAAGACTTCAGTTTGTATTGAATTTTGAAGTCAAGGCCTATGAGCTTTGTTAACCATTTTTTATGTTCATCACTAAATACTCCTCGGTCCATTAGAAACCGAAGGCTCTTTTGGTCAGTACAAATCACAAAGTGTCACCCCATGAAATAATGTCGCCATTTCTGTATTGCTATCGCTATTGACATGAGTTCTCTTTCATAAACCGATTTGGACTGCAAGCTAATGGAGAGTGCTTGGCTAAAAAATGTCACAGGGCATTCCTCTTACATTAAGGCAGCACCAACTCCTTTGCCCGAAGCATCTGTCTCCAATACAAAGGTTTTGGAGAAGTCAAGTACAGCTAGAAAGGGGACGGAGGTCATGGATTGGTTCAAAGCTTCAAATGCTGATTAAGAGTCTGTAGAGCATGTAAAGCCATCCTTTTTTACCAATTTAGTTAGAGGAGAGCCTTCGTGCAAAGGTAAAAGTTGTCGTCGTGTGAACTTGAGGTCACAGGTTCAACGCGTGGAAACAGCCTCTTGCAAAATGCAAGGTAAAGCTGTCTACTTTAGGCCCTTGTGGTCCGCCCCTTCCCCGGACCCCGCATAGGTGGGAGCTTCGTGCACCGGGGCTGCCCTTTAAGTAGCAATATGACTATCAATCCTCACAAATTTTCTATGGTAGCCAATGAGACCCAAGAAACCTCGAAGTACCTTAACGTCATGCAGGATAGGCCAGGAAAGCATACAGCCTATCTAGGATGTATCAGCTGCCACACCTTTGGCCAAGAGAACATGGCATAAGTATTCCAAGGAAGATTGAGTAAATAAACACTTCTTCTTATTGGCCATTAGTTGGTGCTCCCCAAAGTAGCTGTAATATTATTGTAATATGCTCTAGATGCAAAGTGGACATGGGTTCATGCCATGGAGGTCGAGAAAGGTGATAGTAAATTGGATATCTCTAAAGCATAAGATTCATATAACCACATGGAATATAGGGACATTAATAGGTAAGAGTTTGGAGTTAGTAGACGCAATGAAATGTAGGAGAGTCAACACCGCTTGTGTCCAAGAAACCAAGTGGAAAGGGGCTAAAGCTAGAGAAATAAATGGGTATAAATTATGGTATGTAGAAAAGGATAATAACAAAAATGGCGTAGGAATAATAGTAGATAAGGAATTAAAAGATAAAGTTGTGGACGTTAAAAGAATCAGTGATAGAATTATAATAATAAAACTTGTTCTAAGAGAGCAGATTATAAATGTTATAAGTGCATACGCACCACAAGTAGGGTTACAAGATATAATCAAGAGACAGATTTGGGAAGATATGGAGGGAATCATACAAGAAATTCCCAACACTGAGGAGATATTTATAGGAGCAAACTTAAATGGCCATGTAGGAAAAGAAGAGGAAGGATATGGTAGAATACACGAAGAGTATGGTATAGGTGAACAAAATGAGATGGGGAAGAATATTCTCGATTTTGCTTTGTCATATAACCTAGCCATTGTAAATACACTCTTTAAGAAGAGGGATGAACACTTAATAACCCTTAAAAGTGGACTTCATAAAAGCAAAATAAACTTTTTTCTACTTAGGAATAATGAACGATCTATGTGTAAGGATTGTAAGGTGATACCCGGTGAGAATTTAACCTCACAACATAGGTTAATGGTTATGGATATCCATATCAAAAGATGGAAGAAAAGAAATGAACTTAATAGGTACTCAAAAATTAAGTGGTGGAACTTAAAAGGAGAGAAAATAACCTCATTCACAAGTAAGTTGATGGTAGAAGGAAATTGGAACTATAAAACAGACGTAAATACCATGTGAATTAATATTGCTGAGTCCATTAAGAAAGTGGCAAAAGATGCCTTAGGAGTATCTAAAGGTAAAAGGCAATTTGTAAAGGAAACATGGTGGTGGAGTGAAACAGTGCAAAAAGTTATTAAAGAAAACGGATGTGTTTTAAAGCATAGCAGAAGACTAGAAATGATGAAAACTTTGAACAATATAAGAATGCTAAAAAGGTTGCTAAGAGAATAGTAAGTGAGGCTAAACTTAAAGCATATGATGAGCTCTATAATAGATTAGGAACAAGAGAAGATGAGAAAGATGTGTTTAAACTTGCAAAAGTAAGAGAACAGAAGGGTAAGGACTTAGATCATGTTAGGTGCATTAGAAGCAATGATCAAAAGGTATTAGTCAAAGATGATGAGATCAAACAAAGGTGGGAAACATACTTTCAAAAATTACTAAATGACAATGGCTCTAAGAATATAGAGATTGAAAATATTATAAATCTAAATAACATTGGATACTATAGATATGAACATAGGATTAAAATACCTTAAGTGAAAGAGGCCTTGAAAAAGATGAAATCAGGAAAGGCCATGAGGCCCGATGGTATACCAATGGAGGTTTTGGAAGCATATGGGAGATATTGGGGTAGGTTGGTTGACCAAGTTGTTTAACAAGATTATAAAATTAAAGAAAATGCCTGATGAGTGGAGAAAAAGCTCTATTGTACCAATTTATAAAGGACACATACAGAGCTGCACTAATTATCAAGAGAGCAAACTTATGAGCCACACTATGAAACTTTTTGAAAGAGTGATTGAGAAGAGGCTACGACATGAAACAAGTGTATCAGAGAATCATTTTAGTTTCATGCCTGGGAGGTCTACCATGGAAGCTATTTTCTTACTAAGACACTTAGTAGAGAAATATATGGAGAGGAGGAAAGACCTCCACGTGGTCTTTATCGACTTAGTGAAAGCTTATGATAGAGTCCCTAAAGAGTTAATATGGAGGGTGTTGGGTGATAAAGGAGTTTCGCAAGGGTATATAGACATAATTAAAGATATCTATGAGGGAGCGGTAACAAATGTTAAGACCACTAGTGGCAAGACTGGTGATTTTCCTGTCACTGTAGGATTGCACCAAGGATTGGCATTGAGCCCATATCTTTTCACATTGGTAATGGATGAGTTAACAAAACATCTGCACGAGGAGATTCCCAGGTGCATGCTATTTGCAGATGATATAGTCTTACTTGATGGGGCAAGGGAGAGTGTAAACATAAAGTTAGAGTTATGGAGAGAAGCATTAGGATCTAAAGGATTTAAAATTAGCAGAACTAAAACAAATATATGGAATGCAATTTTATCAATGAGAGGAGTAGGAGTGGAACACTAGTCAAGATTGATAACCAAGAAGTCCCCGTAAAAGACCACTTTCGATACTTAGGATCAATGATTCATGAGAGTTGAGAGATTGAGAGGGAGTTTACCCAGAGAATCCAAGCGGGTTGGAACAAATGGAGATGTGCATCTGGAGTTTTGTGTGATTGGCGAGTGCCCCTCAAACTAAAAGAAAAATTCTATAGGATGGCCATAAGGTAGGCCATGCTCTATGGATCAAAGTGTTGGGCAGTTAAGGAACATCATACTCATATGATGAGCATCGCAGAAATGAGGGCGTTGAGATGGATGAGTGGTAAGACAGGAAAGGATAGAATTAGAAATGAAAATATTAGAGGAAATTTAGGGGTAGCAGCAATAAGTAACAAGATGAGAAAGATTAGACTTAGATGGTTTAGACATGTTCAAAGGAGACCAACAATGGCACCGGCTAGAAGGAGTGAGGCAATACAAGTAGAAGGTTCTAAAAGGGCAAGGGGAAGGCCCAAAAGAACTTGGATAGAAGTGGTGAGGAAAGATTTAAAAACTTTGGGACTAAATGAAGCTATGGTACTTAATAGAGAGGAATGGAGGAATAAGATTCATGTGGCCAACCCCAAATTGGGATAAGGTCTTGATAATGATGATGCTCTAAATGCAAACTGAAATCATAACTGTAAATCAAAATATCATCGAAGAATACAAGAATGAACTTACATAAGAGGGGACAAAAAATTTCATTCATGAGGGTCTGAAATGTCAATGGGGCGTTGGTCAAGCTAAAAGGCATAACCAGAAACTCATAACATCCTTCATGTGTCTGGAAGGCAGTCTTTGTAACATCTTGTGGCTCCTCTAAGTTCATCTAACAGTTCATCAATTGTGGGTATGGGAAATTTGTCAGGAACAGTAACCTTATTCAAAGCACATTAGTCTACACAAAATCTCCACCCTCCATCTTTTTTTTAACTAGTGGCACAAGTATAGAGAAGGGACTCGGACTAGGTCGTATTATACAAGAGAGTAGCATTTCCTTCACCTATGTAGTTAGAGGTGCAAGGTGCACCTAGGTGCAAGGGGGTGCGCCTAAAGCATGAGGGGGGAAATTACATATTTAATAATTAAAAAATTGCCAAAATGTTAAAAATCATTAAAAAATCCTAAAAAAAGTATGAAAACATAGAAACATAATTCTATGATGAAATATTATCTAAACATTCAATTTTTATGAACAAAATAATAAAAGGGCAGCCCCGGTGCACGAAGCTCCCGCCTATGCGGGGTCCGGGGAAGGGGCGGGCCACAATGGCCTAAAGTAGGCAGCCTTACCTTGCATTTTTGCAAGAGGCTGATTCCACGCCTTGAACCCGTGACCTCAAGGTCACATGACGACATCTTTTACCGTTGCTCCAAGGCTCCCCTTCTTATGAACAAAATAATATATAAGCATAAACAATCAAGTTAAATAACTTTTAAGAGTTTAAGACTACTCACTTCAGTCATCTTTGTAGGGATCTTCAGGCTCAGAGTTCAAATTATCATTAAAGCTATCATAATCCTCCTCAACATATCCAATAGAACCACCACCCTGACCTTGCAACTCCTCAGTGTCCTCCTCAAAACCAACTTTCTCCTCTAGTTCTACAAGTACTTAAGACATGTTCCTCTGCTTCCTTTGCCTTTGGTACTGCCTAGTGGGAGGAGCAACACATGAACTAGATCCAATAGCACGCTCAACATCACCCCATGTGAGGTTATCATCTAAATGGACGATGTCATCCTTAGCATCTGCTTCAATGATCCACTCGTCACTTTCATCATCCTCTCTCAATACAATAGGATCTGTACATGTTTGAGATCTTAAACGATCTTCATGTCGATGGCAGAGACGTTGATTATATTGAACGTACACCAGATTATTCAATGTTTTTGCATGCAACCTATTTCTCTTCTTTGGGTGAAGCTGCAATAAAATGTGAAATTTTATAAGGTTGATTGTAAATTATCTTGTTGAATGATCTATAAATTAATAAAGTAACACTTACATTCTCAAAAGCACTCCAGTTCCGCTTGCAAGGAGATGCACTATAGGTCTGGAAGAGGACTTTGATAGCAAGTTTTTGAAGAATTGGGAATTCTGCCTAAAAACTAACCCACCACTCGCCTACAAAAGTTAAATAATAATGAATCAAAAAAACATAAATTTAAGAAATTTAAGACTTAAATGGGCAGCCCCGGTGCACGAAGCTCCCCCATATGCGAGGTCCAAGAAAGGGGTGGGCCACAATGGCCTAAAGTAGGCAGCCTTCCCTTGCATTTTTACAAGAGGCTGATTCCACGCCTTGAACCCGTGACCTCAAGGTCACATCACGACAAATTTAAGACTTAAATAAGATTTGAAATTGTAAGACTTACAAGGAGCCATTGTCTTTCTTTTCAATTTAGCCAAGTCATTCGCGAATAGACCTGCTGCATGTTTATATGGGCCTAGCTCATCAATCACCTTGCGTACATCATCCTAATTTGCAGATAGGGTATTGATGGTATCAATTAGGCCTTGCTTGATAAATCTATCGACCCTAACATCTTCTTGCCTATCGTACTAGAATGCAGGGTTATCAACCAGCTGCATGCAAGGTTTGACAAAGCTGATTTGTCCATCTACTATCAACAATGGCACAAACATGAGTGGCTTGTCGCTCATTATCTTTAAGATTTGCCATAATCTTTTTCTTAGCTCTTGTAATGGCCTCGTAAATATAGCCCATTGCAAGCTTCTCTTCAGTATCCACCAGCCTCAACACCTCCACAAGTGGTGGCATTATCTTCAAACAAAATAGAATATTATTCCAGAAGGAGCTACTACTAACAATATTCTGCACTCTTTGACTGACCAGCGTATTGCTCCATTTGCTGTTGCTCCATGCCCAACAGTGGAACATCTCCCTGAATTCTACCCTGAAATTGTAGATACTCTCTAAACTCAAGAAGTTTGTGGCAAAACGAGTAACAGCAAGCCTAACCAATTCTCTTTGCTTGGTCATTGTTCGCATCAAATGAAGGACATGTGTATGACTGTATATGAAGATAGTCATTGCCTTTGCTTGTTTCATAACATACTCTACTTTTAGCAATTTACCAATATCCTCCAACATTAAATCAATACAGTGTGCTGCACATTGTGACCAAAATAGATGCTTCCTTCTTATTTGTAAGCATCTTCTTGCAACTACATAATTTGATGCATTGTCCATGATGATCTGTAATAAGCAATGAAATTCAGGAGTAAATATTAAAACTTTTAAATATTAAATTTATTAACGAAAACTTAATTGATATTAAGAAGAGGGATTACCTTGACAATATTTTCCTCTCCAACGTTATCTATGACGTCATCCAACATTTTAACAATCAAATATGAGCTCTTCACATGCTCAAATCCATCAATTGATTTTTTAAAAAACTGTCCCAATTGGACAGTTTATTAAGAAATTGATTAAGATGCGACCCTTGCCATCGATCCACCAATCTGACATTATGGAGCACCCGTATCGTGTCCAATCGTTTCTGCACTCTTGCACAAATTCATTTATCCTTGAAACTTGCTTTTTGAGACAAGGCACCCTCAACTCATGGTAAGAGGGTGCCTTGAAACCTTAAGATAGAAAAAAAAAAAAAAAAAAAAAAAAAAAGTACTAGTATATAAAGAAAAATAAAAGAAAACCATTGAAGGCAATGTCATTCGCATAAAACCAGCTTGCAATGTAATCACATGCTCTGGTTCTGAGCTCCTTATATGCATTATTTATTGTTGTTTCATACAAATGATCCTTCTCGAGATTAGGGGCAAAGTAAATATCAAGAGGTCCCTTTATTCCACTCATAGACCTCTTACTGCTCCCTCTAGCAAATCCACTATGGCCTATGCCACTACCACCACCAACCGGTCTACCACTATCAATGTTGACATTTCCCTCAACAGCTTCAAGGTCCTCATGAATCCCAAACAAATTTCCGGTCATGTTTGCTCCTGAATAATTCTCTCTCTTTCATCCTTCTTCTTTTTTAAGTCATTCATATAATCATTTATTCTCTTTGATATATCAGGGGTGACCTCGTTGCATTTTTTAGCATTCATATGCCCTCCAACTAAATGTTGTTTTAGCCTATAAACCCCACTATTGTACTTGTTCCCGCACAATTCACACCAAACTATGTTCTTATTACCAGGAATTCTTAACTCTGCATACTCCCACCCTAGGTCTGCAGATCTAAAAATAGCTGAAGTATCTGAATTTGAGCCCATTGATGATGACATCTTTAAATTTTAGGCCTAAAATGTAAAAAGTAGAAGAGAATGAGCACTGTTATTTTCAGAAAAATTGAAAATAAATAAATAAATAAACCTAGAATACAAAAACAGCACGAAAAATACATCATGCATGGGAAAGCTATAAATGTCGATAGAAATACGTTTTAACTAATAAATATTAAAAAAAAAAACAATTTTTTTCAATTTCTATAACTATTATTTTTCGAAAAAAATTGAAAAAAAAAATAACCCTAAAATAGAAAAACAGCATGCAAAAAACCATCACACATGAAGACACAAGCATTGGAAAGCTATGTATGTGGATAGACATATGTTTTAACTAATAAATATTAAAAAAAAAATCCAATTTCTGTAACTGTTATTTTTGGAAATTTTAAAAAAAATAACCCTAAAATACAAAAACAAGCATGAAAAAACATCAAACATGAAGACACAAGCATGGAAAGCCATATATGTGGACAAAAATACGTTTTAAATAATAAAAAAGGGCAGCCCCGGTGCACGAAGCTCCCACCTATGCAGGGTCCAAAGAAGGGGCGGGCCACAATGGCCTAAAGTAGGCAGCCTTACCTTGCATTTTTGCGAGAGGCTGATTCCATGCCTTGAACCAGTGACCTCAAGGTCACATGACGACAACTTTTACCGTTGCGCCAAGGCTCCCCTTCAAAATAATAAATATAAAAATTTTCCAATTTCTGTAACAATTATTTTTGGAAATTTTGAAAAAAAAAAAAATAACCTTAAAATACAAAAACGGCATGAAAAATACATCATACATGAAGACACAAGCATGGGAAAGCTATATATGTGGATAGAAATATGTTTTAACTAATAAATATTAAAAAACAATTTTTTTCCAATTTTTGTAACTGTACATTTTCAAAAAATTTGAAAAAACAAAACCCTAGAATACAAAAAAAGCATGAAAAAAACATCATACGTGAAGACACAAACATGGGAAAGCTATATATGTGGATAGAAATACGTTTCAATGAAGAAATACAAAAATAAATAAATTTTTGTAACTGATATTTTCGAAAAAACACGAAAAAACCTTAAAATAAACTCAAATCTAGAGCAAAGAAGCATAAAACTCAAATGGAATGTCTGTTTATACATATAGAATAAGGACCCATCAAGATTTATCAAAAAAAGTAAACAAATAATTTGAAAATCCAGTACTGTTTTTGACGTTTTTTAACAAAAAAATGTAAAAAGATGGTAAGATTCATGAATCCATAACTTTTTTTGCTTAGATCTGTGAAAGATTGAAGAGGAATGGTCGTTTTCACCTTCTCAGCTCTTATGAATAATAAAAAATAGGGTTAGAAGATGAAAAAAAACAAAAACAAGGTTTATAACTTACCGGCTTGTCAATTGCTCCTAGAGTCGAAGGGGCGCCTGAAAGGAGGCTCTAGGGGCACCCAGGCACGTACCTAGGCGCTCGCACCTCCAATCCTCTACGACTTGCACCCTCCCAGGTGCACTTCTCATGCCTTGCGCCTAGGCGGGCCTTTAACTACATAGTCCTTCAAAATCTTCTCAATCTCGTTTTTCTGACAATGAGGGTAGCAGTAAGGTCAACTATGCGGTGGTCGAGCTCCCTCAACCAACCAGCTAGTATGATCGTGAGGACGACTGACAGGCAAGCCCCAAGGACAATCAAACACATGAGAAAATCGCTGCAAAAGCGAGGCCAACTCGAAATGAGACATGATCAAGGGCTGATCCAACTCTGCTTCCATACTATGATATTCAATAATGTAACTGATATCAACCTTAAGAATGATCCTCAACATCGATTTGAGGAGAAATAGATGGATCGCCCTGCAGCGTGACTCCGTGGCCATTCACCGAGAATCACATGGTCAGATTACAGAAGTCGGCTGAGATTTCTCCCAAGATTTCTAGCCAGGTAACTCAAAGAACTACTTCAGCTCCACCGAGATCAAAAGGATGAAAATAATGTGTGAGGTCAACATCCAATAGGGTCGGTAGTACCCCCAAACATACTCCCTCTCCTTTAATGCAGTGGCCGTCCCCGGCCTGGACTTCAAACTTTCTGGAGTTATTCACTGGTATTTGTAGTTCAGATATGATGTGTTCGGCAAGGAAATTATGGAGGCACCACTATCAATCAGGAGGATAACCTCCCTATCTCGGATATGCCACTTCAGTTTCATTGTCTTGTCGACCGTGATAGAGTTCAGGGATAACTCGAGCTGCTGACTCTCTTCTTCCAGCTGATCAGATCTTTCTATAGGGGCTGTCCACTGGAATTTGGGTCATCTTCACAGTTACTGGCGAGTAAAAGGACCTGCAGTTGTCAATTTTTACAGCAATGACCAGGATGGTATTTTTCATCGCACCGGTAACACAACCCTTGCACTCATTTCTACTGCAGCTCCCGATTAGACAATCGTCGGAAGACTTCTCATCATCTGAAGTTGGGGTTGCCAAAATGCATTTCCTAGCCAACATCAACATTCGGCTCCTTCAGAGTTTCAGTGTCGCGGGTTAGGAAAGGGGACAAATTACAAAATTACCCTTGGTATCTCCCTTTGACATTTGGAAATTTTGGGTAAAATCCACTGCCCATTTCCAACGCGGCAGCTACGGGCCTTCACCCGGTCCAGTGCAGCATTTTTCTCTTCTACCTTATGGGCCAATTCCATAAGCCTACCTAATGAAGCAGGCCTGAACATCATTACTTTGGCCTTGATCTCCTCCCTGAGCCTATTCACAGAAGTCCCCTTTAACTAATAGTCCAAGAGATTCACCAAGGGCCCAGATAAGAGTTCGACACCTAGAGGTAGTCAAAGACACTTCCAACTTGCCACAGTGCTAGCAGCTTTGTAATCATCAATCGATTGGTATGAAAGAAACCACTAGAGTAGGGATGATGGGAAGGAAGACCAGGATCAGAGAGGAGTGCAAGAATCCACCCACAAGAGCTAGTGGAGGGCATCTCCCTCTAAGCAGATGGATGTCGCTGCAACTCAGTCACTGTCACAGATCTGATTCACCTAGAAGTAGCACTTTGCTCGATAGAGCCAGCCATACGGATCCATACCCTTGAACACGGGAAGATCAAGCTTCCTGGGATGATACTCGAGCCAGTTCTGAACCATCGAACCAGAGGGACTCTGTCGATCACCACCAAAAGTTTTGGAAATCTCAGTTGCCTTTGCCTTTGCCCCGATCTGCTTCCATATGAGGCAGGCCTTCTTTTGATTCTTCTCTTTGCCTTATCCAGTTTCAAATTTCTAATAGCTACTCTCCAATGACCGGTAAATTGGTTTGCAATCAACCAATATCATCCTTCATGTCACCGATCTCTCTTCTAAATCCTTCAAGCTCCTTCTCCAAAATTTCTATTCTTGATCCTAGTTTTAACCATGCCCCACAATCGGGTGTTCTAATACCAGTTGATAGAACCAGTAACCTGTCTAGTGATTCAGTATCCACAAAGAAAAGAAAAAAAAAAAAAGGTGAGGAAGCTTGGATTCAACTATTAATGAGCATAACAGTGCTCATAACAATGAAAAGAAGAAAGGAGAGTCACAATGATCCCCTAGCTCTTGAGGAGCTAGGACCTCCCACTCATTTCCTCATTCCTCTCTGTCGTGCTTCCTCCTCTGATTCCCTGATATCTTCCCTAACTGAATTCTCTAACAGAATCACCGAGTATCAGCCAACTATCCCTGCTGAATAACCAATAGGTTGAAGCCTTCTGTCAGCACCAGGAGCTGCCATGTGGACCACCTCTTTTTTAATAGACTTCCCAAAACAACCCTGCGCCCTAACAGTACCAAAAGGCATTTTCGAGAATGAGGAGAGGAATAAGAAGAAAGAGACAGACAGAGCAAAACACTAAATATTTTGGAATCAGAAAATATGAAACTTTTGAGATTACTGGGGAGAGAGAGAGAACAGGAAACAAAGGAGTGAGAAATTTTAAATAGTAACAGCAAGTAATCAAAGCCTCCTAGCGCAGTGGCGCAAGGAGGAGTCTCTCACCTAGGTGACCAAGATTCAAGATTGTGCATGTGTGTGTGTGCCTGTAACTTTCAAAAGAACAAAGAGGAACAGAAGCGTATTCAAGAGAGAGAGAGAGAGATTAGGAACATGCAAAGACTTTACTAGACATCATAACCGCTGCCAATTTGTGCTATGAAGAGAATGAATTTGGGTAATGAGAGAGATTGTTAGGTTTGAGCTAGGATCACACCTGAACTTTGTTAGTTTCTCTAGGAATCTTTTCAATGTAATGTGATTTGGTTAAGAAAATTCTCTCTAAATTTCTAATTATTTTGATCCCTGGTATAACATTTGCTCTTCCTAGATTCCTTTTTATTAATGGTTTGTTGACAAAAGATTCTTAGTTCTATTTATGACATTTAAACTAGGTCCAATAATTAACATATCATCAATCTGAAGGCAAATGGTAACTCCATAACTGCCAGTGAATTTCCTATTTACAAAATTTTCATAGCCAACCATTCAACAACAAAACCTTTCTCAAATTTCTCATGGCTTTTTGTGGCAACTGATCTAAGCCACATCAGAATTCGTAAGTTTACACCCTTCATGTCCATGATGCAGAACTAAGAATCCATCATGTTTCCAGGTACATTTCTCAGATGCTCAGTGAGAAAAGTTGTTTTAACATCCAATAGATGGATTTATTAAGTTACATGCATTGACCTCATCTACCAACATTGTGACAGTTGCAACTACAGCTGTAGAATAGGAACTAAAGTAGTTGATCCCCTGTTCTTGTTTAGAAACCTTGGCCCTTAGTCTAGGCATGAACTTTTCTAGTACCAAATGATTCTTGGAGAAGCTTCATACATGCAGCTGCTCACTGGCTTGCATAGAGACTACTCTTGTTTATAGTCATGGAAGTATCTGTTACATTCATGTCTTTCTGACCTGTACTGAAAGTTCTCAATGAAAGCAATCATATGCAAATTTATGGGCTAAATGATGACCACAAATGACATAGAATTCTATTCCTTTTCCTTTATGAATAATCTAGGCCTGCTTTGTCTCATTTGACGTGTCTCAATTTTTGTGACAGTCAAAAAATTGGCTTTTACATTGAGACAGAGGGTACTCAACCAACAGAAAATGCATGAATAATTTCGAAATACTTCATCCTCCGAGTACAAATGTTTTACCAAACCTTCAGCTTCCTATATATCCCCATGACACATACTATGTTCAACAGAAAAGTAAGAAAAATCTTAATGATTCTTTAACTGTCTCTAAGATTCTCTGTCATGATAGACAGATCGAAGCTACAGTAGAAGAAACAGGAACACTCCACAAGAATGCCATGCAGGATATTGAGCATCCACCTTCAGAGAGGAATACGTCCCAGTCAGATCAATGACCGAGGAAAGCACAAAAAGGCATGGAGTCTACTACAATTAATCTTCAGCAAGAAAATGAAGAACTATAAGTTTCATCTTAACACTAGCTAAGGTAACCTGCATAGCAGGTTGCATGACTCAGTGAAATTATGTGATGGGTAACTGCCACAGGTTTATTTTGGACCGCTAAAAGGGTTGGAATTTATAGATAGCAAAAAGAAAAAAAACTCAAGAAGAATGGAACAAGTTACATCAAGTCCTCAGAAACAACAAATGCAATAAGTTTGAGCCTGATGATCTTCTATTCATCAACAACTCTAGGAGGAAAAGCAATTTTCTCTGTGATGACATCATTACTACAGGGATGATGGATCCAAGAGTGCAGGGCTGAAACATAAACTGAAGCAGCCATTTGAAATGAAGGATTTGGTGACCAATACTTTCTTGATATAGAGAGTCCATGAACCAAGGAAAGAAAGCATGTGTTCCAGAAGAAGCAGTATGCCATTAATTTACTCAACAGGTCTACAAACTTGTTAGCACTCCATAGTGCATACAACAAGGACGTGAAGGCAAGCATCCTCTCAACAATAGAAGAATTGTCAAAGCAAAGTTCAGTACTTGACACTCGCCATGCCTGAAATCACTTGCAAAGTTTCTGAAGTGCACCAATACCAACATGACCCAAAAGAATGTGTGCATTACAGCAGATACAGAGGTGATATGAAGGGCAACACTCTAATCCATAGAGCATGGCTGGCCTTATAGCCATCCTATAGAATTTTCCCTTTAGTTTGAGTGGCACCCGCCGATCACAGAAAACACCCGATGCACATCTCCATTTGTTCCAACCCGCTTAGATTCTCTGGGTAACCTCCCTCTCAATCTCTCCACTCTCATGGATCAATGATCCTAAGTATTGAAAGTGGTCTCTCATGGGGACTTCTTGGTTATCAACCTTGACTGGTGTTCCACTCCTACTCTCCTTACTAAAATTACATTTCATATATTCTGTCTTAGTTCGGCAAATTTTAAATCCTTCAAATTCTAATGCTTCTCTCCATAACTCTAGCTTTATGTTTACACCCTCCCTTGTCTCATCAAGTAGGACTATATCGTCTGCAAATAGCATGCACCAGGGAATCTCCTTATGCAGATGTTTTGTTAACTCATCCATAACTAATGTGAAAAGGTATGGACTCAATGCCAATCCTTGGTGCAATCCGACAGTGACAGGAAAATCATCAGTCATGCCATTAGTAGTCTTAACATTTGTTACCGCTCCCTCATGCATATCTTTAATTATGTTTATATACCCTTGAGAAACCCCTTTACCACCCAACACCCTCCATATTAACTCTCTAGGGACTCTATCATAAGCTTTCTCTAAATCGATAAAGACCATGTGAAGGCCTTTTCTCCTCTCCCTATATTTCTCTACTCATTGCCTTAGTAAGAAAATAGTTTCCATGGTAGACCTCCCAGGCATGAAACCAAACTGATTCTCCGATACACTTGTTTCATGTCATAGCCTCTTCTCAATCACTCTTTCAAAAAGTTTCATGGTGTGACTCATAAGTTTGATCCCTCGATGATTAGTGCAGCTCTGAATGTCTCCTTTATTCTTATAGATTGGTACAATAGAGCTTTTCCTCCACTCATCACGCATTTTCTTTGATTTTATAATCTTGTTAAACAACTTGGTCAACCAAACTACCCCAATATCTCCCATATGCTTCCAAACCTCTATTAGCATACCATCAGGCCCCATGGCCTTTCCTGATTTCATCTTTCTAAAGGCCTCTTTTACTTCAAGTATTCTAATCTTACGTTGATATCTATAATATCCAATGTTATTTAGATTTATAGTATTTTCAATCCCTATATTGTCATGGCCATTGTCATTTAACAATTTTTGAAAGTATATTTCCCAGCTTTGGTTGATCTCATCATCTTTGACTAATACTCTTTGATCATCGCTTCTAATGCACCTAACATGCTCTAAGTCCTTACCCTTCTATTCTCTTACTTTTACAAGTTTAAACACATCTTTCTCACCTTCTCTTGTTTCTAGTCTATTATAGAGCTCGTCATATGATTTAAGTTTAGCCTCACTATTCTCTTAACAACGTTTTTAGCATTCTTATATTGTTCATATTTTTCATTATTTCTAATCTTCTGCCATGCTTTAAAACACATCCGTTTTTCTTTAATAAATTTTTGAACTGTTTCACTCCACCATCATGTTTCCTTTGCTAATAACATTTTACCTTTAGATACTCCTAAAACATCTTTTGCCACTTTCTTAATGCACTCAGCCATATTAGTCCACATAGTATTTACTTCTGTTTCATAGTTCCACTTTCCTTCTACCATCAACTTATTTTTGAAGGAGGTTATTTTCTCTCCTTTTAAGTTTCACCACTTAGTTTTTGGATGTGTATTAAGTTCAGTTCTTTTACTCCATCTTTTGATATGGATATCCATAACCATTAACCTATGTTGTGAGGTCAAACTCTTACCAGGTATCACCTTACAATCCTTACATGTAGACTGTTCATTATTCATAAGTAGAAAAAAGCCTATTTGACTTTTATGAAGTCCACTTTTAAAGGTTATTAAATGTTCATCCCTCTTCTTAAAGAGTGTATTTGCAATGAACAGGTTATATGACAAAGCAAAATCGAGGATATTCTCCTCATTTCATTTCATTCACCTATACCATATCCTCCGTGTATTCTATCATATCCTTTCTTGTCTTTTCCTACATGGCCATTTAAGTCTACACCTATAAATATCCCCTCAGTGTTGGGAATTTCTTGCATGACTCCCTCCATATCTTTCCAAAACTGTTTCTTGATTATCTCTTGTAACCCTACTTGTGGTGCATATGCACTTATACCATTTATAATCTGCTCTCCTAGAACAATTTTTATTATTATGATTCTATCGTTAATTCTTTTAACATCCACAACTTTATCCTTTAATTCCTTATCCACTATTATTCCTACGTCATTTCTATTATGTTCCTTTCCTACGTACCATAATTTATACCCACCTATTTCTCTTGCTTTAGCCCCTTTCCACTTAGTTTCTTGGATACAAGCTATGTTGACTCTCCTACGTTTCATCACGTCTGCTAACTCCAAACTCTTGCCAGTTAGTGTCCCTATATTCCATGTGGCGATACGAATCTTATGTTCTGGTGATACCCTATTTACTATTGCCTTTTTCGACCTCCATGGTATGGACCCATGTCCACTTTTCGCTGCACCTGGGTTCTGATGCAACGCGTCGCTTCCGAGGGGACGCTCTAGCAGCCCTTACCCATTTTTCACTACACCCAGGATCCGATGTAGCGCATCGCTTCTGGGAGAACGCCCTAGCAGCCCTTGCCTATTTTTCACCACACCCGGGATCAGATGCAGCGCGTCGCTTCTGGGAGAACGCCCTAACTTGAGCAAATGTCAATTTTCGATTCATGTCATGTTAGGGTTGCCATAGTTTTTAAAAAGCTGAAGATGATTTTCATTAAAATCATTAAAATAATCTTCAGCTTCACCCTTGCCGGCTAGCTACTTGACGCAAGGGTCATATTTTAAGAAGCTGAAGATGATTTTCATTTCTTCCTCAGAAACTAATATACAAATGCATATTCATTTGTAAGAAAGAAATAATAGAGTCATCTTCAACTTCCTCCTTGTCGGCTGGCTACCTGACACAATAGTGGCCATATTTTAAGAAGCTGGAGATGATTTTCATTTCTTCCTCACAAACTAATATACAAATGCATATTCATTTATAAGAAAGAAATAATAGAATCATCTTCAACTTCTCCCTTGCCAGCTGGCACCTAACGCAAGACCCTCCTCCTTTTTTATCCGGGCTTGGGACCAGCATTGGCAAGAAATAATACTGAAATCTTTAATCGTCACCTTCTAATCCATTAATGTCTTCATATATGATGCTTTTATTACAGTTGTTAGGATAAAATGATGAAGAAACATACGCAAACACAAATAAATTGAAACTGAACCAGATCTAGGTGAGAAATCATAACATACCAAGACGCACCGTAGTTAATAACAGCCTGCAATCATAAGCAAGGATAAAGATGCATCATTACAGAAAATTGGCATTTTCAAGTGATTTTACGCAAGAAAATTTGCTTACATGGAAAAGAAACCATTTTTCCAAGAAATGAGAGGGAAGAGGGAAAGCAAGCTATAGCAACATTACTGAAAGAAGATAAAGGCAACTTACAGAAGTTTTGGAGGATTTGATGTTGTGCACAAGCTCCATGAGACGTTGATCGCTTGAAGCGCTCCTCAAATTGCCATGGCGATTGACCGGCAAATTCAATCCCGTTGCTTCGAGACCGGCCTTTTTCTCATTGCCACTATCGGATGAAGGTGGTCCTTCTCCCGCGCTCATTTTGGCCGAGCCCCACATCTGGGAGGGAATGATATTACGCGGGCGCTCCTACTGGCTCTAGTCTATTGTCTATATACTCCTCGAATATTCGCTTGGCATCTTAAAGCCTTAAAACCGTACGCATTTGTTCGTTTTTCTTTCTTTTTTTCTTTTTCTTTTTTTGTACATGCTATTCAACCTTTTCAATTTTTTTCCCCTCTGTTTTTTTGGGGTGGTAAATTGGCCATTCAAATTCAGGGTACCACAGATTTGGATGCAACTATCATGGATATAGTCCTGCAAAACTGAATAAAATCCCGTCTATTTATTCTTTAAAAATTAGCATAATTGGATAGGAAAATTAGATCCATTTAAAAAAAAGAATCAATTCAAAACCTACACAAGTTTATTTCCAAATATTCATTTAAAGATTTTTCTATTTGTTTAAGTTTTCTATTTTTTTATTTAAAATTTTTATAGAATCCGAACAAGAGTACGGCAAGAATTTTTTTGAAAGAGTTATTTCAAGAAAGAGTCATTGTGATGTCAAAAGGTCTCTCTCTCTCTCTCTCTCTCTCTCTCTCTCTTCTTCATGCTCATCTGCTCTTTGCTCTAGGGGATGTTGGGTAAGGATTCATACACATGTGTTCTCTACTCCAAGAGATGTTAGTGAGAGAGTAAATGGAATACCCAAAATTGATCAGAACGGAACCAAAAAATTACTGTATGGCTATTTAATTAGAAGCAGCAGTACAAAAATAATTTTTATTTTAAAGAAATAAATACTATTATGGTATCAATTTTTTATGCCCAAGAACCTAGACCGAAGTCAGAACCATAAAAAATAATTAGTATACAGAAATATCCTTTCAACGTTATCTTAAACTTTAGTATATTAGAGGATAATATAATAATTTACATCTAATACATTTCATTACTAATTAGTTATTCTTTTATAAGTATTTTTATATTTAATTTATATTGGGATGATATCAAACCAAAAATTTATGTATGTTTTTAACTCTAGTTTCTCACCAACTTTATGTATATTTGGTCTTGATTTTGGTTTCTTTGCCTATTTGTATTTAGTTCTAATCCATGTGGTTTCTTTACTTCAATGTATCTAGTTCTCTAATATTTGTAAAAACATAGTTGACATTCTTCAACTAGAAGGTTGAAATCTTGAATGAAGAAGTTAGTCTTATAAATATTTTTATGTTGAAGTCTCTCTATGTCATCTCAAATACAGTTGCTTGCATATTTTGAACTCACATCATGGTTAACTTTTATGTGCTAAATGTACCAATATGATATGTGTTTATAATTTTTATGATGTGTCTCATTATGCATTTTGACTGGCCTATATAGTAATTAAATAATTAATAAATATATGAGTATATATTATATAATAATTAAATAAATAACAATAATGTATAACCTACCTTTCAGCATCTTAATTGCTTGTCTTTTGTAATTTCTCCTTCATGTATTAGAACAATTAAATGCTCAAGAATTGAACCAAAACCAATTGTATGGGAATGATTTTAGTATAGGAACCAAACTCTAAAATGGTATGACATCAAAAGATATAAAATCTTAATAGTAAAGTTCTAGTTTTCCATGGAACTAGACTACATGCACCCTTGCATTATGAACCTAGATTGTTGTTCACATCTATTCTTTGTTTCAAGTGACATTTGGTGCCTATCTTTCATTCCCTTTTGCTCTGTTGGGTCCCTAAATTATGTACCTATCTGTCCTCCACTTCAGGAGATGTTTGGTGCCCAGATTGCTATGCTCATTTGTTCTCCACTCTAGGGGGTGTTCGATGCATAGACTTTTCTCTATCACTCTAGTATAGGGATAATTTCCAAGCAAGATACCATGTAGGCCCCAAAATATAGGTGCATACCTTTCCTTATCTCCTCAGACTCTAAACCTTTCATAATAAAAATAAAGAAAGAAAATAGTTAAAAGTTGGGCCTTGTCTAGAAACAAATTAGGCATCCCTTTCCTTAAATTAATATAAAAAAAAATAGATAAAAGAAAAGGACAAATTAGACCCTACCCTAGATAGGGGTCACCTTCCTAACCCCTTAACATAGATGATCCATGCAAAAAGGATAATTATTCTATTAGGTTTTATATAAATTATTAATGCAAAGGAGACAAGCCCTTATGTAAATATATTATTCATGCAAAGGTGATATGCTTCTCATATGAATGATCCATGTAGAAAAGATAATTATTCTATCAGGTCATACATGAGTTATTTGCATTAAAGTAGCAAGCCCCTACATGGATATTCTCATACATTATCCATGCAAAGGTGGCATGCCCTGCATTGATATTCTCACACAAAAATGATAATCATTATCTTCACATGAAGGTGGACATGCAAAAGTTTTCCATCTTAAGTGAATGAATTCATATAAAGTTAACAATGCTATCTTAGTGGCCATTGGGGATGAGAAATCCTTAAGAGAATGACAATTCTAACCTAGTGAGACCTTAGATATGCATGAGCACTAAGGTGACACGACTATAATCATGCAAACCTCGATCATGAAGAGGTTTTCATAAAACAATGACTCTGGCTACAAACCATACCACCATTTCTATGATGTGTAGATTCTAATAAAGTTAAAGCTCGAGCCCACATAAATGTGAACTGGTCAATGGCTGGATGCATGCTTTATCTTATAAGATCAAGTGGCCAATGGAACACAAAATCTATGCCCTGTGTAGCTCTTAAAATGTACTAAAAAGGGATATTGCTACTTGTTAGAGGTTAGGATAAAGTCTTTTTTATATCTAAATGATAAGAGAGAGAACATGTTGATGCTACACCTATTACTGAACTGAGAAGCTTCAAAGGTCGTACACTCTTATTAAGTCAAGGTAATACTTTGAAAGTCATACTTATATACCAAACATCAACTAGCTCATGTCATCAAACTGAGTTAGCAACCAAATCATGTTGTAAAACTGATTTCAACGAGCTTTGATCCAAAGCCACAAACTCATGCTCAATCATATGCAGTGAACTTCTAATCAAGGGTATTTTTGTTGTTTCTTTGTTTGTATTCAATAACTAATTATTGTTTGTTTATATTCAATAGTCAAAAGATCATTTATGAGTAATTAATCTTAGTACTTCATGTATTAGAGGAATGTACTTATAATCACTTAAATAAGTAGTGAATACAAAAACTCCTTTATCCTAGAAAAAATTAGCCCTCATGTTTCATTTGTGTGATTGCATACATGCATGGCACAATGAGATGTGAGCCACACAGAAGCATATATGATAAAAAGAATATTCACAATCTAGGGGGAGGGGGTGGTAGGGCCTACTTTGGCCCTAACTTAGCTCTGCACCTCCATATATGTAGCTTAAGTTACATTAAGTTAAGTACCTTCATATATAAGGTCTTCTAAGGAGTTTATTTCCATGTCTACCATGGAGTGATTCAAGTTCAACGTGTAAGTGAAAAATCTTTCTGATCCTACCAAATTTTGTTGAGAAGCCTCTATGCAAATTCTATATAATATTAGCAATAGCTTGTACTTTCTCTAGGTAATTTTCATATAAACATTCTGCTATATTCTTACTTCAAACTGTATTATCACTTAATATCGGTGGAACGAATTAGCACCTACAATATTTTCATGTCTACCATATGAAGATAAGGAGGGGATTCGCTAGCGAATGATGATACTTTGAGGCATTGAATTAGTTTAAATTATTAAGAGGATATAGAAAGAATTCTTATATTAGCATGGACTAATTTAGTAGATGCAAGAATCTTAAGGCCAAAAGGGTATACAAGAACCTTTTACATTTTTATTATATTGTATATTATGGTCATTTATGGGTTCCTCTAGTATTTACCTATTCTCTCTCATAGACAAAGGATACATAGTTAGATCTTTCTTCTTTTAACAATAGCGCATTCAATCCTATCAGCCCACATGAGAGAATGCATAATTGGAACCATTGATCAAGTCCATTAATTTGACAAGGGACGTCAAAGAGATCTTACATGCAATCTAATTTTACTCGAGTGGATGATCTTAGACCTTGATCCATGAAACTTCATTTGTATCCCAAGCAAAAGTAAGCCACTGATTTTTGTAGGCCGATATCTTATAACTTATTGATTGGGAAGCATTCAATGTGAAACAAGAACTTTATCGGTTGTCGCTTAGTGATCTACAACTTCAATGGTTAAGATCACCTATATGTCTTCTCATGTGGGCCAGGGGCATCAGCTATTTTTTTATTGGTTGCGAGTTGGGGCCCACAAATAAAATGTGGACATGATCAGTTCCTCTAGTTTGATAAACCACCTCAAGCCCATTCTTTTGCAACTAATTTTCCTTGGATCCAGTTATCTTAGGTCTTTGATCTATAAATCTTCTATGTTGTACATCTAGCAAAGAAAAACCTTGGATTTTGTTAGTCATTATCTTGCTTATGGGATATCCATTTTGTGTGAATATATGACCATGAGAGTTATACCGTGATTACTTATAAGATCAATGGTTTAGATTACAAATAATTCTCTGTGTCAGCTTAGACTATCTTAGTTTTAGAAGAAAAATGTTGATCGTCTTTTATCTTCCACCTGAGAATGCGAGCTGCTGAAGATGGAATGAAAAGGAAAAGAGAGAAGGGAAATAAATGCTTTGAATGACACTTGAGATGAAAGGAAAAACTAAAAGTGGTAAAGGTTGTTATTTAGACTTTTGCGCTTAGCATTATTGCAACTAGTGATTTTATTCACGCCAATATAATTTCCGTGTAGAAGGATTGACTTTCTACAAATTAATCTTGCAAATGAGAATATAGGATCATTCCTATTTGAGTCACTTCTTATGGTATACAAGCTCTGTTATTAGACATACATATCTTATACGAACTTCAAACTTAGTCATATGGTTGAATATAGAGGCATTTATTATGTACTTGTCTGTTATTGCCCCAGTGATATAACTAGCAAGGTGTTTGGCGATGTCCGAGAAAACATGCAAAGATATTGTTACTATCCACTCTCAAATTCTATTATATTTCCAAGTATTGGTCTTTCTATACTAGTGATAATTTGATTATGCTTAATAAAGTTTTGCAGTTGTAAAACTTTTATCATTACTTTTCAATCCCCTTCTCCTTTTCCTCATTGAAACACAAAAATAATTTCTCTATTTCTTTTTAAAAATTTTGAGCATTTGTTTTAGTTGTTATAATGTTTGTACATACAATATAGTATGTCAATTTAAGTAGAGCCTAGATTTGTAGTGATCCATAACCGTCATCTTCTATGCAATAGTTTGATCAACACAGTAACGATATTCTCCATTTGATTAACCAATCTGATACTTAAGATTATATTAGTTGAGAAGATTATTGAGATATCACCTATCTAGATTGATGCTTAGAATATGAATGGTTTGGATCTTCAACCACCTAGGAACGATATTGTATTTCTAGCTTCTTCTTCTTTTTGTATTTTTGTTGTAAAACAAGAGAGAAAAATGTTTAAAAACTAGAAAAAGGAGGATAAAAATTTAGGGCAAAGGTGTCACATGGAAAAATAATAAAGAGTTGGGTGGAAAAGTGTATTTCTTTAGTTTTGCTTGTTCACTTATTTTCAAGTAATTGTATAAGATTACATCATGTAGAAAAATTAGAATTAGAAGAAGATAAATAGTATAAATTAGTGAGAAACAAAGATTTTAAAGATTCAAGTGGGGGCGCTTATGCAAAATACAAGTATAAAAGCTTGCTATTACAATATGGGGATAACTAAAACTTAGAATAAGTAAGAAAGATTAGAAAATTTATAATGCTTTACCATGTCATTGGTAGATTGGAAAATTATTTTGCTAATACAATAAATTATTTTTTCTTTTGAATGGTGTAATAAATCCCCTTATACCACATCAGATTTTTAAGGGGCAAGTCACTCTAAGAAAATGACTTATTTGCTATGGCTTTTAGCTATAGCAAAAAATGACAAAATTGTTGCCATAGCAATTCTCCTCATCGTTGATATGGTGCATTCACTATAGTAAAAAAATATGTAGCATACAATAGTATATGCAACTGTGTTATAACTATTTGTGATGACTTTTAACTATTGTAAGCAATACTTAATTTTTGGACTTAAAGTGGAACCCATTGTCTATGATGGTTTAGAGTGGTATTAGATAAGTTGTCAGTGACAACCATGTTATATTATCTAGGACTGACATGTTACATTATCTATGACAACTGAAGGTATAGAAGATAATGTGTCCACTTTTTGTTTTGATCCACTATCTAGTTGTAGTAGATAATGGACATTACCTACATCAGCTGTATTACTTTATGTGCAATAGGGAGAGGCAAAAGATAGTGTGTTCACTTTTTTGTTTTGATCCATTATCTAGTTGTATAAATAATGGATATTACCTACATTAGTTGTATTACTTCATGAGAAATGGCTAGAGCCTAAACACCATAATAACAGATAATATTTTTTTGTAAACAATATGTTTGAATCAACAAGCCAAACTAAAATAAAACCATATACATACATCATCATCAAGACCTTATCCCAATTAGGGGTTGGCCACATCAATCTTGTTACTCCATTTCTCTCTATTAAGTACCATAGCTTCATTTAGTCTCAAAGTTTTTAAATCTTTTCTCACCACTTCTATCCGCGTTCTTTTGGGCCTTCCCTATATCAGTGGTATACATTGATAAAATGACAGGGCACATTGCCTAGAGTGGCATTATGAAAAGTACCTGATGGAACTAATAATATGTCTAGTACTTTAGTATCCACAAAGAAGAGAGAGAGAGAGAGAGAGAGAGAGGAGAGAGAGAGAGAGAGAGAGAGAGAGAGAGAGAGAGAGAGAGAGAGAGAGAGAGAGAGAGAGAGGAAGCTTGGATTCAACTATTAATGAGTATAACACTGTTCATGGCAATGAAAAGATGAAAAGAGACATCACAATGATCCCCTAGTTTTAGGAGCTAGGACCTATTCATTTCCTCATTCCTCTTTGTCATGCTTCCTCCTTTGATTCCCTAATATCTTCCCTAATTAAAATCTCTAACAAAATCATCCAGCATCAACCAAGTGTCCTTGCCACATAACCAATAGGTAGAAGCATTCTATCAATATCAAGAGCCACCATGCGGACCACCTCTTTTGGAATAAACTTTCCCAAAATGACCCTGTGCCTTAATAACCCCCCCCAACCAAAAACCAGTCGCCTCCTCTTCAAGGTGAAAAGCAGGGAACTGAACTTGGATGACATCAAATGATTCCCAAGTGCTATCATGATATAGTAAACCCTTCCATTGAATAAAAACTTCTAATTGACTAGTCGGAGATTGTCAAATTTGTTACATTGTTGTTGGGTACACTTTAAGCTCAAGGTCTTCTGATAGACAAGCAAGTAATGGTTGTGGAGCTAGTGTAGGAGTAGTGGCTGGTTTCAATTGAGAAACATGGAAAGTAAGATGAGTTTTGTATATAGTGGTAACTCCAAACGATAAGCAACTCCTCCAATCTTCTCAAGTATAGTATAGGGACCATAATATCAAGGACACAACTTTTCATTAACCTGAGCAGCAAGGGATTTCAAATGATAGGGGTAAATCCATAAGTAAATGGAGTCATCTAGCTAAAAGCAGAGATTGTGTCCATGTGCATCTGCCTGAGTCTTCATGAGTCATCATCATCATCAAGACCTTATCCCAATTAGGGGTCGACTATTTGATTTTTGTTTATAGTCATGGTTTTAGATCTTGGATGATCCTCGGGGTTTTTCTTTTGGAATTTTTTTTTGAATGCTGCGTTATTTATGTAAATTGTGAGCCTTTATTTTTAGCGATCCCGCCTATTTTATAAAATAAATTATTATTATTATTATATGTAATTGAAAAAGGTTTAGAAAACCCAAGATATCATAGTTTGGTATCAGAGCCAAGGTTTATTTCATCATCACCACTTTAAGGGTCCAATTAAACTAACAACTCATGAGTTCATGATGGAGACTGAGATAGGAGGAATACTCATATGACGTGACATTGAAATATTAACAGATGGCTCCTCAACAGAAGACTAGGTCCACCCCTGCTTCACCAATTTCCACCCCTGCCAAGTTATCGAGGCAAGGGGACCATGACATAGACTTGTTGGGCTGAGTGGTACAAGGCATGATATCACATATACAGTCCATTGAGTGAAGTAATTCTTAAGTATGAGTGACAAAGAACTCATGTGGGAGATATTGTTGACTATGAAATAGTTGAAGCTGGGAGGACTGGCAGACCTTCTTTAGTAAAGATGAGACTTTAATCCTCATATGATTACAAGGAAATGCACTTTTAGGGAAAGTGTGTGATTCTTCTAGTATAGAATCTAAATAGAGAGTATAATTGATAATTGCAAATGAGAATTTTATTATATGATGAAAGGTCTATTCACATGGATTATCCTGTGAGAGTTTAAGTCCAAATTTGGGCAGTATGTATGAACATGTGAAGAGGCATAACAGCTATTGTACCACCATCATGAGATGATGGTGAAAAAGGATCATAAATGATTACAACTAATGAAAACTCAAGAAAGTTTATAGGAGTTTTGTATAAACTTAAACTTGAAGTGGATTTATTTGATGAATAAAATATAATATAGTAAAAATTATTGAAAACTTGATGAGGTAAGATCCTAATGTTCTATGGATGAATATGAACTATGAGGTGAAACTTAATGAGTTTTTATACATATAGAAATTTTGATAACCAGTCATCAATGCAAAGTCAACACTTATGAATTATTCTGAGGATTTTACTATGATTTGCATATGCATAGCACTTGAGGATATAACAACTATTTTACTATAATAGTCAATAGGAATGATGTTAATCAAGTGATGAGAAAGAAATGATATCAAACAGTCTCCTAATTAGGGAATGAGATGTTAGAAAAGGTTAAATTAAATAATATACTATTTATTGGTAATTTACAAGATTGGTTATTTGACTCCAAATCAGAGGTGTCTATCATATGAAGGGAATGAGGTAATATGAAATTGATTATAAACAAATTACATCCAACATGAATAGAAATGATAATGTGATTACCGATGGCTAGAAAGTTATTATGAAAGAATAAATTTCATTAGAATTTAAATTGATAGATTTGTAATTGATTTTGCTTGTTATGAGCAGGAAATGAATTATCAATTAAAGGAAATCTAAGGATAAAGATGAGTATACCTAAAATGTGATTACGAGGATTCTAATTATGGTCGTTTGAGAGGACGTGTTCCTCTATTTTTGATATTTCTATCTAGAAGGCTCTTAAGAAGGCCTATAATGATCAGTATTTTGTTATATGAGCAGTTAGTGATATTGCTAGAGTTGCCATTGTATAATAGAGGAATTGACAGTTTAATGGTATTAAGCCTATTTACACTACTAAAAATAATTGTCATAACCCCATCATGAATAAGAGGCTACAGATAGAATTGTTGATGCATTGACAACTGAATTGTGGAGATAGTTGATCTTAGCATGTTGAATATTAGTGGTAAAAGCAACAGACATAGCTATTATGTTGAGGAAAATTCTCTTAGGGCCAAGGGAGCCGACCGCAGAGGCGTGGACGTGGACAAACACCTAGACAATATTGTACTGGGGTGATAGACCACCGTAGTAGTGGTAATAACATTGGTAGCCATCATTACAATGGCAATCTTGAAGACACTGTGACTGTTATGATGTTCTTTAAAGACTGTCTCAGAGGACAGTGTGTCAGACAAGCTGACATTAAAGATAAAAAAGAGATGGCCCCACATTATTAATGATGAGTATCACCATTACTAGAAGAAAGTACAAACCTCAACCCATGCTATGAAAGGTACTCATTTGATTGTTGATAGACACACCAGGATCCTCTTGGATCTAGGATCTAGTCATCCTTGTAGTTTAAGTGTTGGTGCTCTAATGAATGTCCCTGTATATATATTTAACAATCCTTGGGTTAGAGGTTATGACATGATTGGCAAGTTATTGAAACTTGTAAGTATTTTTAGGAAGTATTGGTGGAGATGATGAGTGAGAGGATAGATACTGATCTTATCCTACTTGACTTGATTGATTATGATATCATCCTTGAGATGGATTCCATTGTTGGAGGACAGTTGATTTCAGTGAGAAGAAAGGTACTTTTAGTATACTTGGATAGTTATTGACCTCTCCCTTGAGTAAGAAGGGGCATCACTGAGGTTTGTGTTAATTTTGCCTTGAAGGCAATACGGTACTCATCTGATGCACGGAGTTCTCCTAGTTTTGTGATTGTGGATGACAGTGAGTGGCCACAGATTGAGCACACATATGATGTGCGAGAATTCATAATCCTTCTTAGGAGATTTCTAGATGTTACGTCGTAAGAGGTCAATTTTTTTATATTGATGTGGCATCATATAGTGGCATTTTCTGAGGTGCCATATAGGATGGCCCCAGCTAAGCTGGAAGGGTTCTAGCTATGGTAGTTATTTGATGAGAGATTTATTAGACCTGGTGGGTCTCCATTTGGATGCATTAATCCTCTTTGTGATGAGAAAGATAGATCCTTATTGCTATGCACATATTATTAATTGTTTGATAGCTCCACAATGGAGAATTGATATTCTCTATAATGTGTTGACTATCTATATGATCAACTTTGGATGGTGCATGGTCTTGGTGGATATTGATTTGAGATTTGGTTATCACCAGCTGAGGATTGTGACTAAAATGTCTTTAAGATAATTTTTAAAACTTGTTATGATTGATATAAGTTCTGGGTAATACCAATTGATGAAATTAGTACACTGATAGTATGTGATAGACTAAATTTCTAAAGGTTAATGAGATGAGTTATGCTTTTATAATGAATGACGTTTTTGTATATTCTATGACTTTGAGGAGCACAAGAATTCCCTGTGCATTATTTTGAGTATCTGAAAGAGTCATCATTTGTGATAAATGTATGTGAGTATGAATTATGGTCAAAGAAGATAAATTTTCTTGACCGCAATATCTCTATCAATAGAGAGACTGTTGATCAAGACTGTGATGAACTTGGACTGGCCAAACTAGTGACGAAGGTTGATAGTCTCCTGAATCTAGTGAACTGTTATCGCTGGATGATTGAGTTCTCCAGGATAGCAGTGACATGGATATTGTTTATATTGCGTATGTGAGCCTAATTTCACATGGAGGTGAGAAGTCTGACAGTAACATATGCTAATATGAAACCATTTTCATCAGCCTAAGAGGGCAGCTGATGAGAGCGACCAATGAGGGCCAGTGCAAGAGGCACTGGTAGGCTTCTAGGTAGTGAGCTTCTAAGCGGCATGCTTCTAGGTGCTCATAATATGATTGAGCTGGTACACTCTGATTTTGATTGGCATATAATTGCCTATTAGTTAGCAGGTAAGCTCTGATTTTGATTGGCATATGATTGCCTACTAGTGAGATGGTAAGCTCTGATTTTGATCGGAATATAATTGCCTGTTAGTGAGCTGGTAGGCTTTGATTTTGATCGACATGTGATTGCCTATTAATGAGCTAATGTGCTTTGGTATTGGTTGGCATACTTTTGCCTATTTATGTTGCTATATGAGGGGAGGACATGGCATGGGATTGTTATTGACATTGACTGGGAAAATTTTTTATATGATGTGTAGATCTTATGATATGGGGATGTCTTTAGAATTGTTTAGGAATGACATGGAAAGAATTTCAAGGACGAAATTTCTATATGGAGGAGAGGATGTAACACTTGCTATTTTTAAATTCTAGAAATGCCTAATTATGTGAAAATTTAAAATTTTGTAGAAATTAGAATATTGGGGATTTGAAAATTTTAGAGATGAAATCACAAGCTAAAACCTCAATATTTGGAATGTACTTCAGAAATGGAATTTAACACCACTATGCTAAAATCGAAGACCGGAGGAAAAATGGCTAAATATTTTAATTTATGTATTTAATAAAATAAGCATGAGGGGTAGAAATGTAAGTTTCACATGCGGGACCCACAAGACTGGGCATGGAAAGCCATGATCTAATGGACATTAAATGAGTATAGTGATGATTGCCAGCATTTATGGCTGACAATCATTTCAATAACAAATAAATAAAACCAAATTTTATTTTAAAAATAAAGAAATTAAAATATTAATAATGGAGGGGCCCCTTAAATGTACCTCCCCCCACCATTAATGCCCACTTCGAAGTTCGCCTTGCATTGGCCCCCCGCCCTATTTCCACGTGTCACTAGTGACTACTCCTGACGCTAGCAACGACACCGATGATGCTATTTCTCCCCTCCAGTGTGCAAGCACGATGAAAGACTCCTCCTCTGACCAACCTGAACTGAGGTAAGCCGCCCCCTTCTTTCCCCTCCCTATTTTCGGTGATTTTTCATTGAGTTCATCGTTTTTAGCGTCGAAAAACGACATGGATTACAGTCTTCTAATAAGTGCTACACATTACTGTTCTTTGAGAAATAAACCAATGAAACAGTGTCAGGTGGATGATCTGAACCTTTCATCTTATGCACGATGAAAACAAGGAATAAACCCATGAAATCTCATGGTGATCTGAATACTAAGGTCGCCAAAAAAGGTGAAAAAAGTAAAAGGTGAATTTTATTTATTTATTTATAAACATGGTAAAAATCTAGTAAAAACCTTAGAAACATACAAAATCTGTGAATGAAAATGTGATAAAGTGAATGTATGTGAAAAATCGATCAAAATGGTGTAAAAATTGCCAAAATTAAGGTGTCAGCAGCAGCAACTAGAGTCTGATCGTCGTCTCTGACGAGGCGAACTAGTCGAGACGCCACCAGGACGCAACTGGAGACCCGCAGTGTGTAACACGCACTCGGTGCACACGTTGTCTTTGGGCGCAGTGGAACGCGCTTGCGTCTCGAAGACAGTGACACATGCGAGGGTGCGTTAAGGCACACATTGCACGTGTGCATCCCGGTGATGGTGACGCTACACGAGTCACGCATGCTCATCCCCCTGCGTTGTTCTGATTTTTTGAATTGATTTGGATTAATTTAGACTGTTTGTTCACAGAAAGCTCAATTTTAGGAGCTACAAAGGTCCAAATCATGATCTGACACATCTATTGCAATCATCTCAACTACGCGGACCTAAACTTGACTTGAAAACTTTGATTTAAACACTTAAAATAGTCAAATGACAAAATACTATTAAATAACCTAGATCAGGCTGATTAGGCCTTAGAAATTGATTATATATCTTATATATGAGATGATCTAAGACATTAGAAGAACAAATCTCATGGGATTGTTAAGAAAAAGTGATATTGACCATTGACCTGATCAAGTTCCACAAGATTGGCTGATCAGAGAGCGATATGATCATCAGATCGATGTGTAATTAAGGACATGCATGTAAATCACTAATCAAGCATAGAAACTAGGTGGATCATGATGAAAGTGATTAGAATTGATGATCATCTGTTGATTATAAGTGAGAAAGAGTGATCCAATAGTTAGATCGTCTCCAAACTTCATGAGATGAAAGAGACTGACCCTTTATGGATTAAGGGTCATTAAGTGAATGAATCATGATATAGATTGATGATCAAAGATGGTAGATGATGGTCTAGATGTTAGAATGACCAACATCTAGCTTAGGATCACCCTAATGGAGGGTTAATCAGATAATTTGGGTGTTAATCTAGGATTAACTACCATATCAGGGAACTTATCACTTGGATTTGTTTAATTTGAGATGTGAGAACACCAAGTGATCGATGACTTATGATGTGATAGGTACGTCAGAGTGCACAACGTGATAGAGGTTACGCGCCTGATTGGAGTATTGCGCTTATAGATGTAGGTTATTACATTTGGGATTTTTTCTATGATTTCTTAAATCATAATGTATTATTTAAGAACTTTGAAGCATGAGTTTTATGTCCTACCATGTTTGCATGAGATTACTTTTCAGCATGTATTGCCGATATCATTACTACTCCTCTTGTGCATGATTTATACATTGCTTCTTTAAACATTTTATGTGGCATTGATTTGATTATTTGAGGATGTTATACATTAATTTTCGATGCATGGTGTTAATATATTGAACTACTCTCTCTCTCTCTCTCTCTATTTAGTTTTATTGAGAATGATTATACATGGATTTCGATTCTTGATTCATGGTTTGGCGATTTATGATGGGTGCTTCTGCCTGGTGGGTACTATGCGAGGGGGTGTAGGGTTAGCTACCTGCCCTCTGAACTTGTGGATGATAGACACCAACCTTGGATGTGCGCAACTGCGTGCAGTTTGAGGTAGTCATAGGCAGGCCACCCATGCGAGTTCGACCAGCCCCCATGCACGGCAGATAGTAGTCTCCCATTTAGATGTCGACGTTGAATGGCAGTGGTTGAGACCTTGGGGTGGTTGCCATTGCAGCATAGTAGCCCATGCATTTATTCTGCATGTCTATGTTGTGCATGTGGGTATGTATACCCACAGTGTGACGATGTATGTAGGGTGAAGCTTATGTGGGCTGGCCTATGGGCTGGGCAAGCTACATGATGTGCTAGCTACAAGTGAGGGACCTCAGGTTTGGGATGAGTACTCATTGCCATTGCCGAAAGTGTAGTTGAGACACTCATCGGGCTTGATTGTGCATGGTGTTCTGTTTATCAAGACGTGCATTTATATTATGATATGGACACAGATTCTTATTACTTTTGATGGATGCATATCCATGTGTTGCTCATGCCTTGTATGCCATGATGATTAGATTTGATATCGATTTGTTCAGACTTATGATTTTTATGTGTTATTCATTATGGACGTCTAATGATTTGACATGCCTTGTACATATTTTATCTTATGAGATTTGCCATGACTTCGATATTTTGCACCACATGATTTCATTGTATTTCTTATTGAATGTGATCACCTACATAAGCATAGCGTGCTGAGGCATTGCTTTGTTTTGCAATGCCTCACATTTGGATAGCGATAGCGCTAAGGGTAAGCAGGTGGAGCAGCGTTGATTGAGCGAGGACCTCAAGGACCATCTGCCTTTTTGTGCTTGAAAGTCCGATTAGTGTATGTCTCTTTGACTTGTGGATAGATTTTTTTAGGTGTACATGGATGTTGATATTTTGTATAGATTGGATCTGCACTATTTGTATAGTGTACCTTAATGATGTGGTGATCATGGATGGATCCTGGGGGATTTTGGACTTATTATTATTATTATCTTTTCACGACTGTGTTTGATTTGTTGTGGTTTTAGATTGAGCATGGTCAGTGTACTAATGATTTGATTTTTGTTTATAGTCATGGTTTTGGATCTTGGATGACCCTCGAGGTTTTCTTTTGGACATTTCTTTTGAACATTGCATTATTTATATAAATTGTGAGCTTTTATTTTTAGGGATCCCACCTATTTTATAAAATAAATTATTATTATTATATGTAATTAGAAAAAGGTTTAGAAAACCCGGGGTGGACACAACTTCCATCCACATTCTATTGGGCCTTCCCCTTGCCCTTTTAGAACCTTCTACTTGCAATTAGTGCCATTTTTGGTCTTCGTTGAATATGTCCAAATCATCTAAGTTTAATCTCCCCTTATCTTGTTACCTATTGGTGCTACCCCTAAGTTTCCTCTAATGTTTTCATTCCTAATTCTATCCTTTTTTATCTTGCTACTTATCCATCTCAACATCCTCATTTTTGCTAGGCTCAGCCTATGAACACCCAACACTTTAATCTATGGAGCATGACCGGCCTTATAGCCATCCTATAGAATTTTCCTTTTAGTTTGAGTGGCACTCACCCATCGCATAAAACTACAGATGCACATCTCCATTTGTTCCAACCCGCTTGGATTTTCTGGGTACCAAAAGTGGTCTTTTACAGGGACTATTTGGTTAGCAATCTTTATTGGTGCTCCACTCCCTCTCCTCCCCTTACGAAAATTGCATTTCATATGCTCCGTCTTAGTTCAGTTAATTTTAAATCCTTTCTATTTTAATGCTTCTCTTCATAACTCTAACTTTGTGTTTATACCCTCCCTTACATCATCAATTAAAACTATATCATATGCAAATAGAATGCAATGTGAAATCTCCTCGCGTAAAAGTTTTATTAGCTCATCCATAACCAACATAAAAAAGTATGGGCTCAATGCTAACCCTTGGTGTAATCTTACAATGATAGGAAAACCATTAGCCTCTCTACTAGTGGTCTTAACATTTGTTACCGCTCTCTCATACATTCTTTAATTATACCTATATACGCTCACGAAACCCCTTTCTCACCCAACACCCTCCAGATTAACTCTAAGGACCCTATCATAAGCTTTCTCTAAGTTAATCAAGACCACGTAGAGGTCCTTCCTCCTCTCCCTATATTTCTCTATCAATTATCTTAGTAAGAAAATAGCTTCCATGGTAGACCTTCCAGGCATGAAACCAAATTGGTTCTCTAATACACTTGTCTTATGTCGTAACCTCTTCTCACTCTCTCTTTCAAAAAGTTTCATAGTTTGGCTCATAAGTTTGATCCCCCGATAATTAGTGCAGTTATGTATTTCTCCTTTGTTCTTATAAATTAGTATAATAGAGCTCTTCCTCTATTTTGGCATTTTCTTTGATTTTATATTGTTAAACAATTTGGTCAACCAAACTACACTAGTATCTCCCATATGCTTCCAAACCTCTATTGGTATACCGTCGGGCCCAAGGGCCTTTCTTGATTTCATCCTTTTCAAGTCCTCTTTCACTTTAAGTATTCTAATTGTACAGTTGTATCTATAATGTCCAATGTCATTTAGGTTTATAGAACTTTCAATCCCTATATTCTTGATACAATTGTCATTTAGTAATTTTTGAAAGTAACTTTCCTACCTTTGTTTGATTTTGTCATCTTTCACTAGTACCCTTTGATCATCACTTATAATGCACTTAATGTGGTTTTAGTCCTTGCCCTTCTATCGTCTTATTTTTGCATGCTTAAACACATCTTTCTTACCTTCTCTGGATCCTAGTATATTATAGAGATCATCACATGCCTTAAGTTTGGCCTCACTTACTATTCTCTTAGCAACCTTTTTGGCATTCTTATACTGTTCATGGTTTTGCCATGCTTTAAAACACAACCATTTTTCTTTAATAAATTTTTGCACTGTTTCACTCAACCACCAAGTTTCCTTTATTAATTGCCTTTTACATTTAGACTCTTAGGACATCTTTTGCCACTTTCTTAATGGACTTAACCATATTAATCCACATGGTGTTTACTTTTGTTTCATTGTTCTAGTTTCCTTCTACTATTAACTTATTTGTGAGTGAGGTTATTTTCTCCTCTTTTAAGTTCCACCACTTAGTTTTTAGATACTTATTACGTTCAACCATATTTTTATGTAGATATCCATAATCATTAACCTATGTTATAAGGTTAAACTCTCACCAGGTATCACCTTACAATCCTTTCGCATTGATTTAGTTAAACCTTATAATACATAATATATTCAAAATATACATTTTTATGTGCATAGAGTTAAAAAATTATCAAGTTTTAATATCAACACCATGACTTCCTAAGGGCACTGTCCTTACCATGCTCTTCATCCTGTTACTAGTTGATGAGTGTTAAAGATGAATCAACATCCTACAAATTAAACAAGAATCAAATATACCATTGATACTAAAGATATTTTAACATAACAAGAACATCCATAATTAAGTCTAAAGCACATGCTTCAACACAAAAACACACATTTATTATCTAGATAAGATATCACTTTTCAATTCAAGTCACATTTGACCCCACGGATGTGTCGATACACTACCCTCATCCTTAAGACTAATATTTTATTATTTTGAACCTTAAACCCCTATTCATTCTACTTTTTAAGTTTGAAACAAAACACTATCTACTTATCCAAATTGGATTATGTTTGTTCACACAAAGTCACTTTGAAATCTATATATGTTTTAATACCCTTACCTTATTAATGAGACTTGTTTTTTTTCCAACATGTTTGCCTAAGAACCCTAAGGTTAAAATGCATGCTTGTGAACATAACAAGTGTTTGTGATCTAAATGTGGGTTTTGTTTGCTCATATAAGTCTCATTCAACCGCGTAGAGATGGAGGTACTCTCAACTCATCTATAGGACCACTAGCTTATTATTTTGCATATCAACCCCTAAGTATTATACAACTATACTTTTAAACCCAAAATGCATGTCTAAAAAAAATGTTAATCCAAATGAGATTTTGTTTGTTCACACAAGTGACATTTAATGCCGTGGACATGTTGATACCTCGCCTTGTCCACATGACTTGTATTTATGTTTTTGTAGACACCTCACCTCATCCACATTATTTGTATTTATGTTTTTGTCTCTGCTAACCCTAAGTCTAAAATGCATGCTTATGTACAAATGTATTTATAATCTAAATGGAGTTTTGTATGTTCAATCAGTTCACATTCAATCCTTAGGGGCATGCTAAGACTCCTAGGTTGTTTATAGGGCTTATATGTGGGATATGTTTAAGTTTAAAACTTATATATTGTGATGACTCGAGTTTTTAAAACACATTTTCATAAATATTTGCAAAGGTAGGGCCCTGATTTTAAAAATTTTAAAATACAAACAATGTAAACATATTTTCTTTGAAATTGATTTGTTAAAAACCCAAGTGCCACCTCAAAATACTTATCATACATAGATTTTTGTATAAAATAAAATATTCATTGAATATCAATAAAAATACTTTTATTAAAATTAGGATCAATCTAGTGGTTCACATACACAACCCTGGTAGTCATTACATACCTTATCCAAATATTATAATCCAAATTACAAAACAATCAATACAATCTTGCTCATAGTAAATACCCTGAGTAGTAGTTCTGTGATGATTATCCTTAAGTCTTGAGTTTTCAATCTTCCTTAATTGTATCTGAGATATTGTAAACATTCAAATATTTACAATATCTCAGCAAGCTATACTTGGTAGGGGATTTAAGAAATATAATCAATATATCTCAAAATCAATAGTTCTTTATATCCATGATATAAATAAATTTATACAATTGGATAACCATTTCATTTGTCACTCATCATATTAATTATATGTATATATTACATACAAATAAAACCACTAAAAATCGTTAATATAGTCAATATCATTAATAATATCTCATTTCCAAACTGATTTCAATATTAACACTATGTGTTAATATATAATCATACCGTATTGAGAACCATCCTCCAATACAACATCGGTAATAACTTTTACTGGGCATCTCATCATGCCATAATCAATTGCATCATAATGCAAAATAATCCTAAGGACTACCATGCTTGCAGTATCAATCCGTATAGCGTGCCCAGATAACTGCTTAATACTCCACTAATACTACAGTGGAAAATACATATCTATGTTCATATGGGGGGAACCATGGCTGTCACAATGGTAGCCTTCCCATAATTGCCCCACCCGACATTTTGCCTCTCTTTGGGCACAGTATCATCATCATAATTAATTTTGAAGAGCAGGTAGCCAAACCCTCATAACTCTCTTGGCACTAGCATCCCCAGGCATAAGCCTTTCTTAAAACAAAACCACAAGCCTCCATGCTTGTATGGAAAATAATATTTCATACTTATAGATTGTGTGTCTAGTTATAATAGGACATTCCTATAACTTATTTTCTTAAGATTTGGGGGTCCAACTTATATAGTTCAAATCTTCTTATTCTACCCATTAAGATAAGATCATGTGTAAAATACATGCATCTTCTATATTGAATATATTCTTAAGGTCCACCTACATTTACTTTCAACAATCCATCTTCTCATTGATCTCGATCATTATATCCTTCATGTATCTATCAAATCATATATAGACAGTCATTTCTCAACTCATTTATACTTCCTAGTTGTTCTTTTGACCATCCTTACATAGGATGATTTTGATCTTTTTCCTTGGATCATATTGATCAAAGTCTAATCTATTGATCTATATTTAAATCTAACATTCATACTAATTCAAAAACACACGTACCAACACAATATTATGTTTCATATTATTCTTGATCATTCAAGATCTCCCTATGGATCTTGTTTGATCTTTAATTATCTTAATTACCATTTTTATTAGGATTAGAAGGTTTACTATCCTTTTATGATCTTATTATTATTCAACCAGTTAATGTTTTACTGGTTGAAGATAATTTATGCACTCCTAATTCTAGATAGCTCCTCTTATTTTCAATTGACTAAGGCTTACCAGTTACAAGCTGCTCACAGAGTAGTTAATTCAATCCTCATGTAAGGAGGCGTTTAGACCTCACAAACGTCGCCAGAAGGTGGGGGAAGAGCGAGGCTCTATTAGAGAACCCCCTTAACCACCATGTTTAGCATTTACTGGGGTGACCTTAGCTAACCTTCATATGGTTCCTATGAGCATTAAACCCTAAGTACTATTGCTATTTGATTTTAATTAAATTCATGAACATTTAAAATGTCATTCATGGGGTTTATTATTATCCTAATTTGGGCCAAGGAAATGATATTCCTTATACTGTCCTACTAAATATAGCCCTTACTATCATCAAGTCCATGTCCATATTCATTGTAAATCTTCATCAATATCTATTTTCATTTAATTATATTTTTTTATGTAATTTACATAACATGAACATTAAAGCATAAATAAGTAAATCTAATAATTAAATCTACTAAGCAATTAAAAGAACATTTACAATAAAATATAATAATTTGCATGCTCATTTAAATACATCATATTTATTCATTTTGATCAAATGATCATATTTTGATCATTTTTCATCCCATTAAGGGTTTTGATCTTGATTTTTCATTTTTATTCAAATCTATCACATTATCTTAATGTGATATCATTACTAGATCATTGATGCATCTCATCATATGATAATATCTTTCTTGATCCAACCGATCAATAAGATCTTTAGTCATTTTATCAAAATCAAGGGGATAGATCTCAATCTATCCCAAATTAGCCACATCAGGCCATTCATTTCTTGTGATCTTATCATTAGATCATCATCCATACTAATTCATAGTTTCTGACTATCCTTGATCAATCTGATCAAGGAGATTATTATGTATTTTCAATGATTTTATTACTTTTAATGGTCAAGATCTAAAGATCTTCCAAATTAGTTACATCAAATCTAATTTTTTTTAAGTTATCATATAATGAGGTCACTAATGGATCAGAATTCTAAGGTCTGATCATGTCAGATTTGACTAATCTTGGGAATTAGTACCACTTTTTGTGATTTATAGAAATTTACAGTGAATAAAACTTAAATTTTATATTTTCATTAGATTTTACTCTTCACCAGAAATTCATAGCTTCTTTTCGAACTTAATTTGGAGTTATAATGAGATCTGAATTGCATTTTGAAGTTTTAGATAAAAATGAATGATCCAGATTTGATTTGGAATCTAGAACGCGACAAAATGGGAGTGGCGCGCTTCACTATAATCGAGAAGCAGCGCGCATCATTGCTCTCCATGATCGCGCACCTGACACTCTGCACACATGAGCACGCGCGCCCAGGTCGAGCGTCGTTTAGTGCGTCCCAGCGTCTGATAGCGGGGTTAGGTTGAGACAGTCCGATCTAGACCATCAGATCAACTTTTCCCCCAATCTCCCAAACATGGATGGGCTATCCTTTGAGATTTCATACCCTGGGAATCCATCTAATGGCTCAAAAACTCCAAAAACTCATGTTTCATCAAAGTTTTCAAGCTAGTTCACCGATACTGGATTCATCGGAGAAATCTTGCCGAAAGATTCAGTCTGGTGATCTTCTTGCCATAAAAACTACAGAAATAAATAGAGTGGAGGATACGGAACCTACCTGAAGTGTCAAGAATAGAAGAATAAAGCCAGAAAAGAGAGATCCACGCTGAAAAATATAAAGTTGCCGGAGTTACTATTTTCGGTGATTTCACTAGTGAATACATCTCTAATCAACTTAAAAGTTTGGGGCTTTTGAAGATGGGGATAATTCGAACAAGGAATGATTTAGATCTGGATTTCAATGGTCCAGGGATGATGGCTAATTCAAAATAGATCTATGATAAAACCCTCGATCGGTCAGGGACGACGCGTCTGTGGACACACCCGACACTCTTTGAGGGAATATTCCCTCCAGTGCGTCCGCAGAAGCGCCCTGTGGTGTAAAGGGAGGAGGAGAGAGAAAAGAAAGAAAAAGGAAAGGAAAAAGAAAGAAGAAGAAGAAGAAGAGGAAAGGAGAGGGAGAGAATTTTGGTGCAATTTCTTCGGATTGTTAGGGGAGGTATTTATAGGCTTATTTTTGTATTATTTTAATTATTTTTATTTTAAATAAATTTTCCACTTTTCTTATTAAATTCAAAAGAGATTCCTCATCATGTTTATTCTTTATCATTGATATTCCTTGTGGTGGCTATCCCCCCAGCTTACCTAACTTGTGTGGACCTCACACAAAAGTGAAATGACCATTTTACCCATATGAGTAAATATAAATTCACAAAAATTACGAAAAATAGGAATTTTTCACCCGATCTCAGATTTCAACGTGCTTACAGTCATTTTGATCAATTTCCCATGAATGACTTCAAATATCTATGTTTCAAGACATCATTCTTTTTTCTAAAAAAATAATATTATATTGAATATAATATTTTACCTCGATTTTCATAAAAATTCCAATTAATTCCAAATAATTTCAAAAAAATTTGGGTTTTCACATATATATTGGATAAGTTATATATGATAGGAAAATTGAAAGTATGTTTTACTTGCAGAGGTTATCAAAAGGTGAAAATGTAATTGAAAGATTGCCCCATTTGGCTACAACCTTTGCTATATAAATGTATGGATATATTCCTAAGTCCATTTCAAGGGGGAGTATAATATGGAGGCAATGGAGGGTGGTATAAATTGAGGTGGTTCATGTATAGTTTGAGAGTCCATATACCATCCCTTGCCATACTATAGCATGTGTTTGTATCCTCCAACTATCCCCCCTATAGCATATCATCCTTCAAGCACTATGAGGAAGGATATGTACCATACTTTAAGACTATTGTGGAATACTCCTATAATACAGAAATAAATGCACTTGACCAAAATTATTCTTAACACAAAAATGTTGAAGACATTAATACTAATAAATTATACTTACATTGACTAATTTGGGCTTCTAATTCACTTATTCATTGTCCCCCATGTGAAGCTTATCAAAGGCCTCTTTTTAAGACATTAGTCTACCAAGCTTTTCCTTTTATAGATAATTAATTTCTCGACATTCATTAATATGAACTAAAATGTTTTTTATTTCTTTATTATATGCGATGGTTTAGACCATCACCAACAACCAACAAGTGGTTCCAAATGTCACATGTAACTAAAAATGTGTGCCCAAACCAAATGTGAAATTTTTTTTGGGTATTTTTGCTAAGAAGTCCCTAATTAAGAAAATAAATGCTAATAAGTTAAGTAAGTATCAAGTAATTTCCAATGAATTATGATTCTATAGGATATTTCCAACCCCAGAACCTAGATTCCATCCATCTCTGATACTTATTATTTCCAAAAAGCCACATTTACCTCATTTAAAGCCTTATATGTTTTAATGTTTCCCAAACCTATTAACTTTTCTCAATCAAACCCCTTTCCTCTTCCGAGTTGAATCCACCCTTTTTGAAGTAGGGAAAAAAAAATAGATTTTCACAAACCATTTATCTTTTCTTCTTAGATGGAATTTTATGCTTTGCATGTATTGTTCTAGAGACATAAGCATTTTTCTCACATGTGGACAATGAAATAGAGAAGAGAAAGGATAAGAAGGAGAAATAATTAATCACAAGCTATCTAATTGTTGAAAACAAATGCCCAAGAGAATGAAAATCAACACCTAAACTCACAATAAAATTAAATCAAAATACTTTAAAATGGATTAACCAATTGAAAATATTTTCTCCCAATGGTGCAAGGAGTCTCTCACATTGTGAACCTGGTTCAAGGCTATGCATGGTTGTGTATTCAACTTTATGTGTGTGTGTGTGTGCGCGCGCGTGCATGCATGCATAGTTGTTTGTCTAGAGCTTTTATATTATACAGAGATAGGAAGAGCTCGGCTCAAAACATGACTAGAGATGAAAACTCAACAACTTTGTCATATCATAAACATTTCTTGTGCTAGGAGAGCATGGTTAATAAGACAAATAATTTTAGTTCAAATGAGTTACAGGAGGCATGGCAAGTGCTGATTGCTAGAAAACTGAATGTGCTTATCACTGGTGGTTGTGGCAGAAGATGTCTTAAAATTCATAATAAGATGATTTTTTGGTATAAAGTAGGAGTAATTCATTTCTTTTTTACCATACAACTTAGGAAGTTATGAACATGCTGAACAAAGCAAGCACACTAGGGAGATTTTATGGGAGAAAGAATGGTTCATTTCATGGGAGAAGAAGGAATATAATTATTATGGTGAATGGCAAAATTTCAATAGAAAAATGTGTTTTAGGTTTAAAAGAGGGTAAAACTATAATTTTCAAACAAATAGTAGATGATCTATAGAGAAGGGAAATATTTTCTCAAAATTGTTACATTTTGGACAGCTATTTATTTTCCCAATGAGGGATTTTTTAGAAAAAATCATTTCTTTTTTAGAAGTTGTGATTGCTTACATGCTATTGCAGAGAAGGGAATTTGCTACAATCTATATCTTGTAGCATATGAGTTATTTTCTCGACATTACTTGACTTGGATGGGACATTTTTTCTTTTTTATTATTTGTGACGATTTGGGCCATCACTTATAACCAATCAGTAGTTGCAAATGTATAGTAATCTACAATTGCAAATATAGGTCTTTGTTATGGCAAAATTATGCCACTAGATAAGTAAAATTTTAAAAATATTTGTTATGGCTTATATTCCATCATAGATAGTCATGATACTATCACAAATAAAGGTGTATGCTGTGATCTATTTGTAGTGGCTAAATTTGCAAATAATGATATCTATTATGGCTAAAATGTCATAGTAGATAAGTCATTTTCTTGTAGTAATTATTGGAAAATACCAAGTAGAAGAGATTGGTCAATCAAATGCATTCAAGATTAAGAACTGTTCTTTGGTTGTGGGGAAAGACTTCATGGATAGTGATATTTCATTTTTAAAGTATTGGTATAACTTGAAGTTCTAAAGTTATAAGAGCTAAATTACTCCATATATTGTTGAGAAATGACAATCCAAGGATGCACTTGGATCTTATCATATGTATCTTTAATTGTGACTTACGTCTTAAAGAAATATATTATAAAGGATGGTTGTAAATTCCAACTCAACTTACATCTTAAAGAAACATATGATAAAGTATGCTCGTATTTCAACTTAAAGAAATATATGTGATACATTATTTAATGGGCATGAAATTTGGTACTTAGCTTGTATATTCCAATCCCAACATGGTGAATGAGTTAGGTCTACGAAAGAGACAAATCAAATACAAGTAAAATGCACTTGCACTAAGTAAGATCTAGACACGTGCTTGAATTTATCATTCCTCTATCTTGTTGAGTACTTAGTACAGCATATCAAGATGACTCTATAAGATGCAAGGTTTATATCCATAATGTTCATTTCACATATATGAAATATGTTTCCCTTAGTATCTCACCATGAGATGCTCTTTTATATGATTCATCATTTGTGCCTACTTTTATATGGTGGCATTCATCACCAACCTTATCTTATCTTTTGAACATTTTTGTAAAATAAATTGTTCAAAAAGGTTAGGGCTAATACAATACTGCCGAAATCTTAACAAACTAGGTAGGAGTAAATCTCCCATTTGGAACTTACAAGTTAGTACTTAAATGGACAAAGTTTGACTACTTATAAGTTCTCTTGTTTCAAAATCTTATAGGCAAAGCCCTCCCACCTCCAAAACTTATGAGTTCTAAACATTATTAGAATGTAAGTCTTCACCTATAGTATAAAAATGGTCGTTTGAGTTACATCTAGATTCTCTTTAAAAAGCTTGAAATAACAAGTTATTGAAATAGTAATTCTCCTTTCAACGTGGGACCCACACTTATTCTCTCTCTCATCTACATCACCTCTGTCACCACTTTTCGTTTTCAATATGGAACCTATGTGAGTTTTACATGAACCACAGTTATTCTCTCTCTTTTATCTGTTGCCACCTCTCCTTATTAAATATGGGACCCATCTACACTTCTTCTCTCTCCTTGTGGGACCCACATTTATTCCCTCTCTCTCTCTCTCTCTCTCTCTCTCTCTCTCTCTCTCTCTCTCTCTCTCTACTTCCATCACTTCTTTCTTTTAAATGATCAACCTATATAGGTTTCACAGTAGAACCCGCGCTTCTTTGCTCTTTCTCTTTCTCCACATCCATCTCTATTACTACCTCTTTTTTCAATGTGGGACCCATGTAGGTTGTATAGTAGGACATACATTTCTTCTCTCTCTCTCTCTCTCTCTCTCTCTCTCTCTCTCTCTCTCTCTCTCTCTCTCTCTCTCTCTCTCTCTCTCTCTCTCTCTCTCTCTCTCTCTCTCTTATTTACATCCATTTCCACCTCTCTATTCTTTTAATGTGGGACTCATCAATGATTTTATAGTGGGACCCAAGTAAAAAACGGATATTGCAAATATATATTTTTTGTGGGCCCATATGAGGGTTTTAGTGGGACCCACAAATGCTATTTAAAGATAGCCCCATATATAGCAAATTTTAGTATTAAAATACTAATATAATAATGTTGTAATAATTACTTTGTAATCAGAAGTTTTGAAATTCAAAGTCAATAGTTCTAGAATAAGTTCTCCATGACTGGCAGAATTCATGAGTTTAGTGTACTTATAAGTTCTTATAACTTATTGGTTGTTAGGAACTTATAAGTACCTAAACTCTACACTCACCTTTTTTTCTTTTTTTTATTATTATCATTCTAGTAGATTTTATGTTTGTATTTGACATATTCATTAGATGATTTAGCAAATGGAATATGGATGCTTAGATCAAAACTATTGGATCCCACCTTTAATTTTGTCATCACAACTTTTATTCATTTTTTTGCCTAATTTAGTATTTCCATATATACATCCTACCAAATTAATGCAAATTTCTTTTGGCACAATCATTAAAATACAAAACAATTCACTTACATACTGTAACTATTCAAAATTTTAAGTCCTATTTTATTTTGAAAATTTGGATTCAATAAAAGAATGAAAGTTTTGTAACTTTTTGAATCTTAGAAGTGGGATACCCTAATAATTGGAATTTACTTGAAAAATGAAATCCAATGACATTAAGAACACTTAAAATGGAGTTCGGATAAAAAAGTTATATAATTTTTAAGTATTAGGGTATTCTAATAATTTCACAAATAACCCATTTATACATTTCAAAATATAGAAAGGTCAAAATTAAAGGGGGCCATTTTTTATAACAGCTCCCTCCATCTTCGACTCCTTCACCGGAGAAATAAGTCGATGATCGCGCCTGCCCTCGAAAAAGGCGAATCGCCAACAATAAAGACCACCTACCCTTTCCCTAGCATGTTCCCTCTCTTCTCCTCAAGCTCCATCTCTTTACCTTTCCTTTTCCCCTTCTTCTCCCTCTGGCTACCTCCCTTTTCCTCCGTTTCTAGTGACACAGGCAATCCGGCGGGCCCCAAAAGCATTTGCACCCATCAGAGTTTCCAGATATACTTCTTCTCTAGCAACCCTAGATATGTCTCCTCTTCCCTCTGTGTCCTATTCTCTTTTTTCTAGCTTACTTGCCCATATCCTAGTCGGATCTGGTCTCACTAGCCGAAAAACTACAAGTAAAAATAGATCCGGTGGATCTAATTTGGTACCCACTCAAGGATAGCTTAGATGGAATAATTGAGTTGTTCCATGAGTTCGTGGGATCCCAAAACCCCAAAAACAGTAAACTTATGAATGATCCTAGACGTTGATCAGGGACCGAATGATTGGATGATCCAAATCAGACCGTCTCATCTCAGTCAACCTGATCAGTGACCAAAACACACCTAGTGATGCACAACGGAGATGCACTAGCTTGGGGCATCCCCGTGCATGCATAATCACGAACTACTCGGCATTTTGGGGACTGTGAAGCCCCGCAGGTGCATTTTGAAAACTATAATGCACCGGGACGTCCTTGAGGGTGTGTTTCGTTCTAGTGCGTCCTGGTGACCTTGTTTTTAACTATTTTAAGTTCAAATTTTTAATCTAAGCTTTTTAAAAAGATCTGAAACACAAAATCTTTAATTCAAAAGGCTATACAAAGTTTGATTTATGATCGAAAAGGTCCATTGGATTTGTCTTAATGTTATTAACCTAATTATACAATAAAATTTAGGATCAGAGAGCATTTTTAATTGATCATGACCTAGAAACTATAAATTGTTTATAAATCTATAAGATTAAAGATGATCAAATCCCAAGAAGTGATCAATTATATAATGCAGTAGATATATATACACAGATCAATCCTAAATTAAGGACATCAATCCTTAAATCATAGATCTGACCATTGATAAATATGATCAAAGTTTAGATAGGTAATCTAGGCCATTGATCTGTAAATTTGACTAATGATCTACAAAGAATGAGTGATATTAAATTCGGACATAGTCTTAATTTAGCAAAATTCATTCCGTATATAATTTTCAAAAAAAATTCTACCAAAAAATCATGTGAACATGTGAATAGAAAATAATAATTGGATTCTTACCCTTAAATTATACTCAGGACCCCACAAAGACCTTGAAGGAGATCCAAGATTCGAACTGAAGAAAAACATGAATGAAACCTAAGTAACATCCTTGAGGTAGGTAATCTGATGCTAATAAGTTTCAATTGGATTTCAAAACTTAAATAATTTCCTTAAGATCATTTCTATATTTAGTATGTTTTTGATGTGATAATGAAGGGTAACTATGCATGCTATTTTGTATACATCATTTTATGGAGTTTGAGTTCTGTTAGTTTTTAAATAATTAAGTATATGGCATTCTTATAAAGAAAATGTAAATTATTCCCATGATTCATAATCTTCATATATGCATTAATTGCATGCTTTGAGATAAGTCTCATGAATTGCATGATTTGAATATATGTTAATCATTGTGTGACTCTATGATATTTGAATTTGATATATATATATATATATATTATATGTATCTACATTGTTTAGGCTAGTGAGCCTGGTGGGCATTATGCTTAGTATGGGTTTGGCCTTCCAGCCTCTAACCACCAAAGGTGGTAGGTATCCATGTCCAAAGAGGCACCTATTTTTCTCAACCGTTGTGGTAGAAAAATGATCATTAGAGGTGTTCATGGCACCCTTTTCGAGGCATATCCATAGTCATGCGTGGAGGCTGTGGTGGCTAGTCTTTAAATATAAAAGATACACTATACAGAGAGCTAGTCGTGAGCATAGTAGTCCTTATGATTTTTGTTTTTACATCTCTATATAGTGCTTTGCGATGGTCTTTGAGCATAGTAGTCCTTATGAGCATAGTAGTCCTTATGAATTATTGATTTTATTGGTAATTCTCTTGCTTGAATATATAAATGTAATGATTTATGCATGAACGCTCATGTTTACATAAGATCATCGCATGATTTTATTACCTAAAAAACCTTTCTTAAAGTTATGCACATTATATGCCGCATTTTCGATTTTATAGCATTAGATCACCAAGTGGGTATGATCAATACTCAACCATTTTTATTTTTTTTTTAAATTAGCTCAAGCAGGATTAAAAGAAGCATTAGGAAGTTTTAGTATTACGATCAAGTGAGAGAAGGTAAGGACAAGTGTCAATGCAGTTGTCTAAGAACTGGTAGTGATCATTTTAATATGTGACGTAAATTGACTTTAAGTGATTTTTTATTTTTTATTAACTTGGGCTGTGATTAACAATCTTAGGAATATAATTTATCCATTTTTAGATATCTTACAAATTTTCATGGCATGATTCATTAATTAATGACGTTAAATCATTATCTATTTGTTTGAAATAAATAATGACACTCGGCGTTTTCATAAATGAATTTCCCAGAAAAAGAATTTTTTGCTGTCATTATTTTGCAAAATTGTTTTTAAATAAAGATCGATCTCGCATGTGAAAACTTGTCATTTAAAATTGCATTATAAAAACCTGGGTTGTCACACATACTCTCCTAAATCTAATACATAGCAGAAAGAGAAAGCAACAACTCAAACTTCTGAACAAGCATATTTTAGGGGAGACGTCGAGTTGTCTACAATCAGCTATGCCATGTTGACTACAATATTAATATTTCAATACTTTACTAATACGACGAAATGTGACATTGCTTGTGTGAAAAATAAGAGAGAAAGACATAAAAGGGTATATTTTTGTTTATTGGTAAATCTAGACTTAGAATGCCACTATAGTTTTGCTGATTTTGTATGGGACTTAAGAAGAAGAAGAAGAAGATGCATACCTTCTGATGGTCATCATCAAATTTCATTGCAGTAGGCATAAACAGGTAAAAAGAAGTAGGAGACTACATTTACTTGATAAGGCAGAATTCTACTTTATGTAGGATCAAATTTGTTCTAATATAAGAAAATTTAGAAATAAGCTAGTTATGGTAGATCTCCACACCATCTTCTATTTTGAAAACTAATATAAGAGAATCTAACACTATATAACTCCCCTTAAAAGTGAGAGGGAGAATTCTCTCAATAAATAGTATAAATATTTTTAAGAGTTGTTGTTTTTTTTCTTTTTTTATAGAGGTAAGGGACGAATTAGAAGCCACAACCTATGAAACAAGGCACTTAGCCAACACGACTAATTACTCAAGTCCTTTTATATTTCAAGAGTGATTTCAATGATAAGAGCACAAGGTACTTGGTAATTGAGTTCCACTTTTTATTAGGTGGACTCTCATCCCACTCTTTAGAGACCTACAACTTCGACTGGATCTATGTTTTGGAAGATCCGAACCATTCATGATCTTGTCAGCATCTATCATCCATTTGAATATTTGATACTTTTAACATATACTACTTTGAGTTGAAAATTGGGTAGTGAAACTATTTGCTATCCATTTTAAAACTCAAAGAAACATTGACTAGGATCATCCTATGAGGAGATTTTCACTGCATCATGCAACTAGTATACACCCAAGATTATTAATACTTTGGCTGGTGCATGCTATTTGCAGACGATATAGTCCTACTTGATGAGACAAGGGAGGGTGTAAACATAAAGATAGAGTTATGGAGAGAAGCATTAGAATTGAAAGGATTTAAAATTAGCCGAACTAAGACAGAATATATGGAATGTAATTTTAGCAAGGAGAGTAGGAGTGGAACACCAGTCAAGATTGATAACCAAGAGGTCCCCATGAGAGACCACTTTCGATACTTATGATCAGTGATCCATGAGAGTGGAGAGATTGAGAGGAAAGTTACTCAGAGAATCCAAGCGGGTTGGAACAAATGGAGATGTACATCGGGTGTTTTATGTGATCGACGGGTGCCACTCTAACTAAAGGGAAAATTCTATAAGATGGCTATAAGGCCGGCCATGCTCTATGGATCAGAGTGTTGGGCAGTTAATGAACATTATGCTCATAGGATGAGTGTCGCAGAAATGAGGATGTTAAGATGGATGAGTGGTAAGACAAGAAAGGATAGAATTAGAAATGAAAATATTAGAGGAAATTTAGGGATAGCACCAATAGGTAACAAGATGAGGGAGATTAGACTTAGATGGTTTGGACATGTTCAAAGGAGACCAACAACGGCACTAGTTAGAAGGAGTGAGGCAATACAAGTTGAAGGTTCTAAAAGGGCAAGGGGAAGGCCCAAAAAAATGTGGATAGAAGTGGTGAGGAAAGACTTAAAAACTTTGGGACTAAATGAAACCATGATATTTAATAGAGTGGAATGGAGGAATAAGATTCATGTGGCCGACCCCTAATTGGGATAAGGTCTTGATGATGATGATGGCTCTTGCAAAAGATTGGCCTAATTGGAGTTTATAGCTTGACGAAGAGTGGATTTATGCCTATTAAAAATAGAGTGCATATATCATGTGCCTACAAGTACACTCTATGAAATTGGTTAATTAAAAATAGAAAAGAAAAGCTAGTGAGCTTGTTCAACATTACATTATCACTTATTAAGCATTGCCATGTGTGAGCTAGAACCAAACACTTATACATCAAATGACCTACTTATCAAATAATTTTAAGTATCAAAATTTCTTCCATCTCACAACAAGAGGTTGTGGGTTGAAATCCATTCATCACATAGGAAAAAAAAAAAAAAACTTCTACCATTGAAATATATACTTGGCTAATTAAGAAGCAAAGATTCCTTGTGCAAAAGTTAGGATATTTGAGGGCAACCTAATTTTAAAGAAAAATGTTATTTTGATGAGCATTTAAGGATTTATTCTTACTATTGCCCTGGTAGTTAACATTTGGGGTTGACACTCGACATTCTGTTGGTATATGATAATAACAATTCTAGTCCATTGTCATTATCTTAATGTGCTTCAAGTAATTTGAACCCTTGCACTAGTAAGCTTGATTTGCAAGTTAATCTTATGGATGGGATGTCCAATTGCCATACCTGCAAGACCACAACTTGTCACCTGGATCAATAGTGTCATATCATAAACAAGTGTGCAACATGAGACTCAAGGTCGATTTGTAGCCAATCTTGTCAGTAAAACATGTCTTATAGAAAGTCCATTGATTCCCAGTTCCAGTGAAAATAAAAAATATTTATCCATTTATAATAAAGGGGAGCCTTGGCGCAACGATACAAGTTGTTGTTGTATGACCTTGAGGTCATGGGTTCAAGGCGTGGAAACAACCTCTTGTAAAAATACAAGGTAAGGCTGCGTACCATAAGCCCTTGTGATCTGCCCTGGACCCCGCATAGGCGGGAGCTTAGTGCAAAAGGGCTACCCTTTTTTATCCATTTATAATCCTCCCCCAATTGGATTAATGGATTGTCCAATTGGAGATGGATAGTGTAGATGACATATCTTTATCATGAAATTGAGAATTATTTTATTTACTCATGCCTCCAAATTTTAACAATACATCCCATAATGCATTGTGTTAAGTGTGTAATTTTGGCCAAAAGACCCCTAGTTTATCATTTAATTAGATTATCTCAAAATTAATGGTTAGATGATCATTCGATTTAAATTTCATACTCTATCTAAAAATCATCAAATTGATGATTTATATGATCTAATTAAATGCTAAATTAGGGGTTTTTTGACCAAAATTATATACTTAACACATTGGAAAGTCTACGGTGAAGGAGGTGCCTTTTTAGAAGGTGACAAAAATCAAAATGTGAACTCAATTCATATTTTTCTAAAAGGAGGTGGCATGACAAGAATGCTGTTTAACATGGATAATGGGGAAATCAACTAGCCATTATATTCTACAATAGAAATGGACGGCTTGAAAAGTGCAAAATTAGTGGCAGGAAAATCTCAACCAACTGAAAATCAAGATTAACCAATGCAATGGATGAACGGTTAAGATCGCCAACAACCGGGCTCCACATGCAATTCATCCGGTGTGTACATCTTATAATAATTTCCGTCTGTAAACCTTAAAAAACCCGAAACAAATAAGGCCTGCCCGTCCCTATGTAACGCACGCCGATGAAAATAACGCCATCAATGACCTCCCGACCGTCTGTCCTAGATCCGACGGCCGAGGATCCCTTCTATGGTACTTATCGTCGTTTGCGTACTTGTAGTTAGTTTTTCTTTCTCCTTACTTCCTCCCTCTCTTTCCTCATTCTAACGCCCTCGCCATCTCCTCCACGTTTCCCTCCATATTGTCTGTAAATTCGCCTAATTTCCTATTGATTCCTTCAAATCATCATCTCCGATGCATGCTCGCCTTCCGATCTTGTAAACATTCGCTAACAAATTCCTCCATTTGCATAAGGAATCCCTTTTTCTCCTTCAAATTTATGGCTTTCTTCCGGTTCTGTACATAGTTCTGTAAGATCTTTGAATTTTTATGATTCAAACGGTTAATCGGATGCACGAACCGCGTAAAGGTGATATTTTTAGGTCTTAGATTCGATTTCCGTGCGCGTTTTGCAGTTTTCCCGTTGTTTTCAAGTAAATTTGTGATTCTGTTTATGAATTAGGGTTTTGAGAATGGTAACAGAGAGCCCGTTGAAGATGATGTCAGATCTCGGCGTGCGTCCAGTACTCGGCGAAGGTTTAAGAGGATCGAACGGGAATCTTGAAGAAAGTTTTGGGAAGCAACTTGAGATGATGCTGCGAGAGCAGTGCAATAAAGAAATTCTCGATCGGGAAAAAGAATTGAATATTTACCGCAGCGGAAGCGCTCCACCTACGGTTGAAGGATCTTTAACGGCCGTCGGTAGTCTCTTCAGAAATTCTGGTAATGATTTCGTAGCGATCCATCGAAACAATGCCGTTCGAGAATTAACGGAAGAAGAAGTCCGATTGCATCCTGGTTACCTTAATTATTATTATTATTCCTCTGAGAATCTTAATCCTAGACTTCCTCATCCTATGATGACCAAGGAGGATTGGCGCATAGCGCAGAGGTTTCAGGAAGGGCGATCAGCTTTCGGAGGGATTGGAGATCGGAGGAAAAAGGAGTTGGTTGATGATGGAGAAAGTCGATCGTTATTCTCATTACAGCCTGGTTTGATGACACAGAACGGAGAAACTGAATTGATTGAGAATAGAAAAGTAACACAGAGGAATTTGTCGCGGCAGCCTTCAGCTGAATGGCTTGAGCGGGGAACAGATGGTTTGATTGGATTGGCAGGTGTTGGACTGGGTGCGAGGACAAAAAGCCTTGCTGATATGATCCAGGTGCTTGATTGATTTTTGAGATCATTTTTCTATCATGAATTATAGAATGCATACACTTTTTATTTTATTGGTTTCCCTTGAATTTGGCTTCAAAGTTTGAGGCAGGTGGATATGGCTTTGTTGTTTCTTTCATTTCATTCTCACATTGGTTCAAGAATTGCATTTGCAAGTAATAGTTTTATGAGAAAGGGAGTTTGCATTGAGTGTTTATAGTTGGAGACTGTAAAATGGTGTTGTAATTTCATGCCTGAGTTTCTTGCTGGTTCGTCTTCATTTTTTGGTGCTATTCAGAAGCTGCAGTTTTGCACATTGTGATATACGTCTCTGAAGATTAGGATCCAGCCATTCATTATATCTTTTAGTATTAGTCACTGATGTGATTTAAAATTGATATTGATGAGGCCAAAGTCTATTGAATTAATGCGTAAAAAAATACTCAAAGGCGAAATAGGCTTCATGATGGAGACTTGGTTTCATGTTATGAATCATTTTCAATTTTTTCATGATTATTTGTTTTCATTTTATGTCCCGAGTATATTAATGACGGCTGCTTTAATTCATGGGTATGGTTTGTGCTTCATTCGATCATTGAGGAACTCTGGTTTTTGCATAGTAGGAAAAACTAATTCAGAACAATCCTTTATTTTTGGTGAAGATATTATAATGCTTTGCATAAGGGAAAGAAGAATAATAACCATGGATTTTGATGCTGAAGTACACACTTTTGAGGAGGATCTGTGGCCAAAGTTGGCTTGCTTGCACTGCCATCTTCATTATCGCGTACTCATTTCTCTACTTGATCATTAAACTACTAGTTGATTTCATGTTCAGTTCAAGTGTCAAAGTTCTCGCGACAATTGTAGGAGCGAGTCATGTTTTCTATGCCTTAATAAAGATGGACACATTCCAGAAGGCTGAATTTCTATGCCTTCAATTAAGGGGAAACATGTTTACTTTGAAGCCCATTATGTCTAATGTATCTGCATATACAATGAACTGGAAAGTCAACAAAAGATCCAAGAAAGTCTTGTGTCAGTGATGTCAAATTCTTTATTTTGGAGTGAAAAGATATAAAGCCAAAAAACAAGAAAAAAAGAAGGCATTTTGATTTGCTCAAGTGGCTTATGAATCTGAGGGGTGTTGATGTTATATAGAGAAGAGAATAGTCATATCAGTAACTCATTAAATTGGTTAAAAAGAATAAAAAATCTGCAACTATTATTTGTATACTCGAATTAAAAGCTTTGGCTCTTATTGGTACGTAGATAAGAATGAGTCTATTGACTTTTGGACTTTAGTTTGAGTCTTTTAGTTTTCATTAGGGCTTTGAGCAATTCATGACTTGTTATGCTTACAATAATAGGTTTTTGATATTTCTATATTAGTTTATCCTTGTATCTGAGCATTGTGATACTAATTATTGGTAAGTGAGTCAATTTATAGATAGAGTTGGTAGACCTTTCTTATTTTTTTTTTCCTGATAGGTAATTTGTGATTTGAACCCACAATCCGTTCAAATTGTGTTTTTGCAACATTACATTGTGAGTGCAAAGACTTAAAAGAAAATGATTGATTCTTAGAGAAACTATCGATTATTAAGATGAGTTAAAATTGTCAGGGATTAGATAGTTGAAGATCTCAAAGGATTAAGCAATCGAAATAGATAAAAACGCAATAGTTATATACTGAAACAAGAACAAAAGAAGTTGAGATCCCAACCAGTTGGAGAAAAATGGGATGTAATGAACTTAGCTGATCCCATCTAAAGCTGAAAAAGGAACGTATTGATAGTTGTCTTGAGCTGATGCTATGTATGGGCATGCTCCTATTAATGGTAAAATATGGATGGTGTTCCAGGCTGTGATGGCTGGAATAAGTACATATGGTTACCATTAAGAAGCTTCAGCAATAACCTATCGATTCTAGTGGATGATCCAAATAGTATACTAGTTATTACTAAGTGCTACAAATCTGGGGAAAAAGAAAAGGACTATGTAGTGATAGAAGGCCCTTTTAGGGAAGATAAATCTGGGATTATATAGAGGAAAATGAAGAAGTTGTGGGGTTATAAGTTATTCTATATTCGTTCTTCATAGAAAGATATGGGCATACTTACTCATAGGTAGGTCATAATAGCTCTATAAGGGAGGCTAAAGACCAGAGGTGGTATAACACTTCACTACAATGATAGAGTAATTTGTTAGTTGGTCATTGATTATGGGAACTCTGCTTGTGTGGTTTTATGACCTTGCCACCAGTTCCAAGCCCAAATAAAGGAGGAGGGTTGCATCAGGTCTTAGGCGGCATAAAACCTTTTGGCAAACCCAATGACATGAATTTGACATTGACATTGCCTCAGGCTAGGACATTCTTGTCAGTGGCACACTGCATCGGATCCCGGGTGTAGTGGAAAATGGACAAGGGCTGCAAGGGTGTTCCCTCATAAACGATGCGCTACATCAAGTCTCGAGTGTAGTTGGAAATGGTCAGGGCTACTGAGTGTTCTCTCGGACCCTACGCGTTGCATCATAGCCAAGGTGCAATGGGTAGTAGGTATGGGTTCTTGCTATTTGAGATGTGCACAAGTAAAGAGACTAGCTTTGGAGGATTAGATTCCTTCCGCCACATGGAAGATAGGCTTATTGACATGTAAAAGTATGGAGTTAGTAGATACGATGAGACGTAAAAGAGTCAACATAGCTAATGTCTAAGAAACTAAGTGGAAAAGGGCTAAAACTAGAGAAATTGATAGGTATAAGGTCTGGTATGTAAGATAGGACAAAAATAGAAATGATGTAGGGATAAGTGGTAGATAAAGAATTAAAGGATAAAGTTGTAGAGTTAAAAGAACTAGTGATAGAATTCTACTGATAAAACTTGTTCTAAGAGAGAAGTTCATAAATGTTATAATACATCCCTCAAGTAGGGTTAAAAGATAAAATTAAGAGACAATTCTGGGAAGATATGGAGGGAGTAGTGCCAGAAATTTCTAACATAGAGAGGATATTTGTGGGAGCAAACTTAAATGTTTATGTAGGAAAAGAAAAGGAAGAATATGATCGGGTACATGGACGGTAATAGTGTTGGAGAAAGAAATGAGATGGGGGAAGCAATCCTTGATTTTGCTTTGGCATAGAACCAAACTCTAGCAAACACATACTTTAAGAATATTGATGGACACTCATTGACCTTTAAAAGTGGATCATATAAAAGCCAAATAGACTTTTTTCTACTTAAAGATAATAAAGATCAATGTGTAAAGATTGTAAGGGATACCTGGTGAGAGTTTAATCACACAACTTAGGTTAATGATTATGAATACTTACATTAAGAGGTGGAAGAAAAGAAATTAACTTAATAGATGCCCAAGAACTAAGTGGTGGAATTAAAAGGAGAGAAGGTAACATCATTCACAAACAAGTTGATGGTAGAAGGAAAGTGAATCAATAAAACAAAAGTAAACACTATGTGGACTAATATGACTTATTCCATTAAAAAAGTGGCAAAAGATTTTCTAGGAGTATATAAAGGTAAAAGGCAACTGGTAAAGAAAACTTGGCGGTAGAGTTAAAAGGTGCAAAAGGGTATTAAAAAGAAATGAGGATGTTTTTAAGCATGGCAGAGGACTATAAATAACAAAAACTTTGAGCAATATAAGAATGCTAAAAGGGTTGTCAAGAGAGTAGTAAGTGAGGCTAAACTCAAGGTGTATGATGATCTTTATAATAGATTAGGATTGAGAGAAGGTGAAAAAGATATATTCAAACTTGAAAAAATAAGAGAACAAAAAAATAAGGTCTTGGACCACGTTAAATGCATTAAAAGTAATGAACAAAGGGTACTAGTCAAAGATGACGAGATCAGTCAAAGGTGGGAACATTACTTCCTAAAATTACTTAGTAACAATTGTCCTGAGAATATAGAGATTGAAGAACCATAAACCTAAATAATGTTGGGCTATATAGATACGACCATAAGATCAATTGGTATACCAATGGGAGATATTGGCATAGTTTGGTTGACAAAATTATATAGCAAGATTGTAAAATCGAAGAAAATGCAAGATGAATGGAGGAAAAGCTCTATCATACCAATTTATAAGAATAAAGGAGACGTACAAAGCTGCACTAATTATCGTGGGATCAAAGTTATGAGCCATACCACGAAGCTTTAGGAAAGAGTGGTTGAGAAGAGGTAGAATGAAGCCATGGTATTTAATAGAGTGGAATGGAGGAATAAGATTCATGTGGCTGACCCCTAATTGGGATAAGGTCTTGATGATGATGACACAATTGGTTGAGAAATATAGGGAGAAGAGGAAGGACCTTCACATAATCTTTATTGACTTAGAAAAAGCTTATGATAGGGTTTCTAGAGAGTTAATATGGTTGGTGTTGGGTTAGAAAGGGGTTTCACAGGGGTATGTAGACATAATTAAGGATATGTACAAGGGGGCGATAATAAATATTAGGATCATAGTGGAGAGTCTGATGATTCCTCTATCACTATATGATTGCACCAAGGATTAGCATTGAGCTTGTACCTTTTTACATTGGTTATGGATGAGTTAATAAAACATCTGCATGAAGAAATTCCATGGTGCATGTTATTTGCAGATGATATAATTTTGATCGATAAGACAAGGGAGGGTGTAAACACAAAGCTACAGTTATGGAGAGATGCTATAGAGTCCAAAGTATTTAAAATTAGCCAAACTAAGATAGAATATATGGAATGCAATTTTATTAAGGAGAGGAATGAGGGAGACTACTTTAGATACTTGAGATCAATAATTAATGAGAGTGAAGAGATTAAGAGGGATGTTACCTAATGAATCTAAGTGGGTTGGGACAAATGGAGATGTGCCTCTGGAGTTGTGGCATCAACTGGTGCCACTCAAACTGAAAGAAAAATTCTATAGGATGGTTGTAAGGCTGACCATGCTTTATGGATCAGAGTGTTGGACAATTAAGGAACAACATGTATATAGGATGAGCGTAGCCGAAATGAGGATGTAGAGATGGATGAGTAGCAAGATAAGAAAAAATAGAAGTAAAAATGAAAACATTAGAGAAAACTTAAGAGTGACACCAATAGGTAACATGATCAGGGAGGGTGGACTTAGATGGTTTGGACATATTTAACAGAGATCGAAAATAGCACCCGTTAGGAGTGAGTCTATCCAAGTAGAAGGCTTTAAAAGGCAAAGGAAGGCCGAAAATAACGTGGATAAGAAGTGTTGAGAAAAGATTTAAAAACTTTTGGATTAAATGAAGCCATGGAGGAACAAGATTCATGCGTTGGACTACTAATCGGGATAAGGCCCTAGATGATGATTTCATTGATTATGGGATATTGTCTCCCCCATCTTAACAAAGTTTATCTGCAACCAAGTGGCATTTGCATCATTGCCAACCTGCAATGTCTATCTAATGTCAATAGTTCAATGGTACAGTGTGTTGTTCAATTTGCAATTGGATATCCCTTGTGGATGAAATTTGTTGTGCTTTTATTCGAAGGATGTGGTCACATTTGGTTGGTAATCCATGATTGCTTGATAAAGATTAAGTGGCTTTGAAAAGGGATTGAAACATTCAAAATTGTTTCTCCTTTTCACGTAAATTAGTACTTTCCTAGAAATGTTTTTAGTTTTTGTTCTTCTGAAAATATTTGTCCTTTTGCTGCATGAGCAATTCAAATTTTTATTTTTTGGGTGCAAAAGTGCTACATATCCGCGTGTTTTGAGGTAATTCAATCAGTTTCAACTTCACATCAAGGTTGCCAATGTGGGAAGCAGGTGTGGAAGTGGAAGTAGGAAGAGAGTGATTTAAGGTGGAAATGAGGAAGAGCGAAGCACAATTTTTTTTAAATTACTAAAAATTACAAATAAATATAGAAAATTTTCTCGAAAACTACAAAGACATTCTTCACATTATTTGTCATTTCAAAACTAAATTTAAGTATTTAACATCCATAACCCATAATCCATAATCCAATTTCGTAACTCCATATTGGAATATCTAGTAAGTAATAACTATAAACTTTACAAACTATCTAAAGCCAATATTCCAAAATCCTGATTGATAATATCTCATAATCATATCCAAAAATTGCAAACTGCAAACTCATTGGTTCGTTGATGTTCCTTTTTTCATCTCGGACGGGTGAGAAGAATATTTAAAATAACATAATTAGTGAAGTCTTTCTTTAAGACGTTAAGTCAATAAAGAAATACTTAAAATGTTTGAATTTTGAAGTATCACCTTCCTTTTGCCTTTTAAAAGTAAAATGAGATGTTATTGTAGTTGAGCACGTTGGGAGACGGTCGTAGGCTGGCATGTATTAGCATCTAATCCTTCATCGCAAAGCCTCTTTGGAGGCAATGGAGGGAGGTGATCATAAAGTGTCTTGGGAGGTGGCCTATCAACAGTTATTGCTTGTATCCCTTCATCGACAATCCTCAATGCTCTAGAAAGTGCCTTCACAAGTCGCCTAGAGTTGGCACCTCTTATACTTCTTCAAACCTTTAAATTTCTCAACGTTTTCATCAATGTTTGCAGACTCAAGTTTAATATCCCACTTTTTGTGCGACCATATGATATGCTTTTTCCTAAACCTAAAGCAATGAGAGATAGTGTTAATTGAAATCTAGCAACGAGACAGATTGACATAGTCATAGAACTATAGGAAACATTTGAGGAACACTTTTGTACCTAGTTAATATCCTCATGTTTGAGTGGATGAAAACTAATGTGTCAACATGGGCCAAAGTCACCCTTTTATGCTTCACTTTCAATATGAAGCTATGGGTGCTTCATACTTTCTCAACCCAAAATGTGCTAATGGATTATGCAAGAACTTTCTTTGCCACTTTTTGCAACTCATGAACATCTTCACCATGCATGCCCCACCATCTTATGGCTTTAATGTTGTTCTTTCAGCATCCCTACGAGCCCCCACTGTGCCAATCCATATCCATCACTAAACTCAAAAAGCTTACCTAAAGTGTGCTAGCAAGTGCCTCATCCCTCCAGCAATTCTTGTTAGTGCTTGCTCAACACATTTCCATACTTCAGTGTCATGAACTGCAAGAAAACAACATGGGAGAGTAAGTATAGGGAATGTTAGATATATAACAATGACTAGCTAGAATCATATTCCACAGAAGAGCATGGACCAAGCAGTGTGGAGGCATGTTCATCTTATCTCACCTCTTCTCTGCGCTGTTCGCAACTATATTTCTTCCCTCCAAGTCATGCGTCAAAGCATGTTTGATCTTACCAAGAATCTAATCCATGTTCATACTTTCTATGAGAGGCCCTTCTTGATTTGTAAGCCAGATCATTTCATAGACTGGCTTTGTAATCTTCAAAGCCTTGTTAGTTTCTTGCCAAAAATTTGGACAAGTGACCTCATTGTAATGTTTTTTTTTCTGCTGCTTCTTTGATGCTTAGATCCTTCAATCTTTCCACCTTGTCCAACAATCTTGCACCAAACATTCCTCAGTTCTTGCCTGTGCTTCTTAATCCTCTTCAAGGTGATTTAATGGGATGCACATTTGGTCTTTCCCACCTTCATCAATTGTAACTCTGAAACATCTTTAAATATTGTAAGTGGCTAGAATGATTGGTTATGAATTTGACAAGATGTTTACACTTTTCATATATCTCATTCATTAAAGCCAATTGCTTTGTCAAATCCTTGAAAGCAAGGTTCAGAGTGTGTACGACACGTGGAGTCCAAAAATGTGAGGATATGTTTTAATCACCTCTATTCCTGCATTCTGACAGATGTGAGTATTGTCAGTCCGCAACTACATTACATTGTATGCCCCATCCATCCAATCCATAACATCCACCCCCATTCAACCATTCCACCCCAATCATCCAATCCAAGATAGAAATAAGGCCCACAACCATTCAACTGTAGAGATCAATCCATCCATTCATCCAATCTACAACCATTCAATCATGTACAAAAATTCATAATATGCTAAGCAAGATTCGTAAATCAGAAAACAGAACATACAAATTGCAAGAAATATCATAACTTTCCATTCCTATAGGAGTAGGCACTTATGAGTCTCTACTAGTGTATACTCTGCCTCTAGAGTTTGTCTTCTGAAGATCCAAGCTGTTCATCATATTCAGGGTACAAACATTAAGTAACCCATGATAAATCAGTGCATTTGAATAATCTGAACCACTGGTTTTATGTCTTTGAAAAAACTGATGGTTCTGAATTTTAACTCCAATAAGCATAAGCTAAAAGCATCCGAAGGGCATGAAATGTGGTATTTAGCATATCTAAACCATTCCCTATATGATAAATGGCTTCTATCTACAAAAAATTATCACTATATATGAGAGTCTACGCTGTCAAACTCTCAGGAGCATCTACACTTATGGGCATTCTTCAGTCAATGAGCTTTCTTCTTCTTTAGATCGCTGGAAACATCAACTATCTTCTTCACAATGGAGCTTCATCAGAAAAACAACAATTTAAACGGAAATGGAATATTTTGCTGGAAATTTGGACAAATGGAATTTCTAGGGCCGGGTTTTGCTGGTGAGGATTTGGGGGAATGTATACATTTCACCCAACTTTAACGTCAAACGTGTATATAGATTGAGTTATTACGGATAACCCATCAAGGGCAATCCGCAAATAACCCATGAAACATGTCTTACTTGTTATGGGATGAGGAAAAGTTAAAAAAGGGAAAATACACATGAAGCATGTATCCAAAATGATTGGAAGTGCGACCTCAATTGACCGGAAGCACAACTCCTTTTGATTGGAATTGCACACCTGCTCAATCAGAGGTGCAACTGAGATTAATCTGAAGCATACCAAAAGAGCAGATACTAAAAAATGAAGCATTCATTACCTTAAATCAGATTCACGCATCGCTTCCCGGTTCTCGAACTTCTATCAGGCTTCTTGGTAACATTGCTTTCGATTTCAGATTTGTGGGCAACTGGGTGGATTTGGGTGATTACAAAAGAAGAACATTGCTGGAATCTTATTTTTATTTGGGAACCACTGTTGCAGGAATTTTATTCGTGTCATTCTTCAATTTCCTAAAGTCTAGAAGATCTTATTTTCTCCCTTTTTATGAATTCAAAATTATAGAGTTATATGGTAAATGCAGATGATCGTGTCGGCAAACGTATGCTTTACAGTATGACTGTACACAGAGTTATACGTAGCATGAGTATATTCATTACTGCATACAAATATTACAAAAATATTTCTGTTTGAGATAGATAATTGGAGCAATTTTTCTGTCTAAAGTATCTCAGAATATTCTATATAAAGATTTTTGTATATTAGTTACTTCTGTCTGACAATCTCTCAACAACGATGCTTTTGGTGTTTTGAATACATTGCCCCTGAGTCATTATAGTTGTAACCTTATAACACCTTCAAGAGTTGGGAGATAACCAACAACTTCAGTTACTAAAGATTCATAAGGCTTTCTCCAGTATATCTTGTTTGTTAACATGCTAAGACAATGTGTCCTTTTCTTTTAAATGGCAAGACAGTGCATCCTTCATCATCATCATCAAGACCTTATCCCAATTAGGGGTTGGCCACATGAATCTTGTTCCTCCATTCCCCTCTATTAAGTACCATGGCTTCATTTAATCCTAAAGTTTTTAAATCTTTTCTCACCATTTCTATTCACGTTGTTTTGGGTGTTCCCCTTGCCCTTTTAGAATATTCTACTTGCATTGCCTCACTCCTCCTAACCGGTTCCATTTTTGGGTCTCCTTTGGATATGTCCAAACCATCCAAGTCTAAACTCCATCATCTTGTTACCTATTTATGCTACCCCTAAGTTTCCTCTAATGTTTCATTCCTAATTCTATCTTTTTTGTCTTACCACTCATCCATCTCAACATCCTCATTTCCGTGATGCTCATCTTATGAACATGAAGTTTCTTAACTGCCCAATACTCTGATCTATAGAGCATGGCTGACCTTATGGCTATCTGTTGAGCCAGGAAGAATTGAGACTTGATAATAAGCAGTTTTTTCAGAAGAAGCTGAAGTTCCTTATTGATGAAGTGGAGAAATTACAAGTAACCTTACAATTCAATCGAACAAAACACAAACTACTGGAACTAGTAGGAAGTAGGAACCTCAGTTCCTCCTCTGCACTTCCCACTCCCTTTTACTTCCCTTCTCTCCCCCCTTCCCTCCCTCTTCACCTCTTTTTATCTTTTCTTTTTCCTTCCATTCCCGTCCCCTTCTGTAACAGACTGGATATCTGTATATCCTAACTTTGTAACAGACTGGATATCTGTATATCCTAACTGACTTCCTGACTTGGTTGTTAACTGACTATATCACAACTAATTATATCCTAACCAACTACTGCCCTGGATCATCTTACGGAGAAATCTGAAAATCTTTTGCCAACAAGTGTATTTCTGTTTCCTTGCAATTATATCTTCTTTCTGGAATACGTGTGGTGTATGGGAGGTCTAACATTACCCCCCCCCAAGTAGGTTCACCTTGTCCTCAAGGTGAAAGGAGGGAAATTGAGTGTCCAAATCCTCATAGAGCTCCCATGTGCTATCACACTCAGGTAGGTTTTTCCATTTCACCAAAACTTCGGTGCATCCATTTGGCAATGACCTGATTTCCTGGACGGAGTCAGGATATAGGACAAGTTCCATTTCCTCAGTGATTCCAGGAGGTAGGGGTTGAGATTGGGCTGAATTGGATAGGGCGGCCTTTAGTTGGGAGACGTGGAAAACAGGATGGATCCGGGTGGTGGAGGGTAAATCAAGGCGGCAGGCTACTGCGCCAATGCGCTCCAAAATAGTGTAGGGACCGTAAAACCGGGGGCTAAGTTTTTCATTGGGTCGTTTAGCCAGTTTCTTGAACTTAAAGGGCTGGAGTTTTAGAAAAACTCTGTCACCTACCTGGAACTGGATGTCCCTGTGACCTTTATCTGCTTGGGATTTCATTCTGACCTGGGCTTTTAGAAGATTACTTTTCAGTTCTTGTAAAATTGTATTCCTGTCGTGAAGTTGCCTGTTGACTTCCTCCACGACTGACCCTTCATTCGAGAGCCGTAACACAGTAGGAGGATCACGCCCATAAAGTGCTTTAAAAGGGGTCATGCCAGCAGCACCTTGGAATGTAGTATTATACCAGAATTCAGCCCAAGGAATCCACTTGGGCCAGAGCTTAGGATGGTGGTAGCTGAAGCAGCGCAAATAGGTTTCGAGACAGCGGTTGACGACTTCCGTTTGGCCATCCGTTTGAGGATGGTAAGCAGTACTCATCTTTAACTCAGTCCCTGCCATTTTGAATAGTTCAGCCCAAAATTGGCTAATAAAGAGACGGTCCCTGTCGGATACAATGGATTGCGGGTAACCATGTAACCGTACTATGTCCTTGATAAAAAGAGCAGCCACCTCTTGAGCAGAAAACGGATGGCCCAAGGGAAGGAAATGGCAGTATTTGGAAAGACGGTCTACTACCACCAGAATAGTATCCAGCCCCTTAGATTTGGGTAAGCCGCCAATAAAATTAATAGAAATGTCATCCCAGACTTGTTCGGGAATGGGTAAAGGCTGAAGAAGACCTCCAGGTTTAAGGGCTTGGTATTTATTCCGCTGGCATACCTCACAAGAAGCCACAAATTGCTGCACATCCTTTCGCATTCCCTTCCAAGTGACCACATTAGAAAGCCTTTTGAATGTCCTAAAGGTCCCTGAATGTCCACCTGCTGGAGTGGAGTGAAATTCCCTGAGTAGGATGGGAATTCGAACAGAAGTCTTAGGGATAGCGAGTCTATCATAGAAGAGCAAGTGGCCATGACGCAGAGAGAATCCTTTGTGATGGTTCAGGCCAGCCAATAAGTCCTGGAGGATGGGGCCTAAAGTCCCATCGAGTCTGATCTCCTCTTGTAAAGCTTGTAAGGCTGAATGCTGGACTACTGAAAGAGCAATGAAAGGAGAAGGGTGCATCAGGTCTGATGCATGCTCAGGGGCAGAAGTGTTGCGTGCATCAGTGAAGCCTTTGTTATCTATTCTGGAGAGGGCATCAGCTGCCCGATTATGCTTGCCTGGTTTGTAGTGAATGTCAAAGTTGAAACCCAGTAATTTGATGAGCCACTTCTGCTGCTCACTGCTAAGGACGTTCTGGTGCAAGAGGAATTGGAGGCTCTTTTGATCTGTTAAGATAGTGAACTTCTGGCCTAACAAGTAATGGCGCCACTTCTGAACAGAGAGAACAACCGCCATAAGTTCCCTTTCATATACCGATTTGGGTGAGCACGGGAGAGAGTGATTGGCTGAAGAAGGCAATTGGCCTTCCCTCTTGCATGAGAACTGCTCCAATGCCTTTACCCGACGCATCAGTCTCCAAAATGAATGGCTTGTTAAAGTTGGGAATAGCTAGTATGGGCACCGTCGTCATGGCGTGCTTTAAGTTGTTGAAGGCTTGTTGTGCCTCCATTGACCAATGGAAGCTATCTTTCTTGAGAAGATTGGTCAGGGGTGCAGCAATAATGCCATAGTTTTGTACAAATTTGCGATAGTACCCGGTGAGGCCCAAAAAGCCCCTTAATGCTGTAATATCTAGTGGAGTAGGCCAGTGGAGCATACAGTCTATCTTTGAGTTATCAGCGGCGACTCCATGGAGATAGTGGCGGAAGATGTCGTTCATAAGAGCCTGAAAAGTGGAGGGTGCATTGGTCAGGCCGAAGGGCATGACCAAAAACTCGTAGTGGCCCTCATGCGTCCTAAACGCCGTCTTGGGAACATCCTCTTTCTTGATGCGAATTTGATAGTAGCCGGATTGAAGATCCAGTTTAGAGAAAACAGTAGCTCCACCTAGTTCGTCCAATAATTCATCAATTGTTGGGATGGGAAATTTATCTGGAACGGTGATCTTGTTAAGGGCGCGGTAATCCACGCAAAAACGCCAACCTCCATCTTTCTTCTTAACTAAGAGTACTGGGCTGGAATAGGGACTAGTGCTGGCCTGAATGATGCCCGCCTCCCACAATTGTTTGATGATCCGCTCAATCTCGTTCTTTTGGCAGTGTGGATAATGGTATGACCTGATATTAGGTGGTGTTGTATGGTCTGGGACCCTGATGGCATGATCTTGTGGTCGGTTAACAGGCAATTTCAATGGCTGATCAAAGAGATGGGCATACTGGTCTAGTAGAAGTTTTAGACGGGGTTGGTCTGAAGGTGGTGGTTGCGTGTCCAGCTCTAGCTGAAGGCCTTGATAGTCAACCATGTAGCTTGCACCGGAGTAGGGGATGGCACGTTGTAGTGCTTTGAAGGATAAGAGTGACCTGGACAGGGATGGGTCGCCCTTAAGAGTAACCCTCTGGCCCTGCACGACGAACTCCATGGTGAGCTCGAGGTAGTTGGCAGAAACGTTGCCAAGAGTACGTAGCCATGCCATGCCAAGAACCATGTCTGTTCCGCTCAGTTCGAAGGGATGGAAATGGTGTTTGATGACCAACCCAGGAAGGCGCAGGACTAGGTTGCGGCATACCCCAGAACCACGGATGCAAAATCCGTCTCCCACCTGTACTCCGAACGACCGGGTGTTGGTGATCGGAAGGTGTAGGTCGTCAACCAATCTCCGGGATATAAAATTATGGGAAGCCCCCGTGTCGATAAGGACCACCACTTCCCTGTGTTCCAGAAGCCCACGTAATTTCATAACGTTGGCGACCGACATCCCGACTAGAGCTTGCATGGATAGCTCAAGTCGGGTCGTTTCCTCCTCGCATTGGCCTTCATCGTCGGGGTTCTGGGTGTCCCGATCTTCCCCTTCGTCGCCATCCTCGCCTAAAAGAAGGACCTGCAACTGGCGATTCTTGCATCGAAAGCAAAGCCCCATAGCCCGTTTCTGCTGAAGTTCTTTCTCTGTAAGTCGCCGGAAAGTGTCCCGCCGGGCCAGGGAAGGTTCTCCCGTGCGGGATGGCCGTTCTCCTCGAAACCCTAGCTCCTTCGTCGTCTTCGGAGAGCGGGCATAGGTTTGCGTGGGAAAATTACGAAATTGCCCTTGTAGGCTAGTTTCAACGACAGGGCCCTTTTGGGAAGGCCCATGACCCCACGATATTCGAGGTCCCGGTCCACTCTTGTTTCCTTGGGCTCGTACCCGTTCAAGGGCTTCATTTTTTTCCTCGATCTTCTGGGCCAGGTCCATAAGCCTAGCTAGCGAAGCGGGCCGGAACATCTTCACCTCTGCCTTTAACTCCTCCCTTAGCCCATTTAGAAAAGCCCCCCTCAGCAGGTCGTCGGGCAGATCCACCAGGGGTCCCGACATCAGCTCAAAATCATGTCGGTAGTCGGCGACGGAGATGACTTGCCGGAGTGACAACAGGGCCTCGTAGTCGTCGTCCGACTGCGATGGCCGGAACCTGTGGAGAAGGGCAGTCCGGAAAATCTGCCAAGAATGGACCGGCGATCGGGCGTCAGTCCAGAGAAACCAATGGAGGGCTTCTCCCTCCAAACACACAGACGCCGCCGTCACCTTCTCCCCTTCCGGGAGTCGGTTTAACTGGAAATACTGCTCAGCTCGACAAAGCCAGCCATGAGGGTCGTTGCCGTTGAACATCGGGAGGTCCAGGCGTCTGGGTTCGAGCCTCGGGATCTCCGGCATCACCGGCGGGACTTGGTTATCCCCACCCGATGACTCCCCTGTCTCCGGTGCTTGTCGTCCTCTATCCCCAGCTTGATTCAAGGGCGTTTCTTCCCCACCCTGCTTCTGTCTCATCCAAGCCCGAATCTCCATCAGGTACTCTCCTATAGCTGCGACGTTGGTTTGCAATCTTCCTAGTTCTTCTTTCATGCTGCCCACTTCCGATCTCACATTCTCTAAATCTTTTTCCATGTTTTGTGCTTTTTCTGATCTGGTTCTTACCATGTCCCACGAATGAAACCATGCTCTGATACCATTGTTGAGCCAGGAAGAATTGAGACTTGATAATAAGCAGTTTTTTCAGAAGAAGCTGAAGTTCCTTATTGATGAAGTGGAGAAATTACAAGTAACCTTACAATTCAATCGAATAAAACACAAACTACTGGAACTAGTAGGAAGTAGGAACCTCAGTTCCTCCTCTGCACTTCCCACTCCCTTTTACTTCCCTTCTCTCCCCCCTTCCCTCCCTCTTCACCTCCTTTTATCTTTTCTTTTTCCTTCCATTCCCGTCCCCTTCGTAATGTTGGATATCTGTATATCCTAACTTTGTAACAGACTGGATATCTGTATATCCTAACTGACTTCCTGACTTGGTTGTTAACTGACTATATCACAACTAATTATATCCTAACCAACTACTGCCCTGGATCATCTTCTGGAGAAATCTGAAAATCTTTTGCAAACAAGTGTATTTCTGTTTCCTTGCAATTATATCTTCTTTCTGGAATACGTGTGGTGTATGGGAGGTCTAACACTATCCTATAGAATTATCCATTTAGTTTGAGTGGCACCCTTCGGTCACACAAAATTCTAGATGCACATCTCCATTTATTCCAACCTGCTTGGATTCTTTGGGTAACCTCCGTCTTAATCTCTCCACTCATGAATCATTGATCCTAAGTACCAAAAGTGGTCTTTTATGGGGACTTCTTGGTTATCAATCTTAACTAGTGTTGTACTCCTACTCTCCTTGCTAAAATTGCATTCCATATATTCGGTCTTAGTTCAGCTAATTTTAAATCCTTTAGATTCTAATGCTTCTCTCCATAACTCTAACTTTGTGTTGACACCCTCCCTTATCTCGTCAATTAAGACTATATCATCTGCAAATAGCATGCACCATGGAATCTCCTTTTGCAGATGTTTTGTTAACTCATCCATAACCACCGTAAAAAGGTATGGGCTCAATACCAATCCTTGGTGTAATCCTACAGTGACGGAAAATCACTAGTCTCGCCACTAGTGGTCTTAACATTTGTTATTGCTCCCTCGTATATATCTTTAATTTTGTCTATATACCCCCACAAAACCCCATTCTCGCTCAACACCCTCCATATTAATTCTCTAGGGACTCTATCATAAGCTTTCTCTAAGTCAATAAAGACCATGTGGAGGTCTTACCTCCTCTCCCTATATTTCTCTATCAATAAAGACAGTGCATCTGTAATGGACAAATTGGTGACTTCGGCTAAGTGTCAACATCTAAAATGGAAATTGTTTTCCAATTCATTTAAATTCTTGAGGTAAATCTTTGTTGATATTGTTTCTAATGGTACTTGTGACATACACACTGCTTTTTTCTGAATGGTAATCTCCATAGTATGTTGATCACTGCCTTTAGTACTAGTATTTGTTTAGAAGAAACTGATATTCAGCTGCTCTTAGGAGTAACAATAACATCTGCATCACGGATTTAGCCATGACAGATATAGAGGTGTCTTTGGCGCAATGGTAGAGTTGTTGTTGTGTGACCTTGAGGTCACGGGTTCAAGGCGTGGAAACAGCCTCTTGCAAAATGCAAGGTAAGGATGCATAATTTTGCCCTTGTGGTCTGCTCCTTCCCCTGACCCCGCATGTGCACGAGCTTCGTGCATGGGGCTGCCCTTTTATATAGAGTGTCTTTGAGCCCATCAATTGCCCGTTTAATAGAGATTGAAAGGTTATGTTCTTGAACTCTTTCTTTCTTATTAGCAATAATGGATACTGAAACATGCAGATGCAACATGCATGGACAATGGATCCTGGGCAGTAAGCTTTGTTGTAGAAGAGTTGGGTGTGGTGTTGAAATCCAATGTAGGTTTCAAGGGTCAAAGTTACAAATGCTGAAGTCAAAGTTTCAGGATTCAGTTATAGATTTAAGGCATAAAAAATTTGATATTTCTGTAAAAAGTAGGGTTGCCTGCAACTGTAGTTGGTTATATAATGCTTTATATTCCTAGAAAAAACTCTCCATACAAATGGATTTGAATCTAATGGTATATTTAACCCTTGAATTCTGAGAAATTTTGAAAAAAAGAAGAAAGGAAATTAGAATTTTCTGACACATTGGTTTGGGAAAATCTTATCTGTTTCTGATGCCACTACTTCTCCTTTGAAGACTTGGTATTAACCTCAAGTTGGAGGGGTTATTTCCAAGTGGATGTTTGTTATCAGGACTTTCTGCAGTGGTTTATCTCTATTACTATGTGATTTTTTCCTCTTTAACTCTGCAGGTGAGGCTTGACTGCTAGCCGCTAGATTTTCCAGTGTGCATGTGTTCATTGGCTTTTCATCCTTTTGGACCTTTCTTTAGATAATTCTGTATTGAAGTGTAAGCATATCTTTTGGTTTTCTTATGGTTTAGCTTGTGAATTAGAAATTATCCTATTTATTAGTCTATTTTGGCTGAATTGATTCATCTTTTGTAAATTTATGTCATACTGATACTAAGTTAGTTTGCAGGAAGGACTTGGCCGATCTACTTCTACATCTGGACATGCTTCCCGCCCTGTAAGTCGTAATGCTTTTGATGATGTTGTGGATCCAATGGGGGTATCTGATGCCCATCTGGCAAAGCTACAAAATGAATTGGAAACTGTAGATGGCTTGCGTTTGGGAGGTACTGCCCCTGGTCTGACTAGGGTTCAGAGCCTTGGTTCTCATTCCTTTGCATCAGCTTTGGGTTCATCTTTGTCTAGAAGCACAACTCCTGAAGGTCAGCTGGTTGGGAGGCCTCCAGGAACCTGCCTTCCCCCTGTTGGAGGAAGAGTCTCTGCCACTGATAAGAAGAACGTTGTTGGTTCAAATGCTTTTAGTGGTGTATCTTCTAGCATGGCTGATCATGCTGAGATTGCAGCTGCGTTATCAGGATTAAGCCTTTTGAAAAATAGGCGGGTAGATGAAGACAGTATTGTACAGTCCCAGATGCAGCAGGAATTCTCTGGTCATCCTGATTTCCTGTTTGATATGCCAAATGGCCATAACCAAAGTCTGCAGCAGCCACTCATCAATAATCCCAATATCAAACCATTGACCACTCCAGTTCCTCTCATGCCATACAACAATTTGTCTCAAAATAATGGAGTTGCTGATCTTAATGTTTCAAAGATAACCTCTGATGGGCAAATCAACTTGCCAAAACGGTCATTATCTTCTGCTAATCTATACTCGAAAGTGCCTGTTTTAGGTTCTGCCAGTTCAGAAGGATCTGGCGTTCCTTATCTGGATTCAGATACACCAAATATTGATTTTACTGGCTATAACTCCAGTGGATATACTGTCAACCAGAGGCTCCCGCTGGCGATGGACAATCATCTTGATCCTGGTAGTTTGTACTTCTTCAATTCTTTATTTATTTATTTTAATCTTTTGCTATTGTTATCATACTGGTTTTGAATTACATGTCATTTTATAGCTTTTTTCCTTTCAGGTGGGACTTTGACAGGTAGCACAGAAGGTCAAAGTCTGAACAGAAATGGGAACGTGGGAGGTTCTGGTCTGCAGGTACCAGGTGTGGATCCACTATATGTACAGTATTTGCAAAGGACTTCTGATTATGCAGCACAAGCTTCTGGAAGGCTCAGTGATGCATCTCCTGGAAGGAATTACCTAGGCACTTCACAAATGGATTTGCTTGGGTTTCAGAAAGCATACCTTGGGGCTTTGCTTGCGCAACAGAAATCGCAGTATGCTATGCCATTTCTGGGTAAATCTGGTGGTCCGAGTCATGGATACTATGATAATGCTTCTTTTGGTCTTGGCATGCCATATCCAGGAAACCCCTTAGCAAGTTCTGTTCTTTCCTCTGTTGGAACTGGAACTCCAGTTAGGCAGAATGAGCAACTCCAACGCTTCCCTTCTATGGTGAGGAGTTCAGCAGGAGGAAATATGGGATCTTGGCAGTTGGACAATGGCGTGAATATGGAAGAAGGCTTTGCATCATCCTTATTGGAAGAATTTAAGAACAACAAGACCAGGTGTTTTGAACTCTCTGAAATTGTTGATCATGTTGTTGAATTCAGGTATTTACTGGACCCTTCTCTTGTACTACTTTCTTCTACTTTGAGTTATGGAAATGGACTGAATTCTTTCATGTTGTCATTTTAATCTTCCTGTATCCAGTGCCGATCAGTATGGGAGTCGTTTTATTCAGCAGAAGCTAGAAACTGCCTCGGAAGAAGAGAAAAACAAGATTTTCCCTGAGATTATTCCTCATGCTCGTGCTTTGATGACTGATGTCTTTGGAAATTATGTTATACAGAAAGTATGTCTTCTTACCCATTCACTATTTTATAGGACTGTAATGTAAAATGATCTGATTTTGACATTGAAGTGATAATTTGAAATTGGCAGTTTTTTGAGCATGGTACAGAAAGTCAGAGAAAGGAACTGGCCAACCTGCTTTCTGGTCATGTTTTACCTCTCAGTCTTCAAATGTATGGTTGCAGAGTGATCCAAAAGGTGCTATCTTAAGCTTTTTTCCTATTATCTGCTTGTTCATTTTTTCAGTCACTCGAGGAAATGCCATATTCAGTTCTGCTTTGTGTCTGCATGCTCCAATTTGTTTCATTTTCTGAATGGTGTCAGTATTGAATTTTCTCACATGAATCAATCAAATTTATATGGAAATTTCAAGTTTCCTGCTCTAAACGTCAATTTTGATTGAGTTTGTGCCAGCTCTGTTAGTAGCCTGAGTCATGTAAAGATGAAATTTTACCGAACATGGTTGACTGTCAATCTCAACTCTATATTATAGAATCAGTTAGTGTTAGAAAAGATGACCTTAATTAGGAGAGTCACAGAAGGGTTAGATTCTATAATATAGAATCTAGGTACTAAGTTTCAACACCTTAACTAAACCCTACTTAAATTAAAAAGGCACCAAAGTTTAACCTCTCTGGGCATTTATAACAAGAAAAGACTTCACTAATTAGGAAGCTTTGAAAGTTATGGTATTCAAAATCTGAAAGGTTCTGAGGTGGCAAGGAGACTGCAACACAACCTCCAACAGTTCTCAGTGTAAGAAAACAAAATGTAAAGGACCTAAAATTCCCTTGGAATTGACTTTAGGGGCTTAATTTCCATGTTGATAGATTCATTGTGGACATAAATACAAAGGTCAAATTGAAGAGAATAACTCCTACAAAAATTAATAAGTAAATCTTATAAAGTTTATGTGGATGATCCTAAATCCAAGAAAGAAATTAAGATTGTACCTCATTGTAAAAATGAAGCAAGTGAAAGATATCAATCCTAAAGACACATGCTTACCTCTTAAGAAAAAAGTAAGACAATGGTAAACAGATGTGAAGCCTGGAGAAAGTAAACTCCTAGTAGGTCTCAAGTGAGTGGTACTTTGTGCATGTTAGCAAGAAAAGAAAGATAACTGGGGAGAAATTATAGCACCATGAAGTTGTGAAAACAATTTGGCCACGAAGAGGAACTTTTTGAGACAATAATTTGGCCATTATCTTCTCACCTCAACACTTGTTCGTTGCTTAAATTCAGAAAGGAGAGTTGGACTAGATGTAAATCTGAGGAAATGGAAAGAAGTCCCAAGACAACTTCGAGAAGAGGGAACATTATGGTGCTTTCTCACTAGACAGTTCTTTTATAAATACAAAAGACCCAAGAAGTGAAATAGATTATTTGGTTTTTTTACTACTGCACTTGACAAGAAGGAAACACTAGCAGAAGTCTTTACTTTTCCTGAACCCTAGCTATTTTCTTAATGATGAACTGAAGAGTCTTTCATCCAGAAGAGGAAGAAGTATTCTATTGGCTAGAGAAATGATCTCGTTTATGCTTAGTTGTCAATATCAGTACCATACCGGCCAGTATGTTGGTATTCCCAGTTTCGGTCTAAAAACTGGTACAAAAACTGTTTAAAACTGGCCTTGGCCAATTACCATGCAATACTGGCTTGTATGGTTGTACGGGCTGGAATCGCAAGTATGGTCTGGCATTGTGTAGAAAACTGTTACCGGGTTTTTTTCTTTCTTTTTCCTAAATCAAGTGCTAACAGCTAAAATATGAGGGTATTTTGGTCAAATCAGCATCCCACTCTATTAGGCGGGATATTTTGGACCAAATATCCATTCTCCTCCTCTCTTCTCCATGGTCACTCTTGCACCATAGAGTTGCAGCCACACAAAGAAGACCAAGATGGAAGCAGAAATCTGGTTTTCAGCAGAAAAAAACTTGAATGGAGTGTCATTCATACAAAACCGACCAGGAAAGATGGTTGAAAGGTATTCTAAACAAACAAGAACGACCCTGTTGGTAGTGTTTTTGTGTGATTTTGCTGAACTTTTGGAGAGATTTTCAATTTATTTGGACTTGTTACTACAAATGCCCTATTCCAGCAAAGAAGATGACCCTATTGCCAAAAATGCTGAAAGGAGTCAAAATCCTGCAAAAATTACTCTATGAGCTTCAGATTTTGGTGTTTGCTGATTTTTTCCCTAATTTTCTGCATTTTTTTTTTCTTTTTTTGGAAATTTCTGGCTCTAGCTATTTTTGCCAATTTTAATTTTCTTTCGTACTGGCCAATACTGGTTCGATATTGTTTATCCTGTCCATACATCCAGGTTTGCTGCCCAGACTGGCATGGGATTGACAACTAAACCTCTATGAGATGAGGGTTTTGGCTATGAAGGATATGACATTTGCACTTGAAAAAACCATAAAGAAAAAAAGGAAGATGGTATATCCTTTATGTGAGAAGAAGTCTTTGTCCAAGAAGAAATAATATGGAGAGTTCATTCTTCTTGGAGGACTCTCGAAAGGAGCCAAAAACATGAGAATTTTTATGATAAAGGCTGACTCTACCAAGATGACTCTTAGAGCTTGTTCAAAATGAAGGGCTTCATGACTTAAAAGAAGTCCTCTTTTAGGTTGACCCTTAAAGAAATAAAGGGCAGCCCCGCTGCACGACCCGCTTAGATTCTCTGTGTAACATCCTTCACAATCTCTTCGCTCTTATGAATTGTTGATTTCATGTATTGGTAATGTTCTTTTAGGGGGGACTTCTTGATTATTTTTCTTTATTGGTGCTTCACTCCCACTTCTCTCCTTGCTACAATTGCATTTCATATACTGTGTCTTATTTCAGCTAATTTTAAATCCTTTAGATTCTAATGCATCTCTGCATAACTCTAGCTTTGTGTTTATGCCCGTCCTTGTCTTGTCAAGCAAAACTATATCTACAAAAAGCATGCAGCATGGAATCTCCTTTTGTAGATGCTTTGTTAACTCATCCATAACCCATGTGAAAAAGTATGGGCTTAATGTCAATCCTTGGTGCAATCCTATAGTAATAGGAAAATCACTTCTCTCTCCACTAGTGGTCCTAATGTTTGTTACTACTCCGTTGTACATATTTTTAATTATGTCTATATACTCCCGTGAAACCCCTTTCTCGCTTAACACCCATCATATTAACTCTCTGGGACCTTATCATAAGCTTTTTCTAAGTTAATAAAGATCATGTGGAGGTCCTTCTGTATCTCCTTATATTTCTCTATCAATTTTCTAAGTAGGAAAATAGCTTCCATGGTAGACCTCTGAAGCATGAAACCAAACTGGTTCTTCGATACATTCATCACATGTTGTAGCTTCTTCTCAATCACTCTTTTAAAAAGTTTCATGATATGACTCATTAGTTTGATCCCCCGATAATTAATACAACTCTGTATGTCTCCTTTATTCTTATAAATTGGTACACTAGAGCTCTCCCTCCATTTTGGCATCTTCTTTGATTTCTTTTTTGAAATTTTGTTAAATAACTTTGTCAACCAAACTGCTCCAATGTCTCTCATATACTTCTAAACCTCCATTGGTATATTATCGGGCCTGAAGGCCTTTCCTGATTTCATATTTTTCAAGGCCTCTTTCACTTCAGGTATTCTAATCCTATGGTAGTATCTATAATAAAGGGCAGCCCCGGTGCACGAAGCTCCCTCCTATGCGGGGTCCAGGGAAGGGGCCGACCACAAGGGCATATAGTAGGCAGCCTTACCTTGCATTTTGCAAGAGGCTGATTCCATGCCTTGAACCTGTGACCTCAAGGTCACATGATGACATTCAATCCCTATATTCTCAGGGTAAGTGTCATTTACTAATTTTTGAAAGTAACTTTCCTACCTTTGTTTGATCTTATTATCTTTGACTAGTCACCTTTGGTCATCACTTCTAATACACTTAAAGTGGTCTAAGTCATTACTCTTCTTTTATCTTACTTTTGCAATTTAAACACATCTTTCTCACGATCCTAATCTATTATAGAGATCACCATATGCCTTGAGTTTAGCCTCACTTACTAATCTTTTAGCAACCTTTATAGCATTCTTATATTGCTTGAAGTTTTCATTATTTTTAATCCTTTGCCATGCTTTAAAATACACCCATTTCTCTTTAACAACTTTTTGCACTTTTTCACTCTACTACCAAGTTTACTTTGCTGGTTGCCTTTTACCTTTAGATACTCTTAGGACATCATTTGCTACTTTCTTAATGGACTCAGCCATATTAGTCTACATGATGTTTACTTCTGTTTTGTTGTTCCAATTTTCTTATACCATCATCTTGTTTGTAAATGATGCTCTCTTCTCTTCTTTTAATTTCTGCCACTTAGTTTTTGGACACCTATTAAGTTCATTTCGTTTCTTTCATATCTTTATGTAGATATCCGTAACCATTAACCTATGCTGTGAGGTTAGACTCTCACTGGGTTTCACCTTAGAATCCTTACACATTGATCTTTCGGTATTCCTACATAGAAAAATGTCTATTTGGCTTTTGTATGGCCCACTTTTATGGTTAATAAGTGTTCATCCCTCTTCTTGAAGTATGTGTTTGCTATAGCCAGGTTATTTGCTAAAGCAAAATCAAGTATAGCTTCCCCCTTCTCATTTCTTTGTCTAATCTGAAATATTTTGACACATGCATGAAATTTTTGTGACAATAGTACTTTCTATTTGTGGTTCTCTTGAGTCCCAGTTGTGTGTTGAACATGAGCATGTACAATAATTAAACATAAATTGCTACATTTGTGGTCTAGATAATTGACACTACTTTTAAGTATTGTAATGGTGTTGAATGAGTATTCATTAGAACATGCTTCACCTATAGCCTATTTCTCAGTTGTGGCAACCTCTTAACTATGAGAACACATTTATTGGTACTGCTTTCCCACATCATCTGACAAATTGATCATGAATGTCATTGGTGGGCTTTCTGTTGTCACCTCGCAAGTTTTCCTGATGACTTCTCTCTTGTGGCCTCTGATACAAGAAAACAGTCTAAACAACAAAAAAGGTACTATTTTCCAGTGGATATAAATCAAAAGAAGCAAAAAGAACAATAAACTCTGAGTCAGAGTCCCTCAAAATAAAGCAAAAAGCTTAAGCATCAGCTCTGTAGGAAAATATGGGAGCAACATCCATTATTTCAGCAAAAGATAACTTGTAGCCACCTGTGATGCAATTAAATAGTTTTTCTATTTGATTTTTCAATCATGAATTCATATTGCAATCATTATGGCTAATGTTTAATAGGATTGATAGTATTTGTGATCTCATTGGGTCATGTAAATGTGGCTATTCTGTTGCAAAAATTACATGATATTTCGAAAGAAGATATGGTGGATTAATTACTGAAAGAAAAAAGAAATAATTTCGTGGTTCCAGTATTAGTCTGCACAAAGTGCCTCTAGACAGTTGGAAATGAGTTACAGTTTGTTTCGTTTGCCTTTTAGTATGTGGATTATGAAGGAGCTGCATGCTTGACATGGTTAGTGCAGGCTTTAGAGGTTGTTGATGTGGATCAGCAGACTCAAATGGTATTAGAGCTTGATGGTTCAGTCATGAAATGTGTTCGTGATCAAAATGGTAATCATGTTATCCAGAAATGTATTGAGTGTGTTCCTCAAGAAAGGATTCAGTTTATCATCTCGGCCTTTTATGGACAAGTGGTTGCACTATCTACGCATCCATACGGCTGTCGGGTCATTCAGGTGGAAACTGATCTTTGTCTTCTCTTTATTTTGTGTTCTTTTTCATGGCGCATCTTATTTTCCCTTCAATCTAACAGAGAATCCTGGAGCACTGTGATGATCTGAAAACACAACATATAATGATGGAAGAGATCTTGCAATCTGTTTGTACTTTAGCACAAGACCAATATGGGAATTATGTTGTTCAGGTATGCCATTGTGCTACAAGACTTTAAAATGTTTTCTCTCACTAAATTTTTCTTGGTGCTTGTAAAAATTCCTTTAACCAACATGGAACCGTGCTACTAACTTGCAATCTATTCGAACTGTAAATTGCACAATAATTTTTGTTGCTTCTTACAACAATTTCTGTTCTAACATGAATGCTATCTAATGCATCAACTATATTGATACGCTGACATGATTGCAGCTGTGTGATTGTGCCCATTGCTTGTTGTCGACAAGTTCAGTGACAGCACCATTTCAACATTTCAGAGTGCTTTAGTTCCATTGTTTCCCTCCCCGTGTACTTGATATGAATTTCCTGAAGATGTGTATTAACATATGGATGCTGTTTCTATTCTGGTTTTATTCTGATAAAATGATATGAGAAGGCACACTGCAGAAGAGAGGAAAGATCCAGCTGTGGCCCTGTTCAATGGAGCTCTAATGAAGGGCCAGTATGTTTTGGTGCTTTGGGTAGAGTTGGGTTGGCTGAAGGTGGTCAGTGTGGGGCAGCCAGTGGAAACTCTTCTTATTTCTTTTCCCCATTCTGGGTTCTGACCATTTTTCTTTTGTTATCTTTCTTTTTTGTCTTCAAACTTGCCTTGGATGAATTTCATGATTCGCTAATGCCTTCTTGCTTTTCTCTTCATTGTTGTATTGTTATCATCTCTCTTCCTTTAGTTCCTAACATTGTTCATGATGCTTGGGTTGATTTTAGCATGTCTTGCAACATGGGAGGCCACATGAGCGATCTGCTATTATCAACAAACTTGCAGGACAAATTGTAAAGATGAGTCAACAAAAGTTTGCTTCTAACGTTGTTGAGAAGTGCTTAACTTTCGGTGGTCCTGAAGAACGTCAACTTTTGGTAAATGAGATGCTTGGTTCCACAGATGAAAATGAACCACTACAGGTTTGTCAGGCTTTTACCTTTTCATGTGTCTGTCCCTTTTACTCCAAGATACATACGAGTTCCCATATTTTCTTTAGCAAAATTTGGCATAACTTTCAGGTGTCAAGCACGTGAATCGGTTTTTTTAACCTTGGTCACTGGTGCATCATTCTTTTATCTTCTTGCATGCATTATGGTATAGAAGCTCAGTTCTTGGATGTTCGAGCATCATCCTCACTTTGGGATAATTGACTGCACCCTTTGCGGACTAGAACTGGTTCTTGGATGCCAGTGTGTCATATGCAGACTTCTTGTTTCTGGAACCATTGGTTGGAATCAGTTCTTGACCACATTATTAGATCCATCATATTGTAGCTATGCAATTTAAAAGACTGGGCTACTTTTGTAGCGTTGGTTCCTTGCATAGACATACTTGTAGAAGTATGATTAAGGGAAATATACTTATGGATATCAGCTACTTTCATCACTTCACGCTGGAAAGAACACATGACAGAGTGAAACCTTGAGTAAGCGTATACCATTTGACCTTGACTGGGAAAAAAGCAAATGAGTATACCATTTTGACACGTGTACTTGCAGTATAGGCATGTATGGATTTGCATAATCCCATCAAACAGCTATTATTACTAAATGAGTCTACTCCATTGCTGCAATTCTACTTGCTGGGCTCAGGTGCAGGCCTTTCTTTTGGGTTTGTCAATCTTTTCCCTTCTCCAACTGCTGGAGGTCCGGTTATTTTGTTGGTGCACAGCAAAGGATTACATGGGAGGTCATGGGTTAAATATGACTTGGGCACATGTTATGACATGGTGGCTTACCAAGGTCTGGATTCCAGATCTTTGGTATCTAGTTTTCACTATTATCATGGGTAGATGGCTTAGATAGGAAGGTATTTGTTGTTCTACATCCTTCAAACTTGAATGACATGCTGGATTCCTTGATAGTGGTGTCCTTATGATAGTTTGGGGAGTTACTTCCACTTCTATACAACAGAATTTCTCTGTTTGGGAATATAGAAACGGTAGGAAATATCAGATCTGTATATTGACTAATTGGAGAATGTGGGTCTGGTCAGATGTGGGCCCCAGCTGCCTTGAAAGGCTCTAGTTTCCTTTTGGAAATCACATTAGGGTCTTGCTGTCATATGATAACTTGTCATAACAGTATCATTCTTCTCTTCTTCAGTGATAACGTCATTAGTGCATTGATAATGAGTTGAAAAACTCTGGTGAAGAACTCAAGCATGTTATTCACTTTGTTGCTTGACGGGAGCTGATTTAAATAATCAAACTTAGCACTGTATCCCTTTAGTCTGTCTTAGTTCTGTGCTGTTATGGCACTATGTCTGTTTGTTAACGGAAACGACATTGTGCAAAATTTATGTCACAGCAAGGCTGTCCTTTTCTTATTCTCACAGTGATTCTCTTCTACTTGACAAATGAGTTACGATATGTGATGACAGGCTATGATGAAGGATCAGTTTGCGAACTATGTTGTGCAGAAGGTTCTTGAAACGTGCGATGATCAAAGTCGTGAACTGATCCTGTCACGCATCAAGGTCCACTTGAATGCTTTAAAGAGGTATACGTATGGCAAACACATCGTTGCCCGTGTTGAGAAACTCATAACAACTGGAGGTGAGGGAACTTGGATTACTTACATTACGCTTTTAAAAATCATTTTTGGTGACTGGAGAAAATTGGAGATGGAAACAAAACCTACTTCTGATGCTACCTTTTGCCTCTTATTGTTTGTAGAAAGACGCATGGGGATCTCGACATCATATTCTTCATGAGAAGTGGCGTGGAAAGGAAATGTCCTTTGTACAGCTAATGGGACTGGTTGTAGCAACTATCAGGCTCGATCTTTGTTTTCAGAAACAGTAGAGGTGGGCATATTCTAATTAATATGAGCTTATGTTGTAAATAAATGATAGGCCTTCCGGAATAAGATTTTTGCTTGCTCTCCCATGTATATTCTGCACTTTATAATTTGATGATAGCAACGAGGGCGATGAGTAGAGTTCATATTTAGGTTTAGGAGATCGAGGGCAGAGGCTCTGTAAATGTTTCGCCATAAAGAAAGATGTACAAGATTCACACGTCTGTAAAGAAAAGTGTAATGGGGACGGAAGTGTAAAAAGCAAGGAGCACAGTGCCGTCGGTGTAAGGTCGGAATCTGCAAACTCAATCAAGGATTTTCCTTCTAATAATAAATATTTTCTTCTCGTCACCAAATTCTAGTCATGTGGTGATTTGTATTGTTATTGTTATTGTTGTTGTCGTTGTTGTTATTATTATTTACAGATTAGGAGTGATCCCACAACCTCGTTTGTGAGGCAAGGCGTTCAAGTTGTTTGTGATTGGTTACTTGTGTAGTGATTTTCTGGAGTTCAATGCATGTAGTGCTGTAAGTAATTGGGATGCTTATCTTTCTCCCCCTTGGCTGGACTCATGTATGCATGGAAGCTGAATCCCATAAACCAGATCATTTAGCTTCCAATTGGACCCTTAGCGACTACTTTCTGGCCTAGCAAAGTCTGTTTCAAGAGAGAGAGTGGGAGGCAAATTCACTCACAAGATTAGAGAGAGATTGGATCTTTATCTGGAAAGAAAAAATGAAAACCATAGAGGGAAAGTAGAAACATACTAAGATTCTGCAATAAAATAGTACAAACTATAGTAACCACATTAATTTACCAAATTTTTTAATAAATAAAATGCAGCTAAATTAATAGAAAACCTTCTGTTCAAGGCAACGAAACTTTTACCATTTACAAATGTGCGAAAAAGAATATGAGAGGATGTTCAGTTCATTATTAACCATCATAACAAGCAGAAAACTTTGAACTTCTTTCTCAACGAAAGAGGCTGTTTCAAATAGAGATGTAGGGTCTGTTTTGGAACCCATTTCTGGTGTTTCTAGCAATTATCGGATTGCTTCTTACTTTCTGCTTCCAGACTCTAGTAACAGAAGTGAAAAAAAATTGCTGACCCTGCCCATACTTGCTAAAAGTAGCTTGACCCAACCATCTACTTTGTAAGCTATTGCCAAAAGTGTCGATCACAATCTGTAGTTGGCAAAAACATGTTTTGTTTTTCTTCCTACTGAGAGTGTCAATTTATGTAAACAGTGTCCCTTTGAAACATATTATTTTATACTTTTACTGAAATTATTAATGTCCCACATAGCCCAAGTTGAGACCCAAAGACTTTATTTTGTTATTAAGAAAACTTATTTATCAGAACTTAATTGTATATAGAAGATGTTTTTCCCTTTTTTTAGACCTATACGGGAGATTTCTGGTGCATGGCCTATCTACGAGGTGGCGTTTGTTGCAATATATAGTTTGGATCATGCTTTTGGCGGTGAGCATAAATCCTTGTATTTCCAAACACTCCTAACCCTATACAAGCTCTAAGGTTTAGGGCTCTTTTAAGATACAATTCTGATTCAAAAAGTGATTTCTGGAACTCGAAAGTCATTCCAGCCCCCAAATGATTCTGGGAGTGAAATAATTCCAAACCCAAGTTGACTAAAAAAAGTAACTTTATGTAGAGAAGAATTACATAACAGGGAAGCAATAGTAGTGGCCTTGAGGTCACAGGTTCAAGAAGTGGAAACAGCCTCTTGCAAAAATGCAAGGTAAAGCTGCATACTATAAGCCCTTGTGGTTCTCCCTTTTCCTGAACCATGCATAGGCGGGAGCTTCGTGCGCATGAGGGCTGCCCCCTCGTGCTCTTTTAGAAGCAGCAGTGCGACAAAACCAGCCATAGTTTTCCAAGTAATGCTTCTTCTGTTTCTTTTGTGAACATCGTGCATGCATTAACCGTTTCTTGTCCAAACATGACTTTTAACTACCAGCACTTTGGGAACTTTAATGAGAACTCTCTCTATTAGTTCCTGCTTCCAGTTTCCGAGTATGCACTTGTTGCTTGTACCTTTTCTGAGAAATGGTAGGATCTGACTCGTTCATCTCATAGTTCCTGCCTTGGATAACTAGCAATTCAAATACAATAAGAACGGGTCCGGTTTGGCACTTGATATCAAATACACTCAAACGTTGGAAATTGGAAATTTTAGCATTTGAGATTGAAAGGAGCTATGTCAAATGACACAGAGCAGCAAAGTTTCATATGTAGAAAAGGCAGTTAGGGATAGTTTTTGAATTATCAAGAATTTGTGCCAATGAGTGGTGTCTCAATCAACAAATACGAACAATTTTGGTTGAAAATGTTTTGCCATGATAATTTTTTTTTATCCATTGAATAATCCTAGCCACTGATTTCTTGAGTGGTGGAATAAGCAGTCAAATCACGTTCCATTTTATCGCTAAAAGTGCAATGGCTTGGATTATCCGATGGAAGAGATTTTTGGAGCACATACCCATTTAAGTGAAGGGCAACATTTTGAATGATTTGGATCTTCGTAAATTTGGAAATACCTGCAGTTTTTCATAATGCAATTAGTTGCAAACAACATGGCACCTCTCCTTTTACGCTGGCACTTTTTGCTTTTCTCTTGTTGGTGAGATTTCAAATATGTAGGAATCAGGATAATATATTCTAGGTAGTTGCTTCATAACTTTTCGTTGTAACAAAAAGGGCTAATGGATAAAAATTAGGTGACTATTATATCACAACCCTTTGGAAAATGCGTTACTGGAAGTCTGAGCCAAACTAAATCAATTTAAATCGGAGGATATCCATAACATAGATGAGTTGACCATTTTCTTGCAAGAAAGCAGCTTGAGAGACAAAAGAAGAGAAAGAAAGGGCGCTAATAGTGGCACAAATTGTTCTCGTAGCTTGAGGACACACTTGTAAAACCATATAACAGCTGTTTTCAGCATGGACCCAACCCGTCTTGGGTACAGTTGAGTGTACCCATCGTCATAGTAAAAGGGGCAGTTCTGGTGCACGAAGCTCCCGCCTACTAATTCCACGTCTTGAACTCGTGACCTCAAAGTCACCTGACAACAATTTTTGCCGTTGCACCAAAACTCCCCTTCTAGTGTATCCATCGTTATAGTCTCTCTCTTAATCTGCAACCATCAAATTGTTGATCGATGGTTGGTCAAGGATGCCTCTTTTTCCTACATGTATGGATGCTGAAATTATGGGAAAAGAGAGAATAGCCTAAAAGGTGTCCTTTCAGCAGAGAGCAGATGTCGTTTCATCAGAGAGAGGAAGAGAGGAACTGTGGTTTTGACCTCTGTTCAAAACCAGGAGGCCGCACAAGCATGGATAAAATCCCTGAATTTTTCCATGGTTCATGAATTGGCCATCGCGCTTAGCTGATGCCCAAGTTGTTGGGTCAGCTCTATGATTTTCTTGAATCAACTGAAGCTGAATTATGACTTGATTTTAGAAGCAAGATCTTTAACAAATTCTTGGTGCTTCCGGGTATACAAGGACATGATGGAACCCCGTGACATTTGAGACCGTCAAGGTATAAATTAAGAAATGAATTGGAGAGGTGGATGGAGGGTTCAAACTCAGCACGTCTGTGTCAAATTAGTGGCAATGACATAGCTTGCCGGGCATTATTCTATTCAAACAATGGCTCTGATTTTCTCCAAGATGAACATGCGTACCCCAAAACATACAAAAGGAAACGCGCATGTCTCTGTTTTATGCTCAATCCTTAGGACATGTACAGAATGTCTAAAAGGGGTAGTCCTGGTGCACGAAGCTCCTGCCTATGTGGGGTCTGGGAAAGAGGCGGACCACAAAGGTTTATAGGAGGCAGTCTTACCTTGTATTTTTATAAGAAGCTGTTTCCATCCCTTAAACCTGTGTCCTCAAGGTCACACGACAGCAACTTTTACCATTGTGCCAAGGCTCCTCTTCACATAAACAAAATGTCTAAGAAGCACAAAATGAATGACAAAAAGAATTGAAACTGATAGATTGGTTGACAATGACATTCAGGGGCCTAGCGGGAAGATGATTCAAACCATCAAGAATGTATACAGAATATGTGCAACAGATTTGATGTGGGAGGTTTGTGGAGTTTGACAGGTGGCAAAACAGTGAGAATTAAAACTCTTTTTGTGCCAAACGTAATAATAATGGGAAAAGAGAGCACCTGTTTACAAAACAAAGAAAGCTTTTACATGGTCTATAAGGGAGCTAGGCCTGACAATTCGGTTTGGCAGGTTGTGTTTGTGTCGACACGAACACAACACGATTAGAGTTATGGGTCGACACGAACATGACACAATTAATACTCGTGTCAAAAACCTATGACTCGAACATGACCTGGTTCTTAAAAAATTGACACGACACGACCCATGTAACACGATTAAGTGACTGAGTCATGTTTGGATGACACGACACGACATGATACCAAACGACACGACATGACACAAAATGACATGATTTGTTAACGCGAGTTACTTAATAACTTTCCTATAGAACCCTAAAATATAGGACGGTTATTTAATAACCATCCTATATAACATACAAATATAAGACACCTACTTATCAACCATCTTATAGAACGTATTAAAATATAAGACGGTTTTGTATTAACCATCCTATAGCCTATAGGAACTTATAAAAATATACGACTGTAAAACCTTTAATTATATAGGACGGTTACTTATTAACCGTCCTATATAACGTCTTTTGATTCTGAACTGAATCTTTGATCACTTGAAAAGTTGGCCCCAAATGAATACTTCTGATCTTCTGAAGGAGATGACGCCTTGATGCAAATGCTTCATCGATTAGGTTATTGGAGCTATCAATGTTGTTTGCTCCTCCTCAAATGCAGCAATGAGGTTCTGTAGCAGAAAATTAGAAATTCCATCTACTTGTTTCAGTGTTTGAGTTCAACACAATAGCACATGGCGTGTCACTTAAATGCTTAACTTGGGTAAGATGTCCTCGTTCAAGAGCTTCATATTCATGCTTTCTTGTGTAGGGTGAAGAGCCAGCTAAAGAGGCTAGCACGGCCAATGAATGGAATTGTTGAAAATGTTGTCAAGGACCCTACAGTACACTTTTCAATGAATGGAAAGAATAGAAGAAGACTAGATGACATGAGTCTTTCAATTATGAACTAAAATTTTCAACCCCCACATGAATTGTCAGGATGGAATTCATTTCCCTAACTTCTTTCATGCTCCACACAACAATTATGCAGACAAACACAGAAACCATTACCAACTAGTATTGGTGAACCTTGATTCAGACCAAATTACCAATAAAGTTCCTGTAATATTTTATTTAGAATCAACATAGTACTTTACACCACTCACATGAGGTCTAAAAGAGATTTAAATGAATCAAATAATTGCAATAGTAGTAAATAACTAGGGATTAGTAGCACATGAGAGAAATCTACTTCCATCAATATATAAAACACAACAAATTAATATAATTTATGAAAATTATAAAAATTAATCAAAATGAATTGTTCTAAAGTCTTCAGTTGGTTGAGGTGGTCCTGCACTGCTACTTATGCTTACAATGTCCTCGGCAAGCTCATTCATAGCAACTGTAATGACAGAGTCTACAATCATATAGAATAAACATGCATTTGTCATTACTAAGCTCACATAAAATATAGTTTAAAAATAGAATAATAAATTATTACCTTTCAATCCATATAGCCAATCTCTTACACAAATCAATGCTTGCACTGTATCTGGCTTTAAAGCATATCTATATTGGTTAAGAACCTGACCACTAACACTAAAAGCAGACTGTGATGCAATTGTAGATATGAGAATGCTCAAGACATCACGAGTCATAGTAGCAAGTTCAGGATACCTAAAATCAACATTTGAATCAAATATAAATGTAAATAAGATTATTAAAAATATTATTTTTATGAGATAAGAGATTATTAATCAACCAACATGTATTGATTCCCTTTCTAGAATGCAAGAATGTCCAGCTTTGACTCTTGCAATCTTAGTTCATCCAAATAAAGCTCTAATTGTGATTTTTGTATAGCCAAAGAACCTCCTTCACTTTCAAATGAATCAAATTCCTAATGCAAATGCAATTATATTATTCAACTTAATGTAAGACAATTCATAGTAAATTTTAATATGCAAAGCGACATATAATGAAAGATATAATTATAAATATAATTACCTTCATGACATCTAAAACCTCTTGACTATATGACAAGTTCTGTCTATCATTAGCATCAAGAGCACTACCTTTAGCTATTGGGGAAGATGAAGAAGGATTAGGGGAGCTCTTAACTATATATTCATTGAAGAGAGAATAACTTTTTTCGAACTTGAGCAAACTCCAAGCAACCATTACTAAACAATTTCTTGTATGAGAATTCTACAAAGGAGAGCTTATATCGAGGATCCAACACATATGCAATTGGCAAATAAATTACAAATACTGCATGAAAGTAAAGATTTGCCGTGGGATACTTGGATCCATAAAACATACATGTAGCATCATAAAAAACTACCAAAAACTTCAAAATTTTTGTAGCCTTTTCCCATTCATCGATAGAAGGACAATGCTTATAATTTGAGTCACTTAGTTCTAAGTAACAACATGCACATTGATAACAAAGAGCACTTTCAAGCATCACATAGGTTGAATTCCATCTTGTAGGACAGCCTTGTCTTAACCCCTTTTCTGTCTCAACTGACATGTGATTCGCATACTCATAAATTTTTTTTGTTTTCTACTTTGCAATTCTTTGACATACTTGATACTCTTTAGAATTTTTTGAATAGCATCATCTATTTCTTTCAAACCATCTTGTACAATCAAATTCAAAACATGACAACAACAACGAAGATGAAGGAACTCTCCACCACAAACAAAAGTATTTCTAATGTTTAATTGATGCCTTAACAGCTCAATAGAAGAATCATTAGCAAAAGCATTGTTTAAAGTGATTGAAAAATCTTTTTCTCAATCCCCCATTCTACCAATAATGAGTATACCTTTTCTACAAATGATATTCCATTATGTGGAGGTGGTAGGAAATAAAAATTTAATGTCCTCTTGTGTAAGACCCACTCACTATCTAGAAAATGTGCTATGAGACTTATATAACCATCAGTAATATAAGAAGTCCATAAATTATATGTCAAACTTATCCTATCAAGTGCCAACTTTAATATCTCTTTTATCTTTTATATATTCTCAGAACATCTGCTTTTACTATATTTCTACTAATCAAATGCAAATTTGAACGCAAATATTTTAATAGAGCTCTAATTCCATCATACTCAACAAATTGGAAAGGCAAATCATGCATAACAGCTGCAGCTGCTATTAACTCACGAAAAACTTCATGATCAAACTTATTATCTGAACTTAGTGACATACTCCCCTGACTTTGAGATAAAAGCAACTGGCCTATATCGAGAAGAGCTCCGTTGACAAGTCTTTATATGACGTTTTAAGTTACTTGTACTAAATTTGCTGTCGTAAATATATATCTCAGAGCACTTCTTGTATTTTCACCTTTGCCTTCTATCTTTTGATACTAAAAGGTGTTAAAAAAAAAAATCCAAACTAGAGACATTAGCCTCTTATGCTTTTTTCCTCTGTTGGATTTTCAAACTAACTCCACGTTCTCCAAATCAGCAAGCTCATCATCGTCATTGTCATGCAGCATATTCAAATTATTAGAAACATTAGTGCGCCCAACTTGTGCCTATATTGCAATTGATAAGCAATATTTAGTTAACAGTAAACACCAATTACTAATAAGGGAGTGAGGAATGAAAAGAGAAATAGAATGATAAAGAAATAATAGAAAACAAACACATACCTGTGGTGCTGTAGGTGTGTTGCTCATTGTGTGAGAATGGTTGAAGATATCTGGGAAGAAAAATATGAAAGAGATGTAAAACCGGCAAGGGCTTTCACTGATTCTCGCAAAAGATTAAGTGTAAATGTATTATTCCTCTCTCTCGCATCAAGTTAGTAAATAAAAGGTAAATTAAAAACCTAATATAGGACGGTTTGATAACAATAGTCCTATAATATCACAAAATAAAAGACCGTTACAACATAATCGTCCTATATTATTGGATAGTATAGGATGGTTAAAATATAACAGTCCTATATTTGGTAAAACAAATAAGACGGTTAACGAATAACGGTCCTATTTTACATAGAAATAGAGGACAGTTAAGAAATAACAGTCTTATAATTATACAAACATAAAGGATGGTTAGTAATGAATCATCCGATATATGTTTAAAAATATAGGACCATTATTTAGTAACCGTCCTTTAAGTATGACTATGATATATGTAATAAGAACGACTACCACACAACCATCATATATATATAAATAATATAGGACGGTTATTCGAAACCTGTCCTATATTATGTATTTAACTATTATGTAATTTATCTAATATAGGACCATTATGTACAAACTGTCCTATAATTTTAAACATATAGGACGGTAAGTTCATAACCGTCCTATATTTTATAATCAACTAATGAGTTAATTACATAACTCCTTCTATTCTCATTCTCACCTAATGAGTTAATTACATAACTCTTCTCTTTCTATACTCATTATCCACTAATGAGTTAATTACATAATTCTTCTCTTTCTATACTCATTATCAAGTAATAAGTTAATTACACAACTCTTCTCTTTCTGTACTCATTATCAACTAATGAGTTAATTACATAACTCTTTCTATACTTATTCTCAACTAATGAGTTAATTACATAACTCCCTCTATTCTCATTCTCACCTAATGAGTTAATTACATAACTCTTCTCTTTCTATACTCATTATCCACTAATGAGTTAATTGCATACCTCTTCTATTTCTATACCCATTATCAACTAATGAGTTAATTACATAACTCTTTCTATACCCATTCTCAATTAATGAGTTAATTACATAACTCCTTCTATTCTCATTCTCACATAATGAGTTAATTACATAACTCTTTCTTTACTCATCCTCAACCTCAACAACTAATGAGTTACTTACATAACTCTTTTTAAGCTCATCCTCAACCTCAACAACTAATAAGTTACTTACATAACTCTTTTTAAGCTCGTCCTTAACTAAGATGAGTTAATTACATAACTCTTTCTTTACTCATCCTCAACCTCAACAACTAATGAGTTACTTACATAACTCTTTTTAAGCTCGTCCTCAACTAAGATGAGTTAATTACATAACTCTTTTTTTAATCATACTCAACCTCAACAACTAATGAGTTACTTACATAACTCTTTTTAAGCTTATCCTCAACAAAGATGAGTTAATTACATAACTCTTTTTTAATCATCCTCAACCTCAACAACTAATGAGTTACTTACATAACTCTTTTTAAGCTCATCCTTAGTTAAGATTCTTTATGCTTTAAGGCTTAAGCAATATCAATTATTCAATTTAATTGTGCACAACTGGCTATAGCTTGCCTAGTAGCCTACAGTCTCCTGCTATATCAATTATTCAATTTGCTATATTTAGGAACTACAGGACGGTTAATACAAAATCGTCATTTATAACATAACGATATAAGACGGTTATGTAATAACTGTCCTATATTTTGTATTACCACTTGTTACTTATAAATCGTCCTATGATTATTACTAAATAAAGGACTATTAATTAATAACCGTCTTATAGTTATCATAATATAGGACAATTTTCGTAGAATAGTCCTATATTGTTTTGATGATAGAGGACTATTATGTTACAACCGTCCTATATTTATCTTTCAGTTATACATTATGAACCTTTCTTTCTCTGCCATTCACTTCACATTTCACATTTTTGCCCTAACCTAAGGAAATTCCTTAGAAGTCCAAGCTCCCAAGCCGACCAAACCCCCTTCAACCAAAACTAGGGCAAAAACTAGAAGAGTGTCAGTGAGAAGAAGAAGGAGAGAGGGAGAGAGAAAGCGTGCTAGCCGATCAAGGGGAGAGAAGAACAAGAGAGTGGGAGAGCAAGGGGAGAAACTCACCAATCGGAATGGAGGAAGGAGGTTCATCAGGTACCTGATTCTTCTCTTGGAACTCGATGTTGCCATTTTCTGCCCTATTTTTGTTATGTAACACTCTTATTACAGTACATCTCACAAGATAGGGTTAAATCATTAAAGTTAACAATATTCTTCATCTGCAATCTACATGGCTGCAAGCTTATACAACTTCGATCTTCATCTACATGATTCATGATTCTGACACAAGTTATTTCACTTACACTTTCCAGTTTTCACTTTTCTAATTGTAGTCATTTCAATTTTCATTTGTGAAGCAAACATGGAACATGAAGAACTAGAACAAGAACATGAAGCAAACATGGTGTAGTGGCAAGTGTAGCCCCATTCCAGCCTTCCCTAGTAGTTCTATATATTTGCATAGTTGTATCATGTTACGTGTGGACTTGAACAATGTAACAACTAACAAGTTCAAAGCATTTGTTAGGTGTCCACAAGCTCAAAAAGTTTTGTTGTTTTATCCTAGGTTAGAATTTGTGATCTTAGTTTCTTACTTGAAGTAATGATTAGAGATCAAAAAGTTTTATTATCTTATCTTAGGCTAGAACTTGTAATCTTACTTGAAGTAATGATTAGAGGTGTTTTATGGAATTTATGTGTTTCTTTTAACTTTCATCATCATGATCATCAAGACCTTATCCCAATATATGATAAAATATTAAAATTTGATCTCACTGTCTCTCTTCTTTTATATATGCTAATATACTATTATATGTTGCATATATTCATTACTAATTTCTGAAATGTTACATCTACAGTGTATGGATCAGGTGGAGGTTCCACCTAACATGCCTCCATTCCTAAGGGTACTGTATAGACTAGCCAATGAAGATAAGGAAATGAGCCTCGTAAGGATAGAGGCAGGTGTGTTTGCAGACGATGTGGTTGAGGTTCCACTTTTCAAGGAAGACCTCTTAGCCATATGTAATATGGTTCAATTGGAATACATGCATATCGTAGTCTATATAGGGTATGTCATCGGGTAACTGCTTTATTAGAGTTAGACTATTATAAATCAAAGTAACATTACTTGCTTTTTTAATAACACTTGATAATTATTTGACATTAACCCAAATTCCTAATGAAGGTATTTGTATGATAAGTTGCAAAGATTAGAGGTCAAGGACATTTACAAGTTCCTTGACCCTTCTCTTGTCTTTCGATTAGATTATTTGCCCTTGGACAAACAAATTGAAGATATCATTCTTGGGCTCATGGGTTGTGCGAAGGGGCAAGCCTTATTGATTTCCTACAATAGCTGGTACGTTGTAACATATGTTACTAAATTATGTCATTTCAATTTCATAATTCATACACATGAATATCTATATCAGTTAAGATTTGAGAACATACAATTTGAATTATTGTTTTTATAAGTCCCATTGGATGTTGCTAGCTTTGGATGTGCATGGTGGCCATGCAATTTTTTTTTATTAGTGCGGAGCACACATTCGGGAACACCTAATGGAAATTATAAACAAGTCTTTATTATTCCTTTCATTATAATATAACTACTCACCTGATAAGTGACAACTATAATAATATTCATAATCTAATGCTTTTTAATTATATGTGTGTAGTGCATGGCATAAATGGGATGAGCGGGAAGGTATTGACCACCCAGCAAAATTCAACTGGAAGAAGGCCAAGGTAAGGTTTACTAATTACTGCTCTTTAAACTTTTTACTATAATTTTAAACCTAAACTTATTTGACATGATATTTGAACCTTTTCTGTTGTCTTTGGTGACATTAATCTACAATGCCTTAAACAAAAATCTGATTGGGAGTGTGGGTATTATGTTCTCAGATACATGAGAACCCTCATTCGCAATGGAGTCACAATCTCACAATTGAGAAAGGTAAGACTTACTGACCAATGTTACATTTTTGTTTTGCATATTTCCTAACTGAACCCAAGATTACATGTCTGAACTAAGTTATTATATGTTTCTTACAGGCAGATTTGGGAAGCAAGAAGAGTTACTCCCAATTGGATCTAGATGATATTAGAATGAAATGGATAGATCATATTATGAATTTTGATTTGTAGTTCAATGATGTAAATGATTGTATCAATCATGTATATACATTTTACTCAAATATGATACAAAGATCATTTCATTTCTATGGATGTTTTCTATTTTTCTTTTTATTGAAGTACACTGTTTCAATGTATATGCTTTCTTTATTTTAAACTTTCAATGATGGGATTGGGAAGTTGGTGTCTTGAACCAGACATATGACATATGGGATGTGGCTGTCCATGAAAAAGAGTGAATGTATCATGTATAATATGGGTGATTGGGTGTGCTTTTATTTGTTCAATTCAATATAAACCATATGGAGAAGTTATAGAATGTTGGAAGTGAATGTGTATAATGATTATAAATATAGCAGGTTGAATGTGAGTGTGTTATTTTGACACATTAGTCCATTACTATGGATGTATTCCATTTTTTGTTTTGATTCAAGTATGTGTCAATGTGTGTGCTTGCTTTATTTCAAATTTTTAATGGTGGGAGGTTGGTGTGTTTAAGGCTTCAAGAGTCAAGACAAGGTTTTGATATGTGAGGTTGTGTATAATGGAGAGAGAGAATTGTGTGTGGAGTCACACACTGGACACTTGGACAGTAATACAGGTTATACATTTTAACTAATATAGGATGGGTATTTAGTATTAGTCCTATATAACTAATTAAATATAGGACGGTTAACAAATAACCATCCTATAGAATATTAAAATATAGGATGGTTACTTAATAACTGTCCTATAGAACCCTAAAATATAGGACGTTTATTTAATAACTGTCCTATATAACATACAAATATAAGACACCTACTTATCAACTGTCATATAGAACGTATAAAAATATAGGACAGTTTTGTACTAATTGTCCTATAGCCTAAAGGAACCTATATAAATATACTACTGTAAAACCTTTAATTATATCGGACGGTAAATTATTAACTGTCCTATATAACATATAGCAGCACGGCTATTTATTAACTGTCCTATATCAGTTCAAATATAGGACTGTTACTCAGAAACCATCCTATTTAGTGTAAGGTCACATGTCATTTAGGTCAACTCGAAGTTTTATAGGTTGCGTGTCGGTCGGGTCAACATGATAGGTCCTAATAGTTGACACGAACACGACACGATTTTGTGCGTGTATTTTTTGGGTTGACACGATCAATGACACGAACATGATAGGACTTGACCCTAACCCGCTAAATGTGTGTCATGTCGTATTTTGCTAGGCCTAAAGGGAGCCCCCTCCTCCTCAGAGTTTACACGGGAGATAATACAGTGTACATGCACCAACCTTGGAACTATTGAGGCGAACTTGTACACCCTACTAGTGGGTCTCTTCTTTTATTCACAAAGTTCTAGAAATTCTTAAAAAGCCTTTCCTATATCTGACGGTTGCAAAAGATGAGAGAGAATCTCCCCATTGGGACCCTCATTTGTACCAAATAACTCTCTCTCTCTCTCTCTCTCTCTCTCTCTCTCTCTCTCTCTCTCTCTCTCTCTCTCTCTCTCTCTAGTTTTAGATTCAGGGATCTTATAATGACAAGGAATATTTTCTAGGATTGCTTATTCAGTGGTGTACAATTGCTGGAGTAGGCAAGGAGTATTAGAAAGAAAAAGTAGCTAGCTTTCACACTCTTCTATAGTTGCCTCGTCTCGTTAGAAAGAATATGGCCTGCTAGCCTTTTATTCCATGGTGGCCCATTTCATATTAGACCCGGTGGGTTCTTTTTCTGGAGATTCTGGAGGCTTGCCTTTTTGTGTGGTGGCATTAGCTTCTTTGATCTTGCAAAACAACTACGCAATGCCCCAATTTGGAAGAATGGTCAATACCTGCCAAAGAAAGAATGTACAATTTGTTGTATCAATAACATTACCAATCAACAAACTACTAGTGGGAGAGGGGGGTCGATTACGTGTTAGCTATTTAAAAGATCTACGTGGTCTAAGATTTGAATGAACCCTGTCATGCATCTTTATTTGCATAGATTGTTGAAGGCTTGTTTTCGATTGGAAAAAGAGGATGAAAGCTATTTGTTAAGCGTTGGTTTGAGTTGAAAGATAAGTAAAAGGATCTATAAAAGGGTTTCGCTAGGGTTTATGAGTAGAAAATGAAATAGAAAAGATGGGATGGGTTTTATGTAGTGGTAAAAGTGGTGAACTTTTCTTCTTGAAAGGGGTGAAATGGTTTTTTCTTTGATTGAAACTATGTGAAAGGAGGAGAAAATGGTTTTGTTTGGTTCAAAATATAGCAAAATAAATGGTTGGTGAATGGGCAAAATTTGGACCTTTAGATTTTCTCATGGTGGTTAATCTTCTAACCATGCCGTCCATGGAAAAGCATAGCTCATAAATGGTTTAATCTCTAAAACATATTATTTCTAGCTCTCCTTGTAAATAATAAACATAGCATTTGGTTTAGAATTCATATATGTGATCTATATACCAGATAAGAACAAACTAGTGTTCCCTTCACATTACAACTTCAATGTAACTGAAAACAGTAATTCATATTCTCTGGTTATATGGCCTGGTTAGTAGATGATTGTCCATAAAGAACTATTATTAAAAGTGGGTTTCTGTAAATCTGCAAATCATTATCTATTGCAATTGATCCATAGCAATAAGGGATTTTTCAACCAAGAACAACAGAGGGAGTTTGGTGGAAAAAAGACAAGTAGAGAGAGAGAGAGAGAGAGAGAGAGAGAGAGAGAGAGAGAGAGAGAGAGAGAGAGAGAGAGAGAGAGAGAGAGAGAGAGAGAGAGAGAGAGAGAGAGAGAGAGATGGTAAAAAACTCATGTTGAAAAGTAAAGTAAAAAGCTGGTCATAAGATTTTCATTTACCTTTTTCCGCCTAAGGATTCTTGCAGGTACTACATAAATTAGTGCCAAATCATTTCTCAAAAAGAAAGGCTTAATGCTTATGAAGAGTACCCTTGAGTGGCTCTTCCGATTTGTGCTGCTTCAAGATGTTAACCCAAGTAACCTTGGAAGCATGTGTCTCACCAATAAGAGCGCTTGAATGAAATTTTGAGAGAATACATTTATTAGTTTGAGAAGAGAATGGATCACTGTAAGGTCCTTGTCATTGTGGATAATAGCCCACCAAACATCCAAAAGTCATGCAAGGAATGGAAATGTTGAATTGATCTTTCCACTACTAAGTCAACATCTAAAATTCAACTGTGGGCCTAATATTAATGTTAAGAACTTCTTTTGTAGGTCCTATGGCAACATTTGTTGTGGTCAGATTTCTCATGGTTTGGAGATTTGATGGTCTTATAGATATGTAATCAGACAAGATGCACATGCAAAGAGAGACACAAGCATATATATGGCTCGGCTATTATGCCTACATTTATGGGAGAGGAGGATGTGCACTATCCGTCAGATTACATAGTAATGAGGAGGAGGCTCAAAGCCTCCTTCAACTCTCCTTTGCATCTCTTATCGTCACCCATTATTACAAATCCTTAACGTCTCATATTTATAGGAATTTCTTTCTCACATGGGTATGGACTACATTCAAGCCCACCCCAACAATCTTTCCATCCAATAACTGTCTACGCTTTTTCCAATGACTCCATCAGCTATCTGCACATATCAGCGGCTTCTTCTATAAGGGTTGCTGCTCCTCCACTCAACATCATCTACCAAGTTACTACTATTCACTAAACATATTAGGAGGAAGAACTATTCAGTGAGGACACCCTTTGAGAATAGTATTAGTATTCCTTGAAAATTGATAATGGCACCCCCCATTTATAAACATAACTACCATTCTTAGTGGACTAGGTAACAATTAGGAGTAGACTTGGTGACAACTACAAGTGGAAAACTCGATGACTACTTGCGAGTGGAAGACTCAATGACACTAGAAAGTCGATGACTTGGTGACTACTACGAGTGGGTAACTCGGGAATAATAGCAAGTAAACTCAAGAATAGTGGCACATGGACTCTGTGAGCAACCAACAAGATGGTTTGATAACCATTGGTGAGTTGACTTGGGAGACGAGTGGCAAGTGGACTCAGTGACCTTGTGAGCAACTGATTATATTTTCAGTGTATAGGTAATAATTATTTCTTTTATGTAGCTTCTTGAATGATGCAACTAGCTTTTTTGAGGGTGTGGATATACTTTCTAAAAAAATAGAAAACTTTTTGTTAGAGAAAGATCTTCATCTGAAGGAGAAAAATATTTTTTTATTATTAAAATGAAATAAAATTACTAATTCCTTGACCTTGGCATCATTTTTGGAGTAGTGAATTAATGGCTGATAGAGAGGCATGTTCAGGATATTTTACCAAGCTTCTTTTGCTGCTCTCAGGGACATGACTTAATGATTTCTATAAATAACATGTAAGTTTTAATTTTCTTATTTTCTTGCCAACTTATTCTATACTTAGGGATTATCAACTTCCATTACAATTCATATGACTGTCTATTATAGGTCTCATTGGAGGCTGCTTATTTTGGATGTGCAAGATGGGCATGCTTTCTTTTTTTATTCTTGTGAATCGCACATCCATTCTGACCTCATAGAAATTATAAATAAGCATTTATTTTTTTCATGTCTTATGTGTAGATAAGTACTTTGTTATTCATCTATAATGCATTTGAAATTTAAATTTGAAGAGTTTGGTTCAAATGGGTTAATATCACCGAGACTGTACAACTACCATAAGTCACTTAGAAGAATGTTAAGGCAAATGAAATAATTAACTGCTCTAAAATTTACCACTAATTAAGCCTACAATATTACAAATGATATTTATGGGTTAGTTTTTGTTGTCCTTTTTGCATAGTACTCTAAACAATTGGGAGTGCAAGTACTATGTCTTGAGATACATGAGGACCCTCATATTTGATAATATTCTTGTCTCCTATTTAATAAAGTTCGAACACTTTTTACTTTTCATAATCTTGTATTTTTCTACAGTTTTTATGGATCTAGTTAAAAAGTGTGGGCTTAATTAAATATGTTGTATTTTAGGATGTTGTGCATTTTGAGTGAGCAAACAAGAAGAGTTACTATAAAGTAAAAATCAATGAAATACAAACTGAATGGGTTGAGTATGTAATGAGTTTCAATTAGATCACTTGGAGTAACTACATGAACATGAAATACATAATAAAGTATTATTTTCATTCACTTGTTTGTGTTCTTTTAGTTTTTATTATTTTCTTTGAAATATATATATATTTTTTAAGCAATGAATGATTGGAGCTTGTACATGAAGTGAATATGTGGTAGTTGATTTTCAATATATTCATTGAATTATATAACTTTTATGAGATGATGAATGAGAGGGTTACTTAGAGTGTGAAAGTAGATGCGAATGTATATGGACTTGCAATTAAAATGAATATGGATGTAATAGAGAATGCATGTGTTGTAGTTTCTTTTATAAATAATTTTAAAGATAGATGTAGACGTATAATGATGAGTTTGGATGTTTTGTACCCATTATTGATGTATTAGGTGTTATATTGTAAGAACGATTCAATGTATCAAGAAAGATGTGGATGCATGTTGTATTGGATGTTTGGTTTTTCACATTTGTAAAGATTGTTTGAAGTATTGGGTGTATGGAATGTTTGTTATTCAATGTATACACGGGTGCTAATGTATTAAGAAAGATGTGGATGCATTATAGTTGATGTTGGTTTTTCATGTTTATAGAGATTGAAGTATTAGGTGTATACAATGTTTGTTATTCAATGTATACAAGTGGTATTGTATCAAGAAGTGGATGCATGTTGTGTTGGAACAAGTTTTGCATATTTATAAAGATTGTTTGAAGTATCAGGTATACATAGGATGTTCCGCAATTCAGGTTAAACTTAGCTTTGGTGCCTTGTATGCATTTCAAGACTAAGTGCCACATGGGAGTTTGAAAACCTGAGCCCGTGACAAATGGTATCAGAGCAAGTTTGACAAGGTTGGTAGCTAAGCCTGGCAATTCGGGTTGGCAAGTTGTGTTCATGTTGTGTCGAGATTGACCCATTATAATATATGGGCTGACATGAATACGAGCCTCTTAATAATTGTGTCAAGAACCCGTGACTTGAACATGGCACAATTATTAAACGATTCGACACGACACGACTCATGTAACACAATTAAATGAATGTAAAATAATTAATATAGGACAGTTTTTGTATAAGAATATAGGCGGTTAGTTTTTCAAAAAACTGTAAAAATATAAGACGGTTTTTGAAAACCCGTCCTATATTCCTATAAGAGTATAGGATGATTTTTGAAAACCTGTCCTATATTGAAGGTTTTTAGAAAATCGTAATAATATAGGACTGGTTTTCAAAAACCGTCCTATAGTATAGGATAGTTTTTGAAAACTCATCCAATATTGAAGGTTTTTCAAAAACTATAAGAATATAGGACCAATTTTAAAAAACCGTCCTATTTGAAAATCATCCTATATTGATGGTTTTTTAAAAACCATAAAAATATAGGACGGGTAAAACCGTTCTATATTACTATAATAATATATGACCGCTTTTGAAAAACTATCCTATATTTTCAACCTGATTGGTTAACAGGTTGGGGTCAAATGGGTTAACACGACGAATTAATAGGTCGTATGTTAAACAGGTCAACACGATAGGTCAACATTGATTGACCCAAACACGACACAATTTTTGGCGTGTCATTTTCGAGTTGACCCAAAAATGACACGAACACAATAAGACTTGACCATAATCCGCTAAATCCATGTCGGGTTCAAGTCGTGTTATCATGTCGTGTCATATTTTGCCACCCCTATTGGTAGCTAAGCCAGATTAAGCAAGGTTGTTTCAAAGCAAGGTTAGCAGTGAAGGTTTACGAAAATGGAGGCAATTGTGTGTGGCATCTCCACTCGGTTAGAGGAAGTGCACCCAAGGTCTGGGTCCCTTGAAGCTATGGCAAAAGAGCTTAAGGGTGAGGGGGAGGATGAATCGCGCTCCATAAGGAAGGTAAGCCTTCATAGAATACATGAGGTTAGCACTTTGAATCCTAGAAATTATGCTAGTAAATGGAAGGTTACTACCCCATTAAGGCCATACTACTTTTGCGATGGACCACACCTCATGCGACATTGCCCAACGAGGAAGGTTGAACACAACCTGACACTACTCAAGGAAGAAGAGGAGGAGGACGAGTCAGATGATGCAACTCAATTAGGTATGCCGCTAAAGTGCATTACAGAAGCTCTACCTGATAAGATTATGGACAATGTAAGCATTGCCCCACAACAAAGCTCGAGAGGCCAAATGATCAAGCCACATGAGGAAGTGGTTGGGTTGAAAGATTTAGAACTAACAAGGGAACCCACAACGAGTGTGGATACAACACAGCTATGCTTACCAAACTTAGGTGCTGCAAGGTTGCTTGAGCCTAATGAGTCCTAGGAGAAGATGCTAATCAACAAGGGTATTGACACAACGAGGAGTGTGCCACAACAGGGAGACTCTAGGATGAACCAATCCAAGCAAAGTCATGCAAGAAGCACATCAACAAGGGATGACTGCACTAAGTCTCAAGGATCTCTTTAGATCACATTTGTGCAAGGTTACACATGAGGACAAGGTCGCCCACAACTTGAAGATGATAAGGAAGATCCTTATAGAGCTCAAGAGTGGCTGGATGCCAATGTGCAAAGAGATAAGTAAGGCAGGACACCTTACAAGGATCACCGCACCACCTTGAACATGTGAAGCGCACACACGCAGCTTGTGCAAGAGGTTGACGTTTGAGACAGTGATAAAGATGTGTCGATGAGGGGGTCGACATAATCAGGTGGGGAAGAATGTCACAGACTTACATTACAAGGCCCATGACCAATGCTTGCAGACACGAAAGGAGGCCTACTTAGCTCATGGACTTAACTTAAGACACTTAGGTCCATTAATTTGTGGAGGAAGATCCATAATCTAGAAGGCTCGAATTCTAGAAATGTCCTTAAAAATATCTAAGTTCTAGAATGTAGTAGTCTTAAAATATTTTGTAAGATGGTTCTAGAGAACAATTTGAACTATACATATGTAAATGATCTTAGCCCTCCATTGGGGAGGTAGAAAGGGGTGAACTCTTATAAATATAGGAGTTATGTCGTTTGTAACTCATCTTGTAAGCAAGCATTGAGCGTAGAAGCTAATGCTATTAATGTGTAAGCTACTTTGAGTCATAAGAGTATGTTGTTATCAGCCTTTAATGCGCCTTATTTATTTTCTCATAATCTTCTTATATTTTCTTGTAAGCTTCCGCAATTTAGGCTAAACTTAGCTTTGGTGCCTTGAGTGCATTTCAAGATTAAGTGCCACATGGGAGTCTGAAAATTTGAGCCTGTGACACCTAGTTGCATATTGTTTGAAATTATGGTGCAATGGTAAAAGTTGTCATCGTGTGACCTTGAGGTCACAGGTTCAAGGCATGGAAACAGTCTCTTGCAAAATGCAACATAAAGTTGTGTACTTTAGGTCATTGTGGTCTGCCCCTTCTCTATACCCTGCATAGGTGGGAGCTTTGTGCACCGGGGCTACGCTTCTTAGGCGACGCTTTCGACTGTCTAATCATTAATGACGACACCTCGACTCCATCAAAAACGCCTATTTCACCAAATCCATAGGGAACTTCATCAAGAAAATCGATGGTGGGTTTCTCCCGCTAAGAAACTACAACTTTTTGCAGGTACTGATGGTGGTAATTAAGGCCAGTTCTGGTCTGTTCTTAAGGGTCATATAGGGAGATGATCTTGGCCATCCCATGACAATGAACCAGCTTTGATGAAGGAGATGAGGGATGGGACTTCATGAATGCTGGAACCAATTGGTAACCTGTGTGTCATTGCTGCCTACTATTGTCGGTGACCCCCGAACGAAGGAATCACCAGCTTGGGTTTCCTGTCCGGTGATCTCTCTCAGGTTGCTCGGCAATTCTTCGATCCATTTCTCAAATATCCATCCTTTGGCGTAGGCCCTCTCTCATTCTCTAGTGGTTCACCGTTCTTGGGTGTGGGGAGTTTTTGCCGAACTCCATCTCTTATTCTGGACCGTTGGATCAAGGGACAGGCTGATGTCCGATTTTGGTCTGTTGAACCAGACCCTACAGTCACAAGCCTCATTGGTAATCACTCGCTCGTTGTCATCTGTTTTCTTCCCCGATTGATCTCTTCTCTTATGGCCCTTTCCTTTCACTCTCGTTCCTTCCCTTTCTCAGATCGACAATGGCTGCTCTGCCAACGATGGTGATGATGCAGCTCGTCGTCAGATCTTCTTCTTTGGCCAATCTGTTTGCGATGAATACATCATGGATCCGACTAGCAGGTATACCGGATCTATTTTTCTGGTGTGTCTAGTTTCTTCCTTCGGTGCTTCAACTGCAGAAACTCTCACTGTCAGTCTTTTGCATTGTACTTCCCCCTCACGGTACACTTTCAGGTGGTACACAATCTGATACTCCAACACTATTATTAGCTCTAATAACACTTCTTGTGGTCAGATTTCCCACAGTTTGGAGATTGAATGATCAAGATTGTAGATCTGCAATCGGACAAGCACCCACACACAGAGAGGCAAGGATATATGTGATTTGACTATCATACGTACATCTACGAGAAAAAAGGTACTCTATTTGATCATATTACATAGGGAGGAGAATCGATTCTGTTCAGCATCTCTACATCTCTTATCCTCACTCACTCTTATAAAACCCTCATGTCTCATATTTATAGGGATTTCTCTCTGACATGGGTCTAGACTCTCTGCAGGCCCACCCTAACCCTAATAATATCCTCTATGGCTATGAATTAAGTGCGATGAGGTAAAAAACAAATCTCCATTTTTGGATACCAATTATTTCATTGATCACCAACTGGAAATTGTCTTCGTGCATTGTTAAATATCTCAAAAGATGATAGTTCTTGACTCATTGCCAAGAGGCAAAGTAGAGTTTCGACAACTTGAAAAAGTAGTGTGCACAGATATAGTGAAATAATAACGACATCTTAATTGATAACAACATGTTAGTATAAAGAAGCACTTCTAGCCACAAGTATTGAGCACTCCCTGTATTTGGTGCAAAGGATGTTTATTTTTCTTAGAATATTGATTTCAAGAAAATTTGAAGATATATTATATTATAAATTAGAAGGGCAGCCTTGGCGCAATGGTAAAAGTTGTTGTCATGTGACCTTGAGGTCACAGGTTCAAGGCGTGGAAATAGCCTCTTGCAAAAATGCAAGGTAAGGCTGTGTACTATAGGCCCTTGTGGTCCGTGCCTTCCCTGGACCCTACATAGGTGGAAACTTTGTGCATTGGGGCTGCCCTTATTATATTATAAATTAGCTAATGTTATTAGTTTACAAAATTGGTTGGAGTTGGGACAGGAGGCATGCTATGCATTTTCTTAGTGGGATTGTTAGTTTGTTAGAATTTTACTCTATCCTAGCAAGATTTTTTCATCCTACAACAAGAAAGTGTTTAGCACAGGAGTCACTTGAAGTGCTTCTTTTGGGGGGACCTCTTGTAATGCTATTATTTACAAAATCTTCAGTACTATCTTCCTTGCAATTAGGTCAATGACATCTTCAATTAATCATGATCAATTGCAAAATGCATTATCACAACATTGTCACCAGAAAAATTTAGGAGGTAGGAGATGTCCATTTGGTTCACTAGGTAGTGACATTAATTCCTTCCAGTAGTTGAAATTCTATATTTTGCTGAATCAACGACTGTATCTTCTTCGGAGCAAAGTTTACTATTGTTGATGACTTAATATCCTCTAACCAAGCTGAAGTTATGAATCAATGGAATCCAACATAGATGAATGGTGATAATGAGTTTTCAAAACTTGTATGATTCCCATTCACACAGTTGAAGTTTAGATATTGAATTGAGTAATAGAAAGACAACAAATCAACATTTCAAATTCCTTACATGATTTTTGTAAGCAATTTTTACGATCAATGAATGTATGTTCAAAAAAGTGTTATGATCATCTAACCGTACTTGTTTACATCATAGTATCTAGACTCCAAGGTTATTCTAGTTTACATTCTTAAAGCATCATAGATTGACAAATTTATCCATAGGGGCACTTGGTTGGGAACATGGCCAATTGCAACATACAACAACTATGACCCTTTTCTTTATCTTTTCATTGTCCTTAGATTTTTTTTTTTCTACAAGAGAATGTCAGCTTGCAGCCTATGAAAAGGCTAGATCTCATCAATATTGTAGATATTTCTTAATTCATATTGATCCAATTTGTCCATTTTAACAAATCCACTTTCTTCAAAAATTTTAAACAAATTGACTCTATAGCTTGCTTGAATCTATTTAGCCAACCAATTGAAAAGTTTAGTTGCAAATTTTTTTGGGTACAATCATCGCTACCTATGTATCTTTTTACATTGCTCCTTTCAATCTCAACTGTGTGCCAAAATTTCCAAAGAGCATTTGATTGTGTTTGGTATTGCTCTCTGGCCAATTGAAATTTGGCTATATATTTTAGAGGTTGATATTTCCAATGCATAATTAGTTGGAAAGCAATAAACTTTTTTCCTCTATACCCAAATCAATGGAGGACCCACAAAAAATAGTATAGAACATGATATATGGAAGCACAAATCTAAGTAAAAAAGATTAAAACATTGGAACTTTTACATGGGAAATCCCTCAAGGTGAAGTAAAAGCCACAAAATCTAGTGGAGGCAAATCTCCAACAAGTAATAATGGGAATGCAAAAAGTAGGTCTCCAGCAATAGAAGAATTTAAATCTTCAAGGATATCACCTCTTGAAATAACAATAATCAAAGTATGAAACCTCTCACTGACTAGAGCTATAAAGATCTTTCAAAGATACCTTCAAGAAACACATGGAGACCACCTAAATTTTGTACATTGTTAACCTAAAGATTAATTAAGAAGTAGCTACCGTGAATGACGAGGAAATAGTACACGGAGGCATAAAGTCCAAGATCTTCTTCACCATTCTCCTCCATCTTCTCTTTTTTTCTAAGGAGACAAAAGAGAGCCTCTTCTTCCTACTTTCTCTGTCTAACTTTTTTGACGTAAAAGAGAAAAAACTCGAGAAGAGAGAACTCTAAACTATATACCTCTCCCTCCCTTACTTTTTTTATAAGTCAAATTACACAGGAAAATAGTCCTTTTTATATACAATAAACTACCCTCTTATTTAAAAACAATCTATAATGGCTCTTAAGCCGTACTAGTTGTGGGATCCACCTCCTTACGAGGAGAAATCCCAACATGATTTAATCTATTTGAGGCCAATTAGTTAGCAGGAAAACTTACAATCCTTCATAGGAAAAATGGAAAGCTTCGAAGGCTTTGAAATCTTCATAGGAAAAATTACAACAAATTTATGGCATTGTCACTCTCACAGAAGATTAATGATTTGTAACACCCAAAACCAAGGCCCTGTTGAACTTTTGAATGTGCATGTATTATTCTTTCGCCTTCAAATTAATTATGAGCTTTTGATTTGGGCTTGTCAACGAATCTAGACTATTGGCTCTTTGGTTTTATAGGCATGTGCTAATGCTCATGCATTGTGTAACCGCCCATCATAAAATCAGTTACATAACTCCTGCAACAAGGTGTTTGTTTTCTTATTCTTCTTTTCATCCAATCTTTGATCTGGCATTCCATTTTTTAAATTGTTGATCTATAACCACTACACCCTTCGCCCCTCTCTATTTAACCAGTGTCTCTTTCTACAGTATCTATGCACCAATCTTTCACGATTTGGAGGTCAATGAAGATGATGGAATTGAGTTCCATGGTGAGTCTTCTCAATATTCTTCTTTATGAGGAAAGGTTAGAGTTTTCCCTTTTTAGGGTGTCAATCAAGATGGAATTTTTTGGTTGATTCTGTGGTTTTCACCCACTAGTGGAATGCATTCTTGGTGAAATCTCCCTCTTCACTCCAAGTGTTGTATCCTCTAACCTAGAATCAAAATCTTTGTTAGTAGTCTTTCTACTGGGAATTTCTCTTCAACTTCTGGATGAGACATTTATTTGTTTTCAGGTTTTTGGTTTGTACATTGATATGATAATTGGGAATCTTGAAATAAATCCTTTGTTGGCTTTCCGAATCCAGTAACGTTGTGGGTTTCTATATTTCTCAGCATCTATTTTCCACTATAAAAAAAATATAGAAAGGACTTTGATTTTTATACTTTAAAATGTTTTGTAACCCCAAGTACACTTAAGTGGCTCAATGTAGGAGTTCAAATTTATTTAAATCATGACCACTGAATTTCTCTACTAGAAAAACTAGTAGTTAGAAGCATTCAATGGGCATGAATTTTCACAACTAGCCTAAATAGTGTCAACTGAATAGAATGAATGGATCACATCATCCAATGATGGGTCCTAGCTAGGTGACATCCCAAAGGGCATGAACTCTCTCTTTTTGAACTTTTAAATCTTGACCATTGAACTCTCAATTACAAAAGCTAATATATAGAAACATTTGACGTGCATGAATTTTCCCTAGTATGGTAAATAGAATAGGCCAAACAAGATAAGGGTTAAGATTTCAAAATTCAAAATGAGATCTACCTACCTAGGCCTCACCTTTGGATGGTTTGATCAATTCATCTTATCCAACTTATCATATTTAGGCTACTTGTGAAAATTCATGCCCATTAGACGCTTTCATCTGCTAGTTTTTCTTGTTGAAAATTCAGTGCTCAAGATTTTAAAATCAAAATAGGTTCCACCTAGCCAGGATCCACCTTTGGGTGATGTGATCCATTCATCTTGTTCGCCCTATCCTATTTACTTGTAAAAAATCGAGCATATTGGATGCTTCTACATATTAGTTTTTGCAATTGAAAATTCAATGGTCAAGATTTAAAAAACAAAACAGGAGACCACCTATCTAAGCCTTACCTTTAGAAGATCTAATCTATTCATCTTATTCAATCTATCTTATTTAAGCTACATTGGATGCTTCTACCTACTCATCTTTTTAGTCGGAAATTAAATGGTCAAGATTTTAAAATCCAAAAAAATTGGACACCTAGTAGTAAGGGCCCAAGTTTGTATGATTCGATCCATTCATTTTATTCAACTTACTCTATTTAGACTGCTTGTAAAAATTCATGCCCATTGGATACTTCCCCTACAAGTTTGTTTAGTTTAAGAATTTAATGGTTAGGATTTCAAATTCCAAAAGAAACAGAATTCATAGCCATTGTGATTTCACCTAGCTAGTACCCACCATTGGACCATATTAGCCATTCTCTTGTTTGGCTGACCCTGTTTAGGTAGTTGTGAAAAATCCATGATCATTGGATGCTTGTAGCTACTAGTCTTTCTCGTAGAGAAATCCAATAGTCACGATTTAAATGAGTTTGAATGGGTTTTCCCTTAAGAAATTCACATGAATGACACTTGAAGCTATTCTGTCTATAAAAACTAATGACTTCTAGTGGGAAGTCATACATTAAGTCACTTAAGTGTACTTCTAGGTACAAGTGGGAAGTTTCCAAACTTAAGGCATTAAGTAAAAAAATTGTCAGCTGTAGTTAGGGAGACTATCAGCCAAAACGATGAGCCGTTTGGATGACTAAACCGGCCAAGCCCAAGATGAAGTAGTGCTTGATAAAAGTTCATGGCGCCTTGAGTGAAGGGTGTTTCATTTCTTGATGAGTATCTGCCTTGAAGTAAAACTGCAACAAAGGTTTTGATAGCTAATTCGCAACTAGAACTTTTCATTACAATTATGTTTAGTACTAATAGTAATGCCAATTGGAATGAATTCTTTGCTATCTGAGCTCACATGATTCTCTGTACTATGCATTTTCCAACACTCGCTCCAAGATTACAGTACTGATGATCGCACTAACCCTCATACAAGTTCACACATACCAACACAGACCGCACGCATCATGTACTCGCATACCCACGATATACAATTCCAAAATTTAGCAACTTGAACGACAATGCTTTGGCTGGAGAATTGAGATTCCTGTGGCACCTTATAGCATTACACTGCGAACTGAGAACCGGGTCGTATTATTATATACCCCTTCCGGTTCCTTAACATTCATATCTCGTTACAATGTTATAACAATTTTAAAGGCTATTAGAGAATCGCCTGCTCAAGGAAGAAGTACATATTCTGGGGCTCAAGGGTGGCGCGATCGGATCCATTAATCCAGAAGAACATGGCCTCATGCCATGGACTCTAATTCTGTCTTGACGACCTTTCACCCAAAAACTTCTGTTTAAACCTCTTTTTAAGTTAATAGTTATGAAAATGTGAACCATTGTGTGTTTTTTCCTCTTTGAAATACACAAACTCATAGGCACGAAAACCTTTCCAACTTGGGCTTACTCTTCCATTACATGAACCGTTGGTTTTTGGTGAATAATAGCGTGCATGAAATACCAACTTGGCATGGGACTAAAGCCACTGACTTAGCGTTTAATACCTTACAAGTTGAATGGGTAGCAAACAAAAGTTATTAAGTAGGGACCGTCTCAAAACGCACCAGCAAAACCTCTATGAGAGACGATAAACTGAGGCTGCTCTGTAGAAGCATCAACAGGAGACTTCTACCTAGTAATCTTTTCTGGAAGATCTATACTATTTATCTCGTTTGCCGACATTTGATAAGCTTACCTCCAAAAACCCATGCCCATTGGATGTTTATAAAAGAGAATACAAGTAATCAATACATATTTGGATTTCATGATAATTATGGTCCTTACAGGAACGGTGAATAAAATCGTTTTCAGGCACCATTTTCAGAAAAGGCTATGCCTCCAACAAGCAGGTCCATGCAAATGCTGTCATGGATAAGCCATCACTACACGAGGAATTCCGTTCTATGCCAATGGCCCCTGCAAAAGGGTCACATCTCAAGCAAAGCTTCACTCTGTCCATCATCTTTCCTTGATTGATTTTTGGACAAACAAACGAAACGGGAAGAGAGAAAATTGACTGCGTCTTTCATTCATAGCCATTCATTTCACAAACAAGAAGGAAAAGCAATAGCTTAACCGATTGCATCAGATCCCCAAACTCTACAAAACATGGGAAGATAACCATTCGTTATCTTTCAGGGGCTCCTGACAGGATGGGGCCATTGAACAAAGACCCATACTTACCCAGGGCGGGAATGCTTTGTGACCGTGCCTGGACACGGGGATTGCTCGCTGAGCTTCTTCTCATCCTTCCATCTGCTTCTGTCACATTCCTCTGCTTCTTCTCAGACAAGAGAGACGAATATGAACATGTCCTGTCGGGATTGTCAGTAGTACTCAAGAAGCGATGGAGATTTTTTCGATACTGGTCGGATGAATTTCTGGCTATGGACTTCCCAGGCGGCAGTTTCTGCCTGGATTCATCATCGTCATCCGAGGAGTAACCAGTTTCTTGCTCGTCACGCATTGCCAGATCATCATACTCCTCGTCGGACTTTGTCGACCCCTCATCCACTGACCCTTCCATCTGGCAATGCAAACTAAGACAAGTTAGGATCTCAAGAATTCTGGAATGAGAATGCACAGGTTGGTTAACAGACGAGCTAGGATAAGAGGCAGCCACGCTCTTGCCAATGTGGGGTCGAGGAAGGGACGGACCACAAGGGCCTATAGTAGGCAGCCTTACCTTGCATTTTACAAGAGGCAAGAGATGAGCTAGGATGAAAGCAGGAAACAACTAACACATTTTTCAACTTTGGAATAAGAAGAGAAAGCAAGACATGGGAAAGTTGGTAGTTAAAACCAAAGCTTGTTGTACTAAAGAATAACTGTGATGACATGAAGACTCTCTGTAAGCTAGGATGAAAGCATGAAACAACTAAACAGATTTCAACTTTGTCATAGGAAGAGAGAGAGCAAGACATTGGAAAACGATAGTTAATACTGAAGCTTGCTTGACTAATGTACAACTGTGATCAAATTTTCTAACTTTGATCCTTAATTTCTTTTGTTTTTTTGGGCAGATGAGTAGATCTCTTCTGTTCTTCATTGGGAATTCGTACCATGTTGGGAATTTAACGAAACATCACACTGACAAATCACCTCTTCATGGAGTTCTTTGCCATCTACATCAGTGAGATCTTCATCACTGTCCACGTCGACAGGATCATCAGCTTCTTCTTCACTGCCGGACACAGACAATTCCTCCTTAAGCTGCAAAGACAAAATGGTGAGAACCCAAGATAAAATACTGATGGCTGCCACTAGCAATAGAACAATGAAGTACATAGTGAATTTTTACATTACTAGGGGAACATCAAAGGGTTGTATTGTCATTAATACACATGGATAAATGACATCCATGTATCCCTTGTTTTGTTAAGGCCGGATTCTTACCAACTTGCCTCTAAGATAGATGGTTGCCATCATAGTAACAAGTTCCAATATCATATCCTCATAAGATAATTGGTATAGTCACCAGATAACTAAAGAATCAATGCATAAAATGACTGAGATGGCAATTTTCAGTTGAAAATGACGAAGGAGACCAAGCACTACACATCATCAGAAAGCTTGCCTTGCCTTGTAAAGATATTCTCTAAGAAAAGCAGGAGAGACAAAATAACTAAGCATCCACTAACAATGTAGACAATGAGGAGTAACAAAGCCATATTAACGTCCAGTTCTGATTAAAGCATGAGCACCCAATCTAGCAGTAAGGCACGTGCTTTCCCAACAAAAAGTTGCTGGGGTTCGAGTCAGTTTATTCACCAACTTTCACTGAAAAAGGAAAACAAAAACATCATGCTGCAAACACCAAGTGCAACTACTCCCAGACATGACATTTTGGACAGTGAGAACAACTACTAATCATCACAAAATAGTGAAGAAGACATTTTTGAGTAAATAACATAACAGAATTAGAAAAGCCTCCAGACTGGAGCTTAGTTCTGCTGAAATATGGAAAATTGTAATAAATAAGGTGGATTTTGTAAGATGAAAAACTAACATTGGAGCCTTTTGTTATCTTTGGCTTGATAATAGTTTTGTTTTTATTTCTTGAAATGGAAGTGGATTAGATACCACAACCTTTTGATTGTGAGACAAGGCAACCAATTTGGCTAAAGTGCTTGAGCCTTCAGGCGCATAATTTTTCATTTCCTAAAATTTAGAAAGCCTCTGCTTCATTTCTTCATGTTTCACTGAAGCAAGGGTACTGGAAAGTTGAAACGTAACCAAGAAAGTACTGGAAACGTGAAATTTTATTGGTAGAAGGCATTCTTAGTTACAATGACTTGCATCCTATCAAATTGGGAGGTTGAAATCTCAGCTTTTCATTAACTGAAATGCAACATGCCAACAGAAATAGAGGGAAAACAGCAGAACAAAAATTAAAGTACCTCTTTGGCAGGTCCATCAGATATCCTAGGTGAGCTGCAACAGGAAGAAAAATATCTGCTCCCAGTCTCTGTAGCATCACCTCTTGACTCATCAACACTCCCAGCATGACTTCCAGCGTGACTTGTACCACCAGTGTCATTTGGCCAAGCACTGATGCCAAAGTTACCAAACTGCAGATTAACTGGTTCTGCCTTCCCAATCTGTAAGGGTCCATACATAGGACCCCCTATGTCTTTCTCACTTCCATGGCAGGAGATAGACTTCCCATTACTGCCAACTGCTTCAACAGGCCATGCCTTTGCTACAGACCCATCTATATTCAGAAGAGCCATAAGATGCCTAGAAGACCCTTTTCTTTGAATTAGTTGAAACATCCCCTTGGAACTCAGAGAGTTTGCGGCACACTGATTCCTGTATTCTTCATCTATTACGGAAACTGTGTTTGTAGTTGGGTCATAGAGCTGTTCCCCTGCCTCACATCTGCGTAGACAGCCAAATACTGTAGCATGAATGGCGGCCACACTCCTATCCACGTTGGTATTATTTATTTTGGGCACCAGATGCTTATCAGCTCGGTTACAGAGGTAGTCCTGAATTGTTCTGATATTTCGAATGTATTTCACGTACTTATTTTTTGCAGGGTCCAAAGTCATGTATTTTGCACGAACTGCAAATCGTTCCATGTGTTTATCCTCATTTGTAATGTAAATCATGAAGGGAATGATTGATGGATGTTTCTTCATGAGCCCCATCTAGCAGAACAGAATATAAAAAATGAATAAAAGCAGCAGCAAGAGAAAAATTGAATAATTCATGATAACAAACCCAAATTTCACTCATCCACTCTTGAGATGCTAGTGTTCACCATTACCCTAGTAGGTGACATGGCCTATCATTGACATTCTTTTGAGACCAACAGATGATCTCAGTCTGTGATTTAGAACTGCATCCCTAAAAGATGTGTGTGAGAAGATATTCACAACGGCCTGTGATCTACCCAACAAATTATAACTAAATTCAAATGAAAATTGTGAAAGCCAACTTAATAGCCCAAACCTTCCTGGCCTAGTCATCATGAAGGGTGGAGATATTCTACACTTAAAACAGGTGTAAACAAACTATGCTTGGGGCAGAAGTTACTCACCACAAAATTGAGACTCAGGTGAACACCCTCAACCACTACTGATTCTTTTCGCTCTTCCCAGGCTGTGATCAGCCGGTCTAGACTATCGATGACCATTTCACTTTGTGCCTTGAATCCCTCAATAGCCATCTGTTTTGTGCCAATTAGGTCAGTGGTAGAACCTGCATCTGCACGTTTGGTTTCAGGGTTCTCATTAGAAGCTACCCCAGATTCATCTTTAGTAAGTAGGTGAGGAATGCCAGCTAATTTTTTTGCTTTTCGTTTAGCCTTTGCTTCTGCAACTGCCACTGGATCTAAGTATTCCCCTGCATGGTATGTTGAAGCCCAGAGCAGAGGATTTTGCTTTTCACTCACAAAACTCCTCATCATGTGCCTTATTGAGTCAGTAGAAATAACAGTTGTGATGCCCAGTCTGCTACCCTGTTGAGGAATAAATAAAGATCAAATGAATACCTTGCATTAAGCTAAGTCCAGCTTCACACTAAAGCTATGATACTGAGGCTGATGTTAAAGAAAAACAAATGCATGTGCTGCATGCGTATTGTGAGATCTTGTTAAAAATTCATGAAGTACCAGAATGGGTTGTCTCTTTAAATGGAATTATAGGGAGAGAATTAAGTACCAGCAAGGCAGACAACGTAGACTTTCCACACCCACTAGTGCCACACAAAAGAATAGTCATCGACTCCTTCTTTTCCCTGATTCTGGGACATAACAGAAGGGAATTTGAGAAGAAACAGAAAATAAGGGAAAAACTTGGCAGGAAGTGAACTACATTTAGTATCTTGGATAACCAATATTAAAAAGAAACAGAATTCCAACAATAATGACAAACAAGAAAAAGTTAAAAAATGGCATCAGAATCAGTCCAGCAGGTACCCAAGACTTGACATCTGAGTAACAATTATTTACAAGTATCAAGAGGAACCCTGATACCAAACTCCAAGCAAGTTTCAGAGGACATGATAGTAAATGTCAGAAACACCAGCTTAAAGCTGTTGGTTATAAACTCTATGGGAAGACTGTTTCCTCATTTACTAAACTCTGCAATGGAATCATACAAAATTATCTTACCTCTTTCAAAATGAATGAAGCATATCATTTAATTAAACAGTAACAAATGCAGTGTTCTTAATCATGAATGGGCTATGATCTATTAGACGCTTACGATTTCCCTTTCATATGTGTTGGCCATGTGTCAACACTGATGCCTCCATAGACAATTGTCTGGCAACTCCAAACATATTAACGAGCATCGAACTTAGAAATGATGTTCATGTGGGACTTTTGATCCTTACTACAAATTTTAAAGGAGCAGCTGCATCATTACTTAACTTCTGCCCAAGATATTGTTTTGTTTACATTTAGTGTTTTGCACTTCCCTTCTTTAATTTAGTCTCATGTCTTCATTTCTTCACGTATTCTACATATATCTTCTGAAGTAGGTCTCTTAGAGAAGCTATGGATGAATGGTACTGTCAGTGTCCATAGATCACAGTGAAGAGGCACCTCTCTGTTACTCATGCAGATGGGATCAATCCCCATTGTGTATTGCTGCTTCAAGGTATAGAATAAATTAGCTTCTCTTGTTCCGATGAGCAAGACTGCTCAATCTTTTCCAAGGGAATGGACTCCTTCCCATGTTGATTGTGACATTCCTTTTAGTCTTAGCTACCGCAAATTGCTTACCTAATAACATTTTTCTTCTTTCAAACATTGGATAATACCACATTTTGATAAGGCTGATTAGGCGATATCATGGAGGGGAGAGTGTTTTCAGCTGATCATGACGATAAAGTCTATAAAAAAAAATAATCAGAGATTTGAAACTCTTTGAAGTACAGTTCAACCTAATTCCATTAAGTTGGTGATGAGCAGATTTGAATCCACAACCTTTGATTGCAGAACAAGCACACTCTGCCACTAGGCTAGTTTCTCATGCTTAAATCCTCTTACCTCATACAAGTCAGCTGCAGCAAAGTTAAAGAAATCAACAAGAATACAAATTAATATACAAATACTAATATGAGACATGCACTCCTACCTACTCGCTAGAACTGTAATAAAATACACTCTCATCTTCATGAAACGCTTTTCTTTATCTTTTTCTGAATGGTAAAACCCAATGTACTTATTATCGACTGTTGCACTTTTTGCATCTTAGCATTTTCACCATTATCTTAAACAGATTAAATGGGTTTCCTGCACCAAGAAGACAAAGAGGGTATTTTTCTATTTTTTAGTACCAAATGTTAGAAACTTACAGATTGCACACACCTTTACTGAACATTTATTATAAAACAAGTAGTCATATTTTACTGCATGGGCCTTTGGTAGATGCTCTGTAAATGCCAGAAATGACAATTCCTACCTCACTCTTGGCTTCTAGAGAACATTGCTAGAGTTCCTTAAACTCTAGAAAATAAATGGAGAAGAAACCCCAACAAATACTGATATTTTCCAATCTAAAATACACATGATACATGCTCTCAAAGATCAAGATTGTAGATGCCATGCCGCCTATGCTAACAGATGATAAGCTGCCTTGGACATATATAAAACAACAAATGAGGGTACCAAGAGCAATTTTTGTTGATGTTTCATCTCAATGAGATAATATATATGTTCATTGAGTACTTGATACCCAAACATCTATGACAACCAACTTCTATAAACAGAAACCACACAGAAGTTGAATGGCAAATTACTTGGTGACCATGTGACCTCATCCATGCTATTTGATATTCTGATACATAATGACCTTCTATTGTGGTTCCTAAACCAATATGTTGTTCTCTAGCAAACAATCTCAAGTGCTACCTCCAATGTGGCATGAGTTGATGTAGAATACTTCAAGTTTGAGTACTCTGTCTTCCTGTGTCCTAAAAGTGACGAAAAATAAGAAAACTGGAATCAAGCACCCAGGTCTGCAGATAATGTATTTGGTAGCTCTTTTAACAGAACAGAGTAGCAGTTCAAGTCTTAAATTAGTGGGTAGAAAGAAAGGAAGACCAGCTGCTAATTGTCTCTTCCAACATCTAAAATTAAAAAACTAGAAAAGTGTCGAAGATAGAGTATATAAACCAGGAAGTAAAGGATTTGGCAAGCTTGTAATGTGTTGATGGAAATAAAACCCAAAGAGCTTCAACAAAGAAAATATAAAAGCAGCAAACAGCTCCTCTGTCTCAATCTCTGGTAGAATGCACAAGTATCTGCTCTATACATGTTGTACAGTTTGGACCCTGTCTCTCTAATAAGAACACTACTGGACACCTTATAAAAGAAATTAACTCTCAACAAAAAGAAACTTGTGTAATAGAAGAACAATAACTCCAAGTAACTTCCAATTTTCTAACATGAGTTACTATTATCAGCACAGTTGTAATTATCATTTCATATCAGCCTATACAGACGAATTTTTGTTTCTGGTGGAAAAAGTAATATAAAAAAAATGCTGATTTCAGTCGGAGATCTTGTTGAATTTCAGTCTGTATAGGCCACTTTCTAATTTATATATCATTTTGGCCGAACTTTGTTGCTTTGACTAACATTTAGAATTACACAAATCAGCTATGAATTTCCCTGATGCCCATGGTTTAAGCCCATTTAAACTTAATTTAAATGTCTACTAAAAGGGCTTTCTTGTAAAACAAACCAATAGAAAGAGGATTTTCCTCTAGGGTGGTTTGGACTGCAAAGTGAGATGAGGCCTAAGTAGTTAGAGGCGCAAGGGGTGCACCTGGAGCATGGAGGGCCTAGCGCCTAGGCACACACCTGAATCACAAGGCACAAAAATAAATATTAAGAATTATAAAAATTCAAAAAATCCCAAAAAAGGTAAGAAAAACATAGAAACATAATTCTATGCTGAAGTACTACTCAAACATGCTAATTCCTATGAATGGAAGCTATATATGTGAATGAAATTCTGTTCCAAAGAATAAATGTAAAAAACAAAATTTATTTCAAAATTTTGTAACTGCTTTTTCAAGAAAAAATTGAAAAAAGCCTAAAAAGAAGTTAAATCTATAGCAAACAAACAAAACAAATCAAATGTAATGTTCAAGAACTATCAAGATTTATAAATTTAAAAAAAAAAGTAAGTAAAAAATGAAAAAAAAGAAGAAGAAGAATGGTTCTGATTTTTATGTTTTTATTTTTTTGCAGAAAAATAGGGTTTTAAGTGGAAGATTCATGAATCCATACCTTTTCTTCGCTTAGATCTGTAAAAGCTTAAAGAGGAATGGTCGTTTCCACAGTAGAAGCTCTCAAGGGAAGAGAAAATAGGGTTGGAAGATGGAATAATGAAAAAAATTGAAGTTTGGAGTTTTAACAACTTGTCATCTGAGCTTAGGTGCGCCAGAACATAGGCTTTAGGTGCACCAAGGCGCTGGCACCTGAAACCACTGCGACTTTACAAAATTCAAGCACAGTACGTGTGCTTAGCGCCTAGGCGCGCCACTAACTACATAGGATGAGGCTTGAAGAACGAGACTATTGAACTTTGAAGACTGGTTTCCCCAACTCCAATAGACATCAAGTTCTGAAATTTGAAGAAGAAAGGGAGGGAATGTTCAAGGGTTTGGGCTTGCTACCAGTTGCATAGTTGAAAAACAGATAGGGATTTTGATTATTGGCTTGTTGAAGAAAGAACAGGGGAGATACCAAACAAAAATGGCTTTTGGTTTGCTGCAAATTGAAGAATAGAGAAGGAGATTTCCAGTTATTCCCCTCTGGCAATTGTTGAATCAAGACCCCACAAGTTACTACATAACTGCATAAGATCATTCTTATTCACCAAATGAACTTCGGCCCATGTTACTTGCAGAGCAGTGTCTTTTAGATGAATGGATGTCCAAATATTATCAAGTACGTACAAACCTTTGTAGCAACGGCAGTGCATTTGTTAAACTAAGCAATTGGAAAGCATGCTAGATTCCCATGTTATATGCCCATGTACACATTGGAATAAAGATTGAAGAAAGAATTTTAGCTCCCCTCATGGTTTTGTTCTAGTGTTGTTTAGACCCTAATGTTATATCGGTGTATACATATATACATCGTATAGATCTGCATGTATTAATGCGTGATCCAAGCCTACTATACTAAGTACATTTCTGTCAACAATGAGAGGGAGCTCATTATAAAACTCAAGCAGAGTTTGTCTAGCTGTTACACATGTGCATGACTATGAAAAAGCTATCTTAACAACCACGGATTAATCATAGCAGGATCCTATTTTTTTCAGATTTTTCTACAAATTTCAACATTTTTATTTTCGTAGTCATTTATCTTCAATAGCAAAGAATAATTAGTCAATTTCACCAAAATTTCAGTCAAAACTGAAATCAAAACTTCATTTTTCCTGATCTGGACCAAAACAAAATTAACAACCAAGATTAGCAGTAACCTATTAAAAGATAGAACTGTAGCAGTTACAACTAAAAACTACAATAGAGAATAGCAGCAGTTATTAATATTAGTTACTTTCTGAAAGTAGAATAGCAACTTCCTAAACATCAATCTGCCAAGAAGCAGCTTTCGAGAAGTACAATCAGCTGGAAATAACATTCTTATAGATCAAGCAGCTGGATCATTTTGTAAATAACTTCAATATTCTGAATATTTGTTTCCTCAGCAAAATTGCCAGCCACAACTCACAGGTGCAATAATTGTAGAGATACGAGTATGCACCAGGAACGTCTAAACAACAATTTAGGAGACAGACAACACTACTCAACACTACTAATATTTCAGTTTGATAAGAACAGTATACAATAATGGATTGTCCCACTGTGTGCTCTCTAGCAGACCTTCAATGGCTTCTGGACACACAAAAAAGAACAACAGGAAAGAAGATCTACAAAGCAACATAAATCTTCAATGCCATTGGAAGGCTTGTGGCATGCCAATTTATAGCCTTCTCCACCAATCAGCTCATTGATTTGACCTTTCAGCAGACCTATAACATAAGAGCTGTATAACAACAATAGGGGTGGTTGCAGATCATTTAATGCGTTAAGCAAAGAGTAGCTGCAGGTGATTTTTCCATGTTGATAGTCAACCTTCCATTGTTAGACAATACACCCCAGACCCTGCTGCCAGGGGCATTGCCTGCTCGGACCCCCACTGGGGTTGCCGTCCTGGGCCCTGCTACTTAGGGGCACTGCCCCCAAACCCCCGTTATTCCTTCTTGTAACCATTGCGGTCTCTAATGACCTCATCAACACTAAGTTGGTCATACAAATCTCATACTACTGTGATACACCAAGTGGTATCTTATTGAGGTGGGCATTGTTATATACCAACAATAATCTTGCCTTCCTTCTATATCTTCTGAAAACTTTTAGATGCTCAACCTTCTAAAGCACCTGATTTTGCTGCAACTTCTATATTAATTAGCAGTTGCACAACATCAGGAAACTAACCAACAATTCTTGGCTGATCCCATTCTGGAATCACGTTTTTTATAGCCTCCATCTGGCCCTTCTCAACCTTTATCTTTTCTTGCACTTGTATTTGTAATGCAGCTTGCAGCTGAGAAGGTTGAAGGCCCTTCAAAGCCACACTGATTGTTGATCCTCCAAATTATTCAACCACACTCAATGCTTCTTCACTTTCTGTGATTGCTATATCTAAAAGGCTTGGTCTGTATTACATGACTTTCTTCAGTCGACTTGTGGCAATAATCTACTCCTTTTAAGCTAAGGTGATGGGCCATCTTATAACATCCAATGGATGTGGCAACACATGTTAGGTGGTTGTAAAATGGCTTCCAAGGTGACAAATTATTGCACAATATGGGCTTTGAAAGCCTCAATTAATAAAGATGAATTTGATAGATTCTCCTTGTAACATTAAAAGTAGTCTTCTAAGCATTGAATGGATGGACTGGATATCATGTTGCATGCACAACCTTTTTCGTCCACCATATAATTATATGTATATGGTAAAATTTCCCAGCATCAAGGTAAAAATGGCAGCAGAAGGTCACATGCATACATAAGATGGTATACATACTGACTTCCCAAAATGAAAGCCTCTTTTCTCCCTTCCCTTTAATATTAAGGTCACAATTACATGCTAACATAGATGCATGTTGCATTCAAGAGATTGCTGATTCCATAAATGCACAAGGGACCTCCACACAAAGAAGTATGCTGGAATCCATTATCCCATTGAAGGATTGGCTATAAAACAAAATGTAATGTCTACTGTTAGCTATTTGAGGCATGCACATAGGCTTCACTGCAAGGTGCGAATCATTTTTAGAGGAGCAATGCCTATTACTACAGCTCTCCCAAATAAGGTAAGAATTATTCTTCACAATCATGTCAGGTGGTATCCCGTAGAGAAGGAAGCAGGAAGTTTAATTATGAGCTACAGAATTATTTTGCAGCTGAAGGAGCCATTCAGAAATGCAGTAGTAGAGCACAAGAATGTGGACTCTAACTTATGGCTCTAGGATTTCATTAAAGTGGGAGAATCGGGCACTCCTCACATTCACAGATCCAGGTGTCTGGTTAAGACATTAATGAGGAAAGTGGTGGCACAGCAGAAGAACACAGACCTCAACTTGTGGCTCTAGGATCTTATTTACATGAAGAAGAAAAAGGGAGATTGCTACCAGGACCACAATTAAGGTGTTGGGCTTGGACACGCAAAGAATCTAGATCACATAAGTTTCCCTAATCTGAGTTCTCAAATTTGAAGTGCCAAGATGCTGCTTGAGAAAATGCCTCCATAAGACCAGTTCAGTCAATTAACCTGCATAGTTCCACCAACCCTATGGGCCTAGGGATCCAGTCCAATGACCTAAAAGTTTGAGCATAACTGTGCGTCCAAGGCAGAAGCATAAAATATTAAACAAAAATTTGAAGACTTAAATAGAACTAGCTTCTCCTTCAAAACCATGTCTTGGCATAAGTATTTGACTCAAGTTCTGCAATACTTACTGGAGGATCTAAGCATGTTATAAGAGGAGAAATAAACAAGAATTAACAATGAGATAAAGAACTAACGATTATTACAAGATTACTATGGAACAAAAAGAATTTTCTTTCAGTTCAAGCATGCAGCAAAAATATAATATAGAAGCATTCTTAATCAGGACATAGTAAAACCTTCTTTAATTTTTCCATTAGAAGCAACAAACAATACCTGCATGCCAGCACCAAGTCAGCTCTCTGATTGGGACCCACATATTTATATACAGAAAGAGCATCACAAACAATATCCAGGAAGACTTCCCTTTTAACAACAACAGTTGTACGTCTTTTGTACAACTCAAAAGGTATGCTATCACTATTCTCAGCTTTCCCTGGATTCAAATCATTGCCAGCCTCTCCTTGGCCCAGATGATCACTTGAATGATGTATTTTTCCTTTCTCAAAATGCCACGCTGAAATATCAGATCCTGGTATTTCCATCTCCCTAGGAAGCAAAACATCGCCCAGATATTTACTTCTCATCACATCAAAAACCCTTCGGCTAATCTGACAAAAAAAGAACATTAATTGAGCAAAACTTTTCATATGTAATGAATTAACACTGCTAAAGGGGACCAAACAACACATGCTCTGAAACAAATTACAATTTGACTAAAACAGTAAAAGCTATTGAGGAATAAAAGAAGAGAGTTGAAAACTACTATGTCACGAAGAGATTGATAAAACAACCATCTGAGAAGAAGCAGTGCAATTAAACTCCACTATGAACCTAAAAGAGCTCTTTCTACAAAAAAAAAATCCTGGATTCGAAGAGATAAGGATTCAAACCAATAAATTCAATTCCAATCATACCATCTAAGTTTAAGAGCATTTCTTTGATGTGATGTTCATGAAATTTGGGTCCTTGGCTCTAACCATCATAGCAAATGAAGAGAACAAAAAGACCCATCAGAGGAAAGCCCAAATGGACATGGAAATGGTAAAATAGAATCTGGCCAGCTAATCCAAACACCTTGGAATTTTTTTTTTCAATTAATGAGAACAAAGCTAGCTAATCCAAACATCAATCCTTCTTCAGACATGAATTAAATGCTGCTTAGGCTCTGCGACCTCAAAATATTAAAAGAGAATGCAGAGTTGACAGTCCTGATACATTCTGAAACCAAGAAAAATACTAAATAAAAAAAGTAGGCCTGATCAAGCAAGAGAACATGAACAGTCGACCAGTAGTAAATCAATGTAGAGGAAACACATAGACCTTCCAAATTGGACTACACTCAAATAAGGAAATGACACTAGGATTATGAACTGTAAAACATAACAACGGAAACTCCAGCCACCAACTCAAGTTAGAGCCCACCAATAGATTATTGGACAGTTAACTTAATCTAGTTAACCAAAGTCCATACGTTCTAAAGGAAGTGGCGAGGTTAAACGGGGAAAATATTAAAGCTGTAGGAAGCAAGGACAGTGGTAGCTCACATTATACAAATTTGCACCACATCCAGAGCAGAAATTCAAGTTTAGGAAGCCCTCAGTATGCACAAACAACATTTAGTAGACTAATTTGATTAAATTTAATAAATTGAGAAAAAATACATAAGAAATAAACAAACATATATAAACTCCAAAACTACACAAATTGCAGCAATCTCCAGCCAAGCTTCAGCTTCAAAGTCCTAAATGAACAGTAATAACAAGTAACACAAAATTCAATAATAACTTACCAAAACTGTTAGTCATCCCATATTAATAACAAATAACATAAAATTCCACGATACCATAACAGTAATAACAAATAACATAAAATGCCACGATATTTTACCTTGAAAGCATGACGCGCCTTGCATCCCATTAACTGAAGAGTGCTCTGCAGCACCGACCGCGTGTACCGGAACGACACATTTCCTTTCCCTTCTTTCTTTTCTACTCCGTCGTCATCATTCACGATGATATACAAAAGTTTAGGCGCTTCCGCCATTTTCCAAGAACACCGATCAATCCCTATCACAGAAAAGAGAGAACCTTTAGGAAACTGAAAATCTCAGCAGATCACAGAGATCAAAAGCAAATACAAATTTCATCAGGAGAAACAAAAGGAAGAAAGTAAGTTCAAAGAACTCAAAATCTTCACCAAATTATAGAGACGAGTAAGAGCTGCACCAGGAGAAACAAGATGAAGAAAATAAATCGAAAAGACTTGCAGTCCTCAGACTACCTCAAAGCAACTACAAATTGTCGTCAGGAGAAACAAATAGAAGATTAAAATAAAAAAACAACAACAACAATCCTCACTAATTTGCAGAGATCAACTAAAATGAAATGCAGATTTTCATCGCCACAAAAAACAGAAAGAAACCACAGGATTCCAAGATCAAACTGATCTCAAAAATACAAATCGAGCTCAATTTTTTCTGCTACACGCGACCGAAACGAAATCATCAATAAATTGACAAAAATCAGCCAGATTACAGAGATTAAAACGGGTAAAACAGGAAAATCTCACAATGCAGGTAAAAAAAAACCCACAGAAACGAAGAGGAAGAAGATGAAAGGTCGGTTACCGTGCGGGAAAGATAATCTTAGAGAAATCGCAGATGATTTAGTCGTGTGAAATAGTAAGGTATTGCGCAATGAAGGTTTGGATCCGCCATTTCACGAGCAGCTTGGGACACGATCTCGCCATTTTCTGTCAGTGTCTCCACGCATCACAGACTCCAAGGCTCCACCCGTCCCTCTCTCCGCCATAAGAAGGTAAATATATAGGAGACGAGATTTTTTAAAACTTTTTCCTCTTGGTTTTGCCTGGTTTTTAATCCATTTATAAGTACGCTTCCAAGTTGTGGAAACGGAACGGAGACTGCTGGGGTAAAGGTTTCGATCGCCGGATTATAAGGAAATGGCTCAATCGTTATATTTTCCTCAACCAGTGGCATTTATGTATTTATATAAATAGCTTTCTTTGTGGTTGTCGCTGTCGACCGGGACGGATTGTTTTTCATTTTTATCTTCAGCGACCAACTCCGAGAGATCGGTTGGTGGGACCTTTTTTGGTGGGTCGGACACAATATTAAACCGATAAGTGCTTTTGGATGAGGAAAAGGACGTAATCTTCTTAAAATGATCTGATCCATTCGTCGTGTTTTTAGATTGGCTGCCCACTAAATTTCTTGACCCTTGGATAATTTGGGTCATACCTATTTGGTTTTGAAATTGTGTATATTAGAATTTTTAATAAAAAAAAATAGTAACTGAAGTCACCAATTGACATGAAGTTTGGTAGATAGCTTAAATTAGGACAGGTCAAATAAGATAAACGGCTTAGATCACTTAAATTTAGACCCGTCGCTTTACGTTGTGTCCTTTTCAACATTCACTTTCGGCTTCTTGCTAGAAGGACTCCATCGAACCGGTCACAAGTTGTGCAGCGCGGTGCGTCGAGAACGACTTTCAAAATCGTTCAGCCGGTTGCGGTCCTTGTGTTTAATTGCCTGCTTAGTCTTTAGCGTGGTCAACAATATTGAAGTTGTGGGTCCCGCAATGGGTCCGGAAGATCAACGGCTTCAAGTTAATTAGATATGATCGAGATGAAATTGAGCCACATCTCAAGGGCAATAGGTAAAATCTGACCATTGATTTAGCGGGCATGAAAGGAGTGTTGAGCTATAATGTCAAATGTCAACCGTCTTGATCACGATAATATCTCACGAGCCCACGCCATAAAATCGTTCAAACGTTAGGTTTTCTAGAAGCCCAACTTTATAGCGTACACTTTGCCTCCGGAGTCTAGCTTTGAAAGATTCAAATCATTCTTCCCGTTAAATTAGATAATTTATGAGAAATTAATGCATTTGAATAATCTTAATCACTTTTAATCTTTGAAAGAATTGATACTTTTAATTTATAATTCAAAGAAGCATAAGCTAATAATACTCGAAATTTAATATATAGCCTATCTAAGTTAAAAATGAAAAATAGTTTAAATATAAAAGAAAAATCATAACTATGTAAAACAGTCTACGCTAGCAAACACTCGTGAGCGTCTACTCTACTCTCATGTACTAGTTTTGATTAGAGGAAGTGTGATCCTTGTATTTTTGTGTTTGAGAACTAAGACTAGTCACTTTATTTAAACACTTTGGGGTTGACTAATAATACTTTTGTAAAGAGATATTATATGTTCTCTCCTTTATTTCCTTTAACACGCTTTGTTGGTTTTTTCTTTTAAAATTTTATAAAAAGAGGTGGCATATAATCACTTTTAAGGGAAAGAGATCAAAGGAGAGGAAGTGGGATATTAAAGTGGATTCTCTTTCCATAATTGTAATAGCATGATCCTGGATGGTTATTTTTACCTAGGATGTATTTGACGAAATCTATCAACCATTCACAAAAGAAAAAACAAATGTTGTCTTATGATCTAATCTATTAATCTAGAAGAAAATGACAAGTTCATCGTATTGAGATTGACTTATCTTGATTGGATATTCTTAGACTCTTCATCTAAGTAGCTTTATTTAGGTCTTCTTAGGAAAATATGAATCATTGATTTTATTTTTTTTTGTGAATTATAACCTACCAATAAAATATTCATTTAATGCAAGACCAAAACCAAGTCGTTTTAGTAGTTGAAGGTATGCAAATTTATTGATATGGATGTAGCAACATATTTTCCATGTGGGCCAGCGAAAAGGATATTTCTTTAATTTGAAAAGTGCCTTGTTTAGTAGTGGACTACTGGAGAAAATGTCAAACTAAGAGAGAGTGCAATTGGGAAATTACCTTCAAAATAATAAAGTTTTGGTATAAAAACCAGGATTTTAAAATGGAGGTACAATTATTATTATTATTATTATTATTAAGATTAATTTTACTTCCTCGTCTAGCAAGTGGTCTGATTTAAGATTCTATTATTATTATTATTATTATTATTATTATTATTATAAGGGCAGACCTAAATGGTCATGTAGCAAAAGAAAAGAAAGGATATGATAGGGTACATGGAGGTTATGGTATTGGAGAACAAAATGAGATGGGGAAAGTTATCTTTTATTTTGCTTTAACATATAACCTAGTCCTAAAAAACACATTCTTTAAGAAGAGTGATGAACACATAATAACCTATAAAAGTGGACTCTATAAAAGCCAAATAAACTTTTTTATACTTAAAAATACCAAAAGACCAATGTGTAAGGATTGTAAGGTGATACCTAAAGAGAGTTTAACCTCACAACATAGGTTAATGGTTATGGATATCTATATTAAAAAATAGAAGAAAGAAAATAAACTTAATATATGTCCTAAAACTTAGTAGTGGAACTTAAAAGAAGAGATGATAACATCACTCACAAATAAGTTAATGGTAAAAGGAAACTAGAATAATGATATAGAAGTAAACACAATGTGGATTAATATGTCAAATCCATTAAGAAAGTTATGTCATATGAGTATTTACAGGTAAATGGCAATCAGTAAAAGAAACTTGGTAATAAAGTGAAAAAGTGCAAAAAATTATTAAAGAAAAACGAGTGTATTTCAAAGCATGTAGAGGATTAGAAATAACATAAACTTTGAGCAATATAAGAATGCTAAAAAGATTGCTAAAGAAATAGTAAGTGAGGCTAAACTCAATCCATATGATGATCTCTACAATATATTAAAATCAAGAAAGATGTATTTAAAATTACAAAAATAAGGAAATAGAAGGTTAAGGACTTAGACCATGTTAAGTGTATTTGAAGTAATGACTAAAGGATACTAGTCAAAGATAATGAGATCTAATAAAAGTGGAAAAGTCACTTTCAAAAATTGCTAAATGACAATTGCCTTGAGAATATAAGGTTTGAAAGTACTATAAACTCAAATAACATTGGACACTATAGAGATGACCATAGGATTATAATACTTAAAGTGAAAGAGCCCTTGAAAAAGATGAAATCAGGAAAAGCCTTGGGGCTTGATGGTATACCAACAGAGGTTTGAAAGCATATGAGAGATATTTGAGTAGTTTAGTTGACAAAGTTGTTTAACAAGATTATAAAATCAAAGAAAATGCCGGATGAATGGAGGAAGAGTTCTATTATATTAATTTATAAGAATAAAAGAGATATACATAATTGTACTAATAATCGGGTGATTAAACTTATAAGCCACACTATGAAACTTTTTGAAAGAGTAATTAAAAAGAGGCTATAATAAGAGAACCAATTTGCTTTTATGCCTGAGAGTTTTACCATGACAGTTGTTTTTCTACTTAGACAATTGATAGAGAAATGTAGGGCAAGGAGGAAGGACCTTCACATAGTCTTTATTGACTTAGAAAAAGCTTATGATAGAATTTTTAAAGAATTAATATGGTGGTGTTGGGCAAGAAAGGGGTTTTACGGGAGTATATAGACATACTTAAATAAATAAATAAATATGTGTGTGTGTGTGTGTGTGCGGGAGCGATAACAAATGTTAGGAACATTAGTGAAGAGACTTGTGATTTTCCTATCACTGTAGGATTGTACCAAAGATCTACATTGACCCTGTACCTTTTTACGTTAGTTATGTATGAGTTAACAAAATATCTGCATGAGGAGATTTCATGGTGTATGTTATTTGCAGATGATATAGTTTTAATTGATGAGACAAGGGTGGGTGTAAACAGAAAGTTATAGTTATAGAGAAAAGCATTAGAATCTAAACCATTTAAAATCAGTAGAACTAAAACAAGAGTATATGAAATGCAATTTTAGCAAGGAGAGGAGCATGAATAGAGCCCCAGTAAAGATTGATACTAAGAAGTTCTCCTAAAAAACCACTTTTGGTACTTAGGATTGATGATTCACAAGAGTAGAGAGATTAAGAGGGAGGTTACCTAGAGAATCCAAGTTGGCTGGAACAATTTGAGATGCAGTGGGCGCTATTCAAACTGAAAGGAAATTTTTATAGAATGACTATAAGGCCAACTATGCTCTATAAATCAAAATGTTAGGCAGTTAAAGAACATCATATACATAGGGATGAAAGTAACTGAAATGAAGATGTTGAGATGGATGAGTGGCAAGACAAGAAAAGATACATTTAAAATGAAAATATTAGAGGAAACTTAGGAGTGACACCATAAGTAATAAGAAGAGAGAGACTAAACTTAGATAGTTTAGGCATGTATATAGGAGACCAAAAACGGTATCGTTTAGAAGAAGTAAAGCAATGTAAGGCAAAGGTTCTAAAGGGGCAAGGAAAAGGCCCAAAGAGCATGAATAAAAGTGGTGAGAAAAAAATAAAAAACCGAAACTAAATAAAGCCATAATACTTAATAGAGGGAAATGGAGGAATAAGATCTATATGGCCGACCTCTAATCAAAATAATGTCTTAATGATGATGATAATAATAATAATTATTATTATAGAGAGAGATGAGTTTGATAAATGAGTATTATCAATCTTAATAGCACTATTGAGAGAGAAAACATGGAGGATCATCTTATGTTTGTACTTTGTAATGTTATAGTTGGTTCTTTGAATCATGTAATTCAATTTATATTAATAATCTTCTCAAATTTACCAAAAGCTAAAACTTTTTGGGCATGGACCAACAAAAGTATTAGACCAAATGAATGGTATCAACCTCGCTAGTTGCATCTAAAGATTTTACCAACACTAAGGCTACTACTATCATAGATTGTTTGACACTATTTTAATCTTTTGAACTTTGTATAATTTATTATTTTATTTTTTTAATAAGATGGACGGATCAGATCATTTAGCATCGGCCCCTCTGTTGGTCGCGCTGACTAAGGTCAGCGGAGGGGGTTCGGCCTAGTATTCTTCGCTAAGAAATGAAAGATGTAGACGCGCTCTTAAAATTTAACTAGCGACGTCCCCGACCGTCGGTATCATTAAATAATTTCCCCGACAACATCGTACGTAATAAGTTGGACAGGGTAGTGGCAAATCCGTCATAGAATCTTAGTAAACCCACGGCAGGGCACGTAAGGTCCTTAAAGGTATTTCAAGGAGGAGTCCCATTGCGTGCAAACCACGTGAACGTAAATTTTTTTAATAGATTGACACGTGTCAATCAACTAGGTCCTGCTCCACGTGCTGTCGTATCCGAAGATCTCGATCTGATTTTGACGTACTGCCACAGGCGCTGACAATTACACAAAGGTGGCAGTCTTCAAACGTGGAGCTCAACTGAAGGCACACGTTTCAAGAGGGATCCAATGGTGGTCCCCACTTTAGGACAATCTGGTCCGTCCAATGGTGTATTTGTCCTTTTCTAGTCGTACTCGGATCCCATATTCAGACTGGATATATCCAGATTAGACGGCCATTTCGGACCACTTCTCGCACGAGTGCATGCCCAATTTTAACTTGGAAATATATGAGAGGGAAAATGTACGCAGGGCCTCTCCTTTTAGTGATCTTAGCCATCAATATGGTGGGCCATGCTACCCCTGAAAATTTCCACCGGACGATCGAGAAAGATGAAAAAAATAAAAGCATTCATCAACAATCCCCCGGATATGAACAAAAGATGAAGGTCTCCTTATCAGATTAACTGAACGGATAGTAAAGTGGGCCCCACTTTCACTTTAGTCCGCTCATTTATGATTTATCTTGATCATAGACCGTTCCTGCTAATTCTATCTCGACCAAATGGTTCTCTGCCGTTGATATTCATGAAGCTCCATTCAGCACTCTCTATAAAAAAAAGGTTAAATTTTGATAATTTTTTCACTTTTTTTTAATTTTTCTTAAGTAAAGAGTCACGAAGTAAACTACTTGCAAAATATCCTAATTTCTAAATTCCCAATAAGGAGAGCGTGTCGTTTGAACCTCCACAGGCGTTACAGTGCCTCTGACGAACAACTGGCTGCACTCTATCTATTTCAGCGGACGAGACAATCATCCGGCGATTTCTACAAGTTAAACAGTCTTGATCTTACGTGGGCCCAAAATGTATATCATCAGCATAGATTAAGATGCTGCATACGGGGGCAGCCCAGTGCATAAAAGCTCTTGGGTATGCAGGACTCGAGAAAGGGAGTGGACCATAAAGGGTCTATAGTGACACAACTTTATTTTGTATTTTTGCAAGAGACTATTTCTACGCCTTGAATCCTTAACCTCGAGGTTACGTGATGACAATCAGCTTAAATAGCCGGTGATTCCTACCCTACATTTCCAGCGAATAAGACCTTCCAACTGCTCTCAATTCATCAATGGGGATTCCCTTAATGTCTGAAGGTGGATGAGGGTTAACTCTTCGAGATTTTGAACGGACTTTCAGACAATTCAAGCGTTGCTTTCCGTTGTTGTCTTGATGCAGAGAAAAGGGGGAACGCTTGTCTGATGAACCCAAGACTCAAAAACATGTGATGAGTGTAAGAGTCCAACTATTAGTTTTTAATGAATTGTCTCTTAGAAAATTAAAAAAGAACGAAAAGGCAGTCCACTAGAAGTTTTTGCGTATGTGGGCCTGGAGAAGAGGTAGAGACCACAAGTGTTTATAGTATGCAATCATACTTTGCATTTTTGTAAGAGACTATTTCTACGTCTCAAACTTGTGACCTCAAGGTCACACGACTTTGCCTTTGCGCCAAGGCTTCCCTCTATATCCGTATATATTCTGCAATATAGCCTCTATAGACTGAAGAAAGGATTAGGATCGTTGAATGAGGGAGAACTTTGCGAATGGTGCCTCCATATCAAGGTCTACAGCTTATCATATCCTTTGATCGTTGGAGAAATTCCATGGTATTCTTTTTCCTAGAAAAGTACGGGCATTCATTATATCTAATTTTAGTGCAGGGAAAAGGAAATCTCACTGATTGGTAGAATCTTATTCTCATATACCTAAGTATGTGGAGGCGACGGCCAGCATTCAGCTTTAGCTTGCCAATAAATAGAAGACGTGAGTTGGACACCAATCAATCTGCTTCCTGTATCAGTTTCAAAGGAGACGTGAAAATGGTAATAGACACCGTAAGGAATGGTATCTCTAGTCACAGGGAATAAGTTCCGTTTGACAAATTAAGACTTTTTGATTGACACGGTGATAAGAGCTTTAGAAGGTGAATTGTTCACAGATAAACATAACGGCATAACAAGAATCTCTCTCTCTCATAGATATTCGGAGGAGACGGTCTAGAATTTGTACACCACAAGGGAATGAGTATGGGGAGGGGGTTTTCATAATTAGAATGGGAATAGGTTCCTTTGACAGTTGTGAAATGGTTTTCAACGGACCAAGTCTTTGTTCATTTTCTAAGAATTTTTATGATATAGATGTGGGAACTTTAGAATGTGGATTGATCACACAATTACACACGCACGTATGCATACAGGAGGAGGGGGCTCAATGGAGGTCAATATCTGTACTATCCTCAATTTTAACTCTCAAAATTAGTAATCAAATGAATTAATAAAAATAAAAATTTTACAAATAGAATTTTGACTTAAAACTACAAAATTTAGAAAGTACTCATTGATAGGAATTGAATGGTATAAAGAATAATGAAAACAAAGTTCGGATGAGGGAGATATGAACATTTTAAGATCAGAGGACAATTTAGTAATTAGGTAAGTGACTCAATTAAGAGGAGGTCGTTTTGATAACAACATCCCTTTCCATTCCCATTCCAACTCCAATGAAGGAAGGCGGTAATCCTCTTTTCTTGTGAAGAAATCGGATCTCAAACTATAAAAGCGAGTTTCCTCTTCATTCCCAACGAAAACAGCCCTACGATCATGCCATCTTTGCTTCGTTCTCCACCAAACTTAGACTAAATTTTGCATGCACTAGAGGACCTTGATCTCTCCTCTTTTGGCTCTAATCAAGTAGGTTAAACCCTCTATCATTCTCTTTTGCTTATTTCCCAACATTTTCCTCACAGATTCATGCTGAATCTGGTCTCAACGGCTGTTGGAAGGCCTAGGAAATCAAAACCGTGGTTCATGGTTAGACCCATGTTAAGGATAACTCGAATGATAGATTTGAGCCGTCCAATGTGATCTTTGGACTCAAAAACCCTAGAAACGACGAAAACAGATAAAAAATCGGAGCATCTAAGGCTCCAATCGAGCTAAAACAAGTCAAACGGTTTGGGTTCATCGTCCCCGATGGACGATACGATAAGGACACTGATCGGAATGCACAGTTGCAGACGGCACGAAAAGTCATTCCGTTACGTGCATGCGCGCTATCACATTCGGTGGAAACGCTCGGTGTCTTAGAAACCAGACGCCACGAGAGAGTCCTGGCACTCAGAATGTGCGTGGCGCATTAGCGCGGTGCGTTCTAGGAGCTCCCGTCCTGGTGACCCCACATGGAGATGTCGTCACCGGTCCAGAATTGTTGATCCAGGTCATTGATTTTGACTAAAACAGTGTTTTTGAGATTTCAGAGGCTACAGAAGTCCGATTTTTGATTCGTAAGATCCGTTGAATTCATCTCAATGATGCGAATATGATTTTAGCATTAGAATCTTGATCTGATCATATCTAGTCAGGTCAAATTCATAAAATAGCACCAAATCACTTAGATCATGTCGATTAGGTGACAACTAGTGATTAGGCCCTAGAACTTGAACAATTAGATAATATAAGGTAATAACTGAGGGTCGTAAGGATCAGATTATGTGCATTTACTCTAGTAATTGATCCAGATCATTGATCTAACCCAGATCTTGAAAATTTGTCGATCTAAGGATGATTTGACTGTCAGATCAAGGTGTAAACTTTAGATGCATACAAAAATGAGCAGATGAAAATGAGATAGAACTGATTAATAACAATTAAGGTTAGGATTAAGGATCTAATAATAAATAGAGAATGATCCAATAGTTAGATAGCCATAGATTCCATTGAGATAAAACAAATAATACAAAATAGTATTATGATACTGACAGGTACATCATAGCGTGCGAGCTAAGAGGATTATATGTTTGATTTGAGTTATCTTTCATTGAGGTAGGTGACGACATTTAATGTTACATCTTGTTTTCTAATTCCTGCATCATCATAGCATCATGATTGATTTTGATTGCTCATCAAATGATTATCAATTTCAAATACTTGTAAATTTCAAAGTTTTATGCTACGATTGATATGCGAATTTGATAGTGCATTGAATGGGTTTTCATGATCGATTACTTTATGGTATTGATACTACGTATTTTATGTATGATTAGTAATTATCTTTCATTATTGCATCACTGAGATTGGTAGTTTTTCATAAAATTGATGGTGGAGGCTTAGTGGCTAGTCTTTTAAGAAGTTAATCCCATAATGAAGGGTGTGCCTTGGGGATTCTAAGCCATGAATGCTCCTGGTTTTATGAGATACACAATTTCCTTGTTTTGTGATTTATATTGGGTGTTCTCACCCGGTGGATGTCATGCTAGGAGGGAGTAGGGCCGGCCACCCACCCTCTGAATTTATGATGTAATTTATAAGATGATAGACCCTTGCCCGTAGATGGCTTTTGGTAGGAGTTTGGTAACATGGGTAGTTCACACTACCAGTACGGGCCTTCCCATGAGGATGGATATTAAGTCTCCCGTTATAGTGTCAACGATGAGTGGCGGTGGTTGAGACCTTGGAGTTGTTGCCACTGTAGCATGACTATCCATACTCTTGTTATGTATACTTGCATGATAACCATGGAGATGTTATTGTATGCCTGGGTGTGACGATCAGAGGATTGATATGAGTACTCATGATCTGTTATACGAGTGTATGGAACACTCGTGGGACCCACGTACTTTGGGGTACCCTGTTTGTTATTGTATGCTCATTGATATTGGATCATATCCTGTTTTACATCCATGAGATTATCATGTTTTACATCCATGAGATGCATGTTTCATTGCATATGATGTTTTAAGACTATATTGGCATTGCTTATGATACTTATATTTTCATGGATAATTGACCTACACTTAAATCAACATTGTTATTTGATTTTGTTTTTTAATGTTTCACTTGTTATTACATTAAATATCTATGTACCTACACAAGCACTAGCTTATTGAGACATTGCTTTGTTTTGTAATGTCTCATATACCGAGGGCGACAATAGGAAAGGCAAGGTTATGGAGGGATAGTGAGAGCAGTGGTGACCACTTTGATTTGGCTAATAGATAGCTCGACGTGAGTGATTAGATGGACTACAATTTGAACTTATTTTATTGACTGTATACCTTTATTAGATGATTTTGATTATAACATTTATATATATTACGGATATGTCTTTAAGTATGGTGGAATGTTATGATGGATAGACCCTGAGCTACATTATTTTGCTTTTCAGAAATTTATTGTTTTAAAAATAAAGGCCCTATTGATTTTGACATTGGATTTGATGTTAGTATTGTCTTAAATTTATTGTTGCATACTTATATTTATCTTTTAATAGCGGTTGTGATGTTTTTGAAAAAAAGGAAACAACACCCGAAGGTTTTTAAGTAAATGTTCTAATACAATAATGAATAAAACCTTTTGATTTTGGGATCCCGACTATAATTATTATTATAAAAAATGTTATAAAAACTCAGGGTGTTATAATATCTTTATGAAAATTTCATATCCTTTAGAAAAATCGATCACAAGATTTCTCTCTCTCTCTCTCTCTCTCTCTCTCTCTCTCTCTCTCTCTCTCTCTCTCTCTCTCTCTCTGAGTTATATGATGCTCAGGGGGTATTAGGGAGCATATGTGCATACATCAAGCAGAATTAAAAAGAGGTAGCAAGATTCCTATTTCAAAGATCCAAATAGTTCATTGGATTTGGCTTGAGCTTGATGTCTTACTGACCAAAACTTAGAACCATTTTCATGGGCCTCTTCTGGGAGCAAAACGGATGGCGCTTTGGAGAGAGTTTTTCTATTATGAAAAAGTACAAAAAATTGGGCTTGCTATTCCTTTTTCTAGTCTCCTGACATATGCTCTCTCATACTCTATGGATCACCATATGATCCCCCTCCCTTTCTCTCCCTCCCTCTCTCATTTCTTCCATACATACATATGTATTGGTATGTATTGAAGAAAAGTAGGGTGTGGACTCACTTTTTTCTATAGATTTACATGGATCCAAGATATTCATCTGATTCAGCCTCATTCAAATGTACTCGCTACCAAAACTCATATCTATTGGGAATCTCTAATACTTCAACTCTAGGCTCCTTATAAATGTAAAATGGATGGTAAAGAGAGTTTTTATGTTTCACACCATCTATTATACAACTATAAGAGGGCAAAAAATGAAGGCATTAGAGATTCCCAATAGATATGAGTTTTTGTACTAAAGACATTTGATTGAGGTCACATTAGATGACGATCTTGAATACATGAAAAATATATATAAAAAAGTGGGTTTGCACCCTAGTTTTTTTTCCATATATATATATGGAAAAATTCTTGTCCATCTAATTTGTTTCATACATAAGTATGTATGGCATGTATGGAAGAAAATGAGATGTTGGCTCACCGTTTTTTTTTTTCTTGCCTTTTTCATGGATCTAAAACATTCATCTAATTTTGCCTCAATTAGATATCCTTGGTTCCAAAATTTACTTCTATTAGGGATCTCTAAGTCCTTCATTTATGAGCCTTTTATGATTGTAAAACAAATATTGTAAAATATAGAACCATCTTGCCATCCATCTTGCAACTATAAGAGGCCCAAAAGAAAATGAATTTGAGATTGTTGAATAGAAGTGAGTTTTGGAACAAGTACATTTGATTAAGGTCGAATCAGATGAATGTCTTGAATCTATGAAAAAATGTAAAAAATAGCCCTACAATTCATATTTCTTCAATACATACCATGTACAAGTATATGGTATGCATTGAAGAAACTTTCTCTCTCTCTAAGTTATATGGTGTTTTAGGGAGTATTAGGGAGCATATGACAAGCAAAATCAAAAGGGTAGTGGACCTGCTTTTTTGTACTTTTTCAAAGATCCTAATAATTCATTGGATTCAACCAAATCTTGATGTCCTTCTAGTCAAAACCTAGATCCAAAAGGTTCCTCTCAAATCCATTTTCATGGGCCTAATTTTGGTTTAAAAATGGATGATGCTCTTTGAGAGAGTATTTTATTTTTACACTATTCATTGTACATCCAAGAGAGGCCCATGAAAGTAGGTCTCAGAGGAACACTTTAGATATGGGTTTTGATCAACTAGACATAAAGATCAAGCCAACTCCAATGAATGGTTTGGATCTTTCATAAAAGTACAAAAAAGTGGGCCTACTACTTTTTTATTCACCTGACATATGCTCCCTAATACCCCAAAATGCACCATATAATTCTTCTCTCCCTCTCACTAACTTCTTCTATACATAAATATATATTGATATGTATTGAAGAAAACTATGGCGTGGACCCACTTTTTGTATTTTTCATGGATCCAAGATATTCATCTAATCCTGATACGAGAGTTTCCCAAAATCTCAAGATTGATGGTGGATCAAGGCAGATCAAGAATGACCAAGCAATGTATAATCAAGATCATCAATAAACCCTCTTAAACCAATGAGGTTGGAATATCTTAGTTCATGGAGGAGTGGGTGTCTTGAGTGTTAAAAGCATGGACATCTTAGATCAGTTGGAAAAGATATCATGGAACAAAAACAAAGGACACTTAAAATTCACGTTGAATGGACATCTTGGATTAAAAGATGATGGACATATTTGATCTTCACATATGGGCATTTTAGATCAATCAATGGGATGCATCCCACCCAGCACTTTCTTGTTTTTCCAATGCCAAAAGCATCCGCTTAACTTCCTATTTCCATGGTCAAAATGTTTCCAAGAATGTCGTCCTTGATCAAGGTGTGTTGACTAGTCAAATATTTCAAATCAACCAAGATAAGGAAAGTTCTTGCACGGGAAGTTAGGGAATTCAAGAACTTACTTATTTGTAATATGTATGTATGTATGTATGTATGTATGTATGTATGTATGTATGTATGTATGTATGTATGTATGTATGTATGTATGTATGTATGTAAATTGCTAAATGTGTTTAGGCAACTACCCAATACTTAGAAAGTATTATTTGAAAACACCCGAGCTTAGGAAACTCTTGTAGGAAACATAGCTAGATTTATAAGTTGTTCTTTACTCTACGAAACTCTCATATTTGATAGCTGCTTAATACTTTGTACATTGCTTATTGGGAAGGGTTGTTCCCATCTATTTATACTCCCTTGTAGAATGAATCATAAGTAGAGTTTGAATATTTGGATGCCATTATGGAAGTGTGAGTGCATCTCAACTTTCATTGTGTCTTTTATATTTCTTGGAGGGACCCACAGATGGCAAGGCACCTAGTTCTGTATCATTAAGGTGGTGACTAATGTGTGGTGATATAGTTTCTATTCATAGTTCTTTATCTCTTTTGTGGTGATTCTATATCCAAGGAGTGCGATGATAATCATATATTTGTATCGATAAAGTGGTAACCTATCTTTAGTCTATCTTATTATATTTTATTTTACCTAATTATCTAATATTAATTTGGTATTAGAGCTTAAGGATTGTGATGGCATTTTGTGCATGGCGGGTGGTTAATTCTAACAAAGATGCTAGTGATTTGAAGATGGACAATCTAAGGAGACACATCAATGATTATAAGAATGTCTAGAGCAATATAGTAGTAATGATGATAGAGAAGGTGAGATAGTTATCAAATAACACTCCTAGAAGGCAACATGGTTTTCACTTTTCAGGGGAAAGTGAATGTTCTAGAGTTTGAAAGAAAAATGCAACCCAATGAGTTCTTAGATTGGTTTCATACTATTAAACATGTTTTCAAATACAAGGAGTTCCCAGAGGATGCTAAGGTAAAATTAGTTGCTCATGCTTAGAAAGTATGCTTCTTTATGGTGGGAGAATTTAAGAAACAAAGAGCACGTGAGGGAAGCAGTAAGATTAAAAGTTCGAAAAAGAGTCAAAAAGAAGATTTTTACCTGAAAACTATAGAATAGATACATTTTTAAAATTTCAAAATCTAGAGAAAGAAGACATGATTGTTAAAGAATATACTACTAAATTGGACACCTTATGTTAAAGAGCAATATGGTGGAGCATATAGAGCAAACCCTAACATGTTTTTTAGTGGTCTAAAGAAAGAAATTAGAGATACAATATGTTTACAATAGTACTGGTCTTTCAATAATTTAGAAAACTTGCTTTAATTGTGAAAAAATAACAAAAAGAAGTTTCAAAAAGAGGTGTTATTATATATTTTCGAAATAGAAACTCTTTCAATCTTGGGAATGTTTCTTCTTCTAAATAAGCACCTAATACAAGATTCCAAAAGTCTCAATCCAAAGGTGATGAAAACAAGTAATTTGATCTCTACAGTTCAAGTACAAGGAAATGCTTCAAATGCCAAGGTCTTGGACACAGAGCCTTTAAATGTCCAAATTGGAAAGTGGTTGCTTTAGGAGGAAGAATCAAAATACGAAGATGGAGAAGAATCTCAATCATGTCATGATGCAGAAGAAGATTATATCTATGCTAATCAAGGTGAAATATTGGTGGTGCAAAGAAGCTTAGGTGCTATGCAAAATAATGATTATGATTGGCTACACTACAACATCTGTCACATGAGATGTACATCCAATTGAAAGATATGTGATATTACCATGGTGCTCATGAGAATATTGCTTCTACAAAATTAGAGAATAAGTCAAAGCTGAAAAAGGAGCCTCATCCTTAACCATACAAGCTTAAGTGGCTAAACAAGGGGCTTTAAATCAAGATAACTCATAAGTTCCTACTTTATTTCTCTATTGGAAAAAGGTACATAAACAAAGTATGGTGTGATTTAATTCCAATGGATAGATGCTACTTACTGTTGAGACATCAATGGAAATATGATGGGAAAGTCCAACATGATGGTTTCAAAAATACTCACTCTTTCATTTTCAATGGTGTGAAAATTATTTAGCACCATTAAAACCTATGATTCCTTCTAAAACACCTGAGTAGTTCACTTCAGTAGAAAGAACAAGATTGATTCATTTGTTAGAGTTTTAAATATTCAAGTTAATGAAGATTTTGAAAAAAACATACAACCATTGATTCTATAGACATTGCTTATTGAGTTTGAAGATGTATTTCCTGAAGAAATTCCTTATGATGTACCTCCTATGAGAGATATACAAGATTGTATTGATTCTGTTCATAGAGCTATCCTTCCTACCAAAGCTACATATTGAATGAGTCTTCATGAGTATGAAGAAATACAAAGGCAAGTTGATGAATTGATTGCTAAAAGTTTGGTTCGAGACAGCAATAGTCCCGCCTTCTTGTACCAAAGTAGGATGAAACTTAAAGAATATATATTGACAATAGAGCAGTGAATAAGATAAAGATCAATTACCACTTTCCTATCCCTTTCCTTAATGATCTTCTAGATCAACTCCATGGAGCTACTACATTTTCAAATATTGATCTTAATAGCATGTACCATTAAATTCAAATGAAACTAGCCATTGAATGAAGACAGCTTATAAAACTAGATATGGACTCCAAAAGTGGTTGAGTATGCCTTTTGGCTTATCTAATGCTCATATCACTTTTATGCATTTAATGACTCACGTCTTTAAGCCTTTAGTAGAAAATTTGTTCTTGTGCACTTTAATGATATTCTTGTGTACAAAAAATCAAGAGGAAAACTTGAGTCATCTTCAGCAAGTCCTACATACTTTATGAAAACATAAGTTGTATGAGAATCTGAAGAAGTACAATTTTTTCACCGATAGCCTTATCTTTTTGGACTATGTTTTTTCAGTTGATGGAGTAAGGATAGATCCAAGTAAAATGGAGGCTATGCTCAGTTGGTCGATGCCTTAATCTCTTCATGATATTAGAAGCCCTCATGGCCTTGTTTCTTTCTTTTGATGAGTCATAAAAAATTTCATTACTCTACTCATAGAATATTTGAAGGGTAAAAATTTCAAGTGAATATAGGAAGCACAATGGAGCTTTGAACTCGTCATACAAAAAATAATCAATGATCCTATTCTCTCTTTACCTAGATTTGCTTGTATCTTTGAAGTCAAATGTGATGCTTCCAATGTGGGAATCAGTGCAATTCTTAGCCAAGAAGGAAAGTTAATTGCTTTCTTTAGTGAAAAAGTCAATGATTTTGCCAAAATTACTCAACTTATTACAAGGATTCAATGACATTGTGAGGGTGTTAGAACATTGGAACTAATACTTACTTGTATAGCCATTTATGTGGTTTTGAGATTATGAAGCTCAAGGTTTCTTCTGAGTCAACAGAAGCTAAGTAGAAGATATGCCATAAGGTTCAAATTTATTCAATCTTTTAGTTTTGTGATCAAGTAGAAAACAGGTACACAAAACAAGGTAGTAGATGCCTTGAGTAGGAGACACTCTTAACTAAGTACTTTAAATACCAAAGTTGTTGGTTTTGAAATAATTAAGAAGCTTTATGTGTTTGATTTTACTTCAATCAAATTTGGAACAACTATGAGCATGCTTCTTATCATCGACTTTTGATGCAAGATGTGTTTGTCATCAAGGGCAATCTATTATGTGTTCTTGAATGCTCCCTTAGAGAAGCAATTGTGTTTGAAGCTCATGATGGAGGTTTTGTTGAACACTATAGAAGAGATAAAACTCTTGCCCTCATGAAAGATAGATTCTTTTGGCCAAAAATGATAAGAGATATTTCTAAGCATGTGCAACAGTGCAGTACATATCATCTAGTGAAAAGTTAGCTACAGAACATAGGTTTATATACTATGTTATCTATTCCTAACTCTTCTTAGGAAGAGCTTAGCATACACTTTATCATTGGCCTACCAAGAATGCAATAAAATAAAGATTCAGTTATGGTGGTTATTGATTGTTTATAAAACATGATGCATTTCATAGCCTACATTAAGATGATTGATGCTTCACATGTGACAGATTTGTACTTTAGAGAAGTAGTTAGACTTCATGGCTTTCCCAAGATTGTCACATCAGATCTAGATTCTAAATTTATAAGTCACTTTTGGCATACTTTGTAAAGAAAGCTTGGAACTTAATTGCAATTTAGTTTATTTTATTATCCTCAAACCAATGGGTAGATTGAAGCTGTTAATAAAAATTTCAAGAATTTACTATGAACTCTATGAGAAAGAATATTTGTCAATGGGATTTGTTTTTTGGCTCAAGCTAAATTTGCTTTTAATAGTTCATATAGTTAAACTACAGGTTGTAGTCCTTTTAAAGAGGTATATGGAAAGAATCATTTGAGTCCAATGGATTTAGCACTCATGCGACTCTTCAATAATTTCAATGGAGATGCTGAATAGAGAGACAAGCAAATCAAGAAGATGCACTAGCATATTCAAGCAAAAATTGAATGACGAAATAAGAAGTATAAGCATTAAGCAAATAAGATAGAAAATTTGCTGAATTTTAAGAAGGATATTTGCTATGGGTGCATCTTAGAAAGGATTGTTTTCCTTAAGGACAACAATCTAAACTTAAGTCAAGAGCAATAGGTCCTTTCATGGTTTTGAAGAAAATTTGTAAGAATGCTTAGAAGATTGCGATACCAGCAAAATTTGGAGTTTTAAACACTTTCAACATAGCAAATCTTTCACCATACATTAGAGAGGTTATGCAAACAACTGGAAAATGAGTTCTTTTCAACCAAAGGAGAATGACATGGGAGTGTTCCAAAATCTGAAGATCGATGATGGATCAAGATAGACCAAAAATGACCAAGCAATAAATAACCAAGGTCATCATCCAACTCTCTTGGACCGGTGAGTTTTGAACATCTTAGATCATAGAGGAGTGGATGCCTTGAGTATTGAAAGAATGAAAATCTTAGTTCAATTAGAAAAGTCATCTTGGAAATAAAAATAAAGGACACCTAGAATTGATGTTGAATGTACACCTTGGATTAAAAGATTATGGGCATCTTGGATCTTCAAAATGAAGTTTTAGATCAATCAATGGGAGGCATCCCATGTTCCACCTAGCACTTTCCTATTTTCCCATGGTAAAAAACATCCTCTTGACTTTTGATTTTCATGGTCAAAATGTTTCGAACAATGCCTTCCTTGGTCAAGGTATGTTGACTAATCAAAGATTCCAAATTAGCCAAGTTTAAGGAAAGTTCTTGTAAGGGAAGTTAAGGAGATCATGAACTTGCTTATTAGTAATATACATGCATAGAAATTGCTTGAACTTATTTGAGTAACTACCCAATGCTTTGAAAGTGTTATTTCAAAACACCCAACCTTAGGAAACTCTTGTTGGGAAAGTACCTGAGATTTACAAGTTGTTCTTTAGTCTAGGAAACTCTTATATTTATACAGTTGCTTAATAGTCTTGTACATTGCTTATTTGGGAGGGATGTTCCCATCTATTTATACCCTTTTATAGCATGAATTAAACAAGTAGAGTTTGAGTATGTGGTCATGTTTTCCATTGTGAAAGTGTGAGTGCATCTCAGTTTTTGTTATGTTTTCTGTATCTCTTGGAGGAATCCAAGGGTGGTGAGGCACCTAGTTCTCTGTCTTTATGGTGGTGATTGATTTGTATCCTTAAAGTGGTGAGCTAGTTTCTATCCATAGTTCTGTATCTCTTTGATGGCAATTCTCTATCCAAAGAATGGTAAGCTATTTCCATACTTTAGTTCTGTATCTCCGTGGCGGTGATAATTTTATATCTATAGAGTGGTGAGCTATTTTTAATCTACCTTCTTATATTTTTTTTACCCAACTATCTTGTATCAAATTCAGCCTCAATCAAATGTCCTTGGCACCAAAAGTCAAATCTATTGGGGATCTCTAACGCCTTCAATTCTAGATCTATTATGGTTGTAAAATGGATGGTAAAAAGGGTTTAATGTTTTACAACTATAAGAGGGCAAAAAATGAAGGCCTTAGAGATTCCCAATAGGTGTGAGTTTTTGTACCAAGAAATATCATTGAGTTCAAATTAGACAGATGAGTCCTGGCCGCGCCATCCATCAGGGACAATGCGCCCAAACTGCCCATTCTATTTTTAGTAGATCTACAGCCCAGATTGTCCTTTTTTTCACCATTCCTAGGATTTAAAGGGTCCAGTAACTCAATGAATGGCTCAGATCATCCATCTGAGCTGTCCTTAAGATAGGATTTCTACTGTGTCATAGTTTTTCCACGATTAAACTTCACCAACCAAAAAAACTTAGTGTGGCTAGTGCGAAAAGTTGGAAAACTAGGAAAGCAAGACTGTGGAATGGAAAAATGAAAGGGAACAAAATCTTACCTATCAGATCAGTGGCAAATCCGATTATTAAGGGGTTTACCAGAGATGGAGAGTGGAGGGAAGACATGTTGCCATGATCTTTAGGCGTCTATCAGAGTAACAAGGGGGAAGAGGATGTGATCGGAATGCCATGCTGGTCACCGACAAATCCATAGTAGGCTGATCGTGCACTGAATGAGGATGAAGGAAAATAGGGAAGATGAATAATAAATCACTAGGGGGGTGTATTTACGTCTTACCATGGGTAATGATGGGTGACCTAATATTAACTACTTTAATCATTATGTTCCCACCTTTGACTGTCCCTGATCCGTGACCTACATCAATGCAATGTGGGCCCCATATGTGAATTTACTATTTTGCCATTCTTATAAAATAATTACACAATTTTTTGCCCGAACTCCGATTTGAACAGTCTTAGTGTCGTTGGATTCCATTTTTTTAGTACAATCCAAATATTGATGTTTCAACCCTCAATTAAATTTATATAAAATTCTAATTCTTGAAATTCACTTTATAATTGAAATTTTTAATAAAATTCAAGGATATTACACTACCAAGAACAGGGGGCTTGATAATTACAAAAGAATAGGTTCATTTTTTGGGTAAATGACAAATATACAAAGGAAACAAGGAAGAAAGAAATGACACTTACACCCAGAAAGATACTTGGTCAAAATACAAAGTTTTAAGAATTTGTCTTCCTTATACGTTGTCCACTACTCAATCACTTCCATCAATCTTTTTATTTTTCCAATAAATGTCTTTATTTTCCTCTTCCTCTACTGTCCTCTTAGTTTGAAAAGAGGTAAATGGCTTGATGACTAGAAGAGAGTATCATTCCACCTACATGTGGTGCAAACATATATCACAAATGATTAACTCCAAAGACCATTACAAACCATTTAGTGAAATTATTTGTCTTTTTGCCCAGAGAGCCACTATAAGTTACCACCAACTTGCCATCATGATCTCAAATTAAACCTTTGGGTCCTACTGCCCAGGGTTATGATAAGTACAAGACATATCAAGGGTTTCAGATGCTAAATAGATGAGTATGAATGTGTTTTGATGGAGAAAGGAGGGCCTAAATCAAGCTTAGACAAATTTGCAATTGGAATCAATGAAGATAAATGAAAAGAAAAAAAAAGAAGAAGAAGAGAAAATGTTAAGGAAAGGTACGAACAATGGGGATTTCTTTACTTTGAGCTAAAGAACACTCCAAATCTAGCCACACTAGAGTAATTTCATATTCATGAATGTCTTTGAAATCAATGTGTTGGTGTCTCATAGCTGGTTGTATTAATTCCAACTAGTACAAGATAATCACTAACTCACTCAACTACATAGTAACTAATTGTCCAAAAGCCAACTAAGTACTTGTTGAACTATTATAACTACTTTTACAACTGCTCTCATGCTTACATCAGTGTACAAGGCATACTCTTTACAAGATTACATCCATATGACAGCTGGAGTAACTAACTGCCAGCTATCATTACTACCTTCTCAACTAACTAACTCCTACTCCAACTAACTGCCACTTGCACTTCCAACTACTGCTATATTGCCTTCTTCTTTGTATTTCAGCATGAATAATGCTTCATGTAAGCTGATAGTATTACTCTAGTTGGACTCTTAGCTTCATTCAAGCTTTGTGCTTCTTTTCAGATGCAATTGACCTAAGCTGTTGTGGGAACTTCCTTTAAGTAATTGTGGCTTATTATTGTTACCACCTGAGTGGCTATTGTTGCTTCATTTTAGTGATTTGATCTTATCATTGGTTGCCCCTTAACCTTTCCCTCAAGGTTCAATTAAGGGAATTCTTCTTTCAATACACATATATCTTCCCAAGAGCTATCTTTTGTTGGAATGCCATGCCATTGCACTAGCACTTGATCAATTATATTGTCCTCCACTAGAATAGTCCTTGTACTATATATAGCTGAGGGATATACTTTCGAGCTGTAGTTAGATTTCAGAGTTGGAAATGGCCTGTGCTACTTATTGAATTTCTTGAGTAGGGAGACATGAAATACATGACGCATCTGGCTATGCTATGGTAGATCAAGCTTGTAACCACTTGACCTATATTTTCAACAACTTGATGTGACAACCTAAATTTTTATATCATTCCATGTAAATTATCACAATTTTGATTAAAAATGGGGCAAAGAATTGAATTTCGTTGAAATCAAATCCATAGAAGTGAATCCAATGAAAACTCCAAATCATTCTTTGATACCTCAAATTTCAGAATGCACGCAATGAAAATTTTGTGTGAAATGGTGGTTGGGGACATAAAACCCCAAAATTTTACTAAATAACAAAGAGGGCTAGATTGACAATGGCACCCCCTCATGAAGAAGGACTGCATGTGACGGCCGACGAGGAGGAGCTCTACTCTTGGCTACCTATCACATAGGGAGGAAGCCAAATGAGGGGGGAAGGCATCACCTTCCCTAACCCCACCCCACCCCACCCCACCTCTCTCTCTCTCTCTCTCTCTCTCTCTCTCTCTCTCTCTCTCTCTCTCTCTCTCTCTCTCTCTCTCTCTCTCTCTCTCTCTCTCTCTCTCTCTCTCTCTCTCTCTCTCTCTCTCTCTCTCTCTCTCTCATGTGCACGTCCACTATTAGCATGTTTTTGTCGCCAACTACGATTAGACAATTTCACTGTCGACAGTGTAACATCTAATAGTCACTGCTCGAAGAAGCTGATCGACTACCTATTAACGCAAATGGAGTAAGCTCGTCTGATCTAACCTGCCATATAAATTGACAGAGAAAAACATCGTTTTCCAATGAACCTTGACCATCAACTTCATCGGATCTTTCCCCGATTTTTTAGTACTAAATGATGACATAATCATTCCAAATTTCACGAGAGTGAAGGTAAAATCAATATCTACAAAATTTCCAAATTATTTCTATGAAAATTTTCATTTTAACACTATGTAACAGTATCTTGTGGCTACCATTTTCCAATCGTCTTCTTAGATGATGATGACTTGACATCGGCAACGGCAACCAGATTTTGGCACGGATAAAAAAATTGAAATTTATATCTTTGGAATCTTTATTGAATGATCTACTCATAGGTATCAATGAAAGTTCAATCAAAGATCATTCGACCATTGAATATTTTTTATCTAAACATGGTACACGAGTGGTACTAGATCTACAAATTTGGTAGTTGAAAACATGATCAGACAATAGATCTATGAATATAATAATATGAATTGCATGTTAAGTATGATCTAGGTTAAAAATAATAAATGTAAATCTTGTTAAATGTATAAAAGCTGAACAAACAATTAATTTGTAGATTTGATCACTCCAGCGCGTAGATTCATGTGATCTAAGTTTAGAAGATTAGATCTAACCATTGACATGTAAATTGATTTTCCCGAACACCCAGATGTACCTAATATGAGGTTGAATGATAGATCAAGGATGATCCGACTACCCAAATTAGGATCTTGTTATATAAATCTATGATCGAGAGACTAAGCTATGACATTTATTTCATGCTTCTCATACTGACACTTAATTGATAATAAAAGCTCTGATTCGTGATGCCTAATTCTCATGACCCAAAAATTTTAAGTTCTTTTGTAGCACTTTACCAACTATATGTTTGTCCTTTATTAAATTGCTATAGATTAGTTATTTTAATTCATATATAATTAATAAGTGGATGGATGTTCTAGTTTAATTAAAATATGAAATGAAATAATTTGTGAGAAGTAGCTACATAATTAGATTCTACGCTCGAAATGGAATCCAATGCCTCAAAGAACACTAAAAACGGAGTTCATATGACCAAGTTAGGAGCATTTGAAGACGAGGGGTATTTGTGTAATTTGAACTTAAAAACAAAAAGGGCTAAAAACTCAGGGGGGTCATTGTGATAACGACACCCCCTGGTCGTCCCCTACCTCTAGCTAACACACTGCACCGCCTTTGTGCAGTGCAGCCCGCAAAAATGGCAGCATCGCCTTCACCCGCTATAAAAAAACCCTCTCTCCCTCTCCCTCTCCCTCTCCCTCTCCCTCTTCCTCCAATCATCCCTTCTCCTTCTCTTCTGGCTGCTCAAGCTAGGGTTCCGGCAGAAAAATGGGGAAAATGCATCACCGACAAAGGGCATAATTATAGGCTGCCCAGACCAGATCCATGACGGATCTGGCATTTCCTAGCGGGAAATCATCGGAAGAAACGCAGATTAGATGGGTCTACCAACCCATCGAACTAGACATGCCCAGGGACACGGTGCGTAATGCGCGCTCTAAAATGCGCTCCTTGGCGTGCCTTTGGGTGCGTGCGACCATGCGGGCGTAGTTATAGTCCGACCGAGATGCACGATCGCCCCGAGAGCTATGACGTGTGCCCACCTGCGCCGAAGACGCCCTCGAGCAACGCCGTCCAGGACACGCGGCCTGGCATGTGCACGCGTGCAAACGTGGTCTCAGTTCGACCAGGACGCGCACATGTCCTGAGAACCGTGACGTGCGAGATCGACATGGATGAATTTGGTTCGTATGTGGATTCGCGACACTAAAAATGCAATTAAGATGGCTATATAACTCCGATAGACGATTCGAAAGAACTGTTGTGTTCGTAATTATGATGCATACCTAATTATACATAACATTTACGATCAAGAGGAAGTTTAAGGTGACTATAGCCTAAAAACATAGAGATTTCATGAATCGACAAGATTAACTATGATTAGATCTCATGATTTGATCTAATAGACATCTTAGGACATTCTTATTCCAAGATCAACCCAAGAATTTCATAAATCGACCCTTAGAAACTCACAAATCATATATATCTAGTCATTGACCTATGAATCTACAAATAATGCTTGGATCTTGTGTCTAAACAACATCCAAGACCTCACAAAGGATACTCTAAGACTCGAAGTGAAGAAAAACATGATTTAAGAGACATCGAGGTAGGTAGTCTAATACTGCTAAGTTTTTAAATGCATCTCCAAACTCTAATTGATTTATTTAATCCTAATGACCGTGTTTAGTATGCTTTTTGTGATATAATATTCTCATAATGAGTATGCAGATTTTCCTTATGATCTTACATGGAATTGCTTGCATATTTGGTAAATAGTCTTTATATAAGCACTGCATACATGTCCTGGAACTAGTTGCATAAATTGCACGATTTGTGAGGATTGAAATTCAGAATATGCATTGCTCGCATGTTTTGAAACACATTGTATAGATTGCACGATTTACGATGATTGAGATTTGGATTAATTATATATGCTTTTGGGCTATTAAGCCTGGTGGGCACTATGCTGAGAGGTTGTTATGTACGGGGTTGGCCTCCTGGCCTGTACCACAAAAAGTGGATGGTATCACTGCCAAAATAGCATCGTCCCTTCCTCGACTGCTGTGGTAAATAGGGACGGCCACTGGAGGTGTTCACAGCACCCTTTTGGGGACATATATATAGTTGTCGTGGAGGGCTATGGTGTGTGGTCTCTAGATACCGGAGACACACGATTCCAGTTGTGTGCTAATCGTGAGCATAGTTGGCCCTATGATTTCAGTTTTATCGATATGCATATAGCATTGAGATGGTCATAAACGAGTACTCGTGACCAGTCGGTTTGATGTGTATAATGACCCAATGGCTTGAGTTCCAAGTGGGAAGATCGCCGAATGAGGCAGCCTGCGATGGGAACAAAATTGAAAGACCATGTGCATGATATCTATAGGGATGTTATCATCTACTTTGAATTATTACTATTTTAATAGTTTCATGAGTATTATATTTGACTCATTGGTTTGATGTGTTTGCTGAGATCTTCTTACATGGATTACTACTTTATGATTTTAGTCATTTTTAGTCATATTTATATTATTTCATGCTGGATTTCAGTAAAGCAGTCCATAGTTATATCGTTGATTTCTAGATTTTGATAAAAGCTTCCATGGTTGATAATGTGTAAATGAGCGTATGGTTTTATACATGTTTACACAAAAAGGAAATTGCACTATGTTTTACATGGAAAGCCTCTTTTGAAACCATGCATGTTGCATGCCGTGTTTTCAAAATGGTAGTATCAGATCACATACTGAGTATGAGGAATACTCACCCAAATATATTATTTTTACAGATTATCTCCACACAGGATTAGAAGAAGCATCATAAAATGTTAGTGCTACGATTAAGTGAATGAAGAGAAGAAAAACACAAATGTAAGTATATGATCTACCCATTGGACATGTATATGTAATTACTACTGTTGGACTGCGAGCTGTGACTGGATAGACCTGGGAAGACCTTTATGATTTTCATAATTTTCAAAACTACTTTGTTCGTCTTGAAAGAAAATGACACTCAGAGTTTTCAAAAATGAATTTAAAATAAAACATATTTTCGCTGCATTGCATTGTTTTTGTAAAATTGTTTTCAAATAAGGATCGATCCTGCCTTAGGAATTAATTTTGCATTTAAAAATGCATGTGAAAACCCAAGACGTCACACTAATAGTCAATCAACCACCAAACTGATTCACGATTGATCTCAATAAATTTGAACCAATAGATTGAGGTGGATAATGCTAAGGTCATTAATTTTTTAGATTAAATTGCAGTTATGAATTATTTTGTTAAGTACACGTAATTACTACACTTAAATTGTAGTTGATGACTCTATTTAGGGCTGAAAAAACTAGCATTCTTATAACTAAATTATGTAATAATTCTTAAATCTATAGGGGATGAGATTATTAGGAGACAGAGTCTTCATTTTTATTTAAGTATGAAACTATAATTATTAGGTGAATCGCATCACATGTGTTAAATCTACACCATCCTATAAATAGGGAAAACCTTATTAGATTTTTTATAAAAATAAAAATAAAATTATGATTATACTTGAAAACGGTAAAAAGCATATCATGGGTTGATTTTCTAACTAAATTTCATGCATCGTTTATATTTGATACCTCATTTGTATTTAAATAAAAAAATCTATACTTTAGACCGCTATCAAGATTTGATTATGTGATCAGTAGACGACTAATATGTCATAGATTGTACACTTGTATCTAGATTTTCATGCATTGATTTGTCAAGGATTTTTTTTAGACATGCGCTTTCACCTAGTGGACACTATAATAGGAAGGTTGTAGGGATGGTCACCCACCTTCCAAAAGTTGATATTTCAACACCAAGCCCAAGTGGCTAAATTTTGGATATGACATCATGAGAAGATCATATTGTGTGATTCATTCTATTCTCATGCAAGACGGTGATAAGTCTCACATAGTTGGTGTCAGTGTTTGAGCACATAGTGTTCCATTATTGGGTAGTTGCCACAACATACTCATTCATGTATTCTTTCACTACAATGTTCCACCATTAGATAGTTGGTGTAGTGTTGCAATGTCCCATAATAATGTAGTTGTCGCCGGTTGATTTTTTGAGGCACCACATTACTGATAGGGTCATAGATACCCTGGCCATTAGGCATGATGATGCCTTGGATGATTTTAGACTTGATATATTCATAATTGAGTGTTAAGAGCTTATGTGCTCAACAAAAAGTGATAGGAATTTTCCTACAAGCAATTCAAATTGAGATTTCAAGCTTAATTAATTTATCATCTATTTATGCACAGGTTTGATGTGGATTCTTTTGATATTGATATGTCATATTACTCTTGTATTTATGTTATGCTAGGGTTAACTAAAATCTTTGATGAAATGCTTGAAAGATATGCAAAATGATGCATTCTAAACTTATGTTGACAAATTTTGGGGACAATTTCTAAGAATGTTTCATTGTGTACATGAGTGTGTGGATGCAAAGTTATCTTGATTTATATTTGTGAACATAGATTTACCTACTGAGTATATTTCCCTATACTCACCTCACCAACTCCACAAATAAACGTAAAGCAGAGAAAGGCAAAAGAGTTGAGGCAATACACCATAAGTGATTAGTGAGGGTACTAGCAATGTAGGTTTGCACTTGATATTTCTATTCATTTTATAAATATTATGAAATAACTGAGTGATTCTGTATTTGTGATGGTTAGTTTGGACCTGTATGAATATGTTTAATACATATTGGACTATAAGCTGTAACTGGACAGAAATCTAAGGAATGATAAGTTTTGACTTGTTATATTTTGAATGTAAAAACTCATCAATGAGTTTTGACCGGTAAGATGACACTCAGGGTTTTCTGGAAAATTCTTTTCAAAGGGAAATACTTTAGCTGTTTGTTTTCTAAGAGGAATTTTAAAATAGGGATCTTGCATTTTGAAAATAATTCTAAAAAGTATTTGAAAAACCTAGGTTGTCACAGTTGGTATTAAAGCCCAAATGTTTATTTTACAACCAATCCTACATGTCAAAAGTCTTAAACAGTCAACAAATAAGAGGTGATTGTTTAAATATGAGTTAAGAGAGTGACTCATCTAGAAAATATTGTGGAATGTATAATAGATGTTTTTAAGGAATGATACTACAGGGTCTACTGGTTCTTCCTCTAATACCCCAGAACATAATGGAAAGAGAACAAAAGGATCATATGGCAAATTTCATGGCGCAAATGATGTACACCCTGCAGTATCTTTCCATTGCAATAGGCTCAAATTAAAGTCCAATCCGCATCAAACCTTCCTGAATAGAGTGTTGGTGAGGGTAGCTTAGGAAGTAGTGTCAGTAAGATAGATTGCTAGAATGATTGCAAAGGATGGTTCCAGCATTTTTTGGAAAAGGTGAACCAAAAGTAGTAGAGGAATGGATGTACCAGGTTGAGAAAGGCTTTGACGCCATGGAAATTCCAGAAGAGAGGAAGGTAAAGATTGCAACTTTTATCTTCATAGGAGAAGCTGCATTCTAGTGGAAGATAGTACAAAGGACTTATTTTTCGCACTCAATAACATTATATGGGGAGATTCGGAAGGTATTCTATGATAAATACCTTCCTCATGTGCAGGCAAGAATGAAAAGAGAATTTCTGAGTTTGCAACAAGGAGATCTTATAGTGTTATAGTATAAGAATAAGTTAGTTCAGTTGAGGAGGTTTGCACCCAATATTTGCATCTCAAAGAAGAAAGCAGTAGAAAGATTTATTCGAGGTTTATACCTGAGATTGAGGGCCATGGTTTTAGGGGTGCAACCTACTACTATAGCAAGAACAATGGAAATGACCTCTATTTTTTGAAGAAGAATTCTTTCATAATTAAGCAAAGCAACGAGATAAGGAGAAATACAATACCATTACAAGATGCTCAGGCAGGGGTAAGCCCCCTTCTTCTTCTTCATGGGGATCACACATGCACCAGGGACCACAGACTGTCAAACAAAGTAGATGGTGGGATAGGAGACAATGTCCGAAGTGTAAAGGTTATCATCTTGGTTCACTTTGCTTTAGACCAAGATAGCAGAAACCACTAGTACCATATTACAAATGTGGTGAATAGGGACACTTCATGAGTGAGTACCCTAGGAGATAGACAACTAGTGGGCCTAGGACAGAGAATGTGCCTCGAAGTAAGGGACGTATATTCGCTATCACCTTCGAACAGGCAAGAACCTATAATGCAGTAGTTTAAGGTACTATTTTAATTTCAAACAGACATGCCAAAGTTTTATTTGATCTAGGTTCCACACATTCATTTATCTCTAGCATTTTGGCATTTTGTGTGTATTTGCTTGTACATAATTTGGGATTTGGCTTGGACTTAACTATCCTAGTAGGTGAATCAATTAGAACTCATGAGTTTATCCAGGATGTACTTATTAAGATAGTGGGAAATAGTTGAAGGCTGATCTCATTCTACTTAATATGTTGACATCATATTGGGAATGGACTGGCTAGCAATGAATTGGGTGATAGTAGACTATCATAGGAAGAAGGTCATGTTTTGTATACCAGGACAGACAATAGTTTCATTCCAAAGGAGAGTGCATGCAGATGGTACTTGCATTATTTCAACCATGAAGGCAGGCAGGCACATCTCAAAAGGTAGTCATGCCTTTTTGGCAAGGGTAATAGCATTGAGGCCAAACGACCCAAAACTCAAGGAGTTGAAAGTTGTTAGAGAATTTCATGACGTCTTACATGAAGATTTTTCGAGATTACCACCCCAAAGAGAGATTGATTTTTCCATCGAACTTATGTTGGGTACAGTGCCTATTTCTTAGGCTCCATATCGAATGGCTACAGAAAAATGGAAAGAATTAAAAAAATAATTGCAAGAGTTACTGGACAAGGGTTTTATTAGACCAGTGTTTTACCTTGGGGAGCACTGGTTCTTTTTACTAAGAAAAAAGATGGATCCATGTGACTGTGTATTGATTACTGAATGCTAAATCGTGTTATAGCAAAGAACAAGTATCCATTGCCCTACATTGATGAATTTTTCAATTAGCTACAGTCTAGAACTATTTTCTCTAAGATCAATTTTAAGGTCAGGGTATCATCAATTGAGGATTCAAGAAGAAGATATTTCCAAAACGATATTCAGGACTCGTTATGGTCACTATGAATTCTTAGTTATGCCATTTGGACTGACAAATGCACCCGTTATATTTATGGACTTTATGAATTGGGTCTTCAAAGCCTAGTTGCATAAATTTTTCTTAGTATTTGTAGACAATATTTTGATTTACTCCATGAGTACAGTAGAACATAGAGAGCACCTACGCATTGTCTTAGGTACTCTTCAAACTCATCGTTTGCTTGCTAAGTTTAGCAAATGTGAGTTCTAGTTAGAACATGGCCATGTGATTTCTAAAGATGGAGTTTTGTGGACCCGATGAAAGTGGAGGCAATGATGAATTGGGAAAGACCTAAATCAGCGATAGACATATGTAGTTTCCTTAGTCTGGTAGGATATTATTGCAAATTCACCAAAGAATTTTTACATATAGCCATACCATTATAACTAGAAAGGAGACAATTTATTTGAGTGATGAATGTAAAGCAAGTTCCCAGGAACTAAAAAGGAGGTTCATGTCTACACCAATTTTGACACTTCCTTCAAGCAATGGAGGATTTGTAGCCTTTTTGATGCATTAAACAAAGGGCTAGGATGTGTATTAAGGCAACATGATAAAGTGATTGATTATGACTCCCAACAGCCAAAGACAAATGATAAAAACTACCCCACTCACAATTTGGAGTTGGCAATGAAGTTTTCACAAATCATAAAAGCCTCAATCACGAATCAGTTTCAAGGTTGATTGACAATTAGGAATCACCAATCAGAGCTTTTGTTATCAATTAAGTGCTAATATGAGAAATATGGAATAAATGTCATGGCTTAGTCTCTAGATCATAGATTTGTATATCAAGATCCTAATTTGAATGGTCAAATCATCCTTGATCTATCATTCAACCTTAGATCAAATTGTGACGAGTTAGGTTTTTCAGCACTTTTTAATAAAACTTTTCGAAACATGGGGCCCCAAATTTTATTATTTAAAAAAAAAACCAAAACAACGAAAAATAATTTCAAACAATTTTCATTTCTAGAAAACCCCGAGGGTCAACCATCGACTCAAAACTCAAAAAAAAAAAAAAAAATTCAAGTAAACATTTTTAAAATAAATTTACTACTCCATGACTCATCCAGTCAACAGCCCCATTCCCATAACAATATAATCAAGTCCAATAAGATAGATATACATACACAGTCCATGTGGAATCAGAACATACCTCCCAATGAGACATCTCAATCACTATTGGTCTAACTCTCCATCAGTCCTGTCTTTCTCCCAATATCTGAGGCATTACAACAATAACATAATGCCTCAGCAAGTAATGTTTGGTAGGTATATAGACATTTAATGTAATAACAATAGAACAAAATTAAATAATAATGCTGATAAAATAAGGAGATCAATTTTCCATGAGAATATAATTATTATAATCAATGCCAATAAAATCTTAAGATATCATATATGGTAAAACATGCATCTCATGGATTTAAGACATGATATGATCTAACATAAATGAGCACACAATAAAAACAGGACACCCCAAGGTACGTGGGTCTCACGAGTGTCCCATACACTCGTATCACAGATCATGAGTACTCATATCCACCCTCTGAGTGTCATCATACTTAGGCATATAATAACATCTCCATGCTCCTCATGCAAGCATACAGAATAAGAGTATGGATCGTCATGCAGCAGTGGCAACCCTTCGGGGTTTCAATCACTGCCGCCCCTGTTGACACTATAATAGGAGACTTAACGTCCGTCCCCATGGAAAGGCCTGGACTGGTAGTGTGGACTATCCATATTACCAAACCCCTACCGAAAGCCATCTGTGGGCAGGTGTCTATCATATTACAAACACATCACAAATTTTAGAGGGTGGGTGGTTGGCCTTACTCCTTCCTAGCATGACATCCACCAAATGAGAGCACCCGTCATAAAATACAAAACATGAAAATCGCATATCTCGAAAACCAGGAGCACTTGTGGCTCACAATCCCCAAGGCACGCCCCTCATCCCAGGGTTAGCCTCTCAAAGGACTAGCCACCAAGCCTCCATTGTCTTCCTTATGAAAATCCATCAATTTCAGTGGCGTAATAAAGAAAGATAATTTCTAATTATGCATAAAACTCGGAGTCTCACAAAATCGTAGTAAATAAGTGCAAATTAAATCACAATCAATCATGATGCTATGATAATGCAAGGGTTTTAAAATCAAAACGTAACATTAAATGTCGTCACCTACCTTAATGTGAGATAATCCACTTCAATAGTGTAATCCTCCTAGCTTATATGCTTAGATGTATCTGTTAGTGTCATAGTACCATTTCGTGTTATTCATTTCATCATAGTGAAACCTATGGCAAACCAACCGTTGGATCGTTCTCTAAGATCTTTAATTATGATTTGGTCCTTAATTCCAATGTTACTTGTTATTAATTTGTCCTATCTCATGTTCATCTATTCGTTTTTGTATGTATCTAACGTTTATACCTTAATTTGACGGTCAGATCATTTTCAAATCAATAATTTTCTAAGATTTGGTTCAAACCAATGGTCTAGATCAATTTCTAGAGTCATCACACCTAATATGACCAATAGAACCCTTATTTATTGTCATACGTTATCTTGTTGTTCAAGTCCTGGGGCTTGATCACCCTTTGATAAGTCAATTCTAACTTATTGAATAATATTTTATAATTTGAATAATTTAAAATTGGTCAAATATAAGTTTTCAAGTCAAATCTAGGTCCATTTCATCAATACAATCGCAATGGATATTTTCGATCGTGATTTGAACCTCTGTAGCTCCCAAAATCAAGCTTTTTGTAAAAAGACTTCATAAATTAATATATTAATTTATAAAGGTCGGCGCGGGTCTTTGCACCAATTTACACCAACGAACGAGGTGTACACCTGCGTACACCGGTGTCCCCATAGTGCACTGTCGCAAGGATTCCCAGCGCGTTCCAATCGTTTGGGACAGCGCATGTGAGCATCCCACACACCCGTGCGCGCGACAGAGCACCCATATGTGCAGTTCGCGTCTGTGTGTCCTAGTGGGTGTCTTGGGCGTACCATCCATAGGGGACGATGAACCCGAGCCGTCCACCTTGTTTTGGCTTGATCAGAGCCTTAGAAGCTCTGATTTTTTTATATGTTTTCGCTGTTCCTAAGGTTTTTGGGTCCAAAGATCATAGTGAACAGCTTAGATTTCTCATTTGAGATATCCTTAATATGGGTCTAACCATGCTCTACAATTTTGAATCCTTAGGCAATCCAACGGCCATTTTAATCAGATCTAGCCAGGATCTATGAGGGAAAAGTTGAAAAACAAGGTAAATAACAAGTTAAAGTGTGTAGCTTACTTGATTAGAGCCGAAATTGAGAGATTGGAGCCCTTTAGCATGTGCAAACTTCAGTTCATTTTCGCTGCGTGCATAGGGAAAAACAAGGGTTCTCCTCTGGTTGTTTAGCGTGGGAATGGAAGGGGAAACTTGTATTTTATAGGCTCAGACTTGATTTTCCCGAATGGAAGGTAGAACACAGTCTTCCTCCATTAGAACTCTACTAGAAATGGAAAAGGGGTGCCGTTATCAAAACGACTCCCTTTAATTAGCTTCCTTAGCAAATTACCAATTTACCCTTACACTGTCATATCTCACTTATCCGAACTCCATTTTCTACGTTTTTTATACTGTTCAATTCTTATCGACGTGCACTTTCTAGTTTAGTGATTTCAACACCAAATTCCATGCATAAATTTGTTAATTGATTTATCTTATTTTATTATTGATTTAGGGTTAAAAATTGAGGTTATTACACAGATACATCTAGGTGTTGGGGAAAATCACTTTACATATCAATGGTTAGATCTACTCTTTTATGCTTATATCGCATGAATCTAAGAGCTGGAGCAATCAGATCTACAAATTAATAGTTAGATCAGCTTTTATACATTTAACAAGCTTTCCATTTATTTTTTTAAACCTACGTTATCCTTAACATGCAATTCATACCATTAGATTCACATATCTACTGTCTAATCACATTTTCAACAGTTAGATTTGTAGATCTAGTGCCTCTCAGTGCATCATGTTTAGATAAAAATTCAGTGGTGGAATGATCTCTGATTAAACTTTCATTGACATGGGTTAGAGAGCATTCAATAAGGATTCTAAAGATATAAATTTCAATTTTTTTTGTCCGCGCCTGAATCTAGTCATCATTGTTGGAGAAGACGACTGCAAACGGTCACCGTTGGAAACTATTACATAGTGTTGAAAAAATACAAAATTTTTCAGAAATAATTTATGGGTTTTGTAGGTCTTGATTTTACCTTCACTTCAATGAAATTTGGAGTGATTCTATAAATGTTTAGTGCCAAAAAAAGGGAGAAAAAAAAAAAAACTAGCAAAGGCACCGATTGAGTTTTGCTGAGAAACATCAATTTCTCTAGTAGCTTAGCTAGAATAGCGAGTTTATTACATTTGGGTTGGTGGATCGTTGATCAATTGCTTCGAGTAGCAACTATTAGATCGACTACTTCGAGAAGCCAACGATGGAAGCATGCTAACAGTGGACACATGTGCGATGAAGAGAGAGAAAGCGATAGAGAGAAAGAAAGAAAGAGAAAAGAGGGAAGGGCTATGCGAAAGTGGGTTTCGTACCCTATGTTGATGGCAGTCACTTGTGGAGAGAGAGAGAGAGAGAGAGAGAGAGAGAGAGAGAGAGAGAGAGAGAGAGAGAGAGAGAGAGAGAGAGAGAGAGAGAGAGAGAGAGAGAGAGAGAGAGAGAGTGGCCACCTTTATTTTATTTTATTATTTTCCAATTTTGCTTCCTTTTTTTATATAGATTAAGAGTTTGATTTTAATTCAAATTCTATTTTTTTTCTCTCTTATCCAACTTTTGTACTTTATTTCCTGATTATATTCAATTTTTTCATTTTCCAAGCAATTTTCTCCTTCTTGGTATGGTCCATCTAATTCTTAATCTACATGCATCGAGTTTCTCTTGGTTGGACTGCACATGGGGTCCTTCTTCATGAGGGGGTGGAGTTATACACTTGGCCCCCCTTATTATTTAGTAAAAATTTTGGGGTTTTATGTCTCCAATCTTTGTTTCGTGCAAAATTAGTGTTGTTGGAAAGCTCTCATCTCGTACATTCTAAATTTTGAGGTTTTGAAGTATGATTTAGAGTTTTCAGTTAATTCACTTTATGAATTTTGATCCCAACAAAATTTTATTCTTTGCCCCATTTTTAATAAAAAAAAAAGAGGTGATAATTTACATGGAATGATATAAAACATTTGGGTTGTTACATTCCCCCTAGAAAAATTTTATCCTCAAAATTTCCCTTTTACATTACTAATCAAATAACTTTGAGTGCATTCTCTTCATCTCATCCTCAGTTTCCTAGGTAGCCTCATCAACTGAATGATGTTACCATGGACTTTGACTAATGAAATGGTCTGTCCTTAACGTGTGTTCTTTTTTATTCAAAATTTGAGTAGCTTTCTCTTCAAAACCCAAGTTAGGTTGTAGCTTTGTCCGTACATGTGTGAGTACGTGAGAAGGGTCAGGCACATACTTGTGCAATATCGAAACATGAAATACATCATGAACATCTTTAAGCTGTAGTGGCACTACCAATCTATATGCCACTAATCCAATTTTTTCCAAAATTTCAAAAGGACTAATAAATCAAGGGCTTAATTTCCCTTTAACATCAAAGATCATAATTCCTTTCATAGGAGAGACCTTTAAAAACACGTGATCTTTAATTTCAAATTCCAAATGTCTCCTCCTTTGATCCATGTAACTCTTTTGTTGACTTTAAGCAGTTAAAAGTCATTTTTGAGTAAGCTTCACTTTCTTTGCACATTGCTCCACTAATTCAAACTTCATCAATTCTCTCCATCCAACCTCATTCCATCAAGTTGGTGAACAAGATGGTCTTCCATATAGTCTTCGTACGATGCCATGCAGATTCTATTATGGAAACTAATATTATATGCAAATTCAATGAGGGGATGCTTCTCATCCCAATTTCTTTTTCACTTAATTGCATAGTCTTATAACATATCTTCTAATGTCTAAATAGTTCTTTCTGATTGTCCGTCTATCTGGGGATGGAATGCTATATTGAAACTCAAGGAAGATCCTAATTCTTCCTATATGCTCCTCAAACATTGAAGGTAAATCTGCTATCCTTGTCTAAAATAATGGTTATAGGTGTGCCATGAAAGTTTATGATATCTTTGATATACAGCTTTGTCAAGCTATCTAAGGACCGTGTATGCTAAATTGGGAGAAAATGAGTGGACTTTGTCAGTCGATTGACAATCAACCAAATCATGTCATGCCCATTCAACATCTTGGGTAATCCACTAAGGAAGTCCACTGTGATGTAATCCCATTTCCACTAAGGGAGATCCAGGGACTGTAGAATTTAGTTGGCCTTTGATGTTTAACCTTTACCTATTAGCAGGTCATATCATATGATGCCATCCCTACAAACCTCCTATCATAGTATCCACCCACCTTTTCAAAGTTGATATTTGGACACTGAGCCCAAGTGGCTAAATTTCGGGCATGGCATTTTGGGAAGGTCATGATGTGCAATCAATTCTCCTCACATGCGAGATAGTGATAAGTTTCACGTAGTTGGTGTCATTGTTTGAGCACTCGGTATCCCATTATTAGGCAATTGTCACAACATAGTGATCATTGTATTCTTTTCACTACAATACTCCATGATTGGATAGTTGCTGTAGTATTGTGGTGTCTTATTATAGGGCAGTTGTCATAGTTTGATTTTTTTGAGGCACCATGAGCGTGATAGGGTCATGACACCCTGGCCGTTAAGCATAATGATTCCTTGGATGATTTGAAAGTTGATATATTTATAATTTCATGTTGAGAGCTTATATACTTGACATAAATTACTAGGAATTTCCCTACAAGTGATTTTAATTGAGATTTTAGTGCTTAATTAATTTATTGTCTACTTGTGCACAAGTTTGACGTGGATTTTTTTATATTGATATATCATATTATAATTGTTTTTATGTTGTACTTGGTTAAATTAAAATCTTTGATGGAATGCTTGAAAGGTATGCAAATGATGCATTGTAAACTTATATTGATAAATTATAGGGACAATTCCTAAGGATGTTTCATTGTGTGTATGAGTGCATGGACTCAACTGCACATTGATTTATATTTATGATCTTAGATTTAACTAGTGACTATATTCCCTATACTCATCCAATCAACTCCACAGATAAAAGTGAGGAAGAGAAAGGCAAGGGAGTGAGGCTATTGGCAATGTAGGCTTGCACTTGATGTTTCTGTTCATTATATCAAGATTGTGAAATGACTGAGTGGCTATATAACTATGATGGTTAATTTAGACATCTATGAATATGTTTAATACATATTGGATTATGAGCTATAACTGGATAGAAATTTGAGAAATGATAAGTTTTGACTTGTTATATTTTGAATGTAAAAGTATTGATTTCAAATCTCATGAATGTGTTTTGACCAATAAGAAGACACTCGGGCGTTTTTGGAAAAGTCTTTTCAAAGAATTTTTTTTTGCTATTTGTTTTCTTAAAGGAATTTTAAAATAGGGATCCTTCATTTAGAAAATAATTCTAAAAAGGTATTTGAAAAACCTGGGTTGTCACACTTGATAATGCCCAAAATACTTAACACTTAGCTTGAAGTTCAACCTAGTCGCTTAGGACTAGTGTTGATATGGTTGAAGTCTTACCAGAACTCACTCTCCCACTTTGAATTGCAACTCCCTTCTATGTGCATATGCTGCTCTTTTCATGTGTTTTTATGCCTTCAATAAGTTCTTTTGAAGCGACTAAATTACTTCCTCTCTCTCTTGTAATATTTGTTTTACTACTTCAGTAGTTATAAAACTTGGAATATAGCTCAACGTGGTAGGTGGAGACTTGCCATATATAGCTTGGTAGGAGTATCATACTAGTTGAGGTGTGGAAAGAGGTATTGCACTAGAATTTTGCCCTAGGTAATAGATTGTTCCAAGTCTTAGGATGGTCAAGGGAAAATGCTCTCAAGCATTGTTGGAGACATCTATTCACAACTTCTAATGGGCCATTAGCTTGGCGGTTATATATTGTATTATGCTTAAATTAAGTTCCACTTAGAGTAAACAAATCTTTCCAAAATCTGCTATGGAAGATAATCTCTCCATTTGATATGTTTGACCATAGAAACCCATGGAATCTAACTATGATTTCAACAAAGAGTTTAGCTTCTAATATAGCATTATAGTTTGTAGAAAGAGCTCCAAAATGTGCATCTTTGGATAGCCTATCTACCACTACCAAAATAATTGTGTGTCCTTGCAAGTTTGGCAAACTTGTGATGAAATCCATGGTGAGATCCTATCATTTTTATTGTGGAAGTGGTAGAGACTAGAGAAGTCCAGCTTGCTTTAATGTGTTGGATTTTAGTTGATGACTAGTTGTGCATTTGCAATGTACCCAGTGATGTCTTTCCTCATTTTTGGCTAGTAGAATGTAGTGGAGACTCTCTCAAAGGTCTTCAAGGCTCCTAAATGACCTCCAATAGTAGAATTGTTATACTCTTTTAGGACTTTAGTTCTTAATGGAAGGTTAAAAGCATCTAACCCTCTGATCCTCCAAAATCTGAAAATAGAATCATCTTTCCATTTAGGCACCACTAAAACATACAAAAATTGATTGAAAACTAGGTAAGTAGAAGAACATACGAAGAAAAAGTATCCAAATCCATCAAAGTAATCCCAATTGAGAGCATTCTTAAAATCCTAATTCATCTCCCATCTCATTTGCTAAAACTCAAAAACTCAATCTTCTCTTCCAAGATACCACCAAAATAAAGGATCCAAAAACTAGAAACACCAAAACAAAGTACAAAACCAAACATCATTGCCCAAAACACAATTCCAATGCATTCTCCAAACACAATTCTCCTCCTCCTCTCTTCCATAATCTATTTGCTATCCTCTCTCATTCAAATGCCCAATTTCATGAAGTTGCTTTCAACTACCATAAAATTCACTCTCAAGACACCTCCTCTTTTATCCAAAACCTCATAAACAACATGGAATAGCTCTCCAAGCCAGAACTAGTGCCTCTAGTTTTTGCCCAAATGACTCTATATGTGACTCATTCAATGTTGCAATGATCTTACCCCAACTAATTGCCTACTATTTTCCAATGAATGCCACACCAAGCTACCTCCCTACTAAGGTTTTTTCATGAGCAAGGGTTGACAAAGGAGTTGTCAGAGAGAATATAAGGATTTTGGGTTTCCAAGAGACAAAATTGTGTTTCTGTGGAAGCAGGGACATTAATAAAGACACAATAATGACTAACTCTGTCTGCCCAAATGGTATGATTGTTAAGGCATATCAAGTCAGGGATGTGTCAGATTTTTTTAAAATATTAGGTAAAGATTGTTCAAAAGTGATAAATTGTAGATTTTTTAAACAATGTTTTCATTTGAAAAGGCTAACTTTGGAATTGAAAAAGTGAGGCACAAAGATACTAGACATAGAAATATTATGGTATTTCAACCATCTAAACTTAGCAACTACTTCTACTCTCTCAATGTTTTCCTACATTAACCTCAACTAAATTACTCCAAGATTTTACAACTAAGTTGACAATGTGTTGGTCACAAAATCAAAGGAACAATGCACTTGTAGTAGTACTTTTCTTATACAAACAGTTGGAATGCCCTTTAAGAAAACAAGAGAGAAACATTCTCTCAAATACAAGGTAGTAAAGAATGAGGACTATCTTTCTCATAAGTTTAAATACACTAAAAAAATAGATAGAGAATGATTTTCACTACAAGAGATTAAAATAATTGAATTAGGAAGGTTGAAGTTAGTTGGTTGAAGTGTCAGCTTGAATGCTTATCAATTGATGGTCAATCTTCCGAGGCTCTTCCATCTATAGTATACTTGCCAACATATCTGTAGGAAATTAACTTCTAGCCATTGGAGTACAAAAAGACCCCTTGGGAGACAATATTTTCTTGTGTGAAATGACAATATGTCTGAAAAGTACACTTGCTAACAAAGGTAGTCGACTGGATTCAAGAAGTAATCAGCTAGAAATGGAAAACAACTAATATCTAAAATGAATTTGAATCCAGGCAGTTAACTGTTTTAGAATAGTTGTCAATGAATTTCTACCCAAAAAATAAACCCCCTTTGAAGACATGGCAGGTAACTACTCATCCAGAGGTAGTTGACTAGAATCCAAAAACATTTTACTACATCAAAAACTTGTAATTCGTCTCTGGAAACCTTTGGTACTGAGGTAGTCGATTGTATTCCATCCATAAAAAAAATAAAAAAAAATAAATAATCCCCTCCAAGAAAAACTAATAGTTTTCATGTTTTTGGCCAAACCCTAAACAGCTTTATGAATCATGTTATGAAGGTAAAACCAGTGAGAATGGGCAGGAAGTGTACAGTTGTACTTGTTGGTTAAACCAATGGATTGGATTCAATCCATGTGGTAAATGTGGGTTAGATTTTAGTAGACATTGTCTGTCTTGAAACCAAATTCTTCTTGAGCCATTCTATAGTAAAAAAGGCATATTTTCACTAGGAAAATATTAGTGAGTTAAAATATATGTATGTAATCATTTACCTAGTTGGATATTCTATGGACGAGATACATATGAAAGTTGTTTACAGTTTGATTATTATAAATCTTTGATATGTGCTACTTTTGGTGATGAATTTAAACCATTGTTTTTTGCACTTTCTAATTGTCATTTTGAGGGCAAGAAAGAAGAAACCAGCTTGCACATGGCTCGGGAATTTCGACACATAACGACATAGAAAATAGATACTTTGGATCATTAGGGAAAGTTGGCCTTATTTGTATTTTGTCTGCTTATATTTTACATGTGCATGTACCATTAAAAGCTAACTCTTCGTTAGCATATCTTATGGGAAAAGTGACATTTTCATTCCCTTTTGGACTATTGCTACACCTTAATTTGGGTTTTGTAGTAGAAGTACAATTGGGGCCATTCTTTTTGAATGATTTAAATCACTCATCTTGCCAAGAGGCACTTGTCATAGAAGATATTGCCGTTGATTTTTCTAAGATGTTTTACCCATTTTAGTTTTATTGTCATCCTTTTTTTTAACTAAAATAGTTCAAAGAAAATAATGGTCAGATCATCCAAAATAAGTGATTTCTATGGTAAGATTAGATCATCCAAAATAAGTAATTTCTGGGGTAAGGCTCGTTTGTAACAGGATAATTGATACGAATAGTTTAGATCATCAGAAAGGTAATCCCCTGTGTGAAACTACCAGAAAATCCCATATGAGGGTGTGGCATTAGGATTAAGAATACCCTTTCCTACTCTTTTTCATCTTTATGAATTTTTTCTTTTGAAAGTATTTTTTACAAAGGAAAATATTGTGCTGACACCAGAAAGGACATCTCCATCCAGCACTCCAAGTGATCAGAGCTAGATTCAATTGGCACTTTATCTCTATCATGCACTTGTGTGGGTGCAGGGGAGCCTTGGCGCAACGGTAAAAATTATCGTCATGTGACCTTAAGGTCACGGGTTCAAGGCGAGGAAGCAGCCTCTTGCAAAAAAACAAGGAAGGCTGCGTACTATAGGCCCTTGTGGTCCGCCCCTTCCCTAGACCCCCCATAGGTAGGAGCTTCATGCACCGGGACTGCCCTTTATGAACTTGGGTGGAGAGATATTCCCATAAAATCCACATATCTGAAGTAGGGGGATATGTTAACTGAAAAACACTTGGTAATACGAGAAAAGATAGCAATTGGATCAGGACATTCAAGGAGATCTCATTAGATCATTTTCCATTTCATACTTCCCACTACAATATATTGCTCTTGACTTGCATCGATCTTCCCTCAAATGTCACATTGTGATCTCTTTTCATATTATTGTTTTAACTTGAAAGAACCGAAAGTCAGCTTGGATTTGGTAGGACAAAGAAAACTGAACCTTGTGATGGAAGAAAAATCTAGACTGGCTACTAAATTATGATGGGCAGTCAGTTTATATTTGGTACGACTGGGAAACATTGACCTCCTAATTCAGGGAAAATTATGTTATAACCAGTATGCTATTTGCTGGACTACTTCAATCATTTGCAATCGTTATTTGGACTTGCTAAAACTTGTAAGAGAAATTGAGATCACCCAAGTAAATAGAAAGTCATTACAACAAATCAGGGGCAAAATCATAATGAAACAGCCCTGATTCTCCTTTGAACAATTATCTGCGTATAAGAACTGGCAACACCACAAATAAGATAATCAGATATTGTCCATCCTTGACTTATAGTATGTCAGGCCTGAGCATCATGGACTCTCCCCACCAAACCCCACATAGCTCATGTCATCATTGTTGCAACTTGTAAGCGTTCACTCATTAGGCAGGATGCACAATACATATGATATCTCATAAGGACGCAGACAACTCAGCATCTTTCCTAGAAAAAGCTTGTTCACCCCTCTGGCTGGGAATTAGATTTAGAAGTATGTGTGATTGAGAGATATTAGGAAATAAGACAACCATCTATGAATATGTCCATATTTGTGCATGACAAACAGCCACTTACATAGACTAGGATAATTTAACTGTCCCTTCTCCCCAAAATATGCTAATCTATGGCCAGAAAAAAGAATTAACTCGCAGCTATGGCTCTCATATTATATTACTCAGCAATTGAGAGGACTTCTATAATCCAGTTTGTAGGAATATTTTCAGATTCCACAATAACTATGTGCGAAAGATCACACTTAATAGAAATAAATTGGTAACATACATGCATTGCCATTTAGATAATAGTGCAGAGGCACTTAGGACTAAACTCATTCAATGATCTAACCCATCTTTTATGTGTTTTAAATAATATTGCAAGTACATGGCTCTATTATAACATAAATTGTATAAGTACGGGTCGATCCACATAGACTCTATTGATAAATGAATTTTAATTAAAAGACTATTTTAACTACTTTAGCCTAGTCAAACAATTTATTTAACTAAATGAATGTTTTTAAATGCTAAAAATCACATAAAATGCTAGAAATTAAACCAAGCCTAGGAATGAAAACTCAAATACATTAGAAATTAGTACTTTTAATAACTAAGCTATCTAGGTTATTTTGACTCATATAATTAAAAGCACGATGTTTCTAATACATGAAAAATATTGCTTTTAAAGCTCTCTGTTTATAATTTTCTTAATATCAGTTCATAACTTGGTACTATAAGTATAGCCGATCTTCTTAGGGTACTGACTATAAAAATTGTCCTATAGCCCCTCTTTCTTACTATACTCTGTATCCTTTTATTTCAATCAATCATGGAGCATGTGACCCTAGAGTGCTTGATCTAATATTAATATTAATTACTTTTATAACATAAGATTATTTAATCTTAAACATATATCATTCTAATATATAATTCACTCTAACATAAACATGAAAGCATAAAGTCAATCTACAACTACTAAAGCAAGTAAATATAACATAAATGAAATAACACTTAAAGCAAAGAGAAAAGAACTTTTATTTTATTAAAGTAGAAAGTACATCAATCAATTACAAGGAAAGGGATAACAAAAGCAAGTACAACTCATCCTACAAGTTAGAATGCTTTCATCTAGAATTTTGAACATATCATTTGAAAGATCTTCCGAGAAAAAAATAAAACAAGAAGGGAAAAAAATTAAGACATGATAATGAACTAAATTTTAAAGTAAAAAGGAGTGAATAGGAGTTAGAAATGGAGATTTTTTATGAAATTTTATGAAAATGTCGATTATGGGGTGGAGAGATTAATCCACGAATTTTAGAGGGAAAGAATAAGTATAAAAAAATAAAATGATGGAAATCAAGTATAAAAGATTAAAAATGGAGTATGAAAAGATGAATGAATGATGAAAGGATCAAGGAATGAGTTTTAGGTGGATCTTTTGGTGATTAATAGAGGATGGGATGGAGGCTTAGAGATGTGATTTTGAAGGTGAGATGAAGTGTAAAAAAAAAAAAAAAAAGATTAAAAAGATGGAAGGGATTGAGGTACAATGGAAGAATGAAATGAATTTTTCTTACCTCTTCTCTTCTCCTTGGATGTTCCTCCTTTTAGGATGCTCTTTCTTGGTGTTTGATCACTTTGTAAGGTCTTTTAGGATTGAGACATCCTCTTGGTTCTCCCATCTTTCTTCCTCTCTTCTAAGCTATGGAGTAAGTGAATGGAGAAGTGGAGAATGAAATCAATAATCCCCTATATTTAGATTTTTGGAGTAAAAGTGTTAGAAGGTTGGAGATTGTAAAAGTTAAAGGAAGGATAGATTGTGGGGATTTAAGCAAGGAAATTACCCTATCCTTTTGTAAATGCATTGATTTATTAATTTAAATTTTATGTTTACATATATTACACTAGAAAGAGGCGGGAGAGACATGGAGTCCATGGATATTGATGTAGGTGATAAGGAATGGAATAAGGTGAAAAGGAAAGAAAATATAAGAATATGGAAAGGATAATAGGTTTTGAGAGGAAAGAGGATACGAATGAAGGGAGAAAATTTAGAAAAATAAGTGGGAATGAGAAGGAAAAGAGATGGGAGGCGTAGACTAGCTCTTTGGTTGTGTTATAGTTCAGAAATATGAGATGAATGCAAGCCATTTGATTGAAATGAGTGATGGAGATCTTTCCTACTTAGAGTTTTAATTTGACTTTCCAATGAGGCAATGTGGTTAGGATTTCATAATTATATGCTCTTTCTCTCCTCCATTGGATCAAGCTTGAGCCTTAAGATGGATGGTAGAGATCTCTTTAAAGTCTCTCAACAATAGGATATAGTTTAATGCTTCTTTTCTTCTCATTCATTAGATTGACAATATCTTAAGGTGAACAACTGGGATTCCATTGAGATTTTCTTATCCAAACTAATTCCTCTCCTTTATTTTTTCCTCAGTCCGCCACTTTTATCTCTGACCAATTAGATTTAAGTGAAAAACACATTTTTTTTTAGAATACATTTTCACCTTTTTAAAAAATGGTGGGTAGCTCATTGAAAATATCTCCAACAATCATAGGTTAGTTTTCTCTCTTATGTGCTGCTTTTTTCCTAACTCAAATGACTTATCATTGGTTGCTTTAGAATGGTCTTGGATGTAAATTGATCTTAGCTATTGAAATTTTCAAATGAAAACTGACCATAATTTCTTGTTTTTTCTCTTTTCACCTCCTTATTTTTCTCCACCAATCATACTAAGTAGGATGCATCAACCTTGCTTGAAAAATTCATGAAACACATGTAGATGATCTTCATTTTGAATTGCAGAAAGAGAAAGTTAGAGATTTAGGTCTCTTGTGGGCCCTGGCTTGAGTGTACTTCACATGTGTGTTTTCTTTGACATGTGTGACTCTTAAGCTTCACTTAGAAGCTCCCCTATAAAGTGGTGGAATACATGCATACATTTCATATTTTGATGTTTGTAGCCTCTTTTGCGCAGGTAAGGTTTCGCAATGCCTCTGGAGTTTTTTACTCTGCTAAAAGGAACACCAGCACCGTTCTGCATTCTGGACTTTCAGATTTCACTAAATTTGACAGGTGGGCCTGTAACTTTGCTTTGACTCTAGATTATACAGATTTAAAAGTTTGAAACGTCAAAAATACCCTTATATATGTCAAGCATAGGCTATTGGTTTTCTCACTGTTCCCAAGGACCACGAGTTGGACGCGTGTAATTACCCCACGAAGAATGACCTTTGGGGTGGTTTGGGATTGTTTGCAATGGGAATCACGAATCATGGATTAAGCTATTCTGGCATGGGGAAAATTCTCCTTGCTACCTGCATACTGAAAATGGAGATGATTGTTCGAGAACAAATAGCCCATGCTTCCGTGGTGCTTCATGTATATTTAGCTCAATTTTGTCTATATTTGATGGCCGCAAATAGCAGCAAAAATTTCACTACCCAGGAACAGCTCAGTCTATTATTCTTATTCCCATTGCAAACAGCCCCTTTGATTCATCACTTATTTATAAAAGGGCTGCCAAATAATTGGTTACATCATATACCCTCAATTTTACTTCCCTACATAGTTCAACATGATGAACTACCATTAGATGGCTTGAGTCAACGTTAAAGCTGCAAGCACAAGCAACCTCGGCTGCTCTTACGATATAGGTATTAACTGTTGAGTGGAGCATTTGAAACATTAGACAATCATCCGTAAACGACCAAAATTACACTCCAAACAAGTAGTCACTATGGTCATCCCTGCGAGGAACAAGCCCAACAGAAAATGGTTTTACTCGCTCTTATCCCACAGAAAAGTTCCCATGAGAGGTAAACAAATTAATGTAGAATTTCAAAGGTAGAGAGGCATGAACCACATCCTTAGTAATATGAACAATGGAAGGTTTGTCCACCGATAAGCCGGTATCTTCTTGGTTAGTATATGAAATTTTGGCAATTGTTATCAAAGCATAATCTGTTTAGCTATCTTTAACGTCCAATTCATACATCGGTTGCTCATTAAGTTAAGAATCACTGCAAAGATAAAAATGAGAGGAACACAGCTTACACAGAGCGCAAGTACAGTGGTGACAAAACCAAATGACTAATAATCGATCTGAATATAGAGTATACAACAATTATATATATATGGTGATCTCAGAATGCCAGTTGCTCTCCCTCAATGAAAGAAAAACTATATGATCAATTCTTATCTGGTAGTACCTTTCAATGCTAGTATCTTAGTGAAATACTCGGTTCACAAATTGGCAATGAGATGGCAAAGAGAAAATTCACCCGACATGTTGATATACAAGCTCATAGGCATCTAAAAAGGTGACCAGAGATGCGAGGTACACGCTAAGGAAACTGTTGCTCTCACCCAGGCCTAGAATGCAAATGCAAAATGCTGAAATATGCTATTAAATATGGTAGATCTCACAGTTCTATATGTTGGTAAAGTGCAAATTGTTTGTGCCAAAGGAAACTGTGTATCCTGTACATATATGCTACCAAAATTAACATGCCACAAATTGAACTTACAAGTTAGGTAAGCCAGTTCTCAGTTGAATGCTGAAGTCTCACGCAAAATATGGAATCATACATGAAGACCCCATGCTCAATCAGACACAGAAAGTTCATACCAAATGACACCATGCTCCATCCACCTGACCTCGTTGTGTTGCCAATATAATAATGTTTGAACTTTTTTAGACAATGATTGAAGATAATAGTTGCAGGAAATACCAAAATTCCAGAAAAGCTTCCAGTGCCAAAACAGTTCACCGTCTATTATACATGAAAAGGTGATACTTTTGTCCTGTCTAATATTCACACGTACAGCGAACACATGAAGCTGAAGCTGGCATGTTGCATCATGCTACTTATTTGCAGATGTCTCAATTGTTTCTTTGCCACGATCTGAGGCATTTTCCTTTCATGTGAAATCAAACTCAAGTCAAGCCCACAATATCTGAAATCAGTTATGCTGATACCTGTAGGCCCACGTATCCGTGAAGTTCCCTTAGAACTTTGATGCAGCAATTAGTTTCATTTAGCATCATTACCCCAAACGCTATCCCATGAGCCACTTGCTGCCTTTGGTCCCTCAATGAAGTTCTGCCCATGAGCATCAGCACCTGCAAGTGCAGCAGGTCTTGGATGGTCGACTCTCTTTGGCTTTGTTTTCATACCTAGCAATCTCAATACAAATCTTGCAAGCTCCCCATATAACATTCCAGAACGATCAAAGAGCTGCAACAGTAATCATGAATTGCAATGATCCAGTGGTAGGTTCTGGGAAAGCAAGTTGTGAAATGAGCAAGAGAGTACCTGGAGGAGTGCTGACATGAACATATGGAATGCCTGGGTATTCTGATCAATAAGGATTGAAATCCGACCAAAAAATGTTACAACACCTTGCATCTGGAATCAGTATTAGCAAATTCCGCACTTTTCAGAAAATGGTACCAAAAGGAAAAACATGATACAAAATTTCAGAACTATCACAAAAGAATTATTCAAATGAACAATATATGTGGGACAGATACTGTAAAGCTGCTCGATCACAAATGCTAAGGGTAAGTGATAATTCTAGATGCATACATGGCGGCAAGTTCAATACTTCAAATCCCCCTAGTGGTCCTTGTAAACCTAATTAAGTTGGCTTTTTTATCAGACAACTGTTTCAGTGTTTGCATTTGCACAGATGTAAATAGGTAGAATTTCTTGTTCTTATCACCATGTACCCTCTGCATCAATAATTTAATACTTTGGCATCAGATCTTTAATTGGAATCTCATTGACAGCTTCATTTAAGTAATCTTGGACGCATTATTTCAAGCATATTTTTACAAAAACATGGAAGTAGTGATTGAAAACAACAGAGGCAGTGACATGCATGTTGGCCAAAAAGAAAATTACTCAAAAGTATGGGAAGACCTGACAGGGAACCATTGCAGAATGCATCAAGTGTTGGCTTTCCTAGGAGGTTACTAAGAAAATGGTGACATGTGGATGCATAAAAAGGCAGGCTGTCATTTGAACCATGGGTGAGATCAACATACTGAAAGTCAGGGGGAATGATTTGGACAGAGGTAAGAAACGGCGACGTTGCAATTGGTGGATTCAAGACATTGTAAGTTTTCTTTCAGCAATATCAATTCAAGTACCTAGAGAAAAGAATCAGTTAGCAACTTTACTTAGCTACTGGTCTTTAGCTACTGGAAGACCAGTTCTCTACTTCCTTCTAGCACGTCTCAATAGGGGATTGTTGATCTTACCACTCCTGTAGAATCAGTTCCCTTTCATTCAAAACATTCTGAACTCATTGCAAATGATTGGAACAATGAAAATCCAAACGAAAATGAGAGGAGAAACAAGAAAACAAGTGGCTGACAAGCACAGGCAATGTAACACACAATTGAACATTTCCATAACCTACAAAACCAAGGAGCCCCGATCTATCAAATATAAATAGCACTCGAAGGTGGAGGGAAACACTGTGCCTTACCGCCTGAAGGAAGGATATCCAAAAGCCTGGTGGAGATGGAGGAACGCCATATGGATTATTTGGATCTTGATCACCATATGAACCACCCATTCCCGTACCCATTCCCATTCCATAACTGCCCATTGGAGCTCCAAAACTGCTGTTATACATTCCACCTCCATTCATTCCACCTCCATATAATCCACCTCTGTACATGCTGTTACCATAAAGCCCCCCGCCATATGATCCACCAAGTCCACCATAGGAACCATACATTCCAGAACCATAGCCAGAATTGTAATTTAGACCAGAATTATATCCTGTGTCAAGCGCAAAAAAAATTTCTTAGTCTTGGAAGATTTTAAGAAACAAAAACGCAAAGCAAATACTACAACTCATAACTAAAACATACCCCCATAGCTATTCCCATAGTTCTGCTCCCAAGGCCTTGTGGGCACAGACCTGGCAAGAGTGTTCTGGTTCACAGAAGCATTGGCTGTATTAGAAACAATTTCTCCAGGTCTTGCAGTCCCAGATGCTTCAACAACCTTACTTGTGCTGCCAGGAGATGGGGGTTTAAAGGGCGTTGGACCAGATGCTTCTCCAGCTCGTTCCCAAGGTTTTGGTGGAGCGTTACCACCTGCAATACAATTCACAAGGGCAAGAAACAGTAACAGTTCAGACTACATTCTGCAGAAAGTCTAGAAGATATGAATGCCTATTTCAACAACAGTCATATAATATACTTTAACACAATGCAAACAGTCCAGACCACATAATCAGCATAGATTAACTCTCGAAGCTTTAGTAAGATGATAAAAGGAAAAAATACATCAAGAAGACTTGATATGCACTCTTAGACCATGAAGTGCTTTGCTATTGCAAAGAGATAAACAGAATGCTGCAAACAGAACATGTCCATGAACAGTAGGTGATTGTCAGTTATTTTAACAAGATTGGCATGCATCTTAACAACAAATGAAATGAAGAACAACATAAAATGTAGTTTGACTGCGTGTTGAATCTCAAGATGGAATGAATTTACAATTGTAAAAATATGTATATAAAAATTCAGATGAAACGATTTTTTAATTCATTACCAACAACTAATATTGCATGGGTTTCATTTCCCTTACCAACAGAGCACCACCAGCACCTTTGATATATCGCTAAGAACACCAAATGAAACAATACATACATCCAAATTCTTTAGAAGAACAAATTTCCTCAAACTAAAACATCTGTTAAGGACAGCACCATGTGTACACCAGAAAGGACTTCTTGGATCCAAATAGCAGGTCCTGAACAAATGGGACCAGCCTGACTGATTGGTGGTGCTGACTGTCTAACAGCAATGCCCACTGTGTAAGCAGAACCAGCTGATTCAAGGCTTCCTATTTGAGTCCCAGCTCAGTGTCCTTTTCAGCATGCAGCTAGTAGGTCTCAGTTCTCAATCGAAGCTTATTCATTCCACACTGGCCACTAGATTCCCAACAACTGAAACATAACAACTTTCACCATCAATTTTTATGCGAAAACTCTGTCACCTTACAGCATTTACAATTCCATGAAGAAAGCCATGTCCTGATCCCCCTCTTCAGACTCTAATTTTTGGCTTCACTAAATGGCCATGTACGAAAAGAAAATGAAAGATATGATAGAATACAAAGAGGGTATGGTATATGTAAACGAAATGAGATGGGGGAAACTATCCTTGATTTGCTTTGTCATAAAACCAGGCCATTGCAAATACACTATTTAAGAAGAGAAATGAACACTTAATAACATTTAAAACTGGACTTCATAAAAGCCAAATACACTTTTTTCTACTTAGGAATACTGAACAATCAATGTGTAAGGATTGTAAGGTGATACTAGGTGAGAGTTTAACCTCACAACATAAGTTAATGGTCATGGATATTCGTATCAAAAGATGAAAGAAAGGAACTGAACTTAATAGGTATCCAAAAACCACGTAGTGGAACTTAAAAGGAAAGAAAATAACCTCATTCACCAATAAGTGGATGATAGAAGGAAATTGGAACTATAAAACAAAAGTAAACACCATGTGGATTAATATTGTTGAGTCCATTCAAAAAGTGGCAAAAGATGTCTTAGGAGTATCTAAAGGTACATGACAATTAGTAAAGAAAACTTAGTGGTGGAGTGAAATAGTGCAAAAAGTTATTAAAGAAAAACTGATGTGTTTTAAAGCATAGCAAAAGACTAGAAACAATGAAAACTATGAACAATATAACAATGCTAAAAAGGTTGATAAGAGAATAGTAAGTGAGGCTAAACTTAAGGCATATGATAAGCTCTATAATAGACTAGGAACAAAAGAATGTGAGAAAGATGTGTTTAAACTTGCAAAAGTAAGAGAACAGAAAGGTAAGGACTTAAATCATGTTAGATGCATTAGAAGTGATAATCAAAGGGTATTATTAGTCAAAGATGATGAGATCAAACAAAGGTAGGAAACGTACTTTTAAAAATTGTTAAATGACAATGGCTCTAAGAATATAGGGATTGAAAATACTATAAATCTAAATAGCATTGGATATTATAGATATGAATGTAGGATTAGAATACCTGAAGTCAAAGAGGCCTAGAAAAAGATAAAATCAGGAAAGGCAATGGGGCCCGAAGGTATACCAATAGAGGTTTGGAAGCATATGGGAGATATTGGGATAGTTTGGTTGATCAAGTTGTTTAACAAGAATACAAAATCAAAGAAAATGCCTGATGAGTGGAGAAAAAGCTCAATTATACCAATTTATAAGAATAAAGGAGACATACAGAGCTACACTAATTATCGAGGGATCAAACTTATGAGCCACGCTATGAAACTTTTTGAAAAAGTGATTGAAAAGAGGATACGGCATGAGACAAGTGTATCGAAGAATCAGTTTGGTTTCATGCCTGGGAGGTCTACCATGGAAGCTATATTCTTACTAAGACAATTGCTAAAGAAATATAAGGTGAGGAGGAAAGACATCGACTTAAAGAAAGCTTATGATAGAGTCCCTAGAGAGTAATTATGGAGGGTGTTGGATGAGAAAGGGATTTCATGGGAGGTATATAGGGAGCGGTAACAAATGTTACGACCACTAGTGGCGAGACCGGTGATTTTCCTATCACTGTAGGATTGTACCAAGGATCGGCATTGAGCCCATACCTTTTCATGTTGGTTATGGATGATTTAACAAAACATTTGCGGGAGGAGATTTCCTGGTGAATGCTATTTGCAAATGATATAATCTTACTCGATGAGACAAGGGTGTAAACACAAAGCTAGAGTTATGTAGAGAAGCATTAGAATCTAAAGGATTTAAAATTATCCGAACTAAGACAGAATATATGGAATGCAATTTTAGCAATGAGGGGCGTAGGAGTGGAACACCAATCAAGATTGATAACTAAAAAGTCCCTGTAAAAGACCACTTTCGGTACTTAGGATCAATGATTCATGAGAGTGGAGAGATTGAGAGGGAGGTTACCCAGAAAATCCAAGCGGGTTGGAACAAATGGAGATGTGCATCTAGAGTTTTGTGTGATCAGCGGGTGTCACTCAAACTAGAAGGAAAATTCTATAGGATGGCCATAAGGCCAGCCATGCTCTATGGATCAGAGTGTTAGGCAGTTAAGGAACATCATGCTCATATGATGAGAATCGCAAAAATAAAGATGTTGAGATAGATGAGTGGTAAGACTAGAAAGGATAGAATTAGGAACGAAAATATTAGAAAAAATTTAGGGGTACCACCAATAGGTAACAAGATGAGGGAGATTAGACTTAGATGGTTTGGACATATCCAAAGGAGGCCGAAAACGGCACCGGTTAGGAGTGAGGCAACACAAGTAGAAGGTTCCAAAAGGGCAAGGGGAAGACCCAAAAGAACGTGGATAGAAGTGGTGAGGAAAGATTTAAAAGCTTTGGGACTAAATGAAGCCATGGTACTTAATAGAGAGGAATGGAGGAATAAGATTCATGTGGCTGACCCCTAATTGAGATAAGGTCTTGATGATGATAATCTCCTCCAACACTTCTAGTTCTTCCATGGATATTTTTTGCTCACCTCTTCTCATAAGCTCCACAGCAAGAATGCCTCTCTCATCTCTTTCTAAAAAAAACTTGCACATGCCAACTATAACTAAGTAGCTTTTATAGCTCAACAATCCAAAGAAGTCCTTTCCATTATTATTCCTCTCATTTAGCATTGCAACTTCCTCTCTAGATTAGATGCCATCCAATCAGTTCCATCATTAGTAGATTTTCTTTGGAAAACAAAACTCAAACCAACAGTTATCTCTAAAATGGTTGATTAACTCCCTTTTTCTGCTTTTCCTTTTTCTTTTGATGGGTAATCAATAATCAACTCCTTTGCCGCCAGTCCCAAGCCTAGATAAAAAGGAGGGTTTTTTATCAAGTATCAGTCACCAAGTAAAACTTTTTGAAGAATTTGAAGATGATTTCATTATTTTCTCTTCTTAATTACAATGAATATGCATAGGTATATTCTTTTGTAAGTACGATAAGAAAATAATGAAAATCCTCATCAACTTCTTCACTTATGACAAACCTACCATGAAATGAATAGATCATTGACATTCCCTCAAGTTAAGGTGTCCCCCGGAAGTGACACACTACATTGGATCCCCGGTGCAGTGGAAAATGGGCAAGGGCTACTAGAGTGTTCCCTCAGAAGCAACACTCTGCATCAAAACCAAGGTGCAGTGGAACATAGCTATGGGTTCATGTCATAGGGGTTGAGAAGTGCATGAGTAAATAGGCTAACTTAAGAAAATAAGATTCGTATCACCATATGGAATATAGGCACATAGACGGGAATAGTCTGCAGTTAGTAGATACAATGAAATGTAGGAGAGTTGACATCGCTTGTATCCAAGAAAGCAAGTGGATAGGGACTAAAATTAGAGAAATTGATGGGTATAAACTCTCGTACATAGGAAAAAACAAGAATAGAAATGAAGTAGGGATAGTGGTGGATAAAGAATTAAAATATAAAGTTGTAGACGTTAAAAGAACTAGTGATAGAATTATAATGATAAAACTTGTTTTAGGAGAAAAGATCATAAATGTTATAAGTGCTTATGCACAGCAAGTAGGGATAGAAGATAGAATCAAGAAATAATTCTAGGAAGATTTGGAGGGAGTCATGCAAGAAATTCCTAAGACAAAGGGGATATTTAAGGGAGCAAACTTAAATGGTCATATAAGAAAAGAAACGAAAGGATATGATAAGGTACATAGAGGGTATAATATAAGAGAACAAAATGAGATGGAGGAAACTATCCTCAATTTTGCTTTGGCATACAACTTAGCCCTAGCAAATACATTCTTTTAAGAAGGGGGATGGACACTTAATAACCTTCAAAAGTGGACTCTACAAGGACCAAATAGACTTTTTTTATACTTAGGGATACCAAAAGATCAATGTGAATGAATTGTAAGGTGATATCATATGAGAGCTTAACCTCATAACATAAGTTAATGGTTATTGATATCTACATTAAAAGATGGAAGAAAGGAAATGAACTTATTAGGTGTCCAAAAACTAAGTGGTGAAACTTAAAAGGGAAGAGAATAACATCACTCACAAACAAGTTGATGTTAGAAGAAAACTAAAACAATGAAACAGAAGTAAACACCATGGGGATTAATGTAGCTAAGTCCATTAAGAAAGTGGCAAAAGATGTCCTAAGAGTACATAAAGGTAAAAAACAATCAGTAAAGGAAACTTGGTGGTGGAGTGAAAAAAGTGCAAAAATTATTAAAAAAAAAGAACAGGTGTATTTTAAAGCATGGTAGAAGACTAGAAATAACAAAAACTTTGAGCAATATAAGAATGCTAAAAAGGTTGCTAAGAGAATAGTAAGTGGGGCTGAAGTCAAGGCATATAATGATCTCTATTAGAATAGGATCAACAAAAGGTAAGGAAGATGTGTTTAAACATGCAAAAATAAGAGAACAAAAGGGTAAGGACTTAGACTATATTAACTGCATTAGAAGCGATGACAGAAGGGTACTAGTCAAAGGTGACGAGATCAAACAAAAGGTAAGATAGTTACTTTCAAAAATTGCTAATGATAATTGCCCTAAGAATATAGGGATTGAAAGTGCTGTAAACCCAAATAACATTGGACATTATAGATATAACCGTAGGATTAGAATACCTAAAGTTAAAGAGGCCTTGAAAAAGATGAAATTAGGTAAGGCTTTGGGGCTTGATGGTATACCAATAAAGGTTTGGAAGCATATAGGAAATACTAGAGTAGTTTGATTGACAAAATTATTTTACAAGATTGTAAAATCAAAGAAAATGCCTAAAGAATGGAGGAAGAGTTGTATTTTACCAATTTATAAGAATAAAGGAAACATACAGAGCTGCATTAATTATCGGGAGATCAAACTTATAAGCAAGTCTCTGAAACTTTTTAAAAGAGTGATGGAGAAAAGGCTAGGGCATGAGACGAGTGTATCAGAGAACTAGTATGGTTTCATACTTGGGAGGTCTACCATAGAAGCTATTTTCCTACTTAGACAATTGATAAAGAAATATAGGAAAAGGACCTCCACATGGTCTTATTGGCTTTGAAAAAGCTTAGATAAGGTCCCTATAAAGTTAATATGGTGGGTATTGGGCAAGAAAGGGGTTTCACGGGGATATATAGACATAATTAAAAAATATATACAAGGGAGCGATAACAAATGTTAGGACCAATAGCAAAGAGGCCAATGATTTTCCTATCACTATAAGATTGTACCAAGGATCGACATTGAGCCTATACTTTTTCACATTGGTTATGGATAAGTTAACAAAACATCTTCAGGAGGAGATCTCATGGTGCATTTATTTACAGATGGTAGAGTTTTAATTGATGAGATAAGGGAGGGCATTAATATAAAGCTAGAGTTTTGAAAATAAGCATTAGAATCTAAAGGATTTAAAATCAGTTGAACTAAGACAGAATATATAGAATGCAATTTTAACAAGGAGAGGAGCAGGAGTGGAGCACCAGTAAAGATTGATAACCAAGAAGTCCCCCTTAAAAGATCACTTTCGGTACTTAGGATCTATGATTCACGAGAGTGGAGGGATTGAGAGGGAAGTTAGCCAGAGAATCTAAGCAAATTGGAACAAATGGAGACGCGAATCTAGAGTTTTATGTGAGTGGCAGGTGCCACTCAAATTGAAAGGAAAATTATATAGAATGGCTACAAGGCTAGCATGTTCTATGGATCAGAGTGTTGGGCAGTTAAGGAACATTATGTTCATAGGATGAGCGTCACAAGAATGAGGATGTTGAGATGGATGACTGGCAAGATAAGAAAGGATAGAATTAGGAATGAAAACATTAGAGAAAACTTAGGGATAGTACCAATAGTTAACAAGATGAGGGGAGATTAGACTTCGATGGTTTGGACAAGTCCAATGAAGACCGAAAATGGCACCAATTAGGAGTGGGGCAATGCAAGTCAAAGGTTCTAAAAGGGCAAGAGGAAGACCCAAAAGAACATGGATAGAAATAGTAAGAAAAGATTTTAAAACTTTGGACTAAATGATGTCATGATACATAATAGAGGGAAATGAAGGAATAAGATTCATGTGACCGATCCTTAATTAAGGTAGGGTCTCTCAATCGTGAGACAATAACATCAACTTCAAAAACCATGGCAAGAAGTCCAATTTATCCAAGAAACAAGATATATTGCTAAAAGGATCAAACGAGCCTCCCAAGCTATAAGCAGACAGCCCTTTATAGTCTTCCCATGATCAGGGTAATCCTTCTTATAAAAACATGTATCCCCAGATTGCCCATGGGAAGATCCACAAATTAGTAACTCTTTCTTTAAATCAATGGTTCCAAGGAGTAAAAGAAAAAAAGAAAAAGAAAATGTGCAGCCTAGTGTACGAAGCTCCCACGCATGCAGGATCCAAGGAAGAGGCGGACCACCAAGGGTCTATAGTATGCAGCTTTACCTTGCCTTTTTGCAAGAGATTGTTTCCACGCCTCAAACTCGTGATCTCCAAGTCGCATGGCAACAACTTTACCATTGCACCAAGGCTCCCCTTCCCATTAATGTTCTTCTCATTTAGCTTTGCAACTTTCCTCAATCAAATCCATTCCATCACTGGTCAAATTTTTCTTGAAATAACAAAACTCTAACCAACAATTATTATCTCTAAATGGTTGATGACCTTCTTCTTGGCCTCCAATCAATGCCTTCTACAATACTAATACATAAGTAAGCTTTCTAGAGCAATAAATATGCCAACAAAAGTCCCCTTTTTATGGATAAAGCAAATAGATAAGACGGGGAGCCTTGGCACAACGGTAGAGTTGTTGTCATGTGACCTTGACGTCACAGGTTCAAGGCGTGGAAACAATCTCTTGCAATGCAAGGTAAGGCTGAGTTATTGAGTGTTTGTAGTCCAACCCTTCTCTAGACCCCGCATAAATGGGACTTTGTGTGCCAGGCTGCCCAAAGCAAATAGATAACAATGCCAAATATACCTTTATTGTAAGATTTAATTTTCAAAAATACACCACAACTGTTTCTTTTTCAAGAACAAGTTCTTTCTCCATGAGTTCAACTCCAGCAAGAACTTCCCTTCTCAGTTTATTGATGTACACTACAATTATCAAGAAGTTCAGGATTTCTACAACATGGATACATACAAGTTCGTCCTTTTAAATATAAAATCGATGAAGAGGCATATGTACATTGATATCAAAAACTTTCAAGTTGGGTCTCGCTGAGTATAAAAAACTGCTTGATAACTGGTGTAAGTAGCCCCTTACGCATAGTTACAGCCCCATATATGGCAAGTTTCAGTGACTTGGAAACGCCACTGATAAGGATTATCACACACTTGATGATTTTCAGACCATTTTCAGTCCACAATCTGAGAATGGCATCAGGATTTCCAATTATTCCACTAATGTTTGGATGGAAAAAACAAGAAACAGAAAACCAATGCATAAGATATAGAGAGCTTCAGAAGAAAGGGCTTGTGATTTGGGCCTTTCTCAGCAGGCAACTATGCCATTATGCAGTTTCAACTCACTTTCTTTTGCTTCCAACCAGTTTCAGATGTTTATGAGTCGGTTTACAAATCCAGGCAGACAAATGGCATAATGTTATCGGGGTCCCCTTCAGCGCAATCTGGGTACTACGCCTGGTTAACATTTCTTTGTAATAACTCAACAAATTCAAAGGAGTCTTTTACATTATTGTTCCTCATTTATAGCCCTGGAACTTCCTCTCCAGATTAGTTGCCATCCTATCCATTCCATTGTTAGTCTTTTTTTCTGGAAGACCAAAACTCTAATCAAAATTATCTCTAAATGGTTGAACACCTTCTTCTTGGTTGTTGGACAATGACACCAATTTCAGAAATCATGGGAGAAGGTATATTTTTCAAAAATAATAAATTGCTGAAATTGGAGAATGAACCTTCCAAGCTATAGACCAAGAAAGCCACACATTCTTTCCATGTTCAGGACAATCCTTGTAATAAAACCACATCTACCTAGATTACCAATAGGAAAATCCAACCAATTCATAACTCTTGTCATAAATCAATGCATCTAAAGGAAATGTCTCTGAAAGTGGGGGAAACATATGGAAACACCTAATATGGTGTTAATAGATCATGAGACGGACTCAGTTGAAGTTAGATGGCTTGGGTGTTAAATTTCTCAATCAGTCTCCTGTTAGTGGCTTATGAGATAACTTGAGTTTCAAACTCTTTAAGGCATATGCATGTTAGTGGAGCATGAAATCACTAGATTTTCAAATTTCTCAACCCAACTGTTTGTAAATCCTTGAAACTGATTGTCAGGGTGATGAATACCATCTCAAGCATCTCATGTGGGCCCATGCTTAGTGTAAAATTAGGTCCTTATGTACTCCCCCAAAATTTAAGTCAAAACTTCTTTTTTTGTTGAGGTGGCTTGCCTTTCAAATTTCTTATCCCTTCCAGCTGTAAGTTGAACCTTGAAGAGCAGAATATCACAACAGTGAATATCATCTCAAAGCAAACCATGTGGAGACCATTCCTGGTGTAAAACTAGTTCCTTTTACCAAATTCCAAAATTCAGGTTACAGGTTTCATGTTGCAAGAAGTCAAAAGAAGGGTACAAACACAGGTTTCGTGCAAAGTGAGATCACATACAGATCTTACATTAAGTAAGACCACAGACAGCTTCTTATACAAAGTGGCCTGCACACAAGTTTTATGTTATATTCTGTTAGAATAGGCAATACACATGTCATCAAGCAAAATCAGCCTGCACACAGGCATCATTGCAATTTAGCCCACACACAGAAATTCCAGGGTTAACCCATGGGAAATGCCAGAGAAATGCATATGAATAGCACAAAAAATGCATTTCCCCATTATTTGCCATTTTTTGTGGTACTGCTTCATATTATATGTAAATATTTCTTATGTGTTTCGGTAATCCTCTCTTCACATTTCTTATGTGCATTCTCAGTGTGCTTCTCATAAATTCTACTCCATTTCTCATTTCCCATGTTCCCTCTTCTATTTAGTATATTGCTTCTCAGATTTGTTTGGGTCAAATTTGCTATGTTGCATATACTTTTCCCTTTACCCACAACCTCAGAAGTGCTCAAACCTCAGAAAGGATACGAGTCATATGACTAAGCAAATTACCTTAACATACTCAAAGCGTTGCAGATTGAAGCTAAGAAGAACGTCCAAGTGGTGAAATTCTTAATTTTGGAACAGCTTCTTTCCACAAATTCGTCTATACTTTCTGTCACTTCTTCTAATGACAGTTGCTCGAGAGATTGAAAAGGTGAGAAGATAAAAGAGACCACGACAAAAACAAATCACGAGCCAGACAAAAGATTATAGGCAGAGGGACACAAGAAGAGACAATGGCAATAAGTAGATGAAACTCTTTCTCTTTCTGGATGATTACAATTATTACATAGAAATGGCATCATGTTATTTGTGAAGCCTATCAGTGATTATGCATTTCTTATATTGACACAAGCTGTTGATAGCAGAATATTTGTTGCATTAAGAAAAGCCATACAAAGAGGGTTGACATTGTTGTACCTCAATGTTGAAAGGAAACAAAGTAAAACAAGTATTGATGCTTAAGAGCAATTAGAAATTTGAACTTCAATAAACACTTCATAGATTCAGGGGCCATGTGACATAATGATCCTTGGGGGGGCCAAACTTGCACAAAAAGCTATAATATTTTGATCTTACTATCAAACTAAACAAAATGCCATAATATATGCCATTCTTCATGACAACAAACAAAGGACATATTAGCATTCCAATCGCTTTATCCACATATCAATCACATCTATGAAACTCCAACACAGAACTGAAAGTTTCTCTCGAAAACAGATCCAAAGTTAATAAAAATCTTGCACTCTTCTTCTCTTTGTTTTTCTATTTCTTATTATACAATATTAATAGGCATATGATTGCAGGGATAGCTTTTGTTCCCATCAAAACCTACCCCTAAAAGTTTCATGTGAACTCATTCTCCATCAAAACAGGTGATAATTTGCGAATGAATAGCACATTTTGATTTTTGGAACAAAATGCATTTCATTGAGATATCTAAACCCCTGGAAAATTTCCCAAGGAAGGCTCATCCTCAACAACCCAACTTAAACAAATGATAATGAAATAAAAATAGACAATACAATATTGTAACAGAGAACTTCAGCACATCAAACTATAGAACCATTATCTCCAATCTGAAACTTTGCAATTCCTCCTCAGAGTTCCGGAAACTAAATACAAATTTAGAACAATAAATGAGAACTACCATTTCTAAAGAATAAGAAGACCATGATTCATCATCATTAACCAGCAAAAAGCCAAATGTATAAATGACTTTTACATGAGAAATACAATTTGGTCATCATTCATATGTAAGAGTGATAGGAGACACATCATCCTAATAGGAATCTGGCTGAGTTGCATTATTTCCATATAAAAATATCTAGAGAATAACATCCCAACCATAGAAAAAAGTTAACCATGAGGAAAAATTCAGCAAAACTTTCTGGCGTACAAACAGAAGAAAATCCACTTCAAGACACAAAACATATGATCAAAACATGAGATCAAATGCTAAATACAATACAGGCAGAAAAAAATTTAGTAGAGAGAAAATTGCCACATCAAATGAAGGAAACAGTGATTGAATCGAAACAAACCAGTGCTGCCTGATGTTGGAGGGTTGTTTGTAGTTTGTCCAGAAGCCATCAAAAGTTACCAAAACACCTTTGGGAAGTAACCAATAAACACTGCAATATAACCATCAAAATGTAAATGTGTAACCAATCCGCCTGATAGCAGATGTACTAAAAGGTCAGAAAGATGCAAAAGTTCAACCCATCCACCAGATTAAACTACATGCTTATACAAGAACATGCTTATCCTCAGTTCAAACAAAGAAATCAGAAATGGATACTTGTTGGCACAAGGTGGAATTGTAAAGTAAAAACCATAATCAAGGGGGACAAAGTTCAGAATAAATTAAGAAGAAAGCAGTGAAAAGACATGATTCTTGACCATTTACCAATTTACAAAAGAATTTGGCAAGTAAACTCCCAAAACATCAAAGAAGCAACCAAGTAACAAGAATATGGAACCAGGAAACCATCCGGCAATCAAGTAGAGGAAAACAGAATTGAGAACAAAACGGCAAACATAAAAAATAAATAAACAAGAGAAGATTTCAATTTTCAACAGCATCAATGAAAAATATTGGATTCTTTACTGAATCCAATATCATAACTATCATATGTTTAATTCCATACAGAAGTTTGCATAGCAAAGAACTGTTTATGGCAGATTCAATTTCCCAGTTGATGTGCTTTTCTTCTTGTTGCAAGTATCTTGACCCCTTTCTCCTTTTTTATTCACCTTTGGCACCTTGTTATAAGACCTCTAAAGGCTAGGTTATATAGTAGTGCCTCCAAACCCAAAAGAGAAAAGGATAAAAGACAAAAGGGGAAGTTACTTGTCTTGGTATATGGTATAGGTCAGGCTGGTTTCGTCATCAATAGTGGTTTTATCTGAAATCTAGTCACATGTAGCTTAAACTGTCTAAAAAGTAAAAACTCGAATTTGAAGTTACCCATTAGTCGCAGGCAACACAAGACCAATAACATAACTGGAACTTCTACTATAGCTCCCATTGATATGCCTCATTAGTTCCTAGCAACCAAAAAGACAACACTGATATGTCTCTATAGTTCCCACCTAATAAACTCAACACCAACTATCTGTCCAAAGCAAGTAGCTGAGAAAGGTGGAAGCTTTCTTGACCAGCTGTCCAAACAACTACCAACAAAGTAGAGCTTCAATCTATAAGAAGTAACCCAATAACAATGAAAAACTTTTTACCAAGTTTTCAGAAGCAGGCTTTTACCACAATTGCACAACTCTAATTGGTAAAAAAAAATTCCCAAGCTCCAATCCTAACACCAACCAAGTGGTAATCATGAATTAAATTTTCTGGCCAAGATTACTTGGTTTCTGCCTAAACCCATGAAACAAATACACACTGCCTCTATTTATCTTGAAAGATGTTGATTTAGTGTGAACCCTCTCCCTTCTATTCATGGTTCCTACTAACTAGATTATGTTGCTAGCTTTTTCAGACTTATTGACGCCAATCAGACCCAAACAACAGATAGAATTCCAGCTCTCTTGTCTGTAAGGACTCCCACTTAGTATTCAACTGTCCTTTTGTTGCAGAATAAACTGCCAACCAAATTTGATCATGAGTCTATTTCCCAAAGAAATTTTTAAATATCAGAACCAACTATAACAGCAATCCACCCAACAAATAATGACTGAAATTTCTTAAAACTGGTTCCACCTTAGGAATTAAACGATATAGCTATTAGCTGCCACTAATGTACAGTTTATACATCTCGACTCCAAATAAACCAATATCCTTCCATTTTCCAAGTGCAAGCTTAACTTTGTGAAAGAAGCATAAACTCAATTGTAATCATCTTATTCATTGTACATAAAATCTCCTCCCAATTTATCCACCATAGAGACATCAATGTTTCAAAAAATGATATATAAGAAGAATAAAACTTACAGAAATAACATTTTCAAACAAGTAATGCTATCACCTACAAGAGATAAATAGAAGCCTCTCAAAAGCTTCGAAGTGATCCTCTAATAATACTATACATTCACAGACTCCGTGTATCAAAATTCAAAAAGTTGAAATCCAATCGAACCAAAATAACTATGTAATCAGATGACTTCCAGTTCTCATACATTTGATCTATCAACCGCACAGCAAGGCAATAGCTGACAGACATTAGAGATACCTCTTGTACTGACACGTCCTCTTTGGATATCCCAATAATATTTACGGTTTCAATTGTCAAAGACGTAGCTGATAATTAGGAGATTTCTCTACTACCGTGAGCAATTTTAGCAGATTTCAATACAGGTTCAAATCCAACTATCCAATTCATCAGAAAACCCGCATAAGCAGAGTTCCAATAAATAGCATCAAACAGAAATTTCCACTTTGTTAAAACCCTACGGGCGGAGAAAGAAACAGAAAGAGATAATGAAACAGAGAGCATTTGGGTTTCTCACCGGAGATGCCACCGAAGGTTGTTCTCTCACAGATCTATGGAGCTCGAGCTGTTGGGTCAGTTGCAGCTGAACGAAACGGAAACCACAGCAAAAGAAAATCCTAAAAACAAAAAATTCATCTGTTAAAACCCAGCTGGAGAGAGGTCGCGAGATCGATAGATCAAGAGAGAGAGAGAGAGAGAGAGAGAGAGAGAGAGAGAGAGAGAGAGAGAAGGAGAGAGAAAGAAACTGATAATCATCGGCATCTCCAAAATCAAACAACACCAAAACCCTAGAAATCAAACCTGATAGAAGTAAGAGAAGAATAGAGGGACAATCGAGAAAAAGATTGTTACCTGTCGTTTCATATAGCGGGAGACGGTGCTATGGAGTTGGGGGTCTCTTCTTTTTGTTTGAGGAAATCGGGTTACGAGAATTTGATCCCAAGAAGAGGATTGGCGGGGTGAAAAGTTGTAAGGCAAAAGGCACATTGGAAATGTATTTAGCCAGAAATTTCATCGGCATCTTGTCACGTTGCTCCGGATAGTGCACGGCACATCAGTATCTTCTATGGTATAAAGCAGGCTTGTTTCGGTAACGGCACTCCTGCCGAATGTTGCAAGAATCTGACAAGCAACCGATGGACTTTCTAACGATTGATGCACTGTTAACCGACAAATTCCATGGCTTTTGTCCCATGCAAAATGAATATTTCAGAAGTTAGCATGATTCACCAACAAAGTGATTCAGTAGGAGTCAGTGCACTAACATCCGAAGAAGTCCATGCATTATTTTTTGATAAAGTATAACTTTTTTTGGAAGATCTAAGTTATTCATCTTGTTCAGAATTGCTTGGACAAAAGGCCTATAAAATTTCAATGTATTTTGATAACTCTAGCCTCTTGTTTTGTGTATCTGCTAAGAAAATTAGTGGTTGTAATTCTAAATAAACATAAAATAGTCCGTAAGCATCTAAGTCCATTAAAATTTCATGAGCCCACTATTCAAGCCACTTCGAATAAAATTGCTTAGATATTCCAAGAGAAGTCATGCTCTATCAAAAAATAGTTCGTTGGCTTCTTCAAACATATTAGTGTGCTGACTCCTATTGAGACTTTTTACCAAAATCTAATGGTTCATATATTTTTTCTGGGGCTTTTCAGATGAGGGTTAGAAAGTCCAATTAAGATAAAATCACCTCCATTGGGATTGCCATTTTTTAATTATAAGCAAAGAATTATAAAGCAAATCACTCACACACCTAAATATAAATCCTAGGCCAAAGGAGAAAGCAAAGACTTGAACATATGACCAAGCATACTTTAGGGGAGATGCTTATTTGTCTAAAACCAAGCACAGTAGACATTTGTTGCTGGGCTTGTCATTATCTATAGATTAACATATTAGATTTATGCCAATGTATCACATGCCGAGCCTCAAAAAGTGTACTTCTTTGAGCAAGCAAGTGGACTTCTCAAAAGCACTTTTTATGTTCCAACAAGGAGTGACTTCAACCAAAGTTACCTTCACTCTAAGACACCACTTTCACTTGCCATAATGAGACACCTTTGATGATCTTGACCATTCATTTGATGTCCCAAATATCTTACATCTTGAATAACACAATAATGAGAGGCTTCGATTGTCTAACATATAAAACTCAACAGTGGCACATTCAACAACCACCACTAATTTCTTTCAACATGATCGTCCAAATTGGTGATATTTTTTGAGCTCTTACATATCAAAGTGAGAGAAATTAGATGCAAGGCTCCAATCAATCAAACGTGGGTATCCTTGGAAAATAAAAAACCATGACATTTGTACAAATCTATCATGCTAAAAACCATGAATTGGTCATTAAATATAAATTGTTCAACTAAAGGGTTCAGATCACCCATAAGTCTTTTTACATTGTTAGTTGCCATGGTGTAGTACACTAAAATAGTATAGCTCTTTAGTCTTATCAATCTGAGTGGATTAAGTAATGCTAGTTTTATTTGTGATGAGAAATATGATATCAATCTTGAGTCTTCAAATCACATTTGCCCGTAGAGATTAGTCAGCAAATCTATATGCATCAATAACTAGGCCCAAACCTGTTGATTCAATTCTCCACTCGCCTACATTGTGCTGAATCATACCCACAAAATGTAAAGGAATACTATTGTCTTGCAAGATAGGGCATGAGCTTATAGAGCTTCCACTTTACTATGATGCCCACACCTTTGGGTGATCAATATTCTAAACATTACCGTGATCAGATTATTAAAATTTTGAAAAATATTATTTTTATTTGTTGTTGATCCTAGATCATCCATGTCCTAACTGAAAGCACATTTTTCATATTCCACACTTTCCAATACATGATATTTTAGAAAAAGTTGTTATCTAGAGTCACAACATTCAGATAAATGAGACTAATTCTAGGGTACATATCAGCTATTATCAATTCTCTAAACAAATGTTTTGGATCACCCAATTTATACATAGTAGTAGTGTTTGACCTACGTACAATTTGGTCATTGGTGAATTGGACTTCCACTTATGAATTTTTAGGTAAAGTTTTGTCATTGTTCAATTCTACTTACCAATTCTCATGTAGAGTTTTGAAATTAGAATTGACTAATTACTAAGTCGCTAAATTATTTCAATTTTAACATTTTTCAATTTTAGGGATCCTAGAATTGGATAATAATGTAAAACCGAGAGAGCCAATCCTAATTGTTCACGAGAAATTGGTCAATTCCTGAAACTATGGTGAGACCTCACAACCAGTGGAGTCTTCTTCCTTGTGTGGAGCTCATGGTTAGTTGCCATTTTTTGGTAATGGACAAGTAACAACCCCACTCCCCCACATGTAGAGTTTGGTCATTGGCCAACTCAACTTACCAGTTTTGGTGTAGAGTGCAGGAATTGGAAGTTGGAATTGCCCAATTACTTGGTAATAATTTGTCCCATTCTATCATTTTCCATTTCTAGGGCATTATGGATTTGAGTTGGATTTATGTTGTAGTGTAAAAATTACCAAAGAGGTTGTTACTATAACCTTCCCAACCTATATACAGTTTTGGTATTTTTCAATTCTCAAGCAATTTTCAATTTCATTTATAAATGCTTGGTTAGAGTTTGATCTTTTTGTAATTCTACCTATCAATTCTTAGGTAACCTTTAAGAATTTTGTAATGCTAAATCAAAACACTTTTAAGTGCTCTGTGTCAAAGCAATCCCACTTTTTGCATGAAGGTCAAACTATAGATGATCTGCCTAGTTAATCTAATTCCTTTGACTTTGGATGTTTGCTTGTCTAAAAATCACGCAAATTGGCATGTTACATGAATATGATTTTCATTTTTGAATATAGATGGTTGTTTATAAAGTTATAGCCATCCCAGAAAAGAAGATTTCTTCGAACGATATAATTATCTAATTAGCATGATTTTTAGACGAGGAGACATCCAAAGTCAAAGGAATTAGATAAACTAGATAAATAGGTGGACATGAGGGGAGCCTTGGTGCAATAGTAGCGTTAGCTAGATAGGTAGAACCATCATGCAAAAAGTAAGAGTGCTTTGTGCAGCATTCCTCTTTAATTAGTAGGTTAGACAAATTCTTCCAATTCTATCATTTTTCGATTATTAAACATCTTGGAATTAGATTGAAATTGAGACAAGTTCAAAAACTACAAAATTGTCCAATTGTAATTCTTCCCAAAGTGATTGGGATTGGCCAAATCTTTAATTGTTTTGGAGGAAGGAGAAACTCAATTGAACTTCATATTCCTTCTCCAGCAACCTTTGTTGCCAATGTGCAATAAATCTCTCTCTCTCTCTCTCTCTCTCTCTCTCTCTCTCTCTCTCTCTCTCTCTCTCTCTCTCTCTCTCTCTCTCTCTCTCTCTCTCTCTCTCCAGCTAGGTTTAACAAAATAGGGGGTTTGTGGTCTATGATTTCTAGTTTGTTCTATGAAATAGACACCCAACAATTTCCTCCATCAACATGCAATAGAAGAACCTGAGTTTCATCTCTAGCGAGAAAAATACCAAGCTCTCTCTCTCTCTCTCTCTAGCAAGGACAAATGTTATTCTTTTAGGGAGTTTATGTTTGAGTTTTTCTATGGGTGTGGTGAATGAGTGTGATTTGGTCATGTTCGTTCTTTTTGGGATTTTCTTATGAAACTTTTGTTGGGGATTTTTGGTTCAGTTATCTTCATTCTATTTGCATTAAAAATGGGATTTTCTATTTTGGATTTCTCTAGAAATGAAGTTTTGATTTGGAATTTCCATGGGCATAACAAAACTATGCATTCCTTTAGAACCCAATTTCACTCGAGTTAAAAAATGATAGATGACCTTAAAGGAGAAATACAAATTAATCAAAGATAAATATCTATCTACTTGATTATGTGAAAATATGCAAGTGCAAGATTAAATACTAGTCTACCATAGATAGATGGTTCATAAATAGGTAACAACCTAAGATTAACTCCTAGAGATGAATTTGGAACCTAGGCTGGAAAGTTACTTGGTGAAGAGACTAATGTTGTGCTAGATCTGACAATCATGATCATAGATCTATAAGGATGAACACACACAAAGAAAGCCAAGGAGTTTATGTAATTCAGCTACCATGCCTACATCCACGGGAGAGGAAGAATATACTATCTAATCAAATTATAGTAATAGGAGGGGGAGACTAAAAGCCTCTCTCAACCCTCCTATGCTTCTGTACATCTCAATCTCTTTCACTCATACTAACATGAATCCTAGCATTACATATAGTGTGTGTGTGTGTGTGTGTGTGTGTGTGTGTGTGTGTGTGTGTGTGTGTGTGTGTGTGTGTGTGTGTGTGTGTGTGTGTGTGTGTGTGTGTGTGTGATTTCTTTCTCACTTGAGTATGGACCATATAGGGGCCCACCACAACAATCTCTTCTTCTATGCCCATGGAAGGAGAATGCACTAAATCCCTTCAGCTTAGTTTGGCTCTTGTAAAATACAAGCATCACTTTGATCCAACTTCCCATCCAATAACTGTTTGTGCTTTCCAGTGACCCCATTATCTGTCTGTGCGTATTTGTAGTTTCTCCTGGCAGGATTGCTACTTTCCCTGCTCAACACTATGTTGAGTCAAGGTGCTAATGCGTCATCGAGTATACCCTTAGCACCTACCAGTGTCTTTCGCACCTGCGCTCATTAGCTGGTCACAAATATCACTTGCAATGGTCACGTTCACCCAGCATTGTGCATACTTTTTACCGAGTCATCTCAACACTGTTTACTGAGCCATGCCACAACTATTCACTAAGTCATCCTCCTACTGTTCCCAAGTCATCTTATTAATATTCCAGAGTCTACCCACTTGTGATGGTCGTCGAGTCCAGTAACAGTAGTCCTCGAGTCTACTCCCAATAATCCTTGAGTCCGCTCACATTAGTTACTGAGTTCACTCACAGTAATCACTATATCTACTTTTTCACTATTTACCGAGTCCACTCACCAATTGTTCATTGAGTCCACTCGTTATTGTTCACCCAAGTCATCTCGCTACGTTAAGTCTACTTGCTAATATTAGTTTTCCTTAACATTGGGTATCATTGTCATTTTAAGGGGTACTATTTGCATTCTTAGGAGTTCTCCTTATCAAAATTTGGGGGTGCACATTTTTTAACAAACATGGGTGCCCATAACAATTTATAGGGGTGCTAAAAATCCCCCTTTCTTCTTTCCATTTTCTCTCTCCTTTCCTTTCTCCCTTTTTTTCTGTGTTCTTTCCTTTCTCACACAGTTGCATTTTCCTTCCATTCAACGGATTGTGCGATCTCAGCTCCTCTCTCTCTCTCTCTCTCTCTCTCTCTCTCTCTCTCTCTCTCTCTCTCTCTCTCTCTTAGCTTTTCTTTCTGTCTTGATTGCCTTCTTCATCCCTTGGCAGCTCCACCATAGACTGGTGGCCACATCAAACCTATGGTCAATCCCCTGTTTTTCGTCTAGCTGTGCGATGCCTCCAAAATCTCCCACCTTGGCTAGCGATCAACAAATCCTACGATTGATTGGTTTTTCTCTGATGCCGCAGCTCGTTGATGTCCTTCCTCCAATCAGTATTTTTCTCTCAGTTGCTCCTCTCTCTCTCTCTCTCTCTCTCTCTCTCTCTCTCTCTCTCTCTCTCTCTCTCTCTCTCTCTCTCTCTCTCTCTCTCTCTCTCTCTCTCTCTCTCCTCTTTCACTGCTCCAGCCGTTCTCACACTCACTCGATTTCTTCTTTCATCGTTCCAACTGTTCTCTCTCTTCCTTCGCTAAAAATCTGCTACATCAGTGTAAGGATTTCTTAACAGTCGAAACCACTTGTCCTCATGTACTTCCTTCTTTCCCATCACTGATTTTGACACGAATTGACGCTTTCTCAACTGAAACACCCTAACTGTGTCAAATTTATATTCAAACACCGATGAATCCACATTTTCCCCAATACTGGTTTGAACATGACAGAGATCCGCCATAGAAACATAACCAGTTGAGTGCTTGTCGAGGACCTTGAATGTATCACAGAGCTGACAATCGAATGGTTCAAGTTTCATGTTGTTCTTCATGAGTTCAACGAATCAAGGGAAATAACAAGAAAAGGAGCAATTAGGTTTTCCTGGGTGACAGTCTCTTTGAGTTGGGCTTGGGTACAGTTTCCACCAAGCAATCGCACCAAGATTCCTAGTTCAGAAGCGGTGATTTTTTTATCGCCATCGATGTAGAAGAGGGTGAAGGCTTCCTTCATGGAAGCTACTAGATCATCTTTGAGATCTTTCTATGGAAGTTTCTCTAATCTAATTTTCTTCTTCACTGTCATTTGATATGTAAAAATATTACATGCATACATCTATATATTTGATGTTTTTTTCACTGATATATATATATATATAAAGATTACATACATACATCTATATTTAGTAGGTTTTAGCCACTTAAATTTTTCATCAACAGCATTAGTTAAGGTTAATTCTACATTTTACAGGTCTCAGATACAAATAAAAAAATGCATAAATTTAATAAATTTACCCTTGAAAGAGTAAGTTTAACTTCCAAGCTACATTGTTGACTCACACATGCTGAATATAAAGTTAAAGAGTTTAAATTGAAAATTGGATGTCAAATAGCATTTAGAAACACTAAGTGGAACATCAAGTCTTATCCATTCAAAATAGGGTGTTAATATTAAAAGTAATGTGACAAAACTTCTCATGCATGGATGCATGTTGATTATTTATCGCAAGTCCATGGGCAATTGTAGTGTAGCTTATGTAAGTACAGGTTAATCCTATGGCGACTTGACTTAAAAGGATGGAGTTTAAATTAAATTTCATTAACCAATAAATAAAATAAAATAGATTATAAACTCAAAAAATTACACTAATCCCAGTTAAAAAAAACATAAAATTAACTAAAAAACAAATAAAATTCACTTCCCTTGCTTGATTATGACAAATTTCTTCAAATCTGATAACATTAAAGTCAATTGGCCTTCATCAATCTCTCACGAATACTTCTTATTTAGGATCCAAGGGCCAGATTAAATAGATTTTCTAAAATTTTGATGATTTGGACTATAGAAGGATTTTGGACTGCTTATATCTAATTTTTGGCTTTCAAATTGAAGACCAAAATTGAAGGATTATCTAGGAATTATCCTAAAAACAAGTTGTAAGATTTGATTTGAATTCTAATAAGAAAAAGCTCAAGAAATAGAGTGATCCTGTTTGTTAAAGCTAAACTATTGAATTGGTTATGCTTAATCAAATAGGGCTTGGATTATTTACTTCTTGGATTAATTTATCAATAACATAGAACCTAGATAGGACAAACTAGAATAAGGCAAAACTGGGATACATATGGAATTATAATTAAAGTCTTAAGGGCAAAATTGATTTTTTTTTCTTGTTTTTTTTAACAAAAATGACTAGGAAACTTGTGGGAGGAGGAAGATGACTGTTGGGAAGATGGGGAAGAATGGAAGGAAGGGATTTCAGAGAAAAACCTGATATGGATTTTGCTCATATAGTGGAGAATGTATGAAGAAAGGGATCGAGGGAGAAATAGGGGGATGAAAAAGGAAGTGTGTCTTCCCAATGTAGAAAAAGTAGAGAGGGAGATAGATGAAGAGAAGGGTGCGAAAGAGAGATGTGAGATCGGGTTTCTACTAGAATCCGATAGAGGGTTAGAACGAGAGGATATTGGGGTGCGTAACAGGATCAAGAAAGAGAAGTGAGACTGAGAGACTAAGTGAGGAAGAGTTCGAAAGAGAAACAGATGGGTGATGGAAGTGGTGTGGACTCTGTCTGGATCTCTCTCCTCAGTGCACACAGTCTGAGAGAAAGGGAAAAGTGCCGATTGGTGGAGATTTGGGTCCCTGGAGGGTGCTTGGCTTCCTAAGGCCCTACGGTGAAGAGGGGATGGTTGTAGTGTCTTTGCTTTATACTATGGTTCTACGGTAGACCTCTTGAGGTGCTGTGTCACTGCCTTCAACTCCTCCTATAGTGCTCAAGTGTTACTATTGAAGGGAGAGAGATGCGATGATGGGGGAGAGGGAGAGTGCGGGAAAGACATAGAAATGTAAGAAGAGACAGGTGAGAAAGGGAGTGAACGGGAAAGAGATAGAGAGTGATGTGGGTTTGGGTTATCAAACCGAAGGAGAGAGAGAGAGAGAGGTGGGTACGAGAGTGAAAGAGAAGAGGAGAGGGGGAGTAAAATAGATTGATGATGGGGGTGGTGCGGCCTATCTTCATTATAGCTGCCTCCCTCCAATTGTCCTTCTTTGGGGTCCTTCTCTATTACAGTAAAGAGGTCCTTTTAAAGCCTTCCTTCATAAATCTGTTGGTTGCTTTTCTTCCTAGTTTTCCTCTTTGGTATATCTCCTCATTCCTTCTTTAATTTGGTTTCTCTTATTCTTAGAAAGCAAATATCCAAAAGGGAAAACCCATATAGGATTTTCTTTCCAAGCTCCCTCATTTTGCTAGGTTCCATTTCTTTGTTTGGTTTCCTCTTTAATTTCTTTCCCAATTAAGAAACTCTCTCATGATCCATCTTGCCTTGATAGTAATCTATTTCATTGATTTGATCCCAACCATTCAATGCTCTTTAGGATGATCTGGCACCGTTAAATTTGATCTAATCTATCTATGCCACAATATGGCTAATCTACAAAAACATATGACCAAATTAGAATCATCTAAATAATACATTAGACATATGATATGGTCAAATGATCACCTGACCATTAAATTTTACAAATCAACGGTTGAATGATTAATTGAAGTTAAAATTCATATTTTATCTAAAAATTATAAAATTAATTAGTTAAATGATCTAATTAAATGCTAAATTAGGGGTATTTTGACCAAACTTGAACATTTAACAATGCATACCACCATCTTAGAAAGCTCATACAATGGGCTCTTCCAAAATAAAACAAGTTAAAAGACCGTCGCCTACATAAGACTTCTTCTTTACATTCTCTCTCCTACTCAACCTAAGGAAGGGGCCACCTAAGGAAGAGCACAAAATATCCTTGCAAAGGTGGTAATTCTCACTCAATTACATGTGGACTACATGAACAAATAAAGGAAATTGGTGGAGAAAAACAAGGAACAGAAGAGAGAGATAACTTATGAGAAATCTATGGTTGAGATTCATCTTAAACTTCAAGCACTTAAGGGCCAAGATCTACCCTTGTAGATACATATTATAAGTAGCCAATGGATACTTAATCAAGCAAGAATAGACCAATGAGAAGTTAGACTACAACTAAAACCAAATTGAGAGCTTATTGGTGGAGATTTTTTTCATGCACTGCGCACCTATTTTCAAGGAGAAAGATTCCTACTTTCAAGGAAAAAGACATTACATGTAGGTGGAATGCTATTAGTTGGAGAAATTTTTGGTGGACTGGGAGAAAAATAAGGCAAAACATAGAGTGGATAAGAAAATGTCAATGAAATCTATGCCATCCACTCTAGGGCGGTCCAATCCAATGGTGGAGAATAAAGAAGCCTTAAAGAAGATCTTTTTTGACAAAAACACTCCAACCAAATCTAAGCCACTCAAGTTAGGACAATGATAATCTAAGGGCCATCAATGAAGCATTGAAAAGTTACAAACCTAGCCACCTTGCACTTGTTGGAAAGTTAATTCAAAGTCTTAAAGGTAGGAAAGATCTCCACTACTCATTATCATCCAAGGGCTTCATCTATCTCAAAGTTTTGAACCCCACATAAACCCAAATGCTTCCACGCCTCCCACCTTATTCCCTTTCCAAATCCACCAAATTTCCTAGATTTTCTCATATTCTTTGTCTTCTTTCCTTCCTAACGAATTCTCTTTCCTATCCAACCAAATCTTCTTTCCTTTCTACACTTATCTCCCTCCTTTCCCACCTTCATATCTCATCTCATACTCTAATTGCATTCCACATCAAATCCACCTCCACATAATGAATTCTAGACATTCCCCTTCAATGGCTTCCCTTCTTATCATCTCTTCTCAATAATCCTTTCATCCTTTCTCCCTTAGATCCTAGCTTTCCATTTCCTAAGGCTTCCACTTCTAAAACTTTATAAATAGGAGGTGAAGGAGAAGGAAAACCTATCTTTCAACTTTCTCTATAGGTCAAACACAAAGCTAAGAGAAACATAAGGATGAAAGGTAAGGATTCTCAACCTAACTCATTTCCCTTTCTTTTCCTTTCATTTTTATTCTTCATTCTCTTTCTTATCTTTACAGTATCATCCTTTGCTTTTTGTTTTGCACACATAATTTTTCCGTGCATTCCATGCATCTTATCTTTATTTGTGCGCATAAAACTTAGATAACATTCATACCATCTTGAGTTTCATGCATGCATGGAACTTTCTTCCATTATTTTTTCATGCAACTACCTTATTTGCACTCCCATTCTCTTTTCCATGCACTACCACTCCATGCATTCCAAGATCTTTATGTTCTTAACCCGTTGGTATTGCATGCTTTAGCATACATCTTAGATTTGCATTCATCTCCCATGCATACTTCAAACTTACACAGTCTACTTCTTTAGCAATTCCATGCATGTATCTTATTCAATTGCATGCATTCATCTTATTTTATATGCATGGTGCTCATCTTCCACCTTTACATTTTGCATAGATTGTATCTCCCTAATTTTCTTCACTCCTTCTTTTAAATTCACATGCATAGTACCCCTTAGGATTACACACATCTTTTATTTATCATCATCCCATCATCCCATCCCCCCATATCTTAATCCTTCTTCCACTTCACAACATCACACACACACACACACACACACACACACACACACACACACACACACACACACACACACACACACACACACACACACACACATCCTTCTTCATCTTCCTTCTCTTCAACGCACTCACGACCTTTCCTTATTTTATTTACATGCATCCTTTAGGCTTTCATCATCCATGTATATTTCATTCTTTCTTTCATCTTTTGTTTTCTTTTATGATTTGGATCAAAGAAGAAGAAAAGAAGCCTTGTACCTTTCTATGGTAGCAAGGAGTCTTTCCAATCCTAGATTAAGGGTTTAGAAGAACAATAAGCCTTTCTATAAAGCCACATAAATTCTTAGCTAAGAGCTTCATGTTGAAGAATAGGATCACTTCCATGATAAAGTACCTATCTCCTTCCTCATCTTCTAAGGCTAGAATAGGTCAATCTTAAGCCAAGGGCCAGTGTCTCCCTTTTACTTTCCTTTTTCTTCTAAGTTCATTCTTAAAGAAGGAAGCCTCCTTTATGGCTGGCCCTACTTTAAGAAGAACAAACCTCGAATCCTCTCTTGCCTATCTCCATAAGAATCTACCCTCTATTTTAGAGTATCTAGCAAGGAGATGCAAAAATTTGTTTTAGACTTCCATTTCATCTTCCTCGTTTTATTCTTTCATCGATGATGATCTTTTAGGAAAGGTGTTAAGCACCTCTTCTCTTGACTACCCTAGCACTTCATTCATAAGGATCTTTGGAAAAGATGTGACTTAATGGGTTGTGGTAAGGAAATGAGAAAAGCTTGGTGGTAAATTAGTGTAATATGGGTTGAAGAGAAGCCTACAAGCTCTTGTTGAGTGACACAACAAGAGGGTCATTCAACGGAATTCAAGCTTGGAGTTAAAGATGTTTGTTTGCTTTCTTTATTTTCTTATGTAAGAACTCCTTATAATCAAATCAACTAATGAGAATTTCTCATTTCCTTCATTTATTTGTTTAATCCCTTGCTTTCTTATTTACTTAGTTCTTGCTTTAGTTCCTTGTTTGATGTTTTCCCTTTATTTACATGTTTCTTTCCTTACTTTATGTCTTAGATTCCTTAACTTGTTGTTTACTTTAGTTAAAAAATTTACTTTACTTGGATTGGCTAGGTTAAAGTAAAACAATTTAAGTTTTACTTAAAACTCCTTACAAGAGTCATCTTGGGACGTCTATGTTATAATGGACCTTTGCACTGGCGATTATTTTTAAATCACATCAAGTTTTTGGCACCATTGTAGGAGACTGACAACGGAGTTTAGTTAAGACCTAGGTTGTAATGCTTTATAATTATTTGTAGATTGGCATTGTATATAGTTGCATTTTTCATACTTCGTTATTCCTACAAATTTGATACTTGCATTTTCTTTTGTGTACTAATTTGGACAAGAATAAAGACTTGGAGGAAGACCTTACACTCATCATCATCATCATCAAGACCTTCTCCCAATTAGGGGTCAGCCACCTTAGGATAGGTTCTAAATTTTTTTATTTGAGTGGATTATAATGAGATTGAAATTGTATTTTTTTATATGATTCCTTCATTTAAAATTAAGGGTTGTAATAATACAGGTCAAGGGTAGGCCATCCTGACCTATAAGAGGAGGTGGCATGTACATGAAACCACCCTTATATGAGAATACTTATTCTATGACCCCACTATGAGCTTTCCTAACTTCTTTCTAATTCCTAGATTAGGGTTTGCATAGTACTTTAAGTTCATTCATTATGGATGATCGTTTAATAACATATAGTTACATTCCATTATCATTTGTTGCATTCTATTTAGGATTTTTGCATTAGAAAGTAACTACTTAACAAGGATAACCTAAGCTCAGCTATGAAGCCTTGACCTTTTGTCAAGTACCAAATACATAGTTACATTAGATTTTTGTCTTTCCTTACATAATAGGACACATTTATCGTGTTAAGGTGCTTGTATGTTGATCAAACTGCATGGGATTATTTAAAATGTTATAAGGTCCTCACCTTGTTAAGATCAAGGGTGGATTTTATCACTACACCTCGACAACCTGGTGCACCCTAACCTTCCATTATTTTTATTAAAAATCACATAGAAAAGACCTTAGTAACTTATGAGCTCATAAGGCCCTCTTGGAAGGAGGCAGACTATTATCACTCTAGTGGCCCCTATCTAATTGACTGCATTAGTATTTAAATGACTAGCTCTGCCAACACATTCTATAATTCAAATCACCTACAAATTACTGAGGAGGGTGTGACGCAGTTGATTAAGATTAAGATCTAACTGGTAAGTAGTAGGATAAATTTGACAGAGAGGAGAAGCTACTTAGGATTAGCAATAATCTAAAGGCCTATCCTTTAAAACTTCAAGATAAAAAAGCCTTTCACCTTGTTTGCCATAGGGATAGATTAAATTGTGTCCTTGTTTGTTGGTTTACTTTAGCATATAAGTTGCATATCTAGTTGAAGTCTCCCCTACATTAGGTAGAAAAAAAAGTTCTCTTTCATTGTATACAACAACTTAGCTTTGTTGTATGTAAGCAAAAGTTTACTACACCATTCATTGGTGTATGCATGATCATCGATCACTTAATCCTGATCTAATACCTTTACATATAGAGATGGAATGTACCTTTAGGCAAGGTCAAAGGAATTAAGAATATCTAGAGATCCTTATCATAGAAATGGTTGACGAAGTAGCAGAAGTGAAACTTTTGAAAGATTACTCTACGCTTATCCAATTCAACTCACCATCTTGTATAGCATTACTTGCAACTAATGTAGAACACTGTGAGTTGAAACCAGGAGTTATTCAAATCCTACCAATTTTCTATGGGTTGGACAAGGAGGACCCATACCACCATGTCAAGGAATTCCTTGACATTTGCTCTACTTTTAAGTACAACGAGTTCTCTGATGACTATATAAGGTTAAGACTATTTCCATTTTCTCTTATAAGGCATGGCTCAACTCTCTAGAAGTAGAGTCCATCACCACATGGGATTGATTATCTAAGAAATTCGGAAATAAGTTTTTCTTGGTCCACAAAACCAATGCCCTCAGGTGCAAAATTATAAATTCCAACAAAAGGAGTGAGAACATTTCTATGAATACTGGGGACATTGGAAGGAAGTGCTTCTAAAATGGCCCCACCTTGGCTTAAAAAAGTGGTAGCATGTCTAATATTTCTACGAAGGTTTGATATTATAGAACTAACATATGATAGATGCTACTAGCGAGGGAGCTTTCATGACTAGAAGCGATGCGAAAGTCTAAAATTTCTTCAAAACATTTGCTAAGAATTACCAGCAATGGTACTATTCTATTCAAATGGAAATATTTGCAATCGCAAAAGAAAGGCAGATTACATGAGATAGGGGTCACTCCATATTTTAATAAAAAATTGACATGTTGACCTAGAAGGTAAAAAAGATAGATGATTTATCCCTACAATTATATGCATTCATGATGAACAGATCTCCTTTCCAACCTCAGTTTGAGGTTTGCTCAATTTGTTCAATTCCAAATCACTTTACTCCATCAAGCCCATCTAGCTCTTGTTTCTCCGAGTTCTTTACAGAGCAGGGGAATGCAATGAATGCATATCACCAACCTAACAACAATAACCCCCATTATGAGACCTACAGCCTTAGATGTGCTAGGTATCAAAACTGCTCGTTATCAAAGAATAACTACCAAGGGCGTGTATCAGGGAATCCCCCACAAAAACCTTTTCTTAGAAACAACATGTTGCAACAGCAGTAGCCTCCACAATAGTTTTTGCCCCAACAAAGGAAATAATCACTAGAGGAGATAGTACACATCGTCATGCAAGGGACTATGTAGTTTCAAAATGACACAAGCCAATTTTAAAATGATACTAAGCAGACCTTGCATACCAACTCGCAGTCTATTATAAATTTGGTATATCATATGGGTAAATTATCTGTTACTCTACAAGAAAGGGAAAAAAAAAAGTTCCTATTGAAAGTTTTCCCAAAAGTTCACAGTTAGACCATTGTAGTTTTGCAGGGTCAAATCCATAAGGAGGATATAATATGAGTTTAAAGCACCAAATTATTTTACTCTAATTATCCTAAAAGATTTATACTAGAAAGATTACAAGATGAGGTGATGAATGATCAAATGGATTATATTTATTTGAATCAAGAAAATAAACTAAGATTGAAGATTAGTATTAGAGATCACGTAGACTAGCATTAGAGTGCACCACTCATTATTCTTTCTTATAACTGAAGAAGTAGATCGAAACTATGATCATTTTCTCGGAATGTGGTTTCTTTGAAATTTTAACTTAATAATCATTGATCGTTAGAAACTATATAGATTATTGAATCCTAAGTATTCTATGTAAAACCTAACTATAATGAATCAATGATTAATTTCAAGTATTCATTATGAAAGGTAATGATAATGAATCAAAGATTTTATGAAGGGCAATTTTGTCTTTTCTAAAATAAGATAAATTTTAAATTGAATTCTCTAAGACATTTAAGACATTAAGAATTAATAATTGGTATTCCCCAATGCTACTCTAGGATTACTCTAATCCTAAGAAAAAAACTAGCCTAACATAATTTCTATTTTAACATGAATTAATTAAATCTAAACTAAAGTAATGACAATTTAAATAAATTAAATTAAGCTACAAGTGAAGAAAAGAATTATCCTAAAACCATGTTAAAATATCTACTTTTCACTAATTTTTTTCGCTTACTTTCTCGTTACAATGATTGAGAAAGAGAAAATTTACAAGAAAAGATAAAAGAAACAAATAATACTAAATATTTTTAATTTTAAAGAAGATTCTTCAACATGTACTTATCATGTTTCAAATGTATCCAAGAACCTCCATCTCAAATTTCACTCAAATCCAATAAGAATTCAAAGAGAAATATACGCCTACAATGTGTGACTATAACTTTAGAGAGTGTCACTAACATTTCATTCAAAAGCAAACTTTTAATACTAGTGATTATCAACAACATTTTCACATGTCAAAATTTTTCCTACTTAATTACCTTCAAAACAAGATATTAAAAGCTAAAATCATATAAGAATTCAATGAGATATAAAAGTTCAAAACCATAGGAGAGTGTCATTAACAATCGGGAGTTACAAGTTTTTCCTACATACACCCGATGAGCATGGTGAACAGGGATACTTAAGCCAAGTATTTAACCACCTTAGAGATTGAATGTTTCTCTAAAATTTGGTATCGAGCATAAATGAATGTCAAAGAATCCGATGTAGTTAGATTTTCAATAAAACTTATAGATATGGAGATATTTGATCATAAATGTGGCTAATTAATCATGCACTGGAATAGTCTCTGTTACTGCTTTTGTAAACCAGTTGAAGTTGGTAACTTTGGTCATTATATTCTCTAATTTCCATATTGAAATTTTTAATAAAATTTGTTATCTTACTTAATTGGATGTCAAGAAATCCATCTATATGGTTAGATCATGAAGAAAACTAATTGAAATAGAGATATTTGATACATAATATGACTTGTTCATCACAAACAGTAACAATGCATAACAGTACTTGTTACTTTATCTTAGAGAAATCTCATTCAGAACTTAATGAAATGATTGGAAACCAATATAAAATTCTTCCTATGGCTTAGGAGATCATTTCCAATGGTTTAGATATTTAAAACATAAACAAAAACTTGACTGAAAGAAGAAAAATCTAACCCTCTATGTTCTTCTACAATAAGAGAAAGAAAGAAAAGATGATGATGCAGATATCTTACTCTGCTCCGATCCTCATTAAGAAAAATTCATTTTACTTATTCTTGGGTGAGATGAGAGCATTATCAACAGTTTAGATCATTGATCATACCAAATTAAATGCGAGCAAGAGAGAAATATGAAGTTGTTATTGCACCTATAGGGTAATAGTAGTGAAATATAGTTGGAAAAACTTGGATTTTGCGAGCTTTCTTGCCCTCTTCTAATTGAAATCTTTCAAAGGAATGTTAGAGAACTTGGTTCTAGCTTCTCCTTTATTAGATTTAACATATAGCTCACTGCCATTCATAGCATTTGGAAGCTAGAATGTCAGTAGCAGTAGGTGGAACAAAGTAGTGACACTTCATTGTTATGCTATAGTTGAAACTTCAAAACAAATGTGTGTGTGTGGGAAGAGAGAGAGAGAGAGAGAGAGAGAGAGAGAGAGAGAGAGAGAGAGAGAGAGAGAGAAACTTTTAATGAAAACTTTCTTTCTTTACTTCAAGCATTTACAAATGAGAAATTATATGAAAAATGCAAGAAAAATAGTGGAGTAAAATGCTTACTACACTAGTGGATTAAGAAGGGAAAGGAGTTTTCTCTTCCCTCTAACTCCACCTCTTCTTCTTCTTCTTCCTCTCCTTGCTCCTCTCTACTTCCATTTTTTTCTTCCTTATTCTTCTTATATAGAGTGAGGAGTAGCTAATTTGAGCAACTACATCCTATCCCTTTGAGGCCCCCATTCACCTAGCCATTTTTTTCAATTGACTGGTTCATCGAAATTAGATTATATTTATATTTAAGCTTGATTGTTGTGATAAAATATTGATCGACTTGATCTCTCCACTTGGATCTTAACATACAACCTATACAATATAGAAATGTCCCAATTAGTATTATTTTATCAATAATTTCGAACATAATTACCTTTTGATGATGATCTAACCTTGAAAATACACTGGATTATGGGTAGATGGAGATTAATTAGTTTTATGCAAATCCATCATATGAGTGTAAACTAATAAAAAAATTATGATTTTTGGATACAAAATTAAGCACTTATCAATTTTCTAGTTCCTTAGTTCCAAATCCCAAGGGTCAGTATGAGGTTAGTTCATTGCGGTCAAATCGGGCCAAGTCCATCGCAACCCTTAGAAGTAAACACAAGTAAACAACTAGGTAGGCCAGACTAGGATAACCTCTTAGATTGAGGAACAAGAGAAGCCTATCCAACCTTTGAAAGAAAAAGAAAAAGTTTAGCTACCTCCCTTTTCACCAGAACCCCTTCCTCATGGCCGTCAAAGGCTCCCTTCCCTTAGATATTGAATGTAGTAAATAAGGAGAACAATTATATGAAATAATGAGTATATTTAAATAAGTTAATATCAATATTCCATTTCTTAGTGCAATTAAAGAATCCTCTCCTTATGCTAAATTTCTAAAGGACTTGTGTATACAAAAGTTTAAGCTTAATGTATAGAAAAAGGCCTTCCTCATCGATCAAGCTAGCTCCATTCTGCAACACCATACCCCTCCCAAGTGCAAAGATCCATGATGCCCTACAATCTCATGTGCTATTGGGGAACATAGATTTAATAAGGCACTCCTAGATTTATGGGCCAATGTTAACCTGTTGCTGTACTCGGTCTATGAACAACTAGGTTTAGGAAAACTGATAACTACTTCTACAACACTCCAACTAGCATATCCATCTGTTAAAATTCCGAGAGTAGTGACAGAGGATGTCTTGATACATGTAGATGAATTTCTTTTTTCATTGGACTTTCTTATCCTAGATACAAAGCTTGTATTAAATCTAAATAGATGGACTTTGTAAACTCTTTTGCCATAAATGTTATTGAAAGTCTAGTTCATGACACTTTCCAATCATCCTCAGAGTCCAATTGACTTTTGGATCAAGCCAATCCCATGGAGGAAGTGGAATCCATTACTCTAAGCTACATCAATAGTGGACACTCTCAAATGGAGATAAAAAGTAAAGCCCTTAACTCCACCTTCCATTGCTTAGGACCCACCTAAGAAAACACCCACATTAGACTTAAAACCATTGCTAGAAAGTATAAAGTATGCAATTTTTAGGCCCTTATGAAACCTTGCATATAATCATAGCCTTTGATCTCGACAAAGAACATGAGGGTAAGCTACTTAATGTTCTTCGGAGACATAAGACAACAAAAGGGGTCCATCTCAAACATAAAGGGAATCAACCCAACCATTTGCACCCCCCAAATCTAGTTAGAAGAGAATGCTAAATGTCTTAAGAATTGCAGCAGAGGCTAAACCCTCACATGAAGGAGGTAGTTAGGGTAAGGGTACTTAAGTTTTTAGATGTAGGTATCATCTAATCAATATATGACATTGCTTGGGTCATTCCTGTTCAAGTTGTCCCTAAAAAAATCTAGAGTGACAGTAGTTAGAAACAAAGACAACGAATTAGTCTCCACTCGCATGACCACTTGATGGAGAGTTTGTATCAACTACCATAAGATGAACTTTGTCATAAGGAAAGACCACTTTCCTCTTTCCTTTATAAACCAAATGCTCAATAGGTTGGCCAGCCATGAATATTACTATTTCCTATATGGATATTTTGGCTACAACCAAATTCTTATAGCACCATCAGATCAAGATAAGACTACCTTCACTTGTCCTTTCAAAACCTTCACCTACAAAAACATGCCTTTTGGGTTATCTAATGCATCAACAACTTTTTAGCGATATATGATGAGTATATTTTCAGATATGGTGGAGAGATTTCTTGAGGTGTTCATGGATGATTTTTCACTGTTTGGATCTAATTTTGATGAGTGCCTAGCCCACTTAGTTATAGTGTTAGGGAGTTCCCATGAAAAAAGTTAGTATTAAGCTGGGAGAAACACCATTTTATGATAAAAAGAGGCATAATACTAGGGTATATAATTTCACACAATGTCATATAGGTTAACAAGGCCAAAATGGACCTTATCTCTAATCTTTCTCCTTCTAGGATGGTGAAGGAGATGTGCTCGTTACTAGGGCGTGGTACATTTTACAAATGTTTCATTAAAGGTTTTAGTAAAATTTCTAGGCTCCTCCGCAATATGCTAGCAAATGAGGTAATTTTTAACATTGATGAAGATTGAACGAAGGCCATTGAAAGTTTGAAGATTGAACTCACCTCTATGCCTATCATACAATCATCAGATTAAAAGTGCACCATTCAAAATAATGTGTGATGCATCTAATTATGCTACTGGCACTGTTTTGGCATTTCAAATTGCTAAACTTTTCCATGTGATTTACTATGCCAACAAGACTCTTAATGAGGCCCAACTCAACTACTCCACTATAGAGAAAGAATTGTTGGTTGTTACCGTGGACAAGTTTAGGTCCTACCTTTTAAGGTCCAAAGTGATAATATACTCAAATCATGCTGCATTGAACTACCTTCTTTCTATGAAAGATGCTAAGCCTAGACTCATTTGGTAGATTCTCTAACAATAAGAGTTTGATATAGAGATTCAGGACGTGAAAGGTTCTAAGAATGTAGTAGCAAATCACATGTCTAGGTTAATAGTTGACTCTTCTAATGAACTTGTTCCCAACAAATAAACTTTCCTTGATGAGCAAATTCTGCAAGTTTTCTAGTTACCTTGGTATGCTGACACCGTGAACTATTATGTACTAATAAACCACTAGCACATTGGTCAAACATTGATATATCTAAATTTCTAGTCAAGGTTGAGTACTTCATATGGGACGAATCATACTTGATCAAGTATTGTCTCAATCAAATCATAAGGACATGTGTTCTTGATAATGAACATAATAAAATCATTTCCTTTTACCACAATCATGCTTTTGGGGGCCATTATAGTGCAAAGAAGATAGTTGCAAAGATTTTGCAGTGTTGATTTTACTGGTCCATGATTTTTAATGATTCTCACTTGTACTATAAAGCATGTGATCATTGCCAAAAGTTAGGGAACATTAGAAAATGAGACATGAAAAGTGAATAAGTTTAGAAGTTTTGTATAAAAACTTATGAAACTTTCCTTTACAAGGATGAGAATTCAGATTTTTCAAATATTTAGTATATTGTTGAACTTTAGCTTATTAATAGTGTTTGTAATTAGTTCGTTCTTTTATCCTTTTTTTGAATTTTTTCATGAAAAGTTAAACTCTATATAATCATTGCATATTTGTAGAGGCTTTTTAACCCATATGAGCTTTAAAGCTAATCTTTCTTTGAGAGGGTTATATAAAAATTCAAAATTTTCCTCAGTAGACATAATTTCCTAGTTGGTCTCATTATTCTTGCTTTGGTCAACTATTAAGAAATCATATAAAGACTATGCCATTTATCACTTGGTTTTATGCTCAATTTAAGTCATATGAAACCTAGAAAATGATAGAGGCCATCTTTGGATAACCTAGAGCCTCTAGCCTTCTTATACAACTTTTCCACTAATTAACCCCTTGAGCCATTTTACTAAGCCTTTTCTTTGTGAACATATTAACAAATACCCTTATTAACCCTTATAATATATCCATTACCCAATTTGTTTTGAAAATATGTAGGGATGGCTGAAGAATATCTTGAAGAAAAGTATGAATAATATAGTTTAAGAGATGAACATAAAGGAAGAATTTTTAAAAAAAAAGGCTATATTCAAAAATCAAGGTCAAAAAGGAAAAGTGAAAAAGTGAAAAAGAAGATAGCCAAAGAAAAGAAAATGTCCATTCTTTTGGGTAGAAAAGAAGTTGTGGATACACCAATGGAAGACCTTTACATGTCTTTCAAAATACTTTTGTTTACCATTATACCATTTCTTTAATAGCCTTGTCCAAAACCCATGTTTCATCCTAATAGAAGTCCTAACTTGATCTTAGGATAGTATGACTTGCATATGGTTATGGATAAGCAAGGACTTTAGTAGAGCATAACATATTATTTAATAGTTGATATATTCAATGAGACCAATATCATATTCTTTCTAAGCTATCATTCATTGGTAAGAAATATGTGAGAATTTGACTTTGATGAACATAATTACTCTCACATATTGAAGAGAGATTTAACCTTTATGAGAACTTCCTTCTTAGTGTCAAGTATATCCTATGAGATTTGAAGTTAAAACATATTTTTGAATGGTAATTTAGGTTATAATTTACTTGAAGACCAATAATTATGTATATATTGGCTATACTCACACACTCACATTCTAAGGCTTAATGAAATGGCTTTAGCATAGGGGTAGACTTTTGAACTGTTTATCATTTCTATTAGCATGCTACAGTTAGAAATTTAACAAATGTTGAATACAAGAAACTTCTATGAGATATATCAAAGAATTTCATAAAGGTTTTTGAAAGTGTTTATTGGTAGCATTTCTAGAAATCCTTATGAGACTACCACTCATCCATTAGGAGAAACCTATGGGTTTAAAGGCTTTCTACATATGCTAAATGCAGATGAAAGCACTTACAAAAGTGGTTAGTATTTTTGTAGACTTCTTCTTTTCTATTTTATAGTTTTGTTCGAGAACTAGCAAAATCTAAGTCTAGGGGTATTTGAGATACATAGACATATTACACGCATACCTTCACATTTGGCAAGTTTTAGCCCTTAGACTTTTTATCAATAACACTAATTAGGATTAATTCTATATTTTTCCCAAATTTAGTAATTTTACCCTTGAAAGAACAAGTTTACCTTCCAAGCTACCACACATGCAAAATATGAAGCCAGAGAGCTCAGAATGAAAATTGGATTTCAAATACAAAGTCAGAGCAATCAGAAACACTAAGTGGAACATCAAGCCTTGTCCATTTAAATTATGGTGTTCATATCAAAAGTAAGGTGATGGAACTTCTCATGCATGCTTGCACGCATCCCTTTACCTTGGAAATCTTTTGAAGGAAGCTCAAATCATATACAATGACAATCTTTAAAATAAAACAAATTAGAAGATGGGGGCCCACATAAGACTTCTTCCTTACATTCTCTCTCATATTCAACCTAAGGAAGGGATTGCCTAAGGGGGAGCATGAAATTTCCATGCAAAGGTGCCAATCTCACCCATTTTCATGTGGAATACATAAAGAAATAAAGGGGATTGGTGGAGAAAACTAAGGAGGAAAGAGAGAGACAATTTACGAGAAATATACGATTGAAATTCATCTTACTCTTCAAGCACTTGAAGGCTAAGATCTATCCTTGTAGATATACATTCTAAGTAGCTAATGGATACTAACTAAAGCAAGGACAGATAAATGAGAAGTTAGACTGCAATGAAGACCAAACTAAGAACTCATTTGTGAGATTTTTTTTTGGAGGGTTGCCCATCTATTTTTAAGGAAAAAGATTCCTACTTTCAAGAAAAAAATACATCCCATTTAGGTGGAATGCTATTGGTCGGAGTAGTTTGTAGTGGGCTAAGTGAAAAACAAGGTAAAACCTAGAGTGGATAAGTAAATCTCAATGGAATCTAAGCCATCTACTTTGAAACAGTCCAATCCAATGGTGGAGAGTAAAGAAATCTTAGATCTCTTTTGATAAAAATACTCCAACAAAATCTCAATCACTCAAATTAGCATAATGATAATCTAAGGGCCATGAGTGAAGCATTGAAAAGTTATAAACTCTAGCCACCTTGCTTCTGTTGGAATGTCAACTCAAAGTCCTAAGGTAGGAAAGGTCTCCACTACTCATTATAATCCAAGGGCTTACATTTATCTTATATTTTTGAACTCTACACAAGCACAAATTCTTCTATGCCTCCTACCTTATTCCCTTTGCAAATCCACCAACACTCCTAGATTTTCTCATATTCATTCTATCTTTTTCCCTTCCTAAACAATCCTCTTTCTTATTCTACCAAATATTATTTCCTTTCCATCCTTATATCCTTCCTTTCCCACCTTCCTATATCATCTCATACTCAATTTTCATTCCATGTCAAATCTACCTCCACACGATGAATTTCACACATTCCCCTTCCTTAGCTTCCCTTCTTATCATCTCATCTCAACCAACCTCTCTTCCTTGGATCCTAGCATTCCATTACCTTGGGCTTCCACTCCTAAAACTCTATAAACAAGAGGTGGAGGAGAAGGAAAACATATCTTCTAACTTTCCTCAGAGTTCAAAGCTAAAGCCAGGAGAAATAGAGGGAGGAAGATCACCTTTACCTAAGCTCCCACAAGCCTCAAAAAGTCCAAACCTTGGAGCAAAAGTTAGTGTTCTCAACCCAACACATTTCCTTTCTTTTCTCTTAATTCTTCTTCTTCATTCTCTTTCATCTTGAAATTGGTGTTGCACACGTTCTTCATAAGCTGCAAGTAATTTCTTTTCTTTTTAGATCATTCATGGCATACATACTATCTTAAAGTGCAAAGCCTGCGCGTGGAACTATCTCTCATATGCCATCCCCCTTTCAAGCTTCCATGTATTATCCTTCTTCCATCTCCCTTCAATTCCACATAACATCACTATCTTATGTACATAGTTGTTTTAGTTGTTTTATCTAGCTTAGGATTACGCATGCCATCTTTTGTTTGTTTGTTTCTTTTTTTTTTTTGTCTTGCATGCCATACCTTCTTTAGAAATCACATGCACACTACATTCCTTCCACACACATGATACTCCACCTTAGCACTTATTTAGATGCATACAATCCCCCTCCCTTAGACTTCTATACATCGATCTATCATGTAGGATCCAAGAAGAAATACATGCACCATCTTACATACCCTATAGTTGCATGAATAAACCCTTGCCTTCTACGTCTTCCACCATTCCATGTTCCACCACCTTGCATGCATTAGCAAAGCAAGCATCTTGCATTTCATTCCATTCCCTACATATACTTCTATCAATCACACACACACCACCACCACATCAAGCATCTCACCATTGACGAACTCACCACTTTCCTTCCTTCCTTTTATTTACATGCATGCGACATGCTTTCATCATCCATGCATATTTTGTTCTTTCTTTCATCTTTTGTTTTCTTTTGGAATTTGGATTAAAGGAGAAGAAAAGAAGCCACGTGCCTTTCTATGGTAGGAAGGAGTCTTTCCAATCCTGGATTAAGGGTTGAGAGGATCAACAAATCTTTTCATAAAGTCACCTCAATTCTTAGCTAAGGGCTTCATGTTGAAGAGTATGGTCACTTCTATGATAAAGTACCTATCTCCTTCCGCATCTCCTAACGTTGGAATAGGTCAGTCCTAAGCCAAGGGCCACTATCTCCCTTTTCTTTTCTTTTTCTTCTAAATTCATTCTTAGAAAAGGAAGTCTCCTTTATAGCTGCCCCTACTTTAAGAAGAATAGAACTCTAATCCTCTCTTGTGCCTCTCCTTCAGAAGCCATCATCTATTATAGAGTATCTATAAAGGAAATGCAAAAATTTATTTTACAATTCCATTCCATATTCCTCTTTTGCTTCTTTTTTTGGGTGGTGATCTTTTAGGAAAAGTGTTAGGCACCTCTTCACTTAGCTGCCCTAACATTTCATTCCTAAGGATCTTTGGAAAGGATTTGACTTTTTGGGTTGTGGCATGTTAGGTTAAGGAGATAAAAACATTTTGATGGTAACAGTAGTGTAATATAAGTCGAAGAGGAGCCTACAAGCTACTGTTGAGTGACATAGCAAGAGAGCCATACAACAGAATTCAAGCCTGAGTTGAAGGAGTTTTACTTAATTTCCTTTCCTTTAAATGTTTATGTAATTCTTTTCTTTTTTTTTAATATATAAACTCAATGTAATAATCTAAGTAATGAAATTAGTTGTCCTTTCTTTGTTTAAGTAGTTGTTTCCTTGCTTTATGTCTTAGTTAGTTTCCTTTCTTCCCTATTTAGTCTACTTGTTCTAGTTTTCTTAGTTAATTGCTTATTTACTTACTTACTTTCTTACTTAGTTCTTTACTTAGTTAATGTTTAAATTTCTTCACTTTCCTCAAAAGATTGCTTAGGTTAAAGTAACATAACCTAACTTTTAATTAAGCCCCTTAAAAGAGTCTTCGTGGGATTGAACCATACTTGACATGCCTATATTATAATGGACTTGTGCACTTGTAGCTATTTTAAAGCACATCACCATTACTGGTATTGTCATCCTTACTAGTTTCAGATCTGGTCTAGCCAATTCTCATGAATATAGAACTTTACTAGTTGCAATCAACTATTCTGAAGAAGAGTTGTAATGTCATTTCCCTCATAGGCGCTACCACATTAGATATGAAATGACCAAATTTTCTCCAAGAATGATTCTAAAAATAAAAAAATCAGATGCTTCCTTTTGGTAATTGATGGTTTCTTTAGTGAAAATGTCTTTCTCAGATTAGATCTCCCATAGTTTGGAGATCTGATAGTCAGGTTTACAATTTCATTACCTTGAACTCTCTTCCTATTCGACCGTGCTAGAATAGATATGCTCGTAAGACATATATGCTTTTCTAACGTATCTTATTCCCTCCTCTGATGTTCCTTTGGCTTAGATACCACTTGTTGTGCCAGGTCTGCCATAGTTTGGAAGATCTAATAATTAAGATCATAGATCTATAAGGATGAACACACACACACACAAATAAAGACAGAGTTTACGTGGTTCGACAATCATGGCTGCATCCACAGGAGAGGAGGAATCCATTTTCTGGTCATATTACAATAAGAGAAGGAAGATAAAAGCCTCCCTCAACACTCATATGCTTCTCTATGTCTTAATCTTTCTCACTCAAAATCATAGGAACTCTAACATTACGTATATATAAGATTCTTTCTCACATGAGTATGGGCCACATGCAAGCCCATCCCAACAACTACTGCTCCAAACAATAGGGATTTTTTTCCTTTCTAAACCTTTATACATAAATTTAGTAAATTTTGAGTTTTCATATTTCCTAATGATTTATTGAAGAATAATAGATGATGGATATAGTGTAACAACTCTCAGTTTTGAGTTCTTTACATGCATTTATATTATATTTTAATAAAAAAAGAAACAAGGCTTGTATTCCGTAAAGAATTAAATTTCATGGATGTGACTCCTATGAAAACTTAAATTTTGGACTTGAAACTATAAAAAAAATGAAATGTACGTGTTGATATGATTCCGATGATACTATTTTTGTATGAAACAGATGTTAGGGTGGAAAAATCTAAAAATTGTACTAATTTAGGAGGGGCCATAATTGATAATGGCATGCCGCATTTTTGTTTGTTTATGGGCTCCAGCCAAACATGCCACACAAGGAGCTGACATGGCATGTGAATTGTCAACCCACCATGCGTCAACCTAACTCCCTATGTTGGGTAGCAACCAAAAATGCAATCGGTCATCCCCTCCTATCAAACCTGCCCATCAGCATGAATCCCTTTTTGCTAGGATTCTCTTAGCACTAGTGCTCTAAAAAGCCCTTATGTCATTTTCTCTTTCAGCGACACGGATGAAGCTCTCCCTCTCCTTTCAAAGTTTCAGTCCCAAGAAGCAACCACATAAGGGATGGTCAGCCACCACTAGAACCCTCTACTTGTGTTCCCAGTCTCCCATGATTCCCTTCTCTCCAGTGTAGCTAGCCAACGCAACGCTAAATTTAAATGGTTGCGGTAGCAACCCCCTTTCTCCTTCATTCCTCCCCCGGTCGAGTTTCCCTTCAATGGCATGGGCCCAACATCCTGTGTGCATAAGTTGGCTACATGGGTCTGTCCCTCCCTATCTTTCTCTCCCTACAACATGGTTAGCTAGAAACCCCCTGGCACAGCTTGAACCACATAGCCAATCAGCGTTATTGGATTCCCCCTTTGCTTCTGTTCTTCACAGCGGTTTGAGTTTTGGGCTGTGATCATTCCAGAGCCACTGCTGGCCACCACCATCTCGCCAGTTCACACACACACACACACACACACACACACACACACACACACTATCTCTACTGAGTTAACATGGGTGGGCCCTACTGCTAGCACTTTGAACTTTGACCTCTTCCATTGGCCAATATAGGAAGTCTCTCATAGATCCAAGATAACCATTGCGATCCTTGCAACGTGACGAACAAGACCCGTCTTTCCATTCATTGATAGGAGAAGATCCAAATGTTGATCAAGATCAGACCATCAATTAGACACCAAATCATTTGATATGTAACGATCTGACCATTCATCACGATCTGAACCATTCAAGATCCAAATTAGAGGTCTTCAATCCAGAGTGTTGTTGCTACAATCTGGCTAATATTATTCAATGACTGAGATCAACCAAGGATATAGGTATGAAATTGGATCCAATTTGGCAATCCACACTATTAAAATTTACTAATGTATTCTTTGATTTGGGATGATCAGCTGGTGAATTATGGCCAAATCACTACAGATAACTTAGATTAGGCACCTTTGCGATTATCTATTATCAATTGACAATCTGACAACACAAACAGCTGGATATCATTAAGATTGACATGTGAGAGGTGGGATTACCATCTTAACCCTTTCAATTTCACTGTTTTGGCTGTAATTAGCCATAATTAAGTATAATTTGCATCTAAGAGTGCCTAATTAGTCATTTAAATGATAAATTACCTAAAATTAACCTAGTATGAGCATGATAATTATGGAATACATTATGATATGAGTAAGTATTGAATTTGATAGATATTGGAGAGCATGAATTAGGGTGACTTGGATCATCAACAAACCTAAGGGACCCCAACTTGAGATCCCATAGTTGTGAACCTTTGAAATGTAAATTGAGAATTGGAAACACAATCTTTACCTTATATCTAAGAATCCAACTTAGATTCTAAATTAGATATGGATGTGATGTGTATCTAGGTAGTGGAATTGAGGCAGATTGAATCCTAGAGTTGAGTTCGACTACAACTTGGGAGGTATAGATGAGTGGTTCTTCGTTTGAGGTAGGCGACAACATTTTATAATAGGCATGTTTCTATTTTGAAATTATAGATTTTCATTGCATCAGCTTAGTATTATAATGAACACCATGTATATATTATTACACCATGATCCTTATTGAGAGACATATATCTTGTCTATGAGTAATGCACACATGCATGATTGCATTGATTATCATCTTTCCATGAAATAGATGATTGTCCACATTTTATAAGCGATACTGAAAGCATATGATTATACATACATACATACATACATACATATATATATATATATAATTTCATGTCATGTGAAAGTCATTAAATGATTATTATTGTTTCTATTGCATATTGAGATGCATGGATACCCTCTTTTATCACTTATTTCTCTGTGGACTTGGTCGAGTAGGTATGGTGGCTATTTTTAAAAGGTTAACTTGAGAGATGGGCAGTGCTTTGAGATGGCGAGTCACAAGAGCTGCTAGATTTTATTAGTTTATTTGAGGATTTCATTCTATTTCTTTGACTTTGAGATGTTGAGTAATTTTCATGATTTCATATTTTTCAACAGGTCTTTCTACCAGGTCGGCCACCCATCCTCTGACTTTATGAAATGATAGAGACTCACACCATAGAAGGGTAAACTTTGTAGGGAGTAGTATCATGGGTAGTCCACTCTACGAGTCTGATCCCCCCTTGCACAATGAACATTTAGTCTTTTGTTATGGTGTCGAGGGAGAGTAGCAGTTGATAGACCCAAAAGTTGGTTATCACTATAACATGATGGTCCATATGGCTTGGTTTGTATTTTCATACAACACTATGAACGCATCTGGATGGACATAATCCTATGCACCCATGGCGTGAAGACACTTGGAGGTGAAGTATGAGTACTCATGACATGCATATTCTATTAAGATATTCTTCGAGGCTTAGTTGGTTTTGCATGCTATTCATACTTTTTTCACCACTATTTATAATTATTATTAAAATCATGTTAGAGCTGTTTTTCGTGACAAAGTTTTTTATTGCATGCCCTGAGACTTGATACTTAATTGTTCATATTATGTTAAATATTTGTGAATTATTATTATTGTGGTCACCTACACAAGCATAGCGTCCTGAGGCATTGTGATGTTTTTACAACCTCAGATATTGAGAGATATAGTAGGAAAGGAAAATAGACCGACAGTAAATTAGGAAGTTAACAACATTCAACATCATTTCAAAGGAGATTTCATCTATGTATGTGAGTTATTAGGAATTTATGTTTGAACATTTTAAATAGACTGTTTATACATTATGATTTACTCTTTTATGACTTGGATGTACGAACATTATGTTGGATATGACTGTTGTCGTTGGATAAGCCCTTTTTATGTCGTTTTCTCCATTTGTTTTTATTACCAATGTATATGGTTTGGTCATAACTATTAAATGATTAGGTTGAGTGGTTATGGAGACTGAGTGTCCTAATCATGTGTTTAAGCTTTAATGTGTCTATAAGGTACTTGTCACATCACATGCGTTAATGTGGATGTCTAAAATGCAAAGGAGGCTTTGCCCAATTTTTTGTAGAAATGGGAAGATCATTTCACCACTAAATCCATACTTTTGTGGTCGTATGACTCTCGGGTTATGAAATGAGTGCTTTTATTTGAAGTTTCTTTCAGAAAATTTTAAAAAATGTAAAATTTTAATCAGGTATCTCGACCTTTGAAAAATTTGTGCTCATATGATCTGTGATACTTGGGCTTGGTATCAGATCCTAGTCGACTCCATCACAGACACTCCAACAAGTCCAAAAGTCATATACTGTCTATATGAGTGAGTTGATTTCCTAAATATGGGTTACAAAGATAACTCATATGGGAAATGTTAATGGTTGCAAAATTGATGCCGTCCATGAAGGTTGACCAAATTTAAGAAAAAAGGAAACTTTGATCCTTATATGAGTACAAAAAAGTGAGGACCTTATTATATAATATGAGATCTATTGATATGGATGACCTCCTAAGAAATTAATTCTAACTAGATGTCATCAAAATTCTTTGGTGACAGTGACCTAGAGGTAGCTGAGAGATGGATTTTTGAGATTGAGAAAGCATTTATTGCTAGGAGAGTCCCTACTTGGGATTAGGTGAAGATGGCCACTTATGTGCTAAAGGGTGGGGTAGGATTTTGGTGGTAGTCGCTTGAGAGGATGCATTGTTCACATACAGAGATTTTTACTAGGGAGGGCTTTAGGAAGGCCTATGATGACTAGTATTTTTCACCTCATGCACGAGAAGCGATACATGGAGAGTTTGCTACTTTAAAGCAAAGAGATTAGATGGTTTAGTAATATTTGAACCAGTTTACATAGTTGAGGAGATTTGCTTCTAACTCCTTCACCATAGGTAAGGAGGCTAAAAATAGATTTGTTGATGGATTGACACCTGGATTGAGGAACTAGGTGATTATAGCATGTCCCACATTGGTGACAGAGGCAACAAACATGGCCTCTATGTTAGAGAGAGATTTCTTCAGGACCAGTGCAGATTGCATGGACTTGGGCAGGGTTAGATCAAGTCAGGCTAGTATAGGCAAGAGGCCCTTTTCAATCGACACAATCACAAAAGCCACCTAGTTAAAAACATTTGAGTAGGTAGAGTTGGGGTGAAAATAGTAGAAGGTGCACTAGATCCGGGGACGAGCACCTTGGACAACTTTGTCCTAGAGTTGGCAAATAGCAGCACTAGCACTAGTAGTCGTAATCATAGAGGCAACCTTTGATGCTTTGGCTATGGGGAGTTAGGGCACTCCCTTAAAGACTATTCCAAAGTACAGAGGGACAGGCAGATAGACATTGGGAGTAGGATAGCGATGGCCCCACGTAGCTAAGGACGAGTTTTTACTATTACTTCAAAAAATAAGCATAGGCCTTGAACCAAGTTGTCGAAAGTACTTTTCTGATTGCTAATAGGCATGCTAGGATCCTCTCTAATTTAGGATCTATTCATTCTTTCTTTTCATGTGTTTTTTCATCCTACTAGGACATGCCTATATGGATGTTAGCCTTTGGGTTGGATGTTATGATGCCAATGGGAGAGTCATTTGAGGCTAGTGAGCACCTTCAGGGGGTACCAATGGAGATAAGGAGCAAGAGGATGGATGCTGATCTCATCCTACTCAATATGGTGGATTATGATGTCATCCTAAGGATGGATTGGCTGGCTACTTACTAGGTGATAGTTGATTGCTATAAGAAGAGGGTTACTTTTAGTGTACTTGAACTATCTGTAATGCCTGAGCAATTTATGCTATTTTTAACAAAAATTGGACATTCTATACGAAATGAACTATGTTGAATGTTTTACCTTATTTAAAATAGTAAATGAAGGAATTTGTTAGGAAAATTGGTACCATTATATTCTACTCGAAAAATGGAATCCAATGCCTCAAAGAACGCACGACCGTTTAAAGATCAGGGGTAGTTTTGTATTTTAAATAGAAAACGAAAGAGAACAAAAAACACAGGGGGTCGTTTTGATAACAGAACCTCCTGTCATCTTCCACCTCCAAATTTCTCCAGAAACCCTCCTCTCATGATTTTTCCAGAAAACATAGGGGAAATGGCGGCACCGCCATTGAGGGGCACCGCCTTCTTCCCTCTATAAATACCTTATCTCCCCCTCTCCAAACACATAATTTTTCGGCGATTTTGGGAATAGGGTTTCTGGCAAAAACTGGAAACCCGTCTCAACCCAATATTCATGCATTTTTTGGCAACGGCCAGGCCCAAGTCAGGCTGGCCATTCTCCCCATTTCCCTCTCTTCTCTTTTTCCAGTCTTGGCAATGGGGTTGTTACCTTCATTGATTTTTTCGGCGACAGAGGGTCTCAGAACCAGAACGAGGGTTCTACCACCGGCAATAGGCGCTCCAAGGCTACCCAGGTAAGCTGGCTTTCCCTCTCTCTTTAGTTCTTCCACCTTTCAGGCTAGAACCGTGCTGGATCTAGCTTTTCCAGCATGTTTTCCAGCTAGTCTTCCTGGCCGAAAAACGTCCCAAGCCGATTTCATCCGGCTCTACACGAACAAGGTGTCTCAGGGACGCCATGCTCCATGTACGCCTGGGACAAGGTTCCTGGGATGGGTTCTAGGCATACGATAGTGCGTACACTGCCCCTGGTGCGGCCTTCGGGTGCGCGCGCGCCGTGGGCCACGAGTCTTGGCTCGACCAGGATGCACGGGGTGCCCTGGGAGCTAAGACGTGCCATGCTACACCAAAGGTGCGTCCGTGCGATGCCATCTAGGACGCACGTCATAGCGCATCAATTAAGCATGCATGTGCGCGTGCAAAACGTGGTCCCTGGCACGGCCTTTGGGCTAGCACGCACATGAGGCAGTCGCGGTTCAACCAGGATGTACGAGTGTCCTGGGAACTGGGACACGCGGACCTAATGAGACTTTAAAGTTAGGATCAGAGGACAATTTACAGAGTTTAGCTATTGAATAGTAGATCCATATCATAGGATCTAGCCTGACAATGAATTAGGTAAGGACCATGGACCCTAAAAGGCAGATCTAGATATCTAATGTCTAAATAGATTGAAATTGATAAGGACTCCTTGTATCCATTCGTACCCAGGAGTTTATAAAAGAGACCCAGGAACGGGTTGAGTGATGAAGGACGCAACTCCAGGAGACTTTGAGGTAGGTGCTCTATCACTACTAGACTTTTTAAAAGAGTTATGATTGTTTTGAGACTGCATGTTTTAAGTATAAGTTATATGACTTGTTTAATCTTATAAACGAATTCAGCATGCATATGACAAATACATTATGCATAGACATGTTTTGCAAACAATTGCATATATTGCATGATTTGTGAGCATTGAGTTCTTGAAAAATTGCATGTCCTTGAGGGTTACCAAAAGACGCTGGAGTGTCCAAAAGATGCTAGGTAGGCAGTTGTGAGGGACCCAAAGAGGACAGGTTTTGAAAAAGAGGTTTCGCTTGTTTGATCTTATACGATTTGGGCTAATAAGCTCGTGGGCACTATGCCGAGAGGTCTGGGTTGGCCTCCAGCCTCTACCACTATTAGGTGGAATGGGTACCACGCCCAAAAAGGGCAATGTCCCTACGTCGACTACATGTGGTACAGGGGGCTACCATTGGTGTCACGGCATTGGGTCGATGTGTCATATGCCCCGTTGAGGCTATGACGCTATGTCCCTAGGTACCCGGGGACCACACGGCTGCGAGGTCATGGGCATAGTTGGACCCTATGGTTTGAGGATTTACTTGCACTGCATATGGCATGACATGAGGTTGGTCGACCATACCATATATCCATGAGTTGGATTCAGTGGAGCATCTTATGCATATAATTATGTTTATGATATATATGATACTTTCGACTTGGATTATGTGATTTCTTTAAGTCATCAGTATTCCAATTCGACAATGGTTTTTAATCTTGATATTGAACATGAGTGTTCAAACATGCACATGTTTTGAAAGAGCATATGATTTTAAACATAGCATGCATTGTAAAACTAGTAGTGATAGACTCCTACTGAGTATAGTATATACTCACACTATCCTTAACATTTTTCAGGATAGTTCCACTCACAAATAGAAGACGCCTAAGGAGATATTAGTGCTACGAGCAAGTGAATCAAAAAGGAGACAATTATACATGTAAGTAAACACTCTACCCCTTGGACATGTATTTGTATTTGTTTATAGTTGGGTTGTGTGCTGTGACTGGATAAACCTGGTGAAAAACATTTATGATTTCTGAAGTTTTGTAAAAACTACTTTGATTGTTGTGAAAGAAAATGACACTCGGGGTTTTCAAAATGAGTTTAAAACAAAAAGATTTTTCCGTTGCATTGCATTGTTTTTCAAATCAGGATCCCACCTTAGGCATTAGTTTTGCATTTAAAAATGCATGTGAAAACCTGGGTCGTCACACTACCAATGATCTTGTTCAATGTAGGAAGAGCGTCACTAGGGCTTGTATTTTCTCCACCATAAAGGCAACATGGCACCTTTTTAGAGGGCGATAAGTTTTCCTTGCCTGTGTGATAGTAGAGGACAGTGAGGGGACATTGATTGAGGACATAGATGTCACTCAAGAGTTCACAAATGTATTTCCTGAGAAGCCTCTAGAATTACCACCGAAAAGAGAGATTGATTTCACTATCAACTTGATAGTAAGTATATCGCACATTTCCAAGGCACCATATAAGATGGCCCAAGCTGAGCCGATAGAGTTCAAAAGCTCGCTATAGGAGCTACTTCGTCATCATCATCATCAAAACCTTATCACAATTAGGGATAGGTCACATGAATCTTGTTTCTCCATTCCCCTCTATTGAGTGTCATGGCTTCATTTAGTCCTAAAGTTTTTAAAATCTTTTCTCACTACTTGTATCCACATTATTTTGGGTCTTCCCCTTGCCCTTTTGCTACCTTCAACTTGGATCACCTCACTCCTTCTAACCGATGCCATTTTTTGTCTCCATTGTACATGTTGTTCTTTAACTACCCAACTCTGATCCATAGAGTATGGTCGGCCTTATAGCTATGGGTACTATTCTTAAGTTTTCTCTAATATTTTGATTTCTAATTTTATCCTTTCTTATCTTGCTACTTATACATCTCAACATCCGTATTTTGGTGACACTCATCCTATGTACATGTTGTTCTTTAACTACTCAACTCTGATCCATAGAGTATGGCTAGCCTTATAGCCATCCTATAGACTTTTTCTTTTTACTTGAGTGGCACCCTTTGTTCACACAAAACTCAAGAGGCACATCTCCTTTTGTTCTAACCCTCTTGGATTCTCTAGGTGACCTCCCTCTTAATCTCTCCACTCTTAAGAATTATCAATCCCAATTATCATAAGTGTTCTTTTAAGGGTACGTCTTAGTTATCAATATACCAGTGCTCTACACTAGCTCCTTCCTTGCTAAAATTACATTCCATATACTCTATCTTTATATTTTAATGCATCTCTCCATAACTCTAGCTTTATGTTTATGCCCTCCCTTATCTTATCAATCAAAATTATATCATCTACAAATAACATGCGACATGGAATCTCCTCATGCAAATGTTTTGTTAACTCATCTATAAACAACTGAAAAGGTATGGGCTCAATGTTGATCAATGGTACAATCTTATAGTGATGGGAAAATCACAGGTTTCTCTGCTACTGGTCCTAATATTTGTTACTGCTCCCTTATACATATCCTTAATTATGCCTATATACCCTGTGAAATCCCTAATGTTTGTTATCGCTCTCTTATACATATCCTTAATTATGTTTATATACCCCCGTGAAGTCCCTTTCTCACCCAACACCTATATATTAATCTCTAGGGTCCTATCATAAGATTTTTCTAAGTCAACAAAGACCATGAGTAGGTCATTCCTCATCTCCCTATATTCCTATATCAATGGTCTAATCAAGAAAATAGCTTTCATGGTAGAAATCCTAGGCATAAAACCAAACTGGCTCTATGACACACTCATCTCATGTCTAAGCCTCTTCTCAATCACTCTTTAAAAAAGTTTTATGGTATGGCTTATTAGTCTAATTCCCCGATAATTAGAGCAACTCTATATGCCTCCTTTATTCATATAAATTGATACACTAGAACTATCCCTCCATTCATCTAGCATTTTCTTTGATTTACTATCTTATTAAACAACTTTGTCAATGAAACTACTCCAGTATCTCCCATATAATTCCAAACCTCCATTAGTATACATCGTGCCCTAGGGCCATGCTTGATTTCATCTTTTTGAATGCCTCTTTCACTTCTGGTATTCTAATCCTACAATCAATATATTATCCACCGTTATTTGGGTTTATGGTACTTTTAATCCCCATATTCTCATGACAAATGTCATTTAACAATTTTTGAATATAACTTTCGCATCTTTGTTTGATCTCATAATCTTTTACTAATTCCCTTTGGTCATCACTTCTAATACTCTTAATATGGTCTAGGTCCTTACTCTTTTTTCCCCTTACTTTTGTGAGTTTAAACACATATTTCTCATCTTCTCTCAATCCTAATATGTTATAGAGGTCATTATATGCTTTAAGTTTAGCCTCACTTATTACTCTCTTAGCAACCTTTTTAGCATGCTTATATTGCTCAAAGTTTTCGTTATTTTTAGTCCTCTACAATGCTTTAAAACACACCTATTTTTGCACTTTTTCACTCCACCACCAAGTTTCCTTTATTTAATGCCTTTTACCTGTACTCCTGATACATCTTTTGCACTTAATAGACATGGTCGTATTAGTCCACATGGGGTTTACTTCTGTTTCATTGTTCCAATTTCCTTCTAACATCAACTTGTTTGTAAATGATTCTATCTTTTCTCCTTTTAAATTCTACAAGTTCATTTTTGGGCATCTATTAAGTTCATTTGCTATCTTCCGCACTTTAATGTTGATATCCATAACCATTAGTCTATATTGTGAGGTTAGACTCTCACCGGGTATCACCTTACAATCCTTACACATTGACCTTTTGGTATTCCTAAGAATAAAAAAGTCTATATGGCTTTTATGTAGTCAACTTTTAAAGGTTATTAAGTGTTTATCCCTCTTTTCAAAGTAAGTGTTTCCTTCTACTATTAGCTTGTTTGTAAATGATGCTATCTTCTCTCCTTTTAAATTACACCACTTCATTTTTGAGCATCTATCAAGTTCATTTCCTTTCTCCTATACTTTAATGTTGATATCCATAACCATTAGTCTGTGTTGTGAGGTTAGACTCTCACCGGGTATCACCTTATAATCCTTACACATTGATCTTTCAATATTCCTAATTAGAAAAAGTCTCTTTGGCTTTTATATGGTCCACTTTTAAAGGTTATTAAGTGTCCATCATTCTTCTCAAAGTATGTGTTTGCTATGGTTAGGTTATATGATAAGGCAAAATCAAATATAGCTTCCCCCATCTCATTTCTTTCTCCAATACCACACCTTCCATATACCCTATCATATCATTCCTTTTCTTTTCCTACATGACTATTAAAATCTACTCCTATAAATATCCCTCTGTGTTGGGAATGTCTTGTATGACTCCTTTCATATCTTTCCCAAATTGTCTTTTGATTCTATCTTCTACCCTACTTGTGGTGTGTATGCACTTATAAAATTTATGATCTTCTCTCCTAAAACAAGTTTTATTATTATAATTCTATCACTAGTTCTTTTAATGTCTAAAACTTTATCTTTTAATTCTTTATCTATGTTATCCCTATGCTATTTCTATTATTTTCCTTTCCTATGTACTATAGCTTATATCCATCTATTTGTCTAGTTTTAGTCCCTTTCCACTTGGTTTCTTGGGTACAAGTGATGTTAACTCTCAAGTGTTTCATCGTATCTACTAACTCTAGACTCTTACATGTCAATGTGCCTCTATTCCATGCAGTAATACAAATCTTGTTCTCCTTACCTAACCTATTTAACCACACCCTTCTCAAGTAGCGTGGGAGCACATGTACACATTCCACTTCACCTAGGTTTTGATGCAATGTGTCGCTTCTCAAGGAATGCTATAATAGCCCTTGCCTATTTCCCACTACACCTAGGATTTGATGCAGCATGTCGCTTTTAGGGAGTACCCTAGTAGCTCTTGTCCATTCTCAAGGAATATAAAAAATTGATCCATCCATGGGGTTTTACTTGCCAGCAGGCACCTGACACAAAACCCTCCTCCTTTATTAGGCTTGGGACTGACAGCAGTAGAGTAGAAGCTACTTGACCAAGGTTTTATCAGACCTAGTGCATCTCCATGGGGAGCACCAATCCTTTTCATGAAGAAGAAGGATGGATCTTTATGATTATGCAGAGATTATCACTTGTTAAATATTTATTCAGGGATTCTCTATGATTGTGTTGACTCTAACTACCCTGATCAAGAACACCAAATTTGTTTGAAGTGGTGCCTGTGAGAGGAGCTTTCAGGAGTTTAATAGTATACTAACCTTTGCACCAGTGTTAACATTGCCCTCATGATCTGGTGGTTTTGTAGTTTATTGTGATGCCTCTAGGAAGGGATTGGGAGGAGTTTTGATGTAGCATGGCAGGGTGCTTGCCTATGCATCTTGACAATTAAAGAAGTGTGAGGTGAACTACCCCTACTCATGAGTTGGAGTTGGTAATAGTGGTATTTGCGCTAAAGATGTGGCAATAGTACCTTTATGGGCAGAAGATTGAGGTTTTCACTGACCATAAAAAAGCCTCAAGTACTTCTTTACTCCGAGTGATTTGAATATGAGATAGTGTAGATGGAAGGAATATCTTAAGGATTTCAACTTCCCCATCAAATCCCATCCTAGGATAGCAAATGTGGTAGCATATGCCTTAAGTAGGAAGTCAGGGACAGTGGTTAACAATTTATATATTAGATTTAGATTTATTGACATAAATTTTTAAGGCAGAGTGGTGGTACCAGCTACTGATGATTTGAGATGAAAGCTACTTCATGAGGCTCATCAGTGAAAATTTATTATTCATCTAGGAGGTATAAAAATGTACCAGGATCAAAGACGATACTTCTAGTGGAATGGGATGAAAAGAGACATTGGTGAGTGTGTAGTACGGTGTTTAACCTATCAATAGGTTAAGCCCGAGCATCAGAGGCCATCAGGGTTGTTATAAATGTTGGATCTTTCTGAGTGGAAGTCGGAACATATTACTATGGATTTCATATCTGGTCTCCCAAGGACAGTGAGCAGGTATGACATGATTTGGGTTATTGTCAATAGCTTAACGAAGTTCACCCACAACCTTCCCATTAGGCAATCCGATAGCCGGCAGGTTGGCGAGACTTTATGACAAGGAGATCATGAGTTTACATGGAACTCCTTTGACTATTATCTCAAACAGTTATAATAAATTTACCTCCAAGTACTAGGAGCATGTTTAAGATGCTTGGGGGTCGATGTTGAGATTTAGCACAATCATTTACACTAAGACTGATGATTAGATAGAGCGGACCACTTAGAATATAATGGACATGCTGAGGGCTTGTGCCATTGATTGGAGAGGTAGTTAGGATAAGCATTTACTACTTGTGGAGTTTGCATATAATAACATTTATCATGCAAGTATTAGCATGACTCTTTATAAGGCTTGGAAAAGTGCCATATAGGACTATAAAATATTAACTATGCATCTAGATAGTTGAAAAATCATGAGGAGAATTATACATATGCAATAACTAGATTTGATTTCTCATTGAATTTAAGGCATGACGGTGATTCAAATTTTAATGTGAGATTATTTCCTTGCATGTAATTAAAATTTGGTTCAAGATTTATACTTTGTGTAACTAATGAGGCTGATCAATGAGGGCAGATGCATAAAGCACTTGGAGGCTTTTAGGTGCTCATGGTATTGTTGTAATTAGGCAAAGATGATTGTGAAATATTTTCACATGTATGATTTGATTCAAGGTTTGGTCTTTTGCATGATTTGTCTATTGGTGAGATGAGATGCTCTTATTTTGATTTGGAATGGATTTGCCTACTTTATGAGCTAATTTGCTCCAGGATGATTAGCATTATTAGCTTACTTATGAGATAAGGATGTTTTTAGAATTGTCTGAAAGATTAACATGAAAAGAATTTCAAGGACAAAATTCCTGTAGGGGGAAGAATGTAACAAGTCTCAATTTTGAGTTCTTTTTCAGGTATTTATATTATATTTTAATTGGAAAAGTAACATGAATTGAATTCCATAAAAAATTGAATTTCATGGATGTGACTCCTATAAAAACTTCAAGATTGGACTTGAAACTATAAAAAATGGAATGTACACATCGATACGATTTCAATGACACTAAATTTGCATAAAATGGAGATCAGGGAACAAACCCAAAAATTTACCAAATTTGAGAGGAGGCTAAAATTGATAATGGCAACCCCTCGCCCATTTTTGTCTATTTGTATGATGCAGCTAGACATGTCACACGAGGAGTGGGTGCAACATGTGGACTGCCAATCCGACACGCATTAGTCCAGCTCCCTTTGCTAGGCAACAACCGAATGCAACAAACCAAGAGAGGTGGGAGAAGGAGAAAAAACTCTGACAACCTGTAGCCCCTTTGATTGGACTTCCCCATAGGCATGACAAATCCCTTTTTTCTTCCGACGACACATATAGAGATCTCCCTCTACATTCAAGGTTCCAATCCCAAGCAGTGACTGCATCAAGTATGACTAACCACCACCGAAACACTCAACATGTTTCCCCCTCTCCCCTATTTCCCCTCTCTTTGGTGCAGCTAGCCAACGCTATGCCATATTTGGATGGCCGCACCGGCATCCCCCTTTCACCTTCGCTTCTCCCCTAGACAAGTGTACCTTTAACATAGCTGGCCCGACATGTCAGTGCATACATTCTCTTTCTACAATTTGGTTAGCTAGAAATGCACCCTCCTGAACCACACAGTTGGTTAGGTTTCTTGGATTGCCTTTTTCCCCCTTTGCTTTTGTTCTTCACAACATTGGGCTTTGGGCGGTGACCATGTCAGAGCCACCACCACCCACGCAACTCTCTCTCTCTCTCTCTCTCTCTCTGCTAAGTTGGCATAGGTGGGCCCTACTACCAACACCCACCCTTTGAAATTTGACCTCTTCCACTGCACAATCTAGGAAGGTTCTCGCAAATCCAAGATAGTCATTGCAATTCTTGAAATCCAAGAACTAAGAAATATCTTTCCTTTCATTGATTAGAGAAGATCTAACCATTGATCATGATCAGACCATCGATTGGACACTTGGTCATTTGATCTGTGATTGATTCGACCATTTGTCCTGATCTAAACCATTTATTATGATCTTCATGACTCATAGATCAAGATCTAAATCAAAATGTTGTTGCTACGATCTAGCTGATCTTGATCAATGACAACCGAGGATGCATATATGAAATTGGATCCGATTCACTAATCCACACCATTCAACTAATTCATTAAAATTATTTACTCAAATTTACCAACGTATTCTTTGATTTAAGATGATTAGGTGGTGAACTATGGCCAGATCACTACATATAGCTTAGATTAGGCAACTTTGCAATGATCAGTTGATGATTTGTCGACATAGATAGCCATATATCACTCAAATTGACATGTGAGAGTTAGGATTGCCATCATAACTCTTTCAATTTCACTAATTTTGCTATAATTAGCTAAAATTGAGTATAATTTGCATTTGAGAGTGCCCAATTAATAGTTTAAAAGATGAATTACCTCAAACTAACCTAGTATGAGCAAGATAATTCTGGAATACACTATGATATGTGTAGGAATTGAAACTAATAGATATTGGTGGGCCCAATTTGGCATGATCTGGATTATCAGCTAACTTAGAGGGCCCCAACTTGAGTTTCCCCAGTTGTGACCCATTGGATTGTATTGAAACATAATAAATTGAGAATTGGAAACATAATCTTTACCTTATAACTAAGAATCCAACTTAGATAAATAAGTTTGATTCTAAATTAGACTTAGATGTGATGTATACCCAGGTAGTGGGATTGAGGCCAACTAAATCCTAGAGTTGAGTCCAACTATGAATTAGGAGGTATAGATTAGTACTTCGTTTGAGATAGGTGACAACATTTCATAATTGGCATGTTTCTATTTTGAAATTACAAATTTTCATTACATTAGTTCAGTATTATGAATGAATACCATGTATATATTATTACATCATGATCCTGGTTGAGACATCTATGTTGTCAATGAGTAATGTACATATGCATGATTACATTGATTGTCATCTTTCTATGGAACACATGATTTGCTTATGATTAGGCACATTTTATAAGCTATAAAAGCATATGAATTTTTTATATACAATTTCATGTCTTGTGGAAGTCATTAAATGATGATTATAGTTGCTATTGCATATTGAGACATATGGATGCCTTGTTTTATCACTTATTTCTATTTAAATTTGGTTGAGCGGGCTTGGTGGCTAGTAGTCATTGAGATGCTAACCTCGAAAGAGGGGTAATGCCTTAGGATGAGAGCCACAGGCACTCTTGAATTTCATTAGTTTATGGGAGGATTTCATTCTATTTCATTAACTTTGAGATATTGAATGATTTTCATGATTTGTGAATTTTTTTATGGGTGCTTCTACCTGATGGATCCTATGCTAAGAGGAATTTTAGGGTTGGCCACTTGTCCTTTGTTTTTTTGAGGTGATAGAAACCTGCTTAATAGAAAGGCAAACTTCGTAGGGAGTGGTATCATGGGTAGTCCATACTACGAGTTTGATTACCCCCAATCGATGAATATTTAGTCTCCTGTTCTAGGGTTGAAAGAGAGTGGTGGTTGATAGACCCAAGAATTGCTTATCAATGCAACATGACAGTCCATATGGTTTGGTTTGTGTTTTCATCTAGCATTATGAGCACACTAGGATGGACATATTCCTATGTATCCATTTGATATATGAAGTTAAATAGTAAATATAAGATGATAAAGATAGATTTTACATTGAACTACAACATTGGGGCTTACCTCATTAAGAAGTAAGGGAGGTGAACACTTCAATAGACTCAAACCTTAAAAAGATTCGATTGATGTTTGAATTATTATTGTTTAGATGGTATTGTCACTCAAAATTTGCAAACCTTTCCTCAATTATGTGATGGCATTGGCTGAATAATTCACTAACTTCAATGCAGTTATTTCAATGATTAGTTAACTTGAAATGAATGCTTGCGTTTGGTGGTATGAAATGTGTTTACTATTTGTTTGATCCTCCATTGAATGAAATTTGTGGAGGTAGATAGATTTGTTGAACCTACACGTGAATACATCGACAGTTTTAAGAAGACGCTAGACTTGTGTTTTTATAAATGCTTGGAGATATAAATGAGCCAAGGTTCATATTCTCTATAGAGAAATATTACATGGGTACATCATATACGGGTTCATGCTTATATTATAAACCCGCTTTCATATAATGGGACCCACTTGATTAGATAAGTTGGTGCCACTTCCATAGAGGCGCTACCTGCAATGTGGCCCCTGATTTTTTAAAAGAAAATCTTTATTATGGGCTTATTTATTATGCCAGTGCATCGTATACAAGTTCATGCCTATACATTATGGGGCCAATAACCTTTTATGGTACCCACATTGATGGATAAATTGGAGTCACTTTGATGGGAGCAATGTGGCCCCATCATTTTGGTTAGTTCTAATATGTAGTCAACATAATCTTATAAGTGAATAAAATAAGGTTTTAGAATTATAAAATGAATTACTTTAGAATTGACCAACTCTGACCAAGAATTATATAATATTGTGAGCTATCATTTTATATTTCTAAATAGGCCAAGAATTGGAAAAAAATGCCTATAATTGGCCAATAACAAAAAACTCTACCGGTAGCCCCAAAAGGTTGAATTGCGGAATTCTCGACTGCAGGAGACTTGCTCGGCCCTGAACATCCACGTCCACCTTGTCCATCTCCAGTGATTGCTAAAGCCTCTCTCTCTCTCTCTCCTTGCTCTATTATGCCAAAAAGGGTGTCCATTCGCCGACTAATTTTTTTACTGCGAACTAGAGGAGACACCTCGAAAATGAGAATTGTTGGGGTTTCTTACTTTCAAATTTCAGTTTTTCACCTTGAATAATAAGCAATCTGACACGGTAGAGTCTTGCTCATGAAGGCATTTGAAGGTTTCCTTTGTTAAGCTTGTTCCTTTCACCTTGTGTTTGGCTTATGTTTGCCTGTTGTTTGTTCTTCTTTTACTACAATTTCTCCACTTTTCTAGTAGAATAACAAGACATGTTTCATGCTCTAGAATCCTTACTGTTGTCTAAACATCTAAGTTCTCTTCAATTGGATCATCGTAGTTGCATAAACAAAGTACATGTTCTAGAATCCTTATTGTTGTCTGAACATGCAAGAACTCATCAATTGGATCATCCTAACTGCACAACCTAAGTTTCAGAAAACAAAAAAGTCCCACTAATCCATACATAATCGGAACATGTCAGGTGGAGGCTGATATCGTCCATATAAGAGGACTTAACAACATAAACTCTTCCTTGACACACCCTATTTGACATCGTTCAACAAGTATGCATGGAAATTTGGAAGACAAGAATGTTGGGAAATTCATTGGATACATTTTTTGTGTTTTATTTATGTATTCAATTCTACTGTATTAATTTGTTATTCGAAGAAGCATCCTTGTGAGATCTAAAACTAGCAAGCAAAACATTATCTTTGCATGATGATGCACGTTTTCATGTAGAAAGTGTGTATTATGTTCCCTGCATGTTGAGAATTAGTCTACAAAATACAAAATAGGCCGACCAAGTAAAAGGGCCATTTAAAAGTAAATACCCTAGTAAATCATGTACAAGTACAAGCCTAAGCAACTTCCTTCAGCCACAAAGAACTGAGTCCTCTCCTTACTCGTTCCTTCAATTGTGAGATTAACAACTTGTGGCTCATTCCTTTTATACATACAGATGGTCATTTGTATAGTTTTTGTATGTAAGTTATTGCTAGATCTATGTGCCATCACACCAAATTGGTTGGATGGTCATTAGAGAAAACTAGTATTTGCTTCTTGGTTGGTGGTTTCCAATGTTTTTATGGATAACTAGAAATTGATTTCCAACAAGGATGCCTTGGGATTTAGAGATAGCAAAGTTATGTCAATGGAGTAGGGAAGTAGAATCTTGTGGTCGAAAAAGCTAAAGGGTCCATTGATTTCACAAAATCTTACGGAGATTTTGTTTTGCATAGGAATAAAACCATATTAGTTGCCTTTGATAGTCTATTACATATGCTAACACCCCTAGGTGGACTAGATATGTCAATCTTTAGACTAGATTAATGGTATTTTCTGTATAGTTTCTTTTGCATATTCAATGGTTGACAATTATTTATCAACTATACAAGGTTAGTCCAAGTGTAGTGAGCAGAAATTTGTCAAAAGGCAATTCTTGATAATTCTTTATTAACTATACAAGATTTAGCGGTTGTTACTTTTTATACTTCTCTACAAAAATCTTGTGTATTTTCTTGTTCCACATTTTGTAAGAGATAGTGGATTATGTTTTGCACATTTCTCTAATAACATGCTACAATATACTGCAATTTACTAGTTTTCTTTGAGGGGAGTTGTTTTGCTTGATTCCTTAGAAGGTTTGCGGTTGAAAGCACAAATAGAAGGTCTGGGGCCCACATCTAGTTGGATCAGTGGATGAATTGATACCACTTTAAAGAAGAAGACCGTAGAGAACAACTAAAAACCCCAATTTGAAACTTAGGGCATTGTCTCCTCCTATCCGTTCTCCATCTTTTTTCGAAGTTGAAGGCCCGTGTCATGTTTGGCTTTGTGAATACACAAATGATTTACTCCATTGGCTTTAACAATGACCTTCTCACCTTTACATCCCATGTGGGCATGGTGAGATGATAATATGTACTTTATGCATTGCTACAAATCTGGTTGGTCATTCTGCAAGTGTGACGACCCGGGTTTTCCTATGCATTTTTAAATGCAATATCTAATTCCTAAGGCAGGATGCATCCCTATTTGAAAACCATTTTATAAAAACCATGCAATGCAGCGGAAAATCTTTAGTTTTAAACTCGTTTTGAAAACCCCGAGTGTCATTTGCTTTCACAACAACCAAAGTAGTTTTTGAAAAACTTTAGAAATCATAAATGTTTTCCCAGGTCTATCCAGTCACAGCTCATAGTCCAACTGTAAATAAATGCAAATACATGTCCAAAGGGTTGAGAGTTTACTTACATGTATAATTGTCTCCTTTTTAATTCACTTGCTCGTAATACTAATATCTCCTAAGGCGTCTTCTATTTGTGAGTGGAACTATCTTGAAAAATGTTAAGGATAGGGTGAGTATATACTATACTCAGTAGTAGTCTATCACTACTAGTTTTACAAAGCATGCTATGTTTAAAATCATATGCTCTTTCAAAACATGTGCATGTTTGAATACTCATGTTCAATATCGATATTAAAAACCATTATCGAATTGAAATACTGACGACTTAAAGAATAGCATAATCCAAGTCGAAAGTATCATATATATCATAAACATAATGATATGCATAAGATGCTCCTCTGAATCCAACTCATGGATATATGGTATGGTATGGTCAACCAACCTCATGTGATGCCATATGCAATGCAAGTAAGTCCACGAAACCATAGGGCCCAACTATGCCCACGACCTCGCCGCTGTGTGGTCCCCGAGTACCTAGGGACATAGGGTCATATGCCTCCACGGGACATATGACACTTCAACCTAGTGTCGTGACACCAGTGGTAGCCCCCTGTACCACATGCAGTCGAAACAGGGACATGCCCTTTTTGGGCGTGGTACCCATCCACCTAATAGTGGTAGAGGGTGGGAGGCCACCCCAGACCTCTCGACATAGCGGCCACGAGCTTATTAGCCCAAATTATATATGATCAAACAAGCTAAAAACCTCTTTTTCAAGTCTCATTAGGCCCTCACAACTGCCTAGCCCTCACAACTACCTACCCAGCGTCTTTTGGGCACTCCAGCGTCTTTTGGTAACCCTCAAGGACATGCAATTTTTCAAGAATTCAATGCTCACAAATCATGCAATATATGCAATTGTTTGCAAAACATGTCTATGCATAATGTATTTATCATATGCATGCTGAATTCATTCAAGTCATAAAATAAGTCATATACTTCTACTTAAAACATGCATTCTCAAAACGACCATGGCTCTTTTAAAAAGTCTAGTAGCGATAGAGCACCTACCTCAAAGTCTCTTAGAGTCGCGTCCTTTATCACTCAACCCGTCCCTGGGTCTCATTTATAAACTCCTGGATATGAATGGATACAAGGAGTCCTTATCAATTTCAATCTATTTAGACATTATATTGCTAGATCTGCCTTTAGGGTCCATGGTCCTTGCCTAATTTATTGTTAGGCTAGATCCTATAAGATGGATCTACTGTTCAATAGTTAAACTCTGTAAATTGTCCTTTGATCCTAACTTTAAAGTCTCATTAGGTCCGCGTGTCCCAATTCCCAGGATACCCATGCATCCTGGTTGAACCGCAACCGCCTCACATGTGTGCGCGCCCAAAGGCCGTGCCAGGGACCGCGTTTTGCACGCGCACATGTAAGCTCAAGCGACACGCTATGACGCGCATCCTGGATGGCATCGCACGGACGCACCTTTGGTGCAACATGGCACGTCTTAGCTCCTAGGGCACCTCGTGCATCCTGGTCGAGCCAGGACCCGTGACCCATGTCGCGCGCGCACCCGAAGAGAGCACCTGGGACAGTGTACGCATTATCGTATGCCTGGAACCCCTCCCAGGTGCACGTGAAGCATGGCGTCCCTGGGATGCCTGGTTCGTTCATGGCCGACTGGAAACGGCTTCGTCTTCTCCGGCTGGAAAAAAAAAACCGGTTGGGAAAAGACCACATCCGGCATGGATCTGGCCTAGGGAAGCAAGATGGAGAGAAAAGAAGGAAGAATGGCTTACCTGGGCAGCCTGGGGATGCCTTGTTTCCCGGTGGTGCGTTTTCCTCTGCCGGAAACCTTTGTTGTTAGAACCCATGAAGGGGAAAACCTCAATGCTAGACCGGAAAGCAGAAAGGGGCATGGGGAAATGCAATGGCTGGCTTGACTTGGGCCTGGCCATTGCCGGACAACGCAGGGAGACGGGTTTTCAATTTTTTCCGGAAACCCTAGTCCCAAAATCGTAGAAAATCGTGTTTTTGGAGAGGGGGAGATGGGGCTTTTATAGAGGGGAGAAGGCAGTGCCCCTCAATGGCAGTGCCGCCATTTCCCCTGGTGTGTTCTGGAGAAATCGGAAGAAAAGGGTTTTCTGGAGAAGTCTGGAGGTGGAAGATGATAGGGGGTGCCGTTATCAAAACGACCCCCTGTGTTTTTCGTTCTTTTTCGTTTTCTGTTTAAATTACAGAACTGCCCCTAATCTTTAAACGGCCGTAACTTCTTCATACGAACTCCGTTTTCGGCGTTCTTTGAGGCGTTGGATTCCATTTTTTGAGTAGAATCTAATGGTACCAAGTTTCCTCACAAATTCCTTCATTTAATATTTTAAATAAGGTAAAACATTCAACACAGTCCATTTCTTATAGAATGTCCAAAATAGTGTAAATTGCTCGGGCATTACAGCAAGTGAAGGAGGTGGTTTAAGGTAAGTGACAATCAGCAATCATGTTCTTAATTTATCAAATCTATGGCTATAGCTTTACGTACTTGTTGGTCTCCTTGTGGCATTCACATATTGGTATCATACAATTCTAAGGCTTTCTAGTGTTTAATAGGGATAATAGAAGGGGGTTTTGTACATAAAAGCCCTCCCTTTCTACTTATATTTAACTTAGTCAATGGCCAAATATGAAAATTGATTGCCACATCTATAGCCAAAGGTTAAAACCTAATGGCATAAAATAATCAAACACATCATGGTACTATTGCAACGATTATATGAATTTGGGGTACAATTGAACAAGAACAAAATTCAAGGTAAAAATGCAAAATTGGAGGCTTTTTACACAATTAAGCAATTAAGAAAATGATTCTTATAAAGAATTTTCCAATGACCAAACTCTACAGGGCCATAGTTCTGCATTATATGTTCACTTGTTGTAACATCCCTAATTTTAATATCTTAATTTAAGTAAATTTTGAGCTATGTTAAATCGGGATGAGAAGAGAATATTGAATTTCTTGTTTTTGGAGTTCTAGAAAATGAAAATTTTATAGACATTAAATCAAGTGTTGAAACCTTAATGTTTGGATTTTACTAAAAAAACTATTTTAATAGTAGTATAGTATGTTGAAATTGGAGTTTGGATGAAAAAGTAATGATTTTTCTCATGAAGGGTAATTTAGTGATTTCATTAAGTGGGCCTTCCTCATAGAAATCTATATTGAATAGTCAAGAGAGGTGGAGACCCATCATGATCATACTTATTCCTCTTTTTTTTATTATAGTAAAATGATGCTGTCTAGAAAGTGGAAAGCATCATGATAATGCACTTTAAGTTAAATAAAAAGAAATAATTTAAAATATATAAAGGAGGGGGCCATTTTGATATTGGCACCCTCCTTTTAAAGAAAACGAGAAACAAACTTTGGTCTATTCCCAAACCCAGAAGGCAAAAGAAACCTAACGAGAAGGAAGAAGAGAAGGAGAAGAAAGAAGGAGGAAAAAGAAGAAAGAAGGAGAGGAAGAGAAGAAGAAAGGAGAGGAAAAGAGTAAGAAAGGGAAAGCGCGAGGGACATGGAGTCCACATCAATGACAGACGAACTACAAGAAATAAGAAACTACTAGATTTTATAGGGTTCACCAGAGAAAACAATGGCTTGGATCAAATTTTGTTCTACGTAGGCAAACAACCAAAGTCCTTAAAAAACAGTTGAGATTGGGCGAGAAAAGATGAAGAATTAGAGCAAAGAATGTGACACTGGAGACAAGTAAAAAATCCAATGATAGTCACCTATTCTTCAGTAATTTTCAGCATCAAATGACGTTAGATCTTCACCAAACTTTAGAGGATTGAGGGTCAAACGCTGATCTACATTTTTTCTCATGAAAAAATCAATTCTAAAGAAAAATGGGTCACTGGCAGCGACCTCGCAGGTCATCTTCTATGGCGATGGTTGATCATCGCTTGCCACTCTGCATTTTTTGATGAAAAACACATCCCTGGAGTATTTTGGTGTGACCTATGCTATGGTAAGGTCAGATATTTGATCAGGGATTATCTAACCATCCAATTTAGATGCGATGCTAATCTTAGATCCACAACATGAGGATCTATAAGATCTAACCGTTCATTGGGTTCCTCTCATCACTACAAACAAAACCCCTCAAGAAAAGTAATGATGAAGGTTGATCTGATGGAGATTTGGATACAACAGTAATGTACAGCCATGATTACACTAATCCATGATGATTTAGTGGCTATCCAACATTTTTAGAAACCTTTTAAACATGGATTGGGAAGCTTTGACCCTTCTTTTCTATTGATTGTCATTTTACAATTGGAATGTGTAGATCTAGGTTCTAATGGTGATCAACCATTAATTGTTTGATCCATGCTTAGAAACACATGAAGACAACCTAGGTTGAGCTTAGATCTAAGTATTAGATTAAGTTTTAACGGTTTGATCAAGAAACTAAATCTAACTATCATCCATGCATCAAATGCATGGACCGTTGATCTGATCACATGATCAGTATATTAGAATACTAATCAATGACCAATAAATAGATTTGAATCATATCCAATGATCGAAACCTAAATTGGATAGTGGAATGTGTTAAATTAATGATCCATGAGTTGTACTAATGATCAGACCATTGTGAACTATCGAATCATTGTCAAGTGATCAGATTAGATGTTGATTATATTGAATTACACTATCAAATAAGATTTTGAAACTTATGAAACCTAGATTATATATCTAAATGTGTGCTTATATTGTTAAAGATTGGCAACTTAGTACTGGTAAAGCTTCAGCCAAACCAGTTAAGACTCTGTCATAAGGTGCATAAAGGGCTCATATGGAAGTTTGATTGACCTTTCCCCATAGTTAGACAAGTAGCATATGGAGTCCAACTTCTAGCGGGGCTAAAGCTCCATCTGATTATGAAAAAAACTCAAACTAAGATTGCCTCATTATCGATTTGGTATTTAAGAACACTCTTCTAGAACGACCCTACACCCAAAGGCCACAATTTAGTGTCAATAAACTGTGCAATTAGCTCATGTGAGGCTTATATGGGCCCTTTTCTTGTTATATCATAGCGAAAGTGACGACAGAGCAAGATGATTTAGTTTTGTGTAGGACATGGTTCAAATGGGAAATTTTTTTATAAATTTAATTCTACTAAAATTTTGGTAGAGTCTCCTTTGTTTTTCAACTTTCACATTTAACGCATGCATTGCGGTTTACCTAATAAATAATTTCACAAGTATAAAAAATATAGAGGAGACTTAGTCTCCACGTGATTCACTGCAAAAATTTACTAAGCTCTTGTTCACTAACTTCAAGATCTAATTGAATTCTCATGCATATGACATCAACTTAATTATATATAATGATAAAGTTAAATACATAGATTGTTTACCAACTCTTGAAGATACATCTCATGTTCATCATGTTATATACATGTATAGTATAAAATGTAACCATATCAGCCAGTTGTGCTTCGCTCATGCTCAACAAGTGCCTTTCTTTTTTTAGCCTGACTAATACCTAAAAAATAATAATTTGAGCTGCCACGCCTAGTAAGGAAAAAGAACTAACCTATGCACATCCAACCATTCTTGTTGAGCTTAACTCTATTTCACATTTATATTCAGTGATAGAACATTTAATAGATAATCCACAAAGACATTAGTGTGCATCATCAGGTGTTACAAATCAACATACATTGTCATACTAAACAAATAGCCATCTCCCTCAAGGATTGCCATCTTAGGTGGCCCACTATGAGTTTTATATAAATAATAAAACCAAACCCTAAGGATTTACTATCTTGGGCGGCTCCACCATGATTCCTAAAGAACCAAGCAACCATTTCCCTCAAGGTTTACCATCTTGGGTAGTCTCATCTCAATCACTCATCTCTCAAGATTTACCATCTTGGGTGGCTCCACCATAATCATGATCAACTAGGCAGTGCTTTCCCTTAGGATTTACCATCTTGGGAGAATCAATATCCGCTAACTCATTCCTCAGGATTTACTGTCTTGGGTGACTCCATGTGGTCACAATGAACCCGACAGCCCTTTCCCTCAAGGTTTACCATCTTGGGAGGTTCAATACCTGATAGCTCATCCCTCAAGGTTTACCATCTTGGGTGGCTCCACCATGATTCCAAGGAACTAGGTAGCTCTTTCCCTCAAGATTTACCATCTTGGGAGGCGTCATCATAGTCCACTGAACAACACTCATGACTTACCATCTTGGAATTGACTCATCTTTATCACAGTTATCATCATGGGAACAACCTAACATGCATAATTAGTATTTTTCATGATAATTTCAACAATAGAACAAAATATGGCATACATGCTACAAACATGATACTTTCTATATTTACACATCCAAGATTGCAATTATGAAGTCACTTGATCAATAAGAATTTAAGGATAAGAATAGGTTTAGGATTCTTACCAATGTTCAAGATAAGATTAACCATTCAATCACCAATGTGGTCTTGATCATATTCACAACCTGTATTAACAATGTAAATTCTAAGTGAATTTCAAAATTCTATGTGTAAATACCCATCTCTAGGTTGCTTATTAGTATAAGCCCTTTAACAAATGTCATTTATTATAATTGTCTCAAGATCTGCACTCATTTCTGTCATTGATCTTACTCCTAGGATCCAGATTGATGATTAAGACACCAATTGACTACCATCTACTTATATTGGAACCATTAGCCTCCAATCAAGGGTCCAAATCAACATGTGTTACTAGAGTTTCACCTTACCATTTAAGGTGATTAGTTTAGTACTTAAATTATTTAAACCATAGTCTAGATGTGTGATTGATTGTTAGTGCATGTGCAAACTTGATTGTTAATCACATTAGCGAATTTGAAGCACTCAATCAAAGGTAGGTTGTTCTAACATCGTTATTTTATATATATTCATATTATGACTAGATTATTGGTCTAGTCAAATTAATATGTATCTGATCAAATATATGTTATAGATATATTTTGATAGATAGATAAATGACATGGTTACAAATTAGAAATGTTTTACGCTTCATCGGTGAAGTGAATGATGCATATCTTCTATTGATAATATTAGACGATTACTTTTGTATGTGCATGTGATTTGAGATATGTGAACTACAATGATTTATGAATATTACCAAGACAAATAACTGATAATGAAAGAGATATAGAGTATCCAAGATCCTTGATTTAGAATTACTAACACTAACATTTTGTTGATGCATTTCATGGATTTGGTCTCTCATTTCAGTTTGATACATAACTGTGACTTGATGCATCATTAGTATTTTATCTTATTTTTATCTTCTTGCATATAATCAAAAGTTTGATTCATAATTTATACTTGTGGGTAGCCGATGAGGGTGAGTGCAAGAGGAACTGGCAGACTTTTAGGTACTCACAGTATGGTTGTGTTTTAGACTGAGATGAATTATGAGATATTTTTACATGTATGATTTGATTTGATATTTGTTTTTATGGCATGGATTTGCTTATGGTGAGCTAATATGCTAAGATATGCTGTAGGAATGGATTTGCCTATAGTGAGTTAGTGTGCTTAGATGTGTATATGGCATGGATTTGTCATTTGTGAGATAATATGCTCTGATTTGGTGCAGCATGGATTTGTCTATTATTAAATCAAAAAGTGATTCAATTGTTTTATAGCTTTATCAGTGATTTATGCATACTAATAGTGTGGATTATCCTCCACATAGATATCTTGTAATTTTACTTGTACTAATGTTGTACATGAATGAAATTCTGTTATACTAATTGTGTTACATGTGCTTATGATATGTTTTGATTTAACTTGGCATGAATTTTTCCTACTTAGTGATCTAATGTATTATTAGATGATTTGACATTAATTTGCTTTTATGTGAGATGATATGTTGTGAGATAATGTGACTTGGAACTACACGGATTCAATTACAATAATATTCCATATTTTTAGGACTCTATGAATGCATGTTATTCTTTAGAACATATTTATGAATGGCCTTGAATTCCATTTGTATTTGGCTTTATGTGAACCAAATGATCAAACACCTCCCAAGCATAGGCCTGGTGAGACATTGTAATTTGTTTACAATGTCTCAAATTTGAAGAAATTGGCTTAAAAGAAAAATAGCTCGAGGTAGAAGGAACCTTGGACAAGGATAATAGTAACATGAGCTTGTGCTAATAACGTAACTATATGCTTTCTATTTGATTTTTTTGGATATGTATGTATGTGAATTTATACAATTGGATTGTGAGCTGTGACTGGATAAAATTTTTGAAAAATATTAAATATAAACCCATCACATTTTAGAATTTGTAACTATATTTTTTCTGTAGAGATGACACTTGGGGTTTGTGTAAAAAATTTATATTGAAAAATGCCTTTCGTTGGTTGCACCTTAAGAATAATGAAAAATGTGTTTTAAAAACTCAAGGCATTACATTTGTCTTCAATTTGAACTATTCATTTAATTTCTCCTTTTCCCACAATATATGGCCAGGAGCACAAAAATGACCCCAATTGGACAAGTTTACCATCACACAAGATGTGGTCTTAATCGTTGAATGTGCACCATTGCTCACGTAAATTTTCTTTTTCATGATCCATGGCAAATGAATGAAACCACAATATTTAGATGCTAAACTTGCTCAACCCACAATTTGTGGAAATCTAATGTAGCAGTAACAGTGTTGTTAATTTGGTACTATATCAATTAGCTAGTATACTGATATATGTTGTACAAATAAAAAAACAATATGGTATACACTTGAACACAATTCCAGTAGCCTGGTGCATGAAGCTCGTGTACGTGGGCATCGGTGAAGTAGCAGACCATAAAGGGTCTATAGTACATAGACTTCACAATGACAATGCTACCATTATGCCTTGAACACAGTTCTAGCAAAAGGTCAAATACCAGAATACTAGCACAAATGCATTCGTCGTAGGTTGTCGTGAATTTTTTTTACCATAAAACCCTTGTATAATGTCATATTTTTCTATTGTAATGGGTCTTTAAGGCTTATAATGAAGGGTAAGATAATGAAATTACCTTCCCAACCGATAGTAGCCAAAAATAGAATTAACCAGTCCAATTGGGGTTCTCATTAGGGTTTTTTCCTTTTTTTCTTCCTCGCGTTCTCTTTAGAATACAAAAGGAGAGAAGAACAACTCGAAGAGTGAAGACAAAGGCATAAAGATTCCTCCATAATAGGATTTTGAGGTTTTTCAATATCAGTTTTCTTCTTCAACAATGTTAGATGCCATGTATTTCTTCATCAATTCTTCTACTTAATTCTTTGTGCAGTGAAATCTAGTCATTTAAGCCCTCAGGACAAAAACAAAGAAGCAATTGAGGGTTTGTTTGAGGTTTTTCTCATCCTAATTTCTTTCTTTTTGTTTTTATTCATTTCTCTAGTTTCTGGTTTGATATAAGTCACTTCCATCCCTATCACTTCAGTTTGCTTAGTAAAAATATTCAAATTTTTTATTCTTTTTGTGGTGTGGGTTCAGTTTTTCTTTAAAAATATTCATGGGATTGTCTAAGAGCTAGCACATTGAGTCATTGTTCATTAATGGGTTGTGACAATGGAAAAGACACGATAATGACCTCTAATCCTCTCATACAATAGTTTTTTAATTAGTTGTTGCACGGGTCTTCTAATTCTCAACTCAACTATGTTTATTTTGTGAGCCTACCATAACTTTATTCTTCATATAATATGAGTTCCGTACCAATAATAAAATTCAACCAAAGTAGTGAACAAAATCATAATTGACATTTTGTGCCCTATATAAGGATTAATTGACCACTACATTGGAATCTTATTAGTTACAAGACCTATAGAATATTATGAGGGAGATGATTTTGGAATACCCTTGTTTTAATATCCATATATGTGTCATTGCTTTACACTTTCTATGGTGGGTTATTGTAACTTTTATTAAGCTTCAATATACAATAAAAAAAATTTAAATAACAAGGGCATGCAACTCAAACATGGATTTATGGTATCAATTACAGAGGAGTGTACACGCATTCTTTTACTTGGGGTTTAGTTTTTTATTTATAAAAATATGTTGACATTTCATTATGTTAAAGATGGGAGTCTTGCATGTATTGTGTGGCATTGATTTCAGTTTGGAAGTTCACATTTTGGTTTAGTGGTTAGTAGTTGCTTAGTGCTTTGGTTTAGTTTGGGAGAAGAGTATTTTTGGTAAATTTTCATTATTTTTTTAGAACTTTTGGAATTTTTTTTGGTAAATTTCCATTTTGGCTAGTTTTAAAAAGTATTGAAGTCATCATAATATTATTAAATAAATAAAATAAAATTTCTTGAATTATAAAATGGACCACTCTAGATTTCGTAAATTCTAGCTAAGAACTAAGAGTGTCATGTACCTATCCTTTTATAATTTCAGAATTGGCCAATTCTAGCTAATAATTGGAGAAGGCTTAATTATGTAAAAAGCCATTGATTTTGTGTTTTTTGCAATTTTTCCCTATATATTTATCTTATTGAGTTGTACCCAAATTCAAATAGTCATTGCAATCATACCATATATCATCATCTGACTAAACACCATTACTTTCTAATCCACGTGACTTGCTTATGTGGCATTGATTGCACATGTGGACAATACTTGCTTAAGGGCAATTTTGGAACTTTCAAGTAACAACTAAAAACAACAAATTCAAAACTTAGGGCATTGTCTCTTATGGTTTGATCACATTTTCTTTTGAAATTGAAGGCCTTTTTCATGTTTTACTTTGTGAATACAAAAATTCTTTACTCTATTAGCTTTAACCATGGCCTTCCTTGCCTTTGCTAGTCATGTAGGCATGGTGAGATGATGATTTGTGTATTAGGCACTGCTGTAAATTCGATGGGTCATTCTGCAGGTGCAGGAGGTGGTCTAAGGTAAGTGACAATCATCGATCACATTCTTAATTTATCAAATCTATGGTAGTAGGTTTACATGGTTGTTTGTTTCTCTATGGCATTCACATACTAATATCATACAATTCTAGGTTTTTCTTGTGTTTAATAAAGTCACAAAAGGGGGTTTTTGTACAAAAAGCCCCTCCCTTTATGCTTTTATTGAAGTTAGTCAATGGTCAAGTACAAAAATTGATTGCCATATCTACAGTCAAAAGCCATATAAGCATGCCATGTAGGCTAAAACCTAATGACATCAAATTAACAATCACATGATGGTTTGATTGGAACAATTATATGAATCTGCGGTACATTTGAACAGGATCAAAATCCAAGGTAAAAATGGCAAAATATGCAAAATTGAGGATTTTTACTTTCTCATTAAGAAATCGACAATGACCAAACTCTATAGGGCCCTAGTTATACATTATATGCTCACCTATCGTTAATCCAAACTATTCATCTAATTTCTCCTTTTCTCACAATAGATGGCCAAGAGCACCAAAATCACCCTAATTGCACAAGTTCACCATCACACATCATATGGTCTTAATTGTTGAATGTGCACCATTGCCCGCATAAAGTTTCTTATTGATGATCTATGGCTCATGAACAAAACCACAATCTTCATATGCTACTAAACTTGCTCAATCCACAAATTATGGGAATTGATGTAGTAGAAATGGAGTTTTTAATACGGTACTGTATTGGCCAAATGGTATTTCGATATATGCCATATTGATATAAAAAAATGATACGGTATAAGCTTGAATACAGTTTCAATAGCATGGTGCAGGAAGCTCCCACATAAGAGGATCTTGGGAAGGAGCAAATCATAAAGAGTTTATAGTATATAGCTTTACTTTGCATTTTGCAATAGGCTATTTCCATACCTTGAATTAGTGTCCTCTAGGTCACAAGATGACAAGTCTACCATTACACCTTGAACATAGTTTCGGAAAAGGGTCAATAACCTGAATGTCGACAAAAACATGTTTTCCCACATGTTGTGGTGAAATTCTTTTACTAGAAAAACCCTTATATAATGCCATATTTTTCTATTTTAATGGGTCTCCAAGTCTTATAATGAAGGGTAAGATAGTGAAATTAAGCTCCCAATCTGTAATAGCCACAAACAAAACTGGCTAGTCCAACTGAGGTTTTCATTATGATTTTTTCCTTTTTTCTATTCCTTGCATTTTATTTAGAATAAAGAAGAAGAGTAGAATGACTCAAAGAGTCAAGACAACAACTTGAAGATTTTTCTAGAATAAGATTTGAGTTTTTTCAATACATGTTTTCTTCCTCAACAAATGCTAGATTCTAGGTATGTCTTCCTCATATTTTGGGATTTTTTCATCTTGCTCCACAATTGTTGAAGCCATTCTTCTACTGGATTCTTTGTGCAGTGAAAACTAGCAATTGAAGCCCCTAAGATGAAAACGAAGAAGCACTAAAGGCTTTATGGAGTTTTTTCTCATCCTAATTTTCTTTCTTTTTTTGGTGGGTTAGGGGGGGGTGGTTTATCTAGTTTCTAGTTTGGGATAGTTGACTTCCTCTATGTGGCTTTGATTTGGTCGGTAAAGTATGCAAAAAAAAATTCCATTTTTGTGGTGGGGGTTCAGTTTTTCTTTAAAAATATGCATGGGTTTGTCAAAGAGCTAACACATTCAGTTGTTGTTTGTTAATGGGCATGACAATGGAAGAAACATGATAATGTTCTCTAATCTTCCCCAGCAAATGCTTTCTAATTAGTTGTTGCATGAGTTACGTCTTCTAATTCTCAACTCAACTATGTTTATTTTGTGAGCCTACCATGACTTTCTTCTTCATATAATACAAGTTCCTTACCAATAATAACATTCAACTGAGTTGTGAAAAGCACCATAATGACATTTCGTAAGCTAGATATGGATTAATTGATAACTACATCGGAATCGTATCAGTTATAAGGTCCATAGAATATTTTTAGAGAGATGATTGTGGGATACCCTTGTTTTCATTTCCATACATCTGTCGTTGCTTTATACCTTTCTTTAGTGGGTTGTTGTAAATTTACTAAACTTCAATAAGCAATAAGAGAAGTTTAAATATCAAAGTATGAAACTCAAACATGGATTTGGGGTATCAATTACAGAGAAGTTTGTGCCTATTCTTTTACTTGGAGTTTAGTTTTTTTTTTTAATAATAAAAATATGCAAACATTTTACTTTGTTAGAGATGGAGTCATGTATGTATTACACGATGTTGATTTTTAGTTTGGAAGTTAGTGTGTTGGTTCAATGGCTAGTCAATTGGTTAGTGTTTTGGTTCAATTTGGGAGAAAAGTAATTTTGGTAAATTTCCACAATTTTTTGAAATTTTGGAAAATTTTCTTAATCTTTACTTAATTGCTAATATTTCTTAATTTAGAAAATTCAAAAACCATTTTAGCTAGTTTTAAAAGTATTGAAGTCAAAATAATATTATTAAATAAATAAAATAAAAGTTCTTTAAGTTATAAAATGAATCGACTGAGAAATAAATAATGTCGTGTACTTGTCCTTTTATAATTTCAAAATTGATTCTAGCCAAGAATTGTGGAAGGCTTAATTATGTATGAAACCACTAATTTTGTATTTTTTTCTCATTTCTTCCCTATATATTTATCCTATTGAATTGTGTTTAAAATCAAATAATCATTGTAATCATGCCATAGATCGTCATCTCACCAAATACCATTACTTTCTAAACCACATGGCTTGCTTATGTAGCATTTTTTGTACATGTGGACAACACTTTTGCTAAAGGGAAATTTTGAAACTTTCAAGTAATCTTCTTCTTTAAAGAAGAAGACCAAAGACAATAACTAAAACCCCCAATTTTTAAGGCATTGTCTCATTTGGTCTCATCTCCATCTTCTTTTGAAACCGAAGGGCTTTTCATGTTTTTCTTTGTAAATACAAAAATGCTTTACTCCATTGGTTTAACCATGGCCTTCCTATCCTTTCCTGCCCATGTGGGCATGGTGAGATGTTGATCTATGTTTTGAGCATAGCTGCAAATCCATTCAATCATCTGTAGCTACAAGAAGTGGTTTTAAGGTAAGTGACAATTAGCGATCACATTCTTAATTTATCAAATCTATGGCTAGCTATAGGTCTATATAGTTGTTTCTTTGTGGCATTCGCATATTGGTATAATACAATTGTAAGGTTTTCTCATGTTTAATAGGGACACAGAAGGGGTTTCGTACAAAAAAGCCCTCCCTTTATGCTTTCAAAAACCATATAAGCATGCCACATAGGCTAAAACCTAATGGCATCAAATAAACAATGACAATATGAACAATTATATGAATCTAGGGTACAACTAATTAGGATCAAAATCCAAGGAATATGAGAAAGAATGCAAAATTGGAGGTTTTTACATAATTAAGCCATTAGAAAATGATTCCTATTAAGAATTTGCAAATGACCAAACTCTATAGGGCCTTAGTTATATATTATATGCTTACCTATCATCAATTTGAATTGTTCATCTAATTTTCCCCTTTTTAACAATAAATGGCTAGGAGCACAAAAATCACCCCAATTGCATGAGTTTACCATCACACATGATGTGGTCTCACTCATTAAATGTGCATAATTGCTTATGTGAAGTTTCTTTTTGATGATCGATGACTCATGAGAGAAACCATAATCATCAAATGCTAAACTTGCTTAATCCACAAATTGTAGGAATCTAATATAGCAGAAATAGTGCTGCTAATATGGTACTATATCAGCTGACTAGTATTTCAATTTATGGCATACTGATTGAAAAATGACATGGTATAAGCTTGAATATAGTTCTGATAGCTTGGTGTATGAAGCTCCAGTGTATGCAAGTTTCGACGAAGGAATGAACCACAAAGAGTCTATAATACACAACCTTACTTTGCATATTTCCAAGAGGCTGTCCATGCCTTAAGCGAGTGACCTCTAGGTCACATGACCACAACTCTACTATTATGCCTTGAACACAGTTCTAGCAAAGGGTTAAATAATAGAATATCGATAAAAATGTGTTTTCTGATAAGTGTCTAATTTTGAATAAAAATCAACCAATTAGTTAGCCATGTGTTGTAACTTACAGGTGTAAAATAAGATTTTTGGACAATGGTCAAGATTGATCGAGATAAAAATGGACGACCAAGATCGAGTCAAAGCCTTGAAGTTATCACTTCAACATGAGATCAAGGATCTAGATCATCTTAAGATCACTTGAAGATGGAATGGAAGGAGTTAGTGGCCAAAGTGGGCTCATGCATAAGCCATGCAAAATCCACCACCTTTGCATGTGTTTCACTTAACCATATTCAAGCCATGAACAAGGTGAAAAGCTAAGGAGCTTAGCCAGCCACTAAAACTAAGGATTTGAGCCACCAAGCTAAGCTAAGAAAGCTATCAAAGCTAGCCATGAAGCCAAGCCGATGGAGCTCTCAAAGTTAGCCATCAAACCACATAAGCCAAGCTACATGGAAGGTCATGATTGGAGGGGAATCCATAGAATTATTCTTAGGATTCATATGGATATTTTAAAGATAATTGAGGAAAATCTACTGGGATAAGGTAGTATGTGGGCTAATAGGAAGATACCTTTCTATTATTATTATTATTTCATGTTTTTCCTACTTTTTTCTCACTTTCTACCACACCACTAAGGAGCACTAAGCATTTCACTTTTCATTCAAGAGTCCTATCTTTCGAAGACTCTACCTATAATGGCCTGAATTTTTAAGTCCAAAGATAAATATTTGAACTTTAGAAGTGAGATTTTATAGAGATCAAATTTAATAAAGATGATCCCATAATCAGATTCTACTTGAAAAATGGATTTAAAAGCAAAGATTCTTTCGCTGCATTACATTGTTTTTCAAACAAGGCCCGATTCTGCATTAGAAATTGATTTTACATATAAAAATGCATATGAAAACTCGAGTCGTTACAGTTAGTATGCTTTTTGAGATATGATATTCTTATAATAAGCATACGAATTGTCCTTGTGATTTATGATCTTGAATACGATTGTTTGCACATTTTATGAACAGTTTTTATATATGCAAGTAGGTAATATAATGCTACTAAGTTTTCAAATGCATTTCAAAATCTAAAATGATTTATACTTGAATCTATTACTGTGTTTACTATGCTTTTGGAAATAATATTTGAAAAATAATATTTTGAGGATGCGAATTGTTCTCGTGATTTATGATCTTGATGTTATTGCTTACATCTTTCATGGATAGTTTTATATATGCATTGTTTGCATGTTTTGAAACTAGTTGCATAAATTGTATGATTTATGATGATTGAGATTTGGATTATATATATATATTTCGGGCTAATGAGCCTGGTGGGCACTATGCTAAGAGGTTGATTGTGTAAGAGGTTGGCCTCTCGGCTTCTAACCACTAAAGGTGGTAGGTATCATTGCCCAAAGTGGCACTTGTCCCTTTTTAGACTGCTGTGGTATTGGGACACCACTGGAGGTGTTTACGGCACCCTTTTCGAGATGTATCCACAGTCGATCGTGGAGACTGTGGTGATTGGTCTCTAGATACCAGAAACACACAATTTCAGATTAAGTTTTGGTCGTGAGCATAGAGGGCCCTATGATTTTGGTTTTTAGTATCACCATACATGGTGTATTGAGATGGTCTTAGATGAGTACTCATGACTAGTCAGTTTGATGTGTTTGCCGACCCATCAGCTTAATGTGTTCGCCAAGATACCCAAGTGCATGAGATATATAATGGTTTTGAGATGCTATCATCTATTTTGACTGATTACTACTTTAAGAATTTCATAATTATTATTATTTTATGAATCATTGACTTTGACTAGTCTGCTTGATCTATTCACCGAGATTTTAGTACATAGATTGATTGATTACTATATGATTTTTGTAATATTTATATTGTTGATTACTGGTTTTTTATAAAAGATTCCACGGTTAAATATGTGTAAATAAGCTTATGATTTATGCATAAATATGCATGTGTACACAAAAGGGAATTGCATGATTTTTACATGGAAAGCCCCTCTTGAAATTATGCATGTTGCATACTGTGTTTTCAAAATAATAGCATCAAATCACCTACTGAGTATGAGGAATACTCACCCAAATATATTATTTTTACAGATTAGGTCCAATAGGATTAGAAGAAGCATCAGGAAATGTTAATTCTACGATCAAGTGAATGAAGACAATGACAAGTATGAGTGTAAGTATATGACCTATCCTTTGGACATGTACATGTAATTATTATAGTTGGGCCATAAGCTGTGATTAAATAGATCTGGGATGCATATATGTTCGTCTTAATTTTAAAAATTACTTTGTTCGTCTTGAAAGCAAATGACACTTGAGGTTTTCAAAATGAATTCAAAATAAAAGATTTTTCTGCTGTATTGCATTTGTTTTTATTAAAGTGTTTTCAAACAGGGATATCCTGCATTAGGAATTAGTTTTGCATTTAAAACTGTATGTGAAAACCCGAGCATCACACTACCACCTTCCTAAACTTCCATTCCAACCATCCAACCAATCTCTACTTCTTAGGAAACTACTTAGCCAATCACTTTTCTCCACCTCACCTCACCTCACCTCTCTATCTTATCTTTTTCATATCCATCTCTTTCATCCTTGCCTTCCATTCCATGGAATTCTATGTGAAACACATTCAAGGAAGGGAGTTCCATGTGAAACTCCTACAAAGTAGGAGCGTCCCTCCCCTCCTTACCTCATCCACTCCACCACTATGACAACCAGAGTTTTTCAAACACTTTTTCACATCCTTTCGAAAGGTGGATCCCCAATTTTGAAAAACAGTTTAAAAAACAAAACAGCAGAAAACGTTTTTAAGAAATTTCATTTTAAAATCCCAAGTGTCAGCCATCAACTCACTACTATGCTATTTATGATTCAGTTTGATATTTAAAATTTGAAAACTTAAATAAAAATTTTCAATTTTCAAGTAAACCTTTTAAAAACAAGTTTACTTTTTCAGGACCCATCCAATATATAGCCATAGTCCCTGCATCATTAAAACTCAAGTTTGAAATACCAAAAATGTACATGTACAATCCAAGTAAAATTAAAATATACCCTCAAACGACGATATCTTGATTAGCTACTCGTCTGACTCCTCACCAGTCTAGTTTGTTGCTCAATATCTGAGGCATTACAAAAACAGTGCAATGCCTCAGCAAGCCATGCTTTGTAGGGGAATAAAATGCTTATGAAAACTAAAGTAAAACATTTGCTTTCACAATGTAATAATCATTTCAATGCACCAAAATATTTTGTAGCAATAATTAATAATTTGCATGATTAAATTTTAAGATAATCTAAAACTTTGGAATGTCAAATTTCAAAGCATTTCATGTTAATATCATGAATAAATCCAACAGTAAAATGTTATGCTCAAATCATAATCATAATCTGAAGTAAACTTTATGAATAGATGTAAACATCATAAATAGATCTAGCAACACAAGGTCATGTACAAATCATGGCCTGAATCATGAATAAAGATACTAAACAGTCGAGTTAAACGATATTAAACTCATGAAATTAGTGAATATAGTCAACACTGAGTATACATAATGATTACGAGCTCATACCAAGCATATCATCATGCTGTATAGTCACAACACTGTCACTCTGTCATGATCGCAGCTCCTATATCTCCAAAGAAAATCAAGCACACATGCTGTCACTCAGTTGTGCTCGTAGCACTGTGCAAAATATACAAAGGACTACTATGTTGTAGCATAACCAACCCTGAATTTATTGACTGTCACTCCCCATTAACACTAGAACAAGAGACTAAGCATCCGTCTCGCATGGGTGAGGATAGGAGTCGTAGCGTGGACAACTCATGATGCCACTCCCCATGGTGTTCGCTATTCTCTGGGGCAGGTGTCTATCATCTCACAATGTTAGAGGGCGGGTGGCCAACCCTACATTCCTTCTAGCATGGCATCCCTAGGCACATGCCTATCTAAAAGAAAACCCTCAGGCCTCCATGCTTGGATATCATAAAATCATTAGGCTATATGCCTATCGCATATCAAATCTACGAAAATAATGTATCATATACATAGTTGGTACCCTGTACAAAAATCAAGCCCACCTGATTGTCGAATCAAACCATGTGAATATAAAACATGCACTCCATTTTAAACAAATGACATGCATTTCAATCCTCAAAACCATAATATGATAAATTTTAATATATAATATCACACAATAATCCTATTTTATAAATAATTCATGCAACTCAAATCTCATACAATTATCAAAATCACATCATAACCATATAAGCAGATCATGCAATTTGTAAAAATTTGCATCTTAAATTCTACCTACCTCAAATCCGGCTATCCCAATCGTCAAAACACCCAAAGGCCTTCATGCCATATTAATTAGCGTATCTACCAACTAATATGTGCATATAATATCATTTCCTTATCACAAATCCTCATCTATAACTCATTTAGTCTTTGATCATTTTTAAACATGATGACCTTGTCCTTGCAGATCTTTGATCACATGTATATATCTTTATTTTTGGTAATATCTTCAAATTTCTGACCATGATTAAAGATCAATGATCCAGATCATCCATCTGTTCTCAATTTCTATTGGTCAAACTAATCTATAGTATATTTCATATTTCAATGTTTAATATATTGATCCAATGATCAGATCAAATTTTGATGATCATATCAATAGTTCAAGATCATCCTAACATTCAATTTCCTAAGCCAAGGCAATCAGAATAATCCATCATTAAGTTAGTTCAATTATCCATTTTGAAGTTTGATCTAACTTGATCGCATGTATTTCCTAGGTTTTCTATAGTTCAATTGCCTCTCACTAGCTACTGTTCAGATTTGACAATCAAATCCTACTCTAATGGGTCTGATCTATTTTTCTTGTCTCATCCTACAATCCAGATTTATAAATTCTAGTTCACTAATACAATCTAACCATTAGATCATTCCATTTACCATGTTAGATAATTAATTTAGTTGTTTATTAAGGTTTGAATACTTACGATCGGCAAATCTAGGCTGTACAAGGTCTAATCTTATTTAATTAAAGTTTCTAGGACGATCCTATCATTGGATCGATCTCAATGTCTAGCTTGGGTGTCTTAATTGTCTATATTTGGGTCTAATACATCTTTATCCTACAAATGTTTAGTGCTTTATATCATCTAATTGTACATTTAAAGGTAATTTGTTGATCAGACTGTGATCTAATTCTGATCGGTCAAATTAATTATTCTAGATTTTCTTGCCATAAAATGTTACTATTTTAAAATTTTTGGATGATCTGACTATAAATCAGTATCTATATTTTGTTAGATCAACCAATTATTCAAATATTTGAAGTCTGATTGCCTTTGATCTTGCAGATCTAAGCCATCTGAAATCTATAGCTTAAAACTAGTGTTTAAGATTTGTCCAAATCCTAAATTTTATTATTTTAATTAGTTTGTCTTGTCGAGACAATTCCAGAGGATGTTTTTGAAATAAATTTAGAGTTATATTGCTTTTAGAATTGAAAATCTGAGTTTCAATTAGATTTTAACTGTCCAGATTGAATCTTGATCAAAATGGGGCAGAAAACGATGTCACTAGGACAAACCAACTTTGTGGCACACATTCTAGAATGCTCGGTGCATCATGGTCTCCATAATGCACTGGAGTACGTCATGATCCCTAGGATGCATCGGCATCCTAGTCGGTTTGCAACTGCTCTGCACTCGCAGTGCTCGCACCAAGCACATGCATTCTTACGGTGCATCTTAGTTATATACCAGATGGAAATGGTTCCTATGGTGTGATCTTGAGCATTTGTTTCTTTTCCATCCTGATCTCGATCTGGATCATTTCCTTTTCTTTGTAACAGGGGGTTTCCTATGTTTTGAGGTGTCCTAGTTTCAGCTAACAATTTGGATTTCTCATTTGAGTTGTTTTTAACATGGTTCTAGCCCTATCAGTTTGGATGCATTGACCAACAGGTCCTTGTTGAAAAAATTAGTTCGGCAAAGCAAACAAGAGGGAAAACAAAAAAGGGAGAAAGGGGGTTACCTGGCCACAGAAGAAAAAGGAAGGTGGGTCTGGCAGGTCTAGCCTGATTGGGTTGGTGGGTCAGGTAGTGCTGGGGCCATTGCCATCACCAGCCGAGAAGTATAGGGTAGAGAGAGAGAGAGAGAGAGAGAGAGAGAGAGAGAGAGAGAGAGAGAGAGAGAGAGAGAGAGAGAGAGAGAGAGAGTTGATGATTAGTTGTAGTGGCAACATCGTTAGGAAGGGGGAGAGGAGGGAGGAGAGAAGGGAGGACTGCCAATAGTTGTAGTGGCACCAACAAGGATCCTTGGTTGGCATGTGCAGTCTAGTGCTAAGCACAACCTCGAGTCGTGCATGCTAACCAGCTAGTGGTCTGTGCAAGAGAGAGGGAAAAAATCGAGGGGAAAGGAAGCATTAAATGGCATTAAATATGTTACTCGTTATAAATGCAAGTAGTAAAAGCTGTGTAAACTTGTTTTTCATTTATGGCTGTTCATGATGGCATTCCATGCGTGGGTCCCACTTGTAATCAATTTTATAACTTTATAACTAATTAAATTAAATTAAATATTTAATTAAAATTATTATGAGATTTTCATCCAAGCTTCGATTTCAACATACTTAGCATTATTGGATTCGTTTTCTCGAGTAGATTACTAATATTGATATTTTAATGGTCAATTCCATGTATTTCATTAATTATTCTTAAAATTTTTAAATCTTGAATATTGAATTCCTTGTTTCTCCTTGTCGATTTATTTCATTTATATAAAGTGAATTAAAAATTTAGGGGTGTTAAAACCACCCTCCTTATTTCTCTCTAGGTTAACCAATCACCATGTTTTTTTTTTTTACTCTCCACCTCACCCTATCTCTCTTACCTTAGATTTCCAATAATCTTGCTATTCTCAAGAGCCATTCAATGATTTTTACAAGGGGGAGGTGCCCTCTCTTAAAAAAGTGGCATCTCCCACCTTAACTCTTACCCAAATTGTCTCACTTGTTTACTCTTTTATAAAAACCCTAGGTACACTCCTATATCTAATCCTAGCTATCCAATTCCCTTTCTTTTTCATTCCCACCATACTTTATTTTAACCCACCCTGGAAAACTTACGAAACAAACTATAAAAGAGCCTAGGAAGAGAAGAATAGAGAACAACTTTTGGAGTAGGCGTTCTTTTTCTTCTTTTTCCTTTACCCTTTTTCACTCCACTTTTTCTCCTAAGGTGGCTACTCTCTTTCTCCTAGTATTCCATGCATGGTTCCAAGCCTTTGTCCTCTAATTCTTCATTAAAGGTTGGTTGCTCATCTTTCAATTTTCATTACTTTCGAATCCTTTTTAGTTTCATGCTTAGGAAATTGTCTTGCCTTTCCATTTGTTTGCATCTTCTTGTTTAGATCTAAGGTTGTTTTTCCCTTGAAGTAACAGCCAAGGGAAAGTTATCTTGAATCTATTATTTTCTTTGCTTTTCATTACCATGAGATCTCCCTTTGATTTCATTAATTTCCTTCTTGTTTTACTTAGTATGCCTCAAGCTTTGCCTTTACTTTCTAGTGGATTTTACATTGATCTTAATGCATACTTACTTAGGATTGATGTTAAAATATTGAAGAAGGTTTAGCATGTATTTTTGGCTTGTTTAAGAACAAGTAGCATTCATTGTAATAGAATACAAATTTCTGATTTGGATTACATATATATACTTACTATGTTGATGGATTTTAATGTGGTTCAATAAAGTTATTTGGAGTTTCTAGTTCATACTTGTTTCAAGCAGTTAATGATCTTAATTCTTAAATGTTTAATTGCATTAGAAGTATTTAATTATATGTTTTCATGTCTCATTAATTAATTGATCAAAATAGTATGCTGTTGGAATTTTTTGAATGGATTGTTTATATTTAATTTCCAGCACTTTATACTTCATGTTTGCGAGATTTTTCAAGGACCCAATTAGAGTGTTAGATTATTTAGTTAATACTTGAGTTAGATTGCATGTGCTAGGTTTTTAAACTAGTTATGTAGATCCATTCCTCCCCCATGAATCATGCATATCATTCCATGGTCATAGCATGATACTTGGATAGTTCTCCTTTAATTGCTTGATTAGTGATTGTTTTCTTTTAATTCTCTTGTTTAGTTGTAGTTTAGTTAGATTCCATTGTTTATTATGATGCGTCTTAGTTAGTTTCTAATTCTTAGTTTAAGAACATAATTGATTTTGTCATAATTGCTAAATCTCATGTTTAGAAAGTTTGGTTTAGGAAAGTTACTCAATTTCAATTTTAGAAAGTTTTCAAATTAGGAAAGTTTTTTATTTTAGAAAGTTTTTAATTTAGAAGAGTTTTATTTTTAGAAAGTGTGTTGTTAAGTTAGCATAATTTCATCTTTCATGTGTTAATCTTTCATTCGTAATTGAGGAAAAAGATTTCCTTAATTTGGCTAGGTTAGATAATTTAAGTAAGGACTACTAATATCACATCCATTTGATTCTTTGTGGGATTGACCTCCTCACTTGAATTACTATAATTGTCTCGTGCGCTTGTGAGTTTTAACTTAAAATCACAACATTTGCTTGTAAGTTATGGTGAAATTCTTCTACAAAAAAACCTTTGTATAATGTCATATTTTTCTGTTTTAATGGGTCTTTAGGCTTATAATGAAGGGTAAGATAGTGAAATTATTGTCCCAATCGATAATATCCAAAAACATAACTGACTAGTTTGACTGGGATTTTCATTAGAATTTTTTCCTTCATTTTGTTCCTCTTGTTCTCTTTAGGATAAAGAAGAAGAGTAGAACAACATGAAGAGTGAAGACAATGGTTTGAAGATTCCTCTACAATAGGATTTGAGGTTTTCCAATACGAGTTTTCTTCCTTAATAATGCTAGATGCTAGGTATTTCTTCATCAAAATTTGGAGTTTTTTGTCTTCCTCCACAATTGTTGAAGCGATTCTTCTACTTTATTCTTTATACAATGAAAGCTCGCCATTGAAGCCCTCAAGACGGAAACGAAGAAGCACTCCATGGTTTATCAAGGTTTTTCTCATCCGAATTTTCTTTCTTTCTTTTTTGGTTCATTTTTGTGGTTTTAGATAGGTCACTTCCATCTCTATGGCTTCACTTCAGTCAGTAAAAATATGCAGTTTTATTTGTTCATTTTTGTGGTGTGGGTTTAATTTTTCTTTAAAAGTATGCATAGCTTTGTCAAAGAGCTAGCACATTAAGTCATTGTTCGTTAATGGGCTGTGACAATGGAAAAGACATGATAATATCTGTAATCCTTCCAGGCGATTGCTTTCTAATTGGTTGTTGCATGGGTCATGTCTTCTAATTCTCAACTCAACTATATGTTTATTTTGTGAGCCTACCACAACTTTCTTCTTCATATAATACGAGTTCTTTACCAATAGTAACATTCAACGAAAGTAGTGAACAAAACCATAATGAATATATGGATTAATTGACAACTACATCAGAATCTTATTAGTTATACGACCTATGGAATATTTTCAGAGAGATGATTTTGGAAGACCCTTGTTTTGATATCCATACATCTGCCATTGCTTTGCACCTTTCTCTGGTGGGTCGTTGTAACTTTTATTAAGCGTGAATATGCAATAAGAGAAGTTTAAATAACAAAGGACATGAAACTCATATGTCGATTTACGGTATCAATTATAGAGAAGTTTACATCTATTCTTTTACTTGGGGCTCAGTTTTTTTTATAAAAATATGGAGACATTTCAGTCTCTTAGAGATGGGAGTCTTGCATATACTGCAAGGCATCGATTTTCAGTTTGCAGGAAGTGAGCGATTTGGTTCAGTGGTTAGTTAATTGGTTCAGTTAGGAGAAGGGTAATTTTGGTAAATTTCTACTATTCTTTTAGAGTTTTTGGAAATTTTACTTGATCTTTACTTAATTGAAAGGCATTCGTTACGGTATTGACCTTTCTGGACGGAAATCAGATGAACGGTTTTGATCAACCACAACTAGGTCCTTGTACGAAAGTGAGGAGTGTCGTTATCAAACAAGTCTATAATACGCAACCTTACCCAATATACATACATATATACGCACACACTCTCGTCCATGCCACTAGAATTTTCTCCAAAACTCGTCCCCCTCCCTCTCCAGCTCTCTGTCGGTTTCAGTTTGTGAAAGAAGAAGAGTCGCAGGAATAGAAAACTATGGCATCGGAGAATAGAAGTAGAAGAAGCAAGCCCAACATTCTGGTAACAGGGACCCCAGGAACGGGCAAAACCACAACTTGCTCGCTTTTGGCGGACGCTACTCAACTCCGTCACATCAATGTCGGAGAACTGGTCAAAGAGAAAAACCTCCATGACGGTTGGGACGAAGAATTCGATTGCCATGTTATCAACGAAGACCTGGTAAGAACAAGAATACCAAAAACCCGTCAATCGGAACCCTAAGCCTAGCTCATCAGTAATTATGTTTTATCTCTTCTGGCATCATTCATTTCCTATGCATTCAGAAACATCATTTTTTGAAGAACTCATGATTCCTTTGTAGCAACAATGCCTTGAAACATATTATAAAAGGGTTATTGGTGCAGTGTATTCTATCCATCATGTAACGAAAAGTGGGGTTAAGATAGGAAAGAGTTGCTAGATTTTGGATGGAATTTTAGTTTCTGTTTGGATGTAAATCATATAAAATTGTGATTTTGGAAGCTTGCTTGTTGGACTGTTAGGCAACTTTTACGATATTGTTTGGATGTATGATGAAATAACAATTTACTGCAATTACAAAACCAGAAATTGAAAAGATCATGAGTTTTTAAAGCGCATTTGGATGGTACCAGTTTCTAAAATTGTAACTTTTAGAATTTGGAATACAGCCTCATATCATGATTTTGTGCTAGATACAGCCGCATTATTTTGTAAAAACATGATTTACAAAATGAAGCATGCAAAGGTGCAAACACATCGTCTCTTTTCTTCTTTCAAGTTGTGATAGCTTGTAACACACTCTTGCCTTTTGTTTTTCTTGTCTTGGATTTTTATTATACATTGTATACTTCTTTTATCATTTTAAATTATTTAAAAAGTTACAAGTGGGTTAATGATGTAAATAAAACTACAACATACATAAAAATGTTGCCAAACTGTCTTTTATTTATACATCGTATACTTCATTTAGCATTTTAAATGATTTAAAAATGTACAAATGGGACTCATTTTAGTTGTGATGTAAATAAAACTACAACATACATAAAAATGTTGCCAAACAGTCTTTTAGTATATAGTGCAAGTGGCTCTTGCAGTTTTGCAAAATCACCAATTTAAGTAATTTTGATGGGAGCCTTGGCACAGTGGTAAAGTAGTCATCGTGTGACCTTGAAGTCATGGGTTTGAGGTGTGGAAACAGCCTCTTGCAATGCAAGGTGATGCTGTGTACTATTGACCCATTGTGGTCCGCCCCTTCTCTAGACCCTGCATACATGGGAGCTTTGTGCACCGAGCAACCCTAGAGGACCAATTTAATTAATTTTACATCCAAAATGGAGCATTGGATAAAATATAATCTTATTTGCACCATTGCTAACATAAGCCGCTTTTATTTTCTCATGTTTGAATCAATTTTTATGTTCCACATCTTGTAGAAGTGTATGATGTGTAACAGGGAAGTAATGTAGCAAAACCTAAAAGCAGTAGTTCATTATTGCTGTTGCTGTTAGAAACATAGGGGAATAAAGAAAGAAGCATAGCTACATGCTTTGTTTTGGAACTCTTGATTCTACAGGATTTGAATCTCATATGCATAGACACACATATAAGTCTTTTTATTTGGATAACCCATAATCCATGAGCACCTTGAACCTGTTATCTAAGCACAGGAGAGGCCATTCTAGTGCCACTATGGTATAAGGCCTTTGCTCTACAAATCTCACTTGTATTTGCAAAAGATTGACATAGGGCTGCCGTTGCTCTTTCAAAAAATTTTGATTTTTGAAAGTTTCCCATCTGAATGTGTTTTTAGAAATTTTGGTTTTTCTATTATAAGATTTTGTGAACTTGCAAGAAATGAGGATTTATGAGTATCTTATTGTGCTTTATCCCCTATGCGATGCTTGGTGATGTTTGTATGGGGTGGTAAAAGATGTAGGTTTTTAATATAAATTTCTATGAGAGTATGGAAGGGTGTTCATTTTTCTTGCACTTTATTGTCGTAAAAGGCAGCTTTGCATCCTCAACTACAAAATCCCCAAGTTTCAATATTTTCATCTTGTGGAATGGAGGATGCTCTTCTTGTTATAAGGAAAACATGTTTTAGGTTGGTAACTTTGTGTTCATTGTGTATATTCAAGGGGAAAGGTTATATTGTTCAGTCATTTGTTTGAGTATAAAAGCCTATTTTCATTCATCTTTTTTATCAAAGATGGTCGGAGACATGGAGGAAAGAAAAGGATTTTCTTTGGTTAATCAATTAATACGTTGTTAGCATTGTGGAGCTAAGAAATAGATCATCTTTCGAGACAATTCTTTCTCTTCAGAGAAATGAGGGATAACATTTGGAAAAAAAAGGGAAAAAAGGGAGACATTGAAGATCTTATGAGCACAGAAGTTTAGAGAAGAATATTGAGATTTATTCCCAAGATCATTGAGGATACAGAAAGACATCATTATAGTCAAGCAGCCAAAGAAAGAAAAGTGTGATATGGAATGGTATTATCTTTAAGAGAGTACCACCATGCTATGTGATGGATTGAGTCTGGTAAAGATCAATAGAAGACTATAGCAGAGTAAAGGGAAGTTGAGAAAGTTGAATTGATTACTAATTCTAGATTACAAATGGAATAAAAACTATAGAAGAAATGAGAAGTAGTGCAAATGGTGGAAGTTTTCTTGAATCTCTGGTTCTCTCTATGTAACCCAGAGCCTATCATTGTCCAATTTCGTCCTCCTTCCTTTTCCCTCCTTTGCTTGCTACTGAATTTTCTCCTTCAGCCAACCTCCTGCCACTTGGCGTTCCATTAGAAAATATGGTCTTCCTAGCTGAATTCTTTCATAAGCCCATGATTTGCTCCCACCTATCCCTATTACATAACCTCTTAAGCTTGAGCCACCTGTCTAGATCTTTGTAAGCCATGCCTTCTTAAATACATCTTCCCAAATCTTCCCTACCTCATATCAATAATAAAAAAGAGCCACCTTGTCCTCAAGGTAGAAAACAGGAAAGTATTTCTGAATGAGCTGAAATTGATCCCAATTGCTGTCATGATCCGAAAGAGCTTCCCACTGAACAAGTACTTGAAGCTGGCTATTGGAATGAGTATGTGTATCTTTAATTGCTGCTGGATATACTTGAAGTTCCAAGGTCTCAGAAAGGCAGGCAAGTAGTGGTTGAGAACTGATAAAGGGGTTATTTGCCAGTTTTAGTTGTGAAACATGAAAGATAGGATAAATTTTAGTAGTAGGAGGTAAGTCTAGATGGTATGCAACCTCACCAATGCGCTTTGCAAAGGGCCATAATATGGAGGAGAAAGCTTCTCGTTGATCCTAGTGGCCAGTGACTTGAGGAAGTATGGTTGGATTTTGGGGTATATTAAGTCGTCTGCTTGGAAAGAGAAGTCTCTTCTTCTTTTGTCTGACTGAGATTTCATGCAAGATTGAGCTTTTTCCAAATGTTGCTTCAGTTCAGATAAGATCACATTGCGATCAGTAATTTGGCGGTTGACTTCCCCAACAATGGATTTACTTCTTGGAAATTTGAGTAAGATGGGTGCATCTTGACCTTATAGAGCTCGAAAAGGAGTCATTTTGCTAGAGCTGTGGAAGGTGGTATTATACCAATACTTAGGCGAACATGTCCATGAGGGCCAAGTTTTTGGTTTTCTTACTATGAACCAACGGAGATAAGTTTCAAGGTAGCGGTTAACCACTTCCGTTTGCCCATCTATTTGAGGGTGATAGGTTGAGCTTATCTTTAAAACGGTATCGGATAACTTGAACAATTCCTTCCAAAAATGGTTGATGAAGATGGGATTGCGGTTAGATATGATAGACTTGGGATGCCCATGAAGTCGGACCACCTCTTTTGTAAAGAGAAGGGCAACGTCCTTGGCAGTGTAAGAGTGTCAAAGAAGAAGAAAGTGACTAAATTTTGTCAAACGATTCACCATAACTAGGACAATGTTAAACTCTTGTGCCTTTGGCAGGCCACTGAGAAAGTCCAATGTAATGTCGTCATAAGTTGATAAGTGAATAGGGAGGGGTTAGAGCAAGACTGTAGGTTTGGCAGAGGCATATTTGTTGCATTGACTTACATCGCAAGTGGCTACAAACTTCTGAACAACCTGCTGTATTCCCTCCAAATGTAAGACATAGGCAATGCATTTTTAAGTGTAGAAGAACCCGAAATGACCTTCGCTTGGGATGGAATGAAACTACTGTAACAAACACACATTATGGGGAGGATTCCATGGAAGAACGAGGTGGTTATGGAAGTATAATGCGCCCTGCCTAAAAGCATAATCGGGGTGGCTGTTAGGATCAACAACCAGTTGCTGAATAAGGGTGTGAAGCTTTGGGTCTAAGTATAGTTCCTTGGATAACTTGTCTATGCCTTCACAATTGGCTACTGATAAGGGAAAGAGTTGTAGATTGTAGTTGCAATGTGCCTTGGTGGAAGAAGTACTAGGAATGGCATTGCCCGTGGCATCATGGCCAAGAAAATCCATAGCATAGAACTCTTGAAGGGGGGAAAGGACATCAGCCACCAGATTTTCTGACCTCGGCTTGTATTGAATCTCAAAATCAAAGCCTAGTAGCTTGATCAACCATTTATGCTGGTCACTATTAAGCACACGCTGATCCTTCAAGAAACAAAACTCTTTTGATTCATTCTGATTGTGAAGTGTCTCCCCATCAGATAGTGGCACCATTTTTGTATAGCCATCATGATAGCCATGAGCTCTCTTCCATAAATTGACTTAGATTGGGAGGGAGTAGAGAGAGCTTGGCTAAAGTAAGCAATTGGCCGCCCTTCTTGCATCACTACAACCACCACTCTCTTGCCGGATGCGTCAGTCTCTAGAATAAGCTATTTACTGAAATCTAGAACTGCCAATATGGGGATGGTAGTCATGGCACACTTCAGAGTGTCGAAGGTTGCCTGTGTGTTAGAATTCCATTGGAAATATCTTTCTTAAGGAGCTTTGCCAGCAGTGCCGCAATTATTTCATTGTGCCCGACGAACTTGCAGTAATATCCAGTGAGGCCTAGGAAACCTCGAAGTGCCCTCACATCTTGTTGAATAGGCCAATGAATCACGCAGTTGGTCTTAGAGTGGTCAGCTGCCATCCCTTGTGCTGAGATTACGTGGCCGAGGTACTCTCAGGGTGGTTTGCCCAAAGTGACATTTCTTTTTGTTAGCAACAAGTTTATGGGAACCAAGGATCTCTAATACAATGGTTATATGCTCCAAATGCAGATTAAAATTAGAACTACAAATCATATATCATCAAAGAATATGAGGACAAACTTACGGAAATGTAGGCGAAGATGTCGTTTATACGGGCTTGAAAAATCAATGGAGTATTGGTCAAGCCGAAAGGTATGACTAGAAATTCGTAGTGACCCTCATGTGTTTTGAAAGCGGTTTTGACAATGTCCTTCCCCTTGATACGAATATGATAATATCCAGATTTGAGATCTAACTTGGAGAAAATAGTTGCTCTCACTAACTCGTCCAACAATTCGTCAATTGTCGGTATCTAGAATTTATCGGGGATTGTTATCTTGTTCAAGGTTCGGTAATCAACGCAAAACGCCAACTGCCATCTTTTTTTTTTTTAACTAAAAGCACTAGACTAGAGAAGGGGCTTGTTCTGGGGCGAATGATGCCCGCATTGAATAACTCCCTAATATCTATTCAATTTCAGTTTTTTTTTTTTTTTTACGATATGGGTACCTATACCATCGAATATTAGGAGGTTGAGCTCTGTCTTGGATCTGGATGGCATGATCATGAGTACGGCTGACTGGTAACTATAAGGTTTGATCAAAGATATGGGAAAACCATGCCAAAAGGGAAATTAATTGCTGGTGAGTTGTGCCAATCTGCTGGTCAATATCAGCTTGTAATCCATTGTATTTGACCGTGTAATTTTCTCATGTGTTGGGAATGAGCCGCAACATGGACTTGAGGGAGAGTGAAGATTGGGCTAAAGAGGGGTTGCCCCTTAATGTGACTTGCGTGCCTTGCACCGAAAACCGCATGGTGAGGTTACAATAGTTGGTTGAAACCTCTCTCAGAGTCTGCAACCAAGCCATTTTGAGAATGATATCAGTTCCGCTTAGGTTAAAGAGATGGAAATGCTGCTAGACAACGACGTCGGGTAAGGAAAGCAAGAGATCCTGGCAAATTCCAGCCCCTTTGATGCAGTGACTATCCTCCACTAGAACCCCAAAAAATTTCGTTTCGGAAACAGGCAACTATAATTGGGCAACCAAATTTTGGCATTGAAATTGTGAGATGCCCCACTGTCAATCAGAACCACCACCTCTTGATGACCCTAGTGCCCTTTCAGTTTCATCATATCCCCCTTCGAAATTCCTATGATTGCATGCATAGAACGTTCCAACTGAGGGGTATCGTCATTGCGTGGCGTGGGTTCATCATTGGGCAGGGGCTCTGCTGGTTTTGGGTCATCGTCTTCGTTGACCAGTAGAATTTGCAACTGGCGATTCTTACAACAGTGGCTCGAAGTGTAGTTCTCATCGCATTGGAAGCACAAGCCAAGTGCTCATTTATGTTGAAGTTCCTGTTCGGTCAGCCACAAAAAAGAATCACGTCAGCCTAAACTGGAGTCGTCGATATAGAAGATCGATCAGCCCTGATGGATGATCTCAGTAGATGGGCTTCTTGAATAAAAACTGTTGGATCTTGAAAATTTGGGCCCAGGTCCAAGTTGGTTTCCACTCGTTTTAACTTGATCTGGGGCCGCGTTGTTCTCTTCAACGTTTTTGGGCCAGCTCCATCAGCCCATTTAAGGAAGCCGGCCAAAACATTTTAACTTCGTCTTTGATATCTTCCTACAGCCCATTGATGAAGGCCCCTATCAACAACTCGTTTGGCAAGTCCACCAGAGGGCCCAATATCAGCTTGAATGCTCGCCGATAGTCAGCAAGGGAGGTCTCCTATTGCAACGCCAGCAAAGCCTCGTAGTTGTCGTCCCATTGCTAAGGCCAGATTCTCTAGAGGAGAGATGGCCGGAAGAGTGGCCAAGTCCAGAGAGGAGTATGGGAATCCATAAAAAGAAGCTAGTGAACACTTCTCCCTCTAGACAAACTGTAGCCACTGCAACCTACTCATTGTTAGCGAGGTGATTGATCTAGTAATAGTGTTCAGCCCTACAGAGCCATAGGGATCGTTGCCTTTGAAGATGGGAAAATCGAGCTTCTAGGGATGGTAATTGTGGCCTTGATTCTCTGGCATTGCTTGAAGATCCTGGTGGCTTCCACCTGAGGTCTCGCCTGTCTCCGAGATTCTCATTTTACCCCTTTCTCCATCCCGGTTAGGTGGAGCTTCAGCTACTTTATTCCTTTTGTTGAATCCAATTTTGGATCTCTAGAAAATATTCACCAATGGCTGTAACATTGATTTGCAATTGTTCGATATCATCTTTCATGCTGCTGACTTCTCCTTGCATGACTTCCATCTCTTTCTCCATTATTTCTGTTCTCTCAGTTCGAGTTCTTACCAGACCCCCAAGACTGGAAGCTCTGATACAACAGATGACTATAGCAGAGTAAAGGGTAGTTGAATAAGTTGAATTCATTGCTAATTCTAGATTACAAATAGACTGAAAACTATAGAAGAAATGAGCAGTTGTGCAAACAGTGGAAGTTTTCTTGAATCTTTGGTTCTCTCTCTGTAACCTAGAGCCTATCCTTGTCCAATTTCCTCCTCCTTCCTTTTCCCTCCCTTGCTTGCTACCGAATTTTCTCCTTCGGCCAACCCCCTTCTACCACTTGGCCTTCCATCAGAAAATCTGATCTTCCTAACAGAATTCTTCCATAAGCCCATGATATACTTCCACCTGTCCCTATTACATAACTCCTTAAGCCTGAGCCACCTGTCCAGATCCTTGTAAGCCATGCCTTCTGAAATTGGTCTTACCAAATCTTCCTAGCATCGTATCACTATGATTTGAGTTTTGCAGGGAACCATACAACCATCTTTAAAGACTAGTTCTTTCTATTAGAAAAATGTTAGTTGTCTAAATCATCACCCAGTCACAAGTTAGAGAAGACACAGGCTATCGCCTCCCAATATCATTTGAGGAGATGAAGTTTAGACCTTTCTTGACTTTGATTATGGAATCCAATATTTAAAAGACGTTCTAGATTTTCCAAGATGTTAGACTTTTGCTTGAAATTTTGTTTCCCCAATTTTCTCTTTGGATTCTCTAGTTTAGTTCTGTCTGCTATATTCAAGTCACTGTTTTGTAAAACTTTTAGTCCCACATTAGAAGCTTAGGGGACTTTCTCACCTTATGTATGAAATCCGTCTACAAAGCTCGTAAAGCTCACGTGAAAGTGAATGGGCTTGAGAAATGTTTATGTGTCTTTAGATCTTTGAGCCTTGTTCTTTGGTTATTTTTCTTTTACGATTTATTGGTTTTCCATTATTTTTTACTATATTTAATTTTTTATTATTGTTAATTAATTTTTTAAGATACTAATTTGGGATCACAACCAGTCGGGTCAACCAGAATTTTAACTGACCTATCCCTGATCCGAACTAACTTTTGGTCATAGTTTTCCGACCCTAACACATTTTGGTCAAAAAATTGCTACCCCTAACTGTAAGATTGATTCGCCTAATTGACCCTAATACCTAAACTTTGTAACACTTGAAAAATTAATTGATAACAATTATCAAGCAATTATATCTTTCCATATTAACAAGTCACCTCATGTAAATAAGTTAGAACATTTCTACTAAAGAGAAAGGAACACTAATAATATCTTAAGAACATTACCAGTAAAAGAAATTAATAAAAAGGGTAAACTACTTATGGTAAATAAACAACTAAATCATAAAAGAGAGCTAAAAACTGTAGGCATAATAGCCAACGTGAAGTCTAGAGGACTTAAGGACCAAATAAAGGACCCATGGCCCAAGCCCATGCTCATGCTGTGGACGGAGCCTGGCCCTTGCATATGTAAACATTTCTCAAACCTATTTGCTAGTCCACATGCTTTACGAGCTCCATAGACAAGATTTACATACAGTCACAGCCTCTTGCAAAATGCAAGGTAAGGCTGCCTACTTGAGGCCCTTGTGGTCCGCCCCTTCCCCGGACCCCGCATAGGTGGGAGCTTTGTGCACTGGGGCTGCCCTTTTACACGCACATGTATTTGAAGCAAGAGAAGTCTTCTAAACTTCCAATAAAAAAAGGGCCGCCCGGTGCATGAAGCTCCCTTGAATGTAGGGTCTGGGGAAGGGGTGGACCATAAGGGTCTATAGTACACAACCTTATCTTGCATTTTACAAGAGGCTCTTTCCACGCCTCGAACTTGTGACCTCAAGGTCACACGATAACAACTCTACCATTGTGCCAAGGCTCCACTTCTTCTTCTAAACTTCCAATGTGTGGCTAAAACTTATTGAAAAAATTGAAGTTGCATAAAGTAGGCAAATGTAAGTTAGAGACTGCAAAAGTAAATTCAAAACATCATGCCATAGATAATGGAAACACCATGGGTATAAGCAACCAAACAAACTGACTGAAGTAGAAAGATGAAAAGCAGAGTGGCAGTTTCGTAAATACTTGAAAGCAGAATGATATGGAAAAATAGAGTTGTGAATGGCAGTCTTGCAAGTATCAAAAAGTGGAGGGTATGGGAAAAGGAGAAAGTTTCGGTGGTAAAGACAAAAGTGGGGGGTAGAATGGAAGTTCTGTAATTACCCAAAAACAGAAGGGGCAAAAAAATTTGGTGGTTAAAGTGACTTCTACTGATGAATAATTCCTGTGGTAAAAATAGAAATCTGCCAGTAAATACTTTCTGTTGTCTGTCTTAACCTTTCTCTCTCCAAGTCATGCAGGGGCGTGTGCATGTGCTGGTTATTAGTTTCAAATAAAAGTAGAACCACTTGAAAATCTAGAAAGACATTGAATATTGAAATTCCATAATCAGAGTCAATAAAAGTCCACGAGAAGAATATCATCTGTGGCCAAGTAGCCAAGGAAGAGAAAAATGCCATATTGGAGCTCCTGGCTCTTGCTCTTCATGTAATTAGCCTTAACTTTGATGGTAGTTTGAAAGGACCAAGCCTGGGCATGGAGTTCTAGGAAAAGATGAAGTTTGATCCCATATTTTAGGGGTTCAGATGTCGTGAACTTCAATAAGCAGACTCTTTTTCTTTTCCTTGTGGTCTGCAGCTACTGTTGTGAAAATAAGAGAAGTTTGATGTGCAGAATTTGGTAACCTGATATCCTTTGCAGGTCAACAAAATCTGGATTATTCAATTAGCTTATTCAGTTTACCTGATTCTTGATATTTATAGATGGAAAGACATTTCCTTTTTTCATGCCATGACTGAAGCCAATGAAATGATTGATGCATTAGCTAGTGATGATTCAAAATGGGGACTCTTTGAGACAGGGCGAACTCTGACTCTCTTCTGCTTTCTTTTTTCGGATTATTTTATTGCTACTAAAAATGGATCCTCTATCAAGAATAATTTGAAACTGCTAACTTGTTTGTGAAGGGGGCAAACTAGTATTCTTATGAGTCCTTTTAACTAGACTCGTTTTGAGATGCATTTTAAGGATTCAATCTAGCTAGGCTCCACCCTTGAATGGGCTGATCCGATCCGACCATCTTGTTCAGTCTCCCCCAGATTGGCTAGATACCAACATTTGTTATCTGTGGATGATATTAGCTGTGATGTTTTCAGTTTTTAAATCAGCCATTGGATTTTTCAACGGGAAAAACCAGTATCTAGAAACATCCAATGGGCATGAATTTTGCAGGTTGCCTACAAAAGGGAGGCCTAAAAGGATGAATGGGTCAGACTATCCAAAGATGGGCCTAGCTAGGTTGAGTGTCGAAATGACTTCCGCTAGCATTTTCCTATTCTTATATATGTCATATGCTCCTGTCACTTTTCAGATCTCATTCAAGAACAACAATGTACTACTACTAGATCTGATACATGTAGAACATAGGTGAGCAGCCTAAAATCCATATCCTAGTGCACTAGAATGGGCAAAATATTGTTGGGTTGGGTAAGCCTTATCCTTCTGTAACAGATGATTGCTCTTATGATTTGGAATTTGGAAACAATCCATTATTCTCTATGGATTTGCTGAAAAATATGCAATAGACTATAGCTCCAAGTTCAACATTTTACCCAGAAAGCTGCTTAATTTTCCATGAAAAGTATGCTCGGTGGTCAACCCTTCTTGGGGCAACAAAGTATTCTTCATCGACAAATCTTCACTGGAAAGGAGCTTTCTCAGAGCTCGAATTGTCTTGCAAATTTAACACACCATTTCCATGTCATGATTGAACCTCTGCTACATAGCCTATAATCGTCGTGCCTTTTTTAATCTTTTGTATTTCCACCACTATCCTGTGGCTGCAGACTGCAGTTACTAATGCTTGTAATGAAACAGAACTTGGCAACCATTCAAAAGGGGGGAAAAAATAAAAGAAAAAGCAAACATGAATGATGTAGAGTAACATTAAAGAGGATGGTAGAAAACAGTCAAAGAAGATTGTGGCCTCTCACCACTCGACAAAGATATACTTTGAAGGAATTTCAGTTACAGTCTTAAATTTTGTCTTTAAAAGCTGTTCTACTATGTGTTATTTACAAATACTTATAGGAACAGTAGAAAAGACCCTAATTTAGAGAAGTACTGAATTATCCCTGCCGAAACAATAATAAATGACTAAAATTTGTATACTAAAATGATCTAATGTCTGTAATGGACTCTGTGGACGCACGAGATTGATCCCTATCAATGAACTTAGCACAACAGATTTGGTGTGCTAATCATTCAGTCTCAACTTGCCCAGTGAATGGATGTCATTCCAATAAAATAGGACTTGCCAACACTGCAATATCATATTTGTTCCTAAGACAACTTAGTAGGCATCAACGTCATACAATGTGATACCATGTTCACATGCATTATGTTGTTATACGTTGATTTACTACCTTGCTATCAGTAAGTCTGTTCAACACTTTCCTCTTACTCAGATTGTCAATAAATTACATTGTTCAAGTCCCTTTTTCATTAAAATTTTGCAAGGTGTATAGAGTGTAATTCTCAACCTCAATGGTTTGAGTGTGGTACTTTCTAGATCCCATATAAACATTAATTGCTAGTTTAAAAATGGGTTGGGGGAAAAACGAGAGGATGCAAGCAGTGCAAATCCTTTTGAAGAGCATCTATTGCTTTGTTATCCATATGTGTGAAACAAAACCCTGAGTCAGAACCAAGAAACACTGTAGTTGTGGGGGCAAATAATGTTCGTAGGTTGATATAAATACTTGTTAAAAAGGATACAGATTAGAGGTCAGTTTTGTAATTGAAATTGGATACAGCTGAATTTCAGCATGAATCCTGTCAAGGACACAGTATGGATATCAAGTAGAATTTTTTTTTTTCGTCATTAATGCTCCCTAAAATTGGTTTACCTTATCAATTGAGGGTAATAGGATAAAGTTGCAAATGATTTACTTAGACCAAGCTTTTGTTATTTGTGATTAGTATTGGGTTTCTTTACAAATCAAAGCCAATGCTTAGTTAGGCGGCATGATATTGTTAATCGATGATTCAGCTATATATTGCTTTTTACTTTTCATAATCGCCATAAGTCACTCTTTTTGAATCTGGAACTAATCGCCATAAGTCTTCATATAAAATAATTTCATGTCTGTTAATTTTTAATAAATTTTGGAAGAAAATCATGTTTTGAGACTCGCTCGATTCAATAGCATTAATCTATGCTGCTATATTGACACAATATCAATTATGGTTGCCTTTCCAGGTGTGCGACGAGCTTGAGGACAAGATGGAAGAAGGTGGTAACATAGTTGATTACCATGGATGTGATTTCTTCCCGGAACGCTGGTTTGACTGTGTTGTTGTCCTTCAAACTGACAACCCTATATTGTATGATCGCTTATCCAGCAGGTGATTATGAACTTCTTTTTTGCCATTTTCTGATCATATATCCTTTTTCTTTATTTTCTGAGGTTTTAACCTTGATGAGTAAACATGATATATGCAGAGGTTACATGGGGCAAAAACTTACAAATAATATTGAATGTGAAATCTTTCAAGTGTTACTGGAGGAGGCAAAAGTCAGCTATCAAGAGGAGATTGTTATGGCGCTCCACAGCAACTGTGTTGATGACATAAGTAGGAATGTGGCAACGTTGATAGAATGGGCGAAGAATTGGCGACCGAGTGCTTAACTGTGCAGTACTCAATCTATTGGGTTCGTAATGATAATAAATGTTGTCCTGTCTCCCCACTTCATGAGGTTATGCGTCAGTCTGTGAAAGAAATTTTGTTTCATTGCGATTATGTTTTGTGGCTTTTCTATGTAAGTCAACTCGTAGCTTGATTGTGGGTGTTGTTCAATTCACACTGTCGAAAGAGGGCTTGCTTTTCGAGTACTAGTTCTGCTTCAATCCTTTGTAAGAAAGAAAGAACAACTGAAAGGTTAGACGGAGACACTCAACCCTGAAAGAAGATTAGTGCATTTGAATTTAAGATTTTTTCTAGGGGTGCCAAATCGTGTTTGTGAGTCGTGTTCGTGTCGTGTCGAAACTGACTTATCATAGTATATGGGTCGACATGAACACGACTTGATTAATAATCGTGTTAAGAACCCGTGACTCGAACACGACACAATTATTAAATGAGTCATCATGACATGACTCATGCAATACAAATAGAAAGATGTACAATAACTAATATATGATGGTTTCTAAAAAAATTGTATTATATTGATGGTTTTTTAAAAATTGTAAGAATATAAGATGGTTTTTGAAAATCTGTTTTAAGGATATAGGATGGCTTTTGAAAACCCGTTCTATGTAGATGGTTTTTTTAAAATTATAAAAATATAGGATAGTTTTTGAAAACTTGTTGTATATTAATGATTTTTTAAAAATTATAAAAATATCGGACAGTTTTTGAAAATCTGTCCTATGTTGATGATTTTTCAAAAGTCATGAGAATATAGGGCGGTTTTTTAAAACCCATCATATATTTTTCAAAATTCATAAGAATATAGCATGTGTTTGAAAAAATCATTTTATATTTTTATAAGAATATAAGACTTTGTGAAAAATTGTCCTTTATTTTTAACATAATAGGTTAATAGGCTGTGAGTCAAATGAGTCAATATGATGGATTAATAAGTCGTGAGTCAAATAGGTTAACATGACGGGTCAACATTGATTGACTCGAATACAATACAATTTTTTGCTTGTTATTTTTGAGTTAACTCGAAAATGATACGAACACGATAAGACTTGACCATAACTTGCTAAATTCGTGTTGTATTATCTTGTTGTATCATATTTTGCCTTCCTTAATTTTTTCTTCTTAGAAAGGGAATTCGAAGAATATCTTGTGTGTTTAGGGTGAATCTATGCCTGAATTTTCTTAGACATGCCAGGTTTCGCAGCTTCAAGATTCTAAGATTTGAAATAGACCAAGAAACTGACTGAAATTGGTCATATGAGTTCTACTGTACTGTGATCTTACCGTTTCGGATGCCTTATTCTTTGGGGGTCTTTCAGTCAAGAAAGAATTTACCATAGAATTGAATTCCTGTCTCGGCTAGGGACCAATACAAAATCTACAGTAGAAAACCAGCAAACAAAATCTTAAGATTTCTGGGAGAATCTATGATAGGTCTAATATGGTGTAACTCAAAGAGCACGTGGAATTCACCACAATCAATTCCATCATGTCCACTGGCCGCAGATAAATAATGATCTGAAAGCACCGCGCTTTTATTCATCATCATCATCATCATCATCAAGACCTTATCCCAATTAGGGGTCGGCCACATGAATCTTATTCTTCCATTCCACTCTATTAAATACCATGGCTTCATTTAGTCCCAAAGTTTTTAAATCTTTCCTCACCACTTCTATCCACGTTCTTTTGGGCCTTCCCCTTGCCCTTTTAGAACCTTCAACTTGTATTGCCTCACTCCTTCTAACTGGTGCCGTTGTTGGCCTCCTTTGAACATGTCCAAACCATCTAAGTCTAATCTCCCTCATCTTGTTACCTATTGGTGCTATCCCTAAATTTCTTCTAATATTTTCATTTCTAATTCTATCCTTTCTTGTTTTACCACTCATCCATCTCAACATCCTCATTTCTGCAACACTCAGCCTATGAGTATGATGTTCCTTAACTGCCCAACACTCTGATCCATAGAGCATGGTCGGCCTTATAGCCATCCTATAGAATTTTCCCTTTAGTTTGAGTGACACCCGCCGATCACATAAAACCCCCGATGCACATCTCCATTTGTTCCAACCCGCTTGGATTCTCTGGGTAACCTCCCTCTCAATCTCTCCACTCTCATGGATCAATGATCCTAAGTATCGGAAGTGGTCTCTCATGGGACCTCTTGGTTATCAATCTTGACTGGTGCTCCACTCCTACTCTCCTTGCTAAAATTACATTCCATATATTCTGTCTTAGTTCGGATAATTTTAAATTCTTTCGATTCTAATGCTTCTCTCCATAGCTATAGCTTTATGTTGATACCCTCCCTTGTTTCATCAAGTAGGACTATATCGTCTGCAAATAGCATGCACCAGGGAATCTCCTCATGCAGATGTTTTGTTAACTCATCCATAACTAATGTGAAAAGGTATGGACTCAATGCCGATCCTTGGTGCAATCCGACAAAGGTGACAGAAAATCACCACCACGCCACTAGTGGTCTTAACATTTGTTACTGCTCCCTCATACATATCTTTAATTATGTCTATATACCCCTGAGAAACCCCTTTAACACCTAACACCCTCCATATTAACTCTCTAGGGACTCTATCATAAGCCTTCTCTAAGTCAATAAAGACCATGTGTAGGTCTTTTCTCCTCTCCCTATATTTCTCTACTAATTGTCTTAGTAAGAAAATAGCTTCCATGGTAGACCTCCTGTGCATGAAACCAAACTGATTCTCCGATATACTTGTTTCATGTCGTAGCCTCTTCTCAATGACTCTTTCAAAAAGTTTCATGGTGTGGCTCATAAGTTTGATCCCTCGATAATTAGTGCAGCTCTGAATGTCTCCTTTATTCTTATAGATTGGTACAATAGAGCTTTTCATCCACTCATCAGGCATTTTCTTTGATTTTATAATCTTGTTAAACAACTTGGTCAACCAAACTACCCCAATATCTCCCATATGCTTCCAAACCTCTATTGGTATACTATCAGGCCCCATGGCCTTTCCTGATTTCATCTTTCTCAAGGCCTCTTTTACTTCAAGCATTCTAATCCCACGTTCATATCTATAATATCCAGTGTTATTTAGATTTATAGTATTTTCAATTCCTACATTCTCAGGGCCATTGTCATTTAACAATTTTTGGAAGTATATTTCCCACCTTTGTTTAATCTCAGCGTCTTTGACTAATACCCTTTGATCATCGCTTCTAATGCACCTAACATGCTCTAAGTCCTTACTCTTCTGTTCTCTTACCTTTGCAAGTTTAAACACATCTTTCTCACCTTCTCTTGTTCCTAGTCTATTATAGAGCTCATCATATGCTTTAAGTTTAGCCTCACTTACTATTCTCTTAGCAACGTTTTTAGCATTCTTATATTGTTCATAGTTTTCATTATTTCGAATCTTCTTCCATGCTTTAAAATGCATTCGTTTTTCTTTAATAGCTTTTTGCCTTTGTTTCATTCCACCAGCATGTTTCTTTTGTTAATAGCCTTTTATCTTTAGATACTCCTAAGTCATCTTTTGCGACTTTGTTAATGGACTCACCATATTAGTCCACATGGTATTTACTGCTTCATAATTCCAATTTCCTTCTACCATCAACTTATTTTTGAATGAGGTTATTTTCTCTCCTTTTAAGTTCCACCACTTAGTTTTTGGATGTGTATTAAGTTCAGTTCTTTTACTCCATCTTTTGATTTGAATATCCATAACCATTAACCTATGTTGTGAGGTTAAACTCTCACCGGGTATCACCTTACAATCCTTACATATATATCGTTCATTATTCCTACGTAGAAAAAAGTCTATTTGGCTTTTATGAAGTCCACTTTTAAAGGTTATTAAGTGTTCATCCCTCTTCTTAAAGAGTGTATTTGCAATGGATAGGTTATATGACAAAGCAAAATCGAGGATATTCTCCCCCATCTCGTTTCGTTCACCTATACCATACCCTCCGTGTATTCTATCATATCCTTCCTTATCTTTTCCTACATGGCCATTTAAGTCCGCTCCTATAAATATTCCCTCAGTATTGGGAATTTCTTGCATGACTCCCTCCATATCTTCCCAAAACTGTCTCTTAATTATATCTTGTAGCCCTACTTGTGGTGCATATGCACTTATAATATTTATAATCTGCTCTCCTAGAATCATTTTTATTATTATAATTCTATCACTGATTCTTTTAACGTCCACAACTTTATTCTTTAATTCCTTATCCACTATTATTCCTACACTATTTCTATTATTTTCCTTTCCTACGTACCATAATTTATACCCATCTATTTCTCTAGCTTTAGCCCCTTTCCACTTGGTTTCTTGGATACAAGCGATGTTGACTCTCCTACGTTTTATCGTGTCTACTAACTCCAAACTCTTACCTGTCAATGTCCCTATATTCCATGTAGCGATGCAAATCTTATGATTTGGAGATTCCCTATTTACTATCGCCTTTCTCGACCTCCATGGTATGAACCCATGTCCACTTTTCACTGCACCTGGGTTCTGATACAGCGCGTCGCTTCCGAGGGGACGCTCTAGCAGCCCTTGCCCATTTTTCACTACACCCGGGATCCGATGTAGCGCGTCGCTTCTGGGAGAACGCCCTAGCAACCCTTGCCTATTTTTCACCGCATCCGGGATCCGATGCAGCGCGTCGCTTATGGGGAATGCCCTAGCTTGAGCGAATTTCAGATTTCGATTCATGTCATGTTGGGGTTGCCATAGTTTTAAAAGCTGAAGATGATTTTCATTTTTCCCTCACAAACTAATATACAAATGCATATTTATTTGTAAGAAAGAAATAATAGAATCATCTTCAACTTCCCCCTTGCCGGCTGGCTACCTGATACAAGGGTTGCCATCTTTTAAAAAGCTAGAGATGATTCTCATTTTTTCCTCACAAACTAATATACAAATGCATATTCATTTATAAGAAAGAAATAATAGAATCATCTTCAACTTCCCCCTTGCCGGCTGGCACCTGACGCAAGACCCTCCTCCTTTTTTATCCGGGCTTGGGACCGGCATTGGCGGAGTTAAAGCACCGCGCTTTTATTGTGGACTATAAATATTTTCACCTGGAAAACATGAGCACACAAGGTACCTGGAGTGCTTATTCCCTTCAATGATCTAAACCATCTACCTCACAGGCCAAGCTATAGATGAGTCATGCGATTCAAGCCCCAAAATCCTCAACCAAACAAGTCTATAATGGCCAAGGGCTCGGACCTTAAGGAGGGCCAATTTATCTAGCCCCAAGCCTGTACCTACTTGGGCGGGGCAGGCAGGAAATCAGTGATCTGTACTTATAGTGGGGCAAAAGGATGAGACCCGAGGTGGGGTGTGGGGCAGTGAAAAATCAGATGATCCAATTTGCACCGTTTACACATACATTATTATATACAAAAAATGCTTATAATTTATTAGTTAAAAATGAAAGGTATTTTTGTAAAATTAATTTTAAACATATGAAAGTGTTAGAAAGCCATAGTCTGCAATCCTCTCTTAGTTTTCCTATTGATGGGCAAGACTGGTCAGTATGTTTCACATTCTGCTCCATCCTGCATTGGTTTGCAACTTGCAAATCTGAGTGACCAAGGTGGAGTGGGACAACAAAAATCAAATTATGGGACGGGTAGGGGCAGGTGAAACCAGCTCTACCCAATTGCCATTACTATCTAGCTAATATTTCCATGCCCTTTGGTACTAATGCAACCCCGGCTTTTGGAGTTTTATCATACTTTCAGAGTAATCTCCATCGTCATCATCTTAATTGTTCTGTAACAGATGAGGTCTGACCCAAAAATCACATATATTGGATGATTGTAACATTGGCTTAACAACGGTACAAAAATTAAGGGTATTAAAGACAGCTAAACAAAATCAATGTGGGGTCATTTAAAATATGTGATTTTTAAAACATGACTCATCTACAACAAGATGCTTAAGATCAATGGTTTGATTAATTAAAAAATGTGGACACATCTGTACTTTTACCATAAAGCCCAAAAGAGGTTGTGGGAATATCAGCTCCCTTACCTTCTTACCTGGACTACACTTAAAAGATTGTCATCTATTTGATGATCCCAGCCACTAATTTTATTTACCGACCATATTTGAACTCATTAAGCTGGTCTAAGATTTTGCTGATCCAAACCGTTTATCTTCAAGATGGCGAATGTTCAACAAAAACTCTGGTCAATTAGATTATCTAACCATCATCACTTTAAACCTCTTAACAAAGGCTACGATCATCTAAAAGTAAGAGATGATCCTTGTGGGCCATGTCCGGCCTTGTGATTTCTCCACCAAAACTCAAGACTCTTTAGAAGAGCCAGGATCGTTACGATTTTGGAGCTTGATGGCTTCTTCTTTGTCGCGCCCCTTCTTTTCTTCTTCTTCCTCTGCTGCTGCTGCAACTGGGATATTGAGAATCGGGGATACTTTGAGAAGATCGAGGAAATTCTTTCTCTCCGATGTTATTGACTACTCTAAGCTTTCCCAAGATTCCAATCCCCTGGATTTTGATGCAGGAGGTGCTAGAAACGCCGGTTTCAATAGCATCCCATTTTGTACGTAATTCCTCTTACACTGCTTGTGTTATTGGTTTAAATCATATTCTTTGCTGATGGGTCTGTTAATTTCACATTATTTCTCATTAAGAAGAGTTTTTCCATCTAATTTTGAATGAAATTTCGGAAAACGTTTCTGCGTATTAGCAAAAGGAAAGGGTACAAACTTGGGTATCTCTTGTCGTGATTCCTGTGTTGGAATTTAGGTGAGCAGTAAGCTGCTTGCTGATTTTTGCATGGATGGTCAGTCTGTGATCACTATGCTAGGTATTTTGTCAGATACTTAGACTGGATACTTATTTAGTGGACGTGTGCAGAGGAGTTTTGATTGGATTGCTCTGTTGTCTTCGTTTATGTTTATACATGCTTAAATCTTTAAATGATGCTGTAGATGAAATATACATGGTTTGGTGGTTATCAGTTAGTTACCCCAGTGGCTTGGGTAGTTATTGTTTGTTGTGCAGTTAATTGAAAAATTATGTAAACAAATGATGTGGGAGTATTGCAATGGAGGAAGAGAAATGGTGTAAGCCTTTTATGGAGGTTTTACTCGTCCAACTGGCCATGTCAATGAAAGTTTTATTGGTTTAGATTGTATTTTAGTTTCTTTTGGCATAGTTACGTAACATACTTATGGCATAAACGGAAAAGTTTGTGCATAGAAGTAGGAGACTTACAGTTCTAGTTAAAATTCTGATCATAATGGTTTGGATTTAATGGGAGTGTTAGCAATCTATCAGATGGGTTAATGGAGATGTTGAGCTCTTTGAACTATTCCTGGGTTGTTTCAATGTTGTCTTTCTCTGTGTATTTGTTCAGAGTTGAAGTGATTCATTGACCTTTCTTTTTCACTCTTGAGCAAAACTATCCATCATGTCTGGGTGTTCGACTAGAATTTCTGAAACCAAGAGGACACTTTCCTGTTGGTGATATAAGTTGCAGCTAGGTATCTTTCTGTCATTGAACAGAGATTGCAGATAAATCACGCTAGCATGAGGAAGAACTTTTCATAAATCATGTCAAAACCTAAATGGTAAAACCACAGTTTGCTAGATTCAGTAGTTCACCTCATAAAGATCTTTCTGGTTCCATGTCTTCTAATGTAAGGACAGTTGTGATTGCATATAAAGTGGCAATTGAGGATCAGACAACTTAAATTTGTTTATCAAACTTTGCTTTGGAAGTGTCTTTGGAGGTTTGGGGATGGGTGGGAAGACAACCAGGAGATTGTTTTTGTTCCATGTCTTTTGATATAAAGACGGTTGTGATTCAATGGAAAGGGGCAGTTGAGGACTTTACAACTTAAAATTTGTTTATCAAGCATATCTGGGGGAAGTGTCTATGGAGGTTTGAAGATGTTGGGAAGGGAACCAAGACATTATCATCAGCACTGATTGGGGAAGCTGAATGGGAAGGGGAGTTATGGTCTATGTTACTAGGGAGTGAATATTTGGTTTATGGAGCATGTGGATAACTTGTATTTGTTGAGATGACCTTTAGTAGCGACTTACCTTGAGTTGTGGCTCTTACAAGCTTTGTAACTGAAAGGAGGTTCAAGATGGATATCATTTGCAGAAAAAAGGTTGAATGGAGTAGAAGCTGAGGTTTAGGTGAGCTCAAAAGAGGTTGAAGTTAGTGTTTAATGCTCTTTTTGAGTAGGTTCCAATGGAATTATTTTGATCGAACACCTTTGCGGTACTCCAATCATGGAACAAAAACTTAGCCAAGACTGATATGGTATTCAGGATCATATTAGACCCAAAGAAAAACGAATCTCACTCCTCTCTGGTTCAGCATCGCCTGTATCAGTCCAATGATGCAAGGCTTTCTAGTTTTGCTTTCATTGCATGCACATGCGGCTGAATCTGGTGGCAGGATCTCTTGCTAAAGAGTAAGTGCGAAGGTCCTCATTCTAGGGTTATGTCGTTTGATGTTGAGGTTTGCTAGTTTCTGAGGACTAATTATTGTATTCAGTTGCTCTTTCCTGCTTCTTGATCAAATAAAAGGAAAGGCAAAAAAAAAGAAAACACGCATAGTAACTAACCAAAGAAGAAATCAACTTTGCCTAAAATAGCCTCAGATCTAGAGACTTCTTGGATGCGGGGAGGAGCTTCTTAAATAGTATCAAATCTTCTGAAAACTTCTTCTCCTCACAAATGCAGTCACTAAGAGAAGCATTTAGTTTGTGAGAGGATTTTCTTTTGTTATCTTAGATGCTATTTCTCTTTCTCCTAATTGCATATCAAGCTGGCATATGGGAATTCATTTAAGTAGAAAATACTTTTGGTGTCCGAACATTGCATAAGGTTGATATTGCTCCATGTTTCTATCTTTCCATGTCATTACATCCATGGAGATATTAACTTTAAATTATTTGCTGAACACATGTAGCCCGGAGCTGAAGGGGAGCCTTGGTGCAACAGTAAAAGTTATCGTCATATGACCTTGAGGTCACGGGTTCAAGGCGTGGAATCAGCCTCTTACAAAAATTCAAGGTAAGGCTGCCTACTTTAAGCCATTGTGGCCTGCCCCTTCCCTGGACCCTGCATAGGAGGGAGCTTCGTGCATCAGGGCTGCCCTTTTTTTTATGTAGCCCGGAGCTGTTTATGCTTCACAAAGCTTGCAGTTTAAATTGCCGGTTTATGTGGGAGAAGAGGTTGTTGCTGAAGTACTGGCAGCTAATCTAAGAGAAAACAAGAAGAGATACACGTCTGTCTCCCTCAAAACCTTATTAGCCTTTTCATTCCTGTATGCCGATTGAAAGCTTCTGAAAGTAGTTACGTTTATTCATACATTGCAGCACAAAGTTCACGACAAAATGCTTTAAAAATGGGGAGCTTCTTGTAATTGATGGTGAACCTGTTGCCGTTTTGCTAACTTTGACAATGAACAAAGAACTATCAGCATGAAAAGCTTTTCTGATGCCCTCTTTCATGAGCAATGTTTTCTGTTCCGGTTTCTAAATGAATTTAACCATAAATACTTGTATTGCACATATAGGGGAAGACAATTAGGCCTTTATCTTGCCCTTATTTTAGCATTTGTTCATAACATTTTTTTCTGGGCTTCTCCGTAGCATTTAAAAATTGCACTTGCTCTTTGAACAGAAGCAGATAGTGCCATTCAGCGAAGGACACTGATTCAATTTGATTAAGCTCATCCAGTGCTATTGAACTAATCCCCTATTATACCTCTTTGGCTGTCAAATGTAATGATTGTTGATCTCTGCATTACTTGAGGATAAATTATGACATATTTTTGCATCAATAGAACATGAAACTACAAGTTGATGATTGTTGTTACCTCCATTTTAGGCGGAAAAGTGTGTGCACATGTTTTTGCATCAGAAGAACGAGAAGCTAGAAGAATTAACTAGTCTACTTAGCGAACTGATAGGACCCGAAAATCGATTAGACATTTGAGTAAACATTATTTCTTATAGTGTAGAATCATAGATCACTTCACTTGGCCTGGCCTGTCTATATGGGGTCACTGCTCTTATCAAAGGAAGTGGGAAACATCGAAACATAAAAAAATCCAGATTCAAGGTCTGTCGATCATTCGCTAAGTTCAAAGAAAGGTGCCTAATGATCAGAGACTTATATATCTCCTATTCAATTTCAAAGTCAGGCAGCAGATACTGGAGGGAGGAGTGGACAAGAAGTTGGAGAAGAAGGAACCTCATTGTCTATCCCCCTATTAGCCTCTCTCACGCCTTATTAGTAAGTGAAGACTTTCTTCTCCATCCGATGAGCTAGAAGAATTAACTATCTCCTAAACATGTTTTAACTAAGGGTGACAGTTATAGAGGGGGTCCTTTGACGATTATTATCAAGGTCCTGATTAGATCTTTGTTTGACGTCATTGATCGCTGCTGAAATCTGTATGGGCTTTTAGTGGCTAGACTAGGGGAATAAGGCAAAGTTGTTCTTTCAGCAGGTTCTTTTTCTTCCCTCTTTCCTGTAGTCTGCCTAAATTATTGCAATCCAAAAAGCCCAGTGAGGAGCAAGTACGAATGGAGGAATGAATGTCTATAGCTCCTCTGCTCTTCTACCTTGCAACCAAAGTGGAAATTTACATGGATGGCTTCTCTTTCCTTTGCTGGAAATGTTTCACCTCCGTACATCCAGATGATATTCCATTGCCTAGACTAGCATATCGAACTCTCCATTACTCATCTATATGGAGGGACTGACTCAAATACACTTGCAAATACAACTCTTAAAGGGATATAAGGGGGGCTGGCAAGGCGGGCTGTTGTGGGTTGTGTCAATGGGTACGGGTACCCGTTTATTTATGGATGGTAAATGCCCGCCCTAACCCAACCAGTTCATGGCGGACCGGTTTGGGGGTCATTTAGAGATGATTTCTTGGCTTCATTGGATATGGAGGCATACTATTTTTCTTAAAAGATAATTAACATGAAATGACATGTCATATTAATAGTACGTTGTAGCTATGATTCAGCCAATGATTCTAAACTTAATTAAATGACCTTAAACCTTTAATAATTAAATGATCTTAATCCTTTAATAATTAAATGATATTAATCCTTTAACCAACTATTGTTTAACCTTGATCTTATTAGGCTTCAACGATTTATGAATCTTAGCCTAGACCGATAAAGTACAAATATAGATTGCTAGTGAATTTCTATATAGTGAATTTAATTGTGTTTGTGAGTTTTTGTAGTTTCAATTTAATTGTTTTTATACTTATGTAGCCTAAGAATTTCCATTCACAAGTGCGGCCTGACTGTTTGGGTATAGTTCATCGAATGGGGAAATCTTGGATAATTACTCTAAAAAATCTTGTCCACTAGATGGTGCAGAATTGATGGCTCTAAAGGTTAAAGACTAATAGCGATGAAATCTTGACCATGATCAGGGAGTTGGGATTGCTGATATTGAAGATTTTGTAATATGGCCTACTTATAATGGTGTCCTTGATCTCCAGTTATGGAGTGCCAAGTGAAGCCCTATGAGCTGCTTATGAATAGTTTTCCATTAGGATTCAGAAAGCAAGCCACCATGAAATTTGAGAAAGCCTGCAACAAAAAAAGCAGGTGAATCAATGGTCTGATCTCTAGTTGGTAGAGCCTTTTCTTTTCCTTTTTCTTTTTCTTTTTCTTTTTATCCTCTCTTGGTTGTGAGATGGCACTTAACCAACTATATTGAACATTCAAACCCCATTCTTAATTTCATCAGAGCCGTTCCTTGGGATTCCTAAGTTCTTCTCAAGGCATAGCAAACGTTCGTAAGACTTAATCAAAACGGTTTCCTAGGAGATCAATCAGAGCCGCTCAAACCTGATCACAACCATTCACTGTCCCCACAGCCACTGCATGCACAAGCATACAGAGCCAGCAAAATGGTTTAACGGATAAAATGCTGTTTGTAAATGGGCATGGGTTAAACGGATTGGACACCTCTAAATCCGTTTATGAACAAAAACCCAATCCAAATCTAATCCGCATATGGATAACGGATTCACTGGCAATCTGCAATAATGCATTTGATGATATAAAAAATTTATAAATTGCTATTTAATTCTCCCAATGAATTTCACCGTAGGCACCCACTTAATGAGAAAGACAAGATCAGGATCCAGTCCAATAGTCCTGGGGTACAGGAGAGGTAAAATACGACACAACATGTTAACACGACTCCAACTCAACACGGATTTAACGAGTTAGGGTTGACTCTTATTGTGTTTGGGTGACCTGACGGTTGACCTGACATGTTGACCCATTTGATTTCGCAACCTATTAACTCTTCGTATTTACCCATCTGACTCATGACTTGTTAACCGGTCATGTTGAAAACCATCTTGTATTATATCTAAATATAAGAATATTGAATGGTTTTTTCTTATAGAAATATAGTACGAATTTTAAAAAACTGTCATATATTCTTATAGAATTATAAGACGATTTTTCAAAAAAACTTTTTAAAAACTATCATATATTGTACATCTTTCTATTTGTGTTACACAAGTCATATTATGTTGACTCGTTTCATAATTGGATCGTGTTCAAGTCTTCTTTACACTATTATTAATAGGGTCATGTTTGTGTCGACACCCATATACTTAAATGGATCAGTCTCGACACAACACGAACATGACTCACGGATATAATTTGCCACCTGTACTTGGGCACGAGAATACAATGTTTAATACATCACCCACTCAAACATCTTTCTTAGAGATGCTGGCTATGCTGATTCCACTGCTATCACTTGTTGCGAGTTATAATTTGTACTAACATTATTGAGGCAAATAGAGTAAAGAGCAGCTGCAATGCACAGCTCCTGCCTACGCAGGATCTAGGGAAAGCGTGGACCACAAGGTTTATGGTAGGCAGCTTTATCTTGCATTTTTGCAAGAGGCTTTTTTCATGCCTTCAACCCATGACCTCAAATTACATTACAACAATTTTACCGTTGTGCCAATACTCCCATTCATATGAGGGCAAATATAGTCATAACATAAATTTCATATGTATCCACCAACAAAGGATTTCACTTGTACCAAACTAACTATTTTAAGAGTCCAAAAATGCAAATAGAAGATAAGCCCTCTACATCCTTCATGCAATTGTTTCGTTAAACAGATCCAAATCATCTAAAAATTGTATGCTTCACAGAATCTTGCAAATGAGATCCTTATATACCAAAGAAAAAAACTAATTCACCAAAAGAGACCTACAGGGCATTAGGGTCTGGAGAGCACCCGACAAGCTTGTGAGTTAAAAAAAGGCATTAAGCACAAGGCCACTGATGCTGGCATAGTTTTTTTGGCACCACATGCAAACATAGTACAAGGAAATTAAAAGGTAATTGAAATTATTTTTTGGGTACCATCTGATAGAAGAACTCGCTGTAAAAAGAGGAAGTATTTCATGCAATGTCTACAATGTCTCGACCATTTTTGCATCGAATTGCATATATAGAATCTCAAAGCACTTCTGTGTCAGCGTATCCCATGGATTGATTCAGCGAATCACCCATAATCCAAGAACCAATGTGAGGATCAAACACTTCAATGCTAGATTCCACTTCGTTTTCGTTACAACCACCCAAGGCATTTCGCTTCTTCTCCTTCTCTGTCCAATTTTCTACAGCAACAATGCCAGAAGAGAGAGAGTGACGACTGCCGGAGTTCAAATCGGAAGAGAGAGGGGCGACTGGAAGAGAGCGAGTGAGAAGCTGGGAAAGCGGAAAAGACCGGAAGAGAGGCGGTAGGGTTGGGGCTGAAATTTCCCCTTATCGCTTCTACATTCCCCCTTTACCCCGCAGATCAACGGATACGATTCCTGGTTGCACGGGTTAGATTATTTCTCCGCGTTTATTAAACGGATCCAAATCAATCTATTTTCGATAAATGGTTACTATCATATTTGGGCTCATTGTGCCAGCTCTACATAGAAACATGTCAAAATCCAGACTGAAAATGAATCGAACCACACCAGATTTCGGTGACATAGTAAGGGATGTCACAAAGAAGATGTAAGTGTAACAGTGGAGTGGACCCCAATTAAAGCCCTCCATAATGATAAAGATAAAAAGAGAATGCAAGCTCTCCTCCCCATCTTTCATTCTATTAACCACTAATTAGCCCACTTATTGACATCATATAAAACGGGTGCTAGTGGATAGTACGGCATTACCCGACCCGGGTAAATTGGATTACGGAGGGTGATAAATAAGCCAGCTTTATACAGGGCTCTGGGTCACGAGCCTAATTTGCAACATCTGATCAGAAATGGCAGCGAGGCAGGGTCAGCCGATGCCTTACCCTATCCGTGATGATGTTGGTAGGATATGGACCGGTCATTGGTTTTTAGGGTCGGGTTACTGTTGGCCGGTTTCATGTTTTGACGTGGGAATCGTCTGAAGCAGCTATCCTAACGTGAAATTTTTACTGGATTAAATGCCCTCGTATTTTATGTTTAACATATACTTGGGAAACCAAAATTATAAATTCGACGTTTCTTCCAATGGACCTGTCCATGTAAGCGTATCTGGTAACGATGTTGAGTTTTTATATTTTGGGAGTCTGCAGAGTTGCCGTCATGTGACCTTAAAGTTATGGGTTCAAGGCGTGAAAACAACCACTTGCAAAATATAAGACAAGACTGCATACTACTGACCCTTTTGGTACATCCCTTCACCCGATCCTGCATACGCAAGAGCTTTGTACAACAGGGCTACCATTTTTAATATCCCTTCCATCTTTCCACTTAGTACTGATTTTTTGCCTAATTTTTTGTCGATTTTCTAAGTCGAAATTTTAACCATATTTCAAGTTTAACTATAGTTACTATACCTATATAAAGTTGGCCTCGCACGCGATAGACCAAAATGTCAGAGCAATCTTTGATAAGTTGGCCCGTAACAGGTTTTGTAACCATTAACCGGCAGGCTGGCCAGGAAGTGTCCCCACTGCCAGAACCCGTTACCTTATTGGGCCATAGCTGATCTGAGACACTGCCCATAAAATGAATGGATAGTATCACCAACCAGCAATCTTAACCGACCGATAGAACCAGTACTCTTAGCTAGTAGACTGAACTCGGCATTTCTCAGCCCCGCAATACTTTTTATCTGGCACGTTCAGGAAAGCTTTTCAAGCTTCATCCATGTGAATTGGTCACCATCAACGGCTTCTCCTATTTGGATCACTATGGCAATAGTTCCTCACCTCGTCCACTTGAAAGTTGAAGTACAAAATAACATTTCTTACAAGTTCTCGAGACTTTTCCCGGACGTATAGACTCTATCCAGCCAGAAGGTCAACAAGATGACCAATCATCCTAGGACAAGGAGACGGCTTATGGGGTAACTTCCCTTGGACCCAAGTTGGACAACTGCAACTGCAGAAGTTTTGCCCCACGAGCCATGTGCAGGCCGTCACTCCTGCATCTGAGAAGATAACTAACAATGAAGACACGCCCACAAAAGACCATGCCCATCCATCATCAAGCACACGGGACCATGGTCAAAACCTTTCATTCCTTAATATCTGTTTACAAGTTGCTCTCAAACAGTGAAAGGATCAATTACATGCATCTCGACTCCTACCAGTATCTTCTCGCGCACTTGGTTTCCATACAAATTTTCCCGATTCCGAGGAGACGACATCTCCTCAGGGAGTGCTGTCCCATCAATGTCTACATTTTTGTCCAAAACACCGCTTGCCTTCCCTCACACCTCCATGAACTAATTATTCACTGAATAAACACTACAAAAAGTTAACAACCACAGACTCAAACAGTAAGTCCCTGAGGAGGTGCAGCCACCGGCGACTTGGGCGTGGGCTTCTCCACCACAATGGCCTGTGTTGTTAGGACCATCCCCGCCACTGAGGCTGCATTCTGCAAAGCACACCTGGCCACCTTAGCTGGATCAATCACGCCGGCATCAAACAGATTTTCATACTTGTCCACCATGGCATTGTACCCAATCTCCCACTCGCTTGCCTTTATCTTCTCCACCACTACTTCTCCCTCCACACCAGCATTGTGGGCTATCAACGCCGCTGGTGAAACCAGTGCCTGCACTCAGCAGATCCAGTAAACAGTTAAATAAAACGCCAGGAGAGATGATCTTGGGGTCTAAGCACTTAAATTAAGTTGGTTAAGAAAAGATTGTTCTCTTTCAATTTTCAATCTGAATACGGTAGCAGAACACAATAGTATTAAGTTCTTCCCAAAAAAAATTGCTGCTTTGTACCTTTTGAACGATATCTGCGCCCAACTTTTCATCTGCATCCTCAAGTTTGTCCCTAATAGCAGGGACGTGTGTAGAGAGATGAACATAAGCAGCACCTCCACCTGGTACAATTCCTTCCTCGATGGCTGCAAAAGTGGCATTCTTAGCATCCTCTATCCGAAGTTTACGGTCCTCGAGCTCTGTCTCTGTTGCAGCCCCAACCTTTATAACTGCAACTCCACCAGAAAGCTTGGCAATCCTCTCGGCTAGTTTCTCAGAGTCATAGACAGAGTCAGTCTCAGCCAGCTCCTTCTTAATCTGGTTGATTCTAGCTTGGATCTCATCTTTAGTTGCAGCATCAGCTATGATGGTGGTAGAGTCCTTGGTGATGGTCACCTTTCTTGCTGTACCAAGCTGCTCAACTGAAGCATTCTCTATCATCAAACCGAGATCGCTTGCTTGGAACTCAGCACCTGAATGGGGGGACAAGTAGTGGATCAGATAATTTATTCAAGGGCAAGACATCACAGGATAGAGCAGATAGTAGAAAAACCATCAGAGAATACTGTATTGCTACCTGACCAGGAGACATGGTTAGTACAATTCCAAACATGCACAACCAACGTTCCTCCCAAGTCTAAAAACTTCAAGGAAATACGAATTTGCCTAAACATATAAAAAGGTACTCAATTGTACAATTGTTGTGGTAGACTTTAGAAGTTGGAATTCATTCACAAATGGAGTGTTTCAAACTAATTTCTCACTGTTCCATGTTTAATATGCCACTACTTACGCACCAAAAGCCTTCTAGTGCAGTGGCATAAGGAGTCTCCCACCTGGGTCACCAGGGTTCAAGACTGAAGTGGACGATGAAGCCACCAATTGTGATGCAAGAACATGATTTGACAAACTATACACAAAATAAGGCTGACACCCTTAATCTCACTCTAAATTATTATTGTAATATTGCATCAGCTATCCCTTTTCATAACTTGCTTGTACAAGCCCATCAGAGAGAATTCAGAAGATCGCCACAATGTCCAAATGAGCAGGTCCCAATACCAGCTGCACATGAAAAAGATAGAAAGAAGGGACGTTTTGGATTTCAACCAAGAAAATAGAGCACCCCCTTTCCATCAAAAGGGGAAAAAAAGAGCACCTTTGTTCAGACTAAATGTCATGTTATTCCACCAAACAACGATGAGATGTCATACTGTTCAAAGTAATGGCTAAACAGGTCCACAATGAAGCATGGATTCGCTCCATCATCAATGACCATTATGATGCATGAGAGGAACTTGAACATCACAGATACCAAGATATGGTCGGTATGGATGGCCCATATGTGAACGAAGAAAAAAAAGGAAACTGGCTACAAAGGACAGGAAAGACGATGGAGATTTTTAAACCAGAAATTGCAAGCATTAAGAATTGGATTCTATGGAGTGCACCCTGAAAAAATTGCATACCTGTCACGATGGCAATATCCTGCAGGACAGCTTTTCTTCTCTCACCAAAACTAGGTGCTTTGATTGCTGCAACATTTAGTATTCCACGCAGCTTGTTCACGACAAGAGTTGCCAAAGCCTCACCAGTTACATCTTCAGCGATGATGAGCAGTGGTGCTCTCAATTGGGTTGTCTTCTCGAGCAAAGGAATAATGTCTTTTATTGTTGAGATCTTTTGGTCAGTCACTAAAACCCTAGCATTCTCAAATTCTGCAATCATTTTCTCTGGGTTTGTAACAAATTGCGGGGATACATACCCTCTGTCAACCTGCAGTGAGTTACAGAAACCGTAAATCAAAAGTGTATAATAACATTATGCAATAAAATATATGTACCAAACCGTGGTTTGGAAGCTTTCAAAGAAGAACACACACCTCCATTCCTTCTTCAACATCAACAGTTGTCTCAAAGGATGATGAAGACTCAATAGAGAGAACACCATCAGGTCCAACCTTATTAATTGCTTCAGCAATCATGGTCCCAATAAACTCATCATTGCCGGCAGAGACAGAAGCAACAGCTGGAAAAATTAATTGTTGTAGAAGGTCAATAGAACAAGATATGATTCTTTTGATCAATATGAAGAATACCACTGTGGTTCAGCTGACAACCAAATAAATTGGTTAAAAAGTAAAATCAAAACCATGACATCTTCTATATGCAAACAGTTCAGCGGAATGCATAAAACATCTAATACCTTTGACATCATCACCTCCTTTGATGGGCCTAGCTTTTTTCTCCAACTCTTCCACCAACCCCTGTACAGTCTTATCAATACCTCTCTTGATTGAAACTGGATTTGCACCAGATGTGACACTCAATATGCCTAATCTGATGATTTCCCTTGCAAGTACCGATGCAGTTGTGGTCCCATCACCAGCTGAGTCATTAGTTTTACTTGCAACCTACATAATAAAAAGATCAATATAGTCATGCATGTCTTGCTGCTGAAATTCTACAGTAGGTGCCAAAAGCATCCCAATATACAGTATTGTAGGTAATGGAAAGAAATTCCAAAAACTAGTGGTGAAAAAGCATCTGAAATTTTATTAAAGAGGACGAGAAAACTTCAAGATCTTATAATTGCCATAGACTCAGAAAACATGCAAAAGGACACCATAAAAATTGTTAAAGAAACTAAGCGTACCTCCCTTATCAAAGCTGCACCAGCATTTTCCATGGCATCTGCAAGTTCAATTGCTCGTGCAATTGTAACCCCATCATTCACCACTTTTGGGTTCCCAAACTCATCAAGAACAACATTCCTCCCTACAAAAAAGAGAAAACAGCATCAATCCACAATGTGTAAGTCCTTTTCCTTCATCAAAACTACAAAAACATTTTGAATTTAACTTCCAAAATTCAAACATCTTAACAATCACACCCAAACTGGAACAAAAGGCACAATAAGGTAATCGAGTCCATATTATAAAGATGTTATAATACAGCTATACCTCGGTCAGAGAAGGATGAGAATACAGCTATACCTTGGCCAGAGAGCACATAACAGTAAACTTAAGTACATATAGAACAAATAATAAACATGAAAGTCCTTCAAAGAAAAGAATAACTACAATAAAATATTGATTTACAGAGACAAGCGATGAGATATCATAACCACACCTCTTGGGCCCAGAGTAACACCTACTGCATCAGCAAGTTTATCAATCCCAGCCTGTAATGAAGCCCTCGAGCTCTGATCAAAAGCAATTTCCTTTGCCTTTGCGCGCACAACAAACCTTCTGGGTTGCCTGTAATTCACCTTTTGACCCTGACTCACCCTCCTCAAACTTTCCTGTATGCACAAAATACAGATCAGCAACCAATTAACTCTATGAGATTCCATTAAATAGCTAAAATGAATTTAAATTAGTTAATTAAACATAAAACACAGGAACCCTGGAACCAAAAGTAACTCCAGCTAGACAACAGGGTGAAACAAAACTTCATGAGATCCATTGCGCAGATATGATATCAAAAAGGAAAAGAGAAACAGAAAAATTACACCCAGTGACCTTGTGTGGACATTAAATTAGACCACAACACCCAGCCGGTATGAGTCAGCCTACAATACATCTAAAAATTAAATGAAAACATGTTACTACCAAAAGGGAAGCATCAGAATGTATAACCAATGGCGCAGCAGATTCGCAATTCAAACCCACGCTTCTAGAAAGATAATCAGGCTGCAAAACTCATGAAAACAGCAAATTAAGCCCTGAAACAATAGATAGGAAAAACAATGCAAAGGCCCAACGCACCCAATGCATTCCAAGCAGCAAAATAAAAACCAGAAGGCAGGTATAAACAAACACCAGAACAAAACCCTCACACAGTCAAACCAAAATTAGTGGCAGCCTTAAAAGCTCATCAGACATTAAAATGCGAACAATAAACTCATACAGCTTCAAAGTATCATGGAAAATTTGGGCAGAAGACAAAGCACTTGAACATGGGGCTGAAACTGAACAAAGTCAAATCATACAATTGCACCCATGACTTGCATCGATAGCAACGACATCCCATATTAATCACATAAATGCGGAAAGCACTCATAAAACTGAACAAGCGATTCAGCAAGGTGACTAAAACTAAACGGGTAATGGGAGAAGAAGATGCCAACAGATAGCAGATTAAAATGAAGTCAGATGGTTAACAAAACAAACACATTAACACGACCAAGTCCAACCACAAGATACTAAGTAATGAAAGAGAGGAGAAATCTCCCACAATGATAGAATTGGAGGTCAAAGCTTGCAGAAATGACGAAAAATGTAAGGGATAAGCATTTACCTGTTGAATGGGAGAACGAAGAATCGAAGCGGTTGAGATCGCATTCGCTGCCGCCATTACTGAAGACAGCAGAAAGACTACAAGGAGAGAAGCGAAGCAGACTTGCTAGGGCAAGGGTTGGGATTTTCAGATAAGGAGAGAGAAAGAGAAGGGCTTTTGTACTAAGCTCTTGTTTCCAGAAGATTCCTCCCTCGATACTTCGAGAACGGGGTATGCGTATTTCGCCCATCTGCGTAGCCTAGCACCGTACCGTTTTCGTGCGCCGACGTTCTACCTTACAAAATCAGGCCCACCGGGCCCATGTCAAACAACGTAGTCCCCGAGGCCAAGAAGACACCACCTCTGCAGAGAGCGGTCTAGTAGAGTTTAGGGGTGGCAGTTCGGGTTGGCGGGGCGTGTCTGTGGCAACACAAACACGCCACGAATAGAGTTACGGGTCGACACGAACACGACACGCTTAATAGTCGTGTTAAAAACCTATGACTCGTACACGACCCGGTTCTTAAAAAAATGATATGACACGACCTGTGTAATACGATTAATTGACTGAGTTATGTTGGATACACGATACGAAATGACATGACACGACACGACATGAAACGACTCGATTTTCCTATTACGACTTAGTAAAAAAACTGCTCTCCCAAGTGAATAGAGCCGCTGCCAAAACAACCACAATAAACTAACATATAGGATGGTTATTTCACAACCGTTCTATAAAACCCGTAACATATAGGACGGTTGTGAAATAACCGTCATATATGTTACGTTTTATAGTATGGTTATTTCATAACTGTCCTATATATTATGTTTTATACGACGGTTATGTTACAACCGTCCTATATGTTATGGGTTTTATAGAATAGTTGTGGAATAACCGTCCTATATGTTATGGTTTTATTCCACCGTTGTGACTGATCTTCTGATTCTGAATGAACTATATCTTTGATCACATTGAGCAATGATAATGAGCTTTTGGAGCAGAAAATCAGAATTCAATAGCATGGGTCTTTCAGTTATGAACAACTAAACTTTCAACCCAACCCTCACATAAATTGTTAGGATGGAATTCATTTCTTCAACTCCTTTCATGCTCATTATCATTGGTCATTACTATATCCACTGATCCATTCCACACGACAAGTACATAGATAACCAAATTACCAATAATGTTCCTGTAAGTTAATGCCTTTATTTAGAAGCAACATAGTTCTTTACAATTTACACCACTCACTGACTCACTTCACAAGTTCACAATTCACGTGATATGTAAAAGAGACTGAAATGAATCAAATAATCACAATAGTAGTAAATAAATAGGGATTAAGTAGCACATGAGGGAAATATACTTCCATTAATGTATTATGTATCAAACACAACAAATTAAAATAAGTCATGAAATTTATACAAATTAATCAAAATGAATTGATCCAGAGTCTTCAGTTAGTTGAAGTGATCTTGCAGTGCTACTTATGCTTACAATGTCCTCAGCAAGCTCATCCATGGCAATTGTAATGATAGAGTCTACAATCATATAGAATAAACACGCATTAGTCATTACTAAGCTCATATAAAATATAATATAAATATAGAATTATAAACTATTACCTTTCAATCCATATAGTCAATCTCTTACACAAATCAATGCTTGCACGGTATCTGGCTTTAAAGTAGATCTATATTGGTCAAGAACCCGACCACCAACACTAAAAGCAAACTCCGATGCAACTGTAGATATAGGAATGCTTAAGACATCATGAGCCATGGTAGCAAGTTCAGGATACTTAAAATCAACATTTGAATCAAATATAAATATAAATAAGATTATAGAAAATAGTGTTTACATGAGATTATTAGTCAAACAACCTGTATTGATTGCCTTTCCAGAATGCAAGAATGTCTAGCTTTGACTCTTGCAATCTTGGTTCATCCAAATAAAGCTCCAATTGTGATTTTTGCATAGCCAAAGTACCTCCTTCACCTTCAAATGAATCAAATTCCTAATGCAAATGCAATTATATTATTTAATGTACTATAAGACAATTCATAGCAAATTTTAATATGCTAAGTAGTAAGCGACATATAATGAAAGATACAATTATAAATAAAATCACCTTCATGACATCTAAAACCTCTTGACTATATGACATGTTACATACATCATCGGCTGCACCTCTAGCCACTGGGGAAGATGAGGAGGAAGGAATAGGATAAACTTAACCATATATTCATTGAAGAGAGAGAATAACTTTTTCCGAACTTAAGCAAACTCCAAGCAACCACTGCTAAACAATTTCTTGTGCGAGAATTCGACAAAGGAGAGCTTATATCGAGGATCCAACACACATGCAATTGCCAAAATGGTGCTGAATTCAGACCAGTACTTTGAAAACTCGGCAAACATTTGGGTGGACATACGCTTCATATAGTCATCATCACTTCTCATGTCTTGTGTTAAACTCAAATAAATTACAAATGCTGCACAAAAGTAGAGATTTGCAGTGGGATACTTGGATCCAGAGAACATGCAAGTGGCATCATAAAAAACTGTCAAAAACTTCGAAATTTTTGTAGCCTTTTCCCATTCATTGAAAGAAGGACAATGCTTATAATTTGAGTCACTTAGTTCTAAGTGACAAAATGCACGTTGGTAACAAAGAGCACTTTCAAGCATCAAATACGTTGAATTCCATCTTGTAGGACAATCTTGTCTTAAGCCCTTTTTTGTCTCAATTGACATGTGATTCATACACTCTAAAAATTTTTGTTTTCTACTTTGTGATGCTTTGACATACTTGATACTCTCTCTAATTTTTTGAATAGCATCATCAATTTCTTTCAAACCATCTTGCACAATCAAATTCAAAATATGACAACAACAACGTAGATGAAGGAACTCTCCACCACAAACAAGAGTGTTCTTGATGTTTAATTGATGCCTTAATAGCTAAACAGAAGAATCATTAGCAGAAGCATTGTCTAAAGTGATTGAAAAAATCTTTTTCTCAATCCCCCATTCTACCAATAATGAGTATACCTTTTCTACTAATCATATTCCATTATGTGGAGGTGGTAGGAAACAAAAATTTAATATCCTCTCTTGTAAGACCCACTGACTATCTAGAAAATGTGCCGTGAGACTTATATAACCATCAGTAATACAAGAAGTCCACAAATCCGATGTCAAACTTCTCCTGCTAAGTGCCAACTCTAACATCTCTTTTATCTTTCCTTTTTCTTTTTTATACATTCTCAGAACATCTGCTTTTACTGTATTTCTACTAATCAAGTGCAAATCTGCACGCAAATATTTCAGTAGAGTTCTAATTCCATAATACTCAACAAATTGGAAAGGCAAATCATGCATAACAATTGCACCTGCTACTAACTCACGATAAACTTCAGGATCAAACTTATTATCTGAAGCTGCACTTAGTGACATACTCCCCTAACTTTGAGATAAAAGCAATTGGCCTATATCACAAGAAGAGCTCCGTTGACAAGTCTTTATATGACGTTTTAAGTTACCAGTACCAAATTTGCTATCGCAAATATATATTGCAGAGCACTTCTTGCATTTACACCTTTACCTTTCATCTTCTCATAGAGGATGGTGTTGAAAAAAATTCCAAACTGGAGACATTAGTTTCATATGCTTTTTACCTCTATTGGATTTTGAAACTAACTCCACGTTCTCCAAATCAGCAAGCTCATCATCATCGTTGTTGTGGTGTAGCATATTCAAGTTATTAGAAACATAAGTGCTCCTGCTCCCAACTTCAACTTGTGCATATATTGCAAAATGCAAATGACAAAAAAAAATAAAAAATTAGTTCACACTGGCAGTAAACTAAACACTACACCAACAATTACTAATAAGGGAAGGAAGTGAGAGTGAGGAATGAAAAGAGTCAAACTCATAATTTCATAAAGAAATAACAAAAAACAAACACATGACATACTTGTGGTGTTGTACCTGTAGTAGGGTTGCTGCTGCTCATCGTGTTAGAAGGGTTGAATGAACTTGAAGAAGATATCTAGAAAGGAAAATTTGAAACAGATCTAAAATTGTAAATTATAAAAGTAGCTTCAAGCTTGGGTTGGGTTGGGTTGGGTTGGGGGGAGCCTTTAACCAATTCAGTCAATTCAGTATTTGATTGATGATATGTATATAAGACGGCTCGATAACAACAGTCTTATAATATAACAAAAAATAAAAGACCATTAATAATAGTAGAAGATTTAAGACATTACATTGGTTAAGGAAGGTTAATAAAAAAGATTCAAAAGAAACCCAAATAGGATGGTAAATACATAACCGTCCTATATTTATAAAATATAGAACAATTATTTACTAACCGTCCTATATTGTATAAATATAGTTTTAACATATAGGACAGTTGTACATTAATCGTTCTATATTGTCTAAATATAGAATGGCTATACACTATCCGTCCTATTTTTACATAAGAATATAGGACGGTTAAGGACTAACCGTCCTATTTTACACATGGTTTATTCGTTCTTTACCAATCTATGAGTGTGACTATGAAGTCTGTGATGTGCTAGATTTCCAGTGACCAGTCTGCCTGACAGGGATAGATAGCCTTCTTTCCTCCAATTCCAAACTGGCAAGTGTGGCAATTGGAGTTAATGAAACTTACACTTCAATCATTTGTCAAATATTTTGAGTCCTTGGCCTTGATGTTACTTGTTAGATGATAGATCCGATGTGTGGGCCCCCCTTATAGTGGCAGGAAAACAAAATGAAAGTTGAAAACTAAAAAGAACATAAAGGTTTAACTTTAACTAATTAATAATTATCTAGGTCTACTAAGTCAATCTAGAGTCTAATCTAACTGTCTAAGACAATTGTTTTGTCTTTTTGTATAATTGTATTGTATCATGTAAGTTAAGTAAGCCAATTATCCAATTAAATTTGAAGTCTTATCCCTAAAGCACCCTAGCCTAACCTGGCTGGTTGTTTGCTATAAGCATATAACTATAAGTTATAAATAATTGTATAAACTAATTTCTTATCAACCATTTTAAGATTAGCTACACATTATCAGTTGTTACAAGTTACACTTAGTAGATAATTAGTTAACCAAGTTTTGTAACTTGTACAAGTAAAAGTGAAGTGAGAAACTAACTAACTATCATATATTGTTGTATAAAATTATAAATGCTAATGAATAATGATTTTCTTATGTTAATTTCACATGTCTCACCAATTGATCTAATATATCTCTTTTTAATCAAATTCATGAATATAATCAAATTCATGAATATCATGTATCCAACTCATATAACTCAATATTTGTTTCTCATTTCTAACTCCCAATTGATTATAATAGATTAGAAATAGCTCATTCATCCATTATCCATTGATCCATCATTCATGTAGAGTAAAATTTAGTAACTCTCTTAGTAATATCATTCAACATTTGTGTTAATTCAACACATAACACCGATTCTCTGTTCTCATTCTCACCTCACCTAATGAGTTAATTACAATGTTACATAACTAATAACTATTCCCTTCGGACCCTTCCTATACTATACTCATTATCCACTAATGAGATAATTACACAACTCTTTCTATACTCATTATCAAGCTACTGAGTTAATTACATAACTGTTTCTATTCTCGTTCAGTCATTCTTACCTAATGAGTTAATTACATGACTCTTTCTTTACTTATCAATGTTATCATCAAATCAACATTCAACAACTTTTGAATTGAGTATGAGTTACTTACATAACTTTGCTTTTTTAAGCTGATTCTCATCAACTGAGATCATCAGATGAGTTAAATACATGACACTTACTTTACTCATCCCTCCCCTGACCTCAACCTCAACAATTATGTTGAATTGAATATGATAGTATGAGTTACTTACATAACTTTGTTTTTAAGCTGATAAATACTCAACTGAGAAGTCTGAGATGAGTTAATTACATATATGCTATGTCTTTTTAAGCTCATCATTAAGGAAATTAACATGAGTTAATTACATAACTCTTTCTTTACTCTATACTTAATAACTATTTTTATTTGAGCACATCCTCAACTAAGATTAATTAAATACATAACTCTTATAGCTTATACGACGGTTATTGGGTTATGCAAAAATAACCATCATATACTATACCTTTCTAATAAATAAAATAACCATCCTCTATAACTTATAGGACGGTTATAAAACAATCGTCCTATATTTTAATATATATTATAGGACGGTTATAAAAAACCATCCTATATTTAAATATATTATAGAACGGTTATTTAAAAATTGTTCTATATTTAAATATATTATAGAACGGTTATTTAAAAACCATCCTATATTGTTCTATATATATGATATATCGTTTTTACTTTTCACCTTGGTCAGCCTCAGCCCTAATTTCAATCTTCCAACCCAACGATCCAATCCAACCTATACTGAGAAGGTGAAAATGACCATTCCTCTTTGATCTTTCACAGATCTAAGCAAAGAAAGGTATGTATTTATGAATTTTTGCATCTGTAATTCTATATACAGTTCTGTAAAAAAAGTAAAAAGGAATAAAAGAACACAATCTGATAAAAAAAAAACCTGTTTGGTTTCTCTGATCCTTGCCTTGAACTTGTTCTATCATTTCATTATCAAACACCTATTTCTCATATTTCGATTTATGTTGTCTTTCATTTGGGTCTGGAAACAGGGTTTGTTGGGGGAAAAGATGGATGAGCCAAAAAAATTGGAGTTGGAATGGGAGATAGGTTCTCTCACGGAAAAACCAAACATATAAAGGTTCTGACTTTACCCATAGTGTTGATAGATAGGTCTCAGAGAACTGCATCTACTCAAATAGTTGGCAGCTTGCACATATAACTATTAGCTTCTTAAGGAATATGAAAAAACTTTCCCAGAAAGTAGTGAATCCCTGTATTGACACTTGACGGAGGACAACCATCATATTATGCTTGAGAAAAATAAGTATTTGGAAGTTTCATCTAGTGACCTTCTTACCTATAGTTCAAAAATAAGTATTTGGAAGTTTCAATTAGGAAGTTTTTCCCATTTTTTAGATGGTTCTCAGATTGGAAAGCCCCAAAACTCTTCCCAAAGGAAGGCCAACCAAACCAATGTCACGTTACTGAAATCTTCTTCTACATTAAAAGGGTAATGCTCTGCTAATTGTTCAAAATTAGCATTATGAATTTGGGTTTCATGCTTCTGCTATTGCATGGTGCTAGATTATTCTATCAGTGATAAACTTCTACTTTTAAGTAACTAAATTGAATTTTATCATAAATTTCAAATTGAGTTCATGTAGTACATGTCTTCATGGACAGCTGTTAAATAAAAACACTAACCAAATCAAGCATAAATTGAGATTGTAAATCCTCCTCTATGAATCTATGATCAAACTGTAAAAACACTTTCCACTTTTCTTGTCTAACTATAGTCATTTTTATTTGTGAAGCAAACATGGAGCAAGTAGAAGAGGTAGGAGAGGTACAAGTAGAACAATTACAACACACAGAAGCAGAACAATCAAGGCTATCAAGCACATGTCCATCACCATCAGTAACACCATCGGTCAGTGTCAAGAGAAAGGTCAGGGGGTGGGGGCCAACACAAATGGATCGTCTAAATAAGAGAACCTCAGTTGGAATAAAAGAAATGATAAAATTCAACACTAAAGGCCAACCGATTGGTGGTACTGCACATGCCTATGCTAGCTTTATATGTTGCACTGTTAGAAGACTTGTGCCGATGCTCGATGGTGATTGGAGACTTGTATCGCCACAAGTCAAAGATTCAATATGAAAAATGGTCAAGGTATGTAAATTCTTCCTACATATAACATAATATGTCCTTTATATTTATATATTTTGTTTTTGTTTGCATATGAATTACGATAAGATACACAAAGTTGCTACAATACTCACTAGTAAGTTAGTCACTTTAACATGCTTCTTCTTTTATTTTGTAGTCTGCCTTTGACGTATCTGATGAGTGCAAGAAGCAAGCATTGCTAGGAGCTAGTGAAGCTTGGAGGAAATGGAAGAGTGAGCTTGCAAGAAAGTACATACTTCCAAATTCCCATGATCCTTCTATGCTTAACATGGTCCCTCAGTTGTATTCCTGCTTCATTGACCAGGAAGCATGGAATCAATTTGCATAGTATAGGCTATCTCCTGATTTTGAGGTAATCACAACTTGAACTAGCCAAACTAAATTTTGATTCTTGTAATTATTATAATTGATTGTATTTTGATCACATTACTTTGATGTCCAGGCAAAGCTTATAAAAGGACAGAAGGCACATGCACAGAACCATACGCCACACCACCTTTCAAGGGTTAGCTATGCACGATTAGAGGCAGATGTAGTAAGTATATCATGTCACATTCCATTTGTCTAATCATAGTAGATTTTTATTTATTAACTCTGACTTAGTGTCTCTTATTACAGCAAAAGAAGGCTGGGACAATGGAACCCATCGACCGTGCTATTCTATGGAAAATGGCACATTTGAAAGGATGTAACTCCCACACCTTTGCCAACGAGACAATTGCAACAATTGCTTCAAGATTTGTAAGTGGTTTAAGACTTTAAGTTTTATACTTTTACTTTATTTGCATGCTGCCTAGTTAAATACTTTTATACTTTTATACCCTTGCATAGTATATTATTTAAATATTACATATATAATAGTGATCTTTACGTGTGCAGGAAGAGTTGACCCAAGAGAGTGCAAGTGCAACTACAGGGACTCTTAGCAGCACTGCTGCAAAGGGGAACATCCTATATATGGCAATGGGCAACAAGAATGAGCACCCTGGCCAGGTAAGGGGTCAAGGTCGAGGTGTTGTTTCTTCCAAATTTTTCCCCAAACAAAAGGCTCCTACGCTACAAGAATTCGAAGAATGGAAGAAGCAAACAGTTATGGAGATATATAGCAAGATTAAAGAACAACTGTTGAAGGAACTCCAAGGTGGCAAACGAACCTCATGTGAGGATGTTGGTAGCCCTCAAGCTGAAGCTCAACCTCAAGTTCAACCACCCCAATTTAATAATAGATGCACTCCTACTCCTAGTCCTCCATCAGATGAAGAGGTGGCAGAACAAGTACTTGAATGTGATGTCCCAATTAGTGAGGTATGTATATTAACTTGTTTAGTTTTACAATGTTACTTATTTACTAACCTTTTTAGTTTACATTACATCACTAATTATTATATATATGTCATTTCTCAAATGCAGGTGGGTCAGTGCATGTTGCAACTACATACATCTAAGAACCATGTGGTTGTGGCAATACTGTACGAAGTTCGGCCTATGACTTTCGCCACCTTGTATGGTAAGTTGATGCCTCCACACACTAAGCGTGTGTGCATCATTGCTGCCATTCAACCAGATACTCCCCTTCCATTTTCAGTCTAAGGGGATGATGGTGAAACTGTTGAGGATGTAATTGGATATCATGTGTGTTGGCTAGAGAAACACGTAAAACCAATGATATCCAATTCCAAGGTACATATATACTAATTGTAGTCATGGCTTCATTTTCTCCTACCTTTTTTAAGTCATCCTAAATTGTTCATTGATTAATATTGTCTGCAACATGTCGGATCACCAAAAGCAGCACAAGGGCCAATTGAAGCAAACCTCGCTGCCGGCAAATTCTTGTGTAGTGGCAAGTGTAGCCACATCCCAGCCTTCTGGCCCTTCCCAAGTAGTGCTAGTTCTATATTTTTGCATAGTTGTATCATGTTACATGTGAACTTGAACGATGCAACAACTAACAAGTTCAAAGCACTTGTTAGGTGCTCACTACTCACAAGTCAGTAGTCACAATGTTATATTATAAAATATTCTAATTTTACCTCACTGTGTCTCTTCTTTTATATCTGCTAGTATATCAGTATATGTTGTATATATTTATTACTAATTTCTAAAATATTACATGATTACATCTACAGTGTAGGGATCAGGTGGAGGTTCCACCTAACACAACTCCATTCAGAAGGGTACTATACAGACTGGCCAATGAAGGCAACACAAATACAATGAACCCTATAAGGATAGAGGTAGGTGTGCTTTCAAACGATGTGGTTGAGGTTCCACTCTTCAAGGAAGACCTCTTAGCCATATGTAATATGGATCAATTGGAGTACATGCACATCATAGTCTATATAGGGTACGTCGTGTAACTGCTTTATTAGAGTTAAGACTTACGAATCAATGTAACATTACTTAATACTTGCTTTTTTAATAAAACTTAATAATTATTTGACATTAACCCAAATTCCAAATGCAGGTATTTGCATGATAGCTTGCAAAGACTAGAGGTCAAGGACATTTACAAGTTCCTTGACCCTTCTATTGTCTTTCAATTGGACTATTTGCCTGAGGACAAACAAAGTGAAGATATCATTCCTGGTCTCATGAGTTGTGCGAAGGGGCAAGCCTTACTGATTTCCTACAATATCGGGTACGTTGTAACATAGGTTGCTTAATTATACCATTTTAATTTCACAATTCATACACATGAATACTATATCAGTTAAGATTAGAGAAAATTCAATTGAATTGTTATTTTTATAGGTCTCATTGGATGTTGCTAGCTTTGGATGTGCATGGTGACATGCAATTTTTTTTTATTCATGTGGGGCACACATTCGGGAACACCTAATGGAAATTATAAACAAGTAAGTCTTTATTATTCCTTTTATTATAATATAACTACTCACCTAGCAACTATAATAATATTCATAATCTAATGCTTTTCAATTATATGTGTGTAAAGCATGGTATAAATGGGCTGAGAAGGAAGAAGGCATTCACCACCCACCAAAACTCAATTGGAAGAAGGCCAAGGTACGGTTTATAGTTTACTAATTACTTCTCTTTAGACTCTTTGATATAATTTTAAACCTGAACTTATTGAAATTTATATTTTGAAACTTTTATGTTGTCTTTGGTGGCATTATTCTGCAGTGCCCTAAACAAAAATCAGATTGGGAGTGTGGATATTATGTTCTTAGATACATGAGAACCCTCATTCGTAATGGAGTTACAGTCTTACAATTGAGAAAGGTAACACTTAGACTTATTGACCAATGTTACACTTTTGATTTGTATATTTCTTGATTGAATCCAAGATTACATGTTTGATATCTGAACTAAGTTATTATATGTTTCTTGCAGGTGGATTTGGGAACCAAGAGTTACTCCCAGTTGGATATAGATGATATTAGAATGAAATGGATAGATCATATTATGAATTTTAATTTGTAGTTCAGGGATGTAAGTGAATGTATATTATCATTCATGTATATACATTTTATTCAAATATAATACAAAGATCAGTTCATTTTAATGGATGTATTCTATTTTTCTTTTGATTAAAGTACATTGTATCAATGTATGTGCTTTCTTTGTTTCAAACTTTCAAATTTCAATGATTGTGAAGTTGGTGTTTTGATCAGCAAATGGGTTGATCATCAATTTTCAATGATGGCTTAGATCAGCAAATGGGTTGTATTGTATCATGTACATACAATCTGTCTACAGATACAGTATGGGTGGTTGATATCATGTATTGTATCATGTATTGGAGAGGGAGGCATATATGGAGGTTGATGATTGAAATTACTGATATATACTAAAGTTGTAGATATGATTCATATGAATATGACACCAAACAACTTTCAAATTTCAATGATGTGATTGCAAAGTTGGTGTTTTGATCAGTGGATGGATTGATAATCAATTTTTAATGATGGCTTAGATCAGCAGATGGGTTGTATTGTATCATGTATGAACATACAGTCTACAATTACAGTATGTATGGGTGGTTGATATCATGTATTATCATATATTGGACAGGGAGGCATATATGGAGGTTGATATTTGAAATTACTGATATATACTAAGTTGTAGATATGATTCATATGAATATGATACCAAAATAGAAACAAATTTATACCCAAATAATGACAAATAAGACAGTTCCAGAAGAACTGTCCTATATAACTTAGTAATATAGGACGGTTCCTCAATAGCCGTCCTATATATAACTAGTAATATAGGACGGTTTGTGAATAGCCATCCTATATATAACTAGTAATATAGGACGGTTTTTGAATAGCCGTCCTATATATAACTAGTAATAGAGGACGGTTTGTGAATAGCCATCCTATATAACTAGTAATATAGGACGGTTTGTGAATAGCCGTCCTATATAACTAGTAATATAGGACGGTTACTCATGAACCGTCCTATATTTCAACCATTCCATATCAAACGTGCCAAGGTGATGAGTAAATAGGTCATGTGTCAAATAGGTCTATACGACGGGTCAAATTCATTGACTCGAACACGACACGATTTTTGGCGTGTCATTTTTCAGTCACCCAAAAATGACATGAACATGATAAGACTCGACCTAAACCTGCTAAATTAGTGTCGGGTTCGAGTCGTGTTATCATGTCATGTCATATTTTGCCACCCCTAAGAGATACATGCAAAACACTCCAGTACAGTTCGTAGCAGAAATCATGACACCTCTTATCTTTATGTTTAATAGAAAGTTCGGGATGGCACTTTCTCCTTATTGAATAAAATTTTTATTATTTCAATTCAATCTCTTTGTTATATAGATATATAAGTAAAATAGTATAGTACAGTTGGTCACGTGGTGCCTCTCATTGTTATGTCTGACCGAAAATTCGAGATGGCACTTTCTCCTTATTGTTATATTTTTTTGGAGATATATATGCAAAAGAATTTGAGTATAAATAGTTCAAGATGAACACACACACACACACACACACACACACACACACACACAAAGAAGAAGTCAAGAAGTAACAAACAAGCATTATGTAGGTTCTTTACAAGTTGTTTTGCTATGGCCTGCTTGATTGCATCAACTATAATGGATAGGCCTCTTCCTCTTTCCTCAATTCAACTATGTTTCTTATTTAGATGTTCACAAAGTCGATAGGTGTGGAAAGGTTTAGCTTCAAATTCTAGTTCCTTGACCCACTTATATTATGTAGTTGATAATTAAATGTGTTTTTAAAACATCCAAATAGTTAGAAATTTCAATGGGTTTTCTTATTATGACTCTCAGTGGTGAACTTTGTGCTAACTAGTGACTTGTTAGGTGTGGAATTAACACATTTTTAATGGGCTAAATACAGTCTTAGGTGGAAAAAAAATTTGAATAATTTAGGCCAATTAAGATTGAATGCTAAAGTTTGGATCCCATAAGTAGTGGTTCTAGATAATTGACACTTCAAGCATCGACTCTTGGATTTTCACAATAGACTACCAACTATTTTGATACAAGACATATAAATGATGCTTGTTTATCAGGAAATTTTATAGAGACCAAGAAACTTAAATAATTTGTCCTCCTTACTTCATGGCTACACGTAGCTTTAATAAGATTGGAAGCATCCCATTACCTCTTTCAAATGTGATGTAATTTGGCTTTTAGGTATATTGTACTTCCCTTTCAGAAGAAAGTAAAAGGGTGCAGTTGATGTCGTTTAAGTAGTTAACTAGTTTTTCAAAGACTATTTGTGGAGTGCTTATGGGTGTTTATTTATGATTTTTTTATCTTTAAATATTGATATTTTGGTTTTGAATGTTAAAACATCCAAATAGTGAGAAACTTAAATCAATTTTCTTATTATGAATCTTAATTGGTGTGCTTTATGTTAACTAGTGACTTGACAAGTGTGGAATAAAGCACATTTTTAATGATCCAAACACACTTATAGGTGAAATTTTGAATAGTTTAAGCCTAATTAGGATTGAATGGTAAACTTTGGATCCCATAAGTAGTAATTGCAGATAATTGACACTTCAAGCACCGGCTCTTGGATGTCCACAATGGACTACCTATCCTTTTGATACAATGCTTGTTGACAACAGAAAACTCATGCCCATTCACCACAAATATTACTATGCAATAGCAGTAGTATCATTGAATTAGGTACTTTGATGAAAGATTTGGGTTGAAATCTATATTTTGGGAGTGTTTGTGCTATTTGTGGAAGGGAAGTGCATGATTGGAACTTTACATAAGTCTCATAGAGTTTTTTACATATTTTACATAAGTGTTTGATTGGAACCATTTTTGCATAGCAAATTATATAGTAGTATTTAACCTATTCATGATTGCATTCTAATAATCTTTTTTCTCTTGGTTGGTTGGAGTCATTTCTCATGTGTATATTTGGAATTTTAAAGGTATTGTACCAAAAACAGTCTCTTACTTGCTAGATGTTGTAGTTATACTTCTTTTACACCTTTTCTTGCTTGCTAGCTATTATTGTTATGCATTCCTACAATAATGTTTTTGAAATTTATTTGAGTATGAAACAAAAATATACTTTGATTGAGATTGTGCTAATTAGTTTTATATTGGGTATTGAAACAAAAATATACTTTGATTGAGATTGTGCTAAATAGTTTTATATTGGGTATTTAGTTCATAGGAAGAGCACTTAGAAAATTAGGTCAACCCCTAATTTTCTCAAGATGATGATACTTTGAACCCACCAAGATCCTTATATGATGCGAAGAACCTTGTAGGACTTGCATATTAAAGGACTATATTTCAAACTCTTACACATGTCAAACATTTTATTATTAATAATTGCTAAAGTCAACTTCCTATTGAAAATGCACAAACTTCTATGCATGGCAAACATCTTATAATTCATAATTGCTCAAGTCTTGTTTCTATTGCTACTCTCTCTTTCTGTCACTCTCAATCACACAGAAACATAGATTTAAACATTAATATGAATGACACTTAAATACTTAGCTTAATCATTTTCCAAGTTCGTAAATTCAAATATTTAATCCACAAGTAGTGTCGAAACATAGTTTTTAATTTTTTACATATGAGCATACTTAGACTAGTTCAGGACCAAATAATCAATGGATTGACAATCTTAGTTTTAGCAAATGGTTGCCCACAATAAGGATTACTACTTTGAAGAATGGCTCTTGGAATGGAATGCAAAGACAATTCATATTTTAAACTGCTATACGGGTTAAAATTCATTGTTGATCACCTCTTATCCTCTTGCTTCAACTTTCTATGTTGGATGAATTTGGTTGTCTTCAAAATCCCAATCCTTTCTTTATCACAAATAGAAAAAGCTTTATCTGCATAAAAAGAACTATGTACCAAGTAACTATATCGAGAAGGCCAACTAAGCTTATGCTTGGTCTAGTTTAAAAGAAAAGAGTAAAATAAATAGAAACAAACAAGATAATGGTTATCACAATAATTGGTATTAACCTTCAACTTATTGATCCATTTGTTGTCCCACTTTTATGTCACATCCTTGTTTTCTAAAAATAATATTTGAAAATTTTCTTTATTTTGAAAACAAGTTGGAAAATCATAATATATATATTTAAAAGACCCACCTTGAAATCTAATGTCACATGTGAAACCTTCTCACATACATTAAAGTAAGGAAAACACACCAAATCAATTTTCTTTGCCACAGGATCCACTAGTCACAAATTAAATTACTAATAAAAACACACATCCATAAATTGTATGTACAATATAATGAATATTAGCCTTAAACTTATTATCAAATTACTAACATAGTCCAATATAAAAATTCAACCACTAACATAGCCAACTATTCTTTTGCCTATGCACATCCAAAGTGCGATGCGAATCTCTCAACAATAGAAGCGCCTCCTCTCATACTCCTGACCTCGTTGACGTCTCACCTAGAATGGTTGGAGGGGATTGAGCATAAACGCTCACCTTGGAATAATGATAATACTACAATCCTTCAAATTTCTAAACAAGTAATAATGAGAACACATATGTCAATAGCACTAACCACTAACATACTAAGTTGTGGTTTAATCTAAGCATGTATATTCAATAATAGAATATCCATATTACAAACATGTCGAAAATGAATATTTATCTCAAATATAGCATAATTAACATAATACCAGAAAAACTCATATAATAGTTTACATCAAATTTGCATACAAACCTCAATCTATGAATCCTCAATAATAAAAAAATGTGACATGAGAAATAATAATGATCTTGAAATCATGCTCTAGAAATTATGCAAATACCCATATGTGTCATATGTGGGGACAATTTAGTCTTGTCACAAGGACATTGGTACACTTGTCCTACCAGTAAAGATCTCCATGCATTTCCAATGCTCCTGTATTGTCTAACTCTCCTAGACCATCAACATCATAATCCACACTATATAACTCTCCTAGACATCATACACACTTCCCATACCGTCCCACACTCCTAAACATCAACCACACATGTCACATAGTCCGACACTCCTATTCCTAAACATTATCAGGCCTTACAACTGCTCAAAGAGCACATGCCTTAGGGTCTACCTACTCAAGTTAACGTCTAGTGGCTTTTCTCCTAAAAACAAATCAAAACCTCGCAGGTCTTATGGCATCTAATGAATGCTAGCCCTAAAAACTCCATTGAAATTCATAAATTGATTTCTACACTAAGTAATACTTGAATATAGAAAAGTTTGAGTTTTCATACAATCTCATGCATAAATGAGCATTCTCAAAAGTTTTCAAGGTATAAGGCTTTCAATATATAATGTCATGTTTCATGCATCTTCAACAACAAAACCAAGTCTGCCAATGATAGATTCATAGCCATTTTCCAAGTGTCCTCATTACATATAGTCACGAGCAAACGAAAAGAAAGAGCAAGAATCTAAACATTACATGTTTCTCACACTTCCTTGTGCAATCATGAATGATAACAATATGGAATATTATTTATGAGCCCATATAATTCAAATAAACATAGTGTATTACACAAAAATACTTGTTGGCTAGTTCGCATACATTTATTAGTGATCTTTGATCCATGCCACTACCTAAGAGTGCATTAAAGATTCATCTTACCAAATTCCTCATTCTAGCTTCTAAATATATGCATTAATTAATGTGAAGGATAAAATAACTTAGTAAAGATTCCTAGTCTTTCCTATGCTAGTTATGTTCATGACTTGTCTTTAGAATATGCATTTCTTTTGTATGGTTATTCCTAGAATGATTCCTTCACTTCTAAAATGTTTAACTAAATGCCTAATATCATTGATTAGACTTCCTTAACAACTCACTCTAGGTTGTTCCTCTTTAACACTCATGTTGTTTAAAAGACTGGGTGTAGTCATATATTGTCAAGTTTTCTTATGACTTTGCTTCAAACACAAAGGGAACATGGTCTAGGCATTTCTATTTTGGACATAAGTAGTGAGCACTAAATTACATCCTCTAATTTGTCTTTGGCAAGTTATTTCCCTTGAACATTTATCTTATCATATTCCCACTTTAGTCCTAAAACACCCTAGGTGTTCAAGTTCCCTAAGCAAGCATACCTTACCTTGTTAGCCTTAACCATATTACATGAGTTTTAATGTGTAAAAGCTTAAACTTTTCACCATTATACTATAGGTATTCACCTCCAATTAACCCATAAGTGGACTCCACAATTACCAACAACCTCCCCTACACCCCAACCACAAATGGGAATGGAATGGCTATCTTACATAAGTATTTTAGGAAGCAAATTTTCTATAGAAACCTATAAAAAAATTGCAACAGTCATCCTTGCCTTACATGTTGAATAATCTATGAATTTCAACCACTTGGGTAAGGGAGACTTTCAGCAATTCAAAGGTACATTCAATAGCATTGAAAAGAAATATAAAACTCCCATTGTTCCTAATTGTTACTTAACTTCTTACAACTCCAAAATACCACCTGAAACTAGGCATCAACTTCCTAGCCTAGAGGGCTAGAAATTTCACATCTAGTTCCAATACTATTTTCTAACATGAGTTCATCCAAGAACCTCTCCATATCATCATCCTTACTTCCTCCATCAATTTCATTGAAGTCACATTAGTGATAAATCAATTTCCATTAATTTTTTTAAAGAAAAATGCATGAGTATAACATAATCTACTGAATTCTAAAAACTGAGTTTTATGGATTGCTTAAAACCTAAAAATTTAAACCATGCACCACATATACCTATCACAATAGCTTGAAACATTTCAAAATGATTACATTGTATGTAATCTACATTGACTCAAATGGGATTTCAAAGAAACCCAAGTATGATAGCCATAACATGTACAACTGAGATTTGCTGGAAAAATTTGAGATTAGACCAAAAAACCAAAATTAGCACTTTCTAACATAATACCATTAGTCTACTTTGATTACTATGCACAACTGTCAAATGCCTCTGAATGAGTCTCACCTTCTCGGAACACTGCTCAACTAGCTCAGATCAACAAACAGCCTCTCTCCAACATCACTTTAATAGGTTGGTGTATGGCATGGTATCCCATAGAGTGCTTCATATGGTGACATGTAAATACTAGAATGATAATTGTTATCATAGGTGAACTCCACCAATGGAAGATATTTATCCCAACAACCTTTCCAATCTAGTGCACACACCCTTAACATATTCCTAAGTGTCTGAAAAGTCCTTTCTGACTGGCCATTAGTGTGAGGATGGAGTGTGGTACTAAAATGCATAGAAGTACCTAACCCCTCCTGCACACTCTACCAAAATCGCAAGGTGAATCTAGTCTCTGTAAAAAATGATCACCAATGGTATCCCATGAAAACTAACAAGCTTCTTGATATACAACTTCACAAGACTCTCTAATGGCTACTTCTATCATATGGGTAAGAAATGGGCCAACTTTGTCAGTCGGTTGACCACAACCTAAATAGTATTATGCCCACTAGATGCCTTAGGAAGCCTGACCATGAAATCCATGGTCATGTGGTCCCACTTTCATGTTGAAAGCTCGATAGTCTGTAATGATGCTTCAGGCCTCTAATGCCCTGCCTTAACCCTTTGGCAAGTCATGTAGCGTGCAACACAATCACCAATATCCCTCTTCTTCCCAAGCCGCCAGAACTGCCTCTTCATATCATGGTACATCTTTTTACATCTAGGATGCATAACTAGCTTAGAACCATGGGCTGTTTGCAGCAAGTCTTGACATAATCCATCTATATCTAGCACCACCAACTGGCCATGAAAACGAATTCCCCCATCTATGCCCATCTCAAAACTATTCCTCTCTAATAAACTATGCATCTCAGCACATGACTACTGAGGCTATAAGATCCAATCTAAATAGGTAGACTGGATACTGATATTTGTAACCATACCACCAGATCTCCTACTAAGCTCATATGGACCATGTTGCCTTTGTCAAGTTGATACTAAATAGTAAAATCAAAGTCCTTCAAGTATTCCAACCAGTGTTTCTGTCTCATGTTATGATCACACTGAGTAAAGATATACTTGAAGCCCTTATGGTTTGTAAACACGTCAAACTTCTTTCTATATAAATAATGCCACCAAATCTTCAACACAGACATAATGGTAGCCAACTTTAGATGGTGTGTGAGTTAATTATGCTCATGTTTCTTTAGCTATCTAGAGCTATAAGTCATTACTTTACCATGCTTCATGAGTACACACCCTAATCCTATGCCTAAAGTATCACTATATACAATGAAACCTCCACCATCATTAGGTAGGGACAAAATTGGTGAAAATGTGAGCCTTCCTTTAAGCTATTGGAAGTCTTACAGTCCTCTGTCCGCTCAAATTTGTGGTCTTTCCTTATTAGGGCGGTCAATGGCTGTAATGTGAGAGAATCCCTCAACAATTTGCTTGTAGTAACCTACTTTGTCCTTGGAAATCACATGCCCAAGAAAATGGACCCAATGTAACCAAAACTCTCACTTAGAGAACTTAGCATGTAATTGATGTGCTCTCAAGGTGCTTAACACTATTCCCAAGTGCTCCTAATGATTCTCGATACTGTTCAAATAGATGAAGATATCATCAACAAATATGATGACAAACTTGTTCAAGAAATCCCTGAACACCTAATTCATCAAGTCCATAAAAGTGACTGATGCATTTGTCAGCCCAAATAGCATCATTAAAACTCACAGTGGCCATATTGAGTGCGAAACATCATCTTTGGGATATTTGCGCGTATCCTCAACTGATGATAGCCAGTCCTTAGATTGACCATGGAAAACACCTTGGTCGCCTGCAACTGGTCGAAGAGACCATCAATGTGGAGCAAGGGGTATTTATTCTTCACTGTAACTTCATTCAAAACCATGTAATCCACACAAAGTTGCAAAGAGCAATGCTTCTTCCTAACAAATAGTATTGGAGATCTCCACGGTGACACACTAAGGCGAATAAACCCTTGATCCAACAACTCATGTCGCTGTGTATTTAACTCCTTTAGCTTTGCAGGGGCCATATAGTAAGAAGCCCTCAAGATGGAAGCTACCCCTAGTAGTAAGTTGATGGTAAACTCCATCTCCCACCTTAGTGGTAATCCTTGTAACTCCTCTAGGAATATATCAGCAAACTCTCGTACTATGTCGATCTCCTCAAGGTGAGGAATCAGCCTCTCTTGATCCTCCACATATGCTAAGTAAACCTGACAACCACTAGATGTTAGGGGAGCTGCCCAACTAGCTGAGATGATACTAATGCCAGAAGTATCTAGTCGCCCTTAAAATACAAGTGTCTACCCCTCAAGTGAATGCAAGGTCATCTAATTGTTCTTACAATCCACTATAACTCCATTGTCTACTAACCAGTCCATGCCTAAGATGACATCAAAGTCTATTATGCTTAAGGCTATCAATCAACCTTCAACTCTGGACCTAATATCAAGATGGGTACATCCCGGATGAACTCTTTCATTATCATTGATTCCCCAACTGGTGTGTTGACCTCTAATAGAAACTCTAATATACTAAAAGTCATGTCTAAACAAGATGCAAATGTGGTAGAAGTAAAAGAGTGGGTAGCACTTGGATTAATGAGTACTCACATCAATCTACTATCTACTAGTACTATACCTTCCAAGATTGCACTAGATGTACAAGTTTGGTCGGTGGTGATGGTGTAAACTCTACCTTGACCTCTGGGAGCCTAACCTCTATGTTGTGCATGATCTAGATGTGGTGTTGACTCTTATTGTGGTAACTGTCCAGCTCATGGTGCGTGGGCTTGTTGTGGTGCTTGACTGAAAGGTGGTGGCACTACCCTCCTCATTGAGGTACTGTTTCGAACAAAGTGGCCACACTAGAAACATCTAGGTCCTTGGTCTTGCATATCCCTACTTGGATGGAATTGTCCCTAACCAACCTCAACTCTTCTAGGTTGTCCCCCAAACTACCTCATTGACTGTGGTGGTGGTAGATACATCCCAATCACCATCTTCTTCTTCCCCTTTTAATCTAAATTGCAACTAGTCTATCCAAACTATTAGCTTACGTCTATAGGTGTTATCTCAACTCTAAAACGTTGGCTACAATGGTAGGCAGTGATGTGAATATTTTGCTCTTAGGTTGAAGTCCAGTACCCTGACGAACTTCTGTGCAGCCTTCGGCTTGGTATTATAAACCTCATGTGCAAACCTCCTCAAGCGCACACAATCTACCTCATACTGTGCAACTATGGGAGTGCCTAATTAAGACTCAAGAATTCTAATTCCATGTGTTCCAACACATGTAGTGGAAAGAATCTATTTATAAACATTACCTTGAAGTCCCACCAAGAAATGACATCTGCACCCTCAAAATAGTTCCTTTCAGCTGTTGACGACTAAAATGCAACCTTGCCAGTCAAAGCAAAAGTGGCAACTGTCACTTCCCTATCCTCAAGAATGGCCATCACTACAAAAGTCTTCTTGACATCATATAGCCATGTCTTAGCTCTCTTTGGTCCATCCTTGCCAGTGAACTTAGGTGTAATCCACCTAAACTTCTCAAGCAAGTTGTACCCCTTAGGACCATCATCCTCAGTCTCTATCTCTCTTGCGACCCCACTAGCACCTCTGGTAGCCTCTATTTGTTGTCTCATCTTCTAGAATATGTGCTGGACTACCTAGTCTTCCACTTCAAGTTGGTCACCAATGATACCCTATTTTCCTGTGGTGGTCGACTGGTTGTTAGGTTGGGAAGGGACCTCTCCATGACTCCTAGATGTCATTTGAAACCAATAAAAACCTAGTAAGTTCTCCAACATAGCTCTTTTTCCACTCAATCCTAAGACTTAATCCCTTATAGGTTGATATTGTATGTTTTCAGAGTAATTTAATTATTAGTAGTAATAACCTATAGCTATGATACCAACTTTGTCACATGCCAATTTTCTAAAAATAATATTTGAAAATTTTCTTTATTTTGAAAATAAGTTAGAAAATCATAATACACACACACACACACACACACACACACACACACATTTAAAAAGACCCACCTTGAAACCTAATGTCATGTGCGAAACCTTCTCACATACATTAAAGTAAGGAAAATACGCTAAATCAGTTTTCTTTACCACAAGACCCACTAGTCATAAATTAAATTACTAAATAAAAACACACTTTCGTAAATTGTATGTAAGGTTTACAATATAATGAGTATCAACCTTAAACTCATCATCAAAGTACTAACTTAGTCCAATATAAAAATTCAACCACTAACATAGCCAACTATTCTTTCACTTATGTACATCCAAAGTGCAATGCAAATCTCTCAACTACAAAAGCACCTCCTCTCCTACTCGTGACCTCGTCGACATCTCACCTAGAATGGTTGTAGGGGAGTGAGCATAAACAATGACCTTGGAATAATGATAATACTATAATCCTTCAAATTTCTAAACAAGTAATAATGAGAACACATATGTAAATAGCACTAACCACTAACATACTAAGTTTTGGTTTAATTGAGCATGTATATTCAATAATAGAATATCTATATTTACAAACATGTTGAAAATGAACATTTTATCTCAAATCTAGCATAATTAACATAATACCAAAAAACCTCATATAACTGTTTACATCAAATTTGCATACAAACCGCGATCGATAAGTGCTCAATAATAGAAAATGTGACATGAGATGCTCTGATAAGAAAATAATAATGATCTTGAAATCATGCTCTATAAATTATGCAAATACCCATATGTGTCATATATGGTGACAATTTAGTCTTATCACAAGGACATTGGTATACTTGTCCTGCCAGTAGAGACCTCCATGCATGTCCAATGCTCCTAGACTGTCTAACTCTCATGGACTATTAACATCACAATCCACACTGTCCAACTCTCCTGGACATCACACTCACCTCCCATACTATCCCATACTCCTAAACAGAAACCACACATGTCATAGAGTCCAATGCTCCTAGACATCATTAGGCCTTACAATTACTCAAAGAGCACATTCCTTAAGGTCTACCTGCTTGATTCAATGTCAAGTGGCTTCTCCCTTCAAAACAAATCAAAACCTAGCAGGTCTTACAGCATCTAATGAGTGCTAGCCTTGAAAACTCAAATGAAATTCATAAATCTCTTTCTACACCAAGTAATATTTGAATATAGAAAAGTTCAAGTTTTCATACAATCTTATGCATAAATGAGCATTCTCAATAGTTTTGAAGGTACAAGTCTTTCAACATATAATATCATGTTTCATGCATCTTCAACAACAAAATCAAGAATCTCTTAAAAGAGCCATCCTTACTTCCCCCATTGGTTTCATTGAAGTCGGTTGGTGATAAATCAATTTCTATTAAAAAATTTAAAGAAAAATGCATGATTACAACAATTTTGAAATTTGAGTTTTACCAATTCCTTGAAACATAAAAATTTAAAGTATGCACCACATATATCTATCACAATAGCATAACACATTCTAAAATGATTACATTGTATATAATTTGCATTAACTCAAATGGGATTTCAAAGAAACCCAAGTATGATAGGCATAGTATGTAAAAATGAGATTTGTTGACAAAAGCTGAGATTTGTTAATGTAATGGCCCACATTTGTGAGAAATAAAAAACATTACATTAAGAAATTATGAAATTTTTTAAAGTCAATTATTAACTATTACAATGTAAATGTGAGTAGAAATAAACCTGAACAAATTTTTTGACTTTAACTCATTAAATAAATTATGTATAATTAGAATATTACTAAATAAAACTTTAATATAGCAAGACTTGACGACATAAGCTAGGGGTAGCTAAGCGGTCTCAAGTATAACTTGTTAAGGTAAGGTTTGGACTTTGAGTCATCTCTCTGACCATTTTTAAGAAGAAAATCACCTTTTTATTTTAGTTAATTTTATTTAGTTAATTAATTATTTGATAATTATGAATTTTGCCATGTGGACATCTAAATATGGAAATCCATGTGATACAATGTAAATCCCATGTGTGGGAGATGTCAGAAATCAATGAGTTAAAAACTGTTACAAATAATAGCCATCAAATGATGATCCAATGGTTATTAGTGAAGTTATTGTAAGTTTAAAACGTAGAAGAAGAAGAAAAAGGGCTTTTGCGTGGAAGCCCTAGAAGAGGAAAACCCAAAGAGGAAAGGGGATTTTTTAGTGGGAAACCAGAAGGGATCTAGCTTCGAGGAGTGCGCATGGTTTTTGGTGAGGGATTCATGACAAGACAAAGGTTTATATTCTTGTTTTCGCATCCAATTCAAGAATAGAAAAAAGAAAGAAAGAAAAGGGAAATAGCATTGACAGGTAAGGGGAAAAGTTGGAATTTAACTTTTTTAGGTTTAACCTTCTTGTTTGCTTTCTTTCTTTGAATCGGTAACTATATGTTTATAGTTAACATTGTTTTTTACTGAAAATGGCTAGTTTGAATCTCTAAATCGTGTTTTGTATAATAATAATATGTTATTCTAAACATTTAAACACAAAAACTATGTAACTGAAATTTATTTCAAATTTTGCTGAAAATCAGTATGCTTAAATGTGTGAATAACATTTTGTATACTAACAATTTGTTATTCTAAAGATTGCAAACAGTGATTTTGTAGTTGAAAGTAATTTTGAATTTTAATAGAATTAGTAACTTATGTTTTAGAGTCTTGTAGATCTGATATAGAGAAATTTCTAACAGAAATCATATGATTAAAATAAATTTCAAAGTTTCTTTTACTGGATTGATTAGTTTAAAAATTTTTAATTTTATTTTGTATCTTAGTAACCTATTATTATGGAACTTCCAAATAGTAATCGAGTAAATAAAATTAACTTTTTTTTATTTTTTATGGGAATCAATAGTTTAAGTTGTTGTTATCATTTTTATATATAACAACTTGTCATTTTGAAATTTGTGAACAGTAATAAGTGGAAATTTTTTATATAAATCCTCCTATGAATTGGTTTCTTATTTAGAATGAAAATCCATTATCCTAAACTTTTAAACAATAATGGTATAGTTAAAAAATAAACTTCAAGTTTTACTAAATTAACTTTATATCTAAGGAAACATGTTAGTGTTAGAAACTTCAATCAGTATCTGTAGGTTAAAACATTTCAAATAAAAGAAATTTTTCTATGATGGTGGGTTCTGATATGGTCAGAAAATCTTAGTCAGAAAACTACATATATATGAATAGTTATGTACTTTAGACTATGATAAATTGATATATATATATATATACATATATAAACTAATTTGATTCTAAAATTATTTCAATTCAAATTATGTTTACTGAATCATGCTCGAAACCTTCAATGAAAAATTGTAATGTTGAGAGAATTATTTAATAACTGTCTATATGTTATTGTTCTCTGATAGATAGTTTATTTGATTTATATAGTTTAAGTTTGATGTTTAGCTACCAAAAATTGATGATTTTAGATCTATTTTAAGCATAGGTTTGACTGATTTTAGTAGAAAAATCTATAAATATTACAAGGTTAGAAATTGATTTAGTATTATAGTATGCGATCTGCTATGACTTTGATATTGTATAAGAAATTAACTAGCAAAATTCTGTATAAATGAAACTTGTATTCATCCATTAGACTGAACAACAATTTATGTATTAGTCCTTTTTTTTCTTTTTATTATATGATCTAGTCTTATAAAGAATGGAAAGTTTTGAAGCAATTAACCTCTTTTATTGTAGTTATAAATCAGTAAACTTTAGATCACACACACACACACACACACACACACACACACACACACACACACACACACACACACACACACACACACACACATAGTTTTATGCATGATAATTCAAATCTATAAACTACACTGTGATTTAATTTAATCAATTGGTAAGAATCACTAGATTTCTGACAGCCATAGTTACTATATGACATTGATATACTGACAGACTCCAAATAAAATCCTATATTGATATATATATATATATATATATATATAAAGTGAGAAACTTTCTATACTAACTAGCTTATGATTATTTTATCAAACTATCCAAGAAGAGTAACACCATATGATGGAGGCTGTTACTAAGGTTCAATATTAGACATCTTAAATGTTCCTTAGCATTAAGTAATACATTAGAAAGATCAATCACAGAACAAACAGAATTGTTGTTGGACCTTTCTCTTCAGTCATTAAACTAGTATAAATCTTATTTAAGAGTAGATTTGCTATTCACTAGTGTCTTATCAATATTTAATGACTCCATGCAAGTACTAAACTAGTAATAGGGTCAAAATTTTCTAAAAAGAGATGGCACAAGATTTTAATCTTGACTACTAAACCTTAAGCTAAAGGATCAAACTAGTAACTATATTCAGTTTACTTTTATTAACTATAAACTATTTATCTTGAAAGATATACGTCATCGATACTACAAATTTAGTTTATTACTCTGAATGTTATTATATATAAACATCTTAAGTATGAATACTAAATAGACAAGAGAACAAGTGTGCAAAAAGTGCTAGTATACATTAGTTGAAAATATTAACAATAAAATTACTACATATGTATATCATGTCTCAGTTACTTGTAATTCAATGATGAGAATATATGAATTTCAAATATAATGAAGTAATGGTTTAAAAAAAATAAAAGATTTTGATTTGGACCTAACATTTTTCTTTTGTAAAATAAAAATCCTGATGTGAATGCTTACTTAAGGAAGGTGTTGTATTTGAAAACATTCCAATGATTATATTTTAGAATTTTATTGTTATGTTTGAATACGTAATTGGATTTGTGGAATAATTAGTTACACATACACAGAAATACTAGAAGTAACTCGAGTTGTTAGTTAGACTCTCGAGAATTGTTTTACACCGGTTGAGTGGTTGGTTGACACTCATGCTAGCTATGTATGACATAAGACCAGCATGGCCCCTGGTTCCTTTTGATATAGATACCAATATATGATTTAAGGGTGGAGGACATGGGATAGACTCTATTCTACATTGATCTATTCCCTCCCATGGAGGCAGTGTAGTAGCTGAGGTATCCGAGCACGATTCTGATGCATAGCAGAGCCGAAGCTTGCCGGTGGGCATTATGTTTTATTTTTATTTATTTATTTATTTTTATGTGAGACATGTTCGCACATGTCAGGATATCCTGGAATAGTAGTAATCAACTTTGATAGTTGATGTTTCGATAGATTGTGATTAATGATGCTGAATTGTTTTATTAAAATCTCTATGTCATTGGAGATTTATTGAATTTTATGAACAACGTCTTGGGATGGATACTGATGGAGTTAATATGAAAATCTTATATCTTATAAATTATACCGAATAGATATAAATTTTCATTGACACAGTTTTATCTAACCTTGTAAATTCCCATTGTGAGTCGTTGTACTCACCCCCCTTACAACCAACAATTTCAGGTGGAAGTTTTAACAAAGAGAAAAAGGCAACTGATTGAAGAGAACTTTAAAACTAGCAAAGGGTGTGACACCATTTACTTTCTGATTGTTATTAAAGATACATTGTTGTACTTAATAGTTGGTAGCTTTTGATTAATGAGTGTGTTTGGGGCGGTGACTAGTATACGGTTCTAAAAGAAAGAAAATCTTTAAATCCTTATATTATATTAAATCTTATGAATACTATTAGGTATTTTTGCAAAGCATGAGTTAAATGATAAATTCCAAAAAACAGAGAAAACTCTGCCAAATTTTAGATAGTTAGTATTGAGTTTTCAAGAAAGAAAAAAAAAATGAAAAAAAAGGGGTCAAATTTCTGGGTCGTCACAGTTAAGAAATCTAAAAATAGCATTTTCTTCCATAATACCATTAGTCTACTGCCTTAATGGCCTGAACTATTCAAGAACATATTTATGCCAATCAAATAAAGGTGTCTCAAATATTGTTTCAAGTTAAATTTCATATATCTTACATAAGGCCTTTAAAGCTGAGATTAATTGAATAAGCTAAAAATCAATGTTTTTAGCAGTAGTTATCATACCTACTAATTTCATGGCATAAGCCATTCCATAATAAAGAAGATCGATAAATTGTTTTCAAGAAATTAATCATGCATAACACCTAAAGCTTGTAAACTAAGATTTACTAATAACTTGAAATCTAGAAATCCTAAATATTTCCTATGGCATAACTCTTATTGTAATACCTTGATTTCTTTGATATTTTAATAGTAAGTATTTGATAGTTAATCTAAGATAACCCATCTAGAATTCCAAGAAAACAACAAATATAAACATGTAGGCTTAAGAACTAAGGCTCACGTAAATAAGCGCAAAATAAGAATTTTTTATATAGATAATATGCATATAGGTTTTAAAGGGTTTAAACTAGTAGTATTCATCAAAATCCCAACTTAAAATCCCTACCTCAAGGAGCCCTAAAGCCTCGCACGATTTTTCCTTTGTTGATGTTAGATTCCACCTTCAAAGCTTCTCCACTTGCCCTCGTTTATGGATGCCTAAACTAGTCAATATTTCTCTATGCTTATCTTTCTTGCTGTATGTAGATCCTAGGTCACATAACCATGCCTTTGTTTCTCCTCAAAATCTCCTATTTTTCCCTTTCCTTGCTTCAAATTCAACCTTGCTCCTTTTTCCCCATGTAAAGGGCCTTCAAAATCTGAGATTTTGTGGGTTTTCTTCTCCAACAAAGCTTCATCATTGGGTTGAAAATCAAATTCATCCCAAGCCTTCTAAATCTCCAACCTTCAGTCACCTTGCAGCCTCCAAGCTTCATACATATGGGGAAAGTGAGAGAGAAACCCTAGTTTTAGATATAAGATATTCTCAATTGCAAACTTTGGGGAAAACAATGGTTTTTTTTAAAGCATGTTAGCCCTTAAGTCCCACATGACTTGGGCATAATTTCAAGTATGTAAAACCTAGCCCAATGTGGTTTCCCCCTTCTACTCTCATTAAGTTAAAGATTTGACCTACTTCAATCATACCCTCATTATTAAGACTCAATCTATTTCACTTCTAATCCCTTTGCCTTACTTTCATATTCATTGTATTCTTATCTTAGCCTAGATTTCTAAGTAGTTTCTCCTCCTTCATTTTTTTGTAACTTTTATATATATTAATTGAGAATTAAATAATTGTTAGTATTACATTATATAATTAAAATAATAATATAATGAGAAGTTGAGTTGAATCAAAATTCCAACTTCAACCTTTGTCCATTGTGAAATTGCTTCAAGTTAAAACAACTCACATCTGGGGGATTTGATTTAAGCAAATGGGTATTTGTGAAAATTGATTTTCTAGTTTTGGAGGAAACTTAATTTGAGTTTAAATTTGAAACTATAGTGTGTATAAACTGTAGTTTGGCTTTTGCTTTTGAAGTCTAAGTTTGAAAGTTTAATTCCATGCAGAAGGAGAGAAAAGAGTTTTTTCCTTTCCTTGTAAACAATCTCTTCACACTTTATCGTTTCAAAGGCTCACTTTTTGAGTTGTTACAAATGCATTGACCCTTATACATGTATGTAAGTGTGCTTGTGTGTGCTTTGTGCTTAAAGTCTTTTGGATGAGCCCAAGATGAGGCCTATCACAATGGATGGCACAACACTCTATGTGTGTGCGTGTGTGTGTGTTTTGTTGGAAGGTCCATTTGAAAAAGCTAAAGAGGTTGAGCCATCACCATGTATGACCCAACTTGCTTAGGTGTATCTTGCATGATGGGAGCCACCAATGTGAAAGGGAAGCTAGGGTTTACCTTGGATTGTTGTTGGAGAACTTTGAGGGCGATGCTAGGTGCCTTGCCCACCAAGCAAAGCATCTTGCTATCCCTTTGCCATTCGATCAAGGCATTCATATATAAGGGGCACTTAGTCCATTCTACTTGCACCTTCTCTTCTTTGCCCAAAGCTTTATGAATGTTTGATTTTTACCATCTAAGAGTCTAACCCTTTTGGCTTTTATGAAATTTAGGTGATATTTTTGTCTTTTAATAATTTAGCTTATTGTGTTTGGTAACTGAGGATATTTACTAATGGGAGAGAGGTTTCTCACATATATCTAGCTATATGTAAAAAAAGGATGACTATTACTTATCTTTGAAGAAAAAAAAAGAAGAAAACTTTTATTCTAGTTTTCATATGGATTCAAGATATATTCAAGGTTGAAATGGTGTTTTTCCTTTGCGATTTTTGTTATATTGTGCTTCTGCTACATTACTATATCATTCTTTCCAAGACCTAAACATACAATGGGGAAACCATTTATCTTACACTACATAAAAGAGCAACAAATGCTTGAAGGTCTTGTAATGAGACTTTAACACCTGAAACTACAGACTTGTTGTAATAACCCTAATTTTTGTAAATTGATTTGAGAAAATCAATTTACAAGAAGGGGATACAGTAACTCAGGAATTGTGTAGAAAGACAGGGTTTTGTAAGGGTAAAGATGGAGAGATACATTTTCAGAAGAGATTAGTGGTTCCTTCAAACACGGAATTGAGAAAAGAGCTGTTACATGAAGCCCATTAGTCCAAATTTTCTGTACACCTAGGAGGTACAAAGATGTATCAGGATTTGAAACGAAACTTTTGGTGGGAAAGCATGAAAAGAGATATGGGGAAATTTGTGGAAAAGTGTCCAAATTGTCAACAAGTAAAAGTTGAACATCTAAGACTAGCTGGAATGTTACAAATACTGGAACTTTCAGAATGGAAATGGGATAACATCACTATGGATTTTGTGGTAAGATTACCAAGGCCAAGGGAAGGTCATGACATGATTTGGGTAATTGTGGATAGATTAACAAAATCAGCACATTTTCTTCCAATTAGACAAAATCAGTCAGTGGACAGTCTAGTTAAGTTGTACATAAAAGAAATAGTAAGTCTTCATGGGATTCCATTATCCATCATCTCTGATAGAGATGGGAGATTAACTTCAAGATGTTGGAAGAGTGTACAACAAGCATTGGGAACTTCGCTTAGGTTCAATACAACATTTCATCCCCAAATAGATGGACAGTTAGAAAGAACTATACAAACACTAGAAGATATGTTGAGGGCATCTGCATTAGACTGGAAAGGAAATTGGGGTGAATATCTTCCATTGGAAGAATTTGCATATAACAACAATTTTCAGACTAATATTGGTATGGCACCATATGAAGCATTGTATGGGTAACCATGTCGATCACCAACTTGTTGGAGTAAAGTTGGAGAAAGAAACTAATGAAGTCAAAACTTGTGGAATAGTGTACAGACAAGGTTAGAATGATAAATAAGAGGGTGTTAATGGCATACAGTTGTCAAAAGAGTTACGCTAACAAAAGATGTAGAAATCTGGAATTTGAAGTGGGAGAACACATATTTTTGAAAATATCACCAGTTAAAGGGGTCATGAGATTTGGAAATAATGGAAAACTCAGTCCTAGGTTCATTGGTCCATTTGAAATACTAGAAAGAATTTTTCTAGTAGCTTACAAATTAGCTTTACCACCTCAACTCTCTGAAGTACAGAGTGTATTTCATGCATCCATGTTACGAAAATACCTACAAGATGATACGCATATACTTCAAAGTGTGCCAGAGGAATTGAAGCCAAACCTAACCTTTGAAGAAAGGGAAACACGTATTTTGGACCACAAAGAGCAGAAGTTAAGAACTAAAACAATTTCCTTAGTTAAGATCTTGTGGCAACATCACTTTGTTGAAGAAGCCACGTGGGAAATAGAAGTAGAAATGAAGAAGTCACATCCTAATTTATTTGAATAAGTTGTAGTATTACAAATTTCGAGCACAAAATTATTGTAAGGGGGAAGATTGTGCTCAATTTACACATGAAAGTGGGACCTACAAAGTAGGTCAATGTTCTGGAAGCAAGAATAATTGAGCAATGCACTTCTAGATTGTAGTGGAGGGGAAGGTGGAGGTAGAAACTCCACCCATAAATAAAATAATAAAAAGAAAGAAGGAGATTTTTAAGAAAAAATAATTTAAAATTCAAAAACTTGCCTATAAATAATTCTAAAAATTTCACAAAAATTTTCACAACTTCATCACTAAATCCCCTAGACTCCCTTGAAAAATTAGAGTAAAACCCCTCCCCCATCTCTCTCTTTTTCCCTCTTTCTCTCTCCTCTCTCTAGAATAGGTCCAAGAGCACTAAGTTCAATTAGCCACTCCATTCCAGATAAAATTTCACAAATCCCATTGTCCATATTGCTCTAAATTTCTTGATCTACAAAACCCCAAAGTAATTTTAAGATCCAATTGTTCAATCAACCAAAAATACAAATAAAGATTTATTTGGTGTGTTATGGCATACGAGGAGGATTTATTTATTTTGTCATCAATTCATCAATTCTGAGCAAATCATGTAGGATGATATCATCTAATGTTCAATTTATGTCATTTTTGATATTTTTAATTTCACTGAATTTGATTTTCTATTAATGTTTTGAAAAATCAAGTTCTGATGAAAAACCCTCCAGATCAGCATCATGGAGGGCTCAAATAAAATATCTGATACATCCAATGGATTCAAAAGTGTCCAAACCCTGAGGTATAAAATAATAGCCAATTTCGTGGTGATATGATGGCCCAATTTGAAGGAGAAAAGGGGGACAGTGATTTGGCGATCCGATTTGGATCGTCTCACCATTTACAGGTCACCACCTCCATTTCCACCTTGGTCACTAGTAAAACAGGGTGGGACGACCGGTTCTGTTGGTTTTGTCCTGTTCTAACACCCAGATCAAATTTGGACCATTAAAACGGTTGTGAACTTCAAACTTGAATTGCGGAGTCATCTGAGCTCCAAATCATGAGTGAAAAGAAGCTATGGAAAGATTATGATGTCTAATTTCATATGAAATAATAAAATTTAAGAAATATTGCACTTTCTATTTTAAAAGAATAAGATTCTTACTTCCATGATCTTAAAGATCTGAGATGATCAGACCTTAAGGATCTGATTTATTTATATTATAATGATAAGGATATGTGAAATTAAGGGTTTAATATGACAGATCTATGATAATTTAAGAAATCTACCCTTTATGGTAGAAGTAACTTAAAATTTGTAAAGGAACTTTCTTTATCAGTAAGATCAAGCATGATCAAACCCTGTGGATGGGTTGGATGGAGTTAATAATGATGAGATCTAGTAAGATCATTGATCAGTTATGACAAAAACATGTGAAGATGATCTTCGAACCTATAATGAAGTAAAAACCCTAGATCTAAGGAAAGGACTTAAGATCTAATGGTTGGATCATATTAAAAGCCTCTAATGATGTAAATTGATTAGTATGATTTTATTTAACTATTAAATTTATGGCATAATTATAGGATCCACGCTAAGTTATTTCTTCATTTTGATGTAAATAATATACATGTTATTAGATGGTTAGATTTAATCATCTTGGGGCCATGTTAATACACATGATTTTCTTTAAATATCCTTAGGATAAGTAATATATGAATTATGGTCATGCTAGTTTAATTTGACTATGGACTATAGCATGATTTCCATTTAAGATGGTAATGGAATTGTGATTTAAGATCACGTTAGTTTAATTTGATTTCATTAATTAGAGATTATGATAGTAGTTACATAGTATTACTATCCTTAGATTATTGAATTTATATTAGTTTTATGCTTTGAAGTTTATGATTCATTATTATCATATTTCTTAGTAGATTTAATTGATAATTAGTTATGATAAAGAGCATAAAACACTAAAAATATAACCTAATGAGAAATTAGAGTTTCATGACATAAATAAGAAGGAATGACATGACTTAGACTTAATTAGTAAGGGCTATAGTTAGTAGGATAATATAAGAAGTGGTTTACCCTTTCCTTAGCCCAAATTAGGAGAATGATACACATCCATGAATGAAATTTTATATGATCATAGACATTAATAAAAATCAAGTAAAGATAAATTAGGGTTTACGAGCTCATAGGAATCTTATGGAAGGTTTAGCTAAGGTCACTCTAGTTGACGCTAAATATTGTGGTTAAGGGGGTTATCTAATAGAGCCTCACTCTTCTCTCACTTTTTGGTGACGTTTGTTGAGGTCTAAACGCCTCTTTACATGAGGATTGAAGTAACCACTTTTTGAGCGGCTCGTAAGCCTTAGTCAGTTGGAAATAAAAGGAGTTGTCTAGAATTAAGAGTGAATAAATTATCCTCAAATCAGTAACACTAAATGGTTGAGAAATAATAATAAGAACATAAAAGGTTAGCAAATTAACTAATCCTAATAAAAATTATAAATAAGATAAGGATGATCAAACAAGAATCCAAGAGGAGATCTTGAATGATCAAAAATAACAAAAGAAAAGAAATACAAATGTATAGTAGATTATTATTAGGCTAATATACATGTAATATAGATTTATTAGGTTAGAAGATTTGAACCATTAATCATATATGATTCAAGGAAGAAAGATTTAGATCATCCTACTTAAGGATAATCAAAAGACCATGTAGTATGTACCTTTAGATAGAAAGATGACATTATACGTATGATTTGATAGATATACGTTGATCAAGACTATGGCAAACTTCAAAGAGTAAGAATACCCTATTGAGGTAGGAGGATTTTATGAATGCATCTATATGAAAAATACATATTGAATACATGATCTTATGTATAGAAATGTTGGCATGTATAATGCAAATACCTTGTGCTAAATCCTTATGATCCAACCAAATAATGAGAAAATAGATATGAAATGGTTAAGTGTAGAGTTGAAGAAAACCCTACATGAATAGGGAAGTAGAAGATATTCCAACCATAGATAAACAAACATATTGTCTGATACGTATAAGAAATATTTTACATATGAGCATGGAAGCTTGTGGTTTTGTTTCAAACAGGTGTAGGCCTGGGGATGCTATGCTAGGGGAGTTATGAGGGTTTAGCCACCTGCTCTTTAAAATTTGTTGATGATGAATTCCATGCATAAGAAAGGCAGAAAGTGGGGTGGGGCAATTATGGGAAGGTCGGCACTGTGACAGCCATGGTCCCCCCATATAGACATGGATTTTACATTTCCACTGAATATGGTATGAGTGGATTATTGAGCAGTTATTCGGGCGCACTGTATGGATTAGACTGCAAGCATGGTAGTCCTTTGATTTATTTTGCACTATGATGCATATGAGATAGGCATAGTGAGATGCCTTATATATGGCATAATGAAATGCCAGGTAATTGTATATTACCAATATTCACAGGAAAAAGGAAATTTTTAGTAACTAGTTGATATATTGATTTCTTACAATTGAAAGAGTTGATCAGTTTAGTTGGGAATGAGAATTGAATATTTTTACTATTTTGATGAATTTGTTCATATAAATTATATATAAGGATGTACATAAATGATAAAAGAAAGGTTATAGAAATGAGATTGATCCATGATCATGTTTATGACAGAAATGAATAATGAGATTAATGAGTATTAGGATTATATTGTGTGATGACCCGGGTTTTCCCATGCATTTTTAAATGCAATATCTAATTCCTAAGGCGGGATGCATCCCTATTTGAAAATCACTTTATGAAAACAATGCAATGTAACAGAAAATCTTTTGTTTTAAACTCATTTTGAAAACCCCGAGTGTCATTTGCTATCACAACAACCAAAGTAGTTTTTGAAAATCTCAGAAATCATAAATGTCTTCCCAAGTTTATCCAAATCCACACTCACCCAATTTCAGTAAATAAATACAAATACATGTCCAAAGGGTAGAGTGTTTACTTACATGTATAATTGTCTCCTTTTGATTTTTCTTGCTCGTAGCACTAACATTTCCTGAGGCGTCTTCTACTCGTGAATGGAGCTATCCTGAAAAATGTTAAGGATTGGGTGAGTATATACTATACTCAGTAGGAGTCTATCACTACTAGTTTTACAATGCATGCTACGTTTAAAATCATATGCTCTTTAAAACATGTGCATGTTTGAACAATCATGTTCAATATCGATATTAAAAACCATTGTCGAATTGGAATACTGACGACTTAAAGAATTGCATAATCCAAGTCGAAAGTATCATATATATATATATTATAAACACAATGATATGCATAAGATGCTCAACTGAATCCAACTCATGGATATATGGTATGGTATGGTCGACCAACCTCATGTCATGCCATATGCAATGTAAGTTAGTCCACGAAAACATAGGGCCCACTATGCCCACGACCTCGCCGCCGTGTGGTCCCCGGGTACCTGAGGACACTCGGTCATAGCCTCCACGGGGCATATGACACATCGACCTAGTGTCATGACACCAGTGGTAGCCCCCTGTACCACATGCAGTCAACGTAGGGACATGCCCTTTTTGGGCATGGTACCCATTCCACCTAATAGTGGTAGAGGCTGGGAGGCCACCCCAGACCTCTTGGCATAGCGCCCATGAGCTTACTAGCCCAAATCATATACGATCAAACAAGCAAAAACCTCTTTTTCAAAACCTGTCCTCTTTGGGTCCCTCACAACTGCCTGACCCTCACAATTGCCTACCCAACATCTTTTGGCACTCCAACGTCTTTTCGTAACCCTCAAGGACATGCAATTTTTCAAGAACTCAATGCTCACAAATCATGCAATATATGCAATTGTTTGTAAAACATGTCTATGCATAATGTATTTGTCATATGCATGCTGAATTCATTTATAAGATTAAGTCATGCTAAACAAGTCATATAACTTAAACTTAAAACATGCATTCTCAAAACAATCATGGGTTCTTTTAAAAAGTCTAGTAGAGATAGAGTACCTACCTCAAAGTCTCCTGGAGTCACGTCCTTCATCACTCAACCCGACCCTGGGTCTCATTTATGAACTCCTAGATATGAATGGATACTAGGAGTCCTTATCAATTTCGATCTATTTAGAAATTAGATCGCTAGATTTGCCTTTTAGGGTCCATGGGTCCTTGCCTAATTCATTGTCAGGCTAGATCCTACGATGTGGATCTACTATTCAATGGTTAACTCTGTAAATTGTCCTTTGATCCTAACTTTATAGTCTCATTAGGTCTACGTGTCCTAGTTCCCAGGACACCCGTGCATCCTGGTTGAACCGCGACCGCCTCACATGTGTGCACACCCAAAGGCTGTGCCAGAGACCGCATTTTGCACTCACACATGCATGCTCAAGCAACGCACTATAACGTGCGTCCTGGATGGCATCGCATGGACGCACCCAAAGGTCGCACCCGTGCCCCATGTCGTGAGCGCACCCGAAGGCCGTACCAGGGACAGTGTACGCACTGTCGTACGCCTGGAACCTGTCCCAGGGACCCAATCCCAGGCACACGTGAAGCATGGCGTCCCTGGGATGCCTTGTTCGTACAGAGCCGGTTGGAGCTTGGGATGTTTTTCGGCTAGGAAAACCGGCTGGGAAAAGACCAGATCCAGCGGTGTGTTTCCCTCTATGCTTGCTGGAAATCCGTGTTGTCCGGAACCCATGAAGAAGGGGGAAAACCCCAATGTCGAGCAAGACCGGAAAAGACAAGAGAGGGGAATGGGGAGACAGGTAAAAAGAATGGCCGGCTTGACTCGGGCTTGGCCGTTGCCGAAAATCGCAGGGGGAAGATAAGGCTTTTTATAGCCTTGCTATGGCGGTGCTGCCAATGGCAGTGGTAGAAACCTCTGGAAACAGGGTTTTTGGAGAAGTCTAGAGGAAGAAGAAGATGGGGTGCCGTTATCAAAACGGCCCCCTGCATTTTCTATCTTTTTCGTTTTTAATTTTAATTACAGAAATGCCCCTAATCTTTAAACGGCCGTAACTTCTTCATACGAACTCCGTTTTTGGCGTTCTCTGAGGCGTTGGATTCCACTTTTCGAATAGAATCTAATGGTACCAAGTTTCCTTACAAATTCTTTTATTTACTATTTTAAATAAAGTAAAATATTTAACACAGTTTATTTCCCATAGAATGTCCAATTTTTGTTAAAAATAGTGTAAATTGCTCGGGCATTACATATTGTCAAATTATGTTACTTCTTTAATCCCCTACCAAGCATAGCTTATTGAGATATTATAAATGTTTGAATGTTTACAATATCTTAGATACAAAGAAGGGGAGTTAGGAGCTCAAGGCTTGAGAAGATTTGAAAGAATAATCAACTAGGGTATATCCATTGAAGACATGCATTTTATTTGAGAGCATTATATGTATTGAGAGTTTTTTTTTTTTTTTTTATGTGAGCTTTGAAATTTGGATTATGTAATTTGGACAAATTGCAATGATACCGGGCTGTACTGTGAACCATTGGATGGATCTTGAAGTTTAATAAAAGTTTATTCCTTCAATGGAATTTTATCTTATACAAAACTCTACTTATGTTATGAAGTGATGACTTAGGTTTTACAAAATAAGTTCTAAAGAAAAGAATTTTTCCTGTTTTGTTTTGCGAATTTTTTTTCCTATTAAGGGCCCTGTCTTTTCAAAATGTATTACAAAATGTGTTATAAAAACTCAGGTCGTCACACTTGTCTCATCTAATAAATTGTCCATAGAATCTCTCACTGCTTTTTTTTTTTTTTTAAGATTGAACATTTGATTAGGAAATGGTTGATAAAAGAATGGTGCCATTTACAAAAGCACATGAGAAACAATTTTAAGAATGCTAGAGGTGTTAATACCCAAATCATATCTATCATCAACATTTTTTGGATACAAGATATTTAAAATTTGAAAAATAGAAATGCATAGTCGTATAACACAAGGTGGTGCTCATAATGTCAAAGCAAAAATACTAGTTAATTATTACTACATTTGTATATAATAAGAGGAATGCATGTATGGAGCAAGATAACACAATATTTGGTGTAAAGTGCTTCCATTTTTACATTGTGGACTCATCAATCCCTAATCCATGCCATTCATTTGAGGAGTCTACCTCTAGATATCTAGTATCTAATGGTCCAAAGATCACTCCAAAAGAAAATAGGTAGAATCCAAAAATAAGGTTTTGATTAGTAAAATGTAGACCGCGGCTTTTGAAGACTTCCTGGCCATTTTTTTCTTGTAACAAAATAACAATCTTATTTGGACTCTAAAGGTTTTATTTTGGTATAAATTTTGAGGCACTGAATATTCAAAGGTGGACTATATGAAATGCATGTGATCTTGAGGTCACGGGATCAAGACGTGAAAACAACATCTTGCAAAATGCAAGGTAAGGTTGCATACTATTGACCCTTGTGGTCTGTCCCTTCCCTAGACCCTGCATAGGTGGGAGCTTCGTACTGGGGCTGCCCTTTAGACTATATGAATTGTGTGAATCAACGCTTTGAAGGTTCCATAGTGCAAAAGTGGAGGTGATATACACCAGATATGGTGTTTTAGCACTCTATACCAACATTTCTCATAGTCATAGATCAATGCACATATAGTTAGTTATATGTTTGAAAAGATAGATATGGTAGGCAATGGAGACATCATTTTGGATCACATCTAATCATCCCAAATCCAAAGTCTTTATTTGTCTATGGTAAGATAGCAACATAGAATAAGAATGTGGTTCATCTACTTTGAGTAGATGTAGTTTTAGATTGTTCATATTTTGCATTTTGCATTTGCTGTATTTTGCCCAGTCTAAGAAAACAACTTTTACATGCACACACACACACGCACACGCGCGCACACACACACACACACACACACACATATATATTTAATTGATAATACTTAATTATATTTTTGGACTTTTTTTGCATTATATGAGTTCCCCACCTCATTAACCTAAGTCAACTCTGTTTCACAAAGGTCACATTTGTGATTGCCTTTTGAGTTTTGACACCTTCGATGTTAACCTTGATCACAAAATGGATAAGTGAATTAAATCTGATCTGATCCGCATGAATATGTATCAAATATAGATTGGGACTTTGATCTGTGTGGATCGGGCATAAAAAAACCCCAATCTATATCTAATATGAGTGCCAATTATAGATTTTAAAATTATTATCTATCCCACATAAGTCATGTAGAATTATAGATATTAACTTCTCTTGAAAGATCTAAACAATTAATCTTATTTAGAATGTCTTAGACAGACTAGAGAGCAAATTTCAAGAGCCATGGATTTTTATAGTTGAAGTTATGAAACTTGAAAACTAGAACCACTAACTTTAATAAATAAATAAATAAATGACAAGAATCATCCAAATACAATGCTTTTTTACAGACCTATTTTTAGAATGTTAAATAAAATTAATGGGCTAGATATTTCAAAAGAAGTCAACACCTCCGGTTTATACTATTTTCTAATTTAATTTATTAAGATATCTTTTTAACTTAATATCCGCTGATATATATTGCAGATTTGTTTTCATTTGTGGATCCAATTTATCCTTTAGTTTCGATCAATAGGAATAGGTCCCACATTCTTTTACAGCAGAAGCAACGTAGAGAATACCAAGCAAGGTAGACGGTCCAAGAACGTCTCCTGTTTGATCCCAACCCGGAGTATCCTCAATGGGGTCGAATCCCTACAATCTCCTCGCAATCCCGGACTCTCCAACAGACCATTCCAATTGCATCCCTTCCTCTGCCCTCGCTATAAAAACCCTAAACTCCCTCCCAAATCTTTCTTTTTCTGCAAGCAAATCGCAATTCCTTCCTCATCTCTTTAGTCTCTCTTACGATTTCCCTTCATCTTTCTCTTCCGTCTTCCCCCATGTGAGAAAGAACCAGTCTCTCCCAACTTTCTTTGTTTGCCCCGGTTAAGCTAGAAGGAATCCCATCTCTCTCTGAAACAGTTTTTCTTTTTCGTCTTCCATTCTAACGCAAACAGACCTCACTCTCCATAGCAGAGAAAACCCATCGCTCTCTGATAAACTGCTTACCTTTTTGTGACAAATTATCTTCCCCTTGATCCTTCCACCATCATGACATCAGAATTCATCCTCAATCCCCAACCCACCACCACAAACCCTGCCCAAATCTCCCCGACAAATCGCTCCCCAGACCCACCCGATCCTTCTCCAACCACCCAAATCACCGCCCACAGAAAACCCACATCAACCTCCCCATCAAAAGACCGTCACACCAAAGTAAACGGCCGTGGCCGCAGAATCCGCATGCCCGCACTCTGTGCTGCGAGAATTTTCCAACTCACTCGCGAACTCGGCCACCGCTCCGACGGTGAAACTATCCAGTGGCTGCTCAGACAAGCCGAACCATCTATTATTGCCGCCACCGGGTCCGGCACTGTTCCGGCGACCATTTCCACTACTACAGGTCCAATTTCTTCTCCTAGTACTACTTCTGCTGCTACAGATGCTTCTAGGGCCTGCCAAATGGTCTCTCCCATGCCTGAGAGCAGAATTCCGTCTGGGTTTTTGGTGGGTCCCAATGATGGGTCCCGACCGATTTGCCGGCTCGATCTTTCACCGGCGATGGGGATGGATTATGCGGGAAGTGGGTTTCATAACATGCCGTTTACGGCGATGCTGCTGCAGCCACCGGCTGCAAATGAAGGAGATGAGCAAGGGATTAAGGAGTGAGGGTTTTTGGGCCTTCTTGCTTTTTGGGGGATTGAAGAGGTGGAGACTGCGTTTCGGAGCTCAGGATGAAGAGCAAAAGACGACGAATTGGGCTTTGGGTTTTGATACGGTGTATATTTTTGTGTGGCATAATCTTCTTTTATATGAAATAATCTTCAATTAGACAATTTTGCTTGATTTCGGTTTGTCTGGTGATGAGAACATTGAGAAGCAACTGGTTTTGCTGGACATGAAGCACCGTTACCAGTAATTAGAGACTAGTTGTTAAACTAAATTTTATGATTTTGTTTTATTAAACATTGGGTCTTGGTGTATGTTCAATCTATATGTCCAGTTCAATCAATCTGGACTGTCCATTTGGTTTATCAGCTCTTCATTGGATAGAACCAGTAGAAGATAGATCTACACTCTTTAAAGTGTATATTTCCTGTTCTGAATCGCCTCACTGCTATTATTATCACCTGTGTTCCCGTTATGGAATGGAGTTACTGTCATGGCCCATGTCTTTATTTGCAATTTGTGGGATGATCCGAGCCACAAGATGAGTCATGGTTGAAATTGCCAACGCTGATGATGTATTTGTTGAAGCTGTCATAATTTCTATGGGGTTGATATCTGCTTCTTCCTGTTGGTTATGATAATGAAACTTCTTCACTTCATTAAACACTTGCTATTGATGGCCCAAGAGCTGGTCCTCTGTGGGAAGCACAGAGAGTGACATTATTGAAACATGTGGGTGCCAATATCAATTATAACTTGATTGATGACGATGGTGAATGTATATCTACCTTGGTTACCATCTCTTGCACGGAAGCATCGTTTTTACGTGCGACTTGCAGATTTGTGCGAGTTTTAAGCGGCTGTTGGGTCGAATTGACTGGTAGCAGAAATCTAGGCAGTGGGGAAGAACAACTGATGGAGACTTTGAGATAATTTTAGCTTTATTGCTTTCAAGATAGATGAATTCTGGATTGTTGGTTGATCTCTTACAAATGTTGGATCTCCTTTATTTACCATATTCTAGATTCTAGATATTTACAAGGACAACTCTAGAATCTGGGTCTTTTAGATTATGGAACTTCCTCCACAGATCAATGGACCTAAGTCACGGATCAAACAAGCCTCGTCTAGAGATTGCAGGCCTTTGTCATGGGCTGTGTAGCAATAGTCCATGCTCCCCTTTTCTGGAGGTTTACATAATAATGATTTAAATGACTATTTACTCCTAAGGTTAAAATGCTAATGACATTATTTGGACATTTCAATTGATCTCAGCCTCTCCACCCTAGATTTCTCCACAAAAAAAAAAAGAAAAAACAAGGCATGTTTGTGCTTTCTATTTTGCTCTTCTTAGGCAAACTATGGCACATTGCTATCTTGGGTCCAATTCTGCAAGAAGGGATCTACCTTGTTTGGGATGCTATAACTTCTCATACCTTCTAAATAAAGAAACGAAAACAATTCTAGCACTCTAATAACTATGATTTTGGTCATTCATCATTACTTCTAAAGATTTTTTAACTCTATTCATTGTTATTGAAACAATAATAAAGTCGTCTCTTCTCTTTCCTCCAGTTTCAATAAATCATTTCATAACCATGTTTTACCCTTTTCAAATCAGGGGTAAAATTGTTATTTTAAAGATGGTCTCCTAGAATTAACGATGGAAACTATGTTTTGATAACATTACTGTCAACTGGTTATTTTTCTTATCTCAAGGGCTTAGAAGTTAACATAATCAATATTAGGGGTCTTCTAGCAATAATCTCAAGAATCAAATTCTCTCTCACTCACATAATAATCGGCCATCACAAACCGCTTATATGAATCAAGGGCCTGATCAGCTTAAGATCACTAAAAGCCGGTGTGAAAAAGAGGTACCCACCACATTGGTGTAACAAAATGGTCTCCAAAACCCATGTGACCAGACAAAACAATAGACTGTCTCTCTCAATCATTTCCGTCCATTTAGCATTCCTCATATTCAAAGTGCTTGCAAGCACGTAGTATCGATACGCTCCTACTTTTTATATGATGGAGTCTACCTATGGATCATTTACCTAAAGGGCAGCTCCGGTGTCCAAGGAAGGGACGGACCACATAGTAGGCAGCCTTACGTTGCATTTTTGCAAGAGGCTGTTTCCACGCCTTAAACCCATGACTTCAAGGCCACATGACGACAATTTTTACCGTTGTGCCAAGGCTCCAATTCCTATGGATCATTTACCTTGTTCATCTAATTCCTTTGGCTTTGAATGTTTCGTATTCTAATCATCATTTCAAATTGGCATGTTACAATATTATGACTTAAAATTAAATGAGTCTAGACTGTTGTTCATAAAGCTTCCAGCTGCCCATAAAAAGAAGATTTCTTTAGATGTTACAATCATTCACTCTGCATGATTTTTGGACTAGAAGACATCCAAAGCCAAATAAATTATATGAACTAGGTAGATCATCTATTGGTGAACTTCGTCGTACAAAAAGTAGGACAACTAGCTTTGATTTAGCATTCCTCTTATTTAGATACTTATTCTATTTGTGTCATCTCCTCACAAAGTAGCACTTAGTGCCATTCTTAAGCCGGAAAATGTAGGCCAACTTTAGTTGAGCAGCTACATCATTGTTCATAAAGTAATATAGACTGTACCTCAAAGTTCACTTTCAAGCTTAGAATAACTTTAACTCAATATAAAGGAAGATTCTCTCTCTCACTATTAGTACTCCCATCCCCCGCTGTTTTGTCCCCTCTTCAAGTTGACTAGCTCTGTAGTGCAGTAATTACTTTAAAATAAAATTAATGCAATAGTGAAGATGTGTTTATTTAGCTTGAGTTTGCAGGCTCAAATCTTATTCGGGCTCTTTTTGCACCATTTCAGAACCTGAAATGACTACATTGGGCAGCTCCGATGCGCAAAGCTCCTGTGTGGGTGGGGTTTGGGGAAGGACGGACCAAGGGTCAATAGTACACAATCTTATCTTGCATTTAACAAGAGGCTATTTCCAAGCCTTGAACCCGTGATCTAAAGGTCACGCGATGACCTTGCATGACTCCATTAGGAAAAACTAGGTGAGTCATATGCAAAAAAGGGTAAGTTCAAAACTGCCTTGACTTGACGCCGGTAATGTCCGGTAAATTTGTAAATGAGAAACAGATACTTTTTCGCGGCCCATCAATAAGGTAGACAGTTTATAGCAAAAGAAACATAGTTGTTATTGTTTTCTATGCCCTTCCCTGCTAACCAAAGAGGTCCTCAAGGGCCTTCAATCTCTCAATGGAGCTTGTTTGGATTCATTGCGAAGCCAGCGGGACAGCTTTTTAGGTGTAACGGAATTAGACCATTAAGTTTTTGCAAATTTGGTACCGTACTGCTCTAAAGTTCAGTTCCCACTCTAAGAGCCAGCTCCTAATTTTCGATTATGGTCTTACTTTTTGGCATTTATCGTTCTAATATATGAAGAAGAAAACTACACAAGATGGACAATTTAAAATGCCAAAAGATGGGTTATAGGTTGTTTTAGTTTATTTAATTGTTTATATTCCAATTAACTATAAATTTGTTAGTTAATTTATGCATAGGCAAACAAGAACACAAAGTAAGATATAACACCCTTTCAAATCATAAAAATACTTATCATGCTGCTGACTATAGCATAAAGTAAAAATATACAAGCAAAACACAACACTAAAAGAGAAGAACAAAGATTAGAGAATTTCGGTGCTGGAAAAATAGGAAAAAAGGAAAGAAAGGAACATAGATTTAGAGATTTGGATTGAAAGAAGGAAGATTAGAGGGTTTTGCTAAAATTTTGCTCATATGGCTGGTAACAAGGGAGATTTTGGAGTTGGGTTAGGGCTGTTAGAGATAGAGAAGGGGAGAGAAGAATGCAGTTTAGCAAGGGAGGTGGAGAGGGAGTTGCAAAGGAAGTGAAAGTTTATATATTTTACGTACCAAGACGTTCATATAATTCTACTTCAAGCAATTGTCCTTAGTACCAAAACTCACATCTATTGAAAATTCTTCAATCATCGTTATTGGTCCTTTTATGATTGTAAAATGGATGGTAAGAGGGTTTTTATTTATTATTTTTTACACCATCTTTACTTCACCATAAGAGACTGAGAAATGAAGGCTTTAGATATTCCCACTAGAAATGAGTTTTTTGTACCAACGAGGCCAAATCAAATGAATGTCTTGACTAAATAAAAAAGCTAGCCCAAACACCATGTTTCTTCAATAGATATCAACATATACATATACATTTGAAGAAATTCAAGAGAGAGCGAGGAAGAGAGTAAATTCCCATTTAGTGAGAGATATAAAGAGACATAACCATTTAGAATTCCTTCTTATAAAAATATTGTAAAATGGAGATAAAATAGAAAAAAAGAAGAAGAAAAAAAGAGAGACATGCCACATGCTCCTTGAATCAAGGAGAGAGCTTGAAAACCTTCTATTGTTTACACTACAAGAGTCTCAATAGTTGTACTTGCCTTGGAGAGAGAAGTACACGCTCTACCTTTGTTATTATTGTTTTTTAATCTAAACCCTTCATCATGTTCCTCGCACTAAAGAAATCAATGCATTTGGTTGACTCTACATACTTGTTTTTGGTTTGTGAAAATTTTAATATAAATAGATGGTTAAAATATTTTATTATAAAAATAATCCCTAAAAGCATATGATGAATATAAGTTTTGATCTCTAGCCTATCCAAGTCATTCTAAATATGATGAATGGCTTAGGTCTAAAAACCACAGCCTCATCACCCTTGTAAAAAGGGGTGCATACTTATCTCTCAGAAGTGTGTTCCTAAGGAAACTCATACTAGATTATAGATAGGATTCCATGAGCGTCCAATAGAGTACACTTTGCCATTAAAGTCTGGTTTCCAAAAGATTCAAGCCGCGCATCACATTTGGCATATAGGAATTAGGTAACACGAGCAATTACTGCATTTGGATGATCTGGCCCCTTAGTTTTGAGCTTCTGCAAGATTCATGGTTTTGATTTTCAACTCAAAGAAGCATAAGGTAATGGTATTCAGAATGCATGAAATTTAGCACAGCCTTAAGCCATTTCAAACATGATAAATGGCTTATATCTACAACATTTTATCATGATTTACGACAGTCAGCGCTATCAAACGTCCATGAGCATCTACACTTATGGGGGCATTTTCATTTTTAAAACTATGAGAAAGATGCTTTTCATTTTAAAAAAACATACCATTAATAGCTTTATCATGAGAGAAGGAGAGAATTTTCTTTATCAGAGAGAGAGAGAGAGAACGAGCCCTCACAGTTAGATATCTGAGATTAAGATCTGCCACAAACAAAAATTCATGAGGTAGGAAATTCTGATTCTAAGGGAAACACACAATTCCGGTTATAGCTTAAAACATAATATAATAAATTTTTTAAAAGGTTAAACCATAATCAAAACTAGTCATCAAAGAGTTGGTCAATGGAGTTCCATTCATGTATAGTATAAATAGATGACTTGGTGAGTTCAGAAAAGTGAGATCATTTTCAAGATGATTGGAGGTTGCAACAATAGTGATATTAATTCACTGGAGAAACATTAGTTCTTATCCAACGATAGAATCATCTATCTCATAGATCATGCTACAGATGTGACATTCACAACTTCTAAACTCCATGAACATTGTAAGCCTCCAAATAACCAAATATCAAGAGGCTGGATTCTCCAAACAGTAGAGGATTTTTATACACGATTCCTCCATAACAAGCACACTAGAAATGATTTAGATCTTTAAAAGCGTAGCCTACTTGCGCTTTTGGCCGCTCCAACTTTCCAGGTGTATTAACCTGAAGTACAAGAGAAATTTGTCATATAGAATCTCCACTATAACACTGAATTGAAAATCTTACAATTCAATTTGAAAGACGAATGCATGAAAACACGTCCCTATCACTATCGCCTAGGTGATTTCTATTCTCTCCAACCCAAGACAAAGATTCCCTAATTTCTTCATCTGAAGAATCGAACTTGTTTATACCCACATCAAAAGGGGGGCAGCCCCGGTGCATGAAGCTCCTGTCTATGCGGGGTTCGGGGAAGGGGCAGACCACAAGGGCCTATAGTAGACAGCCTTACCTTGCATTTTGCAAGAAGATGATTCCATGCCTTGAAACCGTGACCTCAAAGTCACATGACAACAACTTTTACTGTTGTTTGTACCCACATACACAGACTTAACTCGGATGGAAAGTAAATGCCAAAAAACTAAAAAAGATGATGATATTACTTCCCTTCGGAGAGGAAGTAAATGTCAAAAACTAAAATGATGATGATATTATAGAGGTAAGTCGAATAACTACTATTGTAAAGTGAATACAGTGACATGTACAAGGCAGAGTGAATGGAGCAGAAGCAGAAAAAGAAGAGGGAGAAGAAGAAGAAGACGTAGTCATTTTGCCTCACCGTTAAAAATCAATGAATCAATCACAATAAGGTACAATAGAATGGCATCTGCTCCACAAAATTCACCCTGAGAAATAACGTAGCTGCCAAAGGTGAAGCTCTCATACTAAGAGAAGAAAAAAATCCAAAATCCCTAATGCTTATTTCCAAGGAGCCACCACCTTTTCTTCTTCTTAGTTTCGAACATCGGCACATCTGGATCATCCAATCACAACAAACACTTAAAACAAGCATTTCTTGAGATTTAACTGAAAGTAATTATTAGCTTTCTTCGTGAGGATACAAATCATACAATTTGTGGTGGCCTACAGCAAATGGTGGTAATGAGTGGGGCCAAGCACTCCTAGTAGAGAGGTGCAGTGCCACCTGAGAACTGTTTCAAGCAAGTAAAGGACCCTACCCACTCACAGTCATTGCTGAATAGCGTATACACTAAGACATTCAAGAGATTAACGATTTACTTTCACAGTACGATTACTGAGACACTACCCAGTCACAGTCATTGCTGCATAGCATATCCACTACGACATTCAAGAGATAAGAGGTTTACTTTCAGGGAACTATAACTGAACTATCATAAGGACAATCATTTGCTTACCTCCTTCAGGATAAATTGAGTTGTAGTGCACCTCCGCCCAAAAGCTTAAGAAAATAACTGCACAAGAGCAATTAATACTGCTTGTCAAATCACTCGCCATATTGCAAATAATAATACAAGTGTGTGTCGGAAAAGCTATGCACGTGTCCAATTAAATTTTTGTGGATATTACCAATAGTAGGCTAGGTCATATTTGTATGTGTGTCTGAAAAGCTATGCATGTGTCCAGTAAATTTTAAGAGATGAGTGAGTGTTGGACAGATACTGGACTCTAAACACCCTATCTAATAGACCTTTGCTACAAATGCAGTGTCTTGGCCTGTCATGCAGCACCCCAGGTGTTCTCCACAACCAAGAGGTGGTGTGTTCGAATCCACTGACCCCATGTAAGTGTGTTCAGATGATTATCAGACGGCAACTTTCCTGCTAATATAATGAAGACACTAGCAGTCTGTTGCACATCAGGATTAAGTCTTTAAATGTAACTTTAAAATGCCAGCGGGGACCCTAAAATTAAAATAATTTCCTCTGCTAAAGGAAACAAAATCAGCAATTGAGGTCCCAGAAAAGGTTGGATGGACTGATCAAACTGACTGGGCAATTTTCTTCAGAAATCAGTAAAAATAACAGAAGTTTGTTATTTTAGACCCTTTGACGAGTTAGTTACCAGTGAAAGAAAGTAATCAACCTTTGAACAGGCCCAGGAAAATATCCTGGTACTGCAACTAGTACTAAGTCCAATTGACAAGTGCATTTCAAAATAAGTATACCTTGTTCTTTTTATAAATGGCGAGTGGATTTGAACCCAAAACCTCTCAGTTGTGAGACCGGGCACTTAACCAACTTAGCTAGTGCCCGAACCCAATAAGTAAATTTTCCTGTAGCATTCTTCAATCAACTCCTCAATACAGATACAGCATATTGTTTGCCAGTGAAGAAAGTAGTCAACCTATGAACAGGCTCAGAAAAATATCCTGGTCATGCAATTAGTACCAAAGTCCAATTGACATGTAAATTACAAAATAGGTATATCTTGTTCTTTTATAAATTGTGACTGTATCTGAACCCACAACCTCTTGTTTGTGAGACCGAGCACTTAACCAACTTGGCAAGTGCTCAAACCCAATATGTACATTTTACTGTAACATTCTTCAATCAACTCCTCTATACAGATACAGCAAATTGCTTGCACAATTATTACATGAATGGATGCATTCATGTAGTGCTAGAAGCCAATGAGTAAATTTTATCGTAACATCTTCAATCAACTCAATACAGACAGCATATTGCTCGCACTATAGCATTTTGTTGTATGCAATACCAAATTAAGTATTTTATTTTGGTACGCAAATTATCAAATAGTTGGCACGCAGTCAGGTATTGAACGGGGACATCAACACTAATAGGTCATTCTAACAAATTGCAAAACCAAATGAGAAAGAAATGCAATTGAATTAGTAAGAAAGTTTTCTCGGAAATGAGAACAAGATAAAATGACCGATAAAAGAAAAAGCAACCAACACAAGTCTACTAACCTCGTTTTGATTTCTGAACTTTGGGCAGAATTTCAATGTAGCAGGTGTCCTTGAATGATGTTATGACAAATATTTTAACTCCGTACTGCATGAAAACATTGGAACATGTGAACCATCTAAAAACATAAATCACCATTCATCCACATAAAAGAATCTATCATGCTCATATGAAATCAATGAACTCCACATGGAAAAGCAGGTTAAGTTGTGTATTTTCAGTAACTATAACTTAGTAAGAAGAAATAGAACTAGACAGGTCTTACATTAACTTTTCTTATCTGTTTTAACAAATCACAGTAGATCCCTTCAAGTTGAATGAAGCAAACTGCATGGTGATTACAACTTCCACTTTGAGAGAGAAAAAAAGGAAGGAAAAGCATAAGCATAGTCATCTTAGAAATCACTCTGGATTTCATCTTAATAACGAACTTAAACCTTAAAATGGGTACACATCCTTACCACGCTTATCAGGCAAATACTAGGTTATCCAGTTGATAAGGTGTGTAAACTCTCTGACCTCCTACTATTGATAGCGAAAGTTAATCACTGAATGAATCCATGTGCTTTAGCAACAAAGCCATATTCTCAATCATCACATCCTTTGATTAAACCTTGCAAAATATCCGTATGGTTGCTCAACCGTCACCTGGATTCGACTAGGAGTTCGCCAATCATCTTGACACTCAGTTTCACTACAACTGGAAAAACTGTGATTATGTTCACCTAACACTGACCTTTGATTTTCAGTTAATAAATTGTCAGGTTATAGAACGTAAACCACATTGTCAAATCTCTTTTGCTGAAATTTAATATCATTTTCCATCCCTATAGCCATTACAAATATCAAGTTTCTGACTTTGAACAAAATTTGTTCAGTACAGCCTTCAGGAAAAAACTTTCAGCAGTGCAAACTGGTCCAGGAGAAACAATTTGGAGAAACAAAAATGACAAACTAGAAGCAAATCTAAATTCCAGTAAACAAAAGAATTAACTAACCAAACCCCAACCTCTGAGTCACCCTGAAAATTGGTAAAAGGTTAGACAGGTTATGTTCATCATCACCTTATTCGTCATCCCTCCCAAACTCCAAACTCTGATTCACATTGAAAAATACTTGAAGGTTAGAAAGGTGATACTCATCATGGCCTCCCTCCCTTGTATAACATGCATCCTCAAAGGTGGCATAGGAACATCCTACAAGGTAATGGCTCCTACTGGTATAGAATCCTTGGCAACAATTCGTTTCTTGTCCAATTTATAGAGGGAAATGATGGGAGCACTTGTTCAAATAGCCGGACCACTCAAATCACACCTATTTGACACTTCAAAAGTATCAAAAGATTCCTATTTGGCACATATGTGTTTTCTGGCTATTTGAGGAGAGTCTCCCTATCAACTTCCTTTATCTATGGTCTAGATTTGAGAAGAAGAATTGTTTGCAGTTTGAGGAGAAGATCTGCTCTCTCCGGTCTAGATTCCATGCATAGCAGCCAGCTAATACCAGGCAAAAAAGAGAGCTTAGGAGTAGGAGCAGATAAAGAAAATCTCTTGCATAAAAAGTATGCTTCTTGTACTGATTGTTCAAATCTTGATGCCATTGTCAATGTTTGATAGTTTCTGTAAGGGACTTTTGAATTAGATCAAGCACCCATTTTCCTGGCTGCATCTCTTCCTACACATTTTATATGTTGTAACAAAAAATGCATGAGTTTGTCCTACAATGTAATGGAATCGAGTGGCTTTCTTGCAAATTGGTGTACAATTTCTAAGAATCATGATTAAAGCACAAGTTTGCTCTGCACAAGCTTAGCGACAACTTTTAGATGCCAACAGTAGAGTCGAACCAAGTTACTGCAGATCTTCAAGCTGGAGAACTATATATGCAAGGAGAAGACTTGGCTCATGAAATTCAATGTTTGTATGACATATGGCAGGTACCATTAGACTCATGTAATTTCAATTTTGGGATGATCCTCCATGCTTGTGCTTTCCTTTCTGTCCTAGACAACCTCAATCTGCCAAGTGCCAATAGCTATCTTTTCTCCCCATGATACATCTCCTAACACCAGTGAGGGGGAAATTTTCACCTAAAATGCTTCAGAAAAATAACTAAAATAGCCATGGAACGTATGATAAATGACAATAATAAGGACTACTTCACTGAGTAGACAAATATGAATCAACCACATGAAACACATTTAAGTAACAGAGACCTGAATAATCGTAATCAAAGATGCAAAACAGCTTAATCCATATGCTGAGATCAGATCAGATATAATTTAAATAAAAAATATATAAATTAAACTACCACTAACATTCTAGACATGCAGAAAACAGCATAAATAAGCATGAATGACCTACAACAAATTACAAGATCTACAGCTTGTCCCAAATCTCTACCGATCAGTCGAAGTTTTAATCTGGATCGTCCCTTTGATTGATGAACGTTCTTGATTAAGCTTCGGATCTAAGGTTTTGGGAATTTAATGCAAAATAACAATCATAGATTATTACTGACGCAGATCATATAACCACATGCAGCACAGAGATCCTCTGTTAAAAGATAAAATAGAAAAATTACTGACTTATAGAACAAGATAAAACAATAGTAATTTGGCCTTGTACTGAGTGCGGCTTCATGCCCATAGGAAGGAAGCTAGAATGAGGAATCCACTAAGTCTACCAGAATCTTCATTCATTATTCATTCAAAAAATCCTTACACAAAAGAGAAAAGGATCTTAAGTAGCGGGCATCCAACCTTAATTTAAGAAAAAGATAAAATTGCCCCTACTTAAGTCACAACATACTAAGAAACTTAATACCCTTAGTGATAAATATCTACAGTAAAACTAAACTATAACTTAACATTAAAAAGACGAGGGATGATGGTTCCATCAATCTCTTCATCTAAAAAGACTTCAACCTCGTCAAATTAGGAACATCGAACCTCTTAAGTGTATGTGTGCCCAATGCGGGGTCTTCAAATGCATATGCATATATACTTGGCTCATTAGTAAAAATCCTCCACGTATGTAGCTTCTCAATGTGGGGTCTTCAAATAGAGCCTACATGCATGGGTCTTCAATTATCTCTCATAAGTACATCTTCCCAGGGTGGGGATTTCACTGTAGTGCATACGTACATGTAAGAGGTGTTTCGCTCTTAAGGACCCGACGAAATAGGGGCCCTCCTCCGTCGTCTCTGATATGTCCTGAAGTCACGTCTAAGGTAGTGATCATTATCATGGTTGCCTTGTGGTGAAAGAAGGCCTCCTAGTGTAGTAAACTGTCGATAGTAATAAAAAAATGCCTAGATTTGACCTTGAAGCTCGTACTCTATGATCTAGGTACAATCAGATGCAAGCATGTCCTTCCACTTGACAAGGAATTTTCGATAACCCCCTTGTCTAATGGACACTATTTGATCGTCAAATATGTCCTCTACCTACTCTTTTGTAGGACAAACTTGTGGCTGCAGAGGTAATGGCTGCGTGGGTGGTGCATGGGGCCAAGGGCTCTGGATGGACTGGCTGGGATCAATGCTCGGGTCAAAGTTAGGGTTAGGATCAAGACTAAGATCAATGGGTGAACCAGTGGGGTGACGAAAAAGAACTAGATCCTCCACATTAAACTTTGAACTAATTCCCCAATCAAGAGGATGATCTAAGATATAAGCATTCTCCCCTACCCTTCTCAGTACTCAAAAGGGGGCATCACTGCGAGCCTGTAATTTCTGAGCAACTCCCTATGGAAATCATTCAGGTCTCATGCGGACCATGACATGATCACCTGGCTAAAATTTCTTGTCGTCTGTGCAAGTTAGCAGCAAATTTATATTTATCGTTACTTAGGCTAATCCTTCATTTAATCTCAGAATGCAAATCATGTCTATGATGTGCAAAGGATTGGGCTAATCAGATCGCCTATGTGATGCAGACATAGGTATGAGATCTAGATGCATCCTAAGCTTATATCAATGAACAACCTCAAAAGGACTCATACTAGTTGTCCTATTAACAAAATTATTATATGCGAACTTAGCAATTGATAAAACGGCATCCTAGCTCCTAATGTGTTCTCCCACTAAGCACCTCAACAAATTTCCTAGGCTTCGATCCACAACTTCTATCTAACCATCCATCTATAGGTGGTAAGCAAAGGAAAATTGAAGCTGAGTGCCCATCATGTGCCATAGTTTCTTCCAAAGTAGCTGACAAACTTGACATTGCTGTCAGACACTATGGACTTTGGTAACCCATGTAACCATACTACTAAGTCAAAAAAAATATTGGAGATCCTAGTTTCGTCAGCAATCTTAGAGCAAAGAATGAAGTGGACTCTTTATGAAAAAACAATCCACAACGACAATACGGAGTCATGCTTCCTGATAGTCTTGGATAGTACAAAAATGAAATCCATGCTCAAGTATTGCCATGGAGCATTTGGCAATGGCAAAGGAGTGTACAATCCTGTATTTTGTTTGTGCTACTTTGCCAGTTGACAAGTACGACATTGCTAATGATGTCAGCAACATACCACTTGAGACAAAGCCAATAGAAACTATTAGAGACATGAGCAATCGCCTTGTCACAACAAAAATGGCCAGCTACCCCGCCTGCGTGGAGCTCTCAAATGAAAAAAAATCTCTCAAGAAAGTGCAGGGAATACACAAACGAAGGCTTCTAAACAAATATCCATCCAGCAAGAGTCCCTAGCATTCCGTATCTGACCTCAATAAGTTATATGTAAATCTTTCCAAAATTCAGGTACGATGGATAATCAATTCTCTCTCAAACTTGGTGACCTCAACAATGTGTAGTAACGCCATCTTACGACTCCAGCACAAGGCATGGGTTGTTCTTAAGCACAAATGAATGTTCTTCAAGAAATTCAACCCATTTGGCAATGCCGTAGGTTTAATTTCTTTTGGGAGTTGAGGTATCACAAAGCCTCAGGGTTAGAGAACAAAAAATTCATTCAACAATAAGTAATGCCTCCAATGTCATAATGCCTGAACAACTGCATAGAACTCCTTGTCATAAGTGGAGTATTTTCGCCGTGCATCATTGAATTTCTCATTGAAAAATGCCATGGATTAATCACTTAACTTAGAACTCATCCTATCCCTAAACTAGATGCATTGCACGCCACTTCAAAGACCTTTGAGAAGTCTAGTAGGCACATCATTGGAGCTTTAGTCATGTGCCCTTTGATTTCTTTGAACGCTTTGGATGTAAAGTTCGTCCATTTAAGCTCCCCCTTCTTCATGCAATCAGTAATGGAAACAATAATGGAAATGAACTCACAGAAAAAGCAACAATAGAAGATCGCTAACCCATGAAAATTGCAGACCTTGTGAATATTTTGTGGCTCGCTCCACTCCATGATGGACCTCACCTTCTCTGGGTTCGCAAGGATGCCCTAAGAAGAAATCATAAATCATAAGAAGATAACATGATGGGAAGCAAATGAATATTTCTTAGATTTGCCTATAGCTTCTTTGTCCTCAACGTCTCATATATCTGCCTCAAGTGGATGAGGCATTCTTAGGTTTGACTATAGATCAAGATGATGTTGAAGTACACGACCAAGAACTTGCTTATAAACGGCCTCAACAAGTGTATTATTATCCTCATGAATGTGCTTGAGATATTTGAAAGCCCAAAAGGCATGACAATCTACTCATATAAACCATCCTTCATCTTGAAGGCAGTATGGGAAGTCAATACTTGATTGTGATTTTATTGATAGCATGACAGTCCACACACATCCTCCATGACCCTTCTTGAGTGTGAGCAATGCGGGTACAACACAAGGGCTCAAGCTCTCCCAAATTAAACCTTTCCTTAATATTTCATCTACTTGTTTCTTCAACTCAGCATGCTTAGTGGGATTCATTTTGTAGTGGGGAAGGTTTGGAAGATTGGATCCGGGGATCAGATCAATGTGATGTTGAACATCCCTCATGGGAGGTAGCTCATCTAGTAAATCATTAGGAAAAATGTCTTGATACTCATGTAGAACAGGTGCTACCTCGCTAGGGCACGCATTAGCTGGTAGCGATGGGGTCTCTTTTGTCATTAAAGCGTAGATTGCAAATGTGATGGTGCTAACAATGTAAAGCCTTTAGCTTTTGCCTTGCCATCCATGACTGCTTTACTACTTCCTTCTTTACACTCAGATGGGGCTTTGGGTGGTAAGGATTGAGCCTGATCCTCTTGCAGTATGCAAGAAATGAGTATGAATTAGACCGGCCATATATAGTAATGTCCATATCATAAAGCCATGGCCTGCCTAAAATAATATGATATGCATCTATAGGTACCACATAACACCATAAGGTGTCCTTACATGTTAGAAATTCAATGAGAACCTGACACCTCTAAATAATTGGGAGTGATGAAGCAGCATCCACCCACTCAACTCTGTGAGGTCTAGGGTGGGGAAGGGGCGAAAGTCCTAAGCAGGAGATAACATGGGTGGAATTTATATTCATGCAATTCTCACTATTGATCAATGTAGTCACAGGCGCGACTAGTCGCTAGGAGCAAAAAGGCGTTGGCTATGCGACTCGACTTCAGGTAGGCGCAGCGACATAAGTCGCACTGCGACTAGTCACGCGCCAAGATGAGCCTTGCGCCTAATGGGCCCCGATTCAAGGTGCAACGTCAATCACTTAAAACCCTACTTCTTGTTTGTTTTTGTTTTTGTTTTTTTTTGTTTTTTTTTCTCTTCCCCATTCCACTGCTTCCTTTAAGAATAAGTGATCTTCCATCCTTGTTTAAAGCCCATTTCAAGTAATTGAGGTAACATTGTAACTTTTATTTACCTTCTTTTTTTATTTTTTAGTTTCTCTATAAAAATAAGGTAAAACTAGTACCGTTTTTTAATTTTTAATTTTTAATTTTTAATTTTTTATGCATAATGCTTATTTTTCTTTGAAAACTCAACATATTTATACTCTAAAGCTAAAAAAGAAAACTCCATTTCATTCTTTTCATTTGTTTTCACTGATTTAGTGTATTATGCACTATATTTGTAGTTTTCTATATTTTTTTACCAAAAATGTAAAATACATCAGTAATTTGTATTTTTTTTTTTAAAGCAAATATGCATATTCTCACCATTATAATGCTAAAAATGACTGACCCATGAGCTTCATTGACTGGTTTTGTTACTGTCCTTTTTTTTTGTTATTTTTGACAAAAAAGCAATGAAAAACAGTAAGTTTTTTTTTTTTTTTTTTTTGTAGCAAATGTGTAAATGTCACCATAGGAATGCTAAAAACAACTTATCAATAGAATCTTTTGATGTTTTTTCTTCCTTTTTTTTTTTCCCACTAAAAACAGTAAATTTTTAATTTGGTCATTTGTTTTTGCAGTAAATGTGTAAATATCACCATTATAATGCTAAAAACAACTCATTCATGGACTGGCTCCTTAGATATTTTTTCTCCAAAACTTTTTTTGTTATTTTTCACTAAAAACCAGTTAAAAACAGTAATTTTTTTTGTTATTAATTTATTTTTGTAACAAATGTGTAAATGAGACCATTATAATGCTTAAAACAACTGCTCCATAACTTTGTTTTCACATTTTGTATCTTTCTTTTCATTTTTCTTAAGCTTCGTTTCCATAACCTTCTTACTTTTCTATATTTCTTACTTTTGTACTGTTACTTATTTTATTTTGTTGTTAATTTTTTTGTTCTATTTGTTTGCAGGATACCACTTCTGATTGCTTGATTTGTTTCCATTCCACTCTAATAGTTTCCTATATTCCTATTTCCTATTGATACTACAATATGTCATCATCAAGGTGCTCCACCAATGCTTCTTCTAGAGCAATGGATCCAAGGTGGGAATATGGAGAGGCATGGGATCCAAATGACAAAAATTTGGTATGGTGCAAGCTTTGTGGGAATAGATATAGTGGTGGAATATTTAGATTAAAGCAACATTTGACAGGTGAGCATAGGAATGCCAAAAAATGCTCTCTAGTCACTCCTGAGATATCTAAGAAAATTTTAGATTATATGAATGAAACAAAGAAGAAGAAAGAGACTAGAGAGAGAATAACAAGGGAGATGGAACAGTCATAAAATTTGTTTGTCTTGCATAATGATGATGATGATGATGATGATGAGGCCGAGGCGCAAGAGATTGACAGTACCAAGGTTGCTGGTATTTCCATTGGGGGTAAGAGGTGTAAGATGCCCACACAACAAACAAAGGGGCCTATTGATTATCTCTTTGCTCCCAACCCTAAGGCCCAGGGTAAGGGGAAGGCACCCATGCAGCAGACAACGATGAATAGAGCATATAAGGAGTTAAGGACAAGAGCATGCGATTACATCGCCTTTTGGTTCTATGAACATAGCATTGCATTCAATGCTGCTTGTAATCGTTCATTTCAGACCATGTTAGAGGCAGTTGTGCAACATGGTCCAGGTATATATCTTATATTTTTTATAATGAATAGTTATATACTTCTTGTAGCCTTTTACCTAATCTTACATCGTATAATCTTATGTGACTAAGGTTTTAAGGCACCCTCGTATCACGAGTTGAGGGTGAATCTTCTTCAAAAGCAAGTAGAGGCGACAAAAGAGTACATAGATCAGTATAGAGGTGATTGAATTAGGCATGTGCTCAGTGTCCTTTTTTGCATCCTTGTATTATTGTATATTCCTTTCAAGTCTCAAGGTGACACTAACACTAACAACAAGAGTGCTCCATTGCATTATGCTTTTAGAGGTATGAGTGCTCCATCATGTTAGATTGGTGGACCGATGGCAAGGGTAGCACCCTTGTCAACTTTTTGGTGAACTATCCAACTGGGACCTTTTTTTGAAATCTATTGATGCGTTTACACATGTCAAGAGTGCAAGCCTAATACTTAACATGCTGGAGAAGGTAATTGATGAAGTTGGAGAGAACAATGTAGTTCAAGTAATTGTTTAATTTTATATCTATAAGCTATTAAGCATTTTAAATTGTTTATAAGCATATAATGCAAATTCATCCTATATAATTTTACCTTTTTTTGTATTTTAGGTCATAACTGACAATGCCTCCAACTACATAGCTGCGGGAAGAGAGTTGATGGTGAGGAGGCCACATTTATATTGGACCCCTTGTGCAGCTCATTGCATTGATCTGATGTTAGAGGACATAGGCAAATTACCAGTTGTGAAGAAAATTGTGGTAGAATCTAGGGCAATGATAGTTTTTATATATAGCCACACATATGTCCTTCATCTTATGAGAAGATTTATAAAAAAAAAAAAAAAAAGATTTGGTTAGACCTACAATGACGTGCTTTGCCACCAACTTCTTGAGCTTAAAAAGCATCTACAATTTGAAGACAGAGTTGAGGGCAATGTTCCACTGTTCAGAGTGGATGAACAGTAAATGGCCGAAAAGGCCTGAGGGTAAAAGAGCTGAAAAGATTGTATTGCACACCAGCTTCTGGAACCACATCCTCTTCTGTTTGAAGATTATGGCTCCACTCGTAGAGGTTTTGAGGGTGGTGGAAGTGAAGAGAAGCCAGCGATGGGATACATCTTTAAGGCTATAGTCAGGGCCAAAGATAAAATTCAAGCCAATCTAATAGGGGATGAGCTCTAGGCCACTCATGTTTGGGGGATTATAAACAACAGATGGAGTTCTCAGCTTCACCAGCATTTGCATGCAGAGGGATATTACCTCAACCCATCCTTCTACTACGACCATGACATTGAAATTAAGCGTAACAGTGATATCAAGAATGGTCTAATGCATACCATCAGTAGGTTATATAATGGAGATGAAGCAAACATGGTGATAAATCAGATATCTATCTACAGACATGCTAGAGGCTTGTTTGGCAATGATCTGGCAATACGCAAAAGAAAAACCCTAGCCCCTTGTAAGTATTTTATGTTATTCTATGTTTTAAGTTTTAACATCTAAATTTTATTAATTTTTCTAACTTTAATTTTCTTCAACTTTTGTAGGTGAGTGGCGGATTACCTTTGGGGCTGAAGCCCCACATCTTCAAACATTCGCCATTAAGGTCCTCTCCCAGATATGCAATGCATCTTTTTGCAAGCGCAACTGGAGTGTCTTCAAGAACGTAAGCTACTTAGATATTAATATTTAGTAGTTATTAGTAATTTAGTATAACATTCATTGTATTCTAAATTTATAATTTCTTCTTTTTTTTCAGATCCACACTAAGAAGAGGAATAGGCTGCACACGAAGACATTGAACGATATAGTATACATTCAATACAATCAGCGCCTTCGTCGTCGACATGAGGATCATTTGAAAATGCAAACGTATACAGATCCTATCTGTTACGAGAGGTTGACGAAAGTGATGAGTGGATTGTTCAAGAAGATGTTGGAGATGATCTGATGCATCAAGGTGATAACCTCACCTGGTTAGATGTTGAGCTTGCCGAAAGATCAAGTGAACATGATGCTCCATCTACTAGGCAATACCAAAGGTGAGAGAGGGGGCAGAAGGGGGAGCCACATTTGTCAATCTCAAGCTCATGCTCATCAAGAACCAGATGAGGATGTTGGATAAGAGTAGGACAATGAGGAGACTGAGAAGGAGGATGTCTACATCTCTCAAAGAGATGATTCTGACGATGGTTTTGATCTTCCTAATGAGGAAGAGGTGCAGGAAAATGACTCTTAAGTCTTAATAGTCAACTCTAACATTTGCTTTACTTCATTTATAAAACCGTTGTTTGATTGTTTTTAGATTTACAAGAAGATGATGGCAATGATGACGAGACCACAGCAGATTGAGGGAGTAATCCCTCCCTGCTAGGTTGCTACTCCCTGTTTGATTGTTTATTGTATTTGTATGTTTCTCAAGTCTCAACTAATTTCTTTGTGTATAACTGCATGATTGATTGTTTGATTTAACCTTAGGTTGTTATTGTTGACAAGTATTTGTTCATATATTTATATTTCTATATTTTCTTATTTTTTAGATTTTTAATAATTTTTTGGATTTATTTCTATTTATTTCTTTTTTAAAAATTTAAAATACTTAATCTTGTGCCTTGATGCCTAGTCACGTGACCAAGTGCGCCTAGTCCCAGGCACAAGTCGCACCCCTTGCGCCGGCGACTACATAGCTATTGATGACAACTTTATAATTCTTTTTGCCACTCTTAACATATGTATGAAAAATGTTCATCCTACGCCAATCATCACTACCCTTTAGGTGCGAAAGAGCACACTTGATACCGTCACACATGGGGTATTACTCTCCCCATAGGGCCTATAGGTTTCTTGCACAATGGCAACTCTCTGACTGTTCACCTCATGGGCCTCCTCATCCCTAACCTCACCAATGGGCTCATACACCTCCTTGGGCCATCCTTCATGCTCATTGTCAACATCCTCACCAGGATTTAGTGAGGGTCCTCGAAGGACATTGTGCAACAATATGTCCAAATCGTTGACACCGATAACGCCTAGTGTTGTTCTTTTTCTTTAAACTCTCTCCTGACACAACCTTTCCCTTGTCGACATTAGACGCTGCAGTCACTTGAGTTCTAGGTTGTTGATTCCCAAATGTAGATTTACCTTGGATTCATACTGCTTAGCGGGTTGCGGTTTGAGATACCACTCTAATTCTTGCACTATCCAATAGGCGTGATCTAAGGAAGTTATATCATGGGGAATGAGTCTTTCTACAGCTCAAGGGGAGGGCCTATCCTAAACCTAGACAAGGTCACATAGGGATCCTCCCTTACATTGCACTTCATCATAAAGTCATTGAACCGAGGAATGCATTTAGTAACAGACAGACCTCCTTGGCATATGTTCTGCCACTGATCTAGTAACTTAGACTAGTAAGACGAGGGAACAAATTTCTTCGTCAACCTTTCCTTCATGTTCTCTTAAGTGGAACTGGGTGAACGCATGGCTACAACTCGTTGACGCTCCAAATTGGTCCAATAAAGCCTTGCTTGACCAATCAATTTAATCTTGGCAAACTGAACCTCCTACTCTTCAGACATTTTATACCAGTCAAAGTAATGATCCATGTTCAAAAGCCAATCAAGAAGTCGCTTTGGATTCAATTCACCATCATAGGTAGGGGCCTCCAACTTGATAGATTTCAAGGCCCAATTTTCAGCAATATGTGACTCATAATCGTGATGATGGTGATTATCACCTTCTCCGTGCTTACCTCGCTCCTGCATTGCCAGTCTAGGTGCGCATTACCTATGAGAGGTTTGGGTTGTAACTCTAAGGCTTTATGCGGGAACCCTAATCATCTAAACGTGCTGTTATTTCAACAGACTGGCTGATTACAAGATCATTCAACTTAGCCAATTGTGCCTGAATTTCCTGAAGGATTTTGCCAAGTTGTGAATCCATTGGTTGGTAGGACTGACCACTACGGGTGGACATACACTATGACTACTTGACACCTCACAACTAAACAACTTGCAACTCTATGATAAGCGCCCTAAACCTATATGCAATGCTCTAAATCTAAATGGAACGAGCACATAAGATCTCTAAAATGAAACTAAACACAATGACCTATACTATGCTTCGTAGAATTTTCGCAGTTCAAGCTACGTGCAAGGGTAGAGCCCCTGAAAGGTAAACAAAAATCATGTTCTGTGATACGACAAAACACAAAAAAATCTTATGCAAATCTCTATGGGGATGAGGGGGTGTTATGAATGCAAATTAATGCAAATCCTAAGCAACCTTAGGCTCTGATACCAAATTTGATGGAGGACAACATGCAAAATGGCCTAATTTATATGCTGAAAATCAAATTAGAATTATTTTAAATAAGAAAAACATAAATCAAACTATCACTAACATTCTTGACATGTAGAAGACAGCCTAAATAAACATAAAAAGCCTATAACGAATTACAGGATCTACAGATCGTCCTAGATCTCTACTAAGGTCGAAGTTTTAACCTGGATCGTCCCTCTAATTGATGAATGTTTCTCATTAAGCTTCGGATCTAGGGTGTCAAAAATTTAATGCAAAATAACAATCATGGATTATTACCAACGCAAATCATGTAACCCACGCAATATAGAGATCCTTCGTTAAGAGATAAAGTAAAAAAACTACTAACTTACAGAATAGGATGAAATGATTGTAGTTCGGCCTTGTATTGAACAGGGCTTCACGCCCACGAGAAAGAAGCTAGAATGAGGAATCTACCAAGTCTAACGAAATCTTCATTAATTATTCATTAAAAAAACTCCTTACACAAAAGAGAAAAGGATCTTAAGTAGGGGACATCCCAACCTAATCTAGGAAAAAGATAACATTGCCTCTACTTAAGTCACAAAATACTAAGAAACCTAATACCCTTAATGGTAAATATCCAAAGTAAGACTAAACTAACAAAACAAAACAAAAAACGTGGGATGATGGTCCCCATCACTTTCTCTTCCATTTCCGACTTTTTGCTTTCAGCCAGATCTTCAAGAAAAGGCTACCTTGATCTTCAAGTTGTGCATTTCATAAAACAATGCTTATTGACCAGGTCTACATAATGGTGTCTATTGGTCTACATTTTATGCCGCAGATTCTCCTTTAAACTGTGTAGGAAAGCTCACTTCCATGCCAATTCCTGTTTGTGTTGTAATAATTCAGTTGGGTTTAGGCATATTGCTTTAACCTTTGCCATATTCTCTTCTATTGCAATCACAAATATGGATCTTTCAGTAGATTCTGAAATGAATTTTCGCACAATAATAGCCTCTTCAAGTAAAACCTACAATCCAAAGACTTGAAATAGAGCCATTAGATTTAAATATTTGCAAACTCAAGAGGATCCAATTCATCAAAGTCAATCAAGAATTTTCAGCCACTTGCCAAGATACTTTCAAGCAATTTGGTTCACTTAAACTTCTCAAGTTCAACTTGCACAAGTTAATGTTTTTCATGAGCTTAAGAGATGTGTCAAGTAAAACATACCAGGACAACCCTAGTTTGTGCAGGAAATTGTCAGAACCATAGAAAATAAATGCATTCACTCCTAATACCGTCCAAAAAATGATATCATCTAAGCAATGAGCATATAAATTCAATAGTGGTCAATAGGAAGCCCAAGTATATTTCCAAGGTGGAGCCTTTAGTATTCAAACAGGGGCCACTTAGACATATCTTGGAAGAACATTAAAAAAAAGGTGATTCTTTCAGCAGTAAGCACATATATAGGCTCAGAAGTCTAACTTCATTGCAAACTTCAAGACCACAAAACTAAAGCATACATATGTAAATCCAAAATATAAACATTATTTTCTCACAATGAAGAAATTATAAACACAGAAAGAGGACAAGGGAATCACTAGTACATACAGAATCTGCAGCAGCCTGCAACGTTAGATGATCACCCCACTCTCCAGTCCTGTTTTCGTTTCAGATAAAAGGGTGAGCAAAGCCCGTATATAAATATAACAAGAAACTGGAAAGTGAGTAGAGTAATACTTGGACATTTTCTTCAAATAGTCACCATAAGCCATAGGAACATATCCCTCATATAACTCTGGATGAGACGTAAGCTGGCATGCAAATGATTATTAAGGGAAAGATAAACTTGAGTTGTATAATAGGGTTTATATGTGATGACCAAAAGGTGTTAAGCTTCAGATCAAAAGTGACTACCAACCTGGTCAACGATTTGCTGTCTCACAAACTTGTGGTGCTCAGGAGTACGATAAAACTGATCTGAGAGTGCTCGGAACTGGAAAGTTAAACATAGTGAGGCCATTTGAGTAAGATGGACTTACATAAGAATTATCAAAGAGGATTTCAAGTCACACTGACAAGTAAACAACAATATTTCAAGCTGGAACTATGACAGGAAAGACTCCAATGCCACAACGCTAGAAGGCCTTAGCTCAACTGAGCTCTATTGAACCTAATAACTAGCCAAAAATTACTGTAGTTACTAATATAATGATGATTAAGCTTTTCAATTCAAGAAGCTGACTGAGTACACGATCACAATACCCATAACTGAAGCCTCGCTCACTCAACAGTTATTTTGGGCACAAAATCAAGAGGGAGCCACAGCAGGATAGTTTTGATTCGAGAAGTTCTTTAATTATGGGATGATGATGATGATCAATAATTAATGCAAAGTCTCAACAAGATCATAGAGAAGATCTTCTGAGTACCAAATGATACAGTTATGAATGTAAATGGAATTGAAAGGATTTAAAACAGGTTGTGAAGGCAGAAAGTTTCCATTGATATACCAAAACATAATTGATAGGAAAGACTTCCAATATCTAGATTAACAACTTTAGGGGGGCTTATTTAATTGCACATCTTTGCGTTTCTCAGATATCATGGCATATCTCAGAAATGCACCTTATTTAACCGTGATATTTTTGGCATATGTAAGATATCAGGTTTATTTAACGGCGATATCTTCGGCATATGTGAGATATCAGGTTTATTTAACTGCGATATCTTTGGCATATGTTAGATATCAACTTTATTTAACTTTGTCATGCCTGATATGTTTGTTGTTATTGGAGATATGCCAAATATGTTTTCAGTGTAAAATTTGCTCCTTTCTAGAGAGAGAAAAATCATTTTCAACACATGCTTTTTTAGAGAGAGAAAGCTGGTGTGCAGTTTGATGAGGACCTTAACAAGACTCTAATGAAAGTATATTGTAAGGAGGGGATTGTAAGTGATGCTAAAGTCATTTATGATCAAATAAATTATGTTAGGTTGCAGGCCCGAGGATGCAACAGTTGCTTCTCTGATTAGTTCCCATGGCAAGAGGCAGCAATTGAGACAAGCCAAAGAAGTATTTGCCGTAGTATGTGATTCTCATCCAATTGGAAGGCCTGTGTATTGTTCAATGATTGATGCTTATGCCAGATGCGGTAATATAGAGGAGGCATACCACCTTCACAAAGAAATGGCTGAGAGCAAGGGCATAATCAAGAAGCTGTTACCATCAGTGTAATTGTCAATGTGTTGACAAACTATGGTATGCATTTAGAAACCCCGTAAACAAACAGTAAATGTTGGGTGGCTTTTGAGTGTGGGAGTCCTGCTTGACTGCTACAATTGAGTTTACTTCTATTTCATGTACTCAGTGTATATGGCCAAGGAGGAAAGCTGGACAAAGCTATTGAGATGTTTGACATGGCATGCAATTTGGGTGTCCCCATTGATGAGAAAGCATGTTGCATAAAGAATTTGATTGATTGCTTAGGAAATAAGATGAGTGACAGTTTTATAATTCCAACCATTACATTTTGGCATTTCTATGTTCTTCTAAACTGCTTTAATTTTGGTCTCTGAAAAATAAAATAAAATAAATGGATGGGTCTTAATTTGTTACCGAGCATCATAGGCTAAGCATGAAATTCGATATCTAACCTATCTAACGCCATTAGGAATGGCTTGGATATGAAAAAAATGTTCCACATGCAGGAAAATTATGAGGTGAAATTGAGTGTAGAGTCTTAGCAGAACTCAAACTTTTATTAAAGGGGCCCACCTTTTCAATAATGTGGAAAAGCTACTCTTGAGTTCTACCCCGGCGGTAGCAATAGCAATTTAGAGAAGGCAAGGGAAGGAATTATTTTTATCAATGGCAAGACGGTTAAGATAAATGGCCCAGACCATTGAAGAAAGTGGGCTCCTCGTGTACTTTTACCATAAGACCCCTGGGGCTTGGGAATATCATGGCCTAGATGAATGGCTTCAAATGAATAGCACGGTGCTGGCTGATATCATGGCATATCTCAGAAATATAGCTTATTTAACTACGATATTTGAGGCATATGTTTCTCATGACATATTTCAAATAACATAAAAAATATCACCAAAGATATCACTAGAGATATCACAGAACAAATGTCACATATATCAAATATCATACAAGATATCACAGAACATATGAGACATATCTCAAATATCACAGAAGATATCATCGAAGATATCGCAGGAGATGTGCCAATAAAACACCAAAGATATGCCGTTAAATAAACCCCCATTAGTAAGTATCCCTATGAAGGGGAGCCTTGGCGCAACGGTAAAAGTTGTCGTCATGTGACCTTGAGGTCACGGGTTCAAGGCATGGAATCAGCCTCTTGCAAAATGCAAGGTAAGGCTGCCTACTATAGGCCCTTGTGGTCCGCCCCTTCCCCGGACCCCGCATAGGTAGGAGCTTCGTGCACTGGGGCTGCCCTTTTTATTTTTTAGTAAGTATCCCCTGTATTGGCATGGAAGACAAGTCTATAAATTTTCTTTCTACACAATATCTATCTAGCACAGATTTTGACAAAAGCTAATTAACGTACCTGGCAATTACCATCTCCTTGGACCTTGAGCTCAACCAAATCATACAGCTGCAACCTATGAAACAATCAACCCATCACACCATCAGATATTGGAAACACATTCCAACAGGCATCACCACAGCACTTGGTATAACATCAAATGGATCGGCATATTACAAAACTCTTGGATAATAAAAGAATTAACCATCTTGATGATATAAAAGTCTAAATGAGCTTATTATTCCCACTAAAAAGAAACCTAGCACAGTAAGATACAAATAGAGAGCTTCATATTTAGCAAGAAGCTTCAAGACCAAGCTACATCTGCTTTCTTTATTTGGTGCCATACATAAGCCCAGCTCATAAAGATTAAAGATAGAAGGTCACAGAATTAGATATTTTCTTAAATGGTGAGCCCCCTTTTGATAAACAGTTAGCTGGGATGAAAGCAAAAGGATCTGCTTGTCAGATTCTGCATAACTTCAAAAGACAATACCTGTCTAGCAGCCTTTGATGGTCTGATGTTGCTTCATCCATAGACGGAATTTCTCCATTAATTCTGGGAACATGCTGCAAGAACCAGATATTTTAAACATCAAGAGTGCCAAACAGAAACATAGAGTGAATGCATTGCAAAAACACACAAAGACGAGACCCATTGCAGCTTATACAGATACTATAGTGGAAATGTATTCAATGAAATAAATCATCATCATCATCATCATCAAGAACTTATCCTAATTAGGGGTTGCCATTTTCAATGAAATAAATGAAACGAATTAACTGTGAAGTAATCTGTACTACTTATAAAAAGAATTCCCCATCAGGGCCTGTTAGAAACTGAAATTTTTTGTAAAAGTTTAGTCTAGAGCTGATTTCCATATGTTACTTTAAAAATAAATAGATAGTGTTAGATGGTTTGGAGGTCTCCATAATTACTTTAAGAGTACCATGTAACTACAAGCCCTAATAATAGGTTCAATTTTACATATAAAATTTTTAAAAGCTAGACCAAGAGTCTTAACTAATATAGAACTCTATTTGGTGTGGAGATGTACCCTAAACATTGGGAATCACATTTTTATAATTAATCATGTTTATTCAGTTTTAAAAACTAACTACATGTGATTTTTGTATTTTCTCTCTTTTTCTTCTTTTTCTTCGTCTAACTCTTTGTGCATATGATTTTCACATGTGGGCATAGATCTATTGCTGACTTTCAGCCATCCATTTTAGTAAAGAGGAAGAATAAAAAATATATAAAAATCCTATTTATCATTTTTAATTTCTCTTTGAAACTCAAATACCTAATAATGAGTTCTTAATTTTCTCATTTTTCTGATTCAAAGATTCTCATTTTTTCATGTCTCTCTCATTTGATATGCATGCTTGCCTTTGCTAGTTAAAGTAATGGAAACATGTGTAAGTATTTAATGTGTAGGGAAGGATAACTATCCTCATTCAAAAATATCAGTGATATAGAGTCAGGCCTCCCCCAAATCTTTCATACCAAGATACTTGAAAGGCTTGGGATGACCTCCTACTTCACTAATAGTTGATTCATTGACTCCATTCTGCAGCAGTAGATCAGCCACACTGTTAGCATCTTCCTCATGACGGTCCTAAGAAGATCAAATTACTGAGCATTTTGACCACCATGGATATCAGCATCTGGCAACAGAAGAGCCAAACATGATTTATTTTCCAAGACTAAAAAGGAGTAACAACCATGAACCAAGAAGAAAGCTTAATCTGCTACACTTTTCCTGTTTAACATTAGGCCAACACCTTTTCCAATTGCACGAAGGATGAAATCACTACAGCTGACTGTGACAAGAAGCAAAAGTAGTAGGGAGATAATACTGTCTACTACTTGAAAATGGAGGAGTACAGATTTAATTGTAATGATACAATCTAAAAGATTGGGGGATTCAATTCCTGCCAGCATACTAGAAAAACGACTCCATGAGATGTTGCTTGATGATGCTGTTGATGAGAGAAACCAACACAAGACAACTTAATCTCAACAGTTTTACCTACAATGTATCTGTTTTTAAGTCTCAAAAATTTTATTTACCTACATATATCAATAAGTAGAAGTGCTAAATTAGGTTCTGGTTTTGGTTTGGCCCCTAAACTTACAGTTTGGTTTGTAAGTAGCCCCCAACTTCTTTTTGTCTATAAGTAGCCCTGGTATTTTAAAAATCTGTCTATAACTAGCCTTTTGGGATGGAAACCGTTAAATCAACTGCTTAATTGGGGGCAGTTTTGGTACTTCAACTGCCTCCTACTTTAAAACACAGATTTTGTTCTGTCTTTTCAGATGTTCGTTTTGCTCTGAAAGCTCTACAGAATTTCAGCTGCAATTGCCAGCCTATTCTTCTTGGGACTTCTGGGCATCCTCTAATTGGTTTTGGGCAGCAGAAATGCAGCTTCATCCAATGAGTTTTCCATCCATGTTTGGCTTCCGAGAATTGTTTTTACAGTAGATATAGTGAAAATCTTCTTAAATTCTTTCATTATTTGAATTCTTTGAAAAGGCATCTTGTTTCTTTGCTTTGTTTCCCAATTCATTTCCAAGTCTAAACTTCCTCTTCCTTACAGCTTGATTACTTTCTTATACTGATTCTGTTAGTTATTTTTCACTCCCAATTGGGTTTTTGTGATTGTTTCATTATCCTCACTCCCAATTTCATTCTTTTAGCATACAAAGATTCATTTTGAAATCCTAGGAAAGTTATACAAAACATACATCGGCTTAAGTAAAACAAACAGAAATGTGGGAGGGGCAGGACAGGAAGTAATTAAATAGGGGTGGAAATTGATTTTGAAAAATCAGATTAGAAAAGAAAACATTTGGAAGAGTATAGAGGGTGTTGGTTGAGTGTCCTACATTGATTGATGAGTGAGGCTTCTATAGACTTTCAAACTCTCCGGTTGCAGTGGCAGGAGAAGTTGGGTTCCATGGGCACACTGAGGTTGGACCTTCCTTGCAGTTTCACCCAAAAAGAAGCCACTCGATTGCAGTCAAGAGATGTAGGGCTTTCAGTGGAAAAACCAATTGAGACAAGGGGTAATGTCTTTCTTTGACAAAATGTTAGAATCCCAACTTCCATAACTACCAAGACGTTGTTTTGGGAAGGGAAGAGAGAGAGAGAGAGATTGAAGATGAGTTTTGGGAGAAGGGTAAGAGTTTGAAGAGGTCCTGTGAGCAGAGTTCGTCTTATGAATCATGCATCAACAAGACAAAGAGGAAAAGGAGTAGCTGTAATACTACAGCGCCTAAAGATTCTTCCGAAGGTGACAAACTGAGTGCAAGACAATTGGGCCATGGAGAATACTAGTTTCCTTGTACGGTTAAGGATCCTTGATCAATGCTATGAATTATGGGACTCAACCCTTCAGTTCCTTTTTCAACATCATCTTCAGCTGATGATGAAAGATTTTATTTTTTGCTTACGAAGGCCATCTTAACACCTCTACCACTATCAAAGAATTGGATGAATCAGTTGCAACGGAGCTCACATATAAGAGTGAAAAGGATGCTGATACAAGTGAAGGTCCAAAAAATTCAAGGAAGAAAAACACAGCAGCCGCTAAAACATGGGTTTTTTTTGTTTAAACGTGAAGAGGGCAGTTGAAATACTGAAACTGCCCCCAAGTTAAAGAGTTGATTTAATGGCTTCCGTCCCTAAGGGCTTCTTATAGACAGGTTTTCAAAATTCCACGGCTACTTATGGAAAAAAGGAGTACAGGGTTACTTACAGACCAAACTGTAAGTTGAGGAGCCAAACTAAAACTGAGGCTGCTAAATTATATAACAATAATTTAACTCTTCACCAGTTTAATCAGAAGTAAATAATGCACAAAAGACTAAAACTTCTACAGCATGATAATGTGTAAAATGCAAATATGGCTATAGACAAGCATCATAAACTGTATTAAGAAGGAAAAGTTATCTCATGAAAGACAGGATTTGAACTCCTAAAACCAGGCAAGACTTACAGGAATTGAAACCATCTGATTCAACCTCTTGCCCACTTCACCATCTATATCAGAAGATTCATCGGCTAGCTCCGGTGAACAAGACCACTCCTCCCCATCATATGATTTCTCTCCAGGATTTGAACATGAACTAGATGGTTCCATATCGTCTGCCTCCTTCTCCAGGCTAGTCTCATGTCCTGCATATGATAAAGGGCATAATCACAACAGACAAAAGTCAAGCACCTGCAAAAACCCATCAAGAAATCAAAACAAGCAGTTCCAAACTTCCCCAGTACCTGAACCAAGGTTTCTTGAAGAAGGGCCAAGCCAGTCCTGTGCAAGAATGGATGCCTGCAGATGCTCTTCCCCAGCATTTGAAGATCCAGATGCTTCTGCTACTGCAAGTTGTGATAGTTCTTCCTGAAGAGCATGTGCGATGATCTCATCATTTTCCACAGTAGTGAACTGCTGGTTAACGTGGCATTCCCCGGCGCACTCACCATTGCAGTAGCTCGTATCGTGTTGAGTAGTAGTACTAGAATATGCAGAATTGGAAGATGGATCACCATCAAGAAGCTGGAGACCCCACCGAACAACATCAGGATCATGCTCATAGGTAACCATTGGTTTTATACAGAAGTTTCAGGCAGGGCTGCATCAAATGGAGGCATGAGTTAATGCCAATGGGAACTGTGGTTTTCACTTTATGTTCCAGAACAAAAGTAAGCCTGAACTCTTCAGTACATCCAAGAATGTTCCTCAAAAAGCACAGGAAGTACAAATTTATTTATTAAATACATTACAACCAAAGGCAGGGTGCATGTCAAATCAAAATTGGCAGCAATGGCTTAAGGAAGTACAAATTTATTTATTAAATAAATTACGAACAATGGGAGAGTGCATGTCAAATCAAATTTGGCAGGTAATGGTTTAAGTTTATATCCAGCATAGTGATGGACGATTAAAACAATTTATCATTGCACACTTGTACAACAGAACTCAGGCAGAGGTGCCACAGACACAAATGCAAGCACTGGTATGTGGAACACACACATGCCTATGTGTGTCCATACAATGTTTGTAAATGTAGATCAATATTCGACAACACACACTTGTGCCACATGTGGGGCTAAAGTTTTGGTGGTATAAAATCTTATATTCTGGTTGGATCTTAAATGGGCAATGAACCAAATAACATCTCCATTAGATGATCCAAAACATTATTACAATAAAGAGCAGCCCCGGTGCACGAAGCTCCCCCCTATGTGGGGTCCAGGGAAGGGCGGACCACAAGGGCCTATGGTAAGCAGTCTTACCTTGCATTTTGCAAGAGGCTAATTCCAAGCCTTGAACCTGTGACCTCAAGGTCACATGACGAAAACTTTTACCGTTGATCCAAAACATTATTACAATGAAGGGGGAAAATCAATGCCCACAAAGTTCACAAGAAAAGGGTAGAATCAGAGTGTTAGCGTCATTGAAAGGGTTATAAGTATATAGATTTGGTGCAGAAGATGGAACAACTTAAATCATCAAACACCTGACCTCTTGTGTCTTTAGCACATCTAAATCAGTACACTGATTTGCACACATAGACACTAATATATTTATGAGTATATATATACAGGCTCCTGATTTCCACACACTGATTTCTCAAATAGGTCGACAAGTCAAAGAGAGGAACAAAACTACCTAGTTGTCTTGTTCTCCAACCTCAACCCTAACCCACAACTACGAGTCAGATCCAGGTAAACAACTAACAAGCTCAATCTCCGATGCGATTACACTGATGGGCTAGGGAATTTGCCTAGCTGTTGTAGTATTGTTGGTATCTTGCCATAAAACCAGCCATTTACTAAGGAAATAATACCAAATGCCCGAGCAAGAAGTATCTCTATCTTCATCAAGAGGATGGAAATAGCTGACTTCTACTATCCAAAAACTCTAATTTTCTACTTTGGCAGAATAGACTAAGTAAATGTAGGGCCATAGACAATATTACTTTGCTCATCGCCTATATCCTTCAACAGCAAAATGAAGCATTACTGGAAGTTAGAGATGGTCACTAGTCTTACCTCCTCTACAAAACTTCTTCAAGCTTTTTCTAGGACACCTTACCCCATTTGTATATGGATCTTCTTTGCCCTATTTTGTTTTGTTTGTAGCCTTTGGCTTTACTAACTTTCATTAATACCAAATGAAAAATGGAAGGGGTTGGACACAGATATTCATAGCTTTATACCATGGCTTATGTGATTTTCAAAACAGGCCAAAGAAAAAGGCTTTTCCTTGTAGCAAATGCCGTCAAGAGGATGTTATGCCTCTTCCTTTGTAGCTGTAATAGACTTAGTGGAAAGCACTCCTCTTGGTTGCTGGCAACACCTGACAGGGGATTGTGTTTTGGTAAACATGCTTCAGCAATTCAAGCTTCTCAATAATTGGAAAAGTGGACTTCCAAGGCTGGGAATCACAAACCATAACTTCTCAAAGCCGCATCTCATTTGCAAGGAGCATACTTCCAGTTCGGGCTTCCTGTTCTCTGATTTGGGGCCCTTCTTCTTTATCATGTCCTTCTTCATTTAATAGTAAAGAAGTGTTTTGTTTCCTCTCACAGTCACACCTACTCTTGTTTTGACACTAATGCCTAAGAAGAAGATCCTAAAATATCTTTCTCACAGTCATGCCACTTCTCTGTCACAGTCTTCTCCTCTATCCATTTCTCCCTGAAATTTTAGTAAATTGTTAGAATGAGCTAGTTAGAGGGTATTGCTTTGTTGTGAATTTCTGAAAAATCATTTTATTTTAGCGAAGCTATCAGTAGATGTTAGCAATGAAGCTAGTTCTCTTCCTGCCAAATACCATTCTTCAGACTGTTAATTTTATATTTCTGTGATTTCTGTAAGCATCCTGCCAAACTCAACAAGTTGGATTATCACAACATTCCAAGTTGCTTCACGCTTGCAATTACCACACACCAAAGATCACTTCTTGGTTTTTCACTCATTCCACTTCTGGTTCCTCCTCTAGTACCTTTGCTTCTTCAAAACAAGCTCTCAAAGTAACGGCATTGGCTCGTGTCATTTTTTCTTTAGAATATTATAAGGTCTAAAACATCATTCAGGCAATAATACTGCCAATATCAAACCCAAACTACATGGGAATTTTCTCAAAATCCAAAAGTATACAGGGTTCAACTCAAAGTCTTTAGATTTCAGACCATGCTAATTCATTTTCTGGTGATGAGTACTTGTGTTTTGTGAGATGTTTGGACTGGGGCTTTGAAGCTAGGGTTGTTTCAGCATGGTTGCTAATCATAAACTTAGTCAAGAAACAGCAATCCAAAATGAATTGAAAAAACATGGATAGAAGAGAATCCTTTGCTGGGGACTTCAAACTCAGGATTGCTAGGCTGCTGCTTTATTTTTTAACCTAAGGAAACTATCCTCCCACTTTCAGCATATCCTCAACAATCAATTTCCTGAGGTTCTGCTCCAGCGCATTTTTTAGCCATAATCACTAAAACGAAGAACATATCGCAAGACAGGGTATCTTATTCACTGTATGTAATTAAATATTAAGACAGGGTATCTTATTCACTGTATGTAATTAAATATTACTTTAAACTGGAAATGGCCCAAACAGTAGAATTACAGTTATTCTTCATCCTCACATCATCTTCGCCATCATAATCTGAAATGAACCTACCCAGTACCAATTTCCCAGAAACACCCAGGACGAAGTTTCAAATAAAACAACCCACCCCCTTACTCCAACCGAAAAAAAATCCCACCGTTAAATTGCCCAAAAGATCAAGGTCGGAGAATCGTCATAGTTATATCAAAACAAACCAACTGATCGAACGATAAATTCAAAATGATCAAAGAAACAAATGCAAGTACAAAAATAATCAACCTGCAGAATCACATAATAGACCCCGATCATCACCACTTCTACTCCAAAGCAGAATAAAGAAATCATTAAAAAAAAAACAGCAGTCTAAGAAACACAAGTAACACAAACAATAATTAAACATCTCTTTCTCAAACGTAAACAACAAGAAATCTCATCCACTTATGACAACAACAAAAAAATACCAGATAATTAACGTTCAAAATAACGATCCCAAAACTCAGAATCATTCATCCAAACCTAGAACTGCAAATCAAGATTAGTGAGAAACCGAGAACATGCCTTGGCACAGAGTCCAAAAAAAATCGAATTTTCTCGTCCCTGAAACGAAGATCGATCGCGCCGATGTAATCAAATACCTTTCCGTTTGCAAGATACAAAATTTCAGAGATGACTAAGAGGATTTATGGAGGAGTGATTTTATTGAGAGAAAGCGAGCGGCCTCGAGACGTCACAGCGAGAGAGAACGAAATGAGGCTTTGCGTAAACGAAGAACTCTTCATTCGCGGGCGTCGCGTATTATATACAGCGATCGGAGTTATCTTCGAGCCAGTTCGGAGGGATCGACGGTCGAGCAAGCCTGAGCTTTGCTTCCCGTACAAGGTCCAAGTTACGGAATTCCGGGTGAAAGTCGGAGTGCGATCCTGACCGTTGATTTTGGTAAAAAGGAAAAAAAGAGAGAAACTTCGACTTTTACATGCGACGTTAGTACCTAACCATGGTGGACCCCGGCAATCGGTTGCATTAGCTGTTGGGGATAACCGAAGTTAGGAATTGTCCAACCAGATATAACTGGCAGACGACCCTTGATACGACGTTTGTTAATCACCTGTGCAACAACCAGTTTTAGGCTGTCCCACAAGTAGTCAATTTCGACGACTAAGATTGTCTAGCAAAGGTGGGATAATGATATATGCGCGCTCTTATTTTTTCCGGTGAGCTCTTCAATAAAGGGTTAAAATGACTATAACTTTAAATGGCCCAGTACGTAAAAATCCTAACTGTTCATAATTTTTTCCCTTAGATGGTCGTGTTGCAAATTCTTATCATCTAATGATGCTAATAGCTCTTGCTTTTAGTTTGTAAAATGGTTGGTCAAAAGTTTCACCATCCATTTTACAACAAAAGAAAATGGCACCTAAGATCAGCTTATGGATGAAATTTTAGAATATAGCCCATTCAAGTCAAGTTCAACAATGTGAACGGTTCGGATCTTTACAAACCTTGGCTTACTTAGAGTTATAGTCATTCTTAATAATTCAATCAAGGATATATAAAGTAAAACAAGGGGAAAATATATCACTTCCCAAACTATCAAATATCTTAATTATGAATATTTGACTAATTAAGGTAATAATCTAGTAATTTAAGGAATAGGAAATAAGTGGCATACGGATAGTGCTACAAATCAAAGGATCTTAGCAATGACTCATCAAACTGGTAAGAAATCCACCAATTGGTTGGTTAGATCACATGATCTTTGCTATTTTTGGCTACCGACGATTTACGGTTGGGACCGATATTTGGCGCATTGTTAGTTGCCATAATTGATGGTGCAGAAAGAAAGGAAAAGGTCAAAAAGATACCAATAATGTGTTGGAAAAGATATAAATCTAGCCTTTTTGAGCACTTTCGGCATCCGCCGGTGCCTTTATCTGAGGCGATTAAACTAATCAAGATATCCCCCATCGGTTGTTGTGTTGGACAGTTGTCGTGGATCGAAGCTTGGACCTCCTGTAGGAGGCGACTCCGTCGGATAATCCGCGTTTGTTTAACATTGTCGTGAGCTGTGAAAATACGCTCTTTATAGTCCGTCTCTTACCTGAACCTTATATATACAGGAATTTCGCCCACGGAAGATGCCTTTTCAGATAAAAAAAACTTAACGTAGGGAGAAGAAACAAGCAATGTGTATTGTAATATAGTATGAGATTTAATAGAATGATACGTTTAGCAATTAGTGAAAAGGAATGAGGAATGGATGATGCCGAATATATAAAGAGGTAATCTAGAAGACCCTGCCATTGCTTATTTGTATGATTCTTCCTTGTTTTGAAAGATCTAAAAATCTATGTTCTAGATTGATTTGTATCATTTTCAATTCTTTCTAAATGACGCTTAATCGTGATCTAACATTTGTTGGGACCCACTCAACAAAAAGTGTCCCTCTCATCTGAGTAGATATTCAGGTCTTGGTCTTCTTGATCTCCATTTTTTTGGTGGATCTTTCATCAGGTTTGCCATGTGCCAAGATAAGAGAGCACCAAGAATCTCATTCAATGGGTAGGAACTCTCCTCTTGAGGCTTGAATAGCATTAACATAAAAGGAAATCTTGCATGAGTACCATCCACACTCCAAAGGGAGGGCCAGATCCCTCGTGGATGACATTTTTGGTACCACCCCATCTGTGGAGAAGCTGGATCTAATGAACAGGATGAATCACTTGAAAATGTGGGCAGAAGGGCCAACACATTAGAAAAATGCCTAGCATTTGATATGTGAGGCATATTATGCACATCCACCATGTAGGAACCACTCAGTTTAATCCTTAAACTAGCTGATTTCACCATTAAACAAGTTAACTCCACTAATTTATTTCTAACATGCCAATCTAAATGGTAGTTGACCTGTTGATTTGGCATTGACCATCCTACATGTCATTTAACACTAATTTGTTCAAGGCATGTGGGTGCCAATATAAAGAAATGACTTATTAAAATGAGAGAAAACTATACTTTAGACCTTAAAACTATTCACTTATGACATTTTAGATCCTAGAACTAAGGGTTTTTGTTGCATTTTAGTTCTGTTAACTTTCCATTAGCAAAACATATGATTGGACTCCACAAGTAATAGTTATTATTTTCTTTTGGGAAATGATACTCCCACCCATTGCATTCAATTTCACCTTACTCTCACCCCTCGCTGGGTTTTTTTAGCCTTTACAATTGCTTTTATAGGTTTCTACCATAAAAGTCAACATGTTATTGCTATAAATCTCAAAAAACCTATAGAAGCGAGAGTAAGGTAAACATAAGGGGTTAGAATATTATTTCCCTATTATTTCTTGTGGAAACTCAAATTTTACATTGCAGCCCAATATTAACTTTAAATTACAATATAGACCTTTTTTGGAAAACCCTCAACCATTTAGCCCTTCTCCCTTTTAAACCCAAAATGGACAATTTTCTTCCGGGCTAAAACACAAATCAAATCATATCTAAACTACATCCTTTCCAATTAACAATAAGAAAACCACCAAATTCAATAAACCTAACTCCAAAACAAATCTAAAATTTCATTTTCTCCTATTGAACTCACCCCACTATTTATTTTCAGAGCATATGAAGGCCTGATGCCAAATGGGTCATTCCAGAACTCAACATTTTTCTAACTACAGGAACATAGAAAAACTTTTAACTCAATTTTATGTTCCCCATTTGTCCCATTCCACCCACTTTCTTCTTCTTCTCTCGTTACACTTCTATAGCTTAATCTCCCTATTATACCTTCAATTATCTTCTAATTATAATTTTTTTTCTAATTTTCAAACAATCTCAATGGTGAGTTGAACACATATTTGGTGGCTATTTTTTCTAGTACATGCACGCACGCGCACACACATAGATAAGGGGTTTGTGAATAGGTATTGGGGCATGCCATTGGAAAAGAGATGTTAGAGGCATTTTAGAGATTTTCTTTTGTTTTAAACATGAGAGAAGTGATGAAAAGTGGAGGGTTTTCCATAAGAAAATTGTAGTGTAATTTAATGTTCATGTTGGGTAGCAACATAGATGTTGTTGAGATTTATGAGGCGAGTCGTGTAAAGACCCTACAAAGAAATAATTTAGTAAAAATGATCTTTTATGTTTATTACAAAATTGCATCTACAAGTTTCTTCCTTCATTTCTATGCCTTAGGTCTCTCCATTAGTGCTGTGTTAAGGTGGCCTTTGAAGTTGGAGATTTTCTACATGATCAAAACCTAGAATTGCTGAGTCGTTCTTGCAAAATGGATGTTGTGATTACCAAGAAAATAAAAAGAAGAATTAATGAAATTTGAAGGTGAAACCTAGCTTAAAGGATAGAGAATCATACAGCTGTTCAGAGAGATAGAATCACCAATCATTCTGGCTTCCAACATTTATTGTAAGCAGCTCCCTCAAAACATGACTTGCCTTGTGAGAATGTCAAGCATTGCCAAGCTCTCTTCAATTTTAAGAGGAAAATTAGGAGAAATCCATAGAATGGACCTCATTCCTTCCTTGTATTCACTCTCATGGCTATTGTCTTTCCATTGTTGACCACTTTCAGCCGTACTAATAGCCTTCATCGACTCTTTACCCCTTATCCTCTAGTGATCCTCACCTATGATATGAACCTTTATCTACCTAGTTTTCTCTTAAACCTAGATGGTAATTTCCCAAAGAGATAGCTTACTTTATCTCCTACACAAAGTGAACTTCTTGGTGGATCAATCTCCTTCTATGCATCACTTTATGTACCCTGCTTACCCCAATTCCAAGGCCATCCTCTTTTCTCATTATTAGACTCATCGTTGCTGGAACTATATTTGTCTTCAATAGTGATATCTATAGGCTCATAGCAACTATGCCAGCATGCAATAATCCAATAAGGTACGCTCTCAACAGCCCCCTCTCAAGAATTCATTTTGAGGGCAAGCTTCTACTGCCTCTTCTCATCCTCTGTTAGGAGGTCCTCGTACTCCTAACTCTCTATGTTGGCTTCAGGGACTAGCCCGAACTTAATGCTCACAACTACTTATCGTCCATCACAGCTCCAAGAAGAACAAAAAGAGACCCAACCATAAATTCACCAATGGCTACAAGAAACAACAAGCAATCCGATCCATTGGTTCCACTCTATCACACTCTATATCATCCTTCTCATGCTAGGTACCTGTCTCTCTACATTTTCCCCCCATGGGGATGTCCTGTTTTCTGTTGCACAATCTAGGAGAAGGATTTTAACCCCTTTTGTCATAAACTCCAATAGATAGACTATTTTAAAATTTTATTTCAAGAAACTAAAAAAATTAGAAAACATAGATATATTAAAATAACAAGAGGTGGTACCAAAGCCTCCTTAGTACAATCACCCATGAGTCTTCTCTCTCTTGGGTGACTAGGTATTGAGACTGCATGCACCTACGTGTGCCGCGCATGTGTGTGTCTAACTCTAGAAAAAGATAAAGTGTTGGCATCAAATCTAACTTTCATCGCCCGATGATTAATGGAAGGATTAAACCTCAACAAAAACCAATACTTCTAGGACTAAAGACCAAAGTATAGTAAGTGAATTGTTCTAGGAACTAAAGCATATTTTTTTTCTTTCAAAAATTAGCGTTGTCAATATTGTACCATATTGGCCGATATATGCCATACTAGTTGAAAAACAGATCCAATAATAGCCCAAATACTATTTTGGTCAGACATTGCTAAATATAGCTCAAATACTAGCATATCTATTGAAAACTGTCTTTTTCCTGATAAGTTGTTGGTATTTGCTTTTTTTGTTAAAAGCCCATATAAAATTTGTTTTTTCTTTATTGAAAGGGTAAGTACAATCTATTTAATGAAGGATTAAAGGGTAAAATCAATTGTATTGGTCGAAAATACAATCAAAGTTGGGAAATTTTAGCTAAAGAAGAAGCCCTAGTTGTTAAACTATTTTAGACAGCATACTAAAGGAAGGAAGAAGAAAATTATGTTTGGAAAGCAAAGAAAAATCAAGTTTTCATGTGAAGGTCTTAATGACAGAAGATGGAAGCTAAGGTGGGCCATAGAGGATTTGGAAGTGGCAAAAGAGTTGCTACAGTAACTCAAAGATGAAAGTAATTTTCAGTTTTATTCAATTTTGTTTTGTACAACCAAAAATGGTATTCATTATGTAGTTTTATGCTCTTGTTTGGCCATCTTCTCAACTCATAAATGTTAGATGATCCTCATGACAATGACATCATGTCGATGGGTTCAATACTTGTTTCTCTTATGGATGCCTGACTTCAATAGAGAGCAAGATTATTTCTCTTTATAGATGTAGATTGTTGCAGAGTGAGCCCTCTTCTTCAATATGTGCTCACCATATAGTTAAGCCTTAACAAACTTTTAAACTTTGGCAGAAGTTAGAACTTATTAGCTAATAGTAATGTGAACTTATAATTATTATATATGAAATTTTATAATTTTAATAATTTATCTTTATTTTAAATAAATTTTGGAAGGAAGCCTTGGCACAATGGTTGAGTTGTTGACGAGTTTCATGAAGGTTACGGGTTCAAGGTGTTGAAACAACCTCTTGTAAAATAGAAGGTAAGGCTACGTACTATAAGCCCTTTGTGGTCCACCTCTTCCCTAGACCCCACACACATGGGAGCTTCGTGCACCGTGCTGCCCTTTTTTCATATTTTTTAAATTATGGTTATTTTTATATTTTTAATTCAAATATTGCCTTGTACAATATATGCCACTAGTATGCACCATTTTGGATGAAGGCTGGTTGTTGAGTGTTCAATTTTAGTTTCAAAACCCCTAATTTAGCACTTAAATAAATAATCTAATAGATTAATTTTGCAATTTTAGATTAACTGTTAATTTTAGCTTCAATTAGTTATCTGTTGTGTTTTCTACAATTGCACATGCCATTGTAGTATAGCATGTGCAAGTATGAGTCAATCCCACATGGACTCGTTTTAAGAAATTGAAGTTTTAATAAAATTTAATTATTCTAAAATTAAAATTAAATAAAAATAATTAACAAAATGAGAAAACAGATTTCAGATGTATTTAATCAATGAAATTACAAAGGTCTAATCCAAAAGAAACAGAAATTTAACTAAAAAATAAGAAAATTTCACTTCCATAGATTGCTTATCATCAATTTCCTCAAACCTGATATCTTAAATTATGATCCGCCTTCTTCAACATATTTGTAGTACTTCTAATTAATGATCCTTGAGAGGGATTAGGCAGATTTTACAAATTATGAGAGATCTGGGTTAGATAAGAAATTGGAGATTTAACAGCTCAGATCTGACTTTAGATTCTCACATTGAAGATCAGTAATGATAAACAAACCATAGACATACTAACAACAAGATCTGAAATTTGATTGAAATTTGGATTAGAAACAAATGAGAAATTGAAGGATTCTAGTGATTAAAGCAGAACCGTTAATCTACTTAAACTTGAATAAGATAGATTTAGATTAGACAATTCCTGGATTAAATGAGAATAACACAAAATGCAGATAACAAAATCTGAATAGAACAGAACACAGATATGGACAAAACATGCAAATAGAATTTTTCTACTAAGGGCAAAATAGGAATTTTTTTCTAAAAGTTCCTTAAACTTCCCGTAAAACGAAAAAGAGAAGATGAAGACACTAAAGACAATGGAGGTGCTAGCCTAGTGCAGTGTGGTGGCGGTTGATGATGTAAAGAGGGACAAAGTAGAGGGTGGAGATGTGGTGTGTGTCAAGTTGGACTGAAGATAACAACTGAGGGGAACAAAGGAGAAACTGGGCATCGAGTCCTATGATAGAAAGAAAGATGGTGGAGAATAGAATGGCGATGGGAGTAAATGGTAATGGAAGCATAGGGTGAAATAGAGAGGGCTGGGCAGAGAAGAGAAGAGAAGTGTGTAAGAGGGAAGTGCGGGAGTGAAGAGAATTGTGCGTGAAAGAGATAACAGAAAAAGATGGAGATTAAGAGAGAAGGGAATACAATGAAAACTGAAAACAAAATAAACAATGAATAAGGAAAGCAAAGTAAGACAAAACCCAAAAACTCCCCTCTCCAAGACTCCATGGTTCCCCTTATAATTTCCCCCTTCTTATCTCTTTTCCCCCACTTTCCTTGTCTTCTAAGAATTAGTTTCCCATTAGAAAGCTCTCTCTTCTTCCAAATGTTATCCATAGTCCTTTGCTTATTAGGACTCTTCTTCTATCAAGAGACCTTCAAATTTTGCTTTGTCAGAGATCTAGTCCATTCATTGCTCTCTTGACTCATCTGCACCATTGAATTTCATTATAAACCATCCAAGCCACCTTTAGTTGATCTGCAAGACATTAGACTAGATCGAAGTCATCTAACCATACATTAAGCATCAAATTAGCTTGGATGATCATCTGACCGTTAATTTTGAAATTTACAATTGGATGGTCAATTTGATGAGTTAAATGGTCTAATTAAATGCTAAACTAGGGGTCTTCTGGAAAAAATTAAACTCTTAACACACACCCCAACCAACGTTTAGCTAATCCCGAGCAAAACATGAAGAAAACTATTTTACAAAAACTGATACATAGTGCCACTTTTTTAGGTCCTCACGATTGCATTTAGCGCATGTAATAAGCCCTTGAGCTCCTAGGTTACCCATAGTGGACAAGTTAAGCCTCGCAAGGGTTTGAAGTGAATATACCCACAAAATTCAATAAGACTGAGTTCCCTATTTTATCTTAGAGAATCCTCATTTATTAGCAATCTACTAGTTTTTTACAACGTAATGGAGAAGATTTTACAATTTTACACATCATACACATATTAAAGACATTTTATTTGAGCTATTTCTTAGAGTGCATGTGTGTGTACATCCACTTAAATCTTGACTTCTAACTAGATATGCTTAAATTCTATTGGAAATATGTTGTGGCCTCAAATTCTCGTACGTATACGCTCAGAAATGAAACTCTCAGATAAGGGGTTTAAACATATTTCTCTCATTATGTGACTGAATCCAACAAGTTAATGGTTCGCATAAATCTTTAAATGCTCATGAGATAAAGGGAAGTGATTCCTAAGAGTGGATGTTATCATTAAGAATATTAGGAGACTATTACCTTAATTCTTTCTTTTTATCTCCTCTTTAAGGCTATGTTCCACCTAAGATCAATAAGTTTTTAACTAGGACGAAACATAGGCTTAGGACATGTTCAGAAAAGAAAGGTATAAGGATTTCAAAAGTTTAAAATTGAATAGAAGTCTTCAATGAATATTTGTCAGTACAACTTTTCTTTTAGGTTGTACTTGAAGTGAATCTCTCTTTCAAATTTTGGTCTTTCTCTTTCTCTTTCAATTTCATTTCTTCTCTTTTTATTTGGCTTCTTGGGAAGAAAGACTAGTCATTTTTCTCACTTCTTGACTTTTTGTCCTATTTTTGAACTTTTTCTACTAACTCTACTCATTTTGACAATGGGTAATAGATATTTATTTTATTAGCTTGTTTTGGGTTAAGGTGGATAGGGCTAAGAAGGAAAAGGCTTAATAATAGGCTCAAAGGGGCTAACTAGTACTATGACATACTGGGTAGGCTTTATATCTCTAGACTGAGCAGGGATGTCCTATATCATTTCCTAAGTTTCTTAAAGCCTATCAGATTCAGTAAATTTTTTGGAATTAAAGCTAATACTCCTATTTATTCTTGATGTTTAACCAAAGTAAAGATAATAGGATCACACCAAGTTATATACACTGAAGAAATTGTGGAATTACTTATAACTCTCTAAAAGAAGATAGTCCTAAAATCTCACTAGGTTATAGGTCTCCACTGATTTTCCTCAAGGTCTCTAAGTCATGCCTCTTTATTAGTCTTGATTATGTGCTGTGTGTAAATAGTTTTTGAGAATTAACTTTCATAAAATACTTCAACATATGAATAATATGATAATCATATGCATTCTTATTAAGAGGTGAAAACCTTGGAATTACTAAATTCTGAACATCCAGTTCTCATCATAGTAGGGGAACTCTTCCTTAAAAACTTTTTTCTCTTTTTTTCAACTTTTTTTTCAAAGAAAATTCAAAATTCCTATATGCATCTACACCCCCCAACCTAAATGATACATTGTCCTCAATGTTTGAAAAACATAGGATCTATATGAAAATTGAGTGATGTAGACTCTAAAACCTCCCAATAAGCACTAAGTTTAACGTCTTCAGCTAGACATTAACAATTAATTTGACAATGTGTAAGACAAGCCCCTAGTAGATCAAAGTTAGACAATGGTGGAAGAACTTCTAGAATTAAATCTTTAATCATGTTGTAAGAGTCATCAAGATCTAATTGTTGATGTTTGGCATTGATGATATTGAGCTCAACTTTCATATTGCCAAAGGATAATTGTAATACACCATTTCTACAATTTATGATTGCATTTGGATGTCACTAAGAATGGACATCCAACAATCACCTGGATCTGACTAGTGGGGTCTATTATAGGCTAGGTATCTAAGACAATGAAACCGACAGCAAAATAAAACTGGTCCACATGGATTAATTGATCTATCGGCTAACTACAATGTGGTGCTGGTTGGCTTAAGCTTACCGAGCCCTAGTTGCTCATAGATAGAATATGGCAATAGATTAACACTAGCCCCTAAATCAAGTAATGCCCTATTTATGACATGATCTCCTATAATGCAAGTAATTGTAGGGCATCCTAGATCTCTAAATTTTGGTGAGGTCTTGTGTTGAATTAAAGAGCTCACTTGCTTGGTGAGGAAGGCTTTCTTTTGCACATTAAGCTTTTGCTTTATAGTGCGTAGCTCTTTAAGAATTTTGGCATGAGAAAGAATATCCTTTATAACATTAAGTAATGGAATATTGATATGTACATGTTTAAACACTTCCATTATCTCATTAAAATTTGTTCCTTTCTTAGCCCTATTAAGTAATTGAGGGAAGGGGGCTTTAGGCACATAGGGCGCCTCCACTATAGGCTCAAAATTAGTAGGAGATGTTTGTCTAATCTCTTTCTTATGTGTTTTGGATACCTCTTTCTCCTCTAAAGTTTCCTTAGCATACCCTATTTTGTTATCGATCTTATGATGACTCCTGAGGGTGGTTATAGACTTGGCATGCTCACGAGGGTTAAGGTTTTGAGAACTTGACCCTATCTCAAATTGACCCTTAAGGTTGGAGATGGGTTGACTAGGGAACTGACTGTTTCCTCTATTATGTAGTTTAGCTGAGAATTGGCTTACCTACATGTCTAGTTTGGCTATGGCTTAAGAGTTGATATTGGTTGACTATCTACTCTCATTTTGCAACTAGTGTAAGACCTTTTTAATGTAATCATTATCTTTTATAATGTTTTCAAGCATGGTATGGATGTTTTCCTCTGAGGAATGTTTCTTTTGTTGTTGAGGTTGTTGAAAGGCAGGTGGCTGCTAGGAAATTGTAGTTATAAGAGGAAAGTTTTGGACAGGGGAATTTATAGATGATCCCCCTTGGTGGTTATTCTTTGACCATGATAAATTGAGATGCCTAGCCCATCTAGGGTTGTAGGTCTTAGAATATGGGTCATTGCTAGGTTGGTAATATGCATTCAATGCATTCGCTTAGTCAAGATAGCCATTGAGCACTTTATTTGATGGACAAGATGAGGTGATATGGGCTGGACTAGAACAAGTAGCACATACCTCTTATGGAGGTTTATGGGATAATGTAGCAGCCATGAAAGATTGAAACATGCTTTTAAGCTTATCCATTCTTCCACCTAATTTTCCAGTGACAAAGTCAAGCTTATGGGATAGATCAATATGCACTCATATCTCATAAAGACCTCCTTTCTTAGTAGGCTAATTGGTTATTTCTCTCCTATTTAAATAATCCCATTGTTGAGAATTATCAGCCACTATCTAAAAGAATTCACATGCCTCACTCTCATCCTTTAACACGAGGGTCCCTCGACTTGCTGCATCTATCATTTCTCTATTTTGAGGCGTCAATGTCTCAAAGAAGTATTAAACCTGCTGTCATTTCTCAAATCCATGATGAGGGCATTTTTGTAACAATTCATTCCATCATTCCCAACATTTGTAATATTGCTCATCATTCCTTTGTTGGAAATTTATAATTTCACAATGCGGGGCATTTGTTTTGTGAACAGGGAAGAACTTGTTCAAAAACTTCTTAAATAATTGGTCCCATGTATGTATGGAACCGACCTCCAAGGAGTTAAGCCATGACTTGGTGTTATCGTTAAGTGAGAACGAGAAGAGCATAAGCCTAATAGAATTATCCGAAGAGTTTCGGAACTTAAATGTGGCATAAATATCAAGCAACTCCTTAATATGTAGGTATAGGTCTTCTCAATCTCAACCATAAAAATTAGGGAGTAATTAAATGACTCTCAGCTTTAACTCGAAGTAGTTAGCATTTGTGGGAGGTAAAGCTGTGCAGGATGGGGTATTAAGTTGTAGATGCTCATAGAAATCTCTAATTGTTCTACACTCAATCTCTATTGGTGGTTTAGCCATGGGAATAGGATCTAGGTTTCTTTTCCCTTGTTGTTGGCCGAGTTGAATCTCTGGGTCTAAAGGTACTAGCTTTAGGTTTTGAGATCGATGCCCTTGCATAAACTAGCCTAATATAGAATGTTCTAATCTAAATGCTGACTTTAACTCTATGTGATGCACAAACTAATAGGCATAGTCAAATAATCCTTAAGCTAATAAGCAGTAATAATTTGATTTTCTTAAATTTGTGTGGGTACAATGCATTTAACTTAGCCTAATCTAATGCTCATCCTCTCTTTCAGATTTGACTATTGCTTATCAATTAAGTTCTGCGCAAAGGTGGTTAATACAATTCTCATATACGTAGGTGTTTAGACCTCACAAATGGCAATAGAAGGCGTGGAAAAATCACTTGGATTTTAAGACACCCACTATAGCCACAGTGCTCAAAAGCCAATGGAGTGACAATAGACTACGTCTCAGTAAGAGGGTCCTATGAGCATGTGATGGCCCTATAGGTCTCTTCTAATTGATTGTAGATTAATTTGAAAGGTAGGGTTGCACGCTTGAGGTGATTATCTTAGGTAGGCCAAGGAGTGGTGATGAAATTCACCCTGAATCTTGTTGGGCCGGGTGCCCTTACTAATTAATTTCCACTATCCATGGCAGTTCAATTAACATATATCACCTTACAGCATTAAACGTGCCCTAAAAATGCAATTAAAACAATAAACTAATACAAAACCCTAAAAAATGCAACAATTATTTAAAAAAATACTTTCTATATGCAATTATTCTACCAAACAATGTAAGACTATTCTAAATACAAAACCTAATCTAGAAAATAAAAGGAGTGAGGGATACTTATAGTAGGGTTTTTGATGAAGATCAAGTGTGGGCCACCTTATCCTACACTTGCCATGTATTATACAACCCTTTAAAAATAAAAATGAAAATTACAAAGATCCTCACTACAAGATTCACTCAAAACAAAAGGAAAATCTTAATCTAGGAAAGCAGGGAAATTTCTATTTTACTAAAGATCCACTTGCCAAATTCCTCCACTTTCTAATTTTCCTGAAAAACAAAAATAGAAATAAGTACCAAATTTAGAAAACAAGGTGATTATGTACTAAATTTTTTTTTTAAAATGCACCTAAAAATGCCTAAAATGTTAAAAGTATGCAATTCCTAAACTTTTTATTTTTTTGGACTTTTTATTTTTGGATTTTTAATTAAATTTTATGAAAACTCCTTTGCAGGTCCCTAGCAATGGTCTAAAAAACTTATTGTATTTTTTACAAGTGCATGGGCTATTATAATATAGCATACGCAAGTATGGGTCGATCCCACAAGGACTCACTTTAAGAAATTAGAGTTTTAATAAAATTTAATTATTCTAAAATTAAAATTAAATGACAATAATTAACAAAATGAGAAATCAGATTTTAGATGTGTTTAATCAATGAAATTACAAAGGTCTAATCCAAAAGAAACAGAAATTTAACTAAAAAATAAGAAAATTTCACTTCCCTAGATTGCTTATCATCAATTTCCTCAAACTTGATATCTTAAATTGTGATAGGCCTTCTTCAACATGTTTTTGGTACTTTTGGTTAATGATCCTACTGAGGGATTAGGCAAATTCTACAAATTCTAAGAGATCTAGGTTAGATAAGAAATTAGAGATTTAACGGGTCAGATCTGAGTTCAGATTCTCAGATTGAAGATTGGTAATGATAAATAATCCAAGGACATCCTAACAACAAAATCTTAAATTTAATTGAAATTTGAACTTGAGACAGATGAGAAATTGAAGGATTCCAATGATTAAAGAAGAACCGTTAATCTACTTAAACTTGAATAAGATAGATTTGGATTAAATAGTTTTGAAATTAAATGTGAATAACATAGAACACAGATAACAGAACATGAATAGAATAGAATAGAATGTAGATAAGGACAAAAAAAATGTAAATATAATTTTTCTACTAAGGGCAAAATAGGAATTTTTCTTGAAAGTTCCTTAAAATTCCCATAAAACAAAAAAGAGAAGATGAAGACACCAAAAACAACAGAGGTGCTGACCTAGTGCGGTGTGGTGGCGGTTGGTGATGTAAAGAGGGACAGAGCAGAGAGTGGAGCTGTGGTGCGTGTCGGGTTGGATTGAAGCTAACAACTGAGGGGAACAAAGGAGAAACTAGGTGTCGGGTTCTGTGATAGAAAGAAAGATGGTGGAGAATAGAATGGTGATGGAAGAATGGGGTGAAATAGAGAGGGCTGGGCAGAGAAGAGAAGTGTGGGAGTGAAGAGAATTGTGCATGAAAGAGATAATAGAAAAATATGGAATTAAGAGAGACGGGAATACGGTGAAAACTGAAAACAAAATAAACAGTGAATAAGGAAAGCAAAGTAAGACAAAACCAAAAAACTCCCCTCTCCAATACTCCACGGTGCCTCTTATAAGGCTTTTTCCCCTTCTTATCTCCTTCCCCCACTTTCCTTGTCTTCTAAGAATTAGTTTCCCATAAGGAAACTTTCTCTTCTTCCAAATCTTACCCATAGTCCTCTCCTTATTAGGACTCTTCTTCTATTAAGTGACCTTTAAATTTTGCTTTGTCAAAGATCTAGTCCATTCATTGCTCTATTAACTCATTCACACTGTTGAATTTCAATCTGAACCATCCAAGCCACCTTTAGTTGATTCGCAAGACATTAGACTAGATCAAGTCATCTAACCGTACATTAAGCATCTGATTGTTAATTTTGACAATTTATTGTTGGATGGTCAATTTGAGCTAAATTTGATATTTTATCCAAAAATATCAAATTGATGAGTTAGATGGTCTAATTAAATGCTAAACTAGGGGTCTTTTGGAAAAAAAAAAAAAAATTCTTAACATCATCCAAATGTTGATTTACAAAATTTAATGGTCAAATGATCATTGGAATAGATTGGATATATAAAGCATGGTTCAGATGATTCTAATTTAGTTTTGTGTGTTGCAGAGTTTAAGTAGAAGGAAGAGAGAGGAGTTTTTAACCGAAGAATAGTAGAAGGAAAGACCTGGGGTGGTAGAGTCTAAGCATAATAAAACCACAATTAATCACTCTCTTCAATGGTAGAAATAGAAGATGGCAGAGAATGCTCCACCATTTTCTTCTTTCCACTGTAGAAACCAAAGAACTCATCTCTAGTCCTGCCCATCGTCTCGTCATTCCAGTCATCCACCTCTCTCCCCACAGTTAGTCTTTGTTTCCTTGAATTCTACCTCTCTTTTTTCCTATTTTTTTGTTGTTGGTTTTTACCTTCATTCTCCATCGTTTTTTCCCCATAATTCTTTCCTCTCCAAATCACCTTTGTTCCAGGTAAAATCCACTTTGGGTTTCAGCTTTCCATCTCTTATTCCTTTTGAATTTTACATTTCAAATAGATAGACAGCTTCCTATAAGTCATGTTCTTCATCAATTACAGGTGAAAGAAGGAAGTTTTAGGGCAAATTCTAATTTTGCCCTTAGACTTATTTATGTCATTTCATTTGTATCATGTTTCATCTTTTTCCTATTTTGTCTTTTCCCTGTTTTATTTTATCCTTATTACAGCTCTGTATTATTGAAGCTTTATTCTATTTTCAAACTCAAGAATACCATATTAGTCCTATTTGATTAAAGCCTAATCGAATAAATAGTATAGCTTCAATTCACAGTGCCAATTTAGTTTTTGATCTTTTTTTCTTCTGATTTTCAATTAATTCTTAGACATTCATCTAAATACAATTCCTAGCCAATCTAGTAGATACGATCTTTTATCTGCAACCAAGAAATTTAATCTAAGCCATCCAAATCTCAAATTCTTTTGTTCGTTTAGATTATCAAGATTTTGGAAGATCTGCATAATCTAGCTATTGAATCCTTAATTAGAGACCTGAGGGATGAACTAATGAATGTTGATCAAATCAGATGTAGTTGGAATTGAAGAATTCTAATATGATCAAATTAGAAAAGTGGATTTCACTTGATATTTTGTTTAATTCTCTATCTTTTGAATTTGGATTTGTGTAATTTTTATTAATTCAATAGAAATTAGTTTATAATTCATTTTTATTTAATTTTTATAATTTTTATTAATTTGTGACAAATTAAGTTTTATTTAAACTCAATTTGGATTTGTGTAATTTTTATTAATTCAATAGAAATTAATTTCTAGTTCATTTTTATTTAATTTGTGACAAATTATATTTTATTTAAACTTAATTTCTTTAAGTTGAGTTCCTCTAGGATTGATTCATACTTGGATAAGCTGTACTACAATAGCCAGTGTACTAATGATAAACAATCAACAAGTTTTTGGCACTGATTCTAGGGACCCACAACAGACTTTTCATAAAATTAAAAAATATATAAAATTTTAGGAATTGCATTATTTTAGCATTCTAAGCATTTTTAAGTGCATTTTTTAATTTTTTTAGTGCATAATCACTCTATATCCCGAATTTTGATACTTATTGTTATTTTTATTTCGTAGGAAATTAGAAAAAGAGGAATTCAATTAGGATAACAAAAGTTTTATTTTAAATGAATTGTAGTCATGATGCATTATATTTTTTATTGATAATTGTAATTAAAAAAGGGTTGTAATAACATAGGTCAAGGGTGAACCATCGTAAATCGAAAGTGGAGGTGGAATGTAAATGGTCTCACCCTTGTACAAGAAGATCTTATCTAAGACCCCACTATGAGCAGTCTTAATTATTTGGAATTTCAAGATTAGGTTTGCATTATTAGAATAATTTTGCAATATTTTGTAGTATGATTACATATAGATAGCACCCTTGATAACTATTATATTCTATGGGTTGCATTAGTTTATTACTATTAATTACATTTTAAGGCACATTTGTTGCTTTAAGGTGATTTATATGTTGATTGAACTGCTATGGATTGAAAATTAATTAGTTACGACACTTAATCCCACAAGATCAAGGGTAAATTTCATCACCATCTCTTGGCCCACCTAAAATAATCACCACAAGCACGTCACCCAACCTTTCAAATTAATTTAAAATCAATTCGAAAAGACCTATAGAGGCCATCACGTGCTCATAGGACCCACTTGGAAGGAAACTATTCATTACCACTGTAGCGGCCCTTGTCTAACTAACTATGCTATTATTTAAACGACTAGCTATGTCATCACATACAATGACTCAGACTATCTACAATTAGCTGAAAAGGGTATGAAGTGATTGGTTAGGTTAGGATCTAATTGGTAAGCAATAAGGTAAGTTTGAGAGAGAGAAGGAGCGTTAGATTAGGTTAATCTAAAAGCTTCTCCGCAACACAAAATCAAGAAAATCAAGTTATATGCTTGCTACCCTTAGAATTGTTTGAATTTTGCACTCTATTGTTGTCCATCAATAGCATTTAGGTTGCATCATGTAGGGTGGTTTTTCCCATTAAAAAAAAAAAGGAACAAAAACATGGTTAGTTGCATTCAATGACAAATCTACAAATCGATCAAAGGGGTAATCCACACCCATGCATTAACAGAGATTATATTTTTTCATAAAGGAATCATCCCTTCTTCAATGATGATGAACCACCTGTCATCCTGGATAATGATTATGTTTTCTCATGGACAAGAAATCCTCTCTTTGATGATGATAATCCTCCACCTCTATTTAATGATAATAATCCATGGAAGAATCATTTTCCACTGCTTGAAAATAAGAGAAGGAAATACAATAGGGAATAGGTCCAACATAAAAGCATATGAGGATAATTGACAAAATCAAAGTCCTCATGGGAAAGCATTCATGTATAATTTTACCTCGAAAGGTTGATATGATTGCTATAAAGAAGGGAGTAATTCAATTAATTCCCAAATTTTATGAGTTGGATAGTAAGAACCCTTACTTGCACTTAAAAGAATTTGATAAAGTGTGAACGACCCAACTTACACAAAATAGCGAATTATATATAGTAAGATTTAAACTTTTTCCTTTTTCTCTAAAGGAAAAAGCAAAGATGTGTTTCCATTCACTGCCAATAGGTTAAATACGAACATAACAAGAAATGACAAGGAAGTTCTTGAAAAAGTTCTTTTTTGTACACAGGACAAATACTCTCAAATGAAATATAATGAATTTTACCTAGAAGTATAAAGAAACTTTCTATCAATACTGAGAAAGATTCAAAGAATTATTATTAACTTATCTCTTGCAATATCATTAACTTCTTTTATGAAGAACTTAATTCTAATATGCGTCAGCTTATTAAAATTATGTACAATGGCAACTTTTTAATAAATAACCTCAAGAGGCACAAGAGTATTTGGAATGATTGGCAGAAAGTGCACACACTTGGGCTAATTTAAAAAAAGTATATTACTCAACAAGCCAAAGTCCACCACCACATCCACTAGGGGAGGCATTGATGCCATGACTGAAAAAGATAATACGAATGACAAAATAACATTCCTAGCTAAAACAGTTGAGGTCATGGAAATGAGAAAAAATTTCTCTAAGAGGGTTGAACAAATGTGTGGTATTTATGAAAATAACACACACCCCACTCAAGAATGTCCCATCGCTCCCATATTCCAGGATGCGCATCATGAATAGGCACATTCTTATGAGGTGACCTTTGTCCTCATCTTCAAAGACATATAATCTCAACTAGAGTAATCATCCTACTTTCAATTGGAGAAACGAATATAATGCTAATGTCTCCCAGCAAGCTCAATATCACACTTAACAACCACCACAAAGATCCCTTGCTAATAGAACTTACCTTCCTCGGCCTAAGAGGCAAGTGAAGGATAACTTTCATCAATTTATGCAACACTAGGAGAAGAAAATTGCTTAATTTATATTGAATTGAAGGACATGATGTCTTAAATGCTACAAACCCTTGAAAAAGGGCATTTTTTATATCACACCAGATGTAAACCTTGACAATGTGTATGTGGTAGGTGAGATTAATTCTTCAATTAAAATTATAGAATAAATAAAGGCAATTGCCTTTCATCATAATGGTAAAATAATTGAGAAATCTACTCTTAAAAAGGCTAAACTGTAATGAACCCTGTTAGGAAAAAAGATAAATTTGTTAATAAGGAAAACAATCCACCCACTAAGTCATATCATAACCTTGCTCCTTTTCCATAAAGGCTAAATCCAGTTCTCACATTTTTCTTGAATTATGAGAAGTAGCTTAGAAATGCCCACTAAGAAGACCGGCGTTCTAGAAAATCTCGACACAAGGATAATTGATACCTTGCCCTATAATAAAATATAAAATATAAAATATAAAATATAAATTTACTCACCCTTCCTTTTTAGAGGCCTATCTAGCTCATTTTGTATGGGACTCAGGGAAGTTTTTACCTCTGTAAAAAAAAAAATTCCTCTAAAAAATTTTCATCTGTAATAATTAAGTGCCATTGTTTTTCAAAACTTGCCCTTTCTACATCTCCCATTTCTTCATTTCTTAATGCACTATCATGATCCTAATTGTTTAAATATTGAGGACAATGTTTCACTTAGGTTGGGGGTATAGAATTATAATCTTGATGGTAGTTGTTTTTCTTTAATTTTGAAAAAAATATAAAAAAAAGAAGATTTTTTTGAAATTTTTTTTAAAAAAAATTGAGCTATTTTAAAAATCTTTTAAGAGTTTTTGGGTTAATTCCTACACTATGATGAGAATTGGATTTTTCTGAAGTATAGTCTAGTTAACTTTTGCTTATTAATGGAATTGCATATGATTAATTCATTATTTTACTCATTTTCTAAGTTATGATTAATTCATTAATTTATTTATTTTCTAAAGTATTCTATAAAATTTAAAAAGTCTCAAATCAAATCTATACACATAGTTGCATGTACATAGTCTAAATTGATAAATAGTTATAACTTAGAGATCCTAAAGAAATTCAATGGAGACTTATAACCGATGTGAGTTTTAGAGCCATTCATTCTGTTGAGAGGTTATAACTGTATTCCAAAATTTTCTTTAGTGTACTTAATTTAAATTTGATCCCACCAACTCTAAAATTTGGCTAAATTATCTGAATTATTGGAATATTACCTTTAAAATTTTGAAAGTTCATTGAATCTGATAGGTTGTATAAAACCTAGAAAATAATTTAGGCCGTCTTTGGTATTAAACTAGAGACGTAAATCATGCCTAAAAGTATTTTTACCACTAGTTAGCCCTTTTGATCCTTTTTAATAAAGCATGTTCTTTTGTAATCCAAATTAACCTTTACCCAGAGTAACCCAGTATAAATTATCCATTACCTATTTTCTTCAAAAGATAAGTTAGAGATAAATGAATAAATAGTTTTTAGTTGCAATAGAAGTAGAATAGTAAATATCAAGAAAATAAATATTCTTCTAAGAGATTCAAAAGTACTAAAAAGGAAGAAAAAGTCTTTAAAAAAAAGATATAAAAAATACAAAAAAGTGAAATAAGAAATGTTTACTTCAATATAAGTAAAGAAGAATTGTCAACTTTAGTAGAAGATATTTACTTATTTTTGAAAATTTTTGAATACCTTAATCCCTTCCTTGCCGTAACCTTGTCCCAAGCCTACCTTTCGTCCCAATTAAAGACATATTGATTTTAAGATTACTATAGTCTTGATGAAGATATGAATGGATAAGATTTGAAGAGTAATATGTCTAAATGTTCAAAGGTAATAACATCTTATCCTTTCAAAAAGGGATCAAAACTAAATTCCTTAATAATTATCATTCTTCATGAGTCTATGTGAGATAAATTTGCTCTTATGGACTCTGCTCACATATTTACAAGAGAGATATGATTTTAACACTTTTTCTGAAAGTCTTTATTTATGAGCATATGTCACTAGTGAGAATTATGGTTAAAGCATATTTTAGATGGAGTTCAAAGGTTATAGTTTACTTAAAGATAAGGACTATTGCATATGTAAACTGTACACACATACGATACTTTGAGAGATAAGCTTAAATGGGATATCTTTAGCATATGAGTAGGGTTTTAAGATTTTCATTAAATTTTATTAACATGCTAATGTGGTAATTTGAGTATAGAATAAATTCTTATAGATAAATTTAGGAACTTTTTCTGAAATTTTGTGGATAAATTCACTAGAAACCCTTACGAGGCTTAACTCGTCCACTAGGGGTAACCTAGGTGTTTAAGAACTTGTTGTATATACCAAATGCAATCGCAAGTACTATAAAAGTGGCAATTTGTATCAATTTGTAATTTAATTTTTTCATACGTTTTTCTCGAGACTAGCAAATGCTGGTTAGGGTGTGTTGAGTGTTCAATTTTAGTTTTAAAACCCCTAATTTAGCATTTAATTAGATCACCTAATATATCAATTTGCAATTTTACTTGAATGTCAATTTTAGCTCCAATTGATCATACAACTATTAGTTTACAAAATTTAACAGTCAGATGATCATTAGAACAAAATTAGATTCATAAAGCATGATTCAGATTATTCTAATTTAGCCTTATGTGTTGTAGATTAGCTAGATTGAGCATTGGATGGGTCAGATCGAGTTAATCAGTTCCAGAACATCCTCACCCTACAAGAGACCTACATGGCAAGGTGGAACTAGGATATGATTTCTTAAATGAGGAGAACCTAAAGTGGATTGGTTTCTAATTAAAAAAAAGAAAAAGAAAGCAGATTTAGAAGGAAAGAAATAGAAGTGGAAGAGGAAGGAATAATTGAAGAAGAAAACAAAAACTCATAAAGGAAATGGAGGACACAAAACTTATAAAGGGAACTCGTACAAGGAATGACCGAACGTAGAAGGGGAGAAATGAAAATAGGAAGTGCTTGTGGTCTTAAAATCATAGGAGGAAGACTGTCCTAGCGATCTTACTCTCCTCCCTCAGCCAACTTAGACAAGGGTTTGCACGGAGGAAGAAGGAGCTTTTAACCGAAGACTAGTAGAAGGAAAGACCTAGGTAGCAGAGCCTGTGCTGTAGTAAAAACCACGATTCACCACTCTCTTCAATGGTAGATGTATAAGACAACAAAGGATTGCTCCACCATTTTCTTCTTTCCACCGTAGAAACCAAAGAACTGATCTCCAGTGTTGTCCATCTTCTCATCATTCCAGTTGTCTACCTCGCTCCTCACTTCTCTCTCTCTCGGGCACTCTGTTTTCTCTCACTCTCTTTTCCCCATTATCTTCATCTCCACGGTTACTCTTTATTTCTCTTAAAGTCCACCATTTTTTTCCTGGTTTTTCCATTGGTTTTTACCTTTGTTCCCCGCCATTTATTTTTTTTCCAGAATCCTGTCCTCTGCAAACCATCTTCGTTTCATGTAAAACCCACTTCCAGTTTTAGCTTTCCATCTCTTATTCCTGTCAAATTTCACGTTTCAAATACAAATAGCTCCCTGTAAGTCATCTTCTTCATCGATTATGGGTTAAAGAAGGACGTTTCAAGGCAAAATTTGATTTTGCCCTTAGCCTTACTTATTTAATTCCATTTGTATCCTATTTTCTCTTTTCTCTATTTTGTCTTATCCTTATTTTAGTTTTGTGTTAAATTTTTTCTCTTCTTATTTTTAGTTATTTCTTGGATATTCATCTAAACACAATTCCTAACTAATCTAGCAGATCTGATCTTTCATCTATAATCTAAAAATTCAATCTAGCCTTCTAAATCTCAAATTCTTTCCTTAGTTCATATCATCAAATTTTTAGAAGATCTGCATAGTCTAACTATTGAATCTTCAATTAGAGACTTCAGGGATGGATTGATGAAGGTTGATTGACTTAGAATGGCTAAAATTAAAGAATTTTGCTATGATCAAACTAGGAAAGTGGATTTCAATGATCACTTCTCTATATATTGAATTCGAATTTGCATAATTTTTATTAATTCAATAGATCTAAGTTTCTAGTTTAGTTTTATTCAATTTCTATAATTTTTATTAATTTATGACAGATTAAATTCTATTTAAACTCCAATTTCTTTAAGTCAAGTCCTCATGGGAATGACCTGTACTTGCATAAGTTGTATTACAATAACCTGTGCACTTGTGAAAAATAATCAACACTGGCATCGTATTATTGACAACACTATGAGAACCATCTTTCCCTCTCCATCTTTTTTGACAACCACCCTAGAGATTGGTTTTTGTCTAGCCATGGTGACTAGCCACCCATTTTCTCCACCCAACTAGAGTAGCTTTTCTTTGTGTTTTCTATTTATGGAGATGTTCGAGGGGAAGAAAGAGATAGTATTTGACATTTCTTTTTGAAACATGGTCCTCAGACTATGGATCTATAACAAAAATGATAGCCAATGTCAAGTCAAACCTTCCTCAAACCTGAAGTGCTTTAACAATTTGTGGGAAGAATAACTAACTTGCAGGTATAACACTGCAAACTTAGTTTTTTTCTTTGAACCTTGGAAACCCAGGCAAACATTGCAAATTTAGTGGAGAAAAGAAATTTTGATATCTAGATTTTGCAAAGTTATATGTTTTGAAAACTTATTTGGTTTGATCTTTGTGAAAATTTTGATTTCTAAATTTAGTGGATTTTATTTGACAATGTAACCTTCAATTGAGGTCATTTTGGTTATTTAATATTGAATTATTTTTTAATGGTCGGTCAATTGTCACTTAGAGAAGATACGCTAGCAAAAGATAAGGGAGTTACCTCTTGCTATGGTGCGTGATAGTTTTGAAATAAATCGATTAGTTCATTGATTATATTGAGACCTCAAAAGGTTTGAATTTTTTTTTTAAAAGGTCAATATGTTGAAGATTTAACACATGCTTTTTCTTTATAGTTTTGGTTGATTTATAATATTATAAAAATAACTCACATGATTCATGATTAGTGCAATGTCATAAATATATTTTTATATTCTAACTAAGCAAGAAAAAAGCCTATGAAAAATTGAGATTTCGTGTCACTTTATGAGCTATGTTTTGAGGCATGAGACATGTGTGTCCAACACAATTTACTCCCGTAGTTTGTTCGTATGTCAGAGTTAAGAGTAATTGTAGGCAAAGACACCTTGCTATCCTTCCATTTTTGTTTGCAAGGAGCTTACAGCCTTATACCAAAGGCCCGTGCCCAAGACACCCTTTCTTTTTCTTTGTTTCTTTGTTTTTTGTTTTTGGTTAAGACACCATTTTGTTCTTTAAATCATGTTCTTTATTATTCATGATTGTACATTGTATTTTAGCATGCAGCCTAGTTGGTTAAGTGTCCTATCTCACAGTCAAGAGGTGGGAATGCTAAATGGGTACTCTATGTGAGAGTGTTCATATACTACTTTTTCTTGAGTACACCTGTGTAATTCGACTTGTTTATGTTATTGCTCCACTTTGTATGTTCATTAGTTCAAAATTCTTGTGGATTAGATGATCATGTCATTTAAGTTGTATTTTGAAATGGATAGTTTAGAAATGATAGTAGGATCATCCAATTTACATGATTTTTTACTACTACACATCCAAAGTTGGAGCAATGACATGAATAAGTTTGATCATGCAAATATGGATTGGCAGAAAAATGAAATAGGGATGCCCTTGTAAAGAGCACCTATTTGGCATTCCTCTCAAGAGGTTGTAGGTTCAAACCAACTCACCATTTGTGAAAATAGATGATCCCTCATTGCTTGCCCTTTCTCATGTGTTGAAGGAGATACTATAGTGAGGTGTATGATAAGAAAATCTATAAGAAGCAAAATAGTTGCTTGCTTAAGGGAGAAGTATAAATCAATGTGTGCCACATGGCATTTTTTTTGGAAGTTGAGCTTCCTTAAACATGGGTTTAAAAAAAGCACAAGACCAAGAAAAGATACGAAAAGATGGTGCATGGCATTCATTGATTTGTACTTCTCTCTTGCACGATCGAGTAGATTGCAATATGATATAAAATAGTATCCATGATCAAGGAGATGAAAAAACAAGAATAATACCAAAACCAAATGGAGGTCCAATAGATGTGTCTAGCTGCTAGAACTTTCCTCACATGAGCCCACAAGACCAATGATATAAAGTTGCTCCAATCAACAAGATATCATTTATTTTAGGAGTCATAGTCTCCAACCCCCTAATCCAAATGTCGTCTAAGGTCGTGCCTTCGTGAGCCAACTCTTCCCCTGTGCTATTAGTTGACCAAAGTCACCTTCAACCAGTAGAGGACCGACTCTGGACTGTCTTCTTGTATTCAAGCTTGCCTAGTAGTCTTACTCTTGTGTGTGTGTGTGTGTGTGTGTGTGTGTGGCGCACTGCCTCAAGAACGAGTTCTTAATCACAAAGTTGCAAGTTTAAGACTCAGAGGGGTAGTGTGATCTGACATTTCAAAAAAGAAGTCACAAAAAGAAAAAGGAGGGGCTCAAGTAGGGGTGGCAAAATATGACATGGCATGGATTTAATGGGTTAGGGTCGAGCCTTATCGTGTTCGTGTCGTTTTTGGGTTGACAAGCCAAAAATCGTGTCGTGTTCGGGTCAATCAATGTTGACCCATCGCGTTGACTTGTTTGACTCACGACCTATTAATCAATCGTGTTGACCCATCTAACTCGCAACCTAATAGCCAATCATGTTGAAAATATAGGATAGTTTTTTAAAAATCAGTTCTATATTCTTGTTGTTTTTGAAAAACCATCAATATACCCATCTTATATTCTTATAGTTTTTGAAAAACTTTGAATATAGGATGAGTTTTAAAAACCCATCCTATATAGGAATATAGGACGGTTCCTATATTCTTACAGTTTTAAAAAAATACTTCAATATAAGATAATTTTTGAAAAACTGTCCTATACGCCTATATTCTTACTGTTTTTGAAAAATCAACTGCCATATATTCTTATAGGATATTAGTTATTGTACATTCTTCTAACGGTGATACACTAGTGGTGTCATGTCAATCTGTTTAATAATTATGTCATATTCGAGTCACAAGTTCTTGACACAATTATGAATTGGGTCGTGTTCATGTCGACCCATATACTGTAATGGGTCAGTCTTGACATCAGTCAGGGACACGATTTTCCACCCCTACGCTTAAGAAGGAAGAAAGAAGAACATTGGTCATATGTAACCTTTTTTTTAAAATATTTATTCTATAGGTGAGTTTGTAATGCCTCAAGCATTTTCGCTATTTTTGCATCAATTTTACAAAAATAAATTGGACATTCTATATGAAATTAACCATGTTTAATGTTTTATTTTATTTAAAATAGTAAACAAAGGAATTTGTAAGAAAAATTAGTACTATTAGATTCTACTTTCAAAATGGAATCCAACACCTCAAAGAACGCCGAAAATGGAGTTCGTAGGAAAACATTATGGGTGTTAAAAGATTAAGGGCATTTTTATAATTTATATTTAAAAAACAAAAAAGAGGAAAAATGCAGGGGCATTTTGATAACGGCACCCCCGTCTTCCTCCTCCTCTAGCCGACATCCCAGAGACTTCCACCACTGCCTCTGTAGGGCGGCAACAATGGCAGCACCGCCTTTCACCCTTTTTAAAAAGCCCATCCCCCTCTTCACCAATCATTTTCTTCTCCTCCTAATCTAGCTGTTTCAAGCTAGGGTTCCGGTGAGGTTTACATCGGAAAAACCCCTCCTCCAATTCCTTGCAACTTCTAGCAACGGCTAGGTCCTTCAGGCCAGCCATTTTCCTTTCCCCATTTTTCCTGGACTCACCGAAAAACTGGGTTTAACTTTTTTTAGGTTTTCCGACGTCCTAGGACTCAGGCAGATGAAAACGGAAAGAGGGCACCACCTCTAGCGATGGGCATCGCTCCAAACCACCCAAGTAAGCCCCCCACCCTTTCCTCTTTAGTTTCCCCTTTTTCCGGTCCAAATCCATGCCGAATCTAGGCTTTTCGTGCTAGGAAATGCCGTAGAAACCGGAGAAGACGGGTTTCGGATAAAACCCACCGAAACCCAATTGTCACGGGGACCAAACCCGTGATGCACACAGTGAATGCACTCCCTGGAGCAGTCCCCGCTCGTGGGTCATGTGCGGGCAGAGTCCCAGCTCAACCAGGATACACGAGCGCCCCGGAAGCCGAGGTGCACCTCGCCTGCGCCAAAGACGCGTTTGTGCGATGCCATCCAAGACGCTTGTCATAGCGCGTCGCTTGGGCATGCGTACACGGTCCCAGGTGCGGCCTTCGGACGCGCGCAATGTGCGGGTGCAGGTCCTGGTTCGACCAGGGTACACGAGCGTCCTGGGAACCATGACGCGCGTGACCTATTCATAAACAAATATACTTCATCCGTGATTTTGGGACACTAAAAAAATGCAATTTCGGAGGCTATAGGACTCCAATTGAAGATCTGAAAGAACCATTACATCCGTATTAATGGCACAGACCTAATGAGACTATAAAACTTAGGATCATAGAACTATTTAGTATAACTATAGCCTAAGAACTATAAAGATCTTCTAAATTTAGCCTAGAAGCGCACTAAGCAAGGGCCTATAGAGCCAAAAAGGCAGATCTAGTTGTTAATCTATAAGTCTAGGTAATGATCCACAAAGGTTGGAAAATAATACTTGAATCTTTGTTATCTATTAATATCCTGGGTTGCACAGAAGTGATCTAGGGTTGAGTAGTGAAGAACACAATTCGAGGAACATCGAGGTAGGTAGTCTGATACTAGTAAGTTTTTCAAATGTATTTCATACTCCAACTGCTTTACTTGACTCTATTGCCGTATTTATTATGTTTTTTGAGATATGATGCTTTCTCGCACGACTTGAAAGTGATTGCATAAGTTGCATGGTTTACAATGATTGAGATTTTGATTATATGTATGCTTTTTGAGCCAAATAGCCTTTATATAAGCACTACATACATGTTTTGTGATGATTTGGAATAATGCATAATTATATGCATTGCTTGCATGTTTTGAAACCCATTTGCATAAATTGCAGGATTTATGATAATTGAGATCGAGGTTTCATGTATTCATATTTTTGGGCTATTGAGCCTGTGGGTACTATGCTGAGAGGTTGTGTATGTACGGGGTTGGCCTCCCGACCTCTACCACCAAAAAGGTGGATGGTATCGCTGCCAAAAATGGCATTGTCCCTTCCCTGACAATTATGGTAAACAGGGACGACCACTGGAGGTGTTAATGGCACCCTTTCGGGGACCTATCCATAGTTGTCGTGGAGGCTATGGTGGACTGGTCTCTAAATACTAGAGACACGCGATCCAGAGGGGTTCTGGTCGTGAGCATAGTGACCCTATAATTTCAATGTGATGGATATGCATATAGCATTGAGATGGTCGTATACGAGTACTCGTGACCAGTTGGCGTGACATGTATGCTGAGAGACTAATGTGCATGATACTAGCATCTGCTTGAACGATGACTATTTTAAGAGTTTCATGATTATTATATTTGACTTGCTGGTTTGATGCATTTGCCAAGACCTTCATATATGGATCTATTGATTTCTATTTCATGATTTTGATCATATTTATAATGTTGAATACTAGATTATGAGAAAGGATTTCATGATTGAAATTGCATTAATAAGCTTATGTTTTATGCATAACTATGCATGCTTACACACAAAGAATCATTGATGTTTTACATGAAAAGCTCTTGGAATCATGCATGTTGCCCATCGTGTTTTCAAAATAGTAGTATCAAATCACTTACTGGGTATGAGAAATACTCACCCAAATATATTATTTTTTAGGATAGCTCCACTCACGAGTAGAAGAAGCATAATGAAATGTTAGTGCTACGATCAAGTAAATGAAAAAGAGACAAGTATGAATGTAAGTAAACTCTCTACCCTTTGGACATGTATTTGTATTTATTTACAGTTGGGCTGTGAGCTATGACTGGATAGACCTGAGAAGACATTTATGATTATAGTAATTTTCAAAAACTACTTTGGTTGTTGTGAAAGCAAATGACACTCGGGGTTTTCAAAATGAGTTTAAAACAAAAGATTTTTTCGCTGCATTGCATTGTTTTTATAAAATGGTTTTCAAATAGGGATGCATCCGGCCTTAGGAATTAGATATTACATTTAAAAATGCATGGAAAAACCCGGGTCGTCACAGTTGGTATCAGAGCTCAGTTTTATCCTTTCACAGCCAGCCCAGCATGTCTAAGGACATACACAACTAGGATAATTAAGAAGAAGTAGTCTAAATAGAAGTAGTAGAGATGACTAGCATGATAAATGATATTAATTAACAAAGCATTTCACCATGAACAAATAAGTGAAAAAGGAGATGGGTCTAGCAAATACTTAGATATTGGATGGCTTAAATCCTATCAAAACCATAGGAAATAAGGATTGTTGTGCAGTGGTGCAAATAGGGAAACTCATATATGAATTAGATTATGATGAGAATGATGAATGAAGATGTTAGTGAACTTATTGGTAAATAATTCTGACTTGTAATAGATATTCTCACCAAAGGTGAGAAAATCGAAGAACCTAGATGGCTATCTTACCCTTTTAAAGAATATCAGAATATGAGTACACTATCACAAGGGATACAATATGAGTATGGTAGGGGATGTAAAAGATGGAATTTGAGAAGAGTGACAAAGAAGTTGAACATAATAGAGTCATTAGAAGATAATCTAATAGAGATGAGAATACAAGATGATACTAGGAGATAACTGTGACTCATACTAGATCACAAAGGTATGGATCCTAAAGGACTTAGCTCAATTTTGGATAACTTAATTGGAGTCTTAGGAAGAGTAAACTGTTATCTAATAATGACAACCTGAGTATAATGGAGTAGATCAGAAGATGTGTATAATTGACATATTATGTGATTAAGAGGAACATAACATGAATATGATAGAGAAATGTATTCAACAGAGTTACCAAAAGATTTTGACGATAATACTAGGGATGACAGATCTGTGATAATAGATTAATCCTGACATGAACTTATAAGAGAAGTATAGCATGACCAAAACATCAATGACATTATTAAGACATTGTCTGAATTTTATTGAGGCTATAAGCAATTAAGGATTTCGATGATATTAGAAAACTTCAACATTTCCTGGAAGTATTAAGTTTCTCCTATCTGACGTATATACAACCACTCAAATGGAGACATTGATCTAAGTAGACAAAATGAGGATTTTGACCAAATAAGAAGAAAAGAGAGAAAGAGATAGAGATGCAACTATAAGTATTCGATGAATATTAAATATTCAAAAGAAGAAGATCATGACTTTATAGAGGAAAGAATAGATACATACACATCTTTCATCTTGAATCATATGCCAAGGAATAATACTAGTTGAGTTGGTGATTTTATTGTAAAAGAGTATACTAGAGATAAAGCAGATGAGATTTAAGACTTTGAGTAGCGTATCGAATTTAAGGACATTATGTTGCAAGAAATTTTCAAAGAAGAATGATGATCCATTAGAAATTAAATTCTACAAGTGGTTTGATGTCTATATCAATTGTTGCAATTAGAATCTTATCAGATACATTAACTTATGAGAAACACCAGTGGTTGTAAACCATAAAAAGGAAAAGTTGATAATATCCTACCTTGCTACTACATGAGTAAATAAAGTTATTAAGCCAGGACAATGACTTGTCCATTTGTTTTCTTTAGCTAGGGTACTATTAAGATCAAATTGATGTCTTGCTATCATAGATTGGAAGAGCAAGTATCTTAAGGCCATTATGTAATCATTACCTTTGGAGTATTGTTGATTGAATAAAGGTATCCCACCCTAATTAATCAAATATGTTAGGATCTATGAGACAGTAGTTTAAGTTATATACTAAGAGAAATGTTATAAGTATTTAGACATGAGTTTTCCTAAAAAGAAGTTACTTGTTAGACTAAGTCATTTGAGGGTATGAGGTCAGTTGATTAAGCCACATCATGGAGGAGCTACGAGTACCATGAATACAGTAGCAACTGAGACAGGAGCAAAAATAAGAAGCAATCTAAACCAACGCAAAAAAATTTCCAAACCTTAATAGACACCATGAGAGGGTGTAGAGGTCATCTTGGGTCTAAAAGATGCTGTTGACTTGGATTGAAAAAAACACAGATAAGCACCGATCGCTATAGAAACCTTTGAGCTATAACTGATATATATGGAAGGAGATCAACAGGTAATCGAATAAATTCTATTTCTATGTCAAAGAAAATGTTCCATGCTTACGTGAAGGATAACATTTGAGGAATTGAGAAAATCACTACTTATGATGATACCTCCTAACAATTAAGACTAAATGGTTAACGATAAAGCTTGATAAAAGGTTGAACAATATATTGATATAGGAAATGAAAGAAGAAAAGTTGAGGTATCCATCACATTATTAGTTGTTATATGCATGTACCAAGTATGAAAAATCGATTGAAGGAATTTCCTAAGGACTAACTTTACTAGATCAAGTATAGAACTTTTGGTCTAAAAGGTTACGAAGAAAATCATCAAGCAAGGAAATGATAAAGAGGATAATGGCAAAGGATTCAATCATGACTTAGTAAGGGTACTCGGTTATGAATAAGAGACTTTTGACATAAGTACGAACATTATTGGAAATCCTAATGACAATTTTATGTGAATAGTGAAATAGGCCTCTGGACGAGAACATTTGACCCAGGATGATGAATTAACCATAAAACATTTGACATAAGTTTGCATAAACTCTTCAGGGAGAAAAGCATTTGATGGCTTCAGCATCTATGAAACTTGATGTACTGTTCAGATATCCTAATTGTAATATGAGATAGTATTATTGATGGAGGATACTACTTGAATTGTTTCATGGTTTTATTTTGAATATAATATTGGTTGCGGACCCAAGTTACAGTAGCAAAGTGACATACAATTGAAATTCAAAGTTAATCTAGGATTTGGCTTTTATCATTGATATAATTGGACGACACATGGTACCATATTAGGTATTGAAGTATCTTGGGGGAAAACATGAAGCAAAGAAATTAAGATGCAAAGTTAAACATAATAAAAAGAATGTCACATTTTGAATAAAAAGAATGTCACATTTTGAGAATCTTACAAATGACATGCAGCCAACCTTTAGAAGGAGAAGTTGATAATATGATATGATCTTAAAGAAGTATAAAGTAATTTATATACGAGTAGGAGAGTATGGTCATCTAAGGAGACTATCCTATACATGATTAGAGGATATGAGCATCTAAGGATTGGTAGCTATACGAACTACAGCTATACACCAGTATTGTTAAACTGGCACATATGGGACTACGTATCAGAGTACGCAGCGAAAGCGGTCCTTATATACGTAAAGTAAACAAATAAGGTATACTAACATTTTATATGTAAGGCTTGGTAGAAGGAACTATAAAAATGATAAATTGAGAATGTGCCTAGGATTTGTTGCAAGATAGTATGAATAGAAGTTAAGGACAACATTACTCTAATTATTAACCCAATTAGAGTATTGGATGACGGAATAAAGGATTAGTAGACAAAAGAAGTATGGAATGAAGCAAAAGAATTTTCTTAGTTCGAATTCTAAGGGAGTCCTCCGGAAGAATATGTTCATCACAAAGTTATCTGACTAGAAGGAAATAATGTGTGAAATTTCGAGGACGAAATTCTTTTAAGGGGGTAATGATGTAATGCCCCGAGCATTTTCGCTATTTTTGCATCCATTTTACAAAAATAAATTGGACATTCTATATGAAATTAACCATGTTAAATGTTTTATTTTATTTAAAATAGTAAACAAAGGAATTTGTAAGAAAAATTAGTACTATTAAATTCTACGTTCAAAATGGAATCCAACTCCTCAAAGAATGCCGAAAACGGAGTTCGTATAAAAAAGTTATAGGCTTTTAAAGATTAAGGGCATTTCTATAATTTACATTTAAAAAATGAAAAAGACAAAAAATGCAGGGGGCATTTTGATAATGGCACCCTTATTTTCTTCCTCCTCTAGCCGACATTCCAGAGACTTCCACCACCGCCTCTGTAGGGCGGCAACAATGGCGGCACCGCCATTGGCAGCACCGCCTTTCACCCTTTTTAAAAAGCCCATCCCCCTCTCCACTAATCATTTTCTTCTCCTCCTAATCATGCTGTTTCGAGCTAGGGTTTTGGTGAGGTTTACATTAAAAAAAACCCCTCCTCCAGTTCCCTGCAACTTCTAGCAATGGCTAGGTCCTTCATGCCGGCCATTTTCCTTTCCCCATTTTTCCTAGACTCACCGAAAAACTGGGTTTTCCTTTTTTCGGGTTTTCAAATGTCCTAGGACTCAGGGATATGAAAACGAAAAGAGGGCACCACCTCCATCGATGGGCATCACTCCAAACCACCTAGGTAAGCCCCCCACCCTTTCCTCTTTAGTTTCCCCTTTTTTCGGTCCAGATCCATGCCGGATCTAGGCTTTTCCGGCTGGCCTTCTGGGAAGTGCGTCTGTCTGGAACAAAATGATAGCCTGGAGAGTAGACGACTACGCGAGTATAAGGGGAATTGAGTGCTTATCTGGGTTGGGACTAAACTGGTGGGCTTATCAGGTGGAACAATCAAGTGGTGATGGAAGATGCTGTGAACAAAGGAGTGGAAACGAGAAGGGAAAAAGTGATGCAATGACTAGTTTGCTTGGCTGGGAATGGTGGTTGTTAGGGAGAATGAAAGTCTCGACAATATGATGAAACATGAGACAACTTAAAACAGATGATGATCAAAGGACTATGGAAGAAAAAATAAATAAAACCCAAAACTCCAAAAAGACTCCCCTCCCCACTCATACGGCTCCCCCCTTTATAATTTTTTTCTTCCTTATTTTTCTCCTACAAATTCCTCTTATCCCCATCTAGGACTCTTCTTCTTTCTCTATTTCAATTAGGATTCTTTCTCTTCTATTTCAATTAGGATTCTTCCTCTTGATCTCTACTTGATCTGGTCTGTTGAAATTAGATCTAATCCATCCAACCCTCCTTTAGTTGATCTGTAAAATAAAAGACTAAATTAGAATCATCAAAACCGTATGTTAATCATCTAATCAACTCTCATGATCATCTGACCGTTGATTAAGGTATAGATGGTTAATCAAGCTAAAATTTGAAAATTGGACAATTAGATGATCTAATTGAATGCTAAAGTAGGGGTCTTTTAGGCAGAAATGAACACTTAACACACCCCCAACTAGCATTTTGCTAGTCCCAAGCAAAACATGCAGACAACTATTTTATACAAAACTGGTACAAGGTGCCACTTTCGTCGATACTCACGATTGCATTTAGTATATGCAACAAGCCCTTAAACTGCTAGGTTACTCCTAGTGGACGAGTTAGGCCTCGTGAGAGTCTACAGTGAATATACCCACAAAATTCAATAAAAATCAAGTCCCCTATATTATCTTAGAGAATCTTCATTCATTAGCAAATTGACTAGTTTTTCACAACTTAATGAAGAGGATTTGACAATTTAACACACCATACACATAGTAAAGACATTTTATTTGAGCTATTCCCCGGAGTGCATATGTGTGTGTACAGCCACATAAATCTTGACTTCTAACAAGATATACTTACATTCCATTGGAAATATGCTTTGACCTCAAATCCTCACAGGTATACGCTTAGAAATAAAACTCTCAGATAAGGGATTAAAAATATTTCTCTCATTATGTGACTGAATCCAATAAGCTGATGGTTCACATACTTCTTTTAAACGCTCATGAGACAAAGGAAAGTGATCCATATGAGTGGATGTTAACACCAAGAATATTAGGGGTCTTTTACTTTAATTCTTTTTATCTCCTCTTTAAGGCTATGTCCACCTAATTTTTCCTCACTTCTTTGACTTTTTGTCCTATTTTTGAATTTTTTCTACTCTACTCATTTTCAAGATGGGTAGTGGTTATTTATTTTTGGTTATTCTGGGTTAAGGTGAATGTGGTTAAGAAAGAAAAGGCTCAATAACAGGCTCAAAATGCCAACTAGTGGTATACTATATTGGGTAGGCTTTATGTCTCCAAGTTGAGCAAGGATGGCCTATATCATTTCCTAGGTTTCCTCAAGCCTATCAGATTCAATAAAATTCTAGAATTAAAGCTATTACTCCTATTTATTCTTGATGTTTAACCAAAATAAGGATAACCAGATCACACTAATGTATGTACGCTGAAGCAATCAACGAATTACTTATAACTCTCTAAAAGAAGATAGTCTCAAACTCTCACTAGGTTATAGGTCTCCACTGATTTTTCTCAGGGTCTCTAAGTCATACCTCTATATTAGTCTTGATTATGTGCTATGTGTAAATAGTTTCCGAGAAGTAGCTTTCATAAAATGCTTCAACTCATGAATGATATGCAAAAATAATCATATGCATCCCCATTAAGAGGTGAAACATTATATTTACTAAATTCTGAACATCCAATTCTCATCATAATAAGGGAACTCTACTTTTACAAACTTTTTGTTTTTTTTTTCTTTTCAAATTTTTTCAAAAATTTTTTTTTTCAAGAAAACTCAAAATCTCTAGTGCATCTACACCCCCCAACTTGAATGAAACATTGTCCCTAATGTTAGAAAACATAGGATTCTATATGAAAGTTGAGAGATGTAGACTCTAAACCCTTGGGTTGCCTCCCAATAAGTGCTAAGTTTAACGTCTTTAGCCAGACATTACTTAACCTAACTTCCAAAACCTAAAGCTAACTGGGTCAGCTTAGGTGCACTAATCCTAACCCAAAGATGAAATGGTGAGATTTCTCACTCCACTTCAAAATTTCACGATAATCTAGATATGGCCTCTACCTTGAAATTTTATGTGGTGATATGAATATAATACTGTAGATCACCACAATTGTAAAAGTAGTGGGACCATATTGATGATCCCCCATCTTTAATATTTCACAATAGTCAATATAATTGCTCTACCTCGAAAATTGAAGTGAGGGTAACACAATGACTGCATGAACGACCGTGTATTTCCTTAGACCACATGGTGATAAACAGTCCTTGTCTTGACCAAATTGAGGGATAATACTGACCATTCTATGCAATTTATCATTTTCCTCTGTGTCCCTATCATTGTCCTGAACTAGGGTAATAACTTGACTCTGCCCTTCTCTAACAGATTGTTCTTGTATTACTAGAGGCAGGGACAAGGTTTGGCTTAAACCCTGGTTATCTTCTAATGTGTACCCTACAGTAGGTTGATACATATCAACTGACTCTGTTACCTCCTGTTTGATAAGCATAGGTATGGTATCAATTGGGCCTTTATTATCATTTGATGTATGTTCAAATAAGGCTGCTAGGTCCCAATCAGGTACATCTTCTACATTAAAAGGCGCAATTTGAATTTCATGCTTAGGATGATATACTCTGGCTTGCCATCTAGAAATGTCCATTAGAGGCATAGTATCCAACAACTCAGGCATCTCCTCAATAGACGTGTCTTCATCAGAGTCATACAAATAGGTGAGACACGCATCTAGAGGATTAGGGTTGGAATTTTCTAAAGTATTATGCTCTTCATTAATGGAAGTCTCTTCATAATCAGAATCAAGACATTTCTCTAGTATATCGAAGTTGGAGATTTTTAAGGATGGTTATAGACTTTGTAGCTCATAAGGATCATAAGAAATTCTCATCCTAATGTCAAGAATACATTGCTCTTTATCCTCTCTAATTTTTTTTAGTAACTCCTTAAATTCCTCCCTCCCTCGTTTTATTTCCTCAGTGAACTCTTCCATCATTTGTTTTAATTTCTTATTCCTAGCAGCCATGTATTCTTGTTCTCTTATTTCACACCTATGCTGCATATTTTCTTCTAATAATGGTTCTTCCAGTAGAGGAATTGACTCATAGGGTTGGTATTGTTGTGGCATTGGGGTACTGAAAAAGGACTGATCAGGTTGAGCACATGATGGTTGACCCTGATATTCGGAATAATCATGGTAGTATTGATCAGGGTAAGACCATTGTGGTTCTTCTTGATATTGGTAATCCTGAGACCATGGTTGTTCATGATGCCTAGCCCATCCGTTAGAGTCTGGATAATCTGTCTAAAAATAAAAATTGCTAGGGTATGTGAATGCATCAGGTGCACCCACTAGCTCCTGATAGTATTCATTGTATGTGGAGCTTGATGGGGGCCAAGAAGGGGTGGAATATGGATGCTCAGAATATGTATAGTCATTATGGTATTGAGGTTGTGGCGCACTTTGCCTAGAAGCTATTAACCTAAGCAATTGACTTTCCATAAGATCTAACCACTCCATCTATGAAATCTATCCCCTTCTTGATAGGCTCCTTCTTTTTTCTTTTTCTTTTTTCTTTTTTTAAGATGAAAACTAACCTACATGATGCAACCCAACTTCCTAGAATGATGAACAAACAAAGGACACAGTATAATCCTTGAGGCTAATAAGCAACATATTGATTTTCTTGAGATTGTGTGGGGATAATACTTTTAATTAGCCTAATTTAGCGCTCCTATTCTTCTTCAGACTTGATTATTGCTTACCAGTTAGGTTCTTCGCAATGTGGCTAATACAACCCTCATGTAAGAAGGCATTTAGACCCCATAAACGTCAACAGGAGGCGAGGGAAGAGCGAGGCTCTATTAAACAACCCTCATTAACCACAATGCTCAAAAGCTACTGAAGTGATAATAAATCAAGTCTTAATAGGAGGGTCCTACGAGCATGTGATGGCCATATAGGTCTCTTCTAATTGATTTTAATTTAAATTGAAGGGTAGGGTGGCGCACTTGAGGTGATTGTCCTAGATGGGCCAAGGAGTAGTGATGAAATTCACCCTTGATCTTATAGGGGTAGGGTGCCCTTACTAATTAATTCCACACTCCATGGTAGTTCGTTCAACATAGATATCACCTTAAAGCAGTAACCGTGTCCTAAAATGCAATGAAAAGCAATAAACTAATGCAAAAACCTAAAAATGCAACAATTATAAGAGGATGATTTCTATATGATTTATACTACCACACAATGCAATTTTACTCTAAATGCAAACCCTAATCTAGGAATTTAAATGAGTGAGGAGACTTACAGTGGGGTTTCTGATAAAGATCAATTGTGGGCCACCTTATTCCACACTTACCCTGTATTATTACAACCCTTTTTAAATTAAAAATGCAAATTACAAAGGGCCTCACTACAAGCTTCACTCAAAAGAAAAAAAATCCTATTCTAGGAAAGAAGGGAAAATTTCATGTTGATGAAGATTTTCTTGCAAATTTTCTCCACTTCCTGTTTCCTGAAAAAGAAAATTAAAAATAAGTACCAATTCTAGGAAATTAGGTGGTTATGCACTAAAAAAAATTAAATATGCACTTAAAAATGCCTAAAATGCAATTCCTAATATTTTTTATTTTTCTAGATTTTTTTATTTTTTTGAAATTTAAAAAAAAAATTAATTAAACTTTATAAAAACTCTTTTGCAAGTCCCCAGCAACGGTGCCAAAAACTTGTTGATGTTTTCTGTAAGTGCACGGGCTATTGTAGTATAGCTATGCAAATACGGGTCGATCTCACAGAGACTCGCTTTAATTGGAGCTTTTAATAAAATTTAATCAATTAAAAAACTTATTAACCAAAAAATTCAGACTTCATATTTAGTTTAGTAATGAAATTCCAGAAGTCTACTTTCAGGAAGAACAGAAACATATATATAACAAAACCTAATTTAAAACTAAAATAAGAAAAATTAAGAAACCTAATTCCCTAGCTTAATTACTGTTCAATTTCTTCACTTTGGGTTTCCAAAATTTTGATCAACCTCTATCATTATACTCAACATGTCATGGATTAGTTATCTGACGGAGAAATTTGTCAGATTCTATAAGCATTGAGAGATATAATCAAATGAATGAAATTAAGATTCAACGGCTTAGATATATTTTTCGAATTCAAAATGAAGATCAAGAATGGTAATTACACTACAATCTATCCTAAAAACATGCCCTAAAATTTAATTGAACTTCAGAATTAAAATAAATAATAAATCAAGGATTTTCCATCATTAACCCAGAACCGTTAATTGAAGTACGCAGTAATGAAATACGCAGAACATGGATTACTCAAACCAGGAATAAGATAAACCACAAATAAGGACATCAAATGTAAATTCAATTATCCCTGCAGGGTCAAAATTAGAATTTTAACTGAAACTTTCCAAAAACTCCCGATAAACATCAAAATCCGAGGATGGAGGAAGCCGGAGACGATGACGCCTAGGCCGGTGGTGATCTGGGCATCACATAGTCAGGCTAGACTCGCCTGACTTGCTCCTGGCCGGTGAAGGGATCTTCCGGTGGGAGACAAACAAGGCATGCCCTGGGAATCGGATGACAGAGGGAAAAGGGAGACGAAGTCCATGCTTCTGGGCGTCGTCTGTTCTGATTCTTGCCTGGTTCTGTGCTAGTCCTAGAAGACTGCAAATATGATATGGGTGAAGGGCATATGGGAGCAGAAGAGGCTGGGGAGGTGCGATGAATTGAGTGGCCAGGAAAAGGAGGTGGCCGTCTGGGAAGTGCGTCTGTCTGGAACAAAATGACAGCCTGGAAAGCAGACGACTACACCAGTATAAGAGGAATTGAGTGCGTATCTGGGTTGGGACTAAACTGGTGGGCTTATCAAGTGGAACAATCAAGTGGTGATGGAAGATGCTGTGAACAAAGGAGTGGAAACGAGAAGGGAAAAAGTGATGCAATGACTGGTTTGCTTGGCTGGGAACGATGGTTGTTAAGGAGAATGAAAGTCTCGACAATATGATGAAACAGGAGACAACTTAAAACAGATGATGATCAAAGGACTGGAAGAAAAAAAAATAAAACCCAAAAGTCCAAAACTCCAAAAAGACTCCCCTCTCCACTCATACGGCTCCCCCCTTTATAATTTTTTTCTTCCTTATTTTTCTCCAACAAATTCCTCTTCTCCCCATCTAGGACTCTTCTTCTTTCTCTATTTCAATTAGGATTCTTCCTCTTGAACTCTACTTGATCTGGTCCGTTGAAATTAGATATGATCCATCCAACCCTCCTTTAGTTGATCTGCAAAATAAAAGACTAAATTAGAATCATCTAATCAGCTCTCATGATCATCTGACCGTTGATTAAGGTCTACATGGTTAATCAAACTAAAATTTGAAATTTGAACAATTAGATGATCTAATTGAATGCTAAACTAGGGGTATTTTAGCAAAAAATGAACACTTAACAACTAGCATGAGTAGATTTTATGCATTGCATGCATGTTTTGCAAACAATTGCATAAATTGCATAATTTACGATTATTGAGATCCAATTAAATGCATAACCATGAGGGTTACCAAAAGACGCTGGAGTGCCCAAAAGATGCTGGTGAGGCAGTGTGAGGGCTAGGCAATGTGAGAAACCTAAAGAGGACATGATTTTTATATTTTACGGGTTGATAAACCTGGTGGGCACTATGTTGAGAGGAGGTATGGGGTTGGCCTCCCTACCTCTACCACCAAAAGGGTGGATGGTATCACTGCCAAAAAGGCATTGTCCCTTCCCTAACTGTTATGGTAAACAGGGACAACTACTAGAGGTGTTCACAGCACCCTTTTGGGGACATCTATAGTCGCCGTGGAGGCTATGGTGGATTCCAGCTGTATGCTGAGTATGAGCGTAGTGGCCCTATGATTTCAGTGTAATTGATATGCATATAGTATTGAGATGGTCGTATACAGTACTCATGATTAGTTGGTGTGATGTGTACGCCGAGAGACTCATGTGCATGATACTAGCATCTGCTTGAATGATGACTATGCGGCTGGTGCATTTATCAGTTCAAAAGACATCACTCTAAACTCATAATGTCCCTATCTAGTTCTGAAGGTCGTGTTTGGAACGTCTTCTTTCCTGACCCTAAGCTGGTGATATCCAGATCGTAAGTCTATTTTAGAAAAGACACGAGTTGACTGAAGCTGATCGAACAGGTCATCAATACGGGGTAGAGGATACTTGTTTTTCACTGTAACCCTATTTAACATTCGGTAGTCGGCGCAAAGTCTCATTGACCCATCCTTCTTCTTGACAAAAAGGACTGGGGCTCCCCAAGGAGATACACTAGGTCTGACGAATCCTTTGTTTAGCAATTCCTGCAACTGGGTCTTCAGCTCAAAACTCTGTTGGAGCCATCCAATAGGGTGCCTTCGATATGGGGGTTGTGCCAGGGATCAGGTCAATAGTAAAATCTATCTCTCTCTTTAGTGGTAACCTTAGTAAGTCTTCAGGAAAATTATCTGGGAATTTGCTAACCGCCTTCCCAGTTGGCGTGACGTGTATGCTGAGAGACTCATGTGCATGATACTAACATCTGCTTGAATGATGACTATTTTAAGAGTTTCCTCGGAGGGCCACTACGCTCATACTCAGCATACAGTTGGAATCCACCATAGCTTCCACGGCGACTATGGATGCCCTCGAAAGGGTGCCGTGAACACCTCCAGTGGTCGTCCCTATTTACCACAGCAGTCAGGGAAGGGACAATACCTTTTTGGCAGTGATACCATCCACCTTTTTGGTGGTAGAGGCCGAGAGGCCAAACCCGTACCCCTTAGCATAGTGCCCACTAGGCTCAATAGCCCAATAACATACATAGTTCAAATCTCAAATCAACATAAATCATGCGACTTATGCATTTGTTTTCAAAGTATGCGAGCATGGCATAAACTCTACTCATGCTAGCACTGTAATTAATGTTATAAATCCGTAAACTCGTATAAGAACGGCATGGTTTAAAAACACATACTAATTACAGCAATAGAAACAGGTAACTCAATTTGGGATGCATTTTGAAAACAGAGTAGTATCAGACTACCTACCTCGATGTTCCTTGTATCGCGTTCTTCATTTCTTGACCTTAACCCATCTTAGCGAAACCCTGGATGTTCATGAATAACAGGGATCCCAATATCATTTGCTACTTATTATAATTATAGCTTAATGGCTAGATCTGTCCCTTTTAGGTTATTGCTTACCTCTAATAGATCCAATAGACCAATCTATGAGGTTTAATCGTCTTTAATCAGGTAGATCTAGAAGATCTCTATAGTTCTTATTCTATAGTCATATTAAATAGTCCTCTAATCCTAACGTTTATAGTCTCATTAGGTCCGCATCGTTGATACGAATGCAGTGGTTCTTTCGGATCGTCAATTGGAGTTATATAGCCTCCTTAATTGGGTTTTTAGTGTCGTGCATCAATGGACGACCCAGATGTGTCAATTAGGGCCCTGTGCGTCACAGTTCCCAGGACGTATGCGCATCTCGGTCGAACCAAGACTGCCTTCGCACGCGTGCGCATGCTTGAACAACGCGCCAGGGTGCGTATCCTGGATGGCATCACACGGCTATGTCTCCGGCACTGACGTGGCGCGTCTCGGCTCCCAAGACGCTTGTGTGTCCTAATTGAACCAGGACCACGCCTAGGACACACCAAGACTACACCCATACATAGTTGTGTGCCCGTGCGTAGTCGCGCGTGCCCGAGGTCCGTCCCATGGGGCGCATTCCGAGTGTGCGTCACGCATTGCGCCCAAGGACCGTCCCCTTTGTTGGTCTGGTTCTAGGTCCAGCGACTTCGAGCAGGGAAACGCCAGATTCGGCATGGATCTAGTCCGGACCCAAGGGGAAGGCTAGAAAGAGAGGGGAAAGAAGAGATGGAGGGAAAGGAAGGTACCTGGGCATGGCAGAGGCAGCGATTTTGAGCTTCTCCTTGTTGCCCGAACCCTAAGGCCAGAAAATGCAGGGAAGAAGATGGGAGGCGTTGGGAAGAGGAGGAGAATGAGGAGAAGAGGATGACTGGAGAGGAGGAGAACGCTGGCTTTATAGCCTTGCGAAGGCGGTGCTGTCCAAAGGCGGTGTCGCCATTTCTAATACCAACTATAACTATTCCTTTCTAATACCAACTATAACTATAGCCCAAGCCCAAGCCCAACTATAACTATTCCTTCTCGTCTTCCCCTTCATTTTCCCTCACAATCGGGCTGGATCTAGCATTTCCCAGCCGAAGAACCCATCAAGGAAGATGGGTTTGTTACAAAACCCTAGGCCTACGACCAGGGTGCCATTCCAAGCTGCCTAGACTGGTCCTCCTTTCCCCCTCCTTCCCAGCCCAGATCCACGTTGGATCTGGGTATTTTTTCGGCCAGAAATCACTGGCCTTCTGTGAAAAGGACCAGACAGGTGAAAACCCGTCAAAAGGCAGCGCCTCCCAGGGGCGCACGGGCGTCCCAAGGGTGCACGGGCGTCCCAAGGGTGCACGAGCAGGTCAGGGGCGCATGGCATAACGCGCACCCGTGCCGAGCTCCCTGGGGGCTGTCCTCGTGTACGCATCGCGTGCGAATAGTTTCTTGGCTCGATCGGGATGCATGGGATGTCCTAATAGTCGAGGCGCACCGCAACTGTACCAAAGACGCATCCACGCAACACCATCTAAGACGCGCATCATAATGCGTCGCTTGGGCATGCGTGCACATGTGAACACGGTCCTTGCGCGACGCTAAAAACCCAATTAATAAGACTATAAAATTTAGGATCAAGGGATTAACGTAGGTAACTATAAAGCCATAAAGATCTCATAAATCCATAAGATCAACCGCGATCAAACCTTATAATTTGATTTAAGAAAGACCTTAGGACATGCTTAGATAAAGGTCAACCTAAGAATGTCATAGAGTGATCCCTAGAAACCAACAAATCATATAGATTTAACCTTTGCCTTGTGAACCTAGAAATAACATTTGGATCTTATGTTTGAACGTCATTTAGGACTTTACCAAGGTATTGACTCAAATTAAAGACAGGCACGAGCTCAGAAACAACGCTCGAGGTAGGTAGTCTGATATTACTCTGTTTTCAAAATGCATCCCAAACTCTATTTAAGTTACCTATTTTTACTACTGTATCTAGTATGTGTTTTAAACCATGCTGTTCTTATACAAGTATGCGGGACCTGCTTTCATGATTTATGTATTTGACAAATCTTGCATTGAATTAAGAATGCTGTTGGAAAATAATGGTTTTATATGAGTTACGGATTCATGACATTGCATAAGGTACTAGCATGAGTAGATTTTATGCAATACTCGCATACTTTGAAAACAAATGCATAAATTGCATGACTTATGTTGATTGAGATTTGGATCATCTATGTATGTTTTTGGGCTATTGAGCCTAGTGGGCACTATGCTGAGGGGTACGGGTTTAGCCTCCCGGCCTCTATCACCAAAAAGGTGGATGGTATCGCTGCAAAAAACAGCATTGTCCCTTCCCTGACTGCTGTGGTAAACAGGGACGACTACTAGAGGTGTTCACGGCACCCTTTCGGGGACGTATCCATAGTCGTCGTGGAGGCTATGGTGGACTAGTCTCTAGATACCGAAGACACACGATCCAGAGGGGTTTTGGTCGTGAGCATAGTGACCCTATGATTTCAATGTGATGGATATGCATATAGCATTGAGATGGTTGTATACGAGTACTCGTGACCAGTTGGCGTGACGTGTATGCCGAGAGACTAATGTGCATGATATTAGCATCTGCTTGAACGATGACTATTTTAAGAGTTTCATGATTATTTTATTTGACTCGCTGGTTTAATGCATTTGCCGAGACCTTCATATATAGATCTATTGATTTCTATTTCATGATTTTGATCATATTTATAATGTTGAATACTAGATTATGAGAAAGGATTTCATGATTGAAATTGCATTAATAAGCTTATGTTTTATGCATAATTATGCATGCTTACACACAAAGAATCACTGATGTTTTACATGAAAAGCTCTTGGAATCATGCATGTTGCCTACCGTGTTTTCAAAATAGTTGTCTCAGATCACCTACTAGGTATGAGAAATACTCACCCAAATATATTATTTTTTAGAATAGCTCCATTCATGAGTAGAAGAAGCATAATGAAATGTTACTGCTACGATCAAGTAAATGAAGAAGAGACAAGTATGAATGTAAGTAAACTCTCTACCCTTTGGACATGTATCTGTATTTATTTACAGTTAGGCTATGAGCTGTAACTGGATAGACCTGAGAAGACATTTATGATTACAGTAATTTTCAAAAACTACTTTAGTTATTGTGAAAGTAAATGACACTCGAGGTTTTCAAAATGAGTTTAAACAAAAGATTTTTCTACTGCATTGCATTATTTTTATAAAATGGTTTTCAAATAGGGATGCATCCCGCCTTAGGAATTAGATATTGCATTTAAAAATGCATGAAAAAACCCAGGTCGTCACAGAGTTTAAGCTATTCGCTAACATAGTTGGTTGTAGACAACTTGGCATCTTCTTTGGAATACACTTGTTGCCAAGTTTGAGTTAACGCTTTCTCATTGGCCAGGTGCCCAATAAAGAAGCAAGGATTCTTTGTAACTGCATTATCATAACTATAGGTCAATCATGCTTGATAGGCTCACGAGGATATCAATGAATCTTGTAGGAAAATGCTTTCTGGACATGGAAAAGGACAACCAAAGGACTGGGCCCTCTGGATGATCAGATCCGTTCATCATGTTTGTCCTGCTTGATTGGCTTGCTACCAAAATTCATAACCATTATATGATTAGAGTCATGCCATTTTTGTTTTAAATTTATATCCATGAAACTATTAACTAAAAAGGCTAGTAGCTAGAAGCCTCTGATGGGCATGATTTTTGGCACACAGTCCAAGTAGGTTAGGCTGAGCATGATGAACGGTTCAAATCACCTAAATCTAAGGCCTACCCGGATTGCATCCTTTTCACTGTTTTTTTTTTTCAGTGCCTGGTTAGAAGAACTCCTAATTTTACTGTTATTGAGGATGCAAAGCACCAATGATCAGAATAACGTTAGGCTTTTAAAAATATTTGGATGCTAGAGTGGAAATCATCTGAAAAGATGTGGATTTTGGGGAATGAACGACTTCAGTCGGTAGTATGACTTGTTCTCCGATCTTAATCTCTGCAGAGGAGTCACCCCTCATTTGATTTCGTAGTCGTAGTGAAGCTTGGGCTCTTTGATTCTACCAAGAACTTGCCTTTTGATTGTGTCATTGGATTGCGATCAACCGCTGATGTGCTTGCTTTCTAATTCTAATGCTTGATGTGCCTTTCAAAGTCGCCTGAACTGATCTAGTTGAAGTTGTAGAGCATCACACTCGCCTAATCAGATTGTCTCCTTCTTCTCTCAACTAGGACCATACTTAGTCTGTGTAGTGCAAATGGAGCTGTCTACACTAGGCAGGTACAAAAAATTGAATTCCTCATATGCCTAGAAATGCTTTCCATTTTCAGCAACTCAATTCAAGCTCTACTTTGTTTAACTTAGAATACATCAAAGATCCTAAAACTTAGGATTTGGCAGCTTCTGATCTATGCTTCATACATTAAACCAGAATAAATCTCTTTCCAACTAAGTATAGCCAGTTAGGCAACAATTATTGCCCCTGCCCATTACACCTTGCGAAACTGCTCCTTTTGTTTCACAAATATAAGGGATAAATAACGACAAGGGTGTCAATGAAGAGAACCTCGGTTGCAATAGGAAAAGTAAAATAACTATCCACATCTCTACGTTCAACTGCCACAAACACCGAAAACTGAATAGTCAATGACAGCGGATTATGGTCTGGATGAACTGAAGGTGGAGAATAGCATTTCAATGGAAACACACTTCATTATTTTTTTCACGGGGATATACAGATTATTCCACTAACAGAAATAATATCAGGACCAGCATCATGACTAGCAATTAGAAATACAAAAAGTATGCACCCGAACAATGTTAATAGATGAAAAGAGTGTATGGTCCATCCAAAATACTATCACAGACCTTTTCTAACGGTTAACTAACAGAAGCTGAATAAACTGCAATAGAAGACTGTCAGTCATTTCCATGCTTCTCTTTCCATCATGTTTTTATAAGCCTGGGCGTCCATGCCCGCCAGATGGACTGCCCACTCTCTCCGATCTTAAAATCTGCTAACCTCTTTTTCAAATTGATCCTTTTCTTTTTGGGTTCTTCTGGAACATTTTCATAAGGAGTATTCTTGATAGAGGGTTGAGGATTCCCCATTGGAGATGTCTCTGTTGCATGCTTCACCATCTCATAGACTTCGCTCATCTTAGGTCGTGCCTTTGCTTGTCGAACCAAGCATTTATTAGCAACGGCAGCAAGCTTCTGAGCAGATCTCACAGGTAATTGCCCATGGAGTCTTGGATCCAGAATCATGTGGAATCTTTTGATATCTGATACGTATGGTTTTACCCAGTCTAAAAGCTTCTGCTCAGATTTAGGGCGGTTACGATCCAATGGGCGCCTCCCAGTGATAAGTTCATAGAGGAAGACACCATAACTCCAGACATCACTCTTGGCTGTCAGACGTCCTGTTTGAATGTATTCAGGAGCAGCATAGCCAATAGTTCCCACAACCTGTCATCAGATGAGTTGATTTTGAGAAACCAGAAAACAGTTCAACAGATTCATAAATTGATGGGTCAACATCAGGCATGCTGTTAATGCATCAGGAGCAACAATATGGGTCTACACTGTCCATCTCGTCAAGAATCTCCACAGCCCAGAAATGATTCCAACTAGACTATCCTAACCAGCCAACAGTATTCCTGGTCCTTGACTGAATTTCTTTGTGGGTTTCTGATTGCATATTTAGGCCTATTCGATCAATGCCATTGTCAGGTTCACCACGAAAATAGTGATTGATTGGAAGTGAAGCCCACCATTTCAATATAACACAATACAGCTGTATTAGGAAGTAGAATTCTGGGCTCTTGAGAAAAAATTTAGGATCTTTAGAAGAGCCAGTTGGCTAACCAGGCTACTAAGTCTTGATTGATCAAAAAGTTATGGCACTTATAAGCAATAAGGCACATGCCATCGATGATGAGTATGTGCTTCTCTTGATTATTGCTCTTTGTCTAATTCCTTAAGATGTGTACAGAGCTATTGAAAACGCACATCTGAAAATAGCTGAAATTGGAGACCAGAAACAAAACACCCTAATATAACAGAAGATAGATATGAATATGGTGGGGACTACAACTTTATGAATTATTTATTCTCATAATTCAGGTATTGTTTAAACCGCTTTGTTTGTATATTGTCAATTGCTATGTATTCATAAGGTTTGCCGAAGGATTTTCCGCCGGCTGGCACCTGACACAACCCTCCTCCTTTATGCAGGCTTGGGACCGGCAGTGAGATCATAAAATCACACAGGTGGAGTTTGTCAGTTGCTATGCAAATCCTACAATTTTACATCCAATACAAAAGCTGCTATTTACTAGCTCCATTGCAACCTAATACAGATAAAAGTTTTAGTATATATTTGAGCTGGGCATCTGTTTTCGGTATGCAATCTATATATGTCATTATCACATAAGAAGGGTGATTATTGAAAGGTAAGATGCCTTATAAATCTGAACCCTCTCTTGATTATAGATGAATTGTTGGATAAAAGAAACAAGCATAGTAAGTTGTCGAATTAATGACTAGATTTTATGAGGTTTTTGTTCCATTTGGGAATTGAAATTGGAGGTAAACCACAATAATTTAGTACACAAGGAATTATAACCATGACAAAGTTTTTACATCCATGGTGACTGCCCTCCATAGATTGTAGTATCATTACTCTTGTATAGGGGACAAGTATGTCAACTACCTCATAGAACATTCTGCAGCGCCACTTGTGTAGCTGTTTTACTATGTGACTCACATTTACTCCACTTTCAGTTTGGCTAGTAATAGAGATCTGATAGACAAGACATGCTCATTGAAACAGCAGAAACATTACATATCTAGTTGAATCAAAGATATATGTTGAACAAACCCAGAAGAATATTTATGTCAACAAGAACTGATTGATCAGTGGCACTCCTTTATTTTGCATGTCTCTACAACCCTTGTCAGAGAATAGTTCAATTCCTCAAAATCATAAATAGCAAATTGAAACTGTTTAAGAAAATGACAAGTGCCATGGTAAAAATAAAAAATAAAACATGAACCTTGGATGGATACATAGAGTAGATACTATTAAGCTCTTAAGAGATAGTTAAAAGACATATACAAGCTGATAAGCATAATTCTGGCTTCTGATCAATTTGCATTTCTTTATGGATGTTTATACCCTTTTTTCTAGAAACCAGTAATCTCACCTTTTCTTTTTCATGCTTGCATACTTTTACTTGCATTTCTAATATTTGTTCTCTTAGTTGGTTGCCTCTGTCTTTTAAAACCCAAATTGGTACCATCTGAAGAAGGATTTACTATGCTTGTTCTACTTCTGGTTCTCAGTTCCATGTTATTGAGACAGAATGTTGACTTATCTAGACAATCATAATAGCGGAGATGAACTTATACCTATCAATGCGAAGAATATTTGAAGTAGAAATATTTTAATACCCAAAACAAACTGTCTGTTCAGCCAATGCAGAAATTCATTGGTCATGGGGAAAAGAAAAGGGACTGCCAAGAAAAAATTTGTTTGACCAGGAGATATCAAACTCTTTTAGTGAAACTTACAGCAGAGGTCCGTGAATATAAAATGGATAAATTAGAATCTTATCCATATAAATGACCTTGGTTACAAAGCTAGAAACAATCAAGTGCTAAGGATATTTAACTGTTTATATATAACAAAAGCAGCCGTAAGTATCAGCTAATAGCTATTCATAGATTCCTCTCTAAAACATACCGCTGTTGAAACATGACTTAATCCTTCTTCTGGGCCCTGTCTAGCCAACCCAAAATCTGACAGTTTGGCATTCCAGTTTTCATCCAAAAGAATATTTGAAGTTTTGAAGTCTCTAAAGATGATCTGTGCAAATAAAATACATAGAGATCAGCCAGCATTCCCAAGTTACTACAAGGATAACGTTCAGCAACCAAATTGAATCATGTATCAAGCAATCACAGAGTTGCATAGGTAATCATTTTCTTAACAAACAAATGACTTGACAAATAGGATATGGGCATAGCTATCTTGGTAAAAGAACATGTCAGCATTTCATATCAGAATCTCAGGATTTTGTCTGAATTAAGAATCCTGAAAAAATAAATATTTGAAGAAGAAGCAAAACGAAAACTCAAGTTCTATACATCCGATCCGAAGGATCTGAAGAACCTTCTGAAGTTTAAGCTTTAGTCCTCAGTCGGTTGAATGGTTTAAATGGTCACCTTTGGTTTTCTTTATGGTCCAATAATGTCCTAAACTATGATTAACCATCATGCCAAGAAGCATCCATCTGCAGGATAAAAGGTAGTACCATGAAAAGCAAGGGAAATGACTCTTATCAAACTATAAAGTCAGAAAATTCAGCAAAGAAGACAATGCATAAGAGCCACCTCAACCCACAAAACAAGCTAAAACTACAACATTGAGTTCATCACCTGGTTCAAATCAAAGCCAGCAGTTCAGATCATGGGAGAAAAGGTAGGATGGATGCAGTTTCAGTAGAGTGACTAGAGTCCCAGCAATAGGGGGGTCTCTTCTATCTCTAGAACCAGCTGTCAGATTGAGCTCAATTTTGGATATGATGCAGCTTAGGGAGTATTGTCTCCATTTTAAGATTTCAGTTTAACTAGATCAAGGAAAAACATTTAACTGGCGTTCATATTATGACTGAGTAGAGAGACTGGTTTCTAGTCAAATTATTGTAAGAATCGAAGTTTGCCTTTTGACATAGTTGGACTTAAGTGATTAATCATATGAGATGAAAACAGGTTTTGATTGAACAAGTCTTAGTTGTTTTTCTAGTTTTACCTCTACATCATGTTTTCTAATGTCCTACTTTTAGTAGGAGCGGATATAATTGCCAATGTTTGGTTGTGTACAATATCCAAATAGTAGCTTTTGGTCACAAATTAGTTATAGAATTAAGTTGCAGTTTCTACGATAGTTCTACAGGATTTAGAGGGTCTTATGATGTAGGACAGCATGCAAAATGACCTAATCTATATACTCAGATCAGATCAGAATTAACTTAGATAAGAAAACATAAACTTAACTACGACGAGCACTTTAACATGCAAAAAATCAGTCTTAATTAACATGAATAGCCTACAATGAGTTACAGGATCTGCAAACTGTCCCAAATCTCTACCAATTAAGGTAAGATTGAAGTTTCAATCCAGATCATTCCTTTAACTAATGAACGGTCTTGATTAAGCTTCAGATCTAGGGTTCAGGAATTTTATGCAGGATAAGAATTCTAGATTATTACCAACGCAAATCATGTAACCACAAGCAGCTCAGAAATTGTCATTCAAAAGACAAGGTAGAAAAGTATTGACTTACAGAACAGGATGAAACAATAGTAATTCGACCTTATACCTAACACGACTTCACACTCATGGGAAGGAAGCTAGAACCAAGAATCCGCAAAGTCTAACGAAATTTTCATTCACTATTCATCAAAAACTACTTAAGAGAAAAAGATCTTAAGTAGGGAACATCCAATCCTAATCTAATAAAAAGACAAAATTGCCCCTACTTAAGTCACAATATACTAAGAAACCTAATACCCTTAGTGGTAAATATATCAAGTAAACTAAACTATAACATAACATAAAAATGAAAAAAAAAAAAAGTGGGATGATGGTCCCCATCATCTTATACACAAGGTTACTAATCCCAAATAACTATTCATAAATAAAAACTTTGAAATTCTTTTGTCCTTTTTGAAGAACTTCACAATTCATACCCTTACTTTTTCCCTTTGGTAGTTCGCTATTTTCACAAGTACTTCCACTTGAATGCTTGTTTTCTAGTTATACTTCACTTTAAGTGGTATTAGAGGCTTTCTGTTGATCAATGAATTCCAGTTCCAAGACAGTCCATGAAAGCAATGGGTAGTGCAATAATGTGCCCATGGAGCAGCAACAAAGAGCCAACAGTCAAGGAATATGATTACCAAAGAAGCATTCACAAGCCCAGGCAGCAAATTGAATGGATGCCTGTGCTTAAGAGCAGTCTAATATCTTTGGTGTTTTCAATGTGGTTAGAGCAAAATATGATAATGAAATACCTGAAACTCCATTTCTTCATGGAGGTATTTTAACCCCCGAGCAGCATCAAGAGCTACTTGTAGCCTCATAGCCCAAGGAAGTGTTGTTTCAGATCTACTAGATAAATGGTCATCCACACTCCTATTCGGCATGAATTCATAAATCAAAAGTCTTTGGATTCCTCTTTCATCATCTTCAGCACAGTATCCAACCAATTTGACAAGATTTGAATGTTCAACTATCCCGAGAACATTTACTTCATTCACCCATTCCTTGTGTCCCTGTCATATGCAAAGCAGAATCAGAAGAGAAAACATATTAACCAACAAGTCAACAATGAAAAAACAGATTCCCTAGTTCATCACAATAAGATAACCATCAGAGGCCAGACCCTCGAGTACGAACAGAACTCTTAACTAAAAGGGCAGCCCCAGTACACGAAGCTCCCTCATATGCGGGGTCCAGGGAAGAGGCGGACCACAAGGAAGTAAATTTGAAGGTGGGAAATAAGGTGGAATGCCAACCAATTCCAACAATATATCATCAGTTCAGATCAATTATTCCTTTCCGGTCTTTTCCTCTGAAGCAGTGAACAAAGGATTCAGCAGAAGGTCCAAAAGAGATCATAAAAATAACAATAATGATTATAAATCAGTGATCAGATAGAATTACGCCATATTGCTGTTTCCTTTTTCTACTTCCCACCCCCCCCCCCCCCCTATAAATGAGTGGTAAGAGAATGAAACAACTAGCAGAAAAGGTAACACAGAAGGCCCCACAGACAAAAGGTTTGAAGCACATGGCAGCAGAACAAAGAAAAGTGAAAAGGGTGGTGAAACACCAATATTCCTCAGCTACACAGGGTTATAACAAGTCACAATCATAACGTCAGGACAGGCTCGTTCCTCCACTAGACTTTTGGCAGCATCATTTTCTGATTGTTTCACATGCTGAAGCTCTTGGTCCCTCATCTTGTCAAACTAATCTCATCAATTTCATTAATACATCCAAAGAACTTCTATCTTATACAAAACTCAGTTAATCACATAATGGATCAGTCACCTCCAGTGACCAATAGGAGGAGATTGAAAGGTTGCTCTAGGGTCATTCTCCACTTCATCACCATCATCATCAAGACCTTATTCCAATTAGGAGTCGGCCACATGAATCTTATTCCTCCATTCCACTCTATTAAATACCATGGTTTCATTTAGTCCCAAACTTTTTAAATCTTTCCTGACCACTTCTATCCACGTTCTTTTGGGCCTTCCCCTTGCCCTTTTAGAATCTTCTACTTGTATGGCCTCACTACTTCTAACTGGTGCCGTTGTTGGTCTCCTTTGGACATGTCCAAACCATCTAAGTCTAATCTCTCTCGTCTTATTACCTATTGGTGCTACCCCTAAATTTCCTCTAATATTTTCATTTCTCTTGTCTTACCACTCATCCATCTCAACATCCTCATTTCTGCAACACTCATCCTATTAGTATCATGTTCCTTAACTAGCCAACACTCTGATCCATAGAGCATGGCCGGCCTTATAGCCATCCTATAGAATTTTCCTTTTAGTTTGAGTGGCACCTGCCAATCACATAAAACTCTAGATGCACATCTCCATTTGTTACAACCCGCTTAGATTCTCTGGGTGACCTCCCTCTCAATCTCTCCACTCTCATGGATCAATGATACTAAGTACCAAAAGAGGTCTTTCACAAGGACTTATTGGTTATCAATCTTGACTGGTGTTCCACTCCTACTCTCCTTGCTAAAATTACATTCCATATATTCTGTCTTAGTTCGACTAATTTTAAATCCTTCAGATTCTAATGCTTCTCTCAATAACTCTAGCTTTATGTTTACACCCTCCCTTGTCTCATCAAGTAAGACTATATCATCTGCAAATAGCATGCACTGGGGAATCTCCTCGTGCAAATGTTTTATTAACTCATCCATAACTAATGTGAAGAGGTATAGACTCAATGTCGATCCTTAGTGCAATCCTACAGTTACAGGAAAATCACCAGTCACGCCACTAGTGGTCTTAACATTTGTTACCGCTCCCTCATACATATCTTTAATTATGTCTATATACCCCTGAGAAACCCCCTTACCACCCAACACCCTCCATATTAACTCTCTAGGGACTCTATCATAAGCTTTCTCTAAGTTGATAAAGACCATATGTAGGTCTTTCCTCCTCTCCCTATATTTCTCTACTAATTGTCTTAGTAAGAAAATAACTTCCATGGTAGACCTCCCAGGCATGAAACCAAATTGATTCTCCGATACACTTGTTTCATGTCGTAGCCTCTTCTCAATCACTCTCTCAAACAGTTTCATGGTATGGCTCATAAGTTTGATCCCTCGATAATTAGTGCTCTCCTTTATTCTTATAGATTGGTACAATATAGCTTTTCCTCCACTCATCAGGCATTTTCTTTGATTTTATAATCTTGTTAAATAACTTGGTCAACCAAACTACCCCAATATCTCCCATATGCTTCCAAACCTCTATTAGTACACCATCAGGCCCCATGGCCTTTCCTGATTTCATCTTTTTCAAGGCCTCTTTTACTTCAGGTATTCTAATCCTACGTTCATATCTATAATATCCAATGTTATTTAGATTTATAGTATCTTCAATCCCTATATTCTTAGAGCCATTGTCATTTAACAATTTTTGAAAGTATGTTTCCCACCTTTGTTTGATCTCATCTTCTTTGACTAATACCCTTTGATCATCGCTTCTAATACATCTAACATGATTTAAGTCCTTACCCTTTTGTTCTCTTACTTTTGCAATTTAAACACATCTTTCTCACCTTCTCTTGTTCCTAATTTATTATAGAGCTCATCATATGCTTTAAGTTTAGCCTCACTTACTATTCTCTAAACAGCGTTTTTAGCATTCTTATATTGTTCATAGTTTTTATTATTTCTAATCTTCTGCCAAGCTTTAAAACGCATCCGTTTTTCTTTAATAACTTTTTGCACTGTTTCACTCCACCATCATGTTTCCTTTGCTAATAGCCTTTTACCTTTAGATACTCCTAAAACATCTTTTGCCACTTTCTTAATGGACTCAGCCATATTAGTTCACATGGTATTTACTTCTGTTTCATAGTTCTAATTTCCTTCTACCATCAACTTATTTTTGAATGAGATTATTTTCTCTCTTTTTAAGTTCCACCACTTAGTTTTTTGATGTGTATTAAGTTCAATTCTTTTACTCCATCTTTTAATATGGATATCCATAACCATTAACCTATGCTGTGAGGTTAAACTCTCACCAGGTATCACCTTACAATCCTTACATATAGATCGTTCATTATTCCTAAGTAGAAAAAAGCCTATTTGGCTTCTATGAAGTCCACTTTTAAAGATTATTAAGTGTTCATCCCTCTTCTTGAAGAGTGTATTTGCAATGGACAGGTTATATGACAAAGCAAAATCGAGGATATTCTCCCCCATCTCATTTCGTTCACCTATACCATACCCTCTGTGTATTCTATCATATCCTTCCTTATCTTTTCCTACATGGACATTCAAGTCTGCTCCTATAAATATCCCCTCAGTGTTGGGAATTTCTTGTAAGGGTCATTCTCCACTTCAGAGACATTAATGTTTCTCAGTTGGAATTGTCAATCGCAAATAGGCCCAAAAATAGAAGACAATCCTTTGTTATTACTGCTTCTAAATATACCACCAACACCAACCGGCTTGGACTAGCCTGGAGTTGAGCCATCAAAGTTCGTGAGGAGATGTATCAATTGATGGGTTACTAATATGATAACTATTCCAAGCCCTTTCAGCTGCACTAAGGAAACCCTGCTGAACAAAGAACTCTCACTCATGAGGATTCAATCGTATTGTTGCATCTATGAGATCTCCAAACTTTCCTTTCAACCGCTCTTTCTTATTTAAATTCTTGACATTGTATCAGATCAGATTTGGTATCCAAGCCATTCCTAGCAAAGCCACACTGGCTTTATAGAACTTGCAAAGTACAAAGTGGCTTGATTGGCATGAAATAACAAATAATCCTGGAAGATAATAAGAAAATGGTATGCAAGCTCATATTTATAGTCAGGAATCCTGTCAAGAAAAGGGCTACGATAGTCAGAAGCAAACCTCATTGTTAGGGAAGCATTACTGCTTACAGAAAGAAGCCTACTTATCTATAAGATTCAATTCTTTTTCATGTAATACATGATTGTGCAGCTCCTGATGATGGCTCAAGCTCACACATGATCCCTGTTAGCTAGTGTGTGTAATGTCTGATGATAATTTCACTAGTACAAGATTCAGTTCCAAGATACTTCACTGGGTTTTTGAGCCCATAAAGTGGGTAGGGAATGTTTGTCAGAAGCAGCAACTTTTATAAGCTACAATCCTACAACAAGGTAAGCATGCTTAACTGTAGATATAAGAAATGAGATATCTCAACTGTGACTTGCGAAAACACAGACTGGTTGGCACACACATTGATTGAAACTTCTAAGTATTCACAACAAGCATTAAAACCCTATATAACATAAGACCCTTCACAGAAGCATGCCTTCCTGCTGGAAAGAATCAGGGGCACATATAAGTTGTATGCAGAGGAACCCAGAGTTGCACCAAAGAAAAGATCCAGTTTCCACTGGAAACATCTCCAGACTGTTATGGCTTCTTCACAAAATCAGTATGGAGAAACGAACAGCACGATCTGAAGGACACTTGCAATCATTGTGGTCTCATATCTCAAATTAAATGGTAAAATTGAAAAAATTCCACACCTAGCATGAGAAGTAAATACAATTTTCAGAACCAAATCATTGTATATCTACAATTGCAGATATAATATGCAAGTAGGATCAAGAAACAGGTATAAAAATCAAGGTCATTTCTCCAGCTGAATAAAATGAACAAGTTAAGCTAACAGAATGAGGATAATAAATCTAAATGAAAGAAAGCAAATGAAGATCTTGGTTGTTACCTGCAACCCCTTTCTGCTCAACTGTTTAACAGCAATGTCAAGCCCGTTATGGGGTTCCTCAGGACTGCGAATTGTGCCCTTATAAACACAGCCAAATCCACCTTCACCGAGCATAAGCGAGCGACTGAAATTCTTGGTAGCAATCTTGAGTTCAGAAAAAGTAAACACCTTGAGATTGTTAGGCCTCTGAGCCATACTGGAGAAAGAGGTTCTCACCAAAGATTCTGCACTAAGGTCAGAAACATTCTCAGAATTGAATTCAGACCCTGATCTCCTCATGTCACGGTCTGTTGATTCAGTAGTAGAAGACCGAACTGATGTCGACTTTGTAGTCTTGGGTTCTGCCCTCTTCTCTCCATTGGAGAAATGGAAACACTTCATTGCCGTCAAAAGATCAAAACCCCAATTTCCCCCCTGCCGCAAAACCATCAACTGTGCAAAATCAATAAATCAAAAACAAATTGTATAAAATGAAGAGGCTATATAGAAGCCACACAACTCATCAAACCTTTGGCAATTTAAACCGTGAAGTCCAAAATTCCTTCTACACAGCCCCCATTTGAAAACCTACAAAAATCCCAAAATCAGGACATCATTTCTGCATAAGAAAACGCAAGCAACAGAAAATCATATATGCTTGGAGGGACACCTTTTCCTCTTCCTAATTACTTAGCCACTAAAATTTAGATTGTCAGCAGAAGACCAACTTCAGAAAAAACTTCCAAAACCTCGTATTCACAGTCCGAGAATTCAACCAGGTCAACCCATTAAACCAAATTCCTTTCATTTCTGTAGAATACCAACTTCTAAACCACTTACAAAATGGAAACTTTTGACTTCTAACTTACACCAAATCCACTTTTAAAAAAAACCAAATTAAACAATTTATCCTGTTAACTCCTAATAATCTTCTTCCCAAAGTTTCTTCCTTTTTTATGGTTTTTCATTTAATTTTAAGAAAAGAAAACAAAGTGACTGACCTTATTTTCTTCCAATCCAACTCAAGAGATTTATCAACGAACACTCAAAATCCCGTTTCAAGGGCTATCTAAAAGACCCAAACACTGAAAAGGCCTTGAGAATCAATGAGTAACGGGCTCCCCATGATCTAATGAAGTCAATACACGGCAGCTGGAAATCAGCTTACCAACCAAAACGCCAGAAGAAAAGAAAAAAAGGCGACAGAAAAAGAAAACCCTAAAAGGAGGAGAAGATGAGGAAAGAGGTTCCGAAAATGAAAGAGAGGTTCCAAGCAAAAGCCAACAGAGAGAGAGAGAGAGGTCTTCCACAGTAACTAACACAAGCCAAGAACCAGTTAATATTAATATTTTTCTATCCTTTTTTTTCTCTGTTTTGTTAAGTTGAAGTAGTGTTGGAGGATACTTGGATTTTGGAAACACACAGATTACAAGAGTACGCAAATGTGAATGATTGTTTCAGCTCTAAGATATTAATATCTTAAGTTATCTTCAGCTAATTATTCTTTTTTCTTGTTGAATGCCATAACTCATTAATTAAATAAGCAATACAATCAATACATTAGAATAAACTAACTAATTAACTTTCCTAACCAAATCTAGTTTCATTTACCATATTAATGTAAAACAAGAACAAATCTAGAGGTGAAACCATACAGGTCTCACTAACCTTTGACATAGATGCCTTCTTAGTAAGACACTTAGCAAGACAATTGGCCTCTCTAAACACATAACTAATATTAACTTTATGAAACCTATACAATGTCAAAAGACATGCCTCCACATATGAGACAACCTCCTTTTCTTTAGCATTGCTTCCCCCACTAACTGTGCCCATAATATATAAAGTAGAATGTCAAGTTTGGATGCCAAATCAAGCCTAAACAATAAGAATCACCATTTAGTGCCACTATTTGATTAATGTCCAAGATGGATGCTATAGCTAACAATGAACTGATTCTGATAATCCCTTAGTACAACAATAACAATGGCTTCTCCTGAATTCAACAATGTAGACCCATCAAGTGCCAATTGAAATTGTCCAGATGAAGAGGGTTTCCATTCCACATTTATTGATTTTAAAGAAGCTTTCGTCAACTTTTTTTTTATTCCATTTGTTGAGTAAAATTGATTGAGAATCATAAACCATGGACAGTCCAGAAAAGAGTACAAAAACTCAATGACTCTCGTGATCCAAGTATTTAACAATCAAATCTCATCTCAATGTTCTTGATGGTGAATAATTTAGTTTTAGGTTTTCATATTTTACAAGCCAACAAAGCATGTGCTACCAGAAGAAGAATAGATGCATAAAATTTAGTTTTTCCTAGTCTACTCCAAGATGAAATAGCCTCCTCAATTTTATTATAATCCTCATATTCTACATAACTGCTCAAGAATGATTCAAAGTGGTCTAACCTTTGAGCATGACCAAATTAAGTGATAATCAAATGCCTCTACCTAATCATGCAATGGGCCAAATGTATCTATCAAATGAAGGGTGTTTTAAAGCATCAACTATGTTGGTAATCTATGGTGAGCTAGAAGCCAAAGGTACATCTTAACTCTAGGAATATAATGGAATTTACATATTTGTTTCTATCTAGTATTAGATGATTGGTCATTGGTGTGTGAAATCATATAATAGTAGGATTTCACCAAAAAAATTGCCATCATCAGTCAAACTCCTAATAATCTTATCCCCTTGGTCCACAAAAAGGCTTTGATAATGAACTTGATTAGAAATTTTTGAATGGAGAATATTAAGAAATTCTTGTTTCCATTTTCAATCTGCCAATCCATCATTTGGTTAAGAGTGTTGCAAGATAAGAATCTAGAACTATTGATATTCACAAGATTGATAAGGGGGTTATCAACTCATTCAAGCCATTTATCATTTGACCATCATCTGCTGACCATAAAACCCCTTTTTTAGGGTACAAAGAGCCCTTAAGATAGCTTTTCAAGCTACCAAATCTGTTTGTCTTATATTTAAAATTCTAAAAGGATTAGTTTAATACATATTTTAATATAACTAAACAAACACAGAGATAATGTATTAGTAAGAATGGACTAACCAATTTTCCTTGAAACATTTATATATAAGGTGAAGATTCTAAAGCCTAAGCCTCTATTCAATTTGTATGAACAAATGCAATCCTAATAGACTAAGTGAATATTATGACTCCTTGCTAAATAATTTCAAATGAAATTTTCCCATCTCTTCTCACACTCATCAAGAATTTTCTTAAGAAAATGAAAGGCTATAAGTGTAAAATAAGACATCCCAGAAACTGTGGGGATTTCATTGATATTCGTTGAGTCATGGAATTTTGTAGAAGGAAGGGATGATCTAAAAGATGCTAGTAGCTACATGATGCTTTATTTTTTGAAATTTAAAGTATTTAGACCATGAAACTCAATTATGAGGTTTGATTTATCTAATAACCCATAAAACATACTGATTAGGTAATTGTAGCATCCAAAACCCAATAGTCTCCTTCACTTGGTGTATATCTAACTTAGTATTTGATAAACATATAATATTATTGGCTATATTTTAGATTAAAAAAAATGTTAGAACATAATAGGGCTCATCTGCCACGTGATCAATCTAATCTATTAATCTAAGAGTTGATCACATGTGAATTGATTAGGTGATCTTGAACCCTTCAATCCATGAAGTCTCATCTCATATTCCACCAGCAAAATGTGGAGGACTATTGATCTACAATATAATAATATAGATCAACACAAAAATTTGCCTATGTGAGAGGGCAATTGGCATGACCCAAGATCCCATGGACATGTAATTTTTGGCAAAGAATCCTAAATTATTTTATTAACTAAAGACTCCTTAGTTTATGTGAAATGATGTCATCACTCCATGTTCTAGTGATGGAATTCCACCCTTTTGTTTAGCTTTTGAATAATTTTATTTACACAACCCAAGAGACATTTTTTAGAACAAAGACAGCAAACCTAGCTAAGGCAAAGTTATCCACGGCTTGATTTTTTTTTGCCTCTTTTTTATGTGCTCCTTAAATATTGATTACATCATTGAAGAACAAATAATATATGATTTTAAGGCTGTTTTACCTATATTCAAATAAATTCTTAGTATTTTAGGACTCCTAATAGCTAGTAGGAAATGAGATGCCTAACTATGGATAATTTTCTCTAGGATTTCTATTTGATTTATAATAGGCTAAAAACAACTTTCTACCACCAATTTAGGAAATATTTAATAAAGTGCAAAGTGCTAGTATTGAATAAGGAGTAGTGATTTGTGATCACCTCCATTCTTTAAATATGCAAAATCATATATGCACACCAAATCTAACAATGGCACTCTATTCTTCCATCTACATTGCTTAATTAGCTTTTAGAAGTTGTATAGTTCTCAATACAATCTATCATCCTTGAATAACAAAAGTATATAACAAACTATTCACTACCATGTACTATATGTTATTATACTCTATTTTTACTTAGAAAAATGATAAGCAAGGCATTTGTTGGGGCCCACACATGCTTGTTCGAATTCATTGAACCTATAGCTCATGAAAAGCTTGTCCAAATGATGCTAATTTTGTTTTGATTGGATTGATGACTCTAGTCCCTTTATCCATGAGAGCTTGTTTACGAGTTTTTTAAGAAAAAGGTTTGGTTACATAAAATTAAAAAAAAACCCTAGATTTTGATCACATTCAATTGCAACCCTAAAACTCATTACTCATTTCAATCATACCATAGTTCATCATCTCATTATACACCATTACTTCCTAACCTATGTGGCATTTCCTATAATTAAAGGGAAATTTTATAATTTCATAGTCATCTTCTTCTTTAGAGCACCTCAAAGTAAAAAAACAACACCCCCCCCCCCCCCCCTCCCATTTTGAAAGTTAGAGCATTGCTTACAACAATGAAGATGAGTTCTAAGGATATCCCACCTTCATAAGTGAAGCTTTCCTATAATGCTCCAGTTCAAAAGGAGGATTTGACCACTACTAGGCAATATTGATCTATCTTCAGCCCTAAAAACATAAAGAAAAAAGTGTACATTCATAAAGTAGTTGCAACGGAACTTGGTTTAAATGATTCCAAGATCATGAATCTTCTTTCTCTATCACTAATCAGTTCTTCTCAAAATTTGTCTTCCTCCACCTGCCCAGTCAATCTCAACCACGTCAAAACCTACCCATGCACATATCTTTGCAAACTAAACACAAAACAAAGTGATGAAAGCCATTACTACAAGAACCTTTGTAGCATATTTGGAATGGGACTTGCCATACATCTCAAAGAATCACCGAGCCTATGCCTTTTACTTCACAATCCTCTATATTGTTGGATTCGTAATGAACTCAGCCTTTACTATCTAAGCACTGCTTTTTGCATACTTGGGCACTCTTAGATAATTTGTAGGAAAGCAAAAGATGGGTGCTTGTATTGGTTTTCAAACCTTCAGATGCATTAAAGAAGAAGATGATTTTGCAACTTCAAAACTGCCCCTTAGTTATAGAAAATGCCACATTTGTACTCAATGCCACATATGTGAGAAAGTAATGACATCTAATAAGATAACAAATTAAAATATGATTGAATAAATATTTAAATTTAGGGTGAAATTGAACAAGATCAAAATTTGGGGTACAAGATGCAAAAGCTCTCAAAATTTAGGGGTTTTATGTAACTAAGCCTTAAGAAAATGTAGTCCATTTATTAATGTTAGATTATATCTTGAGGATGAGATATTCATTTTCCATGGAACCAAAAACTATAGGTTAAAAATAAATAAATAGAGATATATCTATTATTGGCCCACTTCCTATAATCTTAAGCTTTTAGGTTGAATGGTAAATTTACATGGTTCGTGAGCTTTATTGACTAAAAGGTGATGAGTTTGAATCTTGGTATCACCCATTTATCAAATCTATGTGTGGAGCCCAAAAAGGCCTTCCAAACTACATGTTATGCCATTTATAAATCCACATGCACCCTTCCACATGATGGGGCTGTGTTAGAACTTAGACTTTTAGGAAGTAGGCAGTAGAAAAGTTGATCTAATTCTTAAATGATGCACACTTTGTGGTGATTGGGTCTATTGGGACCATTGACATGTTTTATAACATTTGGATGCACCAACTTTGGATTATGATAAGTGACTAATTACATCGGGTCACAAGTGTTATAACCAAGAGAACATGCCATGTTAATGGTGTCCCACCAAATTAAAATGGAATATAGTTTTATCTTCTCAATAACCTCTTCCACAAGTAAGAGACACACTACTCTTGGGTACACATGACATGATTAATGTCAAAATGCTTTGAATTTTGTTCAGAAGAAAATTATTCTAGAGCAAAGACTTCTAGCACAATACTGAAAGAGTCTCCTTTGAATGGCAGGGCTTAAGACTACTCATGGGTGGGCATGTCCAAGGAGGATTTGACAACACCATCTCAACCCATGGTCCCACATTTATTAGATATCTTTTTCAAACTTTAGGTTTTTAATTTAATAACCCATCAATAGAGTTCTCTTCATAATGTGGTATATACTTTAAACAATTAAATGGATATAGGGTTGAACATTATGCCATGTTTACAAGGGAGAAAACTAAAACTAATAGCAATCTCAATTGTGAAGGTCACATGTTCGAAACTCATCAAGGGTGTGAGTGTCTGTCCACCATTAAAAAAAGCATTGTGTTACATCATTATTTACAACCCTAGGATGAGCACAAAATGTATGTTTTGTGTATTTAATGGATGTATTTGAACCAAGTGAAGGGCAACAATGATTTGGGGCATGGAGAAGTAAATATTTTGGGAGATTTCCACTTTCAAGTTTTTCAAAGCTATTACATCCTCCTTCAAGCTTTTGGAATCTAAATTACCAAGATAGGGCCCATGACTGGTGGTCAATGTATTTTTGAATCAAAATGCCTTCCATTCCTAAATCTCTTTTTTCCTCTTTGGAAGTTATTCGATACAATTGAGGTTAGCTATGGGTACCCTTTCTCTCATATGTGTGGGCTTATCTCTTCCCTTTTTATGAATAATCTATTTAGTTCGTCAAATTCTCTAGCCTCAAAAAATGATTGGCATATAATATCTCCTCTTTCGAGGACCTCTAAAGTAGCCTTTTGTGGTTACATCTATTATTTAACCACAAAATGTTACTTTAGAAGTATTCAAAAGATAGACTTTTGGGATCCAACAATCTCTAAGGTTGGAAAATCTAATGAAAAGAATAAGTCATTCATAAAATGGGAAAGAGATGGGCCTGTGCATATGAGAGAGAGTGTACCCTCAATTCTACTGAATAATTTCACTGTTCCCCCCAACTATCTACCACTCTCCGTCTACCAGATGATTTATTTGTTCCTGCTGATAAGACTAGTGAGCTTCCAATTTCTAGCTTTCATTTTGCAATAGAGACCCATCACACTAATATACTGTCCTTTGCGATTAGCTTCAAAATCATTAAAGCTTTTCCTTAGTTTAGTTGGTTCCTCAAGTATAACCTAATCAAAATATCCATTAATTTATTATATTCTCTTTTATTTCATTATCTAGTGATTGCGTCCCATGGATCAAGAATCAACACTTTGATCTACTTGTTTATAGACAAAGAATGAGAAATAGAGGGCAGATCATGGCCAATTAAAATTTTAATATCCTCAATATACTAATACAAGGTTTTGGTAGAGAGAGAGAGAGAAGAGAAGAGAAAAGCACTAAAGTAAATCCACTTCCTACAATTGAAGTCCTTTATAATTAAAGATTAGTTGATAAGCCTTCAAATGGGTTTAAAAATGGAAGACAACCTGGATATGAAAATCTAGTTTTTTCTTTAAGAATTTAAATTGGGTTTCTTGTACAAATAGACCAACTTTTTGTTGAGTCTCTCTTTATCACACTCTAATTTTAATGATAAAAAAAATCAAATTTATGTTACTAATAAATGTGATTGATTATATGTGTGATCGCATACAAATAGTTTGATCCCAACCATTAAGAAGTTCTTCATATGTGATTTCAATTTGTTAATATTTTCAAAGGAAAACCTTTTCAAAAGCATGTTTACAAGATATTCAAGTGAAAAGGAATGCACAAAACCCCCTATATCACTTTGGTTGATGTTTGGAATTGTGAAAACCCCAATTTTTGTAGAATTATTTGAATTAATGGAAATTTTTGTGAAAACCAAGGTGGAATATTATATTCATAAAGATAAATTTTTTATAGAAATATAATCAAGTCTTGAAACATAGATATCTGGAATGTATTCAAAAAATCAAGTCGAATGACTATAAGTACGTTAAAAGTTAGATGAGCTAGTGGACAGCTAGCTAAGGAACATGCCATCATGAAAAACTAAAATGATGAGGAATCTATTTTCATTTTAATAAGAAAAGTAGAAAAATCATTAAATAATTTTATAATTAAAATAATCCAAAAATAAACTTATAAATACACCTCTTACAAACACCATGAAATTCCATAGATCCCCAATACTCTCCCCTCTCTCCCCCTCCCTTTCCCTCTCTCTTTCCTCCTCTTCCTTGTTTTTTTCTCTTTTCATTTTCCTTGTTGTTTTCTCTCTCCTCTCTTTCTAGCTGCCTAAAGTGTCCATAGAAGCACCCAACAACATATCTGCACAAACAGGGTCGGGCGCTTCCATAGACACACCATCCCCAACTTACTACGATTTCTACCCTTCGTGGAAAACCAAGAGAAATTCGGCGATCACACCATTATTCAGATGATCCAAACCATTAATATTATCAATGACAATTCATTTAAGCTTTCCCCTAAGTTTTCTATAATTTTTCTTCCACTTCATTAGTGTTATTCTCCACTGTATCTGAATTCCATCGCATCACAAGTTTTCTGGGGTATTTCCCTCTTCACAGTGTTTCTTCTCTCTAGATGTTCCAAGTAGGTTCTCCTCCTCCTCATCTTTCATTGTTCTCTTTAAATATAGTGAAAATACCTCCCAAACTGGTTTTTCTAATGAGGATTTGTCGAAAAATTAATATAACCAAATAAGTGAGTAACATCATCAAAATGACCCCAAATGGATGATCTGAACAGTTAGATTGATTCATAACATCCCAAAACCCCTAAATATATAAAAATATTAAAAAAATGGATGTCTAGATAAAAAAAAATTAGGATAGAAACAGATCAGATAAATTTGGACTGTTGAAATTGCCTAAAAACTTAAAAATGCAATTTAGAACTCAATACAACTCCAAATTGAGATAGGAAAGATTCGTTGGAATTGTATTGATGAGTAAAATCCAATGAATTTATAAAATAAAATATTTTAGTATTATTTATATTAATCCATAGCAAAAAACCATGCTAATAAGGTTGTTATACTTGCAAAATGATCTTAAATTTTTTTATCTAATCCATTAGATGAATTTAGAACATCCAAAAACATTATAAAAACTTGTTACAATAAAAAAAATTGAATATATAGATCAATGATAAAAATAGAAACAAATCAGATCAATCTACACTGTTCAAATTATCAAAAACTTCAAAATTCAAGTAAAAACTCATTTTAAGTCCAAATTGAGATTGGAAAGAAGCATTTAATTCCTCTTGATGAGTATAATCTGATGAAAACATAAAAATTGAGATTTAATCACTGTAAATATCTATTAATTACAAAATGAGGTACTAATCTCATTGAAGATATAGGATGATCGGACTCAAGGGATGAGTTGTATTGACGATTAAATGCTAATAGGGTTGTTACACTTTCAAAATGATCTTAAATTTTTTTTATCTAATCCATTAGATGAATTTAGAACATCCAAAAACATTATAAAAACTTGTTACAATAAAAAAATTGAATATATAGATCAATGATAAAAATAGAAACAAATCAGATTCAAATTATCAAAAACTTCAAAATTCAATTAAAAACTCATTTTAAATCCAAATTGAGATTGGAAAGAAGCACTTAATTCCTCTTGATGAGTATAATCTGATGAAAACATAAAAATTGAGATTTAATCACTATAAATATCTATTAATTACAAAATGAGGTACTAATCTCATTGAAGATATAGGATGATCAGACTCAAGGGATGAGTTGTATTGACGATTAAATGCTAATAGGGTTGTTACACTTTCAAAATGATCTTAAAATTTTGATCTAATTCGTTAGATGAATTTAGAACATCCAAAAACATTATAAAAACTTGTTACAATAAAAAAAATTGAATATATAGATCAATGATTAAAATAGAAACAAATCAGATCAATCTGGATAGTTCAAATTATCAAAAACTTCAAAATTCAATTAAAAACTCATTTTAAGTCCAAATTGAGATTGGAAAGAAGCACTGAATTCCTCTTGATGAGTATAATCTAATGAAAACATAAAAATTGAGATTTAATCCCTGTAAATTTCTATTAATTACAAAATGAGGTACTAATCTCATTGAAGATCTAGGATGATCAGACTCAAGGGATGAGTTGTATTAACAATTAAATGATAGAATAATATGAAATCAAGCGTAAGATCTTATGGATAAGAGAGAAATTGCAAAATAGACCATTAATGTTATCCAAAACCATAGATCTAAGAAAAGAAACTTAGATCTGATGGTTGGATCATGATGGAAGATGGTGATATGTTTAATTTCTATATAAATTGTTGATTTGTAGTTCAAATTACTTTGAGTTGATAGTAGATTTATTTTTGTAATTTAAAGTTCATAGGGTAAAAAGCTCATTGGAACTTTATAGAAGTTTGATCTATTGCCACTCTAGTAGACTCTGAACATTGTGGTTATATGGGGTATTCAAGATCCAAGTGATTTTTTCTTGCCTTTTGTTGACATTTGTTAAGGTCTAAATGCCTCCTTACATGAGAATTGTATTAATCACTTTTTGAGTAGATTTTAACTAGTAAGCATTAGTCAATTATGACATAAGGAGGAGCAGTCTAGAGTTTGAAGAAATAAATCATTTTCAACCAGTAAAACAGTAACTGGTTGAGCACTAATAATAAGAACACAAAAGGTTAGAAATTATCAAATCAAATTAAATTGTAAATAAGATAATTATGATCAAACAAGATCAGTTATGAGATCTTGAATGATCAAAAACAATAAAAGAAAGAATCATAAATTTATGTTATGTTTTTGAATTTGAATATAGGTATTAGATCAAATATAGATCAATAGGTAGATAATCTAAACCCTTAATCAATATGATTCAAGGAAAAGAGATCTAGATCATTATCTTAAAGGATGCTCAAAAGATCAATCCTAAATCGAAACGAGATTAATAAAAATTTGAAGATAAGATCTAAACCCTTGATCTTGATCAACAACTGTTGATTAAAGAAATCTATAAAGATCAAGATCAATAGAATATATATGAAGAAATTAAGATTAGAATATAATTCAAGAACTTATATAAGATAGATCAAAATTTAATCAAACTATTAGATCTATAGATCAATAGTTATGGTAAGAAAAACTATATAAAAGAAATAGAATAATTAAGTTGAAAGAATACTAGGAAATTTAGATCCTTAAAATCAAGACACTAAAATGAAATGATCAGACAAATCCTAAAAGAAGATAAAATGACTATCAGATCATTTATAATTATGATAGATAATGACAATATGTATGACTTAACAAATTTCTACATAGATCAAGATCATGGATTATTGGGATTATTGCATTTGAGGTAGGTGAAACCTTAAGAATGCATTTCTTTAAATTAAAAGATCTATGTTTTAAACATGATCTTATTTGAGGATATGAAATTATAGAATGTTTATAAATTGATACAATTTAAATATTTAGAATGTTTAGTAATGTAATTAGATTGATAGAACATATTTTATTGCTTAGAACTATGTAATTATTAATTGAAAAGTATGTGTTGAAATGATAGTATCTAATTAGGTTAAGAAATAACATTCATAGTATATGAATAACAAATTAATAAAAATGGGTATCATTTACATTAAATGATTATCCCTAAATATGAAATTATATCTTCGTTATATGAATACCAAAGTAATAGAAATGGGTATCATTTATATGAAATGATTATCCCTAAACTTAAATGTAAATAACAAATTAATGGGCATGGGTAAAATTTACATAAAATGTTTATCCATGAACTTAGATGGTAAAATTATAGCATCGGTATATGAAATACCAAATTAATGAGGATTATGATTTTCTTTATGAAGAGTTGTAGGGTTTGGTCACCCGCTTTCCAAAAATTATGATTACATGGATACCATGCCCAAAGAGAGGCAAAATGTTGAGTGGGGCAATTATGGGAAGGCAAGCCACTGTGACAGCTATGGTTTCCCCCATACAAACATGGATATTATATTTTTCACTATGACATCAGTGGAGAATTGAGCAGTTATCCGAGTTTGCTGGTACCGTATCAGACTACACCATAGTAGTCCTTTATATATTTTGCACTATAAGGTATATGATATTGACATAATGAGATGCCTTATATGATGGCATGATGAAATGGCCGGTAATAGTTTATTACCGATATTTCCCATGAAGGGATATTTTACATCAGAGGCTGGATCATTATTCAACTCAGTATAGTCTGGGTATGAATATTGTGATACAGTTATTGAAGATTTTAACTATTTTTCGCTGTTTTAATCATTTACATATATTTGATATGATTATTAGCCTTTGGAGAATATTCATAGACGATCTTACATGAGGAATTACATGATAGAGTTATCATATATACAGTATGGTTCATGGAAATTGAATTATTTGATTTATATGGAATATGATGGATATAATTATTGGATTTATTTATTGAATTATATATTATGTTATAAATTTCATATGCTTCTTAAATCCCTTACAAAGCATAGCTTGCTGAGATATTGTAAATGTTTGAATGTTTACAATATCTCAAATAAAGACAGACAGGAGTTGGATGGATACAAAAGAGGAATACAACAACCATACTATGTATCAAGGGTATATACTCTTAACAAGATCTTAGTATAGTGTAGTTAGTTATTTGGATTTGTGTACTCTGGACATTTTATGTAATAAATGTAAAGGGCTATGTATGTGAATGACTGGATGGATCCTGTTTTCAATAAATGACTTCTATTGATTAATTTAGTAAAAATATATGTTATACACAAAATATGTACATATGTAAGAGTGTGAAGGTGACATTCGGGTTTTAAAAAAATGAATTTCAAAGAAAATGTTTCCGCTGTTTAAATTTTAAAATTTTTTCCAAATCAGGCGCTCCATCTTTTGAAAATAAACATGAAAAAGTGTTTGAAAAACCCAGGCCATCATGGAAATATTATGGATTAAATTCAATTCCATAGCTTTCCAAGTGTAAACGAATAAAAATGGAGCTTTGGAACCAATGCATAAATAAGGAATCGACTCTAAATATCATGAGCACATAAATCTTGCATGAAAACTCATTTTTCTAAGTTGGGAGAATTGGTCTCCTGGGGTAGAATCAATTTCCTTTAGAGATTTGCATTCTTAGGGAAATTGGTTCTCTAATAGGAACCAATTCTCATTAGAAGAACCAGCTCCAAAGAGGGAATCTGTTCTCTAAGAGAGAACTACTTCCTATCAATAAAGAGAAAAATTAAGAGAATCAATTCTCTATGGAAGAATCAATTCTCAATCAATTCCAAACTAGAGAATTGATTCTCCATGAGGGAACTGATTCCCACAATAAAGTGCTTAAAGTGGAGAATTAGTTCACCAAATGGGAATTGATTCCCACATAGGAGCTCCACCTAGAAGAATCTATTTTCCAAGAAGCAACTAACTCCACCAGAAAGTCTTCATTTTGGGGAATTAGTTTCTCAAATGAGAACCAATCCTTGTCACTTCTTTTCATTTGTTTTACTTCATGGGGAAGTCAGTTCCCTCTCCGAGGATCGATTCCCACATTCACTTTAACCCAAAATGATGATTTTAAATTAATTTCTAATTTCATCAAAACTTTTGAAATTCATGAGCTTGGCTTTCACATGAGTCTTTTTCATTGGTTGTTGAACTTTATTTTCAAACATCCCACCACTAAGAGTACTCCACCAATGAGATTTGAGGCTTTCACCAACTCTTGGTCTCCTTTAATCAAACATGTTTCTTCAACTACTCGATCTTCATCCAATGGAATGCCAACACCTCTCCAACACTATATGCATATCTAATGAGAACCAACGATATACTCCAATAGGTATTTTTCAAGGAGTATTGATTCCAACACTTAGAAGAAAGAAGAAAGCAAGTGATACAATAGGAAAAAATAAGAAAAACAACAACAGGGGCATAAAGAAGCCGTTAGAGCTCTCAAAAAAGCATTCATTAAAGATCTTTGTCATTGATTGAAGGCTTGACTTCTTTTGATAATTGTATATTCTTTCGTATTCATTATAAGTCTATTTATTTCCATTTGACAGGAAGTTTTTCTTTTTATTCAGTCATGCATTTGGCCAAAGAAGATGTTTCTCTAAGGATCTGTTGATCGAGTTTGTTTCTGTGCTCAATCTTGAGTGTGCAAAACTTTGATTCAACTAGGTGCATAAAAGCTCACAAGGTATAGTAGAGGACTCAAAGTTAGTGTACCTTTAAGAGAGAGGAAGTAGGTGCCTAATGTAGGCCAGAACCTCTATGAATCTTGTGTGTGTACTTGTGATTTCATTTGATTGCTTGTTTCATTCTTAGTTTGGGTGTCTCAAAGGTTTGAGTGGAAATTGTGTGTTTTCATGGAATCCACTAAGTATTTGTTGAAATACTAATATTGTTCTTCATGTCTTGATTTGCATGGCTTAAAACCACTCTTGTCTATTTATTGTATAGGTTTTTGGGTGTGTGAAAAAAAAGTGATTGTTAGTTTCTCTTACTCTCTTGTAGAGTTTCTCTTTTGCTCACAAAGTACTTATAAAATTGTTTTGAAGTATTTTTCTGGCTAAACTTTCCTACTCTATCAAGGTTGCATTAAGTGGGATTAATTCTTAAAGTCACTAAGATTTTCATTTAGTACCAATTCACCCCATTCTTAGGATCAACACTTTTTCCAACTGAGCTTCTCAACCAATAATTTACTTTCACCAACTATGTATGGCTACTTAACGTAGGGCATTAAATAGGGTTGTATAAGTAATTTTTTCTAACAAAATGTCATACATTTTTTTGTATAAGTGAAGAATTATAAAGCAAATCCATTTCTAGGGTCCAAATAATGCTAAATATGCCTCAATTTATTTTCCTTTTTTAACCAATTCAAGAGGAGTTTATACCCTCTTTTGAGGAAACTTATGTCATAATAATAGACGATAAGTTGAGGCCATCTCAATTTTTGTTTCCTTTGCAAGTAGAATAAGGAAAAGAGTCATGTGGACACAAATAACCTCTGACAACCAAAAATATATCATTAGAGAGAGAGAGAGAGAGAGAGAGAGAGAGAGAGAGAGAGAGAGAGAGAGAGAGAGAGAGAGAGAGGGTGGGGTGTTTATCATTAATAATATAGAGAGGTCAACAAAAAGGCCGTGCTAGGAAGAGAAAGTAGGCATCTACTAAAAGAAAGACGGGAAAACCATGATGCCGACTCTCCTTGTTGCTTCAAAAAGAGACTAGGAAAAATGAAATTTTAGTGCATGTGTAAGCATAATAGTTTGCATAAAGTTGTACGAGGGATCATCTCTTCCTTAGTACCATTAGGTTGGAGTAGATATATGGGCTCCTTTCACTAATTGCTACACTTTTAGACTACTTCCTAGCCATAAAAGATTCTTTCTAGGGATGTGGAACCTCAATAGTCTTAGACAACCATAGTCTCAAATTAGTTGGAAGAAAGTTCCGCATCAATATGTCTTCTGCAAATGAGAATGGCATGGTAACCGCTCAAGAAGCAAGGAATTGGATGGTATAAATAGTTTAGGCACTAGGAATAACCATTAAGGAAGGTCATGGAAGCATAGGTGAGATGTCCTCCTATTCGAGTGAATCAAGGATCCTTGAAAATAAGTATGTGATCATGTAGTTATGTGTAAGGTACATGTGTGTGTGTGTGTGTGTGTGTGTGTGTGAGAGAGAGAGAGAGAGAGAGAGAGAGAGAGAGAGAGAGAGAGAGAGAGAGAGAGAGAGAGAGAGAGAGAGAGAGAGAGAGAGAGAGAGATGTGGGGTATGGGGAAGGGCACCACAAGGGTCTATTGAACATGGTATATGTGGTTAAAGCGTACTATTTGGTGATCTACTTTTTTCATCTTTTAGATCCTGCATTATATTATGTATATCCTAAACAAATCTCATTTATAGGTGATTGTTTAGTGGATTGAGTTTTAACATGGCCTACCTATGAGGAGGGAGAGAAAAATATGGGACCTCTATTTGCACTATTTAGCATATGGAGTACCACTTTCAACCATTCTTGAGGAAGAGCGAGATGATTACTTAAGATGGGAGAGAGTCAATTTTGGGAAATTCCATTCGTTTCTACCAAAATAAGGGTTTTTTTTTTTATATGTCATAAGAGTTCTAGTAGGGTCTAGCAAACTAATGTATTGAAGAAGTTGATGCACCTTTTTGCGATGGAGTGTCACTTTTGTTGGAAGATCTAATTCATTCATCTTGTTTGGAATTGCTTGGATAGGATGCCCAAGAAATTTCAATGATTTGAATGCTTATGGACTATTTTATGTTGACTTGAAATTATAACCACTGATTATTTTAAGTTTTTATAGAGATAAGAAACAAGAAGTTAGAATCATCCCAATGCATTGAAATTTTGTGGACCCCATATCCAAGCCATTTCGAACAAGATGACAAATTAGATATTCCAAAATAAGTTATGCTCTATCAAAAAATGGTGCATAAACTTCTTCCAAAATATTTCATAAACATAGATTTTGACGCTAACACAGTGGTTGCAGACAACTAGGCATCTCTACTAGAATATGCTCACTTGTAGACAACTAAGTATCTCCCCTAAACTATGCTTGGTTGTAGGTAATCGAATTGGCAGCATTAGGACTCGAAATTTGTAGTTAAGATCATCCAATTGGCAACTTATAAAAAACTAGGGGTCAAAATGTTAAACCATTAATGTTTTTGGTCATAGTAGGAGTAGATGCTCTAGCACTGTAGCTTGTGAATAAGTTGACATCACCTTTCTCTCATGCATAGCAAAAGTTTTTCATGGATCTAAGTCATTCATCATGTTTAGAATGCCTAAGAAAGACAGAACATAAAATTTTATGTTCATTGGCTACTTTCTTCTTATGTTTCTTTGAGCTAAAAATCACAACTGTAGATTTTTTATAAGATAAAAAGAAACAAAACAAGTGGTTAGATGAATGGCTTAGATCTTCTCAAAGAAGGTTGTAGAGTAGCATCTTCTTCTTCACAAGCTCTAGAATTTATACTCACAAGAAGATTTTAGAACATGGTGGGGCCATTGGTGAGGACTTGATAAATAGATTGAGAAACCTAGATCATTTAATTTTGCAGGTCAAGGATACCATTATACCTCATCAACGTTGAAGCCATCAATGAGAGTCACATGAGAAAATGAGTTGTAGCTCACAAATTCATTGGTTGGGCCTTATCGGACCTACAATGGATTATAACTTGATAGTGAGTTTTTAGTTTTGGATATAGCGAATGCTCACATCAACCTTTGTCAATGTCTCCCAACCAATAGCTTGTGGGTTAAAGTCCAATGCTTACCAATGAAAGAAAGGAGAATCATGAAAATAAGTCACTAGAAATTCATCACATTAATCTCTCTGCTAATTATGAGGCTGACTTTTTTGTTGGAGAAGGAAGTCTCATCGATGACTTCAAGATAAGGCATTTCGACCCAATTTAATCGAATTCCACCATATTCTTTTAATGATCCTTTTGGATGTTGGGGAGAAATTCTTCTAAATGTCTTCTGGTTGGAGACCTAACTCTTCTTTTGTTTTTGGAGGCTTCACTCGGTTGTTTTTTTAGAACTATGATTTACTCGCCTTTGGATGGTAATGTAACTTATTTTCTACTTGATATATTTTTTAAAAGGGCAGCTCGATGCACGAAGCTCTTATGTCTACGAGGTCCAAGGACAGGGTGGACTACAAAGGTCTATAGTATGCAACCTTACCTTACTTTTTTTGCAAGAGGCTATTTCCACTCCTCGAACTCATGACCTTAAGGTCACACAATATTAATAACTTCTTTATTACTATTACAGAAAAAAGTCTTTCCTAGTAGGGTCTAACTATTTCTTTAAAAAAAGCAGGGATCCAATTATCTAGAAGTGTTGCGTTTATGGTGTTCAAGGTGATGATCAGGTAAGTCACAATGTACAATTGGCTGAAATACATTCAAAGAGGTCTAATGTACCATCAAGTGGATCTAGGTCCAAGGTCAAGTGGAATTCTAAATCGGCACAATTGTGGCATGACTTAATGGTTGAAAGGCATCTTATAAGAAGTCTCTTTTTTCAGCCTTGATCAAGGAGCTAAGATCATCTAATGAAAGTAACAAGGAATATGCAATGGAAAATAGGATATGACCACTATAAGCATGATAGTTGTACAACACCATAGCATCATTTCTTCAAGGAGAAAGATAACTACTAGAGAAAGAAGGATAGAAATAGTAATGTTTCCATCTTGTGATCACTCGGACTCCTTCATTGGTCAATTACTAACTCTAGTGGGAATAAAAGGACATGCAAATAGGGTTGTTAATGGCCTAACCCCACACAGAATTAGAATCAAACCATGTTTTTGCAACTAAGACTGAAATCGAACCAACAGGAAGATTGCTTCCAACTTTAAGGGACTAGGACCAAATTGTTCAGTTTTCTTGCAGCTCTTGATTGTCATTCCTTCATACAACTATTATATAGATAAGCAAAACTAAGAAAAAAATCACAAACATCTATTTTCTTCAAGTTTGCAAATTACTAGCCTCATAGGGGTTCCACTATATATATAAACCTCTCACTATTTTCTTTTTGGCTAAATTCCCTCTCACTCAATTGAGAGAGTGAATTTATAATTTAGTCCTTCCATTTATCTATTAAACTTAATTTTAATCAAGAGAAAAAATTGTGTGAGGGTTTTTATGGGATCAAGTATTCATAGTTTTAGCTTTTAATGTGGATTTTTGAGAATTTAGGGGAAAATCTCAAATAAAGAATTTTTTTGCTTTCCCACTATATTTAGGGCACTAATATTGACACAAACAGAATTTATTATGGTGAGAATATTAAGAGCAAAATGGTCAATTATAATAGCCCCAAGTTTATTATTTAATATAAGAAAAAAGGGTCTCATTAAGAGGTTACTCTCTCTCTCTCTCTCTCTCTCTCTCTCTCTCTCTCTCTCTCTCTCTCTCTCTCTCTCTCTCTCTCTCTCTCTCTCTCTCTCTCTCTCTCATATTAATTAGGCTAAACATTCATTGAAGTATGATAATAAACCACTAAATAGCACAAGAGAGGAAAATATTTTGGATGATTTGAACCATTCTCCATTTGCCCTTGTCTTCGATAGGCAATCCATTGAATAATATCATCCATCGGATGATCCCATCTTTTATTTCCCCTTTGTAAATCGGATAGCAAACAAATAATATTAAAAGGTTAGATTGTCCATATTTTCCATTTAAGGTAAAGGTAGAGGATGAGTAGCTTAGATCACCCAATACATGACTGTGTACTTATGCTTTTAGCCAGAGTCACACTATACTGCCCCCTTGACTTTGTTATTGCTGCAAATTCTAGACACAAACAAATAAGGGTTATTTATCTATATCAAGGATAAAAGTTGAATAATTTTAGATCACTAGAACATGACTCCCAATTGGTGCTTTAGGCGGAACCATACCACACTCCTGTTGTGATGGCTTTACAACTACTAAAATCAGAGAAAGAGTCAAGGCAGATAGAAAGATGAGGTAAGCATATTAATTTCTCTCTCTTTTTTCAATACAATATTAACAAAAAATAAACATTAAAGAGTACCACCATGAATCATATAAAATGATTTTTTATGCAATTACACTTGTTATTCTTGTTGTTAATAATGGGCTCATTGTATTTAAGCTACATGACCAATATACTCTTATTTGTTTGTGTGCAACATAATTAAATTTAAGTATTTTTAGGCTTGCAAAATTTAAGGCACAAGTCTAAATTACTCTTAACTAAACTAAAGTTAAGTATAAATTGACAAGGGTATTAAAGTACAATTATTCGGTCCTTAATTCTGGTTGGTTTCTTTGGGGTAAAATTGGCATCGATGAAAATTAATTTGGTTTCACTAGTATAGAGCCAGAATTGGACCCCCAATTTCAACTAAAGGACTATAACATAATTTTTGTTTTGGTTCTTTGGTCCTGAATTGTTGTTGGTATCTCTAATATAGACAATCCCAAGATCAAAACTCACCGCATTCCATTTATATATTTTTCCAAGGAAATGATCCTCCCAATAGGAAACTGATGTATGCCCACCTAATCGATAAATGTACATGTGCAATGCAAATTGTTGGTCATCTACACCCCAATGTTGATTAGCAAGGTCACCATTTCAACAAAATAATAATAATAATCTTAAACTGCCATCCTTGTTTTTCACTTTTCACTACAAGTATGTGTGTGTGTGTGTGTGTGTGTGTGTGTGTACGTATGTATGTATGTATATATATGGAGACTGAGGATCATGCAAGGGGACAAGAGTTTTGAGGTCTGAAGTGGATGGTTTTGATTATCAAATTATTGGACCCCACATATACTTCTTCTACTTGTAACTTCCTTTGTGACACTTAGAATTTGGCTTGAGTAGCACCAACATTGGTTTGTTTGTATGTTTGACTAATGAAAAACTACAACCTTTCAAAATTAAAATTGGAAAAGAAAAAAAAAAAAGGAAAACAAGAACACCTGCATTGGTTGCATTCCAGATTTTTTACTCCTTAAGCTACTTCTATTTGGAAGTTAGGTGTGATGATCACACATCAATGTTTGAGATTTTTGGATAAGATTAACTAGGTTTGAATAAGACATGCCACTACTCATTTACTACTCTTTTGCTTGTCACATATGTATGTCTAGAAACTGTCAAAATAAGACTTTTCCCTAGGAAGAATGATGCCAAAGTAGAAAACTCATCTTTTCTTTCCAATCTCAAATCTGGACTTGGGACCTTGTCTTTCAAGTTCCACCATAGGAAAAGAATCATTCCTTCAATTACACTTCTTGTTTTGACATTAGAATTCCTTGTATTAAATATTTTCCTTCTTCTTCTTTTTCAAGTGAAGACGTAGAAAGCAAATCGCTATGTGGGTTCAAAAAATTCATTCTCATTGTTTTTATTATATTCACTATGTTTCACAGTAGAAAAATAAACTTATTTTTCCACTATGAGAACAAGTTTCCCAAACATGCACACACTCTCTTGAGACCTAAAACTTGTTTTTGTTATTTTTATTGTATTCATTCTACAAAAGACATCAATTGGATACACCTCTTTACATAGCAGTTAAGAAGTTACACCCTTTTAAATATCTTTAGAAGTTACTTTCTAATAAAAGTAAAAAACCTTCCCGTATTTACAGGGTTGTAATGGTTTCTTATTTCTATGGTTTTCATGCAATAATATTTTTATTGTGTTTTGTAATTTTTGAATGTTTTTCAAAGATTAATAGGGATTTTTCATGGAAAAGTATGGAAGTAGGTATACTTTTTCTTTTCTTTTTCTTTTTTTTCTAATATGATTTTTATATGGTTTTTTAGAGGTATAAAATGCTTGTTCTATTGATAAAATAAACTTTTTTGGTCAATAAGAATTAAGCTAGCCCATTATTATATATTAAATTAGGATCACATGCTAGGTTTCTTTCAACCCACATTTGTTACATTGATCGTTTTTGGCCTACATAAAGGCCAATGCATACATGTGAGCAACTAGTGCTCGGCCCAATAAGAAAGGGCATTGATGGCATGGTGAGAACCTATTTCACATAAGTAATATTATATATGTATCAATGAATCAGATATGTTCACATTTACCTCACGAAAGAATGCATTGGTTAAAGAAGCTTGCTTTTAGCTGTATAAATAAAATTGAGTTTTTTTTTTACTAAGAAACTTGAAACTGATGTTGAACTCCTAAAAACTACATGTCACTTATAATGAAAAATAATTTTTTGTTTAGTATATTAAAGAAATAAAAATAAACTATGGTTATTGCCATATATCTAGAGAGAGAGAGAGATGATAAGGCATCCAAATGCATTTCAAATTTAACATCATGAGGCTACATAATATCTATCATGTTAATATGAATAATCCCACTCTTCCCCCAAAAAAGAACAAAGCTAAGAAATAGTTGTAGAGACATATAGTCATATTGTTTATAACCACTTTCTAATGGTTGTAGAGATGTAAGTTATAACAATTCATAGATATGTAGATTTAGAAGTAAAGTTAGAGATAAGTTGTGCACTGCACAAGTTAGACATAATGTCACATTACTTAGCCTAACTAGTTCATGCAACAAGATTTCATATATATAGTAGTATTTGATACATTAAAAAGGGAATCCGTGGCACAACAGTAGAATTGTCATTGTGTGTCCTTGAGGTCACGGGTTCGAGGCATGAAAACAACATCTTGCAAAAAATGCAAGGTAAGGCTACTTACTATAAACCCTTGTGGTCTACCCCTTCCCCTAACCCCACTTATGCAGGAGCTTATGCACCAGGCTGCCTTTTTTTAGTCCTGGTTGCTACATTCTGAAAATTCACTACATATTCTTAAGATTGCATAGGTTCTTATTAATGAATTGCATTGACTCTGGGTGTGCCTATTCATAAGTACGAATAAATTAGAGAAGATGACCACAATAGACATGGAGAAATTTAATAGCTTGGCATTAGAAGATTCACATATTACCTACACATGAACTTCTGTCACTCACTTCTAATAGTCTTAGCGACTACCCAATTTTCCCATATGGGGTTAAGAGTAAAGCATCCTGACATTGGTGCATCTCATTGGCCATGGAGAAGCATTGAGAACCCCAATTTCTTTCTTTAGACTAGTTTCTTTTCCTATCCCCCCACCCTGGCATAATGCTTTGCTTCTAGTTCTTCAATCCTAAATACCTTCATGTTGCATGCAATTCACCAATTATGATATTTTGGGGGAACCTTTGATTGAACCTAAGCAAAATGATGTTGATTACATTAGACATGCAAAAGGTCCCATCAAGTACAAACCTCGCATTGTTACCTTGCAAATGGACATTGCAACAGGTAATTCTCTTCTTGAAACATCCATGTTTTGTAGCTAATATTATATGGATGTGTCATCTAACAAAGGCAAGTAGAACATGCTCACAATCCACCATAAACAAATCATACAATTGGTTAGACAAAAATCAAGCTACTCAAACAAAGACACATATCAAGAACCAATTCAAATTAGCATGCATATTGTTGAGAGTCCAACTAGACAAAAGTAGGTCATCAAAAGGTATTTCAACAAGGTAAGATTTCTCTAACGAGGTTCATCAAAAGTGTCTCAACAAAGTAATTTTTACCAACAACATACTATAAAAAAAACACCAGTCTACAACCCAAGTACTTACCATGATAACATGACACCTAACATAACTAGAAAGATGATGGCACAAATTATGAAATGTAATGCATCACAATAGCAAGAGGTACTGAGGTATATGAGACCTAAACATAAACACATAATCATATATAAACACAATTATATATAATAGCAATACAACCCATAGGCTGCTCGTCAGTTTATAAAATATCTACTTGGCATAATTAGTGGCATAGTATAGACATGCTAACGCAAAAGACCTTATTAGAAACTGTGAACCTCTAAAAAGTAACAAAAAATACATCACCACCACTCAAGATCAAAAGGTGGTCATATTACACCATCAATCACTGTTAAAATTATTTTAGCCTTAAACAACATGTCAGAATTAATTGAAACCAAATGCACAATTTTGACATTTGGGATTTCTAGCTTTGGAGGAAAATGAAATTTGAATTTGAATTTGACATCATTGTTCTTTTCTCCTATCTTTTGAAAACAACATAGAAATGTTTAGTCCTACATCAAAAGTTGGAAGAGATTGCACATTTTATAAACACTCTCTCATTTTCGCACATTATTAGCACAATCTTGAAATGATGCATGCTTAGTGCAATGCACCGACTGTGTGATTGTTTGCATTAATGCACCCTTTGCACTTTGCATTGTCGGAAGCCGCTTTGAGCCTCCCTAATATCTTTTAAATTTAAGTTTGAACCAAGCCAAGTTTGCCAAGATAGATGGTCCATGGATTGGGTGTCATGCTCCAAAAATGCAAATTTTATTTTAAGGGTAAAAGCATGACAGATTCTTAATATATTCGATAATGAATAAAATACTTATCTTCTAATATAATTGACCCATATAAAATACTTGAAATCCAAATATAACATAGTATGTAAGGTCTAACATAAAACTTTGTTACAAAATCTTCTAATATAATTGTTTTTCATATGGGTCAATACTTTCCAACACTAAAAAAAAGAAAAAAAAATACTCCTAGCTTCCCATTATTACAGTTCTTCTTTGTCCACTAGCTTGACTTTCTCCTTCTCTGATGTCGTTGCCTCTAATTTGAGATATTTGACAATATCTCAATGAGCATGTTATTCAGTAAGTATACTAACCACTCTTTACTCTACTTATCATGTATAAATACATTTGTTATGATTCACTATCTTCAATAAATAAGAATTTATACAATTCTAACAACACTTATCATATAACTCTCACTAGAATGAAAACTCTTATTCCACATTTTGACAATCATGAAAGGCATAACTCATGAGACATATAAAAACAATTCAGAAAACTTACTTGAAATCAATATTATTTGTAAGTTTTTTTTCAAAACAAAAACAAGTTCATGTATTCAGACATGATCAACCTCTTAGTGATAGCCATTGACATACAATTCAATAAGTCCACTAACTCATTGATCAAATGAGATTCATCTAATCATGTAGGGAGGCCTACGCACATAATCTCTAGATACCTAGTTAATATGTCACTTTCCTAGCATTATCAATGCCTAAAACTCTTATATGAGCTAGAAGTCATAAGGTCCATTCGATGTCTTGCTAAAGTACATCTCAAACGAGCCACCCACTATGATATTCATGGATAGATGGAGTCAATATTAATAATTTCCACTGATATCTCAATTGGAACCTCTACTATCCCAATAATGCATTGCTAGGTCTCTATGGAATTTTTGTCTTGCCAAATTCAAACAAAATCAAATTCAATTTCTTTCAATGTATACTTTTTTATTAAAAGAAATTTTCTCTTGGATATATTAATTTCAATTCTTGATATAAATTAAGTTAAACTCTATATTCTCTCATTTTCTAGAAAAGCTTATTTATGAAAATCTCAACAATGAAATGATGACCAAATTATTTAATTTCAATCAAATTAAACCATAAACATTACAAATTTTTTTATTCAAACTGAAAACATTAGCAAATTGTGGGCTAGTTCTCAAATAATAAATTTTATCAAATACACATAAGCACATATTTTCAAAGCGCTTCTCTTAACATACATTAGTATGTATAAGAACACAAACTATTATATATTTTTATAATTATTTAGATAAAAACATAATTTTAGATTAATACATTATCAAATATAATCTTTTATAAGTTTGGAAAATTCTTTATATTTTGTAATTTCATTACTTATACATATCAAAAGATGGGATAAGAAGATATACTAAACATATAAAAACATGAATTTCAATTCTAGCTTTCCAACAACTAATTTTACATAAATCCTCAAAACTTAGAAAATGAAATTAATAATAACTGTATACGTTTAAAACCTAAACTTGAATCATATAATAACAAATCAATGTTGAAATCATAGCATGTGCAACGAAACTCTATTTGAATAATATGATAGTATACTTGTTGTAGTGATTTCCAAGTTAGGATCTTGATCTTTCTTCTCAATCTAACCCATTCCTCACCTTCTTTGATTATGATTCTAAGCTATAGATCATGTTTTGCTCTAGGATTTTATTCTAAGACTTAGATCTAGAATGTAAGAGAGGAAGAGAGACCAGTTGTGTTTATCACTAGAGGAGATGAGAGAATGGGACAGAAATTTGGTCTAGTTTAGGGTAGTATTTATAGAAAAGAGAAGATCTTACATTTTTATATATGTCATTACATGGAATAAACATTTCATATATAGTATTGAATAGCCATTGATTCTAGATCAAACTAAATAGCATTTTATATGTAGATATTGATTCAAATCTATCTTCAAATGTTTGAAGCATTACAAATCCATCTTGAATTATATTTTGCATGTTTTGGATCTGTCATCAAGTGGATAGAACGTTTAGAGTTTAGATTTAAATTATATATCTAAATTAAATTGAATCACATGTTTCCCTTTTGAAATTGGATCATTAACTCAATTTGGCAAAAAATATTTAGATATAACATTTTGTGAGTTTAATTATTTAAATTTAATACTTATTATTTTGGGTTGAAAACAAGTAGATCTAGACTTAATTCCCATATCTAAATTCAATTGACTCACATGCTTTAGATTTGTACTTGATTAATTATTTAAATTTGGTAAAAAATGTGTGGATCTAGCTTTAGTTTGATTTAAGATTTGATTTGATTTGATTTTAGACATTGCATATCTAATACTTAATGAATGTTCTTAGATCTAATTTCTAGAGTTATTTTTTCACCTAAAAATGTACAATAACTATCGCGACCGCAATCCCCGGGGCTGCAATTAGGCCTAATCAAGCCTAACGATTGGCCAAGCTAGGCTTACATGGCCTCGAATTTATTTTTTTTCATAATATATATCACTGCGGAAGTATTGAGAGAGCTAAGTGCTCTTATCCTGTGCAAGTCACGGTTTACTGATAAGAATATTTTTCTCCTTTAACTATTGAGCTCTACCGAAATTTTGGCAGAGTCTCCCATATTTTTCGGACTTATGCATTTAACGTATGCTATGCAGTTTACCTGATAGACAATATAGCAATCATAAATTCCTTAAGGGAGACTCGGTCTCCATACTATCTACCATATTACACCACCAACACCTGTTTATTAACTAGGAGTTCAAGTGAGTCTCATACGTGCCCTATCAAGATAAAATACATGGGATGCATGAGGATCATCGTAAAAAAGAAGAAGATATAACTCATTTTCAGCATTAGCACATATATACATGTATATATACAACTCAAAATTTAGCATCTTCAATTCACTCAACCCCCTTTCTCTTCTCGGCTTGACTGGTATCTGCAAAATAATAAGGTGAGCTGCAAAGCCTAGTAAGGGAAAAGAACTAAACCCATGCATATCTTGACATTCTCGTTGCTACACTTAATAGCACATTCAATACGACATGAGCATTCATTTCCATTTTAATCAGTCCTATACAAAGTAGTTAGCATGTGCTATCAAGTAAGGCCTATGGGTCACACGCGATTTGTCCATATCTGAAAATTTTCCATTTTTCACATTTTTTTTAGGGGTTGCCGAAAAATGTCGCCATCGTTGGAGAAGGTGACTGGACTCCGGTCGTTGCCGGTGACACAAGCGACCTTATTTTTTAGTAAAATTTCATAGGAATGCTCAAAATTTCCTAATTTTTTGTTTTCTAATGTTTTCCCCTTTTGATTTTTACTAAAACTATCAACTTTTGTCAGCTTTTTTAACTGTTTTTGAAACTAACTCTTAGTGCTGTTTTTTTGCAGATTTCGGTATCATTTCTCTATGGATCTTCATGAAACCAAAGGGGTTTCACTCAAAAACATCTAAGGAACAATGTAAACGGTTGGATTTTCAATCCAATCACATGCCTCTCACTGCGTTTCCTGAATCCAACGGTGTTTTTCACCGTCTGGTTCTTTAGAAAACAGCGTATTCATGTTGAAGAAGAAGGGGAAATGGAGAAGAATACAAGGGTTGGAGGCTTACCTGGGTCAAGCTTGCAGCTAGCGTGACCCAAAGATGGTAACCCAACTCCTCGTCGCAGGTGAAACTTAGATTGTGTCTTGCAGGTGAGGATGGAGGTGGAGGAAACGAGGGATGCAGAGGTGCGTGAGAGCTGCGTAGCGTTGACCGGAAGAGGGGGGGAACTAGGAAAATAGGGGGGTGAGAGGGTTGTCGGGAAAGATGGAGTGAAAGGGGAGGGGGTTGTCGACTTTGGCTTCCTCCTCCCTGTTTGCAGACGCGTGGAAGTAGAACTCAATGCGGTGAGTTCCACTCTCGCGTGTAGAGCTCCTCCCACATGGCTCTTTGGGGTCACACTCATTAGAGGGGGATGTCATTATCAATTTGGACCCCCTCTACCTCGATGGTAAAATCCTTGGGTCTTTCACTCTCGATCTCTGTTTTGTGCGTTCTTGGTGTTGTTGGAAAGCTCTCTCCGAGCACAGACTGATGAATGACTTTGCATCATTAATTTCTAATATTCTTGATTTTTTTTCGTTTTAACCCACTATTTAGGGCATGGGTGTGACAATAACTCCATAGAGTTATTACATTAAAGTTTAATTCTATTTTTAAATGAATTTTGGTCAATCAATACTTCTTTGTAGATAATATATCTCTTAACTCTTAAACTCTTCTAAACTAATTAAGTAGCTATCTAACTAACTAATTAACTAGCTCATTAATTTAACTATACTAAAAAGTACATATTTATTCACAAAGATTGATTTTCATTCTATTATGTTGTCAGTGATTTCTACGCAATGCATACAATTTTAAATTGACTAATTTACCCTTACATTTCTATGTAAGTTATTTTGTAAAAATTCTGGGTATTACACTGGGATGTTTAGATGCTTAGTTAACCCATTTGGTGAGATCAAGAGAACTAGTCTATTGCTACAAAAAGACTACCAGTGATGTCTAGACTTATTCAAGCAGTAGGAACTAGCTAGGAAAGGGACAGAATAGAAAAGTTTTAGGACATTCCTACATGGGTTGCATAGGGAAATTTCTGGTATGCCTTGGTGATCAACCTAGATTGCATAGTACCTAAACACTCTAGAGTATATAAGGGTGTGTGTATGCCATTCTTCCTCAAATAATTATGCATGGGTCTTTCTCATTTTATCATCACTTTCAGTTTCAAGTTAATTCTTCTATTAAATGTTTTATAAGGAAAGTTCAACCTAAGAAATGTTGCTTCTACTATTCACTATGATGTTTTGTATTCATCCATTTTCATGTCAAATATCACTCTATGTACTTTTCTTACCTCTTTAATACCCTTCTTATAACTACACCAAAAGACCGATAATACTTTTGTCGTACTTTGATGATCGATGTAATATGAATAATAGGTCTTTATAAGGATTTGTTATTTTCATTAAACATTTGTTGACACTACAAATCTTTTAATTTTTTTTATATTAATATCTTATAATTCTCAAAAGATGATTGGTGCAATGGTTGAGTTTCTTCTTGTGACCTTGAGGTCATGGTTTCAAGGCATGGAAACAGCCTCTTGCAAAATGCAAGGTAGGCTATGTACCATTGACCCTTGTGGTCTGCCCCTTTCCGGGGCCCTGCATATGTGGGAGCTTCGTGCACCGGGGCTGCCCTTTTTTTATCTTCTACTTCTCATGTGAGACCTGAATCCTCAACCAGAGCTTATATCTCAATGTTATTTTTTTGTATCCAAAGAATTCTTAACGATAGATGTCATTGCTAGGTTTGTAGTGAGTGATTTACCATGTTTCAACTTTGTCAATATCAAACTAGTTCTTGAAGAAATTTTCACCTCTTAAAAAACATGTTTCATCAAGTCTCATTCTATATCAGCACAATCTTCAATCATTTGTCAAAGACATGGTCAAAAACTATTAAACCTCAACTATCTGGAGGTAGGGTAAGTATCAGTGTAACAGTAAGCTTCTTCGACTTTTAGCAACTTACCTTTAATGTGTCAACTAATTTTCTGTCCTTCCTTGTCCATTAGTTAATGGCAATGATAGAGCATAATAATCATTCAATAAACCTATTGTAGGATCCAATAATGTTTAGAAATCTTCGTATTTCTGTCACTATTTTAGATGTTTTCTTACTTCACTTCTACCTCTACTATCATTGGATCCAACGCGATTATTATCTTAGAAATAACTTAGTCTATAGAATTGACTTCTTCTAATTAAGTGTAAGTATTTCTAACGTTCCTCTTGGTGTATTATACAACTTAGAGTATTGTTTACTAATACAACAACAAGTTATTAAGAAATGGTTGGAATACCTTGTTCATAAGATCTATGTATTCAGTTGAACATTTGTCAACTTGAATGACATGCACCTAAGGTAATGATGTTCATATCCAATTCTAAGTAATGACCTTAAAATGTCTCCTATTATAATTTTCATCTAAAGACATCAAGACCTCAAATTAATCCTTGAAACAATTTTTGCTGATTAATTTGATTGAATAGGTTGCTCACCCTAAATAAATAACTCTCCTTCTTCATCATGAATTTATACACGAACTATCATTCATCCTCTTATAGAAAAGAATAACTTGTACCTCCTAGCAAAGTAATGGGTCTAATGACTTCTAGTTTCAATGATTTATCTTGTCATTTCCTTGAGATTTTTCAATTAAGCAAGCATCCTAGGATGAGAAATTTTTGAAGTAAAACTAGTTTTCTAGTTCAATTCCACATTGGATACAATTCCTTTTGATTAATTCTGGTAATTTTTTAGAATGTACTATCTATTCTTTAATTTAGCACTTCATCACTTTCAAAATCTACTTTATTCACTTGTTTTACCTCACTTTAACACTTTATAAATACAAAATTACTTGCTTAATCTTATTTAATCTTTCAAATTTGACTAGTTAATCTTTCGATTTGGAAAAATTAATTCATGATCTTTCATCTTTGATATCTGAACTCAATATATGGTCATCTTCCTTAACTATATTAAATCCATGATCTTCTTGATTCAACTATTCAATGTTCATCAAATATGATTACTTACAACTTACGTTTCCTTGGAATAAAATCCTTCTTCTTTGTCTACTTAATTTGTCGTACTTAATAGACACTATATACACACTTTTTAGTCAAAATACATTAGGAATTGGATACTTTTTGTAATAACCTGAATTTTTAAGTCCTATTTTACAATATTAAAAGTGATATTTTTAGAGATAAAAATTGGTAAAAATATTCCCATGATCAGATTTTACTCAAAAAATGGAATCCAACGACATAAAGAACGCTAGAAACAGAGATCAAATGACAAAGTTATGGGCATTTGAAGATGAAGGGCAAAATTATAATTTAAAAGTTCAAAGATCAAGGATGAAAAATGCAGGGGGTCGTTTTACTAACGACATCCCTGTCTTCTCCACTGCCATCCTCTTCCAGCTGTTGTACTGCACTACCTTTGCAGTGTGGCGCTGAAAAAAATGGCGGCACCGCCTTCATGGGCTATAAAAAGCCCTCTTCCCTCTTCCCTCTTCCCTCTCACTTCGATCATTGTTTTCCCCCTCTTCTCCGGCTATTTCAGCCTAGGTTTCTGGCAAGTGTGGAGGAATTGCACCCACTAGTGATGGGCACCCTCTCAAGCAACCAGGTATGACCCTTTTCTCCCCTCTCTGGTTTTTCCTCTCTTCCGAACCAAATCCATGCCAGATCTGCTATTTCCCAGCAGGAAATTGCCGGGAAAAGCCAGCTTTAGATCTGGCTCCATTCGAACTAGATTCCTTGGGATGCCATGCATAATGCGTGCCCAAAATGCTCTCCCTCACATAGTCTTCGAGCGTGCTCCTAGTTCGATCAGGATGCACGAGTGCCCCAGGAGCCGTGACGCGTGCACGCGCTTGTGCCGAAGACGCATCCGCGCGACGCTATCCAAAACACGCACCCTGGCACATTGTTTGGGCATGCACAAGCATATGTGTGTGGTCTCGGTTCAACCAGAAGGTGCATGCATCCTGGGAACCGTGACGCGCGGGCCCGGTATGGACGAATCTAGTTCATCTGTGGATTCACGACACCAAAAACGCAATTAAGAAGGTTATATAACTCTGATCGACTATCCGAAAGAACTGTTGCATTCATATTGATGACACGGACCTAGTGACACTATAAAAATTAGGATTAGAGGACTATTTAATATAACTATAGCCTAAAACCCATAGAGATTTCATGGATCTATGAGATCAACTATGATTGGATCTCATTAATTGATCAATTAGATAGCTTATAACATCATTAGTCTAAGATCAACCCAAACATCACATGAATCAGCCACTGGAAACCCATAAATCGTATAGATCTAGCTGTTAATCTGTGAATCTAGAAAATGATACTTGACTTTTATGTCCTAATAACATCGAGGACCTCACCAAGGTACTCTATGGCTTGAATTGAAGAGGGACACGAGTTAAGTGACGACGGTCATGGTAGGTAGTCCGATACTACTAAGATTTCAAATAAATTTCCAAGATCTAATTGATTTATTTATTCTTGATGACCGTATTTAGTATGCTTTTTGAGATATGATGTTCGCATAATGAGTATGCAGATTTTCCTTATGATCTTGAATGCAATTGCTTGCATATTTGGTAAATAATCTTTATATAAGCACTGCATACATGTTTTGGAATTGGTTGAATAAATTACACAATTTGTAATGATTGAGATTCGGAATATATGCATATTTATATGCATTGCTCGTATGTTTTGAGACTCATTGCATAGATTGCATGATTTACAATGATTGAGATTGGGGCTTCATGTATCTATATTTTTGGGCTACTGAGCTTAGTGTGCGCTATGCTGAGAGGTTGTTTATGTACGGGGTTAGCCTCCCGGGCTCTACCACTAAAAGTGGATGGTATCACTGCCAAAATGGCATTGTCCCTTCCTCGACTGTTGTGTTAAACAGGGACGACCACTGGAGGTGTTCACAGCACCCTTTTCGAGGATAGCCATAGTCGCCGTGGAGGCTATGGTGGGTTGGCTCCAGATACCTGAGCCACACGATTCCAGCTGCGTGCTGATTGTGAGCATAGTTGGCCCTATGATTTCAGTTTTATTGATAAGCATATAGCATTGAGATGATCGTATACGAGTACTCGTGACCAGTTGGCTTGATGTGTTCGCCAACCCATCGACTTAATGTGTTTGCCGAGAGATCCATGAGCATGATATCTATAGTGATGCTATCAACTGCTTTGACCGATTACTATTTTAAGAATTTCATGATGATGATTAGTTTATGATTCATTATATGATTTTTGTGATAGTCATATCATTGATTTTTGGATTTCGATAAAAGCTCTCATGATTAAAAATGTTCAAACAAGCTTATGATTCATGCATAAAAATGTATGTTTACACAAAAAGGAAATTGCATGATGTTTCACATGGAAAGCCTCTTTTGAAACCATGCATGTTGCATGTCGTGTTTTCAAAATAGTAGTATCAGATCACCTATTGAGTATGAGGAATACTCACCCAAATATATTATTTTTACATATTAGCTCCACACAGGATTAGAAGAAGCATCAGAAAATATTAGTGCTACGATCAAGTGAATGAAGAGAAGATAAGCATAAATGTAAGTATAATTGTAAGCACAAATGTATGTTTACTACAGTTGGACTGTGAGCTATGATTGGATAGACCTAGGAAGACATTTATGATTACCGTAATTTTCAAAAACTACTTTGTTCATCTTGAAAGCAAATGACACTCGGGTTTTCAAAATGAATTTAAAATAAAATATTTTTCCACCGTATCATATTGTTTTCCTAAAATTGTTTTCAAATAGGGATCGATCCTGCCCTAGGAATTAGTTTTCCATTTAAAATCGCATGTGAAAACCCAAGTCGTCACACTTTTAAATAACATTGTGATTCTCTGATAACAATATCTTAATCTTCTAGTGCCCACGTTTCCACTGAGTCCTTTTAATATCTAAAGAAATCCATTGAACTTATTCTATTACCTCTATAGTATAGTTCTCTACCTTATGAGCTCATTCATTATTTCATCTAAATTTTATGATCAATTTATCATCATAGATAAATCGTTCTCATGTAAAATGTCGTTAATATTTTCATCAAATCCATATGACACCACTAGAATTCATCTAACTATATCAAAATCTTCTTAACTACACAAGACTTTATTTACTATAAATATTTTCTAATCTCATCTATTATACTCAAGTTGTTGTTGTAGAATTGTAATTACTTCTTACAAAGTTTCATGTAGTTCATCCAAGTTTGAGCTAATTTCCCTAGATCTATCAATCCAATAAATCTAATGTATGCTAGGGTTATCAAATAAAAAAATCATTAGTATAATCTTGCACTCTTATTCTTTTCTCAAAGAATTGTATTAATCTCATAGGATTACATTTTTCCCTTACTCATACAGTGGCTAACAATTTTCTTGTTTTTCTTAATTAATTATGACTTCACATTGAGTTGGTCGCTAAGCAATTTGAATTTGAATTTGATATGATCATCATTCTCCTATGTTCAGGTTGTTATTGAATCAGCTAATATCTTTGCGTCAAAGTGTCCACATAAAGGTTGGAATATCTCTTGTTTACTCTTTTGGTTGCTTTCTATGGTGGTATCTATTTCACATTCATCAACATTGCCTATACGAGTCATCCTCATAACTCATATCTAAATAATTAATTCCTACTTGTTTAACTGTGTGTGACTTTTGGACATGTAGGACTAGTTGTGAAAGGATAAATTGGCTCTGATACCAACCATGATGACTCGAGTTTTCAAAAACATTTTTAAATGCAAAACATTTTCCTAATGTGGGATGATCCCTATTTAAAAACAATTTTATAAAAAAATTGTAGCAAAAAAAAATCTTATTCTTTTAAATTGATTTTGAAAACTCTAAGTATCATTTACTTTTAGGAAATAAGATAATTGAAAATTTTGTCCCAATTTTCAATTATAAAATTAAAATGCAAATACATGCATCCTAGATCTAGCTAATCATAGCTCATGGTCCAACTATATAAATGACATATACATGTCCAGAAAAGCAAAGTCATATACTTACATTGTTTATACATTCTAATACATCACTATCTTCATCTAGGATTGCATCCACCTCGAACTGCTTCATCTCAAGTCAAATTCTGCAAAGTCTTAATACATTACAATCAATTTACAATATCTCAGTAAGCCTATCTTTTGTAGGTAGTTTCACATCTACTATAATAATTTTAAAAGTCTAATTATAAATAATATTATAAATAATTTTTAATATATTTCTAAGGATAGAATATTTAATTCAAAGATATGGAATATAATTTGAAATCACATATCAACTTAGTATTGCAATTTCATGCAAAAATATTTTAAATATTATTGCATAAAACATGCATGATTTTGAATGTATGTTTTTTAAATGATCAAATCTACACGGTAATCTCACATAAATCTTGATATACAATATATTAAAAAATCACATCTTGTATAAATCCAACAATGAGTCAATTCATTTGTGACTTAATCTATACAACAAATAAAAGTTCTATTTTTAAGACACTTTAAATGCAATTAGATATTTAAATTCAATTATGATCTAATGGTCTTGATCATCCCATATTATTAAACCATTAAATTTCTATAACTTTTATCTTAAATGCATCTTTAGGACCCACGATCAAGTATTAGAAACTCATATCTAAGCTGTTGATTTTCAATCAACGATCCAATCTATCTATTAATCATCTAGTCTTCCTAATCAACATAGTTACAAGCTATTATCTTTCTAAATCATCAATCTTTAACCATTGATCAACCAATTGCATAATACAATCAGTGATCAAAGGGTTGCCTTTTATTGTCATTAGTTTAGATCTTAGTTTATTCAAATATCTGATGATTGGATTTTTCATTCATCATGCAAAAAGTATTACAAGATCTCTTTCTAAGTATCTAATCATGATTTGACATTCATTGTAACTCAAGTTTCATCTAATAGCATAAAATAATAATTTTAGCCATTTATTTATTCATCTGACAATGATCTGATGATTCACATTTGTTAAATCATCATGATGTGTTATGGATCACCAATTCCATCATCTCATCAAGATTTGGATGGCTCAATTGTTGCAAATCTGGTCTACTAGTCATGGATCAATACATTGATCCACTGATCATGTGATCAAATTGATGATCCACTTAGCTGCAGGTGCATTTTATCATTGATGAATCATCGTGATACTACTTGATTGTGGATGTCTGTTGTTGTTGTGTTAGGATCTTTGTTAGATCTTCCTTGATCGACACATACCTAGAGTGGTTTTACTCCTTGTTTTGTAATGAACAAAATGGATGGCTTGAATTTTCAATTTGACCTTCCTTACCTCTAAACATAATGAAATTGATGACTCTATTTTGCGGTTATAGAGCTTGATGCTGGTGATGATGAGGAAGGAGAGGAGAAAGGGAGGATGAGGAGGAGCAAAACTAGGGAAAGACATACGAGGCCCAAACTTAAAAGGGTTTTTGATCAGTAGCCCACATTGTCCAACCATTGCTATCGATGATGTCCAACGAAAGTGAAGGTGATCGTGGGAGGGTCAGCGAAAATTGTTTCACTAGTGTGCGGCTCTAGTTTGATCAGCAGAGGAAATGCATGATTGAATGAAGCAGAAATGAAGGATGGGTCAGGCCTTAAAAAAGGAAAGGGAAAGGGAGAAAAATGGGGCTTTCAGTGTGGTTAGCTAATCGACAATATTGGACGGCACAAGCAACAGCTAGGTACCGTGCAACTTACCAACAATGAGCAGAAGAGGGAGATGAGGGAGAGAGATTTTGGGAGAGATCTGGAAGGAAGAAAGTGAGGAGCTAGGTTTTAATGGTAACCTCACTGGTGTTTCATTCAGACAACACACATGGTGGTTGTGTGTGCAGCCATGTGTATTAAATGTCAGTGTTAGTAGTGGGGGGAGAAAAGAGGGAAGAAGGAGGGGTAGGTCTATCAGTTTAGGGGGTGTCATTATAAAAAATGGCCCCTCTACTTTAGACACTTTCTATCTTAAAAACATACCTATGTGCTCTCACTTATAAAATTACTAAAATGCTCTTAGAGTTTACGACCTTCTAACTTCTTCTTCCAAACTTCGTTTTAAATGTACTTAGTGTCATTGGATTCCATTTTTTGAGTATACTTCAAATATTAAGGTTTTGATGAATGATTTAGCTCTTATGAAAAGTTCATTTCTTAGAATTCAAATTTTTTTTTTATATATTCTCATTTCATCCCAATTTAGAATATGTGGAATAAGGCTTAAAATTTTAGGATATTACATTGAGTTCAATCATAAGGGTTTTATGTGCCATAGCAGCTTCTAGATTGGCCTTCACTAACATTTCCTAGATCCTTTGCCAGGTGCATGAGCCATGTTGCATAGATCGAGGGGGTGGCACTGAACTTGTGAGAGGAGGGGCTAAGTATGTTGGAGTAAATGGAGGAGGTGGAATCATTGTAAAGTCAGGTTCTCCACATTGTTTTCATTGAAGGAAAACTCTCCCTCATCTAGCACTTGAGAATCTTGATAAGGTGTTTATGTGTTCTTGTCATTCTCATTTGGATTAGGTAAGTGATCCATCACATGCCAGTAGTCATCCTCAAAGTTTGTAGAGGCAGATGTTGCAGGGGATTCCCTTTGATGGGAGTGTGTCATACATGCTCCATCAGTAGTAGAATATGATCTAGCCACTACCATAATGTAACATCCCTAATTTTTAAATTCTTAATTTAAATAAATTGAATTATGTTAAATTGGGTTAAAAAGAGAATATTAAAATTTTCCAATTTTAGAGTTATGAAAGACAAAACTTTTATAAACATTGAATCAATTGTTAAGACATTCAATTTTGGATTTTACTAGGAAAAATGGTTTCAATGACATTAAGTTTGCTAAAATCAAAGTTTGAACAAATTAATTGTGACTTTTCTCATGAAGGCTATTTTTGTAATTTTACTAGTTGACCCACTTGCAGAAAGCTTAATTGGACAGCTAAAAGATATTGAAAATACATGATGAATAATATATATATATATATTTAATTTAATTTTGTTTAATAGTACCTAACCATGATGTTTTTCTAGTTCTAGAAATCATGATTTTGACTTAACAATATTAATGTGTTCAAAAGTAAAGGCTGAGTATCATAGTGCAAAGTGAAAGCGGAATTTTATTGCTTAAAGCAAATAGAAAAGCTAAGCTAATAAGTGGGATGAGTGTTTAGAGTTTAAGTTGGGAATCAGGTAATTTTTGAGGATTTTGTTTTATTAAAGGAATTATTAGAACTTGAATTCACGATGAGGATGATTGCAGAATTGTTTGAATGATAAGGTGAAAAGATTTTTGAGGATAAAATTATTCCAATAGGGGAAGAATGTAACATCTTTAAATTTTAAATTCTTAATTTAAATAAATTGAATTATGTTAAATTGGGATAAAAAGAGAATCTTGAAATTTCCAAATTTCATAGTTATGGGAGATAAAGATTTTATAGATATCAAAACAAGTGTTGAGACCTTTAATTTTTTTATTGTACTCTGAAAAATGATTCAAAGAATATTAAGTTTGATGAAATTAGAGTTCAAACAAATAAATTGTGATTTTTCTTATGAAGGAAAAATTTGTAATTTTATTAGTAGGCCCACTTGCAAAAAGCTTATTTGGACAGCCAAATGATGTTAAAAATCCATCATGAATAATAATTATTTAGTTTGATCAAAATCACTATTTCTAGAACAAAAAAAACATAATGATCGGGTATTATTAAATAAATTAAAAAGAAATTAATTAAGTAAGTAAAGGAGAGGGCCATTTGATAATGCCACCCCTCCCACTTAAGTTAGACTGAAATAGATTGACACGAAGAGGAACCTGATGAGAGAGGAAAGAGGGAGAAGAGAGGAAGGAAGAAAAAGGGGAAGAAGGAGAAGAGGAAGAGACAAAAGGAGAGAGAGGGGAAGAGACCAGCTTCCAGAAGCAGACCGTAGTACGTGAAGAGGAGATATGGGTGGGGGTTTACTTGAGTTAAGGAGCTCAACAAAGAAGATGAAGGGTTTAGATCAATGATCTAAGTTGATATATATCTTTTGCATAAGAAAACAATTCAAAGCCCTTAAAAATAGTTGAAATGAGGAAGAATTGAAGCAAAGAAGGTGATGCTGACGAATGGTAAAAATTCGGCGACCGTACACCATTTTGGCATTTTCTGGCATCAAACAATGTTTTTTCTTCACCAAACTTCAGAGGATTCTATGTCAAACTCTGATCTATGATTTTCTTTATTCAATTTGATATTTTAGAGTGAAAATGGCCACTAGAAGCAATGTCTCCAGTCACCTTCTCCTATTATAGTCATTCGTCACTAGTGGTTTAGAATTTGTGCACAAAAAGTACAATTCTATGGTATTTTGGTGAGATCTACCCAATGGAATGAGTTTTAGTGATATCAAAGGTCATATGACCATTCCAAGTTAGATATGATCTTGATCCATCACCATCAATCCATGATATGTGAATTTGACTGTTCATTTCACATATCGTGATGATCCTTGATGATTTAGCATATAATATATAACTTTAAGGTTGATTTAAGATGTTTGTCTATATATATATATATATATATGATTAAATGATTCGTATCTAATTGGTTGAATCCCTAACCTTAATTTAAATAGTCCAATTGGTTGATCTACGATTGGACGGTAGATTTGTTTAACATATAATTTCAATTTCACATCAGCATCAATATGTAGCAAGAATGATAGATTGATTATATGTTATTTAAGCAATCTCAAATCTAACTACTTACAATTCGATTAGTAGCAATCGAAGATTAACAAGTGTAATCTAATCTACGAGCACAACCATATATTGAAATTTAAAGTGTTGGTACCATTGATAAGCGATCAATGGAGTAGACCTAAGATTATAACACCTAATGGATATCTAATCAATGATTGGTTTGGAAAGAAGATCTATAGCCTAAATGGCTAAGATTGTGTAATTTTGATTATTGATTAGTGAAGAGTTGTTAATATCTAATGGTTCAATGATCTAGGATGACCTGGACTATTAGTTTCATAATTAAATATAAATATCTAAGTGTATGCAAGTTTATTAAAAACATAATTTTTATGCGATGTATAGATCGAAGTGCATGTGGTTGATCATGAAAAGAGGATGATTAAAGCTAGTGGAATTAATGAACTCGCCACACGAGGTAGGTTGTTCTAACATCTTTAGTTTTTCTGTATATTCAGATTATTAGTCCACTCAAATTAACATGTATCTGATCAAATAAATGTTATAGATAGATTTTTTGGTAAATGGAATAATGACATGGTCAAAGATTAGAAATACTTTACTCTTCATGGATGAAATGAGTGATGCGTATCTTCCCTTGATGATGATAATATTGGACGATTACTTTAGTATGTGGATATGATTTGACATATGTGAATTACAATGATTTATGGATATTACCAAGAGATATGAATGATAATGATAGGAATATGTAGTGTCCAAAATCCTTGGTTTAGAATTACTAACACATGCATTTCACTTATGCATTTCATGGATTTCATCTCTCGTTTTGGGTTGATACGTAACTGTGATTTAACATGTTATTTGTATTTCATTTTCTTTTTATCTTCTTACATGTAATCAAAGATTCACGATTAACCAATGAGGGTAGGTAAATGTGACATTGATAGGCTTCTATGTGACAAGCTTCTAAGTGGCATCTTGTGGGTGGCATGCATTTAAGTGCTCATGGTATGGTCATGGGTTGGGCTAAGATGAATTATGAAATTGTTTTTATATTCATGATTTGATTTGATATTTGGTTTTTGTCATGGATTTGCCACTAGTGAGTTGATATGCTCAGATGTATTTTTGCCAGGAATTTGTTTATGGTGAGCTGATAAGATCTGATGTGGATTTGGCATGGATTCACTTGTTGGTGAGCTGATATGCTCTAATTTGATATGGCATGGATTTGTCTGATATTGAATAGAAAATCAATTCAACTGTTTTATCAATTTATCACTGATTTATGCATACTGACAGCATGGATTATCCTTTGCATAGATATCTTGTGATTTTACATGTACTGATGTTGTACATGGATGGGAATATATTATATTGATTGTGTTAAAAATGATTATGATTTGTTTTCATTTGACTTGGCATGGTTTTTGCCTACTTAGTGATCTGATATATTATTAGACAGGTTGTCATAAATTTGTCTACATCATGAGTTGACATAAGATGAGATGCTATGATATGAGATTATTTGAAATGACATTGAGATGTATGTGATATGTATGTTATGATATGGTTGAGACTGTATGAATGTATACTATCCTTTAGAACAAATTTATGAATGGCCTAAAATCTAATTGTATTTGGATTTATGTATATTGCCAAACTAGATGTTTAAACACCTACCAAGCATAGGCTTGCTGAGACATTGTAAATTATGTATATTGTCTCAAGTTTGAAAAGAAATTGACTTGAAGGAATCTTGGACGTGGATCGCAATGGAACAAGATTGTACTGACAATTTAAGTATATGAGTTCTATTTGATCTTTCTGTACATATAATTATGTACTTTATACAATTGGACTGTGAGTTGTGACTGGATAAAATCCTAAAAATCATTAAACATATTTCTTATAGCATTTCAGAATCTCTGAAATGTATTTTTATCGATAGAGATGGCACTTAGGTTCTGTGAAAAAATTATATTGCAAAAAAATAATCTTTGGTTGTTTGCATTTTAAAAAAATAAGAAAAATAGTTTATAAAAACATGAGGTGTCACGCCCCCCTTGGTAGTATTACAGGTTATCTAGACCCTCCACTCATATTAGATGAGGACCCACCACCTCTAATGGATGATAAATATCAACCTCCACCAAGGAGGAATAATCATCCACCAACATAGAGACTGAAAAAGGAATAACAATAAGGAGTGGGACCAAGAGGTTGAGCATAGGGATAATGATTTATATCAAAACTTTCATGGTAGAATTCTAAAAGACTACTTACAGCCTACATACACTAGTACCCCATCATGCGTCATTCTACCTCAGAATGCTTGTGCATTAGAATTAAAATAGGAGTAATCCAATTACATCTCAAATTCCATGGGTTAGACAGTGAAAGTCCTTACTTGCATCTTAAAGAGTTTGATTAAGTATGTAGTACTCAGTGTACACAAAATATTGGCTTAGATATAGAGACAAACTTTTTCCTTTCTCTTTAAAGGAAAAAAACCAAAATGTGGTTTAATGCACTGCCAATAGGTTCCATAAAGACTTGGAATAAAATGATTAGGGAATTTTTTAAAAAGTATTTTTGAAATAAATATACTCCACTATAAGATAATGAACTTTACCTATAAGGATGTCATTCTACCAATGCTAAGAAAGGTTCATAGATCTATTACTCACATGCCTACATTATGGCTATGAACTATGACACATCATTAGCTTCTTTTATAAGGGACTTATTTTGATATACGCCTATTCATGGAGATAATGTGCAATGAAACTTTCTAAACAAATAACCATATGAGGCGAAAGAGTATTTGAAATGGCCAGTTGAAAGTGCACATATTTGGGCTGACTCAAAAAGAGTAGAACATTTAGATAGGCCAAAGCTCACTACCTATGCTCGGGGAGGCAGGTATAGCATGTCTAACAAAGATGAACTTACTACCAGAGTAGCATCCCTATCTCAAAAAGTAGAGGCCATATAAATGGAAGAGAATAAATCTAAAAAGGATGAACAAGTGTGTAACATCTGTGAAAGTAACATACATCTTACCCAAGAATGTCCCTAGATTCTGGCATTCCAAGAGGTACTTCATGATCATGCTAATTCTTTGAATACATATAAAAGACCTTTCTCTCCATGCTCAAAGACATATAATCCCAACTGGAGAAACCATTCAAATTTTAGTTGAAAAAATGAACCAATTACCAATATCTCACAACCTGACCCATATCAGCCTCACCAACAAACTCATGGATCTCCTGGTTTAGCCCCATACTAAACTTGTCAATCTTCTGCTCTTAGACCTTACATGCTCCCACCCAAAAGGCCTGCAAAGGATAACCTACATCAAGCAAGTCAAGATCAATCTTGGACATTATAAAACAATTCATATCATATACCAAATTCCTAAAATACGTCTACACCATAAAAAGAAGATTAAATGTTCAAAAGAAGGCATTTTTAACTAAGTAAGTTCGTTTCATTCTTCCACATCATACAACACTGAAATAAAAGGATCTAGGTTACCCCACTCTTACTTACATTATTGATAACTATAAGATTAATCAAGCTTTACTTAATTTAGGATCTAGTGTTGACTTACTACCAAACTAGATGTATGAATAGTTAGGTCTATGCGAGCTTAAACCTACTTCCACTACACTCTAGCTAGTTGACAGTGCTATGAAGATACTGAAAGCAGTAACAGACGATGTGCTTATCTATGTAGGACAGTTCTACTTTGCTATGGATTTCCTAGTTCTAGATGGACAATCAATGATGAATGAGAAGAATAAAATACCAGTCATTCTGGGACAACCATTCCTGGCTATGTTTAATGCCTTAGTTAACTACAAAAATGGTGTCATGAAACTGTCCTTTGGTAATATGACATTAGAGCTAAACATCTTCAACATTCGTAAGCAACCTGGTGAAAACACTAATGACTTGCACTATGTTAACATGATAAATTCAATTGTGGAAGATCAATTTCTTTCATCTTCTTTATCGGACCCACTTGAGGCTCATTTGACCCACTTTAATAAGTTTAATGAGGACACATTAATAGAAAAAGTCAATGCCCTCCTTGATTCTGCTCTTATCATAGACACAGATAGATGGAAACCTCATTTCAAGAAAATTCCACCGAGATAGTCCACTCCCATTCCATCCTCAATTGAACCTCCTAAGTGAGATTTAAAACCTCTACCTTCTGAACTCAAATATGCCTATTTGGGAGATGCTTAAACTTTTCTTATTATAATTGCTTCTCAATTGGAAATATCTCAAGAGAAACAATTGATCAAAACCCTTAGGGAACATAAAAGTGCAATATGATGGGCCCTAGCAAACATTAAAGGTACTAACCCTTTAATCTATACCCATAGAATATATTTGATGGATGAAGCTAAACCATGTTATCAGCTGCAGAGAAAGTTAAATCTTAAAATGAAAGATCTGGTTAGAGCAAAAGTCCTTAAGTCATTTGATATGGGAATTATCTATCCCATAAGTGATAGCAAATGGATAAGTCCGACTTAAGTAGTTTCAAAGAAGTTTAGAGTGACAGTGATCACCGATTCTAACAATCAATTAATTCCTACTAGAGTTACCACTAGTTGGCATATGTGTATTGACTATAAAAAGTTGAATGATGTCACTAGGAATGACCATTTTTCTTTATCCTTTGTTGATTAGATGTTATAAAGGGTTGTAGGACACCATTACTACTGTTTTCTAAATGGTAACTCATGGTATAACCAAATAAAAATTACACTCAAAGATTAGGAAAAGACCACCTTTACATGTCCTTCTAGAACTTTTGCTTACAAAAGAATGCCATTTGGATTATGTAATGCTCCTGTAACATTTCAATCTTGCATGTTGAGTATATTTAGTGATATGGTATAAAGAAACTTAAAGGTTTTCATGGACAACTTTTCCATTTTTGGTGATTCATTTGATACATGTCTTAAAAATTTAAGAAAAGTCTTGAGTCATTGTAAATAGAAAAACTAAGTGCTTAATTGGAAAAAGTGTCATTTCATGGTTCCTAAGGGAATTGTCCTTAACCATATTGTGTCTTCCAAAGGAACAAAGGTAGATAGAGCTAAAGTTAATGTAATTGTAAATCTATGCTTCCCCAAATTTGTCAAGGATATTCGTTCTTTCCTAGGTCATGCAGGATTCTATAGGAGATTCATTAAAGATTTTAGTGTAATATCTAGACTAATATTATGAAAACCCCAAAATATTTGGAATTAATTGGAATTTTTATGAAAGTCGGGGTGGAATATTATATTTAATATAATATTATTTAAAAAAAGAATTAGGTCTCAAAATATACATATTTGGAATCATACTAGGGAAACTAGTCAGAATGACTGTAAGCATGCTGAAATCTGAGCTTGGGTGAAAAATCACTATTTTTCATAATTTTTGTGAATTTATATTTAACCACAGGGGTAAAATGGTCATTTCACTTTTGTGTGGGGACCACAAAAGTCAGCTGAGCTAGGGGACAGCCAGCACAAGGAATATCAATGATAAAGAATATACATGATAAAGAATCTCTTTTGATTTTAATAAGAAAAGAATAAAAATTAAAATTTTAAAAAATAATTCAAAAATAGCCCTATAAATACCCCTCCCACCATTCACATGAAATTCCAGATACCTAGACTCTCTCTCTCTCTCTCTCTCTCTCTCTCTCTCTCTCTCTCTCTCTCTCTCTCTCTCTCTCTCTCTCTCTCTCTCTCTCTCTCTTTTCTTTTTCTCTTTCCAGTCGTAGTGGCGGTCCCCACAAGTGCCCAGCATGGAAACTAGCCTGTGCCAAGCGGGAAAGTCGAGGGATACACCTTCCACTCGACCCCTATGACAAAAAGGCCAACTAAGGTTTTTCCCTAGCCTGGCAATTTCACCATGGAACTCCCCTCTCCGGCAAAAATCACCATAACTGGAACCCATGTTCCGGTTCCCCTTACCTTCCTCTTCAAATCCCCTCTCCCCATTTCTTCTCTAGCTCCGGCAAACGGCCTAGCGACGGTGATTTACGGGTGAGCACAGACAACGGTTTGCACCCACGTGAATTCGACCAAAATCTCTTCTCTCCAGCTTTAATCTCTGCCCCAAATGAGATTCAAGTAGGCTCCCTCCTTTTCTCCTCTAATTTTTGGCCAAAACAAGCAAAAATCTCAGGTGAATTTGTTCCCCCGGCGACTGGTTCACTGGTGAAACAGATTCGGTGACCTAGGTAAAAATCACCACGAAATTGATTAGATTTTGGAATTCTAAACCATTAGATCAGTTCAGAGGGTCCCAAAACCATAAGATGTGAGATCACATATCCATTTCCATGTGATCTGGTGGATTGTTGATCTGACAGTCCAGATCGGACCGTCTCAACAGATCTCTGGAGATCTAACTCTGGGACGCACTCCGCGAGACTCATAAAGCAACACTCACCATGGGTGTGCCTTCGCACGTGCTTGGCATGAGCAACGTTTGAGGCGCAATTGCGAAAAAATGTGATGCGTGCTATGTCTTGGTGATGGTGACAAGCGCTGCTCGCTTTCTTGCGTCCATATTCAATTTGAACTGTCTAAAATTTTAGCTGGAATCCTGATTTTGAATTCAGAGCTCATTTTAACTCCAAATCAAGATTAGAAAGAAGCTCCGAATTCCTAGTGAAGAGTAGAATCTAATGGAAACATAAAATTTAAGTTTTATTCGCTATAAATTTTTGCAAATCACCAAAAGTGGTACTAATTCCCAAGATCAGTCAAATCAAGCATGATCAAACCATGAAAATCAGTTTGAATGATGATCTAGAGTTAAGATCATATGGATTGATGAGCTTGATGTGGTTAATTTGGGATAGATTTAGATCTGTACCCTTAATTTTAATAAAATGGCTTAAGATCTTCTTAATCTATTGGATCAAGAAAGATCGGATCATATGATGAGATGCATTAATGATCTAGTGATGATATCACATTAAAATAATGTGATAGATCTGAATAAAAATGAAAGATCAATATCTAAACCCTTAATGGGATAAAAAATGAATAGAAATTAAAATATGATCATTGGATCAAAATAGACAAAGATGATCTATTCAAATGAGCTTGTGAGTTATAGTATATTCTATTGTAAATGTTCTTTTAATTGCATCGTAAGTTTAATTGTTAAATTTATTTACGCTTTAATGTTCATGTTATGTAAATTACATGAAAAATATAATTAAATAAAAATAGATATTGATGAACATTTACAATGAATATGGACATGGACATGGACTTAATGATAGTAAGGGTTATAGTTAGTAGGACAATATAAGGAATATCATTTCCTTGGCCCAATTTAGAAAAATAATAAATGCCCATGAATGGCATTATTTATCTTGATGGACATAAGTTAAAATCAAGTAGAAACCGAACACAGGGTATATAAGCTCATAGGAACCTTATAAAAGGTTGAATTAAGGTCACTCTAGTAAATGCTAAACATGGTGGTTTAAGGACGTTCTCTAATAGAGCCTTGCTCTTCCCCTACCTTTTGGTGACATTTGTGAGGTCTAAATGCCTCCTTACGTAAGGATTGAATTAACTACTCTGTAAGCATCTTTTAACTAGTAAGCCTTGGTAATTTTGAAATAAGGAGCTGTCTAGTATTAGGAAAGAAATAAATTATCTTCAACTAGCAAGACATTAATTGGTTGAATAATAATAAGAACATAAAAGATAGCAAATTATATAATCCTATAAAAATTGTAAATAAGATAAGGATGATCAAATAAGATTCATGATGAGATCTTAAATATCAAAAACAATAAACACAATTATAATTTAGATTAAATGTTTGAGTTTGTATAGATGTTAGATTTAAATGTAGATCAATAGATTATATCCTTGATCAATACGATCCAAGGAAAAAGATCCAACTCATCCTATATAAGGATGATAAAATGAACAACTAGGAAGCATAAATGAATTGAGGAATGATTGTATACATATGATTTGGCAGATACATAAAGGATATATGATCAAGATCAATGAGAAGATTGATTGTTGAAAGTAAAGGTAGGTGCACCTTAAGAATATATTAAATATAGAAGATACATGTATTTTACACATGATCTTATGCTGATAACTATAGATTGATTATAATTGCCTTACAATTGTTTATGAATCAATAAATGATGTTGAAATGAATACAAAGTGATTGATTAAGTAATTATGAAATTACTTAAGGCAACAAATGATGTGGAATGAATAAAAAGTTAATGATTAAGTAGTTATGAAATTACTTAATGGGTAGAATGATAATATTTGAACTATATAAGTTGGACCCCCAAATCTTAAGGAAATAAGTTATAAGCATGTCCTATTATAACCAGACACACAGTCTATAAGTATGAAATATTATTTTCTATACAAGCATGGAGGCTTGTGATTTTGTTTTAAGACAGGCTTATGCCTGGGGATGCCAATGCTAGTAGAGTTATGAGGGTTTGGCCACCCACTGTCTAAAACTGATTATGATGATGATACTGTGCCCAAAGAGAAGCAAAATGTCGGGTGAGGCAATTATGGGAAAGCCGCCATTGTGACAATCATGGTTCCCCCCATATGAACATGTATCTGTATTTTTCACCATGGTATTAGTGGAGTATTGAGTAGTTATCTAGGCACACTATACGGATTGAGATTGCAAGCATGGTAGTCCTTTGATTATATTTTGCATTATGATGCAATTGATTATGGCATAATGAGATGCCTTATATTATAGCATTACGAAATGCCTTATGTTATGGCATGATGAGATGCCTTATCTTGTGGTATGATGAGATGCCTAGTAAAAGTTATTACCAATGTTGCATTAGAGGATAATTCCTAATATAGTATGATTATATATTAACACCTAGTTTTAATATTGAAATCAGTTTGGAAATGAGATATTATTGATGATATTGACTATATTCATGATTTTCAGTGGTCTTATTTATATGTAATTTATACATATAATTCATATGATGAGTGAAGGATTAAATGGTTATCCAATTGTATAAATTTATTTATATCATGGATATAAAGAACTATTGATTTTGAGAACTATTGATTATATTTCTTAAATCCCCCACCAAGCACAAGTTGCTGAGATATTGTAAATGTTTGAATGTTTACAATATCTTAAATACAGTTAAGGAAGATTGAAAGCTTAAGACTTGGGAATAATCATCACTGAACTACTACTCAGGGTATTTACTTTGAGAAAGATTGTATTAATTATTTTGTAATTTAGATTGTAATATTTGGATAAGATATGTAATGACTACTGGGGCTGTGTTTGTAAACCACTGGATTGATCCTGATTTTAATAAAAGTATTTCTATTATTATTTAATAAAAATTTTATTTTATACAAAAATCTATGTATGATAAGTAATTTGAGGTGGCACTCGCATTTTTTACCAATCAATTTCAAAGAAAATATGTTTTCATTATTTGTATTTTAAAAGAGTTTCAAAATCAGGGTCCTACCTTTGCAAATATTTATGAAAATGTGTTTTAAAAACCTGGGTCATCACAATTGTGTCACCTCCTTACAAAGGAAACTCCTTTTTAGTGGACAGATAACTATTAAAAAGCTTTTACAAAGCTGAAAGACAAATTACCCCCAACACTTATCACGCAACCACCAACTAAAGTCTACCCTTTGAAATCATGTGTGATGGTAGTGATTATGTTGTAAGAGCAGTACTAGGACAGAGAAAAGATAAAAAGTCATATGTAATCTGCTTTTCAAGTAGGACCCATAATAACATTTAGATGAATTATACCATTATGGAGAAGGAACTCCTAGCAGTTGTCTTCACTTTGGATAAATTAGTATCTCGCTCGGTTGGTCCTAATATAGTCATATTCATTGATCATTTGGCCCTTAAGTATCTTCTTTCTAAGAATGATGCTAAGCCTAAACTAATTAGATAGACTCTTCTGCTCTAAGAGTTTGGCATCAAAATAAAAGATAAGAAGGGAGTAGAGAATGTTGTAGTTGACCACTTACTCGCCTAGTCTTGATAGAACCATTGGATGAGTTGCAAATTATTTAGTCATAAGGAAGATGCCTGGACATTGGGGTAAACAAGAAAAGTAAAAATTCTTTTCTAATGTTAAACACTACTTCTGAGATGACCAATACCTATTTATGTACTACTCAAATCAAATAGTTAGGAGATGTGTACCTGGCTTGGAACAAAATAATGTCATCTCCTTTTTTCATTCAGAAGCATGGGATGGACCTTTTTCTGCACAAAAAATTGTTGTAAAGATTTTGCAATGCGGTTTCCACTGACCCTCATTATTTAAAGACATACATGTGTTCTGTAAATCATGTGAGCAATGTCAAAAGTTTAGAGGAATAACATAAAGAAATATGATGCCTTTAAACCCTATTCTTATCATCAAGGTTTTTTATTGTTGGGACATTGATTTCATGGGGTTGTTCCTACCCATGTAAGCATAATAATCATAAATTTTTTGTTAAATTCTTAAAAGAAAACATTTTCCTGCATTTGGGACACCTAGAGCCACTATAAGTGATAATGGTACGCATTTTTGCACCAAAGCTTTTAGAGCACCAATGAAAAAAATATAACATTACCCATAAAGTTGCAACACTATTTCACCCACAAACAAGTGGACATGTAAAACTATCTAATTGGGCTATAAAACAAATTCTTTAAAAAACTGTAAACTCTCATAGTAAGGATTGGTGTCTTAGACTAACTGATACACTCTTGGCTTACAGGACTACACACTGGACTCTGATTAGTATGTCTCCCTATTATATTGTATACAGTAAGAATTGTCATTTTCCTATGGGATTAGAATAGAGCCTATTGGGCAATAAAGACTTTTAATTTCAACATGGATAAATTAGGCTCACATAGAAAACTCCATGCTCAATAAGTTGAAGGAGATCAGGCAGGAAGCTTGTGAAAATAATAAGATTTATAAGGAAAAGATTAAAAAAAATTTCATGATAAAAACATAATGAGAAAATCCTTTACTCCAAACTAGAAGGTTTTTCTTTACAATTCTAAACTTGACCTTTTTCTTGGGAAGTTTAGATCTCCATGGATCGGTCGATATATAGTTAAAGAAGTATTTCCATTTGGGACCATGGATATTGAAGACGCTAGGACTCGCTATACTTTTAAAGTGAATGGTCAATGCTTAAAGCCTTTCCTAGAATATGAGAATCCAAAAGTTAAGTTCACAATTTTGGCTATTTCTATTTACCAGGATTGAGTGGATCTTGTATTTTAGAATTTGTGATTTTCTTCATCACCCATATTTAATTTTGGTCCTACTTTTTAAACATTGGGGACAATGTTTCATTTAGGCTGGGGTGTAGAATTCCAATAAATTCTATTTTTTAGTTATTTTTAGTGATCTTAAAAAAAAAAAAATTAATGAAAATTTTCTTAAAAAGAAGAAATTTTGAAAAAAAAATTTTTTGAAATTTTTGTAAATTTTTAGGATAATTCCTACACTACAATAAGAATTGGATTTTTCTGAAGTTTGCATGAAAGCTAAGACTTAAATCACTTCTATATACATAATTGCATGTACATAGTCTAAATAGATTAGTTATAATTTAGTAGTCCTAAAGAAATTCAATAGAGACCTACAACTTAGGTGAGTTTCAAAGTCATTCGATTCTTTTGAGAGGTTATAAATGTTCCAAAATTTTCCTCAGTGTACTTAAAGTAAAAATTGATCCCATCAACTCTTAAATTTGGTCAATTACCTGAATTCCTAGAGTTTTACTTTTAAAATTCTAGAAGTATATTGAATCTAATAAGTTAGAAACCCTAAAAATGATTTAGGCCAACCTTATTATTAAGCTAGAGACATAAAGTCTATCCTATAATATTTCTACCACTAGTTATCCAAATTGAGTCCATTTATTAAAGCATTTTCTATTGGTACTCAAATTATCCTTACCCATGTTAACCCAATATAAATTATCCATTACCTATTTTTTTCTAAAGATAAATTAGAGATGAATGAAAAAAATTATTTTTTAATTGTAATTGTATTGAAAGTATAAAAATGAATATCAAGAAAAGGAATATTCTTCAAAGATCTTCAAAAGTGCTAAAAAAAGAAGTTTGAATTTGAAATCAAGAAAATGGAAAAGAAATATTCACTTTGTGTGACACCCTGAGTTTTCTAAAATCATTTTCAATATATAATAATAATAACAATAATATTTAGTAAGATAGTTGGGAACCCTGGAGGAGAAAAACTAGTATTTAACATTAATATGATAATTATTTCAAGGAAATGCCAATAGAAACTGCGAGGGTCATCCAACCTATAATAAAATTTTAAAACCTATACAATATATAGCATACTCTAATCAAAAGCCAAAAATTTGAATAAATACCCATCATGAGAAGAGAGATCAATAATGAAAAAATATAAAGAAATCCTAGGGTTCCATCCATCAATCCCCACATCCAACTCTAACATGTAAGTCTATGCACATAATATGAGGTAGGTCCAACTCTATCATCATAATATAAGGGTATTTATATAGCCCAAAAAGTCAATGCCAAGTAGATGGATGCATACATCAGATCGGTCTTTGAATATGGTAGATGGTCCTCGATGTCCCCTCTACTGCTGCTCCACCTGTTTGCCCTTACAATTATCACGCTCCAAATCTGAGGCATTGCAAACCAAAGCAATGCTTCAACAAGCTAGCGCTTGTGTAAGTGATCACATTTAATATTGAATGAAAATATAAATGGTGTGGCATAAAGATTTTCAAGTCATGATGGCTCTTATGGAGTAAAACATTTATATAATAAGTGAAATCATCAGGTATCTAAAATCAAATAGTACACGAAGGATTAAGAGTCTATAATAAAAGCAACGACAGTCAAAGCATGATTTTTGCATGAATATAAAGGTAACATAACTAGCCACCATGGCATGCAAGACATGGATAATGCACACATATGCATCTAATAAACTCAAGTACAATCAATTTTATCATCCAAGATATGGATGCAAGACATGAGTAACAAGGCGTGCAGACTCTATTGTGCCCCAACAATGTCCCACTACACTTTCATAACCAGCAATAAGTACTCATTCCAAACCCTGGGTCCCTCACCTGTAGCTCGCACACCAGGTAGCTCACTCAGCTTGTTGGCCCACCCACATTTGTCCACCCACATAGGCTTCACCTTTGGGGTGCGTCGTCACATTGTGGGTGCATTAGGATCTAAACATCCTAATGTATATAGACTACATGAGCATACAGAATAAGAGCATAGACTAATATGCTGTAGTGGCAACCACTCTAGGGTATCAACCATTGCCTCCCAATCATGCGTGTAACTATTAAGATAAGCACTCTGACGTACTTGTCAAATCATAGTGCCACACTATGTCATTTACTACTCTAAATGTGTCTCATTGTCCATTTTAATCTTTATCTATTTTACTTGTTGTGCCTCAGATCCTAAGAGTAAATTAATTAGTATGAAAATTCCTCTGATCTGGTAGTTAATCTTAGCTTAACAGTCCAGATCATTTGATTTACACTTAATTAAGCAAAACCAAGTCTAAATATTACTTTTCTAACATCTAATTGAACATCTGCTAGCTTTGATAATCAATCTAAGTTATGATTGGTCAATTCAGTGTCCCTTGGTCATTGGGAACTAATTTCTTTCATCTTGTTAAGTTTGAAGAGATCCAACTGTTGGATCGTTCTTTATAACTTAAGTCTATGATTAGATTGCCAATTCCAATCTTATTCATCAGTTCAATTTCTATGTTTATCCAAAAATTTAGGAGTATGTCCATGATCATATGTCGATCTGACAATCTAATCATTCTTTGATCGGTCAATTCCAAGGTTCATGATCAGATCGACAGTCAAGATCAACTTTTCTTGATGGGTACATGAAATTTGTCTATCAATTTCGCTAATTCATCCCCTAAGTGATGTATTTGTTCAATTTATAAGGCCTGCTCATCATTTGAATGGGTTGATCTAAGTTATTGGATAAGATTTAGTTAGTTGATCTAGTTAGATGTGGTCAAATTAAGGTTTTGATGCTAAATTTAGGTCTGCGTCATCGCGGTGAATTCAATGGATGTCTTGAATCTTAATTTTGACCTTTATAGCCTCTAGAATTGCCAAATTACTATTTCAAGTCTATTTCAATGGCCCAGATTAAATCTAGGTCAAAATTTAATTCAAAATAGGTGTTTTTAGGATGCACAGCATCCAAGATGCACATTAGGAAAATGCGCGTGCATCTTGGTCATTGATCCTAAGGTTCAAAGGGTCATTGAATCCAAGGGAAGGCTTAGATCATTCATCTACGGCTTCCATAAGTGTGAAATCCACCAGCACAATAAAGGCCTTATCACCAATGTGGTGTCGAAAATTCTGCTATCGCTAGAGAAGACGACTAGATTTCAATAGTCGCCAGCGACCTACATAACACTGAAATCTCACCAAAATACACCATTTTGTTTGAAATTTCATGAAAATGAGTTTTATCAAGTTTTCATTCACTAATTTCACCTAAATATAGGGTTTTTGCCGGATTTATTCAAGTTTGTGAAATCTCCTTGTTCACTATTTTTACCCTTTTTGGCCGTCAATTCTTGATGGATTTGGTTGAAACCAAAGGGGTCTTGATCGTGGTCATCTAAAGAATAAGATGAATGGTCCATGTAATCAATCTGGCACTAGTTCAGTGTCTGTTTTAAGTTCACAGAGGTTCCCTCTTCTTGTCACAAGAAAACAATGACAAGAGTAGCCATTGCCGGCACAGGGGGAAAAACAAGAAAAAGAAAGAAAAATAGAAGGGGTGGCTGGCCTACCTTTACCAAGTTTGCCTGGAATCCGATTTCCATTGTCGTAGGAAGGAGGGGGCATCACCGTAGGCACGAAAAATGGGGCTGAGTGGGATTTTGAGGGGGAGGAAATAATATTTTAATTAAACTTCTTTATTTTATTATTTCATTAAACGTGACATGATTACCAGCATTTATTACTGGCAAGCACTCCCTTAACTCATAATGATGATTGTCAGTTAACAAATTTCAGTGCCCTATCAGTGGGCCTCACACATGTAATTACCATTCTGCCCTTTAGTATTCAATTTATTAAATACCTGAATTAAAATAATTCGAAGGTTTTCGTCCTGTTCCCAATTTTAGCGTTCTTAGTGTCATTGGACTCCATTTTTTGGGTACATTCTAATTATTGATGTTTCAACTAGTGAATTCATTTCTAAAATTCTCAAATTCTTGGAAGTCCAATTTCCACAAAAATTCAAAATTTTCATAATAAGTCGTTTACATATTTTCTCAAAATGGCAAGTATTACACTCTGGTACAAAGTAAAAAAAGAATTGTCAACTTTAGTAGAAGACCTCTATTTATTTTTGAAGAAATTTGAATACCCTTTCTTTTGTACCCTATCCCAAGCCTACATTTCATCCAGGTTGAAGACCAACTGATTTTAAGAAGATTATAGTCTTAATGAGGAAATGAATGGATAGGATTTAAGGAGTAATATATCTAAATATTCAAAGGTAAGGCACCTTATCCTTTCAAAAGGTATCAAAATTAAATTCCTTAGTAATATGGTTTCCTTATGAATATATGTGCTATAAATTTGCCTTTGTTGAATCTACACACATATTTAAAAGAAAGATACAATTTAAACTCTTTATCTAAGAGTTTTCTTTCTAAGTATATGTCTATTAGTGAGGATTGAGGTCAAAACATAATTTAGATGGAGTTCAAAAGTTAGAAGTCTACTTAAAGATAAGGATTATTGTATACGTAAACTATACACACACACGTTATGAGATCTGAGCTTAATTGGAATGTATTCAACATATGGGTAAGGTTTTGAATTTTTTTTTATTTTTATTTTTAACATGCTAAAGTTGATAGATTTATTGAAGATAATTCTTTGAGACAAAAGTAGGAGTTAATTTGAAAAAGATTTTTAGAATTTTTTGGGTACATTCACTTGCAAACCCATACGAGGCTTAATTGGTCCACTATGAGTAACCTAGGGGTTTAAGGGCTTGTTGCATATTGTGATGACCCAGGTTTTTCCATGCATTTTTAAATGCAAGATCTAAATTCCTAAGGTGAGATGCATCCTTATTTGAAAACCATTTTATAAAAACCATGTAATGCAGAGGAAAATCTTTTGTTTTAAACTCATTTTGAAAACCTCGAGTGTCATTTGCTTTCACAACAACCAAACTAGTTTTTGAAAAACCTCAAAAATCATAAATGTTTTTCCCAGGTCTATCCGATACGACTCACATGACCCAACCAGTAAATAAATACAAGTACATGTCCAAAGGGTAGAGTGTTTACTTACATGTATAATTGTCTCCTTTTGATTTTTCTTGCTCGTAGCACTAACATAGGTGTCCTCTACTCCTGGATGGAACTATCTTGAAAAATGTTAAAGATACAATGAGTATATACTATACCCAGTAGGAGTTTATCACTACTAGTTTTACAATGCATGCTATGTTTAAAATCATATGCTCTTTAAAACATGTGCATGTTTGAACACTCATGTTATGCCATATGCAATGCAAGTAAATCATCAAACCATAAGGCCCACTATGTGTAACGCCTGAGCAACTTACACTATTTTTAACAAAAATTGGACATTCTATGGGAAATAAACTGTATTGAATGTTTTACTTTATTTAAAATAGTAAATGAAGGAATTTGTAAGAAAACTTGGTACCATTAGATTCTACTCGAAAAATGAAATCCAACACCTCAAAGAACGCCAAAAACGGAGTTCGTATGAAGAAGTTACGGCCGTTTAAAGATCAGGGGCAGTTCTATAATTTAAACAGAAAACGAAAAAGAACGAAAAACCCAGGGGGTCGTTTTGATAACGGCACCCCCTGTCGTCTTCCACCTCCATATTTCTCCAGAAACCCTCCTCTCATGATTTTTCCAGAAAACATAGGGGAAATGGCGGCACCGCCATTGAGGGGCACCTCCATCTTTCCTCTATAAATACCCTATCTCCCCCTCTCCAAAAACACGATTTTCCAGCAATTTTGGGACTGGGGTTTTCAGTAAAAACCAGAAACCTGTCTCAACCCAGTATTCATGCGTTTTTCGGCAATGGCCATGCCCATGTCAGGCCGGCCATTCTCCCCATTCCCCTCTCTTCTCTTTTTCCAGTCTTAGCAATGGGATTTTCCCTTCATCAAGTTTTCCAACGACAGAGGGTTTTCAGAAACCGGAACGGAGGTCTACCAATGGCAATAGACTCTCCCTAGGCTGCCCAGGTAAGCCGCCCTTCCCTCTCTCTTGGGTTCTTCCCCCTTTCAGGATAGATCCATGCTGGATCTAGCGTTTCCAACAGGTTTTCCAGCCGGTCTTCCTAGCTGGAAAACGTCCCAAGCCGGTTTCATCCGGCTCCGCACGAACAAAGGCATCCCAGGGATGCCATGCTTCACCTGTGCCTGGGACTGGGTCCCTGGGACGTGTTCCAGGCGTACACTGTCCCTAGTGCGGCCTTCGGGTGCACGCGCGGCATGGGGCACGGGTCCTGGCTCGACCAGGATGCACGGGGTGCCCTGGGAGTTGAGACGTGCCATGCTACACCAAAGGTGCGTCCGTACGATGCCATCTAGGATGCGCTTCATAGCACGTCGCTTGAGCATGCATGTGCGCATGCAAAACGTGGTCCTTGGCATGGCCTTTGGGCGCACACGCACGTGAGGCGGTCACAGTTCAACCAGGATGCACGGGTGTCCTGAGAACTGGGACACGCAGACCTAATGAGACTTTAAAGTTAGGATCAAAGGACAAATTACAGAGTTTAACTGTTGAATAGTAGATCCATATCATAGGATCTAGCCTGACAATGAATTAGGCAAGGACCATGGACCCTAAAAGACAGATCTAGCGATCTAATGTCTAAATAGATTGAAATTGATAAGGACTCCTTGTATCCATTCATACCCAGGAGTTTATAAATGATACCCAGGGACGGGTTGAGTGATGAAGGACGCGACTCCAAGAGACTTCGAGGTAGGTGCTCTATCGCTATTAGAGTTTTTAAAAGAACTCATGATTGTTTTGAGAATGCATGTTTTAAGTTTAAGTTATATGACTTGTTTAGTATGACTTAATTTTATAAACGAATTCAGCATGCATATGAAAAATACATTATGCATAGACATGCTTTGCAAACAATTGCATATATTGCATAATTTGTGAGCATTGAGTTCTTAAAAAAAGTGCACATCCTAGAGGGTTACCAAAAGACGCTGGAGTGCCCAAAAGACGCTGGGTAGGTAGTTGTGAGGGACCCAAAGAGGACAGGTTTTGAAAAATACATTGCGCATATATTGCCAAGACATGTGCTACATGCATAGATTGCATGATAAGTGTAGCCTTGGCCGATGAGGGCGGGCCTGAGAGAGCTGACAGGCTTCTAGGCTGGTAGGCTTCTAGGCAGGGTTATCACTTTGAATGCGAGACTAGCATGAGCAGATTTTATGCATTGCATACATGTTTTGCAACCGATTGCATAAATTGCATGATTTATGACGAATATGTGTCATATGCCCCGTGGAGGCTATGACGCTGTGTCCCTAAGTACTCGGGGACCACACGGCGGCGAGGTCGTGGGCATAGTTGGGCCCTATGGTTTGATGATTTACTTGCATTGCATATGGCATGACATGAGGTTGGTCGACCATACCATATATCCATGAGTTGGATCCAGTTGAGCATCTTATGCATGTCATTATGTTTATGATATATATGATACTTTCGACTTGGATTATGTGATTCTTTAAGTCATCAGTATTTCAATTCAATAATGGTTTTTAATCTTGATATTGAACATGAGTGTTCAAACATGCACATGTTTTGGAAAGAGCATATGATTTTAAACATAGCAGGCATTGTAAAACTAGTAGTGATGGACTCCTACTGAGTATAGTATATACTCACCATATCCTTAACATTTTTCAGGATAGTTCCATCCACGAGTAGAGGACACCTATGTTAGTGCTACAAGTAAGAAAAATCAAAAGGAGAGAATTATACATGTAAGTAAACACTCTACCCTTTGGACATGTACTTATATTTATTTACAATTGGGCTATGAGCTGTGACTGGATGGACCTGGGAAAAACATTTATGAATTCTGAAGTTTTTCAAAAACTACTTTGGTTGTTGTGAAAGCAAATGACACTCGGGGTTTTTAAAATGAGTTTAAAATAAAAGATTTTTCGCTGCATTGCATGGTTTTTATAAAATGGTTTTCAAATAGGGATGCATCTCGCCTTAGGAATTAGATCTTGTATTTAAAAATGCATGGAAAAACCCGGGTCGTCACACTATGCCCACGACCTCGTCACCATGTGGTCCCCGGGTACCTGGGGACACTCGGTCATAACCTCCACGGGGCATATGACACATCGACCTAGTGCCGTAACACCAGTGGTAGCCTCCTGTACCACATGCAGTCGACGGAGGGACATGCCCTTTTTGGGAGTGGTACTCGTTCCACCTAATAGTGGTAGAGGCTGGGAGGCCAACCCAAACCTCTCGGCATAGCGCCCACGAGCCTAGTAGCCCAAATCACATACGATCAAACAAGCAAAGACCTCTTTTTCAAAACTTGTCCTCTTTGGGTCCCTCACAACTGCCTGGCCCTCACAACTGCCTACCCAGCGTCTTTTGGGCACTCCAGCGTCTTTTGGTAACCCTCAAGGACATGCAATTTTTACAAAAACTCAATACTCACAAATCATGTAATATATGCAATTGTTTGCAAAGCATGTCTATGCATAATGTATTTGTCATATGCATGCTGAATTCATTTATAAAATTAAGTCATACTAAACAAGTCATATAACTTAAACTTAAAACATGCATTCACAAAATAATCATGGGTTCTTTTAAAAAGTCTAATAGTGATAGAGCACCTACCTCGAAGTCTCCTGGAGTCGCGTCCTTCATCACTCAACCTGTCCCTGGGTCTTATTTATAAACTCCTAGATATGAATGGATACAAGGAGTCCTTATCAATTTCGATCTATTTTATACATTAGATTGCTAGATCTACCTTTTAGGGTCTATGGTCCTTGCCTAATTCATTGTCAGGCTAGATCCTATGATGTGGATCTACTATTCAATAGTTAAACTCTGTAATTTGTCCTCTGATTCTAACTTTAAAGTCTCATCAGGTCCGCGTGTCTCAGTTCCCAGGACACCCATGCATCTTGGTTGAACCACAACAGCCTCACGTGCGTGCGCGCCCAAAGGCCGTGCCAGGGATCGCGTTTTGCACGTGCACATGCATGCTCAAGCGACACGCTATGACGCACATCCTGGATGGCATCGCACGGACGCACCTTTGGTGTAGCATGACGCGTCTCAACTCCCAGGGCACCCCGTGCATCCTAGTCGAGCCAGGACCTGTGCCCCGCGTTGCGCACGCACCCGAAGGCCCCACTAGGGATAGTGTACGCATTGTCGTACGCTTGGAACCCATCCCAGGGACCCTGTCCCAGGCGTTCATGGAGCATGGCGTCCCTGGGACACCTTGTTCGTGCAGAGCCGGTTGGAACCAGCTGGGTCGTTTTTCGGCCAGGAAATTCGAGTGGGAAAAGACTAGATCCGGCATGGATATTGGCCTATGGGAAGTGAAATGGAGAGAAGGGAAGGAGGGGCTTACCTGGGTAGCCAGGGACACCCTCCTTCGGGTGGTGCGGCTCCCCCTTTCCACCTGAAAACCTTATGTTGCCGAAACTCGTGAAGCGGAAGAAACCCCAATGTCAAAATGGGAAAATAGAAGAGAGGGGAATGGGGAGACGGGAATGGCCGGCCTAACTCGAGCCTGGCCATTGTCGGAAATCGCAGAGAACTGGGTTTCCAATTTTTGCCGGAAACCCCAATCCCAAATGACTGGAAAATCATGATTTTGAAGAGGGGGAGATAGGGTATTTATAGAGGGAAGCAGGCGGTGCCCCTCAATGGCGGTTCTGCCATTTCCCGTGGTGTTTTCTGGAGAAATCGGGAGAAGAGGGTTTCTAGAGGAATCTGGAGGAGGAAGACGACAAGGGGTGCCGTTATCAAAACAGCCCCCTGCGTTTTCGTTCCTTTTCGTTTTTCTGTTTAATTTACAAAAATACCCCTAATCTTTAAATGGTCGTAACTTCTTCATATGAACTCCATTTTTTGCGTTATTTGAGGTGTTGGATTCCATTTTTCGAGTAGAATCTAATGGTACCAAGTTTCCTTACAAATTCCTTTTTTTACTATTTTAAATAAAGTAAAACATTTAACACAATTTATTTCCCATAGAATGTCCAATTTTTGTTTAAAATAGCTTAAATTGCTCGGGCATTACATATATGTTAAATGCAATTGTCAATTCCTAAGAAAACGGCATCCACTTTTGTTTTCATGATTTTTCACATGTTTTGCTCAAGACTAGTAAAATGTTGGTTGGGGCGTGAGTTGAGTGTTTAATTTTGGACTACCCCTAATTGAGCATTTAATCAAATCATCCTATCACTCAATTTTATAACTTTTAACTTTTAGCTCTAACTAATCATCCAATGATTTATTTGCAAAATTTATTGGTTAGATGATTATTAGGATCTAATCAAAAGATTAAAGTATGATCAAGATTATTCTAATTGGGTTTTATATATTGCAGATCAACCAGATTAAAAATTGGATGGCTTAGATTGTGCTGCTTGGTGCCATATCATCATCAAGGAACAAAAGGCCACATGGATCTCATGATACAAGATGTAGATGCCTAAGGAAATAAGAAAGAAATCCTAGAGGTCTTTACTGTGACTCATGAGAGGAAAGATTGAAGGCTTGGATATTTGCTTAGGAAAATATGAAAGAGGAAGCTAAAGAAAAACTTCAAAGGTAAGACCCTGTAAAAGGAAATTTTTTTAAAAGCTAAGTGGAATCCTAAAACAAGGAAAGAAAAAAATGAATTTAGAAATCTGGGTATGCTTAAAACCAAAGGAGGAAGAGGAGACATGACATTCCCTAGTAGATTTTTAAGAAGTCGGGGAGCTCAACAACAAACTGTTCATGATGGAACTCTTCACCATAGAAGGATCTAAGACTCACCACCATAAGACTGTAGGAGACTTCTCTTAACTATAGTAGAAAGAGAAACGAGTAGAACCTTAACTATAGAGAAGAAGAGAACTGAAGAAGAAGAAGAAAAAAACCCATTTGAGCCTCTATCTTTACCTTCCTTTCCTGCTACATCTCTTTCCTAGATACCTCTCTATCAGTCACTATCCATATTTCTTGTTCATTATTTCCCTTGTTCGCTATTTCTTTTGTTGTTTCTACAATGTATTCCGGCCTCCATTATCACCTTCCAGCACCACTGTGTTTCTCCCTATTCTCCATCACGTTATTTCACTGGTTCACCATTGTCTTCCTCCTCTTTTTTCTTTCACTACCAGTCGTCATCTTCCCCTATTCTCATCATTGATTTTTTTCCTTGTTTCCCACCAGTCTTCCCTTGGACTTCTTTCCTTTCCTATACTCTCTCTTGTTTTCGGCATAACCCAACTTGGGTTTTATCCCAAAATCTCATTTTCCCTTTGTTTTGGAGTTTTAAAATAGACAACTTCCTGAATTCTTGCTTCTTCCTCAATTACGGGTTGAAGAAGAAAGGAATTCTGAGGGGAAAATTCCATTTCTACCCTTAGTTCTGTTCATTTAATTCCATTCAAGTCCTCTTTGTCTTATCGCTGCTTTATCCTATTTTTGTTTTACATTATCCAAACTTTGTTCTGATCTCAATTAATCCAATAATTATTCAATCCAATCCCTGTTTGATTAAAGCCTAACCAACCCAATAGTTTCGTTTTAACTCATAGAAACAAGTTAATCTTTGTTTTTTTTTTCTTTTTAGATTTTCAATCAATTCTCAAATATTCAACTAAACACAATTACTAGCTAATCTATCAAATTTGATCTTTCATTTGCTATCCAAAAAATCAACTTGAGACGTCCAATCTTGATTTTTTTACATCGATCAAGATGATCATATTTTAGAAGATTTACATAATCTAGCCACTAAATCATTAATTAGAGACCATATGGATGAATTGATGAAGGTTGATCAAGAATGTTGCTAGAATTGAAGAATTTTGCTCTGATCAAGTTAGAAAAGTAGAGTTCACTTGATATTTTGTTTAATTCTCTGTCTTTCGAAATTGGAATTGTGAAATGTTCAATAATTCGATGGATTTGAGTTTCTATTTCATTATTATTTAATTATTTCACTTTTAATTAATTTGTGACAAATTAAAAAATTATTTAAACATCATTTTCTTTAAGTCAAGTCCCCATGAGTGTTAAGTGTTCACTTGTGGCCATAATACCCCTAGTTTAACATTTAACTAGATAATCTAACTAATTAATTTGGTCATTTTTGGAAAGAATATGAATTTTAGCTTAAATTAATCACCAACCATTAATTTATCAAATTTATTAATCAGATGATCATCTGAACTAAATAGATGCTTAATGTATGGTTTAGATTACTATAATCTAGTTTTATATTTGGTAGATCAAATAGAACATGGTTTGGATATGGTGCAGATTAGGTTGATTGGATATTAGATGACTCAAATTATGTTGATTAGTGTCAAATAAAAAATCAATGGTGTAGATTAATCAGAAGAAGCTTAGGTGGCTCAGATCAAAAGTTCATGGTGTAGATCACCTATCAAAGATTAATGGTGCAGATGGAATGATTTCTTAAAGGAAACTTTGTTTTAAATGAAAACATGCAGAAAAATTGGAAAGCCCCAATACTTAGAAGTCTCCAAGGAGGATAGCAAGTTAGAAGGAAAGTGGAAGAAGGCTTTGAAAATAGGAAACCAGTCAGCACCACCTCCTCTTTGGCTAGATCACCGTAGGAGGTAGACTAACCCTTTCTTTCCCATTCTCTTCTCCTCCTCTCTTTCCACTACACCTTTCCCACTTCACCACTCCCTCTCTTTCTATTTTCTCTCGGATTTCCTCCTATAAAGGGAAACCGTCCCACCTAATTTTGCTCTCTCCCCAACATTCCTCTCTTCTATATACACTCTCCCCCCTTGGACCATAGGAGGTAGTCGTAGGGGAAGACTCGCAACAGTCCGACCCCCTTTGGCTCTTCTGTTTCTTTTCATTCTCCTTACCTGTTTCACTGTTTCCTTTGCTTTCCATTCCTTTTGTTCATCATCTTTTCTTCTATTTTTCCATGCTAATTCTCTGCTCCTCTTGTCGTTTGTTTTCCCCTCCTTCAGCCACCACCTTTCCATATGTTGTTCTCTTTTCTCTCACTCCCAATCTCTCTCTTAGTTATCTCTTTCTCCTCTGTTCACACTCTTCGTCATCAACACAGCCCTCTTTCTCACTCGTCTCTTCATTCCCCTCTTCTCCCAGTTCTTTCACATTTTCTTTTCTCACTCTTGTTCTCTTCTCCGTTCTCCATCTCACTCATCATCTTTCTCTATTCACCGACAACACCTACCGCATCCTTTGTTATCTGCTCCACCGCACCTAGCTCTAGGTCACCCCTTTGCCAGTCAGCTCCCTCTCCACTGATCGATACCTCCCTCCATCTTTTAGTTGTTTGCCCTCTCACGGCACCCAGCCCTAGGTTTTACCTCCACACTAGAGCCTGATGCCTAGATCCCTATTCACCACCTCCATTGCCGTACTCCAACACCTTCTACCGGCATTGTTGTCTGAATGAAGTAGACGGGCCAGCCTAACATGCACCGCACAGCACCGACGTCTAGCTCAACCCCGGCCTCTGAACCATGCCTACCTCTTCACTGCTTCACTGCCCCCCTTGTTTTCCACTTCACCACACCACACCAGCCAGTAATCTCTATCTTCATTTGTTCTGGTTGAGTTGTTCTGTTTTAAGGGAGAAAGAAGGAACGTTCAATGAAAATTCCAATTTTGCCCCTAGTACAATAATTTCAATTACATTTTTATCCTGTTACTATTCTTATTCATTTCTATTTTATTCCCATTATTTATATTCTGTGTTATTCAATGATTAATCCAGGAATTGTTTTATCCATCCCTGTTTAACCAAATCAGTGGTTCTGCTTTAATCATAAGATATCTTCAAATTCTCATCTGTTTCTCATCCGATTTTCAAAAAACTTCCAAATCTTGTTTTTAGGACATTTTATAGCTTGTTTATCATTCTTGATCTTCAATCTAAGATTCAAAAATCAGATCTAAGGTGTTAAAACCTAAAATCCTTATCTAGACCAAATCTTTGAAATTTTGGAGAATCTACCTAATCTATCTATTGGATCACTAATCAGAAGCACTAGAGGTGATGAAGCCTGATTAAGATTGAAGATACCATATTTGAAGAAATCGGCAATCATCAATCTAGGAAAGTGGATTTTTCTTATTTCTTTAGGTAAATTTCTGTCTTTTTGAGTTGGACCTGTGGAATTTTCATTGATCTGAAGTTTTATTGCACTGTCATTTAAATTTATTTGAAGAAATCGGCAATCATCAATCTAGGAAAGTGGATTTTTCTTATTTCTTTAGTTAAATTTTTGTCTTTTTGAGTTGGACCTGTGGAATTTTCATTGATCTGAAGTTTTATTGCACTGTCATTTAAATATTTTTTTTATTTTTAATTTTTGACCAATTAAATTTTATTTAAGCTCCAAATTATTAAAGTGAGTCCCTGTGGGATTGACCCGTACTTGCATACGTTATACTACAATAGCCTGTGCAGTGACATCGACACGTATTTGCATAAACTATACTACAATAGCTTATGCACTTGTGAAAAATAATCAAATAATTTTCCTCAATGGATTTTTCAAAGAAAGGTGATCTAATTTCACTGTTTTCTGATGAAGATTGGTGGGAGTCATCAGATATGATGTTTCCATTGAAATTTTTTGTTAATGGTTGAGTGGATCTCCTCAAAACTTTGGGACTTCTCATTGTCTTGTCCTACGTTTGACGATGAAAGCTAAGATAATTGATTCGGGCTATCATCATCTCTAGAGTATTATGTATCACTAACTAGAGAGCTTCTCACCAGCTTTAATGACATTTTCAATCAGTTCTCTCTCTCTCTCTCTCTCTCTCTCTCTCTCTCTCTCTCTCTCTCTCTCTCTCTCTCTCTCTCTCTCTCTCTCTTTCCTCTTCCTTTTATTCTTCTTCTTCCTCAAGGTTTGTGTTGATTTTTTTGGTAACCGGGAAGGGCGCCAAGATGGCATTGCGACGACCGAAAAAGGGGAAATAGGAACATCGTAAGCACCGGGAAGCTTCAGTTGACATGTTCGTTCTGAGGCTTGATGTAGCCTCAGTTCGTGTGGTCATTTGTAGTGGAACATGATGCTAGAGAGAGAGAGAGAGTAAATTATATTTATATTATATTCATATTATCATTAATTATTTATAATATTATAATTATTAGTAATTACTTATAATTATGCTTTTAATTGACACATTTCAAAATTTCAAATGTGGAATTTTGATAAATAGGGCCTACTTAAAGTGATTTTACCTTTTTATCCTTTAGTAAATTTTAAAATTAAGTAACATAATTAAATAATAATGAAATATTCCCTCAAACTCTAATTCCAACATACTTAGTGTCATTGAAACCATTTTTCATGTAGATTATGAATATTGATATTTTGAAGGTCAATTCTTTATTTTCATAAGTTATTCCTATAAAACTTAATTTGCATAATTCTAATTTAGCATTATTCATTTAATTTCATAAAATGTATTAAATTTTAGGTGTATGACACATATGGGCTAGCTTGGCCTAGACCGCCTGTTGGTGGACACATGTCCCCATAGGAGGGATAAGCTGCTAATGTGGTTTTACTTGCTCCTAGAGGAAAATACTCATTATTTGTCATTGTGGTAAGTCCCAAATAATGTGTAGGTCCTAATTTTTCAATGGTAGTATGAATGATCATTTATTGTGTAGAATCATTGCTACTAGTAAGTTAGCCTTATGTTTGCAGTGGTATGTATGACCACTAATTTTTCACACTTTAGTGGGTGACTCTAGTGGTAAGCTAAGACATTTATTGATATTTATTCAAAGGTAATGAGCTTTAATGTGAAAAAACAAGGACGTTTATAGAAAGTTTGATTCTAAAGACATTTCTTGATATTTATTTAAGGGTGATGTGCTTTAAAGTGGCAAAAACATGGACTTCTATAGAATGTTTGGTTCTGAAACATCAAGCACAACCTACTTCAAGAATAATGGGTCATATTATCTAAGATGGGTTCGTTCATGCAAAAATGAGTGACTATTCAGTACTTGCCACTTTGACTTATTGTGGTGCTCTATTACAGTATTCTTTTTGCTTTCTCATTAGAGTGGATGCAATCTTTTGACCCATGTAAATAATCAAATATATTTATGTGCTCCAGCTACCTATTAATGAATCTAAATCCATATACTGGTCTTGGCCAGGGCACCCAATATATTGATTACGTTTAGATGCCATTATTTCATATCTATTTCAATAAATTTCATTAGTTTCAATACAAATTCTGATAGTAGTTTGAATATTCATAATCCATTCGATATCCATTCCATTCGGTTTGGTTCAAATAGTGATTTTATCTACTCTTTTCAATTTTTTATTTTTATAAAGCAACATGCTTAATTTGCATTATCAAATTATTAATATTATTAGAAAAAAATAGAAGACGTCTAAAATTTTTAATCATTTTAAATTACTATCAAATATGTATAAGCATTTTCCACTTTCATCATTTATCAAATCCTAATAGTTGCACAAACTGTACAATTTGAATTTTTTTCTTTTTCACATTCATTATTCTATAGTTTGGATAAGTAAAAGTGAAAGACTGGAAAAGTAATACACTATGAGTTGAGACTAGCTTAGACTTGAAAGCAAGAAAGTAGTTTGGATAAGTAAAATTGTAAAACTAGTAAATCCTTAATTTCATGTATTACATTAGAAATTTTCCTTTTTGGTTCACATTTTAATAATAATAATAATAATAATCAACATCATCATCATCAAGACCTTACCCAATTAGGGGTCAGCCACATTAATCTTTTTCCTCCATTCCTCTTTATTAAATACTATGGCTTTATTTAGTCCTAAAGTTTTTAAATCTCTCCTCACCACTTCTATCCACGTTCTTTTGGGCCTTTCCCTTGTCCTTTTAAAACCTTCTACTTGCATTGCCTCACTCCCTCTAACCGGTGCCATTTTCAGTCTTCTTTGGACATGTCCAAACCGTCTAAGTCTAGTCTCCCTCATCTTGTTACCTATTGGTGCTACCCCTTGATTTTCTCTAATATTTTCATTCATAATTCTATCTTTTCTTGTCTTACCACTCATCCATCTCAACATCCTCATTTCTGCTACACTCATCTTATGAGCATAATGTTCCTTAACTGCCCAACACTTTGATCCATAGAGCATGACTAGCCTTATGGCCATCCTATAGAATTTTTCTTTCAGTTTGAACGGCACCCGCATATCACACAAAATTCCAGATGCACATCTCCATTTGTTCCAACCCGCTTGGATTCTCTGGGTAACCTCCCACTCAATCTCTTCACTCTCATGAATCATTGATCCTAAGTACCAAAAGTGGTCTTTTATGGGGACTTCTTGGTTATCAATCTTGATTGGTGTTCCACTCCTACTCCCCTTGCTAAAATTGCATTCCATATATTTTGTCTTAGTTCTGTTAATTTTAAATCCTTTAAATTCTAATGATTCTCTCCATAACTCTAGCTTTGTATTTACACCCTTCCTTGTCTCATCAATTAAGACTATATCATCTACAAATAGCATGCACCAGAGAATCTCCTCGTGCAGATGTTTTGTTAACTCATCCATAACCAACATGAAAATGTTTGAACTCAATGTCGATCCTTGGTGTAATCCTACAGTGACAGGAAAATCACTGCTTAACATTTGTTACCGCTCCCTCATACATATCGTTAATTATATCTATATTCTCCCACAAAACCCCTTTCTCTCGCCAAACACCCTCCATATTAAGTCTCTAGGGACTCTATCATAAGCATTCTCCTAGTTGATAATGACCATGTGGAGGCCTTTCCTCCTCTCCCTATATTTCTCTACTAATTGTCTTAGTAAGAAAATAGCTTCCATGGTAGACCTCACAGGCATGAAACCAAACCAATTCTATGATACACTTGTCTCATGTCGTAGCCTCTTCTCAATCACTCTTTCAAAATGTTTCATAGTGTGGCTCATAAGTTTGATCCCTCGATAATTAGTGCAGCTTTATATGTCTCCTTTATTCTTATAAATTGGTATAATAGAGCTTTTCCTTCACTCATTTGGAATTTTCTTTGATTTTATAATCTAGTTAAATAACTTGGTCAACCAAACTACCCCAATATCTACCATATGCCTCCAAATCTCTATTGGTATACCATCGGGCCCCATGGCCTTTCCTGATTTCATCTTTTTCAAAGACTCTTTCACTTCAGGTATTCTAATTCTACATTCATATCTATGCAATCGAATGTTATTTAGGTTTATAGCATTTTCAATCCCTATATTGTCAGAGCCATTGTCATTTGACAATTTTTGAAACTATATCTTCCACCTTTGTTTAATTTCATTATCCTTGATTAATACCCTTTGATTATCACTTCTAATGCACCTAACATGATCTAAGCCCTTACCCTTCTGTTCTCTTACTTTTGCAAGTTTAAATACATCTTTCTCACCTTCTCTTATTCTTAGTCTATTATATAACTCATCATATGTATTAGGTTTAGCCTCACTTACTATTCTCTTAGCAACCTTTTTAGCATTCTTATATTATTCATAGTTTTTAGTCTTCTACCATTCTTTAAAACACATCTGTTTTTCTTTAATAACTTTTTGCACTGTTTCACTCCACCACCATGTTTCCTTTACTAACTGTCTTTTACCTTTAGATACTCCTAAGACATCTTTTTCCACTTTCTTAATGGGCTCAACAATATTAATCCACATGGTATTTACTTCTATTTCGTAGTTCCAGTTTCTTTCTACCATCAACTTATTTTTGAATGAGGTTATTTTCTCTCCTTTTAAGTTCCACCACTTAGTTTTTGGATGTGTATTAAGTTCAGTTCTTTTACTCCATCTTTTAATATGGATATCCATTATCATTAATATATGTTGTGAGGTTAAACTCTCACCGGGTATCACCTTACAATCCTTACATATTGATCGTTCATTATTCCTAAGTAGAAAAAGTCTATTTGGCTTTTATGAAGTCCACTTTTAAAAGTTATTACGTGTTCATCCCTCTTCTTCAAGAGTGTATTTGCAATGGACAGGTTATATGACAAAGCAAAATCAAGGATATTCTCCCCATCTCATTTCGTTCACCTATACCATACCCTCCGTGTATTCTATCATATCCTTCCTTTTCTTTTCCTACATGGCCATTTAAGTCTGCTCCTATAAATATCCCCTTAATGTTGGGAATTTCTTGCATGAATCTCTCCATATCTTCCCAAAACTGTCTCTTGATTATATCTTCTAGCCCTACTTGTGGTGTGTATGCACTTATAACATTTTTTGTCTGCTCTCCTAGAACAAGTTTTATTATTATAATTCTATCACTAATTCTTTTTACATCCACAACTTTATCCTTTAATTCTTTATCCATTATTATTCCTATGTCATTTCTATTATTATCCTTTCCTACATACCATAATTTATACCCATTGATTTCTCTAGCTTTAGCCCCTTTTCACTTAGTTTCTTGAATACAAGCGATGTTGACTCTCTTACTTTTCATCGTGTCTACTAACTTTGAACTCTTACCTGTCAATGTCCCTATATTCCATGTGGCAATACGACTCTTATGGTCTAGAGGTATCCTATTTACCAACGCCCTTCTTGATCTCCATGGCATGAACCCATGTCCACTTACCACTGCACGTGGGTTCTGATGCAGTGCGTTGCTTCCAAAGGTACGCTTTAGTAGCCCTTGCCATTTTTCACTACACCCAGGATTCGAGGCAGCAAGTCGCCTATGGGGAACGCCCTAGCTTGAGGGAATATCAGTTTTCAATTCATGTCATACTAGGGTTGCCATAGTTTTAAAAAGCTGAAGATAATTTTCATTTCTTCCTTACAAGTAGGAAAGAAATAATAAAATCATCTTCAGCTTCTCCCTTGCCGGCTAGCACCTGAAGCAAGGGTTGCCAGTTTTTAAGAAGCTGGAGTTGATTTTCATTTCTTCCTTGCAAACTAATATACAAATGCATATTCATTTGCAAGAAGGAAATAAATAACAAAATCATCTTCAACTTATCCCTTGCCAGCTGGCACTTGACTCAAGACCCTCCTCCGTTTTCATCCGGGCTTAGGACCGGCATTGGTTCACATTTCGATATGATGTTTTAATTATAAATTGACTAATTTTCCTCCCACTAATATTTTAGCTTAAAAGCATGTTAAGATAATTTAGTCCTCTAAAATGTTATATTTCAAATTAGATAATATGCAAATAGGAGCCCTCATTCTATTCCATTATAAAGAAGAAGGATATTTAAAATCAATTTTGTAGTTGCCAAAAAGTAGGATTTTCTATTCCATATCCTACATGGTTGTATCAGTTCGGTTGAGATTGTGGATAATCCCTCTTTGTTGGTGGCCCTTGTCTTGGCTACTACAGCTAGATTCTCTTGCTATTCAAATTAAAGTTACTCGGTCAATTTTAATTAATCAACAATGGCTGGTGAAGTGATGATATTACAGTAATGCATAGTTGTTATAGGCATTCAATGAACGAGCCTATGTATGATCGGCTTCAATGAGAGTTGCAAAAGCTAGAGAAGCATCCTCTCCATAGCCTCAATAATTTCACTTCATATTTTTTCTTTTCAGTTTAAAAGTAACAACCTCATTAATATAGGTTAATTGAACATTATGTAAATCCTTCTTTTGAACAAAATTGGGTACCTTGTGCGTGAATTTTCATCAACAACCAACAAATGGTGCAGCCCACATGGTCTTGATCACAACAAAGGAGCTCCTACTAAGATCATTTGATCAATCATCAATGAGAGGGATCTTGTTCGATGATAAGATAAATAAATCCAATCACATCCAAGAGGAAAGAACACACATTTTTTAGATGGCTTAAAACTTCTGAGAATCTTTAGTAAAATTAGGAAAAAGACCTGATGCTCTAAAACTTAGTAAAGAGAAACTTGAAAAGAGAATGCAAAATGTTAAAAAACTTGAGCTTTCCACCACCCAAAAGCTTCTTCTTCAGTTTTATTAGGAATTTCAAAAGTTTCAAAACTTTTTTCATACTTGTCCCCTCTTGTGGTGTCATGGTACTTATAAGAAAAAACTGGGCTAACATGGATATTGAATTATTTAGGGTATAGAGGTGATACACTATTCCATCTTATCTCGCATCTAGCTAGCAGTTGAGATGATACAATGTTCCATCTGATGTCGCATCTAGTTGGCAGTTGAAGTGGAGGATTAAGGATCCTTTCTCAACTGACCTTGGGAGGAAGTTTGTTGTCCATTAGTACTATGTGACTGATGTGATAGTCGATAGTGGCCCTTGCTAATGTGATAGGCAATCTAAGTTGCAGCTGAGTTGAAAGTGGTATAGAGGACTGTTTTGGTAAATTTCTTCACTTTTGATGATGTCAAGTGGATTACATCATGAGAATCTTCACCATTGAATGGGGATCATGATAATCTTTGTATTTAATGTCATGGATTGGCATCAAATAGAGAGAAGTTAGCTTCCTTTGCATTAATGGGAGGCATATAACCTGATAGTTAACAGCCACTTCTTTGCATTCATTGGGGATAAGCAAATTGTGATGCCATGGGTTTTTGTAATACTTTTTTAAAATTTGGGATATCCCTTGTTTGAAAACTCTTTTGGAAAAAAAAAATACCTAAAAACATTTTCATTGAAAAGTGTTTCTAAAAACCCAAGTGTCTTTTCTTCAACAAACACAAGGATTTAAGGTGAAATAAGTTTTTTATTTTTACAAAAATTTTGAAAAAGTTTTGCATTTAACACATGCGATATGAATTACTTGATAAACTTTACAAATAAATTTTTGAGTTTTTAGAAAAAGTAACGCAATCTTAACTTTATCATTTTCTAGAACTTCCACTCACAACCACATCATTCTACTAATAGAAATGTGTCTACTTCTTAAAATCAGCCATACACTCACATTATCAGAGTAAATCATATAACAAATCTTAAATTGTAAAACTCACCTTTAATATATCAATAGTTTTGATCTTCTATATTTATAAATTCTTCAATCTGTATCTCCTTAATAGCTTCACCTATTTTTTCTTCATTTCTAATTCTTCAAATATGAGGTATTGTAAATCATCATCATCAAGACCTTATCCCAATTAAGGGTTGGCCACATGAATCTTGTTCCTCCATTCCCCTCTATTAAGTACCAAGGCTTCATTTAGTACCAAAGTTTTTAAATCTTTTCTTACCATTTATATCCATGTTCTTTTGAGCCTTCCCCTTGTCCTTTTATAACCTTCTACTTGCATGACCTCACTCCTAATCGATGATGTTTTCAATCTTTGTTGGACATGTTCAAACCATCTAAGTTTAATCTCCCTCATCTTGTTACCTATTGGTGCTAACCCTAAGTTTCCTCTAAGGCTTTCATTCCTAATTCTATCATTTCTTGTCTTACCACTCATCCATCTCAACATTCTCATTTCCACTACTATCATCATATGAACATGATGTTACTTAACTATACAACAATCTGATCCATAGAGCATGGCTAGCCTTATAGAAATCCTATAGAATTTTTCTTTTAGTTTGAGTGGCACCCATGGATCACACAAAACTCCAGCTGCGCATCTCCATTTGTTCCAACCTGCTTGGATTCTCTGGGTAACCTCCCTCTCAATCTCTCCACTCTCATGAATCATCGATCATAAGTACTAAAAGTGGTTTTTTATGGGGAGTTCTTGGTTATCAATCTTTACTGGTGCTCAACGCCCACTCCTCTCCTTACTAAAATTTCATTCCATATACTCTGTCTTAGTTCGGCTGGTTTCAAATCCTTTAAGTTCTAATGCTTCTCTCCATAACTCTAGTTTTGTATTTACGCCCTCCCTTGTTTCATAAATTAAAACTATATCATCTGCAAATAGCATGTATGATGGAATCTCCTCATACAAATATTTTGTTAAGTCATTCATCACTAACATGAAAAGGTGTGGGCTCAATGCTAATCCTTAGTGCAATCCTATAGTGATAGGAAAATCACCGGTCTCTCTGGTAATAGTCTTAACATTTGTTGCCACTCTCTCTCATATATATGTGTGTGTGTGTGTGTGTGTGTGTGTGTGTGTGTGTGTGTGTGTGTGTGTGTGTGTGTTTATATACCTCTGCAAACCCTTTTCTTGCCCAACACCCTCCATATTAACTCTCTACAGACCCTAATATAAGCTTTCTCTAAGTCAATAAAGATCATGTGGAAGTCCTTCCTCCTCTCTCTATATTTCTCTATAAATTGTCTTAGTAAGAAAATAGCTTCCATGGCGAACTCCTAGGAATGAAACCAAACGAGTTCTCTGATACACTTGTCTCATGCCGTAGACTCTTCTCAATCACTCTTTCAAAAAGTTTCATATTGTCGCTCATAAGTTTGATCCCCTGATAATTAGTGCCACTCTGTATGTCTCCTTTATTCTTATAAATTTGTAAAATAGAGCTCTTCTTCCATCCATCTGACATTTTCTTTGATTTTATAATCTTGTTAAACAACTTGGTCAACCAAAATATTTTAGTATCTCTCATATGCTTCCCAACCTTTATTGTTATACCATTAGCCTCATGGCCTTTCTTGATTTCATCTTTTTCAAGGCAACTTTCACTTCAAGTATTATAATCCTACAATCGTATATATAATGTCCAATGTTATTTAGGGTTATAGTACTCTCAATCTCTATATTCTCAGGGCAATTTTCATTTAGCAATTTTTGAAAGTAACTTTCCCACCTTTGTTTGATCTCTTCATCTTTGACTAGCATCCTTTGATCATCACTTCTAATGCACTTAACGTGGTCTAAGTCCTTATCCTTCTGTTCTCTTATTTTTGCAAGTTGAAATACATCTTTCTCACCTTCTCTTGATCTTAGTCTATTATAGAAATCATCATATGCCTTAAGTTTAACCTCGTTTACTATTCTCTTAGCAACCTTTTTAGCATTCTTATATTGTTCATAGTTTTCATTATCACTAGTCTTTTGCCATGCTTTTTGAAACACATCTATTTTTCTTTAATAACTTGTTGCACTGTTTCACTCCACCACCAAGTTTCCTTTACTAATTGCCTTTTACCTTTTAATACTCTTAGGACATCTTTTGCCACTTTCTTAATGGACACAGCCATATAATTCCACATGGTGTTTACTTTTATTTCATTGTTCTAGTTTTCATCTACCATCAACTTATTTGTGAGTGAGATTATTTTCTCCCCTTTTAAGTTCCACCACTTAGTTTTTGGATACATATTAAGTTTATTTCCTTTCTTCAATCTTTTAATGTAGATATCCATAAATATCAACCCATGTTATGAGGTTAAACTCTCACTTGATATCACCTTATAATCCTTAGACATTGATCTTTCAGTAGTCCTAAGCAAAAAAAGGCTATTTGACTTTTATGGAGTTCATTTTTAATGGTTATTAAGTATTCATCCCTCTTCTTAAAGAATGTGTTTGCAAGGGTTAGGTTATATGTCAAAGCAAAGTCGAGGATAACTTCTCCCATCTCATTTCATTCTCTGATACCATATATCCTTCCTTTTCTTTTCCTACATGGTCATTTAAGTCTCTCCTATAAATATCCCCTATGTTTTAGGAATTTCTTACATGACTCTCTCCGTATCTTCCCTAAACTATCTCTTGATTATATCTTCTGACCCTGCTTATAGTGCGTATGCACTTATAACATTTATGATCTGCTCTCTTAAAACAAGTTTTATTATTATAATTCTAATACTAGTTCTTTTAACTTCTACAACTTTATTCTTTAATTTTTTATCCACCACTATTGCTATGCATTTTTGTTATTACTCTTTGCTACTCCACTTTATCCATTTTTATTATTAACTCTGCTGATGCTGATCCAAAGCCCTACTAAAAAGGAGAAGGGTTTTGCATTAGGCGCTAGCTGGTAATTAAAACCTTTTTGAAGAAGTTGAAGATGATTTTATTATTTTCTCTTCTTACTTGCAAATGAATATGCATATGTATATTAGTTTGTATGTAATAAGAAAAGATAATGAAAATCATCTTCAACTTCTTCAGTGTATGGCAACCCTAGCATGATATGAATGAATTTGAGATATTCTAAAACAAATTATAATATCTCTACAAGCTTGTACTTGTGTAGGTGAAAATAAGATGCTACTTTGTCATGCAGTTCATATTTTATAGAATTAATGCGTTTAACAATTATTCATATCTAAACAATGTCATGATGTTTCCAAACATGATGTCTACGTTAAAATTTTAAATTTACAAATCATATGTTCCATAGAAATGAAATGAAATCATAAGTCAAAATAGTTCAATAAGGAAATCATATGTTCAGTATGAGCTAGATTCAAATATTATAAGATCGCAATAAAAATATGAATGCATTTATGATGAAATGTATATTTGATCATAAATCAATTTATATATTACATCAAATCATATCGATAAAAATATTTGTGCGATCAAAACAAACTCAAATGATACAAATCAAATCAGAAGATGTATCAAATAGTATATCAAATCGTTGATAAAATAATCGAGTATCATAAATCATAATCTGTCAAAGCAGTCAATATCTGCCAAGCAGCCAATATCAAAATTGGTCATTAACCCTTGAAGGTAACCTAACCTATATAATATATCTTACATATATCATACTAAAATCAAAATATAATGTCCACCTACAAGCTGTGCCTCTGCTTTGTGCTACAAGCTTGCCCAGATACCTCAGCCACTGCACCGTCTTCATGGAAAAAGATGGTTTTAGAATAGAATGGAGTCTATCTCATGTACTCCACCCTTAAATCATATGTTGGTATCTAATAATAGAAAGGAAGTAGGGGACAATCTAGTCCCATGTTATGCATAGCTAGCATGAGTGTCTAATCGATGACTTATCTAGTGTAAAACAAATCTTCAAAATCTAATTGACAACTCAAGTCAAATTTTAGTATCTATATGGATGCATAATTAGTCATCCAACTAGTTTTATCCATGCCTTCTAGCATGTAAATAAAATCTCAACAAAATCATCGACCAAGAACTTTCATATGTAATATTTTTCAAAAATTGCCATAAGGGTTGAGAATTTCTATTTTTTGAAACTTGTTCAGTAGAATTCATGCATTCCATTAGGTAGATACTTATATATAAAGACAATTAATATATGCTAGTTTTCAAACCAACTCCTAAATCCAATACTTTTTTCCCCCTTCAATTGGTGCTTATAAATTTTTTTACTTATCTAACTTTTCATTTTTAAATTTCCCAAATTTTATAGTTTAAACTATTAAAATTAATGTAAAATAAATACTATTTTATAGCTAAAATATATACAAAAAGATACTATTTTGTTTGCATCATTACATACTAATGAAAATCAAAATAGTCTAAGAATAAATTTTAAATTTACTTTAATATTTATTGATAAAGTTATATCTTTAGAAATAATTTCTTATATAAAAAAATAGTAGCATAATTAGTATGACATTCTTGTTCCATGTGATTTTAAGTACATGTAAGCTAATTCTAATTAACCAAAAAAAAAAAAAAACCAAACTAATACAATTTTTTAGAAAATGAAATATTTTTTATTACTAAAATAAAATAAAGCATATAATTAGTTTTTAAAATAAGTTACACTTTTAACAAAAAATATAAGTATACATAATTCTCTTGAAAATCAAATTAAAATCAGAAATAGCATTGCCACTCATTTATTTGAAAAGAATCAAATCTAAGAGAAATATAAGCATGCAAGTATAATCATTCAAAAGTATCGTGTTTAGTTATTAAATAATATTCAAGTGAAAGTAGTACACCACAATCGTATTAAATTAAACATAAATGAAACACTACTTTTATAGACATTTAGACTTCTGAGTAAAACCCCAATATTCTTCACATTTTGTAATTAAAAACATTTCTCATGTATTCCATCATCTGCCTTAAATTAGTTTTATCAAAGCATAATTTTTTTTTAAATCCACCTACCTCGAATATGATCTATCCAATCTTCCAAAATACTCAATAGGCTCAATTAGTATCAATCGATGTTTCTATCAAAATATACATTCATTGTAGTGTTATTCTTTTTCTCTTTAATTATCATTTGCGACTCATTTGGTGCTAGATCATCATTAAATATGATGATCTTGCCTTTAATGATAACTTAACAAAAATTTATATCATTTAATTATGCTAGATCATCAAATCATGGCCTTTGTTCACAAATTAATGTTCCAAATCATCTTATTATCTTCTAATCGCATTAATGTGTGATTTTTAAATTATTTTTTATATTTTCATATTTAATTTATCTATCTCACAGTCACTATCTGATTTTGATTAGTTAGATCATAGTTTACAATTATCTTAAATCCTAAGTTTTCTAATTTATAATTATCACAATGATCTATCCATTAGATCAATCCATCTATTATATCAAATTGTCATTCGATTCATCCTAATCATATATGATTTTTTTACATTTTCTATCATTCATTGTGCATAATTCAAATAAATATAATTTAATCAATTTAAATGAGATTTGGTAGAGATCCTACCTCTGACTGCGTAAATCCCAATTTGAGGTGGTGTCTGATGTGTTTGATCAGATATGATCGCCTTCTAATCTAGTCAATCTAGGTCGTATGGTGTCTAAGATGTGGTTAGATCCTCGATTTTGTTGAAATATGGGGAGTCTTAGATCATAAATCAACTTTATGTAGCCTTCTAGATTAACTATTTTATGTTTTAGATTGGTTTAGACAATTCAAATTGATTAAATCATATTTTAGGATTAACAGTTCTGACAAGTAGATAAAAAATGATAAAACGAATTTGTTCTGTCAATGTGATGCAAAGCATGCATGATGCTTCGTCTGCATACATTCACATGGCAAAAAGCAAGTCATCTTGCATCTTCATGTTCTCAGGCAGATTCTTTTGACAAAAGCTATAAGCAGAAGTCAAAAGACATGACAAGAAAGTTGCAATCACTATCTCCAGGATGCACACTAGATCGCACCTCTATGCGGATGTAGCACACGCACTGGTTGCTTGGATCTTGGGTGCAAGGGGAAGATGGGGCAGGGAAATAAGCTCCCTCAATTACCACCCGCTCCCATTGAGTTGTGGCTTTGCAAGGACTTTATGCCTAAGTTTTTAGGTTTTTTCCTTGATAGGGTTTTCAACGGAAGGTGATCTGATTTCACATCTTTCCAATGAGGATTAGTGGGAGTTGTCAGACACAATGTTTCCATCAATTTTTTTTAGAAATGGTTGCTCGGATCTCCTCAAAACTTTAGAACTTCTCGTTGTCTCATCCCATGGTTGAAGATGACTAGCTGGATCAACGATCTAGGCTATCGTTGTCTCCTATGTATTATGTATGACTAATCGAAGAGCTTCTCGTCAGTTTTAATGACGTTACCAATGAGTCTAAAAGGGCAGCCCCGGTGCACAAAGCTCCCGCCTATGCGGGGTCCGGGGAAGGGGCGGGCCACAATGGCCTAAAGTAGGCAGCCTTACTTTGCATTTTTGCAAGAGGCTGATTCCACGCCTTGAACCCGTGACCTCAAGGTCACATGACGACAACTTTTACCGTTGCGCCAAGGCTCCCCTTCTCTTTCCTCTTCCTCTTCCTCTTCCTCTTCCTCTTCCTCTTCCCTTGCTTTTTCTTCTTCTTTCTCTTGGACTTGTGTCAATTTTTTGGTAACCGATCAGAGCATCAGGATGGTGCAGTGGCAACCGAGAAGGCAAAATAGTGACGACGTAGGCACTAGGAGGCCTCAGTTGGTGTGCACAGTTTGAGGCTCGATGAAGCCTCGTTTCTCATGGTCATTTATAGCAAAAAATGATGCTAGAGTGAAAGATGGTAAATTATATTTAAATTATATTCATGTTATTATTATTAATTAATTAATTAATTAATTAAAACATTTAAATATTATAATTATTAGCAAATAGTTATAAAAATCGTTATTAATAATGCTTTTAATTGACCCATTTCAAAATTTGAAATGTGGAATTTTGACAAATAAGGTCCGCTAAAAGTGATTTTATCTTTTGGTCCTTTGATAAAATTTAAACTTAAATACCTTAAAATAATGATGAATTATTCACTCAAACATCGATTTCAGCATACTTAGTTTTGTTGGAGTCATTTTTCATGTAGATTACGAATATTAATATTTTGAAGGTTAATTCTTTGTTGTCATTAGTTATTCCTACAAAACTAAATTCATGGAATTCCAATTCTACGTTTTTCATTTCATTTCATTTAATTACATAAATTGTATTAAAAAATTAGGGGTATGACACATATTGGCTGGCTTGGCCTAGATGGCTTTTTGGTGGACACATGTCCCACTAGGAGGGATAAAGTTGCTGATGTGGTTTTACTTGCTCTTAGAGGAAAAGACTCATTATTTGTTATTGTGGCAAGTCCCAATTAATGTGTAGGTCCTAATTTTTCAATGGTGGTATCCATGATCATTTATTGGGTAGAATCTTTGCTATTGGTAGGTTAGCCTTATGTTTGCAGTGGTATGTATGACCACTAATTTTTCACACTTTAGTAGGTGACTCTAGTGGTAAGCTAAGACATTTCTTGATATTTATTCAAAGGTAATGGGCTTTAATGTGGCAAAAACATGGACGTCTATAGGAAGTTTGATTCTTAAGACATTTCTTGATATTTATTTGAGGGCGATGCACTTTAAAGTGGCAAAAACATGGATGGCTATAGAACGTTTGGTTCTGAAACATCAAGCACAGCCTACTTCAAGAATAATGGGTCATAATATCTAAGGTGGGTCCGTTCATGCAAAAGTGAGTGACTATTTGGTACTTGCCACTTTGCCTTATTGTGGTGCTCTATATAGCATTCTTTTTGCTTTCTTATTAGAGCGGATGCAATCTTTTGACCCCATGTAAATAGGCAAATATATTTATGCGCTCCAGCTACCTAGTTAATGAATCAAAATCCATATACTGGTCTTGGCTAGGGCTGCCAATAGTTTGATTACATTTAGATACAATTATTATTTCATATCTATTCCAATAAATTTCATCAGTTTAGATATAAAATTTGAAAGTAGTTCGAATATTCATAATCCATTGGCATCCATTCCATTCGGTTTGGTTCATAAAGTGGATTTATCTATTTTGTTCAGTTTTGTTATTTTTTATTATTATAAAGCAACATGCTTAATTTACGTTATCAAATTGTTAATATTATTAGAAAAAATATACGACATCTAAAAACTTTAATCATCTTAAATTACTATCAAATATGTATGAGCATTTTCAACTTTCATTATTTATTAAAATCTTGGGTAGTTGCACAATCTATACAATTTGAATAGTTTGGATAAGTAAAATTGTAAAATTAGTAAATCCTTAATTTCTAGTATTAAGTTAGAATTTTTCCTATTTTGTTCACATCTCAATATGATGTTTGAAATATAAATTGACTAATTTTCCTCTCACTAATATTTTGGTTTAAAAGCATGTTAGGATAATTTAGTCCTCTAAAAAGTTATATTTCAGATCAGATAATATATGGATAGGAGCCCTCATTCCATTCCATTCCAGAGAAAAAGGGTAATGAAAATCAATTATATAGCCGTCAAAAAGTAGAATTTTCTATTCCATATCCAATATGATTGTATCAGTTTGGTTTAGACAGTGGATAAACCCTTTTAATTGCCAGCCCTTGTCTTGGCTATTATAGCCAGATTCTATTGCTATTCAAATTAAAGTTTGTGGCTCAATTTTAGTTAATCAGCAATGGTTGGTGAAATAATGATATTACAATAATGCACAGTTGTTATAGGCATTCAATGAACGAGCCTATATATGATCTTCTTCAATGAAAGTTGCAAAGGCTAGAGACGATCCTCTCCACCTCAACAATTTGATTTCATATTTTTCTTTTCGGTTTGAAAGTAACAACCTCATTTATTGTAGGTTTAGCTGAACATCATGTGAATCCTTCTTTTGGACAAAATCTAGACTTGTAGATCACCACATAGATTCATAGTTAGGAGTCAATTATTCTACTCCTTTGGGTACCTCGTGCATCAATATTCATCAATAACCAACAAATGGTGCAGCCTACATGGTCCTGATCTCACACCAGAGGAACTCCTGCTAAGATCGTTCGTCGATGGGATGGATCTTGTTCGATGATAAAATCAATAAATCCAATCCCATCCATGTGAGTTGGCCAGGAGGAGGAAAGAACAAACACTATCATTTAGCAGAAAGTCCCTTTCCCTTGGTTCTCTAGGAAGCAAAGCATTGACAATTTGACATGGATGCAATACCTAACTCCAAGGGGATTGAAATGTACCAAACACAACACTTGCTGGAGGCCTCTTCACCCGATTAAAAATAAAGAACATGCACCATGATGACTTGCACGTTCCACTTGTCCAAACCACAACCTGCTGGACTTGTGTTTTGTAATGCCACCAATCCAATAAGACTCGGTCGCATCCATTTGGCACATGGCTATTATAATGCCGAACAAGCTAATGTCTTCTTCATTTGGATGTTTTGCTGCAATCTTGTCGCTAAAGTTTGGCTTTCAATTTTCAATTTCCGTTCTCGTAGTGGGGCGCCACCACATGGTAAGTTGCGGTGTAATGCACCATTTTTTTATGTGAAGGGCTGCACCCTTGGTCTGTCCACCAGTTCATCTGATGATCTCCCACTTTGAATGTGTTTTATGGATGGTAGGATTGTCTCGTCCTTGTGATATATCTAAAGTCAGGGGAATCAGTTGAATGTGTCGAATCATCCAGAGCAGGGCCCTTCATCTTCATTGCAATGGTTGGATGCGACGTGGCAACTTACCTGTGACTGCCAAGTGTACTTATTTCTCGAGCCCACATTCCTGTTTGATTTTGCACAAGTAGCATTTACCTTTAGGAAGAAGTTAAAAGACAGTGATCGTCTCTCCCTCTCTCTCTCCCTCTTCTAACAGGCATATTTTGAACTTAGGGTGTCCACCGTTGGACACGATTAGATTTGTGAGAATCTACAGGTTCATTCCACTAGTGTTGCCTTAATCGAATGATCTCCCACCCTTGATCCAGGAAACCTCGTGAAAATTCCTGCTACCTAAGCCGTTGATTGTTGTTGGCTTTATCTTGGGAATGAGACTAAAACCACGGGGATCGTGTGCAAGAACGATTTAGATTGCAAATACGAAAAGCTCGAAAGACAATGGCTATCACTCGCTAAATGCCACGTGGACATGATCAAGTCCTTTCAAGATACTCAGATTTTAATCTGTGGTCGGATGATTATCCACTCTTTGTCATGAAACAACGGATCGAAGTCATGTGGTCCCCGTTGATGTGAAGTCGACGGTCTTGATCATGCGCGAATTTGTCCATGTGGCCCCGACGAGTTGAGCGTGAGACTAGATCCAGACGGTACTGTAATTCTAGGGGACGTACTTTAATTTAAACCTCGCTCTCACTCTCCTTGAGCCTCGCCGTCTCTCCCTCCCCGCCATCTCTTCTCCTTTTCCTTCTCCGATAACCACCGATTCCTCCCAAAAACCTAGATTTGCAGAAAGCTCTTTGATCTCGAATTCTTCTGAAGATCTCGGATTCTCAAGCTCTCAAATCATCTCCATGGAAAAATAATCAAATTATTAGTTGTGCAGCAAAATTTCGCCATTCCCCAAGCAGTTTCAAGCTCCTAGGACATTCTAGTTCGCTTTGACCTAGAATTTTGTGATGATTTCCTCCACACTCTTTCTAAAATCATCGGTTTGATCTAGTGTGAAGGCCAAAACTGGACGGATTATCTCCAATTTGGTTACATTTTGCTTTTCTGCGTTTTTTGAATGGTGGGAAGATTTTGCTAAATAAGGAACACCAATTTCGTTATCTGTTACTGTATTCTCATCTGCACTGGATGCCGTCGGAATTCGAAGATTGTTTCAAGCAATGCTAGCTCTTTGTAATTTCCTCGATCCTTCGCATACAAGCTTTCGGAGATGGAGATGAGAAATGACGAGGTTAAAATGTGGAGGATTGCGGTTCTTGTCATTTTCGTCGTTATTTCTAGTTTTTCATCTGGTGTGAGGTGTAAAGATAAGGATAGTGATGCTAGTCTAGGAAATCCTGAAGCTGCACCGCTCTTCGCGGAGCTCATTTTCAATCGGATGTCCAATTTGACGGCTATTTTCTCCCCAGACATTATTAACAGATTGAACTTCTGCATAAAGGATATGTGCGTCTCTACTTTAGTCTCTAATTTTTCATTGACTCTTAAGTTTTAACTACTGCAGAACTGAATTTTTGACTTCATGCGAACGCGGTATTCTCTTGCAGAGACAAGGACTGGAATGGCGCATTCAACTTTTCGTCCAATATGGGATTCATATCTAATTGTGTTCGAAAAACGAGAGGTATGAATGTTGGTGCTTCTCTTTTTCCTCTTTACTGTTACGCATGGATGCGGGTTACAGATTTAATATTTTGATATGTACCGAGAATCATGAACCTGTTGCAAGGGAAATTTCACATGCAGCACTTACCCAAGCAATGTAAAAGAATTCTGAAAGAAAATTGGAAGGCCTAATCTTATAATGAGAGATCAATTTCCTGTCGTTGAAAACGGTGCGTAGGTCTCTTTTGTTGTTAGAAATTAGCATACGTATACACAGCTGTATGGCAGTGATCCAAGGGTACAAACACTCAAAAGAAGAAGCCAAAGCTTACGTAGTTTGGCCAGATATGCCTGTGCTTTATGTTGAAGAATAGCTGGGTATTACTGTCACTAAGAAAGCAGAGAAAGATAAGACAAAGCTCTCTTACCAAAACCCATTCCTTGAACTATACACTCATCTATCAGAGCTAGCAAAACCAAAACTAATACCTCTCCTAGTCTACTTTCCTGGCCCCATGTAATATTAGATAATCCTCCTAGTGTCCTTTCTTGCCCCTGTATAATATTTGATAAACCTGACTTGAAGTCCTAGGAACCATGGAGTTGTAACGCCTTCTTACTAGGAAACACAGTAACATCTTAGCATTATTGGATCAAAGACAAATGCTAGAGCTGCAATCCAGAGATGCTTAACAATATACCTTGAATTGTACTGAAGTCGACTTGAAGATTTCTTTTGCTTGAAGATGTCTTTTGTGTCTACATCTGTTTTCCATCACCAGTACCGTCAATGGCCCTCTAAGAAGTTCTACCCTAGACATGCTCATGCCATCTGATCCGAACCCCATCTGACTGGATCAACTAGGTCAATTCCTGTGCACCTGCCTTGAGTTGGCCCACTGTGTCATCTCTTGGAGAGGGAATCTCATCCATCCTCCATAAAATACAAGCATTGCCTTGTGTCCAACATCTGCAATCTGGGAATCTTATTGTACCTATTGCAGCTGACAACTGAGAAAGAGAGCCAACACAATCAGTTATTTTTTCATCTACTTTCCTTCCTCCTACCACGGCTTGAAAGATACCTTTGGCATGACCTTGTTATGCTAGTGCTTACTGCTATCTTTGGGGCTGTCTCTTTGCTAGTCACCCCCTCCCTTGATTTTCATTGACCATTTTATCTATTATAGAATATAAAATTCCAAGCCTTCTCCTCTCTTGTTTCCATTATACAGCCCCCTTTTCACATGACTCTTAATTCTAGAACTTTATTTCATGCTGAAACATCATCTAAATGGATATCAACCTTGCCACTCTCATTTTAACCTTTCACTTAGTTCTAGGGACCATTCAAATCTGTGTTTTGGACAGAATGAAGCTGGCAGCATGGGAGATGGAGACCTGTTTGTTTGTTGGTGTTTGCGTATGGAGAACCAGAATTATAAATTGGATTTAAAGAATTACTGAAAAGGTAAAAATAAAATAAAATAAAATAAAAGAGCGAAAGTTCTACAGACCTGCAACCACCTATGTTATCTGCTTGCAGGGTTTCGAAAATAAATTTACTTGCTTACTTTGCAGTAAGTGATTCATATGTCCTTTTCTGTACAGTAGGGGTTGGCCTCTTCTAGATATTTTTTCTGTTCTAAATCTTTCCACGATTATCTCAGATGGGATAAATACTTCTTTGAAGAAATATCCTTCTTACTATAGAAGAAAGGAAAAAAAAGGAGGAATGAATATAGTAAAAAGCCTTCCAATGCAGTGGCACAAAGAGCCTCTCTGGCGATGGTCATGGGTTCGAGGCTGCTTATGGCTGTGTCTGCTTAACATTCAGATAAAAGAAAATAAGGAATGAATCTTTACTCCGATTAAGTTGGAGAGTCCATTTAAATGTACCCGGGTTACTTGCAGGAGTACAATTTTATCTCCTAGGAGATGCAGCTTGAATGTGTGTTTGCTGGTAAGGCCAATCTGGTGTCTGGATGATGTAATTGAAGAACCTATATGATCCAATTTTCCATATAGGAGAAACAACTTGGGAATGTTTGGATGGTTGTTGAACCAGACATAGCATTCCAAGGTGGATGTTTTCTTGTAACAAATGTGAAATAGTTTTGAATGCTTCAGATGAATTCCTGGAAAAAAAACAAAAAAACAAAAAAGGTTTTGTTGGCATGTATTGGCTTCATAGAGCCTTGTCCAGTTGCATTGGGAAATGTCTACTGGATGCAAGAATAACTGTGTGGTATCTTGCACTCTTTTGGAAGCTGAGAACACCTTAGATGTTGTTGCCCTCAATTGAAAGTGCAGATGAATTCCATGGAAAAAAAATGAAAAGAAAAAAGGTTTTGTTAGCATATAATGGCTAATCATTAGAGCCTTGTCCAGTTGCATGGGGGGATGTCTGCAGAATTCAAAAATAATTGCATGGAATCAAGTTAGATTGTTCCTTTAGCATGTAAATTTCTTTAGGATGGAGAGGAAGCTAATAGACAGTTGGGAGAGGGGACCTTTTGGATTTCTTGCTAATCTCAAACCATGTGTAAGCCCATGAAAATCGGACCTCTTGGAAAAATAAGCCTGCATTAGTTTGTTTTATTTGAAGGGGAGCCTTGGCACAATGGTAGAGTTGTCATCGTGTGACCTTGAGGTCATGGGTTCAAGGCGTGGAAACAGTCTCTTGCAAAATACAAGGTAAGGTTGCATATTATTGACCCTTGTGTTCCGCCCCTTCCCCGGACCCCTCATATGTCAGAGCTTCGTGCGCCGGGGCTGCCTTTTTATTAGTTTGTTTTATTTGTTTATCCTTTTCAAAAGGTGAATCCCAGCAGCACAGATCTTGAACCTTGAACCCCTAACTCCAATTGCAAAACTCTTGTAGGCACCTTATAATCTTGACTAATATCAGGCTGTCTCAAACTTACAGGCTAAGAAATGACCATCAAATTATTGTACCATTTTGGGTAAATAGGATCGTCAATTTTGGTATGTTTGCTAGCATTGATGTCTCTAAGTTTCTACGTCCACCAATATAGGTCTTAGTAATCTACGCCATGCCCCCAATTGAGAGAATTCAACATCACTAGCTGCCTTGGGACTGCTACTGTTGATGTCTTTACTCACAATGATGCCAAATACACCAAATTTCTCTTCTACCTTGTTGGAGAAAGGCAGGAACATAAGACAGTAAAGAAATTTTTAAATCTCACAGACACCAAAATTTGAGCCCAAATTATTAGAGGAGAAGTTAAAAGTTCTAAGAATCTGTTGATGTTGGATTCTGGCTGTTCAAAAATTAGTTGCATATCAAGCCTTTGTGGATAAAGAACTATAGACATCTCATACAATCTTATTCTTCTTCTTCTTCTTCTTCTTCATTATTATTATTATTATTATTACTTGTTGGAACGTAATATTCAGGATTATTTGAGACAATATTGTATCTCCATAAATTCCTCACAGATTCACCACCGATTGCCTCTATTACAGCTATAGATAACAACCAACTCAATTACCATGTATGATTCAATCTACTAGTTGACCATTGGAAGAAACATATGGTATACAAATCTGCCTGGTGTCAAGTTTTTCCTTGATGAAATCATCATCATCAAGACCTTATCCCAATTAGGGGTTGGTCATATGAATCTTATCCCTCCATTCCTCTTTATTAAGTACCATGGCTTCATTTAGTCTCAAAGTTTTTAAATCTTTTCTCACCACTTTTATCCACGTTCTTTTGGGCCTTCCCTTTGCCCTTTTAGAACCTTCTACTTGCATTACCTCACTCCTAACCGGTGCCGTTTTCGGTCTCCTTTTGGACCTGCCCAAACCATCTAAGTCTAATCTCTCTCATCTTGTTACCTATTGGTGCTACCCCCTAAGTTTCCTCTAATGTTTTTATTCCTAATTCTATCCTTTTTTGTCTTGCCACTCATCCATCTTAACATCCTCATTTATAGGATGCTCATCCTATGAACATGATGTTCCTTAACTGCCCAATACTCTGATCCATAGAGCATGGTCGGCCTTATGGCCATCTTATAGAATTTTCCTTTTAGTTTGACTGGCACCTGCTGATCATACAGAACTCCAGATGCACATCTCCATTTGTTCTAGCCCGCTTGGATTCTCTGGGTAACCTCAATCTCTCAATCTCTCTACTCTCATGAATCATTGATCCTAAGTACTGAAAGTGGTTTTTTACGGGGACTTCTTAGTTATCAATCTTAACTGGTGTTGCACTCTTACTTCTCTCCTTGCTAAAATTGCATTCCATATATTCTGTTTTAGTTCGACTGATTTTAAATCCTTTAGATTCTAATGCTTCTCTCCATAACTCTAGCTTTGTGTTTACGCCCTCCCATGTCTCATCAAGTAAGACTATATCATCTACAAATAGCATACACCATGGAATCTCCTTGTGCAGATGTTTTGTTAACTCATCCATAACCAACGTGAAAAAGTATGGGCTCAATGCCAATCCTTGATGCAGTCGGTCTCGCCACTAGTGGTCTTAACATTTGTTACTGCTCCCTCATACATATCTTTAATTATGTCTATATACCCCTACAAAATCTCTTTCTCACCCTACACCCTCCATATTAACTCTCTAGGGACTCTATCATAGGCTTTCTCTAAGTTGATAAAGATCACATGGAGGTCTTTCCTCTTCTCCCTATATTTCTTTACCAATTGTTTTAATAAGAAAATAGCTTCCATAGTAGACCTCCTAGGCATGAAACTAAATTGGTTCTTCAATACACTTGTCTCATGCCGTACCCTCATCTCAATCACTCTTTCAAAAAGTTTTGCAGTGTGGCTCATAAGCTTGATCCCCCAATAATTAATGCAGCTCTGTATGTCTCCTTTATTCTTATAAATTGGTAAAATAGAACTTTTCCTCCATTTATCCGACATTTTCTTTGATTTTATAATCTTATTAAATAACTTGGTTAGCCAAACTACTCCAGTATCTCTCATATGCTTTCAAACCTCTATTGGTATACTATCAAGCCACGTGGCCTTTCCTGATTTCATCTTTTTCAAGGCCTCTTTCACTTCAGGTATTCAAATTCTACTTTCATATCTAAAATGTCCTATGTTATTTAGGTTTACAGTATTTTCAATCCTTGTATTCTTAGAGCCATTGTCATTTAACAATTTTTGAAAGTAAGTTTCCCACCTTTGTTTGATCTCGTCATCTTTGACTAGTACTTTTTGATCCTCACTTCTAATGCACCTAACATGATTTATGTCCTTTCCCTTCTGTTCTCTTATTTTTGCAAGTTTAAACACATCTTTCTCACCTTCTCTTATTCTTAGTCTATTATAGAGGTAATCATATGCCTTAAGTTTAGCCTCACTTACTATTCTCTTAGTAATCTTTTTAGCATTCTTCTACTATTCATAGTTTTCATTTTTTCTAGTCTTTTGACGTGCTTTAAAACACACCCGTTTTTCTTTAATAACTTTTGCATTGTTTCACTTCACCACCATGTTTCCTTTACTAATTGCCTTTTATCTTTAGATACTCCTAAGACATCTTTTGCCACTTTCTTAATGGACTCAGCCATGTTAGTCCACATGGTGTTATTTCTGTTTCATAGTTCTAGTTTCCTTCTAGCATCAACTTATTTGTGAGTGAGGTTATTTTCTTTGCTTTTAAGTTCCACCATTTAGTTTTTTGATACCTATTAAGTTCATTTCCTTTCTTCCATCTTTTAATATAAATATTCATAACCATTAACCTATGTTGGTTAAATGCTCACCGGGTATCACCTTACAATCCTTACACATTGATCTTTTAGTATTCCTAAGTAGAAAAAAGTCTATTTGGCTTTTTTGAAATCCACTTTTAAAGGTTATTAAGTGTTCATCCCTCTTCGTAAAGAATGTATTTGCAATGACCAAGTTATGTGACAAAGCAAAATCAAAGATAGTTTTCCCCATCTCATTTCGTTCTCTTATACCACAACCCTCAATGTATCCTATCATATCATTCCTTTTCTTTTCCTATATAGTCATTTAAGTCTACTCCTATAAATATCTCCCAGTGTTGGGAATTTCTTGCATGACTCCCTCCATATCTTCCCAAAACTATCTCTTGATTGTATCTCCTAACCTTACTTGTGGTGCGTATGTACTTATAACATTTATGATCTGCTCTCCTAGAACAAGTTTTATTATTATAATTCTATCACTGATTCTTTTAATGTCCACAACTTTATCCTTAATTCTTTATCCATTATTATTTCTACGCCATTTCTGTTATTATCCTTTCCTACATACTGGAGTTTATACCTATCGATTTATCTAGTTTTAGCCTCTTTCCACTTGGTCTCTTGGATATAAGCGATGTTGACTCTCATATGTTTCATCGTATCTACTAACTCTAAACTCTTAACTATCAATGTCCATATATTTCATGTGGCGATATGAATCTTACGCTCTTGAGGTATCTTATTTACTCGCGCACTTCTTGACCTCCATGACATGAACCCATGCCCACTTTTCACTTCACTTGGGTTCTAATGCAGCCCATCGATTTCGAGGGGATGCTTTAGCAGCCCTTGCCCTTTTCCACTACACTTGGGATTCGATGTAGCTTGTCGCTTCTAGGGGAACGCCCTAGCAACCCTTGTCCATTTTTCACCGCACCCAGGATCCGATGCAGCGCGTCGCTTACAGGGAACACCCTAGCTTGAGGGAATGTAGTTTTCGATTTATGTCATGTTAGTGTTGCCATACTTTTAAGAAGTTGGAGATGATTTTCATTTCTTACTTACAAACTAATATGCAAATGAATATTTATTTGCATGTAGGAAAGAAATAATAAAATCATCTTCAACTTCTTCCTTGCTGATTAGCACTTGATGCAAGACCCTCCTCCTTTTTCATCCGGGCTTGGACCGGCATTGGCGGAGTTTTTCTTTGATGAAATGGCTATCAATTTCAACATGCTTGGTCTGGTCATGTTGAACTAGGTTATAAGCAATGCTTATTGCTGCCTTGTTGTCATGATCATCATCTGCACAATGATATCATCTACATGCATAATTAGAGCCATAATTCTCTTTTTCATAGAATGCTTTATGAACAGAATGTGGTCAGCTTGACTTTGAAAGTAACCCCGGTTTTAATAGCTTTGATTAATCTTCCAAACCATGCTTGTGGTGATTGCTTTAAACCATAGATAGGCTTTTTTCAATTTGCACACCTTGTTCCTTATCAAGTTCTCCCATTATCCTAGTGGAAAATCCATGTAAACTTCCTTTTCCAAATTGCTATGGAGGAATGCATTGTTCACATCTAGTTGGTGTGGTGGCCATTCCCTCATTGCTGTTAAAGACAAAAAAAAGGCAGCCTTGGTGCACGAAGCTCCCGCTATGCGGGGTCCGGGGAAGGGGCAACAAGAAGACCCAAATTGTGTTGATCTTTGACGCAGGTGTCAATGTCTCATGATAGTCTATATTTTAAGTCTAGGTTTATCCTTTCGCAACAAGTCTTGCCTTATATCTATCTAGTGTTTCCTTAAGTTTGTACTTTCTGGTTTAGATCCACTTATGGCCAACAATCTTCTTATATTTGGGCAAATCCACGATATGCCATGTTTGATTCTACTCAAAGGCTCTTAATTCCTCATCCATGGCCTCTTTCATGGCTTTCAGGTTAGGGCCTCCTCAACGGATGTAGGAATTTTTTGGGACATAGCAGTTGTGAGGAAATCACTATATTGAGGAGAAAGATTCTGCAAAGACACAAAGTGAGATATGGGTGTTGGGTACAACTTTGAACACCCTTTATAAGAGAAATAGTTAAATCAAGATCATCTGAAGGAAGAGATATAGAGTTACCTGGTGTATCATTTTCATTACTCGAATCAAGGTTGACAATTGGAACCTAGGAAGTGTTGTTGAGCCTTTTCCTTTTGGAATACATCTTTGGAGTTGGTGTTTGTCGAGCCTCCATATCCCTAACTGTATCTAGTGTAGATTGGGAGGTTGTTATCGTTATATTAGTACACTGGGCTGGTTCTTGGATTGAGTGGTCTTGGGCTATGAGATTTTCGGGTCCTCAATACCTTCTTTTGGCCCCATATTCAGTTCAATGGTTTCAGGTTGAGGGTTCTCTACTACATGCCAATCCCACCTATCTTCCTCTCTTGAGTCACTCTCCCCCAAAGACGGTTCTTAGTAAAGTAATGTTGATTCTCCACAAAGGTTGCGTCCATAGTGACATAGGTACTTTTACTGGGAGGATGATAACTACAATGATTGAAGAGGCAATTTTGTCTTAAGAAAAGTTACTCTTATATGCCTCAACCAACCGATAAATTTATCTTCTTTCTCAGTTTGTAAAACATCATTATATAAATTTGTTTCTTGGATCTTGCTTTATCATATACATATTCCAGACCCAAGATTAGACATCCTATTGGCTTCCTCTATTGGAAGTAGGTTGTAGTTTCTATTAGCCTACCAGTTGATTTGCATTTCTTGTGTGGCTAGTTTTCACATGGGTTATTTTATGTGTAACCTGTCCCTTGCCTTCATTCAATTAAATTGATAGTATTGTCTATGACGAATAGTTGCTCTCTTTTGTCTTATAGGTGAAAACATTCTTCTTCATTTGGAGCAAAAATCTTATTTCAGAAATCACTCCTTTGGTCGAAGTTACTAAATGTGCTACCTGTTGCATGGGTCTTCGTTGAAGCAATTTCGTATTTGGATGTAGAGCATTGGTATTTGCAGTCCCTTGCATTGGTCTATGTAATAGATTATATAATTTGTCGCGCTGTTCTCCTAGAATTGCTGGTGCTGTATATCAGAAGTGAGGGCCCCAAATTAAATTTGTTGCTTTTCTGTTTGGTTCTTATCTTCCTCTTCAGAGTGTCCTTTGGGTTCTTAATTGTTGACTGCCAAGTCATGTCTTATCTCCTCTATTGTCTGAGCCCCATCATAATATTTTGTTTGCTCATTTCCAGCCTAGAGTTTAGGACGTTCAACTATTCATCAGGTGGCAATTGTTCTAACTGATTCTTTGGCAATTATAGCACACAAGAAGTTATTTGAGGTGCAAGTTCTCCATCCTAGATACCCAGTTCTGTTCCTCTGTATTTACTGGTGGTAACCTCCATCCCTTGATTTTGTTGCTCGTCCTTTGATTTTGCTGGAGAGAAGAATTATAAACACACTAAGCAAACTCAATATGCATCGGTTTTTATGTGGTTGAATAATGCTATTAAACATTACAAACATTAATCATTGCACACAAATGCATCTAGGATTTCTTAGACAATTTCGTTCTTCCTTCTAGATAAATATATTATTGGCAAATGTCTTCTGTTACTTGCTCCTTTTCTCTGAAAATTGGTCAATAGTTGTTCTCTCTCATTCCTATGAAGTCCATATGTTGGTGCCATCATAGGGCACTCATCTATCATCATGTAATGAATTAACATTACTACTGCATCTATTTTTGTGGAACACTGAATTGGAGATATGATGCCTCACCTCGCCCCGCCCCCTCTCTTGGTAGTCAATTGGCTATTTCCTGTGTAACCAGTGCTGATGGGAAGAGTGGTAGAATTGCTGCAAGTAGTACTCAGGATAGGGAGTGCTGCGCGGTGTCCAGCACTTCTGAAGAAGTGAATACGGATTGCAAGAACTATTTGCACGTATTCAGGAGTATAGTTCCAAGTTAGTCTATGATTTTATGTAATTTTCTTTTTTATTATATCATTTCTGATGGCATGTTCAATGGTATAAACAGGAGATCTTACCCGGCGTCTCTGTACGGCAGCAGAAATGAAGTTTTACTTCAGAAGTTTCTTAGAAAGTGGAGGAAAGAGTACCAACTACTTGAAACCTAACAAGAATTGCAATTTAACCTCATGGGTTCCTGGATGTGAGCCAGGATGGGCTTGTAGTGTTGGCAATAAAAAGGTTGAGATGAAAAATTCTGAGTTTATGCCTGCTAGAACTCTTGACTGTCAGCCTTGTTGTGAGGGTTTCTACTGCCCCCACGGTCTTACATGTATGATACGTAAGTAACTTACTCTTTCCTAATTTTCTTTCCCTTTGATAGATTCACAATAATCAAGTGTAGATTAGTTTGCCTCCCATGACCCTGTCGATGGTTGCTTTTCTTTTTCTTGGTTCTAATTGGCACTGCAGTTCCTTTTTTGTCTATAATTTATTGTTAATTTCTGAAAATATTTGCTCCAGCTTCTAGTATCTGATTTAGGTATCTTTGAACAATTTAATTGCTCCATGTGAAAATTATCTGGTCTCTACAATTTGTTCTATTTTTTAATGGATTCGTACTGGATGATGGTTCTGAGATTTCTTCTGCTTGATAGTATTCTGAGTTCTTTGTTTTCTGAATGATGGATGGCTTATTTACTTCTTCATGGGTGCATTGGAGATCTCCATTATGATTTTCATGTGTTGATTGAAATAGCCACAATATAACTTCAATTATCCTAAATTTTAGAATATGCTCCCCCTGTATTCACAAGGTTTACCTCCTGTTATTTATTGGAGGTAATATGCATTGATTTTTAAATTTTTACAAAATTTCCTATGGACTTCTGGTCCCAATCTTGAAGCATAAAGCTACCGAGGTGTTGTAAAGCAGAGGACATGGAGGAGGTCAGGAAGCTTCAAAAAGTTTAAGTCGGCAGTAAATCATTAGAACTTACTTTCCACCAACACAAATTAATGAACCAAGAAAGCAGAAAAACAAGCAAAACAAAATTTGTACTGAAAAATACACGAGAAAAGTTGATCTCCATCTTAATGGATATGATTTCTTTTGGAGATCAGTCTTTTACTTGGAAGATGTGTAAGCATCATCCCTTAATAGCCATCTCTCATCATCATTCATCCCCCTTTGTGTTTCCTAGCTGTGGGAACCCTTCAAATCCCTCTACTCATCGCATTCTCTGTCTCACCAGCCTATCAAAGTTCAAGAAGATGAATAAAGCCCAGATGACTAAGAAAACATGCATGCCAGGTTTTAATATCAAGGGCTGCAATGAGCACAAGGATTATTTTCTTAAAGGATTCTGCTGTTTGTTTTTAGGAACCAAAGAAGATCCACTAGGCATTAATGTTATTACTCTCTGCCGGCAGCTGGCAGATTCTGCCAGTCTTCTGCATTACGTGCTTGTTGGTGGGAAGATAATTCTGCTTCGTTGTTGATTTTGCAAACCATATGAACTGCGTGGCCCATTCATTGAAGGGAAAGTTGTAATAACCCATTACATAACTTGCAAACAATATAAACCATTGCATATTTTTATTGAAAATCAGGTTGGAATTTAATCCAGTCTCTGTTCTGAACCAATTACCAATTGTGTTGTGATGAGTTCCCTTGAATGATGACACTTCTGCATGTTGGGATACCATGTCAGCGTGAGAGCTATAATAATTTGAACAAGAAATATAAATTACCGTTATTTGCAGCATCTGATTCCTTCTACCACAAAGTTTAAATTGCATTGCTAATCTTGCCCTTCTTATTTTGCTTGCTGAACCTACAACAATACTGTATTTAGCTGGTGGTCCTAGATGAGCCTGTATGATGTTCACTGGTGATGCCAAAAAGGAAGCCCATCCTTAGCCAAGACAGGCTATGTTTCTTCCAGACTTTGGACCTCTGATGTTGGTACCCTGCTGAAGCCAATCTTGATCTGTTTTGAGCATCAGGGTTCATATTGGCCTTGCCATCAGGTGGTGGTCTGCAATATTGACTGCCATGATTTCTCACACCAACCAGTGGATGTTTGGTGGGACACAAGGTAACAAAGACCAATAACTAAGTATTGCTACCACTTACTACCAAGCCAATCTGGCTGGAATGATGGAATTATAAAGATTTATCTGTAGCATATTAATATCTTTAATGTGGATTGCTGTCTAAGATCTTACATTGAAGAGAAAGATAAAGATAGTATATGGAGTAACCAATGGTGTTAGCAATCCCTTTATTGTAGCTGTTTGTTCCTTGAGGACTGTCACAACTGTGTAGGAAGGTTTGTTCTGTTTGACAGAACAATAAATTTAAATCTGCCTGAATTCCATATACTTGCATCAGACAGATCAACTATACAAGGGCAGGCAAAATTGACCCTGCATGTTTGCAGATTTTTGCTAAAATGTTTTGTGATGAAGATGCTAATAAGTCTAAGCTACCTCAGAACAAAAGTATCGGAAAAGTCGTTTTCTGACTCTTTCTCACAATAAGTTGGGCATGATCATCAGCCATCCTTGGAAAATATAAACATAAGTTATAAAACTTTGCTAAAGGCACAATCTTATTGGCTACCTGGTTATTTAAATATTCTAATATAACAAGGTCAAAGATTAATTATCTCTGTCACTTACAAAAACTTAGCCAACTTACTGCCAAGCCAATCTAGCTAGGATGATGGAATTATAAAGATTTTTCCATAGCATATTAATATCTTTGATGTTGATTGCTGTCTAAGATCGGACATTAAAGAGGCACACAGAGATAATATATGGAGTAGCAAATGGTGTCAATAATCTCTGAGGTCCCAGGAAGAAGGGGGGGCTTTCAATTGCGCCTTAAGTGAAAACTTAAGTTCTTTTGTGGATTAAGAAACTTTAGAATTTTGGAAAGGAATGAAGTATTGAGATTCTGCTCTATATCAAGTTGAAAAGAAAGTAAGTTTGTTTAAGATACTTGATATATGAAAGAATGGAGTGAGAGGTATCTAGTTGATATTTAAGGGGAATTGTTGTGAGTTGGAGGAAGTTAAAATGTGATTGAAAGAATCGAGTGAAAATGTAATGCTAGATAAATAAATCAACCACAAGAATACACAGATTTATAGGGGTTCAGCCAGCCTTATGCCACCTACTTGCTCTCTCTCAAGGATATCTACCTCCTTGAGTCCTCCACTAATTTTGTGTGAATAATCTTACACCCCAAGTCTTACAAGTTGCTTGAAGACAGAATAAGATTGAGTACGACGTAATCTTAACATCAAGGAGCTATCCCCGTTCTTTAAGAGATTCACCTTCCTTTACAACTTGAAAAATCAAGTGATAACAGAATCTTCTCTTACAGAAATAAGCACAATTCACAATGCACAATATGAAAGAAGAAAATGGAACACTCTACTGAACTATATTTCAAAGAATTTCTCCAAAATTTGTTGAAGTTGAATCAGGAACTTTGTTGCTGAGATATGAGCATGAGATTCATAAGCACATTTCACAATGCACAATATGAAAGAAGAAAATGGAACACTCTACTGAACTATATTTCAAAGAATTTCTCCAAAAACTGTTGAAGTTGAATCAGGAACTTTGTTGCTGAGATATGATCATGAGATTCAGAACTTTTGACCTCTGGAAAACTGATCTTGAGTGTCAGCACACTCCTTTGAGAACTAGCTTGAAAAGCTTGATGAAGACTTGAAAGGCTTGTGTTACTTAATCAAGTCTCTTTTCTTGAGCCTTCTATTTATAGTTGAGACTCATAGATCAGCTGTAATTCAAATCTGAAGCTCCTTCAACATCTCTTAGGGAAAAATAGATGTTAGAAACATGCTCCCTTTGCCATTAATTTGCAAAATATGGCTGTTGAGCCACTATATTTGACTTTTAGAAATAATTCAAACTTGCTCAAACAAATTACAGATCTCATTTGGTATATTTAAACAATATGAAATGAAGATTATCCATGCAACAAATCATCCCTGAAAGATTAAGATAAAAAAAGTTACAAAGACCTAAACTTTCATGTGATGTCATTTTGAAGGTGTCAACTCCGTCCATGTATCGATGCTCGGCAAGACTCAAAATGTTGTCAGGCTGGGCCATTTTGAAATTCAGTAATGGCAGTTATTCCTGTTCCTTTGAGTTGGGTGTTGATGCTAAGGCATGCATTGACTCCTAAACCTTTGCGAAACATGTAGACTAACCAAAACATGGTCTTTGATCATTGTAAAGGTTTGGCCCAAGTAAGAATCAATGTTTTATGATCTAGAATTAAGTCTGTTGATCATAGGATATCTTCGATCATCTGATAACATCCATTGATGATATGTGTCTTGGATCAATCCTAAACATTGATCTGGAATAATCTAATGATAGACAACCAATCAATGTGCATACTCCTTTCTTCGTGATTTTGCTACCATCAAAATGAGTTAGAGGGTCTGTTCCTTGAGGACTTTCACAACTGTGCAGGAAAATTTCTTCTGTTTGACGGAGCAATCAATTTAAATCTGCCTGAAATCCTTCATATACATCGGACTGATCGACTATTTAAGGGCAGGCGAAGTTGACCCTACATGTTTGCAGCAAGTTGCTAAAATGTTTTGTAATGAAGATACTAATAATTCTAAGCTACTTCAGAACAAGAGTAGGAAAAGTAGCTAGCTGACTCTTTCTCATACATAAGTTGGGCAAGATCATCAGCCATCCCAGGAAAATTTGAAAAAACAAATACCAAAGTTATAAAACTTTGTGTAAGGCACAATCTTATTGGCTACCTGGTTATTCAAATATTCTAATGGTACCAGAAGGTGAAATATTAAAAGAAAGGTGCATACTTTCATTCACTAAGAAAGATAAGATGGGGGCACCCTCTAATATGAAAATTGAAGTCCTTGTACTACAAACAACACAATTTGGTGAGTGCTAAGAATTCCATTATGGGCATACATGTTTCTTCTTCCTGGTTTACATATTGAGACTTGTGCTGAAGATAAAGTCCAATAGTTATACAATCACTATTCTAATTGCTTGACTATTAACTCTGAGAAGTCTAAACAATTCGCATTTTTCCCAGTTTAAGACTGTAGAAGAAGCCCAAAAAGAGTTCTTTTAAACGACTCCATCACCTAAAGAAATGATTCCATTATGATGGAGTTGCTTTTCTATGTTCAGGGAGTTCAATATTTCCACAGAAAGTGCTTCTCTTGGATCTCACTTTCTCCTGCAAATAGTTCCCCTCACAATCTCATGGCATAGACACTTCATCTTCCAAGTACTAGAACAAGACATGGGGATGATAGACCAGAATCTTGTAACTGGTTATGAACTCTCAGCACTTTTGCCTCTGAAGTGACAGCTGACTCTGGCCGACTCTTCTCTGCCATTCTTATTCCCATTACTGTTTTTTACTAACTTGTAGAACTCAAGATTAGAAGGGGAACCTTGGCGCAACAGTTTAGTTGTCACCGTGTGACTTGGAGGTCAGGGGTGGAAGCAGCCTCTTGCAAAATACAAGGTAAGGCTGCGTACTATAGACCCTTTGTGGTCCACCTGTTCCCTTGTCCCCACATACGTGGGAGCTTCATGCACTGGGCTGCCCTTCTTGGAGAACTCAAGATTGTGGAAGGAATGCATCATATTTGCCTTTGTGAATCAGCTATTACTCTTTTCTTTCTTTCTTTTCCACTCTCTTGGTGGCTCGGCTTGGTCTTGCTTCCGTATGCTTAGTTAATTGACTTCTTTCTTCAGGTGTATATGGAAATAAAGGTAGAGGTTGTATGCTCAGCAAGTAGTTATGACACTTTCCTTGTTCTTTTTCCTATATTTTACTTTTATTTTTGGTTATAGTTTTGCTACTTATTTTATCTTATTTATATTGAGAATCCTAGAGCAATATTATACATTAAATTACATAAAATAGGAGATCCTCTAAATTACGTAAGAGACAGGTGAGAAACAGAAAAGAAAAGGAAAACATCTCAGCCTTCAAGACGAAGTTCAGTTATTGTTTATTTCTTAATGTTATCTATCGCTAGTGAGTCACATGGTTTATTGTTCAAATGTCATATAGTTTGCTTGCTTTCAGCTAAAGGTGAATCTTCACTGTACTATACATGCATTTTTATCCATCACATTTTCATATTTGGAAGAGTCCTATTCCTTGTATTTTTACTGGTTCTTTGCTTCAAAAATGACATTTTAGTGACTTCCTTTCTGAAAGCTAATTCTGTATCACACAATTCTATCTCATTCAGCTGAATACCATGTAATTTCAACTAGAACTGATGCACATATATATTTCATTTGTACTTCTTATAGTTGGTCTCAAAGCCCTACCTAATCTTATAGTTAGTTATGATACAGTGCCTATTTCTCTGTTTTGATGGCTGGATGAAAAATCTTCTAATCATTTATTGTATCTTTATATTCTCTTGCAACTGAAGCTTGTCCTCTGGGTGCGTACTGCCCACTTGCAAAACTCAATAGAACTACTGGCATATGTGAACCGTAAGTTGATATTTCAGAATAGAACATCTGTGATATAATCTTTACTTTTGTGTGTGAGATGCCTTATGATGCTTTAAACTTACAGATACCGTTACCAGCTACCTCCTGGGCAGCCGAACCATACCTGCGGGGGAGCAGATAAGTGGGCGGATGTGATCAGCAGCGGTGAAATGTTCTGTTCACCTGGATCATATTGCCCTACCACTGTTCAAAAGATTCCTTGTAGTAGTGGGTATTGATTTTTATCCCGAGAGCCTGGCACCCTGCTTTTATTTTCTTATTTCAATTGTTTCATGACTTGTCCCATAGAAATGATCATGTACATGTGTTAAAGTTTCTTCTTAGTATCCAAGACAAGTGATATGTCAGTTTCTTTTGTTATTTAACATTTTTGCTCACATATCTTTTTTATTTGTGCAATTTTCAGACACTACTGTAGAATGGGATCTACGACTGAAACAAGTAAGTTTTGATCTGATGTAAGACTATGTACTAGATTTGCTGCAGCTTACTTTTGTTTTTCCTTTGTACTTTCTGAGTTTGACAACATGATCTTATATTATACAAGCAGAGATTGAAAATGGATTCGATTGCAAGCAAGTATAAGTGAGATGAAGTCACTTGTAGCTAATCAACAAACTAATGTACCATCTTAGAAGAAGAGAGATGTTTCTTATGAATGCTTCATAATCTATAATGAAGTGATAGATATCTAAACATTACCAACATGAACATTTTGGAACATAGTCGTTAGACTGGGATGCAGAGGTATAGAGATGTCAAAAGTGGTAAGCGAAATGCATTGCATTGAAAACATCATTTCAATGTAGCACTGAAGCATGCAGGAAGTGTCATTAGAATTCATCATCATCAAAACTATATTCGATTATGGGTTGGTCACATGAATCTTATTCCTCCATTCCCCTCTATTAAGTTCCATGGCTTCATTTAGTCTTAAAGTTTTTGAATCTTTTCTCCCCACTGATATCCTCGTTCTTTTGGGCTTCCCCTTGTCCTTTTAGAACCTTTGACTTGAATCGCCTCACTACTAACCGGTGCCAATTTTGGTCTCCGTTGGACATGTCCAAATCATCTAAGTCTAATTTCCCTCATCTTGTTACCTATTGGTGCTACTCCTAAGTTTCCTCAAATGTTTTCATTTCTAATTCTATGCTTTCTTGTCTTGCCACTCATCCATCTCATTTTTCACATTTCGGCGATGCTCATCCTATGTACTTTTTGTGCCTTAACTGCCCAACACTTTGATCCATAAAGCATGGCCGGCCTTAGAGCCATCCTATAGAATTTTCCTTTTAGTTTGAGTGGTACCCTCTAATCACACAAAACTCTAGAGGCACATCTCCATTTACTCCAACTTGCTTGGATTCTCTAGGTAACCTCCTTCTCAATCTCTCCACTCTCATGAATTATTGATCCCAAGTACTTCTTGGTTTTCAATCTTTAATGATGCTCCACTCTCGCTCGTCTCCTTGCTAAAATTGCATTCTATATACTTTGTCTTAGTTTGGCTAATTTTAAATCCTTTAGATTTTGATGCATCTCTTCATAACTCTAGCTTTGTGTTTACGGCCTCCCTTGTCTTATCAAGCAAAATTATATCATCTGCAAATGACATGCATCGTGGAATCTTCTCCTGTAGATGTTTTGTTAACTCATCCATAACCAACTTAAAAAGGTACAAGCTCAATGCCAATCCTTAGTGCAATCCTATAGTGATAGGAAAATTGCTGGTCTCTTTGCTAATGGTCATAACATTTGTTATTGCTCTCTCATACATATTCTTAATTATGTTTATATATCCCCGTGAGACCCCTTTCTCGCCCAACACCCACCATATTAACTGTCTAGGGACCCTATCATAAGCTTTTCCTAAGTTAATAAAGACCATGTCCTTCCTCATCTCCCTATATTTCTGTATCAATTGTCTAAGCAAGAAAATTGCTTCCATGGGGACCGGTGTTACCAACTACACGGGCGACCTCCTCGCACTACTAACATCGTCCAATCATCTGACACCTAGTTACCTGATTCATCTGAGGGCTCCACATCTCAGAATATTACCCTGACTAGTAGTGACTATGATGTGTAGCTCCAGTATCAGGCAGCCAAGTCATCTTCCGTTGCTTCCGACCCTCAGATTGGTAATCCCAGTGTTTGCTTTACTTAGTCTTCTTCTATTGGCCTATGGATTCTAGATTCTGGAGCTTCTGATCACATATCTGGTAACAAACACCTTTTCTCCTCTCTTACTTGTTCTTCTACTTTACCTACTGTCACTCTAGCCAACGATTCCAAAACTGTGGCTAAAGGAATTGGTTTGGCACATCCCCTTCCTACTCTTCCTCTCACCTTTGTGCTTTATGTACCTGAGTGCCCGTTTAATCTTATTTCCATCATTAAAATGACCCGCACTCTTAATTGCTCTCTCATTTTTTCTGATAAATCTGTAATCTTGTACGACTGGGGTACGGGGAAGACGATTGGTACAGGGGCGTGAGTCTCAAGGCCTTTACCATCTCACATCACCTGTAGCTCCTGCCGCTTGCATCTCCACTGATTCTTTTGCTTTATTCACAATTGTTTGGGCCATCCTTATCTCTCCAAACTTCAAAAGATGGTCCCTCATTTTTCTACTTTGTTGTCTCTTGAGTGTGAGTCTTGTCAGCTTGGAAAACATACTCGTGTTTCGTTTCCAAAGCGCCTCAATAATCGGGCTATGTCCCCCTTTGAACTTGTCCGCACTGATGTTTGGGGTCCTAGTCGTACCATGTCTAGTTTGGGTTTTTAGTACTTTGTAACTTTTATTGACGATTATTCTCGATTTACTTGGTTATTGCTTATGAAGAATCGATCTGAATTATTCTCAATTTTAAAGAAATTTTGTGCTAAAATTCAAACTCAATTTAATGTTGCCATCCGTGTTTTACGTAGTGACAATGCACGAGAATATTTTTCTGCACTTTTTTCTTCTTTTATGTCTCAACAAGGAATTCTTCACCAGTCATTGTGTGCCCACACTCCTCAACAAAATGGAGTAGCTGAATGCAAAAATCATCATCTCATGGAGACAGCTTACACTTTACTTCTTCACAGTCATGTTCCTTTTTGTTTCTGGGGGAATGCTGTTCTCACTGCTTGCTACTTAATTAATCGTATGCCTTCTTCTGTGTTGCACAATCATATTCCCCATTCCATTCTCTTCTCCACACAACCTCTTTATCTTCTTCCTCGTGTTTTTGGATGTACTTGTTTTGTACACAACCTTGCACCTGGGCAAGATAAGCTGTCTGCCAAGGTCACAAAATGCATCTTTTTGGGATATTCCAGGCTTTAGAAGGGGTATCATCGTTATTCTCATGACACTAATCGATATCTTCTCTCAGCAGATGTAACTTTCTTTGAGTAGTCACCATTCTTCTCATCCACTATTGAGCCACTCTCCATTTATGAAATTTTACCTCTTCCCTATATTTCCACGCCTGCAGATGATGTCTCTCGTCCTCTTTAAGTTTATCATCGTCAACCTCCTCTTGAAGCTGTTGCAGGTTCCATTGAAGCCCCTGATGACAATCTCTCTATCCCACCAGCTTTGCCTACTTCGGCCTCACATTCGGTTGACAGCTTGCCTATTGATCTTCGAAAAGGTGATCAATCTGCTCGTAATCCTCATCCTATCTATAATTTTTTGAGTTACCATCAATTATCTTCACCCTATTATGCATTTGTTTCCACCTTGTCCTCTATTTCTGCTCCTAAAGGCACCAATGAGGCTCTTTCACATCCTGGGTGGAGACAGGCCATGGTAGATGAAATGACTGCTTTGCATACAAATGGTACTTGGGACTTGGTTCCTTTGCCACCTGGTAAAACTATAGTGGGTTGCCGTTGGATATATACTGTTAAGATGGGTCTTGATGGACAAGTTGATCGACTTAAAGCTTGCCTATTTGTAAGGGTACTCAGATTTATGGTCTTGACTATGGTGACACCTTTTCCTTAGTTGCTAAGGTTGCCTTTGTTCAATTATTCCTCTCCATGGCTGCTATGTGGCATTGGCCTCTTTATGAGTTGGATATTAAAAATGCCTTCCTTTATGGTGATCTAGCAGAGGAAGTTTATCTGGAGCAACCACCTGGCTTTGTTGCTTAGGGGGAGTCTGGTTTAGTGTGCAAATTGCGCCGTTCACTATACGGTTTAAAACAATCTCCTCAAGCATGGTTTGGACAATTTAGCTCTATTATTCAGGAATTTGGAATGCTTCGGAGTGAAGCAAATCATTCTGTTTTCTATCAGCACAACTCTTCAGGTTAGTGTATCTATCTAGTAGTTTATGTGGATGACATTGTCATCACAGGCAGTGATCAGGATGGCATTCAGAGACTTAAACAACATCTCTTCCATCACTTTCAAACTAAAGACTTGGGAAAACTGAAGTATTTTCTGGGAATTGAGGTAGCTTAGTCTAGTACAGGTATTGCCATTTCACAAAGAAAATATGCTTTAGACATCTTGGAAGAGACTGGTATGTTAGATTGTAAGCTCGTGGACACACCCATGGACCTGAATGTTAAGCTTGTACCAAGACAGGGGGAGCCTCTAACTTGTGGGTAAACTGAATTATCTCACAATTACTCGACCAGATATCTCTTTTGCTGTAAGTGTAGTTAGTCAATTCCTACTGTCACTGTGTGATAGTCATTGGGATGTTGTGGTTTGCATTCTTCGATATATCAAGGGAGCACCAGGTCAAGGTGTGTTATATGAAGATAAAGGCCACACTCAAATTGTTGGGTACACAAATGCTGATTGGGCTGATTTTCCTTCAGATAGGCGTTCTACCTTAGGATATTGTGTTTTTGTTGGAGGTAACTTAGTATCTTGGAAAAGCAAGAAACAAAATGTAGCTGTCAGATCAAGTGTAGAAGCTAAGTGTCGAGCCATGGCTCGGTAACATGTGAACTTATTTGGCTGAAACAACTACTCCAGGAGATGAAATTTGGAGAGGATGGAAGTATGAAGCTAATATGTGATAATCAAGCAGCCTTACATATTGCATCTAATCCCGTTTTCTATGAAAGGACCAAACACATAGAAGTGGAATGTCATTTTATTAGAGAAAAGATCTTGTCGGGATGTATTGCTACTAGCTTCGTCAATTCAAATGATCAACTAGCAGACATCTTCACGAAATCTCTCAGAGGACCTCAAATTAAATACATTTGTAACAACCTTGGTGCATATGACTTATATGCTCCAGCTTGAGGGGGAGTGTTGAATATAGCATAGTATTGTATAGCTTTACTTAGCCTTAGTCTTAGTTTTGTTTTATTTTTAGTCTCACATTGTACAGTTAGGAGCATGTAATTATCCTTGTTTAGTATATATATGTGTTAAGTGTGAGGTGCAAAATCACCAACACACATTCACCCATTCTAAGGGTTTCTCTCTATCTCTCTCTCTTGGCTCCACTTTAACATAGTTAAACAACAAGCCTTTTCTCATCTGATGATCAAAGTTTCACTTTGCAGAGCATGCCCCTCTTTGTTTATTTACTTTCTCTTATGACTTACTGGTGCATTCTTCACTTCTTACTACAAATTGCTGCAATGGAGGTTTTACTCTTAAAAGCAATTAAGCTTTGTTAGCTTAGCTTTCTCATCTTGCAGGGTGCTTCAGGCTGGCTTCTTGTGATCCAAATACCTCAGTGCAAAATATTCATGCCTATGGGATCATGCTTATTGTAAGTGGACATGTGATTTCTTTCACTCTGAATTGTTACATGTTTTGAACTAGAAAAAAAGAATTTGCTTTCCTGGACTTGACTCCCAAGTTCAATTGTTTATGTCTGGTATACTGCAATGAGCCAGAAGTTGTTGCTTTGCGTGACTTGTCTTAGCTTTTTTAAATAGAATCAGGAGTTTTATGTATTGCATGGAGCATATATGTGAAACTTTTGATGGTCAAGTGCTCCTTTGATGTTCTACCAATTACCACATAACTTCACTCATTTATAAAATATACATCAACAGTTGCCAGCCTTTTTTGGTGCCCTTGGTTGTTGTGAGAGGACAAATGGAAAGTGTCTTTCAACACAATATCTTTCTTTCTAGCAAGCATCCTAGAAATTCCTTAATGACCAGCAAGGATTGATATGCTCCTGAAATTATGAAAATGTTTCTCTTCCTTTTTTATTGTGAAGAAATTTTTTCTCTCTTCAAAACTGGCTAATATAATCTTCTCTCTTTAGTTTCCTTTTTTGTTCTGGAGTGCATCATAATTATTGCATTTACTAGATTTTAACTTGCAGGTGGAGGATATAGATCTTGACAAATACTTTCATATTTTTACTGCAGGCTGGATTAACTATGTCACTTCTAATTATCTATAACTGTTCTGACCAAGTTCTCACTACTCGTGAAAGACGGCTGGCAAAATCCAGGGAAGCTGCTGCAAGAAGTGCGAGGGAAACTGCACAAGCACGAGAAAGGTGGAAATCAGCAAAAAATATAGCTAAGAAGCATGCAATTGGGCTGCAAACGCAATTATCTCGCACATTTTCCCGCAGACAACAATCTCTAAGGAAGCAAGAACCACTGAAGGTTCTGGGTCAACCTAAACCTGGGCCTGCTGATGCTTTACTTCCACCTAATACCTCAGGATCTTCTCAGCAATCATCTACATCATCGACTACAAAGAAGAAGGAACCAAGTAATCTTACAAAGATGATGCGCCAGCTTGAGGAGGACCCTTTCAGTAATGAAGGATTCAATCTCGAAATTGGAGATAAAAATTTAAAAAAGAACATGCCAAAGGGTAAAAATATTCATACTCGTAGCCAAATTTTCAAGTATGCATATGGTCAACTTGAGAAAGAGAAAGCACTGCAGCAACAGAATAAAAACCTGACCTTTTCAGGAGTAATTTCAATGGCTACTGACACTGAGATCAGAATGAGACCTGTGATTGAAGTTGCTTTCAAAGATCTAACTCTTACACTGAAAGGGAAAAACAGACAACTACTGAGGTGTGTGACAGGAAAACTTATGCCTGGCCGTGTTTCTGCTGTGATGGGCCCATCAGGAGCTGGAAAGACAACTTTTCTTAATGCACTGGCTGGAAAAGCAACTGGATGTACGATGACTGGTCTCATTCTTATAAATGGAAAGATAGAACCCATGCATTCATATAAGAAGATAATTGGTTTTGTGCCACAAGACGATATTGTGCATGGAAACTTGACAGTGGAAGAGAACCTCTGGTTCAGTGCCAAGTGCAGGTAGGTTAATTCCACTGCAAATTTTGATCTGGCAGGCTCTTAGTCTGCCACTTTTCTTGCTGCAATTATTGACAAGTTATATTGAAAATTGATCAACTAGCTTCTAAACTCATTGGTGAGCCACATATCTCTACTAGAGAAATGTTTGTAATACTCAGTTTTGTTATACAGATAAGAAAGGAGCAAGCTGATTATTAAGTCCTCTTCTCTCTTATTGTTTCTTGGTTTCTCTTAGATATCTTCCACTTAAGATGTTAAGTTTATGTTTGTCAGGATGATGTACTACCAGATTGGGATCAAGAAAACACATCTTAATTTTCTTTTTCTTGTTATTGTCCCTCTATCAGGTTGTACAGTTAAGGTACACCTCATCTTAAGATATTGCCAGTGGCTAGTTGAAAGGGCTACTTCATCATCTCTTACTAGGCCAGATTTACTTATTTTGTACTGTGGTGAGTTAATGTACTTACTAACAACAGCTTGCACTACTGGAGGCTGCTGCTAATTGCAGGTATACTTCAGGCCACTGGCCCTCCTGTGGAACTAAATCCAGGACATGAATGAGTTAAAAGCAATCAGTTGTTGCTAGATCTAGGGTTAAAGCTGAGTAAAGATCAGTGGTTTATGGACCTTCTGAACTGCTGTGGTTGAGAATTCTCTTTTATGAGTTGGATATTACTGTTGAAATCCCTGTGGGACTGTAATTTGACAAACAAAAGACATATAGCATTGCTTTTATTCTGGCCAGCATCACTGGACCAAACACATTGAGGTTGATGAACATTTTATTACAAAAGACTGTTAATGATGGGGTGTCTTTTCTGCATGAAACCAGAAGATCAGTCTTCTGATGATTTTATAAAGGGAATAGTTGGCAAATAGGCATATCTTGAGGGATAGGTTGAATGAGGTACCTTTTTTGCTATTATGAGGTTTAACTTGTAAACTTGTAGTTTTTTTGTTTAAATAAGAAAGTGGGTTCATCCCACCTTTCAACTCTCTATCCCCATTTCAGCTTTTCTGTTTCTCCTCCTCCTCTTTTCTCCTAGATCTTTTCAACATAAGATATCATTATCTTTATAAATGAGTACTGCCTATCAGATTCATCAGCAAATTATTAACTTATTCGGGTGCATTGCTATTTGGAAAAAGAAGAACAGCCTATCATTTAGAAATGAAAATAATGTTGTGATTATCTTGCTCTCTTCTTATTGTTTTCTTTTCACTGGAAAAAGCAATGCTAGACACTGTTTTCTGTATTGCACACCTCATTTGACATGGTGGAAACTAGTAACATCAAAGCCTAGTTCTTTGCATTTGTAACTTTTTTCAGACGTTCCAAATGTTGCTTGACATACTGCTATCAAGAAATTTATTTTCTTAAATCGTCACTCATCTTTTGTGCACTTGGGCTGTTAGCAAGTTTGTCTTTTACATTTTCGTTTTTTGGACTTATGTTCTTATATATGTTGCTTGGAGTTGTTGTAAGATATTCTTCCAAACCGTTTGTGATTATTTTAGCTTTTTTAACGTTTGCTGACTACTGCAGACTTCCTGCTGAAATGTCCAAACCGGATAAAGTTCTAGTGGTTGAAAGAGTTATCGAATCGTTGGGTCTACAACCAGTCCGTGATTCCTTGGTTGGGACAGTAGAGAAGCGAGGAATCTCAGGAGGGCAAAGGAAACGAGTGAATGTTGGGTTAGAGATGGTCATGGAGCCTTCACTCTTGATTCTAGATGAACCAACTTCTGGTTTGGATAGTTCTTCTTCTCAGTTGCTTCTCAGGGCTCTCCGCCGTGAGGCTCTTGAAGGAGTAAACATCTGTATGGTGGTTCACCAACCCAGGCAAGTTTTTGAGGTCATAAGAATTATTTTTAACTACTATAGTTTCCTTTGTTTCTTTTCATTGTCTCTATATAACTGTGAAGTCACTATATGGTTTCATATAGGAAACTGCTTGCAGATCAAATGGGTATCCTATTCCCTCTTTTCAAGAGATGGAAACTGATGTATTTTTAATCATGGATGTCATAGATTTTTAAAAATGTTCTTATCTGTTTTAAAATGCCTATGGAGGACAAAGTTTTTACTTTTAAAGCTCTTCAGAATTTGCAGGAATCAGCTATGGGAGAAAGCTTGCTGCTACTTCAATTCCCATGCATCTATTCTGGTGGCGAAACACCATTTTAAGAGAAATTATTATTTTATGATGTTCAAGGGAAGAGTAAATTATAGAACTAAAAATGCTGAATAATATTGAAATGAGGTTTCTGGGTGTTACTTCTGATAGCTAAAGTCACAAGCAGCAGCTGAAAAGGACTAAAAAACATGTGAATAAACCACAAAGCAATAGAATGGTCCATGTGGGAAGGCCAAAAGCTGCTAAATCTCTAGACCATTCCACTCCAAACCAGAGATGAGGATGCCTCCAATTTCAAGCCTCCCAAACAAGCCCCACTGAGCATTATCCTCTTTCAAGGGTAGAATTTCCTGAAACTAACAACCTTTTCTCTTTACAGAGACTATAAAGCTTGCAAGTTTTGGTGCTTATCATCCAAGATTAACCATCTTCTTGGAAGGGGACCCTAATAGGAGAAACTTAAGCCAGAAAACCTTGTACTCGTGTATGGATCTCAAGGTCTCCATATGAGGAAGCCTGTCTTAAGGCTTGGTTCAAGTTGTAGGCTTCCAAAGTATCTATTTTAGGAGCATGGGAAAACCAAGATGCAGCAAGGGTTGCTTTGTATGATAAGAGGCACTCCTAAAGACATGGAGAAAAGATGAACGTAACTGTTCTCCCCATACCAAAATGCCAGAATTTAGTGCCTTCATAGAAACAGTATCGAAATATTGTCTACATCTTTGTAGGAAATCCATCATGCCCAAAGAACACCATCTTTTCATTTTCCTTTCCATGTACGGAGTCCTTGGATTTAAAACGGATGCCTAACTTGCTTACTATATCTTGAAGCTAAATAGCCCTTTTTCCAGCTTTCTTGCTTCAATGCACTCGCCCTTTGTGGTTGGCAATGCAGCTATCTTGCAGAGGTCATCATCATCATCATCATCAAGACCTTATCCCAATTAGGGGTTGGCCACATGAATCTTATTCCTCCATTCCACTCTATTAAATACCATGGCTTCATTTAATCCCAACATTTTTAAATCTTTCCTCACCACTTCTATCCACGCTCTTTTGGGCCTTCCCCTTGCCCTTTTAGAACCTTCTACTTGTATTGCCTCACTTCTTCTAACTGGTGCTGCTGTTGTTCTCCTTTGAACATGTCCAAACCATCTAAGTCTAGTCTCCCTCATCTTGTTACCTATTGGTGCTATTCCTAAATTTCATTGAATATTTTCATTTCTAATTCTATTCTTTCTTGTCTTACCACTCATCTATCTCAACATCCTCATTTCTGCGACACTTATCCTATGAGTATGATGTTCCTTAACTGCCCAACACTCTGATCCATAGAGCATGGCCGGCCTTATGGCCATCGTATAGAAATTTCCTTTTAGTTTGAGTAGCACCCGTCGATCACACAAAACTCCAGATGCACATCTCCATTTGTTCCAACCTGCTTGGATTCATTGGGTAACCTCTCTCTCAATCTCTCCACTCTTATGAATCATTGATCCTAAGTCCTGAAAGTGGTCTTTAACGGGGCCTTCTTGGTTATCAATCTTGACTGGTGTTCTACTCCTACTCTCCTTGCTAAAATCACATTCCACATATTTTGTCTTAGTTCGACTAATTTTAAATCCTTCAGATTCTAATGCTTCTCTCCATAACTCTAGCTTTATGTTTACACCCTCCCTTGTCTCATCAAGTAAGGCTATATTATCTGCAAATAGCATGCACCAGGGAATCTCCTTGTGCAGATGTTTTGTTAACTCATCCATAACTAATGTGAAAAGGTATGGACTCAATGCCGATCCTTAATGCGATCCTATAGTGACAGGAAAATCACTAGTCATGCCACTAGTGGTCTTAACATTTGTTATCGCTCCCTCATACATATCTTTAATTATGTCTATATATCCCTGAGAAACCCTTTTACTACCCAACACCTTCCATATTAACTCTCTAGGGACTCTATCATAAGCTTTCTCTAAGTCGATAAAGACCATGTGGAGGTCTTTCCTCCTCTCCCTATATTTCTCTACTAATTGTCTTAGTAAGAAAATAGCTTCTATGGTAGACCTCCTAAGCATGAAACCAAACTGATTCTCTGATACACTTGTTTAATGTCGTAGCCTCTTCTCAATCACTCTTTCGAAAAGTTTCATAGTGTGGCTCATAAGTTTGATCCCTCGATAATTAGTGCAGCTCTGTATGTCTCCTTATATTCTTATAGATTGGTACAATAGAGCTTTTCCTCCACTCATCAGGCATTTTCTTTGATTTTATAATCTTGTTAAACAACTTGGTCAACTAAACTACCCTAATATCTCCCATATGCTTCCAAACCTCTATTGGTATACCATTAGGCCCCATGGCCTTTCCTGATTTCATTTTTTTCAAGGCCTCTTTTACTTCAGGTATTCTAATCCTACGTTCATATGTATAATATCCCATGTTATTTAGATTTAAGATCCAATAATAAAATGGATCAAATTTCTGTGATTGGCTTTCTTGCTTCATGATTAAGTACTAAGTCCTCCCGCAGTGAACAAGCTTTATTGAGGAGATATCAAGTGTGGTTGTTGATGGAATTGTGACAATGTTTGCCTCCTTTATGCTGAGCTTGTTGATTGCCTTCCTTATTCTTGAAGAAGGAAGAGGGGATTAGAATCCCTGGAATCTACCTTGACTCTTGTTCACAAGAGAAAAACAACTAATGACCTGAATATCGTACATGGAAGTTGTACAATCAAATGGATGATGAAGCAAGAATCTAGTACCCTAATTGTGATCCCAACTTGTCAATAATCTCTGTCATTCAACTCTTAGACATTTCAATCTTTTTTTTTTTTAAAGTTAGACAGAGACACCCATGCAGCCTTGAACCCTGGTCACCCAGGTGAGAGAATCCTTGCACCACTGAACTAGAAGGCTTTGGTGCAACTCTTAGACACTTCTTTGGTTAGAGTATCAGCCAGTTGTTTTATCCTTACATTAGATATACTGATCTGACCTAACTGAATTTTCCCATTTATGAACTGACAATCTGCCTTGATGGTGCTTAGTTATGTCATGCTGGACCAGACTGTGGGCTATACTAAATACTGTCTTTTTCTCATAGAGATTCATAGGTCTTGAACTTTGAAATCAATTAACCAAAACTTATAAATTCCATGTGCCCAAGACTTTTTCTCAGACCTTGCACTAGATCTTGTTAGTGTTGACTGTATCTTCTTGATGTAGAGGAGCAGGACTGCATGTACCTATTGATTGAGCCAAATCCAAGGACGAGCATATTTCCAAGCATGGAAGCAACTAGGAGGAAGTACTCATCTTTTGGCATACTGTTAGGCATGTTTTGACTCTGTTTTGCTATTCTAGTTTAGGTTGTAGGCAGTTAGGACCATTATCCCCTTATAAGTAACTTTGAGGGTTTTTGCATCTTTTCATTCTATTTTGGGTTTTAAATGGGGGGATACATATAATTGTCACTTTAAGATTCTAAGATAGGAGGCATCCAAGAATGGTTTTCTAGGTTTCTTGAGCAAATTCTCAGGTGCGGCTTTGCACTATTGGGATTTCAACTTGCAAATCTCCAGTTGACTGTTTTTATGCTCCCTTACTTCTCCAAGCCCCAAGGTTACCACCAACAAGGATGCAATTACCTAAAGCTAATTTACGATTAGTTAGTATAGGCTAGTCTGCATAAGTGAATGCTTTTGCTTTCCTATCTATTATTATTCATCTCCCCACTGCTGATTTCAAGAATTTTAAAGTTCCGTCTCTTGTAATGTGAGGGATAAATTGATTACTCCTGCATTAATTAAAGAAACCTTTTCAAGCTTATGCAAATTGATGTGCTGGTAAGTTTGACCCCCGGTTTTCCTGTTACTTTAAGAAAGTCAATGATGTAGTTTGTTGCTAAATGAAGATACCTTTGACCTCTTTGTGACATAACACAAAGATAGTTCTACATCATTAATGCTAAAATTAAGACTGCAATAAATAGTCATACTTTATATCATCATAATACCAGCACTGGGATTAGAAAAGATTCATGACTTAGCAATTACTGCTCATGTTAAAAATGGTTAATGCATGGGTGTATTGGCAACATTTACTAATTTCTCATTTTGTCATAACTTCTAGTAGAAATAGGTAAACTTCTGCAATCTTTTAAAGTCTTTGGGCTTTCATTTTGTGCATTTCTCGAGAAACCAAAAGCACGAAAATTTTTGGCATATTTACAGCTCGTTACATCAGGTTTACATATAGAAAGTACACTTTCGAAGAATTACTTTATCTAACTTTATTTAAACTAAGATGAATGCTATGCCTTTGGCCCTAAAGAGACTTTATCTAGAAGTGCTGTATATTTGGCATAAAGTGTTCCCACCTTTGGTTAATCGACAAGTTGTACTCATTATTTGGGCCTTATATAACTAGTAGTACAATCAGTGCGTGTATTAGCATCTGGAAAAGGGTAATTTTTAACCCTAGAAGTGTAGGGTTAAAAACTTTGGATAAGTAATGGTCTAAATTCAACTCCAATAACATGGTTTTTGGGGTGGTAGAATCCTCCAATCATTAGAGTCTTTTGTTTACTAGTTACCCAAGGCTGGAGCAATGAGATGAATGGATCTGATCATTCAAATGTGATCCCTCATGATGCCAAATTTGGGGTGCTTCTAGATGAGGCCCTTAGAGGGTCTTCTCCTAGCAATCCTCTTAAACTAATAGCAAAAGATTATTCTCATCATCATCAAAGCCTTATCCCAATTAGGGGTCAGCTAGCAAAAGATTATTCTTATTTATTTTATTTTAATTTTTTGTTCCAGCTATACCTTATTCAGGATGTTTGATGACTTAATACTTCTAGCGAAAGGTGGCCTTACTGTATATCATGGATCAGTGAAAAAAGTTGAAGAATACTTTGCGGGCCTTGGGATCACTGTCCCTGACCGCGTTAATCCTCCAGACCACTTTATTGACATTTTGGAGGGTATTGTAAAGCCCAGCACAAGTGCTAGTGTCAATTATAAGCAGCTTCCCATCAGATGGATGCTCCATAATGGGTATGAAATACCCCCAGATATGCAACATGCTGCTGGGATTGATGCAAGTGTGAAAGCTGCAAATGTGACAGCTCCTGATGCTATTGGATCAGAAGGAAAATCATTTGCTGGAGAATTGTGGCAGGATGTCAAGTGCAATGTTGAGCTCCAGAAAGACAATATACAGCACAACTTCTTAGTGTCCAAGGACCTGTCTAACCGCGAAACTCCTGGGACCTTCCGGCAATACCGATATTTTCTTGGGAGGTAATCTTCTGGAACTTGTTTTTCTTCCCGATATGCATTATAGTTTGCAAACTTAATTCATTTACAAAGAAAAAAGACAGAGAATGGTCATGACCTCTTGGATAGTAATATTTGTATTAGATTGGGCTGCTTTTCTGGAAAATCCTGAGTCCGGTACTTATCTACAAAGTTCAGATTGAAATTCGACTGATAATGATCCTAATACTTGGCCATTTTGTAAATTGTGAAAGTGGGAGGAAGGGGTTAGACTTTCTTTAGTCCCATGTAGCAGATTTACAGATGAAATTGTCTTTCGAGAAAACATTACTTAGTCTGTTTCTCTATACATTGTAAGAAATGGACTTGGTTCTGCTACATAGTTGAAATAATTGTGTGTGCATGCATGTTGTCTCCTTGCCAGGGCCGAGGGCCAGGGGTGAGTATAGGATGTGCAGTATCTCAGCTCAAAACATGATTTGGCTGCAGGTTCTTTAATTGCCGGTATATATTATTTTGATATTATTTAACTTTTCTCAGAGTTGGTAAGCAGCGGTTACGAGAAGCCAGAATACAAGCAGTGGATTTCCTTATCTTGTTGCTTGCTGGAGCCTGCCTTGGAACACTTGCTAAAGTGAGTGATGAAACCTTTGGCGCTCTTGGTTACACCTACACTGTCATTGCAGTATGTAAGTTCTAACCTCCAACTTGTTGAGCAAATGAATATCTCGTTGAATTTAACTTACTTTTCATGATGTATTGAAGGAGTTGTTGTATGTGGAAGCTTTTTGAGAAACTGCTTATAATCTATGCTTCTAATATTTTTTACTATCACGCTTGTAACTGTTTGCAGCAATTGAATGACTCTGTTTTTCTTTGCTGCAGATGGTATTATAAATATACCATTGGAAATCATAGACTGACCCAGTTTTTATTAGGATGGTGTGGAGAAATGGGAAGTCTACTTATATTTCCTCTAGATGATGAGATTTCAAAGAAGAGATGGTTTTTTGTGTATTTTTTTGCAAAGAAAATAGAGAACTAAAAACATATTTGAAGAGCATAATGCACGATTAAAGAACCTCTCTGACATAAAAAAATTGTACTAGCACAAAAGCTCTAAAACTGCCCCAGCTAAAGTGTTTGCTTCAACCATAGATAAGCCTATGAATCAAGTAACGGTTCATATTCCAGCAACTCGGTGAACGTACTTAGCCATTTTATGTTGAGCGGGATATGCACTTGGGAGTTGTCTCTATATTCCCAACTTTATGAAGTATATATGTACTCTTATTACTGTCTATATTGTGTCACTATGGGAAACTAGATCTTAGAAAAGTTTAGTTAAAGTCACATTGAAGAATATTTGTGCCGTATAAGTAGTTATGGGATCGTATTTTGCACTCACACGTAGTGATTGCAGCTATTGGCCTATATCAAGCTATTAACAGTTACATATTTCTTACAATTCCAGAAATAGGCGATCCATTCAGTAGCTCTAGAATCTCTGCAGCAATAAGCATCCAAATTTGTTGTAATGTGAAAATTTCCTTCATTTGGACTGAATAAAGTAGCCTAAGTGGTATATTTGCTTCAAATTCTGCACATGTTCTGCTACTAGATGAGGCGGGCACAAGCTGATTAACTGTAGTCTATTACTGGGTCATGTGGAAGTGAAAATGTAAAACATTGTCAATATGTTTCAGTACATAAAAGGACTTCTCAACTGTTGTCCTTACTTTTCGACTGGTTTCTTGTCAATCAATAGGAGTACTTTGATGGCAATAAATTTACTCAGTTTAATCTTCAAGTGCTCAACGGTAAAAGTTGTTGTCGTGTGACCTTGAGGTCACGGGTTCAAGGTGTGGAAACAGCCTCTTGTAAAATTATAGGGTAAGGCTGCATACTATAGGCCCTCGTGGTCTGCCCCTTCTCTGGACCCCGGATAGGCGGGAGCTTCGTGCACCGGGGCTGAGCTTTAATCTTTAAGTGCTCAAAAGTGAAATCACTGTTTCAGTATCATCTCTTGTGGTTTTCTTTTGGAGGAAAAAATGTTTGCTAAGTTTGCTTGAAAATGGGAGGAAGAGAGAAGAAGAAAAGAAAAGAAAATAGAGGAGAAGTTGCAAACATGAGAACATCTTCACCAAATACCCTTTAACTTCTGTAGAACTAAAGCAACAGAAAAACATAAGGAATATATCCTTGCAATAAGTTGGTGTGGACATAACGGTTGTGCCTAACTTGGCAAGAAATTCTTAGATCAGCTCTTAGAGGCGAGGAAGTTTAATAAGGAACATATTCATTTAAAGAACTGCTAACTGTTGTTCCATCTCCACATAGTGGTGCAGAAAGATCTGCTCACACTGCAAAAAGGCTGGAAATGACTGCAGCCTAGGAGAAAGAAGAGATTGGAATGGGGAAGAGCAGAAAAGCACAATAATACGGCTGAAATAGACTCGATTGGTCCTATTTGAATCTATTTCATATAAGATTTGAATTTCAGATTACATTCTCCCATAACATACATGACAATCCTTACATATATAGTTCAAACCTAGACTAGACTTTTGGAGTTTCTAAGCTAGGCTCCTAGGGAAATAACAAAAGAGTCATAGGGAAAATACAGAGTGAAAGACCTTCCAGATTCCTAAGCCAGACTCCCTGGAAAATAGACCACCAATTTCTATAACTTCACAACTAACAAAATGAAGTATATGCTTTTTACTCTACTCTCAAAACACTACTTCCAAACTTAAGTGCTAGCTAGGGCCCACAGCTAATAAAAAGTAATGAAAAACATAAAACAATGAAGCTGACATTGTAGCAAGTCACAATAGCAAATACTGTAGCATTGTTGTTTTAACTTGTCTGGTCACCCTCCATCATGCTCCCCTGGTTGTTGAAAATTTGACCTTGGGATTGAGCTTTGAGGAAGTCTAATACCCAACCCCTCTTGTTCTTTTATTCCCCTAGCAAAAACATGCTCACCAACACCATATACTCCAATTGACAAACTTAACAGAAATAAGAAACATTCTCCAACCAGGAGATATGCTAGAGATCCTCTGCCCATAGTGAAAGTGTAATACTTCTTTAGATTTACACAGTTGCAATCCTTTGTGGCACAATTCCTCAATAGATAGGAAGTGCCACTCTCTTGGAGATAATAATGTATTTGTGAAAGATAATGGAATCCCAATAGAAGAATCATGGTGCAAGAGCATCTCCATCACTAAAAATCATCAAGAATCGCACAAGAAAGAAAAAGAAGGAAAAGATAAGAAGTTACTATTCACATTTACGTGAACAGTAGTATTACAGGGATTTAAGAAGTTGAATTAGGTTTCCTATTTTCCATTGGAGTTAATTGAGAAAAATCTTTTATTAAACTAGAAGTGTCTATTTTGTGAAGTTGTAATTATATAAAGTCTCCTATTGGCTTACTTTAAGGGAGTTTTCTATTTTGAGCAGAATTAGTCTAATAGTTTTCTTTGAAGAAGCTTATTAGGAGTTTCACTTGCAACCAAAGTCTTTTAGTTTGTTTCTGATTGGGAGACTTGAAGAAGTCTATAAAAGCATTGTAAAGATGTTTTACATCAGTTCGTATGAATGAAATTTTAAGCTTATTTTCTTCTCTTTCTTCTTACTGGTTGAAGCCTTTAGCTATTTTGTGAAAAAATAATTAGAAGTTTAAGTTTAAGTTTAAGTTGAAGTAAATGTGATTTCTGGTTTCCGGAGACATATCAATTCTTTATTTTTTCCCCCTTGGGAAAATTAAATTTCAGCTTTATTGATACTTCTTGCTGCATCAAATCATGAATACGGGTATTCTCTAGGAAAATCGCAGAATCAGCTAGAAGAAGATCATATGTCTCAAGAAGAAAATAGAGAATATACTGGAGAGAGAAAAAAGTGAAGATCCTCATTTGACCTTGTAATATCTCACCATCATCATAGATGCAATTCCATTTCTGTACCTTTACTAACTCAAAACAAGCATTACTCCCCAAATCCTCATCATCAATGTCTTCATCCTCAATGTAATCACTATAGATGGGTTCAAAGTCAAAGTTAAGGTCTGCTCAATGTAAGCCTCAGGAGCATCCTCACATGGACTCCTAATGATTCAGACCAGCAACCAAACATGATGAGGGTACTTTGTACTTTCCAAATTCATCTCAACAGAAAAACTCAATATGATCTTGAATAGATGGCTCCATAAACAAATCATATTCATGAAACAGGTTCTCAAATCAATTGTTATTATCACCACGGATCTTAATTTGCACCAAGCACTAAGAAAGGGCTTCTAATTGCTTTCTCAATTCTTTCATTTCCTCCTATGAATCTGCACAACAGCAGCACCTTGTCTGTCTTCTTCATGGAGCCATGACTGCAAGAATTCAGGAAACAGTTCTTGGCCTGCTTTGATACCAGCTGATGCAGTGAAGTAATCTGTTTGCACTACAGCAAGCTAGAAATGACAGCAGATAGAAAGAATGGATAAGGAAAAACAGTAGATAGCACAGACAGAAGGGCTAAGAAACCAATTGCTCCCAAAACAGAACAGAAATGAACATAAACTTGGCCAATTTCTATCTATATCTTATATAATTCAAATTCCTTGGGAGATAAAGTTAATATACTCTATTCTTGTTGCAACCTCCCAAATTTTCTCAAACAATGCTCTTGGCTATTGTTTCGGCTCATATAAAGCTGCTCTCATTCTACAGGCTTCATCTATTTTGAGTATTGAAACCCAAGTAGCAGTCTCATTTAAACTTCCTCATACGGATCTCCGGGATGGAGTTCATTTTTCATTTCTATAGTGAAGTGGCCAAGATAAATTCGGTGCTAGTACAACAACACAAAAGAGTGCTGCCTCTGCAGTGAACTTTACCTGTTTGCTCCATCACATAAGTCTTCCAGTTCTTTCTATTCTTTTATGGCATCTGGATGGCTCTTGTTGCAAATACTGTTTTAAGATGTGCCAATATAGGGGAATAATGTCTATTTCATTGAGTGTGACGTCTCTGCATGTTGTTGACTCTTCCTTTGTATTTCTTTCACTCAACCAAACCAGATAAATCATTTTTAATTGTTTTCCAAGTCAAATTCTCCAACTGAAAAGAATTCATCCTTGCAATCAACGTTATTGATATTGTGTTGTATTGCCAAAATCCACTCAAGAAAAACAATACCAATGAACCCATTTTTTGTACGGATCAAAATATCGATCCTATTGCAAAATATTGTGAGCTTTTCATTATATTGTAATCTCAGTCAAAGTTAAAGATATTATGAAATATGATTTTTTCTGTATCTTTTTAGAAAATGATCAAGAAAAACCTCCATTACAGCCATTTAAGAGGAAATTTGAGTGGTTTTTCTATAAAATAACCCTCCCAATTAATTGCAAGAGCTATCTCTCAACAAAAGAACATTGTTTACAGTTTTCTCCAACAAAACTCAAAAGTCCAATCAAGTGTCTTAACAAAGAAGATACCCAGATCTGAAAAGCTTTTATTTTTTCCCTTGCAAAATTGTTGATGAGTGCCTTCTTCGTTGGTGTTGCCACTTTTTATGTTGGAGATGTCATCGTGCAGAACGAAATCTTCTTCTTCCTTTCCCCTTTTGATTTGATTTTTCCTGTAATGTAGGATGATAGAAGGGGAGCCTTGGCACAACGGTGAAGTAAAAAATGTAGGATGATATATATACCTAATTTTTTGAAAAGGGCAAATGAGTGGCAGTTGTTGTTATTGATGCTAACAGCCTCAGTTGTTAACAAACATCCCTCTTTCTTAATACTAACAACCCTCTTATTTTCATACCAAGCCCTTACTTTTGATACTAACAGCCCTCTGCATATGTTTAGTAAAAGAATTTAAAAAGAATGATCTACAAAATTCATCAAACTTTTTGTAAAATTTTTGCTTTTTGGAATTTTTAGAACTGATAAGAGAAGCAATATTGAAATCAAAATCGAAATTGCTGTTAGTAGATCTGGACTGATGCAATAACCGAATTGTGGTGCAGCCAAATGATCCCCGGATACCTTTTTTTCAAGGTTTAAGTCATAGTGGGGTACTAATTGTAGAATAACTAAATTGATAATGGCTAAAATCATTGATTCCATAGCTAGCCACTTACACGCTGATAGCAATGGTATGACCACACTTTTCAAAAGTATAGGGAAAAGTTTCACAGATGATTTTTTGGTTTATAGAAGCTGGACAAATGGCAAAATCTTGCTAAGTAGTGTTGTGCTGATTCTCATTCAAATGAAATGGAATATGAAATGTCACAGTTATATTTTTATTTACACTATATAAATATTATTGTTTAGGTACTGATATATGCCCCCCTTGTTTTCCTCATGAGCCCCTTAATAAATGATATGAACTGCTGCAACTTCAGGTTAGGCCCAATAAATGATACAGGTGGCTATAACTTCAGGTTAGGCCAGGCTAAAACTTCAGGTTAGGCCCAAAATTTCCTTTGCTTACATGTCTCATACTACAGAATTCATACTCCAAAGTTCTCGTCCACTGGATGATCCTACCTGCTGTTTCTTGAGTTTAAAGAAAGAACTGTAGAATCTTATACTGTCCATTTTACAACTGAAGGAAGCAGTTGCAAGGGTAATCCAATGGATGAGAACTTTGGATCATGGCTGATCTAAAGCAAGGGAAAAATTGTGAATGGTATAGTTCTTCATAATTGTTGGCCTACCTGAAGTTATAGCTGTTTGTGACCTATTTAGGGGTTCATGAGGAAAAACAAGGGGCATATATCACTACGCTATTGTTTTTACATTACTCTGAAGTCCGTAGATGCTCTTCAGTTACAAGGTTTTGTAGTCTTATGTGGTCTCTGGCTAAATTTTATTGAAAAATATTTGCTCCTATTTTATTGAGAAAAACTAATGGAACTAAAGCATAGGATGGAGACCACTTTCTTGATGATGCTAACCATCCACTTCTTTAAGCCCCACATAAGTAAGCCATGTGTGAAAAGCATCTCCATTGTGCAATCCCACCCATCCATATTGTCTAGAATAAAATGTCTAGCTGAAAAGGTTAAAAGTAAAAGAGTGCAGATTCTCCACCAACTGGAGGTGAGGATTGTCCAGTGCAAGAGACTTTGGTCTGTAAGTGGTCAAACAGAGGCTTAATTTGGATTGCTAAGCCTGTTAAATACAATTTTCTTCCTGACTAGTTTATTTTATTTCTTCAGAAAGAACATACAGACACCAAAATCCCAACTGAGCTATTGGACCATGAATGCCTGGACAAAAATTTGAATTGTTACTTATGAATATGGAGAATATTGTCCTTCTAAAGTGTGTTTCATAAATCTGAGTGCTCATCTATCATATCTCCCATTGTATGTGAGGAAAGATGCTGTACCACCTTGCCAAATGATGTAATTAGAGATGCTTTTGCTATGCCCACCTAGAACTGTGAATCTCAAAGTAAATTAATCTTTTAGTATTTTTTCTCTAGTGTAGAGGTCGGTACAAAAAGTTATTTATTGTTTGAAACAAACCCTAAGACGAAACCACCTTGTTTGAAGCTAATAAACCCCCAACATGTTTGTCAGCCATTTTATCTTTACTGAATTTGGATAGCATCTATACTATATTTAAAGAGAACTCCTAGAACGGCAATAAAGACAAAAATAATTTATATAAAAGTTGAAGGCTAGTTAGTTAAAAATAGGGAACATGGTTTCACGCCTAACAAAATAAGTAAAGTCAAGAGGCATTCTGGGTAAAAAATATAAAGAGAGGGAAAGAGGTCAGTGCTAGTAAGGAGAGAAGAATCAATCAATAATCTCTCTCTGTCTCTCTCTCTCTCTCTCTCTCTCTCTCTCTCTCTCTCTCTCTCTCTCTCTCTCTCTCTCTCTCTCTCTCTCTCTCTCTCTCTCTCTCTCTCCAACTCACATGTGAATTGCACATGCCTTAACTTGTATTACAAGTTAAGGCAGTTATGCTATAGCTCCATGCTCCCTTGTTTCTATAGCGACACTCTGTATCTTATCTCTGTTTAAAAGCTTTGCAACTTTTACAGCTCTAGCTAACATCTGAAAAGGAAGCACAGAGTAAAGCAGGGAGTGGTACTATCAGAAAAATGGAATGTCCATATCAGTTCCCTAATATAATGACATTCCAGTAGTATTGCTGCTGTACTCTGCTAAACGATTGCTTCCTCAAGGTAGGCAACTTAGAGAGAAATCAATGAGATCAGAACTTTCTAATGGCAATAAGGATTCCTTCAGTCAATCACTTTTTCTGAGTTTACTTCTTTTTGACCAATCTAATCAACCTGAAATTCAATCAAATCACCTTAGCCAGTGAAAGTATTGCTTGGTCAGTTATGAACTTGCCAAGTCGAGCACAGTCTTACCTCGTGCAAGTTCTTAAAGAAGAACAGGCTGAACTATCAGCTTCTAGATCTTCTGTTGAGTGAGGAACCCATTTTATTAGCTGTTATTTTTGACTTTTGTGTTTGGATACTTTTTCCCTGAATTGATTCAAATGTAAATTGCAGCTCTCTTATGCAAGATCGCAGCATTGAGATCATTTTCGCCTGATAAGTTGCTCTACTGGAGAGAGAGTGCTTCTGGCATGAGTTCGCTAGCTTATTTTCTCTCAAAAGATACATTGGACCACTTCAGTACAGTTATCAAGCCTGTTGTTTATCTTTCCATGTTCTATTTTTTCAACAATCCGAGATCCTCCTTTCAAGACAATTATGTTGTTTTGGTCTGCCTTGTATACTGCGTGACTGGTATTGCCTATGCATTTGCCATATTCCTGGAACCCAGCCCAGCCCAACTGGTATGCCTTGCAAGTTATCAATTCAGATTCTTTCCTCTTTCGCTTCTAACTTGAAGTTACTTTGGTTCCTGCAGTGGTCTGTGCTACTTCCTGTTGTTTTGACTCTCATAGCAACTCAGCAGAACAGAGGGGGTATTGTGAAGTTTCTTTCTGCCTTCTGCTATCCCAGATGGGCTTTGGAGGCATTTGTTATCGCTAATGCTGAAAGGTTTGCATTTTTTAGCCCTTTCCTGTCCTGTGCAGTCCAGCTATGTTCATGAATGCCAGCTCATCAGTGCTTTGTATTTGCATATGAACACACACCGGCACACACGCATGCACAAAGCACTCTTACAAATGTTGTAGAAGTACAATGCCAATGTGGCTATCAATTTAGACTGTGTAATAAAAAGATCACTGACCAGGAATTCTTGTTAACATGGATAAATTGAGTTGCATGAGGTCATTGTGACTTCAACAAGCCATGATAGAATCAAACCCATATGGTACACCACTGTTTCATAATAATATGGCTGATCTAGTTATCTAATCTAGATATGTCCTTGAACCAATTTAAAGCATGTGTCTGTTTTTCTTTTCTCCTTAAAATTTTTATTTCAAACTCTCCAAGCATCTCACAGATAAATAGAATCTTCTTTGTTGCAAATCAGGGGGTTAACTCAGTTCTATGTGGACGTTAAAAACTGTTACACGTATGCATTTTTACTTTTTCTCTTGTTGGGACCTAGGGGCATTTATGTGATTCTTTTGCATCACTAGATGAAAATGGGTGCTAGAAGACTTTATACTCTCAGTTTTTCTTCTGCTTATTCTCCCTCTACCCTTTCTCCTCTATGTCCTTCTAAAATCTCACCAACTATTAACTTCAAGTTGGTCTCCCAGCAAAAAGAAGAAATAACTCAACTTGGAGACTCTTGATGTCAGTTAAGCCGCATTCAAAAGTTTGTACATGCTTCTTTAGCTGCCCTATAATCAGAATTTTTGGCTGGAAACCTAGATCTTAGGTCACCTACCATATTAAATTTTTCTAAGTTCTTTCTCAATTCTTCGAGTGATGTTTTGAAAGATTTATGAAGCCACCTCCAAGGAAAATCATGTTACTGCATTTTTTGGGTTTTCACTTCAACTTCAGCAAATGATTCAAAAGACTTAGGTATGACAAAGAAGGTGGGTTTGATGTACTTTGGTTACTTCTAGAGTTATCTTTTGTTCCACACCAGTCAAAAAAGTGGAGAGGATATGGAGAAACTTCTGTTCTTTTTCTAAAATTGTTTTGGTTTAGTTCTCTATAATCTTACTTTTTGGTTGGGCTAAGAAAGGACATAAAACCATTTAGGAAAAGAAAACCTATGTTGGAAAACGTGAATTCCTTTCACATTTTCTCTCTCTTGGCTGAATAATGGCAGCCGGCAAGTAGTACCATTTATGAACCACATGCCTTTGGTTTCATCCACGTACGATGCCAACCAAACATGTGTTCATAATACGAGGTGGAAAACCAAACCACTCTGTTTTGCCTATAAAAGGAGGGCTTAGGTAAGGGGTTTAAGCATTGAATCCAAACAGAGTTCGAACAATTATACAGGATGGGTTAGAAAGAAGAGAGAGAAATGGTGTGAACAGTTCTCTGTCTTGGGATTCATCTCAGGTTCTTTCTTATAAGCTTTCTACCATGTATTTTGGCTTTGGCCTAGGTTTCGGAAGTGAGTTCTGAAGTGGGTCTTGAAATTGGCTCTTGTACTCTTATTATGATTATAGTGGAGAAGCTTGGAAAACAAAGACGAACCATGTAAATCTTTATGTCAAAATGTACTGGCCCTATTTACTTTTTGTTCCAGTAATTTCTCAGTCTTGCACAGACCTCACTTACAATTCCAATAATTGGTATCAAAGCTCCAAGGTTCGAGGGGCCTGTTTTGCACAAGAATAAGGTGGTGATTTCTACATATCTCAAATGGTGAATTCCAGTTCTACAAAATTTGAGGTGCCAAAATTTATCAGTTCCAACTATGCATTCTAGAAATTAAGAATGCTTGTTGTATTGATAAAGGATGACTGTGCAATTACACTCAACAGAGTAAAAATTAAGCTGACAGAGGTGACAAATGCTACCTTTACAAAAAGAAAAAAAAATCATTTGGGAAAGGTTAATGTTCTTTTGGCATTAGACAATTATGTCTTGTCCAATATGTTTGATCAAATCACTGCTAAAGGTTTGTGGGACAAGTTGCAGAGAATGTATGGAGGTGAATCTATGCCAAACAAGATTCATCTTAGGAGACAGCTTTACAACCTGAGAATGAAAGATGGTTCTTCCTGCAGTAGCATCCCAGTGAGTTCAACACTCTGATCAGTAAATTATTGTTAGGTTTGGTAAAAATTGAAGAAGATGAAAACTTTTTACTTTTGCTTTATTCTATGCTAGACTCTTTGGATAGTCTAATTATGAATCTCAATTGCAACAAAAGACAATGACTGGGATACAACAATATCTCTTGCTCACTGAAGAATCTCATAGGAAATCAGGTGAGGGTTCTTTGGGTAATGCAATGACAGTGAGAAGATCTCGTGAAAGAGATAATGGTTGGAGAAATCAGACTAAATCTAATTCAAGACTGTGTAAGAAAGGAAAGTGTTGGAAGATAGGCCATCTACAGAAAGACTGCAAGATCTTGAAAATGGATCGGGGAAAATTCCATCCTGATCGGCCATCTAATTCAAAGAATTCCTAAGGTAATCTTTTGGATGATAATACTCTTCTAACGTAGTATAATATTGTCTATGGTTCCATCCAGCCACTTACAAAATTAGTGAATTTTGTATTTTGGTGCTTCTTTTCATATGATATCACCTAGAGTTTGGTTTCATATGTACTGGTCCTGTGATAGTGGAACTGTTTATATGGAGGATGATAGCACATTTAAAATAGTGGGAGTTGAAAACATCATGATCACTATGTTTGATGGTTGCACTCATACTGTCACTTGGTGTTTGAAACTTACCAAATTTGTGGATTAGTCTACTATCGCTGGAAAAACTTGATGCTAAAGATCGTGAAAGGGGCAATGGTGGTAGATAAAGGAGAAGTACATGGTAGTCCTTACCATTTGAATGAAGACACTATGGTTGGCGATTCTGTTGTTGCAAATGCTATGATAGATTCAGTTTTGACTTGGCACATGCCTTTCGGTCACATGAGTAAGCAAGGACTAAAGGCACTTCTTAATCATAATTTACTTCCTGGTATGAAACCTAATGATTTTGATTTTTGTTAGGACTGCATCTATGGGAAGCATCATATCTAGTTTTTCCTTATCTACTGCTAGAAGTAAAGATGTGTTAGACTTCGTACATTCTGGGACATGGGAGGCTCTTGAGAAAACCTTAGGGTTGTATCATATTTTATTTCTTTTATTAATGACTTTTTCTAAAAAAGTGTGGGTGTTTATGCTTAAATGGAAGAGTGAAATTTCTTCCCTTTATGTAACATTCAAAGCTCTAGTTGAAAGTTAGAGAGGGAAAACAATAGTGGAACAGAGTACACCTCAAAAAATTCAAGAAATTTTGCATTACGTACGACATTAAGCGGCAACTATGCAGTTTTGGTACTCTGTAACAAAATGGAGTTGCAAAAGGGATGAATCGTGCTCTTATTGACCAAGACGAGCATGTTGAGCACAAATGGACTAGATCAACAATTTTTGGGGGTGACAGTTACCACGCTTGTTGCCTGGTGAATTGTTCTTTTACTATTGCACTTTCTTGCCATATTTTGGATGAGGTATGGTCTGGACAACCTGTCGATTACTTGTTCCTATGTACATTCAGTTGTGGTTCTTATGTCTAGATTTCTAAGAAGCAAAGGATCAAGCTTGAGGTAATGTCCAAAAAATGTATTTTTCTTCCTATGCAGCAAAAACATCATCATCAAAGCCTTATCCCGATCAGGGTTCGGCTGCATGAATTTTGTTCCTCCATTCCCCTATCAAGTGTCTTGGCTTCATTTAGTCCAAAGTTTTAAATCTCACCACTTTTATCCAAATCCTTTTGGGCCTTTCCCTTGCCCTTTTAGAGACTTTGACTTGGATCAACTCACTCCTTCTAACCAATGCCATTTTCGGTCTCCGTTGTACAATGTCCAAACCATCTAAGTTTACCTTGCCTCATCTTGTTACCTATCAATGCTACTCCTAAAGTTTCCTCTAATGTTTGCATTACTAATTCTATCCTTTATTGTCTTACCAATTATTGAAAGTAATCTTTTTGGGAGACTTCTAGGTTATCAATCTTTACCGGTGCTTTACTTCCACTCCTCTCCTCGCTAAAATTACATTCCATATGCTTTATCTTAGTTTAGCTAATTTTAAATCCTTTAAACTCTATAACATCTCTCAACAACTCTAGCTTTGTGTTTATGCCTTCCCTTGTCTTATCAATCAAAATTGTCATCTACAAATAACATGCACAATGGATCTCCATGTGACGACAACAAAGGGGTCTAAATTGTGGGACCCTATTACACACAAGATTGTGATTAGTTGGTATGTCCTATGGTCTTTCTTCATATAGTCTTTCTTCAGGTACAAAGTTCAAGTTTCTGATGGTTGCTTCCATTATTTATGCAAAGAAAATGTCCAATACAAACTCTGCTTGTGTGGTTTTAGTTCTATATGGTTTTATCGTAGTTAATCCCAAGTTCGGATAAAGGAGGAGGGTTTTGCATCAAGTGCTAGTCGATAAGTAGGACTTTTGGCAAACTCCATGCATGAATTGATTTTTGACACTCCCTCAGGCTAGAACATTCCTTGTAAACGACGAACTATATCGGATCCTAGATGCAGTGGAAAATGGACAAGGATTGCTAGGGCGCCCCCCAGAAGCAGTGCTGCATCATATCCCTGGTGTAGTGGGAAATAAGCAAGGGTTGCTAGAGCATTCCCTTAGAAGCGAATGCTACATCAGAACCCAGGTGCAATGGTAAGTAGGCATAGTTTCTCATGCTGTTCGGGAAGTGCACAGGTAAATAGGCACATTGACATGTAAGAGTCTGGAGTTAGTGGCTATGATGAAACGTAAGAGAGTCAACATCTCTTATATCCAAGCAACCAAGTGGAAAGGGGCTAAAACTAGAGAAATCGATTGATATAAGCTTAGGTATGTAGGAAAGGACAATAATAGAAAAGGTGTAGTGTTAGTGGTTGATTAAGAATTAAAAGATAAAGTTTTAGACCTTAAAAGAACCAGTGATACTATTATACTAATAAAACTTGGTCTAGGAGAGAAAATCATAAATATTATAAATACATATGCACAGAGGGGAAATATGAAGGGAGTCATGCAAGAAATTTCCAACACAGAGGGGATATTTATAAGAGCATACTTTAGTGGTCATGTAGTAAAAGAAAAGGAAGGATACAATAGGGTACATAGAGGGTGTGGTATTGGACAAAGAAATGAGATGGGGGAAGTTATCCAAAATTTTACTTTGGCATATAACCTAACTATACGAAACATATACTATAAGATGAGGGATAAACACTTATTAACCTTTAAAAGTGGACCATATAAAATCCAAATAGACTTTTTTCTACTTAAAAAGACTAAAAGATCAATGTGTAAGGAATGTAAGGTGATACCCGGTGAGATTCTAACCTCACAACAAAGGTTAATGGTTATGGATATGTACATTAAAATATGGATGAAAGGAAATGAACTTAATAGGTGTCTAAAAGCTAAGTGGTGGAACTTAAAAGGAGAGAAGATAGCATCATTTACAAACAACTTGATGGCAGAAGAAAACTGGTACAATGAAACAGAAGTAAACACCATGTGGACTAATATAGCTGAGTCCTTTAAGAAAGTTTCAGAAGATGTCCTACGAGTATCTAAAGGTAACAGGAAATCAATTAAGGAAGTTTGGTGGTGGAGTGTCAAAGTGCAAAAAGTTATTAAAGAGAAATGAGTGTATTTTAAAGCATGTTAGAGGACTAAAAGTATTGCTAAGAGAGTAGTGAGGCTAAACTCAAGGCATATGTTGATTTCTATAATAGATAGGATCAAGAAAAGGTGAGAATCACGCATCTAAACTTGCAAAAGTAAGAGGGCAAAATAGTAAGGACTTGGACAACATTAAGTACATTAGAAGTGATAACAAAAGGGTACTAATAAGAGATGATGAGATCAAACAAAGAAGAGAGAGTTACTTTCAAAAATTACTAGATGGCAATTAACCTTAAAATATGAGGATTGAAAGTACCGTAAACCTAAACAACATATGACATTATAGACACGACCATAGGATTAGAATACCTAAAGTGAAAGAGGCCTTGAAAAGAATGAAATCAAGAAAGGCCCTGGAGCCCGATGGTATACCCATAGAGGTTTGGAAGTATATGGGAGATATTGGAGTAGTATGGTTGTCAAAATTGTTTCATAAGATTGTAAAATCGAAGAAAATGCCAAATGAATGGTGAAAGAGCTCTATTTAACTAATTTATAAGAATAAATAAGACATATAAAGTTAAACTAATTATTGAGGGATCAAACTTATGAGTCATACCATGAAACTTTTTGAAAGAGTGATTAAGAAGATGTTAGAACATGAGACGAGTAAATCAGAGAACCATTTTGGTTTCATGCCTGGGAGGTCTACCAGGGCAGCTATTTTCCTACTTAAACAATATAGAGAAGTATAGGGAGAGGAGGAAGGACCTCCACATGGTCTTTATTGACTTAAAAATTGTTTATGATAGGGTCCCTAAAGAGTTAGTATGGTGGGTGTTAGACAAGAAAGGGGTTTCACGGGAGTAATAAACATAATTAAGGATATATATGATGAAGCAGTAACAAACAGTAGGACCACTAGTTGTGAGACTAATGATTTCCTATCACTATACAATTGCACCAAGGATCGGCATTGAACTCGTACTTTTTTACGTTGGTTATGGATGAGTTAACAAAACATCTGCACGAGGTGAATTCATGGTGCATGTTATTTGTAGATAATGTAGTTTTAATTGATAAGACAAGGGAAGACATAAACACAAAGCTAATCTAAAGGATTTAAAATTAGCCGAACTAAGATAGAGTTTATGGAATGCAATTTTAGCAAGGAGAGGAGTGGGATTAAAGCACCAGTAAAGATTGATAACCAAGAAGCCACCCTAAAAGACCACTTCTGATACTTAGGATCAATAATTCATGACAACGGAGAGATTAAGAGGGAAGTTACCCAGAGAATCCCAGCGGGAGATGCACTTGTGAAGTTTTGTGTGATGAGCGAGTGCCACTCAAACTGCAATGAAAATTCTATAGGATGCTCTAAGGCCGGGCATGCTCCATGGATCAGAGTGTTGGGCAGTTACAGAACAATATGTACATAGGATGAGCATCATTGAAATGCTGATGTTGAGATGGATGAGTGGCAAGACAAGAAAGAATTAGAAATGAAAACATTAGAAGAAACTTAGGAGTAGCACCAATAGGTAACAAGATGAGGGAGATTAGACTTAAATGGTTTAGCCATGTCCAACGGAGACTGAAAACAGCATCGGCTAGGAGTGAGACAATCCAAGTTGAGATTTGGAAAAGGGCAAGGGGAAGGCCCAAAAGAACATGTATAAAAGTTGTGAGAAAAGAGTTAAAAACTTTGGGACTAAATGAAGCCATCAAACTTAATAGAGTGGAATGGAGGAACAAGATTCATGTGTCCAACTACTAATTGAGATAAGGTCTTGACAACGACGACGAAGATGTTTGGCACAATAAGATGCTCTTATTCTCATCTTGTGTTCCTTCTATGGATTAGTGCACGTAGGGGGACTTGTAATTTAACCTTTTACTTTTTATAATGTAAATGGAAAGTATAGATTGACTAGATCCAACTTCACAATCTGCAAAACTTCTGTTCTCTCCTCTCTCTTCTTTTCTTCTCTATTTCCCTTCGTTCACATTTGTGATCTTACTGCAAAACTTTTATCCTTCAGTAGCCTTATCAAAGAGTTTAAATTATTGTTCGATATGATGACAGTCTTTCTTGTAGTTCTATCTTTGTGATCTTTGTTGTTGCTCTTCATCATCCCCTTAATTTGCAATCAAGAATTAATTACCATTCCTCTAACTAGATCTCCTACAATCAAAAGACAAATATCCCACTTCTCCAGATTTTTAATACTTTGTTTCTGTTCCTTTATATTCCAGTTTAGCACTAGGCATCCCTGTGAGTGCAACATTGGAACACCATCTCTAGTGGGTATTTTTCCTGCTGCTCAATCGCTGGGATTAGATCCCTACACTAGACTTTTACTCTACCTTGAAAAATCAGAATTTTCAGCCCCTTGTCTGCACATCCTGCTGTTGCTGCAACTGTTTTGCAGATTTTGTGCACTGGAATGACTGGAATCATTCCTAAAAGTATGGATTGTTTAGGACATACACGAATACTAGGTGACAACCTTGAGATGTAAGAAGTTGTTTTCTGATGCTTGTCTTCTTTCAAGCTGTTCCTAGCTACCAATTTATAATATTTCCTTTTGTAATATTCAATAATCCTGCTTGGCTGCCAACAATTTTGCAACCTCTAAATGTAGTCTGCTTAAAGCTATACAAGAGAGAGAGCTTTTACTATTTTTTAGCATCTTCTCCAAGTCATTAATCCATAGGTTTCCTTACCTCTTGCATGTCAAAACTAAGTTGCCAGTGCGGAAAATGAAAACAAAAATGAGAAACGAACAAGGTGAATTGGAAATACAAGAAACCCCCCAAAAAGAAAATTACAAAATTTTATTAAAAATATGAAAATTTTCCAAAAAGGAATTTAAAAAAAAAATACAAAATTTAATAAATCAATTAGATACACAATATATTCAATGTACAAGCATAAACTGAGTGTAAGTCATCAATGTAGTTCAAAACTAAAAGTAAGATTCATGGAAGAGAATAAGAGATTACATCCAACAACCATGTATAACTTATACAATCCAAATTAAGAGTTAAAACAAAATTTCAAATGAAAAAATCAAACCATTTATCCAACTCCAACAACCAAGTGTCTAGAATCAAGATTCTAAGTTTCTAACTCCCCCAAAATGTAAGAAAAGTGTTTGCCATTTCAAGCCAAAACATGCACAATCACAACTCAATACTTTTAAGTATCAAACAAACACATGTAGCGATGTAGCTTATCTCCCTCTAAGTAGATTTTATTATGCCATACTCTTTTGCTTGCCCTGGACTCTTTTAGTTTGGCATCCGACCAATTGCTTCAATCACCTCTTACCAATATGGAGATTGTAACACATTGAATGGAATTCCATTGGCAACCAAACATCTCAAGACCCACATCCTTTCTTTCTTGAGCCTTGAAAGTCTTAGGAATAGAGTTGTGCTCCTGAACCATTAGCATTTGAAGATTAACTCTCCAAATCAAGCCTCGACTTTTTACAAGGCCTAACACATAAGAAAAGACTAACACATTCTGATTGACTAGAATCTACGGCAAATCCCAATTTATGATAAAATCCAATTAGTCTGTGCCAATTTCTAAGAGCCTAAGATGCTTGAGCTTAACTTCTAAGACAAATTCCAAAATAAATTCTAAAAGATCAAGTATCTGCTAATTTGTAAGACTAAGAACCAAAGTATTTAGCACAGAATCAGATTTCAGAAATTCATAATCAAATAATTTAGCATTGAATCAGAAAATCAGAATCATAATCCCCAAATTACTCACATACAAAAGTTTATGTTACTGTCTCAAGCAACTTAGAATTAAAACAGACTAATATCAAAATCAGAATCAAATCCCTAAATTAGGACAAAATTTAAAGTCTAAATACTAAGCCTAAGATCTGAAATAAAATTAGTTAATGAAACAAGGAATAATCAAGAAAAAATGAAAAAGAATTCTAACCAGACAAAAAATCTCGCCGGAAAAAATGGCTGCTCACAGGAAAATGCACAGCTTGCTGGTAAATGCATAGATTGCCTGAAACTCAAAAGTTTGGACTTCTAGGGGTAGAGAGAGAGAGAGAGAGAGAGGAAAAGTATAAAACAATATAGATATACAGAGAGAGATAAGATAGGAAGTGGCCTAAATGAAAATCAGCTATGGGTTTGGAGGAAATACAGATTCTGGTGTTCTTCTTCTTCTTCTTCTATAACAGAATGGGGAAATCAGCTATGAGTTTGGGGAAAAGTTCGATTGAAATGTGTTTTGGGAGGTAATCTCCTAATCTAGCCCGCTGGGGAAAAAAGACCGTTCTCATTTCCAAGTCGCATTTTGAGAAAAAAACATTTCCCAGCTGCAGAGGTGTTTCCTGCAACTAAGTGTGAGACTGATCTGATCCTACCACACTAAGACTCGTCCCTCAAGCTTGATAATAACAGCTTACCCTTTTTATTCTTGGGAACCTCTTTGAAAATAAAAATATTTTCCATCGTAGACATCCAAGCACAGAGTTCTTCCCTAGTTGAATCTTCCACAAAATCGAGGATTTTTATTTGGAGAATTCTTTTTCTGTTGGCTGTCTTCATAGCAATTAAGAATATATGCATGATGGTGCTCTGTTTACATGGATGGATTCATCATCACTCTGATCTAATACCTCATCCTCATGGTTCACATCCCATTATGGACATGGTTTTATTTGCACAATGCACCGGGCTAGGATTTCACCTTGCCTCCTTAATTCGGCTTGGTACCACTCGTTAATTATTGATCGGAACAGCTAATGTTTGAGTTCTGACAACCAACTTGGACCTAATGCAATCCCACAAAGACAAATATTGGGAAGTGAACTGCGTAATCAAGATCATGCTCTATTAATCTTTAAAAACCAAAAAAAAAGTAACAAAGTTTATCCAGGTAAACTCCACAACACAGTTGGAGGAAAAAAGTGTGCAAAAGAGCTCCCAATAGGTTGCAACAATTCAAAACTAGCCTCCAAACAAGCTTGAACCTTGATCCTGGGATCTATATTGATCACATGAATATTACTATTAATCTAGCCATGGATTGAACAAGTCTAAGACTTAGATCTTACCTCCAATCTCAAAGTAATGAGATCTCTAATTGATTAACCACTTGTGGTAGAAGAGGTATGTAAGGCTTTCTCCTTTCTTATCCCCTTGGAGATGGCTCCCACCTGCAACCCAACACTTGGAGTAACTTTAGACTTCGGAGAGAAAGAGCACAGAGAGCAATACATCCAACTAGGGTTATATATTCTTGGAGGCTGTCTTTCTTGTGTATATATACAGAGACGAGTGCTATGTGGCTCTTACAAGTTTATTGGTGTAATCTTTAGCTTTCCAAGAGATCATCCATTGTCATATAGCAAATTTTGATTTGTAGTTTCTGCACAACATTTTAGAGGTTCACATAGCATTTGAGTTTGCACAATTTAGAAACTTCTCATTTGTAAGGAAATGCGGTGGAAAGTTGGAAAATTACGATAAACATAGTAGCTGCCTTATCCATAACTAATCTCTTCCTGTTCATTGCATTTACTACTGTAGGTATTCTGGTGTGTGGCTGGTAACTCGTTGCGGCTCACTTTTTAGCAACGATTATGATCTTAATGACTGGAATCTTTGTTTATTCATCCTCATTATGTATGGATTACTTTTTCGGGTCATTGCTTTCTTTTGTATGGTGACCTTCCAGAAGAAGTGACCCCTAACCGTCATTCTTTTCCTAGTTTTTGTGTACAAAGAGAAAAGTGAGTTCTGATACGTTTGTACCATAGCAACTGACTGGTTCATCCACGATTCCAAGAAAATGTTCAAGATTTGGTGGAAAATGAACGTTTAATGATTAAGATATCAGGGAAGGTGGAGCTTCCTGAGAAGAAAATTTTGCAAAGGCAACCTCATCTCTACTGTGATTTTCACAAGCTTGATATATATATAGACAGAAAGGATCCATGCCGTCTCATAATGGATACTCCATAAAACCAGTGCACACAGTTATTACCCACATTTCATTTCAGTCGGAAGTGGTGGCTCATGACCTGCTCGTATATGTAACCAAGACCAGTCTCTAATGGTTGTCTTGGCACAGTATAAGCCTGAGTTGTTGGTTGACGTGATTTGGTAGATTGTTTGTCACTACAAAAGCATAGAGGATGCATGCGGGTGGATGTTAGTTATGTGTATTTTCTTAGATGTTGTGGATGGCTGCTTTTCTGGACTTGCTTATCCTTTTTTTTTTCTACTTTGGAAGATTAGTGGGTGGTGGCATCATCCAATGGCGCCTGATATCTGCACTCTACCCCTTCATCCCACTCTTGGGCAAGCTAAACTCTGCCTAGGACCATGTTTTCGAATATCTGAACCATTCACAAATTTATCCACATTCTAGATGAGCTAAAAAAGGGCAGTTTGGTGCACTAAGCTCCCACGTACATGGGGTCCAGGAAAGGGGTGAACCACTTGGGTCAATTGTATGCTGCCTTACCTTGCATTTGCAAGAGGCTGTAACCTCGAGGTCACATGCAACAACTCTATCGTTGTGTCAAGGCTCTCCCTTCAGATTCTAGATGAATTATGCACAAAAAATCTTATCCATTAGATATTACTAACGTGTGATGTTTACCGTCAATTTTAAAACTCAAATAAACAGAGGCTAGGATAATCTAGTGGATGAGACTTTCAGTGCATAGCCCCCAGCTCATAGAATTTGTGGACAAGATTGTGAATGGAAATGTGCCTATTAAGAAGTGGACTGCAGACATGAGCGCCGAAATATTTGGTGCATAATCTACTTACGTTCTGGTCTAGAAAACGAGCGGGTTGCCTAAACAAGTAAGAATACAAAAGGAGAAAGCTGGGAATTATCTAACAAAGAGAAATTATATTGGTACTTTCAGATTTTGCCACACTTTCAGGCATTTGCCAATAATCTAATTTTTCTGCCAGTGGGCGTAAATGGTCAACCTCCACTCAAGCATGGTTACATAATCATGGTATAGTTTTCTTGTTTAGCCCCTTTTTTATCTTTCCAATATCAATGTATATAAATCTTCTCATCTATCTTGATACACTAACTGTCATACAATAAGGTTAGCATGTTTTGTAAGTATTTCTTATTAAATCGATTGAAGAGCTTTGGTAGGCATGTTCATACACCCTTGTTATAGAGGTTAGGATCATCTGAGGGCCTTCAAACATCCTCGTCAAAAGTTAGCAGCCTCTCTAAGTTTTTCTCTGCAAATTTAAAAGTAATACTATTAGAGGCCAAACATATGCTTATAAAGAAAAAATAAAAATCATAATCACGAGTAAATTTGGCAAGAGAAAAAGTTCTGAGTGTCTCTAGTACATGGGTTAGCTCCAGTGGAGATCTTCAATTACATGGATAGACTTACCAAATTGTATTTTTCGAGGACAATAGAAATGGAAATGTAGAGAAAATATACACACACACACACACACAGAGGAGGAAAAGAAAGAGAGATATTACATGGTTCATGACATTGAGAATCTTCAAACCAAAAAAATTTCTAGAATTGAGAAAAAAATTGTTAGACTTCGGTAAACTCAACCCATTGGTTGTTTTCAAGTAATGTGTGAAAGTTTCAAGAAGCGACATTATTCAGCCATGTCTGCCTCAGAAGGATCTGTTTTGGTGAACCCAGAAATGCAAGAGAACGGGAAAGTTGGAAGTACCAGTAAAAGTAAGCAAGCAGAGCAGGTGGGAAGCACACACAAGAGAAAAGGGAGAGAAAGAAAAAGAGTAGGAGATCAAACGAGTCCCCACTTAAGCCTTTTAATTATGGGAATGAAATCCAGGTGTAATTGCATTTCAGTGAATTTTAAGCCATTTTATATGGTTACAATTTCACCTTTGCAAATAAGGATGTCTCTCCACCCAATGCTATTATTGATACATCCATGTATACTTGGAAAGAAAGGTTCTAAGCAAAACAGAATGATGCAATTAATTATTAAAAATTTTAAATTGTAAGATTTTTTTTTAATTGTTGAGGAAAAACTGGTGAAAAATTTCAAGGGAAGTGATATGATCACCCCTTCTTTTTAATATATTTTTTTATTCTCCGCTTCCGCTGCTTCTTAATAAATTAGTTCCCTACTAATGTCTTGGATGGCTATAACTCAATGCGACCTAATTTTGCAAAGATATCAAGTCATTTAGAATGTTGCACTTGACTTCAATGGGCTATGGCTCAAAATTTTCATCCATTGAACAATTCTAGTCATCTTCAGTTATAAAATTGATAGTGAAAATTTTGACCATTCATTTTACAATTGAAGAAAACAGTGGTTAAGATTCACCATGTATAAGAATTTTAGATCATAACCCATCTAAATCAACGGCAATAGTCTAAACAACTTGGAGCTTCAGCTAACACAAGTTATAACCATTAAAACTTTTTAATAGGGGACCAATTTATCAAAAAAGAGGGCAATTATATGGTAGAATCTTGTGAGTATGATACTAGCCATCCTATTTGATGAACAAAAATACAGTTTTCCGTATGCTAGATTGGTTCAAACTGCAACAAATTGGTGCCCCTGATCATCCAATATCCAACGTGGGAGATATGAAATGAACGGTTCTGATCAATCCCATACCATGTCATCCTGAACGGGGCCTCCCATTCATAACAAGCTGCTGCTGCACCGCCGGTCCATTTTCCCACGAAACGAAAGTAAAGATCATGAAAATAATAAAATCGTGCCTTTCCTATCGAATCGCCGTTTCCCGCTCTTTTCCCCCTCGTTTCCTCCCGCTTTCGCCTCCGAAGCCGTCGTCTTCCTCCTCGTTCCCGTTTCGTTTCTTCTCCTTCTTCTCTTCAATGGCAGACTCCAAACAACAATCTTGTTCTTTTTCCGTGGAAAAGCAATTTCATGATTTCCGGTTCCAACTGGAAGATTCCGGGAACATCCGCGAAAGGATTCGCTCCGTCGCCATGGAAATGGAATCCGCTAGTCGTATCATGGAGTCCAGCATTCTCCTTGTTCATCAATCTCTTCCAGTTCCGGGTATGGCATGCCTGGATAGATTTCAATTATTCTGCTTTTCATTTCCATCTCTTTACGATTAGGGTTTAGCTGGATTTTCGATTGATTTGTTGTTTCAGAGGTTTTGGAGAAGGCCAAGGTGCAGATTACTACATTGAAGGAGCTTTTCCAGAAGCTGGCTGAGATTCTGAAAGAATGTCCTGGGCAGTATTACAGGTAGGGTTTCTTGCTTACAGTAACCGGATTAAGATTCATCTTTCTTTACTTCTTTATTTTTATTTTCCTTTTCAGGTATCATGGAGATTGGAGGAGTGAGACGCAGACGGTGGTATCGCTGCTAGCATTTTTGCATTGGTTAGAGACTGGGAATCTTATTATGCATACTGAAGCAGAGAAGAAACTTGGATGTGAGTTTCAATTTCGGTTATTGAATTGGGGCCTTAAGGTGATTCTTGCAACTTGCATTTTCCATTGCCCTCTAAGAATTGGCTTTTCACTGAAGAAAGCATGTATAGCTCTCTGCATTCTAGTACTTCTTCTTCTCTGTTGTTTTTCGTTATGTTTTGTTTTCTTGCAACCACCTTATGCTAATTATCTTCTTTGTTGACATGTCTTTTGAACATCCAGTGGATGCTTCAGAATTTGGGCTCGACATTGAAGACTATCTTGTTGGTGAGTGAGTGAGTTCTGCTGAAGGTTTTTTCTTGAATAATATTGTTGTCTATTAATTTTGTGCTTTTGTCAACTGTTATCAACTGTCAACAAGAACAGAACTATTTTCACCTTCCCACCATGTCGATCTGTATCAATGTTGTTGTGATTTGTTGTATGACATGAACATCCTATATTTATTGCTGCTATTGGTATTGGTTTTTCTAGGGACCTAGTATTTATGTAACGGCTTTTGTGTTTGGTCTTTGGCAATATAGCAGTGTTCACTGTAACTGTTTAGCTATTTATGGTGATGCATTTTTCTGGACCACTCACTATCTTATGCAATGTGTTAATAAGTCCATGCTGGTGTTTCATTAATTCTAATGCCTAGCCATTTCAAGGCATAAGAGATAGTAATTTAGCTGTCTAATTTCTGATACTATATTAGTATTACATTAAGATATGCTAAAATGGAGTTGTTTTCCTAATGGCAGGTTTGTGTTTCATGTCCAGTGACTTGGTAAGAACTATTTCTGCTGTCCAAATTCCAAAATTAGTCTCTATTTGTGAATAGTAATTTACATTGACTTTCTTCATGGTATTTATGACATCCAGGTTCTGACATTCCTGGTACCAGATACATCACTATTTATGTATTCTGTAATTCTATACTTGGCCATTTTTGGTTTGAGTTTTCTGCATGGTTTTTTCCCTTCCTCATTAGTAGATTGCCTTTTAAAGTTAATTGTATAATTTACCTTCCTCGATGTGGGGATCTGAACATTTAAGGAAAGAATCTTTATGTAATGTCTCAGATATGTTTGATTAGCAATTTAATTAAAAAATTCCCATCTTGAATCATTCTTACTAGTATATCAAAAGGAACAGTTCTCAATTCAGCATCACAACTCTTCGTACTGGTTTCAGTATCTGAATGGGGTGTGGTGTAGTTGACCCACTTGATGAGTGTCCAATCTTCTTCCAGACTTACATATTCTGCTTTTATGTATTCTTCCGAAAAATTGTGCCAGGAAAACTAGTTATGGGTTCTTAGTGATGATTTTGCACTTGATTTAGTAAAAACAGTGGTGTCACTTTATTACTTTTGTTGTTTAAGTTCTTAATGGGATTGTAGTGTTTGTAGAAAATGATTATGTTTGTGTTTATTCTCAAAGAGTTCCAGAAGAGAAGCCTGAAGAACTTAAATAGCTTTGGCTGCAACAAGGCTCCTATTTACGGAAGAAAGTATTGATGGCCTTGTAAAATGTTATCAGCTAAACTTGTTAGAAATCACTAGCAAAGAAGTGTTCTGCCACCACCTCCACACACATATAAATTATGGATTCTGTGTATTTGCAACGAACTCAGCATGCACTGTGGATTCTACCTTTTATCTCTTTAAATGATTCTTGAAGATGGAACACATCCTTGTACTGAGAATCTATATAGTTCATGTCATATCAAGGAGATCATATGGCATGTGCTTTTCCAAGATGTGCATAAAATCAGGATCCCAAAATCATGAGCTTGATCACTTTTGGAGAACCACCTTTAGGCTGATGACGAATTGGGGAAGAGACGAATTGAAGTGTTCTAATTGCAAAGCATTACAGGAGAGCACACATTTTAGAGACCATGGTCCTTTTCTCTAGCTGAATACTTGTGTGGGTCAATTATTAGAAGATCAGGTCCAGGCCTTAGACTTGGTTTCATTTTAGACCCCTTTGTTATGGTATTGGTGGTAGCATATTTGTTGGGCGTGTAAACAATCTCACTCACTGTGGAATAATCAGCAATATACAACAGAAAGCTCGAGTCTTTAGTGGTGGAGATCAAGTATCATGTACCAGCAAAAAGTTCATAATAAGTACCTATAACAAGCTGAAGCAAATAAATGATCTGTGTCAAAATCTTGAAAAGTTGGAGTGCTAACTCTTATTGCTGTATTCCATCAAAGGGTTCAATATTTCCATTCAATTTGTTGATCTCTACAAATTTCTTGGGTTTTATTTCCTAGTGTAAGTTCAATGTTGGAGCTAGAGTTCCTATCTGAATGAGCCTAGAAGAATCTAGCACAAATTTTGGATGTGAAAATGAAACTAACAGAACAAGGTTATTTCAATCGTTCGAACGAGCCACATAATCAAGGCAAGAAGGATACTCCAAAGGAATTTAATGTTACATTTCCCATGGAGTAAAACCACTTGACCTGAAATTCTACAGGATATCTGAATTGATATGTACGGTTTATGGGGCCAGACAAGTTACAGCTATAATCCTCGACTTTTGACAGAGTTGAAGCTTCTTGAGCTGGCAATCAAAAACTAAAACTTCTTTAAGAGACGTTAGGGTGTGAGACCCGGTTTTCTGTAAAGGTTTGATGTTTTCTTTTTCTTATCTTTACAGAAGAAACATCTTGTAAGAAATTTTATCTCTAAATTCTTTCCTGCTACTTTTTTGAATGGTGGATTGTTTCCTGCCATTTTGTTCTCATGTTATTTCCCATTTCATTTCTAAGTCGTGTAACTTCTCGGTGAATCATAACTGTTGATTCTTTTGTCAGAAACAATCAAATGTCCAGAAGAAATTATCTGTTTAACAATGGAAATTTAATTTCCATATATTGCTTTCCTCATGTAGTCAGGTCCTACATTAAATATCTCTCTCAATGATACAAAATAATACCATATTACTAGTGATGTTTACTTAATATTGCACAGAAATAAATATCTGCAAATTCTGTCAGCTACATCTACTAAGAATTTTACCTCATTATTTTGAAATGTCGTGTGAAGTTAGAGCACCTCCTTCCTTCTTAGGATAATGCCCGAGTTCCATCTAGGAGGATCTTCTGGACTCTAATACATAAATTTCTGTTAAAATTCTTGTCAATAGATTCTTTTATTTATTCCACAAAATAGTTCATTTAGTTACAGAACATTGCTCCAGCTATTATCCCTGCTTCAACATTTTGCAGCCCCGATATGTGGTGAACCAAGTGACAGCTGGGGATTATGATTGCCCAAAGAAGGTGTTGAAATTCTTAACAGATCTCCATGCTGCCTTCCGGATGCTTAATCTTCGGAATGACTTCCTGCGTAAGAAATTTGATGGTAAGCTAATTTTCTGTCACTTCTTTTTTTATTTTCTGTACTGTTCTTTAGGTAGTTGAATTGATTGGTTCCTGTAGAGGTTTCCAAACCAAAAAGGAATTTCAAGATAGAAGTAAGATGTCTGGTTATACTGAGAACTATCATTGAACTGACTTCTTGGTCCATGAGCACTACACGCAAGCAGTTCTTCTGACATCTTATCTAAATATGGACGTATCAGAGATTGCAAGTAACTTAATGGTCCTTTGTGTTATACCTATTTCTTGCTGATAAAAGAAATTCTTATCCTCGAAGTATTTTTGGCTGCTACTAGATTTTTTGTTAGGATTGAGATTCAGAAAAAAGTTCAGGAACTGTTAAATGATTTAATCATCTATTACTCTTACTGGAGACGTGGTAGTAGATGCAGAAATGACATATTTCCTCCATGACATGTTGTTTTCACTTAGGTGCATTTTATCCCTTGATTTCATGGGTTCAAGTCATGATAGCGGTTCAGCCACATGTCTTAGTTCACACTGACCACGGGAACTTATTCATTTTCACAGGGTAATTGTGAAAAACCACGTCATCTTTTTTTGGTAACTTGAAAAGTTTCTGAAAATTGTAAAACTCCCTTTCCTTTTCCATTTAATTTGTAATAGACTGCCTGCTGTGAGAATTTTAACAATTGCGGTAGATATTTTACTCCAAAAATATGAACATGTCCATAAGTTTGGATGACGAAATTAGAAGTAGACTTTAGTCTTTTGTTACTACAATGATACTTGTGTGTTTACGAATCAAAATCTACTGAACTTTGAAAATTTCACAGCCATTTGATGCCGGTAATGTCTTATAAATTAAATACAAAAGAGAGGCAGAACTTTAGAAATCAAAAGAGTAGTCATCTGTTTAAAATTAGCCAAAAAAATATGGTGGTCTATAACAATTTTAGTTTGTAGAAAATGAAATGATATCCACTTTCGTATTTAATCAAGACATTCCTCTCTTGAACTGACCCTTCTGCAATTTTCCGTTACACTTTCTTACAAAGCCATCCAAATCTAATGCAAGAAGTGTTTCAACAATGGGAGGAAGCTATTACTAAAATATGCAGTCAAAATGTCATTTCCTTTCTAGAAACTGTGAACCCTCTTTTTTGGGCCATAGTGGACCCTGTCCCTAGACTTTTGATTCCGTCAATGTTTCATATAAAGGTAGTTTCTTCTTCTTGGCAGGCTTGAAGTATGACTTAAGAAGAGTTGAAGATGTCTATTATGATGTTAAGATTAGAGGCTTGTTACCTGGTGACTCAAAGCAGGAGCAAACAGCTCAGGATTAACAGGTCAAAGAATCATTATGTCACCCACCCTATCCATGTATATCTTGGAACTGAAAATTGGTACTGTAATTTCAATTTTGACTGAAAACCCATCGTTTTGCTAGAGGTCATGTGATATTTACGCTTTGTGCTTGTGGATATTCATGTCACGACATCAGTAACAAACTTATTGGGGTTCAAGGTTGAAAAAACCACATCAAAGTCATCATTGCGTAGCCAGACTTAGACTAGGTCTTGGTTGCCTGGTATGAATTTGAATATTTGGCCTAGTCTTGCGTTGGAAGTTCTAGTCTGTTATGTACCAACGTGCAAGCTTTCTCAGTTTAAGACTTCTAGTTGATGTTACAAGTATCTATTTGGAACTTGTTCTGGGAGAACTTGGAGCTAGTCTTTTGCTTAATTCACTTCAAGTTTGTCGTAAAACCAAAGTCATATTTTATATTTCAATCAAGCTGGGGTTCACTCGTAAGTGCCAAGTAGAGTTGAAGTTTTTGGCGTTGGCATAGAACGCCTGTATGATTTTTCTAGACAATCGTTTTCATCTTTTATTTTGGAACCATTTCTATGCATGTGATTCATTTTCTTTCATTGAATTGTTTTTCATTTACAGTTTGTACAATACAAAGTGTTACAATTATATTGTTTTCACAATTAAACTCGTTACGGTTTTTTTAGACATTGTCATTAAGACAGAAGGGGAGCCTTGGCGCAATGGTAAAGTTGTCGTCATGTGACCTTGAGGTTGCGGGTCAAAGACGTGGAAACAGCCTCTTGCAAAAATACAAGGTAAGGCTGCGTACTATAGACCCTTGTGGTCTGCGCCTTTCCTGAACCCTGCATAAGTGAGAGCTTTGTGCACAGGGCTGCCCCTTTACGTGACTCCGAAGACATTTTTTGGGAAGATATCAGTAAACTTGCTGAAGCTCAGACTGAATCTTTTTGTTGTGTCAATCTCTAGTGGCTGTTTATGGATCTTTTCTATTCTCCCTTTTGTTCTTGCCCCCCCCTCTTTGGTGCGAATCATGGGAAAACACTAACAAGGGGCTCTGTGTTGGAGAATAATTTATTCTGATTCTCTGATGGAGGAATTATAGTATAGTGTGCGGATTCCAAGCGACCGTGCCCCACTTTGGCATGATAGACCCCATCTTTGGTTGACCCTGATTCATCTGTGTTTGGATGACTGCAAGTTCAAAAAGAGTGAGCATTACATGAGCATGATAAATCAGATGGACAGTTCTGATCAACCAAAGGTGACGCCTTTCATGCCAAAGTGAGGTGCACTAGGATAAATGTGATTCTTCATTGTTAAAAAAAAGGAAAAACAGTGGCACATCTGATGAAATATATCATGCGTCCCGTTCCATTGCTCAAACTAACAGGCTAACAGCATCCAAAAGGAAATGATATGATCAGGGATGCGATCGTCTCCTTGTCAAAATGAAACCAATGGCCCACTCATCGAGAACCTTGTCTAGCCATTTGTGATCCGGACCATTCATTTGTCTAGCCATTGTGGCCTGCCCCTTCCTCGGACCCCACATAGGAGGGAGCTTCGTGCACTGGGGCTGCTCCTTTTACCATTCATTTGTTGCCTCCCTGTTAGATCCCAAAAGGTTTTCTCCCAGATGATTCTATACAATCACAAATCTTTAGCATGGCATATCTGCATCTGGGTCTGGCGGACAGACATTGACAAAGAAGTGGCCTAGATGTATGCCAAGGCTCTAAATTAGCGGCCAGCCCGTAACTTAGTCCAAGATTTATCAATGACATTCTTCTGTCATTCAACTGCTACCAACCTTCTTAGCAATTTCAGATTCTCTAACGGCCAAAAGGCAAGAATCATTATTTGTATGGGCTCTGCATGCGTATATTTTTCAACAGCAATGTGTCTGTGAGATGCAATCCTCCTCCGGTCCACATTTTTAGATGGGCTATTCACCAAAAATGTCCTGCAATATACGATTGCTTAAAACCTTTCATTCACCAATCAAGTTCTTGGATCGCCCATGGACAAGTATTGGCCCTTATAATCATTGTTTTGATGACTACAATCTGGCCAATCTCTTAATCGAAAAACTTTACACGGGAAATTTCCTCCATTCACTTGCCATTTTCCATTCCCAGCAGCCTATGAGTCAGATAACACTATAAAGTGGATCAATTTAATCATATTTTAATGAGGTTAATAATTTTGATCATTCAAGTGAACTCATCGGACCCGCAAAATTTATTTCGGGGCCTATCGATTCAACTGGAAGCTTGTAAGGTCATGTTCTGTGATTCACCAAGCGTGGAGGATGTGTAACTTTCCTCTCATACAGGTGATGTTCCTTTCATCTTTGTCGTCGCAGTGGCATTGCGGTACTATAAATCCCCTTCGGCGACTTCCTTCATCGTGCCGGATGAACTTGGGCATGCACTGAACTTCTTGATGTCTGCATTTGATATCTACCATATATAAACCTGGAACTGACAAATGAAATCAATGAGTTTCATTTCCATGAAGGGCAATAATATCTATAATTTGTTCTGACAATAAATATTACCCTATCATTAGATTTTTGTCCTACTAACTTGGTTTGTAGTATCTATAAGATATTAGCTAATAGATTGAAGAATGTGTTAGGAAAGTGATTTCCGAGCCTCAACCAACATCAATAGCAGGAAGCAGATTTTAGATGGTGCTTTGTTGGTGCACGAATACATCAATTCATTGCAAGAATCAGACTTGGATTTTTGCAAACTTTGATATGAATGAGTTAGGAGGTGGTGGTTGGTCTGGAGGAGATCGATTTTGGGATGGAATCAGCAATGGTTAATGGCTTCACGAAAGTTTTCTTCTAGGAGAAATGAGGCTTTAGGAGATCATTTGCGGATAGAACTCAAGTGAAGCTTGCAGCAGGGAGAAGGAATGACCTTCTCTTTGCTGTAAGGATCACACTTAACAAGTCTTCGTTGAGCAGTATCACACAGACTATATGTTGCAGTTCCTGTTGATAGGGTCAGAACTGCAGATCGGCGCAGATTATGTGGGTCCATCCCAACACCTATGTCCTCTGAAACTGTTAACAAGACAGGCTATTCAGAGATCTTTCTTTGTGTGCAAGCTGCTACAAACAATAAACATTTCGTCTAGTTTGGTGAGAAGAGGCTTGCAAGCTGGTTACAGAGAAACATTTGGGAAAGGTTACAGGAGGTGAATTCTGCCCTGGTCCGTAAATGGATATGAAGTTACAGATTATGTGGCAGTGAGCTATTAGATTGAGCAACAGAGCAAGATGCACTTCCAAGGATTTAGAGGAAGTTGTCGGAATTATTAGATTCTTGGTTCCATGTGATCTGAATGTAAGATTTTGGCGTGATGAGGTTCCCCTTTTGCAGGCCTATTCAAGAATATTTCAGGTGGCAGTTAATGTGCATTGCATTAGTTGAAGTTTTACAAATTACCTTTCCAGATTCTTACTCCCTTGCCATTGTCAAGACCTTATCTTAATTAGGGGCCTGCCACATGAATCTTGTTCCTCTAGTTCCAAAGTTTTTAAATATTTTCTCACCACTTCTACCCACGATCTTTTGGCCTTCTTGCACTTTTAGAACCTTTAACTTGGACCATCTCGATATATTCAAAATTTCTAAGTCTAATCTCCTTCATCTTGTTACCTATTGGTGCTATTCCCCAACTTTCTCCGATTTCTGCAACCGTAGCCATTTGTCACTCTGATTACTTCATCCATAACCTAAGTTTCCTCTAATATTTTTATTTTCATTTCTAATTCTATTCTTTCTTATTTTACCATTCATCCATCTCAAATTAGAAGCCATTTTAATTTTAATCTAAGATTCTTACTCCCTATTTTTACCAAACTAGAAGCCATTTTAATTTTACTTTTTAAGAGGCCCAAACTTGAGTAATACCCTCCAATCTGCATATCATAGTAATGATGTGAAGTGTGCAATAAAAACATTCGATAAAAGAAAGAGGTATCCTAGGGGATAAAGGATATTACTGTTTAACGACAATATTCTGGCGTGGAATTTACTTCCAGACCATCTCGCCCATAAATTCTAGTGCTGGAACAACTGCTTTCTACATCTACCAGTGGGGCTTGGATTAGTTTCAAACCCATAAGTTCTGGGTCGTTTTGGATAATATGAAGGGCCCGCATTTGATCCTGCAAGACAAACGCAAACTGAAATTTGCAAGTTTCTATAAAGATTTCAAAAGCACAGTAAACATTATATATATATATATATATATGTATGTATGTATGTAAAAGGTTTATTAAAGGCATGACTAAGAATTGTTCACTTCAAGAATAAGCATATAAATTCAGTGGATTGTCCTGTTTCTATCAATTTGATGTCAAGTATAGAGGCACAAAGGAAAAGGTAACTACCAGGATATACACTAGTAAAAGTCATACTTGAATTGATCATAAAATGGGATAATGGTGCTTAATGCTTAATGATGATTTGGATCATATCTTCCTTTCAATTGTACAAATTTGCAGTCTGATGCAGATAGGGGAAGACCCTGATTAACAATAAGCCTCTTAACAGGAACATTTTCCTTCTTTAAAGAAGATCGCCACCTTGACTTTCCAAACAAAAAGAGTACGACTCGAACGAGTTTGTAAACGTGTATTATAAAACCCGGTGCATGAAGCTCTCACATATGCAGAGTCCGGGGAAGGGGTGGACCACAAGGGTTAATAGTACGCAGTCTTACCTTGTATTTTGCAAGAGGCTGTTTCCACGCCTTGAACCCCAGACCTCCAGGTCACACGGCGACAACTCAACCGTTGCACCGAGACTTCCTTCTTTTACTATGATACTTTAAGGTAAAATTTTCTAGTTTTTATTCTTCAATTTTACTACTGTCAGTAAAATTGTTCAATAGAACCAGAATCCAGACCACTACCAAACAACCCATTCTTAATTTAGTAATGCCAAGTTATGTGGAATAATACAGTCCCAATAGTGTCCTTAAAGAAGGATCTGCCAGGTAATCTTGAGTACTGGATGGTTGTCACAAATGCGTATGAGGCAACCATGCACTTGATAACAAAGATTTCAGTTTCTGTTGTTCCGACTTCAGTGATAAACTGGTATATGTAAAATAAGGGCAGCCTCAGTGCACGAAGCTCCTGCATATGCAGGGTCCAGGGAAGGGGTGGACCATAAGAGTCAATTCTATGCAGCCTTATAGTGCATTTTGGAAGAGGTTGTTTCCATGTCTTGAACCCATGACCTCAAGGTCACACGATGACACCTCTACCATTGCACCAAAGCTCCCCTCCTGATAAACTGGTATATGTAAATAAATGCTTACCAAATGTGGCTGCCGTCTGATGCACTCTGATGTGATGACACAGTCGGGGTAGTAAGTAGGCTACCTTGGCATATGAGGCAGGTCACTGATTGCACCAAACATGCCAGTGTGTCAAGAGCTTCCACATGGTGCATCAGAAATTGCATTTACTTCTCATTCAAGAAGATAAGCTTGTTAAAGGAACTTCTTGATACAACTAATGACGCAGCGGTAACAACTAGTGCATCACTGAATTTGGTAAGCATTTCAGAAGGGGGAAAGGAAACAAGTTCTGAAGAGAAGAGCCTGCATGTTTAATAGAAAGTTTTCAGTTACAAGAAACTCAATGCCAACAATTTGTTTAGGAATTTAAGATGATATAATGTTATCCAGAAAACTCTGATGAAGTCCACAAAAGATACCTTTCGTTATTGTATGAGCCAAGTGGAACCAGGAACTTACTGTGGGGATAGTTAACTACAACAAATTCAGTAGAATCCGTGTCACGGAACAGACCTCCTAGTTTTACCATTCTTTCCCTTAGTTGCTGTAGCTTGTCAGACTACAGGGACAAAAGAAAGACCTTTTTCAAGTAACCTCAGCCTTACAGCATCCTGTCATGTTTCTTCTTGTCCAAGAACAGATTTCATAGCTGATGTTGCTGAAGCTAGCTTCTTCCTTAGCTGAAATTTGGCAACAAGAAAGTGGATGTGACCGCCAAGAAAAATGATAAAGAAGGCACTTAAACTTGCATGAATACAAGGTAAAAAGCACTATCAATGAACTACGCATCAAAAATATAATCAGAATAAAAATGAACAACTCTGATTCAAGTGTTAGAAAGACCTTCTAAAACCTTCCCTAAGGGGGATGATTAATTGAAATGCAAACCTTATTTATGCTAGAACAAGGGAGGGGGAGCCTTGGCGCAATGGTAAAGTTGTCATCGTGTGATCTTGAGATCATGGGTTCAAGGCATAGAAATAGCCTCTTGCAAAAATACAAGGTAAGACTGCTTACTATAGACCCTTGTGACCTGCCCCTTCTTTAGAGCCCACATAGGGAGGAGCTTCATGCACGGGAACTCTGCCCTTTTTTAAGGGAACATCTGCCATTATATAGCAGCCATACTTTTGCTCGATCTTAACACCCCATGTGATGGTGGTCATTTAGATCCCAGGTGGGCATCAAGAAGGCTGATTAGATGATATTGGCAATCCAAATGAGTGCTTACAAAAAAGTGCAGTATAGCAGCTTAGTATCACTTGGTCAACGTGATGTTTTGGACAAGGGAAATCAAGAAGGGACATACTAGTGGATGGTTGGTAAGAACTAAATCTGGCCCCAGTGTGTAATATTTGGGATTCCTCGTACTACAATGAGGTCTTTTTTATACAGAATTTCTGCTTTTAGGAAGAATTGTCAGCCATAAAAGCTCAAGGTAAGAGCTGCTTTGCACATACAGATTTTATTTTATTTTGAATGGTAAGAACGATTAGATAAAGAGAGGAAAAGTCTATAGCTAGGACCAAACTCCTTAACAGAATGGGGTGGCCAGGGCAACCACCCAATACCCCAAACAAAAAACCACCATGGCTCACTCCTCCCTTGCAAAAAATCAGCAGCCTTATTGGTAGAGTGCCAAACCTGGACAAAACTGACATGGAAGATCAAAATCACATCCAGGCATCACTGAAACACCAAGGAATCCCCCCTGAGACTCCAGTCACTGAATAACATTCCTTCAATCCCACTCAGCAATTAAGGAATCCCAGGGAAAAGAAGCTCAGAGATGATGCGAGCAGGTGAAACCAAAACCTCTACCATGTTACAGTTGACAGCAGCAATCAGATCTGTATAGGAAAGCAATGTACAGATGTGATTCCAAACTATAACCCATCCCTGATGGCCTTGGGTTTTCAATACTTGATTTGTCAAAGCTGACCTTGAAGCCTTAAATGCTTCCAAGCAGTAACTGTTCATGGCTAGACCTCTATGACCTAGGTGGTCAATGATCCCGAATACTATACAAAAACCAACTTGATAGCAGCAATTGAATAAATCCAAGGAAATGCCTGTATGGGAGAATGATCGACCACGCCTGAGACAATGTTGTTCCAATAACAAACATCATCATCATCAAAGCCTTATCCTGATTAGGATCAACTACACGAATCTTTTCCTCAGTTCACCCCTATAAGTATTAGTGTTTCATTAAGTTTAAGAGTTTTTAAATCTTTTCTCACTACTTATAACAACATCTTTTTGGGCCTTTTCTTTGCCCTTTTAAAGCCTTCAACTTGGATTGACTCGCTCCTTCTAATCGGTGCCGTTTTTAGTCTCCGTTGGACATATTCAGACCATCTAAGTCTACACTCCTATGTCTTGTTACCTATTGGTGGTACTACTAAGTTTCATTTAATGTTTTCACCTATAATTCTATCTTTTCTTGCCTTAACACTCATACATCTCAACGTCCTCATTTTGGCTACATTCATCTTATATACATGTCGTTTCTTAATAGTCAACACTCTAATCCAAAGAGCATGGCCGGCCTTAAAAAAAAGAGATTGCAAATAGTGTAGCACATCTACTTTTGTCCTTTAAATTTATTTTAGAAGGATGATGCTTTGTTGTACTACATTAATGTGCTTAAGATGCTTAATCTACTAGACTATTATTATTCTTGCTACAAACTTTGGTTAGTACGGAATCAATGTAGCCAGTGATCACTTTTGCACTCTCTTGTGCTCTTGGTTTATAGTTTTTTGTAAGAAGATGACGTATATGAGAAATCATCAGATAAATAGCTTTTAGAGCAATTTTATGGATATTTTTTTGTCTTTTCTTCACTTGTGAAGAGTTAGCATTAATATGGTTTTTGGTTTAGACATAGATTTTAGAGCAATTTTATGGATATCACTTTGTCTTCTTTTTTCTTTTTCACTTGCAAAGAGTTAGCATAAATCCCTATAGTCCAAAAATAGTGCATACTGTCATATTACAAGATCATGTTTTTCATTTATGAATATAGACCTTTGTTTAGAAAGTTTTTAGCTGTCCATGAAAAAAAGATTTCTATAGATATAAGAATCGTTCAATCTGTATGATTTTTTTGACCAAGAGACATTCAAAGTCAGAGAAATTAGATGTACTATGTAGATCATCTATGGTTCGAGCCCGTCATATAATAAGTAGGAGCTCCCTAACTCAAAGCTTTTATAGATGTTTTGATTTAGCAATCTTGTTATATGTATTTAGTGACCTAAAAGGTCATCTATAGTTTTCAACATAGAAAGGTAATGGACCAAAATAAGGCCTTTAAATTGGAAGCTGCCTGATCATCATCAGAATTTGGCACTTCGAGTTATCGTCGTTATCTATTTCAGCAGAGTTTGGCACTCATTTTTTATTTTCAGTAAAATTGTAACACATAATTCCCCACTTCTTATATATATATATATATATATATAGAGAGAGAGAGAGAGAGAGAGAGAGAGAGAGAGAGAGATGATCAAGTCATGAACACCTTCCACCATAAGGCTCAATGGATGGATGATGTAGACTGGGTCGTCTAATCACGTGCACAAGAAAGGAGTACAACCTAAAACAATTTGCTTTCCTCTTTCACGTAAACTTCTAATTTCCTTCAAGAAAGTTGAAGACTTGGTCTATTTTTGGTTTTCCTCTTAGGGACCATCACACATGAGAGCACATGGATGCTTTGATCTGGCCAACTTTATCATGTGAGCCAATGCAAGACTGTTTCATTTATACTATCCCCTGCCAGATAGAGGTCTTATGATCTCTCAATTGTTCGATCGAAGAAACATATTATCTGTTTGGGAATTCGCAGATGTACAGTTCTTATGACTGAGTTCGTAGATTCAAAGCAGGACTCGATTAGAAGGCATCATGAAATGTACATGGATCACTCTGTGATAGAATCAAATGACTCTAGAATTTTTATCTTTTGTTTAGGGGGATTGTGGATTTCGGGGAAGGGGCGGACCACAAGGGCCTATAGACTGTGTATTATAGGCTGTGTATTATCTGTTTGGCAATTCGCAGATGTACAGTTCTTATGACTGAGTTCGTAGATTCAAAGCAGGACTCAGATTAGAATGCAAAATGAAATGTACATGGATCACTCTGTGATAGAATCAAATGACTCTAGAATTTTTATCTTTTGTTTAGGGGGATTGTGGATTTCGGGGAAGGGGCGGACCACAAGGGCCTATAGGCTGTGTATTATAGGCCCTTGTGGTCTGCCCTTCCCCAAACCCCCATAGGCAGGAGCTTCGTGCACCAGGCTGTCCTTTTTATTTAGGGTGATTGTGCATTGCGTAATAGTTTTACCGTTGATGCAACTGATCTGCACTCTATGTACTGGGCGCCACCCCAATAGGATGAACGGGATGATGTGACCAAAATAAGCAATATATTATGTTGAAGTAAAAAATTGGCTGCAGTGTATCTTGGAAAAAAATAATAATAAAAGGGTGTTTTAGGTGTATGTGAGAGGGTATTTTGAAAACAGGCAGTTGTTGGCATGGTGTTAATAGTTCTGAGAATGAAATGAGCTGATGTGAGTGAGATTATAAGAGATCTATAGTTTGAGATGACTTGAGATGACCAAATTTGGGGCAAGATGAAGTGGGATGATTGAAAATTCAATTCCACTATGAGTTATTTTAAGATGATTTCCATCTTAGCTCGTCTCAAGCACCACTAACAGTGAGATAAGGAAATACTATTTCATGTGGGTCGGCCTACATTAAATGGCTTGGCTACCAAAAATTGGATCCAACTGATACATCTAAGGCCTTCTTTCTTGGGCCATTTATTATTGCAAAATAGATGGTATGGGTTGGACACAATTTTAGACTATCCTGATTTTTGGTAGCTAAGATAGTCCAAGCCAATCCACATGAATGGTTTGAATGTTTGAAAAAGTACAAAAAGTTAGTCCAGACCTTACTTTTATTTTTTGAGAGAATATAGCCCCGGCCGTCGTCTCAAGGACTATCATATAACTTTTCTCTCTGTAAGAATACAAACAAAAGTCCCAAAACACAATAGATCTTCTATTGTTTTGGCTTCAAAATATCTGAAAATGAAGGACCTAGAGACATTTAATTCAGATGAGACTTAGTCTTAAGTTATAGTCAATGAGGCACATCTAATGAATAGTATGGAAAAGCATCCAATGAACAATAATGAATCATGAAAATTGTTTCAAATAATAAGCTTAGCATTTACTTTCTAGTATGCCTTTGATGCATCATATAATTCCTAGAGAAGAGAATGTGAGTGACTTAGTGCTTGCTTGGGAGAACCAAAGTGACTTGGGCTCACTTGGGAGTTAGCCCGACCTCTTATGCCAAGGGTGATCCCAAGTATGAAAGGGGCACACACACACATATATAGAATATGTTAATTTTATCTATTTAATGCAAGACTAGGTAACATTTGATTGACTCAAGAAAAAAAAAGTAGAAAGCAGAAAATTTTTAGAGGTAGAAACTTTTTCTGAGCCAGTCAAATGCCACTTATACCTGCAACTGTTTGTTTAAATGACTTCTCCCCTTGTGTCTATATATATATATATATATATATATATATATATATATATATATATATATATATATATATATATATATATATATATATTCTTCTGGTAGTATTTAGTCGGGTGATTCAGTGGCCCAAAAGCTCCAGTGACTCATCCATAATGTGTTGCCATGCTATTTGTTCTTATCGCGCGAATATGATTTCTACATTTGGATACGTTTTGGAGGAGAATGAAAAAGTGCAGCAATAAAGCCATTACGTTACTAACCGGGAGGTGCTCTCTCTCTCTCTCTCTCTCTCCTCGCTAATCGGGATCTCATTCCAATCGTCATTTGCCTGAATACAACGCCACTGCAACACCAGAGGAACTAGAACCTTCGATCCAACAGGTGGATTTCGTTTGCGATTTAAAATTTTATCTGCATTTGTCCTTCGATTTTAGTGGAGCCCATCCTCTCTTTCTCGGCTTGGAAGTTGATATTCCTACATATTCTGCAGGAACAGGATGAATTCAAACTTGGGTTTCTTTCTCACGTTCTTTGTTCGAGTTAAACTCTTAAGAGTTTCTCTTTTTGGGGATTTCTCTCTCTTTTTTACAAATGCCAAGAGTCCTCTTTTCCATTTTGTTCATCTGTTTCTGGTTGTGCGTAATTTTATTTTCCAATCATTGATTTCATTTGTTCATGTTCATCTCTGATTAAGGGAATCTTTTGTTATTTCATTTTGGTATTGGTTGTGATGTTTACTGATTTTTCGTTTTTTGTTATCTTTTGGGTAACAGTTTTTATTATCAAAGCTGATACTTTATGATTTGTACATGAGCTACAAGTTCTGAGTAATTTTTATATTTATGGTTACAGTTTTTCATTTATCAAAGCTGATAGTTATACAATTAGTTCATGAAATAGGAGTTACAAACTCATCGGAGGTGATTGATCCATTCTGTGTGTGATTGCCATTAAGCGCTCGAACATCTGCACGCCAACTATGAATTTGCAATTTGCTTTCTAATAGATAACACTTGCATTATCAATCGCCTCCAAAAGCTGGAGGGCGTAGGATTATGCTAGCTGCTTTCTTTATCTCTCAGAGAGATACATGTGTTAGTTGCCATTTTAATCTTTTGACTGTTACCCTTTATAAGAAGGCCTAATAGCAAGAAACGTGTGGATGGGATTGTAAGATTGCTGATCAGAAAAGATCCCAAAAATTACCTCCTACTCTGTTTTCCTTTTGTTTCTTTGTAATTAAATATCAATCAATTAAAAGGGAAAACTGCTTATCATATTACAGACTTATGTGTCAAGAAATCATTGTGCTAAAATATTTTGATTGCTACTTAACTAAGACATTTGACACTTTTGGATCTTGGACATTAACACGATGACCATGGACATCTAACATGCTGATATGGCCATAGATATGTCTAATATACTCAGAAATACATGGTGACAGATAGTTTAAGTTATATGGTACAAGATGTTAAAAGGAAATATCTATCATAAATAAAATTTACATTAGCATGTTATACACTACAATCTTTTTTTGTAATGGTCTGAGTCTGAGTATCTGACAAGATTACAGGGTGTTGCCTTAACAAGGTAAAGGTATTAGTGTTGAAGGTCTAAGAAATAGGAGAATTGCAAACAAAAGGAAACTCAAACTAAATGATCAACAGAAGATTTTGCTTTAGTAAACATGGAAGGCACTTAAATAGGAATCGAAGCTTCCTCACTTCAGAAGCTTGTTTCAGAAATAAATTCTTCTTGCTTCCAATATTTAAAAGAAGTGTTCTTCTAGCTTAATTATGAACCCATTTTCTGTTTATATGACTATTTTTCTTGTTTTTTCACTTTTGGTAATGGAAAGGAGCATATTTGAAAATTGAGATACTCATGTATATACTCCAACACAAGGTGTCTGTTTTAAACTTAAAGAGGTCACTTAAGTTTCAAATAGAACTTATATGATATTTCATGAGAAACTTATCCTTAATCCTACTGGTAATTGCTGATAGAAATTAAAAATAAATCTATTGCCTAAAAGTTAAAGACAACCCAATTAACCATGAAGATCTCCGTCTCTTCTTGGTACAATGCTTCTGGTTCACTTTTACTGATACTTCCCACTTGCCTTGTCTTCCTTCCCGATGATGCTTTTCACACATTTCCTCTTTGTTTTGTCAATGTTAATAATAGTGATTTTTGTTTTTCACGCTTGCACTTTTTCAAGGCCTTAGTTCTTGCTCCTGATTTCTGCATCTTTTCTTGAATTAGTTTAAAGCTCAGAAACAATAGAACATGCATTTAAGACAGATAACACTAACTATGATCAGTATTTTCATTTCTAACAACCTCAACTTGGGTTTACTGTATTAAAAACTCTATTGCTAACCTACTTAAGCTTTTCAAATTGCAACTTCTAATTTCTGCTCCTTATCATGAGCTCACCGGTTCCAAAACTGTCCAGAACTTTTCCTTTCAATTATATATATGTTTTCTCCTAAATGCTTCCGAAAACTAATTCTAGTAAGATTTTTAATATCAAGTGAAGTGTTTTCACAAAAGAGAACTACACGGTGATGGCCCTTACAATTTGGTTGACTTGTGCAGCAAGTTAAGTTTTTTTGCCTCCTGTAATCTCATTACATCAGAAACCTAGCGATTATATTCCTAGTGAAAGAAACAACCAATCATTCCAAAATTTGGGTCAACATAAGGTGTTAGCCAACCAGCTGATGTAGATTATGTCATTCTCTTACTCAAGCCAAATACCAGGCAGCCCAAGAATGGATATAAAATGTCTTTGGTCCAAGAGCAGATGAAAAGGAAAGCTAAAAACAAGAAAGATGGTTAAAGAAACAGATCTCAAGCAACATCTTATTAAGAAACATGAAATAATTGATAATGCTACACATTCTTTGCCATAATTAACTTTTCTAAATTATACAGAAGGTGAAATATTTTTAAGGAAGTGCCACATAGTCACGTGGACATGAACATTTGACATCTTAATTGCTGGCTCCTCCCTACCTGAAACCAAGAACTCTAATTTGTTAGTTCTAATAACCTGTTTAAGTTTATTGAATTATAAATGAATTGGATAATTTATAAGAAAAATCTTGCAGACATCATCAAAAGAAAATAAAATTTCCACCATAATAGATAAGTTCAATAATGATTTGACAAGGCATCAGCTTATAAAGTGACATGTGAACATGTACACATCATACAAAGACTATCAATCTATTGAATCTGTGAAGTACCATCCTGGAGTTTCCATCTTCAGCTAATCAGTAAACAACTTCCAGTGTCTTCCCCTGGACCCAATTCTGTTAGGCATCAAATCTTTTGAGAACTTTTTGGCATTTCAAACTTCTTTTGTCTTTTAGTTCAATAGTGTGGACTTCATCTGCCCATCGTCAAAGCAATGACCCGCACACTAGGGGAATCATTAATCACCATTCCGTAAACTGGCTTCATTATCCTCACCTTAAAAAAGGGCAGCCCCTGTGCACGAAGCTCCTGCCTATGCGGGGTCTGGGGAAGGGGCGGACCACAAGGGCCTATAGTAGGCAGCCTTACCTTGCATTTTGCAAGAGGCTGATTCCACGCCTTGAACCCGTGACCTCAAGGTCACATAAGACAAAATGGTTCTCATACTCTGACCAAAGTTTAGCATTAGAAATTATTAACCAGGTAGGAAAAGGAAGAGATGAGAGTGGTTGGAACTTGACTCATCCATCTCTTGGGATGGATCACATAATCCCTTCAGATACCATGCGAACCGATAACCAGAGAAGAGAGAAGTATGTTACTGAAGCAATCTAACTTCCAGGCTCTTTATGAAACTTCAGTTAATATGTATTTAATCACTCTTTTGTGATATTTCTTTCACCAAAAGAAAAATCTACATATGCTAAATGCAGAAGAGAAAAGGTTTTCATTAGGGTTCGTGTCCTATATTTTTTACATCCTTCTATGCATTCCAAGAAGTTTACCAAAAACTGAGGTGGATGGGTTTGTTGAAAGAAGCTTACCTACAATCACAAAAGAACAAGCATACCTAAGAAATCTGAGTGCAAGAGGATAATGTGCCAAGAATGTGATCAAGATAGTCTAGAAAGCCCCATATTTGAATGATGCTTCTTTCGCATTTCTGTTAGAGCCTCTTCTGACAATTTAATTGGACTGTTTTGTAACTTGTTTAAATTTGGTATGTATCCTTAATTGATATATGTCCACCTTAATTAGCTTCTTTTTTCTTAGATAATTTATCATCATATTCCACTCCCCATCTGAAGAAAACTTACACAATTTATTGCATATGCTACAGCACTGAATGTATTTGTTTAGACCCATGACATAGTAACTAATAAACAGATCCACGTTGTTCACATAGCTTAAAAGTGCATTTCAAAGTCAACATATTTACTAATAAATGGATCCATGATGTTCACATAGCTTAAAAATGCATTTCAAAGTCAAAATAGTTACATTCCTTTAAAAAGAGAAAGTAACTATGTTGACTTTGTAATGCATTTTTAAGCTAAGCGAAAATCATGAATCTGTTTATAGTTATTATATCATAGGTCTAAACAAATACCAGTTAATATTATTAAAGACAGGTTATTTTATATTTTGGTTTGAGCACAATGTCATAGAACTCCGAAGTTCCATCCCCAACAGACATGAATATGGGAGTTGAGGTGCAACTCTCATTTGAAGTGTTTTGGGTAACATATAGATGGTGTCACACTTCAAGACCACCAAAAGGATTGAGGATTAGAATTATATTAATTATTTTAAAGGGTCAATTGGACATAAAAATTGAGTTGTAAGCATGATACTTCATTGAGTAACTGAAGGATGTTATGTTTCCCCCGCATGAAAGGTTGTTTATTATGAATACTATGTAAATGGAATCCTTCCAAAATGGAAAACCATGTAAATGGAAGTTGTCCATGTTCAGTTAAGGAAACAAATACCTCGTAATCTGTTGATTCAGTACTTAATTAATTCGAAGAATTCACGGACCTAGTATATTACATGAAAAGCAGACATAACTAATGTCTTTTCTGATAGCATCACAACATAGGCACCGGAAGCAGCAGTATGGAAGGAAATGGATTCTGTTCGTTATCATGAGAGCCTTCATGATCCCTAATGTACTGAGCATGCATATCTCTCTAATAATAAAGAATAAGAAAATGGTATTTGAATGTTTAACTTTTACTAGTCAATGCATCTTTAATACTTCTTTCAATTTGTAGGAATTGCTCTGGTGGTAACATTGTAATGGATAGATTGACTGGTCCTGCTCGTCTCATGATTGTTTCAGATCTTGATCATACTATGGTAAGGATTATAGATCTCTCTCGGCACTCTATACATGATGTTCTCAACCTCTGATGATCCTTACTCGGGCTATTTTCTATTTGCAGGTGGATCATCATGATCCAGAGAGCCTATCACTGCTTAGGTTTAATGCTTTATGGGAGGCATATTACCGGCATAACTCTTTGCTTGTTTTCTCAACTGGAAGATCACCTACACTTTACAAAGAATTGAGGGAAGAGAAACCGATGTTAACCCCAGACATAACCATAATGTCTGTAGGAACTGAGATAACATATGGCGAATCAATGGTGCCAGATGATGGTTGGGAGAACTATCTAGGCCAGAAGTGGGATCGTAACATTATCACCAAGGAAACAGCCAAGTTTCCCCAGCTTAAATTTCAGGTAAGGCTTGTAACTGGCAGTGGTTTGTTGTCCTGCACTGAGAACAATGAAGATCTGATTACTTGTATGTAAATTTTCCTTTTTTGTTATTACTGGGTGTCTCCACCCCTTTTGGGTGAACTAAACAAATAATTCATTTGTTATGTAATTTGTAAGTTTTCCTCAAAAGGGAGATGTAGGATTGGCAAAGATGGATTTTCTAAAGCATTATTGAAGTTTAATTCACTTTATGTAGTCAGATACAGAGCAAAGGCCACATAAGGTTAGCTTTTACGTAGAGAAGGAGCAAGCACAGGAAGTGAAGAAAACTCTGGAAGACCGTCTTGATAAATGTGGGGTGAGACTTCTAATTGACTTGAAGATTATTGAGAAACAGATGCATAAACAATGAGCCTTTTTCTTCGTGGTGACGACCCCAAGTATATAGCACTGACTTCAGGATGCCAATCCTTGCTTACCTATTTTGAGCATTTTATTAGCTCTGCAAGATTCTTTCTCCTTCATCAACTTCATCTCCGAAGATAAACTCTCATCTTTTTTTTCTTTCTTTCTTTCTTTTCTTTTTTTTTCTTTTCTACTTTCTTTGTCAATCAGTTAGATGTGAAAATTATTTACAGTGGAGGGCAGGATCTGGATATATTACCACAAGGTGCTGGCAAAGGGCAGGCTCTTGCATATTTGCTCAATAAGTTCAAATCCGACGGAAAGCCACCATCAAATACTCTTGTCTGTGGTGATTCTGGCAATGACGCCGAATTGTTTAGCATTCCAGAAGTTTATGGCGTCATGGTGAGCTCCAACTGCAGTCCCTGACTATGTAGTTTAAATCCTTGCATTGTTGCATTTATAGACTTCTTGTCTTACTAAACAGTTCCATGACATTTGTGTGCACAATGTGTAGGTTAGCAATGCACAGGAAGAACTATTGCAGTGGCGTGAAGAGAATGCCAAAGACAAACCGAATATAATCCATGCAACTGAAAGGTGCACAGCTGGTATAATACAAGCTATTGGACATTTTAAGCTGGGTACAAATATGTCTCCCAGAGATGTTATAGAATTCTCAAGGTGTCGGCCAGAGAATGTTAGTCCTGCATATGAAGTAGTAAAGTTCTATATGTTGTATGAGAGGTGGCGTCGTGCAGAAGTTGCAAATTCGGAGCATCTTATTCAGAACTTGAAAAACACGACTGTATGTAGTCAAATTTCTACTCCTAGATTAAATGCAACTGATTTTGTTTTGGGTAGAAAAGGATGCTAGTTGGGAAGATCATCACTAAGGGTAGCCTGACTTGGACTAGCTTCAAGCCTTTCTAAAAGTTTGTCTAATACTGACTCAAGTTGTTCAGAGCCGTTTTTGGTCTGGTTTCTCAATTTTCTAGCACTCAGTTGATTAGTTTTTAAGATGATTACTCATTTCCAAAATAAACAATTTGGCTTATATTGATTTTTGGCTTAAGTGGCCACTACTCTTGATTGAGTCAGGTTGACATGGTGACCTTTTTGTAGAACTTTTAAACCTTAAATGGCTACAAGTTTCTGACTCTTGTTTGATCTTGCAATTGCTTATGGTCTAACTGTTTGATATGATTTATAGCACCCAAGTGGAATAGTTGTCCAACCTTCAGGATCCGAACAATCCCTGCATGCATGCATAAAGGCTCTGGGTTCATTTTATGGTGATGCACAAGGGAAGCAGTTTAGGATTTGGCTGGATAAAGTTTTGTTTTCACAGATCAGTTCAGAGACATGGCTAGTGAAGTTTGATAAGTGGGAGTTGGCTGGTATCATCAACCTTTTTCATTAAGTTTAACATTACTTTTTCCTGTTTCAGCTTCAAAGTGAGATCATCCTTCTAGAACTAGTTGATGCTTTGATGTCTTAAACCATCTTCTGTACTCAGTGCCTGTGAAAATCCATTCCACTAATGCTTAAAACTCACTGAGTGAAATCATGCTTTGATGTCTTAAATCATGCAATCATGCAAGTTGACTTGATGCTCGGACTAGATAGAGTTAATGCAGATTCATTGGTTCATAATTGGTCGGCTCTGTAGTTACCCTGGTTTTGCCTCATCAAGTATGGGTTTTATACTGCATGAAGCTATTTTCCTTTCATTTCTTTAATGAATGTTGCATTTTCTTGAATCTCTTCCTTTATTACTGGTATTCGACAATGGATCTGATTCTCAATCAGATCCATTTACATGTATTATGTTGTTGATATTTCAACTTAAACTTTAGTTCATATGAGTAATTTATATGGAGTACTTTGTATTGGGTAAATAGAGTTGTGGACTTCTTAATGGTAAAATATTAGTACATTAGAGCTGTTACTTCAATATTATTAAGCTGATCCCCAAAACCAAGTAAAGGGATAGGACTTATTCTTTCCCTTGAGAACCATGTTGATATGTATCTGATCTGCATGTCCTTTGTTTTTCTCTCATTCTGAGTGGTTAGATTTTATTCAAGTAAACCACATAGAAATGATCTAGTTAGAACCATTCAAGTATTTCTGCTCATGTTTATCTCATTTCTTCTTTACAAATGAACGTCCTTGTTATGTAAAATGAATTTGTGGCAGTTTCTCAAACTGCAACATAAAGAGAGCATCAATCTAAATATTATACAGCAACAACACAAATTTAGTATACATAAACCTGTTTAGGATTAAAATAGGCAAGGGTTGCTAGGGCGTTCTCCCAGAAGCGACGCGCTACATCGGATCCCGGGTGTAGTGAAAAATGGGCAAGGGCTGCTAGAGCGTCCCCTCGGAGCGGCAGCTGCATCGGGGAACCTGTGTGCGATGAAAGTGGACATGGGTTCATACCATGGAGGTCGAGAAAGGCGATAGTAAATAGGGAATCTCCAAATCATAAGATTCGCATCGCTACATGGAATATAGGGACATTGACAGGTAAGAGTTTGGAGTTAGTAGACACGATAAAACGTAGGAGAGTCAACATCGCTTGTATCCAAGAAACCAAGTGGAAAGGGGCTAAAGCTAGAGAAATAGATGGGTATAAATTATGGTACGTAGGAAAGGAAAATAATAGAAATGGCGTAGGAATAATAGTGGATAAGGAATTAAAGGATAAAGTTGTGGACGTTACAAGACGCGCTGATAGAATAATAATAATAAAAATGATTCTAGGAGAGCAGATTATAAATATTATAAGTGCATATGCACCACAAGTAGAGGGCTACAAGATATAATTAAGAGACAGTTTTGGGAAGATATGGAGGGAGTCATGCAAGAAATTCAACACCGAGGGAATATTTATAGGAAGCGTACTTAAATGGCCATGTAGGAAAGATAAGGAAGGATATGATAGAATACACGGAGGGTATGGTATAGGTGAACGAACGAGATGGGGGAGGATATCCTCGTTTTTGCTTTGTCATATAACCTATCCATTGCAAATACACTCTTTAAGAAGAGGGATGAACACTTAATAACCTTTAAAAGTGGACTTCATAAAAGCCAAATAGACTTTTTCTACTTAGGAATAATGGAAACGATCTATATGTAAGGATTGTAAGGTGATACCGTGAGAGTTTAACCTCACAACATAGGTTAATGGTTATGGATATTCATATCAAAGATGGAGTAAAAGAACCGAACTTAATACACATCCAAAACTAAGTGGTGGAACTTAAAAGGAGAGAAAATAACCTCATTCAAAAAAATAAGTTGATGGTAGAAGGAAATTGGATTTATGAAAGCAGTAAATACCATGTGGAATACTATGGTCGAGTCCATTAAGAAAGTGGCAAAAGATGTCTTAGGAGTATCTAAAGGTAAAAGGCTATTAACAAAGGAAACATGGTGGTGGAATGAAACAAGCAAAAAGCTATTAAAAGAAAAACGAATGCATTTTAAAGCATGGCGTAAGATTAGAAATAATGAAAACTATGAACAATATAAGAATGCTAAAAACGTTGCTAAGAGAATAGTGAGGCTAAACTTAAAGCATATGATGAGCTCTATAATAGACTAGAACAAGAGAAGGTGAGAAAGATGTGTTTAAACTTGCAAAGGTAAGAGAACAAGAGTAAGGACTTAGAGCATGTTAGGTGCATTAGAAGCCGATGATCAAAGGGTATTAGTCAAAGGCAATTTGAGATCAAACAAAGGTGGGAAATCTACTTCCAAAATTGCTAAATGACAATGGCCACGAGAATAGAGGAATTGAAAATACTATAAATCTAAATAACACTTGGATATTATAGATATGAACGTAGGATTAAAATGCTTGAAGTAAAAGAGGCCTTGAGAAAGATGAAATCAGGGAAAGGCCATGGGGCACGATGGTATACCAATAGAGGTTTGGAAGCATATGGGAGATATTGGGGTAGTTTGGTTGACCAAGTTGTTTAACAAGATTATAAAATCAAAGAAAATGCGATGAGTGGAGGGAAAAGCTCTATTGTACCAATCTATAAGAATAAAGGAGACATTCCAGTGCACTAATTATCGAGGATCAAACTTATGAGCCACACCATGAAACTTTTTGAAAGAGTCATTGAGAAGAGGCTACGACATGAAACAAGTGTATCGGAGAATCGGTTTGGTTTCATGCACAGAGGTCTACCATGGAAGCTATTTTCTTACTTAAGACAATTAGTAGAAATATAGGGAGAGGAGAAAAGACCTACACATGGTCTTTATTGACTTAGAGAAGGCTTATGATAGAGTCCCAGAGAGTTAATATGGAGGTGTTAGGTGTTAAAGGGGTTTCTCAGGGGGTATATAGACATAATTAAAGATATGTATGAGGAGCAAGTAACAAATGTTAAGACCACTAGTGGCGTGACCGGTGATTTTCTGTCACCTTTGTCGGATTGCACCAAGGATCGGCATTAAGTCCATACCTTTTCACATTAGTTATGGATGAGTTAACAAAACATCCGCATGAGGAGATTCCCTGGTGCATGCTATTTGCAGACGATATAGTCCTACTTGATGAGACAAGGGAGGGTGTCAACATAAAGCTAGAGCTATGGAGAGAAGCGAGAATCGAAAGGATTTAAAATTAGCCGAACTAAGACGAGAATATATGGAATGTAATTTTAGCAAGGAGAGTAGGAGTGGAGCACCATCAAGCTTGTTAACCAAGAGATCCCCATGAGAGACCACTTCCGATACTTAGGATCATTGATCCATGAGAGTGGAGAGATTGAGAGGGAGGTTACCCGAGAGAATTCAAGCGGGTTGGAACAAATGGAGATGTGCATCGGGGTTTTATGTGATCAGTGGTGCCACTCAAACTAAAGGAAAATTCTATAGGATGGCTATAAGGCCGGCCATGCTCTATGGATCGAGTGTTGGGCAGTTAAGGAACATCATACTCATAGGCTGAGTGTTGCAGAAATGAGGATGTTGAGATGGATGAGTGGTAAGACAAGAAAGGATAGAATTAGAAATGAAAATATTAGAAGAAATTTAGGGATAGCACCAATAGGTAACAAGATGAGGGAGATTAGACTTAGATGGTTTGGACATGTTCAAAGGAGGCCAACAACGGCACCAGTTAGAAGGAGTGAGGCAATACAAGTAGAAGGTTCTAAAAGGGCAAGGGGAAGGCCCAAAAGAACGTGGATAGAAGTGGTGAGGAAAGATTTAAAAACTTTGGGACTAAATGAAGCCATGGTATTTAATAGAGTGGAATGGAGGAATAAGATTCATGTGGCCGACCCCAAATTGGGATAAGGTCTTGATGATGATGATGATGAAACCTGTTTAGGAGAAACTTGTAGCACCAGCTTTAAGAAAGAAGCTTCAAAGATAACAGAAGGTTTTGTAGAAGTGGAAAGAAGCCAACTACAATGGTAGCAGAGGTTGCCCCACTTAGCTATTCTTGAGCTAGTACACTTGATTCAGGCACATATCCCTAATCCTACCAATAGTATGCATCAACTGCCAAGGATCTGGATATGCCTTAAGCTCAAGCCATGAAATTAGAATCGCCTGCTATTTACAGTTGGTGATAAAGTACCCTGAAAACGTGGAGCTGCTAAAAAAGACCAAAAGCTTGAACTTTGTTTGAATTTGCTAAATCAGTTAGCTCAAGGAAGCCCAAGAGACTGGACATTTATTACTGTAGTAGTCTTTGTTGCTTTTTAATCCGTGGAAGCTTATTGTTTAGCCCCAAAATATCCTTGCTCTTGTGATAGATGTGTCCCTCCCAGACAGTTCCCCTTATTCCTTTAAATCCAATCTGGGCAAAGTTAGCTTCTACCCAAAATTTTGCTTGTGCCTGATGACATGTTAACCCTCAAAAGATTCTTGAATATGGAGAGAATAACCCATGTTTGCCAATCCATCGAAGAACAGCTAGAGTGCAGTTTTTACTGGGAAATTGGCAAATTGCACTTAAGGATGTTCATGAAGTACCATCATACAGCAGAAACCTTGGACACTTGGGGACACAGGAGCTTCGCAAATGAGATTCCATTTGAAGACACTGATCGCTGAAATAAGAATCGAGAAAAACAACTGAGGAAACACCATTGAAGGATCAAATGTCCAAATCCCATTGCAAGGGAGATATTCTGAAAATGCAGTTTTGCTGGAACTGAAGCATCTCTGTGGAAGGGAGAAGTTGAATTGTGGTTTTTACTATTGTTTGTAATTCTTGGGGGAATAGGTAGGCCTTAGTTTCAAGTTGGCCAATTCCACTTAGATGCATTCTCCAAAAATTAAAGTCCAAACAGCAAGAAATGGTGCAACTTGGACATGGGTTTGTAGCTTCAGAAATTGAAGTTTTGGACAAACTGACTTCCTCACATGTCCTTTAAGAAATTGAGATGCATAACAACCTTGGTAGTAGCATATAAAATGCCAGAAGTCATGAAAGTTGAACGTGGTTTTATCGTAATAGAGACCAGATTGTGAATGAAATGTGTTTTGTCCTTTCATCTAATACTAATTCTTCATATTTCTATGGTTGTTTAAGCTCATACTTCCTCGTCCTTAGAGAAAATGAGATACATAAAGATTATGTAATAGTCTATAAAATACCAGAGCCAAGAAAGTTGAACCTGGTTTTATCCTAACAGCGACAAGCTTTGTGAAAATGAAATGTGATCTGTTCTTTCATCTTTATTACTTCTTAATACTACCGGAATTATTTAATGCTTTGATTCAACTATTGTGGGTGAACACTTCTTGCAGATGAAGGGAGACAATGTTGTGTTACGACGGTTTTACTGCAGTCAAAGGTAGTTGCTTCGAGTCTTTAGTTGGTGCATGTCATTGAAAAGGAACAGAATCATTTCACTGACATGGATCAACTGTACTTTTGCAGCCTGAGATACCAAATGGGTTTGTTTGGATGCACATGCACCAGACATGGTTGGAAGGATTTGGAGCTAGAAACCTGACATCCTATCTTTTCTAGATTGGATTTGCATCTGATATTATACATCCAATAATCTTTTTCTTCTTTTGATATAATAAGTAATTGCCAGCCGGCTGCAGTTAATTTGTAATAGCTATTACAAGCATACTTGTGGCTTGGAGTCACATATTGAGGATGTGTTATTAATTTGTTATCTTATTCATCTTAGCAACTTCTTTGAGAATGATATATTTTTGTCAAAAGGAGGGAGGGGATCCAAGTCAATGATTCTAAAGGGATAGGAGGAAGGTCCAAAAGAGCATGGATAGAAGTAGTTAGAAAAGATTTAAAAACTTTGAGACTAAAAGAAGGCATGACACTTAATAGAGGGGAATAGAGGAACAAGGTTCATGTGACCGACTCCTAAACAGGATAAGGTCTTGATAATGATGATATTTTTGTCAGAAATGGACAGTTGATCCACGGAGAGTTTAGTCATCTTATTTGACATCACCCTTACCTATTTGGGTCACCCTGTCATAGTCATGCATCTTAGTGGTTTACTGTGGGAAGTTAGGGCTATTATAGCTGATAATGGTGGCCACTACCAAGAATCAGAATTTGCTTCTATGTTTAGCTTTTTCAGTGAAAATTACATGGAAATTATCCTTTTGACGGATAATATGTAATTTCAAAAGTTGAAACATAAAATATCTGCTTTTGTGGGTTGCACTTTTAGCAGATCCTGTTATTTAAAAAATACGGTCGTGATCAGCTTGATAATATGGCCGTAAGTGCGTGATGGGTTGAGAAAACCAGGTTGGATTTTACTCTATAATGGGTTGTGAAATCAACTGAGTTTCTCAAGCAAATCTCATTTCCACTAGCCTCGTCAGGTATAACTAAGGAGCTGGAACTTTGAATTTCCTATCTTTCTGTAATTGATAATTAATGTAGATCACTGAACCCACAGTTGATCCACCACTGAATTACCAGGTCGATGACCCAGCAACTAACCGAGTCAACCGGGTTTAAGTTAGTTACGTTTTCCAAACTAGGCTTGATCAACAGTCCAGTTGGGTCTACCTTGCGAAAGTGTTCGTAGCCTCAAAATTTGCTATATTTGGCAAACTTAACCTTCTACACAGGAGCTGCAAATCAATGGTTAGGATCGTTCAATAGTTCTCCCAGGGCCAATTCAATACGCGTGGCTATTTGGTAGAAGACGTAAGATTTGATAAGGACAGCGCTCAACATGTTGAAAAATTGCCATGGATGTTTATTTTCTTACAGCAAAAATGTTACCTCTTATGAAAAAAAGTTGAAAAGTGAGCTTCATGGTTCTTTCATTATGGAAAATACCCCAAAAGTCATTGAGAACTGGTTTCATAACTTTCCAAATAAAGGAAGAATAAGTATGCTTGCTTGGTGAACTATGAATTTAATTGAAGGGGTGAACAAGTGAAAGTTGCAAATATTAATAATGTTAGCTCCTCTTATTTATCTTCTCAGTTGAATATATTAAGAAAATGGAGTTGAATGGGTATTAAAGTTGGAATGGATAGAGTTATTATGACTCAATAGACTCCTCAAATGAGACTCTGCAGCTATCCCTTCAGGAGCCAAAAATAATATGGTAACGATCCTCTTATTAGTAACATGTATACTTGAGTAACTATGAAGGAATCTATAATTCAAGTTAAATAAAAAGGCAGCCACGGTTCACAAAGCTCCCCTGCATGTGGGGTCCGGGAAAGGGGTAGACCACATGGGTCAATAGTACGAAGCCTTACCTTTCATTTTACAAGAGGCTGTTTTCACGCCTTAAACCATTGACCTCAAGGTCATACGATGACAATTCTACCGTTGCACCAAGGATCTCCTTCTCTATAATTCCAGTTAAATAAATTCATTAATTTGATATAGAAAATACCAGGAAGGTCTAGCCTATCAAGCTACTTATTTGTCCACATGTTGGAGGCGTGCCTGCCATCCACACCAGAATAGATGAAGTTTTTTTTTTTTTTTTTCTTTGAAAAAACCTGCGACATTTTAAATGCTACAATCCTAAAAGCCAACTGAACTAGTGATCTCTTAAAAATAATGGGATTAGTTAGGGTTCCATTAGTAATGCTTATGTAATCCGATATAATTGCATAGACTAGATTATATGACCCTTGCTAATGTGACTCTTAGTTGCTTGGCTATGCTATTGGTTTTTCACTGTTGTAGATGTCTGGGGATTGCAGTTCAGTATATTTAGTTGAGGTTTTAAACCATTTCGATCTACCTCTGAGTATCGTAAGTTTCCTTTTCTTCTTACTATAGTAAGTTTTAGACCCAAAACTAGTTCACTTCTTGCACAACTAACATCATCCACATGGACTTTAGATTATGTCATTGATGTGATGGACCATTATCAGACAGCCTACAAATTAGTTAAATATTGTTGCTGGATGGATATCCAGTTGCAAGGTTTAGTCTTATAAGAAATTGTAATTCCCACTGCACTAGGTGAAGGTGCTACAATTTTTTTGATGAAGGTGAATCAGTGGGCAATGGCTGGACTTGTGATGGTAGACAAGATTGATAGATCTGATCACTATAAACATGCTCGCCTAGTTATACATTGGGAGAGCCTCAAAACAACTGGGATTTTCTTCCTGAACGATGAAAAAAGATTTGTAACGTGGAAGAATAAGTTTCTTTCATTTGCAGCTACCCCCCTCAAATTCATACAAATGAGAGGTAAAAAAGCAGGAGTTTGCCCACTAAAGAATTCATGTCAAGCATGACTGTGAAACTTGATGAGCAAAATCTAATGTGAGCTCATGGCAGAGGGCTTAGAACTCCCTGGACTCCCAATTAGCTCTTTATAGAAGTTCAATCATGCCTCTTAGATTGTTTAGCTAAGGGAGAAGTATACTGATACAGATAGTTTTATTATTTTATTCCACTCATTAATGTATCCCTATCTAGTAGGCCTTTATATATTGACTCTCCGTTGGCATGTGCTGCCAATGTCATCCATAGAATTGAAAACATTCAAAAAGAATTCTTATGGAACGATGATGAAGAATCCAGAACATTTACTCATGGTTGGCATAAAAGGGCAGCCCCGGCGAAGCTCCCACATATGTGGGGTCCGGGGAAGGGGTGGACCACAAGGGTCAATAGTATGCAGCCTTACCTTGCATTTTGCAAGAGGCTGTTTCCACTCCTTGAACCCGTGACCTCAAGGTTACATGACAACAACTCTACCGTTGCACCAAGCTATGCTTTGTAATTGGCATTGAAGATATAGAAATGAATCCAAAAGGCTAAGGAAATAATCATTTCATCGAGATACGGTGTTGGTAGAGATAACTGGGGACCAAGTTGTTATCTTCCTAGAGGGAAGAAAAGGGTGCAATTAGATACTAAAAATGGAACATTTCTTCCAGCAGCATATAAGATTCTCTGTGGATAGAGATGATATGCTGTGGGAACAACTATGGATGGGAAATCAGGTTTTCAAGAGTAGATTTGATAGAGCTTAAAATACTTTCTAAGAAGAAAGATGGTATTGTTTCTAAAATGGGGTAGCTACATTATGGGCCTTGAGATTGAGCAGCAGAGAGATATGTTTTTTAGTAATAAATAAAGGTTTGAAAGCTATGTTACATATTCTCTGTCATAAGTAGCAAAATCTGAAGAAATATTTACAGAGCTCCAACAAATGTATTTTTCTCTATTAAGACTTCCATTCTTACACACTACCAATGATCGCCATATTACTGATGAGGCATGTCTAGATATGGAAAGTCAGTCCTTGTTTAGTTGCAATGAAACAAAAACCTCTCACACAAGACAGGATGTAAAGAATGGGTCTCATATGGCTATTGTTTGCTACTTGTGTCACAGAGAAGGTGAATTTGCTTTGCATTTATTTCTGGCATGCCCTTTCTCTCAAGCACTTGGAATCTTTAAGGCTATTCAGATGCAATGGCTCAATGCCAAATTCTATTAGTAACTTATGATGCAATGGAGAGTGGGCAAACTCCCCAAGAAAGACAAATTCGTCTAGAGAACACTAGTTCTTTTTGGGGTACAAGAGTTTTGGAGGAGAGAAACAGTAGATTATCAGAAGACAAATCCAGATCTGGCAATTCCCTATTCAAAAAGAGGATGAGAAATATGGCTTTTTGGGTGACATCTCATGAGTTGCCTAGAGATTACACTTTTGACATGACTGTGAAATGTTGGCCTGAAATAGTTGACTGACGTGAACATAGTCAAGCTTATTCCTATTATGTAAAGCTCCTCCCTGGGGTCATTTAAAGCTTAGTTTTGACAAGTCCTGTCATGGATCTCAAGGCACGGGTGGAATAGGAAGTTCTTGCCAGAGATTGGAGAGGAAGAACATGGATGGAATTTGCTAGACTTTCTAATGCAGGAGATGCTAATATGAATGAATTGCAAGCATAGGCAAATTTTTGTATTTATGTTTTCAGGCAAGGATAGTTTTCTGATGTCCTCTTTGTTTGATGCTTTCCACTTCCTGCAATTAGTAGCATAGTTAAGAAAAGGAGACCGAAAATGGCACTGGTTAGACACAGTGAGGCAATGCAAGTAAAAGGTTCTAGGGCAAGGAAAAGGCCCAAAAGAACTTGGATAGAAGTAGTGAGAAAAGATTTAAAAACTTTGGGATTAAATGAAGCCATGGTACTTAATAGAGAGGAATGAAGGAATAAGGTTCATGTGGCAGACCCCTAGTTGGGATAAGGTCTTAATGATGAGTTAAGAAGTTTTAATTTGGGAATAAGTCGGCGAGGCAAAAGATTGTAAAATCAGGAAGCATTTGAAAAAAGGGAGGAAAGGAATTACAAGGATATATGAATTTAATCCTACAATTTGCATTTTTTACTTGATATACAAATAATATTTGCGAATTTGAGTTGTCATTCTACATATTTGAATTTAATTTATAAATTCATGTTTAATTTGTTAAATTTGCATAGAGTTGAAAATATGTAAGAACTTCTGAATTATCAAGAAAAAATTGGTAAATCAAGTGCAGTGACATTTTCAAAAAGAAAAAGGAAAAAATCAGTCTTCGAATTTTTTTGTAACTATAATTGTTAGACCATCACGGTTTCTTAGGAGAAAAGCTGCCATTCCAAATAAGAAGAAAGGTTTCTGTAATAAATAATGACCCACCAATAATGGCTACTATACATGGTCTCGCAGGCAATTTTGCATCTCCCTTGAAGTATACTTGAGAACTGCAGATTCAAATGCTTTGCTTTGTAATTCTTCACTTTACTAAAAAAAAGGGAAAAGAATTTCTCTAGACTGGTGCTTTCTGTATCTAGACTGGATCAGCCAAAAGCTCTAGATAAGCAACAGCCTGTAATCTGCATTCGCATGAACCCCAAATACCTGTATTTTTAACTCAAAAAGGAGAGCCTCAGTGCACTAAGCTCTCACGTATAAGGGGTCCTAGGAAGGGGCGGACCGCAAGAGTCAATAGTACCCAGCCTTACCTTGCATTTTGCAAGAGACTGTTTTCACGCCTTGAACCCATGACCTCAAGATGACACGACGACAACTCTACTGTTGCGCCCCGGCTCCCTTTCTAGAAAAAAAAAAAAAAAAAATCCCCATTTGGCATGATTTTCAGGCCACTATACATTGAAAGATAAGAGTGTCATCAATGGCACATATCAATCGTATGGGGCCACCATACAAAAGTGAAGGAGTTTAGCGTTATTGTGGTGTTGTCACACTCTACAATAACATTCCTAATTTATCAATTAATCTAAAGAATCCACGCGAGGGCATATGCATGCAAGTGTATCCAACCATGACTGGACTGGAAGCATATCCGACCATAAGTCGAGGCTTATAAACTCAATACACTCAACCTTTCTTGGCAGAATCCTCGAAGAGGCTTGATGGGTCCAAGGTTAGGATCATCCAATCAAGTTGGAACCACTGCAGTGCAACGTAGAACAGACTAAATCATGTCAATTAGAATTTGTGAGCCCGGAATACGGAAGGGTTAATAGCTCCCATCTTTTAGCATTTATCATTTGCAAAAATATATATAATTCAACATCCTAAAGCATTGAGATATCTTAGTACTTTTCTTAGTTCCTGTTTGGTTGGCAGGAAAGCGGTGGAAATTGATCTGAATGGAAAAAAGAATTATTCGTGGAAAGTGTTTTACACCGTCAAATTAAATTACTGTAAAGAGCCAAAATCTTATAGTCATTAAAAATTGTTGGGGTCTTTGGCAAATTCAATTTGCAGGCATAAAACTCTTACCTGAGAAGGCTGTTTTTCCATTGAAATTAATTTCCATTGCTTTCCTGCTAACCAAACAAGTACTTGGGACCCAAGGAGTAAAAGCTAAAACTCAGCTGAGAAATAACCTCTCAAAACAGCAATCTTGAGATTCCAAATGCATGCCCTGTATGATTATTGAGTTACAGATACAACTGCTTTAGACACCAGAATATACAAATCTCGCACTAGCAACTCTCTAACACTGCCAAATACAACTTGGCACAATGGTCAATATAGACTGGCTACAGAATCATGTATTGACAGGGAACTACATCAAGACATATTTGTGTCATGATTGTCTCAAAAAGCGAACCTAATCTTGCCAAGTATGCCAAAGTACGAATTCAACTAAACTAATTAACATATATAGTAGTTCTTTCATGAAATAATTGACATTTCTTTTGTTTGTACTCCGTACATAGTAGGAGAACGAAGAGGAACATTGATATAAGAGATCTTCCTAGCAGATCTCAAAATAAAATGGTTTGTACTGTGCATATTACATATCCTCTCACCTCACGATCTACAAAAGCAGTTGGGTAGGAATTATAAGGAAACTAATCCTTGTCAAAATTTATATATACACATGCTGTGACAGAAACTAATCCTTGGGTAAGGATTGAAGCAAGTCTCCGTGTTTACATAACAAATATATATCACTATATAGTACAGGAAGCCTCTGATGCATCAGAAATGTTACCCGAAAAGTAACAGCACGAGGCCTTTGGTCTCAAACTCCCGTTACGTAACTCATGTTAATCAATGGCTACTCCAAAAATTGTTTCAGCGGTCAGATAAAACCGATTGACTCCATGAGAGCATAACATCGCGTGTCACATTTGGTAGATCTGCAATACCCAGCATGCAATCCAAGAAATGCAGATAAATCATAATGGTTGTTTCATGAAATTGTTGGTGAAGTTACATAAACAAAAAATGGTTTGACTCTTAAGTAAATTTATACCTCGAAGGACCTCCAAAGCTACATTAGGGAAATCTATGTCATCCTCCACCAATCTATAGACATCCACAAGCTACAGAAAAGTAACCAATTGTCAGCACTCTTGCAATTTGACTGTGAAAATGACTAAAATTATTGCAAACCTCTTGAATGTGAAGCTTGGAGTCTTCGGTCAAAGCCAGAAGAAGCTGTCTACGAATCCCAGCATCAATCACGAACATCCGTGCCCCGTCCTTTATAGTGTCTGTAAGGTCCAATTTCTTTTCAACTTGCAAATATCTTGAAGTTCGCCTGCGAAGAGGTTTGAATTAGAGTTTTGAGTAACCTCAGAAACATGTAACAGCTAATGCCATTTGAGCCATGCTACATACACCTTTGTTGCTTGCAATGCAGGATTCTGACTCATCTTTGCCACATTTTCCTTCGCCAGAACTATGAGGTTCTCAAGCCGTTTCCATTGGAAAGCTCCATCTTTAAAAAGAACCTGTCCCCAGATTAACATGGAGACACTCAAACTATTAATCAGGATTATATGTTTGATCTGTAAGTAGTAGGCATCAGGAAGACATAAAAACTCATGATTCAAATAGAAGGACATGAAAATTCAGAAACCATGGATATATTTTACTATTACTTCTTAGAGGTGCACACAGAGGCATTCATACAGAAGATATAGTATGAATGAAATTAACTGATGCCCAAAGTAGATTCATAACATAAGAAATAGATAACTGGAGAAATATGTGGATCCAGTATTAATAACAACTTTTCATGTAGGCTGAGATGATTAAAATGATAACAAGGACTATGAAATAAATTAACAAAGGCACAAACCCTGTCTTAACTATAGTAATGAGCATGAAGGATCATTGGGATTTTCAGAAATTATAAGAAGAGGAAGAAGATTAGAAGAATTGTTGATTTCATGCATTACTGACCGTGTGAACGGTAAGCACGTTACCATTCATGTCAACAGTACAACAGTTAGAATTCTTGTTAGATTCTATGTTTCTATAGTTAGAGGATTTGCTTTAAAATAGAAGAGTCATATAGGTTTGTTTCTTATGGGTATCCTAAATTAGAAGGTAGTTTCTTCAAATAGTAAGTGGTTTCCTAGTCTAAGAAGTGTTGTAGGAAATAGCCAGAGAAATCTATCTGTACGCATGTGATTCCTGTTTACACACATTGATACTTGAATAAGAGTGAGTTTTCTTGTACATTCTCCTATGTCTTTTCACTTCTTGTCCAAGTGTGATTTGTGTCTCTTTGTTTCTAGTTGAATTTTTTCCTTTGATTGGACAAACAAGGTGAAAAGGCCAAGCAGAAGAAGTGTTTTTGGAAAGGTTAATTAGCAGAAGTGTTTTCCGGTTAAGAAGCACTCCAAACTAACAGGATTTCCCCCTAGAACTTGCTGGAAGTCTTCTTTTAAAATCTGCATTTCAAACCCTTATGACCTTTCTATCATTATTTGGTATCAGAACTGTCGCTCTTCATAGGGCCTGTTATTCTCCTGGTGATGAATTTAGTGGGTCAATGACAAATTTCACGCAAGTAACTCCCCAACAGAAAAGAGGAGCATTGAAAGGAATGGTTGTAACTAGCAACAAAAAGCTTGAAAAATTGAAAGAAATTAGTGAAAGCTACAACTCCAAGACATCTCTGTGAACATCATGAACTGCAGGATTACTTCAAAAACTTATTAAAAAATGAGAGTGTGATGGATCTCCAATTCAAATTACTTAACCGGAGGATGACTTCTTTTCAAATGGGTGTGAGTGATGCTGGAGAATCTTATCTGAAAAAGGAATTTCAGGAAGGTAATTGATAGGAACATTCATTTCAAATACTGAGTACCCATTTGATAATTCAAAAAGCATCAAATGATGACTATATGGGCATGTGTGCAGTTTAAAATAGGTGTTCCTATCATTCCCTTTTCAAAAATTACAAGAAGAAGATTAGAAGAATTGTTGTTTTCATGTGTTAGTGTTCAAGTGAACAGTAAACACAGGTTACTGCTCATGTCAACAGTAAAACCGATTATTTAGGAAGTTTGGAGTGTTTCCAAATCCTAGCTAGAATTGATGTTTCTATTGTCAGAGAGTTTGTTTTGAAATAGAAGAGTCATATACGTTGGTTTCTTAGAAGGATTTCAAAATCAGAAGATAGTTTCTTAAATTAGTAAGTGGTTTCCAAGTTCAGAAAGCGATCTAGTTTTAATAAAAATAGCAAAGGAAATCTATATATACACTTGTACTTCATGTTTTCACATACTGATAGATGAATAAGATTGAGTTTTCTCATGTTTTCTTACTATTTCTCCTATTCTCCTTTCTTTACACTTCTAGTTCAAGTGTAGACTGTCTCTTTATTTGTAAATGAATTTTCACCTTTGATTGGACAAATAAGGTGGAAAAGTTAATCAAAAGAAGTGTTTTCTGGTTAAGAACCACTTTAAAACTGGCAGGATTTTCCCCTCAAACTTGCTGGAATTTTCCTTTTAAGACCTTACTTTCGAACCGTTTTACCCTTTCCAACAAAACATCAACAAGGTGCTTGGAGAAACTTTCACATATGATAGCTTTCTTCATATTCTCTTGAGTTATCCATTGTACTGTAGAGGGACTAATATAATACATCTGCTCAGTTTCTACCAAATCATAATACAGAATACAACCTAGCTCCCATTCCATTTGTTAGATATAATCCCAAAGGATAGTTTTATCTTTATATATTTATCTAGTTTAGAAGACTAATTCAATAATTCATGTTGATTAGCAGGATAAATTAAGCAGTTTTACTTCAGAACACACACACACACATGCATAACGGGACAATCATGTGTCTGTGTTTGCATGAGAGAGAGAGAGAGAGAGAGAGAGAGAGAGAGAGAGAGAGAGAGAGAGAGAGAGAGAGAGAGCTTTATGCATCAGAAAGAAATGAAGGTCTGGGATGATAACAAAAGAAACATATTTGGAGGATGAAAATCATGGAAAACATACCTGGATTAGGCGTTCACGTAGAGCAGGATTAGGATCTGTTAATAGTCGCTTTGCTACATATGGATAAGCAACCTATAAAAGTTACCACCATCAAATGAATTAAACCGTGCTTCATGAAAAGCATTCTCATTGCAGGAGCATAATGTTACTTGAAGTTACAGAATATTTCTTCACCTCAAGAAATTTGAAGTCTGGCTTCAGTGTGAAACAAATTCCTTCTTGAGTCAATAAAGAACGGATTACAAGGGAAAACCTCTCTGGGATACGAATTGGGTACTGGTAAACAAGCTGGTTGAACTTCCCTGCAGGATGCACAACATTTTCATCACTATTTTAATTTTAATGCTGTTTGAATAGGTGAAATGTAAGGCCTGGCAACCACATACACATATAGGTTTGGAAGTATAGAGCGCAGGTACAAATCAACAAGCTATCTGCACATAAGGTGCAGCACATTTTAATATTTCAAGACAAAAACAGAAAGGCTCATTAACATTCTATTTAAGGCATGAAAGGGAGTGCGGCCGCCTGTTGACTAATCTCACTCAATGCACATGGTTTATCATTTCCACTTGCAGTTTTCAACCTGAACCGTTCGCTTGAATGACTCATGATTAGCTCTCTTAAGGCATACAGTTGCACAGCATGTCGTTTCAGACTTCTACTAATCTTTTAACCTGTGGGGTAATCAAAACTTATCATGAGATTCACTCAATTTCTTCATGCACTATGGTATAACTTTTTAAGGCATGTTAAAAGTTGGACATTTCTGACTGAATCACAAGAAAACTTAATTTAATGTTTATTTGCCTGAAAGATGACTGTGCTTCATCTAAAGAAGGCAACTACCCAAGACCAACCATTTTGAATTTTCCAAGAATATATAACCATCTAATAACTACTTTATCCACAACAAAGAACAAGCCTTAGAGGTAACTGACGGCAATATGGTTTGCAGATCTATGAATGAAGGAAAATGCCAGCTCAAAGACCTTGAACCAATGACTGACTCTTAATATCGTCCCAAAATCTCCACAGTGCCGGGGGCTCTCACTCAACTGATGAGGTTCTGCAAGTTACCTTCCACTGTTGGGGGCTTCCATTGTCAGGACTGCCACTTTGCACTCCCTTTCTTGAGAGTGAGCACATTTGCCTTAACATGTCAGCAACTCAATTGGACCCAAATACCAAGATCCCAATAGAGCTGCAACTCTAGCTGGCCTCACATTCCCTGCACTTGACCCATCAAAGTTCATTCTGAAAATGCTGGGTGTAGGGAATATAATTAGGCTTCGGTTTCTTTTCTAATCAAGCTGTTTCTTTACAAGACGCTGCCTTCTCAAGTTTGACAACTTATATACTACAGCTGCTTAAAAGTTCCCTCTCAAAGACCCCTTATCCAAAGCTTTAACGGTCCTACTCTTCCCATGGAAGATCTGGGTATTCCATAGCTTGCATAAGAAATACCACAGGAAAATATAACCTCTGCATGCCTTTATCAAATCCACACATATACAAGCTTTACTAAATCTAGATAACTAGAATTTCACGTGACTTGAAATCCTACCTGGAAGTAGCTGAAACAGAGCTTTGGAGGGGCTATGCTTCTTACTGTAACAGTAAACTGTATTCCCCCTTCCCATTGCCGGAGCAAGACACACATCAAAAATAGAAAGAGCAGAAAGAAGGAAGAGAAAATATGGAGGAGTGGTCGACAGCATCCTTGTGCTTTCTGCATCAGCTGATCAATAGTGGGTGATCAAGCAATTCGGCCATGATACAGCACATTACACCAATTGACATCCAGTTGTGTTGGATCGCTGGGTCAGATAAAATCGCCAAAAAATATATGGAGGCTTGCAATCCAAAAGAATCTTAACACAAGTAGGCAGAAGAACGTCAGTGGCAGTGGAAGAATTACTTGATTGGTTCCACCAAGAAGATGTCTATACAGTGACTGCAAAGAAAAGCTCTTCAACTCCCAAGTTCAAATTCCCATTTCTTCCTGTTACCCTGATGACAAATCCATCTGATTTCCAGATGAGATTAACCTCCATACCAACAATGAAGTTGAAGAAACTTCTCCGCACAGGTGTCATCCATGACACCTCTCCATCATTGGATATAAACCTCCCACAATATCCTCCAAGTGCACAGCCATAAAGTACAACCACGGAGGACAGTCCTCTTAAGATAATCGCCACACCAAGCTTCATCACAGAAACTCAAACTATCCCATCTGCACCAAGGAACCAATGCCACCTTGAACCCTTAGCTTGCATATGTCCTTCCACACACGAGGGAGAAGATAACACGACTTTGATTATGTACCTCTAACCTTAACTGGATTCTCACAGATAAGTTTGAATCAAAGAGCCAATTGATGACTATTTATATTTGAATAAGGTTTTTGATATTCATAAGCATGCTTGAAGCTTCTTCATATATTTATCATGTTATTGATATCAGTTCATTTTAGAATTGAAGAAAATGTCAGATGAATGGAGAAAAAGCTCTATTGTACCAATTTATAAGAATAAATGACACATATAGAGTTGCACTAATTATCGCAGATCAAACTTATGAGTCATACCATAAAACATTAGAAAAAAGTGATTGAGAAGAGGCTACAAAATGAGGCGAGGATATCGGAAAACCAATTAGGTTTCATGCCTGGGAGATATAGCATGGAAGATTTTTCTACTTAGACTACTGATAAAGAAATATAGGGAGAGGAAGGACCTCCACGTGGTCTTTATTGACTTAGAAACAACTTGTTATAGGGTCCCTAGGGAGTTAATATGGTGGGTGTTGGGCGCAAAAAGGATTTCACAAGGGCATATAAACATAATTAATAGAGGAGAATGGAGGAATAAGATTCATGTGGCTGATCCCTAATCGGGATAAGGTCTTGATGATGATGCTAATGATATAGACATAATTAAGGATATGTATGAGAGAGCAGTAAAAAATATTAAGACCACTAGCAGAGAGACTAATGATTTGTATATGACTCTAGGGTTGCACTAGGGATCGACATTGAGCGCATATCTTTTCACGTTAGTTATAGATGAGTTAGCAAAACATCTACATGAGGAGATTCCATGATGCATCTTATTTGCAAATTACATAGTTTTAATTGATAAGATAAGGGAGGGTGTAAATATGAAGCTAGAGTTGTAAAGACATGTTATAGAGTCTAAAGGATTTAAAATTAGCCGAACTAAGATAGAATATATGGGATGTAATTTTAGTAAGGAGAGGAGTTGGAGTAAAGCGCCATTAAAAATTGATAACCAAAAAGTCCCCCAAAAAGACTACTTTCATTACTTGAGATCGATAATTATGAGAGTGGAGGGATTGAGAAGGATGTTACTAGGAGAATTCAAGTGGGTAGGAACAAATGGAGATGTATCTCTTGAGTTTTGTGTGATCAGTGGGTGCCACTCAAACTGAAAGAAAATTTCTATAGGATAGTTGTAAGGTCAACCATGCTCTATGGATCAAAATATTGGGCAGTTAAAGAACAATATGTACATAGGATGAGCATAGTTGAAATGAGGATGTTTGGATGGGTGGCAAGATAAAAAATAAGAGAATTAGAAATGAAAACATTAGAGAAAACTTAGTAGTAGCACCCATAGGTAACAAGATTAGGGAGGGTAGACTTAGATGGTTTGGACATGTCCAACACAGACCAAAAATGGCATTGGCTAGATGTGAGTCAATCCAAGTCGAAGGCTCTAAAAGGGCAAGGGGAAGGTCCAAAAGGACATGTATAGAAGTTGTGAGAAAATATTTAAAACTTCTCGACTAAATGCGGCCATGACCTTTGATTTGGGGGAATGGAGAAACAAGAATCATGTAGCTAACCCCTAATCTGGATAAGGCTTTGATGATGATTGATATCAGCTCATTTTGATAATTTTAAACATGTCATCCTTGTCATTGTTCTCTTTTCAGATTTTCTATCAGAAGTTGTTCGCAATTTTGTTCTTCATAAAGAAAAAATGTTTCTCCTTAGTTAAAATAGAATAGCACATCCATTTTAAACAAAGATAAAACACGACCAACTTAAAAGGTTTAGGTCATCCACACATCTGCAGGCAATTAAATGAAACCATCAATATACCTCTATCCTCATGTCTGAGTCAAAGAAGGGACCAACACATAATGTCTATCTTTGCAACTGTAGTTCATGGTCAATTTAAGTACACACACACTGATTTCTTGGCACTTTTTCTGATCATGAACCAGAAGGAATGCTCCACGAAAAAGGAATGAACTCTGAGAGGAGATGATTTTCTCAATTAATAAAGTTCCTCACTAGGGAACACCCGAATAATTACCAAAGCTTATGAGGTTGCCTGAAACCAAACTTGTGAGCGAAACTTATGTTAAGACACAAGCTTATAAACTGTAGTTACCCAAGAGTACAAAGTTGAATAAAGCAAAATCAGCTAGGAGAAAACATTTTAAGACATAAACCCATCAGTTGCATTTCCTTGTTGGTCAAAGGACAAGTAGGCTTAAATCCCGACATGAGACGCTTTTTGACTAACAAATTAGTTAACCAAATGTTAATGCATGACATAATTCAGTGGAATAATTTAAATAATACAAAAGTGAAATTGGCTGTGAAGCTTACCAGTGACACTCCTAAAATTGAAGTCTGCTAGACCTTTTTCAGATGAATTCTGCCAAATTGCTTCCAAAGCTGGAATAATAGGAGAAACATCCGTTCCACTAGCAAGGAAACCAAGCCTAGTGAAATCATTTGCCATCTCAGCATAATCTTCATTCACAGCATGGACAACAGCATCAATCAAGATTTGTTTGTTTTGCTGGAATCAGAGAGTAACAGTCAGACAAGTGCTTAGATGTCATGCAGATAGGCAAGGACATGGATCCTGCCAAAAGAACTATTAGAAGATAATTTTTAATCTTTTGTTTTAGCATTCATCTGTAGGAAAGCTTAACTTTAAAAGTCTGGTAGTTCCCTGCCTACTTCCAAAGATATACTTGGCATATAATCCCAAATAACTTTTGGAAATGAAGAACAGGAGAATAATGGCTTAAAATAAGTTCCATTGGAGCTATTCTCTCCTGCAAGGGATACTCTGCAGGCATTCAACTAACCACGACAATATGGAATGAAGTAGATTAAAGTGAGTGCCTCTAAGAGGTCACTATCTGAAGGAAATGCAGATATAAAAAACAAAGACAGAATTGCATGAAGTGAATTCATAATGGCAGACATGAATAGAGAAGATTGATGGTACTTTTTTGTATATAGTGCTTAAAGGAAGTTTATGTCAGAATCAATTAGTCAAGCTCCTGCCTGCCTAAAAGGATTTTAGTCCAAAGGATGTGTATGTCAAGAGTCTGTATGGACCTAGTAACTTGAAAGTATGCTTGCATCTGCGACTAACTAATGCAAATTTTCCCATGCCTAGCCCAACTTCTTATGCTACTACAATATATTGTTTCTACAAAACTCGTTAAGCCCATGAGGATCAACTTGGAGATGAATACTACATAATACAAATGTTGTATACCTTATTCACAAACAGGTAAGCAACCACGACATGCCCAGCTTACTAAAAATTTTCAAGTGTGTCATCAAATGAGCACAAAAAGTTGTGTGAGACTGAGCCTTCAACATGTTAGGTGGAACTATTGAATAGGCTGAAGCAGCATCTTCTTTAATAGCGGCAACAAATTGAGATCTTGTCATGTCCATAGAGGAGCCTTCTACATCCATTTTAAATATATGAAACTGAACAATAGATTGATACTGTAAAGCTAACCTGTGAGTTCCTAGCCATGAAGTATATACCCTTGTCAAAGAGGAAGTTTTATGTTATTCATCTCATTCAAAATAATTGACCAGAAATCCAAGAAAACCGTGGGCTAAACTTCATGGATTAAGATGACACCCAACTCTTATTCTGGATCTTGAATTGACAATGATGACCTAACAAGTTAACAAAACCAAAACTCAAGATAGACAAGTTAACAAGTACTTCATTTAGATTGAAAAATTCCTTGAGCAACACCAACTTTGATTCTTTCCATGTCGCCCAGAAGAGCACTTGCACCCACTGAGAAGCAAACTCCCAAGGAATGTTCAGCTGCCTCCAGCATTCTAATTTCATTTTCATTTCTCGAAACTCCATGTCAATTTTATACACTTACATTTGTTTCCTTCCCTGTACAACTGTCTTCATTTCTCTTTTTAGTTTTGGAATTGAACTTACAATGCCAAAAACATTAGAATGCATAACAACAAAATGCCTACCATATTCTTTCAAATCACTCAATTGTAAGTAACTAAGAATCATTTATTTACTTTATGCAAAATTGTATGATCAAGAATGTTAATTGTATAATCACCTGGCTAAGCACAGCAACATTCCCAAAGTCAACATATGCAATACGACCATCGCGCATAGCAAAAATATTTCCAGGATGTGGATCTCCATGGAATAACCCAAATTCTAGCAACTGGCGCAAAGCAGCACTCACTCCAACAGTCAAGAAGCCATTTACATCAATTCCTGCTTCTTTAATACCCTGCAATACATCCAAATTATTGAGAGGCATCATAATATCACTACCGAAAACAGATAATGATGTTGATTCAAGAATGTAGGTTTCCACAATTGCCAAATGGGTTCTACTTTCTTGTATCCTAACCTGCGGATTTGTGCATCGTATGCCATCAATCCATTCCATTACTAGAACACGAGAACCTGATAGTTGTCTGTAAACCCGAGGAATCTTCACAGTAGGATCATTTTTGAAGTTCTCTATAAAATCCTCAATATTTCTCGCTTCCTGTATTATAAAAGAAAAATAAAGCTCAGAACTAAAATTCAAAATAAGAAAGTAAGAATGTTCTATTAAATATTTCCTTTGTAGAGATAGGAGCTGAAATGGCACGACTATAAAATGGGTTCATGCACTCAAGCATGAAGGAAGAGTGGCAGAAATCTCAATGAAAGAACTTTAATTACACATGACCCTCAGCATATTTCCTGTATATAAACATTTGGTAAAGACATTAATATCTAATGCAACAGTTTTCAAGCAATTGAAAAGCAGCCAAATTACCAGTGTGTAATCAAGCTCCTCCAAGAGCTTCTCACCAAATTCATCGACAATAAGTTCTGCATTACAGCCCAGCTTCTGTAGACTAATGCCATTCAAGAATGAAGCCAGAGTACGGAACAGGAAGAGATCTCGATATATTATAGGTTCTATCCCAGGCCTTTGTACCTGGAAATAAACAAGGTCTCACCCAGATTATGAAATTTTTTAGCTCTATTTGAGAAAGCCAATTGAAGAATGATTAACTACTTGAGTAGAGATGGTAAAAAATAACAGATTAACACAGCATTCCAAAAGTGATACTCTTGATTTAAAAAATAGATCCCTGAAGTAAGACATAAACCACTGTAGGAACACTAACATCCTGAGGTAAACTATGAGAGACAACTAAACCGGAGATATTTATTGAAGTTATAAACTTAAAATGTCGAAGAGATTTCAAGAAACTACATATTACAACCTTAATAGCGACATCCTCTCCTGTGTCACGCAGAGTGGCACGATAAACTTGTCCAAGACTTGCAGCAGCTATTGTTCGTGATGAAATTTTGCTGAACACTGTTTCAAGAGGTTTCCCAAGTTCCTCTTCAATAATATTGAAAGCAACCTACGCAATTCAGAAGCCATTATCTTGTCTCAATCCAGATTCCAAGATATAGGTGAATACAAATATTTAACAGTGTGGGGAATGGAGACTGAACTGCCTTTTGGTTCTTCCTGAAAAGGACCCTCCTTTTTTTAACCCATTTTTACAGAACTTGCAGAACACCCTAATATTTAGTATTGCAAACTCTGTTACCTACCAGATTAGGAAATGGCGGAACATCATCTTGAAGAATGCAGAGTTCGTTCATATAATCTTCTCGAATGATATCAGGTCTGTTCGCTAGAACCTACACCAACCAGAAACAAATCAACAAGGCAGTTATGCATTTGGTCATCCAACCAAAGATATAATTGAAAAGAATAAAATAGAGTTCAAGTCTATGGCCTTTTAGTTTGACCTGTCCTGCTTTGATAAAAGAAGGCCCTAAGTCACATAAAAGAATTCGAAGCTGTCGTGCACGAAAGGGAACTACTTCTTGATCCTGCCCAACCAAGAAGTCATATACAAAGGCAGACCAGTAAAGGCCCAAACTCCAAACTATCTCCACTCCACGAGCAATAAGAGATAGTATTGCACCTCTAGATTCCAACACCTTATTTCTGACCTAATAATAGGCAGCAGTGTTAGAAAACTGGTAAGAACAAGAGGGTTATCGACAATAACACTAACAAGAACATATGATACAAGGGCCCATTGACATACCATTTCTGGTGTATACTTCCGAAAAGGAACACAAACACCACGTTCAATGTCAAGTTGCTCCATGGCACTACTTGATTTTTCTAACAAAATGCTTGCACCTGTATCACCCCTTTTTCTCAAAGGAACCATCTTTTGTGGACCAGAGGTAGAAGCACCTGATGTCAAATCTGAAGACTGAAGTGCCATAACCTGCTTCCTTTGAGATGCAGGAGGCCTCAAATATGAACTAACACCAGGAGAAAGAGCAATTTTTCCAGCCGGACCATACTTTCTGGACAATATAATGTGTTCCTTCACAAAGCACCAGGCTCTTGTAGGTGGAAAATAACCACATGAAATGGTGGATGAGCTTGGAAGTTGAGTGGTGGAAAATTCCATTTTCTCACTTGATTAATGTATAATGTGAACAGCAGTTAGAACTTCTGTCAAACCAAAATTCTTCCGTATGCACCAGATCAAAGAACTGCAGAACGTGAATCAGATGATGACTTCCCAGTATGCTCTGAAAACAAAGGAATGGTATTGCTTTGAGAGCTCATACATGGTGCAGATCCTCAAATCTCTACTATATAGAAAAGAATGATATGAAAAGATTGAGTTATGAGAAAACATTTTCAAATACTCTTGGCTGACACCAAAACCTACTGAAATTTGCACATTCAAGAAATTTTCCACATAACAAATGGGACCCAGAACTCCGCAGCTGCTGGTCCCAAGCCCAGACAAAGGAGGAAGTTTTTGTGTCAAGTGCCAGCCGGCAAGTAAAACCCATGGCAAACCCCATGCATGAATCGATTTTTGACATTCCTTGGGGCTGGAGCGTTCCTTGTAAGCGACATGTTGCATTTCCTCGAAAGCGATGCCCTACATTAGATCCCAAGTGTAGTGGAAAATAGGCAAAGGCAGCTAGAGCATTTCCTCTAAAGCAACGCCCTGCATCAAAACCCAAGTGCAGTGGAAAGTATGCATGGGTTCCACCGTTCGAGAAGTCCATGGGTAAATAGGCTAGGCCAAGAGAACAAGATTCGTATCGCTATATGAAATATAGGCACATTGACATCTAGGAGTCTAAAGTTACTGGATATGATAAAATGTAGGTGAGTCAATATCACTTGTATCCAAGAAACTAAATGGAAAGGGGCTAAAACTAGAGAAATCGATGAGTACAATCTCTGGTACATAGGAAAGGAAAATAATAAAAATGGTGTAGGGATAGTGGTAGATCATCATCATCATCATCAAGACCTTATCCCAATTAGGGATAGTGGTAGATAAAGAATTAAATGATAAAGATGTAAACGTTAAAAGAATCAATGATAGAATTATACTAACAAAACTTGTTTTAGGAGAGAAGATCATTAATGTTATAAGTGCATACGCACTACAAGTAGGGCTAGACGATAGAATTAAAAGACAATTTTGAGAAGATATAGAGGGAGTATTCCCAACACAGAGAGAATATTTACAAGAGCAAATTTTAATGGTCATGTAGCGATAGGGTACATGGAGGGTATGGCATTGGAGAAAGAAATGAGATAGAGAAAGCTATACTCAACTTTGTCTTAACATATAACCTAGTTCCAGCAAACACATACCTTAAGAAGAGGGTTGAACACTTAATAAGCTTTACAAGTAGACCATATAAAAGCTAAATACACTCTCTCTTTTTCTACTTAGGAATGCCCAAAGATCAATGTATAAGGATTGTAAGGTGATATCTGGTGAGAGTTTAACCTCACAACATAGACTACTGGTCATGGATATTTACATTAAAGTATGAAAGAAAGGAAATGAACTTCATAGGTGTCCAAGAACTAAGTGGTGGAACTTAAAAGGAGAGAAGATAACATCATTTACAAATAAGTTGACAGTAAAAAGCAACTAAAGCAATGAAACAGAAGTAAACGCCATATGGACTAATATGGCTTTGTCCATTAAGAACGTAGCAAAAGATGTCCTAGGAGTATCTAAAGGTAAAAGTCAACCAACAAAGGAAACTTAGTGGCGGAGTAAAAGTGCAAAAAGTTATTAAAGAGAAACAGGTGTGTTTTAAAGCATAGCAGAGGGCTAAAAATAACAAAAACTTTTCAGCAATTTAAGAATGCTAAAAAAGTTGCTAAACTCAAGGCATATGATGATCTCTACAATAAATTATGATCAAGAGAAAGTGAGAAAGATGTGTTTAAACCCTCAAAAGTAAGAAAAAAGAGAGTAAGGATTTAGACCACATTAATTGTATTAGAAGTGATGACCAAAGGTAGTAGTCAAAGATGAAAAAGTTACTTCTAAAAATTACTAAATGACAGTTGCCATGAGAATATAGGGATTGAAAATACCATAAACCCAAATAATATTGGACACTATAAATATGACCATAGGATTAGAATGCATGAAGTGAAAGAGGCTTTGAAAAAGAAGAAATCAGGAAAAGCCTTGGGGCCCAATGGTATAGCAATTGAAGTTTAGAAGTATATAAGAGATACTAGAGTAATAAGAATGTAAAATCGAAGAAATACCAGATGAATGGAGGAAGAGTATTATTATACTATTTATAAGAAAAAAGGATATATACAGAGTTGCACTAATTATCGGGAGATCAAACTTATAAGTCATACCATGAAACCTTTTAAAAGAGTGATGGAAAAGAGGCTATAACATGAGATGAGTGTATTGGAGAATCAGTTTGGTTTCATGCCTAAGAGATCTACCCTAGAAGCTATTTTCCTATTTGATGAAGAAATATAGGGAGATAAGGAAGGACCACCACATGATCTTTATTGACTTAGAAAAAGTTTATGATAAGGTACCCAGACAGTTCATATGGTGAGTGTTGTGTGTGAAAAAGGTTTCACGATGGTACATGGACATAATTAAGAATATGTGCAAGAGAGCGCTTACAAATGTTAGGACCACTAGTGGAGTAACTAGTGATTTTTCTATCACTACAGGATTGCACCAATAATTGGCATTGAGCCCATACCTTTTCACGTTAGTTAAGGATAAGTCAACAAAATATCTGCATGAGGAAATTTCATATTGCATGTTATTTGTAGATGATATAGTTTTGATTGCTAAGATAAGGAAGGGCGTAAACACAAAGCTAGAGTTATAGAGAGATGCATTAGAATCTAAAGGATTTAAAATTAACCGAACTTGGACAAAGTATAAAAAATGCAATTTTAGTAAGGAGAGGAGCAAGAGTAGAGTACTGGTAAAGATTGATAACCAAAAAGTCTTCTTAAAAGAACACTTCCGATATTTGGGATTAATAATTCAGGAGAGAGGAGAGATTGATAAGGAGGTTACCGAGAGAATCCAAGCAGGTTGGAACAAATGAAGACGCGCCTTAAGAGTTTTGTATGATTGGAGGGTGCATTTCAAGCTGAAAGGAGGATTTTATAGGATGACTATAAGGCCAGCCATGCTCTATGGATCAAAGTATTGGGCAATTAAGGAACAATATGTACATGGGATGATCGTCGCTGAAATGCAGATATTAAGATGGATGAGTGGCAAGACAAGAAAGGATAGGATTAGAAATGAAAACATTAGAAAACACTTACGAGTAGCACCAATAGGTAACAAGATTAGGGAGATTAGACTTAGATGGTTTGGACATGTGCAACAAAAACCAAAAATAACAACGGTTAGGAATAAGGTGATCCAAGTCAGAGGCTCTAAAAGAGCAAGGGGAAGCCCAAAAGAACGTGGATAGAAATGGTGAAAAAATATTTAAAAGCTTTGAGACTAAATGAAGCCATGACACTTAAAAGAGGGGAATGGAGGAACAAGATTCATGTGACTGACCCCTAGTCGGGATAAGGCTTTGATGATGATGATGATGAACAAATGGGACCAGGAGAAAACAGTAATTTCTAAAAAGATGTAAAAAAGGTAATATGAAGATGAAAATGACAGAGATCAATATTTACGAAGACATGACCTACAAAGAGAACAGAGTTTTCACATTGACAAGCAAATTGATGAGGATAATTGTAACATTAGGAATTTCAAGTAACCATTTGAGAACAAAGAAAACTGAACCATGAAAAGAATCCCGCTGACTATCATTACAGCAGCCAAAAACATTCAAGGTCGGTCCATAGCGTAAATCACAGAAGTGCTTATGTATGTAGCCTCAAATTGCATTTCAGAGCACTCTGGGCTTTTCAGATTGCATTTCAAAATTTTCAGTCTAATGCAAATTTACCCTCAGAAAGCCCATAACTTGCAACACATAGTGGAAGCAGGAACTGGCATGTAGAGAAGCCACTGCATAAGCCACTCTCCTAGAATGGGGTCCTACCCTCAAAAATAAAGAAGTGAAACGAAAATTGTGGAAAAAGCCATTCACCGCATCCAACGAAGCTGACTTAGCTGGGCGGTTCGTCATTCTGAAGAACAAAAACATAACGTAACACGGTTAGTAACCAAACTCTCCACGTAACATTTTGCTCAGCTGCAAATGAATCGCGAAACGCGGCTTTTGACTGGAAGTCTAGCGGTTCAATTTGAGATATCAATCGAAAACATATATAATAAGGAACACACTGTGTGCAATTCTCTTGCTCAAGAAAATCACATTTTTTTTATTTCTACGAAAAAGATATTTAAATTTTAAATGTTTGGGGTGATTGGCGAAAGGCCCAATTGGAAAAATGATACGATTGAGCAGGTGATGTTTAATTTCACATTTTGAGTGGGAGCACAAATAACAGGGAATCCTTGTTGTAATGCTACAGATAGAAAAAAAACACATTAAAATTTTTGGATTGACTGAAGAAGTGGCTAATTTCTCTGGGCACAAACTCAGTAAGGAAAATGAAAGGATGGAAGAAGATGATGGATTCCAAAAAGCAAACATGGGTGTTATGCAATTCAGCAATAAAGATAGAAAGAGGGAGAAATCAAAGTCCTGACCTGTTTCAGATGCTGAATTGGATCCCTCTGAATTTGTTTCTGATAAAAGGAAAACAGAAGGCTCTTCTCGAAACAGTGCTCTCGCTGCTGGAGTTGAGGCAGGCAAAGAGTCTGCTGCAGGAGGAAAAAATGGGCCCCGGACAACTGAACACCTCCCTTACAAACCCAATCCATTATTTTCATTTACGTAGTTTCTGGTAAAAACGCAATCAACTATATCCACATAATCCAGTCGAATAGGTAGTGAAACACGTCTTATCTCTTGGGGCCATCGATTCATGACGTCGGGGAACACTAAACAACAAATCAGCAATAGACTTTGCAATTTTGTAAGGAAGTGAACTGAATAATGTGGGGCTTTCCGGGAGGACGAGAACTGTTGAAATATGACCTGGCAACATGAGATTGGTTGCTTTAAAACAAAGGGCCTCTAAGATAAATATAAAAGAAAGAAAACGTCCTAGCTTTAGAGGGTATCATCTCTAGTCCCTTCTAGTCAGTCATCTAACTGGAGATATTTGAAAAACAAAACTGCCCTTTTAATATCTTACACAACATTTTAACACTTTCTTAATACATTTTTTATTGCAATATTTCTAACTAACAAGAAGTCCTATTTGTTCCTTTTTCTTTGTTTATCTTGTATTTTTCTGCTACATGTTCATCTCCCTATAAAAAGCATATTTCTAATTATGTTTTTTAATTAGATTTGTTACTTTATTCAAATTCAACCATTAAAAAATTTGAAGATTTTCATTGCTTATGTTTTTCAAATTTTAGTTTTAAATAAATTTAAGTGGGTCCATTTTGCAATAAAGTGATTATTCTATCAATATTTAATATTAAAATTTAAAATTTTGAAAAAGTCTAATGATGTTAGAGAATATTATCTCTAATTGAGAAAGTGACCTACTAATGGGATTTCATTGAACGATAAATTTTTTAGGAAATTAAAATTTTTATAATTCATTCAAAAAATTTATCTTTTAATTATTAAATTTGGATGAAGCATTGACTTAATTGAGAAAGTGACCCCACTTTGGAGAAAAGGTAGAAACATAATTATTATTTTTTATAAAGAGAGAAAAACAAGATGAATGAAAAATATAGTTGAGAGAAATAAAGAAAAGGAAAAAAAAGAAGAAGAAATGTCATAACAAAAGCTTAGATACTATATGATATTGAAAGGATAGTTTTGTATTCTTAGGATATTTGCAAGGAGATGACTCAGGGTATTAGAGAGAATACCCCTTAAAGCAAGGGGTATTGATATTTTCTCTAAATAAAATAACCCTCAATATAAAGAAAAAAATACAATAGGTGCTCAATGAGTGAGTGGGTGGATCCTTCACTTTCCACTTAATAAAATGATGTGCCCAATAAGTAGTAGGTGCTCAAGAGGTGAATAGAAAAGTAAACGCCATCCTAGAACATTTTTTTGAAGATCTAAGCTTCTCATTATGTTCTACATGCAAAATTAGCTAATGTCTAGACAATTAGTACATTCAGATGAATCTAAGTGATTATTAGTCACAAACACGAGCATATGACATTTGAGATTGAGATCAATAGGATATATATCTACTGGCATATTTGTCAACTACTAACATCAATATACTTGTAGTGAAGAAAAAGCTAAGTTGTCAATATCATATCAGTAAAGTCAGTATGCTAAAAATTTGGTACCATAAAAAAAGGTATTGTGTAACACTTAACTCATTACTGGCAACTAAATTGGGTAGTTTCGCTTTTATTTGGTTGTACTAGCCAATATCAGTATTTTGATTGGTACCAATTGTAATGAAGTAAAACACAAATTTTTCTATTTTTGGTGGAAAATTCTATAAGTTGCCCCCCCTTCTTACTTGATTGTTAAACTACTAATTAATGATTATTACTTTTGTTTTGCTATCTAAGGTCTTTGGGAAGGGAAAAAAAACTACAAAAATAGGGTTTCACGCATTTTTTTGGAAAAATAAAACTAAGAGAAAATTTGGGAGACAAAGAATGCTGCAAAGAAAATGTGTTTTGATATAAAAATAAAAAATAAAAAATCAAATCAACAAGAAGTATTTTTGCTCAAAAAATTGAAGTTAACATGATGGCAAGAGTCTTTCCATTTCTATCAATTTTTCTATTTATTTTTGTTTCTCATGCAGATATGATTTATTTTTTATACCCTTTTTTTTTTTTTCTCTTCTTCAAATATGTGTTTGAAAATGCTTCAATAGTCATAGCCATCTAAAAATTGACATTATAGCTAAGTACCTATGGTTTTATCTAGTTTATTTTAATTTTTCTTTTCTTTCAATAGATTCCTATTGAACTCAAATCAAAATTTCTCTCTAGAGGACAAAATCAACATTATTAGGTAAGTGTTTCCCCCTTTCTTTTATACTTTTTTTGTCTTTTCTCTTTCTTTTTTTCTTGCATTTTCTTTACTATTGATTTTTGTTCATAGTATATTTTTGCAAGCATTGCTCATAGTTGCTTTCCTTTTTAACTTTTTCATGTTATATCTTTTTTCCTTTTTTAATTTTCTATTCATAGTATTTTTTGTTTTTATCCTTTTCATTTTTCTCTATTGTTATGGTAACAATCTACTATGTATTCAAGACTCTTCCTCTCACTCCTAATTATTCTAAAAAATGCACAAATTCATATTTTCCATAAATTTTATGCAAATTTCTTCAAATATTGCATCAAATAGTGGCATTTCTACTAATTTTCAATTGAGGTTCAGAAAAATTAATGAATATGTGGTTGTTATAATAGCTAATATGTGGGAGCTTCAGGCATTGGGCTGCCCTTTTACATGTGTGTGTGTGTGTGTGTGTGTGTGTGTGTGTGTGTGTGTGTGTGTGTGTGTGTGTGTGTGTGTGTGTGTGTGAAATGGATGCTTTGTGTGTATGTTTAAATTTTATTATTCTTCCCTATGATTTATGTGGAATGAATTGGAAGTATGGATTGGTTGGAGGACTTGGAGGTGATGGTGGTGTAGTTTGGGCAAAAACCCTAGTTCATCGAGGACGATGCATCCCTTGACACACCTCGATAACAGACATGAATTGTCTGTCAGGTGTGTCTGTGGACACTCTCCCAAGGAAAGAGAGAGAAAGAAGGAAAGAAGAAAATTTTAGGGAAGATTGGCGAGGATTTTGGAGCTGGGATTTAAGGAGATTCTAGAGCACCTCGTGAGGGACATTAGGAAAAAAATTGGGAATTTTTATGGGGTATTTATAAGTGTTTTTTTTTTTTTTAATGATTACATATAATTATCATGTTTCAATTCTTTTTATTATTAAATTGGCATTGGATTCCCACTACCACCTACTTCTCCACTAGTAGATGGTAGTAGTTTGACACATGATTACTGTTTTCTAGCCGTTGGATCCATTTGTTGGCCCCTTGTGGGCCCCACGAAGGTGTGAAAGGACTATTTTGCCCTTTTATGGAAAAAAATATATTTTATTCTCTCGAACTCAGAATTGAGCATATTTAGTGGCATTGGAATTATATTTTCAAGTACATTCTAAATATTATTGTCTTAGGTCTCAGTTATGAGTAAAATTATTATTTTATTCTTTTATTTATAAAAATAGAGAAAAATAAGGATTTTTTATTCGAACTTAGAATTTGACGTACTTACAATCATTCTAATTGGTTTTTCGAGTACATTATAAATATCCAAGTTTTAAGTCTTGATTTTATTTTTATAAAAAAAAAAATTCCTGGAACTCAAAGTTCCAGTTCCACTTTTAAAATTTCAACTTTTAATTTTTAATAATTCAATTATATTCATAAAATTTGGGGTTGTTACAAAAATAGTGTTATTGGAATTCATATATGGTTTTTCAACCATAGATCAACAAGCAAAAGCTATCGAAAAACCCATATTTGATTATCTGGAGTAGACCACAAATATCAAGGTAGAAATTCATCAATCTACCTTTTCTGGCCATTAGATCTAACTTTTTTTACTATAAATTGAAATACAGTATAGAGATACTCATTGAAAAAGTATAGATTTTACAAATTATTAACTAGCATAGCAATATTGAAGAGGAACATAGAAGAATCCTACCTTAAATCATGTTTTTGAACGGTGATTGTTGTTGGAGAAGACTTTTTGGAGAAGATTCTAGTACCGAACTAGTCATAATCATTGTTGCACCACTTTTTTTGACTAAAATCTCATAAAAATGCTAAAATTTGAATAGGATTTTGTGATTGTTAGTTCATACCATTTGTTCTATTTTTCAATTATTTCCAGTTCATTTCTTCCAGTGATAGTCAGTTCTTGGAGTGGAAATCAATCAAGTACTCCTTTAGTGGTGAAAATCAAAATTTGAGATATGAGGAAGGGATCAGGGGGAGGGAGGCATTGGTTATCTTCTTATCTTCATTGTATATTCTTCCCCTTTGCTCTTCGTCTCTTCATTGCATATTCTTCACCTTTCCTCTTCCTCTATTTCTCTCTCATTCTCTTTCTTTTTTCTTTTTCTTTTTTCACAATCCAAGAGATCTTGAATTATGGACATTGTTGGGTAAGGTGCAGCTGGATCACCTCCTTTTGAGGGAAAGCTAATGCTTGTTGTGTATTTTGGTATGACACAACTTCACACCCAAAAACAAAAGTGATACACCCTCACTAATAACTAATAGGGCTAAGCCTCTATTTGACACTCCTCTGCTCCCTTATGCCTTTTTAGATATGCTTGAATTCTTTCTTGTACATTTTCCTTGATCATTTTCTTGATTTGTAAATCTTTTAGATAGAATGGATCTATCCTAATTCTGTTCCAAATCAAAATATGTCAGGTTTCCCCCTATGTCATAAGTCTAACTCCACTTTCAAAATTTTCAATATTTGAATCTAGCTAAAAATGTCCTTTATATGATTCATTGTATTTAGACATTTCTTAGCTGACTTGGCTGCCCAATCATGGGAGCAACGTGGGTCCTTCCATTTCAAATGGATTGGAGACCAATTTGAAATCCATGGAGACCAGTTTGAAAAGGAGAGTGTCATTATCAATTTAAATTCTTGTTTGGTTCATAACTTTGATCCTTGTTGTTGGATTTTAGCTATTTTAATGTTGTTGGATAGTGCTCTCTGAGCTCAGTCCATCTATAGAGATCTCATTGTCAAATTATTTAATTTCTAAAATCTTAAATTTTGAATTTTGAATAAACTTTAGAATTTTGTTTTTTAGTAAAAAGGATACCAAATTTTGGGATATTACTCTAAAGAACCAAAAGAAGAGACATACTAAAGACTTAGATGAAAAAAATTATTGATTGCATAAGGGTGGAAAGGCAAATAGGCAGAAAAAATCCAAGAAACAATAAATCCTAGCATATGCTCTTTTTTCCTTGAATATTGTATGTCTTATAGAAGTAGTTAATATTTCTTTTAAAAAGTTTGTACGTTCACCATGAGTGATAGTATGGCTTAGGATGTTGAACATATTGCTCATGATCTCGTAGTTTGTCTCCAGGTTATATGGGCATATTAGTTATATGCATGTAACATAAATAAGAGATTTTATTGAGTATATTTTCTTCATACAGTATTTCAACTGTTTGGAAATCCTTTGGGTTTTCATAATTAATTTGCACATGGGTAGACATTTCATTTTACATATCAGAAAGCAACAAGGGAATATGTAGTTTATGCAATGACAAACATTCAAGATGTTAAAAACAATCCCATTTTCTAATCTCTAAGAAAGCACTTAAGGAGCGGCAAACAATAAATTAGAGCAAAATCACCTATAGTAGTCAGATCAATACAAATGAGATGATTCCCTAAATTTCAAATTTGGGGGTTTGGTAGTTGTAAGAAGATGATTGACTACAAAATAATGAAATCACCCCTAAGCAAAAGTGGTGTCCATATGTGAAGTCAAAGTCATGTATTCAAGCCATGTCAATTATCAAGTAATGGTGTCTGGAAACTTAATGATGTAGTGTTATTGAACTGAGTTTTCAAATTTGAGGTGCAATTGCACTAAATTGGAATTTGGGATACAAATGGTAAAATTTAAAGAATCCAAGGTTTTTAGTGTATTTAATCCTAAAGTGATCAATTAACTTCTTTCCAACAGTTTTGTAACTAACTTCATTATTACTTATAAATTTCACAACATTAGACACGTTTGTGTTCTCTACCACTTCTATGAACATCTAAAATAAATTTTTTGCTTTCTTTTCCAAACTTCTAGTATCTAAATGTTTTAGAAACATGGCACTATTTGGATTATAGTGACTTATGTGAACATCCGAAATAAAGTTTCTACTTTCTTTTCCAAACTGCCAGTGTCTAAATGTTTTAGAAACACATCATAGTTTGGATTATAAACTAAAAAGTTGATCAAAGGATGGCTCTTCCTGTCTGTCTGTCCATCAGCCATAGTGGAACGACCAGTGGTGCTCCATTCATCCCTTTCCTCTTATAAATAACTGTTCAAATTTTCTCTTAGTTGCATTGACAATGGCCCCCTCTCTTAGTTGCATTGACAATGGCCCCCTGTAGTCATGATATGATGGTGCCTTGTACCCTAGTTTTACAACAAGTATTGCATTTATCATTTGTTGGTAGTAGTTGGACCTTTTTGTATTGAAACTTGTACAAGTATCGTACCACCAAATTCCCATAACCATATTTTCTTTAACCTTACCCTCCCATCAATACTAAACTAGATTATTTTTAAGATATACATAAACAACAATAGTGAAGATTTTCCAACAATGGAGTGTTGTTCGCTAAGTTTGCTTTAACCTTGATGCATGGTCACTTATCTCTTAAAGCATGTAGATTTTCCAACTTTATGTGAGACAGAAAGATCGACACAAACATGCATGATAAAACCATACAAGGTAAGGCAAACTTTATGAAAGAAATTTCCTTGCTATAATCACACAAATAAAATATAAGACAAAGAATAAAGACTTACTCTGATGGGCCAATACAATACAAGCTTGAAGAAAAACAGCTTATGTTCAATCCACATCAATCGTTGGTTTTATAGTTGAAGCTAGCTAGAACCAAAATGCAACTCGATGAGTTTCAAGTTGTATAGTATGATGCAATTGGATGAAGATAGACAGATGGGAGATAAGAAAGAAATAATATATAAATTCTTCAATAACATTAGGTTTTTAAGATGATGTTCAAAAACTATTTTCTTAAATAGTTTTTTAAAGACAATTTTCAAGAATCATCTTAAGTGTGTTTTTAAGATTGTTTTGGCTAACGCTCTTCTTAATCAGTAACTTTTTAAGATGATTTTATTATTATTTATAATTGTCCTAATCATTGTTTCTTAAGACAGTTTCTTCTAACCATCTTCTTAATCAATTTTTTAAGGTAGTTTCCTTAACTGGCTCTTAATCTAGATTATTCAAGATAGTTTTTTTTACTATCCTTTTAATAATACTTTTTTAAGATTTTTTTATTTTTTTTCTACTATCTTCTTAAACATGTTTTCTCAAGACTTTTTTTTTATCTATCTTTTAAACATATTTTTTTTAAGATGATTATTCTAACTGTCTCCTTAAACATACTTTTTAAAAATGTTTTCTCCTAACCATTTTTTAAATAAGACTATGAAAATAATTTTTTTCTAACCTTCTTCTTAAGTTCTTTCTACAAAAAATTCAATGAATTTTTATGACGCTTTTTAGAACACTATCTTATCAAATTATATTATATGAGATTATTTTTCATAACCATCTTAATTTTTTTTTTTTAATAAGATGGTTGCATAAAGTCATCTTCTTTTTATCGTCTTAGAAAACATCAATTTTAGTAGTGTGTTGCAAAAGCAGATATGATGTTATTTTTCACATAAAATTTTATAGAGAGATGAAAATTGTTTCATCATTTTCTTCCTCTTATTCCTCAAGTAAGGTAATACCAAGCCCATGACCCTTGCTAGGTCCATCCTAATTGCATCGATTTGCTTCTTCTCATTTCTACCTTCTTCTAAAGATTTTGGCATTTAATACTTTATCTCATATGTCACCTTTGGACATGCCCTTGCTTCCTCTTTAATGCATGCAAAATGTTCCTTCAATCTAGTAATCCCTCCTTCATTAAAATTATGATTATGTAACAAAGATGACTTTGCCCCTTGGCTTTACTAGGTACAACATACTTCCATGTTGGACCAAGAGTTCTACTACTTTTGCTTTTAATTTTACCAAATCAGGAGAGATGATCATTAGGACTACCAACTGAGATGCTCCTCCTCTCCCTGTTTACCACAACAGTCAGGGAAGGGACAATGCCATTTTTTGGCAGCGATACCATCCACCTTTTTGGTGGTAGAGGCCTGGAGGCCAAACTCGCACCCCTCAGCATAGTGCCCACTAGGCTCAATAGCTTAAAAACATACATAGATGATCCAAATCTCAATCAACATAAGTCATGCAATTTATGCATTTGTGTTCAAAGTATGCGAGTATTGCATAAAATCTACTCATGCTAGTATCTTATGCAATGTCATGAATCCGTAACTCGTATAAAAACATTATTTCCCAACAGCATTCTTAATTCAATGCAAGATTTGTCAAATACATAAATCATGAAAGAAGGTCCCGCATACTCGTATAAGAACAGCATGGTTTAAAACACATACTAGATACATTAATAAAAACAGGTAACTTCAATAGAGTTTGGGATGCATTTTGAAAACAGAGTAGTATCAGACTACCTACCTCGAGCATCGTTTCTGAGCTCGTGCCTGTCTTTAATTCAAGTCAATACCTTGGTAAAGTCCTGAATGGCGTTCAAACATAAGATCCAGAGGTTATTTCTAGGTTTACAGGGCAAATACTATTTATAGGGCAAAGGTTAGATCTACATGATTTGTTGGTTTCCTAGGGGTTACTCTATGACATTCTTGGTCTAAGAATGTCCTAAATATTATTGTATAATTGGGTCCATGTCAAAATTATGGACGCAATGGTTATTTTGGCTCGTCAATCGGAGGTATATAGGCTCCAAAATTGGGTTTTAAAGGTCGCGCCTCAACGGACGACCCAACTATATCGCTTAGGGCCCTGCGCGCCCCACGGGTTCTAGGATACGTGTGCACCATAGTCGCACTGCAACCACGTTGGCTCATGTGCGTACGTCTGAATGGTGCGCTAGGGTGTGCACTTTGGATGGCGTCGCGCGGACACGTCTTAGGTACAACTGCACACATGTCCTGACTTTTGAGAGATGGCCGAGTATCTTAGTCGAGTTGGGCATTAGTACACAAGTGGTCAAGCATGTGACGTCGCCCCAGGGAGCTCGGCACGCTCACATGCCCCTAGGATGCCCGTGTACCCTAGGATGCCTGTGCACGATGGTGCCTTGGACGGGTGTGACGACCCAGGTTTTCACATGCATTTTTCAAATGCAATATCTAATTTCCTAAGGCGGAATGCATCCCTATTTGAAAATCATTTTTATAAAAACCATGTAATGCAGCGGAAAATCTTTTGTTTTAAACACATTTTTGAAAACCCCGAGTGTCCTTTGCTAACCAAAGTAGTTTTTGAAAAACTTTAGAAATCATAAGTGTTTTCGCCCAGATCTATCCAGTCACAGCACATAGCCCAACTGTAATTAAATACAAATACATGTCCAAAGGGTTGAGAATTTACTTACATGTATAATTGTTTCCTTTTTCATTCACTTGCTCGTAGCACTAACATAGATGTCCTTTACTCGTGGATGGAATCATCCTGAAAAATGTCGAGGATAGGGTGAGCATATACTATACTCAGTAGGAGTCTATCACTACTAGTTTTGTAATGCATGCTATGTTTAAAATCATGTGCTCATAAAAACATATGCATGTTCGAATAATCATGTTCAATATCGATATTAAAAATCCGTTGTCAAACTGAAATACTAACAACTTAAAGGATCATATAATCCAAAATCAAAAGTATTATATACATATATATCATAACATTATGATATGCATAAGATGCTTCATTGAATCCAACTCATGGATATCTAGTATGGTATGGTTGACCAACCTTATATCATGGCATATGCAATGCACATAAATCCATGAAACCATGGGGTCCCACTATGCCCACGACCTCACCGCCGTGTGGTCCCCGGGTACCTAGGGACACAGGATCATATACCTCCATGGGACATATGACACTTCGACCCAGTGCCGTGACACCAGTGGTAGCCCCCTGTACCACATGCAGTCGAAGCAAGGACATGCCCTTTTTGGGCGTGGTACCCATCCACCTAATAGTGGTAAAGGCTGGGTGGCCAACCCAAACCCCTCGGCATAGCACCCACGAGCTTACTAGCCCAAATCATGTACGATCAAGTAAGCCAAAAACCTCTTTTCAAAACCTGTCCTCTTTGGGTCCCTCACAACTGCCTGGCCCTCGGCACTCCAACGTCTTTTGGCAATCCTCAAGGACATGCAATCTTTGCAAGAACTTAATGCTCATAGATCATGCAATGTATGCAATAGTTTGCAAAACATATCTATGCATAATGTACATACAAAACATGTCTATGCATAAAGCATTTGTCACATGCATGCTAAACAAGTCATATACTTAAATCATGTATTTGCAAAATAATCATAGTTCTTTTAAAAGAATCTAGTAGTGATAGAGCACCTACCTGACTAGGTCGCGCTAACCCATTTGTCCTCGTACTCTCCTGAACATGGTTTGGGGACTCAAGGTTAGTTTGGCCCATCTTTTATATGTTTTAGAGTAGTTGATCTTATTACTTAGGAATTAGGGGTCCATCCCTATGCCTATGGGTGTCCTAAGGTCCTAATTGGGCCTTGGCATTATCAGTTTCCCAAAGGTCTAGCAGCCCCGTGCCACCATCCTATTCTAAGGGTCATGCCCACCTTTGATTGGGGCTTGATCAGGGATTTTATAGTGTGGGTGTGTCCGCGTCGTCGATACGAATGCAACACCTTTTGCAGCACATCAATCGGAGCTCTAGATCTCAAGTTATGTAACAGCCCGAGGGCCCACACCCTGCAACGATATTGTCCGTGCCGGAGTGCCCATACACCCCGCACAGTTTTATTCTTCCCCAGTTGCCCAGGGAAAAGGCCTCGTTGCAAGGGAAGTCCTTATCACTCTTATCAAGAGCCCAGTAACTTTCTCCCTAGCGATGTGGGACTAACTCTCAGTCTTTCACGTTGCCTAGAAGCCTACCAGCCCTCTTGGCCCGCCCTCATTGGCCAAGGCTTCACAACCTCTCCCCCTTAGGGGACACGCGTCCCCGCGTGTCTTACCACACGCGAGCGCCCATGTGCGGCTAGCCACCCACACTGGGTCGGGGTCTGGCTCTGATACCACTTGTAACAACCCGAGGGCCCACACCCTGCAACGATATTGTCCGTGCCGGAGTGCCCATACACCCCGCACAGTTTTATTCTTCCCCAGTTGCCCAGGGAAAAGGCCTCGTTGCAAGGGAAGTCCTTATCACTCTTATCAAGAGCCCAGTAACTTTCTCCCTAGTGATGTGGGACTAACTCTCAGTCTTTCACCTTGCCTAGAAGCCTGCCAGCCCTCTTGGCCCGCCCTCATCGGCCAAGGCTTCAATTGTAACACCCCGGATTTTTAAGACAATTTTTTTTTTATAATGGCAATTTAAATAAGAGCATTTGGGATCCCATAAGAAAAGATTTATTCAACATTTTACTAAACCTATCTTAAAAACTCCGAGTGTTAGTTTTCCTTTCTCAAAATGACGTACGTGTAATTTAAACATAAATAAATAATCCGCGTATAAATCAACGTCAAATAAATAGGCGCCTTTATTTTAAATCAAATAAATGTCCAAAACACAATAATAATATGGCCTAGGGTCTATCCATCATAACATCCCATATAAATGTCCAACATATGTCCAAAGATCTAAATCACATCCCAATATAAAATATGCAGTCCAAAATAAAAATCCAAATGATAATCCTGTTTAATGACTCACATCACTATCTAATACTATAGAAAAATGGTCTTCAGCAGCTCTCACGGCTTCTCAACAGCCTTGCCTTTCTTGTTATCGCGCTCGAGATCTAAGGCATTGCAAAACAAAGCAATGCCTCAGCAAGCTATCGCTTGTGTAGGTACATAGACAATTAATGTAATAAATGAAAGAAATAATGAACAATACTGATGAAAAATCTAACATTTATGAAGATAGTGATATCATAATGCCATGTTCAATAAATGCCAATTTATTCCATATGCTAAAACATGAAATTCACGGAGTTAAAACATGACATGAATCAATAAAATGGAGCATACATCCAGAATAAGGGCACCCTAAGGTAATGGGTCCCACCACATCGCACTAACATCCCTGATCAGGAGTACACGTAGTCAACCTCTGAGTGTCGTCACACCCAAGCATATCATCCATAACCATGCTCATCATACATGCACACATAATAAGAATATGGGCCATCATGCTGCAGTGGCAACCCTCCATGGGTATCAACCACCGCCGCTCCCCGTCGACACCATAACGGGAGACTTAGCGTACGCCCCATGGAAAGGCTCGGCCAGGTAGTGTGGACTATCCATGTTACCAAACCCCTACCGAATGCCATCTATGGGCAGGTGTCTATCATATCACAAACTCATCACATCATAATCTCGGAAGGTGGGTGGCCGGCCCTATCCCTCCTAGCATGATGCCCATCGGGCGAGAGCACCCGTCATCAAATATAAAACACGGAAATCATATGTATATGCTAAAACTCAAGAGCACTTATAGCTTGCAATCCCCAAGACATGCCCCTCATCACAGGGTTAGCTTTATAAGAGGACCAGCTAATAAGCCTCTGTTCTCATTTCCATGTAAATCCATGCATTTTCTATATATATAATAAGAAATAAGTCTCTAATTAAGCATAACAAATTAACATCATGCTTGTAAAATCATTTTAAATAAGTTTATTCAGTAAAAGATTTCAATTTAGAATAACCATCCTGTACGCAATGTCGCATGAAATCCACGGTAAATAATAATTGCATTTTTAAAACACAATCACACATGATGCTATGTTTAAACATGGTTTAAAAATCAAGGCAAAACATTAGTTGTCGTCACCTACCTCAGTGTGAGACCACTAGCTTGCTAATAACTCCCTTTAATTGGTATATTCAAGTGCACCTGTACATGTCACACCACTATTTAAAAAAATTTCTAAATAAAAAGTGGTCATTTCTAAAATTTTAAGTTAAAACTAGGTCCGTGTCGTCAATACGGTCACAACGCATCTTTCGGATCATGATTTGGGCTCCTCTAGCTCCCAAAAATCAATTTTAAGTGAAAATACTTCATAAATTAATATTTATTAATTTATAGGGTGTTTGGCGGGTGCACTGGTTTACACCAGCGGCCTTGCTTTACACCGGGTTACACCGGCGACCAGTGTACACTGGGTTACACTGGCGGCCCGGTTTACACCGGGTTACACCGGCACCCAGTGTACACTGGGTTACACGAGCAGCCGGTTTACACCGGTTTACACGGCGATGCGGAAACCGGCGCACGAGAAGACGGCCGCTTAGTCATCACCGGTGACCCTACAGGTGTCCAAATCACTTGGTTTTTGAACCATTTTGTTCCAAATTTTGTCTAGTTTCCATTTCTATCATCCTTTTGCATTGATTTCTCCAAAAACCATGTTTTTTAAACGGTTTTTCCCAAGTTCCTAAAAACATCCCTAGGTACTGGTTTTTGGATTTTCTGGAGAAATCCACCGTTGGATCACTCCCAAATTTAAAGGGTTTTCTCTTGGGTCTCTTGTGCACTAGTTGGACGGTACGATTTCCAAACGGACAACGTTTGGTCTATGAAATCGCGCTCCAACAGTAGCGTGCACAAAGTTCCTAAAAAAAATCTGATTTTTTCCTATTTTTTAAATGGTTTTCTAATTATTTTCTCTATTTAATAAATACTAAAAAACATAGTTTTAAGGCTTACCTTGCACCTAGCCGTGGTTGCTCGTGTTGCCGGGGCTCCACTCGCCGGAAAAATCCAAGTTTTGCAGGGCTAGGGTTTTGCGTAAACACTTAGAGAAAACGCTCAAAGTGGAGCGTTTTGGCAACCTGGGGAGAGTAGATATAGGCCTAGAGTCCTAGGGGAAGAGAACCTCTTCCATTCACGCCTCTTTCCATGGCTTCTCCGGCGATTTTGCCGGATCTGGGTACAGACGTGTGGAAGACGGGGGTGCCATTATCAATTTGGGCCCCTGTGTTATACGTTTCTGTCAAATGACAAAATTGCCCTTACAACTTCGACGGCTCATAACTCCCTCGTTTGAGCTCCGTTTTTCGCGTTCTTGGTGGCGTTGGACTCCTATCGACGAGCACTTTCAAATTATTATGTTTTTAGGAAAAAATTTCATCCATAAATTTTTATTTTTATTTATTTAATAATTTCCTATTTTATCCTAAAAATTAAGGATATTAAAAGTTATAAGCATTTTAGTGTCACACGTACATAAGCCTTTAAGGGTAAAAATACGGAATGCTAGTGTGCTGTGCGCCAGCGGCATGCGCACCGGCTTCCTTAAGACAGAAAAATCTTGGTTCGCTAACATGTTGCGCGTCTATGGCGTATGCCTCAACGGGCGCGTCTGCAGACGTGCTGGGTTTTCTGCCCGTTTTTCCTTTTTGCGGGCACGTCCCCGGACGCGCCTATTGATTTTCTCAGACGTGATCGACGCGTCACGTTCCGATTGGAACGTTTTTGTCGTCTGGGGGACCAGGTCATCCTTAGGACACCCTAGTTCGACCCTGTCGAACCAATGTGGCCCAGGGAACGTCCCTGGGTCCTTAGTGGCTCTCCAGGGCTCCATTTTGCATGGTTTTTTATGCAAAAACCTAGGGAAATTGATCTTAGAACTACTGTGAAGATGGGTTTTGAGGGATCTTGGGCATACTTGGCTCGTTGCTGGATTTTTCTCCTCATTTTCCCCTCTAGGTTGCTTCTCCTCAACGGGTTTTCTTCAAGCTTTTGGGCTACCATTAGAGGTGCCCAAGAGTTCTATTTATAGAGCTATAAGAGGGTTCTGGAGGGGGCTCTCACCGCCTTTGAATGGCGGTGGAGAAACCTCCAGAATGGCGGTGATTTCTCCTCCAATCACCACCGTTCTAGAACCCTCTAGGAGGTTGAAGATAAAGGGTGCCCGTATCAAAACGGGCCCCTGTGTTTTGCAGGCTAAATCTTTTTTTTTTAAATTACATTTTTGCCCCTAAACTTCAAAGGGTCATAACTTGCTCATTTTAACTCCATTTTGGGTGATTTTGGTCTTGTTGGATTCCTTTTTCTGAGACGCACCTAATGGTATCATTTTCAGAACCAATTTTCTGGGTTCAATTAGGGTGAATAGTGAAATGACCAAAATACCCTTATTTCCAAAAAGTGAACTTTTCATTGCTATCCTGGGATTTTAATGTTACAAAATTGGAGTCATTACAATGGGTTTCCCACCAGCCTAATTTCTTCCACAGAGAGCTGGTGTTTTTCGGCCAACAAACTGCCCAAATTCGGTAGGAATCTAGGGGAAAAAGGAAAGGGAAACAGAGGGGCCTTACCTGGGCAGCCTGAGTTGTGCCCTTCCTCCAGTGGTGCGGCTCCTATGACGCCTGCCGAAAACCCCAATAACTGGAAAATCTAGGGAAATCGTAAAGGACAGGGGGAGGAAAAAAGAAAAGGAGAGGAGAAAAGGATGGCCAGCCCGAAGGGAGAACGTGGGCCGTGCCGGATTTTTGCAGGGAACAAGGAAGGCTGGAAGCCCTAGCTTGGCCGGAGAAGAAGAATAATACAATCGGATGGTTGGAGGAGAGGGGGAGAGCAAGCTTTATAGCCGTGCTAAGGCGGTGCTTGCCTTACGGTGGTGTCGCCATTTCCCCTGGCATTGCCTTACAGAGGCGGTGCTGGATGTTCTAGAAAAATTGGGGGAGAGGGCTGGAGGAGGAAGAAGACGGGGGTGCCGTTATCAAAACGGCCCCCTATGTTTTCGTGTCTTGTTGCTTTATACTCAAATTCCAGTTATGTCCTCAATCTTCAAACGCCTATAACTTCTTCATACGAGCTCTGTTTTCGGTCTTCTTTGAGGCGTTGGATTCCATTTTGAGTCTAAAATCTAATGATACTAATTTTTCTCATAAATTCATTTATTTTATATTTTTATTAATAGTAAACATCTAAACATATATATTGATTTTCAAAGTTATCCCTTTTTACAAAATGACTTCAAAATTTGAGGCATTACACCATCAAACTTCATTTATTGGTTGCTTTTTATCTTTAGATACTCCTAAAACATCTTCTACCACTTTCTTAATGAACTCAATAATGTGATTCCACATTGTGTCTATTTTTGTTTCTTTATTCCACTTTTGTTCTACCATCAACTTGTTTATGAATGATCTTATCTTTTATCCTTTTAAGTTCCACTGCTTAGTTTCAAGACACCTATTAACTTATGTTTTGCGGTTAGACATTCACTAAGGATCACTTTACAATCCTTATATATTTATCTTTTGGTATTCCTAAGTAGAAAAAAGTCTATTTGGCATTTATATAGTCCACTTTTAAAGGTTATTAAGTGTTTATCCCTCGTCTTAAAGCATGTGTTTGCTACAATTAGGTTATATCCCAAAGAAAAATCTAAGGTAGCTTTCTCCATCTAATTTCTTTCCCCAAACTCATGTCTATCGTGTATCCCATCCTTCCTTTCTTTTTCCTACATGACCATGTAACTGTACTCCTTGAAATATCCTCTATGTGATGGGGATTTTTTGTATTACTCTCTCTATATCTTCTTAGAACTCTCTTAATTCTATCTTCTAACCCTACTTGTGGGGCATATGCATTTGTAACATTTATGATCTTCTATTGTTGGGTCTTTTTTTGTCAACAACTTTAATTTTTAATTCTTTACCCACAACTATCCATACATCATTTTTGTTATTGTCCTTTCCTATGTACCAAAGCTTATACCCATCAATTTCTCTAGTTTTAGTCCCTTTCTGCTTGGTTTCTTAGATACAAGCTATGTTGAATATCGTATATCTCATTGTATCTACTAACTCTATATTCTTACTTGTTAATGTAACTATATTATATGGTGATACAAATCTTATTCACATAAGCTAGTTTCTTCACTTGTGCACATCTAGAATGGTGTGTGAACTCCTGCCTACTTTCCATTGCACCTTCATTTTTGATGCATTGTGTCATTTTTAAGAAAATTCTTTTATAGCCCTTGCCCATTTCTCACTGTACACGAGATCTGATGAAGCACTTTGCTTATGGGGAACGCCTAACCTTTGGAAATGTCAAAATAAGATTCATTTCATAAGGTTTACTAAAGAATTTTCTGTCAATTGGAACCTAACTCCTCCTTTATCCCCTCTTGAGACCAATCATTAGATCATAAAATTACAAAGGTAGAGTTTATTTTATGCAATGAAAAAAGGGCAGCCCTGGTGCACGAAGCTCCTGCTTATGCGGAGTTCGAGGAAGGGGTGGACCACAAGGGTCTATAGTATGCAGCCTTACATTGTATTTTTGTAAGAAGTTGTTTCCACACCTTGAACCTGTGACCTTAAGGTCACGCAACGATAACTTTACCCTTGTGCCAAGGTTCCCCTTCTATTTTATGTAGTGATATAAAGTGGAAATGGGTAAGTCTGGTTTGTAGATTGGTTAACCTCTAGATCTTCTATTTGAATGCAATGGTAGATGGAATGCATCTCCACATTCATTTTAAAAGGTAAAATGAACATTTATTAGGTGAATTGGATTGAATAGTTAAATACATAAGTTTGAAAAAAAGAAGAGATTTTACTAAATTTTTTATAAGAAGGATAAGTTTAGAAACATCAAATTCCTTGAAGCTAAAGACAAGTAGCTACCATCACTTCAGGGTAGACACAATCATTAAATGTTGGGGTTGAAGATATACTTCTTGTTTATGACAAATGTGCTAAAAATCCTTTCATATTCAATTTCTACCCACTTCTTTATATCATATGGTTTTGTGTCATGTATGAATAGTCCAAATTACAATTTATATTTCTATCTAGATATGATAATTGCATTAGGTGTCGTTATGTGCACATAAATACCTTTGTATGTCCTAGTTATCATTAAGAAATATGGATGGATGCTGACTAAATCCCCTTGAATATTGTGGGCTTTGATGTTAGGTTAGGGTGGATTGTTTGGTTTTACATTGGGCAATTGTAGACAATCCTAAGAAAAATCACCTTTGATGTTCTGGGAGAGGTGACAATCTCTTTTCAAGGTAGACAAGACTATGTAAGGGCATATATATTATTTTTGCTATGAAGGCAGCTAGACACATTACTAAAGGATGTCAGACCTTTTTGGTTAAAGTTGTGGTTGTGGAAAGTATTAAACCCAACTTGAATGGGATGACAGTAGTATGCTAATTTTCAGATGCATTTCTTAAAGGTCTACCTAGACTACCACCTAGAAGGGAGCTAGACTTCACTATTGAGCCAATATCTAACACAGCTCCTATCTCCAAATCAAGGTATGAAATGGTGCTATTGGAGCTTAAAAAGTTGAAAACCCAATTACAAAAACACTTGCATGTAGTATAGGACACACTTAGAACACACCAATTATATGCCAAATACAACAAGTGTGAATTTTTGTTAGAAAAAGTCAACTCTCTAGGCCACATTGTATCAAAGATGATATAGTGGTGGACCCAAAGAAGGTGAAGGTAGTAGAGAAGTGGGAAACACCTACAATCATAGAGATATAGAGTTTCCCATGACTCATAGGATACTATCGTAAATTCATTGAGGGATTCACATGAATTGCTTTGCCACTAACTAAGTTGGCATGAAAATATGTTAAATTCATGTGGGATAATGCATGAGAAGCACACTTTTATGAACTAAAGTGAAAGCTAACTACTGCACTATACTTAACTCACCATGAGATAGTGGGGTTTTTATGATTTTCAACGATGCATCATGTAGAGGTTTAGGATGTGCATTGATGTAGATGGGAAGATGATTACCTATGCTTCATGACAATTGAAAAGGCTTGGAAATTAATTATCCTACACGTGATCTTGACGAGCAGCCTTGGTGTTTTCCTTGAAATTTTGAAGATATTATGTGTATGGAGAGAAACATATAATCTCAAATACATTGTCTCACAATAAGACTTGAACATGAGGAAAAAAGATGGATGCCGTACTGAAAAAACTATGATTCCTCTATTCAATACCATCCAAGGAAGGCCAATGTGTGGAGGCGAAAGATACGAGGAATGTATGCTAGCAAACTATTGAGGAGTTGAAAGTATTATAGGAGGTGATTGGATATAGACTAGAGGTTCAACATGGTGAATCTTTTGTGGCTAACTTGGCAATGTGATCTACCATTATTTATACAAAAGAATGATATAGAGATACAAGCGCTGGTTGGGAAACCAGGTTTTACTAGAGAAACAGGTGGCAGTGTATAAATGTGGAGAAGATTTGTGGTGCTGATGAAAGCTAAATTGAGGCAAGCGATTATCAGAGAGGCATAGTGGTGATAGCATACTATTCATCCAAGTAGAACAAAAATATTCCAAGAATTGAAAAGAAAATCCTAGTGGAAAGGCAAGAGGATGGATAAGGGGGAGTATGTGAAGCAATATTTGACTTATCAGTAGATTAAGATCATGCATAGAGATTGACATGGATTTTTTAATCCCTTGAACTTTCTAAGTGGAAGTGGGATCATATCACCATGGATTTCATTATAAGTTTGGCCAAGATAGTGAGTGGGCATGAAGGCATGACAAAATGTGGGTGATAGTTGATCAATTAATAAAATCAACAAACCTTCTCCCAATCCAACAAAATCATTCTTTAAGAGTTTAGCCGATTGTACATTCAAGAAATTATGAGTTGAAAGGAATACAATGTCCCAAATTTTGGTATCATTTTTACAATAAATAAAAAAATCTAAAATTCATTCAGAATTCAAATTTTAAGATTTTAATAACTAAATAATTTAAAAATAAGACCACTACTAGTGAATAGGGCTTAGAGAGAACTATTCAATGACAGTACACTTTAAATAAGAATATACATTACTAATGATACCCCTTTTCAAATTGGCATTCAACATGTTTGAAATGGTTAGACCCACCTAGCAGCCATATTGGGTAGCCAAGTCAACTAAGAAACATCCAAATATCACGAATCATAAATGGGTTCTTTTAGATAGATTCAAACATTGAGAAATTAGAAAGTGTAGTTAGACTTAGGAAATAGGAGAGATTTGACATATTCTAATTTGAAATGGAACTAGGAAAATCCATTCTATCTAAGAAACCCAAGAACACCATTAACCATAAAGTCAATATCTCTTAGGCTGAGAATGAAAAAAAAAAAGAAAGAAAGAAAGAGGAAGAGGAAAACAAAAAAACAACTGATGAAGAGATGAAGGCATCAAACCCCGTCCCTTCCCCTTTCCAAAACCTTATGTTTGACCTCCAAAGGAATTCTTGATTGATTTCCACTTTTAGAACTGATTCTCACTTGCAGTTTGGGAAGAAAAGAATTGAAAATCATTAGAAAACTAAACAAACATTGTAAACAAGCCATCTAATGTTCTAATCCTTTACCAAAAACTATTGTCGTCTTCTCTGATGAAACTATTCACAAAATTCCCTTCAGATTTAAGTTTTTTCATAAGATTTTGGTTGAAAAAGTGGTGCAACGTGACTGTGACCAATTTGACACTGGAATTTTCACCAAATTGTCTTCTCTGGCAACAATCACTTTTCAAAGCACAATCTAAGGTAGGATTCTTCTCTCTTCCTTTTCAATCTCTTTCTACTAGTTAACAATTTATAAGATCTAGTCTTTTTCAAATAGTATCTCGATATTGCATTTCAATTCATAGGCAAAAAAGCTAGATTAAATGGCCAAAAGGTGTATCAGTGAATTTTTACTTTGTTACTTGCTAATCTAGCCCAAATAACCAGTTCTGGATTTTTCAATGACTTTTACTCACCAATCTATGGTTAAAAATTAAATCTAAATTTTGATATAAGAAGAATCAATTTTGGGTTCCTTTTCATATATTTACATTTCATTTTTAATTAGAATGTAATAAGAAATTGAATTTTGTAAAAATGACCTCCTAGAAAACTCAAAATCAGCTTTTGAAATATCAAATTTGGTATATATGTGGTGAGAATAATTCAATGATACTAAGTTTGTACAAATTGAACATTGATGGTTGAAAAACCTCAAAGTTTTCACTAATTGTGTGTGTGCTCTAGGGGGTTCAAAATTAATATGAACACCCCACCTACTGAGCCCGATTGACATTGTTGACCGAGCTGCCATTCATGAAGTTGGACTTGACACGTGAGGGGTCTGTCCATTGCGTGTTACCCAATCTCCTTGCATGAGGTGATGACTTGAGAAAAAGAAAAGAAGGGGTATGTGTAGATAGAAGGAAGAAGATATGGCCACCTGAAAACCCCTCCCTCTTGGGCGAGACAAGCTACCATTAGCTAGGATCCTCATTTCCTTTTGTCAAGCTCCATGCTTTGTCAGTGTGTGCGCACATGCATCAACGAGCCATGCAAAAAACATAGAAGACATCTTACACCAGATTTCATAATGACATCATTTGCAATGTTGCTCAAGGCTAACAAGTATTAACACATCTACAAATCAGAAATACTTGATATATAAGAATGGATGAGATAAGGACAATTAATTGGATCATGAAAAATTAAATATGTCTACACACACATCCATTCATCCATACATACATACATACATACATACATACATACATACATACATACATACATACATACATACATACATACATACATACATACATACATACATATACATGTATATATACCTCATAGACTAGAGTTTCTCCTTCATAGGGTGCATGTTGCTCTTCCTCATATTCTATGGGAGAATTGCATACTCTGACCTGTCATACTTTGCAATTTTCCCATGATTTCCCACTTTAAATCCTCGTGTAACTCATTTTGGAGTTGCACCTTTAACTGCCTGTAGGTTCAATGCCATCTTAGGTAGTTTTGATGAAAGAATGTGGAAGGAATAACACCATGCCCTTAGCCCCTTACCTAATCAAAGTGCTCCTCCTTATTGCCCAAAGCCCTATACAGGATGTCATCCTTTGCAAAAGTGCTACTTAGAGTCCCTATAGATGTTGGTTCTTAGGTCAAGTCTTCTTGCACAATTTAATTATAAGTGCATGATATATTCCATCAACCAATCTATAATTATATATTTATATTAAAAAAAATAAAAATAATTGTAGACATATGCAACCACTTACTATTCGAGAATTAGCTTGTCCAACAGCTTTGTTTTTGAAAGTTTGAGCATTACACCCCTTCAAATGCATCATTTTCCAAAGGATGGAGTTATTAATGAGATCCGTCATCCCACCTTTCTTTTATTTTCAAGAGAGACATTAAAGTTAGGTAATCAAATATAACTATAGTACAATTAAAAAAAAAAAAAAAAAAGCTTGTAAATTTTCCAAACTAGTGCAACCCAACATAGAGAAGTTGTGCTGCATATCATTGATTGCATGCACCTTTCTCTCTTTAGCACTCTTTGCCTACACATTTGATGCAATGAACTATACGTAATTAAGTGCAATTGGATATTATAATTAATTCAATCAAACATTGGTTTAGCACATACCTCATATCCAAGAGACATGTGGTTCTTCACAAATTCATTTAAGGCATCTTGGTCAATGATGTTAAAACAAATGTTAGCAACCCTATATAACATTGACGGATCATCTACATTTGGAAGTATGTAGTTGCAAATAAGATAGATATTCCATTATTCACTAGATCCTTACAAAGCATGCATCTACTTCACATTAGGTATGTCGAAAGCATACTACAAAGTGAAAACAAGCATGTTTGTAGTTTTTCTACAAGTAAACAGTTAATTAATTGTAGTTTTGGTAGGGTTAACCTGTAGTTTGAAAATAACACATCAAAGTAATCTAAACTAATAATCCTAAGAGGATACAAAATTAGACTACACTAACAAGAGAAGAACATGATAATGATTTGATTAAATAAATGTGAGGAAAGTGAATGCTTAACTAACACTACATTGCTAGCATTAAATATCACCTACATAAAATTTGTCCTCCACATACTATTTCCTTTTACAACTCTAGAATTTAATTGAAAATACAATTACCTTCTTCGAAAATGGTTTCTTTGAAAACTTGATTTAGAAATCTTAAACTTTAACAAACTGGATAAAAATCAAATTTCAAGCATTCTATGTAAAACCTAACTATAATATATCAAGAGTTCAAATCCAAGCATCCACTATGAAAAGTAATAACATTAAGTCAAAGAATTATAGTAAGGATAAACTAACTTTTTCAAATTGAATGAATTTTGCAAAATCAACTTTCTAAGACAATTAAAACATTGAAAATACATAAGAGGGATACATAATTAAAGATATGATCACTCTAACCCTAGAAAAAAGATAACTAGGCTAAGTAATTTCTAATCTATACTAAAAGTATGTAAAATTAAATTCTAAAATTATGAAAAAGTAAAAACTTCTAAAAACTAAATCCTAAACTATACAAGAATGCAACTTGGAAAACTATACTAAAGATGTGTGCAAACACTACATTAATAATCTAGAAGCTAAATATGACACTTAACTCAAAACATGAACATAAATTTCCATTGATTTGCACTCATTTTGATCATTACAATGCTTGAAAAACATAAATAAACTTCCTCCTACTTGAAGTTCAATTATAGCATCCTCTTGATGTGTCCCTCATCATGAAAGTTCCTACGATCTCCACTCATACCCATAGCTTGCATCTATTGCTAAACTAAAACAATAATTAGAAATAGACAAAACAAATTGAACCAGTAACCAACAAGTAAATCAGCAACTAGAAACTTAGAAAGAATGCCAAATCAATAACTTAAGATGAGAAAGTAATTATGAATGAAAAGAGGATGAAAAACCAGTAGCTATGGATAAAGAATAGAAGGAAAACTAGTAATTTTGCTGTGATTGCTTGCGAAGACTATAGCTACTGCACAAAACCAGTAACTACACGATTCTCTCCAGAAGTTTAATTTTTGAATCATTACAAGTAACCAAGATTAGTAGGTAGCTAAAGGAAAGATCAAGTTCAATAACTATAGAGGAGTAAAACCATGTCTCCAATTAACAGTAGTAGCAAACTAGTAACTTCAGCACAAGACAATAGGAAAACTAAGTGAAAACAAATCATGCAGAGCATTATTCATATGTCTTCAAATTGGTAAACTTTCCAACAATTGAAACCAAGGGGAACCAAGCAAAGCAATGGAAACAAGTGAGAAAACTCCAGCAACACAAGTTGCCAATAGCAGTAACTTATTTGTTCTCCTCTACCAAGTAAAACTAGTAGAAAACATAGCAACTTCATGCAAAAAATCTACAGCTATCAAAGAAAGATCAACTAACTGCTACCTCTTCTCTCTACCTAGACATAAAGACATTGTAAAGAGGCTTGGATGTACTTCCAATCAGCAGCTCTTCCTCTCAAAGATGTTGAACAACAGAAGCACTTGCAAAACCTGCAAAATCACTAACAAGAGATGTAGAAACCAATAACCTACAACAAACATTTTCAACCACCCTAGCTGTTATGTCTCCTGTAGAAATTAGTAACAATTGAAACAAAACAAGTAGCAATTAATGTAAAAACTAGTACCAATTGATGTCTAGACTAGTAGCAACAAAACAAAAAATTGGAACACCTTCTACCAAACATTTCAAAGAACAACCTCACAAACATTCCTCAAAAGAGAGGAACCAGTAGTAGCAGTAACTAAACGACACAATCAATACTAGTAGCAACAAAAACTCCTATTTCATAACTCACTAAGCAAGTTGCTCCTTAGGGAAGCAACTCCTTCTTACACCCAGGAGCCCATCTTTTCACTTAGAAGCTCTCCACTTTCCCACATGCATCCTTTCTTGGTACCCCATTCATTCTCCAAATTCTAATTTGCCTTCCCACTCTCCTTCTCATGACACCTAGCAGCTGCCTGGAAACCATTCCATGCAACTCCAAGTTAATAGGAAACTCCTATTTAGTCTGGTTTCTAATTTTGGAAAATGTCCCAAGCTACTACAATAGTCCAAGATAGCTAAGTTGGAAGCACATCCAAATTCCAAGACTTTTGGAAACTCTCCCTTTTTGGAAACACATCCCACTCTTTCTATTATAAGGTGCCACACGGTCACTTCTTTCCTCATGTATATGATGTGCTTCTTTTATTCTAATTCCTTTCCTAATGTGTACATAATAACCCAAAAAATCAAATGTCTAATTCTCACCCAAAAAAGTCTTGCTCCGAACAGTACCTTTAATATATGTTGAGTATGTTTTCTCCTATGTGTAGGCCCATAGTTGCATTCTAAATTTACTGAGACTAGTGACACTCCCTCTACATTTGAACAATGTGGAACATAGGCGACTACTTCTTGAATTAACATGGATCATCCAAAATATAGCCTAAATTGATATGAGGAATCTATTTCCATCTAAGCTTGAGCAGTGATCTTAAGATTAGTTTGATCTAACTCTTGGACCTCGATCTATAATCTAAACAAATGAATTTTTTTTACAATTAGTACTATTTTAAATGTGATTTATCACATACTTACCTTGAAATGTCAATCTAACCCTGAAAATATACCAAATTATGGTTAGATGAAAAATAAGTGTTTGTGCAAATCTATCCTATAAATGTAAAAATTATCCATAAAATGCTCAAATTATTTGAAAGTTGGGGTTTTTAGTGTAAAAATGAACACTCAACAAAGCATGTTCTTCATGTTTCATTGTTTTGCACAAGGCAAAATATTCATCTAAAATAAATACATCAAAAATCACTTCTACATTTTAATATGTTCAATATGCACATACAAGGTCCAATGCTTACTGTACATACACTGTTTGCACTGCTTGTGTACTGCAAGCATTGCCGAATATGCCACATTCCATGGCTAGTGAGCTTCAAGTCATGGATAGTCCATGCATTGGGCATTGGGTGCCAAATGAATGACTAGCATGCAAAATAATGGCTCACCAGGTGCATTAGTTGCTCAATTGGTCACCAGGCACGACAATTGTTCAGTTGACCATTAGATATGCCAATTGCTCAGCCAAGTATCAAATGCAACAGATTCTTAGACAGTCATTTAGTGCATCAAAAATTGATTGAACCATCTAGTGCACATTGTGCTAGACAATCCCTCCAATACATCCTCAAACCAGAGTTTCCAGAGAACACTTTCATATTTTCAATCATGAAAAACCTAATGAAAAAGATATGCTTAAAAACCCATGATACGAGCCACCCCTTTCCAACAAAAACTATAAGATTCATATGTACAAAAGTGAATGATTTTGATATTTAAAGATATGTACAACACATGCCCCTTTCCACATATGAAAATTAGAGATTTCAATTATCAAGATTAACAATTGAATTATTTCATACATCATCTTTAATAGTAATAAAACATCAAATTTGACCACAACTTTTACAAGTTCATATATTAAATTAAAATAATAAGTTAAACATGATTCGAAGCATATAAAAACAAGATCAATCTTGCCATTAATTGGAGGAATGAAATTTTAGCAAACAATATAACCAAATCAGACATGAATTTAATTAAAAATCTACTTAGAAATTATTGAAATCAGTATAGTTAAAGCACCAACTTATTGAATGACGAGTTCAAATTTGTTTATGATTGTGCATAAGAATGAGAAATCCTAATAGAGAGGGAAAGTTAGCTATGCTCATCAACAATGTTGGGTTCTTCCAACCGCAACCAGAGAGAGAGAGAGAGAGAGAGAGAGAGAGAGAGAGAGAGAGAGAGAGAGAGAGAGAGAGAGAGAGAGAGAGAGAGAGAGAGAGAGAGAGAGAGAGAGAGAGAGAGAGAGAGAGAGGGAGGGAGGAAACTGACCCAGTTAGTAGCGAAGGTTATCAAGTTTTTTTCAAATGTAACAAGTATTAGAGAGACCTAAGAAGGATCACAAAAGATATATAGAGCTAAAGAGAGAGGGAGACTGCTAAGATACTAGGGATTGATGAAAAATAGAAGGGGAAGGAGAATAAGCAAGTTTAAAACCAAAATATTTTAAGGCAGTCACATATAGTATTCATTGGTTTCAAGGTAAACTAAACCCTCTTTAAAAATGTCATTTTTAAAGACATAAGCTTTAACCATGTTTTAAAATGTCAATTTTAAAGATGAAACCCTGAGCTGTCTTTATATACATCCCTTTTTAATTGATTGTTCAAATCTTTTTAAGATCAATATACTAATAATAACTATAGTTATATTTTTCTATAAATATTGATCATTACACATAATCACCCAATCTTAGCCATTTAAATTGCTGATCTAATTTTCTAGCCATGTATAAAAAATCAAACAATTCTTAGTTGTTGAAAAAATCAAATTCGCACCATTAATTGTTAATCACAGTTCAAATCAATGCATGTACATTTAGTATCACTAATCTGCATATTTATAGGCTATTGATTTCATGGACTAATAAATTTAACCATTGATCAATGACTTGATCCATGTTTAGGATGGTTGAATATATGATGTACATGTTGCTAACATAAGCTTGTGGTGGTCCTATTCACATTTTTTGGCTGTCCAAACCTCAAAATTCAATCCAATATATAAAAATAGTAACTCAGGGGTGGGGAAAATGCAAGCTTCATACAAACCTTTTTGAGGTGGGTATGTATGATACTCGTCATTTTCAAGATGAAAACCAAAACCATATTTAAAAACATCATTTTTAATTGATGGTTCAAATCTTTCTTAGAATGTTGCTTTTAAAGATGGAACCCTGAATTGTCCTTAAAAACATTGCTTTTTAATTGATTCAAATATTTCTTAAATCAATTAAGAATCAATATTAATTGTAGATCAATTTTTCTGCCATCGATCAGTGAACATGTTCTGGTCTTCTCATTTCTCTACATAGTTTGGTACAATCTTTTTTGCATTTAGAATAGTTCAAATAGAATAGGAGCTTAATTTGTTCCTACTTTCTAAAATAAATATCTTGTGTTATAGATTTATTTTCAATAAAATAGAGTAGGAACTTCCTTATATAATGAATTCATATAAAGCAATCATGAATACACCTAAATAAAAATAATGCAAGAACACATTCAAAGAGATGAGATAACTCCTAACCAACCATCCTTTAATTACATACATCAAATGTTACATTTAAATTGCCCCTGCACGTAAATTGTTTTCAACCTAAGCACCCTCCTCACCAGTATTGTCACGCTCTTAATCCATCTCATTCTCACCAATTAAATTGATTAATGGAGTTGTTTTAAACACAAGCGTGGGAATACTTTCAAGCACTTGTCTACAAGATCAAAGGGTGAATGTGGAACCATATTATGAAAATATGGCCTCATAGTATTCATTGCACACCATGCTCTCGTAGGTTGTCAAATGGTAAAGCTTCCATATCAAATAGATTGTTTTAAAATAGGAACTCCAAGCTATAACCTCTCAATGAAAGAAACAAATGTGTATCCTCTTGATCAGCAAAATTAATATTACCAATCTAAACTTCCATTCCTAACCTGTTCCTTAATTTAATTCTCTAAGTAGTGTAATTACTCTCACAAGCAAATAGACTATCTTTATCAGTATTAACATTATTGAAACTTCTAGGTTCATTTGAACTGATAAGAACAAGCTCATCAGAAGTTTCATCTGATAATAACCTAATTTTGAAAAGGAACTACAAATTTGGTTATTAATCCTTTCCATTTTTGTTTGCTCTATAAACTCCACCAACGTCGGTCTCAAGCCCAAATGAAAAAGGAGGAGGGTCTTGCATCAGGTGCCAGTTCACAAGGGAGAAGTTGAAGATGATTTTGTTATTTCTTTCGTACAAATGAATATGTATTTGTATATTAGTTTGTGAGGAAGAAATGAAAATCATCTCCAACTTCTTAAAATATGGCAACCCTTGCATTAGGTGCCAGCTGGCAAGGGTGACGCTGAAAATGATTCTGTTATTTCTTTTCTGCTTGCAAATGAGTATGCATTTGTATATTAAGTTGTAAGGAATAAATGAAAATCATCTTCCACTTCTTAAAACTATGGCAACCCTAACATGATATGAATCGAAAACTGACATTCCCTCACGCTAGGGCATTCCCCTTAAGTGACACGCTGCATCGGATCACTGGTGAGGTAAAAAATAAGCAAGGGTTGCTAGGGCGTTCTTCCAGAAGTGATGTGCTACATCAGACCCTAGGTGTAGTGAAAAATGGGCAAGGGCTGTTAGAGCGTCCCCTCGAAAGCGACACATTGCATCAGAACCCAAGTGCAGTGAAAAGTGGACATGGGTTCATGCCATGGAGGTCGAGAAAGGCAATAATAAATAGGATATCTCCAGAGCATAAGATTTGTATCATCATATGGAATATAGGAACATTGACAGGTAAGAGTTTAGAGTTAATAGACGCGATGAAACGTAGGAGAGTCAACATCACTTGTATCCAAAAAACTAAGTGGAAAGGGGCTAAAGCTAGAGAAATAGATGGGTATAAATTATGGTATATAGGAAAGGATAATAATAGAAATGGCGTAGGAATAATAGTGGATAAGGAATTAAAGGATAAAGTTGTGGACGTTTAAAGAATAAGTGATAGAATTATAAAATAAAACTTGTTCTAGGAGAGTAGATTATAAATGTTATAAGTGCATACGCACCACAAGTAGGTTATGAGATATAATCAAAAGACAGTTTTGGGAAGATATGGAGGGAGTCATGCAAGAAATTCCCAACACTGATGGGATATTTATAGGAGCAGACTTAAATGGCCATGTAGGAAAAGAAAAGGAAAGATATGATAGAATACACAAAGGGTATGATATAGGTGAATGAAATGAGATGGGGGAGAATATCCTAGATTTTTCTTTGTCATATAACCTTGTCATTACAAATACACTCTTTAAGAAGAGGGATGAACACTTAATAACCTTTAAAAGTGGACTTCATAAAAGCCAAATAGACTTCTTTCTACTTAGGAATAATGAACGATTTATGTGTAAGGATTGTAAGGTGATACCTGGTGAGAGTTTAACCTCACAACATAGGTTAATAGTTATGGATATACATATCAAAATATGAAAGAAAGGAAATGAACTTAATAGGTATCCAAAAATTAAGTGGTGGAACTTAAAATGAGAGAAAATAACCTTATTCATAAATAAGTTGATGGTAGAACGAAATTGAAACTATGAAATAGAAGTAAATACCATGTGAATTAATATTGCTGAGTCCATTCAGAAAGTGGCAAAAGATGTCTTAGGAGTATCTAAAGGTAAAAGGCAATTACTAAAGGAAATATGGGGGTAGAGTGAAACAGTGCAAAAAGTTATTAAAGAAAAACGGATGTGTTTTAAAGCATGGTAGAAGACTAGAAATAATGAAAACTATGAACAATATAAGAATGCAAAAAAGGTTACTAAGAGAATAGTACGTGAGGCTAAATGTAAAGCATATGATGAGCTCTATAATAGACTAGGAATAAGAGAAGGTGAGAAAGATATGTTTAAACTTGCAAAAGTAAGAGAACAAAAGGGTAAGGACTTAGATCATGTTAGGTGCATAAGAAGCGATGATCAAAGGGTATTAGTCAAAGATGATGAGATCAAACAAAGGTGGGAAACATACTTTCAAAAATTGTTAAATGACAATGGCTCTAAGAATATTGGGATTGAAAACACTATAAATCTAAATAACTTTGGATATTATAGATATGAAAATAGGATTAGAATACCTGAAGTGAAAGAGACCTTGAAAAAGATGAAATCAAGAAAGCCCGATGTATACCAATAGAGGTTTGGAAGCATATGGGAGATATTGGGGTAGTTTGCTTGACCAAGTTGTTTACCAAGATTATAAAATCAAAGAAAATCCCTGATGAGTGGAAGGAAAAGTTCTATTGTACCAATTTATAAGAATAAAGGAGACATATAGAGCTACAATTATCAAGGGATCAAACTTATGAGCCACACTATGAAACTTTTTGAAAGAGTGATTGAGAAGAGGCTACGACATGAAACAAGTGTATCAAAGAATCAATTTGGTTCCATGCCTAGGAGGTCTACCATGAAAGCTATTTTCTTACTAAGACAATTAGTAGAGAAATATAGGGAGAGGAGGAAAGACCTACACATGGTCTTTATGGACTTAAAGAAAGCTTATGATAAAGTCCTTAGAGAGTTAATATGGAGGGTGTTGGGCGATAAAGGGGTTTCACAGGGGCATATAGACATAATTAAATATATGTATGAGGGAGCAGTAACAAATGTTAAGACCACTAGTGGTAAGGCTGGTGATTTTCCTAATCACTATAGGATTACAACAAGGATCGGCATTGATCCCATACCTTTTCACATTGGTTATGGATGAGTTAACAAAACATCATCACAAGGAGAATCCCTGGTGCATGCTATTTGTAGATGATATAGTCTTACTTGAAGAGACAATGGAGGGTGTAAACATAAGGCTAGAGTTATGGAGAGAAGCATTAGAATCTAAAGGATTTAAAATTAGCTGAACTAAGACTATTTCCTTTATCTTATACTTAATGTTTTTTACTTTTTTTATGTTTCATTTTTCTTGCACAGGAAAAATATTTCAATCAGTACCAAAACATCTAGTTTCAAGTTCTTTTAAAAAGTGACAAAACCTTAGCAAATCAACAACAAATTGATAGCAAAATAGTAGAAACTGCATGTTTTTTATTAGAATCCTAACAATCTAACCAAGTTCATGACCCTTAGCTTTTTCAATCACAAAACCCCTTCCAAGCACAATAATCCTCACAGAATTAATAAGAAAAATCGAATAGAAAAGAGTGTTTACTTTCTTTCCATGTCTTTTTAGCCACAACAATCAAAATTCAGTGAACCAACATTAGGTTGTTCTTCTACTAGGTCACTGGATGAAGACAATCAACGAATGTCATGTCACACAAGCAAGTTTAGGTTTATAAAGTCAGTTTTACAAAGTTGTGTCTTTAAAACCACGCTTTTTAAAGACAAATTTCAAAGTGTCTTCTTAATTAGGATCTTTTAAGACTGTTACAAATAACCAATTTCTTATTTATGGTTTTCAAAGGCTGTTTTTCTAACTGTCTTCTTAACATTGTCCCTTTAAGATAGTTCCTTCATACCATCTTTGTAAACTCTCTTGCTAAATTTCTCTCTCCTGCCAATGACTTTTTAAGGTAGTTTCTCTAGCCATCTTCTTAAACTATCCTGCAAAAAATATTTTACTCCTACCAACCACTTTTTAAGACCATTTTCTTTAATCTTCTTCTTCTTCTTCTTCTTTTTCCAACATGGTTGAGTAAAAACCATCTTTTTTTTTTGCTATATTCAAAAGTCCCAATTTTAGTGGTGATATGACAATGGTGATGATTATGTTAGGTGGAAGGGAAGACAAAAGTAGATACTAAAAGGAGAAGGGCACAAAGTTTGCATTTTATACTATATATACTTTAGGGAGATGATATCCAAAAGCCTATTTTTGATAGGCACATGGGTGGTTTTGTCATGTTGCAAACTTGCTCAGACTTGACCTCTCAGTTGTTTTATTTTGCAAAAGAACATAGAAAAAAAAAAAATTGGAAGAGAAACATGTGAAACCTTTTAGAAGAAAAGTGAGGAAATATAGTTGCACATAGTCTAGGAAACTATGTAACTATTATAAATATAAATATTTTATTTTAACCAAGTGACAAAAATGGCTCCATGCATGCATCAAATTTTCAATGTAATGCTAATTGAAATTTTTTCTTAAGAAGTCCCACCATAAAACTATATAATCTGGATTTTGTTGCTAGCCTTAGTGAGGTAAGGTATTGGTCTCAATTCCAAAACTCACATCCATGTTTCCAATTTCTTTTAAAAAAATCAAAAACTAAAAACCTTACTTTTTCTCCCTCAATGTAGGCCATAAATGCATATAGGAGTGTATTTCTTGCGATGATGACAACCAACAGCATACCATGCTCTTGATAGAATGATTGGGCAAGTAGTTATAACCTCCTGTTTAAGTTGGTTACATTCTCACAATTACTTTCTAATGGAGATACATCTGATATTGAGGCGTTTAGGGAACTCCTATTCCCATTGGCCTATTTCTCATCCTATCCAAACATGGTCTTAACTGGGATAGATAGTCGATAAGAGGGCAATTAAAAAGAGAGAAGGATAAGTGCATAATACAAATGAAGATTATGGGCATATAAGAAATGTTTTAGTGGCTGATTTGCAGGAGATGGCTAAGAAGAGCTTGTGATCTTTGTTTTATGCAAAGTGTTGAGAAGAGAGACCAAATACAAGAAAGAAAGGGCATCTCTTTCCTTTGTTTTATTCTTCATTGGCCTGGGTTTTCAAAATATTTTTTAAATACTTTTTCAAAATGTGGGATATCCCTTATTCGAAAATAATCCTTTTAAAAACAAAATAGAAAAAATTATTTTCAACAAAAAATTTTAATGTCATTTCATTCATGTAAACATGGATTTAATGATGAAATGAGAGCATCATTCCTAGCATAATCTAGCGATCTCGTCTGTTTTTTGACATATATGCATTTAGCACGCAATGCAAAACAACAAATAAACTTTATAAATCATTTTCACATTTTAACAACAAATGCTAAGGCTTTATCATATTCTAGAACTTTCAATCACAGCCACATCACATCATTCACTTCTGTGGAATATCCATGAGTCCACACATCAACATACACATACAATTGTATTTCATTATCTCACCATGATACATGTCTTTCTTTACAAAAGACTCACCTTTCAGATACAAGAAGTCTCGTTCTCCTAAAGTTACAAACTCCACAATCTCTATTTCGTCCTCAGTTTTACCTATTCTTCCTTCAATTCTAACTCTTCAAATATGAGATACTATAAATAAATTACAATATCTCAACAATATTGCACTTGTATAAGTGGAATAAATTCATATTTTAGCATGCAGTTAATTATGTACATGATCAATGTATTTTGACAAATATTCGTATATAAATTACGTCATGATGTTTCAAAACATGTGCTATGTCAAAATCATAAGTTCTTAAATCATATTTTTCAAGGATTTGATTCATATGTGAAAATAGTTCAGTTAACAAATTCATATGCTCATTATAAACTGCATTCAAATCATATATGATCGTAATACAAATATGAACATTTTTTTTTTAAATATATCTTTTGATTGTAAATAAAATCAAATGTCCAAATTCTACAAAAAATCACAAATCTATATCCTTTTTATGCTTTTAATGCTCCATATTTAATTTTAGATGTCAAAGTCAGTGACCAAGAGCATATCACATTGAACAATAATCAAATCATATGACTTTTACAATTTCTAAATTTCTAAATATTTTATCCTTTCATAAGTATCCTATTGTTCCATGCCTTTGTCATTTTATGGACATTTAGCCATACTAATCATTCAAGTTCATCATAACATTTAGTCATGTAAGATTGATTGTTAATAGCTTTTTGAAATATGTCTTTAGATGAAATTTAGCAATAAAACAATAGGCCAATTTCAACCAGTCGATAAAATAATTTCAATAAGAAATGCAATCAATCAATAAAAACTCTTCCATCAAACACAATCTGTCAAAAAAATCATTCACTAAATGTAAACATCAATGTAGATGCAATTAGACGATAAAACATCTTCAATGTTGTATCCGTTCATAAACGCGCTAGGACCAACTCTTGTGAGTAGCCTGATTTTAACCATATCTATAAATCAATGGGTCAACTTGCCAGGTGAGTCCATGAACACAGTTCATTGCCAAGTAAGCAACCATCCTACCACAAGCTCTAGTCTAACTCTTAAGAATGATCGACATGGCAGCCCATGTCTTTCATATCACATCTAAACATCTATACCCATAGAGTGGCTACCATCGCCAAAAGTAACATCTATCTCCCAAATGGGCTATCAAGCATTTTTGAAGAAGCATCACACAAAAGATACGACTGATCACTTAATTGCCTTTTAGATCACATGAGGACTAGTTCAAATCCATTCATATGTAACTCATGCATCTTTTGTTTCTTTTGAAAATCATCTCATCTATAAATGAAATTTCCAACATGCATCATTTGTCAAAAGTTTACTCCACTTCATTAGAAAAATATAGAAACTTTCCAATGTTCATGTTAATTACTAATCATAAGGCATGACAGTTGAGAGCTTGTCAAACATGCTTCTTTCAATCATTTGATAATGATCCAACATGCTACTATGAGACATGACTCATTAATCATTTTAAGGTACAATTCCTTAGCCATACCATGCATGACTTTGAGCCCATTACTATGAAACCTTCTACTATAATTCACATTGAAAATTCATCACAATGCCATTCAATATTCAATGGAAAATCAAATCATAAACAAAACACTACTTTTGTAAACAATTGGACTTTATGAACAATCCCTTAGTTTTCATAGTATTTGGTACTTAAAGACATTTCTCATGTATTCCATCACTTGCACGAAATCAATTTTATAAAAAAAAATATATAGAAAATATTAAATATTAAAACACCAACCTCATATCATGTCGTATCAAACAACCAAATCATGCAATATCAATTCCAGTATGAATAGGTACTTATTAAATATTTAAAATATAATACAACATATTACTAAATCTTTACCATGTAATCACGGTCTGGATCTTTCAAGTTCATCAGCGAATAAAGATCAATTGTTTATTATTCTCTTATCACAATCCCACACAAACAAATTTGACCAAACCATTCAGGTTCTAGTCTAGATTCCTTCAACTCTAAATCATCAATCAAACATTGAACGACAATTAGAATTACAGATCCGTACCATTGATTATCAATCGATGATTTAGATTATCAATTTATGGTTAGATTCCTATTTTCTAGTCCATCAAACAAATAATTTAATTTAGCTACATAAAACAACTTCTCTAGTTTCTAATTTATGCATTTAATCATGATCCAATGGTCAAATCATACTCAATCTTATATGTATTACACATACTAATTCATATTTCTAACTATGATTCAACTATCAAATCAAGTTCAATTTACTTAAATAGTGTCACATTTAGCTAATTAACACAATCTAACTACAATTTGACAATCATTAATAGTTCAATTCCATTAGATAGCATATAATATGTTTAATCTTTAATCTGCTTATCTGACAATGATCTAACGGTTCACCATCATCACATCATCATTACAGATCACTGATTATCAAATTTGACACAATCCACCATCTAATCTATGTTTAGGCTATTGGAATGGTTGAGATTCTAGTCATTTGTCGCACATCAGTACTCTCTGATGCACTATCTGCTCAAACGGATCTAAAATTCGTGATTTTCACGTATAGATCATTATTGGATCTGAGCTTTCTTATTGATCCAATTGTCATCATCTCATTAAATGCTCAAATTCAAGATATAAATACTTTATCTGATCTCTCTATTAGTAAAAAAATGGTGGATGCTTGGATCGACCAGATCTGAAAGTTCATGCTAATCCAAGCTTAATAAGTTAAAAAATAAAATAAAAAATTATGATCTAATCCTATCTCAAATGCATTCTCTAGCATTAGTTTGGTGTCAGACTAGGTTGATCATCATCATCATCCAATGGTGTATGATCAACGTCCATCACTGCTTAGCCCACTAAACTCCAACCAAATGCCCCAATCACCAAATCAACTTGGATTTATATTTCTTGCAAGTCTAAGAAGATGATGAATGGTTTAGATCATTGATTTTATTTGTCGTTTTCTCCAATCAAACCAAACCTTAGGCACTCACTACTTCAATCTTGATTTTATGGTTAATACATCTATGATCATTGTGATTTCAAAAGGGAATGGCTGTTTTAATGAGGTGAACCAAGTGAATGGTTCATATCTTTAGTTTTCCACTCTAATTTTCTTGTGTTGGTTCTCGAATGGTCCCAATTGTTGTTTCCATTCCTTCTCCAATCTCTTTGCATTTGTGGATGATTATTCCTCCGTAGTGGAGTTTGATATTCATCATCAATTAGAGGTGGTGGGTCCTCATTTATGATGAGTGGAGGGCCTCGATCACCTTTAATACTACCACAGGGTGAGTTATCCCTTGATTGTTGATCAGTCGTTAGTGTTAACTGATCTAATTATATGTCATTCTCGTTGTACTTGACTAACTTCCCGGTTTTGTCACATATCTAAAAGTGCATACAATGAAAGATCTCCTTTTTGTTTTTGTTTTTTATTTTTTTAGAAAAACTACCCTAAATGATGCAACCTAAATGCCCATAATTATGCACAAACAAAGGACAACATGAAACAATCCCTAAGGCTAACATGTAAAAATATTTTTATTTTCTTGAATTTATGTGGGAAACAAGTATGTAATGGCCTCTATAGGTCTCTTCTAATTAATTTTAAATTAATTTGGAAGGTAGGGTTATATGCTTGTGGAGATTATTCAAGGTAGGCTAAGAGGTGGTAATTAAATCCACCCTTGATCTTGTGGGTTTGGGTGCCCTTACTAATTAATTTTCACACTCCACAGTAGTTCAATCAACATATAAATTACCTTAAAGCAATAAACGTGCCTTAAAAATATAAAAAAAAATAAAAATGGTAAACTAATGCAAATCTTAAAATGCAACAATATAAAGTATGATATCTATATGCAATTATGCTACCAAAAAATGCAAATTTATTCTATGTATGCAAACCCTACTTTAGGAATTTTAAGGAGTTAGGATTACTCACAGTAGGGTCTTGGATAAAGTCTTCTCATACAAGGGTGGGACCATTTACATTTCATCTCCACTTCCAAGTTATGATGCTACAACCTTGACCTGTATGATTATAATCCTTTTTAAATGAACTGTGATTAATGAAAAATACAATGTCTCCTCACTATAATTCACTCAAAATAAAATTTTTAGCTATCCTAATTGAGATCCTCCTTAAATTACTCTTTTTTCTAATTTCTTGCAAAATAAAAATAGCAATAAGTACCAAATTTAGGAAAAATAGTGATTATGCACTAAGAAAAGTTGAAAAATGCACCTAAAAATGCCTAGAATGTTAAATGGATGCAATTCCTATATTTTTTGGATTTTTTAAATTTATTAAATTTTTATGAAAACTCCATTGTGGGTCCCAAATAACTGCACCAAAAACTCATTGATTACTTATTACAAGCACACAAGGTATTGTAGTATAGTTTATGCAAGTACAAGTTGATCCCAAGGGGACTTGACTTAAAAATTTTGAGTTTACATGAAATTTCATTGATAAAAATTTAAAATAAATAATAAATTTTTTAATAACAATGAACTCAAAATTTAGATCTATTGCATTAATCAAAAGTAAAAAAAAAAAAAAATTGAGCTAAAAAGATATAAAATAACAACTAAAATCTACTTCCTTAGCTTTATTTGGAAAATTTCTTCAAATTTAGTCTCACCAAAGTTGATCAACCTTCATTAATATCTCACTCAAATATCTGATTAAAGATTCAATTGCTAGATTGTTCAGATTTCTCAAAATTTTGATGAACTAGACTAAAGAAAGATTTTCTATTTTAAATACCTTATATGAAATTTTTGTATTTTAGATTGAAGATCAGGACTGATGGATTAGCTAGAAATTATCCTAAAAATAAGATCTAAGAATTGATTGGAAATATGATGAGAAAAAGATCAAGAATTAAAGTTATCATGTTAGTTTAAGCTAAACCGCTGATTCAGTTATGCCTAAATCAAATAGGGTCAGATTATATAACTCCTAGAATTAACTAAGAATAACTCAAGTTGGAATAAAGCAAAACATGGAAAAGAATAAGAGAAAATGGAGAAAAGACAAATTGGAATGTAAATGGAATAAAAATTAAGGTGCAAAGGGCAAAATTAGATTTTTTTTAAAGTTTTTTTATTTTAACCAAAAAGAAGAGAAGCTGTGGGAGAAAGAAGATGATGCTAGCAGTGGAGAAAAGGTGGGCTTTCAATGAAATCCAAATTGGGTTTAAGCCAAAACAATGGAAAGTTATAAAAAGAATGAATTTTAGAGGAAAATTTGTGAAAAATAAAAGAAAATTGAGGTTGAAAAAATCATGAAAAATCACTATTATAACAGTGACTATGAACAATGGAGATGCAAGAATAAGAGAAGACTCCATCCAATTAAGCAGTTGAAAGACGGGGAAAGAAGGAGCTAGCTAGATGGGTCGGGTAGAAGAAAAGTCGAGAAGGACAAGTTCAGGTGAGAGAGAAAGAAGGAGATGAATTCTGGTTTTGGTTTTTGTTACAAGGATCCTAATAAAGAGAGTGAGAACAAGAGAGACAGTGAGAAAAAAAATGAGGGATAGATGGGGGAAAACAAGCAAGAGAGATGGAATTGGTAGAAAGAGAGGATAGGTGAGAAAGAGAGGAGAAGATGGAGGTCTGACTATTTTGCATTGTGGTGTCCGACAAAGAAGAGACAAAGTGAGAAAGAGAACATGGAAAGGAAAGTAGGAGAGAGAGATGAAGAAAAAGATGGGCTATGGGTCTTCTATAGTGCGAAGAGGGAAACCATGAAAGCTAGAGGCGGGGTGTGTGCTGGTTTTCCTCTTTAAAGGAAGCCCAACACAAAGGGTGAGAACAAGAGAGATAGAGGAGACAAAAGCAGGACTAGGCAAGCAAGATAGAGTAGAGAATGAGATAGGGAAATGGAAATGGAAAGAGGAGTGAGAGAGAAAGTGAGAAAGGTGTGGAGCAGGTGAGAAAGAGAAGGAATGAGAGAGAGATCAACTATTAAAAACTACAAAATTTCTAGTTCAAGAATAAAGAAAATTAAACGAAATAACAAGAAAATTCTACTTTCCTAACTTAATCACTATCAGTTTCTTCAAATATAGTCATCTTGGAGTTGATCAGCCTTCATCAATGTCTTAAGAATGTCCTTGGTTAAAGATCCAATGGTTGGATTAGTTAGATTCCCAAAAATCTCAAAGATCTAGGCTAAATAAGGATTTTGGGATTTAGACAGTCTAGATCACTTTCAAGATTTTAGATTAAAGATCAAATACATTAATTAAGCTAAGGGAAACTGTAAGAATGAAATTTGAAAGTTAATTGAAAATCATATGAGAAGCAGCGGAGAAGTTGAGAAATCTTGATGGTTAAGATTAACCCGTTAATTAGGTTAAGCCTTAATTGATCTGGCTCGGATTGTGCAACTTCTTATATAAGCATAATAAAGATAAAATAAAATTGGAATAGAAGTAGGATACAGAAGGAATTAAAAAGAGAAGGCAGATAGACTTTTAATTAAAGAGCAAAGGGCAAATTTGAAATTTGATGGAAAATCTGATTTAAAATGAAAAGAAAACAGAACGAGGGAAATTGCCAAAGAGGAACAGGAAACAAGAGTAAGGGGAGAAGGGAAAAAAGGAGGGAAAGAGGGAAATCCGGGTTGCCCGATGCTGGAGAAGAAGAAGATTTGGCTAGAGTAGAGGGGGATGAGGAGGTGAGACAGAGAGAAGTAGGCCTGAGTGGGGTTGATCGAAGAGAGTGCAACAGGGATGGGTAGTGATGGTGAGACAGAGGAGGTTGGTTGGGAAAGAGAAAATGAGGGAGATAGAGAATGAAAGAGAGTAACGGGTTTTGGGAGATAGCAGAGGAGAAGAGAAAGATAATTGAATGGTGAGGGAAGGAGATTGAAAGGAGAAGAGAAGTGGGAAAGAGGGGGTGGTGGATCTGCTTGTCTCCTACAGTTCAGCCAAGGGGGAGGTTCTAGTGAGGGGTACTAGCTGGTGATGGAAGATGATGGGAGGAGTAACAAGATTGAGAGAAATCAAGTAAGAGGGTGCGATAAGAGGAAGGAACGGTGGATGGTCTTCCAACAAACAGAGACGAAACAAAGAGGGAGATGGTGAAGGGTGATGTAATGTAGCAGATGAGAAGGGAGAGGGAGTAGAGAGAATGGCAAAGAGGCAAAGAGGAGAAGGAGAAAGATAGGGAAAGGGAGAGAATGCAGTGGAAGAAGGAGAGGAGAGGAGAGATGGAGAAGAGGAGGGTGATGGGTATAGCTAAGAGAGGAGTGAAGAGAGAGATGGTGAAAACTGACCGGTGTTGCCAATGAACATAAACAGAGAAAGTGGGAGGTGGCGAGAGAAATGTCGAGCTGACAAAGAGAGGGAGAAAAAGGTGGGATGGTTGGGTTGGAGGTGGATCATGCTGCGAACAGATGGAGAGACAGGGAGTGACGGACAAAAACAGAGAGAGAGAGAGAGAGAGAGAGAGAGAGAGAGAGAGAGAGAGAGAGAGAGAGAGAGAGAGAGAGAGAGAGAGAGAGAGAGAGAGAGAGAGAGAGAGAGAGAGAGAGAGAGAGAGAGAGAGAGAGAGAGAGAGAGAGAGAGAGAGAGAGAGAGAGAGAGGGAAGCACGGTTTCCTGCTTCTAGGCTAGCTTAGGGAGAAGAGAAGATGATGACTGCCTTTTTTTCTTTTATAAACTTTTCCCCTTCTAATTTTATGTCTTCTTTCCCCACTATCCTTCAAGTAGCTTTCCATTCTCAACTTGATTTCTTTTTGGAAAATCTTATCTATGATTTTCTATGCCGTAATTAGAACTCTTTATTCTTTTAGGAAATTATCCCATCTTGCCTTATTGATTTTTAGGATGATTTACACCTATTGATTTTGATCTAAGCCATCCAAGCCACGATTTAGTTGATCTACACAACAAAAGACCATATTAGAGTCATCTAAACCGTGGATTGCTCATCTAATTAGCTCTAATGATCATCTGACCGTTAAACTTTACAAATAACATTTAAATCTTAATTGAAACTAAAATCAAAATTGAGCTAAAAATTAGAAATTTGATCGGTTAGATGACCTAATTGAATGCTAAATTAGGGGTATTTTGACCAAAATTTAACACTTAACATCCATCGACTTATGTTTTTTTCATCAACCACACTGCCTCCTATCTTTATATAGATTGCTCATTGGACTTTCCTTTTTATTCTAATTCAACTTCCACTCCCCTATCCAAATTTAGTAATTTGTTTCCTAACTGTCTTGTAGTCTCCTTTTTCTAGTCAGCCTCTTCTTGGAATGCATCTTGTAGGACTTGATCTAATAATTTTGATCTAAGTCATTCAATTATATTTTAATTGATCTAAAACACACATACACACAAAATTAGAATCATTTGATCAACTTTGATGATCATTTTACTGTTAAATTTTGCAAATCTACTATTGAATGGTCAATTGGACCTAAAATGCAAAATTTAATCTAAAATTTCAAAATTGATTGATGAAATGATCTAATTAGATGCTAAATTAACAGTTTTTAGCCAAAATTGAATACTTAACATGCCTCCATCACCATTTTTAATGGCTGATAGTGGGTAGATAACTATGAATGACATGCGACTATGGTAAGTTCCTCCCTTCCTTCTTCTTTCTTTGGTCTCCAGTTACAAGAAGTCGAGTTCCACATGGTAACCTAACTTCCATGTGTTGAGCTCCTCGCTTAAGCTATTTAGCAGATAAGACAAATGGAGGGGAGTGTCCTTATAAATTTTGGGGTTTTCTTTGCTTTGTCCTATGTTTCACATGTTCTTAATGTCATTAGAAAGTTCTCATCATGTATATTCCAAATTTTGATGTTCCTAAGTTTGATTTTGAGCTTTCAAATAATTCATTTTCATGAAATTCAATCCTCATTCCATTTGAGTTAAAATTAATTAAAAATCACATGAAATGAAATTAAAAATTAGGGCTATTGCATCCTTCCCCTCTTAAGAAATTTCATTCTCAAAATTCTTTTTATATCATCGCTCAAACAAAACCACATTTATTCTTCTCATCACATCATAGATTTTGGTGCTATGTTATCACTTAGGATTAAAGATTTCACTTAATGATTTTAATAAAATGAATTTCATTTTTTCTCAACTTCCCTTTTTGTTTCGAATTTTCTAAACTTTAAAATCAATGAAATCCTCACAACGCATGATTTAAACTTTAAACTCTAAATCTTTCCATCACTTACTATGATAGCTTTTCTATTAGTAGAGCTATAAATTGTTGCTTCCACAACACACTTTAATGTTCATCCAAGTTAATAGGTCCTCATTATTTTGCAAATTCATCTCATATAGGTAAAATTTCTAGATCTTTTAAAATAGTCGCCACAACTATCATTATACTATTATGATTAGGATCATTATCCTCAAACTCTTTCCATGATGATGCAGTATATAATCACTCTTTTTGTCGTACATTAATATACATTCCATATTTTTATCCAATGCAATCAGTCAAACTCACAAAAAGCTCCACTATTTGAAAGAAAAATAAGTAATGGTACAGTAATTAGCTTTCACTGCTTCTATCTTTACTAGTCCACTATGGGATACCTAGCAATAAATAGCACAGAAGGTTAACTTTTTCAATCCATATTCACCATTATTACTTTTAAAGTAAAATTTATGCGTTCCAACATATTCTTAATACTTCTCTAATTCACTATTTAAATATATGCTTAGATGTACTAAACAAATACAAAGGTACTTTTAAATAAGGAAAATTTTGGACTTCATCGCTATAAGATCTACAAATGGAATAGAAACAGTAATCAATTCAAATGACATACTCTAAATTACTTAGTGTTTATATTATGTTCAAAAAGTAATCCTTAGAAATAATTTTTTCCTCAAGTAACAATACCTGGTCCTCAAATTGATCCTTGGTGACACTACAATTTCTTGAAGATGATCAAATAGGTAGTCAATTTGACAGAGATGATACTTAATATTCACCTTGACTCTTTGATGCATTCGGTAGTGAACAAAAATCTTAATAATTCATGCTTCTTTTGATGAAGAAGACAGGTATTGTTCAAAGAAAAACAAAATACCCAGGAGGTACTTAATCTGACAATTGTTACAACTAATTTTTCCAGTAATACAATTCTTTTAGGGTGTAAAATTTTGAAAATAGAAACTATATCAGGTATAAACTCAATAATGACATCTATCTCACTTTTAATGCAGTAGTGCTGATAGATCTTTAGGAATTGTATATAAAAATTCTTGGACTACTAACATCTCATATAAGCTGGGTTTACTAATATGTAAACTCTTAACTTTAAATAAAACTGAAAAGGTCTAACCTTTCTTAGCAATATGTCTACCACTTTTATAATATAAGAACACATGCTCGTGTGAAACTTGTCTATTTGAAAATCATTATTTCTCTTAGAATATCAAAGGTGATCTTAGGTAATCATTTGTTGTCTAATGTAAATCATCCAATCCACTATTAAGATGACATTGAAGCCAGTGATGTTTAAGGAGTATTTAGTTGACCTCTATTTACCTATATGGTAACTACCACATAATTGAAAAAAAAAAAAAAAAAAATTGCTCTAAAATTCCATCTCTTATGAATCGATTTCAATCGTCTAAATGTATCACCAAACTTGTTAAGGGCACAAAATGCTTCTAGCTTGAAACAATTTTGCAAAACTTCCTCAAGATCATTTTTCTTCAAATGGGGACATTATATTTTCCAACAATTGTGGAAAAGGTTGTTCACTGTAAATAAAAATTCCTCAAATTTTATGTCACATAACTGCAATTCATATTTTAAATCATGTCCAATAACTAATTTTACCTATATTTTGAAATCTCTTTTGATTATCTGGGTATGATTGTCTTCATCGTCCTACTAAGTCTCCATCTCAAATAATATAATTTCACATTATTTCTTTCCTACTCTTCATATCTATCTTGCTTTTCCTCAAAATTCAATTGAATTTTCAAGTTCAACTAAGTTCTTGGTAGATCTTAAGATTGCCCCTATTACATAGTTCTTGATTCAAAGTCAATAGAAACCCTTGTGTCAATAATTTATGATATTCATATTTGAATAATCTCTCTCACTTGCTTGCTTTATATGCCTTCTTTTCAAGATAGTCATTCTCTAATCATTTTGATTTTTCTGAAATTATCATTATAAAAAGGCAATCATACTCAATGAGGTTGTATGTATTTACCCAAGTTGATGCTAAATTCTCAATATTATCAAACTAATGGAGCTATCATATATTAGAGTTATCAATTTGAAAAAAAAAATTATTTAATCTAATATTCTAGTTCTTTTCTTTAAGAACTTGTCCAGAATCATGCATAAATTCGTGAACTAAAACCAAATTAATATCATGGATCAAACACTACATCTAAATGGACGTTTAAGCCTTTTGATCTCCAAATTTTACTATTAGTTTTTCATAATGCTGTAAAATTATTAGTAATAAGTCTCTACTACATTTTCAGACTAATTCTGTGATGCTCCAAGCTTCCAAAAGATTTCTCTATTATGACTATCTCCTTATCCTTTATCATGATTCTCAAACTATTGGCATGCTCTCCACAGCTCTATACACACAATTTATGTTAAAACATGAACTCTCAAGAGGTCACCTATGTAAATGGATCATTCAATATCTTGACAATATCTTCACTTAGAGATACCAATTCCTATACTTTACAGTTTGGTTCTTTACACTAAGAACCTTAGTAATCCATGACAATAACCCACTTTTACTCACACAAGGACCAAACTCTCCTTGTTTTGTGGACTCTCAATAACTTTTCCTATTCTATCTTGTTGTGAGTGGATTGAATCTAGGCTCTTATACCAACTGAGGAAATCCCAGGCTTTTAAATTTCTTTTTTGAAATTTGATATATCCCTTGTTTAAAAATTCCTCTTGAAAATAAAATAGTAAAAAATCTTTTCATTAAAAAATATTTCTAAAAATCCTAAGTGTTATTTCATTCATGTACACAAGGATTTGGCAGTGAAATGGGTGTCCTCTATTTTTCGAACATATACACATTTAACGCATGCAATACAGAGCACCTGATTAACTTTACAAATAATTTTCATGTTTTAAAAAACAAATACTAAGAATTTATCATATCCTAGAACTTCTAGTCACAATCACATCATATCATTCACTTATATGAAATTTTCGTGAGTCCATGCATCAATATACACAAACAATTATATTTCATTATCTCACCATGATATATATCTCAATTTACAAAATGCTCACCTTTCAGGTACAAGAAGTCTCATTCTCTTTAAGTTATAAACTGCACAGTCTTTATCTCATCCTCAACATAATTTGTTCTTTCTTGAATTATAACTCTTCAAATATGAGATATTATAAACAAATACAATATCTCAACAAGATTGCACTTATGTAAGTGAAATAAATTACTATTTTTTCATGTAGTTCATGATTTACATGATTAATGTACTTTGACAAATATTTATATCTGAACAAAATCATGATGTTCTAAAACACGTGTTTATGTCAACATCATAAGTTTCTAACCTCATATTTTTCAAGGAACCAATACACATGTCAAAACAGTTTAATTAACAAATTCATATGCTCATTACAAACTAGATTTGAATTGTATATGATCATAATATAAATATGAATCTATTTCTGACAAAATATGTCTTTTGATTGTAAATCAAATGAAATGTTTGGATTCTATAGACAATCACAAATATATACCTTTTTTATTCTTTTCATCATCATCGTCATCATCAAAACCTTATCCTAATTAGGGGTTGGCCTCACGAATCTTGTTCATCCGTTCCCTTTTATTTAGTATCATGGCTTCATTTAGTCCAAATGTTGTTAAATCTTTTCTCACCACTTCTACTCGCATCCTTTTGGACCTTCCCTTTGTCCTTTAGAAACATATACTTGGATAGCCTCACTCCTTCTAACTAGTGCCTTTTTGGGTCTTTGTTGGATATGTCCAAACTATCTACGTCTAATCTCCCTCCTCTTGTCAACTATCGATGCTACTCATAAGTTTCTTCTTTTTTTTTTTTCTTTCTAATTTTGTCCTTTCTTATCTTGCCACTCATCCATCTCAACGTCCGCACTTTGGCGAGCCATCATACAGAATTTTTCTTTCAATTTGAGTGGCACTTGCCAATCACGCAAAACTCTAAAGGCACACTAGCATTTTTTCCAAGCTCCTTGGATTCTCCAAGTAGTCTCCCTCTTAATCTCTTTGCTTTCATGAATTGTCAATCCCAAGTAATGAAAGTGGTCTCTAACAGGGACTTCTTGGTTATTAATCTTAGCTGTTGCTCCACTCTGCTTCTCCATTTGATAAAATTGCCTTCCATATATTCTGTCTTAGTTCGACTAATTTTAAATCCTTTAGATTATAATGCATCTCTCCACACTCTAGCTTAATGTTTACTCCCTCTCTTGTCCTATCAATCAAAACTATATCATCTATAAATAAAATGCACCATGGAATCTCCTCGTACATATGTTTTGTTAACTTATCCATAACCAACGTAAAAAGGTTTGAGCTCAACGCCGATCGTTGGTGCAATCCTATAGTGATAGGAAAATCACTAGTCTCTCCAGTAGTGGTCAAAAGGCTTATTATCACTCCCTCATACATATCCTTAATTATGATTGTATACCTCTGTGAAAACCCTTTTTTTCCTAACACCCACCATATAAATTCTATAGGGATCCTATCATAAGCTTTTTCTAAGTCAATAAAGACCATGTGAAGATCCTTCCTCCTCTTCCTAGATTTCTCTATCAAATGTTTGAGTAGGAAAATAGCTTCTATAGTAAACCTCACAGGCATGAAACCAAAAGGGTTCTTTGACATACTCGTTTCATGCCATCGCCTCTTCTCAATAATCCTTTCAAAAAGTTTTATTGTATGGCTTATAAGTTTGATCCCATGATAATTAGTGCAAGTCTATATGTCTCCTTTATTCTTATAAATTAGTACAATAGAGTTGTTCATCCATTGATTTGACATTTTCTTTGATTTTACAATTTTGTCAACCAAACTAGTTCAGTATCTCTCATATACTTTCAAACCTCTATTAGTATACCATTAGGCCCGAAGCCCTTTCTTTATTTCATCCTTTTCAAGGCCTATTTCACTTTAGGTATTATAATCTTACAATCATATCTATAGTTTCCAACATTATTTGGGTTTACAGGACTTTCAATCCCTATATTCTCAGGGAAATTCTCATTTAATAATTTTTTAAAGTAATTTTCTTCTCTTTGTTTGATCTCCTCATCTTTTTACTAGTAACCTTTGGTCATCACTTCTACTGCACTTAATTTTATCTAATTCTCTTCTGTTCTCTTAATTTTTGTACATTTAAACACATATTTCCCACCTTCTCTTAGTCCTAATCTATTATAGTGACCATCATATGCCTTTATGAGTTTAGCCTCACTTACTACTCTTTTAGCAACCTTTTAACACTCTTATATTGGTCAAAGTTTTTGTTATTTTTAGTCCTCTATCATGCTTTAAAACACACCTATTTCTCTTTAATAATTTTTGCACTTTCTCACTCCACTATCAAGTTTCATTTATTAGTTTCCTTTTACCTTTACATACTTCTATGACATCTTTTATCACTTTCTTAATGGACTCAACCATACTAGTCCACATTGTATTTATAGCTTCCTTCTACCATCAACTTGTTTGTAAATGATGCTATCTTCTCTCTTTTTATGTTGCACCATTACTTTTGGACACCTATTAAGTTGATGTCCTTTCTTCCATATTTTAATGTAGATATCCATAACCATTAATCTATGCTATGAGGTTAGACTCTCAACAGGTATCACCTTAGAATACCTTACACACTGATCTTGTAGTATTTCTAAGAGCAAAAAAAGTCTATTTAGCTTTTATATGGTCCACTTTTAAAGGTTAATAAGTGTTCATCCCTCTTATTAAAGTATATGTTTTTTATAGCTAGGTTATATGCAAAAGCAAAATCAAGAATAACTTCCCCCATCTCATTTCTTTTTCCAATACCATACCCTCCATGTACCCTGTGATATTCTTCATTTCTTTTCTTACATGGCCATTAAAGTTTGCTCCTATAAATATCCCCTCTATGTTAGGAATTTCTTACATGACTCCCTATACATCTTCCCAAAATTGTCTTTTGGTTCTATCTTCTAACCTTACTTGTAGTGCATATGTACTTATAATATTTATTATCTTTTCTCTAGAACAAGTTTTATTAGTATAATTCTACCACTGGTTCTTTTAATGTTTGCAACTGTACCTTTTAATTCTCTCTCTATAGATAACCCTACACCATTCCTATTATTGTCATTTCCTATGTACCAGAACTTGTATCCATTTCCTCTAGCACCAGTTTTAATGGCTGACAGTGGGTGGATGGTGGCTAGTTCCATGTGATAGTGGTGGTTTTTCCTTCCTCTCCACTCTCTTTCTCTCTCTCCCCTTCTCCTTCTTCTTTCCCTTCCCTTCCCTTCCCTTCCCTCCCTTCTTCTTTGTTCATTCCCTAGTTGCAGCTAGTGGAGCTCCACCTAGTGACCAAACTCCCACATGTTGAACTCCTTCCTTAAGTTGTTTAGTAAATAAGACAAATGGAGGGGCATCCTTATAAATTTTGATCCTCCCTCTACAATTGTCAATTTTTTATTTTTTTCTACCCCAACCTTTTATTTCATGTGTTCTTAGTGTTGTTAGAAAGCTTTCATTGTATACAGTCCAAATTTTGAAGTTTCCAAGTTAGATTTTGAGTTTTCATAGAATTGAATTAGAAAAAAAATCAATTTTAATGAAATTCAATTTCTCATTCCATTTTGGTAAAAATTAATAAAATATCTCATCAAATGAAATTTAGAAATTAGGGGGTTTACAATTTCTTCCCATTTCTTGTTCGTAGTTTTTTTTTAAAGTTAATTTAAGTGGCTGGATATCTATTTATTAGCTCAAGCCATGAAATTCACTAAGTAACAAATCGTCCACACACCACCATTAATTGCTATTTTGGACAATAGTATTTTTAGCATGTTTAATAATTTATATGCCTAAAACTTACAATGTTATTCTTTTTCTTTTGTCTTTGATTTTTCCTAATTTTAAATTTGTCCATAATATTTTTATTTTTTGTAATTTTCTTTTGCTCATTTAAAATTTTTAATTAAAAATTATGTACAAAAATACAAGCTGATATTGGTTTGTACTACTAATACATTCCAAAAGAACCTCTAAACAATACAATATTAACAACTTAAGTTTATACTCTCCTCTCTCTCTCTCTCTCTCATTTCTACCATAGAAGCCTTTGTAGACTAATTATAATTGTAGACACTTAAACTGCTTTGACTGGAGGCTTCCTTTTAGAGTGCCACACAAAAAGTTAACCTAGTGTTTAATTAAAACTATCAATTAAGTTAATCATATCCTGAGTTAATTTTTCATGTGACATTCCAAAAGATAGCCTCCTAGTAGATGCAATTAAGTGTCTACAATTATCAAGATTAAAGACTCGCCTTTTTATGGTACGTATTAAGAAAAAGGGATAAAGGCACACTTTTTGAACTTTTTCAGGAATCTAATATGTCTATTTGATTCAACCTCAATCAGATGTACTTGGAAAACAAAACTTACATGTGTTGGGAATCTTTAAGGCCTTCATTGTGGGCCTCTTGTGGACATAAAATAGATGATGAAAAATATAAACCCTCTTAGTGTCCCTTTTACAACCATAAAAGACTCATAAATGAAGATATTAGAGATTCTTAATAGATGTAAATTTTGGTACAGAGGTATTTGATTGAAGCTAAAATGAATAAAAATATTAAATCCATACACACACACACACACATATATATGGGGAGAGGTAATTTCAGCAAGGAATTGCAAATATGCAAAATATAGGTGATATTTGATTGGTTCAGAAAAAGTTTCTAATTGTCATTTTCTCTAACTTTTTTTGCTTTCTATTATTTTTTCAACCAATCAAATGTCACATGCTCCTTACATTGGATTAAATAACTGAAATGAACATATCCCTATATGTATGTATGTATGTATGTATGTATGTATGTATACAAAATGTGAACCCACACTCCATTTTTTTTTAACACAAACTGATAGAAACTCTCCTCTCATTCATGTGCCATGTCTTCCCTATTATTTTCTAAGTAAAAAGTATGCGCATTCATCTCACAACATTTCCAATAAATAACTAGTAATTGAACAGAGATTTTTACAATGTTAAAAATGCTAATATTTTCCAAACGAGAAAAGGCCTGTGCCGAGTCCTGAGATCACACCATGCGTTACTAAATTAAGCATACGTAGGAACTGAGATACTAGCCTTAAACTTCGGCGTCAGTAGGTGCCAAGCTATTAATAACAAAGATTACTACGGAGCCATATTTGCATTGAACTTAATACTAGATCTTCTATTACTCATGGTAATCTAAGAATATCTTACGAGATCTGTAAACCAGATCATGTATACCCGAAAGATATTATCTTGGATTTGAGCAATAAGAGGTGAAATCTCACTTTATGAACTTTCAATCTGCGTATATGAGGGCTTTGTTGCATTACGCTTGGAGTCTGAAAACCCCTAGCAAGGCCATGTGAGCAAAGAGCTTACTAGAAATCACTGATAGTAAGTAAGAATATCTTACTAAATATGAGAATCAGATGATGTAATGTGCTACAAGGATATTATCATGGATTTGAGCAATAAGAATGAAATCTCACATATTAACTTACAAAACATGTACATGTTAGGGTTTGGTTGCATTGAGGTTGGTGGTTTGATAAAACCCTAGCAAGGCTTGTGCAAGCTTCATGAGTTTAAGGTAGATTTACAAAGTCATAATCAAGGTTCACATGAAATTCTGCGTCATTTAGGCTTAGATTGGAAGGGAGACACTTAAGCAATAAACTACTTTCGAAGCTGATACTGCAACTGTTTTTCTTTACGATAAGTTTAATGGTGGTGGCCAGCATCTAGATTTACTAAAATAACAAGGTAATTAGAGTTTCCTTGTCTAATTGAGATTAGGAAGATTGGGTGTCAAGCATTGTCATCTTAAACATTGCCTAGTTTTGAGGACACTTAGCAATTTCAATTAGAAAATTAGTAGCCCTTTGTAAATCATTTCGTGGCCCAATAATAGTTTCTGAATTTTGTAATAATTAAGTCTTCAACTGCTACTTAGAAAGATATCAACTTTGTAGATGGTACACATTAAGTGTATAATGCCTAGGATTTATCCTGTCCACAATCACATGTTCCAAAAAAATGGTCGCCCTGCGCTCGAATCTCCAAGCAGGGTCATGAAGGTCTATGGTATGCAACCTTACTTATATTTTTGTAAGAGGCTATTTCCATGCCTTGAACCCATGAACTCCAAGCCATAAGGTGATAACTCAACCATTATGCCAATGCTCATTTTCTAATCATACATCAAATTAAATTAAATTATAAAAAAAAAAAAAAAAAAATTCCAAAGCTTTATACTTTTCAGTAACGCTAGACTAGATCCTATTGATCAAGGGGCTAGGATGACCAATCAAGGGAATTCAATAGAAAACGGGACAAATTTGACTGTCACCGGTTAGATTCATGGAACCAATCGGTCACATCCACTTGGCAAATGTGGGCCCAAGAAGTAGAAGCTAACAAAGAACTTGAAAGCCACTATATTTTTAGCATTTTCAATTAGAAAGCTTTAATTTAAAGAGAGTGTGTTAGCGAAACAAGAGAGTTTTCGTTCACCTGAGAGAGTCTTCTTATCTCAAGCTTAGAAGGCAGGAAAAGGTTAAAGTATTATATAAAGTTGAGTGATAACCCTAATAAGAAATGAAAAAGGAACAACTGCAATTGCAAGCTACGCCACCTCACCAGTACGTGATGCCCCACCAACAACTCAAACGGTTAGCTGAATCTCGGAAGAAGACCGACCCAGAAAGCTCCTCTTCATCTTCCAACCTCCGAACTCGACTCTCTCCCGATCAAACTACCCATGATTTCTTGGATTCTAAGCCTCCATCTCTCTCTCACCAGAAACAAACAATCCCATGTTGTTTTAATCTTTGCACAACCTCTTGTTTTGCCCGGAAGATCAACATCACTTGGTTTCTTTCAATGGCAACTCGTTGCGACATGGCGGTTTCGGTTCCTGTTCCTGTGGTAAGCAATCTCTCCCTCTAAAGAACTGGTAATTGTAACACAGAGCTCGATGATTGGAAATGGAGGATTCTTTCTGCGGTACAGAAAACTTCCGAATGTTGATTAGGATGTAAAGCGTAGTCAATAACTTGAAATCATGGATTCCACTGCTCTATCCTCATCTTCTTTCTTTTATATGTATGTTCAATGCTTGGAATGATTCATTACCATTATCTATAGGTTGATTATAATGTTATTCGGCTGTGTGATTGTAGAACGTCGATTTCTGGCTTAGCAGGAAGATTTGTCCTTTAAACAAGTGTACTTGTATAGAAAAATATAATAATAAATTTTGCCTTTCCATTTCCTTTGAGTTCCATTTTCAGAGAAAGAAGACGGTAAGCAGGCAACAAAAGAAGTTGGACTCTGAAGAAGAGGTGAGATCCTCTACACAACTCCCTACATAGGTGGATAGATGTAATATTGATATTGTTTTTATGAGTTGTGAACTGGGTTTCCTTTAATTTTCCAGGTAATTCAGAGAAAGGAAACGGCTACTGGGCAGCAAAAGAGGATGGAGCTTGAAGAAGAGGTGAGATTCATTGCCCTCAAGTCTAAGTCGTTCATTTTGCTGGGCCCAACTGTAGATTCATTACCAGATAAATACATTTGATGTGACCATTCAAAATAAAACTTTAAAAAAAAAAAACACCCACACACACATTTAATGTAGAGTTTAAATGTACTTTTTGATTTCAAACATGTTTTGTTGCGGGATGATAGACTAAGCCGTTGATTGGGTGGTTGGGGCCCAACTATAGGTATGATCCAAACCGTGCAGTTGAATGACATAATTGTTGGAACTGGTCGAGGCGGCTACTCACGAACCTGGCAGATGTTCTATTTGTGTCCATAGAAAGACACGCCAGATAGAGCAGACAGCTTGGTCCCAGGTTGAGTGCGTGAGTGATTTGCTAGTAATTGTTCTGCGGGTTACTAATTAGCTTGCGTATGCGTCAGAAAATAGTACTTGCATACTTAAGTGAATGAAAGACTCTAAAAAAGTGTACGTGGTGGTGACTAGAAATTTTACACTCCTTGTACCAACAAAAATGCTATGAGCTGATTTTTAATCTTCTTTTTCTTGTTTGCAGTGTTGGCATCTTTTTCCCTAAGTAATAGAAATTATGGTGATTAATCCAAGGAATTAACTGCTAGACCGCAAATTTTAGTACTGAAAATGAATGCACGCCATCAGTCTAACTTCATTCAGCCCAACCATTATATTCTTGTTTTCATCATCTTTTCAATGAAGTCTCCTTTATCTTTTCAAAAATTAATAAATAAATAATTTCATCATTGCCGGTCATTTCCATTATTGTTTGAATCATGACATTGTTAGATAAATACTGGCATGCATATGATTTACTGAAAATCTGGTTCCAGGCTATCAGGTGTCACAAGTGAATTTGACATATATGAGCCGACATCTGGGGTTTGTAGGAGAATTTGTAATGTATCAAACTCATGAGCTTTTTGCTTGTTCTTTTAGATTTTACGTGTTAATTAATGATCTCGATCATATTTTGGATACGTCGTGGTGATTAGGTCTATTATGAGGTGGTTTACTATTGATCTAGCCTCTTGCATTTGATCTTATCATGGTTAGGTTATCCGATCTCTCGATGATTTTCTTAATGTAAAGAATAATGTAATATTATTATACAGTTTATCCTATTATTAAGGTGAAGAATGCATAGTTTAAGATCATTTGATCATGTGGGAGCTTTCAATTGGAATTCCATTCCCCTATACGATCTAAATATATCATCATAGAGTATCATGACGTGGGGGAACATAACTATGACGGTTTATTAGGTTCATGTTTAGTTGATTAGTCCTTATCTATCTAGGCGGTGAAAAGTTGTTACTTAAGGTTGAAGTTGTGTGTGAGAGAGAGTCTAATAGAATACAATATAGAGTCAGTCTTTCTAGATCAATGCTATCTGTATTGAGTATTGGGAATGACTCCAAAACCTGCCTATGTAAGTTCTACCTTTGGATGATCTAATCTATCCATCTTGTTTTTCATCTCTTGAATTGGCTAGACAACAAAATTCAGGACTGTTGGGTAATTTTAGTTATTCACTTTGAGTTTCTAAATTATAAATGTTTAATTTTCACCTGAAAAAACTAGCAGCTGAAAGCCTCCAATGGGCATGATCTTTTGTAGATAGCCTAAATAGGAAAGAGTGAATAAGAAAATTGGGACAGACCAACCAAAAGTAAGACTTTGGTGGGTTTTAGGGGTCAGCCCAGATAGCATTTCTCTATCTTTCTAAACCCAACTTCTAAGTACGTAATTACCTGATGCACATGGTGTGCAGGTGTTCACACAGTAGCAAGGAATTAGTTCCATACCTTGTGGGCTTATGATATCACAGATAAAGAAAAACCAATCTTTTGTACACGTCTTAGGTAGTGTCCATGATTCATGGTTTACCATTTGTACGCCACCAGCCATTTTTTTAATCACGCGGCTACTATTTTGAGTCTTTGTTGAATCTCTCAATTTGTTTGTTCTTAATTGTGTCATTTGTATATTTGATTTGCTCTCTAGTGATGTATGGCGCTCCTTTGTCAGCCTTTAGTAGACTAAATGATATACAGTTGTAACTCTAGATGGGATGGGCCTATTTTTTTAAAAGTCATTTACAATGTTGCTCTTGACTTAAATGATCGTGATTAGATGATCCTAGCAACTATTTTTTGAGTTATAAAATGGCTGGTAAAATATTTTACTGTTCATCTTACTACCTTAAGGCACGAGTTGCAAAAATTGTACCATGGATGAGAATTTTGTAGAAAGGCCATCTTTGTCAAAGAGTCTAAGTTATTAACTATTCAGCTTACCTTGAGTTATATTCTCATAGCCATTCGTATGATTTAGTGAGAGGGTTCATGATGCCTTATCATCTAATTTTCTATTATGGCGTCTTTTTCAAGCAGAAGTTGATGGTTCCAACTACCATACCCGTTTTTTAACAAATGGTTCTATGCCTTGATTTTTGTAAGAAAATCATTTGACTTATCGATTTCATGTCGAGCCCTTCACGCACACATCAATTGTATATGCTTAACAGGTCTCCAATCTATAATAAGCTACATATATTATAAAAAGAGGGAGAGACATGAATGCTAAATCAAAGCTGTCCTACTACTTTTGCATGACATGGTTTACTCAAGGATGATCTACTTAGTTCATCTAATTCATTTTTGGATACAGATATTACTTTATAAATTTTTTTAGCCATCCATGGAAAGAAGATTTCTTTAGATGTTAGAGTCATCCAATTTGCATGTTTTTTGAACTAGAGACACCAAATCTAAAGAAATTAGATGAACTAGGTAGAACATCTACAGTAAACTCTATCATGCAAAAAGTATGAGCTCTTTGACACAAAGCACTGGAAAACATACATACATACATACATACATACATACATAGATATATATATATATATATATATATAGAGAGAGAGAGAGAGAGAGAGAGAGAGAGAGAGAGAGAGAGAGAGTTTTTATTGTAGAAAGTTAATATCACTTATATTTTTTCAATGATCTAAACCGTTCATCTGATTTGCACCATCCTAGATGCTTTACATACAAAAAATTTCATCTATTGGATAGCCCTAAGATCATGTTCATTGGACCTTTTGGTGTTGTGAAATAGACTATGAAACACTCAAATCTATCCATTTAATAACATCAAAAGGTCCTACAAGCATGGTCTCAGAGATGTCAAATAGATGAGATCTTTCATGCTAAGGGCGTGTAAGATAGCTCAAATCAAATGAAAGATTTAGATCATTGAAAAAAGCGATTGGCTCAGGGTTTTAGGAATGGCTCTAAGAAGAAATACAGAATGAATATTGTGTTATTTTTTCCAATCAAATAGCACATGCGACCTAACATAATGACTTTACTTACCTTGCTTTGTTACATGTCCCAACTCCTAAAACTACATTTAGTAATTATATTTAGAATTTCAACAAATTGATTCACCTATCAAGGCTCATGAGACTTCATTTTTCATTTTACTTTTTTTAGGTCGCTCGGCTTTATAAAATGCTTGATCATGAGGAAAAGGTTAACAAAATTTTGCAATGTGTACTTCATGGGCCTGATGGATCTATCCCTCCTATACCAAGCTTCCTCCCTTCAAAGGTAAGATTGACTATGAGAGAGAGACCCTCTGCTAGAATTATTAAAAGAAAATTAAGGTTTTGACTAACTCTTTTTCAAACTAGCTGAAGGAGCTCCTAGCGGAACTAGCAATGGTAGAGGGGGAGATTACTCGTCTTGAACGTGTAATTAGCCATCTTCAGCACAACATAGATCAAGAGCAGAAAGGAATTCAAGAATCAAAATCTAAAGAATGGGAACTTGGAAGTCTGAGCAACCTTGCACCGCCTGGCAACTCTTCAATGCCACAATATCTAGAAGCCAAACCGAAAGTTACGCACGAAAGAAGGCCATCTGAAGCCAGAGCTTTGTTCTTCATAAACCAAGCCATTAAAGGTAATTATTCACTGAATGGTTTTGCTAGAAAAGAAAATGACGTCCAAATCACAGCTACTGAACAACTAGAAAGTCAAAGAGAGGTTGGATCTCAAGAGAAGATTTCAAGGAAGAGTGGGATGTTAGAGAAACCTTCCACACCCAAGAAAGTCCCAAGGCATCCAAAATCTAAAGTAAGTTATTTGCTCATTGATTTTTATCCAATCTAAGGTTCCTATAAAACACCTGAAATATTAAACACCAATAATGGAAGCCCACAGAGAAACTAATTTAGCACTTGGGTATATCCAAGCTTAACCTTAATTATTTTTTCTCCTAGATTAGTCACTGGACTCTAATTCTTTCCTTTTTCTTTTTTATTAACCAAGCGACTCCAGTTATAGGATATGCTACTCCAAAATGGGTTTCCCTTGCCTTAGCACTCCACTATTCATGCTACAACTTAAATCAGTTGTTATTTTCAAAACCATCGCAATAATTAATGAAGCAAGTGTTTAATAAAGTGATGACAGGCACTATAAAAACACGTAGTACAGATACTTTTTTCCTTCCTGGAATTGTTGCTTTCTTTGGTTTATACATTGAAAACTTCTTTCCATTTCCTTTCAGCCAATTGAACATGATTCAGAGATCTCCATCAGCTTGCCACAGAACCCTTCATATGACTCATCCTCACCAAAGAGCAAGCAGCAATGGCAACCCAACAAGCTATCTAAAAGCATTCTGAAATGCTTGATGTGCATTCTCATGAGACTTATCAGAACAACAAGGCAAATGGAATTAGAGAAATCAGGTGTAATTGCTAGGCCTACTCACTCTGCAGGATCGAAAAGCTTTAGGTTGGAGGGTACCTTAAACTCAAAGGTAGGCGTTTCATCTCAGAGGGAAATTGGACAGCAAGACCCATATGGCATATTTGCTATTGAAGACTCCCTTCCAAGAGATATTGGTGCTTACAAGAATTTTGTCAAATGCACTTCAAGTTCAATGGACTTGAAAAGTATTTCAAGTTGTGTCCCTTTGTTGAGAAAATTAAGGTGGGTAAACTGTATACTGCATAGCCTATCTATGGTGTTGAATTGTTGAGTGAGTGATCTTCACACGTACTCTCTCTCTCTCTCTCTCTCTCTCTCTCTCTCTCTCTCTCTCTCTCTCTCTCTCTCTCTCTCTCTCTCTCTCTCTCTCTCTCTCGTCCCTTCAGAGAACTAGATTCCAAACACCATAGAACTTCTTGTTTGCTCTATGATATTTGACTGCCTAATCTTCTTCATCTAATATTTCAGGGTTTTGATGGACAATCTCTATAATGTGGACTTGAGATCCTTGAGCTATCAACAAAAGTTGGCATTTTGGAGCAACATGTACAATGCTTGTATCATGCATGTATAGTATGGTGAAAGCCATTTCCTGTCAATTCCATGTATAAAACTAACTAGTATGTAGCTTATGATAACATCGTTGATGTCTTACATGACTATTTCAGGGAATTCTCCAATTTGGCCTGCCTTCTAATCAGAAGAAAATGCTTCAATTAATGAACAAGGTATGCATACTATATTTTACAAGATTGAGATAATGATGATCAATGGACCTGTAAAAATCAATAAAAAAAGGTGCATATACAATTCTCAGAAAGCACTTTATCTATCTCAATGCCATACGTCTACTATATAAATGCATTATTTTGACTTAGGCGGTACTCAACATTGGAGGAAACAAGTTGAATGCTCTAACAATAGAGCACTTCATTTTGGGGCTGCCACCTAGCTCAAAAGAAGTGAGTATCACAACTTAGAAATGTAAGGCTTAGATTTACTAGAACCATATCAATGTATGACTTGTCCTAATGTTTTTTCACATGTGTACTAGAAGGGTGAAAAGGATAACAAAGAAAATCTTGTTCGTAGTACCTATGGTCTCGAGCACCCAAACCCCAATGTTAGATTTGCTCTCTGTTCTGGCAGTAAATCCTCTCCAGCTGTAAGTATTAACACTTTCTACTTTTAATTTATAAAGACAAAGGTAAGAAAACTACTTGTTGTATTTAAATATTCCTCCAATGTCTTTTGACAAATGTAAATATAATGTTTAGGTAAGAATATACACTGCTGATGGCATTTTGGCCGAGCTAGAAAAATCAAAGTTAGAATACCTACAAGCTTCAATTGTGGTTACTAGCAACAAAAAGCTCATGATTCCAGAGCTTTTGCTACAAAACATGCTATATTTTGCAAGAGACATGGAGTCCTTAGTTGAATGGGTTTGCAATCAATTGCCAACATCAGGGTCTTTGAGAAAATCAATGGTCGATTGCCTCCGGAGCAAAAGCAATGAGAAGATAGCAGATGTCGTGGAAATTATGCCGTATGAGTTTGAATTTCAGTATCTATTAGTCATGTAAATTTTATTTTGAAACTTTTGTGGTTGATCATTAAGTGTAAAGGACAATTAGGTATGTGGAGAATATTTTTTGTTTCTTACAAGTCGCCATATTGATGTTAGTATCAATATTAGATGTGTATTTCATGAAATTTTTTGCAATGGTGGTTTCTGTTAGTATTTAATATACTTCATTGACGAATATTCATTCATCACAATAAGATCCTCCATGAAAATAATTAAGAACAAAGACTAGATGGGGAAGTGTACCTGAATCTATGAGTCCAGATGTGATCCTTGAGCTTTGCGGTTCCTGATCTTCCAAACTGATGTGTATGACCTTCCTGGAGAATGGAGTTCCCTCTTTTCTGATGATGGGATGTCAAAAAAGAATCATACGTACAATTTGGGACCACAACCATTTATAACTGTATCCCCTTTCCTTATTTCTTCTTTTGGCCCATCATAAAATAGAAATTAAGTATTAGGTATCTACACATAATAAAACCATACCTTTTGATATGACTATGGCCCATTTTTTCCTTAAACTTATTAGATCACTTTAATTATAGGACAAACCCATATGATAGCATATAATATACAATTGATATATATATATATATATATATATATACACACATATATACGTCCAATATCTAACAATCTCCCACTTGGACTATAAATATATATATATATATATATTACTTTATAATTGTATATCAAAGTATAACCTTAAGAGCTCAAAAATTTTGCCATCACAAAAAAATATCTCTGAACAATCTTATCCATTAATTATGCTAATATAGGATCAAGGCGATCTTTGCTACATATATCATAACTAAATCCACCATGGTCACGTATATTAACATAACCAAATGACACAGATCAAGTATAGATGTGTAGCATGGAAATTACATGCAATGTGATAAGCATGCCTATTTCCAACTAGTCCATCTTTATTCCCTATGAGATCATATCAAAACCAAATCAGAGTGAAAAATATAACTAAATACTTTATTTCTGCAGAAGATATCCATAAGCACAAGATGTGTCTAAAAATAGAAAAGCATATAAATACAAACTCCCACTAATCCAGTATATCATCAAATGATACAACACCCATATGAGCAGTATGCCTATGAAAGACCTTGGGTGGTGGCCTCTTAGTAAGCAAATCTGTAACCATGGACTTTGTGCCAATATGCTCTATAGACACTTGACCACTCTAAACTCTTTCTTTAACAACTAGGAACTTAATGTCTATATGTGACACCCCAAGTTTTATAAACCTTTTTCCCATATTCAAATAGTAATAGTAATACGTTTAAAATAAAACAGGCGGGATCCCTAAAAGTAAAAACTCATAATTAAGAAATTTTTCACAGCATTGAAGGAAATACAAAAAAGAAAAATCCAGAGGCTCATCCACATCCCAAATACTATGAGGATTACAAAATTTTAATTTCGATACTCTGAGCATGCTCAATTTAAAATCACGACAAATCATACACAATCATGAAAAGGCAATAATAAGAATAATATGTCTAAATTCCCCCAAGGTTTTATCCATGATCACTACATCATACCAATGTGTGCGTATAAATATACACTATACAAAGTGTGGGTCCAATCTCTCCAAAAATAACAACATACATGTACAACCCAAGGAGCCTAAACACAAGTCCAAGCGACATACACTAATCGGTCATGTACAAAAAAGCATATGGTCCTCAAGGTCCTCGCTCAGTCAACGCTGCTCCACATGCATACCGTTAGCGCTATCACGCTCCAAATCCAAGGCATTGCAAAACAAAGCAATACATCAGCAAGCTATGCTTGTGCAGGTGATTATGAGAAATAAAACATGCAATAAACACTTGCAAAGAGTACTAATATCATGTCAAGTATCAATAGAGTAAATCATTTATAAAGCAAATGAAATCATCAGCTGTTCAAAATGTAAAGCTCATGAATCTCATAAATCTGAACAAAACAATCAGGATCAAAACATGCTTTTCGTATGAGGCAACACAATATCAAAGCAAAACATCATGGCATACAAGGCATGATCAAAACATGGATGAGCATCCATCAAAAGCAATAAGAATCTATGTGCACATCGAAATATAATGCATGTCATGATAAAACAGGGCACTATATAAAAATAAGCCCTAAGAGTGTTTCACGACACTCAATCACCGGTAACAAGTACTCATACCAACCCTGGGTCCCTCCCACGCAACCCGCATCAGCCCCCCGGAGTCATTCACTCCTAGACTTGGCTTACCCCGGTTTACCCCACATATAAATACTATATGAGCATACAAAATAATAGTATGGGCTACCATGCTGCAATGGGCAACCACACAGGATCTAACCCACTGCCACTCCCCGTCAAAACCTAAACAGGAGACTTTTTTCATCCCCATGGGGGCAGGGGGGAACGGACCCGTAAGGGGGACTACCCATGATACCACCACCTACATCCCTGGCCCTGCACCACTCAAGGGTGGTGTCTAATCATCATCATCACAAAGTCAGAGGGTGGGTGGCCAATCCTACAACCCTCCTAGCATAGTACCCATCGAGTAGAAGCACCCGTCATAAAGTAGCAAAACATACTATAAATCATGGAAAACTCCCAAGTGAAATAAACCTCAATAGGCTAAATCAAAATACATGATAAAGTATAAACCATCACATGTGAAAACATGGATAATCGTATAATCAATTGTCATGCTATCAAATGTGAAGTAATAAACATGTTTTAATAAGCATGATGGAGCATAAAACACATGCCTTAAAAATTTGCAAGTGAGAAGTCATGATCATGAAATCAAGGAAAATTTCGAATATAATCACCTACCTCGAAAGGCACAGTACTCCAATCAGGCGCGTAGACAATGTCACATCTGGCGTGTGCTCTGACGTACCTGCCACTTCACAAATCATCTATCACTTGGCGCTCTTACATCTCAAGGTAAAAAAATCCAAGTGATAACTTCATTGATCTGACCATTAATCCTGGATCAACAACCTAAATCGTCTGATTAACCATCTATTGGGTCAATCCTGCACTAGATGTAGGTTTTCCTAACATCTAGACAAACATTTGTATTCTTTTATTATCAATCTATGTCAAGATCTACTTAATTTATGTCCCTTAATCAATGAAGGGTCAGTCCTTAACATCTCGTGAAGTTTGAAGACAATTCGACTATTGGATCGCTCCATAACACTCATAATTGACATCTGATCATCAGTTCTAACTATTTTTATCATGAGCTCTAATATCAGTGTTTATTTAGTGATTTATGCATGTCTCTATGATTATACCTCTATCTGACAATTAGATCGCTCTCTATTCAACCAATCCCAAGGTACCTAATTAGATGAATTGTCAAGATCATATTTCTTGACAATCACATACGATCTACTTTGCTAATCCCCTAGATCATCTCATATTTGGTGTACAAAATCAAGTTCTAAGGCTTATTATCCATCAGAGGTGTCAGGTCCTTATTACTCTACTGTCCGATCTAACAGTTTAGTTTTTTTTTTTTTATCAATTTCACTTTAGATTCTTCCATTTGTGCCATATCCTAGCAATTTCAATGCTTTAGAACCCATTTGTGGTGTTTGATTGTCGATCAGGCATAGCAAGGTTGTTGTATGAATAGTACTTGATTGGATGGCAAAGATTGTTCGATCAAATTTCATCCTAGATCGATGATCTTGATCGATTTCAGGCTTCATCAAGTACTTATCTAATCCTAGGTTTGGATAGAGGAATGGATAGTTAGATCATCCTTAAATCTAGATCTAGCATAGAAACACATGAATTTAGCAAAATACAACAAATTGGGAATAGGGCTTCATAGATCCTACCTTCGGAGCACATTTCCATGCTTCCTACACCCTTGGATTGTCTAGATTAATGCTGATTTTAGGTGAAATCCTCTGATCCACATCACGTGCACTGTTCCCCTCCTATCGATGGTCAAGAGGATCTCTGATCTCCCAATCACCCTGGGGTTTTGGTTCATCCTTCGTGAGGAGTGGAATGATTGGCTCGGATCATTGATCCGAGTAGTCGTCTTCTCTGGCAACGTCTACAAATTTCGGTGACTGGTTTCCCAAGCGTACTATTTTTGTCTGATTTGGCGTTGATTATTGTCCGATCACAATGAAACAAAAGGGCTTTTGATCGTGCCCTTGAGTAGATTAAGACAAACGGTTGGATTGGATATCAGAGCCATCGATCTTGCCGGCAAACTCTATTTCTCCAGTTAGCCTGAAGCCCCTAAAACCCGTGTTTTCTCAAGCTCCCTGGCGTGACAGGTTTCCCCGATGAGCTCTCTCTCTCTCTCCTTACTCTTTCTTCTCTTCTTCTTCTTCCTTTCCTTCCTCTCCTTCTCCTTCTCCTTCTCCTTCTCCTCCTTTCCCTTCTCCCCTCTTCTTTCTTCTCCTTTCTTTCTTCCTTTCTTGGTTATCGAGTGTGGAAAAACAGACCCAACGTTGTGTCGGGTTCTACTTAAGAGTGGGGGTGCCCATATCAATTTAGCCCCCCTCCTTTAATAACATGTTTTACTTTCTTTCTTTTTTTGAAATGTTACATTCTTCCCTCCTTATAGGAATTTCGTCCTCAAAATTCTTTCCATGTTATTCTTCAAATAATTCCAAACATCCTCATATCCCAAGATCTACAAATCATACCAAAATTTCCAAAGTCAATTCCAATAACAACTTCATGCTTTGTTATATCCTCAGATACAACTCGTACATATACACCAACACGCATTTCAAACCATTCCGATCAAATAACTCATATTATGGTTAGAATGTGTTATACCACATATAATGTAATTAACACAAATCATGCTCTCATCCAAGAGTTAATCATCTGTTTACATCTTTAGCATAAGCAAACCACAATGTCAACAAAATTGAAGTGTCACAACTCACATATAGGCAATTCTACGTCAAATGTATTCTAGCGTATAATGTATATCAATCAACTGATATCACATCAACTCCTAAACAGGCAATACATGCTAATCAAAATCAGATCATATCAGCTCAGTAACAAGCAATCATATGCCAACCATACTCAAAGTATACATGCTCGGTAATAGGCAAATTAGGATCAAAGCAAACCAGCTCAATAACAAGCAATCATCTGCCAATAAAAAAAAGAGCATACCAGCTCAATCACACTGTGAACATCTAGAAGCCTGTCGCCTAGAAGCTCGCCACTTAGAAGCGTGCCAATGCCTCTCATACCTGCCCTCATGGGCACTCACAAGTATTAATTGTAATTTGAATTCTAATTTCTCGTAAGAAAACAACCTCATATAATATTATAGATCAATGTTATCTTGGTGAAACTCAATTACTCGACTCTAGCAAGTCATAAGACTAAGGAACTACAAACTTCGGCCACTAGTTTGGCTAATCTCAACCATCACAATCTCGATAAATTGCCTTTCTTCTAAAATTCAAGTATCAAATTTCTAATGAAATTTCAGCAGAGTCTCCTTTGTTTTTTGGACTTTCGCATTTAACGCATGTGATTACTATGCACTTGATAAACCATACATTCATATAAAATACATTTCAGAGACTGTCTCACTACATTCCAACATTCATTACTATAGAAGTAATTATTGCACCCTCACTTGACAATTGTAATGCAATACAACTTACTCATCTTCACCACTTCAAACATAACATGTAAATCTTTCAATAACAGTGTAAACTTATTAGAAAATCATCAATTGATAATTTTTTAACTACACTTGCATCACCACCACAACCTTATACATATAATGGGAGATTTTCATAGCATCTCACAATCTTTTATCAGAAATCCATCCTAAGTTGCATTGATTGAGTTATACAAACATTCACATTTCCAATCACCAATCCAAGATCCTTCACTATAATGAATCGTATTTTAACTCTACATCATAACCTTATCAAGTATCTTTCCATTATTTCAACATATGTTCAAACATATAATGCTTTCATTTTTTCGAATAATTATTTCATATAAATATCAACTATATTCCAACATTTCAATTGTAATCATAAACAAATTTTTCAACTCATTCATCCAAGTTTCACATATGAATCCAAAATAAAAAGATAATCATTCAATCAAAGAACATCCTTGACATCCTCAAATTTCAATTTATTGTAATAGTATTTCCTACATTACATTCAATAATTAGAAACAATACTCCTTAAGTATAAATACAGGCATTCAAACACAATTACTAAAGATAACACATATGATTCAAAACTAATATCTGAGCTTACACCCTTGGGTGTATTCAAATTCGAATACAGAAATACTACAGGCAATGTTTCTCAATTGTCTATTTAAACTAATAGCATTAATTGAACAATTGAAATCTCAATGTGCAATAACCTTCGAATACTTAAATAACACCGCTGGTGTTCACAATTATGTCTATTGTATCATCTCACTATAAACAAAGATACAAAAGGTTTTCATCATTACATACCAATACAAATGCTTAGAATATTCTCCACTAGAATACATTCAAATGAATTCCCTCACTCTATTTATCAAATGAGTTTTATATCAACTAACCTTTGATATATAAACAAATACTCTTCATTAGAAGAGTCCAAATTCATAGTGTCAATCAAAGGCTAATGGAACAAACTAGAATTCCATCCATCAAATAATCGATGGAATGTCTCAAATCCAGATGCAATTCAAATATTAGATTTGATCTTTCAAAATAAATAATTCGAGAATCTCTCTCAAAATCAAACACAAATCCAAATCACTTATTTTATTAAAAGTTGATTTAACATGATTTCACTGAAATCAACTGTCCTCCAACAAATAGAACCCATCCCAAGGATGATATCATAATCCATCAAATCAAAGAGAATAAAGTCAGTATCTATCCTCTCACTCATCATCATTTCCACCAGTACTCGTTAGAGGTACTGACAAGTTCTAATAACTTGTCCATCAGTGTCATAACCTCCAACCCAAGGATTGTTAATGCATTTACCAAAGTTCTAATGATTGGATCCTACATCTAGGAGGATCCTGGTGTGTCTATCAATAATCAAAAGTGTACCGTTCATAATGTGGGCTGAGGTTTGTACTTTCTTCCAATAATGGCAATACTCATCATTACCAAGGCGAGGCCATTTCTATGTTATCTTCAATGTCAACCTATCTAACCCATTGTCCTCTGACACAATCTCTAAGAAAATGTCCTAACTCTCCACAGTCACAGTGTCTTAAGGATTGTCATAGTAATGACGTCTATCAATGTTATTACCACTACTATGGTGGTCTATCACTCTAATACAATATTGTCTAGGTGTCTGCCTATACAACTAGTGCACCTTCTCACATCCACATTCCAGCACTGCCCATTCAAATGTCACAAGCTCCATAGTCTATATAACTGTATCGGTAAAAGAGTCTCTTTTCTTTACTGGGCTAGCTCAAATTATCCATGTCCGTGCCTCTGCAGTCGACCTTCTTGGCCCTAAAAGGTTTTTTTTCAACCTATAAGCTATGATTGTTGCCTTTATCACTAATATGCAACGCACTAAGATGGACTATCTCTACAACACGTGCGTCAACACATCAACAATTCTGTCTTCAACCTCTCATTCATGATGGGTTTAATGCAATTATTCTTACCAGTGTAAACAAGCTTAATACCACTAAACCATCAAATCCCTCTGTTCTACATTGGAAACTCTCGTAATATCTCTAACTGCTCATATGACAAAATACTGATCATTATAAGCCTTCTTAAAAGCCTTCTAGATAAAAATCTCAAAAATAGAGGAACACATTCTCTCAAAGGACTATCATTAGAATCCTCATAGACCCATTTTAGGTATACTCATCTCTATCCTTAGATTTCCTTTAAATGATAATTCATTTCATGCTCATAACAAGCAAAATCAATTACAACTCTGTCAATTTAAAATCCAATGAAATTGATTCTTTTATAATAACTTTTCTAGTCATCAGTGATCACATTATCATTTCTATTCATATTAGATGTAATTCATTTATAATCAATTTCATCTTACCTTGTTCCCTTCATATGATAAACCCCTCTGATTGAAATTAAATAACCAATCTCATCAATTACTCATATATACATTATAATATTCAATTTAACCTTTTTTTGTTTCTAACATTCCATCTCCTATTTAGGAGATTGTTTGATATCGTTTCTGACTCATCACTTGATTAACATCATTACTACTAATTATTATTGTAAAATACATGTTATATCCTCTAAGTGTTAATATGTCTATAAATCATAAGTAAAATCCTTAGAATAATTCATAAGCATTGACTTCTCATTGTTGATTGGCTATCAATATTACTATATGCAGAAGAACTCATTAAGTTTCATCTCACAGTTCATCTTCATCCATAGAACCTTAGGATCTTACCTTGTCAATTTTTTATTTTTTATTTTTTTCCAATAGTTTTCACTACAGTACAATTAATTCATCAAATAAATCTAGTTCAAGTTTAAATTTATACAATACTCTTATTGCCTTTCTTGAGTTATCATTAGTTGTAATCATTTCTGATCCTTCTTCCATTATCATCTCACGATTGTCGTATAATAGTTGTTATGCCTCTTCACATGTTCATGCATACTGCCCAAATTGGGACTGGAACTCTCATGGTTAGTCTATGTGAATAAACCTTCAATCATGTAATAAAGCTCTCATTAGCAGTCATCAATCATACTCTTCATTTAGATTCTATACTATAATAATAACACATTATTCCTAAAAGTGCATTTTCTCATAATCCTACAGGGATTCAAAGTCTCATCTTAGCTAAACAGAGTCTGCCAATCATCGTGGCATCAACTATTTCACAATCATCATGTCTTTGTAATTCACACTTAGGAATTACTTCACTCAATGGGTTGTATATGTAATATCAGACCCTGTACCACTCGGGCCACTAATTCTATATCATGTTCCCCTTGCCCTGATGGCTCGGCAGGGGTGACAACTAGTGGAGCGGGTTGGACCTAGTCTTCCTTCGAGGAACCATCCATTCAAAGCTTCAATATCACATCGTATAAGTATTCCTCCTATCTCAATCTAATCCTGAACTCATGGGCTATCAATCTAATTGGACCCTTAAAGTGGTGACGATGGAATAAACCCTGGCTCTAATACCAAACTGTGACACCCCAAGTTTTATAAACATTTTTCCCAAATTCACAATAGTAATTATAATACATTTAAAATAAAATAGGAGGCATCCCTAAAAGTAAAAACTCATAATTAATAAATTTTCATAGCATTGAAGGTAATACAAAAAAGGAAAATCCTGAGGATCATCCACATCCCAAATACTATGAAGATTACAAAAATTTAATTTCGATACTCTGAGCATGCTCAATTTAACATCACAAAAAATCATACACAATTGTGAAAAGGCAATAATAAGAATAATATGTCCAAATTCTCCCAGGATTCTATCCATGGTCACTGCATCATACCTATGTGTGCAGGTAAATATACCCTATACAAAGTGTTGGTCCAATCTATCCAAAATGAGAACATACATGTACAGCCCAAGGAGCCTAAACACAAGTCCAAGAGACATATGCTAATCGGTCTCTGATGTACAAAAAAGCATATGGTCCTCGAGGTCCTTGCTCAGTCAATGCTACTCCACCTGCATACCCTTAGTGCTATCACGCTCTAAATCTGAGGCATTGCAAAACAAAGAAATGCCTCAGCAAGCTATGCATGTGTAGGTGATTACAAGAAATAAAACATGAAATAAACTCTTGTAAAGAGTACCAATATCATGTCAAGTATCAATAGAGTAAATCATTTATAAGGTAAATAAAATCATTAGGCGTTCAGAATGTAAAGCTCATGAATCTCATAAATCTGAACGAAACAATCAGGATCAAAACATGCTTTTCATCTGAGGCAATACAATATCAAAGCAAAACATCATGGCGTGCAAGGCATGATCAAACATGGATGAGCATCCATCAAAAGCAATAATAATCCGTGTCCACATCGAAATATAATACATGTCATGATAAAACAGGGCATCGTACAAAAACAAGCCCTAAGAGTGTTCCACGACACTCAATCACCGGTAATGAGTACTCATACCAATCTTAGGTCCCTCACATGCAGCCCGCATCAGACCCCGGAGTGACTCACAGCCTACACCTAGCTTACCCCAGTTCACCCCACATATAAATACCATATGAGCATACAAAATAACATTATGGGTTACTATGCTGCAGTGGCAACCACCCAGGATCTAAACCACTACCGCTCCCCGTCAACACCTAAACGAAAGACTTTCTCCATCCCCATGGGGGGAAACGGACTCATAGGTGGGATTACCCATGATACCACCACCTATGTACCTGACACTATACTACTCAAGGGTGGTGTCTAATCATCATCATCACAAAGTCAGAGGGCGGGTGGCCAATCCTACAACCCTCCTAGCATAGTACCCATCAAGTAGAAGCACCCATCATAAAGCAACAAAATATGCTATAAATCATGGAAAACTCCTAAGTGAAATAAACCTCAATAGGCTGAATCAAAATACATGATAATGTATAAACCATCACATGTGAAAACATGGATAATCGTATAATCAATTGTCATGCTATCAAAAGTGAAGCAATAAACACTTTTTAATAAGCATGATGGGGCATAAAACGCATGCCTCAAAAATTTTCAAGTGAGAAGTCATGATCATGAAATCAAGAAAAATCCTAAATGTAATCACCTACCTCGAAAGACGCAGTACTCCAATCAGGCGCGTAGACAATGTCACGTCTATCGTGTGCTCTGACAGACCTATCACTTCACAAATCATCTACCACTTGGCGCTCTCACATCTTAAGGTAAACAAATCCAAGTGATAACTTCATTGATCTGACCGTTAATCCTGGATCAACGGCCCAAATCATCTGATTAACCCTCTATTGGGTCAATCCTACATTAGACGTAGGTTTTCCTAACATCTAGAAAAACATTTGTGGTCTTTTATTATCAATCTATGTCAAGATCTACTTAATTTCTGTCCCTTAATCAATGAAGGGTCAGTCCTTAACATCTCGTGAAGTTTGGAGACAATTCGACTGTTGGATCGCTCCATAACACTCATAATTGACATCTAATCATCAATTCTAACTATTTCTATCATACACTCTCAAATATCAGTGTTTATTTAGTGATTTGTGCATGTCTCTATGATTACACCTCGATCTGACAATTAGATCGCTCTCTGTTCAGCCAATCCCAAGGTACTTGATCAAATGAATTGTCAAGATCACATTTCTTAACAATCAAATATGATCTACTTTGCTAATCCCCTATATCATCTCATATTTGGTGTATATAATCAAGTTCTAAGGCCTAATCATCCATCAGAGGTGTCAGGTCCTTATTACTCTACTGTTCGATCGGACAATTTAGGTTTTTCTATCAATTTCAATCTAGATTCTTCCATTTGTGCCATATCCTAACAATTTCAATGCTTTAGAACCCATCTGTAGTGTTTGATTATCGGACAGCAGAGATTGTTTGATCAATTTTCATCCTAGATCAACAATCTTGATCAATTTCAGGCTTCATCAAGTACTTACTTACCTAATCCTAGGTTTGGATTAAGGAATGGACGGTTAGATCATCCTTGAATCAAGATCTCGCATAAAAAAGCATGAATTTAGCAAAATACAAAAAATTGGGAATAGGGCATCATAAATCCTACTTCAGAGCACGTTTTCTTGCTTCCTACACCCTTGGATGGTCTAGATCAATGCTAATTTCAGGTGAAATCCTCCAATCCATGTCGCACACACTATTCCCCTCCTATCGACGGTGAAGATGATCTCTGATCTCCCAATCACCTTGGGGTTCTGGTTCATCCCTTCGTGAGTGGAATAATCGGCTCGGATCATTGATCCGAGCAGTCATCTTCTCCGGCGACATTTACAAATTTAGGTGACTGGTTTTCCTAGGCATACTATTTTTGCTCTGATCTGGCGTTGATTCTTGTCCAATCACAATGAAACAAAAGGGCTTTTGATCATAATCTTGAGTAGATTAAGACAGACGATTGGATTGGAGATCAAAGCCTTCAATGTCTCCTGCAAACTCTATTTCTCCGATTAGCCTAAAGCCCTTAAAACCCATGTTTTCTCAAGCTCGCCGATGTGACAAGCTCTCTCTCTCTCTCTCTCTCTCTCTCTCTCTCTCTCTCTCTCTCTCTCTCTCTCTCTCTCTTCTTCTTCTTCTTCTTCTTCTTGTTCTCCTCCTCCTCCTTTCCCTTCTCCCCTCTTCTTTCTTCTCCTTTCTTTCTTCCTTTCCTAGTTTGTCAGGTGTGGAAAAGCAGACCCGACGTTGCGTCGAGTCCAACTTAAGTGAGGCGGGCCGATATCAATCTAGCCCCCCTCCTTTAAAAATAATTTTTACTTTATTTTTCTTTTCTTTTTTTAAATGTTAGAGTCTTCCTTCCTTATAGGAATTTCGTCCTCAAAATTCTTTCTATGTTATTCTTCAAATAATTCCAAATATCCTCATATCCCAAGATCTACAAATCATACCAAAATTTCCAAAGTCAATGCCAATAACAGCTTCATGCTTTGTTATATCCTCAGATACAACTCGTTCATATAAACCAACACACATTTCAAACCAGTCCCAACATCTAGACAAATATTTGTGGTCTTTTATTATCAATCTATGTCAAGATCCACATAATTTATGTCCCTTAATCAATGAAGGGTCAGTCCTTAACATCTCCAGAAGTTGGGAGACTATTTGACCGTTGGATCGCTCCATAACAGTCATAATTGACATTTGATCATCAGTTCTAACTATTTTTATCATGAGTTCCCTAACATCAGTGTTTATTTAGTGATTTATGCATATCTCTATGATTATACCTTAATTTGACAATTAGATCTCTCTTTGTTCAGCCAATCCCAAGGTACCTGATCAGATGAATTATCAAGATCACATTTCTTGACAATCACATATGATCTACTTTGCTAATCCCCTAGTTCATCTCATATTTTCAAGTTCTAAGGCCTGATCATCCATCAAAGGTGTCAGGTCCTTATTACTCTATGTCCGATCAAACGGTTTATGTTTTTCGATCAATTTCAATCTAGATTCTTCCATTTATGCCATATCCTAGCAATTTCAATTCTTTAGAACCCATCTGTGGTGCCTAATTGTTGATCAGACATAGCAAGGTTGCTGTATGAACAGTACATGATTGGACGGCAAAGATTGTCTAATCGATTTTCATCCTAGATCGATGATCTCGATCGATTTTAGGCTTCCTCAAGTACTTACCTAATCCTAGGTTTGGATTAAGGAATGGACAGTCAGATCTTCCTTAAATCTAGATCTAACATAGAAATGCATGAATTTAGCAAAATACAACAAATTGGAAATAGCGCTTCCTAGATCCAACCTTCAGAGCACATTTCTGTGCTTCCTACACCCTTGGATGGTCTGGATCAATGCTGATTTCAAGTGAAATCCTTCAATCCACATCGCTGCAGTGTTCCCCTCTGATCGACGATCAAGATGATCTCTGATTTCCTAATCACCTTAGGGTTTTGGTTCATCCCTTTGTGAGGACTGGAATGATCGGCTTGCATCATTGATTCGAGCCATCGTCTTCTTCGGCTACGTCTACAAATTTCGGGTACTAGTTTTCCCAAGCGTACTGTTTTTGCTCAAATTCGGCATTGACTCTTGTCTGATCATAATGAAACAAAAGGGCTTTTGATCGTGCCCTTGAGTAGATTAAGATAGACAGTTGGATTGGAGATCAGAGCCATTGATGTCGCCGGCAAACTCTATTTCTCCGGTTAGCCTAAAGCCCCTAAAACCTGTGTTTTCTCGAGCTCACCGGTGTGACAGGTTTCCCCAGCTCTCTCTCTCTCTCTCTCCTTCTTCTTCTTCTTCTTCTTCCTTTCCTTCCTCTCCTTCTCCTCCTTTCCCTTCTCCCCTCTTCTTTCTTCCTTTTCTTGTTTGTCGAGTGTGAAAAAGCAAACCTGATGTTGTGTCGGGTTCTACTTAAGTGAGGGGGTGCAGATATCAATCTAGCCCCCTCCTTTAATAATACATTTTACTTCTTCTTTTTTGAAATGTTACACTATATGCTTTGACTTCGTCAAGCTCCTATTGTTGTTGGAATATAGAACTGCTGAGTTATTGTCACAAAATATCTTAAGTGTCCTTTCAATTCCATCCACAATTCGTAGCCCTGTGACAAAATTCCCCAGCCATATACCATGATTGGATGCCTCATAATATGATATAAACTCAGCTGCCATGGTGGAAGAAGCAATGACCATTTTCTTAGCACTCTTCTAGGAGATAGTGCCTCCAACAACTAGATAGATATAGCCTAAAGTGGATCTACAACTGTCTTGGCATCCAGCAAAGTCAGCATCCGAATACCCAATGATCTTTAACTTATCCGACCTCCTGTATGTGAGCATGTAATGTTTTGTTCTTTGAAGATACTACATGACCCGTATGGCTGCTTTCCAATGATCCATTCCCGAATTGCTCAAATATCTACCTAACATCCCAACAATGTACGCAATATCCAGACACATACAAACCTGAGCATACATCAGACTCCCCACTGCTGAAGCATAGGGAATCTTCTGCATTTCCTTTGTTTCAAAATCATTCTTGGGGAACTGTTTTAGACTGAACTTGTCTCCCTTAGCAACAGGGGTGTCTCCTGGTTTGCAATCTTGCATGTCAAATCTCTTAAGTACCTTTTCGATATAGCTCCTTTATGATAATCCAAGAATACCCCGAGAGCGATCCTGATGTATCTAGATTCCCAATACAAAAGATGCATCCCAAAGATCTTTCATCTCAATTTTCTTTTATAGAAATCTCTTGGTTTTGTGCAACAAGCCTATATCATTGCTGGCAAGTAATATGTCATCAACATATAAAACCAAGAATATATGTTTACTCCCACTGAACTTGTGGTATACACAATCATCAACTGCATTCAACTTAAAATCGAATGAGATGATAACTTGATGGAATTTGTAATACCATTGATGAGAAGCTTGCTTAAGCCCATAGATGGATTTCCTTAATTTGCAAACCATATTCTTTGCATCTCTCGCACAAAGTGTTCTGGCTGCACCATATAAATTTTCTCATCAATGTCACCATTGAGAAACATAATCTTTACATCCATCTGATGCAACTCAAGGTCAAAATGTGCCACTAATGCCATTATTATCCTAAAAGAGTCTTTCGATGAAACTGGAGAGAAAGTCTCATTATAATCAATTCCTTCCTTTTGAGTAAAGCCCTTTGCAACAAGACGAGCCTTATATCTCTCAACATCCCCCTTCCAATCCCTCTTGGTTTTAAATATCCATTTGTAACCAATAGGCTTTGCACCTACAGGTAATGGAACGAGTTCCCAAACGTCATTGTCTTTCATGGACTTAATCTCTTCATTCATGGCATTAATCCACTTTTGAGAATTGGAACTTTGCATGGCTTGATGAAAGTTGATTGGATCATCTTCCACCAATCCAATGTCATCCTCATGTTCTTGGAGAAATACGATATAAGCATAAGAAACCGCACTTCACCTTTCTTTAGTGGATCTCCTTAATGGCATCAGTTCATGAGGTTATTGAGTTTGTTCTTCAGAAATAACGTGTTGACCTTGATTAGAGAGATTTTCGACATTGTCTTGTGGTTCTGGTATTGCTTCTTGAACAACATCAAGGATAGGAGCTTGATCATTATCAATAGCAATCGTAGGAAGAGAAACGGATTCCTCTTCAAAGACAAAGTCTTTAACCTTATCTCCCCCCCAAACTCAATATCCTTAAAGAACCAAGCATTTCCCATCTCAGAGAAGGACATGGTAGTAGGATCATAAAATTTGTGCCCCCGAGACCTTTCAAAGTACCCAACAAAATAGCTACTGACCATTCTTGAGTCCAATTTCTTTTCATTTGGCCTATAAGGCCTCACCTCAGCTAGATAACCCCCAAATGTGTAAATGCTTTATACTGGGGCTTCTTGCCCGTCCATAATTCATAAGGGGTTTTAGTCACTGCCTTAGTAGAAACTCTGTTAAGGATGTAAGCTGCAATTTTGAGTGCCTCTCCCCACAATGAGTCCGATAAGGTAGTATGATTAATCATACTCCTCACCATGTCCTTTAATGTTCTATTTCATCTCTCAACAACACCATTCATGCTAGGACTTCTCCACACGGTGTACTGTGGCAGTATACCGCACTCCTCTAGGAAGTTGGCAAATGGTCTTAGACGTTGTTGACCTGATCTGTCATATTTGTCGTAGTACTCACCACCACAGTTAGCTCTGACAGCCTTAATGCTCTTACCAAGTTGGTTCTCAACTTCAACCCTAAATGCCTTAAACACATCCAGTAATTGAGACTTCTCATGAATGAGATAAAGGTAGCCATAACGTGAAAAATCATCTATGAACGTAATAAAATATTGTTGACCATTCCATGAGGCCGTAGGGAATGGCCCACAAATATCCGTATGTATTAGTTCTAAGATGTTTGAAGATATGCTAGCACTTAATCTCCTTATGTTTGTCTATTTTTCCTTAATACACTCAACACATACTTGAAAGTCTGACCAATCAAGGGGATCAAGAATTCCATCTGACATAAGTCTTTCAATTCATTGTTTAGATATATGCCCTAAACGCTTGTGCCAGAGTGAAGTAGAATTCTCATTGGTTAATTTGCACTTTTTACCACGTGAACTCACATACAAGGTTTCATTAAAAGAGGCAACAATATCAAGTAAATAAAGGTTATCATAAAAGGATAAAGAATCGGTACCCACAATATTTGAATTTAGAAAAAGACTAAACTGATTATTTCCAAATGAACAAGAATAACCAAATTTGTCCAAAATTGAAATAGAAACCAAATTCCATCTAAAAGACGGTACAACATATGTCTCTTTCAAATCCAAACAATAATGGGTCTTTAATAATAACCCAAATGTCCCTATTGCCTCAACCTCCACTGATTTGCCACTGCCCACATAGATGAATCTTTCAACATCATTTCACTTTTGGCAACTCAAGCAACCCTGCATAGACACATTTATGTGATTAGTAGCACTAGAATCTATCCACTAAGTGTGTCTAGGTACTGAAGCTAAATTAACCTCAGAACAAACCAAAGTGAGAAGCGTACCTTTCTTTGCACACCAAGCATGATATTTGGTACAGTCCTTCATGTGTCCAGGATTCTTACAAAAGAAATAGCCAAATTCCTCAATTTGTTTCTTTTGCTGTTTCTTTTGAGGTGGACCACTTACAGCTTCCTTATCCTTATTCCTTTTCTTGTTCTTGACCTTAAAGGTACTTGCCAAGTGAGCACTTTCAGTCTTTTCTTGCTTCAACCTTTCCTCTTCTTGCACACAATGAGAAATGACCTTATTAAGAGACCATTTGTCCTTTGGGCAATTATAACTAACCTTAAATTGACTGAATTGTGCAGGAAGAGCAATTAAAACTAAATACACCAGCAAATCCTCAGATAGCCCTAACTTTAGTCCTTTAGTTTTGAAGCAAGATGAGATATCTCCATGATGTACTCCTTGATGTTGCCTTTTCCTTTATACTTCATTGAAATCAAGTTCGACAAAATCGTACTTATTTTAGCCTTATCATTTTTAGCAAAACACTTTTCAATTTCCTTAAGGAACTCCTTGGTAGAAGTTACCTTTTCAGACACAGCACCCCTAAAATTTTCTGGAATTCCACGCTTCATGATCATAAGACTCATGCAATTTGAACGATTCCACTTCTCAAAGTCCCATTTTTCCTCAATGGAACTTTTCTCAATAAGAGTAGTGGGTTGTTCAATCCTTAGGGCAAGGTCCAGATCCATGCAATCAAGAACGATCATGACGTTCTCTTTCCATTCCTTAAAGTTGGTCCCATTCAACATGGGAATAGAACTGATGTTGGCAAATAAGTTATATATCATACTTAAATAAAATTAAATTCAAATAATGGTAGGGCCCATCACAAGATACCTAGCACAACATTAATATTTAGTCTTTGGATAGAAATATTAACTTGTAAGTGGTACTCTTGGTGTAGTAATCAAATATTGACAATAAATTCTGTCAAACAATAAGCCTTCTTTGGAATGACTTATTGTTCACATGGAATACCTAATAAATGTCACATATTTATTACCACAGGAGAGCATGTAATTTGGACAAATATTGACCATCCTTTGGGCTAGTCAATATCTACATGAACTACATACGCACAACCATCTTGATGTTCAAAAAATAAATTGATTTATGTAAGAGAGGCTACTTTGGTAGCATGTTGTTTCAATCAACTTATTTTAAAACATTAGACATCCAAAAGAAACTTATACCAAGTTTGAATTCAATTTTCCCCTTTTAATTATCAAGTATTGGGCCCAATCGCTCTCTGATCGACCTGATCCAAGCAATTTTGGCACTATTATAAATTTAACCTAACTACATGTATCAAATCAAGGTTTTAGTGCCAAAATCATATCTGTATCGTCAAGAGCTTTCCAACAGACCTTTCAAATCTTAAATCGAGCTTCTAGAACTCCAACAATCAAAGATTTTTTTCATTTTAGTTCATCATTCAATGGCCTGGATCAAAATCCAGGCCAGAACTGCAACAATCCTATAAAAAAAAATTTCACGCCCAAGCATTATGCTCATGCGACAGTGCATCCACGCATGTAACGTTGCCGCTTACATCAGCGCACGACATAGTCGCTGGTGTCAACACACATTTTTTCTCTCTCCACGCACATGTGCTACGCACGCTACAAAGTGTCCGCTCATGTCGTCCCACCAGTGCGTTCCTCACGTGACGTCTTGGGCGCATTGTCCAATGAAGACGATGAGCCCGAGCCATTGGTTTTGTTTTGATCCATTTGAAGTCACTAGTGATCCAATTTTTGTTCTATTTTTGCCATTTCTAGGGTTTTGAAGGTCCTTGAATCCATGTATCAGTTCAGATCATTCATTTAAGGTGTCCATATGGTGGGTTTTCTTCTATAACACGGTTTCCAAAGATTTAAACCCTAATCTCTTAAAAAATCTCCAATCTAAACCCACGAGTGATGGGAAAATAGTATATTATGTTTAGGAACCATTTTAAGCAATCATAAAATAAGAAACACAGGTTAAGAAACTTGCTTCTCAATGATTTAACGAGAAGAGGCTCTGACACCACTTGCTCCTATCTAATATACTTTATTGACAAATATTGATTCATCACACCAAGATCCTCCACGAAAATCATCAAGAACAAAGACTAGATGTGGAAGCATACCTGAATCCATGAAGCCAGATATGATCCTTGAGCTTTACGGTTCCTGATCTTCCAAACTGATGTGTATGACCTTCTTGGAGAATGGAGTTCTCTCTTTTCTAATGATGGGATGTCAGAAAAGAATCATACGCACAATTTGGGGACCATAACCATTTATAATTGTATCTCCTCTCCTTATTTCTTATTTTGGCCCATCATAAAATAAAAATTAGAGATTAGGTATCTACACATAATAAAACCATACATTTTGAGATGACTATGGCCCATTTTACCTTAAACTTATTAGATCGCTTTAATTATAGGCCAAACCCATATGATAGCATATAATATACAATTCACACACACACTCATATACGTCCAATATCTAATAATTTCTTAATAAAAAAAACTTGAAAATATGTAAAAATAAAAAGTTGTATTAAATCCTCCAAAAAATAGTACCCAAGATATATGAAAAAGTTTGACAATTTTCTCTTGTCTTTAACTCACCATTTAAGAGCTCCTTTGATGACTCGAAATGCCAAGTTTCCTCATTCACCTTATATTTGAAAGTTGATATATGATGATATTGCAGAGACATATAGGGAACTGGAACAGAACCATTGTCGTGATCCCAAAAAAAATGTGCAACACTAATTTTCATTGAATTCTTAAAATGGATTGAAATCCATGAGTCTCTGTTGTAATTGAATATTTAAAGATGGTTGTTGCAAGCATGTGTTCATCAAAAGCTATAAATAGAGAGAGATAAGGAAAAGGGCCGATCACAACTATTTAACTTTGGCTTCTGAGTGGATGGTTGGAAAGCTCCCAACTATGTCAATTGAGTAAAAGCTTCCTTTGTGAAAAATCACCTCCCTTAAAAGATATTATTGTTAGGAAGTTATAGTTTAGTTATACAGTCCTTAACTCATCTAATTCAACAACTTTGCCTCAATCAAATGCTTTCTGCTCTCTATTTTCTCTGATGCATTCTTCCTTTATTCTTAGATGAACATGAAGCTTTCATCCTTTTTAATCCCTCCCTATAACTAACGACAAATAATGTTCAGCTTCAATGCAAATAATACCCTCGTATCTATTAAGTTTTCTTTTTCCTTTCGTATATGCTAAAAACACTCCTTAAATTTTCTAAAACCAATAACTCACCCATGTTTACTTGGTCTTGGACCAATTCTATTACCTATGACTCACCTTGTCCATGAAAATTCTATCATGCAAATCTACTTACCCAACTTGAATAAAATATTCATGTGGAGGTCTTATCAGAGTAGTAGTCATATAAAAAGTCCTAAATTTCATTCATGGTAAAATTTTCCATGTGATGGATTTTACCTTATAGATTCACAAGCTGTGGATACTAAAACACAACACATTTATAAGCTCTAGTAAGATCATTTATAAGTTCCTTCCTAAGAAGTTTGTGAACTTCACACTATAACTTCCTTTAGTAGTAGGAATTTATGAACACCTCTAAGTTAACATTGATCTAGCATGTTAACAAGGCCAATGGAAAGGATACCTAGTTTACTTTCCTCAAAGTCAAAGTCAATATCTCAAATGATTTATAACCTTTTTCACTACAGCGAGGGGTTTATAAGATAGTTAAAAATGGCTATAAAAGACAGTTAAAAAACAGTCTTATACTAGGCCGTCTTATAAAATGAAAACAAATATAAGACGGTTCTTAAAACTGTCTTATATTAAAACTATTATAAGATGGTTTTTGAATACCCATCTTATATAGCTTAACTTTTAACAGATGGTTTTGAAAAACCTATCTTATAAATATGCAAAATATGGGATGGTTTTTCAAAAACCATATTACAAGTAAGAGTAACACAAAACAGTTTTTTTAAAACCATCTTATATATCATTAGAAGTTGCATAATATAGGATGGTTTTTCAAAAATTGCCCTATAAATGTGTGTAATATAGGATGATTTTTCAATAACTATCTTATATATGATTACAAGTTGTGTAATATAGGAAATTTTTTTAAAAATTGTCTTATAAATGTGTCTAATATAGGACGATTTTTCAATAATCATCTTCTAAATCTATCTAATAAAGGATGATTTTTCAAAAACTATCCTGTAAGCCTATAAATTATGGATATGAAAAATCATCCTATAAAGCTCTATAATATAGGATGGTTTTTTAAAACCATCCTATATAAACATGGATAGTGGACATTTTTTGAAAAACCATCCTATAAAGCTACGTAATATAGGATGGTTTTTCCAAAACCACCCTATATTGCTTATACTTTCTACACGAATTACGTATTCCTTTGTTGGTTTCTATTTATCCATTGTTCTTACAGTTTGTGAAGTTCAACACTTCAGTTCTGGAGGCAGCAAATCATTTTACTAAATACATTCATATACATTGAACACTTCCACATTCCACATCGAACTTCTCCATACACACTTCTTAGTGAAATAAAAAAAAGAATAAACAGACTTTAATTTTTTAAAAAATGAACACATGCATCCAAGTAGTGCAGTTGTAAATTATATTTCAATGATAAAATTGTTTTATGTTCAATAACATCAGATATTTACAAATTAAAAGTTAAAAGATATTTAGTCTAGTCCATTCTGATATCATCTATATCTAATTGGGAGTAACTCTTGTTACCTAAGTCAACCTGCAAGAAAACAAATATTAAATCAACTTAGACATTAATGTTGGAGTCATTTAAGAGATGTAGAAAACTGTAAGAATGATGATCAATCAATTAATTGAACCTTTCCTAATTAGGAGATCATAAATCCTTCGCGACTGAGGATTCTCATATATCTGAGAATGTAATACCCACACTCCTAATCAGATTGTTATCTAGGGCACTACAAAATAAAGTCAATAGATCATAAGGTTCAAATATCATGTGTAATTATAAGTCTAGGTTATAAGGTTATACTAAAGTAGTAAACCTTACCTTGATCTTCCAAGTCAGCTTTGCTGGATGGCTAATATTTTCCATCTCAGAACAATTATACCATGAACTGCACACATATAAGTAAAAGCATTATATATGAATTAAGAGGATATTTATCATTTATCCAACTATTATAATGAATGAAATAAAAGTCAAACTTACTTATTGATGACTTTCATCACGGGGTGTCGAATGTGCACTCCACAGAATAAAAAGACATTGTAATTCCTCCATACACATTCAAAGCTAGTAGCATCCAATGGGACCTATATACATAATCAATCAATTAAAATTTGAAAAACTTAACTTATATACATATTTAAGTTTACGTGGAATGGGGTAGCAAGACATGTAATAACTTACCCATTATTATATGGAATCAGTAAGGCCTGCCCCTTGTCACAACCCAAGAACTCAAGTATGATATCTTATATTTGTTTTTCCTTGGGCAAATGCTCCTTTGGTCTAGAGACAACAGCAAGGTCAAGGAATTTGTAAATGTCCTTGACCTCTAATCTTTGTGATTTATCATGCAAAGACCTGCATAAACTTAATGTCAAATACTTATCATGTCCTATTAATAAGTAATGTTAATTTTATTCTTAATAGAGTAATTATAAGACATACCTGATATAAATGATGATGAGCATGTATTCCAGTTGAGCCATATTACATATGGCTAAGAGGGCCTCTTTCATGATTGGAACCTCAACTACATCGTGGGCAAGTACACCGGCTTCTATCCTTACAATGGTGATTTTGTTATCTTCATTGATCAGTATATATAGTCTTCTCAGGAATGGAGACATGTTAGGTGGAACCTACACTTGATCCCTACACTGTAGATGTAATTTTCCAAAAATTAGTAGAGAATATATATACATGAAGAGTTAAAGAGATTGAATTTTATCCTAAAAATAGATATAAATACTTGGCATGGAGCAATTGATACTCCATAATTTGTTGTCGAGGAGGAGGTCACCCTTAATGGCGCCTTGTGCTTCTTCTGGTTAACATTACAATGCAAATAGTATTTAAAAATTTAGCTCAGGCCTTAAAGTTATAGTTGAACATGATGCTATGATACCATATATATACCTTAGAAATCATTGTTTTGATATACTTCTGCAACCAAGCTACATGATATCCAATCGCATCCCCAATAGTATGAATATCATCTGCTTCTATAGGAAATGGTAGGAGGGATCTGGTTGGAGGGAAGCAATAATGCACACACATTTAGTGTATGGATGCATCAACCTATCATACAATATGACAAAAAATGCCTTGTACAATTTAGCCACAAAGACGTAGTTCCCAGTTGTATCTAGTTGTAGCATGCACTGACCCACCTACAAATTAGAAATCACCTATACATAAGAATAAATAAAGATTACTAAGACATGGGAAAAAAAAAAAAGGTTAACCATGTCAATATATACCTCCTTGATTGGGACATCTCCTTCGAACTATTTCTCCTCCATCTCTTCATTAGATGGAGGACTGCAGCTATTGTAAGATGGGGGTCGAGAGGCAACATCTTGACTTAGACCTTTAAAACCTCAAGGATCCTTATAAAAATCATTCATTACCTTCGTATATAGCTCATTCAACATATTCTCCTTCCATGCTTCCATGTCCTCTATTGGAGGATTTATTTATTTATGAAAGAATTTGGAAGGAACCACACCACAGCCTTGGGACCTTAATAGGTTAGGTTGCTCGTCCTTGTTGCCCATAGCCATATACAGGATGTCTCCCTTTGCAGAGTGCTGCTCAGAGTCCCTTTAGTGTCACTTTCCTGGGCGAACTCTTCCTACACATGTAATTAATAGAACACTATGATTTCCATATATATGTATATGTGTGTGTATTATAATTCAAGAGATGTAAAATAGACAAGTAAAACCACTCACAATTCTCAAAGCAACTAAGACAACATTTTCATCAATAAAGGTCTGGGAGTTACACCCCTTTGAATGCGCCATTTTCCAAGCCTTCTTTTACTATCAAGAGAGATATCACTTTAGAGTTAATGAAATAAACTTTACATATATTTAGATAGAACTAAATTGTCATATATACTTACTTCTTATTCTTCTAACCGTGCTTAACCAATCCTAGAGAAGCACTATTGCATATGATTGTTCGCACGTGCCATTTGTCCTTTCATGCGCTTTGCCTACACCTCAAAGAACATGTAATGAAGCAGAATGAACTTTTATAATTAGAGAAATCAAGATTTTGGCTAGCTTGTAATTACCTTAAAATATGAAGACAATAGGGTCTGTACAAATTGATTCCATGCATCTTGGTCAATGATGCTGGAATACAATTTAAGGACTGTGTAGATTGTAGATAGATCATTAGCATTTGGTAGTATGTACTTCCTTACAAGATCACTCTTCCATTTTCTCCATTGCTGATCGGCCTCATGTAGAGCATTCTTTTTATACTCATTGGAGATGTCAAAGGTAGACTACAAAGTAAAAACAAACATTATGTTGATGTAGCAAGCATTAACAAACATTCATCATCTCCTATATTGCATCCTTTATTGATGGTGACACATGTCTCCAATCAGCAATTGAGACTAACACCATGCTTCTAACGTCACAAATGAAACTAGTATAGGAATGTGCAATGACACCTATCACCTACCCTTTATTGTTTATTGTACCATCTCTCTTATTTCCTTTAACTTTCTCTTAATAATATGCTCCATTTTTGTTGGCCCTCTACCCTTTCTCTGAATGGGTGTACTTATGCTGGGTGTTCTTCATGATGGTCACCCTGTTCATGTTCCATTTTTCTTGCATAAGTGAAAATAATACATTTAGAATAAAGCAACATATATATTGGTTTAGAAAAAACCACCATCTAAGTGCATAAATGGGGTACGTAAATAGGACAACTATAATAATGTTCACTACATATAATGATCAATTTAAAGCATTTAAAACCATTAACAAATCAGAAAATTGCACACATAGTTAAACACACATGGTACTATTACTAGAAACATAGACAGCTACGACAAGCATAATTCAATCAAGTATTTAGATGTCTTTTTAGATAAAACTTGAAAATCTAATACATGGTTCTTCTTAAACTCAATGTCCACTATCCAGAATGATCAATTTCAAGTATTTACAATCATTAAAGAATTTGAAAATCATGCATATAGTTAAAAATGCATGGTACTGTTATTAGAAACGCAGACAGCTACAACAAGCATAATTCAAGCAAGTATTTGGATGTCTTTTTAGATGAAACCTGAAAATCTAACACATGGGGTTTTCTTAAACTCAATGTCCACTATCTAGAATATCAATTTTAAGCATTGGAAACTATTAACGAATCAAAAAATCATACACATAGTTAAAAATGCATGGTACTGTTACTAGAAACACAGACAGTTACAATAAGCATAATTCAACCAAGTATTTGGATGCCTTTTTGGATGAAATTTGAAAATCTAACACATGGGTCTTCTAAAATTCAATGTCCACTATCTACAATGATCAATTTCAAGCATTTACAACCATTAATGAATCTGAAAATCATGCATATAGTTACAAATGCATGGTACTATTGCTAGAAATGCAGACAACTACAACAAGCATAATTCAAGTAAGTATTTAGATGCCTTTTTAGATAAAATGTGAAAATATAACACATGGGACTTCTTAAAATCAATTTCCACTATCTAGAATGATCAATTTCAAGCATTTATAACTATTAAAAAATCAAAAAATCATGCACGTAGTTAAAAACATATGGTACTATTATTAGAAATGCAAACAGTTACAACAAGCATAATTCAAGCAAGTATTTGGATGCCTTTCTGAATGAAACTTGAAAATCTAAACTCAATGTCCACTATGTAGAATGATTAGTTCCAAACATTTACAACCATTAACAAATTAGAAGATCATGCACATAGTAAAAAACGCATGGATTGTTACAATTCACACAGACAACTACAACAAGCATACTTCAAGCAAGTATTTGGATGTCTTTTTGAATGAAATTTGAAAATCTAAAATATGGTACTTCTTAAACTCAATGTCCACTATCTAGAATGATTAATTTCAAACATTTACAACCATTAACAAACTAGAAAATCATGCACATAGTAAAAAATGCATGATACTATTACCATTCATTTGGATAGTTACAACAACCATACTTTAGGGAAGTATTTGGATGCCTTTTTGAATGAAAATTGAAAATATAAAACATGGGTCTTCTTAACTCAATGTCCACTATCTAGAATAATCAATTTCAAACATTTACCACCATTAATAGATAAGAAAATCATGCATATAATAAAAAACGCATGATACTATTACTATTCACACAAACAGCTTTAACAAGCATACTTCAAGTAAGTATTTGGATGCCTTTTTAAATGAAACTTGAAAATTTAAAACATGGATCTTCTTAAAATCAATGTCCACTATCTAAAATGATCAATTTCAAACATTTACAAGCATTAACATATCAAAAAATTATGCAGATAGTAAAAAATGCACAGTACTATTAGTGTTCAGGCAGATAGCTACAAGAAGCATACTTCAAGTATTTGGATGTCTTTCAAAATGAAACTTGAAAATCTAATACATAGGCCTTCTTAAACTTAATGTATTCTATCATTAATTTCAAATATTTAAAATTATTAAAGAAGCAGAAAAGATATATATATATATATATATATATAGAGAGAGAGAGAGAGAGAGAGAGAGAGAGAGAGAGAGAGAGAGAGAGAGAGAGAGAGAGAGAGAGAGAGAGAGAGAGAGAGAACTGATCACGAAGTGTGGGGGGGGAGGCATGCATTTGGTCTCTCCTCTCCTCCTCCTCTTTTGCTTCTTCTCCTTATTCTCCTCAAGGGTTTTAGGTTTGAAAATTTTGTCGGAGTAGGGGCACGTGAATTCTCTCCTCTCCTCTTCCTCTTCCTCTTCTGCTTCTTCTTCTTCCCTCTTTCTCTCCTTCTCTCTCCTTCTCCTCTCCTCTACTTCTTCTTCTCCTTAAGGGTTTTGGGGTTTAGGTTTGAAATTTTTGAGGGAGGGTGCAGTTTGGAGTTTTAATAGGGAAAATATAGGACGATTTTTAAAAATTAGTCCTATATTCAAAATACATATAGGGCCATTTATGTAAAATTGTCCTATATTCAAATAAATATACTATATTAAAAATGAATATAGGATGATTTTAAGGATGATTTTAAAAATCATCCTATATTCATTTTTAATATAGTATATTTATTTGAATATAGGATGATTTTTTAAAAATCATCTTATATTCTATATAATATAAGATGATTTTTTAAAAACCATACTATATGATATTAAATATAGGACGGTTTTTAAAAGCCCATCTTATATTAAGGGTTCACTTTCTTGCTGATCTATCCACATGCCTTAATTTTTGTTTCAATAATATAAGACGGTTTACGAATTACCGTCTTATATGTATCAAACTAGTTTCACCAGTTATTTGAACCCTTAAAATCTTAAAAGACCTATGAAGTGAAGATGTTACCCCATCATTTATTTCATTGACTTTTAACCAATGTTTGGCATGACATATGATGCGTAAAATTAATTGCTTAATTAAATCATTTTTCATACATCAAATGATACAAACACTTTAATTTGTCCCCTCATATACAATTAGATTAAACCCAAGCACCCTCCTCACCAGCATCATGCATATAATCCATCTCATTCTCCCCATTAGATTGATTGATGGTATTGTTGTAATGATTGAAGGGTAATCAATTGCCATGTCACCTAGGTCATCTTCATCATAGAAGTTCCTTGGGGAGGCTAATAAAATAGTTGACCATCTCATATCATGTTCATCTTGTATATAAAATACCTAATTTGCTTAACATGCCAAAATAAACTAGTCATTTTGATAGCCGATCTTATTAAGGTCAACCAATACCAAACCGAGGGCATCGGTTCTTATACCTTCTTTATTGTGTTCCATCCAGTCGTACTTAAACACACCCATAGTTCTACAGGTATAATCTAGCTCTCATATCTCACATATAACCTCGTAATAAGTATTATTAGCTACAATTGGGTTGTTGTCCTTTGAACTAGAAAAGAAAGTAGCTTTAGCAATTAAGTTAACACTGTTATCTTATTGTGCTCTTAACTTATCACAGTCTTTTGTGTGAAAGCAATAACCATTGATGGCATATCCAGCATGCTTTATTACTTATATTTGAGGTCCCATTGCCATCCAACCCAAGCATTCATCAATACTACGACCCAAACCATCTCACTGATCTAAAACTTGTATATAATAGTATATTAATTAAAATAATTAATTAATGTATATGCACATACTATTATACAAATCAATTAATCCATCATAGAGCATTATTCAATGTAATTAGATACCTTTTAACAAAGCCAAGTCATGAAGGAAGGACAATGCTCCTCTTGCAGCCACTTCTCTTTCCTTACATCTCTTGGATACCTCTCTTTTAGGAAGTCCATGTGCTTACTACACAAGGATCAGAGATGAAAATTATATAATATGCCTACGTTAATAATGCATTACGTACCCTTTACTATACAAATATATATGCTAAACTTCATCAGGATTAATGATTCAATTAATTAATGTGAAAGAAACCAAAGAGAAAACATTAGTTTCATACTCAATGTATGATTGAACTTCATCAACATTAATATTTCGCAAGACGTAAAGGTGTGCTTGGTCCTGTTCCTTACGATCAATGGTCGACACATGACCACTGGATAGAGGTTCACCAACTCTTTGATCAATTAATGCACCTAAATGTTTCTTTCTTAGGATTCCAATAGCATCCACTTTAGATAAATACTCAATGCAAAACTCAACTACTTCTTCTACAATGTAACATTCAGCAATACACCGCTCCTACCTATTACAATTTCGTACATACCCTTTTAACAACTTCATGTACCTTTCAATTGGGTACATCCATTAAAAATAAATAAGTCCACACAACCTAACCTCATCAATGAGGTGTACTATTAAGTGTACCATGATATCGAAAAAGGATGGTGGAAAGATTGTCTCAAGCTTGCATAAGGTTGTCACTAAATGCTCTTGGATTTCTTATAATTTAGAAGTATCCACCACCTTCTAGTACAAAGCATTAAACAAGTAGAAGAATTTAGTAATAGATCCTCTAACTTTATTTAGCAGTACTAGACATATTGCTATGGGTAAAAGTTGTTGCATCAATGCATGACAATCGTGAGACTTCATCTGCAACAATTTTAGCTCTTCCATGGAGACAATATTTCTAAAGCTTGAAGAGTACCCATATTGAACTTTGAAATCTAATAGGGTTTTACACATTGTTCTTCTCACCTCTCTGTTAAGCATATAATTTGCTTTAGACAAATATGCTCTTTAGCTGCCACAATCCTATGGATGCAACCTTCTCTTCAAACCCATTGTCATGAGATTCATTCAAGCTACATGACCATTCTTTATTTTTTCCGAGACATGTCAAGTAAGGTACTAGTCAAGCTTTCATAAATGTTCTTCTCAATGTGCATGACATCAAGCACAAGCCACATGTGTAGGGATTTCTAATATACAAGTGCAAATAATATTGACTTCTTCTTCCTACAGCTTTTAGAGTTGTCATTTGTACACTGGGTTGTCTTGTTCTTCTTCCCCCATGATACATTAAGGTTCTCAAATTGTTCCAATACTTGTCATCTAGTCAACCTCTTTGGAGGTATCCTAGTCTCCACACTACCATCAAATTCTACCTTTTTAAAATGATATGGATGGTTTCTATTCAACCGTCTTCTATGGGCCAGGCACAAATCCATCTTCCCATCATGTTGAAGTCATGTGGCATAAGTTTGATCATTACAAATAGGAGAAGCATTGTATCCCTTCACTAGGTATCCAATCAAATTATCGTATGCAGGAAAGTTGCTTATTGTCCATAGTAGTACAACCTTAAGAGTGAATGTCTCTTTCTTGTATGCATCATAAGCTTCAACCCCTACTCCCTACAATGCCCTAAGGTCATTGATCAACAAATCCAAGCACGCATCGATGTCATTCCCAAGTTGCTTGGGACCCTATACTAACATAGTTAACATCATGAACTTCCTCTTCATGCACAACAATGGTGGAAGATTGTAACAAACTATTATAACAGGCCAACAACTATACCTACTACTCATAGAACCATGAGGATTAATCCAATCTACAGATATTGCAAGTTGTAGGTTTTTGGGTTCTTCTTCAAAATCAAGCCACATGAAGTCTTCAAGCTTCTACATGAGGCTATCTGTTAGATGGAAAAAATAGTTATCACCCACTCCCTCCTTAGCATGCTATACTAGTTTCTTTGCCATTTCTTTAATGCGAAACATTCTTTGGAATCTTCAAATAAGGAAAAATACCATAGGACCATTGCAGGGACATCATTCACCTGCCGATTACTTAAATCCCTTCTCATTTTCCATCTTGAATGTTCACAAGTTGGACATATAATTTTGTCTTTTGCTCCTTTTTGTGCAAGATGCAGTCATTGGGATAAGCATGTGTCTTTTCATACTTCAAGCCTAGTGCAGCTAAGGTTTTCTTTGCCTCCCATGTCAACCTAACCAATTTGTTCTCCTTGGCCAGCATTTTACTAGTGACTTTCAACAATTCTGTAAAACCATGATCTGAATTACTAAATCTTGACTTCACATTAGACAACTTGGTATAATCTGTATACTCAATGTACAATGGCTCGTCGGCTTCCTCCAATGCAATCTGAAATTGTACTGGGTCTTCTTGGAAGTCACTGCATACATCTCGAAATATAAGTGCAGCTGTACTACTATCTTCACCACTTCTTATAGTGGCTTCTTTTTCATATACATATTCAGCCCTTACTGAGGGCCTATGAGGTATTTTCTCTCCATGTCACATCCAGGGGTGATAGCTTTTATCAACTTCATTGAAGCACAAATGTTCTCTTAACTCACAACAGTAACCTTTTTTAGGTTTCCACATCTTGAGCATGGACATCACATTCAATTACAATCACCACCTATCCCAAGTGCAAACTCAATGAACTTTTCTTTTCCCTCCTCATAATCCCTTGATGATCTTTCCACACTCATCCAAGCATATTTGTCCATTTTCTCCAAAAGTTGAAGTTCAAATGTGTGCGAAGACTTTCTAGACATGAAAAGATTAATAACATGGGTTAGGTATTTAACCAAATACCTAGTGTGTACATAAAATGTACATGGTTAGTAAAAACATATATAATTAATATATATTAGAGGAGTCAGCACTTTTCAAGTCTAGGATTGGAAAAAGTAAGAATAATGCAAAAACATGACTAATCCATACACATAAATGTTCCACATACTGATCCATTCATATGAATATGTCACACAAAGGAAAGAAGAAAAAATAAAAGGAATTTTATACCCATAAATATCAAATAAAGTAAACATATGACAAAGTATAAGAATAAATACTATCCAACTGATATCAACTGAGAAAAAACAAGTTCGAAACAAAGTACATGTAAATCCAACCTAATGTTCGAGTTTTTGTCAAAGCAACCAAAAGTCAAGAATTAAAGGTTGAACTTCAACTTATAAAACATGGAAAATATAAGATAGTTTTTAAAAATCATCTTATATTGTTAATAAATAATACAGTTATTAATAATTGTATTATAAAAATTATATATAAGACTGTTATGGATAAAGGGGAGCCTTGGCGCAATGGTAGAGTTGTTGCCGTGTGACTTTAAGGTCACGGGTTCAAGGTGTGAAAACAACCTCTTTCAAAATACATGGTAAGACTGCGTACTATTGACCCTTATGGTTTGCCCCTTCCTTGGACCTCGCATATGCATGAGCTTCGTGCACTGGGGCTGCCCTTTTTACAATTATGGATAACCATCTTATATTCTTTTAAAAATATAAGATAGTAAATCTAATTCTAGGGAAGAAGGGAGCTTGGGTCCTTTCTTCCCCTCTCCTATAGAAGAATTTTCTACTCTTTTCTTCTAGGAAATTATTCTATAAAGAAAAAAACCTATTCTACGAGGCAATAGAGAATTAAATTCTTATTTTATATGATTGGCTATTTTAAATGTAGGAAAGCAATATAGAAATTAAAAGAGAAAAAAGAAGAAACTATACCTGACTAGGTAGCGAAATAAGGAAACTACAATACCAGAAAACCAATAAAGAAATCTATCTCCTAAGACACTTCAAAGCAAACTGTGATGACCCGAGTTTTTCCATGCATTTTTAAATGCAAGATCTAATTCCTAAGGCGGGATGCATCCCTATTTGAAACCCATTTTATAAAAACAATGCAATGCAGCGGAAAATCTTTTCTTTTGAACTCAGTTTGAAAACCCCAAGTGTCATTTGCTTTCACAAAAATTTCAAAAATCATAAATGTCTTCCCAGATCCATCCAGTCACAGCTCACAGCCCAATTGTAAATAAATACAAATACATGTCCAAAGGGTAGAGTGTTTACTTACATGTATAATTGTCTATTTTTTATTTACTTGCTCGTAGCACTAATATTTCCTGAGGCATCTTCTACTCGTGAGTGGAGCTGTCCTGAAAAATGATATATTTGGGTGAGTATACACTATACTCAGTAGGAGTCTATCACTACTAGTTTTACAATGCATGCCATGTTTAAAATAATATGCTCTTTAAAACATGTGCATGTTTGAACACTCATGTTCAATATCGATATTAAAAACCATTGTCCAAATAGAATACTGACGACTTAAAGAATCGCATAATCCAAGTCAAAAGTATCATATATATCATAAACATAATGATATGCACAAGATGCTTAACTGAATCCAACTCATGGATATATTGTATAGTATGGTCAACCACCCTCATGTCATGCTATATGCAATGCAAGTAAATCCTTGAAAACATAGGCACACTATGCCCATGACCTCCTCGCCGTGTGGTCCCCGGGTACCTGGGGACACGCGATCATAGCCTCCATGGGGCATATGACACTTCGACCCAGTGCCGTGACACTAGTGGTAGCCCTCTATACCACATGCAGTCGAAGTAGGGACATGCCTTTTTTTGGCGTGGTACCCTTTCCACCTAATAGTGGTAGAGGCTGGGAGGCCACCCCAGACCTCTCGGCATAGCATCCACGAGCTTACTAGCCCAAATCATATATGAGCAAACAGGCAAAAACCTCTTTTTCAAAACCTGTCCTCTTTGGGTCCCTTACAACTGCCTGGCCCTCACAACTGCCTACCCAGCGTCTTTTGGGCACTCCAACGTCTTTTGGTAACCCTCAAGGATATGCAATTTTTCAAAACTCAATAATCACAAATCATGCAATTTATGCAATCGTTTGCCAAACATGTCTATGCATAATTTATTTATCATATGCATGCTAAATTCATTTATGAAATCAATTCATGCTAAACAAGTCATGTAACTTAAAACTTAAAACATGCATTCTCAAAGCAATCATGGGTTCTTTTTAAAATTCTAGTAGTGATAGAGTACCTACATCAAAACATCATGGGTTCTTTTAAAAAGTCTAGTAGCGATAGAGCACCTACATAAAAAACATCATGGGTTCTTTTAAAAAGTCTAGTAGCGATAGAGCACCTACCTCGAAGTTTCCTGGAGTCACGTCCTCAACCCAACCCTGGGTTGCATTTATAAAATCCTAGATATGAATGGATAACAAGGTGTCCTTATCAATTTCGATCTATTTAGAAATTACGAGTTAGATCGCTAGCTTAATGTCTAGATCTGCCTTTTAGGGTCCATAAGTCCTTGCCTAATACAGTGTCAGGTTAAATCCTATGATAAGGATCTACTATTCAATGGTTAGACTCTATAATTTGTCCTCTGATCCTAATTTTATAGTCTCACTAGGTCCGCGTCATTCATAGAGACGCAATGGTTCTTTTGGATCGTCAATCAAAGTCCTACAGCTCCTGAAATTGCAATTTTAGCATTGCACGATCACAGACGAACCAGATTCGTCTTATGCGTAGGGCCCACGCATCATGGTTTCTAAGACGTGTGCGTGCCCTGGTCGAACCAGGACCCATGCCTACACATCGTGCGCACCCAAAGGCCATGCCAGGGACCGCGTTCGCACGCGCACATGCATGCCCAAGCGACGCATTATGACATGCGTCCTGGATGGCATCGCGCGGACGCGCCTTAGGCATAGCATGACGTGTCTCAGCTCCCAGGGCACCCCGTGCATGCTGGTTGAGCCAGGACCCGTGCCCCACGTCGTGCATACCCGAAGGCCGCACCAAGGACCATGCACGTACTGTCGCATGCCCGGACCCGTCCCTGGGACGGCTCTAGTTCACACAGAGCCAGATGGAACTCGGCTTTCCCCGGCATGTTTTCCGGTCGAAAAATGCCAGATCCAGCACGGATCTAGCCTGGAAGAAGGAAAAATAGAGAGAGAGGGGGAGAAAACCTACCTGGGCAGCCCCAACACGATGCCCTATTCCGGTGGTGTGTTTCCCTCTATGCCTGCCGGAAGCCACGAAGAAAGGGGAAAACTCGACCTTTTCGATGAAGTCAGAGGAGGAATGGGGAAACAAGTAAAAGGAATGGTAGGCCTGAATGAACTGGCCGTTGTCGTCCTTTACATGGAAGACCGATGGAGGGTTTTCTGACGTTTTCTGGAACCCTAGCTTGGCCTGAGATTTGAACCCGAAAATACCTGAAGGAGAAGGGGGGGCTTGGGGGGTATTTATAGGAGAGGGAAGGCGATGCTGCCAATGGCAGTGCCGCCATTGGCGGTGGTGGAAACCTCTAGAAACCAGGGGTTTCTAGAGAAATCGAGAGAAGGAAGAAGCCGGGGTGCCGTTATCAAAACGGCCCCTGCGTTTCCTATCTTTTTCGTTTTTAATTTAAATTACAGAAATCCCCCTAATCTTTAAACAGCCGTAACTTCTTCATACAAACTCCGTTTTCGACGTTCTTTGAGGCGTTGGATTCCATTTTTTGAGTAGAATCTAATGGTACCAATTTTTATTACAAATTCCTTTATTTAATATTTTAAATAAAGTAAAAAATTCAGCTATCTCTTGAGACTGGTAAACATATATTAATTTCCAAAAGAGATAAGTTCCAGCATCAGTGGTAAGTGGTAAATGTTCTATTTGTTCTTCATAAAAAAATGTCTTCAAAATTTGGGTCATAACACAAACTCCTCAAAAAAGTTAAATTAATACTCTCCTCAAGGTAATGTGAGGCGATATCTCACTCTTTCATCTTCTAGTAGAGTTTCTAGCCTATTTTGGGCTATGAAAAGGCTTTGAAAACTTACTGAGCGATTTTCACGAGTGAAACAACCTTTCTCATGGGCATAGCCTTACTTGTTATAATCATTGTATTCATCATGTGAATGATTCTATCACCTTCTAAAAGGGAGCACATGTACAAGGCTTCTGGGTGTGCAGTTGTATGTTTACTTTTGAGATCATGAGGCTATAACATGGTCTTTTTCAAAAGGGACACATGTCCAGATAATGCATTTGTAGGGTTTGGGTCCTATAGTTGCATAATCTTGTGTCATGCGGCCACATGACCTTTTTGTTTCTGCTTGATATCTTTCATGCTCTTGATATTGCTAGGCCTTTTGGTTGAATTTTCATTAGAATTTTAAATAAATTACATGCTAAGAGTAAACAAAGATCAACGTGGAATTTTGATTTTGGCTTAAGACGATCAAAGTGGAGTCAAAGTCTAGTTTCAACCACCTAGGATCATTTAAATTGAACTTTGATAGGTCCTCATTGGGTAGTCTAAGGCCTTCTAATGCAAGGAGATCCTGCAAATGTAAATTTCAATGCTCTCTTCATTAGCATTCAAATATGGAACCTAAGAAGAATCTCTCCCATTATCATTGATAGAGACTCAAAAATGTGATCAAATGAGGTGCAAAATCTTGACAAAACACCTCTGGAAATATGAAGATCTATTCATCCAAACAAGTGAATGGATTCAATAAGAACATGTGCAATTCTGTCATGTGAAATGAACTATCAATATAGAAGTGAATAGGTGGGCCAAGATGGGGGTTCATAAAGATTTTCTTTTCCTTTAATAGGACATATGACATATGCATTTCTTTTTTCATGATCTCGGCTTTGCATGACTACCTCAGTCTAGCTTGCTTTTTCCTGGAAGTTCTTTTTCTTATTAATGAATAACACCCCCCCCCTACAAAAAAAAAAAAAAAGGGAAAAAGATTCCATATCTCAACTTAAATTTTATTAAGGAAGATAAAAGAGTAGTAGCAATATTGGAACTTCTCCAATTGTTGAGTGTTAAAAGGAGACCTTCTCTCTATCTTCTTGTAATTAGTCTCTGTAGGCATTTATTTTCTAGACTTATGTAGGCATTTAAGTAATTGTGTCAATTGTCAAGAATCAACAAGCATGATTTCCTTCATTCTTAATATTTGCCACTAGAAAACATATTTACTAATTAAATGGCCATTAGAGGTGGTCACAACTCATTTCAAAACTAGGAAGTTTGTTCAAGATGTTAATATTTAGTTGATATTTTGTGCTTCTAAAATATATCATGAGTCATTATTGATTTTTCCTATTCTACATATACTAGTAATTGTTGCATGTTAACATCATTGGGTTATTTGATTGTTAGCATATCCCAAGGACTTTCACTACCCAACATTTGTTGATCAACCATAAAATCATGGCCAACTAGTCACTGCAAATTTTGCTTGTTTATATTGATAATTTTCTAATTGAACTTCTTCAATCATTTTAAACAATTAAAATGGTGGAGAGGTAATTCAAATGTCATGCCTTCTTCAATTATAACTCATGCACATGATGGTATTCTAATTGGAGTTTCTAATCCATTGTATACATGCCACTCTAATGATGATGATGACAACGATGACACTAACAATCCAAAGAGAGACAACCATTATCATTTTTGTGATGCAAGGAGAGATGACCATTATGATGCAATATAGATGAGAATTATCATTTTCATGATGTCTTGGAAGGCCTCTTTAAAGATCTTTCTAAAAATTTGTGGTCTTTAGGAAATCAATCATCTATTGACATCTACCATAATGGCCATTATGTCACCTACTGTAAAATCAACCAAAAGCATTGCCCCATCACTTACGGGTGACACCAGCAAATTGATTGCCAAGAGATGTTTGGAAGACATTCTTTCAACATAACTTTAAGAAGTTGATATTGATGCCCCCTAATTTCTTAACTTCTCCTGCGTGCAATTTACCTTGATCCCAAGCAATCACCACCAATCACCCATGTCATAGACTCCTTACATGCACCACTATGTTAGAATTCTTTAGTACATAAAGAATGAACATTTTAGTGTCATTAATCTAGAACTGTTACACCTAAATACAGTAGCAATTAGGATCATCTAATAGAGAATACATATGGCTATCTGATACATGGGTTAGCGTATGGATGTGTGATTGGAATGTCCAAATAGATAGTACCCACATTTACATATTATTGCAACATGTAAACCCCTAGGGTTTATACATCTAAACACCTTGAAGAGCTTGAGTAGACGAATGTTCCACCATTGCAATAACAAAAAACTTCATTTCTATCATTTTCCAATTGAAAAGATCTATTCTCATCATCAATCATAGCAATGGACTGCTAGACATGAAGCCTTATGTGTGATAAGAAGATGAGGAACACAAGTTGTACATGACAAAATATTAAAAGATTACAATGCTCCTATTCTAAGTCTAAATTCATCTATCAATATATCAAACTTACCATGCAGCTGTCAAAGCTTGATAAACTTGGAATTCAAAGGCAACCTATGCATGCATGATTTTGAAAGAAGTGGTAGAAGGGGGTTAAGAACTTGGCTATTAATTTGAGTAGATATATTAACGAACTTCCCAAGTGAAGGCCCTGGAGCACAAAGGTGCGAGGAGTATCTCTGATGGTAGGTTATAGGTATACAATTGCTCATTTGTGTGAAACAAATTGAATTTCAATTGCATTTCTTAGTGAACTATGATAGATTGGTCATGCTGATTTATACATAGCTATGTTGTCACACATACCAAGTTAGCTTTCACGACAAGATCAAAAGATAAATAAATATTGATCATGATGGATGATCAATTACTACATAATTACATGGCTAATTTTAATAAATGAATTGAGGAAACAACATGGTTGATTTCAATATAACAGCTAGAATTTTCTTGAGACCCCCTTTAAGGGCGACATGGATAAGATTCCAAAGTGAGCTTGTGATACATAACCATTTGTAAACACATCACCAAGTTGAGATGAATGAGGTACAAAGCAAACTTGAAGAATTCCTTGAGTTATAAGTTCACATATTAATTGGTAGTCGATTTTGATAGGATGGATTTTTGCATGAGATATAGGTTTAGCATCTAAACAAGTTGCCTCACAATTATCATGTAATATAAGTGATGGGTGATCCATATGCAGTTCAATTTCTCATTGTAGATGTTGTACCTATGCTATGTCAATTACTATGGTGGCTAGAGACTAGTATTCCATCTAATTACTTGAGTGTGACACCATATTTTGGTTCTTTGATTGCTAAGAGATAAGGTTGGGCTCTAGGAAGATGCACAATCCAAAGGTAGATCTTCTATCATCAGGGTGTCTTGCCTAATCTGCATTACAGAAAGCAAGAAGATAAGAAGATAAATATTTGGTGTAGAAAATTCCATGATCAATTCTTCCTTAAATTATCTAAATATTCACTTTCCAACTTGAAGATGGTGTGGCAACCCGGGTTTTTGAAATACATTTTCATTATTTGTCTTCAAATGGTGGTCAACCAATTTTGCAAAAAATTTGAAAACTTAAATAGCGGAAACATTTTCATTGAAATTCTTTTCAGAAAATCGAATGCTACATTTCACTCCAATACATATACATAATTTTGTATACAACATAAATTTTCATAGAAATTCATTTTTATTAAAATTGCAGGATCGATCCAGTGGTTCACAAGACCCCTGATTACATCTGATGTCCAAAATACACAAATCAAAAATGCAATCCAATCCTTTCACAATCATACATAGTCTTGATCAACAGTATGGTCTTTGTATTCCATTATTGTATCCCTCCATTCATTTCCTTCTATATCTGAGATATTGTAAATATTCAAACATTTACAATATCTCTGCAAGTTATGCTTGGTAGGGGATTCAAGAAGCATATGGAATCGTATAATTCAAAAGTACAGTATTCATAATCATCGTATTCCATATGAATCACATAATTCAATTTCCATGAACCATACCATATATGATCATTCCATCATATAATTTATCATATAACATCTATTATGATTATTCCAAACCACTCACCACTATATCGTATGTATATACCGTCAAAAATCGTGAAAAATAGTTAATATCTTAAACATCAATAATCACACTCAGACACATTGAGTTGATAAATCATCCAGCCTCTATTGGGAAAATACTCCCTTACTTGGGCAGTATCGACATCTTATCATGCCATATCATAAGGCATTTCACTATGTCATTGCATCATAATACAAAAATACTCAAAAGACTACTATGCTTGCAATTTGATCTGTACAGTGCGCCCGGATAACTACTCTATGCACTACTGACACCATGATAGAAAAATTATGTCACTGGCTATATGGGGAGACAGGACTTTCACAACGGAGGCCTTCCCATAATTGCCCTACCCAACTTTTAGTCTCTCTTTGGGCTAGGTATCTATCATATAATCAATTTCGGAGAGCGGGTGGCCAGACCCTCATAACTCTCCTAGCATAGCATCCCCGGGCATACGCCTGTTTAAAACAAAACCACAAGCCCCCTTGCTTATATATAAAGTAGTCTTTTACTTATCAGATGACTTGTCTATTTATAACATCATTCTCGTATTCAGTATCCTTATACTAAGGATATAGTTTCATTTCTCAATTTAGGGATCCTCATTTACCATGAATGATATCCATGTTAATATAAGTTTAGGGATTAATCATTTATTGTAAATGATCCCCATTTCCTTTAATTTGGTATTCTTAACCAAAATGTTATTAAGCGTAAGAATACTCATTTGATACAAATGATATCCATTATTATTATGTTCTTATCTAAGTTTAGGAGTAATCATAATTGATACCTAGGTATTTATCATGTAATCCATCTAATTTCAATAGTTTATTTCTATATCATATACATCATCATCATCAAGACCTTATCCCAATTAGGGGTCGGCCACATGAATCTTATTCCTCCATTCCACTCTATTAAATACCATAGCTTCATTTAGTCCCAAAGTTTTTAAATCTTTCCTCACCACTTCTATATCATATACATGAATTATTATTCAAATGCAATTAAGCATATTATCATTCTTAAGCATTATAATAATTCATTTCTATAATTCTATGTATAACAACAATTCCATAGACTATAGATCTTGTATTCTTAAAGTTCCACCTACCTTCATGTAGTGATCCATCCCTTCAGATCTGTGATGACCCGGGTTTTTAAAACACATTTTCATAAATATTTGTAAAGGTAGAGCCCTGGTTTTAAAAAAAATTTAAAATACAAACAACATAAACATATTTTCTTTGAAATTGATTTGTCAAAAACACAAGTGCCACCTCAAATTACTTATCATACATAGATTTTTGTATAAAATACAATTTTCATTGAATAACAATATAAATACTTTTATTAAAATTAGGATCAATCTAGTGGTTCACATACATAGCCCCGGTAGTCATTACATACCTTGTCCAAATATTACAATCCAAATTATAAAACAATCAATACAATCTTCCTTAAAGTAAATACCCTAAGTAGTAGTTCAATGATGATTATCCTCAAGTCTTGAGCTTTCAATCTTCCTTAATTGTATCTGAGATATTGTAAACATTCAAACATTTACAATATCTTAGCCAGCTATGCTTGGTAGGGGATTTAAAAAATATATTCAATATATCGCAAAATCAACAATTCATTATATATCCATGATATAAATCAATTTATACATTGGATAACAATTTTATCCTTCATTCATCATATGAATTATATGTATGTACTACATATAAATAAAACCATTTAAAATCGTGAATATAGTCAATATCATCAATAATATCTCATTTCCAAACTGATTTCAATATTAACACTAGGTGTTAATATATAATCATAACGTATTGGGAATCATCCTCCAATACAACATTGGTAATAACTTTTACTAGGCATCTCATCATGCCATAAAATAAGGCATCTCATCATGCCATAATATAAAACATCTCATCCTGTCATAACATAAGGCATCCCATCATGCCATAATTAATTGCATTATAATGCAAAATAATCTCAAGGACTACCATGCTTGCAGTCTCAATCTGAATAGCACACTCAGATAACTGCTTAATATTCCACTGATACCACAATGGAAAATACAGATCCATGTTCGTATGGGGGGAACCATGGTTGTCACAGTGGTAGCCTTCCCATAATTGCCCCACCCGACATTTTGCCTCTCTTTGGGCACCGTATCATCATCATAATCAGTTCAAAGAGCAGGTGGCCAAATCCTCATAACTCTCTTGGCATTGACATCCCCAGGCATAAGCCTATCTTAAAACAAAACCACAAGCCTCCATGCTTGTATGAAAAATAATATTTCACACTTGCAGACTGTGTGTCTAGTTATAATAGGACATGCCTATAACTTATTTCCTTAAGATTTGGGGGTCCAACTTATATAGTTCAAATCTTCTCATTCTACCCATTAAGTAATTTCATAATTACTTAATCTATCCCTTTGTATTCATTTCCACATCGTTTCTTATCTTAAGTAATTTCATCATTACTTAATCAATCGCTTTATATTCATTTCAACATCATTTTTTGATTCATACACAATTCTAAGGCAATTATAATCAATCTATAGTAATCAGGATAAGATCATGTGTAAAATACATGTATCTTCTATATTGAATATAGTTATTCCTCAACTCATTTATACTTCCTAGTTGTTCTTATGATCATCCTTACATAGGATGATTTGAATCTAATATTTATACTACTTTAAAACATACATACAATATTATGATTCTTATTATTATTCAACCAATTAATATTTTACTAATTGAAGATAGTTTATTTCTTTCCTAATACTAAACAACTCCTTATTTCAGAATTGACTAAGGTTTACCAGTTAAAAGCTACTCACAGAGTGGTTAATTCAATCCTCAGATAAGGAGACATTTAGACCTCACAAACGTCGCCAGAAGGAGGGAAAAGAGAGAGGCTCTATTAGAGAATCTCCTTAACCACCATGTTCAGCATTTATTAAAATGACCTTAGCTCAACCTTTTATAAGATTCCTATGAGCATTAAACCCTAAGTACTCTTGCTATTTAATTTTAATTAAATTCATGAACATTTAAAATGTCATTCATGGGGTCTATTATTCTCCTAATGTGGGCCAAAGAAATAATATTCCTTATATGATCATACTAACTATAGCCCTTACTATCATTAAGTCCATGTCCATATTCATTATAATTGTTCATCAATATCTATTTTCATTTAATTACATGTTCCATGTAATTTACATAACATGAACAATTAAAGTGTAAATAAATAAATCTAACAATTTAAATCTACTAAACAAATAAAAGAACATTTACAATAGAACATAATAATTCACATGCTCATTTGAATATATCATATTTGTCCATTTTGACCCAATGATCATATTTTGATTTTTATTCATTTTTTATCCCATTAAGGGTTTAGATCTTGATCTTTTATTTTTATTCAAATCTATCACATTATCTTAATGTAATATCATCACTAGATCATTGATGCATCTCATCATATGATCTGATCTTTCATGATCCAACCGACCAAGAAGATCTTAGTCATTTTATCAATATTAAGGGCATAGATCTCAATACATCCCAAATTAGCCACATCATGCTAATAAATCCATATGATCTTAACTTTAGATCATCATTCAAATTAATTTTCATGGTCTAATCATGTTTGATTAGTTAGATCAAGTAGATCCATGATTATTTTTAAGATTTCTCTTCCATTAAGGTTAAATTTCTTAATTCATCCTAGATCAGTCACATCCAACTATTGATTCCATGTTCCCTCATCACTAGATCACTAATGGATCACAAATCCAAAGTCTGATCATGCCAGATTTGACTGATCTTGGGAATTAGTAACACTTTTTGTAATTTACAGAATTTTACTATGAATAAAACCTAATGTTTATGTTTTCATTAGATTCTACTCTTCATAAAGAATCTAGAGCTTCTTTTATATCTTGATTTGGAGTTAAAATGAGCCTGGAATTAGAATTTTAAATTTTCAATAAAAAAACAAGGGCCCAGACTCAATTTGGCCCTTGCGAATTGACGGGGACGATTAGTGCCTCGTCTCTGCCTCAATCCACTAGTGATAGCCGATGTGTACTGAATGGTGACGAGGGATAGGAGAGATGGTCCGATCTGGATTGTCAGATCAGCTCTTCCCCAAATCAAAAATTAGATCTAATGGGAATTTATCTATGATCGCACATCCTAAGGTTTTGGGACCCTCTAAACCAATCTAATGGTTCAGAATCTCCAAATCTAATTGATTTAGGGGTGATTTCCACCTAGATCACCGAATCTATTTCACTGGTGATTATTACCCGTTTTGGCTGAAAAATATGGGGTTTTTGAAGGGGAGTTGAGATAGACCTACCTGGATCTGGTCTAAAGCAGAGATATGGGCAGGAGACCATGGTTTTCTGCCATATTTTGAAGCCCTAGTCGCATGGCTAAGGTTTTTGTAATTCTTACCGCCAGGGTGCTTGATGCCGGGGAAGAGAAATAGGATAGGGAAAATGGAGAGCGGAGTGAGATGAATGATTTTCAAGGTTTCTGGGCCAGTGCCATCATCGGAATAAGTGAGATCGACGATGATTTTGTCGGCTTGGGAAAAACCCTAACCCGCAAAGTCTTCGGTTGGCTAGGGTGGAAGGCGGGTCCAGAGACACGCCATCTAGGGACAGGCTGATTCCTGTGCCAAGCGTAAGTGGGGACCGCCATTCCAACTGGAAAGGGAGGAGAGAGAAAGAAAAGGAAAAAAGAAAGAGAAAAGGAGAGGGAAAGAGGGGGAGAGTCTAGGGGATTTGTGAAATTTCTTGGGAATAGTATGAGGGGTATTTATAGGCTTATTTTTGTATTATTTTAATTATTTTTATTTTAAATGATTTCAACTTTTCTTATGTAATTCAAAAGAGATTCCTAATCATATTCCGCCAATTGTTCTTCCACTGTCTATACGACGGAAAGGACTGGAGATGAATCAGTCGTAGTCATTGCAGGTAATAAAACTAGCCCACGTTGTGAAGGGAATGAGCTAGCTGAAGCTTCTGACGATTCTGACTGAGACCTTGGTGAGGAGATTTTAATCACTTCGGACGGAACCAGACTCCGCTTCGACTCCTTTGTGGAGAATTTGTGATTGTGTATGGATCAATTGAGGCTCCTAGCCTGGAATTCTTGAAGGATGCAGGATCACTTCCTTCTCCTTCCGGGTGGATTTGAGTTTAAAGATTTTTCTTTTTGGTGGCAAAGGAATTTGAGCCGAGGCTTGCCCCTGGGAACGAGTGATAGAAGTTACATAAGAGGTGATTATATTCGCTCCATGCCTACGCCTTCTAGGGCCGATATTTATTTGGAGTGGGAGTCTTCTTGTCTTTTTCTTTTTGAACTGCCCGAGCTAGATGACAAAGCTGAGCTGGAAGGTACTTTTTTGATGCTATTGAAGTACCAATCTTTTCTTCTGTTTCTGGTAAAGTCTTCCTCGGAATGTAAGTAAAAGCCTTGAAGGAGTTGTCCTCCCCAATCTGACTCTGAAGGCGGGGCCCTTTGGTTATTACCTTTACAGCAGATAGATATTATTCATCATTGATATTCCCTGAGCTGGCTATCACCAGCTCACCAAACTTTTGTGGACCCCACACAAAAGTGAAATGACCATTTTACCCTTCTGGGTAAATGTAAATTCACAAAATTAAGAAAAATAGGAATTTTTCACCCAAGCTTTGATTTCAGTGTGCTTACAGTCATTATAACTAGTTTCTCATGAATGATTCCAAATATCTATGTTTCAAGACTTGATTCTTTTCTTAAAAATAATATTATATTGAATATAATATTCTACCTCGATTTTTGTAAAATCTCCAAGTATTTCTAAAAAATTTCAGAAAAATTAGGATTTTCTCAAGATCTTCCATGATTGATGTATGTAATCTGTAAATACATACATACTACCATTATCTGTACAATTTGGATAATCTCCTATCTATATTTCTTATCTAATCTTATCCTTTGATATAAAGGGTCTAAATCTGTCTTGTGCTCCTATCATCCATACAATCTATTCTCCTGAGATAGTGTTTATCCTATTGATTAATAGGTCTGATGGTTAAAATGATCTTCTAATCTTTCAAATCCGAGTATTTTCTATCTCTAAGTCTTTGTGTATCCATCTCTTTGATCTTGATCTTTCATAGATCCTTTGATCAACAATTTATACTTATTAATAAAGATCAAGGGCCTAAATCTTCTATCATCTTGTTCTTCTTTGATCTAAGCTTAGTTGTTTGATCATCCCTAAGGAGGATGATCCCGGTTGTCTTCCTTGAATCATATTCAATCAAGGGTTTGGATTATCTAATCTAACGATCTAGATTTGATCTACAACATGCATACTAAGTACATTAATATGTTATGATTCTTATTGTTCTTGATCATTCAAGATCTCCTTATGGATCTTGTTTGATCTTAATTATCCTACTTACCATTTTTATTAAGATTAAATATTTTACTATCCTTTTATGATCTTATTATCATTATTCAACCACTTAATGTTTTACTGGTTAAAGATAGCTTATTTGATCCTAAGTTTAGACAGATCCTCTTATTTTTAATTGACTAAGGCTTACTAACTACAGGTTGCTCAAAGAGTGGTTAATTCAATCCTCATGTAAGGAGGCGTTTAGACATCACAAACATCATCAGAAGGTGGGGAAAGAGCGAGGCTTTATTAGAGAACCCCCCTTAACCACAATATTCAGCATCCACTAGAGTGGCCTTAGCTCAACCTTCCATAAGGTTCATATGAGCATTAAACCCTATAACCTCTTTCTAATTGATTTTAATTAAATCCATGAACATTTAAAATGTCATTCATGAGGTTTATTATTCTCCTAATTTGGGCCAAGGATTTGACAATCCGTATATTGTCCTACTAACTATAGCCCGTAACTATGCTTAAGTCCATATTCTTTGTTTATTGTAAATATCCATCAATATCTATATTTCATTAATTACTTTTTTCATGAAATTTACATAATATGAACATTAAAGAAAAAATAAATAAATAAGTAAATATAACAATTAAATCTACTAAGCAATAAAAGACATTTACAATAACATTAATAATTCAGATAAACACATTTAACATATCATCATGATCCAATGGTCATCTGTCATCCTATTTAGGATTTAGATATTGATCTTTTATTTTTATCAAATCTACTCATTTTCTCAAAGTGATCTCATCACTAAATCATTGATATCATCTTATCACATGATATGATCCTTCTTGATCTAACCGAACAAGAAAATCTTAAGTCATTTTAGCTAATTTAAAGGCAGAGATCTCAATCTATCCCAAATTATCAATATAAAGCAATTAATATCTTATGATCTTATCATTAGATCATCATCCTCACTTATTCATAGTCTCCAATCATCCTTGGTCAATTTGATCAAGGAGATTAGTATGTATTTTTAAGGATTTAGTTACTTTTAATGGTAAATATCTTAAGATCTACCCATTCAATTACATCCAACCCATTTATTCAAGTTATTAAATTATTATATCATCATTCAAAATAATTTGAATGATCTGATCATCCCAGATCTTGTAGATCAAGGATGTTAGTACCATTATCTCTTTAAAAACAAAAAGTTTCATGAACAAAACTTATGATTTTATTGGCTTGTTGGGTTCTCCTCATTAAGAGGAATCTAACCCAACTTTTTTATCTCAATTTGGAGTTGAATTGAGATCAAAATTTGAATTTTAAGAATTTAGCCAGTTTTAACGGCTGATATTGATCTTTACTAATTTGATTCAATTAATTGATCTAGAGATCTCGAATTTTTACTATGATTATAGTCCTTAAAGTTTTGGGACCTCTTAAACCCATCCATTGGTTCATCTTGATCATGATCCAAGGTTGTTACTATAGATTTTAGCAAATAATTTACATAAATACAACTAAAAACATAATTATCATGCTTCTATAAGATTCTAAATAACATAAACAATTCATCAGTGCTTTTAGATTTAAATTTGGACTTGAAATAATATCTGAATCATAATTTTAAGATTTCAGACATTTTAAAGGTTGAGATAGATCCAATCTGTAGCAGCCTTATTCTTTTATTCAGATGTCCATAAATCTTACTATGATTGTTGTTCCTAAGGTTTTTAGGTCTATCAGATTAGATTTACATTTTAAGATCATATTAGGCATGATCCAAGATTGTTACAATGGATTTTAGCAATTATCTCACATAAATACAATAAGAAACACAAATCTCATGTTTCCAATGGATTTTAAATAACATAAGAAATGCATTAGTGTTTTTACATCTAAAATCAGAGCTAAAATGAGCTTCTAATTGAAGAAATAAGATTTCAGTTCAATAGATGGACGGTTGAGATCATTCCAACAGAAAACGATAAAATGGAGAGCATCCCACCCCCATTACTGTCGTTGACAGGTGATCTAAGAGGGCTGATAGGTTATGAGCGAGATGGTTCAGATTTGGACCGTCGGATCACCCTCCATCTCTCAACATCAAGGGCTAAGAATACGTCACCTAAAGTTTTTGGGGCCCAGGAAATCATCCAATGGCTCAAAAGTTTCATTTGAGCCATCCAAGATGGGGATCTCAACCCTATTGTGGGATCCGTCGCTCCCGATGGATCAACGACCATGGAGATCACCTAGAGGCCGAAGAACCTAAGGAAGGTGCCGGAATGGATGGGGAATGAAGTGGGTGGCCTACCTGTGCTGGTCTGGTGAAGGAATTTTCACCAGAGAAGCTATGTACCAGAGAAATAAAACCTTAGATGCCGAAAATACATACAACAAAGAAATTCTCCATCGCTGTTGCCGGAGAAGACTGGAAAATGTGGGGGAAACATAGAACCCCTTGTGCTTAACATATTCAACAGTCCAAGATTTGAGTTTAACTACGGGATATGCCCAAAAAATGTGAAAAATATGCCAAAGAAGGTGACCTTGCCAAAGGTTGTTCTTCGTTTTGAGTTTCTCGGCAATCCAAGCTGTGGATATCATAGAACCTTAGGGCTTGTGTAGATTTCCTTAGCCCGAACAGATCCAACGGTCGAGATCTGGCTCTGTGGGCTAGAATTCCTTGACTAATTGAATTAGGGTTTTCTGGGCAGAAACACTGGTTCATTGAGGATGACGCGTCCCTTGACGCACCTCGATAACAGACATGAATTGTTTGTCGGGTGCATTTGGGAACACTCTACCAAGGAAAGAGAGAACAAAAAGGGAAAGAAGACAAAATTGGGGGAGATGGGAGCGCAATTCAAAGTTGATTTTTTAGGGAAGTCTAGGAACTTCATATTAGATTTTTGAAAAATTTTGGAGATTTTACTGAGGTATTTATAGGCAAAAATTTTAAGTAATTTCTTATTTTAATCTAAATTCCACTCAAAATATTAAAATGGGGAGTAGAAATTCCACTTCCTCCACTTGGGGCTGAGTGTTGGCTGATGCATAACTTACATCATTGCTGATTTCAATGCTTACTAAACTTTTGTGTGTCCCACTAAAAGTAAAATTATCATTTTGCCCTTTTATTCATAAAAATGAAGAAAATAAGGATTTTTCATCTGTTCTCAGAATTTGACATACATACAGTCATTCTAATGGATTTTTTAAGTACATTATAAATATTCAAGTTTTAAGCCTTGATTTTATTTTTACAAAAATGGATTCTCTTGGAACTCAAAATTCCAATTCCACCTTCAGAAATTAAACTTTTAATTTTTAATAATTCAATTCTATTCATAAAAATTGGGGTCATTACTGATGGTAGTTCTATGGGCAAGCATGAATTGGCATACTTGGTTCATAGCATATGCCATGTTTGGATGAGTAAGTGTGCCATATTGTAGGGTGCCTTCCATCTGACAGTAATGTGATGAATTTGAGAGGAGATATCCATTGTATAAAGAGAGTTTGCTATTGAAATAGCCAATGTGGAAATGGGATTAGTGTTTTGAAGCTCAAAAAGTTTATGGAGATCAATACACTAATTGGCTAAAAAGAAGTCTATGATGGTCTCATTTAATTTCTATGCCTAGGAAGTAATGAATGAAGCCTAATTTCTTAAGTGCAAATTCATATTTTAGAATTTGAATGAATGAATTTGAAAGAAACATGGAAGATCTAGATGCTATAATATCATCAACATATAAAAGTAAAAGTATTATAGTTCATGTATGATAATAAGTAAACATCAAAGGATTAGAAATACTGCCTTTAAATCCAAATTCCAAGTAAAAATTATATGAACCTTTGAACCATGTACACAATGCTTAACATAGGCCATGTACTTTGTTTCAGCAACAAACATGGTTTGTTTTGTCCTTGTCACAAAACCTAGGAGGCTGTCTTGTGTAGACAACCTCATCAAGGTAGCCATGCAAGAAGGCATTCTTTGACATCAAGTTGTTGAATATCCCATCCTATTGAGTGAGTGATGCATAAAGCAGCCCTAATAGTAGTAGGTGTAAGTTCCACACTATATGTGTTTGAGTAGTCAAATCCCTCTCTTTGGTTGCAACCAAGTGTGTCTAGTCTAGATCTTCTTCTTTTAATACTCCCAACTAAGAAAATTTTGTATTTGAAGACCAATTTATAACCTATGGTGGTTGCACCCTAAGGAAGTAGTGTTAAGTACCACACGTCTTGATCTACAAGTACCCCATATTCCTCTTGCTTCCATAGTCTCTTTGAGAGAACAAGGTTCAAGTGGTGTATGTTGAGCTAGGTAATAACATGGCAAAGAATAGCTTGTAGTCACTCTAGGTTTCATATTACTAGTTTTTGAATGACTAATCATATGTGTGTTGGTTGTATTGGTAATCTAGGTAAGGTGGTATATGGAGGAGATAAGTTCTACAAAGGTGTAAGTGAACTAAGTTGAGATTAGAGAGAAGGTCCAGAAATGATAAATGGGCATAATGCATCTTATAACAATTTTTCTTTACTTGTGACACATGTAATACATTATAAGTCTAAATTTACGAGAAGAATAATTGAGAAAGTGTCACCAATGCCAGAAAATTTTAAACTATACCATTCTTGACCATGACTTGATTGGTACCATCATAATCAATGTAATCTTGAAGAGAATTACTATCAAATTTCATGTAATTGGTTACCCCCATGTTGGGATACAACGCATTGTCATTTATGTTCATAGTTGTCAAAGATTATAAAATATCATTTAACTAGTAATAACAATTCTATTGACACTTACACTTTAAGGAGTATGCCCTTTCTTCTTACAAAATTGACACTCATCAGAACTCAACACGCACCCATAAAATGGGTGTTAATTATTGTTGAAAATTTTGGGAATTTCCATAATGACCATTCATTCCATGATTGTAAGATACCTTAGATGATTCATTAAATGATTGTGATTAAAAGAGGAAGGACTAAAACAACCTTTGGTTCTACCATTTGTTGAAATAAAACCAATAACATTAGATGGAGCAATCTTCTTAGAGACTAGTGGCAAGCAATTATCCTAATTAATGAGCATTTTAGAGAGGTCATAAAAAGATGGTAAGTCAATCAATGAAACTCTCTTACTTCCACGATAAGCATGAGAAGTTTTCAAGACCATATCAATCTGTGAGATTGGCTGAAGAGAAGTCCTTAGTTGGTAATCAATCTTTTTAACAAAAGCAAGATAATTTGTGATGCCTTGATATCCTTTCTCAAGGCTCATCATATGTTTTGGCAATGTCAAGTCCAAAGACTTGAGAGAGAACATTCTCAACTAACAAACCATTGATCTAGGTCAACCCCAACTGATTAGTTCTCTTCCACTTGATCAATTTCAGATTAAGTGTTGAGCCACTCACTCCATCATCTCCAGTGAGAATTTTATGAGGAACATTGGTTCTAGTAGTAAATTCAAATAAATTCAGGGAGTCTAATGCTAGAACTATTTACAATGTTCACATCAAGTAGTTGTTCCTATTGAGTTTTATAGTATAATATTTGTTATGTAGGGAATTGAAGATGTAGGATGCACCATCACTAAAGAAGAGGTGGATGACAAAGAGATATTTGGGTGTGTTGATGGCTACCATGATAAAGAACAATGAAAAATAGTAAAAAAAAAAGAGAAAATTTCACTAAAAAAAAAGAGAGAGAAGAAGAAAGTCACTAGTTTTGTGGCTCTAATGACATGAGAGAATCAAAGTTTAATTGTATTACCTGGTGGGGACTATGATATATTCATGATGTTAATTCATAGATAGCATGGCTTGTCATATATGTCAAGTTGATTGTGAGGATGATATCAAAAGACAAAGGAAAGATTGATCATGTTTGTTGATAGTCGACAACAAATATACAAGAATGGTCTCAATCAATTGATTAAGGATATGTAGTACCAGCAAAACAAATAAGCTAATTGATTCTAATAAATCTGTATCAGATCTGTGTGCAAGTCAAGTGTTCGGATAATCCTCATATCATTGAAAAAACTCACAAAGCATTGGAACTATTCCTATTTTAGCCTTCATAGGATGGATGGACGCCAATCATGCCATAACACCATGTTGTTCAGGCCCAAAGAATATATATATATATATATATACATATTTGTATATTATTAATTAAAGGAGTTGATATAATATTTCAAAAAAAAGAAGAAAGACTTGTCCTACATCTTTTATTAGCAACAACAACAACAAAAAGATGAAAAAAAGCAAAGAATAGCAAACTTTTTGCCATGTTTGTTGTATGTTTATAGTGATAGAGACCAAACATTATGAGAATAAAAACTAACCAAGGAATAAATTGTTATAAAGGCATGTGTCAGTACATTAGTTCTCTAGTGTATTAAATGAAACTTTTAATGTCTACTACATCACATTGATTTTGTAAAGAAAGTGGATACGACATGAGAATTGAATCTTCTCTATTGAATCTTCAATAGTGCAATCTCAATAGTATAAGTATACTCATGTTTACAATCATTTGCTTTGATCTTTGGAACCATAAACCCATAACAACCTAATAGGAAAAGAAACCATAAGCATAATCATAGAAATGATGAAAATTAATCAACCAAAAACAAATCAAGAATTAAATATGAATAAAACAGTTTGAAATAGGGTAACCTTTCATCAAAATAGGTGCTGAAGTTGATCAAAGGCACAAATGAGCATGTTAAAAGGACTTATTATGAATACTGATAAATTAATAGTAAGCTTACACTACGAAATAGGAGGCTTTTAAAGTTGGAATAAAGAAGTTGTTATTTTGACTATTGACTTCATAAATATTTTACAAGTCACTTAGAAAAAAACTACTTTAAAAGTATATACTTAAGAATTCGTTTAATTGAAAACAACTTATTTAGTCAGGCACAAAGAGGAATTTTTACACGAGAAAGGAATTTTATAGTTGTTTGAGTTAAACAACTTTAAAAGTATACACTTTAGCCTCACAAGAGTAATTTTAGCAGGAAAGGACTTTTGAAGTCATTTAGATATAAACTACTTTAAAATTATACATTTTTGCCTTGCATGAAGAGTAATTTTACGTGGGAAAGGACTTTTAAAGTCTTTTGAATAAACGACTTCAAAAGTATTTGACTTTTGAAGTCGTTTATAATTAAATGACTTGAAGAGTATACACTTTTGAAGTCATTTGAGTCAAACAACTTTAAAAGGATACACTTTAGCCTGATGAGTAATTTTACATGGGAAAGGACTTTTAAAGTCATTTAAATCAAACAACTTTAAAAGTTATTGACTGTTATATACTTTTTAAAGTTGTTTGACTCAAAGGACTTCAAAAGTCCTTATTCATCTAAAAAAGGCCGAAGTCATCTCAAATTTTCCAGTATCCTCTATTCATGCTCTTCTTCTCATAGGTGGCATGACGGCCTCCTCCTCTGGTTCTTGTGTTTATCTCTATTCTTTTTCCCTTCTTGCTTTTGATTTTGGGTATTTTGATTTTCTATGCACGAAAAACAATATAAGTAAACCAAAACCTCTTTTTATCCTGCATTACTCTCTTGTTACCAACTCTCTCTACTTGCATTTTGTAAATCAAGTGGGTTTTGTCACTACAGATGATGGGATCACGAAGCATGTTAGATCATCGTGATTTCGACAAAAATCATGTGATTTCATTACGAACCACAACTACTTCTCTCTCTAACCCTCACTATTGGAGAAAGGGAGAACATTATGACTTGTGATTCTCATCCAAAATTAGGGTTTAATGAAGAGAAATGATATCATCATATTGGGCAAGGAAGTTGTAGCTTAAAGCTTTACCCTCTTTCCCCATAGAGTAGTGTCAGCTAAATATTAGGGGGCCAGATTTTGATGAAATACTTTGATTTCCTTATTCACATATTTGTTTATTTGTGTGTGTGTGTGTGTGTGTGTGTGTGTGTGTGTGTGTGTGTGTGTCTATACATGTGTGTATGAAGAATGCATGAATCAACATGAATATAATAAAAAATTAGTTCCATTGTATATTTATGTAAGATATTGTGAGGTACTAATATAATGTATATATTTGAAGTAAAAAATAAATTAGTTTTTAAAATCATTTGCGATAAAGAACTTTAAAAGTTAGTACTCTATTTTAAGTGTTATTTCATCCACTTTCACTTTGCTTTTTCCAATTGCTTTCTTCTACACACTAAATATACTTTGATTTTCATTGTGGCTATTCTCAACCAGATCCCAACTATGAATTGGAACTACATTCACATATTCACGATTGATATCAATTTTGGAGTCTTGATTAGTACCTTTTTGTTTGTCTCATATATATATATATATATATATATTATGCATATTTGAAGAATTTTTTCATGGTTATGGATAGAAACTTGCCTTTTTAAAGTTAAATTTCTTTCTAAATGTATCTGTCATATTTGGCTTCTTTTCATTGTTAATTGAAAATTTTCACATGTATGCATACATACAATCAACACATATTTGCTTCAATTTCTTCAGATAATGAACAAATATGCTTGGATGACTACGACAAGAACATCAAAATAATATGAGGAGGGAACAGAAATTTCATAGAGTTTGCACTTATGGCAAGTGTTGATTGTAATCGCATGCATTGTTCATGCTCCAAATGTGGAAACTTGAAAAAAGTAACTGTAGGGATGTTGAGAGAACACTTGTGCTTCGATAGAATTGATGAAATCTATCACCTATGAATTTAGTATAGAGAAGAACTTTTGCACAGGCCCTCAACAAGGCTTGAAAAATATGATTAAGACACTATAGGAAGTGTTGTAAATAGTACAACTATACCTATGTTTCGAGATGCTTATGATGACTTCCCAGATGACCTTGAACAATTTCATACAACAATATTAGAGGAAGCCAATGAGAAGTGAATGAGTATTTGGATGTATATGTACTTGTGCATGTAATTGATTGCATGCTTATGCAATAGAATTTTTCTTAGCGCAACATTTGCTAATAATCATGTACTCTCAATCACAACATCTTCAAGTTCTCTAAATTTTTCCCATGTAGAATAGTGGCTGTCTATACTTGCACAATAAATGAAGAATTATAAGGAAAAAGAATAAAACAAGCAGGTTCTTCCTCCAAAATGAGGATAGCATATGGTTAATTACTTATCATTCAATCAAACAATGTAGCTCTTCATTAAGTCCTTAGCATACACTTTAGCTAACTTCAATTAGATGACTATTTACATTCTATGTTGCCATCTTGTCATGATGTATTCTCTCTCACATTGCTATCCAGATATATCACCTAAGCCAATGCACGGTTTCTATGGAAATTAGATTGAGGATAGAGAAATTCATAAGCCTAAGGAGTCACTATACAATCCTAAAAGAAGGAAGATTCTTGTCAATGAGAATCTATCCACAAATTAAAAGATACTTATGGTTTAAGGTATGAGAGATATTTCTCAACCCTCAAATCCTTTATTTGTTTGTTTGAAATCTTTATAATCATCTAATGAAGAGTAATACTTGTTAAACTTATCCAAAGTGATATAATGTTCACTTGGTATCTTGTTTCCTTATTATTAATAATGCCTTTTTTATGTTGTCTGAAGAGCAAGTCTAAGTAGTAGTGCCATATTTATCGGTAGTATCCTAGGAAAACTATGTTGTTTAGAAACTTTGGATCCATAACCTTCCCTAACTAAGTTATGATTTGATAATTCTCCAATTTGGATTTTGGTTGATCCATGTTCAATTGAACTAGCTTCCCACTGGTGTCAAGAGTCACCTTTATAATAATAGCAAATTCACTAACTACTCAATGAAACCAAATCAAATTCTCTTCCCATGAGAATAGTAGCACTGTTACATGTCAATGCTTCCAGCTAAAATTGTACAAGGATATCAATATTTTTTGCATTTGTTTTTTTGAACAAATGATAATAATATATACATCAACAACTACAATTACTTAAATCATGGTCACTAGAATATGTCTTCAATGAAGCTCCATGAAACATTTTAGCCTAATATACTTATGGAACTTTTTTAGTGCAAAGAAAGCTTGGGACTTCTTCAAGAAATGCAAATATAAAGACCACTTCTTTGTAATACTTGCTTTCAACTTCTCATGAGCTTCCTTCGCTACTATCTTTCTTCTTTCACCAATTATGATCATCCTTACTAATGTATCATAAAACTTTCTGATCGAAATGAAAAAGTGAACCACTTGAGAAAGAAATGTATCAAAATCTAAGATACACCCTTAATTGGATTAGTATAGATATATCACATGCAACTAAAATGCATCACAACAAAAGATAAGATCCTTTGTTAATTATTTAATAGGAAGAGAAAGTCATAGAATGATTATTGTTTTCTGTAAGTGTATGGGCTATTGAAATATAGTTTGTACAAGTATGGGTCAATCCTACGAGGGCTCAACTTGAAAAGTAGGAGTCCAAATAAATTTAAACTACTAAAATTAAAGAAATTAAATAATAGTTTACTAGACAAACTCATATTTATTAAATAACCAAAAACTACATAGTTTTAAATTTAAATAAAAAAGGAACTAAAGAAAATAGCAAACTAAATTCAACTTTCCTAACTTTATCACTATGTCTTGTAGCAAATTTCTCTATATTTGATTACATCCAAGTTGATCAAGCCACAACAATCCATCATTAATATCCTTTATTGCTAAGTCAATAGTTGAATTAAGCAAAGTTTCCAAAAAAAATTAATGATTTGGTTCACTAGATGAACTTTAGATTTGCATAGCTTAGATTGAATGTCTGGAATCCAGATGTAAGATCAAAGCCTATAGATCAATTAGGAATTAAATTTTGATAAAGATCTAAATGTTGATTTGAACTAAAAAAAAAGATTGGATAGGAATTAAGATGGTCCTATTGGTTAAGACCAAACCATTGATTTCATTAAGCCTTAATTAAATAGGGAATAAAATAGCAAAGTTTAGGGGTTTGTTGGGAAAAAGGAAAAAGAGGAAAAGAAAAAAATAGGAAAAAATATGAAATTGAGGACACATACAAAATTAAAATAGGCCTACACAAGACAAAAATGAAAAATTTTCCTTTTTTTGTTTTAATTGAAAGGACAAAATGTAGGACAAAAAAGACAACACACATGGGAGGAGAATTTTGGGAAAAGCCCAAATTAAATTTTGAATGAATCACTAAAAACTTGAAAAAAGGAAGGATTTTTGTGAAAATTTAATAATCAAAGGGAGAAACCATGTGATAAAAATTGTGAAAATTCACTATTAAAAAATACGGGATGAGTGATAGCAAATAGAGGAACATAGCAAATAGAGGAAGATGATAAAGAATGACTCAGCATGAGGTAGAGGAACATGGAAAGAAAGAGAGAAATAAGGAACAATGAGTGGGATTCTACAAAAGAAAAAAGAGAAATAACAGCTAAGAAGCGAAGGAGAGATGGATTGAGGAAGAAGTTGGAATTGGACATTCTTATCATGAAAAACTTTCATCTTTTCTTTGTATATCCTATTGCTATTATATGCTTCTTGTTTGATCTTCTCCAACTCATTGAGCTGGAGTTTTCTATGTGAGCAGCCTTCTTTACCTATGTTGAAATTAAATGTTTTAATTACCTAGTAGGTTCTATATTCTAATTTCGCTAACAAATGGCAAGCCTTATTGTACACGATACAATATGAAAACACATCAATCAGGGTCTGATGTGTAGTCCTGTAAGCCCAAAGCACATCATATATTTGAAGAGACCAATTCTTACGATCCAGATTAACATTCTTTTGTAGGATTTGTTTTATAGCTTGGTTAAATACTTCAACTTAGCCACTTGTTTGTGGGTGATATGGTGTTACAACTTTATATGTGATATTATACTTTTTAATGAGTGTTGCAAATGCCTTGCTGTAAAAGTAGGTACCGTTATCACTTACAATAACTCGAGGCATCCCAAATCTAGAAGAAAATTATTTAAAGAATTTAACAACTATTTTATAATCATTATTTTTTATAAGTAATAGCTCAATCCATTTAGACATATAATCTACAGCCAATAAGATATACATGTAGCCAAAAGAAAGTGGGTATAGTCCCATGAAATCGATGATCCAATAATAAAAAACTTTGATGACAAGGATAAGGTTTAGTGGCATTATATTTCTACGAGTTATTCCTCCTAACTTTTGATAGCGCTCACACAATTTATAGAATACATGTATGTCTTTAAACAATGAGGGCCAATAGAAACCACACTACAAAATCTTTGTAATAGTTTTTTATGCACAAAAATGCATGTCACATGTGTTTGAATGACAGAACAAGATTACACTATTTTGTTCCATGTCTGGTATACATTTCCCGATTATTTGATCTGGGCATACTTAAATAGGTATAGATCAACCCAAAAGAAAAAAAAATTCTACTTTTCTAATTTACTCTAATGCTTAAGAATCTTCTTATTGGCTAGATAATTTGCAATATTAGCAAACTAGGGAAAATGAGATACATGCAAAAGTTGCTCATCAAGGAAAGTGTTTGTAATTGGTGACTCATCCATTAGTTCTATTAGGACTAGGCAAGATAAGTGGTCAACTATAACATTCTCTACTCTATTTTTGTCTTTAATCTCAATTTCAAACTGTTGGAGAAGGAGAATCTATCTAAGTAGTTTGGGCTTGGCATTCTTCTTAGATAGATGGTATTGAAGGGTCAAATAATCAATGAATATGACTATCTTAGAACCGACCAAATAAGATTTGAACTTATCCAATGTGAAGACAACTAGTAGGATTTATTTCTCTATGGTAGAATAGTTTATCTAAGTGCTATTTAGGGTCCTACTTGCATAGTAGATAACATATGACTTTTTATCTTATCTCTGTCCTATAACTACTCCAACACCGTAATCATAGCATCATACATGATTTCAAAGGGTAAGATCCACTTAGGCGGCTGACGATAGGTGGAGTGGTTAACTTGTATTTTACCTTTGTAAATATTTCTTGACAATCATCAATCCACTCAAAAGGGGTGTCCTTTGTGAGGAGGTAATACTACGGTCTAGATATTGTACTAAAATCTTTAATGAACCTTCTATAGAATCCTACATGACATAGGGATGAGAGAATGTCTCTAATAGATTTGGGGATGGGTAGATTAGTTATTAGGTCAACTTTGACTCTATTTACCTCTATTCCTTCGGAGGACACTGTGACCAAGGGCGATTCCCTTGGAAACCATGAAATGAAAGTTCTCCCAACTAAGCACTAGGATTTTTTCTTCACAATGACTCAAGACTTTTCTTAGGTTATCAAGACATGTTTCAAATGAATCCCCAAATACAGAAAAGTAGTCCATGTAAACCTTTAAGATTCTCTTTACCATATCACTAAAGATACTCAACGTGCACCGTTAGAATGAGGTAGGAGCATTAAATAATCCAAATGACATTTTTTTGTAAGCAAAGGTGCCAAAAGGACAAATAAAGTTGGCCCTTTCCTTGTCCACTAGTGCTATCTCTATCTATTTGTACCCTTGGTAGCCATATAGAAAACAATAGAACTGATGGCCTACTATTGTTTTAACATTTTGTCCACAAATGATAATGTGAAATGATCCTTTCTAGTGATAACATTTAATTTCTTGTAATATATGCACCTATGCTAACCAAGTAATCGTTGTAGGTATGAGTTCATTTTGAGCATTTGTTACTACCGTTACTCTAGATTTCTTAGGTACCACATGTGTTGGGCTTACCCATTTGCCATCACTTATGAGGTAAATGAACCTCATATTAAGTAATTTAACAACTTCTGCTTGAACCGTGTCTTTCATATTAGGATTTAATCTTCTCTACAACTGATGACATAGTTTAGCATCATCCTCTAAGTAGGTTCAATGGGTATATATCAATGGGCTAATACCTTTAATGCCTACTAGGGTCCATTCTATTGCACCGTTATGTTTCTTGGGCTTTTGATCAATTGTTCTTCTTGAGATGTTTTCAACTGAGAAGCAATTATGATGAGAAAAGTTTCTTTCTCTCCTAAATAGGCATATTTGAGTTCAAAAGGTAAATGTTTCAAATAAAGTTGAGGAGCATTTTTAGAGGATGGAATGGGAGTGGACTAGAAATTCCTTAAAAATAAGGTTTCCGTCTTTCTATGTCCATAGGGGTGTTGATTTTTTTATCGTAAGTGCACGGGCTATTGTAGTGTAGCTGATGCAAGTATGGGTCGATCCCATGGGGACTTGACTTAAATAGATAGATTTTAAATAAAATTAATTATTTAAAAAATAAAAAATGATAGAATTTAAATAATAGTGAAATAAAAATTTATATTTATTTAAGTGATGAAAATTACAAAATTTCTAGTTCAAAAAGATAGAAAAGTAACTAATAAATAAAAAATCTACTTCCTTAGATTGATTATAATAAATTACTTCAAATCTGATATCACCAATGTCGATTAGCCTTCATCAATCTCCCACTGGTACTTCTAATTAAAAATCCAATGGCTAGATTGTTCAGATTCCCAAAAATTTTAATGATCTTGACTAAAGAAGGATTTTGGGTTTTGGACGACTTAGATCAAATTTTTTATTTTTAGATTGAAGATTAGGGATGATGAATCAACTAGAAGCTATCCTGAAAATGAGATATAGGAATTGATTAAAAATTTAACATGAAAAAGATCAATAAATGAAGAAATCATATTTATTAAAGTTAAACCGTTGATTAAATTAATGACCAAAGGGGCAAATTTGAAAATTTTAGATTTTTTGGTTTTAATGAAAAAACAGAGGATGCTAGATAGAGAAGACGGTGAAGCAAAGGGAAGGAGGAGAAAAAATAGAGAAAACTCGTCTTGGGTTTTCTTTCATGGTGAAGGGAGAAGAAGTAGGGAAACGAGAGAGAGAGAGAGAGAGAGAGAGAGAGAGAGAGAGAGAGGAAAAAGTGTTGGCCGATCTCTCCTTTTAGCTGCCTATGTCGGATTGTCAAAGCCGACTAGTGAAGGGAAAAACTTAGAAGAGGGAACGACAAAGAGGGGTGTGTAGTGGTGAAAGAGAGAATGCAGGAGAGAGGGAAAGAGGCAAAGAGAGAAGGAGAGGTCGAGTGAGAGAGATTGAGAAGGAGAGAAAGTCAGAGGGGGCGGTGCTGCCGTCGAGCATGATGGAGAAGCAAAGAGAGATAGAGTGGTGAGAAGGAGAGTTGGTCTAGGCTATGATGTCAGCTGCCTACGGTGGAGAGAGAGAGAGAGAGAGAGAGAGAGAGAGAGAGAGAGAGAGAGAGAGAGAGAGAGAGAGAGAGAGAGAGAGAGAGAGAGAGATGGGGTTTGCTATTTCGAGTTGTGAGGGAAACAAAGGTGTAGCTATGAGAAGGGCAGTGCTGTCCAACGCTGTGTGATGCTATGCGTACTACTTACTATGCCAGCCAGAGAGAAGAGAGGAGGGGATGAGAGGAAGCAAAGAGGGAAGTAGAGTGTGGTGATGGAAAGAGAGAGGAGAGAAGTAGAATGCGGTGATGGTTTCCTATTTCCTGCTCTTCGTTGGAGAGGTTGAGAGAGCAAGAGAGAGAGAGGGGTGCTGCTAGCTAAGGAGAGAATAAGAGAAAGAGAGGGGAGAGAAGGAGGATGTTGTGTTTGGGGTGATGCTAGTTGAAGAGATAGTAGAGAAAGTGAGAGAGAGAAGTAGACAGGAAAGAGAGAGAGAGAGAGAGAGAGAGAGAGAGAGAGAGAGAGAGAGAGAGAGAGAGAGAGAGAGAGAGAGAGAGAGAGAGAGAGAGATAGTAAAGAAAAGAGGAGGTGTGGTGCGTTGATGGGTGAAAGGACAAGGAGAGTGAGAGTGAGAGTGAGAAGGGAGTGTGGGAGTGTGGGAGAGAGAGAGAAAGAGAAAGAGCTGAGAGGGAAGGAGAGAGGGGTACGAATGGTTTGTCTGTGGTGGAGAAAAAGCTAGAGAGAAAGAGGAGTGTGGGAAAGAAAAAATAGAGGGGGAGAGATCCACCCACCACCTGCCATCTTTTTCAAATTCCACAAGAGTTTGAGTTTGATTCCAACTCCATTTCTTCTCCGTTATCCAAATTTTGTAATTAGTATCCTAATTGTCTTCAATTTCTTCCCTTTCCAAGTAATTTCCTCCCTCCTTGATCTAGTCTATTTACTTTGACCTAGACTATCTAAAACCAATTTGGTTAGATCTGTAAAATATAGGACTAAATTAGAATGATAAAGATTTCCAAGGATGATAAAGATTTCCTTTTGCTCATTTAGTACTAGTTGTGTGTCCAATACTAGAAAATTGATTGAAAAAAAGAAAAGAATTATTCTATTTAGATTAGCACATTATATTATGCCCCTCAGTTTTACCACTGATCTACCAACTAACTAGAGTGTAGTGGATGTTGGCTTGAGTTCTCCTATTCCTAGCTGAACATAGACTATATAGGGTAATAAATGATACTCAATCCTAAATCTAAGAGATCTTGGTCAATCTTATGCTTGCCAATGATGTAGGTGAGAGTGGACCAAATAGCATCCTTGTATTTTTGGGGTGTATATTGTAAAAGAATTGAACTTACTTATTCAATTAAAAATGCCTTCTTTTGCACATTTAATTTTCTCTTAATTGTGCATAAATCCTTTAAAAAATTAGCATATGATGAGATTGTTTAATTGCATTTAAGATTGATATGTTGATCTTGACCTGCTTTAAATATCTCTACAATCTCATCATTAGTGTCACTCTTTATGACTTGATGCAACCTCTAAGGGAATGGAGTAGGGATGGGACATGGTTCAATAAATGGAGTGGGGTTCTTCTCTTTAGATTTTGCTTTATCTTCAATGAGTCTTTTCTACCTGATCAATCTTTTATGGCTTATCTTTCTCAATTATTTTACCACTCTCAAGAATGATGGTAGCCTTAATCTATTATATGGTAGAACTTGAAGATTCATTATTGCCAACCACATGCACACCATTAGGGTTTCCTTGTGGTTGAGTTGGAAACTTTTTCTTTTCCATATTTTGCATCATTTGACTCATCATACTTTTCATTTCATTTATGGGCTATGCGGCTTGTTTTAATTAGACTTCTAATTTAGAAGTTTTCTCTCCTAGTTTTGGTTAAGTTCATGTATATTATCCTCTACATGCCTTTTAGGTGAGGGTAAGATTCAAGAGCAGGAGGTCGATGAGTTTAGTATGGGGCTAGAGTAAAGCATCCTTGATTATGTTGGCGAGACTAGTATAGCTTGGTTGTGAGATATTAGCAGTGGGTCTATTTCTCCAACTGAAATTTAGATGGTTTCTCTAATTGGAATTATATGCCTCTAAGTATATGGAGGAAGGTCTTTTATATGTATTAAGAGCATTAGCCTAATCATGAAGTACCTCTTGGAATGCTAAAATGGTGGGACATTCTTGAGTAAGATGTATGGTACTTTCACGAATGCTACACTTATTCATCCTTTTTAAAGATATTCTTCCCATTTCTATGGCCTCTACTTTTTTAGGCTAGGGATGCCAGTCTGGCATTAAGTTTATCTTTCTCAGACATGACATACATGCCTCTCCTAGCATGAGTGGTCTACTTCGGCCTATTTAGATGATCAACTCTTTTCTAAGTCAACCCATGTTTGTGCACTCTTAGCAAGCCATTCTAAATACTCCTCACCTCTTCTAATTGTTGGTCCAGGAACTTGTCATTGCACATCATCGCTACAAACTGGTGCATGTCATAATTAAACCCTTTATAAAAGAAACTGATAATGCGCCATGATGTGGGCATGTGCGTAACAAGTCTTTGAATCTTTCCTAGCGTTAGTAGAATGAGTCCTTTGTCCTTTTGGATAAAGTTCATTATCTGTCAACATAGTGTACTTGTTTTATGTGTAGGGAATTTTTTTTATAAGAATTCCCTAGTTATTTCATTGAAAGTCCTTAAGGAACTTGCTAATAGTGTATTAAACCATATTTTAGCTTTTTCCTTCAAAAAGAAGGGAAAAAGTTTAAGCCTCGCTGTGTCTAAGGTGTTGTTTTGTGTGTTATGTGTGGTATATACTTCATCGAATTTCTTAAGATGCAGATAAGGACTCTCATCATCTAACCCATGAAAATTTGGGAGTAATTGGATTACTCCTATTTTTAACTTCAGTTCACCCGCATTTGGAGGTAAAATAGCACATGATGGTTTGTTGGTGCTTGTTAACTGTATGTAGTCTTTTATAATTCTCCCAGGAGAATTTTGATAAAAATTATTGTTCCTATGTCAATATGTTGGTCCCACTCTCTGTTTCCATTTCTTCTCAAATCTTTATGCACTGGATGATTATTCCTCCTTGGTGGAGGTGGGTACTCATCATCCATTAGAGGTAGTGGCCCCTCATTTAAATAAGTGGAGGTTCTTAATCACCTCTAATAGTTTCACGGGATGAGTTACCTCTATATTGTTAATCAATCATTGATAGTGACTGATCTGGTCGTATGTTATTTTGGTCGTACATGATTAACCTTCTGATTTTATGACGTATCCAAAAGTCCATGTAACTAAAGAACACCCTCTCTCTCTCTCTCTCTCTCTCTCTCTCTCTCTCTCTCTTGTTTTTATTTTTTAATAGAAAAAACTACCCTAAATGATGTAACCTAAATGTTAATCATAAATAGTGAAATAGCACAAAATTCAAACAACCTTAAGGATAGCAAGTAGATAGTTTTGATTTTTATAAATTTGTATGGGGGAGAAGCTTTTAGGTTAGCCTAATTTAATATTCCTCATCTCTTTCAAACTTATTACATTGCTTACTAGTTAGATCCTAACCTAACTAATCGCTTTGCATCCTCAGCTAGCCATAGATAGCTTGAGTCATTGAATATGATGGTAGGGCTAGTAGTTTAAATACTAGCATAGTCAATTAAATAAGGGCCGGTGGACTTGTAATGGGTTGCTTCCTTCCATGAGGGTCTTACGAGCATGTGATAACCTCTATAAGTTGCTTCCAATTAATTTTAAATTAATTTAGAAGGCTGGGTTTTATACTTGTGGTAATTATCTTAGGTGGGCAAGAGGTTATGATGAAATTCACCCTTGATATTGTAGGATTGGATGCCCTTATTAATGAATTTTGACATTTCATGGCGGTTTCATCAATATATAAATTACCTTAAAGCGATAAACATGTCTTAAATTGCAATTAAAAAGCAATAAACTAATGCAACCCAAAAATGCAACAAGTATAAAGCATACTATTTATACGCAATTATTCTACCAAATAATAATGCAAAATTATTGTAATTATACAAACCCAATCTAGAATTGTAAGGAGTTAGGACTGCTCATAGTAGGATCCTATATAAAGCCGTCTTGTACAAGGGCATGACCATTTACATTCCAGCTCTACTTTTAGGTTAAGATGGTCCACCCTTAACATATATTATTATAACTTTTTAAAATGAATTACGATTAATAGAAAGTACAATGTATCATCACTACAATTTACTCAAAATAATTTTTTTAGCTATTCTAATTAATGTCCTCCTTTAATTCCTTCTCCAATTTCTTGCAAAATAAAAATAAAAATAACTATAAGTATAAAATTTCAAAAAATAGAGAAAAATTAAGTAATGCACTTAAAAATGCCTTGAATGCTAGATTAATGCAACTCCTAAAATTCTTAATTTTTTTAATTTTTGGATTTTTTATTGGAGTTTATGAAAACTCTATTGTGGGTCCTTGCAACTGCACCAAAAACTTGTTATTTTTCACAAGTGCATGGGCTATTGCTATATAGTTTGTGCAAGAATCAGTAGATCTCACAAACTCAATTAATAGTGCACTAAAACAAACTCAGATTTATTAATGAAATGAAAAGCACACATTTTTGAATTTAAACAAAAAGAAATTAGACACAATAACAAACTAACTTCAACTTCAATAGCTTGATCACTGTGTCACATAGTGAATTTTTTCATATTTGATTTCATCCAAGTTGATCAATCCATACCAATCCATCAATGATATCCTTGATTATTGATTCAAAAGTTGGATTAAGGAAAATTAAAAAAAAATTAATGACTTGGATCAATAGATGGACTTGAGATTTGGATGGCTTAGATTGACTGTCAGAACTCTAGATGTAAGATGAGAGCCTATAGATCAACTAAGAATTGAATTTTGATAAAGATATGGAAGTTGATTTGGATTTTGAAAAGAGATCAAGCAGGAATTAAGATTATTGTCTCGATTAAATTTGAACTGTTGTTTTGATTAGGCCTTAATTAAACAAAGATTGAAATATTAAAGTTAATAGGTCTTATGGGAAAAAGACAAAATAGAAAAGGATAGAATAGGTAAAAAGATAAAATAGAGGACACAGATGGAATTAAAATGAGACTATGAAGGGCAAAAACAGAAATTTTCCATTTTTCTGGTTTTAACCAAAAGGGAGAAAAGGCAGGAGGAAGAAGATGATGCATAGGGAAGGCGAAGATGATGGGAAGATAGAGTATTTGGGAGAAAACTCGTACTGAGTTTGAATGAATTACTAAAAACTTGTAAAAAGGAAGGATTTTTGTGAAAAGTTGTGATAATAAAAGGGAAAAACTAGGTGATAAAAATTTGTGAAAATTCATGATTAAAAAAGTAAAGGATGAGTGATTGCAAGTAGAGGAAGACAATAAAGAACAACTGGCGAAAAGGGAGAGGAACAAGGAAAGAAAGTGAAACAAGGAATGACGAGTGGGATTCCAGGAAAGAATGAAAGTGAAATAGCAGCTGGGAAGCGAAGGAGAGAAGTTGCGATTGAGAAAGAAGTTGGGAGTGAGAGATAGGTGGAGATAGGCTCCTCAGATATGTTCACAATGAAGAGAGCAATTTCTTCATTCTCCCTCCCCTCAATGAAGAACAAATATGTGGTGGCGTGGTTTCACGGTGGATCAATCCTATAGTGGGGCAAACATAAACAGCGAAAAAGGTAAATCCATAGGAAATGAGGGAAGATGACAATGAATGAAGCGAGAGAAAAAACAATGTAGGGAATGATTAAGATAAGAAAAGAGGTGAGAACTAGGGAAATTTGAAGATGACGGGTAAAGAAATCTCGGGAAGAGAGGTAGCAGGAAGGGAAGGTAGGAGAGAGAGAGGCTCAGATGGGTCTTTCTCGTCTTCTTCCTCTACATATGGTGCTTGGATTTCTCCTCCTAAGTTTTAGTATGTATTGTGCAACCTCCTTCTTATATAGACTTTCCTCTTTCAGTTTCCTAGTTGTCTTCTTACTCTTAATCTATTTTCCAAAAGATAGGAGATAATCCTTATCATATTCAAGTTCTAATTATCTCCTTATATTCCTTTTCTATCCTTCTATTCATGTATACTTCATTCCCACTGGCCCTTGTAGGGTGACAGTGATCTAGTACCAATTAGCTTGATCTGAGTCATCCTCTTTCATTTTGGTTGATCTGCAACACATAAAATTCAATTAGAATCATATTAACAAGGATTTAATTATTTGATTAGATCCAATAATCATCTAGCCATTAAATTTGCCAAACAACGATTCATGATCAATTTTGGCTAAAATGCACATTTAATTTAAAATTTCAAAACTAATGGTGTAGATGATCTATCCTAGTGCTAATTTAAGAGTTTTTTAGCTAAAATTGAACACCTAACAATAATCATTGTCATAGTGGTCAAATTTGAAGAATGTTTTCTATGCCAATATTAAGAGAATTTAGGTTGTAGGGAAAATCCATGGTACATACATCAAACAGAACATCAAGAGAGAGAGAGAGAGAGAGAGAGAGAGAGAGAGAGAGAGAGAGAGAGAGAGAGAGAGAGAGAGAGAGAGAGAGAGAGAGTAGAAATTGTCATAAAATTAATCTTTGGTCTAATATCATCAATCTTGAGGTTGCATATTGATGGACCATAGTCAAAAGTCAGCTTCAAAAATCATGAGCATCACAAGGAGATGCTCACAAGAATTTTCTAACATAGTTGCTTAGTAGCATAACATCTCTTTTCTTAGTTTTTTATTGAGTGGTTATATAATGTCTTATTAATCTCTATATCTCCTTCCTATGCAATAGTGTTGAATTATGAACTTTATGACATAACAATATTAGTATAGACATTTAGTTCCACGAGTTAGCCTCCTAGGGATATCATGAACTAAACTATTAGAACGACAATGGGAAGTGGAAGAAATATAAATGAAATGCAAGGATATTTTAAAATATAATAATATAACTATACAATTGGTAGACCTCAATCAAATCTCAATTTGAATAATTTGAAGTTGATAACAAAGACACTCCCAATCAACACATCAAACCAAGCTAATCTTATGTGAACAAAAGATTCAATCATATTCACTGTGGCCATTGAACTAGATGCTATTTGCCAAAGAACTTTGAAGAAGAGCACAAATCTTGAATCACTTGAATTAGATCAAGATATAAGCATAATGACTCACTACTATGAGGCTTATTTGAAGGCCTTAGAGTAATTAAAAAATTTCAATAGTTTCATAAAATTTCATAAATTTTGGCTGGGCACTGCCATTTAATTTGTGCTTCAAAAGTATCTACTCAATATTTGCATGCCCGAAAGATTATTATTTCAACAAAGATGAATAAGAGGTCATCATAGTTACACTTAGGAACAAAATTGTATAGCTTATCTATATACCACATAAAATATTGGGAAGTCATAATCTTTAGAAGTATTGCATGATTTGTTTATTAGAATGTTGGAGAATAATTATAGGACAATCATAGTAGAAGATAGATATAGACAAATACCACATATTCAAAATCCCAAAAAAATAGAGGCATATGCACATATTCAAGGAAGGAGTACCCAACAAAAGAAAATTTTGATTAAACACATACCTAGACCATTCCATGCCAAATCTCCAATCCTTCACTCATACCTTCATTTTGTCTTCCCGTAAGTCTTTCAATAGGTTTGTAGAATCATGTAGTGGCTTTAATGGATTTGGGGAATCAACGCCAGATGGGGAGAGAGGAGAATTTCTTCCATACATTACATTGAAGAAAAATGGTATTTGACCTAGTTTTTCGTATATCTAAGATATTCAGTTGATTTGCCCTTAATGAGATGTTCTTTGTATAAAAGGCCTTCATTTCTAAAGCCAGATGGAAATATCTAAGGTCTCTTATGGTCATATAATATGGTGTAAAATGAAAAAACTCTCTTACCATCCATTTTAGTTAATGTAATTTTTTATATCAATGACATTTGATTGAAGCATAATCATATGTCTTAAATCGATGAAAAAACAAAAAAGTGGCCAAACACCATTTTTCTTTAATATATACGTATGTATGGAAGGAGAGAGAGAGAGATTCAAAGGGAAGTTGGGGTCAACTAGGGAAACATTTGGGAAGATAGTGGGGAACCTGAAAATAAAAAAAATGAAAAAGAAAAATTTGATGCTTAAATTTGTAGTTTTTCACAAAATTACTCTTTTAAATGAATATTCACAAAAATATCCATGTAGATATCAAAGATCTATTTAATCTGCATATTAAAAATGAATAAATGGATATTCGTAGATTTAGATCTGTTTTGCCAACACCAAAGATACGACATGGCTGATTTCAACATAATAGCTAGAACTTTGTAATGTTGTGCATGTGTACAATATTTAGAAAATGAAAAGATCCTAACATGCCTATGATTGAGGAAGACCTTATTTTGGCTTTAAACATGCTTAAGCTTGTTTTGAGGAATTGGAGACTTATCCTTATTGAAATTGTGAGGTGTAAGACTTTGAATTCCAATGTTATCTTGCTGGTTTTTAATTTGTAATACTTACCATTTAACTTCTCTTTGACATACATGCACCATCATTGGCAAGGAAATAATGCATCTTTTACCACCTTGCTCCCCTTATCATTGGGCTTCCTCTTGTACCAATATTAACTTCAATTAAGTTAATATTATTAACTAGCAATTTTAGGTGCTTCCCCTTAGCATATTGCTTTATGCTTGAAAAAATTACCAAGTTAGACCGATGAAGATCCTTCTTGCCTCAACAAAACTTGCTTTATCCAATCGGCCATCTTTTATAGTATTTTGAAATCCTACTTTAGGTCTCTTTCTGTGGGAAGGTCCAATGGGTTGAATAACTATAGGATGGATAGCCATTGAGTTGGTCCTATTATTTATGTCCTCTTATTTTGTATAAGCTGAGATTTGGGTTCTTCATATGGGAAATACATATGATATTGCTATAAAGAAAAACTGCTCGGAATAACAAATTTATAGGCCGTTGATCTGAGGTTCAATGATGGTTGAGGGGTGGGTAAAATCACCCCTTGATATGAGATTTAAGGTTTGGCATCTCTCCACCTTAACTAGTATGCGTTAATGTTGCACCCGAATCTTGCTTACGCGGCGTGCGTATTACGCACATCCCAGATTTCTTTTTCTTTGCTATTGTCTCTCTCTCTCTCCCCTCTCGGGAGATTTTGTGCGAGTAGTTCGTACATGTCCGTACAATCCGAGGAAAGATCGCGGTCACAATAAAAACACCGCAGCCTCATCTGTGGGCCCTATCCAACAATCCCTTCAGACTGAGCGCCAATCTACACCGCTATTTAGAGATTTCAATTACTGGGCCCTTCCACAAGATCCACTTTCCATTGACCATGCTCTCTGGGTCCACTAAGGTTAACTACAATCCACAACTCTATGACGACAGACAATATCTCGGACACAGGCTTTATTCACAATACAAAATATCACAGAGAATATTGTTATCCTGTGGCGAGTCCAACAATGCAAAATATAAATTCTCACACCTTTTTCCTTTGGGATATAGAGGTGGCGGGCCCACGTTTTGGCAGATCGAAACGATTCGTAGGCTTGGCCTAGATTGGCTGTAGGGAATTGGGGCCACCAGAAATATAGTCCGCGGACTACGTAAAACCTGGCCCACTGGGCTGGTGTAGTAGTAGCAATAGTACTAACGCAACAAGTGTCAACAACATGCATGTTCTTTTAGTCTTAAAATTTCACGGAACGTCTCGCCGTCACTCTCCTAGCAAACGCCGTCACTCTCGGAACAAGTGATAACCGTCCGCGCCGCTCCACTCCACGTTTCCGTCCACCCGGACTCCAAACCCCGACGTTCCAATCCAGTTTTACTTGCTCTGACGTCCGCCCCTGAAAGGTAAAGCAGCTTAGCTTTTGCTTTTTCATTTTCCCTCTCTCTTTCCTTCTCTCCATTGCTTTCATTTGGCGGTTTCAGCGGTCGGTTTTCGAACATTCGCTCGAGATCTCGCTGACATCAAGAGGTTGGAATTTGCTGAAATCTTCTCGATTTTTCTTGCCGTTCTTCTCACATTTTTGTTTGATTTTAATTCAGTTTCTGCACTTGATTTTAGTAGTCTCTACTGTTGAGCTTGGTTTCTTGATTGCTCAACTTTTTCATCTTCAGCGTCTTCTTCCTCAAGCAAATTTTCTTGCAAAGATCAGTGCTTTTATCCGATTCGGAGGTTGGAATTTGAAAATTTTGACGTTTTTGGTACTTGACGTTGATTTTCTTGCTTTATTTTTCCATTTTTGGTATATTGTGTAGGTTTTATGTGAAATTTCTCTTCTTTTCTTCCTTTTCTGTTGCAGATTTGGACTGTAAAATGAGATTGTGAATGTGTGTTTTTGGGAGTGTTTATACAGCTGTTACTTTGCTTGATTTTAGTGTAATTTCACAAATGCATGTCGAGGATAATGATCTTACAGATTTAGTTCTTAAGAAGAACTCTTAGTGTACTTAATGTAGCTCACTGTATGTTCTGCAAGGGAAATATTTGTGAAAGTGAAGGATTTGAATGATGTTACAGTTGATGATTACAATTTCAGCTATGGAGAAATCAGTTGTAATTGCACAAAATTGAAGAATTGATGTGGTGATTTCCGTATGTGCTTCCTCTGCTCTTTACATAAATATTTGGTCAGGCTTTGATGATTTGTCAAGCAATTGTAGCGGGAGGTGTCGACGAGTAAAGTTGGAGTTGTACTTTACAAGATTTATTCAATCTGATATCTATGCCACATCAAGTGGCTTAATCAAACTCTGTATATTGCTGTAGTGTTCTAAAATAAAGAATTAGTGAAAGACATGCATGATGAACGGGCACAATATGTCTGGAAAATGTATTCCACAGGTGACATTTAGTTTTTGGTTTTCTTGGCCGTCAACATGTAAACTAATATTTTTTTTGTTTTTTTGGGTTTTTGTATGATATGGGTAGGCTTTATTGGGTTGGTTTGGGGCTACAATCTCATTTACAAATTCCTTTCATTACAGTCACTTACGGTCTATTAAGGTCTCTTGGGTAATGACTGCTTCTCTGGTTTTTCAAAAAACTGAGGGCAAATAACCCCTTGCCTTATAATGATGGATAAGGGTAATATCACTGCTTCTGATCATTTGGGAGGTTAAAAACTTGGCAACACCTCTTTTTATATCTGTAGAAAACAGACCTCCCAACCTTTTTGCTTGAAATTGAAGATTGCCTGGTTGGTCTAAAGATGAATCCTTGTTTTTAGTGTCTTTCCAGAAATGAGGCAAGGAACGAGTGGATCGCCAGTTCGTTCCATTCTGGATGAAAACACGGAATGGTGTCCTGAACAGACTGAACAACTGAGGTTGACTTGGATGTAATACTAATGTCTTAGAGTGTCTTAATGTTTCTGGGGTCTACAGATATGAGGATTTGATATATTTCCCTATTGTTTTGATTTTACCCTATTGATTTGATCAAAACTGTTGGCGTTTCATCCCTTTTAGTTACGAAGTTCCTTTGCATGGTTCTATGGTAAGTTCAATTCAGATAGTGAACAACTTTGCTTTACCTGTTTCCTTGATTCTGGTGATATCTGTTATCTGGAACTGGTGTTTCTCGGAGTACTTCCTATAGTTGATCTTCATGTGGTTTTCTGGACCCCATGGGTCACTTTTCCTCCTGATGCATGTGATGTATGTAATTCATTTGACTATTTCTTTTCATGTTTTCTGATATCATTATGCACATCAAGGGCCAAATGATATGCATTTTCTGAGTGTGGGAGATAATCACAAATTTGCTTTCAGTATTTTCTAATGTTTTGCAGTGAATTCATTGGAAACTGACATTCGTTACCCCTTCCAGGTGGTTCATTTTTGTAGTAATTAATGTGACTAGCATTTGCCATATTGTATGGAAATGGTGGAGAATATATGCAAACCTGAGGGGATGATAGGTACATCAGAAGAGAATTCCACCATTCGAAGCAACAGACAGGATCAGTTAACGTACAAGCTTGTCCGGGTATGGAGATTTCTTATGCTAGTAATTCATACAGAATGTTTTGGTTTTTCCTTTCTAATGTGTATGTTTGAAACATAAATTCTCTTTCTGCTCTCTTTCTTAATGAATTATCTTAATTTCTTGAAAGGGCTTGATTTTCTTTTTGGAAAAGGCAGGAGTACTTACATTATATGCAACCGTCAAAGTTTCAATTGAAGTACATGTTGTAATAGTTATTGCTAGTTTTCGATATATCATGCAGTCACCAACATCTGCAAAGAGAGTTAATAATTAGTGCTGTGTTGCATGGCTGTGTGGTTGGGTGATATTGACGGAAAGAAGATAAATTGCCACCAGCAGAACTTCAAAAGTTAATTATAAGTCTTCTGTATGCTTTTGTCTCTGATTTGTAACTGTGACCGCTTGTTTCTGTTATTATGGTGAATTTAGTAGTGCCTATTCTCCTCATTATGTATGATGATGCATGCCCCCTGTTATGTAGTGGTCTGAGCTATGTTTAATACAAAGTATCTATTAGATAGGGCCTGTACTAGATCACTAAAACTCCAGAAACCATGCCAACAAAACAGGAATCTCAGTAGCAGTCCACGCTCATGGGCATATGAAGCCTGCGACCCTATTTTCGTTCTTGGAAACTATTTTTAAGATCTAATCTTTCGTCATGTTCTGAATGGCTTAGATAGGCTAGAGATCAATTTTCACATCTATTGAATGCTTTTAGCCTATGTTTCTTTGAGTAGAAATTCATGACTCTCTCTCTCTCTCTCTCTCTCTCTCTCTCTCTTGTAAATTTTGTCATAGACCTAAAACAAGTGGTTAGGATCATCCAAATTCATTTTCTCCTTGTAGGTTGTCCAATTTTTGGTATTGGAAACATGATGAGTGGCTTAGATCTACAAAAATATTCACCATGCATAAAAAAGGGGCATGGACCTCTTCTCATGCTTTTGAGTGTGGATTCCTACCTGGACTCTCTGTTATGTATTTACGGTTGTCGAATGTTGAACCCCCCATAAACATGAGCAGTTTTGTTTGTCTGCTCTCTACGTTGACTGAACATACATTTAGTTGGATAGGATTGTCAATTGGAATGAATTTCAGCTGTTTAGATATCTAATGTAGTGCATCAACAAAGATGGGGGCTATTATGAAGTATTCTGCGCGACTCATTATCTCAGATGGAAGTTGAAAACATGTATTGCAATTTTATTCAGCTATAGTAACAGTAAATGATCCCAGTACGCAAGATGATTTCCAGTGAAAATGTGCTTCCAATTTAGTACCATAGAGTGGCTTGTATTAAGTTCTGAGATCTTGAGTTCTCGTGCTTTGATTTGTTCCAGGTTGAAGGTGATGGATCTTTTGTTCCTGCCTCAGAGGATGATGTAATGGATGTTGAACATCTACTAGCAGAACCAAAAACTGAAAATGTTCTAGAGGATGATGAGTTATGCTTGAACTCGAGGAAGGAAATTAAGTGCTTGGCAATGGAAGATTTTCCATGCCCAGATGACTACGGTCAAATAAAAACCGAGAATGGTAGTCCTTATGGAAGTTCTTGTTTGTTGGTTTGTTATTCTTGTTCATGTGTGATGCTTTGGTCTTTTGATCCTTTTTTCTTATATGATCCTTTGGTTTGCTCTCTCTGATGTGGGTCTATTATGCCCATCCTTGGCTTAATTTTAGTGACGTATTCCCTTGTGTGTACTTTTTGCTTCTATTGTTTTCCATATGCTTTTTGTGATGGTGGTTTTGTATTCAAAGGACCTATTATAAAGCTTTATTGCTTAGCTAATGTAGGTTTCTCATGATTTTGATATGTTTACTGTGCAGTAAACAGCCTATGGATGCTTCACTCACTGCACTTTCCTTTTGTGCATGTGGATTAGTCCAAGTCCTTTAGAAGTTAATATTGAAAATGTATATGGATTTGAATGTGACATTTCCATCTTTCTCTTATTATATGATATAATTATCATCATTTTGTGTCGATTTGATAAAGCTTCAAAGAAAATAAACCTCAATCATTTGACCTAAATTTGGCAGGGTCCGGGCAAGGTGCCTGCCACAAGAGGTCTTTAGTACGCAGCCTTACCATGCATTTTTGCAAGAGGCTGTTTCCGTGCATTCTGGTTTGGGTTTTGTCCTGATCTTTCTGCAGCCGGCAAGGAACACCATTTCTTGAAGCTGATAACTCTTATCAGCTGCTATTAGAATCTGCTTGTTTACCTATTTTTCTCATATTTATCTTACTCCTATCATGAATGATCTTGTGAATAGGATAGCTAGATTTGTGTTATAGTTAAAAGAAGTGTTAGGTAGATGTCATCACATATCTAATAAGCATCTCATCTGTAGAAACTTTCAGTAAGTAGCTAAATAGCATGTTAGCTTATACTGAGGCATGATTTGAAGGTAGTTGTGTCATTACTTGTGTGTCATGCACTTCAGATTTGTTTCCAGCATATGTTCACATGGATGATCACTATTTCTTTAGTTTAATGTGAAATATTTTGTCTAGAAAATAATTCTGAACTACATGCAGGTCCTAGTTCTATTATAGCAATTTATCCCATGTGCTGATTAAATTTTTTTGTCCATTCTTTCTAATTTGGTGTGTTTCTATCTGATTTTTGTGTAGGCATGTTGGCTTCTGATACTATACGAGAAGGGAAACAAGAATCAAAATTTGAAGTATGTCTCTTTTGTGTTTGAATTGTCTTGGCATTGTTATAGACATAGTAAATAAATGTGAGCTTGAAGTCGTGGAGATGTTGGTAAATTCATTGATTATTAGGCTGGAATCTGGTATTAGCTTTACTTTAGCATCTCTGCTTCATTAGTGGTTGTTACATTGTCAACTAATATCAGCAATAATGACTGTAACAACCATCAGTATCACATATAGATTTACTAATATTTGTGAAATATAATTTGAATTAGTGATCCTTAATCAGAAGACACTCAGTGGCCACTAATTACAAACCACTCAGGTTTTATATGTTGATACCTGTGTAGGCTGTAACAGTGTATAACATGATTTCCTATTGATATCAGAGATAGGTAAGTGGTGAATACTTCAGTTTGAGTCTTTAATTGTATGATATTCTACTAATAAAATGTCCTACCTCTTGTGTGTCCTTGTTGCTTTTGTGGTTTCATTTTGAACATTACTATCTGAGTGTGCTATAACCGATGGCTTCTCAATCACTTTTACTTTATCTAAAGATGCTATAACTGATAGCTTCTTGATCTTCTTTTTCTTTATCTAAAGATGCTATAACCAATAGCTCCTCAGTCACTTTTTTCATACATAAGTCTGAAGCTTTCGTGTGTGTGTGACTACACCATGTTCCATTCCATGATCTGAGACACCCACTCGTTTTGATGTGCCCTGTATTGTTACTATCCTGATCATGTTGCAATACTACAACCACTACAACAAGCTGTCTGAGCTCCATCAATATACCCTCTCTACATCATCTTGTCATCTAAAAGCTTTATGCAATGCATCTGACCATCAATCTCCAGGGCGAATCTGGGTGTCTCTTTCTGCATTGATGCTCACTCAACATGTTTGTCCCAATTACCGGTTTGTGCTAGGTCAAACCAGATTAATTTGAGTGTCTCTTTTGCATTGAGTAGTTGTACATCAGGTGAGTTCATAATTTGGATAACAAAGGTCTTGGTCTAGGGAAGCATTGTGATGCATACTGCAATGTTCCTGCTCTCCTACACTTTCTCTTTTAATCTCTTTATTTGTGTGGAAGTATCCATTTGAAAGGGTGACCTTGAGGTCACGGGTTCAAGGCGTGGAAACAGCCTCTTGCAAAATGCAAGGTAATGCTGTGTACTTTAGGCCCTTGTGGCCCGCCCCTTCCCCGGACCCCGCATAGGCGGGAGCTTCATGCACCGGGGCTGCCCCTTATCCATTTGAAAGGGTAGGCCATGGAGGTGAAAACAAAAATAGAGAAAGTACAGGATCAAGGAAGAGAAGGAGAAAGAAGACATAGTTCTTGCTTTTTATGTTAAATGACTACTGCCACAGACAAAATTCACAATTTAGTTATTTTAGTTATTTTACAAACTTTCTAATAATCTTCGATTGAGTACTTTTGGAGTTAAAAGTACTCAATTGTGTTTATATTTATAGCTTTAAAGTTAATCTTAAGTTTCAACTCAAGCTCAGATTTTCCCCAAAAAAAAGAAACTGTAACTTGTAATGGTAGTTCTGAATAAATCTGATCTTGTGTAAAATGGTCTCCCTGATTTACAACTTGAGTTAGTTCCAAAATATTCTTCTCTATGGGATCCCAAATTTCCCCCCAAGCCTGTATGAAAATTTGCAAATTCAAATAGAATTTTATGTTGCCCAGACAAGAAAGTGAAGCTCCCATCAGATGTCACTAAGACAATGTTAGAAAGGTAAACAAAACTGTAACACAAGGTCTATTTTTTTTTACTAAATGAAAATATTCAGAGGGGATTAATCTACATCTTAGGTTGGAAGCCTGTGGCGCTAATAAATAGAAGAATTTGGAATGAAAAAATTAAAATCAGACATCCCGTGTGCATAAAAACTTCCTGTCAAGGAGATCCTTCTCTTATCACGAACTTGGATCTGAAAAGGACTCTTGGCCCTCATGGTGCTTTTGGCGGCTTTTTAGGGAAATGGTAGATAGGTTGGTATTGGTTGCAACCTATCTGGATTTCCCAAAATATTGTGACACTTGGCATCCTCCATAGTTCTTGTCATGAGGGGACGTTTCAGTTTCTCTTTGTTTCCCAATGGTATTGGTTGCAATCTGTCCGAATTTCCCATAATATTGTTACACTTGGTCGCCTCCATAGTTCTTGTCATGAGAGGACATTTCAGTTTGCCTTTGTTTCCTGATGAAGTTTGATGCTTTTTTTGTAGGACTGTTTGTGTAATAGAAGAAACACAGGACAAATAAGGAAACAAGATCCAAGCTGATGCAGATCAAAGGGAGAAAGAACTGAAATAAGAAGAATAAGAGAGAACTAAAGTTAGGGTTCACAAGAAGAAAGAAAGAACTGAAATTGGGACTTGAAATAAGTCTAAGGAGTTGAGGGTGAGCTCATTGATTTTGCGTCAGTTAGGATATAGAGTCTATTATTATTTCATTTGGAGCTTTCACTACATGCAGTACTTTTTTTCTCAGATTAAAGATCAGTAGCAACAAGCATAAGATCTAGAATTATTGAATGTGCTGTTCGAGGAAATCCTAAATTTTGGGTTTGGGGAGTGTTTTTGTAGATGGAGAGAGATATAGTACCCTGGAATTACTTGTAAAGTGTGAGGAGTTGAGGTGATATGGAAAAATCTCCTTTCTTTCTCTTTAGAGAAGCATTTATCTACAGACATTATTTGGAAAAGAAGTTGATATAAGTGATGGAATAAATCTCAAGCATAACATCACAGGTACCGAAAGAGAACATTATGAGAAGATGCACAAAATCAACTTTTTTACTGGATTAGAGATAAGCAACTCTTATTGAACATAAATGATTGAAGAATGAGGTAGCAACTTGATTGACTATTTTATCAATGAATTAAATAAATGCATACTAAACAGGAAAGAAGTCACTATTAGGACTTCCATAGAAGTTTAGAATGGCGAGGTCATTTTTAGAACTGGTGAAGAAAAGCAGTTTCTAACACTATTTGCTGCTACACCCTTGACAGGAAGTAGACTGGAGTTTGTTAATGTTGCATGCACCAATTCTGAAGTATTATGACTCTTGCTAGGAATTGTGATGATACTACCTTTAAGGATGATCCTTTCATTTAAGCACATCGTTTGAGCGAAGCATTTTCTGGCCAATTTTTGCTCAAGACTTTTGGCGAGGTTGCCAGAAAGTGTCTACCATAGAGATGGTGTTTACATCTAGGAAGACATACCTACATATATCAAGATACATCATTAGTATGACTATACATTAAAACCATGAAAGGCTATAGGGCAAGCCTTGTTTATCAGTATGATTAGTATGAAATGGTTTAGTGCAGAAAGGTTTGACTTTGGCAAGAGATGAATCATCATCAAGACCTTATCCCAATTAGGGGTCGGCCACATGAATCTTGTTTCACCATTCCCCTCTATTAAGTACCATGGAGTTATAAAATCTTTTCTCACCACTTCTATTCAGGTTCTTTTGGGCCTTTCCCTTGCCGTTTTAGAACCTTCTACTTGCATCGTCTCACTCCTAATTGTTGCTGTTTTTGGTCTTTGTTGGACATGTATAAACCATCTAAGTCTATTTTCCATCATCTTGTTACCTATTAGTGCTACCCTTAAGTTTCCTCTAATGTTTTCATTCCTACTTCTATACCTTTTTGTCTTGCCACTCATCCATTTCAATATCCTCATTTTTGCTACGCTCAGCCTATGAACATGATGTTCTTTAACTACTCAACACCTTGATCTATAGAGGTCGGTCTTATAGTTTAGAATTTTCCTTTTACTTTGAGTGGCACCCGCTGATCACACAAAACTCCAGATGCACATTTCTATTTGTTCTAACCCGCTTGGATTCTCTGAGTAACCTCCCTCTCAATCTCTCTACTCTCATAAATCATTGATTCTAAGTACCAAAAGTGGTCTTTTACAGGGACTTCTTGGTTATCAATTTTTTTTGGTGCTCCACTCCCTCTCCTCTCCTTACTAAAATTGCATTCCATACATTCCGTCTTAGTTCGGCTGATTTTAAATCTTATGGGTTTTAATGCTGCTCTCCATAACTCTAGCTTTGTGTTTATGTTCTCCCTTGTCCCATCAATTAAAACTATATTATCTGCAAATAGCATGCTCTAGGAAATCTCATCGTGTAGATGTTTTGTTAACTCATCCATAACCAACGTGAAAAGGTATTTGCTCAATGCCGATCCTTGGTGCAAGAGATTAAAAAAAAAAAAAAAAAAACCACTTATGCTGATAACCTTCATATCACATCATCATTTAACAGCATTCAAGTGTATATTAGAGTTTGTTCTAGTTTGGGTGGACAATATGTATGACTGCTCTATTGGACATTCTTTATGCAGCTGTGTGTTTATCAGATGGCATCAATGGTGATTATTTTGGGAGAAAAGAAGCACTCTTATTGATGTTTGTTGGTGTCTGTTCTTGCTTTTGCTCCACTTCCTTTCTGGTGCAATTGAGAGATTAGAGACTCGATACAGATATCCTTGGAATGACAAGGCTAGGGAGTATTAACTTGTGACATGGGATACAGTCTTAATATGCAAAAGAAATCTGGTTGGATGATGACTACAATATCTACACATATGTCTATCATGTTGCTTATTAGTTCAGTACTGGAAGTCCTTCATACTTCAAGTTATGATGTGAATTCTAGTTCAGTGTGCAACATTTGAAAACTTTTTCTTTTATTCTATTTGTTGTGATTGAGAAAGACGGGAGTGTTTCTGTATTCTAGGGAAGGCAAGCTTTCTTGGTCCATTCCATAGTGTAGAATTTTTTTGATCAAAGGAGTAAGGTGCTTCACTAATGGCCATCACTAAGACAAGTCGATTTGAAAAAGCTTATTTGACAGATCCTTTATTTATATGTGAATTGTGAGTGGATTTGAACACACAATCTTCTTGCTGCAAAGATAGATTCTTTATGCTACATCTTTCTAGATCTAAAATAGTACTCAAAGGTTGTCCATTCAATCTTTAAGTGTTTTGTTGCACAAGACTTTTTTCAGGTAATGCCTTAACAATCTGAAGATGTAAGCTGTATTGTCATTAGATACTGAGAATTGAGTTTCAGATAATCTAATGTCTAATTTTTTATGAGGTTTCATTCCCTTCCATATACTATCAAGGTCCATTCCCTTAAGCCTGAAGTTCAACTTAATTGCTGATTTTTGTTCTAGTAACTAATATCTGTAGAGCCAATACGATTCTGGAATCAGTAATATGATTCCTTGAAGATAGGCTAGCTTTTCTCTCAGAATAACTTGTGCGAATTCCATTTTTTTGAGTTAGTTCATGTTTGAATGTTGTGGTACATTTAGTGATGGAAAGTGCTAGCCTCAAAAGTTTGATAACAATTGAGGTTGGACTAGTTTGCCTATTTGAGGGTTCCTTCTTTTCTATTACTTCTGCATATCTGTATCCTAAATATGAGCTCGGTGATAGTTTTGAATTGTTTTTGCTATTAAGTTCGACTAGCTGCTGTGTCATCCTTGGTGACATGCAGTGATTCTAAGGAAGAGATTCTTTTTTTGTTTTCTATTGGTGTTGCATGCTTGACGTTTTCTGGTTTTTTTTCCTGGGTTTCTGTTGTTGTTGCTATTTAATTATTTATTTTTTTAAATTCTGTTTTCTCTTGCTTTAATTTTACTTGTCAAACTTATGCCTTGGCCTCATGTTTAGGTCAAAATGAGGTGATGCTTATAAGAGCATCATCTGGATAGACTGTAGAAAGTATTGCAGTATGTAACACTTTAGAAGCTTTAGTTTCACATATACTGACTTGCATGCTTTATTTGTAGTTCCTTGATGGCATGTTGCAAGGAATTGAGGAGGAAGGAAATCTACACATAACAAATTGTCTCTCAGGTGACTGCACTGATTATCTTCTAGGTAAGACTTCTTGGTATCATATTATTTAGTTGGATTTCAGTAAGGTATGATTCTACATGTCTAACAATGACTTTATTATTCAGATTCTGAATTTGGAGACAAAATTTCTCAATTGGATTATGGTTCACGTGAAGGACATTGCTCAGGAAACTTACGTTCAGAGAATTTGGTTCCAGGCTTGAGTGGAAGGGATGGAGGTGCTGCTCAGACATCAGATTTTCAAAGTGGTGTTATTCCATTGCCTGAATCTACATTTGACCAAAGCATGTTTTTGCTGGACAATATGACAATTCGTGAGCTTCATGAGGCCTTTAGGAGTGCCTTTGGACGTGAGACGTCTGTTAAGGACAAGCAATGGCTTAAGCGCCGCATATTGTTTGGTTTACAGAATCTTATTGAGTTAGAGAATGGTTCTAGTCTGTTGGAAACTAGGCCATCTTCTATTGAAAATGAAGATGACCTCCTCTTGACGTCAGGTTATGATTTCTCTAGAACTATGTATCGCTCTTACACAAATACACCTGGTCATACAAGATCAATGGGAGGTAAATCTGCTAGAACGGAAATGGGAATTAATAGTGATGTTCTGGCAACTAACTTCTCGGAAGCACGAAAAAATGTTTATGGGCGTTTGAATTCAGGTGATAGAGAAAGTGCCCTCATTACTCCGAAGAGGTTACGCAAGCCTACACGGAGGTACATTGAAGAATTATCAGATGTGTCATCCAGACACTCTGGTGAAAGATTGGAAAATGCCTTGTTGAATTCAACTGATAAGTGTTTGCGGATAAAATCTCTGAGCCAGCATCACCGGAAGGCATTTGGGACCACAACTCTGGTATCTAGGCAGGACTCTCCTGGGGTATCCAGTGTACAGGTGGCTCTTGGTCATAGGGCACGGAGGGGCAGGCCCAGGAAAAATTGTACTTCACTTGTGGTATGGAAACTCTTTCCACTATATAGCTTCATGAAGAATCATCATCATCATCAAGACCTTACCCTGATTAGGGGTTGGCCACATGAATCTTATTCCTCTATTCCCCTCTATTAAGTATTATGGCTTCATTTAATCCTAAAGTTTTTAAATCTTTGCTCACTATTTCTATCCATGTTCTATCCCCGTTCTTTGAAGATAGCAAATTGCTTTTTATTTGTATTGGTTACTTGTAAAGTTCAGTTATCAAAGTTCTTTGCAGGGGCAGGCCACGAAGGATAACAAGGAACATAGGCTATCAGTTGTTACTAAAAGAAATTATGGTTCAGGATCACCTGAGTATGACTCTCAAGATGACATTTCAGATGACTGTGTTGCAACAATGAGAACTGAAAAAGGTGCCAGGAGGAAGCATCATAGGCTGTGGACACTTTCCGAAATCATGAAACTAATAGAAGGTGTCTCTCGTTATGGTGTTGGTAGATGGACTGACATAAAGAGGCTTTTATTTGCATCCTCAGCCCACCGTACTTCTGTAGATCTAAAGGTTAGTACTGTACACAGTGTAAATGTGCTTTGTTTTCTGGCGAGCTTGAAACTTTGTTTATAACTTTGGAAATTTGCAGGATAAATGGCGAAATCTTTTACGGGCTAGCTGTGTCCAAATGCCAAGCAAGAAGGAGGTTTGATTTTTCTCTTTATTTTGGTTTTGTTTCATTTTATTATCTTAATTGTTCTAGTAAATCGTTAACATTGTTAGAAATGGATGTCAATCAAAGTGGCCACTTGAGGAGGCTTTTATGTAACATATAAATTTGTATAGTGTACATCGATACATCTCTGTTAGTTAGACCTGGCTGATACAAAAAATAATTAAGATGACATGGCTCATGGATAGTATCCAACTACCCAGAATTATATTTTGTATATAGATGGTTTTATCTGAGTACCCAAGGACTCCCATCTTCCTTTATAAATGGGGATTTTGCACCACTCAAAAGATATATAGTTTAATAAATGCAAAATCCTAAGGAAAAAACTAAGCTAAGCTTCCAGGTTTCTGTAAATAATCTCAAAAAGCAAAGGAAACATTAATTCATTCTCTCTAGCTTCCTCTCATCCGGTTCTTCTGGCAGAACTGTTGATGCTGTCCAACATCAACATCTGATACAGTTGTTTGATGCAAGCTCCTCAAAAAGTCATTATCTTTAATATGACGTCAATATATGAGGCATCTAACTATCAGAAAACTATTTTACAAGTATGAGCTGTCTACATGGGAATTTGATATTTATAATGAGTCAACTTATAACTTGCTTGAGCCAACTTGATTCTTTCATAGGTCTCAATTAACATGACGATATTGATTTAGGCTCGGTGCATACCAAAGTTTCAAGGAGCCTACATTGTTGTTATTCATTGTGATATCCTGTTATAGTCCTCTTGGTAAGTGGTCATCTAACTTAACCTGTAGATATTGATACTCATAAATCCAGTTTGTGTCTTGATCCATTCAAGGTGAAATCCATCTCCAATTTGTCCACCATGTATCTCATTTATTATTAAGGAAGGTACTATGTAACCAATGACATCAAGCAATCGTATTGATGACTACCTAAGAACAAAGTACTGACATTTCCACTTGTCTGACAGGTTTTGAAGTACCATAAGTTGCAAACCAGACATTCAATTTGTCCAAAACTTTCATATGGAAAATCCTATTGTTAAAGGTTTATCCACCTTAACCATAGGATCTAGCTGATTCAATTTGCATATCCAATATTAGAAAATGTCAGCAGCTTTTCTATAGGTTATCAACTTCATTTCAAATCTCTCTACCAGTATGCATAGCTGCTAGGTACTTGTTGATGCTCATCTCTATCTAAAGTTGCCTTTTTGGCAAACTTGAACCATTGTGACATTCAAATCATGAATTGGTTTCACCCTATTCTACGACTATGTTGTAATGTTATCTTGCCATCTTTGTGTGAATTCGCTCACAAAAGGCCCTGAAAAGGCATAGTATTACATAGTTGACACCTTTCGTCTTAGCTGCTGGCAGCTAGCATCTTGTCCAATAATTTGTACACTTTGCTCTCTAAGTGAGATTTTTGAAGTCAAGACTGTTCTTTTTCATCTTCAGTGGTATGTGTCTTACAACATTTGGAATTTGTACTACTGAAGTAGGCAATTTCTTAGGAACTGCTAGAAAAAATAAATTATCCTCTTGAATGTCCAAGCAAGAAAGAGGAAAGCCATATTTGTTGACTTGGTTGCTAATTGCTATTGCTTCACACTTTGTATGTGAGAAGGAATCCTTGCGTTGTCATCACTTCAACTGTGAGTGACACTGAAATCAACTTCCATCAGCACCAATTTTAATATCTCAGTTGTGAAAGGAAAATTTTCTCTTGTACATGACTCTGTTTCAGTCTAGGTGTTGATATTGTCACCGAAATTTATCTGAATGGCTGTTGAAATGATAGGTGCACTTTTAGACATGGCCAAGAAAAGTTTTGCATTATATCACTAGAAACGAGACTCTAGTTGATGGTATGCTGCTGACCAAGGTGCATTCCCTAGGAAGTTTTCTTCAGCTACGTTGATGGGAGTATGTTTCCCAGTTCCTGTGACAGGTGCCTCGACAAGTTCTGTTTGATATTACTGGGTTCCATATGGTGGTAGATTAGCAAAGAGATGCATCTTTATGGGAGATAAGTCATATTGATGACTGGAATATATAAGATGTAAACACGTTGATAAATTCAAAAATATCTACCAAATGAAACTTCAGGTGATAATCCTGTTGCAGTCTTTGAGATCACTATAATGAGGCCTTAGAAATACAAATCGCTTTCGGGCTATGGCATTGGATATCTTTGCGGAACACTCTTCTTATATGCTGTTGCTTGCGCTGGTTACTAATTTTTCCTTTCTGAACTCTTAACATTGGTGAATATAACTAGTTACATCAAACGAGTTATTGATTCCTCATTATGGGAACCAGGGAGATGAACTATGATTAACGTTGAACAAGAAAATGAGTATTGAGAGATGGAAATCTGTCATTAGGTGGAATAGGGAGGCTGGAAGTATCTAAGTTCGTGAATATAAATTTCAGATATAGAAAGAGATGGCTTGTTAATACTTCTGATTGGGCAGTACTTGTTTCATGAATAAATGGATGCACCTAGTCATAGGGATGTGGTTTTTGGTGGAGTTTGGCCTGTAATGTCATGGTGAGGATTATACTGGTTGGAAAGCATATTGATCAGTTGATGATAAATGTTTTCTTCTTTCTGCCTTATAACAAGGTGTTCAAGTTTGATATTCTGTAATACCAAGAATTACTCACAAAAGATGGAGTTGTTAATCATCTTCGTTGGCAAGGTTGAGTTTCTTATCAACCTTGGTAGATTGTCTGCAAGTTTTGAGCAGGATGTGAAGAACTATAAACCTTTTGTATTGCTGAGTGCGCAGTCCAACAGATCAAATGCAGGATGTATGCATTGTGTTAGGGTCGAGATACACGGAAGGCACTAACTGTTTGCGTTGGACTGATGTTAGAGATTGATGCAAATATAAATCAGCTAGAGGTAAGCTTATACTGATGTGGATATCGAAGCAAAGGGTTGACTGCCTCCACCCAGTGAAGTGCTTCTTGGCAGTTGTAGAAGTGCAAGAGTTGTAATACAGGATGAACCTGTCACCAGCGAATCATTCAATTGATGAATGATATGGAACTGAATGAGTGTATCCTGTGATCAGTTGCTGGGGTGTTGGAGCTCATTAATGATAAAGTGGGCAAATCTTGCATGATTCCACACACCAATCTAATAATTCTCATTGGTAGAAGTAATTGGTTCAGTGGGGAGATGTGCATTACTAAAGGGTTTGGAAGAAAGGGCATACTCTTAGTTGTCAGTGAGAAAAATGGGGCTCATAGAGAAAACAACCACGTCTTAAATATTGATGTTATAATTAAGACCAAGTGTAAGCAAATGAGAGTGCCAAGGACAATATAATTAGTATAATCAGATTTGTTGGAGATAAAATATATTAAGGCTGTGATCAGGGTGGACCTTTTTCGAAGAAAAACTGACGAGGCAATAACCAACCACTTGCTCATAGAACTCGATAACAGACATGAGCTACTCAAGCCATCAGAGTGGACTTTTCTTCCATTGCTTGAGGGAAAATCTTACTTTCACCTATTAGAAATGCATGTTACCTGCGATGATCTGAAAGGGGAAAGTGCTGATAAAAGCAATGAATGAGGAGCTCATAGTTTGTGCAAGTGGCAATGTAGAAGATTGGAAGCTGATTGCATAGTTGGTTATTCCTGCCTCTGTGTTGAAAAATCATGCAAGTGGAAGGATGAATTTTGCTTAGACATGAAATTGAGGACTTATGGTGCTTGTGCAGTTGGTGAAGTGGTACGTCCCACAATCATGAAAGTGTTGGTTCAACTGTCATTACCCATTTGGAGGGGCGAAAGAAAAAGACTCAGAAGTTGAAAGTAGCAATGATAAAAATAATGGAGTGAACTGTGAGTGAAAGTACTAAATAAATAACCACAAAGGCAGCTCTAAAGAGGACTATGTAAGGATGGAAACAACCAAACAAGATGACAGGTGGTTATAGTTATCATGAGACTGCTTGGAGCTGAATAGCTGGCACTTGTGGTCAAGTTGAGGATGAGTAGATTGTTTTACCACAGGAAAGCATAGACTTTCAAGTTTGGTAGAGGAATGGATTTTGTTAATTTGACATGTAATAAGGAGGTCAATTTAATAGGGTTGGGGTACAGAGTAGGTTGACTCAATGGAGGGTATAGAACAACTACAGGGTTTCTCCTAGGATTGGAGACAACATGTCTGCATGGGCAGTCTCTCAATTCTTTTCTGCAGGATGAGGAAGGCAAGTGTATTAAATTGTGGGGAGGTACTGGATGGCAATTATGGACATGGGAAGTTATGGATCATGTTTGGCCATATTGTCTTTGAGCTTGGAGGATTTAGTTTTTATACCCTGTTATGTACGAGAGATTTTTGAGACATGATTGGAAATAGAGATGCTTGGAGTATCAACTCCAATGAATAAATAGCAGTAAATAAAGATAAATAGGGAAGTATGAGTGTTCTGAGGTTCTCCTGATTTAGGATGCTAATATAGCTTTATCTGATATAATTACAGTGTGTGAACAGGAAGAACAAATGAATGGCTTTATTTGAGTGGAGAGTTTTGCATGGGCATTCTAGTAGCTTTGGTGATGCATATTGGCATATGCTATTTCTCCTTTCTGTAGCAATAACATAAAGTGGACCCTAACTGTAGTATACAAGCTAACAAATTTGAGGCCTGTCCACTATTGGAGGGAAGAGGTTAAATAAAGGTAGCCTGCAGATACTGATGGCTATTTTGACATAATCGAAAAGTATAGGTGAGCACTAATTTCCATTCTATTACTATGATTTTACCCCTTACCCTCCGGAGGCCATGAGAATATGCGGATAGTAACTGATCATATAGAACTGCTGGCTCTATAGTGTTTTGCTCTTACCGTCCTCTGGAGGCTACCACTCTGTGATGGTAAATGACCATATAGAACAACAGGCCCCTCGGAGGAAATCGTTTCTCTTTGGAAGGTAGGACATTATGTAATTCTCTCTACATATTGTATCTTATCTTTTATGATTCTAGAAGGTATGGTGAAGACAAAAAGTAAAGCTTTAGTGAGATTTATTATGGGAAGCAAAAGAAAAACAGAAATAACGTCAAGCATCTTCTGAAGTTGGCAAATGCATTCAATTTGGATACTGTCTGTAGTTAACGACTTTGGCAAATTTGGTGAAGAAGATAATTCTTTTAGGAGAACCATGGTTGCAAGTTGATAGGGGAAGGTTGAGATGTTTCAGAGATATAAAGAGGAAGGGGTTTAGAAAGGAATCCAACACCCAGAAGTAGACTTGTGACATGAATGATGTACTTGTGTGTTGTATTAGAGATATTGTCTTGGAACTATTTTCAATCCAAAGACTTTCACAATTTAGGGATGACTCAATCTGCCCCACCTGACTGAAGAAGCCTTCCTGGGCCAAGCAGCTAGTGCTTCTGAGGGGGAAGAAATGAAACCTTCTACGGGACTTTGGACTAAACTTTGTTCCTTTGTTCAGAAAAGGTACAAGTGGTGGGCACCTAATCCCGAGAGGGGCTTCCTCAGTTTGATCAATCTTTCCTAGAGATGTCTGTCAAACTTTGGATGTGCATCTTGATGTAGCCTAGAAGCAATTCATATTGGAAGGGACTGAGTGCCTCTGGTTCGTTCAGTGAGAGCTGTTCCACTGAGGTCAAGGTGAGAATGTTCCCAACAGGTAATATTGAAAGATCACTGTATATAATGTCCTACTGTACTCTCTCTTATCAAAGGATTGGCCTGCACAGGAAAGAGTTCATTCATTATTCATTGAAAGGTCTAGGTGTGAAGTGTAACAAATTGATGTTTTCATAGTGACATATAAGTTGGACTTGTGACTTCCATAGAGAGATTGCAATCAAACTTAGACTTGGGGGATGGCTTCAGTAACCTGGAAGTGATACGTGTGGTATGGAAACCATGTAGGATGCTATTGTAATCTTTTCTGTGGTTTGTATATCTGGTCCTACTGAGGCAGAGGCAAGGATGCTGATGGCAGGTCTGAATTCCTGACCCAGTTTATTAGGCTGCTCATCCCTTTGCATTCTTATCATGGTTCAATAGACGGTTTAGTTGTGGCTACTGAACTGTATTCTTAAAGGAAAACTTTTTTTGATGGCTTTTAAATCAGCAAATGATCTGGCCGATCCCTTTGCTGGAAAGTGGTGAAACCACCCAGCATTGTGGACGGGCTATCTCTGTCTGTCTCTACAGTTGTAAATATTCCTCTGTACTGAATCTTAGTTATTCTGGAAGATGACACAGTGGTCAGCAGTAAGCTATCAAGGCAAGTAAACACATCTAATCTTAGGCCAGATGTTTATGTTAGTTGTGAGTTTCTTGTTGCCAGCATTGTTCTCTCTCTATAATTTCTCTTTCCCGGTCAAGAATCAAGAGTATTGCTTGTACACAATTCCAACTAATATGAAAAGTTATTCTACTCTTCTTTCCCATTTTTACTAGAAGACTACGGAACACATTTAGCTTCACATGACTTGCTTTATCCTTCAGACACCAAGCTAAAAAACTGCACCGATTTCAGCACTGAACCGTAAAGCATGAATACCCAAGTGTGGTCTTCAAAATCAATCAACAAACAGGACCTGCTATAATTTTCAAATGGAAGAAAAAAGGAAGAAGCACATGTGATGACCTTTGAACAATGTCTTTCCGGGTCCTAGAGTTTGTTATCTGCATTAGCATAGTGCATTTACTTATTTTAATTCACATATGCATTTGTTGAGCATGTTTCGTGTCGTTTAGAGTGCCAGCCTCCATTTGTTTATTTGTTTTTGCACTTCAATGGCAGGTTCTGGTAATGTTAGAACAGACCATAGTTTGGATCAAGAATGACAATGTGACTATTTCAGACAACTAAATCGTGTCTTTGCTTGCAGGCTGACCAAAGAAAGAAGCATGCCTCTCTTCCCATACCACAATCTGTTCTACGTCGAGTTAGAGAATTGGCAGTCATTTACCCATACCCAAGGGAGCGGAAGTCCAAACTTCCATATGCCAGTGCCCCCACTCCCATCAGTGTCACAAGTAGTGACACATCTATCAGCCGCAGCGGGAGGGTTCTACACAAGAAGAGTCCCGTGTGATTTGGCGAAAAGAATTCCTCATGATGTTTAGGTTTTTCTCGTACTCCTTGACAATGTACAGAAGTATTAACTGCTCTTATATGCCAGGGACTGTTATTGAATGGTGCAGTTGTTGTACAAATAAATGTAACTTTTAGAGCAACTCTGAAAATTCATGTTCTTCCATGACCGAATGCTGGGGTCGGGGGTGGGGTGGGGTTGGGTTGGTTATATGAAGACGGCTAGTTTCCCTGCGGCGCAATGTCTAGAGCCTTCATTTTGGCCATGCTTGCCATTGGAGAATACTCTGAAAAGAATCATGTCTTGCAGGCAGGAGTCGGCCGATACCAACTTTAATTTTGATGGTACTCTGAAGCTTACAGGGGCATCCTACGGTAGATACAGGATCTGCAAGTGAGGTCGGAGGTCATCTGCAATGGGAACTGCAACGTGAATCATTTGGATCATGAAAGGATGAGGATGCCTTAGTTTGCTTGAGGCATGCTGCATGCTACGCTCATTAGTGCGCCTGTCTCTGCGCCAATTTCTTGAGGCACACCTCTCTCTTGAGCCCCTTTTTTGCGCTTGTAAAATAAGGAAGTTAAACGTATAGATTGGAAATTTAGGGTCGTCTGATTTGGTGTGGTTCTGATGCTCTAGGCATGATGGCCCGGGTACTGCTGGAGATTGATTGACGATGACACGAGATGTTATAACTGGTAGGGTCGATTCAATAGGATGAGTATGCTCAATTTGGAGATGCTTGTCTTACGCTTATTAATATCAAGCTAGAGATGAGCACTTGGAGAATTCAAAATTTTGTCGGGGTAAAGGCTGTTTCCGTATAGATATGACCCTGTCAAAGATGATCAGCTAAGAAAATGTCTCTTTTTGTCAGCGCATTGAGGAAATAATGATGTCATATATGCACCCCTTTGCTTTTACTCACGAGTCCCTCGATAAATGGCTATAAACAGCTATAACTTACAAGTGGATCAATATTTTTGAGATCTGTACCCTTCAACGTTTTCCTTTGTTAGATGAACCATGGATCGAAAATTCCCGTATACTAGATTATCTGCCTAAGGTGTAAAATGGACAGTGAAACATTTTAAGTTTAAATTTTCAACTCAAGAAAATAGTAGGTGCGATGAACCACTGGATGGGATGAAAACTTCTGATTTAGGGTGAAAATCTCGGAGTATGAACAAAATTTTGGAGTATAAACCATCTAAGAGAGAAACGTTGTAACGGCTACGATCTTCAAAAATATAGGCCTAAGTGAAAGTGTGGCTGTTCATATAAATTATTTTTAACGGCTATGATCTTCAAAATTTTGGGCAGTGTAACCGTTCATATAATTTATGAGGGGATTAATGAGGGAAAGCAAGGGCGTATACCCATTTTTCAGTATTTCTAAAGAATTCACAAATATTTTATTTGTTGTAATCTTCACTGAATCAACGAGCATCATTTCAGAAAGAATGTTTGTTTGGATCTTTCATAACAGTCTCTTTCTGTTCCAACATGTGGAGTGGTGTCATTGCAAGATTAGTGATCTTCCTTATCCGTAAGAAGATGTGCTTAGTTAGCTGGAGGCCAGAAAAAGATGATCAGCAGCAGCTTATGGCTGATGATTAGGTTTTAAACTAGTTCACTGGTAGATATCTACGGGAGGCCAGGAAAAGATGCTCCAGTCTTGGATCTCGCTAATCCAGTTATCAGTGAGTAAGCATTCAGTAGCAACAGCTTGGATTGCTGACGCAATTCAGGATGGAGACAGGAGAAGTGAGGTATAGATTGAGTCAGATTGGATCACAGTTGAGACGGCACTGGCCCCCGGAAAGTTGCTCCAAGTTATCTTTCAACAAGTTAGATAAAATATCGAACAGTTAAATCACTTGGATAGAAAACCACACGCCTTTCAGTTGCTTTATGGTCGTACCAAAGTGGGCAAGAAAGGCCATGAAATGGTGGAGCAGTCAAACTTGATTGTAAGAGCTACAGAATTTAGGACCCTACAGACAGGCTTATATAATCTGCTTTATGTGATTATTGACTGATTGTTTTGTATAATCAGTAAGTGATAGTATGGTGCAACGAGATACACTCGATTATGTCAGCCCTGGCATATCTTACTAATGACAAATGTATGTTAGCAGACAAATATTATGAGTATAATCACAAAGCATTTTGAATAATTTGTTTTGACTGAACCAAAGTATAGTGGCTTAGAAGGAGCCTCTCCTGGTTAGATCATGAGGTTGAGACTGCTCGTGGGTGCTCTCTCCCTCGCTCCCTCTCTTTCTAGAGAAAAGTTATGAAGCAAACTAACTAGAATCTAGTATCTCAATTTCTGAATATACTTGAGATCTCCCAACAAGGAAAAAGTGCCACCTTAAACAGACAAAACATAAGGAGAAAAGTGATCATGGGTGCTTGTATCCAAGGAAAAAAAAATACCGTCTTGACGTTACATAAGGAAGACGAGATAAAAAAGCATTCTTAGGATCTTACAATTTATATGACTAGTCACAAACTCGTGAAAATGCACGTATGAGATTAGAATAGTACATATAGCAAATATTCACTTCTAGTGATGGTAAATTTCCATTGGTAAAAATTCATTAGAGCAGTATATAATTACGGCGAAACAACATTTTCACTTTAGTAGCGGTAATATTTCATCAGTAAAAATTACCTTTATATTTATATTTTCACTTTAAGGGTGGTAATATTCTAAATAAGAATGATATTTTTAAGAACTTTTTTATTTTTCAAATACCCTTTCGCATGCTCTCAAAGTGCCCTCCTGCCTATTTTCCAAAATAGCCATGCGTATTTATGCTTCTTGCATGTAAATGTAGTATAGAAAGACATTAATATATAATATTTTATATCTATATACTATATGCAATAAACTATCTATAAAGCAAACACTCTACTTGGTAAATATGTTTACAGTCCATATAAGGTCCATTCGCATGGAAAGAGATGCCTCTCCTTACGATGCTATACCATACATTCTAGGTAGGCACCCTCCATCGTATTGGAGACAAATATATTTGGGAATGTGTGGTAGTGGTTTCCTTTATAATTCTTCCTTGTAGCCAAAGAAGAAGAAGAAGAAAAGATAGAGATAGAGCACAACAAATGTCTAGCACAATTAGTTATAGACAGCTTGTCTCATATATCATCATCGCAGGTTAAAGTCATAACTTTCCCCTTTCATCAGGGATTAGAATTGAGAGTGTGCGAGTGATTTGTTTTGTAATTCTTTGCTTGTTTAACATTGAGAAAAAGTGATTTACTCTCTCTCTCTCTCTCTCTCTCTCTCTCTCTCTCTCTCTCTCTCTCTCTCTCTCTCTCTCTCTCCATCGTATTGGAGACAAATATATCTGGGAATGTGTGGTACTGGTTTCTTTTATAATTCATCCTTGTAGCCAAAGAAGAAGAAGAAGAAGAAAAGATAGAGATAAAGTCCAACATATGTCTAGCACAATTAGTTATAGACAGCTCGACATCTCCTCTCTAATATCATCGTTGCAGGTTAAAGTTATAACTTTCCCCTTTGATCAGGGATTAGAATTGAGAGTGTGTGAGTGATTTGCATTATATAATGGCTGCATTTGCATATTGTTTCTTTTACAAAAACTTTTCAAGACACATTATTTCTCATTTCCTTATTTCTTTAGTTATACGAACAAAGAAGGAAAGACAGCATATCTTCGAATGCATTTGTACGAAAAGTAAATTTTTTGGGTTTCATCTTTTTTTAAAACTTTTTAGGGTCAAATTAAAGGAAACCTAGAATCTTAAATTTTGGTCCATAGCTCATGCTGTGCATAATGTAAGAGAAATGATATGGGTCACTAAAAAAGTGACATGTACACACGCGTGCACTCATGCACACACTCTCTCCCTCTCTCTCTTATGTATGTGAGTCCAGTAAGTATCCATGCTCAAAAGGAGAGGGAGATTTACACACTCATTTTTTCAAGTAAGGTAAAACTTTTATTGCAAATCTAATTCATTCATAATATAAGGAATCTCATAGATATGCTATGACACACCCCACCCACCGTGGGGTCCACAGTAAGAATATTGTCTGCTTTGAGCCGGGGCCCGCACGGCTTTGTTCTCACCCCGGCTTCCCAGATTGGCCTGAGGGTTGGCCTTGTGAGGGGACCCAAGATGGTCTGAGGGCGGGACGCAGGAGAGTTAGTCCCACATCGGCTAGGGGGGCTGATGGGCCTGGTTATAAGGGGGGTTCTCTCCCTTCACAACAATGACGCGTTTTCCCCTGGACGCGGGGGAAGGACCAAAACCCGTGCGCGTGTGCACGGGACAATATCATTGCTGGGGGGCCCGACGGGTCTGTGACATGCTAAGCTCATTGAATGATCATAGCCGACAAGTTTTTAGGTAAACATTATAATTCATTTATTTTTATTAATGTTTTCAAGGAAAAAGTACACTTTAGTACTTGGAACATTCACTTATAACACTTTAGTCCTTAAAAGTTTTCCGCTATGCATTTTGCATGTTATGGGTGTCCATATCACTTGAAGAAACTGAAAAATACCTATGTAAAATAGAAAGTGATTCGTAATAAAATTATAAAAAATTCTCTTAAATATCAGAAAATATAATAAAATTATCACAATATATTGCTAAAATATTGTGATATGGTGTTAAAATATTGAGATATTTTATGTTATCCGAAATGGAAAGTTTGAAATTTCTTTTGTTCCATTTTTCTTTAGTGGAAGGGAATAATCTGGGATTTCCAATTGGGAGCGAAATCAAATTGACAACTATGATGGTCAAGTCTAATACTTGTTTTTCTAGACTATTTTCCACTCTCTCTCCTAAATTTTCCAACGTCAAACTGATCGACACCCTACGATGCCTATCAAATACATTACTGGCTTCTATGAATTAAGGAAAAGCTAGCAAGAAAGAGGACCCAGACTGCTCACATTCTACTCCCGGGAAGACTGATCGAAAAGACATTACTAATCCATGAACCGATAATCCGCAGGCAAGAATATTCAACAAAATATCCTAGCTATGTGCATAAATTGTGCAGAATGATAGGCCGAAGGCCACCAAGGACTTTTTCTAGAAGCGCCCAACTCTGGACATGAAGAGGGGGCCACGTTTGGATGATCGATCCCAACCTTTCCTTTCATTGCTCAGTTCAAAAGATTACGATCATTGGATGATTTTGGCAGCCTACAAACTATCTATTTGAGAGTTGAATTTAGACTGCTGTTCCTACAAAGTTTCTAATTATCCACTTCTTGTGATAAAGGGTGCACTTTTTTCAGATGCTAAAGACCACACTTCTCAATGGGGGATTCACCGAGGGAAAGAGAAGCTCTACAGAAGTTTGAGCGAAACTTGTCAATGGAGGTTCGGCATCAACCCTGTGGGAAAGAGAAGCTCTCTCGCAGACTGAACAAAACCTCTCAATCGAGCTTTCTCCATCAGAAGCTCTGCAACAGAAATTCTATCACCACGTTAATAACTTTGAAGACACCAGGCGGCAGTGTGCACTGATGACTCGGATGGGTGCAGAGGCTGCAGGGGGAAGGAGGTTCAGTGACTTAGAAAGGATGGAAACAGGATCATGACTTGGAATGATTGCTGAGCGAACGGCCCAAGAGGAGACAGACAAGGAGGAAATGGCCGACTAAAGATTGCAGTCTGGACTACGTGCGGTAGAAGCCAAGCTAAAGTTACGGGAGGAGGCGCGTCAAGGGGAGTATGAGCGGCTGGGGCTTACCTGTCCGCGCAGAGGCACCCTGATGGAGCTGGAAACTGATGGGTTGATGGCTCCCTGGTCCGTGATGAGGCGGTAAAATTGAACTGTTGATTAAATTCTTAGGAGGCATAAAGCTAGGTATCAAGGGATCTAATACTCTACTGTCTGCATTGTTAATAATATAACTTTTCTCATTCTGACGGAGGTATCACCCGTCGGTTCTAGTTTGATTCCACCTAAAATTGGAGTCAGACCATAAAGATTTTAGTGGGATTCAAACTCGACCGTTCTGGGATTCGATTTTAGCTTAAGGATCAGAACCAAACTATTTAGTTTCGGTTTGGTCATGGCTCTCGTGGGTTCTAAACCTTAATTAATTCTACAATGCTTCTAAAAGTTGGTATGCTAACAATTACTACCATTAAAAAATATGTGTCGCTCGAGTGAGCTCATTCAAAGTACGTGCCAAAGAAAATGTATGCTTATCTATTATAATTATTCAAGAACCGACATATCTATCAAGCATTCTCATTTAATATATTTCTATTTTTCGTATGGTTACTTAATATTTGATATTATTCATGCACAGTGACATTTAGGGATGGCAAAATATAACACGACACGCTAATACGACTCGAACCCGACACGAATTTAGCGGGTCAGGGTTGACATTTAGGGATGGCAAAATATAACACGACACGCTAATACGACTCGAACCCGACACGAATTTAGCGGGTCAGGGTTGAGTCTTATCGTGTTCGTGTTATTTTTGGGTCAATCTGAAAATGACATGCCAAAAATCGTCCCATGTTTAGGTCAATCAATGTTGACCCGTCTTGTTGACCTTTTTGACATGCAACCTATTAATTCATCATGTTGACCCATCTAACCCGCAACCTGTTAACCAATCGGGTTGAAAATATATGATGGTTTTTAAAAAACGGTCATATATTACAGTAGTAATATAGGACATTTTTTGAAAAACTATCCTATATTACCTATTATATATTTTTATGGTTTTAAAAAAACCATTAATATATAGGACGGTTTTTATATTAGTAATATAGGACGGTTTTTCAATATTAATAGTTCTATATTTTTATGGTTTTTAAAAAACCATCAATATACATGATGGTTTTTCAAAAACCGTCCTCTATTAGCAATATAGGACGGGTTTTCAAAAATCGTCCTATATTTTTATGGTTTTTGAAAAACTAACCGCCTATATTAGTTATTTTATATTTATTTAATTGTGTTATACAAGTCGTGTCATGTCGACTAGTTTAATAATCGTGTCGTGTTAGAGTCACAGGTTTTTGACACGATTATTAAGCGGGTCGTGTTCGGGTTGAAAATATAGGATGGTTTTTCAAAAACGGTCATATATTATAATAGTGACGGTTTTTGAAAAACCGTCCTAAATTACCTATCATATATTTTTATGTTTTAAAAAAACCATTAATATATAGGACGATTTTTATATTAGTAATATAGGAGGGTTTTTCAATATTACTGGTTCTATATTTTTATGGTTTTTAAAAAACCATCAATATACATGACGGTTTTTCAAAAACCATCCTCTATTAGCAATATAGGACATTTTTGAAAAACCATCATATATTACCTGTCCTATATTTTAATATAGGACGGGTTTTCAAAAATCGTCCTATATTTTTATGGTTTTTGAAAAACTAACCGCCTATATTAGTTATTTTATATTTATTTAATCGTGTTATACGAGTTGTGTCATGTCGACTAGTTTAATAATCGTGTCGTGTTAGAGTCATGGGTTCTTGACACGATTATTAAGCGGGTCGTGTTCGTGTCAACCCATATACTATGATGGGCCAGTCTCGTCACAACACGAACACGACCCTCCAACTTGAATTTCCAGGCCTAGTGACATCTCAATCTCAAGACAGATCAATTCAAAATTTAAAGTTTTGTTCTTTAACATATAGGCGCTTGGAAATTCATACTTTTGACAATATTAACAAAGACAAGCTATTACACTTATCCAAAGCAATCATTAGTCGATCAAGGACGTATAACAAGCTAAAGTACTGCCAATCACCAAGCTAAGCATGGAACGTAAATTATAATGAAAATAAGCGACCAACTCCAGCAATCAAACTTTATTGTGGGCTCAAAATAGAAAAGGAATGTCCAAGCTCTAAACTAATACACAAAAAGATCAAGTACGGAGTTCTATGTTATAAAGAACTTTTGATTCTGTGAATTGTGAAGGCAACAACCTATTTTTTGCATGCCACTTTGCTAGAGAGAGAGAGAGAGAGAGAGAGAGAGAGAGAGAGAGAGAGATTAGGATATTGACTATTGATTGATTTTGATTTGGCTTTTGAGTTTTGGAAAAATTGTGCCTTTTGTTTCCTCTCTACTAATTGTATTAACAAGATTATTTTACCCTTAATAACATTGGCAAGAAATTTATTTTGAAGGCATCTTTAGTCTTATGGAAATTGAGTTGAAAGATAAAGTTTTCCTTAATTAAACTAAGTTAAATATAAAATATAAAGGTTATTATATTCTAATATTGATTTTGGTTTCAGTTTGTGTGACACTCCGAGTTTTTCATGAAAAATTTTCGTGGTTATTTCAAAAGATGGCGCTCCTCTAAATTTTAAAATACAAAAATAGCAAATTCCATAAACCCTGAATGTCACCTTCATGCTTACACTATATATGTATGTATGTATGTATGTATGTATGTATGTATGTATGTATGTATGTATGTATGTATAGTTTTCTAGAAGATAGAAATTTATTTCCGAAAACATGACCCATCTAGTGGTTCAATTGTATAACCCCTATAACATTATATTAAATGTTCAATATCACAATTCAAATGACTAACTACACAATACAAAAACTTTAAATAAAATGTATACCTGTGCGCAGAAGTATGGTTGCTGGATTCCTTTTGTTGTGTACATCTTCTCCTATCTTTCTATATCTGAGATATTGTAAACATAAAACATTTACAATATCGTAGCAAGCTATGCTTGGTAGGGGAGAGGCTCTCTCCATTGTGATGTATATCCTAAACCATATACTCTTAAAGGTTATCTAGGTAACACCTTATCAGTTATGGACTTGTAGGAAACTAGACATAGGTAATCTTAATGTGGGGTGTTGGTGCTCACGTGAGAGTACCAGATTAAAATATAGGCTTAAGTTAGATCTCAAAACTATAAAATATATGTTTATAAGACATAATGAACATTTTAAAGCATATAGGCTTTTGAAAAATGAATTAGACCCAATACTTCTAATAAAAAAAGGTTGAACTCCTCAATTTTGTAAAGCTTAATGAGAATCAAGTGATCTGGCTAAGATCATAGATTCACCTCCTAAAGTTTATTCAGTTATTAGGGTAGCTAGAGAAAGAGACCTCTATTAGAGATTACTTTGTGATGTTAAAAGAGGTAGAAGAGTATGTTGTGGTTGATGATCCTCTTTTAGATGATAATCCTCGAAGTTATTCGAAAAAGTAAATGCTAATGACTTTGATAGATGGTTATGTTTCATTTAGAAGGAAAATGTTGTATTAAAAAGATCCTAGTTTGGTAGCATGATGACTTATCTTAAAGTAGGGTTATCATTGGCTATGAATCTTCAGGAAGAAAATTAAAGTTTGGTAGCTCCATTGAGAAGCACAAGTCTAAAATTGTAGCTAAGGGCTTTACTCTAGTTAAGATGATTGATTATTAGGAAACATTTTCTCTTGTGTCTAGATTTACCTTGATTAGAATCTAGATAATGATAGTTGCATACTTGGATCCAGAGTTACATTAGATAGATGTAAAATCAACCTTCTCAATGGTGACTTAGATAAAGAAATTTACATGAAAGTTTTGAAGGCTTTTGAAGATAAAACCCTTGAAGGTAAAGATGTAGGTTAGCTGAGGCCCTATATGGCTAAAACAATTACCACAGTAGTTGTATTATACAATCTACAAGGTTATCTTGGGATATGACTTTTTACCCTATTGGTATGACCTTATGTGTATTCCTTGGTTAGTAAGAGCAAGTTTATGTTATTGTCATTGTATGTTGATGACATACTATTGATGAGCAATAATATGGATATGAATGTTAATACTAGAGAGTGAATTAGACTAGGTCTAATATGAAAGACATGAATGAAGACTCTTTTATCATAGGAATTAAAATTGAATGAGTTGTCTACTCAATATGTTTGGTGTAGTTGGATCAAAATCCATGGACACACCAATTTGTAAGGGATGGACTTGTAATGGAGTTTAAGCCATATACTCATACTATTATAAGAACCACATGGGCTATGTCATGGGTGTTCTAAGCATGTTTCAAAGTATCCAAGTGTTCCTCTTTGGAATGTTGTTAAGCAAGTATTTTGCTACTTAGTAATGTATAAAGGATTTGAAGCTCACCTCTCAGGCAGATGAGCTTGCTCCTCTCATGTTTGAGGATTCTGATTTTGTAGGTGACCTACATGAGAAGAGATCCACAACCAATTATGTATGTATGTTTGGAGGTGCTATACTCTCATAAAGCAGCAAAAGGCAAAAGTCTATTGCCAAATCCATCACAGAAGCAAAATTTGTAGCTTATAGTTTAGTTGGTTTTGAGGCTATCTAGATTAAAGGTTTTCAGGCAGATTTGACCCTAGATGTGTGCCTTGACCTTCCTACTGAGCTAAGGTATGATAACTTAGCAGCTGTGCATACACTTCGGAATGATGAGGTAAGTTCGAAGAGTAAGCATTTATAGATATATTAGCCATGTATTTGACATTATCCATGTATTTGACATTCTATGGAAGAGTATAGTGATCATGAGTTATACTCCTATTTCTGAGATGTTAATTGATCCAAGAAATAAGGCTTTAGCAATAGAGGCACTCACTAGAATTGAGTAGAGACTAATGAGTTTCTTGTAATCTCAAGTTTAATTGATCAAGTGGGAGATGTTAATCTTAGTATTTGACCAAACCACATAACACTTGATTATGGTTCATGTGATTGAACCATTGTGGAGTGATCGATCATCTAATTTACATGATCAACTAATTAGAAGACCTGGATGGCTGATATTACTAGATCTTGTGGGGACACATTTGAGACAACCATGTTGTCAATTAATGGGCCTTATGCTAACTAGATTAGTTGGTATACGAGATAACTAGCTCCCTAAGTAAAAACTAAGCCATAGGATCATGTTTAGTTCTATGAATGGCCAGGATTAATTCCTCATTTAGAGCTTTATATGTAAGGGAGGAGATTAGATAGAAGAAAGGAATTTTTCTTTTACTGGGCTTTGCTTTTGAGCCCTGGTTGCACGTGTTTTTTCTTGGAGGATTCCAGTTTGGTACTTTGTAGATTGGAGCTTTGCATAAGTGATCCTTCTCAAAGGCGATAACTTGTGGTTTATCCAACCTGCAAGTCACCATCTTTGTCTAATCTCATATGTGCTTGGTCTTTTGCAGCTAAAAGATGTTTTAAGAGAGTGTATTCATGAAAAAACTCTGTCAGTTGACGGATATGAGTTGATGTAATTCTAAAATTGAATTTTACTTGTGATTATCTGGCTAAGATTCTTATATACAAATAAATAATGAAAATATTATTGTTTATTTTGCTTTGCATGTACTTGGAGCTGAAGATCCTACAAGACCAACAAAAAACTCTAAACAAGACCTTATAAATCAAGCATCTTGAGGCATCTAATCAAGACAAAACTAGTAGACATGTTGTAACGCCCGAGCAATTTACACTAATTTGGACATTCTATAAGAAATGGACTGTGTTGAATGTTTTACCTTATTTAAAATAGTAAACATAGGAATTTGTGAGGAAACTTAGTACCATTAGATTCTACTCGAAAAATGAAATCCAACGCCTCAAAAATCACCCAAAACGGAGTTCGTATGAAGAAGTTACGACCGTTTAAAGATCATGGGTAGTTCTGGAATTTAAACAGAAAAACGAAAAAGACGAAAAATGCAGGGGGCCGTTTTGATAACGGCACCCCCTGTCGTCTTCCACCTCCAGATCTCTCCAGAAACCCTCCTTTCATGATTTCTCCAGAAAACACCAGGGAAATGGTGGCACTGCCATTGAGGGGCACCGCCTTCTTTCCCCTATAAATACCCCATCTCTCCCCTCTTCAAAATCGCGTTTTTCCAGTCGTTTGAGACTGGGGTTTCTGGCAAAATCGGAAACCTGTCTCTCTACAAATTTTGGCAATGGCCAGGCCCTAGTCGGGCCGGCCATTCTCCCATTCCCTTTCTCCTTTTCGGTATGGCAATGGGGTTTTCCCCCCTTGTTCGAGTTTTCCGGCGAGCAGGCACACCCACTAGGGAAAAAGGGTGTTCCTAGGCTACAGGTAAGCTGTTCTTACCTTTTCCTCTTCGTTTTGCTTTCCCCAGACCAGATCCACGCCGGATCTGGTCCTTCCCCAGCCGGTTTTTCCAGCCGAAGAAGACAAAGCCGGTTTTGGCCGGCCCTAAATGAAACAAAGTGTCCTTCTTTTCCAGTCGTTTTCCAGCTGGGTTCTTGGTCAGAAAACGTTCCAAGCCGGCTTGGGCCGGCCTTGCACGAACCAGGCGTCCCAGGGATGCCATGCTACACGTGCACCTGGGACTGGGTCCCTGGGATGGGTTCCAGGTGTACGACAGTGCGTACACTGTCCTAGGTGCAGCCTTCGGGTGCGCGTGTGACATAGGGCACGGGTCTTGGCTCGACCAGGATGCACAAGGTGCCTTGGGAGCTGAGAAGCACCATGCTACAAGGTGTGTTCGTGCGATGATGTGTGTTATAATGCGTCACTTCAGCATGCATGTGCGCGTGCAAAACGTGGTCCCTGGCACGGCCTTTAGGCGCTCACGCACGTGAGGCGGTCGCGGTTCAACCAGGATGCATGGGTATCCTGGGAACTGGGATATGCGGACCCAATGAGACTTTAAAGTTAGGATTAGAGGACAATTTATAGAGTTAACCATGGAATAGTAGATCTACATCATAGGATCCAACCTGACAATGAATTAGGCAAGGACCATGGACCCCAATAGGTAGAGCTAGCAATCTAATGTCTAAATGGATTGAAATTAATAAAGACTTCTTGTATCCATTCATACCCAGGAGTTTATAAATGAGACCCAGGGACGGATTGAGTGATAAAGGACGCAACTCCTGGAGACGTTAAGGAAGGTGCTCTATCGCTATTAGACTTTTTAAAAGAGCCATGATTGTTTTGAGAATGCATGTTTTAAGTATAAGTATATGACTTGTTTAACATGACTTAATTCAGTGTACATATGATAAATGCTTTATGCATAGATATGTTTTGCAAATAATTGCATATACATTATGCATAGATATGTTTTGCAAACAATTGCATATAATGCATAATTTGTTAGCATTGAGTTTTTGAAAGATTGCATGTCCTTGAGGGTTACGAAAAGACGTTGGAGTGCCCAAAAGACGCTAGGTAGGCAGTTGTGAGGGACCCAAAGAGGATAGGTTTTGTAAAAGAGGTTTTCGCTTGTTTGATCTGATATGATTTGAGCTGATAAGCTCGTGGGCGCTATGCCGAGAGGTTTGGGTTGGCCTCGAGCCTCTACTACTATTAGGTGGATGGGTACCACGCCCAAAAAGGGCAACGTCCCTGCTTCGACTGCATGTGGTACATGGGCTATCATTGGTGTCATGGCACTGGGTCGAAGTGTCATATGTCCCGTGGAGGCATATGACCCTGTGTCCTGAGGTACCCGGGGACCACACGGCGGCGAGGTCATGGGCATAGTTGGACCCTATAGTTTGAGGATTTATTTGCATTGCATGTGGCATGACATGAGGTTGGTCGACCATATCAGATATCCATGAGTTGGATTCAGCTGAGCATATTATGCATATCATTATGTTTATGATATATATGATACTTTCGACTTGGTTTGTGCGATTCTATAAGTCGTTAGTATTTCAATTTGACAATGGTTTTTGATATCGATATTGAACATGATTGTTCGAACATGCACATGTTTTAAAGAGCATATGATTTTAAACATAGCATGCATTATAAAACTAGTAGTGATAGACTCCTACTGAGTATAATATATACTCACTCTATTCTTAACATTTTTCAGGATAGTTCCACTCACAAATAGAAGATGCCTCAAGAGATATTAGTGCTACGAGCAAGTGAATCAAATAGGAGACAATTATACATGTAAGTAAACTCTCTACCCTTTAGAAATGTATTTGTATTTATTTACAGTTGCGTTGTGTGCTGTGACTGGATAGACCTGGGGAAAAACATTTATGATTTCTGAAGTTTTTCAAAAACTACTTTGAGTATTGTGAAAGAAAATGACACTTGGGGTTTTCAAAATGAGTTTAAAACCAAAGATTTTCCGCTGCATTGCATAGTTTTTATAAAATGGTTTTCAAATAGGGATGCATCAATCCTTAGGAATTTAGATCTTGCATTTAAAAATGCATGAGAAAACCCGGGTCGTCACACATGTGTGGGTCCCAAGGAAGGTGCCCAACTTGCTCAAGCGTTAAATCAGCGAGTGTCCCTCTCTTTATAATTTTTCTGTAAAATTTGAACCTTATTGCCTTCACTTCAGGTACGAGGCAATTATGCATTCGACAGAGCTGCTTGAGCAAGCAAGCGTCCCTCTCCTTATAATTTTTCTATGAAATTTGAACTTTATTGTCTTCACTATAGGTACGGGGTAATTATGCTTTTAACAGAGCTATTAGGACTGCACCAGTTGGTGGATCTTGAGGAACTGATCTGATCTTGAACTCTCTATTGTGGTAGATTACGGATTTGAGGCAGCTCATTGTGTATGCGTAAAGGGCAGCCCTGGTGCATGACACTCCCACGCATGCGGGATTTGGGGAAAGGTTAAACCACAAGGGCCAATAGTACCTAGCCTTATCTTATATTTTGTAAGAGATTGTTTCCATGCCTTCAACTAGTGACCTCAAGGTCACATGTACACAACTCTACCATTGTGTATGCGTCCATAATAACAATAACAATAATAATAATGCTTTGTTTTAGTTTGTTAGCGAGATGGAAATTCAATGGCTTTCTCATGATCTGAAGTTAGTCAAATTAGATACAGAATAGGAGCAGTAGCCACCTAAAATATCTCTTCCCAACTTCCTCGTGGACAGCTAGAGACTGTTAAGCTATAGATACGAGGAACTGTGTTAACCAATCATATCAGAACTTCTGTCTAAACTGGTTAGAAACTCTTCTCCTGCAGGGATACTTGTTTCTCCATACTCTCATCTAGATCCCACAGATATGAGTTTCCTTTTTTCGGGAGACGGGGTATTTGGAAACTCGTTTCTCCACTTGTCTGACAGGATACTAAGAACAATAAAAAATTCTAAAGATCACTAACATGTCGGGTGCATAATAAAAAAGAGAACAACTCAAAGTTTTTAAACACTGAACCCTAACCCCATATGTTCATCTCTTTTCTGTTTAATCTTATATGCCTTTTTCGTTAAGAATTAACATCTTATATACGATCTGAGCAAGGGAAAGTGTGAACTGTCACATAATTGAATGCAAAGTTTTGTAAAATAAGTTCAAGGAATTATAGACTTGATATCTATGTGCGCCTTTAAATTCCTATGCGTCAACTAAAATACTATGTCACATTTGAATCTCATGTTCAAATGGTATTGCCTATAAAGAAATGTCTTTCTTTAGGTATGAAACTCGAAAGGATCTCATTAGGATGTCAAGTGTAGGATAATGGTTGATAAGTAAAAACCAATTAAAGTAATTACTAATTATGTATGAATTATTAGAGGAATTGTGTGAAATTTTAAGAATAGTTTGTATGATTTCCTAGCCACAGTTGTACTCACTAAAATTTTACTAAATCAATTTACTTAAAACATTCAAAATCTTTTCTTAAGATCCGTCTTTGTCTCCCATTTGCGCCTCACATAACAATGTTACAATAAAAACACAAAATAGTGCATGGTCCTGTTAAGGAACTTATCCAAGTGCCAAGACCGCAAGAGTAATGGAATGTGTCAAGTCAAATCCTCTAAGTCAAAGGCTTATATCACTGAACGGTCCCCGCTTACTCTGTCGGTAGGTCGCCGTTTTAACGATTTGAAGCCATTACCTTGTGGCAGGGGTCAATGTTCCTCCAAAAGATGTAACTCCTTGTCAAGCCCGTGCAGTAGGCGCTTTCATGCATTTAAACCAAGACAAAAGATATAAAGACCCATTAATATATAAAAAAATAAAGTAATCTACGAATCCTGATAGTAAATTTTATTTATTTCTTTAAAAAGTCATAGCTACAAATGGATAAGCTTTTGTTTAACAGAAAAAGTAAAATAAATAGGAAAAAAAGATACATGTGATGTCTCAATGTTCAAAGTTTTACACGACCTTAACATGATCTTAGCAGTAAATGGAATAATCCAGTAGGTGAGTGCACACTTTTGAGTAGGAGAAGTTGAAATCCTATTTTTCATGACTGGTAAAACTTTGTTCTATAGATCTAAATGGTTCATCACTTTTACAATGACCTAGATAGGTTAGAAATCAAATTTCGCATTCATTGGATGCTTTTAGCCTATGTTTCTGGAGCATAAAATAGTGACCATTCATTATTATTATTATTTTTAAAAATAATCAAAACAAATAATTAGGATCATTCAAATAGATTAATTTATGTTGGGTACCTATTTTGTATGGAGAACAAACGAATGGCTTAAATCTTAAAAATAAAATAAAAAATCAAGTATAAAAGGTAGACAAGGTTCGAAACTATGCATATATATATTAGGGAAAAAAGAAAAAGAAAGAAGCAAGTATGCTTGCCCTTTCTCTTGAAAACAAGGTTCGTAAAAGTTCTTTGAATTGAGTTTCGAAATAGATAGACACTCTTAATCATCCTAAAAAGTAGACACGGTCTTTTCTTAATCTTAATCATAATGGTTATATTATAGGGATGTGAGTCATTCATCATGTTCAAAGTGGGTTACATAGATTAGAAATAAAAAATTAAAACCATTGAATACTTTTAGCGTATGTTTATTATATTATAGGGATGTGAGTCCTTCGTCATGTTCAAAGTAGGTTACATAGACTAGAAATAAAAAATTATAACCATTAAATACTTTTAGCTTATGTTTATTTGGATTAGAAATCATGACCATTCATTTTTATTTTATTTTTAGGATTGACCAAATCCGATAATTTCTTATAATTTACTTAATTCCTGCGCGTGTACACGATGAACGGCAGTTCTTCCCCATAAAATGCACCAAGGAAGTATCTATGCCTTAAAATACTTAAGAGAATCTAACATTTTTTAATTTTCGAGGAGGAGCAAATGCCGCGCGCCCGCCCCCCACCACCCACCCAACCGCATGTTGTCTCTGCCCATGCCCGCTAGTTAAGTCTCTCCATTCCTGTGGTAGCTTCCACTTTGGCAACAGGTACCCTGCTCACTAGGTTGCTCCTTCCGAAATTCAAAGCCACGACCCAGTGGTTGCTCGATACCAGAAGTGGTGCGCAACAAAGCGCCCAATCTTTTACCTGGAGGAGCTCACCTTTGGACCATCCACCTTAATCATCTGAACAGTCCGGCTTTTCATATTTTGTGAGCAAGAAATCACAACGGTTGGATGATTCTAGCATGATAAAAACTGTATTTTTCGTCATTGCGTCAAGATAATGATCTTATAGAAAGTTATGAAACCCTCTTTCCCGTGGAAAAATAGTCAAAAAATGATTTCTAACAGGTTGAGAAATCAGGAGTAGCAGGCTGCCTAGGTTAAAGAGATTGCATCAGGTGCAAGAATGTAAGCCTGCAATCGCAGCGCATTACAGTTCTTATTTGACATTGTACAAGATAGATAATAATATTAAAAGTATCTCCATGGGCCCTACTGGCAAGTTATATGAGTAGCTCCCCCCACTTCGACATCCAATACTCCTTTTCCTCCCTATTTAAAGAAAACTGGCAACTAAAAAGGCATGAGAAAGGAAGGGGTAACGTTGTTAGAGTTGGACTCCAGAGGAAGTATTGTTGAAATGAAGGGCTGTTGATGATAGGACAGAAAATGGCAAGAAATACAAGAGGGACCTAATTGTTTAATGGGATATCCAACGCCTAAACCTGGGCGGTCTTAGTCACAACTAAGTCCTCCCCACTTGGAGAATTCTGAGCGTTTGATTTTTAGGGGCTTTGTTGGCAGATGTAGACTATTTATTTATCTATTTATTTTTGACAATTCTTAACTGTTAGTCACTTAGGAAGCGACGCATGAGAAGCTTAGAATTGTTACGGAAGGCTGAACTTGATGCAAAGCTCATCCAAATCACAACCAAACTGCTATATGATTTGGTCACTTCCATGAACTACACTTCCATAGATAAATAAGGGGCACTTGCGTGATCATCCTTTTTCAGTACATCAATTTTTCCAACAAATTCAATAAATGGCTAGACAAGAAAAGGCAGCCTAACACTCAGATTCCAGGGGCAACTGGCCAAGACCCATAACCTGACTATTCCAATTTGTGGGCCAACAATCCACTGGCAACGCTCAACCAAATGCCCGGAACCATCTCTATGGACCTCTCTGACACAAAGATATGTGTGATTTTGTTAAAAACTTTTCCATTCCCGGTAGAAGGCAGGAAAAAGACTATCATCCAAGCCACGCCAACTCCACCGCAAACCTTCAAGTGGGACACACACTTGATGGTGGTCATGAACAAGGAGAATTTTGGTAGTTTGAGAGGCCGGCTACGGGCCTGTGCCCTAATCATCTGGCTCAATGAGTAAGTTTTGGTCCGGTCACAAACATGTTGGGGATCGGTCTGTTAGGCCATGACCTACCTAACATGTGGTTGTGTCATCCAATTCGTGGACGGGCATGATTTGTGTCAATGTCGGCACTGATTCCACTGGAAAATAACAAAAGAACAGGATAATGAGAAATCTTCTACCTCAGCCCGGACGTCCGGTGGCGTGCATAGTCGCTCAGCAGCAGTTGAGGCCACGCAGTTTGAGAACCTGGCAAATAGCAAACATTTGGGTTTCTGGGTCCCAAATGGCCAATTCCCCCAAATGTCGTATGACATAGGAAATAGTCTACCACCGTCGCGTGTGGAAGCAGCTCAGCTTGGTTCTGTTCACATTACTGTTTGTCATTTCTCTCCCTCACCCGCATCGCATCGCCGAATCAAACCAACAGAACCTGTCCCTACGCCTCGTGCGGATTTCCGCAGGCCCCCGTTCTTCCAATAAACTTGCCAAAATTCCAACCTCGCTTCCTCTGCTTTCTCGCCTTTCTCCTCCTCTCATGTGTAAAACCAGAAAAAGCACAGCCGTCACCGAGCCCACACGACGCACCCACACGACGAGGCACTCCTCCGGGCCAGAAACTTCATCCTCCGACACTCTCCCCTACGCCTCGTACCCTTCCACCAGTGGTACCGGAACCGGCACCGGCACCGATTCCAGTTACAGAGGTTACTCCTCCAAAGCTTCTTCATCGAGCCAAGGCTCCCTCGCTAGTCTTCGCGCCTCCCTCCCCGAAAACCCCCACATTTATTCCTTTTCAGAAATCCGAAAAGCCACCAACAACTTCCTCTCCAAGCGCATCTCCTCCTCGTCCTCCGCCTGGCGCTGCTCCGTACGCGCCAAAGACGTTGTCGTCATCCAGCGCAAGCTGCGGCGGAGAATCGACGCGCCCGAACAACTCGCTCACCGGCTCTCCCTCATCTGCAAGAGTCACCACGTCAGCGTCATCAAACTCCTCGGCGCTTCTCTCTCCGGCGATCATATCTACCTCGTCTACGAATATGTCCCCGGTGCTAATCTCTCTGATTGCCTCCGAAACCCTAGAAACCCTAATTACACCGTTCTTTCCACCTGGATTTCAAGAATGCAGGTGGCCGCCGATCTCGCTCAAGGATTGGAATATATTCATCATTATACCGGATTAGATCTGCAACTTGTACATAATCGCATCAAGAGTACGAGTATAATTATCACCGAGTCATTCAACGCAAGGATCTGTCATTTCGGCTCGTCTGAACTAGCCGGAGAGTTCTCCGGAGATCCGATTGGTGAGGTATCAACGGTTTCTTCTTCCGATAATCCATCTTCATCTTCTTCTGATATGAAATTAAAGAGATCTGACAGTCGGCTTCTGAAGGTTGAAGGAACGAGGGGATATATGGCGCCGGAGTTTATCGCGGCCGGAATCATCTCGCAGAAATCTGACGTGTTTGCGTTCGGAATTGTGATTTTGGAGTTGCTTTCCGGCGAAGAGCCGTTAAAATACCGTCACGACGCGGAGAAAGGCGATTACAAGAGGATTTCTTTGATCGAAACTGCTAGAAATGCCGTGGAGAAAGGGGGATTGAGACGATGGATTGATAGGAGGTTGCGGGATTCGTTCCCGGAAGATGTGGCGGAGAAGCTGACACTTATTGCTCTCGATTGCGTACACGTGGACCCTGACCAACGGCCGGACATGCGTCGGGCTGCCGGAAAGATTTCGAAGCTCTTCCTGGAATCCAAGGCTTGGGCGGAAACATGGAAAGTCCCGACGGAGTTCTCCGTTTCATTGGCGGCGCGGTGAACGTTCCTCGCCGGCGGGGACTGCGTCTGCTCTGATGTTGACGTAACAGGCATTTTAGACGAAGTTTTGTATTGTTGTGATTATTCAATTCTTATTCTTCTGGTGTGCAAAAATAAAATTGGATTAAATTTTGGGGACAATCGTAATCTTTCATCCCTCAAACTTTTGGCTTTTTGATATTTGCACCCCGCGTAATACTTTCATCGGTTATGGTTTAGCTGTCGGAGTAGACTTGTACTCTGCGGTTCACGCCGCTGGCATCCGCCGTTTCTTGGAAGGTAACAGTTCTTGAAGGAGAATTCTGAACCAGAGTGCTGGTTTTAGTACAGAGGGGATACATTTTTGAATGCTCTGGCCACTTCATCTAATTTATATCGCCTTCGTATCTTCCAATCAAATGATTTCAAGGTGTATTTTCAGTTGTTGAATTTGGACTCGTTATTTTGACTAATAGTTTTATCCTCTAGTTTTACAAATAAAATTATAAATTTTCAGATGCTAAAGTCATCCAACTAACCAGTCCAAAAGTGGGCTCCTTCAATACCAAAATGAGCCTAACTAGAAAACAGAAAAAGAAGTCAGAGTTAATGGTAATTAAAAACTTTTCACTGGCCAATTAAACATTATCTACATTTTACTCCTGCAACTCTTAGCTGAAATTACCGTTCTCCATATATATATATATATATAAAAGGGTGTGTTAATTTCAACAAATTTAAGCAAGTGTAGGTGACATTGTTTGGCTAAAAAAAATATAAAAAAGTCAAAGAAAATGATAATTAGAAAAAAAAATTCTAACCAATTAAATGTCACCTTCAACTCTTTACTGAAATTACCTCTCTGCCTGAAGAACATTGAAATCGAGATCACATGGTGGGCCCTGGCCATATTTCCTTTCTCATGTGGAAGAGCCTCTTCCATGCTTGTTCGAGATGAGACGATGAATTTGCAACTGAAAGGTTTGGATACAAAGAAATGCTGGTATAAGGCGCAACTACACCCTAACACGGTGCGGCTCTTTCACTTTTTTACGTGAGACCCACATGGCATTGATCTTGACCGTTCATTTTGAATCGCTGAATCTAAACCGTTGATTATGGAGACTTTGTTGCCGGTCCAACTATTTCTTCAACGTTAGAGATGCTGACTTTTCAACTTGTGGATATGTTAGGCTCGCCAACTTGACGTCAGAGGCTCAGAGCTGTCGATTTCGTGGATCGCTGGTCGGTCCCACCAATTGACGCTTTAACTATACAATGGAAGAAATATAATATGGGACCCATGTAGAGCATCTGTCGGCAGAACGGGCCTTTCATCTTTCTTGGTCTTTGAAGGAGTATTGTGGTTCCAGAGGAATCCCGGTATACATCGAGACAACACCTCAACATCGGTGCATTGGGAGTTTCTGCACCAACAGGTCCACCACGCGGGGACAAATGATGCTGCTTATTATGAATTCTTAGGAGAAAACGATCCAAACCGTCTATCACTCAGAGCATACTGCCTATCTGTGGATGGGCGATGCACAAACAGTGGATCCCAACTGAGAATTTTATGGCTGGTTTGCGGCCTTTAAGGTCAATGCTTTAATGCAGGGACGTCGATAAATATTGCTAGATTAATGGTTCGGATCATTGAAATTGAAATAATGGTCTGCCCCTTTCTAGTATTCTGTGTAGGCAGGAGCTTTGTTCTCCATCAGTCAATGTCCCCTGGGGCTCTATTGACAGCACTTATATGATTAATTTAATTAGATTATGCCGTATTATTTCATATACATCCAGAAAATAAAGACTATAGCATCTATGCTTTATATTAAACAAATTCTTCCTTCTACTTCCAATGGTAACTAAGAGAGAGAGAGGTTTCCATTTGATAGAGCTTTTTTATAAAATTTTCCCAAGTTTTAGATGAGTTCTTTTATTGGTATTTTAGGACTTTCTCAAAATGAGTTTAATATTATTATAAAAATGATTTTATATTGACATGTGAAATGAGTTTTTGAATAAAAGAGTTTCACATGCACTATTAAGGTATTTGGTAATTACGGTCTAAAAGTATATATTCTTACTAAAATTTATTAACATATTCAATCTTTTAAACCTTCTCTAAGTAAAATCTTGTGCTATAAATATCATTTATCACAATTCCATGAATTTGTACTAAATTTGTTTTATCTTCTCCAAGTAACAATCAAACATATAGAACCAACCTGGATGCTGCAATTTCATAATAGCCATTAAGGAGATTGGAATATGGTGGGTCATCACAGCCATTGGTTTTGGTGTTTTTCTAATTAGGTATATAATGAGGGGATCAGATATTCAAAACATCAGTTGGATAAGCCTGCTTAAATTTTCTAAGGTTGCTTGATGCATGATGATGGTTTGTCTAAGATGGCCCAGAAGATGAATGATTTTGATTAAGAAAGTGATAGTCTTAGCCGCTTGAGTAGACTGTACTAAACGGAAAAATCATCAGAAAAACCTCTTATTTTCTGCTATTTAAATTTTAGACTCTCAATTTGAGAATTGATCAGATAAACCCCAGATTTAAAAATCGTTAATAGACAGGCCTGAAACCAAGTGCTTTTGTAGGGCCAGAGGGTGTAAGTCGATGAAGAAAAATGTTTTTGACTTAATGAAATTATTTTCCTCTCATCCTGGTAAAAAATTCATAACTTTTAGCCAAAAAAATTCCATAGATGCTTAACCAGAAACAGTCGATCTGATTTGGGTATTGCCCGGAGGGAATTTGCTGGCAAGCATCGTGAGATCAATGGGGGCTTGCAGGTGACTGGATTTTCGGAAACTGGTGTAGATATGACCACCTTCTGACTTATCCAAAGACATTACTTGACCATTTAAAATGATACGACTTTTCAGTCACGGAGGTTGTTTAGCAACTCCATTCTGCATTGGTGGTAGATAAAGTGGCCTCTAGTAGTGGAAAAGGATGAAAATTGATCGTACCACCGTGATCCAAGAGCTCCAAGAACTTCTTCCCTTGCTTCTAAATCTACTGTAGAGAGCTCGGAGAAATCTTTCGGTTTCACTTGTATTCATCCATCATGTGATATTTTTTCGTACTTTCAATTGTTGTACATTGTCACTTAGAGAATTTCTGTCATTTCTTTCCCATTGTTGTTTCCTTTATCTATATATAATTTATCTTAATATTTCTTCTTCTTTGTCTTTTTTATTTATTTATAAATAAATATACTCATCATCATCCTGCTCAATTATCATAGAAGTTCTCCAATAAAAATATTTGCATAGGAGAGAGATTTCAATTCAATGTATCCGGTTAAGCAAGCCCTATGCCAAAATTGATATACTTAGTGTCTTTTTCAAAAATTGAAATATAAACCTTTCTCAATGAAAGCCAACCTCTGGACAAAATAGACAAAACAATCCCATCAATACATCTTTACTGAATCACCTAAATGAATTGAACAATCTAACTGGAGAGGTAGTGACGAGTCTGATATGGAATGCAACTCCAAGCAGACAGAACACTCAAATAATAGTTCTTGTGCACAGAATTCACCGAAAGCTAAATTGCTTTCGCGGACTGTTTTGAGGTAGGGGGCACATGATTTATACTAACGCGAGAAAGAAATTCATATATATAAATGTGTGTCTCAATGTAATGTCAGAGCTTGTTAGTGTGAACAAGAGAGATTGAAATACAAACAAATAGAGGAGCCAAGGGAGGCTTTGAACCTCCTCCTTCGCCTGTGGATGTAGGCATGACAACTAAACTATAAAAAAGGGCAGTCCCGGTGCACGAAGCTCCTCCCTATGCAGGGTCTGGGAAGGCGCAAACTACAAGGACCTATAGTAAGCAGCTTTGCCGGTTAAGGTCACATAACTACAACTCTCCTTCTATGACAACTAAACCATGTAAATTTCTATTTCTCTTTGCTTGCATGAACGCATGTGACAGATCTATGCTCATGATCGTCAATTCTCCAAATATTAGGAGATCTGACCGCAACAAACCGCAAATGCATTCAATAACAAATACTACTGGAAAAACTAAAAGAAAAACCTAACCAATTACGGCAATATACAAAAATCTACAACGAGGAAAATTCTGTGGTTTCAATCACTGTAATTCTGTTTCGAGTTTTCTGAAAAAAGAACAATCAATCACACAAAAGGAAATTAAGTAAAGAACGTGGAGAATTCTACTGCGTGACTAGCACTTACTAACAGGAGAATTCTGCCCGAAAATCAAAACTACAGAAATTCAAACTCCAAATTCAAAACCCAAAACCTTAAGCCTCTCCTCTGTGAAACTTCACAAAAATAGTACTCTTCCTTCTCCATCTACACCAAACCGATCGAAACAAACAATTTGGAACCAAATCCTAGCTACAGACTCCAAAAACTTCAACTTTACTACTACCACAAGTCATCAGCAAGCGTCGAAGCAAAAATGAGAAATCGCATCGCGCGATTTGATCGCTTCAAACTCCGTTTTACCTTTTCGACCGAAATCCCCTCTACTTGCTGAACAGATTCTCCACCCACCGGTGGTAATTGGGTTGGAATTTGTTCCGGTAGCTTCGGCTGACTGCCGGCAGCTGAGCAGCGAGTTTGTTTGGAGGCCGTCTTACTCTGGTGTTAGGACCATTATGGAGAGAATGAAGATACGGAAGAAGAGCTTTCTCCTTCGCTGCCCGCTTCAAAGGTTTAAGATTTTCGCTGCTGTTTGCCTATGCTTTCCTCATGTTCCGAGCGGCTCTTCTTCTTCCGCCCACGACTGGAGCTAACCCTAGCGCTGGTGCTGGTTTTTCTGGAGATCCATTCCCCGGCTCTCCAATTCCGTAGGACGCCACGTAAGCAAAAACCCAAACGGCGGGAAGCGCCTTCTGGGCTTTACGTGCGTCTGCTGGACTTTATCCAATAAAATTGCATATTCAGGATATAAAAGTTTAATCACAAATAATTCGAAAGGAGTTTATTTAACTCCGTTTTTGGGGCGTTTTTATATATCATGTCATATCTTATTTTAAATATACAACTTATTTAACAATGATATTTTAAGCATATATGAAATATTAAATTTATTAATTATAATATCTTAAGCATATAATTACAACATAAAATGAATATGTTCGTTCTAGAGAGAGAAAAATCAACTTCAAATCATATTTTTTAGAGAGAATAAATGGACATCTTATAGTCTTGTCTTTTTATAACAAGCTTTTTTTAAAGTTTCTAATGATTACTCAAGGATGTAGCTCCTCCCTTGGAATTTCCCTTACTACTTTGGATCGTTGGGGTGGTCCATGACAACAGGTCCCACTAAGGCCTAATGATCCTAACCTTTCCATAACATGAAAAGTAAGAATGGGTTTTTTCAAATAAATTTGATTGCTGATATTAGACGCCTTGATCAAAGGGTCCATTGGAAAATGTAAGAGTATCATCCAAAATGGAGATGGAGTTGAGATGACCTAGAAACCTACATATTACACAATTAATCTTTGCGCTCCAATTGAATAATAGCAGTTGTGATCTTTTAATGGGGATGAGCCACATCGTAATAGGCTCCACCTGTTTTTGCCATTTGGCTCCTTAAATTATGATACACTTGTTGGAGGAATGCTGTCTTCACATCCATCTGCTCAACCTCTAGATTAAGGTTTGCGGCCAAACCCAATACAACTCGGATTGAAGATATTTTGACCTTAGGAGAAAGTATCTCCTCAAAATCAATACTTTTTTTTTGACCAAAGCCTTTTACCACAAGTCTAGCTTTGTATCGTGGTCGTAAAGTGTCACCCTCATACTTCACCCTGTAAATCCACCGATTCTTTAAAGCTTGTCTATCCTTAGGCAATCTTAGCAGCTCAAATGTATAGTTGTCCTACAAGAATTTCATCTCATCTTTCACAGCTACAATCTACTCTGCATTCTCTTCACTTTCAATTGCCTTTGTGCAGTTCTCAGGCTCTTCTCCGTCAGTGAGGAGCACATACTCATCTAGTGAATACCGAGTGGAGAGTTGATGATCTCTCGAACTCAGTCTCAATGAAACTGCTAGCTCCTCAATAGGAACCTCTTGCTGAACATCATCAACCTCTGACGAAACATTCATGTCTTCAATACCTTCATGCTCACCCTCAGCCTGATCATCTTGAACATCAGCTAGCGCACCACCATGGTCATTGGTGCCATCTACACCTAGCTTATGTGAAATAGGAACTAGATCCAAATCGGTCAGAGTATCAGAACTCCGAGTTTCTAATCCTTTAACTTTGTTAATATGTTCAATGGTTTGGTCTTTCATAAAGACCACGTTACGGCTTCTAACTAACTTCTTTGTAATAGGATCATATAGCCTATAGCTAAACTTATCCTGCCCGTAGCCAATGAAAACACATTATTTGGCTTGACATCCAGCTTGGACCTCTCATCCTTGGGTATATGTACAAACGCCATGCACCTAAATACCTATAAGTGATCATAAGAGACATCTTTTCTATACCATAGCCTGTTAAGAACATTTGCATTCAAGGCAACAATTGGAGATAGGTTAATAACATAGGTTGCTGTGTATAACACCTCACCCCAGAAAGAACTGGGCAGCTTTGCTTTAGAAAGCAAGCATCTGACCCTCTCCATCAATGTCTTGTTCATCCTCTTTATTAAACCATTTAGCTAAGGAGTCTTCGGAGGAGTCCTTTGATGTCTAATCCCATGCTATTTACAATAAGAATCAAATGGTCTACAGTACTCGCCACCATTATCCATGCAAATACATTTCAGCTTCTTCCCTGTTTGATGATCAACAAAAGCTTAAAACTCTTTAAACTTTTCAAGCACCTGATCCTTCGATTTCAAAACATAGACTCAGAGTTTTTTGGAATAATCATCAATAAAGGTGACAAAATATAATGTACCACCAAGTGTTCATACCTTCATAGGACCACACACTTCTGAATGTACCAATTCAAATACGCTTAGCTTCCTAGAAGAAGGATGACTTTTGAAGGAAACCCGTTGCTGCTTCATGACAAGACAATGAGCACACTTGATCAACTTTGCAGCTTTGAGCCCTGAAAGCAAATTCTTCTTGATTAGAAAACCTAATCCTTTCTCACTCATGTGACTAAGCTGCTTGTGCCATAACTCTGAATAACCAGCAACATTAATCGCATTCATAGAGTTAATAGGAATTGAATCTTTCATCACAAAGAAGCTAGATGATTTCTTCTCTCTAACAACCATAAGTGCTCCATTAGAGAGCTTTCATTGGCCATCGTAAAAGGTACTACAATACCCATCATCATCAAGCTTTCCAGTTGATATTAAGTTCAACCGGATATCTTGTACATGTCAAACTTCCTTAAGAATCAACCATGTTCCGTTGTTGGTATCCAAACAGACGGATCCAATACCAACAACTTTTGACAGCCCATCGTTATCCATCTTCAACACTCCAAAGTCACCAGGAGTGTACGAGGTCAAAACTCCCTCCTCAAGGTAACATGGAAAGAAGCACCGCTGTTAACGACCCATCCAATTTCACTGGAGGTTACGTTGATATCATTTTCATCACAAACCATAACAAGGCCTAAAGTAGTGGTGGTCACATGATCATTTCCGTTATCATTTCTTCTCTCTTGCTTGGCATTTTCTGTCTTGTTCTCAGCTTTTCACTTGTAACACTACCTTTTTATGTGACCCTTCTTGCCACAATAATTGCACTTCAGATTCTTGTATATTGACTTAGATTTACTTCTGCCCATGTTATTCTTCTCTTGACCTTTGATCTTGCTTCTCCCCCTATTTTCTGAGATCAAAATCTTAGATTGTGATGTGGTGGCAACTTGAGTTCGTTGCCTCATTTCTTCATTAAAAACTGCATTTCTCGCAAATTCCCACGTCACAGCGTCACTTGGAGTAGAATTAGCGAGAGAGACACAAATTTTTGTTCCATGAGTCAGGCAAAATATTTGGAATCCATAAACCTATGATATCATCGTTAAACCTGATGCTAACGTTGGATAGCTGTTGAATGCATCCGATCAACTCGTTCAAGTGGTCAGAAATAGAACTCCCTTTCTTGTATCTCAGGTGCATCGCTTAATTAAGTAGGAATAACTTATTATTGCCAGTTTTCGATGCGTACAAGGTTTCTAATTTGATTCATAGAGTTCTAGCATGTGTCTCATTTTGAATACGATTCAAAACATTATCTTCTACCCACTGTCGAATGAAACCACATATCTGTTCATATTCAAAAGCCCACTCATTTTTTAAACTTATCCTTTCATTTTTTAGTAGAAAAGATAGGTAGATGCAATTTCTTCACAAAAAGAAGATCTTTCATCTTTTCCTTTTACTTGTAATAATTAGTGTCATTCAAGCAAATCATTTTACTCATATTAGCCTCTATAGCTAAAGATAGAGTACTTACACCAAATTTTAGGAGAGAATCTCTCAAATATGAGAATACCATTGTGCCTAGAACGCTCAATTTAGCCAAAAACTAGTCTATCCCCCTCTAAAAATTAGTCAAAAGTTGTGACGACCCGGGTTTTATATGATGCAAATTTCATAAAAACGCGACATATCTTGTTTTAGAAATATGAAACGCATGAAAATCTTTTGTTATGAAAAACAATCTTTCGTATAAAACCCCGAGTGTCAAAACACATTTTCAAATCATATAGCCATGGCATAGTTTTAAATCAACTCTATTCTCAAGAAAGTGTTAGTTACAGCCCCAGCTACAGAGAGTAACTACAATCAAGTAACATTCACTGAAAGATAAGGTAGAGGTTTACTTACTTGTACTTAATTTGGGTGTCTTCTGTCACGGGCGTATCCTATCCTTAAGTATTTACTTGTGTCTGAAAAATCTTAAGGATTGGGTGAGTATACATTATACTCAGTAGAAGTCTATTGCTACTAGTTTTATAATGCATGCTATATTTTAAAATCATATGTCCTTTAAAACATGTGCATGTTTGATCACTCATGTTCAATATTGATATTAAAAATCATTGTCGAATTAGAATACTGACGACTTAAAGAATCGCATAATCCAAGTTGAAAGTAATATAGATATCATAAACATAATGATATGCATAAGATGCTCAACTAAATCCAACTCATGGATATATGGTATGGTCGACCATCCTCATGTCATGCCATATGCAATGCAAGTAAATTCTCAAAAACATAGGGCCCACTATGCCCATAACCTCATCGCCGTGTGGTCCCTGGGTACCTAGGGACACTCGGTCATAGCCTCCATGGGGCATATGACAATTCGACCCAGTGCCGTGACACCAGTGGTAGTCCTCTGTACCACATGCAATCGAAGTAAGGACATGCTTTTTTGGCGTGGTACCCTTTCTACCTAATAGTGGTAGAGGCTAAGAGGTCACCCCGAACCTCTTGGCATAGCGCCCAAGAGCTTACTAGCCCAAATCATATACAAGCAAACAGGCAAAAAAATCTTTTTCAAAATATGTCCTCTTTGGGTCCCTCACAACTGCCTACCCAGCGTCTTTTGGGCACTCCAGTGTCTTTTGGTAACCCTTAAGGATATGCATTTATTTGAAACTCAATAATCACAAATCATGCAATTTATGCACTTATTTATTGTAAATAATGCAATTTATACAATCATTTGCAAAACATGCATGCTATGCATAAAATCTGCTCATGCTAGTATCGCATTGAAAGTCATAAGCCAGCCTAGAAGCTTGTCAGCTCTCTCTGGCCCGTCCTCATCAGCCCGCCCTCATCGGCCAAGGCTACACTTATCATGCAGACAAGAATCCTTTTTTTTCAAAACATGTGTATGCATGTAACACATGTCTTGGCAATCTATGCACAATGTATTTTTCATATGCATGCTAAGTTCATTTATGAAATCAATTCATGTTATACATAAAACATGCATTAGAAAAGCAACCATGACTCAAAACATGCAATCTCAAAGCATTATGGGTTCTTTTTAAAAGTCTAGTAGTGATAGAACACCTACTTGGTTTGATCGCGTAGTCTCCTTTTCCTCGTACGTTCCTGGACATGGTTTAGGGGAAAAAGGTTAGCTTGGCTTATTTCACCTCACTACTTAGGCATTAAGGGTTCATTCCCATGCCTAAGGGCCTCCTCAGGTCCCTAACTAGGCCTTGGTATAGTCAGGTTTGTAAAGGGTTCATGGCCCCGCGCCACTATCATAGTTTAAGGGTCATTCCAACCTTAGATAGGGGCTTGATTAGGTATTTTATGGTGTGGGTGTGTCCACGTCGTCGATACGGACACAACGCCTCTCGCGGCGCCTCAATCGGAGTCCTAGAGCTCAAGTAATGGGCATTTTAGTATTCAGAATACATAGAAGGCCCATACGAGGCGGGAGCCTGGGACGCTAATGCGTCCTGCATTAGCAGCGTGCACCCCACGGGGCGCGTCTACCGACGCACTGGCTTCCGCCCGTCTTTCTTGTTTGCGGGCGCGTTCGCGGACGTGCCCATTGGTTTTCCTTTGACGCGGTCGGCGCGTTTTCTTCCCGTAGTGAGGACGCCCTGGTTCGACCCTGTCGAACTAGTACAACCCAGGCACCTTCCCTGGGTCCGTTGTGGCTCCTTAGAGTTCCGTTTTGCATGGTTTCTCATGCAAAAATTTAGGAAAATTCATCCTAAGACTGAGGGGGAGATGAGTTTGGAGTGGTTTAAGGCGTACCTGGTTCGTGGTCGGGTATTTCCCAGGGTTTTGGGCTGCCATTGGAGGCGCCCAAGAGCTCTATTTATAGAGCTTACAGAGGGTTCTGGAGGGGGGTTTCTACCGCCATGGAATGGCGGTGGTTTCTCCCCTACACACCGCCATTCTAGAACCCTCCAGTAGGTTTGGGAAGAAGAGGGGTGCCCGTATCAAAACGGGTCCCTGTTTTCTCAGGCCAAATCCGTTTTGAAATTAAATTACAATTTTGCCCTTGAACTTCAAAGGGCCATAACTTGCTCATTTTAACTCTGTTTTGGGTGGTTCTGGTCTTGTTGGATTTCTTTTTCCGAGACGCACCTAAGGGTACCATTCTCAAGACCAAATTTCTAGGTCTAGTCAGGGTGAACAGTGAAATGACCAAAATACCCTTATCTCAAAAAGTGAACTTTTCATTACCAACTTGGGATTTCAAGGTTACAAAAATAGAGTCATTATAAAAATAGGCTTAAGATAGTCTAGTTTACTACTACAACTCATCACTGTTGCAACTCTACACTATTGAAACTCGCACTGTTGTAACCTGTCTCTGTGCACTATTACAACTCAACACTGTAACACTGTAGCTGATTATGCCTTTCACTGTAGCAAAATAATGACGATTCTTTTACTCTAGCATAATGATGATGTTTTTACTGTAGTTGGCTACAGCAAAAACAGTTTTCTTCTCCTTCTAACTTGCCGGTGCTGCAACTCCTTTTTCTGCCTCTATTTTGTGGCATAACCTCACTCTAATACCAATTGTTGGGGGTTATAATGCACCTATGCAAACACATGCCGATTTAACGTGGTTTGGCTAATATGCTTATGTCCATGGGATGAGAACAAATTCACTAAAATAGGGAGTATTACAAGGTATTACAAATGGGAATGCAGGGAATAGTGTTTGCATCGATCTTCAGCTCTTCCTTATTTATAGGGATTTTTGGAGCTTGAATGTTAACAAAATTGTCACAAAAGTCTTGGGCAGTGGCCGTCACAGTTGACGTCGGCGGTCGTAAATGTTGACAACGCGATGACGGTGGTGGCATCGGTGGCCGCAATGGTTAAAGGCTGCGGTTGTTCTTTGTTGAATGAGACTGAACCCTATAAAACCTTCAAGTGCATATAATTGAAACTAGAGTTGCAACTTTATATTTGCCTCCTGAGAAAAGGAAAGTATGAATTGTTCCAATTGCATCTTCCACGTGATATAGTTAGAGATTGGCCCACATGAATGGATAATGGGCCACCCTTGTATGTAGGATATCAAGCTTAGCTCAGTTGTCGCCCATATCCCACAACATGGTTGCTGTGCCTATTTCCTTATGAAAACACCATTAGTTCAGCCTTTAGTTGAGAAATCGTGATCAGTAGCATTCAACTCAAGAGCTCCCCTCCTCCTCTACCACTTTAAAAACTATTGCAAGGTAAAAATATAGATAGATTAATGGAGTTGGGACCCAAGGTTACTTGTACTATTTTATCAAAACGAATACTTATGTCTTTCATTAGTTTAAGGAGGTTCAATGAGCCAAAAACTAACTGGACTAAAGTGAACAATTGGTAGTGTGAAGTTGGCTGAGTCCCCATATAGTAAAAAGTTCCTACTAAGGACCACTTTGGTTTAGCTACTCTTCTATAATAAGGTATCATGTCAAATAGTAGCATTATTATTGTATTGTGGTTGGTTGATGCATTATTTTTTTATTAAAAATATATCAGAATATCTCTCAGAACATATTTCAGATATCACCAAAAATATCACAAAACATATATATCACAGAACATATGATGCATATCTCAAATATTACAGAAGATAACACGGAAAAGAGCATAAAAGATATGCTAACAGAAACACCCAAGATACGTTGTTAAATAAACCCCCCAAATTTTTTACATAAACTTTCCTTACTACATCATAACATTGTGATGTAAATTTTTTTTTTAATGTCCATCGCCTTTTCAAGGTGTTTTCTTTCAGCATTCTCCAATTTGAACTTGTTAATGATAAATGGAAGGGTATCTATGTTTTTAAATGAACATATTGGTGCCAAAAGCCGTGCAGGGCATTGCAGTTGGTTGCAACTGGTACTTCATATTCTTTTGAAGCTAGAGTTGCCTAAGGGAAAATCAAAAGGAAAATTAATAATTATAAAGACCAAATTCTTAGTTGCTATAGCCGACAGCTGTTACACAGTGTTGAAAACACATAACTTCACAAAAATAATTAATGGGTTTTGTAGATCTACACTTTACCTTCATTTTTGTGGAGTTTGAAGTAATTCTGTCATCGTTTGGTGTTAGAAAAAGGGGAAAACCATGATGAAAATGTCAGTCGAGTTTTGCTAAAAAACAATGCTTTTTTTCAGTCAATCTACAATATGGCTGTGTCGGATGGCGTGTTTATTCCATCTGTGACTGCCACAGTTGATAGATCATTGATTAGTTGCTTTGGTCAATGCTTTTCAGACTTGCAATGTCCGACGGTGAACTTGCCTGCTCATAGCCGACGGTAGGTGTGTGTGGAGAGAGAGAGAGAGAGCACTGATCAGGGGGTTTACTATCCTGTGCTGGCAGCCATCGTCGGTGGTGATGACGATGCCAACAGATGAAGAGGGAGGGGTGCTGTTATCAATTTGGCCTCCCTCTGTTAATTAGTAAATTTTTAAGATTTTATGTTCTCAGTCTTCATTTCATGCAAATTTAATATCATTGGAAAGTTTTTGTCCGGTACATTCTGAATTTTAAAGTTTCGAAGTCAAATTTAGAGTTTTCAGTGAATTTTTATTTATACAGATTTCAATTTTAGCAAAATTCGATTCTTACTCCAACTTTCAACTAAAACTGTGATAATATTTAGAGTTGTTACTGTAAGTCCTAGGATTATATGTCCCAAACATTTGCAAATATAATCCAGAGAGGTTGAACCTTATAACAGGCTAAAATCAAAGTATAGTCAGATTCATCAGCACACCCACATAGAGGACAGGAGATATCCACCATATAGAAGATGCTATATAAATAGAGACGCGTTGCAAGACGAAAATGAGATGCGAGCCACGTGAACATCACGACACGAAAATGCCGCGAATTCTCCAGATATGTTTCTACTAATCATTTTGACGGTTAAGAAAAGAAGTACCTCTGAGCATCTTATAACAGGATTTTATAAATTGATGGTTAAGAAAAGAAGTATGTGTGAGCGTCTTATAACAGGATTTTATAAAGAAATTTCCATCTTCTATTGGTTTCTAGATGAGTTCATTCCTTTGTCCTGGAAGTAAACTATGTGCCTGGACTTGAGATTGAATCTCTAGTGATAAAGATTCAAGGTCGATTTCCATTGTCCAGTCTTCCAGTCCATCATTTGACAACGGGCATCAAAAGTGTTAATCTGTGCCCTGTTAGAAACGCCAGTACCAACAAGACGTGTGTCTACCCATTCGAGCCACTTATCGGTCCAAACTTGAATTCAGTTGTCCGTCACTAGGTGACCACAAGACCCTGTGATAGAAAGCTTCTGGCGCGATGTATGGCTTTCCAGGCAGCGGATTGAGAAGGTTTGATGCTCACATCCCAAAAGGAGTACTCAGTAAGATATATAACTTTGACGTATTGAACCCAGAGGGCTTCGTGCATCATCTTATGACGGTTAAGGATTCCCAATTCCCAGCAGATTTATGAGAACACACACGACCCCAGTTAAAGGGGAGCATTGGCGCAACAGTAGAGTTGTCGTCATGTGACCTTTAGGTCACGGGTTTAAAATGTTGAAACAAACTCTTACAAAATGCAAGATAAGGTTGCATACTATTAACCCTTGTGGTTCGCGCTTCCCCAGACCCTACATATGCTGAAGCTTTGTGCACCGGACTGTCCCTTTTTACACGACCCAAGTAAACATCCTTTTCGTCTTTAGAGTGAGTCCATATAAAATTTCGTTGTCATTGCTCACATTCCAAGAATAGAGGAATGCCTGCATGACAGTCCTCCATCATGTTCTTGTGAATGCTAAAGGCCTTTGGAAAAGCATTGGCTGCTTCATGCTGAACACTTGAGCTGAAAGTCATAGCTAACTTGTCCATAGAAATAAAGAGTCCCGAATCTTTGGCAAGAGTACCAGAAGACTGCACATTGTCCTGCAATTATCAAAAAATATTAGCAGGCAGCATTGCAACTGCCATTGGAAAGATATGGAACAACATGCTTAGCTCCTCCCCTCTGTGTGAACTACTTACGAATTTTAGAAAAACACCTAAAATTTTGCTTAGCTCCTCCCCTCTGTGTGAACTACTTGGGAATTTTAGAAAAACACCTAAAATTTATAATACAATAATGCAAACTAAATCACAAGAATCACATAAAAATGAATTTGGAATTTATGAGTTACGAATTCTAGTTGTGTATGTAAACCAAGCACTTTATCGTGCACCATAAGCAATCACAACTAGATCACACAAGAAACACAGAAACTGCACGGAAAAGTTTCCATGGTAGAGAAAAAAACCATAGTCAAACTCGAATAAAATATCTTGTTATGAAATAATGAATGATAATATTTTTTTCTCCAAATATCAAGAGGATAACTAAGAAAGACAGCTGTATGAGTATGGTTCTCCACCACTATTATTTCTTAAATTAGAGATAATAGGCTTTATAGCCCCACTACCATGGGACCTGGCTCCACGTAAGAATGAATATCCCAACAAGTGCCCGTACTACTCTCCATGATCAAAACCATCACACTGCTAGGTGTTGATGAGCCATGGAGTAAAATCTAGACCAATTAAGCTCCTCATATCTAGAAAATGAAAAAGCAACGGCTTGAATTTGGCAACTAAGAATCCATAAAACGAAGCTTAAAATCATCAACCAATGGCGGAGAATTATTATAATGGCTTTGTAATTTGGACGATTAAAATGTTATGTCCACGTACTTTGCCTCTTCATATTCACCAAGTGAAAATATGTGGATCCGGCATATAACTTACCATATCGGCAGCAAGTGTCTAATATTTGTGCTCGCAGTCATCTTGCATCTCTCCTGAAATATGCTTGGTCACATGTTTAAGTCATTATTTTTTCCTTGGCTAGGGAATAGATTTAGTAACGTGTGTGAGTGAGAATGCGTGAGAGACTCACTTTGTAATTCTTCACTTGCTCAAAAAATGTCCCCGCACCAGGATACTAGGAGTCCCATCCTAGCAGATAATTTTTTAGGTCTTGTGTTGGATGTTTAAATCCAAATTCATTTTGGAATCGAGTTAGTTTCAGAACAATCTCTCATATAATATACACAAAGAAAGTATAAATACTATCTATCCGAAAAATAGTGACAAATGAATGTTGGGTAGCTAAATCATACATGTACAATCACCATGCAAGAATTTACATAATTATGTATAACTAAATTGAATCAGAACTCTTCAAATATAATTAAAATTCTTCACCATAAAATAAGGTCAAATAATTTGATATTCATTACCTTATCGAAATTACCTTTTAAAGTAGGATTAGAACTTTGTATCATTTCACCATCCCATCATTATGACAGCATGTCATCATTGATGTACCCTACAAAATAGTCATGAGTTACCTCTTCGATGTACAGGACATTGTAAAGAACATGTTCTTATACTTAATTAAAGATATTTTTTGACCTTTACAAGCTAAAATATAAGATGTTGTCTTAACTAACTAAAAAATTGATGTTTTATTGACTAACTAAAAAAATTTGAGTTTTCTTAGTAATTAGCAGGACACAAGAAGATGAAATAACACGATCAAATCATAAGCAGCTGGTCAAGATTCTTATTCTTCTTCTTTATTTTTACAAAATTGAAGAAATTTGATTAACCAGCAAGACATATAACATAAAAAAGAAAAAACACTAAGCATACTGATAATCCTCCCCACCAAGTACATCGTGCCATAACTTGTTCATGACAAAAGGGAGAGAATAATCATGCCATATATAAGACATTTTCAAGTCTACTAACCACTTAGCACACTTACATGCTAAGTGTTTACAAGATAAGATCACAAATTTACAACTTATAGAGGACTCTGGATCTACAAATTTGGATTGGTTCAACCCATTTCACTTTCTTGGGCCCTAGGAGTTCCACTCAGTTTAGATCCTAGGAGACAATTTTATAGATCTTGTGCTAGATGTTAAATCCAAATTCATTTTGGAATTGAATCAATTCTTGGATAGTCTTGCGTATAATACACAAAAAGAAAGTATAAATACTTACTAGCATAAAAATAGTGACAAATGAATGTTGGGTAGCTAAATCATACATATATGATCACTAGGCTATACACAAGAATTTACATAATTATGTCCAACTAAATTGAATTGGAACTCTTCATAAATAATTAAAATCCCTACAAAACTAGGTCTAATTGTTTGATATTCATTGGTCTATTGAAATTACATTTAAAGGTGGGATTATAACTTTGTGTCATTCCACCATCCAATTGTTGTAACACCATGTCATCATCGATATACCCTACAAAATAGTCATGAGTTACCTCTTCAATGTACAAGGCTTTGCAAAGGACATGTACCTAATAATTAGTTAAAGATATTTTTTGCCTTTATGGACTAAAGAAAATAGTTGTTTCCTTAACTAACTAAAAAGAATAGATGTTTTCCTTTACCAACCAAAATAATTGGGTTTCCTTAATGAAATCAAGGAATAGATGTTTCCTAAGGTTTACGATGAAGGGAAAAAAAGAAGCTCTATCTTGGGGCAATAAAGCTGGTATGGATAATGCAAGTACGCATGTGGTTTAGTGAGAAAAAGGAAAATAAAAAACTTAGGTAAAAACTGGTTTCCCCCATGTTGATTGTTTTAGCGCAAGTGTACGAGTTATTGTAGTGTAACTGATGCAATTACGAGTCGATCCCATGGGGAATTGACTTAAAAAGTTGGAGTTTACATAGAACTTAATTACAAAATTAACAGAAATAAAATTCAAATTTATTAACTAACCCATAGCTATACAATTTTGAATTTAAAGAAATTAAATGCATTAACAATCTAAATTCAACTTCCCTATTTTAATCATTGTGTCATGCAATGAATAGGAACTAAAACTGTATAGTTTAGGGTTAATCAAGAACAAAACATGGATAAGAATAAGATAAAATAGGACTTAGATGGAATTAAAGCAAAGAGATTAAGGACAGAAATGGAATTTGAGCAAAAAACTGCTTTTACATGAAAAGAAAAGAAAGCTCTAGTGGATGGTGATGAAGATTAAGGAGGTGAGAAGAGGCAGTGCAGTGGGGAAAAGGCTAGGGAGAGAGATTGGGTAGTCGGCTGGTGAAGAGAGAAGAAGAAGAGAGTTGGAAAAGAGTGGAAACAAGTGTCGGCCGGTGCTGCACGGTGTTGCACAGCTGGCAGACTTGCAACACCGGTCAGTAGAGAGAGCTTAGGGGAAAGGAACAGTGACAATGGGGGCTAGAGAGAAAGATGCGGGGAAGAAAGGGGCCTGCCAGTAGAGAATGGAGTTGCCAGTTGGTGTCGTGAATAGGGAAGGAAAGAGAGCCGGAGATGGGGTTGCAACCGATCTTCGCGGTGTGCGCTAATACCAAGAGAGAGAGAGAGAGAGAGAGCTAGTGTGGGGAGAGAGAGGAGGGGGGGGGGATGTGCAAACTACAGCTTTTCTACGACTGCCTGCCTTCTTTTTTTTTTTTCCATGAAGGTCCTCCTGCTTTATATATAACATTTAGGATGTTTCCTTTTCCTCTATGGATCTCTTTTCTATTTGTATGTTTTCTTTTTCTTTTTAGACATCCTATTCTTTCTTACCTTATGAGTGGTCTAGTCCATTCAATGCCCTTTAGGATAATCTGTACCATTGAATTTTAATCTGAGCCATCCAAGCCTATTTTGGTTGATCTACAAAACAAAAGACTATATTAAAATAATCTAAATCATACATTACACCTCTAATTAGCTCTTATGATCATCTGATCATTAAATTTTACAAATTAATGGTTGAATGGTCAATTGAAGCTAAAATTCATATTCTATCTAAAATTGCAAAATTGACCAGTTAGATAATCTAATTAAATGCTAAATTAGGGGTATTTTTAGCCAAAATTGAACACTTAACACACCCCAACTAGCATTTTGTTAGTCTCGAGCAAAATATGCAAAAAAGTAAATTTCAAAATTCTAAAAATTATTTTCAAGTCAACTCCACTTTTTCCTGAGAAAATTATCTTCAATAAATCTATCAATTTTAGCAAACTAATACAAATGAATGAAGAATTCAAAACACTACCCATATGCTAAAAACATTCCAATTAAGCTTAGATATGAGAGTTAGTGTATGAGTGTCTAGTTTACATATAGAATAATCTTGATCTCTAAGTAGACTTCTAACTTTTGAACGCCATCCAAAATATGTTTTGACCTCAATCCTCACTAATAGACATACACTCAGAAATAAAATCTCTTAGATAAAAGGTTCAAATCATATATCTCTTTTAAATATGTGAGCATAGTCAATAAAGACAAATTTATCTCACATATATTCATGAAGAACAAGAGTTACTAAGGAATTTAGTTTTGATCCCTTTAGAATAGATGCCATTACCTTTGAATACTTAGAAATATTAATCTTTAAATTCTATTCATTAATATCCTCATTAAGACTATATTTATCCTAGAATCAATGGGTCTTTAATTGGGATGAAAAGTAGGCTTAGGACAGGGTACCAAAGAAAGGACATAAAGGGTGTTCAAAATTCTTCAAAAATAAGTACAGGCCTTTTAAAGTTGGCAATTCTTCTTTACTTTGCTGAGGTGAATATTTCTTTTTCCACTTTTTTACATTCTTCAAACTTTTTCCTTTTCAGCACTTGTTCTTTCTTTTCAATGGTTTCAAATCTCTTTGAAGAATATTTCTTTTCTTAATATTCACTTTTTTACTTTTATTGCAACTAAAGAGTATTTCTCTGTTCATCTCTAACTTATCTTTTAAAGAAAATAGGTAATGGATATATTTATACTGGGTTAACATGAGTAAAGGTAAATTAGGTGAGAAAAGAAAAGGCTTATATATAAGGCTCAAATTGGCTAACTAGAGGTTAAAATACTTTTGGGTAGGCTTTATGTCTCTAGGTTAATATCAAGCATAAATCCTTTTCTGGGTTTCATATAATCAATCAAATTCAATGAACTTCCAGAATTTTAAAGGAAATTAGCCAAACTTAAGAATTGGTAGGATCAAATTTTCTTTAAGCACACTAAAGGAATTAGGAACATTAACCTCTAAAAAAGAATGAATGGCTTTAAAACTCACTTAGGTTATAGGTCTCCACTGAATTTCTTTAGGATCTCTAAGTTATAACTACTTATCAATTGAGACTATGTATATGAGACTACGTGTACAAATATAATCTGAGATCTTGCTTTCATGGAATACTTTAAAAAATGAGTAAAATGATGAATTAATCATGTTCAATTCTATTAATAAGATAAAATTATTTAGACTATACTTTAGAAAATATAATTCTCATCATAGTGTAGGAATTGACCTAAAATTTTTCAAAATATTTTAAGCAATTTTTTTTATTTTGTCTTTTTTTTTTGAAATTAAGAGAAAAAACTAATAAAAACTAGAACTTATTAGAAATCTACACCCCCAACCTAAAAAAAACATTGTCCTTAATGTTTAAAAAGTACGGTGATGATAATGCATTGAGAAATGAAAATATGGTAGATGTAGAAAAGAAAAGTTCTGAAAAACTATAGTACATTATTATTACAGATGAAAATTTTTTTGAGGAAAAAAATGTACTGAGTTCGAAACTTTCTTATAACCCATACAAAATGAGCTAGATAGGCCTTTGAAAGGAATGATGCATGAATTTATCTTGCAATTTTGAAATTTTCATTTGTTCACAAGGCAAGATAAATATATCTCTAGGCTACTTATAATTAGAGACAATTGTGGGAGCTTGATGTAGACTTTGTGGAAATGAACAAGGATGTCATATGGCTTAGTAGGTGGGACATTTTTCATATTAACAAATTTATCTCTTTTTCTAACATTTTTCAATATTATCTTGGCCTTTTTAGGACCATATTTCTCAATTATTTTACCACTATGAAGAATAGTAACTTCCTTTAACTGAAGAATTAATCTCACCTACCACATTCATATCTTCAATGTTTTCATTTGGCGGGATAGGAGATTGCCCTTTATTAATGGTCTACAGCATTTGGGACATCATGTCTTTCAATTTAGTTATGAATTCTGTGTTCTCTTTTAATTGGTCTTTAATTTGAGAAATTTTCTACTCCTAGTATTGCATGACTTGATGAAAGTTTTCCTTCACTTCCCTCTTAGATGGAGGAAGGTAAGGTTTAGGAGCAAGTGGTCCTTGTGGTGCTTTGTAAGGGTAGTATTAGGCCTTATATGAGACATTAGAATTATATTCATTTCTCCAACTGACGGTAGGATGATTACTCCAATTGGAATTATATGTCTTTGAATATGGGAAAAAATATTGCTCATAAGAATATGTTAGTTCATGAAGTGCATCCTGGAATGTAGGATAGATGTGACATTCTTGAGTGGGGGGTGTATTAGTTTCATAAATATTACACACCTCTTCAACTTTCTTAGAGGAAATTTTTTTCATTTCCATGGCCTCAATTATTCTAGCTAGAGATGTTATTTTAGTATTCATATAATCTTTTTCAGTCATAGCATATATTCCTCCCCTAGCATATGTTGTGGTGAACTTAGGCATGTTTGGGTAACCATATTTTTTCAAATTAGCCCAAGTTTGTGCACTCTCTACGGCCATTCCAAATACTATTGCACCTCTTCAAGTTGTTTATTTAAGAAATTGCCATTGCACATTATTTCAACAAACTGGCACATATTAGAATTAAGTCCTTCATAAAAGAAGCTAATGATATTCCAAAGTTTGCATCCATAATGTAGATAAGTTAATAATAATTCCTTGAATCTTTCTTAGCATTGATAGAAAGTTTCTTTATCCTTGGGTAAAATTCATTATATTTCTATAGATAGTATTTGTCTTATATATAGTAAAGAACTAATTCAAGAACTTCTTTAGTCATTTCTTGCCATGTTTGTATGCAACCTGCTGGCAGTGAATGGAACCACATCTTATCTTGTTTCTTTAAAGAAAAATAAAATAGTTTGAGTCTTACAATGTCTAATTCGATGTTTTGTGTATGTTAGGTCATGCACACTTCATTGAATTCTATTAAATGTAGGTAAGGATTCTCACTTTCCAACCCATAGAATTTGGAAATTAATTGAATTACTCCTACCTTTAATTCAATCATACTAACATTTGGAGGTAAAAGTATTCATGAAAGTGGGCTGGTATAATTAGGTTGTAAATAGTCTCTTAATGTTCTCCTATGAGAATTTTGGTTATGCCAATTATCCTCATGTGTTTTAAGTTGACATTTTCTCTTATTTTCATGTGATAGAGAATGATAAAAGGTTGGCTAAGTGACCGTCAGTGCTGTTACCTTATAGTAAGAAAGCGGTCTTTCAGTCTTTAACAGTTGCTTCAGAAGTAAATTTTAAAGCCTTTTTTTTATATTTTTTATGAGCTCTAATTGAGAGAGCGTTTCGGCGAGAAATCACTAAGTTGGTTAGAGTGCTGGTCCATCACGCCAGAAGTCGCAGGTTTGAACCCCTCTCGGTGGAATAAGTCATCCATGGATGTATATTATCATTAAATAGAGGTGAATGATCATCAGTATCAAAGAGAGGATTGCTCATCCATGAGAAAACATCATCATTATCTAGGATGAAATGTTGTTCATCATCATTAAAGAGGGAATTGTTTCTCAATTGGAAAATATCTTCTTTGTTAATGCTGAGGTACTGATCAGCCTTTTGATTAGTGCATAGATTTGTCATTGAATGCAACTGACCATGTCTCTTTTTTATTTTTTGTTTTATTCTTTTATTCTTTTTGAAAGAACTATCCTAAATTCTTAGAATGATGTACAAAATAAAGGGCACAATCAAATAATCCTTGAAGCTAATAAACAATAATATTTTGATTTTCTTGAATTTGTGTGAGGATGATACTTTTAGATTAGCCTAATCTAATGCTCATCCTTTCTTTTAGATTTGACTACTACTTACCAACTAGGTTATGCTCTAAGGTGGTTAATACAATCTTTGTGTCAAGAGGAGTATAGACCTTAACCACCTCAATGAAAGGCGTGGAAAAATCACTTGGATTTTAAGACACCCACTATAACCACCGTGCTTGGAAGCCACTAGCGTGATAATAGATTGTATACTATTAAGAGGGTCCTACGACCATGTGATGGCCTCTATAGGTCTCTTTAAATTAATTTGAGAGGTAGTGTTACATGCTTGTGGTGATTATCCTAAGTGGCCAAGAGGTGGTGATTAAATCTACCCCTAATCTTGTGGGGTCGGGTGCCTTTATTAATTAATTTTCACTAAAAATAAGTACCAAATTCAGGAAATAAAGTGATTATGCACTAAGAAAAATTAAAAAATGCACTTAAAAATGCCTAGAATGCTAAAATAGTGTAATTCATAATTTTTTTTTAAAATTTTTAGTTTTTTTGAATTTTTAGATTTTTATTAAATTTTTATTAAAACTCCATTCAGAGTCCTCTTCAATGGCATCAAAAAATTGTTGATTATTTTATGGCAAGTGTACTGGTTATTATAGTGTAGCTGATGCAAATACGGGTAGATCCCACAAGGATTCGACTTGAAAAGTTAGAGTTTACATAGAACTTAGAATACAAAATTAACAGCAGTAAAATTCAAAATTATTAACTAATCCATAGGTATACAATTTTGAATTTAAGGAAATAAAATACAATAGCAATCTAAATTCGACTTTCCTGTCTTAATCATTGTGTCATGTAACGAACATGAACTAAAACTGAGGGTTAACTGAGAATAGGACAAAATAGAAATGACATAAAATAGGACTCAGATGAAATTAAAACAAAAAGACTAACGAACATGAACTAAAACTGAGGGTTAACTGAGAATAAGACAAAATAGGAATGACATAAAATAGGACTCAGATGAAATTAAAACAAAAAGACTAAGGATAGAAATGGAATTTGAGATTTTTTTTAATTTTAAACTGAAAAAAAAAAGGAAAGCTTTGCTTGACGTTGATGAAGAACAGGGAGGTGAGAAGAGGCAATGCAAGTGGGGGAAAAGGTTGGGGAGAGAGATTAGGTAGCCAACTAGTGAAGAGAGAAGAACAAGAGAGTTGGAAAAGAGAGGAAACAAGTGCTGGCTAGTGCTGCACAGTGCTTTGCACGGCCAGTGGAGAGAGTTCGAAAGAAAGGAATAGTGACAAAGCAGGTCAGAGAGAAAGATGCAAGGAAGAAAGGGGCTGGCAGGTAGAGAATGGAGCTGCCGGCTGGTTTAGTGAATAGGGAAGGAAAGAGTACTGGAGATGGGGTTGCGGCTAGTCTATGCGGTGGTGTGTTGGTACTGACTGGAAGAGAGGGAAAGAGGAGAGAGAGTAGAGAGAAAGAGAGAGATAGAGCATGAAAAAGAGAAGGGAGAAGAGAGGGATGAGATGCCGGCTACCTTTCTCGGGTCAGTAGAGAGAGTGTGGGCTGGCTGGGCTTGTTGGGTGGAACAGGAGAGAGGAGAGAGCAAATGACAGAGAGAGAAAGAGGGAAGGATAGAGGGCTTTGGCTAGCATCTGGCAGATAGAGAGAGAGAGTAGTGAGGCAGAGAGAAACAAGGAGACAAGAGGAAGACAAGAGGGAGATAAGGAGAGCTAGAGCAGGAGAAGGGGAGATAGCAGAGAGGAGTGTGACAAAGAGAAGAGAGAGAGAGGGGCAAGAGAGAGAAGGGGAGATGTGCAGCCTGTAGCTTTCCTGCTGCTGCTTGACTTCTTTTTTTTTCATAAAGGTTCTCCTACTTTATATATAACATGTAGGATGTTTCCTTTTCCTCTTTGGATTTCCTAATTTTTCTCATTTGTATGTTTCCTTTTTCTCTTTGGATGTCCTTTTTCTGAATTTCCTATTCTTTCTTGCCTTATAAGTGATCTGGTTCATTCAATGCCCTTTAAGATGATCTACACCATTGAATTTCAATCTGAGCCATCCAAGTCTATTTTGGTTGATCGGCAAAACAAAAGACTAGATTAGAATAATCTAAATAGTATATTACACCTCTGATTAGCTCTAATGATCGTCGACCGTTAAATTTAAAATCAACGATTAGATGGTCAATTGAAGCTAAAATTCATATTTTATATAAAATTGCAAAAGTGATTGGTTAGATGATCTAATTAAATGCTAATTTAGGGTTATTTTTAGCCAAAATTGAACACTTAACACTCCATAGTAAGGAAATTTAAAAGTCAAGCCATATATGTAGGATAGAACTAGAAAAAGGAAAGAAAATAAAACATGATTTACTTAGTCTTTTTTATGGATTTTGCCATATTAGTATTAACAAAATGCTAAGGGCATTTTAGTCTTTAAAAAGTTACATCAAATTTTGGATTATCTGGTGGTTTCTAGGCACTTGTTCATGTATTGACCAAATATAAATTCAATAATTAAAACAATAACTAGATTCAATTGGATAGATTGAATTAATTGTTCATATACTAACTAAATCTAGTCGAATTATTTGGATTGGTTGAATTATCTTAACCTAATGACATCCTAACCTGTGGTTTCCAATAATTTTAACCATTCATTTTCATAGACTTCTATGTTCAATTGCAGTAGCCCAAGCTCTAGTTTATTAGATTGTCCTAACAAGTTTAAATGTTGTTTAGCATATTTGGTCACAAACAAAGGTGCCTCACCTTATTACACTTGGTTGGAGTTTGAGGTGGCACTTTTTCCTTTTTTGGGAGATTTCAAGTAGATTTAGGAATTAGGGTAAGCATCTAGGTAGTTTACTTCATAACCCTTTGCTTAAAAAAAGAAAAAGGAAAAAAGGTGAAGAAAAGACATTGTCTTAGTAAATAAATGCATGTTTGATGTTGATGACTTCAAGCCATCATGTAAATTTTAGCATAATATACTCTCAACCAGGTAGTGTATATCAATCAAGGTGGGGCTGCTGAGTTCTAGTGGATGTACCTCTTGTATCATAATAAGTGGCTTGCTCCCATAAGCAGTACAAGTCCATTGTTTATGGCTCCACTTTTGTAATTTCTTGATGTCCATTAAGTAGAATGGATATTGAAGTTAAGTGTCTTTATCCATGCTTATGTGTTAATCCCACCCTTTGTTTCGGTTCTAAGGTACAAATGTGATTTGATCAAATTTACCAAAACTCAGCGGTATAAAGAGGTAAGTGGGGGCAGAAGATGAATGGTTTTGATTCAAAAAAGTGCCCCCCATTATAGTTTCAGCCATGTGAGTAGACTTATCTATTGTATCATGAAATTGTGGGGTTAGGAAAAGGTTAATGTTCGCCATCTGTTAAAGGTATTTCTAGTCAAAACACAAAAGGAACTTGTTGAGGATGAATGGAATCATATCTAAAGAGTGTTATGGGCTTTGTACTGATGCTATTGGTTGTATAATATGGAGAGAGAACCTCTCAATATGAAATTGGCAATGGACATTCTTGGTAATGAGGAGGGTACAAGCAGATGAAATAATACATCAAATCATGAGTCGTATGCCTAGAGTCTTTTTCTTCTTCTTTATTTTTACAAAAGTGAAGAAATTTGATTAACCAGCAAGACACAACATACAGAAAGAAAACTATGATACCCCGGGTTTTCTAAAACCTTTTTCCAATATATAATAATAATAATAACATGTTTAGTAAAATAGACGGGATCCCTGAAAGAGGAAAACTATCATTTAATGTAATTATCACAATCCTTTCAAAGGAGATTTCCAAAAGAAAAGCTTGAGAGTCAACCAACCCAAATCCATGGCGATAAATAAAACCAACACATTATAACACACAGTATGCTTAATTTAAAACCATGTCTAATCAAAACATCAGTTATGAAAAGAGGTAACATTAGAGAAAATGTCTATAATCCCCAAGGTTCCATCCATGATCACCACATCCACACACACATGTGTAAGTATATATAACCTATACAATAAGTGTAGGTCCAACACCATCCACATAATGAATATTTGTGTACAACCCAAAAGAAGTCTGATAACAAGTAAAAGATGCATACACCAAGTCAATCTTTGTAGTGTTAGATGGGAGATGCTCCTCGTGGTCTTCTCTCACTCAATGTTGCTCCACCTGCTTTCCTTTAGCGCTATCGCCCTCCAAATATGAGGCATTGCAAAGAAAGTAATGCCTTAGCAAGCTATTATTTTGTAGGAAATTACAAGTAATAAAACGTTTGATAAAATAGTTTGTATAAAGTATTCATGTCATGGAGAATCTCAATGAGTAAATCATTTACAAGGTACGTTAAATCATTAGGCATCCATAATGAATAGCACATGAAAACTCATGAATCTAAACAAAACCATAATAATCAAAGCATGTTTTACGCCTAAATGCAATAATATCATATCTAATCACCATGGCATGCAAGGTATGAGTAATACATGGATATGCATTCGTCAAAAGCAAGTAAAGTTCCGTGTCCACATCATAATATGAACACATGTTATGATGAACATGGAACCTCCATAATCAAGGTCTCAGAGTGTCCCACTACACTCATATCACTGGCAATGAGTACTCATTCCAAAACCCTGGGTCCATTGCCTTTTCTGGTGGAAATACAACAGAAATCAATGGAATACTAGCATTGACAACAAAAGGGGAGGGAGGAGACTACTCTACCTCACTAGGCAGGTCGGAAAAATCACTTCGTTGTCGGAGGGAGAACATGGTGTCACTGTTGCTGTGTATGCGGTCGGTGTCGGGGCGTTGTCTTCGGCGCCGTCGTTCGTAGCACGTGGAACGAGGCAGGAGTTAATGCATGGTAGTTAGGGGTTAGAATTAAATGGGCGTAGGCGTGGGTGGATCATTCTTTATTACTTAGATGTGATATTTTATCATCAAATCTAATCCTTTCCATCATAAGCAACCCAATTTCTATATTTATTTAGTAATCCATGTGTATGTTCATGATTACACATTGATCTGATGGTTAGATCGCCCTCTAATCAGCCAATCCTAAGGCATATGGTCAAATCAACAATCAAGATCATTTTCCTCAATAATTACTTGATATTTGTCCTTCTAATTCACTAAATCATCTTATAATTGATGTATACATTTAGTTTCTAAGGCCTGATCATTAATTAATCGGGTTGATCTAGGTTATTGGATAGTATTTTGTTATTAGATCAATTTAAAAGTAGTCAAATCAAAGTTTTAACGCTAGATCTAGGTCCATATCATCAAGATAAACTCAACAGACGTCTTGGATCTTAATTTGGACCTCTATAGCTCCTACAATTGAGATTTTAGTGCTTCATATTAAATAAATGGTCCAAAATTAATCTTGGATTAATTAAATTCAAAAACAGTGTCATGGGGACATGCGCGTGTGCATCTCTGTGGCTGGGATGCACACGCATTCCATCACCATTGGAAACAACTCACATGCCATTCAAACATGGGTGGCAGCGCGTCTCTGACTGGTGTCCTAATTGCCTAGACCGAAGTTGCCGTCACGGGAGAAGACAGCCAGATTTTGGTCATCACCGACAATGCATGTAGTCTCCAAATTTGACAATTTTTATGTTATTTTGATTGACTTCTCATGTATTTTTGTTTTATGACACTTTCATCAATTGATTTTGCCTAAGTCTAGGGTTTTTAACAGATATTATGAAGTTTAAGAATTTTCTCCCTTCTTTCTATTTTTCTAGTTTTTAGCTTCATCAACCGTTGGATCCTCATGAAATTTGAAAGGTTTGTTCTTTGATTCATAATACACAAGATGAATGGTTTAGATCACCCATCTGGGCTGTGTCATGGGTTATTTTTCACAAATACAATAACACCCAAAGTGTCACAAAAAAACTACATCCATCACCTTTTTCGGTGGAAATACAATAGAAATCAATGGAATACTAGCACTGACAACAAAAAGGGGAGGGAGGAGACTGCCCTACCTCACTAGGTAGGTTGAAAAAATCACTTCGTTGTTGGAGGGAGAAGAAACATGGCATCACTGTTGCTGTGTATCCGGTCGGTGTTGGGGCATTGTCTTCGGCGCCGTCGTTTGTAGCACATGGAACGAAGCAGGAGTTAATGTAGGGGAGTTAGGGGATAGAATTAAATGGGCGTAGGCGTAGGTGGATCATTCTTTATTACTTAGATGTGATATTTGATCATCAAATCTAATCCTTTCCATCATAAGCAACCCAATTTCTATATTTATTTAGTAATCCATGTGTATGTTCATGATTACACATTGATCTGATGGTCAGTCTGCTCTTTGCTCAGCCAATTCTAAGGCATATGGTCAGATCGACAATCAAGATCATTTTCCTCAATAATTACTTGATATCTGTCCTTATAATTCACTAAATCATCTTATAATTGATGTATACATTTAGTTTCTAAGGCCTGATCATTAATTAATCGGGTTGATCTAGGTTATTGGATAGTATTTTGTGATTAGATCAATTTAAAAGTAGTCAAATAAAAGTTTTTATGCTAGATCTAGGTCCGCATCGTCAAGACAAACTCAACAGATGTCTCGGATCTTAATTTGGACCTCTGTAGCTCCTACAATTGAGATTTTAGTGCTTCATATCAAATAAATGGTCCAAAATTAATCTTAGATGAATTAAATTAAAAAACAGTGTCATGGGGACATGCGCGTGTGCATCTCTGTCTTTGGGATGCACACGCGTTCCGTCACCATTTGAAACAACTCACATGCCATTCAAACGTGGGTGGCAGCGCGTCTTTGACTGGTGTCCTAATTGCCTGGACCGAAGTTGCCGTCACGGGAGAAGACAGCCAGATTTTGGTCATCACCGACAATGCATGTAGTCTCCAAATTTGATAATTTTTATGTTATTTTGATTGAATTCTCATGTATTTTTTTTAATGACACTTTCATCAATTGATTTTGCCTAAGTCTAGGGTTTTTAACAGATTTTATGAAGTTTATGAATTTTCTCCCTTCTTATTGTTTTTCTAGTTTTTGCTTCATCAACAGTTGGATCTTCATGAAATTTTAAGGGTTTGTTCTTAGGTTCATAATGCACAATATGAATGGTTTAGATCATCCATCTAGCACGCGTCATGGGTTATTTTTCACAAATACAGTAACACCCAAAGTGTCACCAAAAAACTACATCCATTGCCTTTTTTAGTGGAAATACAATAGAAATCAATGGAATACTGGTACTGACAATAAAAGGGGAGGGAGGAGACTGTCCTACCTCACTAGGCAGGTCAAAAAAATCACTTCGTTGTTGGAGGGAAAAGAAACATGGCTTCACTGTTGCTGTGTATCCGGTCGGTGTCGGGGCGTTGTCTTTGGCACCATCCTTCGTAGCACGTGGAACAAAGCAGGAGTTAATACAGGGGAGTTAGGGTATAGAATTAAATGGGCGTAGGTGCATTTAAATCCCAATTAATATGTTTTTTATTTAGTAATCCATGTGTATGTTCATGATTACACATTGATGTGATGGTTAGATCGCTCTCAGATCAGCCAATTGTAAGGCATATGGTCAGATCGACAATCAAGATCATTTTCCTCAATAATTACTTGATATCTGTCCTTCTAATTCACTAAATCATCTTATAATTGATGTATAAATTTAGTTTCTAAGGCTTGATCATTAATTGATAAGGCTGATCTAGGTTATTGGATAATATTTTGTTATTAGATCAATTTAAAAGTAGTCAAATCAAAGTTTTAATGCTAGATCTATGTAATATCCTTAATTTTTAGGATAAAATAGGAAATTTTTAAATAAATTAAAATAAAAAAAATTTATGGATGGAAATTTTTCTTGAAAACATAAGAATTAGAAAGTGCTCATCGATACGAATCCAATGCCACCAAGAACGCGAAAAACGGAGCTCAAACGAGGGAGTTATGAGCCATCGAAGTTGTAAGGGCATTTTGGTCTTTTGACAAAGACGTGTTACACAGGGGTCCAAATTGATAACGGCACCCCTGTCTTCCACACGTCTCTACCAGTCTGGCGAAATCGCCGGAGAGACGTGTGGGGAAGAGTTTCTCTTCCCCTAGGACTCTAAACCCTATATCTATGATTCCCTAGGAGCCAAAACGCTCCACTTTGAGCGTTTCTTCGAGTTTTCAATCAGAACCCTAGCCTTGTAAAGCTTTGATTTTTTCAGCGAGTGGAACCCCGGCAACACGAGCAACCACGGCTAGGTGCAAGGTAAGCCTCAAAACTCCGTTTTCTCGTATTTATTAAATAGAAAAATAATTAGGAAAACATTTAAAAAATTAGGAAAAAAATCATATTTTTAGGAACTATGTACATGCTACTGTTGGAGTGTGATTTTATAGATCAAACCTCCTCCATTTGGAAATCGCACCGTCCAACTAGCGCAGAAGAGACCCAAGAGCAAACCCTTTAAATTTGGGAGTGATCCAATGGTGGATTTATCCAAAAAACACAAAAACCAGTAACTATGGATGATTTTAGAAACTTAGGAAAAATCATTTAAAAACCATGGTTTTTGACAAAATCAGTGCAAAATGAGGGCGTAAATGGATTCTAGAGAGAATTCTGAAGAAAATGGCGCAAAAATCATGCAAAACGGAGCTCTGTAGCTCCGCCGGAGACGACCAGAATCTGGTCGTCTTCTTCGGCATCGTCAACGGCGTCGGCGCCCTAGCGCTGACGCTAGGACGCACAGGGGACGACATCAAACAACATCATCGTCGCACGTGTGCGCGGCGCCGCGCCCGTGCGGGAAGGCGCTGATAGGCGGTCGCGGTGGGGCCGGGAAGCTACTTGTCCTGGCGACCGTGACGCACGCCGCGTGCGTCACGGTGCTGAAGACGCGCGGCGCACGTCCCGTGCGGCGTCTTCATGGTTGTACGTCTTCGTGGCACCGGTGTAAACCAGCGGAAAAGGGAGCCGCCAGTATAAACCACCTTATGGTGGTCTTGCAGGCCCCATTTGAGGGTAATTTTCACTAAAACTTGATTTCTGGGAGCTAGAGAGGTCCAAATCACGATCCGAAAGAGGCGTTGTGACCGTATTGACGACGTGAACCTAGTTTTAACTTAAAAACTTATAAATGACCACTTTTTCTTTAGAAAAATATTAAAATAGTGATGTGACATGTACATGTGCACTTGAATATACCAGTTAAAGGGAGTTATTAGCAAGCTAGTGGTCTCACACTGAGGTAGGTGACGACAACTAATGTTTTGCCTTGATTTTTAAGCCATGTTTAAACATAGCATCATGTGTGATTGTGTTTTAAATTGCAATTATTATTTACCGTGGATTTCATGCGACATTGAGTACAGGATGGTTATTCCAAATTGAAATCTTTTACTGAATAAACTTATTTCAAATGCTTTTACAAGCATGATGTAAATTAGTTATGCTTAATTAGAGACTTATTTCTTATTATATATATAGAAAATGCACGGATTTACATAGAAATGAAAATAGAGGCTTATTAACTGGTCCTTTTATAGGCTAACCCTAGGATGAGGGGCATGTCTTGGGGATTGCAAGCTATAAGTGCTCTTGTGTTTTAGCATATACATATGATTTTCGTGTTTTATATTTGATGACGGGTACTCTCGCCCGGTGGGCATCATGCTAGGAGGGATAGGGCCGGCTACCCACCTTCTGAGATTATGATGTGATGATTTTGTGATATGATAGACACTTGCCCATAGATGACATTCGGTAGGGGTTTGGTAACATGGATAGTCCACACTACCGGTCTGAGCTTTTCCATGGGGACAGACGCTAAGTCTCCCTTTATGGTGTCAACGGAGAGCGGCGGTGGTTGATACCCATGGAGGGTTGCCACTGCAGCATGATAGCCCATATTCTTATTATGTGTGAATGTATGATGAGCATGGTTATGGATGGTATGCCTGGGTGTGACGACACTCAGAGGTTGACTACGAGTACTCCTGATCAAAGATGTTAGTGCGATGTGGTGGGACCCATTACCTTAGGGTGCCCTTATTCTTGTTGTATGCTCAATTATATTGATTCATGTCATGTTTTAACTCCGTGATTGCATGTTTTAACATATGGAATAAATTGACATTTATTTGAATATGGCATTATGATATCACTATTTTCATAAATGTTAGACTTTTCATCAGAGCTATTCATTATTTCTTTCATTCATTACATTAATTGTCTATGTACCTACACAAGCGATAGCTTGCTGAGGCATTGCTTTGTTTTGCAATGCCTTAGCTCTCGAGCACGACACTAGGAAAGGAAAAGCTATTGATAAACCGTGAGAGCTGCTGAAGACTACTTTTCCCTATAGTTTTAGGCAATGATGTGAGTCCTTAGATAGAATTATCATTTGAATTTTATATATGGACTGCATACTTTATATTTGGATGTGATTTAGATGTTTGGACATATATTGGACATTTATATGGGATGTTATGATGGATAGACCCTGGGCTATATTATTATTGTGTTTTGGACATTTATTTGATTTAAAATAAAGGCGCTGATTTATTTGACATTGATTTATACGCGGATTGTTTTATTTATGTTTAATTTACATATATACCATTTTGAGAAAGGAAAACTAACACCTGGAGTTTTTAAGATAGGTTTTAGTAAAATGTTAAATAAAGCTTTTCTCATGGGATCCCAAATGCTCTTATTTAAAATGCCATTATTATAAATAAAAAAATGTGTCTTAAAAATCCGGGGTGTTACAATCTAGGTCCGCATCATCAAGACAAACTCAACAGATGTCTCGGATCTTAATTTGGACCTCTGTAGGTCCTAAAATTGAGATTTTAGTGCTTCATATCAAATAAATGGTCCAAAATTAATCTTGGATTAATTAAATTCAAAAACTGTGTCATGGGGACATGCGCGTGTGCATCTCTGTCGCTAGGATGCACACGCGTTCCGTCACCATTGGAAACAACTCGCATGCCATTCAAACGTGGGTGGCAGCGCGTCTCTAACTGGTGTCCTAGTTGGCTAGACCGAAGTTGCCGTCATGGGAGAAGACAACCAGATTTTGGTCATCATCGACAATGCATGTAGTCTCCAAATTTGACAAATTTTATGTTATTTTGATTGAATTTTCATGTATTTTTTTTTTTTTTTAATGACACTTTCATCAATTGATTTTGCCTAAGTCTAGGGTTTTTAACAGATTTTATGAAGTTTCAGAATTTTCTCCCTTCTTATTGTTTTTCTAGTTTTTGCTTCATCAACCGTTGGATCTTCATGAAATTTGAAGGGCTTGTTCTTAGGTTCATAATACACAAATACAGTAACACCCAAAGTGTCACCAAAAAACTACATCCATCGCCTTTTTCGGTGGAAATACAATAGAAATCAATGGAATACTAGTACTGACAATAAAAGGGGATGGAGGAGACTGTCCTCCCTCACTAGGCAAGTCGAAAAAATCACTTCGTTGTTGGAGGGAAAAGAAACATGGCTTCACTGTTGCTATGTATCCGGTCGGTGTCGGGGCGTTGTCTTTGGCACCAACCTTCGTAGCACGTGGAACGAAGCAGGAGTCAATACAGGGGAGTTAGGGGATAGAATTAAATAGGCATAGGTGCATTTAAATCTCCCCCCGCTGCCGCGACACGCGCGCGCCAACCCCCCCCCCCCATCATGCTTTAACTTGTTCATGACCAAAAGAAAGAGGATAATCATACCATATGTAAGACATTTTCGAGTCTACTAACCACTTAACAAACTTACATACTAAGTGTTCGAAGATAAGACGACAAATTTTATAGAGGAGTCTGAATCAACAAATGTGGATCATATCCACCCATTTCATTGTCCTGACCATTAGGAGTCCCACTTAGTTTAGATCCCAGGAGATAATTCTTTAGCTCTTGTGCTAGATGTTTAAATCCAAACTCATTTCGAAATCGAATCAATTCTTGGACAATCTCACATATAATATACAAAAAGAAAATGTAAATACTTACTATCATAGAAATAGTGACATATGAATGTTGGGTAATACATATATGATTACCAGGCTACATGCAAGAATTTACATAATCAAGTCCAATTAAATTGAATTGGAACTCTTTGTATATAAGACGACAAATTTGCAAAATTTATAGAGGAGTCTGAATCAACAAATGTGGATCATATCCACCCATTTCATTGTCCTGACCATTAGGAGTCCCACTTAGTTTAGATCCCAGGAGATAATTCTTTAGCTCTTGTGCTAGATGTTTAAATCCAAACTCATTTCGAAATCGAATCAATTCTTGGACAATCTCACATATAATATACAAAAAGAAAATGTAAATACTTACTATCATAGAAATAGTGACATATGAATGTTGGGTAATACATATATGATTACCAGGCTACATGCAAGAATTTACATAATCAAGTCCAATTAAATTGAATTGGAACTCTTTGTATATAAGACGACAAATTTGCAAAATTTATAGAGGAGTCTGAATCAACAAATGTGGATCATATCCACCCATTTCATTGTCCTGACCATTAGGAGTCCCACTTAGTTTAGATCCCAGGAGATAATTCTTTAGCTCTTGTGCTAGATGTTTAAATCCAAACTCATTTCGAAATCGAATCAATTCTTGGACAATCTCACATATAATATACAAAAAGAAAATGTAAATACTTACTATCATAGAAATAGTGACATATGAATGTTGGGTAATACATATATGATTACCAGGCTACATGCAAGAATTTACATAATCAAGTCCAATTAAATTGAATTGGAACTCTTTGTATATAATTAAAAAATTTCGCTATAAAACAAAGTGTAATGGTTTGTCATTCATTGGTCTATCAAAACTTTCATTTAAAAGTAGGATTATAACTCTACATCATTCCACCATCCAATCGATATACCGTATAAAATAGTCATGAGTTACCTTTTCGACGTAGAAGGCTTTGCAAAGGACAAGTACTTAATAATTGGTTAAAGACATTTTTTTCCCTTGGTTAACTAAAAACTTAGATGTTTCCTTAACTAACTAAAATAATAAGGTTTCCTTAGCGAAGTCAGGGAATAGATGTTTCATTAGGTTTATGATGAAAAAAGAAAGAACCTCTATCTTGGGGCAATGGAGCTGGTACGATTAATACAAGAATGCATATGGTTTAGGGGGGAAAAAGGAAAGTAAAAAACTTTTGTAAAGAGGTAGTTTCCTCCATAATAAGGAAATTAAAAAGTCAAGCCCTATAGGTGGGATAGACCTAGAGAGAGAAAAAAGGAAAACGTGATTTACTTAGTATGTATTATGTATTTGGTCTTATTAGAATAAAAGGATCTTGATAAAACACTAAGGGCATTTTAGTCTTCGAAAAATTACATCAGATTTTGGATTATTTGATGTTTTTAGGCACTTGTTCATGTATTGACCAAATAAATCGAATCATAAAAATAATAATCAAATTCTATCAGAAAGATCGAATTAAGTGTTTAAATACTAGCTAAATCTAGTTGAATTATTTGGATCAATTGAGCTATCCTAACCTAATGACAACCTAAGTTTTGCTTTCCAATAATTTTAACCATTCATCTTCTTAGAGTTCTATACTAATAGCCAAAATTCTACTTTATTAGATTCTCCTAATAAGTGTTAAAAGACGTCTAGTATAGCTGGTTGTAGACAACAAGGTTCCTGTCATTGTTGCACTTGGTTGGAGGTTCAAGGTGGCACTTTTCCCTTAATGAGGAGAGTTCAAGTAGATTTAGGAATTAAGGTATAGCATCTGCGTAGTTTGCTTCATAACTCTTTTCTTTAAAAAAAAGAGAAAAGATTATCCTAGCAAATAAATGTATATCTGGTGCTAATTACTTCATAATATACTCTTAGCTGGATAGTGCATATCGATCAAGGCGGGGCTGCCATGTTCCAGGGGATGTAGCTCTTGTATCATGCTATGTGGCTAGCTCCCATAAGCAGCACACGCCCACTATTTATGGCCCACATTTGTAATTTCTTGATGGTGACTAAGTAGAATGGAGCTTGAAGTTAAGTGTCTTTGCCTACACTTGTGTTTTGATCCTAGCCTTTGTCGTTGTTCTAAGGTACAAAAGTGATTTGATCAAAATTTCCAAATTTCAACTGTGTAAAGAGATTCAAAGATCAGTACATATGATTCCAATTATGTGTTATCTAAGTGGGGCCAGAAGATGAATGGTTTTGATTAAAAAAAATGCCCCCCAGTTATAGTTTTAGCGGAGTGAATAGACTTGCTTACTCTATCATGAAATTGTGGAGTTAGGAAAAGGCTAACATCCACCGCCTATCAAAGTTATTTCCAGTCAGAACACAATGGAATCATATCTGAAGAGTGTTGTGGGCTCTATACCAATGCTCTACACTGTATATTTGGGAGAGAGAACACCTCAGTACAATCGTGGCAAAGAACATTCTTGGTAGATAACAGCCGACAAGCAAATGAAATAGCAGGATCAAATTGGGGGCCCCAGATCAAGATGATTATTCTTCTTTTTTATTTTTACACAAAAGAAGGAATTTGATTAACTAACAATACACGGTCATACAAAAAGAAAACACACTAAACATACCAATAATCCTCCAAACCAAGTACACCATGCCTTGTTCATAACAAAAGGAAGAGGATAATCGTAGCATACATAAGGCATTTTCGAGTCTACCAACTACCGTCACGCAACTTTCCTTTAGATGGAGGGCCAGAAAATAAAGTGCAACTTAACACCATTCACCGGTCCAAGCCTCCTCTGACAAAGTCTAACATTCGTCCAAGAGGGAAAATTTCAGTACCAGCCAGTTCCATTCTGTGTCGTTTTTAGTCAGATAATCACTACTGAAGACGACCAAGCGCGGTCTTTGCTTCAGTATAGATGGAATTGACATGAGATGGATTCCCAATCTCAGTGGTGAACATGTTAGTCCCACTTAACTTTGAAAATGATAAATTTGGACTTGTCATATTCACTTCATTTATTATTCTGAATTCTCACTAGTTTACAAACGGGTTTTAATTGAGGATTAAAAACGGGTTTTAATTGAGGATGGTGAAGTCTCTCGTGCTGAGTTTCATTGCATCTTTGTCTTGACCAATTCTCTCTCTCTCTCTTTGTCTTCTAAATGATGGATTCACGCACACTCCTACGCCTCCCCATTTGAAATGATGGACTTACATGCCCTATTTAAAGAACTTAAAACTCATGACCTTCACGATTGGAAGCTCACTCTTGCCCCACTCACCACACTCACACACCCCTTGAAAAATTCTCTTAATGAACAGTGTTATCATAACCGCACGTACTTATCCAAAATTCAAGTTTGTCTTGGAGGTCAATCCGTCAACCATTTTGCAACATGAGAAGAGATGAGTTGGACCAGTTCTTAAAAGCCCCAGTTAAGCTTTTAATTAAGAGTCTATGACTATGTCTATTCGTCCCTCTAGAGTGAAGATTGGTAATCTCCACTCAAAGCAATCCTAAGTAGTCATCTAGTACGTTGAGCTGAAGCATTAATTAATGACTACGCTGTTCATGAATAATCTGACTAATACACCATAAGCCCAATCTCCCAGGTCAATGGTGGCCTCTTTGCGTGGCCCATACACATGCGCTAAAAGGTGTTGTTGCCATTGATCTGTTTGCTCTTTATTGTTGTGTTTTGAGGACCAATCGTAGTCATTTAAGAGCAACCTATTATATATATATATATATATATATATATTGCATATTATACGCTATCATATAGGTTTTACCTAAATTAAAAGTGATTGGATAAGGTTTAAAGTTAAATGGGCCTAAGTCATCTCACAAAGTATGGGCTTTATTGTGTGTAGAGACCTAATTTCTGATTTCTAATTCATGATGGGTTGAAATTAGAAATAAGGAAAGTATATGCAGTTCTAAAAGGTTATGGTCTCCAAATTGTACGTATGATTTTTTTTTGACATCCCATCATCAGAAAAGGGAAGACCCCTTCTTTAGAAAATTCATACGCATCAATTTGGAAGATCAAGAACCACAAGACTCGTGCATCACATTCATTATCATGGATTCACGTACGCTTCCGCATCTAGTCTATTATTCTTGATGATTTGACATGAATGATCTTGGTATGATGAGGGTTTTCATCAATAAAGAAATATTCAATAATTGGTATCAGAGCATCTTCATGTTGAATTATTGAGAAATAAGTTTCTTAAATTTTTTTTTTGGTGATGTGATTGCTTGAGAATGGTCATTGAAGTCAACAAAGCATCTTGTTCTCTCTCTCTCTCTCTCTCTCTCTCTCTCTCTCTCTCTCTCTCTCTCTCTCTCTCTCTCTCTCTCTCTCTCTCTCTCTCTCTCTCTCTTGGATGTTAGATCGGAGATTTTCAAGAGATTATGGCTTCCATATAGGAAAACCATGATACAGTAGAAAACTCATCATATTGACACCTCACATGAATGATCTGAATAGTTAAATGGATTCAGAGACTCTCAAAACCTTAAAAATGATTAAAACAGAACAAAAAGCAGGTCATCTAGGACCCCAATTTGATGAAAACAAGATGAATGGCTTGGGCTCATCGTCTCCAATGGATGATGTGCCTAGGATGCCTTGCGCGGAATGCCCTAAAGGCGACAACGAGCACAGACCCTCCATTGCACATGCAGACTGCATGTGTGTAGAAGAGCGCTGTTGTGCTATCATAGACCACGTGGGACGCCGAGCGGCTTAGGTTCTAAGACGCATGTGGGAGAGTCCTGGCGACAGGGACACATGTGGCACATCTAGATTGCGCGTCCCGAACGGGTGCGTCTTGATGATGCCGGTAGAAAATCACTGTTCTAGCCTGGATTTTGATCCATACCGTTGAACAGTGACCTGAAACAGAAAAATTGAGATTTTGGCTTATATAAAGCCGGTTTTTTATCCAGAACATCCATTGGAATTGTCTCAATGAAGTAAACATGATTTGACTCTAAAACCTTAAGTTGATCACACCTAGTTAGATTAAATTTATAAATAGTACCTAATTACTTAGATCGGGCCGATCAAAGGGTGATCAAGCCCTAGAACTAGAACAATTGATAATAATAAAAGGAAAAATTAAATTCAAGTTTTAGTACAAGTTTTTTATTTTATTTTTATGGATGTCTAATATTTTAAAATAAATTGATTGAAATAACATGCTACCAAAGTAGCCTCTCTAGTGTAAGTTAATTTATTTTAGAACATCAAGATGGTTGTGGATATGTAATTCATGCAAATATTGACTAGCCCAAAGGAAGGTCAATATTTGGCCGAATTACATGCACACCTGTGGTAATAAATATGTGACAATTATTAGGTACTCCATGTAAATAATAAGTTGGTCCAAAGAAAGGCTTATTGTTTGGTAGAATTTATTGTCAATATTTGATTACTACACAAAGAGTATCACTTGCAAGTTAATATTTTTGTCCAAAGACTAAATGTTAATGTTGTGCTAGGTATCTTGTGATGGCCCCTACCTTTATTTGAATTTATTTAAGTATGATATAGAACTTGTATGAATATGTTGTTTTGTTCTATTTTCAGTTAATGCATTTACTTCTATTATATTTGCCAACATCAATTCAATTCCCATGTTGAATGGGACCAACTTTAAGGAATGGAAAGAGAATGTCATGATCATTCTTGGCTGCATGGATTTAGACCTTGCGCTAAGGATTGAACAACCCACTGCTCTTACGGATAAAAGTTCTAATGAGGAAAAACGGGACTTTGAGAAGTGGGATCGTTCGAATCACATGAGTCTTATGATCATGAAGCATGGAATTCCAGAAACCTTCAGGGGCACTATGTCTAAAAAGGTAACTGCTACCAAGGAGTTTCTTAGGAAAATTGAAAAGCGTTTTGCTAAAAATGATAAGGCCAAAAGAAGTACAATTAAAGGAAAAGGAAATATAAGGGAATACATCATGGAGATGTCAAAACTAAAGGCACTAAAGCTAGAGTTGTTTGAGGATTTGCTCATGCATTTAGTTTTGATTTCTCATCCTGCACAATTCAGTCAATTTAAGGTCAGTTATAATTTCCAAAAGAACAAATGGTCTCTTAATGAGCTCATTTCTCATTGTGTGCAAGAAGAGAAAAGGCTGAAGCAAGAAAAGACTAAAAGTGCTCACTTGGCAAGTACCTCCAAGGATAAGAACAAGAAAAAGAAGAACGATAAAGAAGCTGCAAGTGGACCACCTCAAAAGAAACAACAAAAGAAATAAAATGAGGAATTTGGCTGTTACTTTTCTCATGATCTTGGACATATGAAGAGGGACTGTACTAAATATCACGCTTGGCGTGCAAAGAAAGGTACACTTCTCATTTTGGTTTGTTCTGAGGTTAATTTAGCTTCAGTATCAAGACACACTTGTTGGATAGATTCGGGTGCCACTACTCACATAAGTGTGTCTATGCAGGGTTGTTGAGTTGCCAAAAGCCAAATGATGCTAAAAGATTCATCTATGTGGGTGACAGCAAATCAGTGGAAGTGGAGACAATGGAGACCTTTAGGTTATTATTAAAGACTTGATATTATTTGGATTTGAAAGAGACATATATTGTATTGTCTTTTAGGCACAATTTGGTTTCTATTTATATTTTGGACAAATTTAGTTATTCTTGTTCATTTGGAAATAATCAGTTTAGTCTTTTTCTGAATTCAAAAATTGTTAGTATCAGTTCTTTGTCTTTTTATGATAACCTTTATTTGTTTGATACTATTGCATCTTTTAATGAAACCTTGCATGTGAGTTCACGTGATATAAAATGCAAATTAACCAATGAAAATTTTACTTCACTTTGGCACAAATGTTTAGGGCACATATCTAAATAAAGAATTGAAAGACTTATGTCAGATGGAATTTTTGATCTGCTTGAATTGCCAAACTTTCAAGTCTATGTTGAGTGCATTAAGGGGAAACAGACAAACATAAGGAGATTAGGTGCCAACAGATCTTCAGATGCCTTAAAACTAATACATAAGGATATTTGTGGGCCATTCCCTACGGCTTCATGAAATGGTCAAGAATGTTTTATTACGTTCATAGATGCTTTCTCATGTTATGGTTACCTTTACCTCATTCATGAGAAGTCTCAATCACTGGACGTGTTTAAGGCATTCACGGTTGAAGTTGAGAACCAACTTGGCAAAATCATTAAGGCTTTTTTATCTGATTGTGGTGGTGAGTACTATGGTAGATATGATGGATCAAGTGAACAACGTTTAGGGCCATTTGCCAAATTCCTAGAGGTGTGTGGTATTGTCTTACAGTACATCATGCTAGGAAGTCTTAGCTGGTGTTGCTGAGAGACGAAACAGAACATTAAAGGTCATGGTAAGGAGTATGATTAGTTGTACTATATTACTAGATTCACTATAGGGAGAGGAACTAAAAACTGCAGCTTACATCCTTAACAGAGTTCCAACTAAGGCAGCCGCTAAAACTCCTTATGAATTATGGACGGGCAAGAAGCCCAGTATAAAGCATTTACACATTTGGGGTTGTTCAGCTGAGGCAAGGCCTTATAGGTCAAGTGAAAAGAAACTAGACTCAAGAACGGTCAACTTTCATTTTGTTGGGTACTCTGAATGGTCTTGGGGGTACAAATTTTATGATCCCACAACTAGGTCCTTCTTTGAGATAGGAAATGCCTAGTTCTTTGAGGATATTGAGTTTGGGGGGAGAGATAAGGTAAAGACTTTGTCTTTGAAGAGAAATCCTCTTCCTACGATTGTTATTGCCAATGATCAGGCTCCTATTCCTGATATTATTCAAGAAGCAATAACAGAACTACAAGAAAATGTTGAAAATCTCCCTAATCAAGGTCAATAGGTTATTTTTGAAGAACAAACTCAATAACCTTAAGAACAGATGCCATTAAGGAGATCCACTAGAGAGAGGAGAAGTGTGGTTTATGATGATTATATCATATTTCTCCAAGAACATGATGATGGCATTGGATTGTTGGAAGATGATCCAATCAAGTTTCATCAAGCCATGCAAAGTACTAATTCTCAGAAGTGGATTGATGCTATGAATGAAGAGATTAAGTCCATGAAAGATTGACGTTTGGAAACTCGTCACATTGCCTGAAGGTGCGAAGTCCATTGGTTACAAATGGATATTTTAAACTAAGAGAGATTCGAAAGGTGATGTGGAGAGATATAAGGCTCGTCTTATTGCAAAGGGCTTCACTCAAAAGGAAGGCATTGATTATAATTAGACTCTCTCTCCGGTTTCATCAAAAGACTCTTTTAGGACAATAATGACATTAGTGGCACATTTTGACCTTAAGTTGCATATGATGGATGTAAAGACTGTGTTTCTCAATAGTGACATTGATGAGATGATTTATATGGTGCTGCCAGAAAACTTTGTGTCAGGAAACGCAAAGAATATGGTTTGCAAATTAAAGAAATCCATCTATGGGCTAAAGCAAGCTTCCTGTCAATGGTATTACAAATTCCATCAAGTTGTTATCTCGTTCGGTTTTAAGATGAATGCAGTTGATGATTGTATATACTACAAGTTCAGTGGGAGTAAACACATTTTCTTGGTTTTATATGTCTATGACATACTGCTTGCCAACAATGATATAGGCTTATTGCACAAAACTAGGAGATTTCTATCAAAGAAATTTGAGATGAAAGATCTTGGGGATGCATCATTTGTATTGAGGATTCAGATACATTAGGATCGCTCTCGGGGCATTCTTGGATTATCAAAAAAGAGCTATATTGAGAAGGTACTTAAGAGATTTGGCATGCAAGATTGCAAATCAAGAGACACCCCTATTGCTAAGGCAGACAAGTTTAGTCTTAATCATTTTTTCGAGGAATGATTTTCAAACTAAGGAAATGTAAAAGATTCCCTATGCTTTAGTAGTGGGAAGTCTAATGTATGCTTAAGTTTGTACGCATCTGAATATTGTGTACATTGTTGGGATGTTAAGCAGATATCTAAGCAATCCGGGAATGGATCATTGGACAGCAGCCAAACGGGTTATGCGGTATCTTCAGAGAACAAAACATTACATGATCACATACAAGATGCCGAATAAGTTAGAAACCATTGGGTATTCTAACTCTGACTTTGCTGGATGCCAAAACAATCGAAGATCCATTTCAGGCCATATCTATCTGCTTGCTAGAGGAGCTATCTCCTGGAAGAGTGTTAAGCAGACACTCATTGCTTCTTCCACCATGGCAGCTGAGTTTATAACATGTTATGAGGCATCCAATCATGGAATATGGCTAAGGAATTTAGTCATAGGGCTGCAAATTGTGGATAGATTTGAAAGATCACTTAAGTTATTTTGTGACAATAAGTCATCAGTCTTATATTCTTACAACAATAGGGGCTCGGTGAAGCCAAAGCATATAGACATCAAGTTCCTAGTTGTTAAGGAAAGAGTTCAGAGTGGTGAAGTGTCTATAGAGCATATTGGCACAAACTCAATGGTTACGGATCCGCTTACTAAGGGGCTAACACCCAAGGTCTTTCATGAGCATACTACTCATATGGGTGTTGTAACATTTGAGGATATATTGGATTAGTGCGAGTTTGTATTTATATGCTTTTTTGTTTCAAACACATCTTGTGTTTATGGATATTTTTTGCAGAAATAAAGTATTTAGTTTAATATTTCACTTTGATTGAGTTTTAATACGATCTCTTAAAGAATAAAGTTGGACCAATTGGAAATAGGCATGTTTAGATCACATTGTATATAATTTTCATGCTGCACACCCATACTTGATCTATGTCATTCAGTTGTATTGATATGCATGACCATGGATGGATTTAGTTACGATACATGTAACGAAGATCACCTTGATCCTATATTAACATAATTAATGGAAGAGATTGTTTGGAGATGTTTTTCTTTTTCTTTATCATGATAGCAAAGACTTTGAGCTCATAAGGTTGTATTGTGATATACAATTACAAAGTGATATGTAAGTGTATATATATGTAGTCCAAGTGGGGATTGTTTGATTTTGGACGTATATATATAATATAATATAATTGTATATTATATGCTATCATATATGTTTGGCCTAAATTAAAAGTGATCTGATAAGGTCTAAAGTTAAATGGGCCTAAGTCATCTCACAAAGTATGGGCTTTATTGTGTGTAGAGACCTAATTTCTTATTTCTAATTCATGATGGGCTGAAATTAGAAATAAGGAAAGTGTATGCAGTTATAAAAGGTTATGGTCCCCATATTGTACTATGATTCTTTTCTGACATCCCATCATCAGAAAAGGGAGATCCCCTTCTCTAGAAAATTCATACGCATCAATTTGGAAGATCAAGAACCACAGGACTTGTGAATCACATTTGTTCTCATGGATTTAGGTATGCTTTTGCATCTAGTCTATTATTCTTGATGATTTGACATGGATGATCTTAGTATGATGAAGGTTTTCATCAATAAAGAAATATTCAACACACCCAATTTAACAATACCTTTGAACTGAGCATGATTGACCCAACAGTTAAAGAATTTGGATTGTTTCTGAACTAGGCTTTGTTAAAATGTACCAATTCGGAAGTGAAGGCTTGGACTTGCAACCATAGTTTAAATAGTTTAAAAAATTGAAAACCCAACTTGAAAGTGGGGTAAGTTGAGTTAACTTTCTCAAAATGACTTTTGATTGGTTTGAAATACTCGAGCCAAGATTGAGCATCTAATTAGTGCAATATCTATACCTGATTAACGGTGATGATCACTTGCTAGTTTGCAATGATTTTTCCACTGTCCTTTACTATCTTTATAAACACCCACATCTTACTATATAATAGTGGTAAGGATCATCCTACCTTAGCAGTGGCCCATAAAATGAGCAGCTTTGATCATTGAAATATAAAGCTTACATTGTACGTTGAACTTTTGTAAATACATACGTTGATCTACTCCACTTGATCATGAAACTAACCTCCTATCATAGAGATAGATAAAATGAACTAATGTACTGCTCTAAATTATTATGTTGAGGGTCTTCAAGTCTGTGTATAAGAGGATCTTTAAATCCGTCGCAAGGAATAGGATATTCCTTTCACGCATGAATTCTTGTATGATAGTACTTAAAGTGGGATCTGAATGATCCAAAAATTTATGCATTCACAAACTAAAATTTCCACCATGGGATAATTAGCATAAAATGATATTTTTAGTGCATTCTTTTGTTGGTTGAAAAAGGCCAAAAATTGATTAAAGTTTTAAATTAAATTATGTCAAAGGCCTAAAAATTTTAGATAGTAATATATTCAGCCTTGTTTTTTTCTCATAAGCCCCTCACTAAGTGGCAAGAAGGCCATATCTCAAGGTTGGCCAAGGTTTTAGAAGATCACAATTGTTTACAATGTTACCCTTGACTTACATAGCTCATTCTCCATATTCTTATCCATTTGATGATCCTATCAACTCTTACTTTTAGTTGTAAAATGGATGTTGAAACCTTTCCCCGTCATTTTAGAACTCAAGAAAGTAGTACCTAGGATCATCCAATAGATGAGAATTTTGGAACATGGCTCATCTAAGTAAAGAAAAACATGGTGAAAGATTTAGATATTGAGTGTGCAAGTATTCAAAGGATCATTGTAAGCCATTTCTTAAGAAATTTCAAGTATTCTCAAGGATTCAAGTGATTATATGTGTTAAAAAATCCACAGTCAAGAAACCCCATGTGACACCTCGGGTTTTCTAAACCTTTTTCCAGTTACATATAGTAATAATGGAAATTTGTTTTATGAAATAAGTGGGATCCCTGAATATAAAAGCTCACAATTTACATAAATAACGCAGCATTTAAAAGAAATGTCCAAAAGAAAACTCCAAGGGTCATCCAAGATCCAAAACCATGACAATAAACAGAAATCAAACTGTTGGTGCGCTGAGCATGCTCAATCTAAAACCACAACAAATCAAATATGGTCATGAAAAGACAATAATAATAATAAGTCCAAAATTCCCCAGGGTCCATCCATGATCACCACCTCATACACACCTTAGTAAGTAAAGGTACACTATACAAAAGTGTGGATCTAATTAATCCAACACATCAACATCCACGTATAGCCCAAAACTCTAATTACAAGGTAGAGAGATATATATTAATCGGTCTCTGAAGTACAAAAAGGCAGATGGTCCGGGAAGTCCTTACTCAATCAATGCTACTCCCCCTACTTTCCCCTAGCACTATTGCACTCCAAATTTGAGGTATTGCAAAACAAAGAAATGCCTCAACAAGCTATGCTTGTGTAGGTGATTACATTCAATAAGAAATACAATGAAATCTTGTGGTGTGAAATATCAATATCATTGCGAATCTCATAAGGTAAAACATGTACAAGGCACGTCGAATCATCAAATGTCCATAATAAATAACACATGAAAATCATAAGTCTAAACAAATCTATATTAAAACTAATCATCATGGCATGCGAGGCATGAGCAATGCATGGATATGCATCCACCAAAAGTAATAAAAATTTGTTCCCACATTATAATATAAATGCATGTCATGATGAACAGTGCCCTGTGCACAATCAAGCCCGATGAGTGTTTCAACTACACTCCCAGCACAATCAAGCTGATGAGTGTCTCAACTACACTCATGGCAATATCAAGCTCGATGAGAGTCTCAACTATACTCATAGCACAATCAAGCCCGATGAGTGTCTCAACTACACTCACAACATAATCAAGCTCGATGAGTGTCTCAACTATACTCACGGCACAATCAAGAATCAAAATCCGTACATAATCATTCTCGATAAAACCAAATAGAGAGAGTAATTTAATATATCTACACCATGCATAAAAAATTAGTGTATAACATCCTCAAATAATCTAAATCAATGCCACATAAAATGTATTAAGAAGTAGTGCGTAAATCATGTGCAAAAGACATAGCAATCATATCGGCAATACATGCTGAAAAGCAATCTCATGCAAACATGGTAGGACATAAAACCCATGCTTCAAAGTTCTCAAATAATACATCATGATTTAAGAAATCATGGAAAAATCCTAAATGTAATCACCTACCTTAAAACGTGGTACTCTAATCATGTGCGTAAGCTGTATCATGTCATGTGCTCTGACATACATGTCACATCACAAGTCATCAATCACTTGGTGTTCTCACATATTAAAATAATCAAATTCAAGTGATAACTTCCCTAATCTGATAATTAATCCTAGATTAATAGCCCAGATCATCTTATTAACCCTCCATTAGGGTAATCCTGAGCTAGATGTTGGTCTTTCTAACAATTAGACCGTCATCTTCCATCCTTGATCATCATTCTGTGTTATGATTCCTTTAAGTAACGTCCCTTAATCAGCAAAAGGGTCAATCTCTTTCTTCTTATGAAGTTTGGAGACGATCCAACCGTTGGATCGCACTTTATCACTTATAATCAACATTTGGTCATTAATTCCAATCACTTTCATTATGATCCATCTACTTTCTATATTTGTTTAGTGATTTACAAGTATCTCCATGATTATGCATTGATTTAATGGTCAAATTTTCCTCTGATTAGCCAATCCTAAGGCACCTGATTAGATCAATAGTCAAGATCACTTTTCTTAACAATCACTGAAGATCTACTTTTCTAATTACCTAGATCATCTCATATTTAATGCATACAATCAATTTCTAAGGGATGCTCTTTCTTTGATCGACCTAATCTAGGTAATTGAATAGTATTTTGTGATTTGACTATTTTAAAAGTGTTCAAATCAATGTTTTCATCTCAAATCTAAGTTTGCATCGTTGAGATGATCACAACAAATGTCTCAGATCATGATTTGGACATCGTAGCTCCCACAATTGAGCTTTTAATGAATGGACAACTCAGAAATAACTTAAATTAAATAAAATCAAACGGTGTCAAGGGGACACGTGTCATGTGAAATGATCACAGAATGCCTTTGGTGGCATCCTGGGTGCAACCAAATTGGGTCATCGTCACCGGTGACGATGATTGGACTGGTCCACTGTCGCCAAAGAGGACGACCGAACTCTGATCGCCACTAGCAACACCCACAGTCCCAAATTTTGTGATATTTAGACCATTTTGATTGGTTTTTCATGTACATTCACTTTATGACCTTTCCATTCACAGATTTTGCATGTTTTGAGGTTTTTACTCAATTTTTACCACGTTATTAAAATTTTCCCCCTTTACTATTTTTTCACTTTTCAGTGTCCTTAGCCTCAGATTACCATGAGATTTCATGGGTTCGTTCCTTATTTCATCGTGCACAAGATGAATGATTCATATCATCCATCTGGGACCGTTTCATTAGTTTATTTCTCAAAGAATGGTAACATGTAACACTCATTGGAAAACGACAATGTTAAAAAAAACGGTGAAACTCGACAGAGAAATCTAGAAATGGGGAGATGGAAATACAGTCACTTATACGTACACAGGAGGGGGAAAATGGTGTTGTCATTGTCGTTGTCAGTGATGTCACTGTCGCTGGTGATGGCGCTGTCGTCGGTGATACAAAGAATGGAGAGGGGAGTAAATCTGGAGGGGAAAAATGATGGAAGCACATAAATGGGGGAGGTGATTTAAAGCCCCCCATTATTACTATTTCAAAATTTGCATTTTTTATTAAAAATTTGTTTTATCATTTATTACTGGAATGATTACCAGCCATAAATGCTGGTAATCATCGATATGCTCATTTAATACCTGTCACATCATGATTTTCAGTGCTGATTTGGTGGGTCCCATGTGTGCAATTACTATGCCTTTTGTTTATTTATTAATAAGAGAAATTAAAATAATTAGTCATTTTTCCTCCAGCCTTTGATTTTAGCATTCTTAGTGGTGTTGAATTTCATTTCTTGTGTACATTTCAAAAATTGAGGTTTTAGCTCGTGATTTAATCTCTAAAATTATCAAATCTCCAATCCCTCAATTTTCACAAAATCCCAAATTTCTACGCAATTACCAGAATTTAAAAATAGCAGATATTACACCACATGTCATTCATTAAAGGATCCAAGCTTTCATGTGGCTGGATATCTTATTTAGAAAGCTATCAAGTGTTCAAAGACAATACATATCATTATTTAAAGAATTTTATGTGTTTAAGAAGTGTCAAGTCATTGATCAAGAAAAATGCAAAGATTAAAGATGTTTCAAGCAAATCTCATTGGATAACTCCTACCATTCAAGAAGCTTCGAAACATGAGTTAGTGTAGTCAAGCATGCACAAGATCATAATAAATACATTGAAGCATGTCAAGAAAGTTCAAGAGGACATCCAAGGCAATTGAAGTGCATCAATGCATCATGGCACTTCATTTTCATATGAATTTAGAAGCTCAAGATGTTTTGGGGAAACCCATGGCCTTCCATGGCTAATTCTCATTCATTTGAAGTTGTTCATGATTTCCAAGAAGAGTGGAGAGAAAAACCCAGAGATCTCATTTCAAATCCATCATAAAAGACAAGAATTTTAGAGTTTTGGATGTATGAGTGGACTCCTAAAGGCAGCAGCATATTCTAAAAGAAAATTGGACTTAGGAATTGTGACACCCTGAGGTTTTATTAACACAAATGAATATGTAATAACAGTTATAGTAATAGTAAAATAGTCGGGATCTCTGAAATCAAGAAGTTTACTTACTATTTAAACTAATACATCCTTACTAAAGCATCACCTTTTAAAAATCCAGGGGATCATATACTACTCATGAGAATATAATGAAACCAAATATAAGAACGACATACATTATGAGAATTGTGAGATCAAAACCAAAGACATTGTCAATGTAAACAACAATAATAGTGCCAAGAAAATGAAAATAACAAGGCCCAGGGTCTATCCATCATAACACTACACTAAGAACTGAATAATATGTGCATAATTTTTAAGTTTCAAAGGTAAAGTTTAATCATATACATGTATAGCCCATGTGTATGCCTAAAATGAAATCTAATCAGCTACGCACATCAAGATATTAGTCTCTATAAAAGTTGATCGTCTCCACTGCCTTCACTGGCCTTCCACCTATTTGCCCTTTTTGCTATGTTGTTCAATATTTGAGGCATTGCAAAACAAAGCAATGCCTCAGCAAGCTATTACTTGTATAGGTTTATAGACATTTAATATTAACTCAAATAATAGCATGTGATAAATAAATCTAGTTATAATAGTTTTAGAGTATGGAAAGATCAATCATCATAAGTAAATAGCATCAATATGATTCTCAGTGTAAAAAATAGTACTAGTGCAATAAATCCTACAAACATATAGGATAATAATACAATATGCAATGATACAACATGTCAATTCTCATAGATGCATTGATGTAAGATATAAACTTATAAAGATCTCAGGTAAACATACATGTTGACAAGCAGGGCACCCCAAGGTGACCGGGTTCCACGAGTGTCCAATGCACTCTTATAGCTGATCATGAGTACTCATACTAATCCACTAGGCATTGTCATACCCGGGGTCAAAATGATATGCTAAGGATAACATGCTCGTAATGCAGCAAAACACAGAACAACCATATGGATTGTCATGCTACAATGGTAACCAAACTCTTGGGTCTATTGACGGCCACTCCCTATTGACAACGGAATGGGAGACTAAGCTTCAGTCTTGCACGAGTGAGGATCGGGATTGTAGCATGGATACCCATGATACCACTCCTTATGGTGTTTGCCCTTCTATGAGGTAGGTGTTTATCATCTCATAAATTCAAAGGGCGGGTGCTTGATCCTAAATCCCTCTTAGCATGACATCCACTGGGTGAAAGCACCCGTCAAAATCACAAATACCATGAAAATCATTCAAATCTTAATGAGTAAGTAATAAAAAAAGGTGTACAATCCACCAAAAATAATAAGCATTCATGGCTTAGCATCCTAGATTACAAACCTTATCATTGATCAGTTCTGTAAGATCAGCCATTAGGTCTCCATAGAGAATCCACGGATAACAAAATCAATAAGGAAATTGATTCCTCAAATCACCTCAGTACATCATCAGAAATCATATGTCCATGATAGCATAGAAAGCCAAGAAATCATGCATATACATGTAGGAGGATCCATGGCAATTAGGAATCCCAAAAAAATTAAGATGTTATGATGAACAGGGTTACATTTATTACACCACATAAAATCAATATCATGATCCTTCAAGGTTTCAAAAGATTAAATGTCGCCACCTACCTCAATAGGTGAAACAATCCTCTAATACGTATGACCTCACTAATACATACCGCCAGAAGTATCTGTCAAGTCACATGCATTACATGTTGTCACTTACCACAATAAGTGCATCATTACTAACTCACAAGACTACCATCCATTCTTAATCCACATGGTTTGATGTTCATCTACCCCTAATGTAATTTTGATTCATTAATGCTTTTGTCTAATCTTTCAATTGTGGACATTAATCCTAGAGTTTGGTTTTTACTTTATTCACATTGATTATTGCCTCCAAAATTAGCTTTCATCTCATTTCAATAGTTAGTTTGTTGATCGTATCGTCAAATCTGGTCTTAATTAGTTAGATTTGTATTCCTGATCACCTAAGGGTCTAATCTCACTTAAATTAGAGTTTTATAGACGATCCATCCACTAGATCATTCTCAATACTTCTTTAGGTGCCTTAAATGGCTAGTTTAGTCTCATATACCTCAATCCTCCACAATTTCAATCTTTGATAAGGTTCTCAGGTATACTAATAGCTAATTTAATGATCTAATGGTTAGATCAATCTAATCTATAGTTCACATTTTGTTCAATGGTTCTGATCATGTATCTCAATTTAATTAAATGATTTGACTATCAAATTCACCAATTTACTTATTAGGTCATATAAATGCTCAATTTATAAGGCTTGATTACCTTTTGATTGGGCCAATCTAAGTCATTCAATGATCTTTGGCATTTGATCTAGTTAAGGTGGGGTCAGATAAAGAATTTCATCATAAAATTAGGTCGGCATAGTCGAGACAAATCCAACAAACAACTAGGATCAAAATTTGGGCTTATATAGCTTCCTAAATTGTAACTTCGCTATTTCATATCAATTTTGATGGTCTAGATCAAAACTTAGATCAAGAAGGGGACAAAAAGGCATCATGAGGACGCATCCCATGGTAACATGCATCTGGGACACACCTGGGCACGTCACGGTCACCAGGATGCATCTGGTTGCATCACAGATAGTAGGATGCACTTGCGTCCCCCGCATTCCATGAATGGCGCTTGTAGTGTTTGCACAAGTGCAGACGTGCCACATGTGCATGTTTTGTTGGAGTGTCTGCTCGGTGTGTCTTGGGTCAAGAAGTCTGACAGTTCGTTTGGACATAGCGATCACAATCGTCCATTCTCATTCCATTTAGATCTATTGTCTATGCTATTTGATTTTATTTGTTTTCATGTTTTTTATTTTTTATTTTTGGGTTCCACAAACACGATGGATGGTTAAGATCTTTCATTTGAGTTGTCTATGAGATGGGTTTTTCTTGACTAGTCCGATCCGTTCACCTACGAATCTCTAATAAAAAAAACCAATCCAACGAGGGAAAAGGAGTGGGAGTGGTGCACGTCCAGTGGAAGGAAAAAAAGAAAGGTTGCCGATGGACTCAGCAGGGCTGGCTAGTCAAGCTGCAGTGGCAGCATTGGCCAGCAGGAGTAGTGGAGGGAGGAGAGGGGAGAAGAAAGAAGAGAGAAGGGAGAAGGGAGGGGGAGACAACATCACGGGTGGCCATATCGAAGGCAGTGGTCGTTGGGTAGAGGGGAATATTGGTCGGCATGCGACACTGATTTCAGTGCGGCCAGCCTTGACATTGATTGTGTGTGTGTGTGTGTGTGTGTGTGTGTGAGAGAGAGAGAGAGAGAGAGAGAGAGAGAGAGAGAGAGAGAGAGAGAGAGAGAGAGAGAGAGAGAGAGAGAGAGAGAGTAAATGTGGGAAAATTGCATTTAAAGTAGATTTTTTATTTGATTTTTTTTACGTAATGATTACCTATATTAAATAAGGTAATCATTACATCTGATTTTGTGAAGTTTAAATTAATATTTATGGCTTCCATCTACTCCAAATTTTGTGTCCTATCATGTGGGCCCCACACATAGTAAAAGTACTAATTTATCCTTCTAACATTTTAATTTAAATATCTTAATTAAAATAACTGTGCATTTTTTGTCCAGTCTTCAATTTTAGCATTCTTAGTGTCGTTGTATTCTATTTTTCTAGGACAATCCAATTACTAACATTTGAACTCTTGATTTGACTTTTATAAAGGTATAACCCTGGAATTATGTTTTTCATTAAAATTTTACAAAAATAAGAGGATATTGCAAGAATCAACTCCTTGGGTAGTAAGCAACTTTTGTACATATTGCGCTTTGGAGTACACTCATAGATACTTGCATAAATTTGAATTTCAAGCTGTTTTCACCAAGAGACTTGGGATTTGATCCTTCAACAACTCTATTTTATTTTTCAACAACTGCATTTTCCACCAACCACTGATGATGATTCTCACTATATTTTCAGCCATTCAAGTATATATAGAAAATCATTTAGGAATCTACATCAATCTTTCGAGATCCTTAACATAGGTCTTCTCATTTTTAGTGTTGTAAATAATCTTGTCTATATAATGTTGTTCATTGTTGTATTTCTTTGAGAGGTCTTTTTCTCATTCTTTCATATTGTATTGGTGGTAAGAGATGGCACCTCTCTTGAGAACTTGGTGTTCCATCTTTCCATTGAGATTGAGTTTCATGTGAATGCTCAATGTTGAGTGTCCAAGAATTGCATCAACTTAGAGCGTAAAATCTCACTAGTTAGTGAAAATTCAAGGTGGGGATAACATTGTGTGTGTGTGTGTGTGTGTGTGTGTGTGTGTGTGAGAGAGAGAGAGAGAGAGAGAGAGAGAGAGAGAGAGAGAGAGAGAGAGAGAGAGAGAGAATGTGCCTTGGTTAGCTAACTAAAGCTTTATAGATCCTTCTATCTTTTGTGTTAGTTTTTCATATTTTTTTGCTTGAATACTATCAAAATTTATTACACACTCATTGTCACACCCCAGGGTTTTCTAAACCTTTTTTATTTTTTCAAAGTTGTAATAATAATAATATGTTTTTAAGAAAAATAGGTGGGATCCCTAAAAGTAAAATCTCAAGATTTATAATTCTTGCGTAGTGTTAAAAGAATTAACTGACAACGAAAACCTCGAGGGGTCAACCACATTCCAAAACTGCTACAATAAATAAAATCAGATCCAGTTACTTTGAGCATGCTTGATTTAAAACCACTATAAATACACAAGCTGAGAAAAGACAATAATAATACAAGTCCAAAAGCCACCAGGTTTCATTCATGATCACCACAATAACTACATCTGTAAATAAACGTACACTACACAATTGTATGGGTTCAATCTACCCAAATTTATGATCATCCAAGTAGAGTCCCAAAAGTCTAATACAAGTCTAAGAGACATACACCAATCTATCTCCGAATACAAAATGTAGATAGTCTTCAAGTCCTCGCCCTAATCAATGCTACTCCACTTGCTTTCCCTTCCGGCTATCGAGTTCCAAATCTGAGGCATTGCAAAACAAAGCACGCCTCAGCAAGCTATGCTTGTGTAGGTGATTTACATTCAATTTGCAAAATGATATAAAATCACATGTCGCAAGATATCAAGATCATGGAAATTCTCATAAGAAGAATATATATGCACAAAACATCAAAATCCATAATGAACAATATACAAAATCCATGATATAAACAAAGCGATATCGATTCTGAGCATCAAGGAATACACAACATGAGAAAAGATCTCAAATTTGAAATCAACCACCCAACATTTTGTCTGCTATGATAGTTGATTATATTCCTCTAGATAGTTAAAGTAGTCCTAAAGTGTCCTCCTTGACAGTTAACTTATTCTTCATGTCAGTAGTAATACATTTCAGTTATTTCTCAACCAAAAAATGAAACCCATTTCATTTCATGATTAGTTGACCTTTTTATAAATATAGTCAACTAGATTTTCTTATGCCACAAAAAGAACTACAAAGTGCAAAAATACTTGACTAAAAAATTTAACTCTCTAGTCTAGTAACATTTGCAAGAAGTTATTTGTTTTCTTTAGAAAAACTTAACTAAAGATGTTCAACTGCATTCTCAAAATAGCTAAAATCTCCAAATTTAATTGACTTTTTCCTTTAACTGAATTCATAAAAAAGAACTCTAGATTCATTTCAAAACTTAATGGTACTTGACAATTGAATGAATTTTAAATCTCAATTGACTATTTTTGCCAAAATAGTTAATTCAACTAAAACAATTGATTTGTTCCTCTTGCTGAAATTTTTCCATGAACATCATCATAACTTTAATATAACTAGTCCATGAGTTAACTTTTTTTTTGTTTTTTAAAAAATAGTTGACTGAATTTGCATGATTTAGAAATAATTGCCTGGATTTCTAACGTCAATTAATTGGATTTCTTAATCCTTCATAGTTTAGCCAAAACAATTAACTGATTTTCATTTCCACTTAATTAGATCCATCGATATTTTAGAAATTCGATCTTCTAAGTTCAAATATTTCATCCAATCTATTTTGAATTGCTTCTAACCTTTGATGGAAACTTGCATGCATGAAGCTAATTAGATACATAAGTAGAAGGTTTTGTTATCATATAAATTAACAGGGCTTGGTCCAGCATCTTTGGTCTAGTATTTTCTAGTACTTGATTAACCAATGCCAAGAACAAATGACCAACAAAGAGAAGAATGAACTAGGAGAACCAATTAAGCCATGCCTCAATAATGACTAAATCTAACAACTTAATTTAGATGGAGTTGTACATTTGAATCAATAAAGAAATATTTTTGAAATAAAATATGTAAATTAAATGCCCTTAAAGTTTTTAGAAGTTCTAAAGTAATTGTCTTTCATATGTTTTTTGAACATTTAAAATTGGTGTGACCTTATTTGGAGTCAAGTTTGATTAAAAAATGTGGGTTGGTTTATCCATTTTTAGTTGTATTATGCCCATGTGTTGTATCTAATGAATGGACCATCCCAATAGGCATAATTTCTTGTTCCCTCTAGCCAATGGATAAAAGAAATGGACATGCCATGGTGGTTCTTTTTGGGGGAAGAAGCTTGATCTTTTAACCTTAGAAGGTATTCGTTGTTATTGTTTGAAGTCCATTTCTACTAAGAGAAGTGAATGAAAAGTCAAATACAATCAAGGACAGTCTCATAGCCATATTACCTTTTTAAGGATTTGAATTTTTTTTTTGTATTAGAAATGTCAAATGGGTGATTGGTGGGGATGTAGTAAGTAGCCAACATAGTGAAAATAATAGATGAAAAAAATGGGAAGAAACATGAATTGTTCCTTAAGAGACAACTTTTCAAAGAGATTTTATGCATATTCCTTTTGTGAGCATGGTCAAAATTACTTGTTCCTCTACAAATTCATGTTCCATCATCTGTAACTTGCAAAAGTAACAAGAATTACAAAGAGTTAAAAAACAAAGAAACATAGATTAGCCTACTAGTGGTATCTATAGAAGTAAAGATCAGTTTGCTAGTGGTAAGATTAGCTTAAAAAATAAACAAAAGTTTAGGGCTCTCAGCAGTAGTCATTAAGATAATCATCCATGGATAATTTTGTCCATTGGTTTTCTATCCCCTTATTGTATCCATGCCAAAAGGCCCTAGTACATATAAAAACTTGAAGCAATTCAAGTAATTTTCTTGATTAATACAGTGTATTATATTGTTTATATACAAAAAGATGTTTCTAATTTTTGGGGATAGAATCCCTGTAATATCTATAAATTAGATGTGATTCAGACCACTGTAATCTCTCCGTATATTGAGTGGAATATTCTGTAATCTCTTTAACATCATATCCCTATAATCTCTCTGTATATTGAGAGAGATCTTATAGAATTTCTCTAAACATCTCCCCTTAAACTAAAGGTGCTGAGGATGGCAACAACTAAAGTTTGGAGCAAAGAAAATGAAATCATGGAGTTGGATAGGCTTTTGTGATCAGATCAACAATTTGATCAATCATGGAGATGTATTTTATGAGTCAAAGAATCAGAGTTTATGAAGAGTAGACAAGAAAGCTTCTGCAAGGAGTCCTATGAAGATACAAAGAATCTGTAAAACAGTAGTATAGTGATCAGTAAGTGGAGCATACATAAATTTGGATATTATACAAACATCGTGAGCAATATTTTGTTGAGTTATAGTGAGATATGTGAGCATCTACTAGTTGACTATGTGGAACTTCTATGCTGAGAAGCTAGTTAAGAAGGCCCAAGTCTTTCATTTTAAAACTACTAGAAAGAAATGACTTTGTGGAAGTAAGCCTAACAGTATCACTCCTAGTAATGATCGTATCATCGACATGTAGTAATAGAAAGACATCACCATGCTCACTGTGATAGATAAACAATGCGGATTCATTATCACTCTATCGAAAGCTAAAGTGAATGATAGTAGAGGAGAATTTCTTGAACCATGCCTGAAGTGCTTGCTTGAGTCCATAGGGAAAATGCTGAAGTCAACATACTTAGCTCTGTTTGTGAGGAAGACCAAGAGGTGGCTCCATATAGGCTTCCTTATGAAGCTCTCCATGAATAAATGCATTCTTGACATCCATTTGATTAAGGGGCCAAGAATGAATGGAAGGGAGAGCAACGGGGGTGAGAACAATGGTTATGTGGGCAATAGGAGCAAATGTTTCTTCATAATCAAGTCCATATTCTTGAGTGAAGCCTTTAGCCACAAGTTGTACCTTATAATGTTCGATCAAACATCAATTTTACTTTTGATTTTGTAGGTCCATATGCAACTAATAACTGATTTGCATGGTGACAAGGAGTTGAGATCCCAGGAATTTGTTTTAATGAGGGCCTAGAATTCTGTTTGCATGGCCTGAACCCATTCATGTTGCATACTCACTTTCTTGTAGGTTTGAGGCTCATGGAGGTAAAAAAAATGTTAGTGGTATAGCAATAATAATCATTAAGTTTTGTTGTAGGTTGATGAATTAAGGATACCTAGGTATGTCCTTTGTAGGAGTAACATATGAAGAATCTATAGGAGTGGGAGAAACTGGTGGTGGTTAGGGTGGAGGTAATGGAGGAATGGTAGAATCTATTAGAGTGTGTGGTAGATAGGATTTAAGAAAATGATCAATGAAGGTGGTACGAGGACTATAGGAGTTCGAAGGAAGCATCATAAAATGAATTTATTCTCAAAAGATGACATTCTTAGATACTCGAGTATGATGTCTTAGGGTCATGACACCGATATCCTTTTTATTCAATATCGTACCCTACAAAAATACACAAGACTGATTGAGTAGAAAGCTTGATATGTTCATTGTGGTGTAAGAGTATAAACATGTGGATCCAAACTTTTTAAGATGATGTTATGATGGTGGTGATCCATGTAGGAGTTCATAGGATATTTTATGATGTAGTAAGGTAGTAGGTGTTCGATTGATAAGGTGCACGGAGGTTAAGGCAACTTCTCCTTAGAATGTTGGTGAGACTTGGGAGGAGAGGAGAAGTGTTTGAACGGTTTCAACAATATGCCTGTGTTGAGTTTAGAGACCCCATTTCATTGTGGTATATCTAGACATGAAAGCTAAGGTATGGTACCATGTGATGTAAGAAGGCTTAAAATTGTCATGAGCAAAATTCACTACCAAAATCAGGCCTTAATAATTTTATTCTTTTGGAATGTTATGTGTAGATCATGTTGGTGAAGTTTACATAATTTTCATAAACCTCAAATTTGGAGTGTATGAGATAAATTCATGTGAAATGTGAACAAGCACCAATGAAAAGAACATAATAATGAGCACGAGTAAGCTTTCACAAAGGAAGATCAAACATCACTATGAATCATATAAGAAGGAACATCAGTTTTAATAATATTATGAGAAAAAGGAAAAACATGTCCTTTGCCAAACATATAGTGTTCACAATGTATATTTTGAATCTTTCTATTGTGCCTATAGATCCATTGAATATGAGTTTATTAAAGCGAGATAAAGAAAGATGACCCAAGTGATCATGCCACGACTCAATGTGAGTGAAAGTAGTAGTGTGGGATAGAATAGGTAGGTGAAGGGACTGAAGGCAATAAAGGTGGCCATTTCTAATCTCAATCCTCAATATCTTCTCAGTCCGTGGGTCCTGCACAACACATTTATTATCATTGAAGATGACATGATATCCTTGATTACATAATTGGTTGATAGATATCAAATTCATGGTGAGATCAGGAACTAGCAAAACATTGTATAAGGTTATCTTACAAGTTGTGACCATTCCAATGTGTAACAGATAAGGGAGTGTTATTGGCAGTGTGAATAGACAAGTGGTTACTTAATGGGAAAAGCTATGAAAAGGCATGTGAAGTGCAAGCCACATGATTTGACGCTAAGTCTAAAAACCAAGTAGGGTTACGAGACGTACCTGATGAAATAGAGGCATAGGTAGCAAAATTATCATCAATGCTGGAAAGACCATTACCTGATGTAATCTCGACTAAAGAGATCAGAAAAACTTCATAGAACTCTGAGAGTGAAACTCTTATAGTAGGCATAGAAGATACAGAGGGTACTTTCAGTGGACCAGTAGTTATAATAGCACAAGAAGAACCTTCTTTATGTTGACACTGATGATGTAAGCAATCATTCTTCTAATGACTATTCTTTTGACAGTAAGTATAGAAAGCATTCTTGCCACTAGTAGGAGATTTAGAAAGTCGTGAGTGATAAATGGTGGAAAGTACAAGATCTGAAGGGTACTCAGAAAGAAGACCTTTGGGAGACTATTCTCCATTAAGTTCTAGAAGAACACTCTGAACTGTAGGTGGAGTAGTGCAAAGAAGAATGGAACTATGTAGTACCTCGAACTCATTAGTGAGTGAGATAAGAAACTAAAAGAGATGGGTCTATTCATGAAGCTGATGATATTTCCTATGAGAATGAGTCTATGCTGGTTCAACAAGCAATATTTATTCCCATAGGATTACATTTACACATGAAACTTAGAAGATGAGCTATCCAGGTTGTTGTTGCAAATGATGAATCTCTAGTTTTAATTGATATCTTCTTGCAAAATTAGTTTGGAGATAAGTGGATATGAAGTTGTGCCACACTTCTTGAGCAAGATCAAACTCAATATTCATTATAGCAATTGCTAAAGTGAAGTTTAGACAAATCAAGGCAATGATGTAGTCATTTTTCTATTCCCATTCTCCAAGTTTCTTCTTGTTTGACGGATGTGATGATTCCCTTGTTATAATCATTTAGAATACTTTATTTTTAAGGACGGACATCATTGCTTTTGCCAAATAAAGCCAATTATTGTCATCTAATTTAATATTAATGGACTTAAGTTTAAAGGTGTGTGATGTCATGATGGCTAAGGGTAATGGTTTCTCTAAAGCCCACAAATAAGACAAAGGCGGGCATGTCAATATGTGAAGTGGGTATAAAGTTTATGGTACCACAAGTAAGCTGAAGCGGGGGGGGGGGGGGCTGACCCGATAACAAAACTAAGGGGAATAAGGATAACTTAAATAAGACAAATTAGAGAGCCAAATATCAAGTGATAGGGGGTAGGATTTTAATATTAACCTTTTACTTTTCTTCTTTTCCTCTTTTATGTCAGTGGATATGTGTTAACTGACCTTAGTTGAATTGTAGGTGGAAAGTATAATATCTGAAGGGTACTCAGAAAGAAGACCTTTGGGATACTATTCTTCATTAAGTTCTAGAAGAACACTTTGAACTGTAGGTAGAGGAGTGTGATGAAGAATGGAACTATGTAGTACCTCGAACTCGTCAGTGAGTGTGATAAGAAATAGAAAACATGGGCCTATTTGTGAAGTTGTTGATATTCCCTAGGAGAATGAGTCCATGTTAATTCAGTAAGTGATACTTGTTCCCATAAGACTTACATTTACACATGAAACTTAGAGACGAGATCTAGGTTATTGTTGCAAATGATGAATCTCTTGTTTTAGTTGATATCTTTTGGAAAAATTAGTTTGAAGATAAGCGGATCTGAAGTTGTGCCACACTTCTTGAGCAATATTAGAGTCAACAATCATCATAGCATTGGCTAGAGTGCGGTTTAGACAAATCAAGGCAATGATGTAGTGATTTTTCTGTTCCCACTCTACAAGTTTTTGTTTGTTTGATGGATGTGATGATTCCCTTGTTATATCATCTAGAGTACTTTATTTTTAAGGACAAACATCATTGCTTTTGCCCAATAAAGCCAATTATTGTCATCTAATTTAATATTAATGGACTTAAGTTAAAGGTGTGTGATGTCATGATGCTAAGGGTAATAGTTTCTCTAAAGTCCACAAATAAGACGAAGGTGGGCGTGTCAATATGCAAAGTGGGTATAAAGTTTATTGTACTACAAGTAAGCTAAAGAAGAGGGTCCTGATAACAAAAATAAGGGGATTGAAGATAACTCAAATAAGACAAATTAGAGTGCCAATATTGAGGGTAGAATTGTACTCTTAACCTTTTACTTTTCCTTCTTTTCCTCTTTTATGTCAGTTGATATGTGTCAATGGACCTTATTTAGACTTTTGAATGTAGCGGCGAGATGGCTAAGTGGATGGCCCGGGTAGGTGATTATAAAGTTTGGAGATTATAGAGACAGCAGAGGGTGTAAGGCACCAACCTATACAGATCACTCAAGGCACTGATTGAGGGCAATTGTGAGGGACCAAAGGTTACCGCAAATTTTTTTATTAATTGAGGATAGAGTTCTTTGACAAGAGTGAGGTAGACTAGTAGTCCTTGAATGCTGAATTGGGATGGTGGAATCCAAATTGTGCAACTCAGATCCTATATGCAACTTAGATCCAATTGCTCGCTTTTCAAACTCTTGCTGAAAAATAAAAATGTTTTCTTTTGCCGATGATGAAACCGCCACCTTCTTTGGTTTCCTAGGCACTTTGGCAAGGATCGTTGGTTGAGCATGATCGTCCTTTCAAGCTAAATTTAGCATTTTCAATGATGAATGTTAGTAACGATCATCAGCTAAGGATGAACTTGGCAGTGAGATAATGTCAATGGCGATCTATAGCTTTCTTGAAAGGAGGGATTGATACCAGTGGTAAGAGGATCAGCAATATTGTTTGCTAAAAATCGACATAGATTGAGGCTGAATGCGTGAGATCAATGATAGGATCATACAAGATTGAAAAAAGGAACTCATAGCATTGTTATTGGTGGAGTAATAACAGCGATGTTTGCACTATTAGAAAAGTTTCTATCCAAGATGTTGAACATAGCAAGGGAAATAGTGAAGGAGGAGAAGAGAAAAATTTGAGATCAACGTTCAAAAAAGCTATCAACAAGATCAAAGATCAAACAAATTTGATACTAAGTAAAACTTGAGCAGTTCAAGTAATTTCATTGATTAGTACAATATATTATAATGTTTATATACAAAAAAAATATTTCTAATTGTTGGGGATATAATCCCTGTAATATCTACAAATTAGCTATGATTCAGATCCCTGTAACCTCTCCATATATTGAGTGGGATCTCCTATAATCTCTTTAACATTAGATCCCTGTAATCTCTCCATATATTGAGTGGGATCTTCTGTAATCTCTCTACCAGTGCATATGATAGTCACTTGGTTAGTTAGAGAGAGACAAACTGTGTCTGTGTGTCTATATATTCTAATGGGTCAAAAGAATACATTCCTTATCAACACATGAGGATCAAAAGTTTAATTATGTGTCTAACAATAAATTGCTAAAGAGATAATGAATTGGTGAGCCCAATTAAAGAGGAAAATTTCTGCAATGAATTCAATTTACATAACCCCTAGCCTTGTGCATGAAGAGAGGTCTCACTTGAAGATGGGAGTCTTTTTTCCAAACCAAGGATGATTTGCCCATATCATCTAAGGATCTATTGATATGACATAAACATATAATGAATCGTGACATTTTCTTATGAGCAATGATGTATGTGCACCTTGGTTACCCTCATGAGCCTCTAACCAAATGGCATTGAAAACTATAACTTTAGAATGTTGGCCTTGATTTATATGGACTATGATCCAAAATTCTCATCCATAGGGTAATCCTAATTGCTACTTCTTTTAGTTGTAAGATCGATGGTGAAGTCTTTTACCATCACTCTATAACTTAAGTAAATGGCCTAAGATCATCTAGTGGATGAGTATTTTGAATCATAGCCCATCTAAGTTAAGGTCAATGTTATAAACGATTTGGATCTTCATAAATCTAGGCCTAACTAAAGTTATGGCTATTTATGAATTGCTTGGATCTTCAAATATTTGGACCCACCTAAAGTTATGATTGTTTGTACCATTTAGCTAGAGGCTCATGATGAAAAAGAAGGGGCACATATATCATTGCATCTTCTTATTAGTCATTTCTCTAAAATCATAGTAGTTGATTGTAGTTATTCTTAGGTAGCTAGCAGTATTTCATAGGCAAGGTGAGTAAGATTATGACTCAAACAAGAGATAGAGAATGAGATCATGACAGTAGGGACTAAGCATATTATAATACAATGAGATGCATTTCTTACTAGTGAACTACAAGTGGTTCACTAACACCCCTTAATTTTAAAAAGAAATCATATGTGGCATGCATTGTTTACTTTGTTCACAAGTAAACCTCTAAGTTTTGATGTGTGTAATAAGCTCATTCTGCTAGAAATACTTGTTAGAGTTGGTTGTGTGTACTAGGCCCATTAGATTTCAATGTTCTTTCATGCTAAAAGGAAAAGGGGCACTAGAAATAGCCAAAATCTCCCGAATTGTAGCCGTAGCCCATCATGTACTTTTGAAATCTCTCCTAAATTGAACATTATTCTTTTAGAATCTACCTTTTTGACAAATGGTTAGTTGAAACTGGATATATCAACATATTCATAAGTCAAAGACACTAAAGGTTGAGAAGAAAAGACTAATAGGACATACTATCTCCATGACTACTATAGCCAACTTCTAAGGCTTTAATAATGAAGATAACTTATTGGGTGGTTTTCATGAGCGAGGAGGCATTATGAGAGATAGGAGCTTCTAAAGTTTTCATAAACATGTCTAGTCATTGATATATTGTTGGCTTTTGTTTTTTAAGGTAAATGTATTAATAATCCTACATTGCCATTTTTATAAGAGATGTATGGAAACATTTTTATAAGAAAAGGACAAGGATTAATAGTCCCACATTGCTTATGGTAGAGAGACTAGAGGAGAAGAATCACTATATAAAGGGGATGCCCACGAATCTTTATTCAATCAAATTTCAAGTCTTTGAGAGTTCAGTAAAGATGTTCTTTTAGGTTAATTTATTATTGTTTTTATTGTTGTTTAGAGTGCTTTGCTAGGTTTTCCAAGGATCAAGATTAGTTCTCTTTGGATTTCTAAATTTAAAGACTTGTTGATATCTTTTGAGTGTGCCATTTATAGTACCATTTTGTGGTTTTGGTTTCTATTAATGCTCTCTTATAGGTGTGTGTGTTGTACTAAGATCTGTCTTCCTGTCAGCATTGAAGACTTTAAATATTATCTTAATGAATTGAATGAGATCTTTGTTGTTGTCATCTTTTAAGAGCTCTATTCTTGACTATTTGACTTTGCTAACATTTTATCATTCCTAAGTTTTTTTATGAGGTTTCTAATATTTTCTATGGCATTCATTAAAAGAGACAAGAGTGTATGGTCTACATTGAGAGTGCATATCATTGTGGACAAAGATTGAGTCTTGCTTGATTGAATCCTGGAAATAGAGTTGCCACTAATCTCTTGCACTAGGAGGCTTCAACTATCTTCAAGAAGCTCCATTACAAAGTGAGCCTCTAAGTTTCAAAGAATTCATTATGCTGCAAGTGTTACTTATGGGATATATATTTCTAGCACATGTGTGTAGTTATTAAGACCAGTGATGGGTTACTATCAGTTTTCCTCAAGAGTTTGTTAACTACCAATTTTTTAAAAATGATCTTCCATGAAAAGAAGGAAAAGAGTAAGGGGTTCTTTTGGAAATCTTTATTGTTTCTCCTGGAAGTGGGTCTTTTAGAATTTTATAGTATTGATTCCACTCTTAAGTGTAAGATAAAAAATAGAGGAAAACATAGGAAAGACATAAGTGTATGCTTATTTTGGGAACGAAGGAACATAGAATAAACAAGCCCTTCTAAGGGAGGTTTTCTATTTTCAACCTTTGGCAAATTTTTTTCAAACTTCAATTGATACTTATGGGTGATTTAGGGTGTATATGATGTTCTAGGGCTATAATTTGGGAGATTTTAGTAGTTCATAATGCCCCGAACTTAGTACATAGATTTAAAACTTAGAGGTTTTACTAATGAACAAAACAAATAATGGGGCCATATACGATTTGTTGTTAAAGAAGGGGGCCTAAAGTGGATAAGAATGACAAATAAGACATTTCATTGATGTAGACTCTCACATATAGGCCCTAAAATCAAGTGAACTTGATAGTGCTTGATTCAGAGAGTTGAATTGTCCTGATTGACCAAATTTTGCAATGCATTACATCATAGACAACATCTCTTATTGTGCCATTATTGTTGTTGTTAACTATTAGAAGGGAACATAACATAATATCCCTCCTTTGTGGACCATAGAGAATGCAAGACAATCTACATACAAATAGTCATTGCTATTTGAGCAATGTTTTTTAATGTATAGAATTCTAATTAACCATTTTGCTCATTAAATTAATGGCAAATAAATCCAATTGCCAATAAAATGGTAAAATAATTGGGGATACAACGACTAAATCAAGTCAAACGCAAATGGAGAAAATCATCTATGTGCAGCCTAATGTATAGCACAATTAGTCACAAACAACTTGTTAATTCTCCTAGAATATGTTGATCACAGGTTTAATTTGCTGCTTTCCCTTTCAACGTGAAACTAGATTTAAAAGTACATGTGAGAGTGATAAAAGTAATAAGCCACCATATTTTAGTTACAAGCAAAGAATTTCAAAGCAAACACTCACAAACTCTTAAGTCTTAATCTTAAGTTCAATGCTTGGCCAAAAGGGAAAGAGTCAACTCAAACATGTGACCAAGCATATTTTGTGGGAGATACCTAAAAAGTAGCTGTTAGGTTGTAGGAAACACATTAGAGTACACACTATTACATGAAAATTAACGTCAGTACTGCTTTTTGGTAAATAGGGTATGCTGCCAAACATATGTTTCCTTATGACTATGTCTTGATACTACTCTATGCAAAAAATCAGCATCCTTGGATGACTTTCCATGGATCATTGTCCCTATCATAGATAGTTTGCAGGAGTGCACCTTGGATTCTAATGGTTCACTTACTAGGCTTTCTATTGGATTTCCAGCTGCTGGAAGAGACTTCTTGGCTAAACTAAATCGCTTGTAAGCGCTCCAACATTTTGTATCCTTTTTTTTTTTTTTGAATCTTTTTTGAAAATGTTGACTTGTATTGATCATAACCGAATATAATCCAAAGAAGAGAAATGATCAAGATGACATTCACCAAGAAAGCAAGGCGTCCAAACAAAATCAATATGAAAACACGACAACAATACATGTCCAGGAGAGCAAAAGGAAAAGAAAAATTCCTGCGCTGTACAGAGGAAGAACGGAATGTCGATGGCAAACAGAAGAACAATGTGCATCCATGGTGGGGCTCAGGGAGGACTATATCAACCTGGTCCGGAAGCTTCAAACCATCAAAAGCTCAGCAAAGTGAGGGAACAGATCCCTCCAAAGTTGCACTAAGGCAAACCATCAAAAGCTCCAACTCTTTATATCATTGGCCCAACTTGAGAAGTCACAAAGTTGGAGATTGGCAGCCACTTCTGTGCAGGATTCGACCCTCTTTTCTGTTTCCTGCCGGTGGAAACGCGCATATAAAAGTGCGCAGAGAGCGCGGTCTAACTGCATTACATCAAGTCTAGACCAAAATGGGTCCACACTGAACTGGGGCCCGGTGTGTTGAAGTGGGCGTGCCTCATTTTGCAAGCATTTCGCTGCAAATAAAGGCAACCCTAGAAGCGTTTGTTGCTTCTCTTACTGGAAAGCGAGATTTGAATTTCCATGGCCGCTCGTTTGTTGCAGAGGCGATTTTACTTTCTTCTTAGCCAAAACCAGTCTCCTCAAGGTGTGCTTGATTCTCTTTCCCTTTCTATTTTTCTCTTGTTTCTTAGCTTTTATAGTCTTTCAAATTGTCATCCTGTTTCTTTTTCTGAAACGATTGAGGAAAGCGTAGAATTTTCACAGGGCTGTTTGGCACGAGATTAACAGACTACGAATAAAGTTTTTCCTGGGTAGTGTTTCCACCCCCACCCCTATTTGGAGCCTTGAAACACTAATAGAATTATTCAAGAACTATCAAAAGTTTTAGCTCCATTTTACCAATATTTGGATAATTCTATATATGATTTTAGACTGCAAATAGGAGGGGAAAAAATCAGTATCCAGGAAAACCTAATCGCTGGTTTGTATTCTCCCTACAATAGCAAATACAGACTCTAAAGTAGAAATTAAGTATTTCAAAAGGGGCAGTCCCGGTGCACGAAGCTCCCACCTATGCAGGGTCCAGGGAATGGGTGGTCCACACCTTACTTTGCATTTAGCAAGAGGCTTTTTTCACGCCTTGAACCCGTGACCTCAAGGTCACACCACAAAAACTCTATTGTTGTGCCACGGTTCTCCTTTAAATTAAGTATTTCAAGAAAATAGAATTTTGGGCTTTCAATTTTGTCAGTGTACTCTGAGTTTCTGCTTATGTTTTTCACTTCTCCACGCTGGTAAGGACAGGAAAATATTTTCCTGTGTCTGACCATGATATTGTTTGGTTTATGCCCTAATCATCTTTCTTTATGAAGAAGAGATGATCAAAAGCTAGAAAAGGTTTTCTGAATTGCATTTTATTGGTTTCGAGTTTTTATATGGTTGTTTCTTTGGAAGATTCACGATGATAAACCAGACCATATACAAGAGAATTGCAAGAAGGAACAGTGAGTTTGCAGTTTCAATCATTATTCTGCAAGTGAACTAAGGATTTCTAGTCATCTTTAACTTTCACGACTCCTGAATGTAGTAAACTTATTTAACTGTTACATATAAAGTATGTTATCAAACAAACCCAGAAGTCATATCTTCTTTATTGTTTCTAAAGTTTTTGGCAGTATTAACCATTGTTGCCATAGGCAATGAGATAGCAAAGAGGAAATATATGAGACCCTTAGGAGAAAGAACAGAAAAGCCATAGGAAATGACATTAAAACAAAACTAAAAGTAGTAGGATGTGAAGGAGGGTACCTAGAAGGAATGATGGTTATGGTAGCGGTAAGTTAGGGAAGGTGAGTTAAGGTTGGTTAAGGTTTAGGAGTGACTTGAAAAAGCTTTCTTGGTTCTTAGTTTGCAAGTTCAGTTAGTATTACAAGTTTACTTCTAGGCACTAGATATAATCTGAACTCTTTTTTAATTTCTTGTTCTATTACATGGAGTTACGGCATGTTTTTAGGAACTGTAAAATGACTTTAATGAAACTTGGATATCTTTAAATCAATAGGTATACTCCTTAAAAAGTTTCAAATAAACTTCTTTGGCAGTGGCAAGGGAAAAACCACCCTTCAATCTAAATCATGTAAATAGGAAATATATTTCTAATTCGGAGGAAGCATTTTTGGAAACACAAGGTAAGTGGGAGCTAGCTTCTATCATACTTGGGAAATAAGAAGCATTTGGCTTCTGAAGTGGCTCCAAGGAAGTGAGTTTCCCACTATGGTAGGATGCTTAAGGTAAGTATTGCACTAATCAGTTCCTCATTCTCTTTTGAGGATGGATAACAATGTCTAAAAGAAATGCGTGAGAGGTAGGTTTTGGTATTATTGGATATACCAGAAAAGTAAGCTTTGGCTGCTGTTTCTCTTCAATTTTCTATATCTATGTCCATGATCTGAGCAGGTGCTAGCAGTACAGACTCAATTACGTTGTATTTAGAAGTACAGGAAAAAGTATGGTGAAATATTCTTCAATATATAAAGGAAGACATCCAGAAACTTGCCTTCATCATTGGTATATACTAACATGCTAGCGGGTTGTTCTTTGATGGTTCCTTCTTTTAAGATGAAGGATGTTGTAAATATGGAGTATATGTTTCCATAATAGTTTTCTTCTTGTATGTTTAATACTTCTTTGAGCTGAGAGACTTGATATGTCGGTTGAATATGATCACTAATAGAATACTCTCTCATGTGAAGGAGTGAAAGGTGATATATTGTATTTATAGTGATACAGCTCAAGATCTTTGATCCTTGATATTAGAGGCCCAAGGTCTCTGACCCTTTGCATTTACTTCTATTGTCATCTTCTTTTATCATCTTCTCTTCTCTTCTTCCTCAGCATCCTGTTTTCTCTAGCCTACACCATATTGTCTCTTAGCTCAATTGCCAACAGCACTATGGCTATATTCTCATCCCCACTTGCTTCCACCATTTCCACCCCATTTTCCATGGGTAATCTCACTCATTATCTAACCTTTTAACATACTCCTATTAATAGCATCATGAGAAAATCTATAATCTGTTATATTGTGCCTTAAGCCATGCTTCACCTCATTGATGAATCCACTTCTTGTCCACCCAATATTTGGCTGCCACCTACTCTGAATCCCCTACAATCAATCCTAAATATACATCTTGGTACCTAAATGATCAGAAGCTGCTAAGCTAGATTGTGAAATCTCTTCTTGAGGAAGTTGTCTATCAACGATGATGTCTCTCTCTAAGTATGGGGAAATCTTCACCTAGCATTTAGATCTATCAATCACACTCATCTTATCTGACTGCTTGTGCCGTTGTAGATCTAGAAAAAAATGGAAAATTATCCATTTCCGCCTATCTCCAACAAGTGGAGTTGTTGGTCATTGTTTATTAATCAAAGTCGGATTTAAAATATTTGAAAAATGGAAAGCGGAATTGGATAGAGAATTGAGAAGTTGCGATGTGATAAATGTCCAAAGCTGACCTGTTTCCAATGTGTAGTTAGTCACATCCCTTATTTTCATTTGCCGGCCTTAAGTTTCCAATCTCCAAAGTCATGTGGTGTGTAGTGCCAGTGTTTAGAAACTAGTCCCCCCTAGTCATCATTGATAGTAATGTTTTGAGACAAATATAACTTGTCTAATACCAAAGGGAGCATTATTAGCCCAATGTATATACATATAACAAAACTTGATCTTGTAACCAAGTTTGTGCATGCGCAAGGAATGATTCATATGGTTAACATCAAATGATTCAACCAAAACATCTTTAGTTCATTAGAATCACATGAGTAGAAGATACTTTTCTGAGTCTCAATGGATAAATTTGGTTTGTAAGTAATCAAGTCGATTGAAGAACAATAAATTCAAACAAAATTACTACCTTCTTGACCATTCAAATGGGGATCGAAAATTTGAGATATGTTTGTTTGCTTAAAATTCAATTGACTGCTGAGCATTCCCACTCACGTTGGCATGAAGGACTTCATAGAAAATCTACTGAGTCATTTAACGGCCAATGTTGATTATTTCAAGTTCTTTGCCAAAGTTCTATCTTGCAGATTTGCTTCTAATAATTTCAAATTGTATGCAGCCTGTCTATTTCCTCTCCATTTCAAGAAGAAATTTGGGCTAAGTTTTTGCCCAGTCAGTTGTTAAGCAATTTCAAGCTTGTTGCTAGTCAACAGTCAGAGATGTTTTGGTTCTATTAAAATCAAGTCGGCTTCTGAGACAAATTAAGCCAATTAATTGAGCTGTTTTTGGAGAAAATGTTTAAGGGTTGAGAACCGCCGATTGCTTGAGATATACGATCCATTGGTGAAGAGTCAACATGAGTTTTGACTTTCTGGGCAGAATTCAATCAATTGCCAAGATGAACAAGCTGATTAGTTAACTTAATCATTCCATTTGAAACTTCACTGCTAAACAGCGCTAGCTGGCTGCCCATGATATCCAGCTGATTGTGCTGTCATATTCACTGCTTGCTGTTGTTCCAAATATTGAAATTTTAAATTTCAAACAACTAGGATTGCTCTCCAAGGGCCATCAAATTGAGTCTAATGGATAGTTTGGATAGAAAACTATCAATAGAAGGCTCCAACAGCCATTTGAAGGACTTTAGAACATCAAGCAAGACAATTAAGCTCACATCTCAAGCACAGTATCTCAGCCAGTTTAGAGTTATCTCCGAGGAACCACCAGCAAATGTTAAGCCATCTGATACTGTTCTTCAAATCTTCTCAAGATATTCTTATCCTGCTGGATGGAGCGTCAATACATTTTTCCAGTATTTGCAACCAGCTCTTGAGCTTCATTTGCTTTCACAATGCCAATTGAGCTTGCCAACTCAAAGATCCCTTCTTTGAAGTTTACAGGTAGATGCCAACGACAGCAGGCCAGCCAACTTGTCCATTTTCGTATTGCAATAGACGGTGAAACCAGTGCGCTAATTTTTGCCAATTATGTGGAATAGCCATTATCTCGTACACAGATTAGAAAAGGAAAAGAACAGCTCTCTGTAGCTGGGTCACCGAGTTTCATGCCTGACAGATTTTGATCTGTATGCTAATAGTCTAATGGCGTTAATAACAATAACTAATAGGGTAATGATATGCCCTCCCCACCATTCTTGACAAATCCCCACCCATTTCTGTTCTTTTTAGATCTCTGTTATTTTCTTAGATTTTATTTTTTTCTAAGGACAAAGCTGAGCTTAGGAAAGGAAGTCAGCTTGAGTCGCATGGAGGGAGGGAGACTCCAATAAACCTCATTCAGAGCGAGATAGATATACCTCCAATAACCCTCTTCCACATTTCAACTGAAATCTCTGAAAAAGACTGTGTTATCCTTCCTCTTCCTCTTGCACATTTCAACTGAAATCTTTGCAAAAAGTTTTTCATCTTCTCCAACTGTTGCCCCTCTTGTTCTTGGAATTCTGCACCTCATCACAGGTTTCAAATCCAAGCCTCTGTGGCCGAAGCTGAAACTATTCTGATTCTGTCAATGAAAACCCGTCATTGTGAGTGACCACGTTTCATATTTCAGCTGAAACCTCTGAAAAAAGACGAAATGTTTTCCTTCTCTTCCATATTACAGCTGAAATTTGAGTAAGTTTTTCTTGTCTTCCAACTGTCGCAGCTCTTTTGCTTGAAATCCTCCTCATCGGAGCTTTGAAATCCAAGCCTTTCTGCGGAGTTGCAAACATTCGGATTCTGTCAATGAAAACCCATCATTGTTTGCAAACCTGTACATTAGAAGAAGCCCCCACCCAAGAATGTGGTGATGGGTTGTTCTCTTTGGGTAATAGCTATTGAGTTTAATCCTATGGTGATTATGGTAATGATGAAGAGGATGGAAAGAGAAATCAGGTTTCATGGAAGAAACATTGGAGGTTCGCCCGATGTCCAACAGATTGGAGATTGCAATGGATGAAGGAGATGGGTTCCACATTTGAAAATTAGGCAGTTTCTTGAGGCCAGTTTCTCATTTAGATATAATAATTTTTTTAATTAGATATTATCAGGAAAGGTGGTTGTGAAGTGGTTAATTGAAAGGGCAGGAATGTCATTCCCCTGACAAATAATTATAAGAAATAATAAAAAAAAGTATTAACAGGAAAAAGCACACACCCCTTTGGAAAACAATTTTTTGTATATCTAAGCCATTCATCATATGTTATGAATGGCTTAGGCTGGACATCAAATTTCATGGCCACTAGATGATTTTAGCCCATGTTTCTTTATGTAAAAAATCAGGACATGTATTTTTTTTATTAATTCATTCAAAGACCCAGAACAAGTGGTTAGGATGGTCCAAATGCATTGATTTGTTATTGGTTGCTTATTTTTGGTGTTTTGAACATGACGAACAGCCAATATTGACAAAAAAAGTTTAGCCATGCATGGGAAGGCGGCATTACTCCTTTGTCTCCTCTTGAACGTGTACTCCTATTGGGACTCAAAAGATATATCCGTGACTAAATAGCAACTCTCTTACACTCCTTGTTGTTCGTTGTAGATTATTCCATGTAATTATCTTTAAATTTTGTAGCTAACATGTTGCTTGGGCATCATATTTCCACTACTAGAGTGTTCGTAATATAGCTTTTCTGCTTTGTTTCATATTTGGAGTGTCTACTAGATGTATGTGTTTTATGGTGGTGGGTTTTTTTATTATCTTGTTCGTGAGGCGTTCTTATCTATAGCCTTGCAGGTTGTTAGAGGGAGTACTGAGAAATGATAGAATAGGATTCTGTCCTGTCTTCCTGGCAGGGATAGGTGAGGTCTGCACGGACATGAGACCAACTTGAAGTGTTCTACTCAATTGCTTCTGTTATTGTTTAGAATGTTGAATAGAGAAAAGAAATTACTTCCAACTAGTTATACATCTCCGTGTAAATGGCAACTTGCAAACTACCAACTACCTAGGATGTTTTCACATCTGATAGCTGTCTTAAGTCATCATGGCTATTATCTGAATGAATTTAATAACTTGGGCTGATAGATCTAGTGTGGTGATAGGACTCACATGGCCATTTCTTCCCTCTGCTGAAGTTGCTTGGAGCAGCGGCAGACAACTTCCTCTATCCTCAGCCAATAGATGGATTCAGATACAGAGGTACTCAATTAGTAAGGGTGATGAAGATGGCAAAGACCATGTGCCTCCCTCACTTGGTTCTGATTCGGTTCCGAACTCCACCAAAATGATCAGCCCTGATGGTAACAACAGTTCCGTGAAGTTCACTGGCTTCTCCAACTTAAAAACATCGTCAAGACATGATCTTATAATGGTCTTTACGTGCAAGGTCTGCGAAACAAGATCACTGAAGACCACCTGTCGTCAATCATACGAGAAGGGTGTCGTGGTGGCACGCTGTGGTGGATGTAACAATCTCCATCTTATTGCCGATCGCCTTGGATGGTTTGGAGAACCAGGGAGCATTGAAGAATTCCTGGCTGCGAGAGGGGAAGAAGTAAAGAAAGGATCTTCTGAGACTCTAAATCTAACCTTAGAAGATTTGGCTGGCACAAGATCTTCATGATGCTTGTAAGCCGAGGGTAAACTGAGTATCTTGTAGAGAAACATGATAACTTATTCAGTGAATTTGTTGTTATTGATTTAAGATTTAAGTTATAGAATATTATCAATGTAAGTAACCCACCTGGGAAAGGCATGCAAACTCTGTTGTGCGATGGGAGGAAGCTTTAGTTTGTGTTTGCGTCTGTGGTTCCAGTTATAGTAAATGGATTTGATCAAGAGAGTACTTGTAAGGAACCTTCAAAAAGCTGGTTGCATAATTGGGTCAAAATATATTTTGATACAAAATTCAGTAACTCATGCTAATATTTTCTTCCACCTTCTCATCTATTTGCCCCCTCCTCCCACCCCCCCACCTCGTCTCTCCTTATAGTGAGGTCTTATGTGATGGAGCTCCATATTTTCCTTGGGAATAATGGGTGGCTAGAAGTATACATTGGTTTCTTGTTGTGAATTATCTGAACTTCTAAACCATTTATCTCTTGCCGATGCTGTTGGATGAGCCATCCCAAAGTTCAACTGCATGCAATATTGTGTGGCCTTTGAAAAGGCGGCTAAGAAACCAAAAACCAAACTCCATATCAATAGATAGTCTCTAGTCCTCAGCAACTCGGAGGCATTAAATCCCCTTGGAGGAGAAACATTAGTGTGCAATCTATTAAATCACCCGTTTGGTCCATAAGCAGCCCCATTTCTTCATGCTCTCCTTTTTCTTCTTAGCCCATTATATATCTGCCTTCTCTTTTAACCTTATATTTTGTTATATGAATGCTCTGGGAGCGAAACAGGGCAAGGTGGTCGCTGGGGGGATAACTTCCACTTTATGATGCTAACCAGGAGGTGTCTCGTTTTGAATCGGAAACCATATCCACTTTGTGATGCTAACTTGGGCGGGTCGCATTTTGAATATGAAACACATCACTAATGATCTGATAGTAATGTTTGTGCTGTAGGACTGACATACACATATGGAGAAGACTCCATTTTGGTTGGACATACCAGCACTATGATTAGGTTGTGTTTAGCTTGACAGACGATGGTAGTTCTGGAATTTAAATGTTTAACTTTGTTGTACAAGGCTGATATTTTGTCATAATCTTGTAGATGGCTGTAACTGGACTTAAGAGTGATTCAAGCACTTAGTCTGGTCCTCGTTACTAAAGATCATTTCGGCAGCCGGAAATGTTTGGAAAACTAGATTTGCGCCCCAAAACAGGCCCATGCTTTTGTTGGTTGGTGACCCTTTACCTATTAGCTTAGGTTTTGGCAGACTCTTCTCTTGATTCATTCCAATCCCACCCTTAGATTCTACCATTTGAATATGCCCTCAAATCAAGATTCTTAGAGTTTCTAAATTCATGATAATAATAAAAATTAGACTTCCGGTAGGAGTAGATGCATAACCGCATCCGAAAGGGTAGACTGTCAAGGACCGCCATGTGTACAATTTAACCCAGATTATATTTGAAGGGGAGTCTTGGTGCAATAGTAAAATTATCTTTGTGTGACCTTAAGGTCACAGGTTTAAGGCGTGGAAACAGCTTTGCAAAAATGCAAGGTAAGAGTACGTATTATAGACCTTTGTGGTCTGCCCCTTCTCCAGACCCTGCATATGCGGGAGCTTCGGACACCAAGGCTGTCCTTTTAGATTTAAAAATATCAGCATCTATTTTTTATTTTCTTTAAACCCCAAAAACGATATTTTTTATTCTGAAATGGCTTAGACCTCTTCATCTCATCTATTTCTTACTCCATATTCTTCATCTCAAAAAGTACTGGAAAAAACTCAAAACCTCTTCATCCTACCTTTATTCATGTGGTAGAAGCTTCAGAAATTCAACGCTTTCTCCTTCATTATTCTTTTTTCTGAAAGCGGCAACCCCCCCACCCCAAAACACAGAAAAAAGAAAAAAGAAGAAGTCAAAACCCCTTATATAGTTTGGGTTAGACCCCATCAACTTAAGCGCTCTACCAACGAATCCTACCAGTCTTCGTCCTTGGTTGAGTGAGTACGCTAAGAAGCATACTTTACTATTGAGCAGAGCCTCTAAGTTCCTTTAATCCAAAACTTGTTGGCCTGCCATTACAAATGCCCATATTTGGTATATCATATATACTCTTAGAGCAAGGATCAATTTCTGAAGTTCAATGTTAACCACTGGTATATATGATTTGATGGGGGAGCTGCTGAGCGAAAACTTGTCTAGTTGTTTGCTAACTTATCCAGCATTTTATGACCAAACACAAAGGTAGAAACATTCCATTAGAGTCGCCACGATTCTCAACAATCTCTACTTAACATGGCATGGTCATCTCTAATACGGAATCTGAAACTTCCAAAAAGTCCATCAGTAACTTAGGAGTTTACTGAAAGGAAAACCAAGAGACAAATGATTTCACTCAGAGATCAAAACATCATGAATAATGTCTGCCGTTTTCTACTTAGAAATTTAACCATCTTGGTACACAAGCACCGCCATGCCACGTGTAGCTCAAGAAGAATGGATAACGGGGCAACTTGTAATTTCCCTTTTGAGGATGGAATTACTTCTCTGGCTTGCTGCAACAGAAGCAAAACCATCTCGAAACACGTGTACAGCACTTTTGCAAAATTAACATCACAAGAAGACATGGTCATCGAGAAGCAAGCAGGATAGTGATCTTATCCCTTTTGCGATTGGCAACCGCAATTCTTGGATAAATGATCCAAAAATAGATAAAACTGCTCCAAAAAAGAAACCTCTTCTTTAATGGTTTTACCAATGCTTTAAGGCTACAAATAACACAAAAGAAAATCACGATCTATGGGTTGTTAATCTTGTGCATGGCCCCTTTAAAATCTAGTAAAGATTTTGATACAAAGCCATTATTGTGAAAACCCAATAATTTCCTTTTTGGAGAATCAGAAAACGCAGAAAGTTGAATGACTATGATTAACCTCTGGAAATACAGTAGGCTGAGATTTAGAAATCAGATGGAGAAATGATCTGTTGCAAGGTAAGGTTGCTATTATTGACCTTTGTGGTCCGCTCCTTACCTGGACCCTGCATATGCGGAGCTTCGTGCACTGGGGCTGCCCTTTTATGGAGAAATGGTCTGCAGAATTTATAACAGGCAAAGCTGGTTTGCGTCTAGGGTTTGGGACTGAAAGCTATTAGTTTTTCAATCTGGATTTCAATAGTTTGAAGGAGAGAAGCTGGGCTTTTCTCCATTCTCTCATTGAGAAGATGCAACAATCTCAATCGCTCTCTCTCTTCCTGTGCACCCCACGGAAGGTTTGGGTGTAACACTCTAGCAAGTAGAGACAAAAAAACGAAAGGCAGGGCCATTTTTGGGAGTTTATTCCATGATGCAAGCCGTTTATAGTGTATTAGCCCTCTTTCAAGATGGAAGGGCACCCAAAATGTCATCCAACGGGCATCTCTATAGAAGGCCTCTGAATGTGAATAGTGATTTCCACATTTCAGCTGTTAGGGGCACAATATAGAGATGCCCCTTAGATAGCATTTTTAGTACCCTCCCATCTTGAGGAAGGGTGAATGTGATGAACAGCTTGGATGATGGAGAAAACTTAACAATGGGAGCTCTATTTCATTTTTTGGTCTCTACTCGGTACATCCAAACCTTTTTCTGAGTGCACAGAAAAAAAACTTTTCTCTCTCTTTCAATTCAAATTTGATAATAAAAAATTATATTATCAAACAATAAAAATATGCTAGCTGACTTTTTAACCATGCCAGAGTTAAGGTAAACATGTTGCATCTAGCAAGTGTCAACCCTAATAGACACGGTTGAGCATCTACTTTTACTTGGACTCAAAAAATTATGATTGCAAAAGGATATGTTAGGACACATTAATCTTTATTTGAGAATTCCAAAAATAAAAAAACACAATATGAGCTCAAGATTATGATTTTTGAAAGAAAAATGATAAGGGCAAATACACTTGCTTGCTCATGGAATAACTATAATCTTGGAAATTCTTGAACCCTCATCTAAAACCTTATTAGGATTTTTGCTAAGAAAATGTGATTTTTATTTTTATTTTTTTTATTGTCTGTTAATGAGATATCCATTTGACATGGGACCAAAGCAATGTGGGTTAGATATTGATTATTTGCAAGTTTATTAGTATTGATCCACATGTCGATTTTCTCATGTTACTTCTTCCTAATCAAAAAATTGCCTGGCTTAGTATTCAGGCTCTTTTCTACAAGATAGCTAGAAGTGATTCTCTTAATAAAAAATGCAATAATATTTTAAAAATCATCCTTTATTTCTTTATTTTTGTCAAAGGGAGTTAACTGGGTCTTGGTTAACTACTACACTTGTCTTATGGGGAGAGAGTCTCACGTTGAGGCATGTTTAAAGAACCTTAGGCTATCTTTTCCCTTTCTCTTGATAAGAAGTGATCAAAACAGCCATTTCTCCTTTTTGGTCTTGGCCTTTTCTTTTCTTTTTCAATGTTAGCATTCATGGAAAATAAACGATATAGACACACAAGGATGCAAAAGGCCAGGCAACAAAGCAAACGCTCATCTGAGCACTTATACTAGCATATTTGTTAGAATAGGAGGTCACTATAAATTTTTCTCTTGCAAGGCCTCATGTTTTCCTTTATTTTACGCCATATAAAAAAGGGCAATCACGATGCATGAAGCTCCCGCCTATGCAGGGTCCAGAGAAGAGGCAGACCACAAAGATCTATAGTACACAGTCTTACCTTGCATTGTTGTAGGAGACTGTTTCCATGTCATATAGTTCTTAGAAAATTTGTCTAATAGTCAATTTGAAGTTAAAACATTTATTTTGTTGGCCTTATCTTTGTTGTTTTTTTTTTTTTTTTTCTCTCTATATGTTAAGACAAGAGATCAAAGAAACAAAACAAAAAAACAAACGGCAATTGAGATCTAACAAAGGAACTCCTATTGAGGGCTCAATTCTAAGGGCTTAACAATTTGCTTCTTCTTTCACCTGTGCATCTGCCTTTAGCTTAGCTTGCCTCGGCACCAAGCTGATTTTAACTTGTCCAATGTTGCACCAATTGGTTAGCCTCATTAATAGCATTTGCCAAGTGTCAAGGCAGATCACGTCGACATTTTTTTCTCATGAAGAATCAGATCACATGGTCCTCGAATATGAAAAAACCCGATTCTGAATCTCCTTCTACTAAAATACTTCCATCATCAACTAAAAGAAACTAATTTATAGAGAGCATAACTCTTGGATTTTTGAGTTTTTGGTTTTGCTTATCAAGTTTAGAAAAAAAAAACCCTAAATATCATAAAAAAGACAAAGGATTGAAATGAGATATTTGTCAAGAGAAAAAAAGAAAGAAAAAAGGTTCCTAAACTTTTGAAAATACTTTTTCTCTCTCAACCTAAAATAAAGATAAAAACCGCAGAGAACTCATGTTGCTAAAATTATGATTTTTATTGATTGCAACTTTCTTTTTATCATTGTATTTGGCATAAATTATAGTTTATTAAATTCTAATATCGTAGAATAGTCCACCCAAATGAATCCATCTAACAACCTCTCTGTAGAGTTTGCTTTGAATAATGTAATGTTTGGAAGGTCTTAGCAAGCAATGACAAAAATGAACAGACGAGAAGCAGTCAACTCTTCTAAAGATAGAACAAGATGTTTAATAATTAAATTGTCCACAACTTAGTGTAATGAAAATACTCCATCAGCCCATCCTCCTTCTGTTATGGTCTGTAACAAGGCACAAAAGATCTTATGCAAACAAAATTGGGTCATGTATACGTGATAAGAAGGGCACAAGATCTCTCATATATTCTCAGTAACCCTGTAAGGAGAAAAATAGTTAAAGGTTAAAGAAAATGGTCATTAGAAGCTCAGTAATATTTGTTGATTCTAAATTCTTTATCTTCTTTAGATGGTTAGGTTAGAAGACACATTATGGAAAATGACAGCCCTGGACCACTTGAGAAGAAGGGAAAGATTAGAAACGAAATTTATTGGTAAAGTTAAAACTTAAAACTTGTAATAAATTTCTAAATAATTAATACATAAATTTAGTCTATTTTTATATTATAAATAATTGACATATATAAGTTGAGTAATCTATCCTTCAATAATAATATAGTTTAATAAATATTTAGTATATTTTAATGCCATAAAAAATTATCTTACTGATAAGATAATCTGCAAATAATTGCCCTCATTTTGTAATCGTTCCAAAAAAAAAATGCAAATGTTCAAAGTCAATTCCCTGTCAATTTATGGATATGATTTTTTATTCCATATCTAATCAATTCAAATCGATAATCCATTCCGACACATAATCCTATATATACTGCTGGTACGAGTAAAACATGTCAATATGGACAGCATTCGTCATTAAAACATAAATCAAAATATCCTTTCCATACTGATGTAAGAACCTAGCTAAATGGTATGTACTGCCGGTATAAAATTTTCACCTAGTAAGGATGGTATTTGGATTTAAAATATTATAAAAATAAAATATATTTAAAAATAGAAAAGATTCCCAAAAAAATTACAAACCTCATTCTTGACTAGCTGCATTGATTTGGTTCCACCTTGATCACATTATTCTCATGGTTTAACCTATAAACACATCTTTTCATGTGTAAACTTTATGATTAACTTAGTCCATTTGTCGCACCTCAATTAAAAATTGAGCCCAAATAATTTTGATCTTTGAAATGGATGGCATATAAGTCAGCATACGTATTAGCAACCAGAAATGCAGAAATACATTTCATTGCAAATACGATTGGCTTTTGGCATGCCTTTCAAGTTACTGAAGATATAAAATAGAGCTTCTTCGAAGTGATGAGAAAAGATTAAAAAAATTTAAATTAAATAAAGCCATGACATATAATAAAAGGGAATGGGGGAACAAAATTTGTATCGCCAACCCTAATCAGGATAAGACTTTAATGATGGTAATTATGATGATGATGATGATGATGATGATGATGATACATGAAAGTGGGTGTAAAAGGGCAGGCCTGGTGCACTAAGCTCCAACATATACAAGGTTTGGGGAAGGGGCAGACCATATGGTCAATATTACACAGCTTTACTTCGTATTTTGCAAGAAGCTGTTTTCATACCTTGAAACCTATGACCTCAAGATCATACGATGACAACTCTATTGTTGTACTAAATATAGATTCAGTAAAAAAATAAAACTACAAAATACTCACTGACAAACTATATGCAAGGAATTCTTTTAATGGTGGACGCAGAAAAAGCAATGGAAGAGAAGGAATGCATGAGAAAATTAGAGGAATCCATCAATTCGTTCTAGTATGGAAAAAACCCAATATGTTCTTCTATTGTTCCCGATGGTTTTTGAAATCCAAAAGAGCCCAGTATGAATTTGACACCCAAAATGGGTTTTTGATGCTCTTGATCATTATTGACGGTTCTTCCATCACCTATAAACAGAATAGATTCGTTCAATAGTTAAAAACCCTGATTCTTCGAAAAGAGAAGAAAATATTCTTTTCGCATTGTCTTCTCGCCAAAGAAAAGAAGAAAAGTTGAAGAAAGCCCTTTCTGAAAGTAATTTTACCAATTTAGCTGTTAGTAATGAAATAATTCTATTCTATTGCTTAAGTGTGGACGGAACTGATAGTCCAGGAAACCACTTATAAGTATCCATTAAAGATATTTTTCTTTTTAGATAAGAGCTACGAAGCAAACTACTTCCAAGCTATACCCTAATTTTTAAATCTACTTGAAATCTTCCTAGTAAGAAAAAGCATCACCTTGAACCTCCAAGGTAAACAATTAGCGGCATTATATTGTCTGCGATCAATCGTAGGTCATCTGGGACATGCCCAAATCTGATGACGAGCTTGGATCACCGAAAGTTACGCGAAGTGAGTCCAGCATGCAAACTTTTTTCCGTTTTTTCCAGCAAAACGATGCCATCGTAGACATCTCCAAAGACACTTGAACTTTTTCCTTTTCTCGTAGGCCAGCTGTGTCTTATGGATAAACTCATAACTCATGTGCCCTTAGCACACAGATGAACTTCTACAACTACTGTGAAGAAGGCCTTATCTCGTCTGCTCTAATACCTTGCTGAGTCAAAAAGAAAATAAAGCAACATTAGGAGAGCAGTATTTGTAATAGTGACCTTACTAAAAGCATTCCAACTTGTGACCTTCCTTGTAAGGTTGGCGAACCCAATATCAGGGTATATGGTGAGGTTAAGTAATCTCATGTTGCTCAGCCATTAAATGGCAAGCACAGCTGGTTGCTGGTTGCAGACAACTCGACATGTCTCCTATAATACACTTTGTTGCAGGTTAAAAGTCACCATTTTTCCCTTTGACTGAGATCAGTTTTAGCAGTGTGTAAGCAGATTTGCTTCGTAATTTTTTGCTTGTACCAGAAACAAAACTCACATTGCTCAATTTGGGGTTTGTGTGGTTAGCAAAATATACATGTAAATCTATAAAAAAACAATTCCAAACCCTGATTCATGGCAAAATATCCCTTTAAAACATGACCAGCTTTGTAATAGAATAAAATTCCTTAACAGGCGTCTCCAGTGGATATATACTCATTTGGAGCTTCTTTGAATATCATGTCTACAAGTAATACCATTCATCCTTGATCAAGATGAATCACTTAGATCTAGAAAAACAAAAACAAAATCAACCATACAGGATCGGGTTTCCCATGGAGACTCCTTTTGAGGAACTTTGAGTATCATGTACCTACTACTAATACCATCTATCTGTTAATCAAACTATTCTTCCTCCCTTTGGTTCTTAATTTTGTATGTGATAACTTCATTTGCATCTTATGTTGACATTTAATGAAGCTGATTTCTCATTTATTTTGATAATGATACCCAACATAGGATAATAGTTTCCATTATTGGCATAAAGGAGGGATACAAAAGCAGTAAACGACACTTCCATTCCAAAAACACGTAAAGGAAGAAACCAGAAACCAACATAGGAGAAACAGTTTCCATCATTTATTGGCATCAAAGAGGGATGGAAAAGCAGCAAACGGATAATTTTCAAACCATTTCATTACACCTTCCCTAATCCAAATACTCGAAATGAAAGTAAAAGGGAATTCTTAAAATTAAGAGAAGGACAGCAGCAAACTCCTAATCACCACCACCATTACCGTAAGATTCAAGTGCCCCGCCAGTCAATCTACAAATCCTCCAACCTGGCAAAACATCCGCCCCCATTTCCTCATAAAACTTAATAGCATTCACGTTCCAATCTAATACAATCCACTCCACTCTCCCAAATCCCATCTTCACCGCCTGCTGCGCCACAGTAGAGAGCAACATCTTTCCAAACCCATTCCTCCTGTAACATTCCCTCACAAATATATCCTCTACATGCAACCCGGGTTTCGCCAGAAAAGAAGGATAGTTGGGGACAAACAGCACATATCCAGCAACAACACCTCCAGAAGAAGCGAACACTTCTTTTTCTGGGTCTGTAATGGGGGCTTGCAGATCGACACGGCGAGATACTAGACAATCGGGTTCTTCTTGTTCTGCAATTGGGGGATTCTGGGAAAGTTCGAGGATTAGAACGGTGACGGATTGGAATGGTGGGGAGTTAAATAGGGTTTCGGAGAGAGATTGTTCTGTGGCGGAGAAGAGGTGGGTCAGACCTTCGAAAACTGCCATTTGGTAGATTAAACGCTGGATGTGAGGTACATCTTGCTGTTTGGCTAGCCGGATTCTGACGAACATGGAAATGCCGGCGGGTTGATCGGCACTGGTGTTGGTAGCTGCGGTGGCCATGGTTTTTTGCTTGCTGTCTGAGCTCCTCGATTCTGAAGTCAACTCTTCAGAAGGCTGTACTGGGGTTAATTAGGTTGGTAAATTGGTCAGAGTTTTGCAATTCTTTCGTTCGTTTGGGCATTATCCGTCTTTTTAATCTAGGGAATCTTGTGTGCGTCTCAGTAAGACGACCATCAAGAATTTTGCACAGTCAATAAGAAAAGTGAGGCCCCAGATCCACTCGTTCAATCTAAATCGACAGTCTTGCTGTGGATGAATCATACAGAACTTTTTTCCACGGGGGATTGTTTTAAGCTTCTGACTTTGTGGAGGATACTCACTAGGGTAGTGCATTACCTCATAATGAGATTGTGATCCAGGGTCGCTCTGCATAATTTAATAAACCAGCCTTGCCATTGCCTATGGGCCCATAACAGGCTGACGCTTAGGCACACTGATTGAATTGAGGGTTTCTTTCTTTCTCTCTCTTTTTGTCAATTATAAAAGAATCAGGTGCTAGAGGAACTTCTTTCTCTTTCTCTTTTTATTAATTATAAAAGAATCGGGTGCTAGAGGAAAGTATAAGCGTTGAAGAAGTATAAACGGCTTTTATTTTCATTTATGGATATATTTTTTTTAGAGTTAAGTTATTCATCATGTTTAGAATAACTTAGATAGGCTAGAGATCAAATTTCAAGCCCATTATATGTTTTTAGCCTTTATTTCTTATGTAAAAAATTGTGAACATTTATCTTTTTAAAGACCTACAAAAAAATTTTGAAACTTTTTTTTCTTTTTTCTTTTTTAAAGACCCACAACAAGTAACTCCGCAAATGCTAGTTTGAAGCTCGAATAAAAAATGAGGCTTTTGTAATAGGTGTTAGTTGACAAGTAAAACTTTTTGAAGAAGTTGAAGATACTTTCAAGTATGTGTGTGTGTGTGTGTGTGTGTGTGTGTGTGTGTGTGTGTGTGTGTGTGTGTGTGTGTATTCATTTATAAGAAGAGAAGATAATGAAAATCATCTTCAACTTCTTTACTTATTGGGAAACATAACATTACATGAATTGCTCATTGACATTCCCTCAAGCTAGTGCATTTTTGTAAGCAACACACTACATTGATTTCTGGGTGTAGTGAAAAATGAGCAAAGGGTGCTAGGGCATTTTTTTGAAAGAGACATGTTACATCAAATCATGGGTGTAGTAAAAATGGGCAAAGGCTACTAGAGTATTTCCTTGGAAGTGATGTGCTGTATTAAAATTTAGGTGCAATGGAAAGTAGGCATGGGTCTATATCATTGGGGTTGAGAAGTGGGTGAGGAAATAGACTAGCTTAAGAAAATAAGATTCATATCGTCATATGAAATATAGGGACATTAATAGGTAAAAGTCTGGTGATAGTAAATACAACAAAATGTAGGAGAGTCAACATTACTTGTATCTAAGAAACCAAGTAAAAATAGGCTAAAATTAGAGAAATTGATAGGTATAAGCTCAATATATAGGAAAAGAAAATAATAGAAATAGAGTAGGGACAGTGATGGATAAAGAATTAAAGGATAAATTTGTAGACGTTAAAAAAACTAGTAATAGAATTATAATAATAAAACTTGTTTAAAGAGTGTAGATCATAAATATTATAAGTGCATGCACACAGCAAGTAGGATTCGTAGATAAAATCAAGAGACTGTTCTGAGAAAATATGGAGGGAGTCATGCAAGAAATTTCCAACACAAAGAGGATATTTATAGGAGCAAACTTAAATGTTCTTGTAGGAAACCAAAAAGAAAGATATTATAGGATACATGAAGGGTACGTTATTGGATAACACGTTATTGAAGAAGAGGGACAAACACATAATAACTTTTAAAAGTGGACTGTATAAAAGTTAAATATAATTTTTTATACTTAGGAATACTGAAAGATCAATGTGTGAGGATTGTAAGCTGATACTTTGCTAGAGTTTAACCTCACAATATAGGTTAATGGTTATGAATATCTACATTAAAAGATGGAAGAAAGGAAATGGATATAGTAGATGTCTAAAAACTAAGAGGTAGAACTTAAAAGGAGAAAGAATAACATCACCCATAAACAAGTTGATGGTAGAAGGAAACTAGAATAATGAAACAGAAGTAAACACCATGTGGATTAATATAGCCAAGTCCATTAAGAAAGCAATAAAAGATGTCCTATGAGTATTTAAAGGTAAAAGGCAATCAGTAAAGGAAACTTGGTGGTGGAGTGAAAAAGTGCAAAATATTATTAAAAAAATTAGTGTGTTTTAATATATGGTAAAAGACTAGAAACAATGAAAACCATGAGCAGTATAAGAATACTAAAAAAGTTGCTAAGAAAATAGTAAGTGAGGCTAAAGTTAAGGCATATGATTTTCTCTATAATAGATTATGATTAAGAGAAGTAGAAAAGATGTGTTTAAACTTGCAAAAATAAGAGTACAAAAAGGAAAGGACTTAGATCACGTTAAGTGTATTAGAAGTAATGACCAAAGGGTACTAGTAAAAGATAACGGTATTAAACAAAAGGTGAGAAAGTTACTTTTCAAAAATTGCTAAATGACAATTTCCCTGAGAATATAAGATTGAAATTATCATAAACCAAAATAACATTGAACAATATAGATGCGGTTGTAGGATTAGAATACCTAAAGTGAAAGAGGCATTGAAAAATATGAGATTAGGAAAGGCCCTATGGCCCAATGATATACCAATAAAGGTTGGAAGCATATGTGAGATATTTGAATAGTTTGGTTGACAAAGTTACTTAATAAGATTATATAATTAAAGAAAATGCTAAATGAATAGAGGAAATGCTCTATTACAACAATTTATTAGAATAAAAGGAGACTTATATAGTTGCACTAATTATTGGAGGATCAAATCTATGAGCCACACTATGGAACTTTTTAAAAGAGTGATTGAGAAGAGGTTATGGCATGAGGTAAGTGTATTGAAGAACTAGTTTATATTCATGCCTAGGAGGTCTACTATGGAAGTTATTTTTCTACTTAGATAATTGATAGAGAAATATAGTGAGAGGAGGAAGGATAGTCAAATGGTCTTTATTAATGTAGAAAAAGCTTATGATAGGGTACCTAAAGAGTTAATATGGTGCTATTGGGCAAGAAAGGGGTTTCATGGGCTATATAGACATAATTAAATTTATGTATGAGAGAGTGGTAACAAATGTTAGGACCATTAGCTGAGAGACCGATGATTTTTCCATCACTATAGAATTGTATCAAGGATCAGCATTGAGCCCATACCTTATCATGTTGGTGAAGGATGACTTAACAAAATATTTGCACAAGGAGATTCTGTGGTGTATGTTATTTGTAGATGCTATAGTTTTAATTAATAAGACAAGGGAAGGTGTAAACACAAAGTTAGAGTTATAGAGAGAAGCATAAGAATCTAAAGGATTTAAAATTTAGCAAACTAAGATAGAATATATGGAATGCAATTTTAACAAGAAGAAGAGCAAGAGTGGAACAACAGTAAAGATTGATAACCAAAAAGTTTCCCTAAAATACCACTTTCGGTACTTAGGATCGGTGATTCATGAGAGTGGAGAGATTGAGAGGGAGGTTACTCAGAGAATTCAAGTAAGTTGGAATAAATAAATATGTGCCTCTAGAGTTTTATGTGATTGGCAGTTGCCACTCGAACTAAAGGAAAAATTCTGTAAAATAGCTATAAGGCTGGCCATGCTCTATGGATTAGAGTCTTGAACAGTTAAGAAACATCATGTATCTAAGATGAATGTATTTAAAATGAGGATGTTGAGATGGAAAAGTGGCAAGACAAGAAAGGATAAAATTAGATATGAAAACATTATATGAAACTTAGGAGTAGCACCAATAGGAAATAAGATGAGGGAGATTAGACTTAGATGGTTTAGACATATTCATCAGAGACTAAAAATGGCACAAGTTAGGAGTGAGGCAATGCAAGTCGAAGGTTCTAAAAGGGCAAGGGGAAGGCCCAAGAGAATGTGGATAAAAGTAATGAGAAAATATTTAAATCTTTAGGACTAAATGAAGCCATGATTCTTAATAGGGAGGAATGGAGGAATAAGATTCATTTGGCTGACCCTAATCAAGATAAGGTCTTGATGATGATGATGATGATGATGATGATGATGATGATGATGATGATGATGATGATGATGATGATGATGATGATGATGATGATGATGAAAGACCCACAACAAGTGGTTAGGATCACTTAAATGAATCTTGCGAGTTACATAATTTTTGAATGCTAAACTTACTTAACTGCTCAGGTTTTGTAATAAAAAATTTAAGAATGGTATTAAGGGGCTAACATCCCTTGATCCCTATATACGGTGCCCCTAAGTCATTCTTTTTGCACTAACTTCTCCTCTCCTAAAGCTCTTAAGCATTTGGTTTTTATTTTCTTGAATCTGCCTAGTTAGTGGCAGTCTTTACTCTTTTTTCTCTTCCAATTTTGCCTAGTAGGAGACATTCTATATTTGTTTAAGAGTGTCAGTTTTATGCATTTTTTTCAAGGGCTCTTCCACTTGTGAAGTTTTATTATTCTAGAGTTCTAGCTAGAAAGATAAGACCTAAGCGTATTTATCATTTAGCACTCTAATTTCTAAAGTTTCTTATCTTGTAAAATTCTTCTTGTACTTTTATTAGAATCCACATAATCTTGGCATTCGCTTTCTTGTTTAATTATCTTTAAGATAGCTTTTTCAGTTTCTCATTTAAACTTTGGATTCTTGATCTTTTTATGTTGTTTCTAAAGTGATTTGGGTGCTGAGTGTGTTCATCTTTCTTTGAGATTTTGCACTCTATTTTTGTGGTTTGTTGATCATTAATCTAAGAGAACTGAAATTGATAATGGTTGTAATTTTTCTTAAGATCTTTAAACAAACAAATACGATGGTATTCAAGAACAAGATTTTGATAGATCTGAGACTTACAATTTTAAGGTAGGTGTGCATTGATATCGATCATGCAAATCAATTGATGTACAAATTTTTGGCTTGGTTGAATCCTAGAGATTGAGCTGTCATTTCCCTTGTACAGCTTGGGAGGTTTCAACTATCTTTAAGAAGCTCATTTTGACATGTGCATCTAAGCTAATGTTCATCAAATTCAGTTTGTGTAAGTTTTTTAACAATTTGAATATATTTTTTCTCCATGAATTCTATGAGCTTAGCAAATATTGGATTGAAAATCCATGACCTTGATTCAGCACATCATCATCAAGATCTTATCCCAATTGGGAGTCTGTCACATGAATCTTGTTACTCCATTTCCCTATATAAAGTATCATCATTTCATTTAGTCCCACTATTCATGTTTACTTAGGCCTTCTTCTTACCCTTTTAGAACCTTTGACGTGGATCACCTCACTCCTATCCAAGACCCTAATTCAACACATCATGAACAAAAATGATTAAAAATTTTGATGGAACAAAGTTTCTAAATAAAGAAATTTAAATGCAATGACAAGTATAAGGGTGTGATACAAGGATATCCATTCCAAATAAGTATTGAAAATCAAGGACTATAAAAATGAAGAAGAGTCTTGTTAAGTGTATATACTTAATAGGAGAGGAAGGAGCACACACCCTCTTTTTCATGCTTGTTGTGTGTGTGTGTGTGTGTGTGTGTGTGTGTGTGTGTGTGTGTGTGTGTGTGTGTGTGTGTGTGTGTGTGTGTCAAATCTAACCCACTCATCATCATTTTAGGAATAGCTTAGATGTATGAAATTTCATGCCCATTGGATGTTTCTAGCCTATGTTTCTTTAGGTAACAAATCACGTCCATCCATTTCTGTTAAGTTTTTGCAAGGTCTAAAACAAGTGGCTAAGATTGTCCAAATGCATTGCTTTATTAGGTTACCTATTTTTGGTATTAATTATAATGAACAGAAGATTTACAAAAAATGTTGTACCATGCATAAAAGGTGTGTACTCCTTTTATTGAGCATCTATACTTATCAAGACTCAATAAATAATATGATAAAACAAACTAGTGTTGATAAGCTCTATGATTGAAATACCAAGTGAGAAAAGAAGTCATGTGACACTCTAAATTTTAAAGGAAGCTTCATAATAAAATTGTCACACCAATATCCTAAAGAATAGGTTAAAGATGAATTAACTTGCTAACCGTCGCAAGTTTGGTGAAAAAACAAAGTGAGATTGAGTAAGTGGGCCCCACATAAGTTCGGTCATAAATCGAACATAGTTTTGGGTAAATTTTAGATCCTTAGAACTTATTCAATTGTATATGTTGTTAAGGATTAAATAATTAGAAATTTTATTCTAGATTCATAGCAAATTTAAATGAATTTTGCTTTAAAATGAAAATTTTGTCATAAATAAAGTAATTATAAAATAATTTAAATAGAAAATAAAAACATTGAAATTTGATGATGAAAGGAGATTATTGAATTGTGCTCAACAAGAGCTTTCCAACGACAGTAAAAACACATGAAACAGAGACTAGGACCCTCAAGTCCAAAAGTTTTACAAATAAAAAAGGAGTCCAAATTAATAATGGCACCCCTGTCTTTACTGTTCTGAGATGGGGAGTTGAGAAGCGAGTCGACATGTGGGAGTAAGACACATCGCGTGTGCTCAGCTGCCCCTTCCTCCATGCATCTGTAATGTGAAGAAATAGGGAAAAGCCATCACTAACAGCTTTCTCCCTACTATTTCCTTGTTCCCTTCTCCCCGATCTACGATCATGACCTTCAAATTCTCCTCTTATGGTGAACAAAAATCTTCGCCCTCTCACCCCACCACTGTTCTACCATCCTCCTTTTGGTTTCTCCTCCCATGATATTTGCCGGCAACGACAAAGGGTGAATGACCACTTAAAACTAACCGAAGAGTGGCTAATCGGGTAAGTCCTTCTCCCTACTATTCTCTTATTTTCCTTTTGCTCTTGTGGCTATTCCCAACCACCATTTGTTGTTACTGTCACCATTTTTTGGTGATAGGTGTTGAATTATTTTACCGCAAGTGCATGGGTTATTGTAGTACAGCTAATGCAAGTATGGGTCAATCCCACGAGGACTCGACTTAAAAAGTGGGAGTTTAAATAAATTTTAATTTTCAAAAATTAGAAATAAATATAAAAAATTATTGGAATTGGAATCAAAACTCAGATCAGTTTAACTTCTAAAATTTATAGAATTTTGAGTTCCAGAATAAAGGAAATTAAACTAAATAACAAAAAAAAAATCTACTTAATTAGCTTAATTACTATCAATTTCCATAAATCTAGTCTTCTTTAAGTTGATCAACCTTCATAAACATCTTCAGCATATCCTTGATTAAAGATCTCCCAGTTGGATTTGCAAGATTTCTCAAAATTGTAAAGATTTGGAGTAAATAGTGATTTTGGGATTTGAATAGTCTAGATCACTTTATGGATCTTAGATTATAGATCAGAGATATTAATTAAGTTTAAGGATGTCCTAGGAATGAAATATAAAAGTTAATTGAAAATCTGAAAAGCAACAAAGGAGAAATTGAGAGTTTTTGATGGTTTAAGCCTAGCTAGTTGATTGGATTAAGCTTTAACTAATTTGGCTCGGATTGGGCTATTCCTAAATAAGCAAAACACAAAAAAACTAAAATTGGAATAAACAAGGACATAGAAGGAATTAAAAAATAGGGATAGAAATAGAATTTTAGAAAAATAGCATGGGTAATATGGAATATCTGAAAAAAATTTAGAAAAACGAAAACAGAACAGGAAGCTGCCAAAGATGAAGAGGAGATTACGGTGAACAAGGAGGAGAAGAAAAGAGGGGATGGGAGGGAGGAGAAGAGAGGGAAAAAAACCTAGTGTATGTTTCTATTCTTGGGTTGGTCGGTGACTTGGAAAAAGCCGGTGGGAGAGAGGAGATCTGCCGGTGCGGTGGATGCTGAAGACAATGGAATGCTGGTAATTGTGGAGATGGTGATCAGGGGCAGTGAAGCAGTGAAGAATAGGCCATCTGGGTTGTGCAATGGGCAGAGACCAGTGCTGGGTTTGGTGCGTGTCAATCTGTCTGCTTTAGGCAGATGATGCGTTGAGCCGTGTAATACATCGGTGATGAGAGAGAGAGAGAGAGAGAGAGAGAGAGAGAGAGAGAGAGAGAGAGAGAGAGAGAGAGAGAGAGAGAGAGAGAGAGAGAGAGAGAGAGAGAGAGAGAGAGAGATGATGATGACCAGTCCAGTGTTGTTGGGTTGTTGGGTTGTGAGGACAGAGGTGATGAGGAAGAGCAGAGAGGGTGCATGAGAAACAAAGAGAAGGGTGAGTGAGAAGGAGAAGCAAAGAGAAGGGAGAGGAGAAGGAGAAAGAGAAAGAGATGGGAAGGGAAGGGAAGGGAAGTGGGGGAAGTTGGAGGTGGTGGGTTTGCCTCATATGATTTGGCCAGAGGGCGTTAGAAGAGAGTGTGAAGAGGAGAGAAAAGGTGGTGAGAGAGAGGGGTATGAAGAGGAAAGAGGGGTGGTTAGAGAGGTTGATGGTTGCCCCTTTTTCCTTATAACTTTTTTTTCTTTCTAATTTAGTTCCCCTCTTTACTTTGGAAACTTCTCCACAAGTGCAACTTGCCTTCTCCATGTTATTTCCCTTTTGATAAGATCTTCCCCATGATTCCCAATTGCGCTTAATTATCTTTTAGGAAACTATCCTATCTATCTTTGTGAGTGATCTGGCCCATCTAATGCTCTTTAGGATAATCTGCACCGTTGAAATTCAATTTGAGCCATCGATGCCTCTTTTGGTTGAGCTTCAAAACAAAAGACCAAATTAGAGTCATCTAAACCATACATTAAGCATCTAATAAGCTCTGATGATCATCTGACCATTGATTTTGACAAATTAATGATTGGATGGTCATTTGGAGCTAAATTCAAAATCAAACTAAAATTTGCAAATTTGAATGTTTAGATGATCTAATTGGATGCTAAATTAGGAGTACTTTCACTAAAATTGAACACTTAACACACCCCCAACCAGCATTTTGCTAGTCCAAAGCAAAACATGGGAAAAATTAAATTTAAAAATTTAAAAATTATTTTTAAGTCAACTCCTCCTTTTCCTCAGAGAATTATCTTCAATAAATCATCAAATTTAGCACATTAATAAAAATGATTGAAGAATTTAAAACCCTACCCATATGCTAAACATATTACAATTAAGCTTAGATCTCAGAGTGAGTGTGTGGGTGTATAGTCTACACAGAATAATCTTTTATCTTTAAGTATATTTCTAACTTTTAACTCCATTTGAAATATGTTTTGACTTCAATCTTCTATAATAGACATACGCTAAAAAATAGAATCTCTCATATAGAGGGTTTAAATAATATCTCTTTTAATTATGTGAGCAGAGTCAATAAAAATAAATTTATCTCACATATACTCATAAAGTACGGGAGTTACTAAGGAATTTAATTGTTGATCCCTTTAGACTGAATGCCATTACCTTTGAAAATTTAGAAATATTATTCTTTAAATCCTACCCATTCATTTTCTCATCAAGACTATATTCATCCTAGAATCAATAGGTCTTTAACTAGGACAAAACATAGGCTTAGGATAGGGTACCAAAGAAAGGGTATAAGGATATTCAAAGTTTCTTCAAATTTACGTAGAGGTTTTCTACTAAAGTTGACAAATCTTTCTTTACTTTACTAAAGTGAATATTTCTTTTTCCACTTTTCTTTGCATTCTTCAACCTCTTTTTTTTCAACACTTATGAATCACTTTGAATAACTTTTCTTTTCTTGATATTCACTTTTCTACTTTCATTACAACTAAAAATATATGTCTTCATTCATCTCTACTTATCTTTCAAAGAAAATGGGTAATGGATACTTTCTACTGGGTTAATATGGGTAAATGATAAATTGGGTGACAAAAGAGAAGGCTTTATATGGAAGGCTCAACTTGGCTAACTAGTGGTAAAAACTACTTTTGGGTATGCTTTATGTCTTTAGGTTAACAACAAAGATGGCTTAAATGATTTTCTAGGTTTCCTATAATCTATTAGATTCAATGAACTTTTAGAACTTTAAAGGTAATACTTTAATTATTCAGGTAATTAACCAAATTTAGAGTTGGTGGGATCAATTTCCTTTAAGCACGTTGAAGAAAATTATGAACATTTATAACTTCATAAAAAGAATGAATGGCTTAGGTTATAGTTCTCCACTAAATTTCTTTAGGATCTCTAAGTTATAGCTGCTTATCAATTTAGACTACCTATATGCAACTGCGTGTACAGATGTGGTTTGAGACTTAACTTTCATGGGATACTTTAGAAAATGAGTAAAATGATGAATTAATCATGTTCAATTCTATTAATAGGCTAAAGTTATCTAGATTATACTTCAGAAAATCCAATTCTTATCATAGTAGAGGAATTAGCCTAAAATTTTTCAAAATTTTTCTCTATTTTTTTTTTGAAAATCAAGGAAATCACCTAAAAACTTAAAAAAAATTAGAATTTGCTAGAATTCTACACCTCCCAACCTACAGAAACATTGTCCTCAATGTTTAAAAAGTATGACCTAAAATGAATATGGGTGATGTAGAAAACAACAAAAATACAAATGATGATACAAAGGGATCGGATCCACTTAATCTTGATAAATAGGATCGTCCAGAGTTGTGGACTCAACTTCTAGATTCTCATATTCTAAGAAAGCCTTTAAACATTGATCATTCACTTTGAAAGAATGACCAGTCCTAGTATCCTCAATCTCGACTAGTCCATCAAGATCTAAGCTTACTTGAAAATAGGTGAAGCTTAGAATTGTAAAGTAGAACCTTCTGGTTTAAAGTCAAGGATTTTCTCATTATGTTCTTATCATGAAAAACTTTCATCTTTTCTTTATATATCCTATTACTCTCATATACTTCTTGCCTGATCTCTTCCAACTCACTAAGTAAGAGTTTTCTATGTGAGCCTACTTTATCCATATTGAAATTAAAGGTTTTTATTGCCCATTAGGCTCTATGTTTCAATTTCATAGGAAAATAACAAGCCTTACCATATACAATATGATTAGGAGACATACCAATTAGGGTGCGATGTGTAATCTTATAAGCCCAAAGCACATCTATTAGCCGAAGAGACCAATCTTCATGATCTGGATTAATAGTCTTTTGAAGAATTTTTTTTATGGCCTGATTAGATACTTCTACTTGACTACTTGTTTGTGGGTGATATGGTGTTGCAACTTTGTGTCATATTATATTTTTTCATTAATGCTTCAAATGGTTTGATGTAAAAGTGTGTATTGTTATCACTTATAATGGCTCAAGGAGTCCCAAACCTAGAAAAAATGTTTTCTTTTAAGAATTTAAGAACTATTTTGTGATCATTATGCATACATGGTATATCCTTAATCCATTTTGAAACATAGTCAATGGTCAATAAGATATAAAGGTAGCCAAAAGAAGGTGGGAATGGACCCATGAAATCTATAACCCAACAATAAAAACTTCTATGACAAGTATAAGGTTTAGATGCATCATATTCATATAGTTTATTCCTCCTAACTTTTGACATTACTCACATGATTTACAGAACACGTGTGCCTTTGAACAATGATGGCGAATAAGAACCACACTGCAAAATCTTTGTAGCTGTTTTCTGGGTAAAAAAATGTCCACCACATGCTTCTGAGTGACAAAAGAAGATGACACTATGTTGTTCTAACTCAGGGACACATCTCCTATTTCACTTGACTAGTGAGTGGTTCATAACATTTTACTTAGATATAAAGATCCATATACCATCATGAATATGATCAATGTTAGTTTTGTGAAGAATTCATTTCTTCCAAATTGGTCAAAATGGTGTAGAAGAGACTCTTTCATCTAGTATAAGGACTCCTTTGAAAACTAGTTAGAATACAAGAAATTTCTTCATATAGTAAAAGAATGAATTCTTCACAGATTAATGTTATTGAACTTTGAAGAAGAATAAGGGTAAAAAATAAAAATGATATTGACATGAGTTTGAAGCCTTCTTAATAGAAATTGATTCCATCACATTTGTAGAAACAATGACTCAACATTCTGGACAAAAGCGATATATGATTAAATACATGGTACAAACTAATGCAATTAGTTTTGGATTAAGTTAAGAACTTACTTAGGATTCATACTATGAGAGTCTAGTGACAAACATGTGAGTTCTACAATCTTATAAAAGAAAGTTCTCTTTTGGAGTTTAAAACTCACATATGTGAAGACAAATACATCAACTTAAGATGTTAAACTTTATTAGTCCAATTGGTTATATCTATAAGAATGCAAGAGTCATTGGATCCACAACTAAAATAGGAAGTGAATCAACCTATTAGATTAACTCTATTCTAGTTACATGAGTTCAGTTGTGTTACCACAAAATAGATCTTCATGAGTTCAAATAATAACATCTAGCAAAGACACTTGAGAATGGAATGTCAATCAATGTAAATCTATAAAATGAAATAGAGCATTCATAACGCAACTGATCAAAATATTATGAGCTGATCAAGTTTTGATATAAACATTGAGGTTTGGTAAATGGTCAATCAAGATAGTGAGATTTGATTGAAGGGAAATTTAACTTTGAATATGTAGGGGTTCCTAGCACATATGATGTTGCAGGTGAAAGAGAATCTGATTTGGGGTATTGGATAGCCAATTATACTTTCATTGATAATGATTGCAAGTCCTATAGATTTCAAATTTGGAAACGCCGCTAGAATTGTGGAAGTTATAAAAGTTGTGCATAGAGAAAGAAATCTCTAGAGAAAGACTAGCTTATTGAACCAAAGAAGCTTAAAGTTTGAATGCAAGGTATGTCGGTCTTAAACATGAAAATTTTGATTTAATATATTTTGCTTCATAGTACAGTCTAATTGCAAGTGGATACTTATAAAGAAGTCAATAAGGGATACTATTGATGAGTATAGGACAAGGGTACTGGATAAAAAATTTGTAGCCCTATGCACGAATCTCCTACGTATGCTGGGTTTAGGGAAGGGCTAGACCACAAGATTCTATAGTACACAAACCTTTCATTGCATTTTTGCAAGAGGGTCTTTACTGGCCTCGAACCCATGACCTCAATGTCACACGATGACAACTCTACATTTGTGCCAAGACTCCCCTTCTTAGGACAAGGCTATTGGATAGTGGGTGCAACCAAAAAGATTATAGGTTGGTAGGCAATGGTTATAACTTGTTTCTAAGTGGTCAAGATCACCTTTCAAATAAGATTTCGAGGACTTTGATTATTTTATGGTTGTTCAACTGGAATCTGTGGACAAAAGTCTAAAGAGACATTTTAAAAATTAACCTTAGGATGAAGATACAAGAATAATTTTTTGGGATAGTATAATAGTATGAGAGTTGAAACACTCCAAATGTAGCAACTTGAGAAGCTAATAGTAGTAAGCAATGAAAATACCAAGTGGTGGAGATACTTGTGTTTGCTAGTTTTTCATAAAACAATGGATTTGCAAGATGATGTATTGGTCCACTAGGATGGACATATATTAGTCCACCGAATGGACTTGCATTAATCCATTGGGATGCATTTGGCTAAGTATTTTGCTACACAACATATTGATAGTTGAATCTAAGTGCAACCAATATGAACTTGGAAATCAAACATTAGTAAAGAAGATAATAGCTCACCATCTAGCTACTATAAGAAGTTTTTCAGAAGATTTAGTCTATGTGACAAATGATAGAATAATTGGGCTCTATAATGTTAAGACCTTAGATGAATGAAGTAATGGCATGTGGCTGATGATAGAATAATTGAGCTTCTACCATGATATAACTTTGGATGAGTTAAGTGATGGCATGGATTTTCACCAGATGAGATGGGGACCCATGAAAAATATGAAGCCAGGAGTGGCAGTATAAAAGATAACCATGCATCAAATACTCTTATCCAACAAAAAGACATTTGGATGAAGAATAAGCCCTATTGTAAAAGGATTTCATTAAGGAGTAGGACTCCATTGATTGTTTACCTTTGTGGTAGATGGACCATTGTGTGATGCTACAAACTTCAACATGAAGTGAGAACGAGGGGAATGGGCTTAAAGACTTTTTCTTAACCAACAGCAGCAACCCTATTTTGTATTGTTGACCAATTTAAAAGAGAATAACAAGCTATTTAGGTCTATTGAGATGCAACACAATATTATATGAATAAAGAAATTTATTCCCATTCCTCTGGTGTCTGCAAGTGTTAACATAGTTCTCAAAAAGTCCATATGTTCAAATGAGTCAATTGATCCACTTTTGAGTTTGAGATCGTCTTGTATACAGATGCACCATTGATAAACTCACCTAGTTGTTAGAGTGAGGCGCCTTTTAAGAGAATCAAGTTAGTCTCTAGAGCACTCAGCAAAATACGGGATTAGAGCATGGTTCAGTTTAAGCATAATTGTCTCCTTAAAAGAAGTAAGTGTTACAATTCTTAGATTATGGTAGTAGTTCAAACCTTGATTCACTAACTGTCCTAATACTTCTTGAATTACATAAACTAAGAGGAAGTTCAAGGCTTTGTTCACTTTCTCTAGTATATCAATCTTGTTGAATGCCTAAGTTAACTATTCATTACTATCTTTATTTTCATTTTTGTTTCTTGCTTTTTATTTAAAATAATCAGGAAAAGATAATTTTAGTTTAAAACATGTGAGTAATAGTAGGAGTGTTTTAAGTTAAAAGGGTTGCTTTTACTTTGTCTTTAAGATTGAACTATTATTAGCTGATATATATAATGATTTCTCACAATGCATTTGTCTTGAAGAGGTTTGCTTCCAACCATTCTTTTTTCACCAACTTCTCTTACATCCATAAAGCTCTTAGGCGTCTAGTATTTGTTCTCTAAAGTCTCCTTAGTAAGAGACATTTCGTACTCTTTCTTTTCTTCTAAAGTTTATTCAGTTAGAGACATTCTCTACCTTGTTTCTTTAAGAGTCTATCCATTATGTGCATCCACTCTCAATTGTTCTTTCACTTGTAAAGTTCTTTGGTCCTAGAGTTATAGCTAGAAAGACAAGACCTTTAAGTTTGTTGATCATCTACTAACAGATGTTAGTATTAGAGATTCGTTAGTAATTATTTTTTAAAATTAGTCCTTTTTTTTTAAATGGTAGACTCGCGCTCTCACTCTCACACCTAGTTTGACAGGCCTTGAACTCATGAGCTTAACGATTGATGGCTCACTCTTGTGCTACTATACCATGCCCACACAATCTTCTAGAATTAGTTCTGATTAAGTATTACAAAATAATTGATGATTTACTAGTCATGAATATATACACATGTGAGATTAAAATAATATATGTATGTGTGTGTATAACGGTCATCTTCACTTTTAGTAGAGGTAAAATTCCATCGGTAAAAGTTCACTTTTTTAGCAGAGTTTATTATTCTCAAAATACCTTTTCACTTATTCCCAAACTGCCCTCCTGCCAATTCCCAAGTGCTCTTTTGTGTATTTTCAACTTCTTCGACGTAAATATATTCTCTTATGTTTCATCAATTCGTTCGGTTGCTCGTAACTAGGATATTTCCATTGTATATTGTAATGATTAAGCAATACTTTTCCATTTAGAAACGTTTTAGCAAAAGTTCCCTCTCGTTTTAGTGGTTGCAGTGCCGCTCCTTCCCTTGCCAAGTCATCTACACTTTCCTTTGCAGATCTCTTGACATGACACAATTCAATGAAAAGATGCCTTGCAATCTCTTCAATCTATTCAAGAGTCTCCCAGATTTTCCATTCTAGATCTTTGAATTGGCCAACCACCTTATGACATTTCTTATTTCCCTTTAAAGAGCATAGGCCCAAATAGCCCATGGACAAAGCATATGCGCCCCGGAAGGAATTATGTGACGGTCACCAGACCATAAGAGGCGATTTCTACCTACGTATGCACCAAGCACAAGAAGGGCCAAAATTGTTGTGATCCAAAACAATCTTGATCCACTAGGACTTATATCAGGCATTGATGATATGATCCAGACATGGGCTGTGCATCATTGATCCAACTTGTGACCTTCCTTGTAAGGTTGGCAAACCCAATATCAGGGTATATGGTGAGGTTAAGTAATCTCATTTTGCTCAGCCATTAAATGATAAGCACAACTGGTTGCAGACAACTCGACATGTCTCCTATAATACACTTTGTTGCAGGTTAAAAGTCACCATTTTTTCCTTTGACTGAGATCAGCTTTAGCAGTGTGTGTAAGCAGATTTGCTTCGTAATTTTTTGCTTGTACCAGAAACAAAACTCCCGTTGCTCAACCTGGGGTTTGTTTGGTTAGCAAAATATACATGGAAATCTATAAAAAAAACAATTCCAAATCCTGATTCATGGCAAAATATCCCTTTAAAATATGACCAGCTTCGTAATAGATGTAGTAGAAAATATTTCCTAAACAGGCGTCTCCCGCGGATATATACTAATTTTGAGCGACTCTGAATATCATGTCTACAAGTAATACCATTCATCCTTGATCAAGGTGAATGGCTTAGATCTAGAAAAACGAAAACAAAATCAACCATACTAAGTCGGGTTTCCCATGGAGACTCCTTTTGAGGACCTTTGAGTACCATGTACCTACTACTAATGCCATCTCTGTTAATCAAACTATTCTTCCTCCCTTTGGTTCTTAATTTTGTATGTGATAACTTCATGTGCATCTTATGTTGAGATTTAATGAAAGTGATTCTCACCTTTTATTTTGATAATGATACCCAGCATGGGAGAATAAATTCCATCATTGGCATCGAGGAGGGATACAAAAGCAGTAAACGACGCTTCCATTCCAAAAACACGTAAAGGAACAAACAGAACATAAAAAAAAAAAAGCACGAAGCTCCTGCCCATGTGGGGTTTGGAGAAGGGGCAGACCACAAGATCCTATAGTAGGCATCTTTACCTTGCATTTTATAAGAGGCTTATTTCACACTTTAAACCCATAACCTCAAGGTCACATGACGACTACTGGGCAAAACTCCCCTTCATAAAAAAACCAAAACCAACATAGGAGAAATGGTTTCCATCATTTATTAGCATCCACGAGGGATGGAAAAGCAGCAAACGGATAATTTACACACCATTTCATTACATCTTCCCAAATCCTAAGGCTCGAAATGAAAGTAGAAGGGAATTATTCAAATTCAGAGAAGGACAGCAGCAAACTCCTAATCACCACCACCATTACCGTAAGATTCAAGTGCCCCGTCAGTCAATCTACAAATCCTCCACCCTCGCAAAACATCTGCCCCCATTTCCTCAGAAAACCTAATAGCATTCACGTTCCAATCTAATACAACCCACTCCACTCTCCCAAATCCCATCTTCACCGCCTGCTGCGCCACAGTAGAGAGCAACATCTTTCCAAACCCATTCCTCCTGTAACATTCCCTCACAAATATATCCTCTATATGCAACCCGGGTTTCGCCAGAAAAGAAGGATAGTTGGGGACAAACAGCACATATCCAGCAACAACACCTCCAGAAGAAGCGAACACTTCTTTTTCTGGGTCTGTAATGGGGGCTTGCAGATCGACACGGCGAGATACTAGACAATCGGGTTCTTCTTGTTCTGCAATTGGGGGATTCTGGGAAAGTTCGAGGATTAGAACGGTGACGGATTGGAATGGTGGGGAGTTAAATAGGGTTTCGGAGAGAGATTGTTCTGTGGCGGAGAAGAGGTGGGTCAGACCTTCGAAAACTGCCATTTGGTAGATTAAACGCTGGATGTGAGGTACATCTTCCTGTTTGGCTAGCCGGAATCTGACGAACATGGAAATGCCGGCGGGTTGAGCGGCACTGGTGTTGGTAGCTGCGGTGGCCATGGTTTTTTGCTTGCTGTCTGAGCTCCTCGATTCTAAGTCAACTCTTCAGAAGGCTGTACTGGGGTTAATTAGGTTGGTAAATTGGTCAGAGTTTTGCAATTCTTTCATTCGTTTGGGCATTATCCGTCTTTTTACTCTAGGGAATCTTGTGTGCGTCTGAGTAAGATGAAGATCAAGAATTTTGCATTGTCAATAAGAAAAGTCGGCCCCCAGCTCCACTCGTTCAATTTCTATCGACTGTCTTGCAGTAGGTGAATCATACAGAACTTTTTTCCTCCGGGGATTGTTTTAAGCGTCTGACTACTTATAGGGTGGTGCACTACCTCATAATGAGATTGAGATCCACGGTTGCTCTGCATAATTCAATAAACCAGCCTTGCCAATGCCTATGGGCCCATAACAGGCTGACGCTCACAGGCACACTGATTGAATTGAGATATTCTTTCTTTCTCTTTCTCTCTCTCTTTTTGTCAATTATAAAAGAATCGGGTGCTGTAAGATTCGTATAAGCGTTCAAGAAGTAGAAACGGCTTTTATTTTCATTTATGGATATATTTTTGAGTCTTTTACAGATTTGTCATTTCATTTTTACGTTTTTGTTAAAATATCCAAAGTTTTTTACTTTTTACAGATTTGCCATTAAATTTTGCAAAACTTTGCAAATATATGCCTTTCCGTTAATTTTCCGCTATTATATTTTTTAAAATATCAAAAATACCCCTCTATTCTCTTCTCCAGGTTTGAACATTATAGAAAATAGATTTCTGTTTTTATGTTTCATTGCTGTGGAAGAAGACTGACGACGTTGACGAAGAACGACACCTACGTTCCTCAGGCAATGTCATCCGTTGAAGCATTCCCACTCCACTCTCCCCCCCCTCGCTCCGCCTGCTCCCGTCCCTGCTCATCCACGCCTCCCGCTCCTGCTCATCCATCGTTTGTGCCCATTTAGAACCTTGTCTACTCCAGGTAACTACCTAAATCAAAAGCTACCTACATGACCACTTCCATTGAATTTCCAAGTGAGAGGAATTTACCGTCAGCCTGAGCTTCTCACCCCACGCTTTGAGCGACTATGAAAGGGACACCTGCTTTGTCTAACCAACTATGAACCCGAGGTAGATCCATGCACCCAAAACAAACCACTTCTACAGCAGCTTTGGAGATACATTATCGAGCCTATTTTTCAGATTATGTGAGCTTCTGCCCTTCAAGAAACGGGGAAAAGGACACCTGCTTTGTCTAACCAAATATGAATCCAGGTTCCAGGGTAATACCCGTGCACCCAGAACAAACATCTTCAGCAGCTATGGTGGTATCAGCAAGCCTTTTTCCTAGAATTATATCAACCCTATTTTTTAGATTACATGAATCAGAACCATTAACAAAGTTTTGTATTTCTTGATTAATTATGGTATATGTGGACATGCTTTCTCTAATAATACAACCAGGACATCATAAATACGAATAAGCTTGCAAATAAAAACTAGCATAAGAGAGCAAAGATTAAGGAATATGATTCTGTTACCTTTAACTGCAGAGCTATGAACTGACAATTTTGTGCCAATGCAGGAATATGAGGCTATACCAATCCCAGTACTACAAGAACACGTCCCCATACTGTCCATTACTGTAGGAGATTCATTTCCCGGTAGGGAACTATAGTATGTTTGTGAGACCCAGAAGAGTATATAGCAACTTTCATCTTCAAACAGTCAAAGCCAGAAGGTTGGCCAAGTGGCAGTTCCATCCAGTCGTTTCTGAAATTGCTGTCTGCCAACCGGGAGTATTTTTCAGCTGGACATCCAAAGAAAAGACTAGACAGTGTGCTGCTTGATTATCTCCATTCAAAACATAGAAAAGTGATTTAGACTCCGAACTCCGATGATCTCCAATCTTTGAAACGTGAAGGCAATTGACACCAGATTGATGCACAGAACTCATGACATGCAACGACCGTAATTCATGAATTATGTCCAATTAATTATCAATGTTAGTTTCAGTGGTAGGGAAGCTGGCTGTTTAATTCAAAAGAGAAACTGCCCCAGCTGAATCAACAATTTGTACATTAGTATCCTCACTAATATTATTCGTATATGTTGTTGGGGTGGACCCGCTATGGTCCATGCCCATGTGATGAAGATAGTCGACATCTAGAGGGTGGGCACACCAACTCAGTCAATTCAACATTGACAGCCACGACACCATAAAAGATGACTCTAACAGTTGCCGGCTTTGATGATCTAATATTTGTAACTCCTATAAATAGGAGATATAGATCTGAGAGAGATGAGAGTGTGAAAGTTACAGAGATTGTAATTTGATCAGAATAGTGTTTCCTCTCTCGTGAATGTAGGTCATTTGGCGGAACCACATAAAACTCTATCTCTCATATTCTTTGTGTGTGTGTGTTTGTGGTGTGATCTTCTAATCTAAAGATCCTGGCAGTCAAATCTGTGCCTATTGGCAATTTGACCCCAACAACAGTTGGTATCAAAGCGAGGTTAATCAACACAACTAGATCTAAAAGTAGTGGGCAAGGTGATTGTGTAGCAGGGCTAGAACTTACAATAGCAACAGTGATGGCTTGCAAGGTTTTTGTGATGTCCTTTCACCTCCTTTAAGACAAGGACCACCCATGCCTCTTCACCCTGCAGCAATGGAGGAGAAACTTGCAATTCATCATGAAGAAATACAAAAGCTCATTGCTGAAAACCGCCATTTAGTCGAAGATCGTCTAGCTTTACAAAGGGAGTTGGGTGCTGCAAGGGATGAAATTCACAGCCTAAGTCAAGTCATACCCAAAATTTGTGCTGATAAGGAGGCCCAAGCCAAGGAGTTGCAATATATGGATGAGGTTTGGGAGAGAGCTGTAGAAGCTATGTTGGACGGGAACATAGATTGTACTTCAATGAGGAGTCATAGAAGCTACATCTGGGACAACAATGAGCAACTAATCTAAGAAGGAATGTAGAAGTCGAGAAAGGTCAGAACACTAGTGAGGAAGAAAACTAGTAAAGAGGAATTGACTAGCGGTGATCAGAGGAGGAGATTAGCTACAACTGGCAACTATGCTCATCAGTAGATGATGGAATGACCAAGATCGGCATAGGTGCAACCGACCAATGAAAAGAGAGATCTAAATATGTGATGCTCTCTGGATGGGTAGGGCGAGAGGCACAATTACTGGTTGAAGATGTACATCGTTGGAGAAACCAGCGACATAGTTGTGATCTCCATCCACTTGTGCATACACAAATTTGTCAATAGAAGGAGAAAATTCCTAGTGTTGCAACACATGCTATGGAGAGTGTGAAAGAGAACAATGAAGGAGTTGAAAGTGGACTGTCGGTGGAAAAATAGCTGAAAGAGGCATTATTATGTCATTGCTACTGTAATAGTATAGCTACAGGGATGCTACAGTTCAAATACATTTCTGCCATAGTCACTACAATGAAAACAGAATGATTATGTCTGTTATAGTATAAAGCGTAATCATTACAGTGTCTACTACAGTACTGAGTTGTAACAATGACGAGTTATAATAGTGGCAGTTTTCAACAGTTTGAGTTGCAATAATGTAGAGTTGCAACATTATAGAGTTGAAACAGTGACGAGTTCAAACAGTAGCAGAGTTGCAATAGTGAATGGGTTGTAATAGTAGCAATAAAGAAATTGATAATGACACCCCGTTTCAGGAAAACTGAAAATGGTGAGTTGACTCGGTGAAAAGAGTAATTCTGAGTGGATTAACTAGGTAATAGCTGGTAAGTGGTCTAGTAATAGCTAAGAGTTGACTCAGTGAATAAGTGCAGAAGGTGGACATAAGAACTATTGCGAGTGGACTCGATGACTGCGAGTGTGGTTGACTCAAGAATAGTCGCAAGAGGACTTGAGAACAGTAGTTGGACGACTTGGTGAACAATGATAGGATGACTCAGTGAATAGTGGCTAGAGGACTCAGTGCAAAGTGTGCATGAGTGGACTCAATGAGCAGACCTTTTGACTAATGGATGTGACCACTTCGAGTTATGTTTATGAGTAACTGACTAGAGCCGCCTACGAGGGCGACCAATGTGGGCGGGTGTAAGAGACATTAGCAGGCTTCTAGGCAGCAAGGCTTCTAAGTGCTTGCTGTTTACTCGATGAATGGTTTGCACTTTATGGAGTGTTGAGCAGGAGGAGCAAAGCTGCCAAAAAGTGCAAAGACTGGATCAAAGATGTGATTGAAATTTGGGGGGGCTGAACAAAGTAGCAGTGTTCAGTACATTCTCCTCCCATGTGCATGGAGGGGGAGATTGTTGGGGTGGACCCGCTATGGTCCATGCCCATATGATGAAGATAGCTGACATTTATAAAGTAGGCACCAGACCTATGACGACCCGAGTCTTTAAAACACATTTTCATAAATATTTGCAAAGGTTGGGCCCTGATTTTGAAATTTTTTTAAATACAAACAGTGGAAACATATTTTCTTTGAAATTTATTGTCAAAAACCCAAGTGCCACCTCAAATTACTTATCATACATAGATTTTTGTATAAAATAAAATTTTCATTGAATATCAATATAAATACTTATATTAAAATCAGGATCAATCTAGTGGTTCACATACACAGCCCATGTAATCATTACATACCTCGTCCAAATATTACAATCCACATTACAAAACAATCAATATAATCTTCCTCAAAGTAAATACCCTGACTAGTAGTTCGGTGATGATTATCCTCAAGTCTTAAGCTTTCAATCTTCCTTAACTGTATGTGAGATATTGTAAACATTCAAATATTTACAATATCTCAGCAAGCTATGCTTGGCAGGGGATTTAAAAATATAATCAATATATCTCAAAATCAATAGTTTTTTATATGCATGATATAAATCAATTTATACAGTTAGATAACTATTTCATCATTCACTCATCATATGAATTATATGTATATATTACATATAAATAAAACCATTGAAAATTGTGAATATAGTCAATATCACTAATAATATCTCATTTTCAAACTAATTTCAATATTAACACTAGGTGTTAATATACAATCATACCGTATTGGGAATCATCCTCTAATACAACATCGATAATAACTTTTACCAGGCATCTCATCATGCCATAAAATAAGGCATCTCATCATGCCATAATATAAGGCATCTCATTATACCATAACATGAGGCATCTCATTATGCCATAATCAATTCCATCATAATGTAAAATTTAATCAAAGAACTACAATGCTTGCAATCTCAATCTATACAGTACACCCGAATAACTACTCAATACTCTACTAATACCACAGTGGAAAATACAGATCTATGCTCGTATGGGGAAACCATGGCTGTTACAGTGGCAGCCTTTCCATAATTGCCACCCGATATTTTGCCTCTCTTTAAGCATGGTATCATCATCTTAATCAGTTTCAGAGAGTGGGTGGCCAAACCCTTATAACTCTCATAGCATTGGCATCCCCAAGTATAAGCTTGTCTTAAAACAAAATCACAAGCCTCCATACTTGTATGAAAAATAATATTTCACACTTACAGACTATGTGTCTGGTTACAATAGGACATGCCTATAACTTCTTTCCTTAAGATTTGGGAGTCCAACTTATGTAGTTCAAATCTTCTCATTCTACCCATTAAGTAATTTCATAATTACTTAATCAATCACTTTGTATTCATTTTAACATCATTTGTTACCTTAAGTAATTTATAATTACTTAATCAACCACTTTGTATTCATTTCACCATCATTTGTGAGTCACAAACAATTCTAAGGCAATTATAATCAATCAATAATTATCAAGATAATATCATGTGTAAAATACATATATATTCTATATTGAATATATTTTTAAGGTCAACCTACCTTTACTTTTAACAATCCATTTTGTCATTGATCTTGATTATCATATCCTTCATATATCTATCAAATCATATATATATATATACAGTTATTCCTCAACTCATTTATACTTCTTAGTTATTCTTTTGATCATCCTTACATAGGATGATTTGGATCTTTTTCTTGGATCATATTGATCAAGGGTTTAATCTATTGATCTACATTTGAATATAATATTTACACTACTTCAAAACATATATACAATATTGTGATTCTTATTATTCTTGATCATTCAAGATCTTCTTATGGATCTTATTTGATCTTTGATTATCTTAATTATCATTTTTATTAGGATTAAATATTTTACTATCCTTTTATGATCTTATTATTATTCAACCATTTAACGTTTTAATGATTGAAGATAACTTATGCACTCCTAATTCTAGACAGCTCCTCTTATTTTCAATTAACTAAGGTTTACCAAATAAAAGCTGTTTACAGAGTGGTTAATTCAATCCTCATGTAAGGAGGTGTTTACACCTCACAAACGTCACCAGAAGGTGGAAAAAAACTGAGGCTCTATTAGAGACCCCCCTTAACCACCATGTTTAGCATTTACTCAGGTGACCTTAGCTCAACCTTCATAAGGTTCTTATGAGTATTAAACCCTAAGTACTCTTGCTATTTGATTTTAATTAAATCCATAAACATTTAAAATGTCATTCATGGGGTTTATTATTCTCCTAATTTGGACAAATGGAATGATATTCCTTATATTGTCCCACTAGCTATAGCCCTTACTATCATTAAGTCCATGTCCATATTCATTATAAATGTTCATCAATTTCTATTTTTATTTAATTACATTTCCTATGTAATTTACATAACATGAACAGTAAAGCGTAAATAAATAAATCTAATACTTAAATATACTAAACAAATAAAAGAATATTTACAATAGAATATAATAACTCACATGCTCATTTGAATATATCTTATTTGTCCATTTTGATTGCATGATCATATTTTGATCATTTTCTTATCCCATTAAGGGTTTAAATATTGATCTTACATTTTTATTTAGATATATCACATTCTCTTAATGTAATATCATCGCCAAATCATTGATGCATCTCATCATATGATCTAATCTTTCTTGATCCAACCTATCAAGAAGATTTTAAGCTATTTTATCAAAAGTAACGGCATAGATCTCCATCTATCCTAAATTAGCTATATCATGCCATTCAACTCTCATGATCTTATCATTAGATCATCATCCATGCTGATTCATAGTTTTTTATCATTCTTAATCCATCTGATCAAGGAGATTATTATGTATTTTCAAGGATTTTGTTACTTTTAATGGTTAAGATCTTAAGATCTACCAAATTAGTTACATCAAATCCATTTATTCAAGTTATCACATTATTATTTCACTAATGGATCAGAATTCTAAGGTCTGCTCATGTTAGATTTGACTGATCTTTGAAATTATTACCACTTTTTGTAATTTATAGAAATTTACAGTCAATTAAACCTAAATTTTATATTTTCATTAGATTCTACTATTCACCAAGAGTCCAGAGCTTCTTTTCGATCTTGATTGGGAGTTAAAATGAGCTCTAAATTAAAGTTTAAAATTTTCAGTCAAAATAAGGACCCAGATTCAATATGGCCCTTGCAGAATTAGATTGATGGGGATGATTAGCGACCTACCTCTGCCTCATTCCACCGATGATAGCTAGTGTATACTGAGTGGTGATCGGAGATAGGCGAGACGTCCCGATTAGGACCGTCAAATCACCTATCTCCGGATCATCCTTGATCTACGATCATCAATGACTAGGATTCATGTGCTTAGGGTTTCTAGGTCCCAGAATTTCATCCAATGGGTCAAAGTTTTCATTTGAGTTGTTGTATGATGGGATCTCAACCCTTCATGCCGGATTAGTCGTCTCCGACTGATCAACGGTTCGAGGAGATCCCTGGGACCAGAGATTGCAATAGAAGTTTATGGAATGAATGGGGAAAAGAGGAAACCACCTACCTTAGGCTGTCGAAGTGAAGAAAGTTACCAGAGAAGATAAAAATTACAAAAATCCCTTTTGGTGTCAAAAAATATATGGCGCTCCTTTTCTCCAATTCCATTGTCGGTAGTCGATGGAGACCTTAGGGTTTTTGAAGTTCAAAGTGTTCCAAACTAAATGATCAAGTCTGATTACACTGTTACTGGTCTGATTGATCGAAATTTAGAAAAATAGTTACCGGAGACAGAGACCTTTCCAGGGTTACTGTTTTTTGGTGATTTCACCAGTGAAAATTTCTCTAATCCTTGTAAAATCATAGGGATTTTGAAGGTGGAAATGATGCGAATACAATGAATGTCTCAGATCTTTATTTCAACGGCAATGATTAGACGACTATTGAAAATTTGTACCAAGGTGAAACCTTGGGTTTGTAGGGGATGACAAATCTGCAGATGTGCCCGACACTTCGTAAGGGAATATTCCCTCTGGTGCATTCGCAAACGCACTCTACTACTGTAAAGGGAAGAGACAGAAAAAAGAAAGAAAAAAGAAAGAAAAAAAGAAAAAGGAAAGAAGAGAAGGAAAGAGGGAGAGTCCAAGGGGTTTGTGCAATTTCGTACAGCTTATTGGAGGGCTATTTTATAGGTTTAATTGTGTATTATTTAATTAAAAATTCAATTATTTCTTTAAAAAATAATTTTTATTCTTTTCTTATTAAAATCAAAAGATATTCCTCATCATGTCTATTCTTCATCATTGATATCCCTAATCTGGTTGTCCACCAGCTCACCTAACTTTTGTGGACCTCACACAAAGTGAATTGACCATTTTACCCCTACGAGTAAATATACATTTACAAAAATTGCAAAAAATAAGGATTTTTCACCCGAGCTCAGATTTTAGCATGCTTACAGTCATTCTGACTAGTTTTCTATAAATGATTCCAAATATCTATGTTTCAAGACCTGATTTTTTCTAAAAAAATAATATTATATTGAATATAATATTCCACCATGATTTTCATAAAAATTCTAATTATTCCAAATAATTCTAGAAAAATTAGGGTTTTTCCAACACCGACTCAGGCAGTTCAACATTGACAGCCATGATGCCGTAAAAGATGATTGTAATAGCCGCCAGCTTTGACGATCTAATATTTGTAACTCCTATAAATGAGAGATATAGATCTAAGAGAGACGAGAGTGTAAGAGTTACAGAGATTGTAATCTAATCAAAATAGTATTTTCTCTCCAATGGATGTAGGCCATTTGGCGGAACCACATTAAACTCTATCTCTCCTATTCTTTGTGTGTGTATTTGTGGTGTGATCCTCTAAACTAAAGATCTTGGCAATCAAATCTGCGCCGATTGGCGATCTGACCCCAACAACATATGTTGCATCCTTTGAACCTGGTTTAAGGGACTGATTAGTTAATGATCTCCGCCATCATTCTCCCTGACTTCATCTTTCAATTGGTGGTCACATGAAACAATCATGATGCTTTTCAGGTTGAAGTATTGAAAGATGCTGCATCAAATGTTCAACAGTTTCTGTCAAGTCCCAGAATGTAATGCTTCCATCTATAGATCCACTTAACAATCAGTAATATGCTTTAATACTTCTAAGATGATTCAGTAGATTCCCAAACCAGCAACAATAAATTGGCATTACAAAGTTTTGGTGAAACAAATAGATATAGCATTTCTATCAAGTTTGTAACACACACGTTCTTCTCTATTATTGCCAAGGAAGAACAATCATAATGAAAAAATACAACAACAAAAGCAACCCTAACAGTAAATCTTCCAGGCAAAGACACCCACTTCGACCTGTATCTCTCATATGCTAAATCCAACAAAAAGTAGGAATATCTACATTCAGAAAAATTAACATATTTTTCCTCGTCATTTTGTCATCATTTATTTAGATCATTTGAGGTTTACAGTGTGCTTCTATTGATCAAGACGCACAATTCAACATCTACTACATATATGAAAAAGTCTTTCACATTATATTTATGAGATCTATTATCCTAAACGCCACCTAGGATTTTTCATTTTTCAGATATAAGCTACTCATCTTGTTTCCACCCAAACACTAGGCTACATGTCAAAGATCCACCAATCCAATGATTTTGACCCTTGTGTTTGACTTGTAAGAATCAGTGGTGGTGGATTTCAACCCAAAGCAACTTAGGCTAACATCTAGGACACACCTACCTAGTTGTAGATGACCAGGGGCGAGAGGCAGGAGCCTGTCGTAGGCAGAGTACCAGCGGGAGGCGTGTGGGAATGCTTCATCAGACGATGTTGCTTGAGGAAAAAGTTGGTGTCATTCTCCAATGATGTCATCGTCTTCTTCCACAACAATAAAACACAAAAACAGAGATCTATTTTCTGTAACATTTAAAAAGGGAGAAGAGAAGAGGGGTATTTCCAACATTTTAAAAAATGTAATGGAGGAAAATTAATGGAATGACATATTTGCAAAGTTTTGCAAAACTCAATGGAAAATCTGCAAAAAGTAAAAAACTTTGGATATTTTTGCAAAAACGTAAAAATGGAATGGCAAATCTGCAAAAAACCCTACATTTTTTTGGTAGAGCTAAGTCATTCATCATGTTCAAATTGACTTAGATAGACTAGAGATCAAATTTCAAGCCCATTATATGTTTTTAGCCTTTATTTCTTTTGTAAAAAATTGTGAATATTTATTTTTTTAAAGACCCAAAAAAGTATAGAAATATTTTTTCTTTTTCTCCTTAAAGACTCACAATAAGTAACTCCACAAATGCTAGTTTGAAGTTCAAATAAAAAATGAGGATTTTGCATTAGGTGTCAACCGACAAGTCAAACAGGAATTACCATTGACATATTACCTTGTGTGTGTGTGTGTGTGTGTGTGTGTGTGTGTGTGTGTGTGTGTGTGTGTGTGTGTGTGTGTGTGTGTGTGTGTGTGTGTGTGTGTGTGTGTGTGTGTACATGTATATTGAGTTATAAAGGTAGAAGATAATGAAAATTATCTTCAACTTCTTTACTTACTAGCACATGTAACATGATATGAATCGACCATTGACATTTCCTCAAGCTAGTGCATTTTCATAAGCAAACACACTAAATTCTAGGTGCAGTGGAAAATGAGCAAAGGGTGCTAGGGCATTCCCTCAAAAGTGACACGTTATATCAAATCATAGGCATAAAGAAAAATGGGCAAAGGCTGCTAGAGCGTTCCTTTGGAAGTGATGTACTGTAGCAAAACTTAGGTGTAGTGAAAAGTAGGCATGGGTTTATGTCATTGGGCTGAGAAGTGCGAGAGTAAATAGACTAGCTCAAGAGAATAAGATTCATATCGTCACATGAAATATAAGGATATTGACAAGTAAAAGTTTGGAGTTAGTAAATACAATAAAACATAGGAGAGTCAATATCATTATATCCAAGAAACCAAATAAAAATGGGATAAAATTAGAGAAACCAATGGGTATAAGCTCAGTAAGTAGGAAAAGACAATAATAGAAATGGAGTAGGGATAGTTGTGGACAAAGAATTAAAGGATAAAGTTGTAGACATTAAAAGAACTAGTAATAAAATTATAATAATAAAACTTTTTTTAGGAGAGGAGATCATAAATATTATAAGTGCATACATACGAGAAATAGGATTAGTAGATAAAATCAAGAGACTACTCTAAGAAAATATAGAGGAAGTCATGCATGAAATTCCCAACATAGAGGGGATATTTGTAGGAGCAAACTTAAATGCTCATGTAGGAAAAGAGAAAGAAGGATATGAGAGGATGCATGAAGGGTATGGTATTGGATAACACGTTATTTAAGAAGAGGGGCAAACATTTAATAACCTTTAAAAGTCGACTGTATAAAAGCCAAATATAATTTTTATACTTATGAATACTAAAAGATCAATGTGTAAGGTGATACCTTAGGAGCGTTTAACCTCACAATATAGGTTAATGGTTGTGGATATCTACATTAAAAGATGGAAGAAAGAAAATGAACTTAGTAGGTGTTTAAAAACGAAGTGGTAGAACTTAAAAGGAGAGAGAATAACTTCACTCATAAACAAGTTGATGGTAGAAGGAAACAAGAATAATGAAACATAAGTAAACACTATGTGGATTAATATAGCCGAGTCCATTAAGAAAGTGGAAAAAGATGTCTTGGGAGTATTTAAAGGTAAAATACAATCAGTAAAGGAAACTTGGTGGTGGAGTGAAAAAGTGCAAAATATTATTAAAAGAATGAGTGCATTTTATTGCATGGTAAAAGACTAGAAATAATGAAAACATTAAGCAGTATAAGAATACTAAAAAGGTTGCTAAGAAAATAGTAAGTAAGGCTAAACTCAAGGCATATGATGTTCTCTATAATAAATTATGATCAAGAGAAGTAGAGAAAGATGTGTTTAAACTTGTAAAAATAAGAGTACATAAGGGTAAATTGTGACATCCTAAGTTTTTACAACACTTTTTCACAAAATGTTTTACAACTGTAAGGCCCTGAGTTTAAAAAACTATTTCGAAACAAACATAAAAAAAAAAAAAAAAAAAAAAATTCATGAGAAGGCCTTAAAAATCCATGTCATTTTTTTCTTTGATAAAAATAAGGATTTTCAAAGGAAATACTACATTTCTACCGAAAATCCAGTAGAGTCACTCTTGTATTTTGGACCCTACACATCTTACGCATGCGATGTGATAACCTGAAAAACACATTATATATGTAAAATAAATAAACGAGACTCTATCTCCCTCCAAAATTCATCCACACACATGTTTGTTTACCTTTAAACAACAAAAAAAATCTTTTGTAGTGCCAAAAGGCTAGGATTAAAACCAACATCCCCAAGATCATTCCACTCATAGCCATATCTTCATAATTCCAATTTACATACCCACATGTAAATAAAGAAAAGTCATTAAGTCAAATGTTATGCCAATTTCACAAGGGAATCAACTATATTACTAGCCTATTTGTTATATCTGGCGTGTTCTTCTCTTTATATCACTATCACTATCTTCTACTCCCTTTTTCCTATTCTATATCTTCAGACTTGAGACATTGTAAATAGTTTACAATGTCTTAGCAAACTTGCACTTACGTAGGTTGTTTCATCATTGAAAATATGAGTTATGCAGTTTTAAATCCAAAGAGGAACACACAATCACATGTTATACAATTTGATGGAATATGATGCATAATGAGTAATGTAATGAACTATGAAATCTCTATCATAATTGACAAATCAATACATGTCAACCAATTTAATTATCAGTTTCAACAATATCCTTTGCAAGGTATTTTACAAAATATGAAAGATCACCACAACTCATGGTATGCATCAACTCATAAATAACTAAATAGTGAACCATCATCAAAACCAATTAACGAAACCATTTGAATGATATAATGCTTCAATATAATCAATGTGTCTTAATAAACACGCACGCACGCATGCACACACACACAACACAACCATCCGAACCTCCTCAAGGTCTCACAAGTTTAGAAACATTCAAAATTTGGCCACATGTCGTTGGTCATACATACTCATTATGGAACTGAAATACCAAGGTGCCATGCACCTGCACTATCGCACTATAAATATATATCTGAAAATAATGGACCCTTTGTGCTACAGACAAGAACGAATTAAGGCCATGGCTATCACGCCAATACCAAGCAGATAGACTCCCAACACCGTGCGAGCAATGGATACGCAGTATCTCAGGCCATGACCTTGCCCATGATGTCATCACAACATGGATTCGACCTTTTTTAGCCAGGTATCTAACACACATAATTTTGAAAAGAGAATGATCAATCATTCTTCCTAACACAGTATCCACCGACCTCAATATGTTGGTCATAACATAATAATACTAGGCATCATCACATGCTGATATAACCAATAAAGCCATAGAAATCCATGATTGTTGAAATCATGCAATTTAAATCTCATGATACAACATAGCCATGTAAAAGCAAACCTCACCTAGGTTTGAGTTTGAGGACTCTACATTCCTCACCATTTCATAATTCATGAAGTTCACCAATGTCTCATCATTAATAAGATGTGAGGAATAGTGTTAGATCACTCTTTAATCCACTGTTCATTCTTTAGATTGGTGATCCGACGGCTAAAAGTGGTCGGATCTTGGTCTTAGTGTATTATTAGACATTTTTAACTAATGGAATGGTGATATTTAGCTCATCATATGTCAATTTGGGGGTTTAAGAATGCAATGGTGGTATCTGATCACAGATCAAGTGTTGCCAGGTTCTTATTCTTTTACTGTCCGATCGAACGGTTCAAATCATTCACTCAACGTACGTTTAGATCTTTCAATTTCTACTATATACTAGTTAATTCAATGTTTTAAAACACATCCATGGTGTCTGGTTAGTCACTATTTAAATAGAAACAGATCAAATGGTTGAGATTGTTAGATTGGTTTTCAGCTTGGATTGACAATCTCAATTAGATCTGGGCTATATCAAGTACTTATTTACCTATTCCTAAGTTTGGATTAAGAAATGAACAGTTAGAATCAGCATTGCTAAACAAACAATTTCACTTCATGTCATCTCCTCCGATACCAACTCACATATAGACCAATAAATGTCAAACCATTTTGGATTAAACAACTCATAATTTAACTAGAACTTGTCATAACCATATATAATGCAATTAACATAGACCAAACTCTCATCTAGGAGTTAGTTATCTATGTACAACTTTAGTATAGGTAAAATCTCCATATCAATAAAAATTGAAGCATTTCAACTCATTAGTAGGCAAATATATGCTGAATCTATTGTAGAGTACATTAGCTCACCAATAGTCAATCATCTACCAATGAAAACCAGAGCATACAGCTCACCAATAGGCAATCATATGCCAATCAAAAACCAATCCATAGAATGATCATATTGTGAGTACTTAGAAGCCTGCCACCTAGAAGCTCACCACCTAAAAGCCCGCTAGTGCCCCTTGCACCCGCCCTCTTTGGCTACTCACAAGTATAGATTGTAAATCAAATTCTAATTTTATAAGGAAACATCCTCTTACAAAACACACATTGCTATCATATCTCTCATCTAGTGACAAATCAAGTGTGTGTGTGTGTGTGCGCGCGTGTGTGTGTGTACATAATATAAAAACAACTTCCATATCACTACTATCCTGGAAAACCTAATAACCCAACGATAGTAGTTCATTCAACTAAGGAAATTATCAACCTTAATCACTAATTTGGTCTAATCTGAACCCATCACAGTCTAAGTAAATTGTTTATGTACCACTTGGGGTATCGTGGTTAAGGAAATTCACTTCCTCCAACCATAACTCATACTACAAATATTTGCAATAAGCAATGAGTCTTTAAGTATTCTGAATAATACACAAGGATTCCTTGTGTTCCTCTTTATTTGTGAAGTATACGAGAATACTACCTACTAACACAATCATGACTCATTCCAATAACATTTGAAAATTCAATCCATCACATCCATGAATACTGTCAATGCATTGTTCTCACCCATTGGTATCACCCAGAACTCGTAGCAATCATAATAAGTCCTAAAAATTGTCTTAAAGGCATCTTCCTCACAATCCCAGGCTGGTAATAACCAGATCTCAAATCAATATCCAAAAATACTACGGATCATTCAAAGTTGATCATCATTATACAACAAAGAATATTGGCTCTTCTTTGTGGTGCTATCAAATAAGCGATAATCTCTGTATAGCAATAAGGTTTTGTCTCTCTTCTCATGAAGAGGCCTAATACACTTTATGAAGACCCACTAGGTCTCTTAAAACCCTTATCAAAAGTTCATATTGTTAGAGCTTTGCCAGCTCAATTGGTTTCATCCCATATGGTATTCTAGGTAAATAAATCAGCATCAAAAAACAATTTCCTATGGTGAAAATCGTGAAAACTCCTTGAGAAAGACTGCGAACTCTTGCACGTCATCCTTGTGCTAAATTCGTGGTTGCTTGCTGTCCTGTATTATCACATGAACAAGGGAGACTTGGCACCCTTTGTAAAGTACAGCATTGCCTTCAAGGTAGGATGACATTCGCATGCATCCATTCTCTTGTTAGGTTCACAAATACCTCCTGAAAGTACTTGCTAGTCTCCCATAACTCTCTTGCTGGAGTCATAATATCTAACTGAAAGGGTAACACATATAGGCACGTCTAAGGAGGATGCCAACACATAAAATGAAGGAATGACTGGATCTTGAATCAAAGACGATTCTGACATGCCTACCAACAATGAGGCTAATACTTTCCACCACTTGGCTCGAGGACCATGCTTGCCTCCAAGTAATAGCAGAAACTCATCACTGCTAATGTGGGACCATCTCTGCCTTGCTCCCAATGCCACACTATGAAACTTTTTGAAAGAGTGATTGAGAAGAGGTTATGGCATGAGATAAGTGTATCAAAGAACTTGTTTAGTTTCATGCCTAGGAGGTCTACTATGGAAGTTATTTTCCTACTTAGACAATCAATAGAGAAATATAGTGAGAGGAAGAAGGATAGTCAAATCACCCTTATTGACTTATAAAAAGCTTATAATAGAGTACTTAAAGAGTTAAAATGGTGGGTGTTGGGCAAGAAAGGGGTTTCATGGGGTATATAGACATAATTAAATATATGTATGAGAGAGTAGTAACAAATGTTAGGACCACTAGCAGAGAAATCTGTGATTTTTTCATCACTATAGGATTGTGCCAAGGGTTAGCATTGAACTCATACCTTTTCATGTTAGTGAAGGATGAGTTAACAAAACATTTGCACAAGGAGATTCCATGGTGTATGTTATTTGCATATGATATAGTTTTAATTAATAAGATAAGGAAGGGTATAAATATAAAAGCTAGAGTTATAGAGAGAAGCATAAGAATCTAAAAGATTTAATGTAATATCCACTATAAAAAAAATAAAAATGAATGAATGAAAATGATGTATATAGGGAAAAATTAAGAGGGGGAGTGCCTCAAATGCATTTCCCTCCCCCTCCTCTCTTATCCCATAACTGACCCACCGGCAACGAGTTCCCGGTGACCAATTCACAGCGAGGACGCCATCAATCTTCGGAAGGCCATTGGGAGTGGCCGACTAGACTGAGTTAGGCCAACCGCCATGCTTTTCTCCATCTCTAATTGTGATGCTTGTTCATTGTTTTAGCGCCGAAAAATGGCGTGGATTGCCATTTTTCGGTGAGGAGGTGCATTAGTATTGTTTTCAAAATAAGTCAATGCAACGGTGCCAGATGAGGAGCTGGGCCGTTCATCCTGTACGTGATGATGCAAGAAACAGAACCATGAAGTTTCATGGCGATCAGATGGCTAGGGACGCCGAAAAACCCAAAAAATAGTATGATGGGAGTTTTTGAAATTGCGATGAAAATTGCAAAAAAATGATAGATTTTGGTGGGATTTGCGAAAATGGAGGGTGAAATGGAATGTACGAGAAAAACTGGACACATAGGTGTAAAAATTATAAAAAATGGAGCACTTGAGGTCACCGGCGACGGTGAACCAGTCCGGTCGTCGTTCCCGGCAACGGCGACCTGCATGTGATGCAACTCGCGCGTGCCGCACGGTGCTGCAGGAACGCATGACACGTAGCGCTCCGAACGTGAGTCATGCGCGCTGTTTTTGTCCCCCACACGCAGAGCGTGTCCATAGATGCACGAGCCAATGCGCGCAGCTTCCACAGATGAGCGCCACACGCGCAGTGCATGCGCGTGCGGACAACACATGCCACACGTGTGGCGGGTCCTTTTTCTTGTTTTTTTGGGGTTTTTGACTCCTTATGCATAAAAACGTGATTTTAGGAACTACAGATGTCCAAATCACAATCCGAAAGAGGCATTGTGATCATCTCAACAAGACGGACCTAGATTTAAGACAAAAATCTAGTTTGGAGCTACTTTTATAATAGCTAAACTACTAAACACTATTCAATGACTTAGATGAAGCCGATTAATGGATGATCAAGCTTTAGATTTTGGTTGTATATGTTAAATACGACATGATTATGAGATTAGAAGAACATGCCATATTGAATTGTCAAGAAACAATGATCCTAATGATTGATCTGAGCAGTCCCTTAAGAGGTGTTGATCAAAGAATGATCAGACCGTCAGATCGACATGCGATCACAAAGATAACTATGGTTTACTAAATGAAATAGAAACTTTAGGGATCATGGAGACAGTGAGAGGTCTAACAATTAAAAATGATTTATGGCATGACAGGTGCATCAGGGCATACACCTTGATATCATTTACATGTTGTTTGGGATATTGCGATACGAGGTAGGTGATTTCATTCATAATTTTTCCATTATGCTCAAATGATGATTTGGTGATTTGAGTTTTTGAGGCATGTGATTTATGCCTTACCATATGCATGAGATTGATTTCAGCATGTAGTTTCTCATGTGCATGCTATCTTTCAGATGGTTCTTGCATGCACTATTTCTGATATATTTTCGTGATATTCACTTGCTTATTGGTAATTTGACATGTGGGAGTCGCTCTGTCTTGGTGTTTGAGACTATTGATCCTGTGGTAGGATGCAATTCTTCACCCCGTGAATGCTTGAATGCTTAAGTGCCCGTGAGGGTGAAAGGGTGAAAGTGGGCGTGCAACACGACTTTTCGTGAGTGCCTGAGTGCCGTGAGAGTGAAAGGGTGAAAGCGAAAGTGGTACGCGTCATTTCTGTGAGTGCCTGAGTGCCTAAGTGCCTGTAAAGGTGTAATGATGAAAGGGTGAAAGCGGCTGGTACAAAGAACGGACTCCACATTATCATGAGTGTACTTGAGACAATCATAGGGCTTGACTGTGTATGATGTTTGATACTTTTGACATGCATTCACGTGTTTCTAGATTTTCTCAGATTGTGCATGTCCTGATATCATGGTTGATGATATCTCATTTATTTCATGGACTTGGTATGTCCTTCATCGAGTAATTTAAGGCTTTATATATATGTTTAATCATCTTACGATCTTATGCCTTGCGCCATGTGATTTGTTTTTATTAAGTTTACTTTGAATGTATATCACTTACACAAGCATAGCTTGCTGAGGCATTGATTTGATTTGCAATGCCTCAGATACAAAGAGTGACAACAGGTTGACGCGCTGACAGAGCAAGTCAAAGTGATGGCAGCTTCGAGCGAAGCACAGATGATGTTCAGAGATGACCAGGTTTGCTCAAGACCTCACTTTGGGTTTTGAGCGTGGACTGTACTTTAATTAAAAACGTAATGTGACCTGTATGTCAGAATGTGGATTTATGTTGGATGTGATGGCTGTATGGAGGGACCCTAGGTATTTGGTAGTGGCTATATTTTCTTATCCATTGTTGGAGTATATTTTATTGAAAACAACATTTGGTTGTGGATGGGTGTGGAGACTGAGTCTCCCTTATGATATGGATTATACATTGTTTATCAAGTGATTTTGTATTGCACTGATCATGTGCAATGGTCTAAATTACAGAGGAAGCTTTTCCGGATTTTGGGTAGAAATGGTATTTCATTTCACTTTTAAATCCGTAGTTTTTTAGTTGTATGACTCCTCGAATTTTGGAAGAAATGCTTTTACTTAAGTTATGTTTTGGTCATTTTAAAAATCAAAGTTTTTTTTTTACAGGGATCCTGACTATTTTTTTTGTAAATTATTATTATTGTAGAAAATATCAGTGGTGTCACATTTAAAAATAGCCAAACTAAGATAGAATATATGGAATGCAATTTTAGCAAGGAGAGGAGCGAGAGTGGAGCACTAGTAAAGATTGATAACCAAGAAGTCCCCCTAAAATACCACTTTCGGTACTTAGGATTGGTCTTTCATGAGAATGAAGAGATTAAGAGGGAAGTCACCAGGTGTAATAACCCTAATTTTTGTAGTAGTATTTGAACAATTATTAATAAAAGTTATAAATTTCAGAAAATTCAGGCTCGAATATTAGATTGTCAGAAATTCACTTTTTATAGGAATAGAATCATGAGTTGAAACATAGATAATTGGAATGTACTCAAAAAATAGATTCAAATGACTATAAGTACTTTAAATTTCAAATTCGGGTGAAAAATTCACATTTTTCTTGATTTTTGAATGAAAAGGGCAAAATGGTAATTTTACTTTTTAGTGGAGCCCACAAAAGTTTGGTAAGAACTGAGGTCAACAATGACGCAAGTCAAGCATTATCCAGCACTCAATTCCTAGTGGAGGTAGTGGAATTTCCACCCCCCCAATTTAATAATTTTGAATGGAATTTAGAATAAAATTAGAAATTTATTTAAAAATTCCAAAAACTACCTATAAATAGGCCAAAAATTTGCCCATAAATTTTCATAAAATTCTCCACAAAATGCCCTAACTTCCCCTTTGATTCTCTATAAAATCCTAGATAAGTTTGTAATTGTCTTTATTGACAATATATTGATTTACTCTGCTAGTAATATCAAGAATGCTTACAAATTGTACTCAACACACTCAGAACTCATAAATTGTTTGGTAAATTTAGTAATCTGGTTAGAGAGAGTCAATCTCTTGGGTCATGTGATTTCCAAGAATGGAGTTGAAGTGGACCCAACCAAGGTTGAAGCAATAATCAATTAGGAAAAACCTAAGACTGTAATAGAAATACATAGTTTTCTTGGACTGGTTGGATACTGCCATAGATTTATTGATGGGTTTTTCCATATAGCTCTCCCTCTGACTACATTGACCAGAAAAGGGGTACAATTTACTTGGACAAATGAGTGTGAAAATAGTTTCCAAGAGTTGAAAAAGAGATTGATTACAATACTAGTTTTAACCTTACCATCAGGGTTAGGGTGTGTATTAATGCAAAATGGAAAATTCTGTGATGCTTCAGAAAAAGGGTTAGGGTGTGTATTAATGCAAAATGGAAAATCATTGCTTATGCTTCACATCAACTGAAGAAGCATGAAATGAATTACTCAATACACAACCTAGAACTTGTGGCGGTAGTGTTTGCCTTAAAAATTTAGCGACATTACTTATACTGTGAAAAGTTCAATGTATTCATCGATCACAAAAGCCTCAAGTATATTTTCATTTAGGTTGATCGAACATGAGACAACATAGATGGATAGAGTACAGCAAAGACTACCATTTCACCATCCAAGACCATCCTGAAAAGGTAAACATAGTGGTTGATGCATTAAGTAGAATGACCAAAGCAGTACTTACTAACATCACCATCAAATCACCTTTTGTAGATCGAGTCCTAAAAGCCCAAGAAGAGGATATAATAACCCAGGAATTGTGTAAAAAGATAGGTTTTTGTAAAGGTATAGATGGAGTTATCCATTTTCAAGAAAGACTGGTGGTTCCCTCAAGTACATACCTGAGAAAAAGAACTATTACAAGAAACCCATCAGTCAAAATTTTCTATCCACCATAGGGGCACAAAGATGTATCAGAACTTAAAAAGAAATTTTTGGTGGGAAGGCATGAAAAGAGACATAGGAGAATTTGTAGCCAAGTGTCTAAATTGTCAACAAGTAAATGCTGAACATCAAAGACCTATTGGAATGTTACAAACATTGGAACTTCTAGAGTGGAAAGGGAATCATGTCAATATGGTTTTTGTGGTAGGATTGCCAGAAACTCGTGAAGGTCATGACATGATTTGGGTAATTGTAGACAGATTAACAAAGTCAACACATTTCCTTCCAATTAAATAAAATCAGTCAATTGACAATTAAGCTAAGCTATATGTGAAAGAGATAGTAAGTCTTCATGGAGTTCCATTATCTATCATCTCTGACAAAGATGGAAGATTTACTTCAAGGTGTTGGAAGAGTGTACAACAATCGATGGGAACATCACTTAGATTCAATACAACGTTTCATCCCCAAACAGATGGTCAATCAGAAAGGACTATTCAAACATTAGAGATTTGTTGAGAGCATGTGCATTAGATTGAAAAGGAAATTGGGATGAACATCTTCCACTAATAGAGTTTGCATATAACAATAGCTTTCATGCAAGCATCGATATGGCATCATATGAGGCATTGTATGGGCGACCGTGCTGATCACTAACTTGTTGGAGTGAGGTTGGAGAAAGAAGACTGATGAAGTTAGAACTTGTAGAATAGTGTACTAAAAAGGCTAGACTAATAAGGAAGAGATTGTTAATTGCTTAAAGTCGTTAGAAGAGTTATACAGATAAAAGATGCAAAAACCTAGCATTTGAAGTTGGAGATCACGTATTTCTGAAAGTCTCACCATTTAAAGGGGTCATGAGGTTCGGAAACAAAGGAAAACTCAGTCCTAGGTTTATTAGTTCATTTGAAATATTAGAAAGAATTAGTATAGTAGCTTACAAATTAGCCCTACCACCGCAACTCTCTAAAGTACACAATGTATTTCATCATACAAGATGATACACATATACTTCAAAGAATATCAGAAGAATTGAAATCAAATTTAACCTTTGAAGAAAGGGCAATATGGATTTTGGACCAAAAGGAGCAGAAATTAAGGACCAAAACAATTCCCCTAATTTAAAGTCTTGAAGCAACATCACTCTATTGAGGAAGACACATGGAAAATGGAAGTGGAAATGAGGATGTCACATCCTAATTTGTTTGAATAATTGTAGTATAGCAAATTTTAAGGACAAAATTATTGTAAGGGGAGAATATTTTAATAACCCCAATTTTTGCATTAGTATTTGAACAATTATTAATAAAAGTTAAAAATTTTAGAAAAATTGGATTGGAATATTATGTTGTCAAAGATTCACTTTTTATAGAAACAGAATCATAAGTTGAAACATAGATAATTGTAATGTATTCAAAAAAATGAGTCAAATGACTATAAGTACGCTAAATTTTGAGTTTGGGTGAAATTTTTTTCATTTTTCTCAATTTTTGAATAAAAAGGGTAAAATGGTAATTTTACTTTTTAGTTGGACCCACAAAAGTTAGGTAAGGACCAAGGCAAGCGATGATGCAACTAAAAAATTAGTCAACACTCAACTCCTAGTGGAGGTTTGTAGAATTTCCACTCCCCAATTCAATAATTTTGAGTGGAATTTAGAATAAAATAAGAAATTAATTAAAAATTCCAAAAATTCCTATTAATAGGCCAAAAAATTCCCCAAAAATTTTCATAAATTTCTCCACCAAATTCCTTAACTCCCCCTCTTATTCCATCTCTAAACTCCCTCTTTTCCTCTCTTTCCTGTCTCTTTCCTTTCTTTTTCGTTTTTTATTTCTATTTATGATTTTGCCCCTATGGGCAAAACCTAGAGAAATCTGATGATCTACCCCTCCTACCAAAGATCAAAATGTTAATCCTCTCCAGAATGACTTGATCTACATTTTCATTATATTTATTGAAAGATCCATTGGTGAAATCACTAGAAATTTTGCTTTGAATAACATCATAGGCATTGTTACCTTCTTCGACGTGGTTTTCTATTTCTCAAAAAATTTCTTCTCTATGGACATTCTAGCTGGGTTCTACATCACCTTCTCTTCATTTTCCAATATATTTTACTTGAAATTTGTTCACCGGACTAGTTTTCGGGCCAAATTTTTTATGAAACTAGTATCGACAATGCAGGCCTGGAACATTATTAAGGACACCTCATATGGAAAACCTAAGCTATCAAATGGATCTAGAAGGCCCTAAACCCTTAACATTGATGATCACAGTAAGTTTTCTATTACCTTTGGACCCTTGATCCGAAGAATTATGATTTGACGGTCTAGAATCAATCTGGACCGTTGAAATTAGCTGAAAACTTAAAAATTAAATTATGGTCTCAATACAACTCCAAATTGAGATTTGAAATATCCATTGGATTTTTATTGATGTGTAGAATTTATTGAATTTATAAAATGTAGGATTTTAGTGCCTTTTATGTTGATCAATAGCCAAAAATCATGCTAATAAGGTTAGAACACCTTCAAAATCATCTCAAAAGGTTGATCCGATCCATTAGGTGGATTCAAAACATCCCAAAACCTAAGAAACACCTATTACAATAAAAAAAAATGGATATAAATATTAAATATTATAACAATAATAGATTTGATAAATCTAGACCATTGAAATTAAGCTAAAATTTCAAAATTCAATTCTAAACTCAATTTAACTTCAAATTGAGATTGAAAAGGACAACTGAATTTCTCTTGATGATTAAAATCTACTGAACCCATAAAAATGATTATTTGAGTATAGTATCTTTCTGTTAGTTTCAAAATCTATTACTAATCTCCTCGATCAGTGAGATCTAGGATGATCAAACCTTATGGATGAGTTATGTTAATGATCTAATGATGATATTACATGAAATTAAGGTCATATGTTACATATTTATGAAGAATTGTGATTTAGACCCTTAATGTTATTAAAAACCATAGATCTAATAAAGAGAGATTATATCTGATGGTTGGATCATGATGAAAACTTGTAATATGCATAGTTTTTATCTAAATTGTCAATTTATAGTTTAATTGTCTTTGATTTATCAGTAGTTTTAATTGCTAGATTAATTTTATGATTTAATGTTCATGTTAAGTAAATATGAGAAAATACATAAAAAAAAATCATCAAAAATATAATTATTTGATTAATCAAAATCTAGATTTACTTTCATGAACAAGTACAACATATGAATGACACGAAATTAATCATAGTAAGGGCTATAGTAAATAGTATAAGATAAGGAATGGAATTCATCACCATCTCCTTAGCCCATTTAGGAGAATAATAAACATCCATGAATAACATGATTAATGTTTATGGACTTAAGTCAAAATCAAGTGGAAAAGGGACTTAGGGTATAAGAGCTCATAGGAACCTTGTAGAAGGTTGAGCTAGTGCCACTCCAGTGAACTCTAAACATCGTGGTTATGAGAGATATAAAAGATCCAAGTAATTTTTCCTCACCTTCCGTTGATGTTTGTTGAGGTCTAACAGCTCCTTACATGAGGAATGTATTAACCACTTTCTGAGTAGACTTTAACTGGTAAGTGTTAGTGAAATCTAAAATAAGGAGCAGCCTAAAATTAGGATGAAATAAATCATTTTCAACTAGTAAAACACTAACTAGTTGAGTATTAATAATAAGAACATAATAAAAAATTATCAAATCAAAATAAACTTTAAGTAAGATAATAATGATCAAACAAGATCAATTATGAGATCTTGAATGATCAAGAATAATAAAACAAGAAAATTATATATTTAAATGAATTTTTTTTTATTTAGAATATAGATTAAATGTAGATCAATAGATTAGATGATCTAAACCCTTGATCAATATGATTCAAGGAAAGAGATCCAAATCATCCTCCTTAAGGATGATCAAAAGATCATGTAGGAAGTACATATGGATAAAAGGATAACATTATACATATGATTTGACAGATATACATATGTTGATGAAGATCATGTAGATCTTAAGGAGTGAAAATACCACATTTGAGGTAGGTGGATTTTAAGGATGCATTTGCTTAAAAGATGCATGTTTTTACACATGATCTTATTTTTAGAATTATAGAAAGTCATGATACAATTAGAATGTTATAAATGCCTTAAAAATATTCATGATACAACCAAATGATGATGGAATAGTTATGCAATTTTTAAGTTAAGAATTGATTGACAATACGTAAACCCTAAATCAATACGGAAGTAGATGATATTGCAACCTTAGATAAACAGATAAATCATTTGAGTAAAATAATTATTTTGCATACAAGCATGGAGGCTTGTGGTTTTGTTTTAGACATGCATGAGCTTGGGGATGCTATATTAGGGAAGTTATAAGGGTTTGGCCACCCGCTTTTCGAAATTTGATGATGTGATGGATTATGTGCCCTAAGTGAGGGTAAAAGTTGGGTGGGGCAATTATAGGAAGGCCACCACCGTGAAAGTCCTATCTCCCCATGTAGGTAGTAACATAATTTTTCCACCTTGGTATTAGTGGAGTATAGAATAGTTATCCAAGTGCTAGTATGGATTAGGCTGTAGCATAGTAGTCTTTGATGTATTTTGCATTATGATGCATATAAGATAGGCAGAGTAAAATGCCTTACATTATGTCATGATAAAATGCCCAGTAATTGTGTATTACCAATATTTCCCATGACAAAAAATTTGCCAATATAGAAACTGGCTGAAATATTGACCTGCTATAGTGGAAAGTGTTGATTATGAATATTGACCTCATTATAGTGAATGGAGTTGTTAATAAAATCAGCAGAGTTTTGGGAATGTTTTACTATTGTCAATATTGACTACTTTCACAATTTTAACAGATTTTTTCATATACAATATATATATAAATAAAATTCCAAATGAATGACAAATTAATACAAAGAAATGAAAATGATTCATGAATGTGTTATTTGATAAAAATGATTAATAGGACTATTGGATTTTGATATATATTGTTGAATTATCATGCTTCTTAAATCCCCTACCAAGCATAGCTTACTGAGATATTATAAATGTTTGAATGTTTACAATCTCTCAGATATAGATAAGAAAGATTGAAATCTCAAGACTTGAAGCTATGCATTGCAATATCATTGATCAGGTTATTTCCTTTGAGGAAACTGTATTGAGTACTTTGCAATTTGGATTGTGTAATTTGGACAATTGTAATAATACAGGGGCTATGTATTGTGAACCACTAGATGGATCTTGATGTTTAATAAAATAATTTTTCTTTAATGGAAATTTTATTTTGGTACAAAAATCTATATATGATATGTAAGTTGAAGTGGCACTGTGATTTTTACAAATCAATTTCAAAGAAAAAGTTTTTTTGCTGTTTAATTTTCAAAAGAATTCACTACTAAGGACCCTGTCTTTGCAAAACACTTGTAAAAATATGTTATAAAAACTCAGGTCGTCACACCTAGAGAATTCAAGTGAGTTGGAATAAATAGATATGTGCCTCTAGAGTTTTCTATGATTGGCATTTTTCACTCAAACTAAAAGAAAAAATCTATAGAATAGCTACAAGGCTGGCCATGCTCTATGGATCAAAGTCTTGGGCAGTTAAGAAACATCATGTATATAAGATGAATGTAGCTAAAATGAGGATGTTGAGATGGATGAGTGGCAAGACAAGAAAGGATAGTATTAGGAATGAAAACATTAGAGGAAGAGAGATTCTATATTTGTTTAAGAGTCTGTCAGTTTTATGCATTTTCTTTTCATGGGCTCTTCCACTTTTGAAGTTTTATTATTCTAGAGTTCTAGCTAGAAATATAAGACCTAAGTGTATTTATCATTTAGCACTCTAGTTTCTAAAGTTTCTTATCTTATAATATTCTTCTTGTACTTTTATTAGAATCCACATAATCTTGGCATTCTATTTCTTGTTTAATCTTTAAGACGCAGCTTTTTCAGTTTCTCATTCAAACTTTGGATCCCTAATCTTTTAATTTTGCTTCTAAAGTGATTTGGGTGATGAGTGTGTTCATCTTTCTTCGAGATTTTGCACTCTAGTTTTGTGGTTTGTTGATCATTAATCTAAGAGAATTGAAATTGATAATGGTTGTAATTTTTCTTAAGATCTTTAAACAAACAAATATGATGTTATTCAAGAACAAGATTTTGATAGATTTGAGACTTACAATTTTAAGGCATTCATTTTGGAGACAAAGGTGTGCATTGATATCGATCGTGTAAATCAGTTGATGTATAGATTTTTGGCTTTGTTGAATCCCAGAGATTGAGCTATCATATCCCTTGTACAGTTTAGGAGGCTTCAACTATCTTTAAGAAGCTCATTTTGACATGTGCATCTAAGCTAATGTTCATCAAATTTAGTTTGTGTAAGTTTGTTAACAATTTGTATATATGTTTTCTCCATGAATTCTATGAGCTTAGCAAATATTGGATTGAACATCCAAGACCCTAATTCAACACATCATCAAGATCTTATCCCGATTGGGTGTCGGTCACATGAATCTTATTACTCCATTTCCCTATATAAAGTATCATCATTTCATTTAGTCCCAAAGTTTCTAAATCTTTTCTCACCATTTCTATTCATGTTCAATTGGGCCTTCTCCTTAACCTTTTAGAACCTTCGACTTGGATAGCCTCACTCCTTCTATCCAAGACCCTAATTCGACACATCATGAACAAAAATGATTAAAAAAATTTATGGAACAAAGTTTCTAAATAAAGAAAATTAAATGCAATGACAAATATAAGGGTCTGATGCAAGGATATCCATTCCAAATAAGTATAGAAAATCAAGGACTATAAAAATGAAGAAGAGTCTTGTTAAGTGTATATACTCAATAGGAGAGGAAGGAGTACACACCCTCTTTTTCATGCTGGTTGAAACCCTTTTTTTTCATCAAATCTAACCCACTCATCATTTTAAGAATAGTTTAGATGGGCTAGACATGAAATTTCATGCCCAAAACACTTAAAAGATCCAAAACAAGTGGCTAGGATTGTCCAAATGCTTTGCTTTTTATAGGTTACCTATTTTTGGTATTTATTATAGTGAATGGTAGATTTACAAAAAATGTTGTACCATGCATAAAAGTTAAGGTGTGTACTCCTCTTAATTAGCATCTATATTTACCAGGGCTCAATAAAGAATATGACAAAACAAATTGGTGTTGACAAGCTCTATGATTGAATTACTAAGTGAGAAAAGAAGCCGTATGGCACTCTAAATTTTAAAGGAAGCTTCATAAGAAAATTTCTTATTGAAAGCTTAAAAAAAAGTGTTTTAGGACACTAATAAATTCGTTAGTTACATGGGAAAGATATTCTTCAAGATAGAAGACATAACAAGCAATAAATATTTAAAACCAAGCTGAGAAAGTTGATTTATGAGATTCTAAAGAACTAATGCCAGACTTAACGATAAAAGGAAAGAAAAATAAATCTATAGCCTATCATAAAGGGGCAAAGCAAGCCAGTTGAAAATCAAGCAGCTATTCAACCACCTCCGCTCCTCTAATTAAGCACACGGTACTTGACTCGGGTACCTCCTCCTTGAAAACAAAAATTACAGAAAGCTGATTTTGTCTTCAAATTAATAAACATGTAATAGTAGTTTTCTAATAACACACAGGTAATTCCATACGAGTATTTTTCTTTTCTGAAACAACAAACATTGGCTATGCTATTCTTTCTACTTCGCTACACATTATCGCTTCAAAAAATCAACAAATGCAAGACAATTGGCTAGCCAACCCCTTCTAATAAATTTGGTCTCAAAAAGTGTGTACTTTTTAAGGCATTTTTTAGGAAACTATCTTAAAAAGTTAGTACTTTCTAAGATAGTTTTCTAAAATCACATTTAAAAGTGCTAAATTTTTTATTTTTAAAACGGTATAAAAACCATCTTAAGAGTTTTCTTAAAATGGTTTTAAAAACTATTTTGAAAGAGAATCATCTTACTTTCAACTAACTAGATAAAAGAAGGTTTTAAAACCGTCTTAGATATATGTTTTTAATTGTCTAAAAATTCTTCGATTTAGTAGTGCTAAATGATATGTAAATGTAGGTATAAATTTTCAACTAGTAATGCTAGTATTTCATTTAAAATATTATAAAAATATTTCTTAAAAATTAGAAAAAATCCTTAAAATCCCATCAAAATTGCAGAGCTCATCCTTGACTAGCTGCATTTGGTTCAACCTAGATCACATCGTTCTCATACTTTGATCTATATACAAATCTATAAACACATCTTTTCACCTGTAAACTTTATAATTGACTTGGTCCATTTGTCGCACCTCAATTAAAAATTGAGCCCGAAGAAATTTTGGTCGGTGAAATGGACGGCATATAAGTCGGCACACATATTTGCAACCAGAAATGCAGAAATACATTTCATTGGAAATAAGGTGGGCTCTTGGCATGGCTTTCAACTAATTGAAGATATAAGATGGAGCTTCCCAAATGAGTGGTCTGGCTCATTTAGAAGTGGCATATATGTAAGTAGTTGCGTATCTCTTTGGAATCCAACCCATTCATACACACAGAAACAATTAAAGAAAAAAATAGGTATAAAACGACACAGAAATATGAATTCAGCAGAAAAAATAAATAGACTACAAAATACTCACCAGCGAACTATCTTCTATGAGTTCTTTGGATGGTGGACTTAGAAAAACCAACGGAAGAGAAGGAATGCATGAGAAAATTAAAGGAACATCAATTCGGTCTACTACGGAGAAACCCAATCTGATCTTCTATGTCTCTTGATGGTTCTTAAAATCCAAAAAAACCCAGTAAAAATTTAATACCCAGAATGGATTTTTAATGTTCTGGGTCATTGTTGAGGGTTCTTCATCGGATTCGTTCAATACTTACAAACCTGGTTCTCCGAAAAGAAAGAAGAAAATGTTCTTATTGCTATGTATTCTAGTCAAAGAAAAGAATAAAAGTTGAAGAAAGCCTAAAAGTAATTTTACGAATTTAGCTGTTAGTAATGTAATAATTCTATTCTATGGCTTGTCATTGGCATAATTAAAAGATACAACATTTTCGATAATTTCCTCCTTACTGCTTGTATGGAGGCATACACTTAATCTCAGCTGTTATAAGGGTAAGGTCTGGTAAGGGATTGACAGTCCAAGAAACAACTTATATCCAATAAACAAGATTTTTCTTTTCTTTTCTTTTTTTCTTTGCACATAAGAGCTATCAAGCAAACTATCTAAAAGTTGTTCCCTAATTTCTAAATCTATTTGATGAAGTACACACAGTGAGTTCAACTGTTAATATAAATAACAGAATATCTATTCATGGTCATTTCTGTACATTCAATATACTCTAGGGATAGAAAAATATATAGAGTTAACATAGTAAAATAAGAAATTGAAAGATTTCACTAAAATTGTTCGTTTAAAAATTTCCGAAAAGCTAACCACAGGTTATACTCTCGAATAGGGCCGTTATACTCGTCGCTTAGGAAAGGGGGGCTAAACAATGCCCTCATAGAAATCTCCAAACAGACACAATACCACTCCAAAAACACATCAAGGAAGAAACCAACGTAGGATAATAGTTTTCATCATTTATTGGCATCAGTGAAGGACATAAAAGCAGCAAATGGATCATTTTCAAATAATTTGGGCTACATCTTCCCTAATCCTAAAACTCGAAATGAAAATAAAAGGGAATTCTTCAAATTAAGAGAATGACAGCAGCAAACTTCTAATCACTATCACCATTCCCATAAGATTCAAGTGCCCCCCCAGTCAATCTGCAAATCCTCCACTCTGGCAAAACATCTGCCCCCATTTCCTCATAAAACTTAATCGCATTCACATTCCAATCTAAAACAACCCACTCCACTCTCCCAAATCCCATCTTCACCGCCTGCTGCGCCACACTAGAGAGCAACATCTTCCCAAACCCATTCCTCCGGTAACATTCCCTCACAAATATATCCTCTATATAAAACCCGGGTTTCGCCAGAAAAGAAGAATAGTTGGGGAAAAACAGAACAAACCCAGCAACAACACCTCCAGAAGAAGCAAATACTTCTTTCTCTGGGTCTGTAATGGGATATTTCAGATCTACACGGCGGGATACTAGACAATCGGGTTCTTCTTGTTCTATGATTGGGGGATTTTGGGAAAGTTCAAGGATTAGGATGGTGAAGGATTGGAATGGTGGGGAGTTAAATAGGGTTTCGGAGAGGGATTTTTCTGTGGCGGAGAAAAGGTGGGTCAGACGTTCGAAAACCGCCATTTGGTGGATTAGACGATGGATGTGAGGGACATCTTGCTTTTTAGCTAGCCGGATTCTGACGAACATGGAGCTTCCGGCGGGTTGATCGTAGGTGGTGTTGGTAGTAGCGGCCGCCATGGTTTTTGCTTGTTGTCTGAGCCCCTATCTGATTCTGAAGAACACTCTTCGTAAGGCTGCAGTGTGGTTTTTAGGGTTGTGAATTGGTCGGAGTCATGCAATTCTTTCGGTCTTTTGGGCATTGTGCGTCTTTTACTTCTACGAGATCTTGTGTGGTTCTCAGTAAGATGAACGCCAAGGATTTTTCGTTGTCAATAACATAAGTGGGCCCCCAGTTCCACTCGTTCAATTTCAATCGACTTACAGAACATTTTTTCCACCTTGGATGGTTTTAAGCTTCTGATTTTGTGGAAAGTACTTACAGGGTAGTGCATTACCTCATAATGAAATTGACGGTTTTTTTCTTTTTCCTTTTATCCTTTTCTTTTATTAATTATAAAAGAATCGGGTACTGTAGAGACGGATAAGCGTTTAAGAAGTTGATGCACCTTTTATTTTCGTTCATAGATATATATTTTGGTAGATCTAAGTTATTTATCATGTTAATAGTGACTTAGACACGCTAGAGATTAAATTTCATCCTCACTCTATACTTGTAGCTTTTCCTTTGTGTTAAAAATTGTGACTATTAATTTTTAAAAATTTTAAAAACCCATAACAAGTTGGTGAGATCATTAAACACATTAATTTCTCATCAGTTACCAAAATTCTAAATGATAAATATACTTAATTACTTATATTTTTCTAATAAAAGGCTTTAAGGGCAGCGCTAATAAGGAGGTAACTTCAAGTCACCTTTATATAGCTGTACCCTTAAGCCATTATTTTTGCACCAACTTCTCCTTTCCTGGAGAGATTTATGTTTGGTTTTTACTTGTTATAGTCTAACTAGTCAGTGCCATTCTCTACTCTTTCTTCTGTTCTAAATTTTGCCCGATTAAAGACATTTTATATTGTGTGTGTTTAAGAGTGTCAATTTTTTGCATTCTCTTTTGAAGGTTTTTCTACATTTGAAGTTTCCTGATTCTGAGCTTCTATCTACAAAGATAAGACCGCGGTTGTTTTGATCATTTAGCACTCTAGTTTGTAAAGTTTTTTATCTTGTGAAATTCTTCTTGTACTTTTATTAAAGTCCACCTAATCTTGGCATCCTCATCCTTGTCTATTTCTCTCTAAGACTTAATTTTTTCAGTTTCTCATTTAAACTTTGGATTCCTGATCCTTCGATCTTGTTTCTAAAGTGATTCAAATGTTGAGTGTGCTTATCTTTCTCTAAGATTTTGCACCCTAGTTTTGTGGTTTGTTGATAATTGATCTAAGAGGATTGATAACTAATTATGAGTGTGATTTTTTCTTAAAAGCTTTAAGTAGACAAATTTGATGGTTTTCAAGAACAAGACTATTAAGTATTTAATTTTGGCTAAAAGGCCCTTATTTTAGCATTTAATTAGACCATCTAACTCATTAATTTAATAATTTTTGGATAAAATATAAAAATTAGCTCAAATTGACCATCCAACCATAAATTGTCAAAATTAACAGCCAGATGATCAATTGAGTTAAGTGGATGTTTAAGGTAAGGTTTCTCAATAGAAGAGGAGTCCTAAATTGAAAGAAGAGGCTCTTAAAGGAAAGAGGTGGAGGAAAATTAAGAAGGAAAAAATTTATAGAGGGAGAACCGTTGGGAGTGGAGTTTTTGGGAAGTTTTCCTTTTCAGTTTTTGCTTGGAATCCTATTGTTAGCCATTCCTTTCTTTCCAATCAAGTGCTTTCATCGTTACTTTTTTCTATCTTTTGTCTATTGCTTCTATTTCGTTCACCGCATCAGCCTTTGCCCATCTATCTTTCACGCACAAATTTTCCCATCGTTCTCCATCTCTCCCTTCCCTATTTCTCAACGCACCCAGTCTTTCTCTCGTTCTTTTCGTTTCTCTCTTTATCGCACCCTCTACCTAACCTCTAACCAAGCCAGATGCCCATCTATCCACCAGCCCCCTCTACCCAACTACCCTTTCACACCCTCTTTTTTGCCTCTATTACCTGTTTTAAAGACGCTGCCAGAGGCCTGGAAGTCGTCTCCATCTTTCCCCCATCATCTCCACCTCCTCCGGCATCAAGTTGTCGTCTGCCCATCTTCATTCCAGCCCAACACACACTGGCCAAACAGGCTAGCCCGACACGCATCGGCATCTATCACTGTGCCAGATACCAATCCAAAGTCGGCACCACCCTTCTCCAGACCAAGCCGGTCGTTTTTTTTTACTGCCAGTCTTGTTTGCCCCTATTCTCCACTCCTCTGCTCGTAGCTCCTTCCCAATCTCTGTCGCACAAACGTCCCAGGCTCTCCTGCTTGTCATGATCGGATAGCCCAAATCACCACCGGCAAGCCTAGCCTTCTGTGCGTCTCCGATTTCTACCTCAGCTCAAGCCGCACAAATTGGATCTCCATTGGCTTCACCGGCAACACCCATAGCTCTGCTACCAGCCCTCCATTAGCCACGCCCAGTTCAGTTAACCAGGCAAAACAGAACCGTGCGACACCCAGATCAGAAGTTGGCGACGTCCAATCTATTCTCCAACATGGCCAGGCACAAGTCCCCGATCCGGTGTCGTCTTCCCCGCTAACCTTGACTGCCACACTCCATCGAACGGCCAGTTGGGCCCTACTCCCATCGCACCTGGTGCACCTTTCCACCCAGGCCATCACTGTCATCTCCATGATCTCACAGTTTTAAGGAAGTTTCAGAAAAAATTTCATTTTTGCCCTTAACAGAATATTTTAAATTACATGTTCTGTCCTTATTGTTACTATTTGTGTTTTTTGTTATTCCCATTTTAGTCATTCATGTTCTGTGTTATTCCGTAGTTAATCAGAAACTATCTTATCTGTTCCTTTTCAACAAAATCAAAGGTAATAGTTTAATCACGAAAAAACTCTTATTTCTTATTTGTTTTAATTCAGAATTTTAATTAAATTTTATAACATGTTTTTAGGATAGTTTCTAGTTTAATTGTTGTTCCTAATCTTCAATTTGGGTTCTAAAAATAGATCTAAGTCATTAATTCTTAAATTTCTTAATTATATTAGATCTTTGAAAATTTGAAGAATCTAATAAATTCATCTGTCAGATCATTAATCGAGGACATTTTGAATTTATTGATGGAGACTGATCAAAGTTTGTGATACCATAATTAAAGAATTAGATAGTACTTAAGCTAGGGAAGTAGAATTTTCTTAATTTTTTCTAGTTTTAGTTTTAGTTAAGGTGTTGTTGTTTCTTTTTCTGTTCTTTCTAGAATTAGACCTTTGGAATTTCATTGTTAAACTGAAGATGAAGTTTGTTTCTTTTTGTTAATTTTTATCAATTAATTTTAATTTTAAATAATTAAATTTTATTAAAAACTCTAAATTCTTAAAGTGTGTCCCTGTGGGATCGACCCGTACTTGTATTAGCTATACCACAATAGCCCATGCATTTACAGAAAACATTAACAAGTTTTTGACACTGTTGTTGGGGACCCACAATGTAGTTTTCATTAAATTTAATTTTAAAAAAAATTGTAGGAATTGGAGTTAGCATTTTAGGCAATTTTAGGTGCATTTTCAATGCATAACCACCTAATTTCCTGAAATTGATACTTATTTTGAATTTCCTTTTCTAGGGGAAACAGGAAAGTGGAGGAAATTGGCAAAGAAATATTCATCAAAATGAAAATTTTCCTGCTTTCCTAGAATAGGACTTCTTTTTCCTTTTGAGTGAATCTTGTAGGGAGGATCCTTGTAAATTAAAATTTTTTATTTTTATTTTAAAGGGTTGTATAATACAGAGCAAGTGTGGGATAAGGTAGCCCATACTTGATTTTTATCAGAAACCCCATTGTAAGTTTTTTCACTCATTTAATTTCTAGATTAGGGTTTGCATTTAGAGTAAATTTGCATTGTTTGGTAGTGTAACTCATATAGAAAGCATCTTCTATAATTGTTGTATTTCTAGGGTTTTGCATTAGTTTACCATTTTAATTGCATTCTTAGGACACGGTTAATGCTTTATGGTGATATATATGATGATTGAACTGTCATGAAGTGTGGAATTTAATTAGTAAGAGGACCCTACCCCTATAAGATCAAGGGTGGATTTCATCACCACTCTTTGGCCCACCTAGGATAATCACCTTAAGCGCGCTACCCTACCTTTCAAATCAAATTAAAATCAATTAGAAAGACCTATAGGGCCATCACATTCTCTAGGACCCTCTTACTAAGATGAGATTTATTGTCACTCCACTCGCTTTTGAGCACTATGGTTATTGGGGGTTGTCTAATAGAGCCTCGCTCTTCCCTCGCCTCTTATTGAAGTTTGTGAGGTCTAAACACCTCCTTACGTAAGGGTTGTATTAACCACTTTGTGTAAAACCTAACTGGTAAGCAATAGTCAAATCGAAAGGAGAGGAGGAGGACTATATTATGCTAGTTAAAAGCATTGTCCCCACACAAATTCAAGAAAATCAATATATTGCTTATTAGCCTAAGGTGTTTGACTGTGCCTTTTGCATGCATCACATAGAGTTAGAGTTAGCATTTAGAGTAGGACATTTTAGATTAGGAATAGTTCATACAAGGGCATCGATCTCAAAACCCAGAGCTACTACCTTTAAACCTAGAGATTCAATGCATCCAATACCAATGGAAAAGAAGCATAGTTCCTATCCCCATGGCTAAACCACCAATAGAGATTGAGCGTAAGAGAATTAGATATTTTTATGCACCGCTCCAACCTAATACCCCATTTGCATAGCTTTACCTCCCACTAATGCCGACCACTTCAAATTAAAGCCAGGAGTAATTCAATTACTCCTTAATTTCTATGGTTGAGACTTAGAAGACCCATACCTTCATATCAAAGAGTTCTTTGATATTTGTGCCACATATAGGTTTTAAAATTTCTTGGATGATTCGATTAGGCTTAGGTTATTCCCCTTCTCACTCAAGGACAAAGCCAAGTCATGGCTTAATTCCTTGGAGGTAGGTTCCATACATACATGGGACCAATTGTCTAAAAAGTTTCTGAACAAGTTCTTCCATATTCACAAAACAAATGCCCTGCAGCTTGAAATTATAAATTTCCAACAAAGGGATGATGAGCAATATTACGAATGTTGGGAATTGTGGAATGAACTATTGCAAAAATGCCCTCATCATGGATTTGAAAAATGGCAACAAGTTCAATACTTCTACGAGGCATTAACGCCTCAAAATAGGCAAATGATAGATGCAGCAAGTGGAGGGACCCTCATGTTAAAAGATGAAAGTGAGGCATGGGAATTCTTTCAAACTGTAGCCAACAATTCTCAGCAATGGGATTATTCAAATAGGAGAGAAAGAACTAACCAGCCCACTAAGAAAGGTGGTATCTATGAGATAGGAGTGCATACTGATCTATCTTATAAGCTCAACTCTGTCGCTGAAAAATTAGGTGGAAGAATGGACAAGCTTGAAACTATGTTTCAATCTTTCATGTCTGCTACATTATCCCTAAAACCTCCACAAGAGGTATGTGCTACTTGTTCTAGTCCAGTCCATTTAATCTCAGCGTGTTCATCTAATAAAGTAATCCCTAAATATCTTGTAGACCAAGTGAATGCATTGAATGCATATCGCCAACCTAACGATAACTCATATTCTGAGACCTACAACTCTGGATGGGCTAGGTATCCCAATTTGTCTTGTCAAAGAATAACCACCAAGGGGGGTCATCTATAAATCCCCCTGTCCAAAACTTTCCTCTTAGAACTATAGTTCCCCGTTAGCCACCTAGTTTTCAACAACCTCAACAACAAAAGAAGCCATATTCAGAGGAAAACATCCATACCATGCCGGAACAAATTGTAAAAGGTAATGATTACACTAAAAAGGCCTTACACCAGTTGCAAAATGAGAGTAGACAGTCAGCCAATGTCGACTCTCAAGCCATGGCCAAGTGAGAGATGTAAGTAAGCCAATTGTCTACTGAATTACATAATAGAGGAAAGGGTCAGTTTCCTAGTTAATCCATCCCTAACCCTAAAGGTCAATTTGAGATAGGCTTAAGTTCTCAAAACCTTAACCCTCATGAGCATGCCTAGTCCATAACCACCTTAGGAGTGGTTGTAAGATTAATAATAAAGAAGGGCAAGCTAAGGAAATTGTAGAGGAAAAAGAGGCAACAAAAATATAGGAAAAAGAGAAAAGACAGAACAACCCTGTAGAACCTACTTGTTACCATACTCTATCTATGAGCAACTAAAACTCGGTGAGTTAAAGCCAACCACTACCACGCTGCAATTAGGTGGTAGATCTGTCAAGATACCTCATGGTTTAGTTGAAGATGTCTTGATACAGGTGGATAAGTTTTATTACCCTGTTGATTTCATTGTGTTAGACACCCAACCTATATCCGATCCTAATAGTCAAATCCCAGTCATCCTTGGACATCCATTCTTGGTAACGTCCTATGCCATTATTAACTGTAGGAATGGTGTAATGAAACTTTTCATTCGACAACATGAAGGTTAAGCTTAATGTTTTTAATGCCGATCAACAACATTTACACCTAGATGATCCCTGTGATGTCAACTTGATAGAGAATCTAATTAATGAGATTCATTCACCATTGTCCATCTCAGACCCACTAGAGGCTTGTTTGATGCACTTTAATGGAGAATTTGATATAGACAAGTCTATTGAGGAGGTAAACAATCTTTTAGATGTTGCACCAATCATGGATACCTCTAAGTGGTGTCCTTATGTGGAACCACTCCCACTGTCTAAATCTGTCACCATACCCTTAATAGAGCAACCACCCTCTTTGGACCTAAAACCCTTGCCTGATAACTTGAAATATTCATACCTAGACCTAGATGAAACCTTACCTGTAATAATAACATCAGACTTAGATAAAGAGCAAGAGGGTAAGCTTTTAAATGTTCTTAAGGAATATAAAACGGCTCCAGGGTGGACAATAGTATACATAAAAGGGATAAGTCCAACTGTATGTATGCATAGGATACATCTAGAAGAAAATACAAAGCCTTCTAGGGAAAGTCAAAGGCGACTGAAGCCCCACATGAAGGATGTAGTTAGAGATGAAGTCCTAAAGCTCTTAGAAATTGGCGTCATATACCTTATCTCTGATAGTACTTGAGTCAGCCCTGTTCAGGTTGTACCTAAGAAATCTGGGGCCAAGGAAGTTAAAAATGAGGATAATGAGCTAGTCCCCACCCGCATGACCACTGCGTGGAGAGTTTGTATTGACTATTGAAAGTTGAAGGCAATCACGAGGAAAGATCATTTTCCTCTGCCTTTCATTAACCAAATCTAGAGAGGTTAGCCAGACATCACTATTATTATTTCTGGATGGATATTTCAGTTACAACCAAATTCCTATAACACCAGAGGATCAGGACAAGACCACCTTCTCCTGCCCTTTTGGAACATTCGCCTACAGATGTATGCCTTTTGGGCTTTGTAATTCTCCAACTACATTTCAAAGGTGTATGTTGAGCATTTTCTTAGACATGGTAGAAAGATTCCTTGAGGTATTTATGGATGACTTCTTAGTATTTTGGTCATCATTTGATGAGTGCATGCGCCACTTAAAGTTAATCATTGCAAGGTGTCAGGAGAAGAATCTTGTCTTAAATTGGGAAAAGTGCCATTTTATGGTACAGAGTGTAAGAAAGCATTTAAGCAACTTAAGCCTGTTAAGGTCTAAAGTTATAATATACTCAGATCACATGGCCTTAAGGTACCTCCTTTCTAAGAAGGATGCAAAATTTAGGCTAATCCATTGGATACTACTGCTACAAGAGTTTGACTTAGAAATTAGGGACAAGAAAGGTTTAGAAAATATAGTAGTAGAGCACTTATCCAGATTAGTGTTCGAGCACACTAGCAATCAAGGGCCTATAACTGAGGCATTCCTAGATAAACAGTTATTGCATGTTTCCCAGTTACCTTAATATGGAGATATTGTTAATTATCTTGTTACAAGACAAATGCCTAATCATTGGACCAAATAAGATAAAAAGAGATTTTTAACTGAGGTTAGATATTTTACTTATGATGACCCATACTTATTCAAGTACTGTCCTTACCAAGTAATTAGGAGATGCATACTAGATAGTGAACATAATCAAATCATCTCCTTTTGTCAGTGTGGATTTTATTGGCCTACCATATTTAAGGATGCACATGCTTACTGCAAAGCATGTGTAAGTTGTCAAAGGTTAGGAAGTTTAGGAAGGAGATATATGATGCCCTTAAACCCAATCCTTGTCATAGAACCTTTTGATGTTTGGGGCATAGATTTTATGGGACCTTGTCCTAATTCTTTTGGAAATCTGTACATCCTAATGGGAGTGGACTACGTGTCCAAGTGGGTGGAGGCTATACCCTGCAAAACCATTGACCCCAAGGTTGTGGTAAAATTTTTAAAACAAAATACTTTTGCATGGTTTGGTACTCCAAGATCCATAATAAGTGATGGGGGAAACACTTTTGTAATGACGTGTTGGAGAATTTAATGAAAAAGTATGGTGTCAACTATAGGATAGTTACCCCATACTACCCTCAAACTAGTGGTCAAGTAGAGGTATCAAATAGGGAAATAAAGCAAATTATATAAAAGACACTCAATCTAAACAGGAAAGACTAGTCTCTGAAACTTATTAACACTTTATGGGCTTATCGTATAGCATATAAAACCCCTATAAGAATGTCACCCTACCGCTTAGTCTATAAAAAGGCTTGCCACTTACTAGTAGAGTTAGAGCACAAGGCATATTGGGCTATCAAAAAGCTAAATTTTGACTTAGATTCTGCTAGAACCCACAGAAAACTCCAACTCAATGAGTTGGAAGAATTGAGGAAAGATGCATATAAGTATGCACGATTGTACAAAGACCTAATGAAGGTTGTACATGATAGACATATTTTAAGAAAATCCTTCACACCAAGTCAAAAAGTCTTACTGTATAATTCTAGATTGCTTCTATTCCCAGAAAAACTTAGATCTAGATGGACCAGACCTTATATAGTATGCACAATCTATCCTCATGGAGCCATCGAGATTGAAAAGGATGGAAAAATCCAAAAGGTCATTGGTTAAAGGTTAAAACCTTTCTTAGAACTGCCTGACCTTGAAATCTTCTAGACACTTTTAGAGACACCTGAGTATCATGATCCACCTTAGATTACCACTCAAAGAGCCTTGTAGCATATCATCATTGCACTCATCATTATGTTTGGCTAAAAAAGTTAAACTTAACGCTTATTGGGAGGCAACCCAAGGGTTTAAAGTCTACATCACTCAACTTCCATATAAAATCCTATGTTTTCAAACATTGGGGACAATGTTTCATTCATGTTGGGGGTGTAGAAGCACATAGAGATTTTGAATTGCCTTTAGTTTAAAAAAAAAAAAAAAAGAAACAAAATTGAAAAAATTTCTTTTTTTTGAAAAAAAAAAGTTTTTAAAGTAGAGTTCCCTTACTGTGATGAGAACTGAAATAGAAGAAACAGAAAAGTGAAAAAAAAAAAAATGAAAAAAAGAAGAAGACCAAAATATGAAAGAGAAATTCACTTTAAGTACAAACTCAAAAGAAAAGTTGTCCTAACAAATAGGGGACTCAGCCTTATTGAATTTTGTGGGTAAATTCACTGTAAACCCTCACAAGGCATAACTCGTCCACTAGGGGTTCAAGAGCTTATTGCATGTACTAAATGCAATCGTTAGTACCTATGAAAGTGACACATTGTACCAATTTTTGTTAAATAATTTTCTGCATGTTTTGACCATCTAACTCATTAATTTGGTAATTTTTGGATAAAATATAAAAATTAGCTCAAATTGACCATCCAACCGTAAATTGTCAAAATTAACCGTCAGATGATCAATTGAGCTAAGTGGATGCTTAATGTATGGTTTAGATGACTCTAATCTAGTCTTTGGTCTTCCAGATCAATTAAAGGAGGGTTGGATGGCTCAAATTTAATTTCAACGTTGCAGATCAGTTTGAAGATCAATAAGGCAAGGGATGAAGGGTTCCTAAAAGAAGAAGGTTTCTTAATAGAAGAGGAGTCCTAAATTGGAAGAAGAAGAAGTTTCCTAATAGGAAACTAACTCTTAAAGGAAAGAGGTGGAGGAAAATCAGGAAGGGAAAATTTTATAAAGAGGGGGAACTGTAGCGAGTGGAGAAGTTTTTGGGGAGTTTTCCTTTTTAATTTTGCTTGGACTCCTATTGCTTGCCATTCCTTTCCTTCCAATCAAGTGCTTTCATCGTTACTTTTTTCTATCTTTTGTCTATTGCTTCTATTTCGTTCACCACATAAGCCTTTGCCCATCTATCTTTCACGCACAAATTTTCCCATTGTTCTCCATCTCTCCCTTCCCTGTTTCTCAACACACCCAGTCTTTCTCTCGTTCTTTTCATTTCTTTCTTACTTGCACCCTCTGCCTAACCTCTACCCAAGCCAGACACCCATCTATCCACCAGGCCCTCTACCCAAATACCTTTGCATCACCCTTTTTTCCCCTCTAGTCCTTGTTCTAAAGACGCCGCAGAGGCCTAGAAGTCATCTCCATCTTTCCCCCATCATCTCCACCTCCTTTGGCATCAAGTTGTCATCTGCCCATCTTCATTCCACCCCAACATGCACTGGCCAAACAGGTTAGCCCGACACGCACCCGCATCTATCATTGTACCAGATACCAGTCCAAAGTCGACACTACCCTTCTCCAAACCAAGCCAGTCGTTTTTTTTTATATCGCCAGTCTCGTTTACCCATGTTCTCCACTCCTCTGCTCGTAGCTCCTTCCCAATCTCTATCGCACAGACGTCCTAGGCTCTCTTCCTTGTCATGACCGGATAGCCCAAATCACCACCAGCAGGCTCAGCCTTCTGTGCATCTCCAATTTCTACCTCAGCTCAAGCCACACAAATTGGATCTCCATAGGTTTCACCGGCAACACCCATAGCTCTGCTACCAGCCCTCCATCAGCTGCACCCAATTCAGTTAACCAGGCAAAATAGAACTGTGCGACGCCCAGATCAGAAGTCGACGACGTCCAGTCTGTTCTCCAACACGGCCAGACACAAGTCCCTGATCTGATGTTGTCTTCCCCACTGACTTTGACTACCACACTCCATCGAATGGCCAATTGGGCCCTACTCCCATCGCACCTAGTGCACCTTTCCACCCAGGCCAGCACCATCATCTCCATGATCTCCGGCAATTTGAAGGAAGTTTCAGAAAAAATTCCATTTTTTCCCTTAGGAGAATATTTCAAATTACATGTTCTATCGTATTACTGTTACTATTCATTTTTTATGTTATTTTCATTTTGGTTATTCATGTTCTATGTTATTCCATAGTTAATCTAGGAACTATCTTATCTGTTCCTGTTTAACCACATCAAGGATTTTGGTTTAACCATGGAAAAAATCTTATTTCTTGTCTGTTTTAATTTAGAATTCCAATTCAATTTTATAACATGTTTTTAGGATAGTTTTTAGTTTAATTGTTGTTCCAAATCTTCAATTTGGGTTCTGAAAACAAATTTAAGCCATTAATTCTTAAATTCCTTAATTAGATTAGATCTCTAAAAATTTGAAGAATCTGACAAATTCAACCATTAGATCATTAATCCAGGACATGTTGATTATATTGATCAAGTCTGATCAAAGTTTGTGATACCAAAATTGAAGACATGGACAATACTTAAGCTAGGGAAGTAGAATTTTCTTAATTTTTTCTAGTTTTAGTTTTAGTTAAGGTGTTGTTGTTTCTTTTTCTGTTCTTTTTGGAATTAGACCTCTAGAATTTCACTGTTAAACTGAAGATGAAGTCTGATTTCTTTCTGTTAATTTTTGTCAATTAATTTTAATTTTAAATAATTAAATTTTATTAAAAAATTCAAATTCTTAAAGCGTGTCCCAGTGGGATTGACCTATACTTGCATTAGCTATACCACAACAACCCATGCACTTGCGAAAAACATCAACAAAGACTTTGATAAATATGAGACTTATGATTTTAAGGCATTCATTTTGGCAACATAGGAGCATATTGATTTTGATCTTGTAAATTAGTTGATGTATAGATTGAGTCCAACTTAGTTGGATCCTAAAGATAGAGTTATCATATCCCTTGCACAATTTACGAGGCTTCAACTATCTTTAAGAACTATTTGACATGTGCCTTTTAGCTAACATTCATCTAATTCAGTTTGTACAAGTTTTCTAATAACATGAAGATATGTTATCCATGAATTATGTGAACTTAGCAACTATTGGATTGAACATCCAGGAACTAGTTTGACAAATCATGAACAAAGATGATTTAGAAATTTGATGGGACAAAGTTTTCACATAAAGAAGTTTAAATGATGACGACAAGTACAAGGATGTAATACAAGGATATCCATGCCAGATAAGTATTGAAAATGAAGGACCATAAAAATGAAGAAGAGTGTCGATAAGTGTATGTGCTCAATAGGAGAGGAAGGAGTACACAGCCTATTGTTCATGCTTGGTGATTTTTTTCATTTTTTTTTTCAGATCTAACCCACTCATCATTTGGGGCATGCATAGATGGTCTAGACATGAGATTTCATGTCCATTAAATGTTTCTAGGCTATATTTCTTTAGGTCAAAAATCACTACCATCCATTTTTCTTAAGTTTTTCAAACGTCCAAAACAAGTGACTAAGATTGTCCAAATGCATTGATTTCTAATAATTTACTTATTTTTGGTGTTCTAAACATAATGAATGGCTTAGATTTACAAAAAGATATTGTACCATGAATGAAAAATGAGGTGTGTGTGTGTGTGTGTGTGTGTGTGTGTGTGTGTGTGTGTGTGCACTCCTTGCTCTGTTATTTAGCATGTATACTTATTGGGACTCAATGAAAAATATGACATAACAATTGACAAGCTCTATAATTAAATCACCAAGTGAAAAAAGAAATCATATCACACTCTAAATATTGAAGGAAGCTTTAGAATAAAATTTCTGGTTGGAAGCTTCAAAAAGAGGTTTTTTGGAAAATTACACAAGAATTGTTGTGGTTACATGGGAAAGATTTTCTTGAAGATTAAAGACATGACATACAGTAAATTGTTAGAATCAAGCTGAGAAAGCTGATTCTTGGGATTGTGAAGGACCAACGCCAAACTCAATGATAAAAGAAAAGGTAAATAAATCTATAACCTATTATAAAGGTGCAAAGCAACCAGATTTTCAACACCTACGCTCCTCTAACTAAGCACACAAGTGTTTGATCTGGCAACTTTCTTCATGAAAACAAAAATTATAAAAAAAAAGACTATTTTTTTCTTTAGGTTAATAAACATGTAAGACTAGTTTGCCAAGGACACATAAGTAATTCCATACAAATATTTTTCTTTTCTTTCTTTTATGCATAAAACTGCAGACACCACCTCTGTTGTTCTTTCCACTTTGCTAGATGTTGTTACTTCAACAAATCTACCAATCGGAGACAGTCAGCTGGCCAACCCGTTCTAACAAATTTGGACTCTCCCGCAGACTACCGAGATACAATCCACCTGCTGCAGAAAATCAAAAGATTTCAACTCCCTTATCCTGGTGTTGGAGATAGCCATTGTGCTCGCATGCTAGACCTTGAAGATCTTTTCTTCCAGTTCAAAGGTAAGATTAATTATAAAATCTCATTCAATATACATTTTGGTTGTTATGACCCATTGCAATGCCCATTATTGTTTCCTCACTGAAATGACTATTCAAGGCTATGATGCATATCCATGTTACCACAAAAGATGCAATGGCATGCATGTATTTTTAAGGAACGTGTATATTGAAAATTGAGGGGTTGTTCCTTGCAATCAATATTTATTCCAAAGATGTAACTGCCACATAAATGTTGAAATTTGTTCCAGCATTAAGGTAGTTAAATATCTGTACAAAAGCATATATATGGGTCATGATCGAATAGCAATAGAGCTTTCTTCCAATCCTAAAGATTCTATAATTGATGAAATACAATAATTCGAGAATGGTCGATGGGTGTCTCCTCCAGAAGCTATTTGGAGAATATATAGCTTTGGTTTGTATGAAACTTAACCACCTGTCATTAATTTACAACTTAGTTTACTAAATCAACAAGCTGTTACTTGCTAAAAAAATCAGAAGTTATCGAACTTGTTACAAAGAGACGATCTTATATATACAATATTGACTGAATACTTTCATGTGACTATCATTGACCCTAATGCAAGAAGGTAAGTCGATTGATAATTCCCTGTACATCATATATGAAATAGAGAAGCACGTTGGCGGACTGGAAGGAGAAAAAGAAAGCTGGTGATTGAATAGTTGCAGTAAGCCCTTCGGGAGGAGAAAGATACTACTTACAACTGCTACTTAATCGTGTTCGTGGATGTCGTTTAAAAATTTATTGTTAGTCAATGGAAGACAATGTTCAACATTTAGAGAGGTAAGACTTTTAGAAGGTGATAATGTTTAGAAGAAGTTTTAACATTTTTTGTGCCGTCATCTCTGAGCACACTATTTGCTATAATTTTAGTCTTCTATGAACCAAGCAATGTCAGATCACCATGGAATAAAATGCTACCTTATATGTCAAAAGATTTCGGAGGCTTGCTTGATATGGGAGACGAGATCAGATTTGCATATACATTGAAAGAACTTAGTATGATATTCAAAGGTATGGGCAATAATTTATTTGATTATGATCCCCCATATTTGCATAAAGAAGACCTAACAAATGCGAATGCATTAAAGATATGATGGAAGAACTGCAAATTGTGACTCCTCCAAAAGATACAAAGCAATTTAGTTGTTGAATGATGATAAAAAAATAACATTTAACATTATAATGGATCATGTCATACACAATAAATATGTTGTCATTTTTGTTGGACCAGGTAGAACAGGAAAAACATTATTATATAGAGCGTTACCTATTCTATAGAAATCAGAACAAAAAAGGCATTGCAACAGCTACTTTAGGAGTTGCTGGTGCTCAAGTAGCTATGCAAGATTTAAAACACCAATGGATAAATAAAGCAGCACGGCTAATTTATTAAAAGGAATTGTAATGACTTTGTGGGATGAAGCACCAATGCTCAAAAGATATGCATTGGAAGCATTGGATCCCACACTCCAAGATATAATGGATTTGATTCTACCATTTGGTGGAAAAATTCCAGTTGTAAGGCATACCACAAGGGAAGAAACAATAGATGATAGTTGGGTGAGATCATACTTGTGGAAAAATATAAAAATTGATCTTAAATAAAAAAATATGAGAGCTATAGAGGTGTAATAAACCTAAATTTTAAAAGTTTATTCAGTGTACTTTTTATTGCAGGAAAGGAAAATTAGGATTTTTAGTTTTAGAAATCCAAGAAATGAGGTTTTGTAAAAGCCAAATCAAGTGTTGAAACTTTCAATATTTGGATTATACTTGAAAAAAAAAATCCAATGACATTAAGAATGCTAAAATCAGAGTTTGTAGGAAGAAATTATGGAAATAGAGGGTCATTTTAGTAAATTTAATAGTAAGCCCTATCAGCAATATTTAAAAATGACAAGTGTCTAAAACCAAGGGCCCATTTTTTTTATAACCGCACCCCCTGACTAGTCTGTCACGTGCACGGCTCCTTCCACAAACCCCATTTTCTCCTCTTCCCGTGACCTCTTTCCTCTTTATCCCTCTCCGGCTCACCATTGATGACTACATGAGATATCTCTCTCTCTCTCTCTCTCTCTCTCTCTCTCTCTCTCTCTCTCTCTCTCTCTCTCTCTCTCTCTCTCTCTCTCTCTCTCTGTTACTGTCAATTTTCACTGCACAATAACCAAACAGTGGTGGATCAACATTCTAACATTACTGTTAGGTTCCTTGTGAAGAGAGGATCAAAACCCCTTTAGTAATTTCCTTATCGAAGTAGATTTCACATGTGATTGGACCGAGATTTAAACTCCAACAACACTAGTTTTTAAGCAATAGTCTAATGGGAAAACCCCCTTCTTCTAGCATCAAACGACTATAAAACAACTCCAAACTTGATAAGAGCATAGGTAAGTGCCTGATTTACAAACCCTTTAGGAAAAATCCAATTTGGCATAAAAAACATCACCGATGACAACTGTGTCAGTCACCTTTTCTATAGAGGGCCGGTCATTGCTATTAGTATAAAATTTTGAGCTAAAAACACAATCTTTTGTCAAGTATCATCTAACCATCCAAATCAAATGTTATCCTGATCTAAGATATGTGATATGCATGATCTAGCCATTCAATTATGAGATTACATTGATAAAAAATTAAGTAAGGGCAATCTGACCATTGGATATTTGATTTTTAATTAGATCTAACTTGGAAGCACACTAATCAACAATCTATAACCTAAGAAGCCTGATCCAACCATTGATTTATATTGTATCTTGATTAAACAAACTCGATATCCAAACGCTACCCAATGAGATGCGATCAACAACTAATAAGGTTTTTGTTAGACCTATTAGAATCCCTATTGTTGATTTGTAAGCTAGTGGGACAAATTTGGCCACACATCTTATTGGACCTCCATATTTTGAACCAAAATTATCAATCCAAAGATGAAGTCCCATTGATTTTATTTCTGATCATGGATTTATGGTAAGAAATGGAAAATCTAAGTATCAAGCACCTAATGGACGTTGAATCAACTATTCATGATAGGAAAATCTAATCAGTAGTTTAAATGGCTATAACTATAAGATTTAAAGATTAATATGCAATGAGGTTCTTAAATTCGATGATTTTGGGAATAATCTAGACCGTTGGATCATGATTAGAGTGTATGAATTATGATGTGCAATCTACATGTAAGAAAAGCTAGAAATTTGTATTAAAAATATATTCTATATGCTGTATGGATTTAAGCACGATTAGATCGACCCAAAAATGAGTTCACAGAGAGAGTTAATGGAAAACTTGAGTAATATGTAAAAATCACTATAGAGGTAGGTAGTTGTTAATTGTTTTACTACAAGTGCACGGACTATTGTAGTGTAGCTTATGCAAGTACAGGTCGATCCCACGAGGACTCGACCTAAAAAGTAAGAGTTTAAATAAAATTTAATTAATAAATATTTTTTAAAAATAATAAAATTTACTTAAAATGGAATCAAAGTCCAGATCTATTCAACTGCTAAAAATTATAGAATTTCGAGTCAAAAAGAAAGAAAATTAAACTAAATAACAAGAAAATTCTACTTTCCTAGCTTAATCACTTTTAATTTCTTCAAATCTAGTCTTCTTGTAGTTGATCAGCCTTTATCAATGTCTTTAGCATGTCCTTGATTAAAGATCCAATAGTTCAATTAGTCAGATTCCCAAAAATATCAAAGATCTAGACTAAATGTTGATTTTGGGTTTTGGACGGCTTAGATTAATTTTTGGAGTTCAAATTAAAGATTAGATATGTTAATTAATATAAAAGATGTCCTAAGAATAAAATCTAAAATTTAATTTAAAATCTAAAAAGAAACAAAGGAGAAATTGAGAAATCTTGGTTGTTAAGGCTAACCCATTGATTGGGTTAGGCCATAATTAATTTGGCTTAGATTATTCAATTCATAGATAACAGAACCCATATAAAGCAAAACTGGAATGGGAACAAGGACACAGAAGGAATTAAAATAGGAACTCATATGGAATTTTAATTAAAGGGCAAAGGATAAAATTGGAATTTATAAAAAAATTAGAATTAAACAAAAAACAGGAAACCCTATGGATGCAAAGGAAGCTAATGATGGAGGAGAAGGGAAAAAGGAAGGGGGAGAAAAGAGAGGAGAATAGGGGGAAAGTGGGCCAACCGGTGGGGTGAAGTAGAAATTCAAGCGATGCCTCAAGCATTGAGTAGTGAAGCAGAGTCAAAAGCAGGTGCCAATGGAGTAAGGTAGTACAATGATGGAGAGAAGCTGGGAAAGAGATGGATTGAGTAAGAGAAGTAGGGAGCTAGGTAGGAGAGGGAGAAAGGGGGGTGGGGGGTAGACGGACCAGGCAGAGAGGGCTAGTGCTAGGAATGGTGCAAACAGGGTAGGGAATAGAGTGATCAGCCACTGATTGATGTGGAAGAGAGACCGAGAGAGGGAGAGTGGGGAGAGTGGGGAAAGGGGGACGCATGCTAGCCAGCATGCGGAAGGGGAAAGTTAGGCAGTAATAGACAGAGGGGGAAACAGTGAGAAAGAAAGAACTGGGAGAACATGAGGGGAGAAGAATGAGGAGAGGCAGAGGAAGAGTGTAAGTGAACAAAGAAGAAGTGAACAAGGGGGAGAGAATGTGCGACAATGATCAAAGGAAGTGGAGGTGCAATGCTGGGAACAGCATGGAGAGGAGGAGAAGAGAAAAAGAAAGAGGGAGAAAGAAGAGTGGAATGGGAAAGAGAGGGGGGGTGACAGGTTTCCTCTTATGATCCAGCCAAGGAGGGTTTGATAATGAGAGAGAAGGAAGAAGAGAGAATGGTAAGAGGGAGGGAGGGTGGGCAGGGGGGTAACACGGTTTCTTACTTCCAGTCAACATGGTGGGAGAGAGATTGAAGATGGCTAACTCTTTTCTTTTATAAACTCCTAATTTTATGTTTTCTCTCCCCACTTTCCTTCAAGCAGCTTTCCATTTCCAAATTGATCTCATATTTGGAAAATTTTATCCATGATTTCCTTTCTTCTAATTAGAACTCCTTTTCTTTTAGGAAACCATCCTATCTTGCCTTATTTCTCTTTAAGATGATCTACACCTATTGATTTTGATCTAAGCCATCCAAGCCATAATTTGGTTCATCTGTAAACCAAAATACCATATTAGAGTCATCTAAATCATACATTAGTAATCCAATTAGTTATAATGATCATCTGATTGTTAAATTTTACAAATTAATAGTTACATGATTAATTGGAACTAAAATCAAACTTGAACTAAAAATTGTAAATTTGATCGGTTAGATGATCTAATTGAATGCTTAATTAGGGGTACTTGACCAAAATTTAACACTTAACACACCCCCTAACCACCATTTTGTTAATCCCAAGCAAAACATGCAAAAAACCAAATTTCAAAAATTATTTTCAAGTCGACTCCATTTCTTCCTTAGAGATTTATCTTCAATAAATCATCAACTTTAGCATACTAATAAAAATGACTGAAGAATTCAAAACCCTACCCTTATGCTAAAAATATTTAATTAAGCTCAAATCTTAGAGTGAGTGTACAGTTTACTTATAGAATAATCTTTATCTCTAGGTAGACTTTAAACTTTTGAACTCCATCTGAAATATGTTTTAACATCAATCCTCTCCAATGACATACACTCTAAAATAAAATCTCTCAGATAGAGGGTTCAAATCAAATTGTCTTTTAAATAAGTGAGCAGAATCAATAAAAACAAATTTATCTCACATATATTCATGAAGAATGGGAGTTACTTGGGAATTTTATTTTTGATCCCTTTGGAATAGATGCCATTACCATTGATTATTTAGAAATACCACTCTTTTAAATCCTATCCATTCATTTTCTGATCAAGACTATATTTCTCCTAGAATCAATAGGTCTTTAACTGGGATGAAATGTAGGCTTAGGATAGAGTACCAAAGAAAGGGTATAAGGGTATTCAAGGTTTCTTCAAAAATAAGTGGAGGTCTTCTACTAAAGTTGACAATTCTCCTTTATTTTGCTGAAGTGAATATTTCTTTTTTCACTTTTCTTTGCATTCTTCAAACTTCTTTTTCTCTATTTTTTTTAGTACTTTTTCTTTTTATTTCACAATTTTGATTCTCTTTGAAGAACATTTCTTTTCTTGATATCCACTTTTCTACTTTGATTACAACTAAAAGATATTTCTTCATTTATCTCTATCTTATGTTTCAAAGAAAATGGGTAATGGATAATTTTTATATTAGGTTAATATGGGTAAGGGTAATTTAGGTGACACAAGAAAGGCTTATATAAAAGGCTCAAGTTGGTTAACTAGTGGTAAAAATACTTTTGGAGAGGCTTTATGTCTCTAGGTTAACAACAATGACAGCCTAAATCATTTTTGAGGTTTCCTATAATCCATAAGATTTATTGAACTTCAAGAACTTTAAAGGTAATACTCTAATAATTCAGGTAATTAGCCAAATTTAAGAGTTTGTGAGATCAAATTTTCTCTAAGCATGCTGAAGAAAATTATGAACATTTATAACCTTTCAAAAAGAATGAATGTCTCTAAAACTCACTTAGTTTATAAGTCTCCACAGAATTTCTTTAGGATCTCTACATTATAATTACTTATTAATCTGGACTACATATATGCAACTACGTGTACAAATGTGATCTGAGACTTTGCTCTTATGGAATACTTTAGAAAATGAGTAAATGATGAATTAATCATATTCAATTTCATTAATAAGCCAAAGTTATCTAAATTATACTTCAAAAAATCCAATTCTCATCATAATGTACGAATTTGCCTAAAATTCTTTAAAAATTCTCTCTCTCTCTCTCTCTCTCTCTCTCTCTCTCTCTCTCTCTCTCTCTCTCTCTCTCTCTCTCTCTCTCTCTCTCTCTCTCTCTCTCTCTCTCTCTCTCTCTCTCTCTCTCTCTCTCTCTCTCTCTTTTGAAAAATTAAGAAAATCACCTAAAAACCTAAAAAAAACTAAAATTTGCTAAAATTCTATACCCCCTAACCTGAAAGAAACATTGTCCTGAATGTTTAAAAATTAGGATGATGATAATGCATTGAGAAATGCAAAATTAAAATAAAATTGAGAGATGCAGGAAAAAAATTTGAAAAAGAAATGAAAGAAAGAGAAAAAAAAACTACATACTTTTTACAGATGAAAATTTTTCAAAGAAAAAAATATTACTGAGTTTGAAACTTCCCTGGGTCCCATATGACATGAGCTAGATAGGCCTCTAAAAAGGAATAGTGAATGAATTTATCTTGCAATTTAAATATTTTCAATTTATCACAGAGCACGATAAATTTATCTTCAGGCTTTTAGAGAAAAAATATTATTGAGTTTAAAACTTCGCTGGGTCTCATACGAAATGAGCTAGACAGGCCTCTGAAAAGGAATGGTGAATGAATTTATCTTGCAATTTAAAAATTTTCATTTTATCACTGGCAAGATAAATTTATCTTCAGGCTACTTCTCATAACTAAAGCCAATTAGCTGAGCTTGATGCAGCCTTTTTGGAAATGGAGTAAGGATGCCATATTGCTCAGTAGGTGTGACATTTTCTTGAACAACAAATTTATCTCTTTTTCTCATAGGTTTCGGTACTATCTCAGCCTTTTTAAGACTAGATTTCTCAATGATGTTACCACTATGAATAATGGTAGCTGCCTTTGTTTGTTCAATGTCTTTAACTAAAGAATTAATCTTGTCTCCCACATCCATATCATCACAGTTTTCATTTGGTGGGATAGGACATTGCCCTTTATCAATGGTCTACAGCATTTGAGACACCATGTCCTTCAATTCAGTCATGGATTTTGTGTTCTCTTTTAACTTAGCTTTAATTTGAGCAATTTTCTTCTCCTGGTATTGCATGACTTAATGGAAGTTATCCTCCACTTTCCTCTTATGTGGAGGAAGGTAAGGTCCAGGAGCAAGTGGTCCTTCTTTTTGGTGATAGGGTTGGTGTTGGGCCTGCTGTGAGACATTAGCATTATATTCATTTCTCCAACTGACAGTAGAATGATTACTCCAGTTAGAATTATATGTCTCTGAAGATAGGGAAAAATGTTGCTCGTAAAGATGTGTTTGTTCATTGAGTGCATCCTCAAATGCAGGAATGATAGGACATTCTTGATTGGGGTGTGTATTACTTTCACAAATATCACACACTTGCTTGACTTTCTTAGAGGAAAATTTTCCCATTTCCATGGCCTCAAATGTTCTATCCAAGGATGCTATTTTCATATCATCTTTTTAAGTCGTAGCATATATTTCTACCCTAGCAAAAGTGGTGGTGGATTTAGGCTTGTTTGGGTAACCTACTTTTTCTGTGTTTAAATCAACCTAAGTTTGTGCACTCTCTACCAATAATTCCAAATACTCTTGTGCCTCTTCAGGTTGTTTGTTTAAGAAATTGTCATTGCACATCATTTCAACAAATTGGTGCATATCAGAATTAAGTCCTTCATAAAAGAAGCTAATGATATGATAGAGCTCGTATCCATGATGTGGACAAGTTAACAACAATTCCTTAAATATTTCCCAGCATTGATAAAAAGTTTCTTTATCATTCTAGGTAAAATTCATTATATTTTGGTGAAGAGCATTTGTTTTATGTATATGAAAGACCTTGTTCAAGAACTTCCTAGTCATTTCTTCCCATGTTTGTATAGAACCTGGTGGCAGCGAATGAAACCACATCTTTGCTTTTTTCTTTAAAGAAAAAGAAAATAGTTTGAGTCTTGCCGTGTCCAATTCAATGTCTTGTGTATGTTGGGTCATGCACACTTCATTGAATTCTTTTAAATCATGTAAGGACTCTCACTATCCAACTCATAGAATTTGGGAAGTAATTGAATTACTCCCACCACCTTTAATTCAATCATACTAACAGTTAGAGGTAAAAGTATACATGAAAGTGTGCTGGTATAATTAGGCTGTAAATAGTCTCTTAGTGTCTTCCCATAAGAATTTTAGTTATGCCAACTATCCGCATGTGTTCCAAGTTGATCCCTTCTCCTATTTCCATGTAGTTGAGAAAGATCCTCCTTGAATGTATATTATCTTTAAATAAAGGCGAAGGATCATCAGCATCAAACAAAGGATTGCTCATTCATGAGAAAACATCATCATCTAAGATGAAAGGTGGTTCATCATCATTAAAGAGGGGATTGTTTCTCCATGAGGAAATATCTTCTCTATGAATGCTAGGGTGTAAAATTTTCTTTTGATCAATGTTTAAATTATTCATTAGATGCAACTGATCATGTCTTTCTCCTTTTTTTTAATTTTAATTTTAATTTTTTGTGTTTTTGTTTTATTTTTTGGAAAAACTAACCTAAATGATGCAACCTAACTTTCAAGAATAACACACAAACAAAGGGCACAATCAAATAATCCTTAGGCTAATAAGCAATAATATTTTGACTTTCTTGAATTTGTGTGGGAGCGATGCATTTAGATTAGCCTAATCTAGTGCTCCTCCTCTCTTTCATATTTGACTACTGCTTACTAGTTAGGTTCTGTGCTAAGGTGGTTAATACAATCCTCATATAAGGAGGCATTTAGACCTCAACAAACATCAACGAAGGCATGAAAAAATCACTTGGATTTTAAGATACCCAGTATAACCATAGTGCTCAGAAGCCACTGGAGTGATAATAGAGCGTGTCTTATTAAGAGGGTCCTACGAGCATATGATGGCCTTATAGGTCTCTTCTAATTAATTTCAAAGGTATGGTTGCACGCTTGTAGTGATTATCTTGAGTGGGCAAAGAGGTGGTGATTAAATCTACCCTTGATCTTGTGGGTTCGGGTGCCCTTACTAATTAATTTTCACACTCCATGACAGTTTGATCATCATATAAATCACCTTAAAGTATTAAATGTGCCCTAAGAATGCAATTAAAAATAATCAACTAATGCAAAACCCTAAAAATACAACAATTATAAATAAAAAAAATCTTTCTATATGAAATTATACTACCATACAATGCAAAATTATTCTAAATGCAAACCCTAATCTAAGAAATAAAAGGAGTGAGGGAAACTTACAATGAGGTTTTCGATGAAGATCAAGTGTTGGCCACCTCATCCCACACTTGCCCTGTTTTATACAACCCTTTCTAAAATTGCAAAAATTGCAAATTACAATGGTCCTCACTACAAGATTCATACAAAAAAGGGAAAAATTCTATTCTAGGAAAGTAGGAAAATTCTATTTATTTGAGGAAGATCCACTTTCCAATTTCATAGAAAAGAAAATTAGCAATAAGTACCAAATTTAAGAAATAGAGTAATTATGTACTAAGAAAATTGAAAAGTGCAGCTAAAAATGCCTAAAATTCTAAAACAATGCAATTTCTAAAAAAAAATTTATTTTAATGATTTTTTTATTTTTTTGGATTTTTAATTAAATTTTATGAAAACTCCATTGCAGGTCCCCAACAAAGGTGCTGAAAAACTTATTGATTATTTTATTGCAAGTGCACATGCTATTGTAATGTAACTTATGCAAGTATGAGTCGATCCCACAAGGACTTGACTTACAAAGTAGGAATTTAAATAAAATTTGATCAATAAAAATTAAAAAAATAACAAAAATTATTGGAAATGAAATCAAAGTTTAGATCTATTCAACTACTAAAAATTACAAAATTTTAAGGTCAAAGAAAAAGAAACTAAATAACAAGAAAAATCTACTTCCCTAGCTTAATCACTTTCAATTTCTTCAAATTTGGTCTTCTTGGTATCGATCAGCCTTCATCAATGTCTTCAGCATGTCCTTGATTAAAGATCCAATGGTTGGATTAGTCAGATTCCCAAAAATATCAAAGATCTGGACTAAATGTTGATTTTAGGTTTTGTACAGCTAAGATTGATTTTTGGAGTTCAAATTAAAGATTAGAGATGTTAATTAAGCTAAGGGGTGTCTCAAGAATGAAATCTGAAGGTTAATTGAAAATATCAAAAGAAACAACGGAGAAATTGAGAAATCTTGGTTGTTATGGCTGACCCATTGATTGAGTTAAGACTTAATTAATCTAGCTTAGATTGTTCAATTACTGGATAACATAACCCAAATAAAGCAAGACTACAATGGGAACAAGGACACAAAGGGAAGTAAAATGGGGACACATATGGAATTTTAATTAAAGGGCAAAGGATAAAACTAGAATTTATAGAAAATTTAGAATTAAATGAAAAACTACGAAACCCGATGGATGTAGAGGACGTCGGTGATGGAGGAGAAGGGAAGAAGAAGAAGAAGAAAGAAGGGGGGGAACAGAGGAAAACTGGGCTAGTAGGTGGGGTGAAGTAGAAATTCAGGTGATGCCTCCAACTTTGAGCATTGAAGCAAAGACAAAAGCAGGTGCCAGTGAAGCTGGGAGTTAAGAGAGAGACAGACATACAGAGACAGACAGACAGAGAGAGAGAGAGAGAGAGAGAGAGAGAGAGAGAGCTGAAACTGGTGCAGACAGGGCAGGGAATAGAGTTGCTGGCCACTGGCTAACAGTGGAAGAGAGATTGAGAGAGGGAGAGTGGAGAGAGTGGGTAAAGAAGGAGAAGGAGAGGGGGGCACAGGCTAGGTAGTATGTATAAGGGGAAAGTTGGGCAGTAATAAATAGAGGGGGAGATAGTGAGATAGAGAGAACTGGGTAGGGGAAATAAAGATGGGAGAACAAGGGAGAGAAGAAGGAGGGGAGGGGAGCACACGGTTTCCTGTTTCCTACCCAGTGTAGGGGAGAGAGATTGAAGATGGCTAACTATTTTGTTTTAAAAACTTCTCCCCTTCTAATTTTATGTTTTCACTCCCCACTTTCCTTCAAGTAGCTTTCCATTCCCAAATTGATCTCATATTTGGAAAATCTTATCCATGATTTCCTTTCTTTTAATTAGAACTCTTTTTCTTTTAGGAAACCATCCCATCTTTCCATATTGCTCTTTAAGATAATATGGACCTGTTGATTTTGATATGAGTCATCCAAGCTATAATCTGGTTGATTTGCAAAACAAAAGACCATATTAGAGTCGTCTAAACTATAGATTACTTATCTAATTAGCTCTAATGATCATTTGACTATTAAATTTTACAAATTAATAGTTAGATGCTTAATTAGAACAAAAATCAAATTTGATCAGTTAGATTATCTAATTGACTACTCAATTAGGGGTATTTTGACCAAAAGTTAACACTTAATAGTAGTTTTAACATCTATTTCCCATTTGAATTTTGAGCATGTCATCAATTTTATTAAAATATGTAGATTTTAAATAATTGAATCATACTGATATATTGCTATGTTATGTTACTTTTTTTTCTTTTTTTTTAAGTATGCAGATACTTGTAAATGGGGCATGAAAGTTGATGCATGATTTTAATCTCATAACACATAATTGAATATTGAAAGATAGATAGTGCTATTCATTATGTTACATATAATAATGCATCATATTTGTAACTCATGAGAAGGAAATGATTTGTAAAATGCAATAGTCTCATGTTTTGAAATGAGTTACAAAAATGCATGATTTTACATGGAGAATATATTATAATATAAAATGGCATTCGTTGGGATATATCTTTGTTCAAGCTAGTGAGCTTGGTGGCCACTATACTGATTAGTTATTTGGGTTTGGTCTCCTAGCCTCTAACTACCAAAGTTGGTAAGTATCCATACCCAAAGAAGTACTTATTCTTCTCGACATCGTGATCAGGAAACAACCACTAGAGGTGTTCACGACACCCTTTTAGAGACATATCCATAATCGTCGTGGAGGTTACGATAGATGGTCTCTAAATACCATGGACACACAATTTCAGTAAGCTAGTCATGAGCATAGTGATCCATGAGATTTCTATTTTATGGGATTGTTGACGACCCTTAGATGAGCACTTATGACTAATCTACTAATGTATTTGATAATGCATATGTGCACATGATGTTACTCTTAGTTTGATATTGCAAATGTCGTGGTTTAACTTATTACTAGTTTTTTATTTTTAACTTCTCAAGATATTCAATTTATCAAGTTAGATTATGGATATTTTATATGATTTAAATATTATGCATAGATGTGATTTTATGACATATTATATGTCATAGTTTAGGTGAGATTTTAAATTTTATGATATATCTCAGCAAACACGGTTTCCTGTTTCCTACCCAGTGTAGGGGGAGAGAGATTGAAGATGGCTGACTCTTTTTATGATACTACATATGATGGGACTGTTGATGATCCTTAGATGAGTACTTATAACCAACTGACTAATGTATTTGACAATGCATATGTGCACATGATGTTACTGTCAGTTTGATATTGCAAATGTTGTGCTTTAACTTATTACTAGTTTAATATTTTGAACATCTCAAGATATTCAATTTATCAAGTTAGGTTATGGATATTTTATATGATTTAAATATTATGCATAGATGTGATTTTATGACACATTATATGTTATATTTTAGGTGAGATTTCTATGCATAATTGATCATTTGAGAAACATACATTTAAAGTTGTACATATTTTATGTTGATTCTATTTGAAATATTTTAGCATGAAATTGCAATCCTGAGTTAATATATGATTTCAAATTATATATCCTATCTTTGAATTGAACATTGTATTCTTTAGAAATCTATGAAAAATGATTTGAAATATCGTTTAAAATTGGATTTCAAAATTTGTCATAGTAGATATGAAACTACCGACACAAATGCAAGCTTACTGAAATGTTGTAAATTTATTTATAATATCTCAGGATTATGAAGAATTTCATGTAAGGCAGAGTAATTCGAAGTGAATGCAAATCTTGGATGAAGACAAAGGTTTAACAAACTATATAAATAATGTAAGTATATAATTTATTTTTTCTGTTATGTAATTTATATAGTTGGACTATGAGATATGACTGACTAGATATGGGATGCATGTATTTTCATTTTAACTTTATAATTAAAGAAGAAGAAGAAAGGTTTCCAGTTATTTAATTTTCTTTGAAAGTAAATGATACTCGTGAATTTCAAAATGAATTTAAAAGAAATAGATTCTTATGTTGTATTGTTTTTACAAAATTATTTTAAGTGGACCGATCCCGTATTAGAAAAATAGTTTTGCATTTAAAAATGCATATGAAAACCTAGGTCATCATAAGAGTATGTCAACTTCAGTGATCATTTGCTGGCAACAGTGATCTAGAGACAATTGGGAATGAATTAGTCTATATTCTAGATGACGACAATCGACTATGATGTGAAAGATGAGAACAAACATCATTTAATTGTTATAATTTTTTTACATTAAATGACAATGTCTAAATGCAAATTACCTTAGAGAAATAGGAATTCTAACTATAAAGAATGAGTATGTTGATGACCTAAAACAAAGTATCATTGACAAATGTAATGGGGAGAAAATCATATACTATAGTTTTGATATAGCTATAAATGATACCATTACCCATTACCCAAAAAAATTCATAAACTCTCTCACTTTGTTAGGACTACATCCTCTTAAATTAAATTTAAAAATCAACCTTCATATCATGTTAGTAAAAAATCTAGACCCAAAAAATAGTTTATGCAATGGTACAAGGCTAATCTACTGTAATTTTAGTATAAATGTCGTACTTGCCAAAATATCGTCACATCAACATAGAGGGGTAAGCATTCTTTTGCCAAGAATATCATTATTTCCACCTCAAATGAAGGATTTTATTCCATTTTAGTAGAAAATAATTTCTAATAAGACTTACTTTTGCAATGACAATAAATAAAACCCAATGTCAGACTATTCCACATATTAGAATTTACTTACTTGAAACCATTTTTTCCCACGGTCACCTGTATACATGAAAGGATACAACAAAGGTGTATATAAGACTGAAAACTTTGTTGTTTATGTCTAGACAAAAACATCAATTGAATGCCTTAATATTCCTTATTGTTTTGTTTGTACTTGATACCATTGCTTATGTTTGCATTCTTTCTTAATTCCACCCACATGTAGATAACCTCCTAGGCTCGGAATGGAATTGGCATGTACTATGAGAAACTTCTAAGCAATATATACCTCCTTTTCTAGCGAAGTCTATCATTGACCAATAAACATTGCTAGCATCACTACACCACAATATGTTGCTTTTCAGGTTTTCACCAAGTGTTGTTTAAAGTGCTAGAATGCAAACATATGTTTATGGCTTTTCTGATTTTTCGGTTTTCAACAAAGGTGCAATACTAGAATTCTTGGTTGCAATTGAGCCTTTAATGAATCATATGTTTGTGGCTATAAAGTGACTTTGTCAGAAATGGTTGGAGCAATACAACACTATAACCAAAGGTATCCTCACTAAAGGTACTACCTATTCTCAAAATCTCAAAAGGTGATGAGTTGGAATCATATTATATGGATTTTTACAATCACAAAGGATCCACAAAATGCTTATACCTAATAACTTAAGCTGTTGTTCCCCTTTTCTCACGACTCATCATGTAAGGATGTGTTATGAGATACGTGGATGTCGTGTACATGGCTAAACCCAAATAGTCGGTCTTCAATCATGAGAATACCAAATACATTGAAATGAAAAGACTGAAAACTTGTAAATGTCTCCTAAACCTTCCTTGTAAATGGTTCCATACATCTAGATTTGAGAATAGTGGACTCTACAGGTAAGAATTCTTCGGTAGAGTCTTTGTAAGGATCATCATTTCTCAATAGGTTTTGCTATAAAAAAAAAAAGATTTGGCAGATGACAATTATGAGAAAGCTGCTCATTGTATTATAGAGAAGTCTTCTAAAGAAATTAGCTTAGCTATGGAGAGTTGGGGATTATAGGGATATGAGGCCAATTTTTTCACTTTGAAACTCTTAATGGATACATATGAATTAAATGATGAGCCTAAAATTATTGACATCTAAAGGTTCCAATGTAATAGGATTTCTCAAGACTTAGTGAATATCTATGGTAAGTCAAATACATCAACTCCTTTGCTTATTACTATTTTAGTATGTAGAAGTTTACTGTGTTTTCTTAGACAAACCATAATAAATGATTATGCATTTCCTTTCTACCCTTTAGATGTTCAAATACCAATACATTTCAATTCATCCTTCTGAAGAGAAAAAGGATCTTGACTCATAAGCTAAAATATGTATAAGTCTTTGGATCATAGACTAAAAACCTTAAAATTTTGCTACAGAACTGCAAACTATGCACACAAACATCAATTTAATGCCTTAATATTCCTTATTGTTTTGTTTGTACTTTATACCATTGCTTATGTTTGCATTCTTTCTTAATTCCACCCACATGTAGATAACCTCCTTGGCTCAAAATGGCATTGGCTTGTACTATGAGCAACTTCTAAGCAATATACACCTCCTTTTCTAATGACGTCTGTCATTAACCAATAAACATTGTTAGCATCACTGCACCACAATATGTTGCTTTTTTTGTTTTCACCAAGTATTGTTTATAGTGCTAGAGCATAGACAAACATTTTATAGCTTAGGAGCAATCGTATATTATTAGTATTAGGTGTGTTATTTCATGTCTTATATTTAGTTGTTTGATCATTTCTGTGCATGTTCAGCTGTCATTTGTAGTTGATGGCATTCTTCTAACTATGGCCTCTATTGCTAAAGTACTTCTTAAGTTATTGTTTTACCAAACTTACGATGACCTATGGTGGAATGGTTCGTGCTTTTATACATGTTAATCTAGGGTGTAGTTTTCCCCTTTAGGCAAGCACTTTATGTTGAAAACTAACAATAGCTTCTAAGCCAAAACAAGTTGGATTAACACTATGAATTTTGGGAGTGTTAAATTAATCACATTCCTCTATCCTATTGTTTTCAATATATATGATGCAACTGGTGAAATTAATATGCTTCATCTCCCTATGCTTTTGTTAAATTATTTTGCTATTTCCTTGTACCAATGGCCATTGTAGCTAGAACTCCATTTGTTTCCATGAGAAATAAATCCAAATGTAATATAGTACATTCTACAATTATTGAAGTGTTCCTCTTCCTTCTTTTATTCTAATTTTGTATCACATGTATGGCTAAAGTAAAATAGGTTATTTATTGGAATTTAAGTAAAAATCATGAAAATAACTTTATTTACAACTGTATTCAATGTATAGACATTGCAGGTACATATACTTTTTTCCCTCGAATGAAGTTCTAGTTAATATATGAAGAACAATGTCCGTATATTTCTTTGCCAAGAAATTAGCTTGCGTCATTTTAAGGAACCACAAAAGTGTTCTACTTTGACTTCACACTCCTATCTATCGTCATTTCAAGAGGCCTTACATTAGGATGTTTCTCCATATATGAATAATACATGGCATGGTGTGAATAATTTCCAGTGATAATTTTAGAACTTGTTCTGTGACCCAATTTTCCACCTAAATTTTTTTCATAATATGTTCACTGAATGCAACATTCCTCTTCAACTTATACTTTATGTAATGTTTTTATGTGTATGTGACACCTTGGGTTTTACACAACAATATAATACCAATTTTCAAAAATGTTAGGATCCCTATTTTAAAACTTTGAGTTTAAAATCAACTAAAAACAAAACTTGAATAAAAAGTGTTCTTTTCAAAATCTCTAGAGTCATACAACCACAAAAATCACAGATTTAATGGTGAAATGATATTCTCATTTCTACCAAAAATTTGACAGAGTCTCCCCTGTATTTTGGACCATCGCATATAACACATGCGATATGACATCACCTAATAAATACAATAACATAACACGACACCTAGGAGACTCAATCTCCTTGACCATCCATCTAGATCAAATACAATTTTCCATAAAATGTATACTTCAACAATGAATAATAAAAATCAAATATATGACAACATTGTCCAGGGTTTGTCCATGCAAAGCCATCACATCCAACAAGAATATATCCATACATCTAAGTCACAATGTAAATTATACCAATATACAATCCATAAATAACAACTGAGGTAAGGTTCTGAACAAACCATTTTCATTTTTTGAAATCTCCACTATACTTTGCTATAGGCCTCCATCGCCCTCCCTTGCTTTGTCAATATGTCAAACCTACTGCCTCTCTCTATATCTGAGGCATTGCAAACCAAAGCAATGCCTTAGCAAGCAATCGCTTATGTAGGTGACCACATTTAATATCAAATAAAGAATAGGTAGTGTGATGTCTAAAGATCAAGGTTTATGATAAAGCTCATGGATATAAAACATTCATATAAGAAGCTAAATCATCATATATAAAGAATGAAAAGATACATGAATAATAAGAAGTCAAAATCAAATACAATAACCAATGAAGACATGATCTTGCGCATCAAATGTAGAAATATTATAAACCAAATACCATAATATGCATAACATGAATAATGTGTGCTTATGAAATTGCTAGAGACAAATACAATCAAATCTATCATATCGAAGCATGAATGCATGTCATGAATAACAGGACACGCAACTAACTACGCCCCTCACATAATCAGCCATGAGTACTCATACCATTTCCCCACAGTTGTTCCTTTCAGGGTCGCCTGTGGCACAATCACCCCTCAAGATGCATCGCCACGCGTGGGTACATCAGGATATAACCATCTAGGAATGCTTATAACTACATGTACAAACATAACAAGTGCATGGATTGCTATGCTATAGTGGCAACCACTTTGGGGTATAAACGACTGCTGGTCATCGTCAACATCGAAATGGAAGACTAGTGTCCACCATGCATGAGGGATGGTTGGACATGCTTGGGTAACCTGTCCATGATTACCACAAACCACACGTAGTTGCCAAATATTAGGACAGTGTTTATAATATATAAACTCAGAGGGCAGGTGGCAAACCCTACAATCATCCTAGCATAGCATCCACCAAGTAGAAGCACTAGTCATAAATCAGCAAAAACACGAAACCAAGTATTAGAAATCCATGCATATTCATTCTCGATAAAATCAAGTTGATAAGGTATTTAATGTATCAATATTCATGCATCAAAAATTCACATATAATGTCATCAAATAATATAATCGATGAAGCTTATAATGTATTAAGAACAGTGCATTAAATCATGTAAAACGAGAAGATAATATAAGAATCAGCAACACAAGCTGAATGGTAATCTTAAGAAAATCATGGGGTTGGTATAATATTCATGCATCAAACTATCAATGTAAATAAAGTCGTCTAGTGAACAAACATGATTTATAAATCAGAGGAATACTAAATTTAGTCACCTACCTCAGACGAAGAACCATTCGTTTGTACCTCTCAAATCAATTGGACTCCAATCTAGCTTAGTCTAATACAATCTCACCACCTATATACATATCAATCCAGGTCACCTATGAATCCCAACTATCTAAGTTGGATTCTCTAATTATAAATCAATATTTTATTTTCATATCTCATTATATCATGTTTCAATAGAATCCAGTGATTTATAGTCATGGAGTCTTAAGATGGGGGCTGCCCTAGTTGGCTAATGATTCAATTCACACTAAATCAGGCACCCAATAACTATCTGATTTCTCTTCTTAATTATGTCATCATGTATTACATAGCTATCATGCTCAGATCATATCAATCTTAGGTAACTTATCATTTAATCAACTAATCGGGCATTATTCTAAGCTATTCAGGCACAACCCCATCTAATTATGGCCAAATCAACCAAATCAAATGGTTAAAATAGTAATATTATCTTGTACAAGTCAATCTGAATAACATTCGACTATTTACTTGGACAGATCGTCAATTGATGGCCTCAAATGTGCCCGATCTCAGATATCCATGTCAATCTAGACACAATTCTCCACCTAATCACCCTAGATCAAATAAAAAATTAATAATTCTAACTAAATAATCTGAATGGTATGGATCATAGAAATTGATCCAATTTCATACCTGGATCCTCAGTTGATCTTAATCATTGATCAATATTGGCTAAATCATCTCCAAAAATGCTTTAAATCCAAGATATCTTGTATGGATCTTAATTTATACTTCATGAGGATCACAGTGGACTATTTAGATAGGAAAATAACAGCAGATCATCATAGATCAAATGATTTGAATTATGATAGAAGATTTGATCAAATCAACATTTGGATCTACCTCAATCAATGAATGGGAAGATCTGTATTGTTCCTTGCATTACAAGAATTACAAGGGCTATCTTGGATCTTGGAGATCCTTCCTGGATTGGTCAGAATGGAGGATCAAAGTTCAAGGATTTACTGAGTCAACTTAGCTCCCTCGAAACAAGTTGGGAGCGAGTTGACTTAGCAAGTCGACTCAACCTAACTCACCAAAGTAAAAGGGGACAAAGAAAGAGAAAAATGGTGACCGGTGACCATTGGGGCATCCTCTGCATGGATCTGACAAAGCATGGGAAGAGCGAAGAGAGGTGAGGTCCTAGCACGCTGGCCCACCCATGGCCTAAGCATGCCGGTGGAAGGGGAAGGCAAGATTGAAAAAAGAGCGGGGGGGGGGGGAGGGGAGGGGGGAGGGGGGGATGGTAGATCGTGCAGCTTTCCAATTGGCTGTTTCTGTGACCAGAAAGATAAGGGAATAAGGGATCTAACAAGGCTAGACGAAACTGGTTGAGGGAGAGATGTGGGTCTCCACTGCATAGCTACTGCCAAGGATATCGGGTTTGTCCTGGGTCTCTGTCAGCATAAGCGAAGGAAGATTAATTGATTGTGTGTCGATGCTGATGACCGGAGGGAGAGGGTTTCGTGTATCCTCCTTACAAGCACCCACCCCAAATCCAGCAAAAACCATTGTCAAAGAAAACTTATGCACGAAGGGGAACCAAATGGGGGGAAAGGTTTCCAGCTAACTGTGAGAAGAAATCAACAGAGGGGGAAAACATGGGTTTCCTCTGTGCATTGCTGGAGAAAAACCCGACAAGGGTTTCTGTCAAGCGCATTGCACATTGAACACCATGCCAGGCCAAGATGATTGGGACCCTCCCTTTTTCTTTTCCATCTCAGGCCATACCAACACAAGGGGGAGGAGGGGTAGGCGACGATGGTGATTCAGTTATCGCATCACCTATCAAACAATTGGGGGTGTCAATATCAATTTTGACCCCCTTTGATTAGTAAAATTCTGACAATTTTCTACTCTGATGTCCGTTTTATACAAAATTTGTGTCATTAGAATTGTATCGACGCTTACATTCCAAATTTGATAGTTCTAAATCAAAATTATGAGTTTTCAGGGAGTTCACTTTCATAAAACTCAATTTTTATGAAATTCAATCGTTAATTATTAATTCAATTTATGTATAATATAATACACAAAAATTTACCCAAAATTGAGGGTCGTTACAGTATTGCTCATAAAAAACTTTTCTGCTATGTCATAATCAACATTGAAAGAGGTCTACATAGTTTTAAGCAAAACATGTGGTACATTTGAAAAGAAAATGTTGTATGAAGGAGTAGGGTCTGGATGAAATCTAATCTATTAACTACTTATGTATCATTTTTTCTTGCAAGATCCTAATGTGATAAGTTGACAATTAGGTATCATTTACAGGTGACTCTTTTGTTCTTCTTCTTGTTGAATTTTTGGAAGATATGTTATGATGATGTTTCATTGTACTCTCTCCCTTTGCTATTCTAATGTCATAATTTTCAATAGATAACATCTGGTTAGAAATTAAGACTCAATGGTTAGGCTAAAGTTTCAAGAAGTACCTTAGTTGTATAATATCATTTTATAGACTATCTAATGTTTTTTACTAATATTTAGTTGTTTTGTGAATCATTAAATTATACTTGAAAAGTAATAAAGGATAGAAGATGTAAGTCTTGGTCAAACTAAATGGAAACTAAAAGGCAATACTTAATTCATTATTATTTTCAAGAACTAAAAATGCATGATGCACTATATAGTGAATTAATTATGCTATTCAATCCAAGTATGAATGTGGGAGAAACTTATTAAATTTCAAACGCTAAAAATTCAGAAATTGAAATTTTTGCAAAGCAATGCATTTTTAGTATCAAATCTATTTTCAATCAAAACACAAAAGTGAAGAAAACACTATTGCCAAAAGCCATTGTCGAGATAAGATTATACAATTTTGCCCCTTTGAACATGATTGATTAACACTTGGGTTCTCAAAGTAGTATAGGTAATTGATCAACAAATATTTATCTACATTTTTTCTACATAATATGCATTCATTGGCTTAGTTATAGTTGTGATCAGCATTAATACAACATCCATTACAAGCCAAAAGGCATATGGAAAGATGATATCTAGAAGAAAAATAAAAGTCATTGATCCAAGGCATGTCACCCATTTCTTTTCTAAGAAATATATATTTATAAAACTAACACCTTATAATTGTAGTCTTTTTTGCCAATAAAGTTTTCTAACCACATCATTCAATTTCAATTATTGCAGATGTACATTAGCCATTCAACTGTATTGTGGAATGAACATGTAGTAAATAAGGGGTAACTAATAGCAAATGCAATGCATGACAACCTAAGCATCATCAATGTAGTAACCAAAATCAAAGGTGTAGAGTTTTAAGGTAATTATTAAAATAAACCAAGTCGCTCGATAATTTCTATCTGACTTTATACAATAGTATCATTCTCATTTTAGATACTATGGCCCATATATACATGAACTTTATCTCTTTCAACAACACCTATATCCAAAAAAGGGTGGCCCTAGTTCACGAAGCTCTCGTGTTTGCGGGGTCTGGGGAAGGGGCGGACCACAAGGGTCAATCGTATGCAGCCTTACCTTGCATTTTGCAAGAGGCTATTTCCACTCTTTGAACCCATGACCTCAAGGTCACACGATGACAACTCTACCATTGCGAAAAAATCCAAATATCACTGAATTATCAAATCTTAAGCAGTGGTATTTTCACAACCATACATTTCTTATGTATGTTTATATTAATCATCATCCACACTTACATCAACCTATAATACTCATTAACTAGAAATAGGATTTCACCAAATGAACTATTCATAGAAGATCAAAGAGCAAACCAACTACAACCTCTTTCAACATCAATCCTGGAAGTATAAGCTACTATTCACGAAGTCATAAGTGCATTAAAAAAAAATATGATCAAGGTAAATACAATATGCTTTATTTATTTATTATGTTGCAATTTTGAATGAGACCTATGAAAACCAACTTCCATTGAAGAACCAACTTTTCTATGTTCTTCACCTTCTAATCCATGTAATCTATTATGTTGAAATGTCTAGTATCCATCACTTTGCACTAACATAAAGAATTTCTGTTTCGAGCAGACATTGCACACCATGCTAGCATACATTTCAAATCAATCGACAAGATCCATGGTTTTCCAACATGCAAAACATGTAAGAATAAAGTCAGCAATTCCATTGGTGCCAAGAAATGTGAAAATTGCTCTACCAAGAACATCGAGATTATATGGGGGTAAAGCTTTTATATAGTCCACTGCATAAATTCCTCATGTCTATAACTATACTTGATGGGCATATAAATAGCTAATATGACTACAAAATGTCCACCATCACATAAGTGAACTCATAAAAATAAGGTACAATAAATAAATTTAACAAAATATTCATTTTTATTTCTACTATTAATACTAAATGTTTTCTTTGAATCAAGAACCAAATTACAACAAATTCACAAACACCATGCAAATCATCAAGTGGAAGTCATATACCTACAAAATCAAAATCATAGAAAAAGTTTTAGGAGTAGACTATATGGAATTTCATATGCACATCAATTGAAAAAATTGAGAAAGACAGAAAATATGATCAAATGACTCCAAATGAAATAGTCACAACAATGCCACCATACTAAGAAAGGTTAGCTTAAGTTACTCACTTTCTTCTACTTGCTCAACCTTCTGATTTACATAATTAACATGTCCACTTCTCCATTCTACATGGATGCAAAAGATATCTTGAAAGAGAAAATTTCAAGAAGTAGAGAGGGAAACGTTTTTCTTGCACCCAAAAGACTCTTGTTGTAAAAATTATATATATATATATATATTGATGTCATTTACATCCTATTATACACATTTACATATGCAGTATCTTACATATGTACATCTTTGAACACCCTTCAATATAACTCTTTTCTATTCAATCTAAAATTATATGCATCTAGTAGAGGCCACTAACTATGTGGTCTGGCTACATTGAAGGAATGCTAGTTTACAAACTTTTTGCACGGAAGTAATGAAATTTCTTGTCTTTACTTCTATGGAATGTAGTACTCAAAATTATTAGTACTATTATCGATAGGATTTATTTTTTAAGTTGACATTATAAATGCCAACTGGTGTTCCGATCTTTAAATTAGTCGATACTCCTCAATTTATTTACTCGTAAATGTGTTTTACTTCGTTTTAGTATTCAACAATCAATTCTTTTGCTTTATTTTGCCACACAATTTTTCTTTTTTTCATATACTTGCCTTTCTCTTTGGTGTGCATTGTAATCCTGTTCTTTATCTTTTTTTCTTTAATTCTGGTGTTGAAATATCTTCATCTTCTTTTTCTAACTTGTCCTTGAATAAAGTACTTCATGCAACTATTTTATCTTTTGTGCAAGACAAGAGTGACTCTTAAGCACGTGCTAAGCACTTGCACCACACTAGTAAGTTGAAATGTCAAATTAAAGATGCTTTATAACAGGAAAAGAAGTTGGGTTTAACTGTATTTGTGAATGCATTATCTTATGAAAGAGATTTATAAACATGGACTAATATACAAGGAATGATTTTGCAACTACAAGTAAAGAACTATTCAAGATGCATAGAATAGTGGGGGTTAGAACTATGGGGGTTCTCATAGAAAGTTCATCAATAATGGATTAAGAGACAATAGCCTTTGGCTAATTTTTGGAAAGGAAATGGCCTTGAACATGATAAATACACATGTTGATTCTGGCATCTAGATCTACTATTAATATTGATGAGATTTAAATGACGTTTGAATATGAAAAACAAATTCTTAAAGGGTACTTGTGTGACTCTTGTAAGAGGTCAATATGCGAAAGTTGAGAAGATAACTAGCTTAGAGGTGCAATAGTTCTTACCTATTTCACTTGAACAGTGAGTGGCTCATAACATTTTATTTAGATAAAAAGATCCTTATACCATCATGAATATGATTAGTGTTAGTTTTGTGAAGAATTCATTTCCAAATTGGTCAAAATGGAGTAGAAGAGATTCTTTCATCTAGTATCGGGACTCCTTTAAAAACTAGTCAGAATGAATTACAAGAAATTTCTTCATATAGTAAAAGGATGAATTCTTCACATATTGATGTTATTGAACTTTGAAGAAGAAAAAAGGGTAAAAAATGAAAAGGATATTGACATGAGTTTGAAGCCTTCTTAATAGAAGTTGATTCCATCACATTTTATAGAAACAATGACTCAACATTTTGGACAAAAGCAACAGATAATTAAATACATGGTACAAACTGATGCGATTAGCTTTGGATTAAGTTAAGAACTTACTTAGGATTCAGACTATGAGAGTTTGGTGGCAAACCCATAAGATCTACAATCTTACAAAAGAAAGTTCTCTTTTGGAGTTTAAAACTCACATATGCAAAGATAAATACATCAACTTAAGATGTTAAACTCTATTAATCCAATTGGTGGTATCTATAAGAATGCAAATGTCATTGGATCTATAGCTAAAATATGAAATGAAATCAACCTATTAGATTAACTGTATTCTAGTTGCATGACTTCAGTTGTGTTACCACAAACTCGATCTTCATGAGTTCAAATAGTAACATCTAGCAAAGACACTTGAGAATGGAATGTCAATCATTTTAAAGCTATAAAATGAAATCAAGATTTCATAATGCAATTGATCAAGATATTAAGATCTGATCAAGTTTTGATATAAACATTGAGGTTTGGTAAATGATCAATCAAGACAGTGAGATTTGATTGAAGAGAAATTTAACTTTGAAAATATAAGGGTTCCTAGCACATATGATGTTGTAGGTGAAATAGAATTTGATTTAGGGTATTGGATAGCTGATTCTACGTTCATTGATAATGATTGCAAGTCATGTAGATTTCAAATTTGGAAACTCCACTAGAATTGTGGAAATTATGAAAGGTGTACATTGAGAAAGAAATATCTAGAGAAAGACTGGATTATTGAACCAAAGAAGCTTAAAGTTTGAAAGCAAGGTATGCCAGTCTTAAGTATGAAGATTTTAACTTAATATATTTTTCTTCATAGTATAGTTTAATTGCAAGTGGATGATTATAAAAAAGTTAACAAGTGATATTATTAATGAGTATAGAACAAGGGTACTAGATTAAAAAAATTGTAGCCCAGTGCACGAAGCTCCCACGTATGCTGGGTTTAAGGAAAGGCCGAACTACAAGAGTCTATAGTACTCAACCTTACATTTCATTTTTACAAGAGACTATTTCCAAGCCTCGAACTTGTGACCTCAATGTCACACGATGACAACTCTACCATTGTGCCAAGGCTCCACCTTCTTAGGACAAGGTTGGTGGATAGTGGGTACAAACAAAAAGATTACAGGTTGGTAGGCAATGGTTATAGCTTATTTATAAGTGGTCAAGTGTTGAATTTTACTGCAAGTGTACGAGCTATTGTAGTATAGTGCATGCAAGTACGAGTCAATCCCATAGGGACTTGCTTTAAGAAATTGGAATTTTAATAAAATTTAATTATTCAAAATTTAAAATTAATTGACAGAAATAAATAGAAAGTACAATCAGACTTTAGATGTGTTTAATCAATGAAATTACAGAGATCCAATTAAAAGAAAGACAAAATTTTAACTAAAAAAATAAGAAAATTTCACTCCCCTAGACTGCTTATAATCAATTTCTTTAGATCTGGTCTCATAAACTTCGATCAGCCTTCATCAATATCTTTCTGATGCTTCTGATTGATGATCCACCAGATGGATTAAGCATATTCTAAAAACTCTGAGAGATCTGGGCCAAATAAGGAGTTTGGATTTTGACGATTCATATCTGATTTTTGAAGTTCAGATTAAAGATCACAAATGTTAATCAAGCCAACGAATGTTCTGAGAATGAAATCTAAAGGTTAATGGAAAATCTGATATGAAATAGAGGAGAAATTGAGAAATCTTGGTTGTTAAGGCTAACCTGTTGATTGGGTTAATCAACTGGCTCAGATTATTTCATTTCTGGATAACAGAACCCAGATAAAACAAAACTAGAATGGGAGTAGGATACAGAAAGAATTATAAAGAGGACTGAGATGGCATTTTAATTAAGGCTTAAAGGGTACAACTAGCATTTAATGAAAAAAATTCAGAACTAAATGCAAAAGAAAAAAACAGAAAGAGGGAAATTGTCAGAGAGGAAGATGAAATAGGAGGAGGGGGATATGGAAGCCGGAGCAATGAACTAGGGCAGAAGAGGGAGTGCCAATAGACAATGAACAAGTAGGGGCAATGACCAGTGTAGTGATGGGCAGAGGAGGACAACCTGGGCAACGTCGGTTCGGTGCGGTGGAAGTAGCTGCAGACATCGTCAGTTTGTGTGATAGAGGAAATCTAGGCATCGAGTCTGGTGCGATGATGGACATACAGGGGTAGAGGTGAGGGGTGACTCGGGCATTGAAGGAGAACAGGTGGGGCAGATGCCGGTGAAGAGGGACGATAAGCGATAGAGATGGGGGAGGAGCAATATGACATTGGGCAGCTGCCATGCGAGTAGTGAAGAACCGAGCATGTGGGAAGCTCTGGCTAGTGCATGGAAACGGAGGCAAACGACTTGGACAGTGAAGATGACGATCTGAGCATGGCCGGAGGCAGGTGCTTGGCCGATCTAATTTAGATGGGCAAACTGGGATGTTGCAGTGGAGAGATGTCGGTTCGGCCTGTCTGCTTTAAGCAAACAACAGTGCCAAAGAGGGAGAACTAGCGTAGGTGATGGGTGCAGTGGAGACAACACTGATGACTGCCTATGATGTCAGTGCTGGGCCGAGAAGAAGAGAAAGAGGAGAGGTACCAGTGAACAGAGATGGGTGCTGGTAACAGGGGAAGGAAATAGAGGATGGAGATGGGGGTGGTTTAGAGTAGGGCTCTATAGTTGCCTACGCGAGAGAGAGAGAGAGAGAGAGAGAGAGAGAGAGAGAGAGAGAGAGAGAGAGAGAGAGAGAGAGAGAGAGAGAGAGAGAGAGAGAGAGAGAGAGAGAGATTCGGGGTGGTGCAAAGAATGCGAGAATGGATGGTGTGATTTGCTAGTGAGAGTGCGGGTGAACTAAGAACAAGAATGTAGCGGTATGTGATAGAGAAGAGAAAGGGAAGGGTGCGCGTGAAAGGTAAGCAAAGAATTAAGTTGGAAATAGGAAAACTATGAACAGAGATGAACGCAAATGAAAATGTAAAACAGAATGAAAAGTAAAATAGTAATGGCTCTCCCCTATAGCTGACTCTCCCTTTTAAAGCCTTATGCCTTTCCCTACGGGGAAGAGTTTGTTTCTACTTGGAAACTTCTTCCCCCTTTTAATCAAACTCTTCATTCCATATTTCTTTTGTGACTGATCTAGTCCATTCAATGCCCTTTAGGATGATCTGCATCATTGAAATTTGATTTGACACTAATTAGCACAATCTGAGCCATCTAATATCCAATCCAACTGATATGCACCATAGAATTAACCATCCAGACCACGATTGGGTTGATCTGCAAAACAAAAGACTAGATTAGAATCATTTAAACCATAGATTTCTCATATGATTAGCTCTGATTATCATCTAACCGTTAAGGTTGATAAATAAACAGGTAAATGGTCAATTTAAGCTAAAATTCCTAATTTGTCTAAACATTACCAAATTGATTGGTTAGATGTTATAATTAAATGCTAAAGTAGGGGTATTTTGGTCAAAAATAAACACTTAGCATCAAAATCACCTTACAAACAAGACTTCAAGGACTTTGATTATTTAATGATTGTTCAAACGGCATCTGTGGACAAAAGTCTAAGGAGACATTTTAAAAATTAACCCTAGGCTATCAATGGCTGAAGACAGAACAATAATATTTAGGGATAGTATAATAGTATGAGAGTTGAAGCACACCAAAAGCAGCAACTTGAGAAGCTAATAGAAGTAGTAAGCAATGAAAATACCAAGTGGTGGAGACATTTGTGTTTGCTAATTTTTCATAAAACAATGGATTTGCAAGATGATGGATTGGTCCACTAGGATGGACATATATTGCTCCACCGAATGGACTTGCATTAATCCATTGGGATATGTTTGCGGAAGTATTTTTCTACACAATAGATTGACAGATGAATCTAAGTGCAACCAATATGAACTTGGAAATCAAACATTAGTAAAGAAGATAATAGCTTGCCAACTAGCTACTATGAGAAGTTTTTCAAAAGATTTAGTCCATGTGATAGATGATAGAACAATTGGGCTTCTATAATGTTAAGACCATAGATGAGTGAAGTAATGGCATGTGAATGATGATAGAATAATAGGTCTTCTAAACTTTGGATGAGTTAAGTGATGGCATAGATTTTCACCAAATGAGATGGGGACCCAAGAAAAATGTGAAGCTAGGAGTGGCAATATCAAAGATAACCATGCATCAAATACTCATATCCAAAGAAAAAGACATTTGGATGAAGAATAAGCCTTATTGTAAAGGGGTTTCATTGAGGGGTAGGACTCCGTTGATTGGTTACCTTTGTGGTAGACAGACCACTAGGTGATGCTACAAACTTCAACATGAAGGAGTGACGCCAAGGCGAATGGGCTTAAAGACTTTTGTTTAACCAATAGCGCCAACCCTATCTTGTATTGTTGACCAATTTCAAAGAGAATAACAAGCTCTCTGGTTCTATTGAGATGCAATGCAATATTATATGAATAAAGAAATTCATTCCCATTCCTCTAGTGTCTCCAACTGTTAATGTAGTTCTCAAAAAGTCTATATGTGCAAATGAGTCAATAGATCTACTTTTGGGCTTGAGATTGTCCTGTATATAGGTGCACCACTGATAGACTCACCTAGGTATCACAGTGAGGTTGGCTTTTAAGAGAATTAGGTTAGTCTGTAGAGCACTTGGCAAAAGTCTATATGTGCCCAATTTAAGTATAATTTGTCTCCTTAAAAGAAGTATGTGTTACAATTCTCAATTTGTGGTAGTAGTTCAAACCTCAATTGACTAGCTGTCTTGATATTCTTAAATTACATATAAGAGGAAGTTCAAGGCTCTGCTCACTTTCTCTAGTACATTGATCTTGTTGAATGCCTAAGTTAACTATTCATCACTAACTTTATTTTCATTTTTGTTCCTTGCTTTTTATTTAAAACAATCAGGGAAAGATAATTTTAGTTGTTTTAACTTAAAACAAGTGAGTAATAGTAGGAGTGTTTTAAGTTAAAAGGGTTGCTTTTACTTTGTCTTTAAGACTGGACTATTATTAGATATATATATATATATATATATATATATATATATATATAATGATTTCTCGCAGCGCCTTTGTCTTTAAGGGGTTTGATTCCCATGACCCCTATATAAGAGGCATTCCCTACCATTCTTTTTTCACCAACTTCTCTTATACCCTTAAAGATCTTAAGTCTTAAGCATCTAGTATGTGTTCTCTAGAGTCTCCTTAGTAAGAGACATTCCGTAGTCTTTCTTTTGTTCTAAAGTTTGTTCAATTAGAGACATTCTCTACCTTGTTATTTTAAGAGTCTATTTGTTTTGTGCATTCACTCTAAATGGATCTTTCACTTGTTAAGTTCTTTGGTCCTAAAGTTTTAGCTAGAAAGACAAGACCTTAAGTTTGTTGATCATCTGCTAACAAATGTTAGTATTAGAGATTCGTTAGTGATTATTTTTTAAAACTAGTCCCCCCTTTTTTTTACTGGTAGATTCACACACTCTTACACACACCCAGTTTGACAAGCCTCGAACTCATGAGCTTCATGATTGATGGCTCACTCTTGTGCTACTATACCACACCCACACAACCATCTAGAACTAGTCTTGCTTAAGTATTACAAAATAATTAATGATTTACTTGTCATGAACACATGCACATGTGAGATTAAAACAATAAATGAATGTGTGTGTGTATGTATGTATATGTATGACAGTAACCTTCACTTCTAGCAGAGTAAAATTCCATCAGTAAAAGTTCACCTTTTTGTAGAGTTTATTATTCTCAAAATACCTTTCCACTTATTCCCAAACTTCCCCCCTGCCAATTCCCAAATGCTCTTTTGTGTAATTTCAACTTCTTCAACGTAAATAGATTCTCTTATGTTTAATCAATTCGTTCGGTTACTCGTAACTAGGGTATTTCCATTGTATATTGTAATGATTAAGCAATATATTCCATTTAGAAACGTTTTAGCAAAAGTTCCCTCTCTTTTTAGTGGTTGCAGTGCCACTCCTACCCTTTGCCAAGGCATCTGCACTTTCATTTGCAGATCTCTTGACATGACACAATTCAATGAAAAGATGCCTTGCAATCTCTTCAATCTATTCAACAGTCTCCTAGATTTTCCATTCTAGATCTTTGAACTGGCCAACCACCTTATGACATTTCTTAGTCCCCTTCAAAGAACATAAGCCCAAATAGCCCATGGACAAAGCATATGCGCCCCGGGAGGAATTCTGTGGCGGTCAACAGTCCATCAAAGGGGATTTCTACCTAAGTATGCGCCCAGCACTAGAAGGGCCAAAATTGTTGTGATCCAAAACATTCTTGATCCACTAGTACTTATATCCGGCATTACTGATTTGATCCAAACATGGGCTGTGCATCATTGATCATTTAATCCTTCCCTGATGAGAATAAGCCATATTGGAACGTGAGAAAGAAAAATGATGCATCCGACAGTTAAGATATAATTTCAAGGTCAATTTCTAGGTCCCATCTTGCCATATCAAATTCCTACTTGATTATGGGGAATTGACCCATTGGTCGAAGAAGAATTGCTTTTATTTTTATATTTCAACTGTGTATTTGCAATCGCATCACTAGCAATAATCATCTGAACTGACAATTTTGGTTAAAATCAAGACAAAAAGAGGGTGCCTAAATGAATAATTTAGAACATGCAGCTGGACGGCTCAGAACGCTCAGCAGTACTAAAATGTTAGCCAATCAGGACGTTAAAATCATGCAAGGAAGAAAATTTATCTGATATCTACAGTCTAAATGTGCCCTGCAAGATGAACAGTTTGAATCATCGATCACCTGTGTCCAAGCAGATACCATTTACTTTTCATATGTAAATGTGCCATGGTTCACAGAGAAGGTATACAACCATTGCTTTTATTGATTATCTCATTTGTAAGGAAATACAAGAGGATGTATATGCGTATCTTCTGAATAACTGAGGAACTTTTTCTGTATCTGATCACGCCATATCCAGCTCCTGCAACTCTAATTCTGGTTTTCGTTCTCGCAACCACAGAAGCACAACCCTCCCAACGCAAGTTGCAAACGCGCATCCAGTGGCACTTTGATGTGCAATCGCTGTCTTAGCTGCACCGTGCTAGCGGCTTCACTTCTTGAACTTCTCTTGCCGCCGAGACTTGTGGACCGACACATAATGAAAGAACTGTAATTGTTTTGGTCGAATTCGAATCAGTAAAACCATCCAAGTCTAGTCACCACAAACTAGAACCCGATTATCCGAAACAAATACCAAACACTAGTCAAACATATGGCCATTGGCAACCTCAACCAATCGAGTTTATAGGATTATGCCGGATTATTCCATATGTAATGGCATAATCCCATAGACCGGATTATATAAGCGTTGCCAAAAGGGCCATTTTCAGTAGGCAAAACTCCCTGAAATTTGATGATCATCTAAAAAGCGAGACTCGGCAGCATGTTGTCCTTCATATAGGTCCATCATCTTACGTCCTAACTGAATGACTCGTACTAGAGAGATTGGCCATACTAGCTAGCTACTCCATGAGACACAAAAAGCACCGAGGAAACACGCCAAAGGTTGGGTAAGTGAAGGAAACTAACCAGATGTCACTACCAAGAGGACGACTGGACTGCTGTCCTCTCCATATTTCTTCTCACCGGTGCTGTCTTTGTTGTGTCGACAGGTACTCGTTACGAGGGGTACTTATAGGGAAGACAGGTATATCAAAGCGAGCATCTTGATATTTTCTTTGGATTTTTGGCACAACGGTAGAGTTGTCGTTGTGTGACTTTGAGGTCATGGGTTTAAAGCATGAAAACAGCCTCTTGCAAAATACACGGTCAGACTGCGTATTATTGACCTTTATGGTCCGTCCCTTCCCCGGATCCTGCATATGCTGGAGCTTCGTGCACAAGACTGCCCTTTTGCCAATTTGAACAAAGAAAGTAAAAAAGAGCCCACCTTTCGAAATGATCTGAATCATTAATGTTAATCTTCTTGTTGTAGACAGCCATTTCCCATAAGGTACATGCTTTGGATGATCCTGCCGTGATTTCTAGGAGTTGTTTTAAGTACCGTCAATTCTACCACTGTTCATTTTAGAATTCAACATGACTCAGAGAACACGTATATGCTCATCCACTGTATGAGATTTTCATGGCAAAGCTCATCTAGGGCAAGTTTATTAAGATAGACAGTTTATATTATGAAAAAGGTAGGTGACTGTTGGATAATTTTATTCATATAAAATAGTATTTTCAAATTTTAGCAGGAAATGGGCTTGGGCTTGGACATAAATATTCGTGTCTTTTAGCATCCAGTTGTTTACTCCTACTACATAAGAATAAGAATTTATAATTAATATTGCTCACGGTTAATATTTTACTTTTTTATTTCACTTAACCTTTACAAATATATTTATCTATGATAGAATTAAGTAACAATTCCCTATTTTTTTATTTTTTCATAAGGGAAGAACAATTGCTTCCTTGCGTCTAAGTTAATAGAGTTTACATTCTTCTGGTTTTTGAGAGGCAATAACTTATTCAAGTTGGAGCCTATATTGAGAATGCGGATCATCTAGCTTTTTGGTCGTTGTATCTTAGAGATATTTTCCACGATTCCTGACTGCATCAATTAGGATGCAATTTCGGCTTAAACAAGGTACTCCATACACACCTCCGCCAATAAGTTTCATTTTATATTTAAGTTTAGAGATCATTGTTTCGCCAACATCCACTTCTTTACTAATTTACTATATTTTCACTTAAATTTCCAAAAACAAACCTGATAGGGCATGAGAATACTGTTTAAAAGCTAATATTCGCAACCTCATTTTTTATAGATGCGGATCGATTTGTCATTTTTTAGGTTTCACAAGTTATAGCCATAAGATTTCAAAGAGTTTTTTTTTTTTTTTTTTTTTTTATAGCAGTTGAAAAATAGAGACAAATGATTTTTTTATAGTTAGACAAAACTACACCTTTTAGTAGCAAATATGTTACAAGATCAGTTCAGATTGGCTCTAGTTTATTTAGAAAATGCAGTTCTAGAAACTATATGTGAAGCAATCAGGCTCATACATAGTTGTTAATGGAGTTGAAGTTACAGAAAAATTTCTTCAAATAACAAGGAGCTGAAGCAACTCTTCAATCAAATGATAAAAGAAACAAGTCCTCCACATGTTCAGTTTGATAGATAACACCCAAAAGTGAAAACACCTGGCATGATTTGTACTTTACTAAAAGATGGAAATAATATTATTTTGGAACCTAATTTTCTTTTGAGAGTCACTACCACTGATACTCTCAATCCTTTCAGCCCCTAGAAGATGCAAAGTACTCATGTTCCCAAGCCAATTGACAATGGTGAAAAGTTCGTCGACGACTAAAAATCTATTTATTTAGCATTTAGACTATAGTTTGTTTTTTCTTCGATACGCAAAAACATTTTACTGGCAAAAATCTTTGCAACCACTAAGTTGGATTATAAGACTTGCACATCCTTCCACCATTTTTCTCCCATTCTTTCTTTGACAAATCTCAGATCCAGCTTATTTACACAAAACCCGTTATGATATAAGATTTCTGAGCACATTTTTACTTTGTTCCAAAAAAAAATTACAAAGGTGTCAAAAATAGGGAAAAAAGCACACGTTTTTAATTGCAAAAATGGCACTATCGACTTGATTGATAGAGAAAAATGAGCCACTATGGAAAGTTGATGGCTGCCAAGTTTGAAAGTCCGAGCTAGTCGATGGTCAAACTAAGAAGATCTTAGTTTTCGGTAATAAAGTAGAGAAAAATATGCAAAACAACTCACACACATTTTGTTAAAGGAAGTCCAATGCAAATGTTTAACATCAATCATCTCCACAACTTTCGGCCTCCCTGACGAACAAAATTCTGGTGAAACAGATCTTAGAACAGAAATCTGAATCTAGAAAGCAAGTTTTCTTTCTTTTCATTCTAAATTTTCAGTTAGCATTTAAGCGGATGTACTGGTCCAGCCAGTGAAAACCAAAAAAAGGCAAGTAGATCCACATGCTTATTGAAAGTGGGCAGCAAATGTCATATCCCTACTATTCTCCATCTTGAAAAGAGGAATGTCCAGCCCGTGAATGTCCCCATTTACAAATAATTGGTTTGAAAGATATGATAATTTGAGGAACCTTATTTTGTAGAAATGATTAAGTTGTATATAATAATAATAGAAACCCACCATTTTAAAAGGGGAGGCAAGGCCATTGATACAACAAGAAGACAAGCAGTCCAAAAAGAGAATGAGAACTAAAAACAGAGAAGAGAGGGCTACATCTGAAGACCACGAAGAAAAGATAGAACGATAGAGCAAGCGCGTACAACTAAAGTTTAATTCGGTTTAAATTAAAACAGATGATGAATAATACAATGTATGATTAGTATAATAATGCACTGTACTACTAATATGATCATGTTCAAGTTGTAATAAGTTTTTTATAATAATATTTAAAACTTTGAAAAGCACTCATGAAATTTTTCTTTATTGTCTTCTTTTCTTTCTTTATTTGGAATAGATAAAGCGGGAAGCAAAACTAACAAACAGCTAGAGTTACCAAACAAGAGAGAAATTATTGCATCAGCTTGGGTTAAAATACACAAAGCGTCCTTCATAACCGCATCACTTCTCTATACACATGGCCAGCTAGCCTTGCAATGGTTTCATCTTCGTATCATTCTGTATCTTCAATTAAGCAAGTATGTGCTTAATTAGTAAATTTTATTGCGTTAAGAAAAAAATTTCATAACTTTTGAACTATTCATAACTAGGATTGAACTATAGATATTTGGGACCTTGTTAGAAATAGATCTATTTCTAGACTTAAAGGTGATTAGATCCATAAGTTTTGCTGCCCATCACAAGTTCAGCTTGTTGCTTATTTTCTAACTAAAGTAATTTGACGTGATTTTGGCTTTCTCTTAAAATTTTACAGCATGCCTTGATGATGATAAAATCTTAGCTCTAGCCATATATAAACTTACTGGCATAACCATGCTCCATGTATCAATAGTGTGACCATTTTTTTTAGTAATATGAAAGAAAAATAGTGGAAGTATTCACATTTATCTTTTCCCTTTCAATCCAATGAGTAATTACATAATTATTAGGTTAATATCTCTTGTTTCTTATTATGCTTTCTTGGATAAGAATGGATTTAAGCACATTGCCACTTTATGTGTAACAACTATGAGATGGTAATCATTGAGTGGTTACAATCAACACATTGGCAACAAAATTAGAGAAACTTGTCATAATAAGAAATATTCTATATAGTGTCCTGACGGTCTGGATCTTCTGTGAACTATCTAAATTCTTTGTACAATAAATGTCATAAAAATTTCTTATTAAACTATTGGGTGAGACTAATTAAATACTCACTAAATATCAATTCAAATTGAAAAGGAGAGACAAAAAGAAAAAGGAAAAAGAACATGCAAAACTTAGATAAGCTAAAGAATACAATGATCTACAAAAAAGTAACATAAGGTGTACCGTATGATCAAATTGTTATTACCAATTTTGGTGGGCACCATGTTTAGTTGGATAGTACTACAATTAGGGATGGCAATGGGTGAAGTTAATTAGAGGACCCAACCATAATTGACCAGTAAGGGTTGGCTTAGTGGAAAGAAATTTAAGGCCTTAGTAGGTTTAGGGTAAAAAAAATATGACCGGAGCTTATATTAGGGTCGAGCTAGAGTTAACGTGTAAAAAAATTAGGAGCCTCGAACATTTTTCCATGTATTTATATGTTAACTAACATGCCCTTGCATATATTTTTCTAGAACTATAAAGTGCAAGCGCATTGTGGCTATTAAGAAACAAGGATTTTTACTTTTATCATTTTGACTTGTTTGTTACTTTTAGCCAATTGGCTACAACAATTAGAAATTTGAATAATAAAGAGAATGTTGGCATTGGATCTTAAGCTATCGTCCATCAACTCTTTATCTTGCATCTATTAAATAATGCATTCAAACTATATTACCTTCCACTTGTGTATTCCATATGAGGTGAAAATTGTTTATAAGGAAATATATAATTACTTGATATCAATCAATTTTTTAAATGTTAAAAAATTTCAAGTGTTAGGGTCAATTAATTATCCCATACATGTTAGGGTTAGGCTATAACCTTTTGACATGAGCAATGTTAGTTTGCAAAATTATAACCCAAAGGTAGGATCAAGGTTAGGGTCAGAAAAATTGTGTTCAACCCAACCCATTGACTTCCTTAACCTCAATCAATGTAGGATTGGGTCATACTTCATGGAGAAAGAATTGGAACTTTTTTTTTTCCTTTATAAGTAGGGTTTTAAAGGTAACCCCTAATAATTCCTTTACGAATATGTAAGTCACACCACCTTGTAGGCCTTTATATATACTCCGTTTCCAAACAAATTATCATATACAAAAAGATCAAGGTCAAAATAATACGGCATAATTGTATACATTTGGAACTTAATTGATAAATGATGGTGATGATAAGTAATCTTTTTTACAGATTTTATGGTCTTAATTCCAAGTTGTTCACTTTGGCAAGCATGAATGTGCCTCTTGTAGTTAGCATTAGTTTTGTTTATCTAATTTTGAGAAGATTGCACTCTAGATAACTAATTTCGTAACAACATATTGCTTAATCTTGAACATTTACCCATAGTCCCTCCTAATACTACACTTTTAATTTAGTTAGAACACTATAATTATTGATTTCATGTATTGAAGCAAACTAGCTTGAAACATATCCTAAATCCTAAATCCTAAATCCACTTGAAATCTTCCAATAAGGGAAAAGTGCCACTTCAAATTTTCAACCTAGTGTAACGAGGAGAGGTACCATGACGTCTATGATCAATTGCACTAGGCTGCTTTTGCAGAATTTTTAATTCTTTATTGACAGTATTTCTAGGATATAACTATCTTCAAAGCAAGAGAGTGCAATATTTGTCTTATAAGGTCAGACAAGTTATACTATATGAAATGAGAAGGCACCCTCGTCCATTAAGGGACAAAAATCATAAACTAAGGTTTAAAGCTCCTACAACAACATTCCTCTTAATTCTCAATGTCATGCCATACTAATTATTTTTCTCTTTTCTCTATATCCCTCTTAGCCTTTCTCTTTCTTGCACTTTCATTACCATCCATGTGCATCCTTTACTAATTTATATTATATTAGGACACTCTAATCAACGAAGGAGCTACTAAATTCTTAGTGCCTCTTGGATTGGCAGGAAAATGATGGAAACTGATTTTCACAGAAAATAAAAATAAAAAAATCATAAAAATGTCATTGGACTCCCTCTAAAATCCCAAAATTAAAGATTTTTGAGAATTTTGGTGTAACTCAGTTTCAAACCGTAAATATTTTATGCACGGAACATTCAAAAAAACATTCATAGTGAAAAGTTTTTCTATGGAAATCAATTTTTGCCCATTTCCTACCAACCCAACTGTCACTTTGGCTCATGAACAAAAGAGCATGCCGTACAAGTTTCTATTGCTCGGATCTTTCAAACATTTCATATAGTCTAGTATATAAAATATCTTAGGATCAGATTAGCGCAACAAGCCAGGTGGTTCGGTTAGGAGAAAACATTGGGGTGGACAATCTTGGGTTTAGTGAAAAATTTTAAGTAGGCTCAGAAACAAGAGATTATGACGTACAAGTTAATTATATTGTTTCGATCTTTCAAACATATACTCTCGAAAATAATATCTTAGAATCAGCTTACGGCTACAAGGCGGGTGATTTCAGTTGGCAGATAACTTTTGGGGGTCATCCTTAGGTTACTTTATGGAATTTTTTTCCAGGGTTCCACAATGGACATAGCTAGGCACCCACTGCCGAACTGCGTTAAGCTATGCGTTATTGTCTCTGATTAATTTGTTCTTTGGCGCATCATTCACGACAAATATGAGTAGAAGCCGAGATAAGAAAAAAAAACTCAGGTTTTTGCTTCTGTTGGGGTTGAGTGGCATAGAAGGAAAAAAGTGGGAACAACGGAGCCTCTGGTATAATTTGTTATTTAGTGAGTTAAACATTATTGAAAGACTGGACGTCAAATACTCGTAGCCAGGTAGTAGTTTCGACATGCAAGAGCACATTTTCTGTTGCCCCGAAATCACAACTTGAACACATGATGCTTCAGTGACTTCAGTGGACGGTGTTTCCATACCCATTTTTCATACAGGCGTGTCTGCATCTCCCACCTAGATGAAAACTAGGGTTAGATGATATCTCTATTTCATCTCTACCATCGCAAACAAAACAACTATATTAAGTACACATGATAACTAAAGGGGAGCCTTAGCGCAACAGTAGAGTTATCGTCGTGTAACGTGGAGGTCACAGGTTTAAGGTGTGAAAACAGTCTCTTGCAAAATGCAAAATAAGGCTGCATACTATTAACCCCTGTGGTCCGCTCGTTTCCCGACTCCTACATATGCTGGAACTTCCTACACCAGACTGCTTTTTCTTTTTTTACCCGTGAGAACCTTCAACCTACTAAAATCCGGGCTTGCGGCTGTCCCTAGTGTACACATCACTGATGCCCCCACCAATCCATTTTTGTGTGTCTTATCATCAGTTAAGAGTATCGTAACCTTACAAAATTTGAGAGTTTATTAGAATTTCTTTGGGAAATTCTAGCTATATATCCATTTTAATTAAGACCCAGAAAATCGTTTTTAAAGAGTCATCAAATGAAGAAGACTTTGAAGCAATGACATATCTAGGATGGGGCACTAGTATATGAAGTATATGGATCACCAAGTAGCAGCACTTATGCCGCTGCTTTTGTCTAACTCCTGGAACTCTTCATACCTAATGGATTCTTAAAAAGGAATAAACCGAGAAAAAGTAGAAATTAAAGCTATATGGAAAAAGGAAAGTACTTTTTCTTATGATCTCCGGAGCCACCAGCATATAATAATGTGGGTCTCATCCGAACGTGGTATGTTTTCATACACGCCCACATTGTATAATATTTTAATCCCAACGTAATCACTAGTCTTTCTCATGTGGCCGTCAAGAAGCTATATACTCCTTCACGGGCCCACACCTTGACATTCTTTTATTCTGATATCCATCTATTAATTGCATATGAAGGGTCAAGATGATGGGCATCGACCAACCACATGGGCTGTGCTTTTTAAGTAGAATATATACGCGAAGACACAAAGCAAAACAATGCAAGGTGACTTTTAGGTAGAAAAGAAGACAAAGGAAAAACAGGGAAAGCGCATTAACAAATCGTTCCTGTTTGGAAAAGGATGCTTGTAGTTCGTTGGTCATCGTCGTGATGATGCAGTGATGGTTCTGTTGATAAAGTAGATAAAAGTGTATGGAAAGGAGACAGTACATTGTTACAAGCAGTTGCCGACGTGTTTAGCGAGGAGTAATTTTTTGGGTAGATGCAAATCATTTAGTTTTGCCACAGCTGTAGAGTTGTCTTTGCGTAACTTTGAAGTCATAGGTTCAAAGAGTAAAAAAAAGTCTTATGCAAAATATAAAATAAAGCTGCGTATTATTGACTCTTGTGATCTGCTCCTTCCTAAAACCCTGCATATGCGAGAACTTTATGCACTGGGACTACCCTACCCCTTTTATGTGAGTCATTCACCATATTATGTTCAGAGTGGCTTAGATAGGTCATCTACCAAATTTTATGTCAACCAAGTGCTTTGAGTACCCTGTGGTTCTTGGAGATGGAAATTGTAACCATTAAATCAAATGCATTGATTTCTTAGAATTTTACCTAATTTTACACAACAAACATGATAAACTGCTTAGATCTTCCAAAAAAGTATTTCTATTTCTCAGATCGGCTTTGTCTATCCTTACAAGCACTCCTATTATAATAATATAAAAGGAAAGATAAATGGAGGCTCTTTAATCCAGCCTCAAAGTGAGGCTCCCTCACAGTCCCCAATGTGCCCCATTTAATTAGTTGTAAAATATGGTAAACTGCCTATTAGGAGTAAAATGCACTAAATGGACACTCTTTATGCGAGCCTCCTTGTACTACTTTTGTTGGAGACAATTTTGTATGATTGGACTCGTTCAAGCAATTGCTCCAATTTTGGATTTCTAATAGTTCAAAAAGCATGTAAATTGGATGATTCTATCATCTAGAATTTATGATGTTGTTTCTTATCCATTTTTATTTATAATTTTTAAATACTTAGATCATCTAATCTACATTGTTTTTGAACTATTAGACATCTAGTTGGAACAATGACATGAATGAATTGAATTATGCAAAGGTGGGTTTCAAAAAATATTGTACATGAACTCTTTGATAATGATGGTCTGTTTAGCATTTAAGCTCGTCCATGTTAGCACAACTCGGACAAGCACGAGTTGTTCACTTGGTTAAAACTCATAGGCATAGAATCATGTCAAAATAATTAAGGAACGCACTAACAAACAATCAAATGGCTTAACCTCTTGCAATTGATTTTCATTGTCATTATGATTGGTATTCGATTCGTCTTGCTCTATCTTTACAAAATGCTTCATTTTTAATGATAAACCTAGTGTGGATATTCAAGATATGACAGAGAACTTAGTGGTGATTGAGATGGAGTGATCGACCTAACTTGAGATGAGACGAGATAGTTCATTTCACTATTAGAACCTTAGTAGTACTTAAAATGAGATGAGAAGGCATGAAGTGACATCTCCTCTTGTCACTTATGTGTTGCTTGCAGTGAGTTGATATGAAAATTATTTCATCTTACTCACTAGTAAGTTAAATTTTCAGTCATCTGATCACATCATCTTATGTCTTATGTCAAATTTGGATCATTTCAAGCTAGCTTACTTCATCTCAAGCACAAATAATATCATGTAGAATACTTTTACCTAATAAATTTGGTATTGGAAATGAATTTAGTCAAACCCAAATTGGATGTACTCAATTTCCCGATCAGTGAATTTTTTTGGAAAAGGTCCTAACTTTTTTGAGCCACGATGTGAACTTGAATTAAAAATTCAAAAGTCTTAGATTAATCAAGTATTTCCCAAATTTTTATAGTATTTGTCTTTCTAATTTTTTTCTACACTATGAATTGCTTCTTCTTCTTCTTTTTCTTTGGTAGTAGACTTAGAAACTTTGTCATTGTATGAAAAGGAAAACGATAGGAACACCCATTTCAAATAGCAGGAACATCTATTGTAAGTGTTATTTTATGCTTTTTGAAGCCAATAGGTGTAAAAATGGGTGTTCCTGTAAATACCATATGGAAAATGCAAATGACACTTTGCACTAGTAAGTATTATTCATCTGTCAATTTTTGAAATTATTTTGAATAAAATTTTGTGCTTTATTTTCCCAATAATAATTTTTATAGCATTTTACTTACAGTCATAATCCTAAGGATTTCCCTGGAATTAGACATCCATGGTAGGCAACAAATGGGAAAGATTTGTATAGTACTTGAACTGAACACACATGGAATTAACTTAACATTATGTAGTTTTCACCGTGAATGGATCTATCTTCTTTTTTCTTGAGAAATGCTAAACCAAAGGGCTTAAACTAAAGCAGCCATTTTTGCAGCGAAGTCTCCACTTTTGGATGGTTTGATTTCTCTTGCTCTAGATTTTCTTAGAGTTCTCATAGTAAAACATGAAAAAATGACTGTTTAGAAATTCAATAAAGATAAAATAGACCTCACATTTGGATTATCTGATTCGTTCAGCTTGTTTGGCCTTACCTATTTAATCTACCTACAAAAATTCAAACTTATCGAATGCTTCTAATTACTAGAAGTTTTAATAGTCATAATTACTAAACCTAAAACAAAAATACTAGAATCATCTCATGATCAAGAATTTTGGTATCCAACTGATCTAAGGCAAACTAAACATAATAAATGAATTAGATCATCTAAATATAAGGACAATCAAATTGTATTTCCAAAACACATTACTTTCTACATCATCAAATCATTTTCCTTTTCAACCAAAGGATCAGGAGGTTTATAGGATTCTAACAACTTAAGTTTGTAATTTTTATCATTGAATTTAGAAAGTTGTTTTGATAAAAGCTAATACTATCTACTTATTTGATCAAAAGTAAAACTTTTCAAAAGCTAGAATCATCTAATTAGCAATTTTTTTTAGCTACTAGCATCCCAAGCAAGAGAAATTGGATGAATGGTTCAGATCTCCAAAGGTGGGTCCCTTCATCGAAGAGTAAGGTGCTTTGTACTCATAGAAATGAGACATTATCTCATGATTTATTCATGCCATGTACAGCAAATGATACGCAGCCATATTTCTTGGTACGAACATACAGTGATGAGATAACTTTAGCAATCTAGACGTGGAGTGAACTTGTGTATATTAGACAATCTTTAATCTCTACCATAGTTGAGAGTTTTTTTCAGTCATCGATTTGTTTCAGACTAAAAAATTAAAATTTTGGGAAAAAATATAGGCCGTTTTGGCCTAAATGTTGGAATTAATTTTATTTTTTTTAGACAAAATCAAAATTTTGGCAGAAGTAGAACAATATTAACAACTAGGGTAAGTTTTGTAAGGTACTACTTTCATGTATTTAATTAAGTGAACTTTGACAAATTGGCTGAAGCGCCGGAAGTTGAACCCTTGGAATCAATGATAATCAAGCAAACTTTTTCTTTTAAGAGAAAAGGATCATTTTATTGATAGAGGAGAAGAGCCTTCCCGGCAGCAGTACACAAGATCATAAGATCGAGTTGATCCAATATTACCAAACAAAGCAAAATATAAACAGAAATAATTGAGAATAAAAAAATTTACCTTCATGAGGGAAGAAAAGTGAGAGCTCAATGCCTTGTCTGGCCAGACCATCGTCTAGACCATTAGCTGACCTTTGTAAAGGGTAGCCCTGGTGCATAAAGCTTCTGCATTTGCATGGTCCAAAGAAAGGGCAAACCACAATGGTCAATAGTATGCAGCCTTATAGAGGCTATTTCTACTCATTGAACCCATGACCTCAAGATCACGCAACAATAACTCTAATGTTGCGCCAAGGCTCCCCTTCTTATTAGCTGACCTTTTTGAGGTGAAGAAATTAACCTCCAGGCTTTCGATAATTAAGCTTGAGGGGAGAATTTTTCTTCTTCTGTTTTACAAGTCTTTTCATCAAACCAAACCACTAATCTACTTAGCTTTTTTACAACGATCTAAATTAATCTAATATCTTCTTATATAACTGTTGTATAATTCTCTAATAAGGCTGTCGATGGATCCAGATACATTCATCCCCTAATAAGATGAAGGGTGCCGACCTCAGACCTGCAACCTAGCATCAACTTAAGAGACAACTTTTTTCAACAAAGCAAACCACTGAGTTACTAGGCTTTTTGACGAGGATCTTAATTAATCTAATTACTCGTTATGCAACTGTTGGATAATTTTCTAATAAGAGGAATGCTGAAATCAACCCACTAGGTTGCGGTCTAGCGACCATATTTTTTAGAGCTTACTTTTGAAAGATACTGCCCGTTCATCTGCATTATAGATTAAAAAGCATGTAATTTAAAAGATAATGTATTTAAGTTAACGAGTCTGATCAACCAAAGGTAGAGCCCACGATGTAAAATTAGACCCTTTATCTTAACACTCCTCTGCATAGAGTACCATTATCAAAATAAGTAAGAGCACAGTCATCCAAACCTTGGAAACAAATGACCAAGATACTAATCACTAAGCCATGATTAGAGCCTTCTCAGCAAGGAGCCTTGTTAAGGACGAAGAGCCTATAAACCACGTTGAGGGTATTTTGGTCCGAAGAGGAATGTGAAGGACTGGTTGGTTATTTGGAGGAGAAAGAGGGGTTTTTGTTAGGGAATGCCCCCAGAAGAAAAGGTTGAGAGAGTAGATTAGGTCCAGGTAAGCTGGAAGAGCATAGGCTACTGTAGTGACGTGAAATGTGTGACGTCATCAGATAAGGGTTGTCGTGAGGGGAAGATTGTTCTCTTTGCAGCAGCACAGGAAGAAGCTTTATTTCATTTCATTTGATTAATTATTTAGTGGAACAGCTGACGGCTGCGATTATTAAAGATGCCTCGGATTGCTTCTTATATCGGAGAAGATCTTCTTCATCATTGGTCCCACAGTTTGTTCATCGGGAACCAAGTTCATTGACTAACACAAAAATCAAGCAGAATAGAATGACCTGGGCTTTGGGAAATTGAATATCCAATTCTTTTTTTATCAGCTGAACGGATGGGATCAACCAAAGGGGGAGTCGGGACCATATTAGTGGGCCCCACGCGGAAATTCTAATCCGCCTTCTCTGGGGGAGTTCATCCATTCACGGACGGTACTGGCCATGGGATCTTTTAAATGGCTGTCTGACCAATTCTCTGTCCTGTCTACCGCCGTGGCTGTCCTGCTGAGATTGGATGAGATGAGTGGAGGTGTCTAATCGTGGATTGGGAAGAACTGGGGAGAAGGGAAGCGATTTGGGGGGGTAATATAGGTATTTTAATCACTTTGGATTATTTTAGTTAATAATTTATTTATATAATTATTTTATTTTCTTATAAATCTCAACCGTAGGATAACTAGATAATCAGATCATTTTAGTCTAACGTTTGTTTTTATTGATTCATCTTCTAGAATGAGAGAGAACTAGCTATGCTATTTATTTTATGAAAGAAGAATACCTCTTCTTCAAAATTTTGAAGAATTTTTAATTAAACACTAGAAAAAATTTAATTGATAATACTGATATTTTACAAAAATTTAAGCCAAAATTTAGATTTTTGATCCATAGTTGAACGACGCATAAAGATTCAAGGAATGTTTTGCCAAAAAATATCCTTGAAGGGGAGTCTTAGCGCAACCGTAAAAGTCGTCGTCATGTCACCTTGAGGTCATGGATTCATGGTGTGAAAAGAGCATCTTACAAAAATACAAGATAAGACTGTGTATTATAGATCCTTGTGATTCGCCTCTTTCCTAGATTCCATATAAGCTAGAGCTTCGTACACCGAAAGTGGCCTTTGAGCCAAGGCAACCAGCAAATACAATCAATTGTGGCTAAAAGTATGAAAAGAGGAGCTACTGTCATTCTCAGACACGAAATTAGAAATCTAAACAATCATGTATGGAGAGAAGTTGTTTGGCCCAAGAGATAATGTTGGAGGGGCCCTTGGCTTGAATGGTTGGGATCACCAAAAAAGTTGGACTTCACCTGCACTTCACAATCATGCATATTTGACCATCTTAAGAAAAGTCTGCTTCTTTCACATAAAAGGCAAACTCCCGCCAAGTTTTTATGGGCTTCCTTAGGATTCAAATTAGTAGCATGCTGAACTGACAGCGCGGCCTAGCAATTACAATATATGCTCCTTTTATGTTGTTCATCTCGTTGCTATAGAGATTTAGATGTCTTATAAAGAACAACGAGATGAACTGAATCTGATCATTACATATATTGTGCAGACAATTAGCATTCCTCTGAAGAGATATATGCGCCAACTAAGAGCAAATTTCAATACATTGCTTTTGCAGAATAACACTGGACCAAGTTTTGCCCGGTCAAACATATTATGTATCATGATTTATTAATCCGGTGCCCATATTTGAATGTTCATCCACAAACTTCATGGGAGGAATGCGAAATGGATACTCCATGTAAAGCGTCCAAAGTGAACAACTTTTGTTGGAGCCCATCTTTGTTTCATCCCACTTGCTCATTTGATTGCTTCAGCTGCCAATGTCTACTACATCGAGGAGCATATAAATTGGATTTTATGAGGGAGTAAGACTTTTGCTTTTCAAATTTTAAGGTATTTTATTTCTTGGTGTAATGTTTTAGACGCTATACTTGTCCAATCCACATGCTTTTCTGTACTATTAGAAATGTAGAAGTAAATAATCACAGGACTGAGTTATAGATCATATCAAGGTGGGACTCCAGTAAAAGTGGCTGCTTGTACACTGTTGCATGTAGCGTCCTTTTACATTCCTCAATCCATAGAGGGATAGTAGATTTAGAAGTTGGAATTTCTGTTTATCCATTTTTGCTTCTCAACTAAGTCTGTCTCATGTTCTAGCATCACATCTCATCCCCCTTTTTCACTCTCTCTCTCTCTCTCTCTCTCTCTCTCTCTCTCTCTCTCTCTCTCTCTCTCTCTACTCATGTTTCAGTTCTTATCTAGTAGGTTTGCACGTGCCTGTGTCTTTACGTGGGAAAGGTGAAGAAAAGATGATGTATTCACGGATGTAATGTAACCTATGCAGTTGGCTAAAGATTGATTTAATGTCATTATCTTTCAAATCAACCTTTCATTCTTCCTAAGTGCTAAGCTAATCTCATCATGAAGGATCTATTATTACATGGCTACCAAGTCTGCCGACAGGCAAACTCCTTCCTCAGTCTATCACTCGTCCATCGAGACTGCACCTTGGGATGATCTTACCTGTTTATATTCTGCAGAAATTTTATCTCATGAATGACGTTCGTATATGGTATTCTTTTTCAGATCCCTTTTGCCACAATTTTGGCATATTTCGCATCCACCTTTTTTTGCTGGAATTTTAAGAGTAAACAGTAGAAATATTCCTGCCCAAGTTGATGAACCCAGAAAGACAAAAGAGAGATCATTATTATACAAAAAAACTGGTATTCTTAGCTTTCTACCGGATCGATAAAAAGGGGACGAGAAACAGTTATTTTATTATTTGATTTTGCTGAAAAAGCCTTTGGAAATAAGACGCTCTCTTAGAGTTTGAAAATTCCACGACTCATGGTAGAATTGAATGGTTATTACATTATGATGTTTCATCCTATAAGTCCTGGTAGAATGAAGTATCCAACTTCTTTCGATGCTTAATTGCTGGGTGGTGGAGCCAATAAAGTTCAGATTGAATTTATCATAAGGCTATTAGGTTGCATGGTAGAAATAGGCTTTTAAATCTAAGTTGTTCGTCATATTTTGCATACATAAAATAGATAATTTCTAAGAAATGAATGCATTTGGATTGTCTTGACCACTTGCCTTTGACATTTCAAAATTTTAATAAATATGGATGATGATAATTTTTAAATCAATAAAAATGTGTTAAAAGCATCCAATGGAATAACAATTTTGTCTAAAGCCTTTTAAAGGTGTCCTTAAAATGAACAACTTTGATCTCCAAGCCAATTTCATCATGCACTAGAAAAGGGGTAGCCAACTTCTTCTGAGGTATATATAAGAGAGAGGAAGTTATACGGCATAATTGAAGGTATCATTGGGTACTGCCTCTCTTATGTGTGGGGGCCTACCTCTCCCTATTTTAAATGATTTATTCTGTTCATTAGATTCGTTGTCTCAAAAGATGGTTGGGTGAGAAAAATCTCATCTTTTGACATGGGGTGGGGTGGGGGGGGGGGGGGGTGGTTATATTTTCTATCATTGGAAGCTTTGCGGTGAAAAAACTGCATGTTGGGCCCATTTCTTATATTTTTCAATGATCTAAACCGTTCATTTGATTTACCTTTCCTAGATGCCCTACATGTAAAAATCTCATCTATTAGATACATCTAAGACCATGACTGTTTGTCCTTTTGAGATTGTGAAATAGACTGTGAAATGCGCAAAATTATCCATGTTATAAACCCAAACGGACCAACATGCATAGTCTTAGGGGAATCCAATAGATAAGAATTTTTTATATACAAGGTATCATGGTCGTGTTTTCTAATCCAAAGAAATACAGGTTAAAATTATCTGATGGTCATGAAATTTGATCTCTTGTCTATCTAAGCCATCCAAACATGATTAATGGTTTAAATCTACAAAAGATAGTTTCACAGTATATAAAAAGTGGGGTGTAAACTTCTTTGTATAATCTTCCTAAACTTGCACTTCCACCATCAAAACTCACCTATCCACTATATGTTGAAGGAAAAGGGTCAAACAGCCCACTCTCTATTATTTCAACATATAACACATTAGAGTTTATCCTTTTTATCTTCCTTTTAGAATTTTTCTACCTTATTTATTTTTATTCTCCATCTTGATTGCCTTAAATTTAGGTAACCACCCTCACACTTCTCATTCTTTTCTTTGTGAATCGCCACAAAATTTATATGCCTAAATAGCCATAAATTTAGCTAACCACTACCTATTAGTTTTTTTTTTTCTCTCTTTCTTTTATGAGTATTTCTATTAGACAAGATACTTTTCCTATCTAAGGAAGAAAATCACTTTTTGGGTCCACACTTGAAGTCTGCATATTGATTCATAAATCCTTAACGATAAACTTGTACATTACTTGTAGTTAACCCACATGGATTGCTCCCATATGAAATGGATATTTCATCCACAAGCTATAATCCAACCAGAACAATGCTTCACGATTTCCAAAGCCTAAACAGGGTTTTTAGATAATGGTTTGGGAATGTTCGATCATGGCAAGATTGGCATCAAAGAGATTGCCTTGCCATCATATGCCTAATTAATGAATTTATGATGCTAACATTGGCACATGTAGGCTTCATAAGCATTTGTGACCCTCAAGCAAGCAAGTGGCTTTTTCTCCTTTTCTGAATGATGACCATCCACATACATGCACCAACCATTGAGATGCCTCAAACTCGTGGCCTACAAAATTAAAGTTCGCTATTAGGCCACTGTGCAATGTCCAAGTGGCTTTTTCCTTATCATTTTTTCTTTCTTATCAGTTTTATAACACTAAACATTATACAAGAGTTGTAACATTTCCTACTTTAGCTCCATTTTCCAAATTTTGAATTTTACTATTTTTCCTCACACCACATAGGCATTTTAAAATATTTTAGTTATTTATATTATGTACTATTTTACTAGACAAATGAGTGACCCCTTAAATTGTAATAACCCTAATTTTAAATTTCATTTCAAATGATTATGAATTAATTTTGATAAATGCAAATTGAAATTTTTTTATGTTTAGGCTATGTAGAATTTACTTTTAAAAAACACTTAATTGAACCCCAAAACCTCAAAATTTAAACTATACTCAAAAAAATGATTCCAACGACACAAAGAATGCAAAAATCAGAGTTAGGATGGAGAAGTTATGACCTTATAAGTGAGAAAAGAATTTTAGTAAAAAGAATATTACTAAATGAGGAGGGGGGGTAAGCAAATTGATGTGACACCCCTCCCCACTTAAGTAAAACGAAATAGAATGAATGGTCTGTTCCTCTCGAGTCCATAAAGGGAAAGGAAATCCAATGAGGAGGAAGAAAGAGAAGAGAAGAAAAGAAGAAGGGGGAAGAAGGAAGAAGGAAGAAGGAGAAAAGGAAGCGAGAGACCACGGGAGGAGAGGTGGTAGTCATGCAGATCCTTCCAGCAACTTGTAACTCTCAACCACCAAATTTTTTTTGGTTTTGATGGTGACGAAATGGCAACATATCGACAATCGGCTTTCACCAACATGTTTCCCCCACTTGGGACTACAAAAAGCTCCAAAGTATAGTTCAGATCAAAGGAGTTTTGGTGGGTTGATCAGGTAGGAGATTAGTGCAGTGAAAATGAAAAATCATTACCAAAAAATGATGGTCAATCCATTTTATCCGACAATCAAGGTTGAGTGAAATATGATTCAGAGGTAAGATCTGAAACCCTATTCTTGATTTGAGACCTTTAGTTAGATCGATACAATTTCATACTAAATTTAGATTTTTGAGATGATCCAATATATCTATTTCTTGATCCAAGATTAGAAATAGGTAAATACATACCTCATAAAGCTCAAATCTAACTAAAATTGTCGATCTAAGCTGGAAATCTATTGGACAATCTCAGTCATCCTATCAATTACTATGAAAATAGTATTTAATGGTTCCTGATCGATGATTAGATATTACCAAAAAGATCCATGACCCAAAATTTATATAGAATGGATCAAATGTGACGATTAAAAGGTGAAACAAATCAAACTATCTAGGCTGTTTGATCTATCACTATTCAAATAGTGGCTTTGTATGTCTGATAGATGATCAGACACCACAGATGATTTTTGGATACTAAATTAACTAGTATATGATAGAAATTAAAAAAACATAGATAAAAATTGATCAAATAATCTCAGCCGTCCAATTAGATAGTAAAGGAATTAGGACCTGGTAGTGTCTGATTGGTGATTAGATGCCACTATTATGTATCCTAACCTTTATTATGTAAACGTACTTAGAAAATTTTAAGATTGGGGCATTAATTAATAGGAAAACTGATGGATTGAATGAGGACGCTGATTTGCCACTACACACATTGTTTAGTTAGTGATTCGAACTCTAATAACCCTTCTAAAGTTCTAATTAATGAGCCTCAACCATTAATAACCAATCCAATCACTTGAAGAACATGGGATCAGACCTTGAAACACTAAGTCAGATCTCCATGACTTATTGGATTAAAATTTTAGATCTAGACCATTCATCAATGAGGATATTTGAATTGTAAATGCAAATCTAAACCATTGGACCACTGATTGGTGAATGGTTGTTAGATCTGAGACTAAATTAATCATATATTCCCCTATGTAATCTATAATCAATGGAAAATTAAATGGTTTATGACGAGCTAAACTATTATGCTTTAATTAAAACTAAATCTCTTATGTGCTTATTAATCTATGATTCAACATTGACAAAAACTCTGGAACATCAATAGAAAAGGTTGATCTACAAGAGAGTAGAAGAAGAGATATAACTAAATCAAGGAGCATGTCAAAGGAAATAGGTAGTTTTAATGTCGATATGCTTTTATGAAACATGAAAACTATTGATGATATTTTATCATGTTTGAAAATAGTTAAAATTGAGATTTTTGGAGATTTCTGATTTATATGGTGAGTATATTTGTATTTTATGCAACTTATCACTTTGGAATACCATGTTGATTTATTATTAAATTAAAAACTTGTACATGAAAATGTATTTGAAATTGCTTGGAGTTTGTGACATATGAAATTATGAGTGAGGAATCCTCATACTCAACCCTTGTGAGGGTTGCTTTTACATGGTTATATCATATGATGAGATTAATTTGCATGATTTCACTAGTGCATGAATTTCTATGGTTTTATATGTAATGGTGACATGTAATGATGCCTAGTATTATTATCTTATGGAGGGCATATGGTGTTCGATAGATACTATGCTAGGAGGGTTGAGGATTGATCATCCCCTTTGAAACTTTATATATATAATACCTTGTAGCAAAAGGCCTAATTCAGGTTGATGACATCATGGATAGGTCATGGCTTTGCATACAATGTTTCCCATATGCACGATGCAGGGAGTCTATCCATCTTAGTATCAACATGATAACCATGGACTTGATTGGATCTTGTCCGCACGCAGAGGGTCCATTATTTTGAGATTCATATGTATATAGTGTGATAGCACAAGTGCATAATACCTTGGGTTTCAGATCTATAAAAAGTACTCATGACTAATGACAAATAGCTGAATTTCAAGTGGTACTACACTTGCGAGATTCATTATTCAGTTTGTATGTATATGCCTTTAAGGTGATGCATGACATGAGTTGTAATAACTATTCATATTTTGTAAAACACCTTGCAAAGGTTGTTATTATTATTGCTCTTAAAACAACAATCATGGATATTGAAATTGATAAATTTAATTGGTTTGGCATGACACTGATTTGTAAAGAAATTTCTAGATTTCTGATGTTACATTTTACTGCTTATTATGCCTCATATTTTATAAAACTATATAACTTTGATTATAAAATCTTTTTGGATTTAAAACTATATAAACTTTCATATTCAATGGTGAAACTACTTACACAAGCTAAAAAAGATATAAAAAAAGTTTACAATGCAGTTGATGATCTTGTGAATTGATATAATACTTTGACTTAATATGACTTTACTTCATAGGTATGTGGACATGTAAATAAAAGTTATGGTGGTGTGGCTGACTAGATTGATTCTGGTCATGAAGTGTTATTTTTTTTTAGTTAAAAACTTAATTTTTTAAGCTATAAACATTTAAATTATGTATTCATGTGGATGGATGAAGACAAAGTCTCCTTTATTATTATTTGACTTAAATTGTGTTTTATCAAGGACATTGCATTCACATGCATAAATTTTGTAAGTCCAAAAAATAGAGAAATTTCTGTCGATTTTTTGGTAGAAATGTAGCTCTCATTTCTTTGAAAATCTTGATTTTTTAAAAAGAAAAATGACATTCAAGATTTTTAAAGTCTTCTTATGAAAAATATTTTTCACTATTGTTTTCTAAATGTTTTTCCAAACTCAAGGCCCCATACTTATAAAAGATTTTGTGAAAAAAGTGTTATAAAAATCCAAGATGTCACATAAATAGTCTTACTTTATACCATCTCGCTCCCTTTCAAATCATTCAAATTTTAATTCATAGTTAATGTAACTAAAATCTCACATATTTGCTTGGTCCCACACATATTTTTATGGTATGCATAATTGTATTATCTAAGATCTAAATTTAATGCCAATCAGCACTCCAAATATATTTATTATCTTATATTTTCTAAACATTGCTTAGACAATTTGTAAATCTATCTACTATACAATAAAGCAAAAGGGTTAGGCGCTCACTCTACATTCTTTCTACACATGGCAATTTCATCATTTATCTTGTATCTCCCATTTTGAACTTTTATAAGCATTTTTAGTTTATTTCCACTTTAATTGCCTTCATTTAAGGTAAGGGTGTCATTGGAAACGCTTATTGTACTCATTTATGTGTCATAAACAAGTATATATAAAAAAAATAGCTTATCTAATAATTGTTTAATACATGTCTTTTTTTTATAAGATAAAACTGGAAAGCATATGCTTCTGATAAGAAACATCTGCTTTTTACTCTAGTATTTACTCATGCCTACAAGCTGCCATACCCTACAAGAGAAGATATCAAATGGGAGAAATGACCTCAATGGCTCTTTTCTCTCCCTTTATTTGCATTCCTCCAAGACACATCTTTCCCCAACTCACTGCAATCATATCTCTAAGAGAAGCCTAGATTCATCTCCCTCTTTTGTCCATCTCTCTTTCCCTCTCTCTATTTTTATTGAACAACCTCTTCTAATGAGATGTTTTTTTTATTGTTTTGTGAAAGATGGAGTCACCAAGTAGAGGAGAAAGACAGATAGAATAACCGCAACAACACTCACAGTGTGATTTATCGCTTCTTTGTATGTTTTCTTTTGAATATATTGTTTTATGATTGGTGTTGTTGAAAAAAACATATTTAGCCATTCTATAGCCATGATTATAGGAATTTGATAATACTCTCACGCTTGCTTCCATTGTTGGTGGTTTTAAGTCTACTGGGTCTATTGGATAATTTTAGATTTGAGCCAAAGATGTTTGGTGCTTGTTAGTAGTACAAAAATTCTCATAGAAATTATCCTCTTCATTGCTTCAATGAAACCAATTGTCTACTTTGTTAGAACTATACAACTGGACCATCAAAGACAATTCAATAGCCATCTAAGTGTTATGAGGTATTATCAAAGAGAAAAGCAACAACTTGCATCTATCTACATGTGGATGACATTATGAAGGCTTAGGATCATCCAATAATGGGGATTTTCTATAGGCTCGTTGAAAGCATGGCCTCTGGCATGGACATGTCTAGCCTAAGAATAAGAATCTATGGATTAGGTCATTAGAGATTGTGAATAATTTTGGGTTATAAAGTAGTTAACATTTTAGTTAATTAGTCTAACTTTTCCATCCAAAAACAAACACGCACAAATCTTTAGGATTGAAGGATATTATCAATGGGATCATTTTTGACAGAAATTTTTGATGATTGGAACTTTAGAGAGAGCATTTGCATCGTAGAAGTTCTAATTTAGTTTCTCATTTGAAGTACATGGATATTTCAAACTTAATGTTGATTTGAATTACATGGATGTGTATTTTGACCAAGCTCAATATCCCAAATTTGGCTTTTTACTAAGATAAATTCTTTCTATAGATACCTCATGTTGATTGGTTTTTGCAAGTGCACATGCTATTATAGTACAGCTTATGTAAGTACAGGTCGATTCCACAGGGACTCGACTTAAATAATTTGGAGTTTAAATAATATTTAATTATCCAAAAAATTAAAAGAAATGATAGAAATTAAATAACAATGATTTCAAAAATCATATCTATTTAACCAATGAAAATTACAAAAATTAAAGTTCAAAAAATACAAAATTAACTAAAAACAATTAAAGTTCACTTTCCTAGATTGAATATAGCAAATTACTTCAAATATGATATCATCAACATCGATCGACTTTCATCAATCTCTCATTGGTACTTCTGATTAAAGATCCAACAATTGGATTAAGCAGATTCGCCAAAATTTTGATGATTTGGACTAAAGAAGAATTTTAGATTTTGGATGGCTTAGATCAAATCTTTGGATTTTAGATTGAATATTAGGGAATTAGGAGATATCCTAAAAACAAGATCTAGGATTTGATTGAAAATTTGACATAAAAAAATATCAAGAAATAAAGGAACCATGTTTATTAAAGCTAGACCATTGATTTGGTTAAACTTGAATCAAACAGGATTGGATTGAATTAATCTAAGAATAAAACAGAACTTGGATAATAAAAAAATATGGATAGGGTTAAAGACAATTAAGGAAAAGACAAAAAGGGATGTGAATGAAATTATTTAGTTTGAGGTAAGGGCAGAATTGGAATTTGTAATGAAAATTCCTTTTCTTCTTCATCCCGTACTTGTAACCAGGAGAAAAATGCAACAGCTCCCTGTGTTGTTTGAAACAGGAAATGAAGGGGGAGATGGGAGATTTGAATCCAAACCCAAGTTGGGTTTTGACCGAATGATTATAATCTAAAGAAAAATTGCAATTTTGGAGAAGATTTGTAAGGAATTATCTGGAAAAAATGACTGTGAACTAAGAAAAAAGGAAAGTGATGATTGGAATTGAAGGAGGAACTAAGATGGACTCGGGAGAGAGAGAGAGAGAGAGAGAGAGAGAGAGAGAGAGAGAGAGAGAGAGAGAGAGAGAGAGAGAGAGAGAGAGAGAGAGAGAGAGAGAGAGAGAGAGAGAGAGAGAGAGAGAGAGAGAGAGTTTGGGATGAGCTGGAAATGAGAGAAAGAGAGGTTTTTTTGGGTTGGGTTTTCCAATGGCTACCTTGCTCAAGTGGGCTGGGTGGGCTATGTTAATGGAAGAGAGGAGGCGGTCTGGCCATGTCGAGCAAACAGAGGAAACTGAGAGAGAAAAAGTGTGATGAGGGAGAGAGAGAACAAGAGAGAGATGGGGTGGTGACAGCAGGAGCTAGCGACAAGGAAGAGAGAGAGAAAGACAGAGAGGGAGAAGGGAGAGAGGAAAGGAGGGAGAATGAAAGAGATAGAAGGGGACGAGAGGAAGGTTCCAATGTAGCTTGTTGGGCTGCGTGCCAGAGAGAGAGAGAGAGAGAGCTGCAGAGAGGAGAGGTGCTCGCTCAGGTTTGGACTCAGTGAAGGAGGAGGAGAAAAGAGGGTGTGTTGAGGGGTGGATGAGAGGAATTGAGGGAGGCTGCCTATTTTCACTTGCAGCTCTTCTCTTCAGTCTATGGTGGAGAGGTAGACAAGAGAGAGTGAGAGAGAAAAGGGAGAGAAATAGGTGAGTGCAGGTGAGAGAAGGGGGAGAGTTAAAGCAGTAAGGGAGAGTGAGGGTGAGAAGGGAGTATAGGTGAGAGAGAGAAAGAGAGAGGGGTACGAAGAAAATCTAGATATAAAGAGAAGGAGTGCAGGAAAGAAAAAATAGAGGGAGAGAGATCCACCCACCTCATGCCTTTTTTTTCAACTATGTTAGATTTTCTAAAAGAGTTTGAGTTTGATTGCAACTCATTTTCTTCTCCCTTATCCAAAATTTGTAGTTTGTTTTCTAATTGTCTTCAATTTCTTCTTTTTCCAATTAGTTTCCTCCTTGATCTAGCCCATTTACTTTGATCTAAACCATCCAATTCCAATTTGGTTGATCTGCAAAATATTAGACTAAATTAGAATCACTTAAACTGTACATTATACATTTGATTAGCTCTGATGATCATTTGACTATTAAATTTTACAAATCAATGGTTGGATGATCAGTTAAAGCTAAAATGCAAAATTTTAAGTAAATTTTCAAAATTGATCGATGAGATTATCTAATTTGATGCTAGATTAAGGGTATTTTGGCCAAAATTGAACACTTAATACCTCATTAAGCTTAGTGGACCAAATTTAAAATAGATTTGTATCTTGATTTGATGTTGGAAGAGGCTAGGTTAGGGAATTTTTGGTTGGGATGTTTCTTCTATGCAACTAGGCAATAAATTTACTCTAAATTTGTACCAAGGAGAAAGAATCAACACATGTGGAACATGATGATCAGACTAATATAGAACTACTATGAATTGAAGAGACTTTTCCAAACTGCTTGGTTTGAATGAGATGCTACAACTCATATTGTGGTAGTAGAGGATGAAGTGTGTGTGCTACCTTTAGATATGCACTTAGTTATTGATTAACATTGAATTTGGTGTCTTTGATTTCAACTTCACTTACAACATAGCTGTTTTAGAGAGAATCCAAGGGCTAGACGATTTAAAAGTGAAGGATTTGATAGCTTAGAGGATCCATTGATGTTATTTGATGAACTTGCTTTAGGAGCTATTGGAGTTTCATAAGTTAGAGGAGATTAGAATTTCAAAAGGCCATATAACAAGGCTTTTACATGACTATTAGATTTTATGGGCAATATACATTGTCATGACTGCTTTTAACTTTGCTTGATTTGAGTGTGCTATTAGGTCATTGGGTTTGAGACTTTTATTTTAACTTTGGACATCATGGTTAACCTTTGCCTAATAATTTTTTTATATTAAATAGAGTATCTAGAGTGTATTTTAGTAGCATAGAAAATGACAAACACCTTTGTAGGTTTTAGATATACTATAAAGCTGTGAGTTGTCATCACTTAAGTGGAGTGCTTCCACAGGAAGAACTAAATATGATGGATGAAGAGATCCATCTGCAAGTATTCTTTTTTATTTCTTTTTGTTAGAAGCAATATGTAAATTGTCACTTTTTGTTAGCTTTTAGAGCAGGCCTTGGAGTAGGTAGCCTAAAGGAGGCAATTATGATGTAGGGCCGACATCCATGCTATTTTGCAACCTTTCATTTAAGAGATGGACTTGCCTCCCATTTTCTCACATCGATCCAAAACTTGAGTCTTATGTATTAGGATTTCATGGTAAGCGACTAAATCATTCCCACCTTTGCTGCAATATCAAGGGTCTTTTGCTCCACCATGTGCGTTGAGTAGCTTATTACTTCTTTTATTCTACTACTCCTTGAAGAAACTTCTTTTACATAGTAATTTGTGGGGACTACCAATTGTAAGTCAAAACTTCATGTTCATGTTTTGGTTCATATTCATAATTTAGCTCTAAATCCTCTAGGGGTAAGTCATCACCTCATGGAGGGTGGACCATGTCTTATTTGACTCCAAGCATGGTAGGATGTGCCTAGACTATGTTATAATCACCCTTACAGTTAAATTGGGTGGAGATAGCATCAGGAAGTAATCCAACTATCATTAGTTAGGAAGGTGAGGCTTTTGTTGTTGAATTTGAATCCTTCTCTAAAGCTTCATGTAAGTGGATGATTGTGGGAATTTTTGGAGTTTGTAGTTCCTTAAATGGATTAGAGATGTAAACTATAGTAATTAAGTTGGAAGATACTTTTAATTGTTTTCCCCTCTTCACTTCCAAGGTTCCAACATTGATTATATCTTGAATCTTATTCTTAAAGATATAACAATTCTCAAGGATGTGGCTAATAAGCCTATAGTATGAATAATACAATGAATCATGGACCTTATTAGCTTCTTTGGTGTCCTACACTCCAGCTACTCAAGACACTTAGTCTCCAAGGGTTCTTTGAAGATGAGCAAATCATCCTAGTCTAAGAAACTATACTTCCATTGTTGCTTAGGAGTGCTTTGGTTGTAAATCCAATTATTAAGTATGCGCTTCCTTTTTTGGAATTAGGGAGAATTTTTTTTATTGGAAAGAAGATTTAGAAATTTCTTATTTTTCAAAGGAAGCCCAAAACTATCAGTTTTATGCATTTATATCCTGAAAATTGTGAAGTGATATAGATATAAATTTAATTTAATTAATAGATGGATTAAATATGGAAAGTGGTACTATGGACCAGTTGAAGCCCTAAACATTAGAAGTTTGAAAACTAAATTTGAAGTTATGAAAAGTTAGGAGTTGAAGGACTTAAAGAATTATGGGTATGAAAAGTTTTATATGAGATTGATATAATGATATATGTTTACTTAGAATCTCTTATTGTGAAACATACCATGGTAGATATGATATATAGCATGATGCATTGTTGGTGCTTGTACACTTAAGAGATTCATTTTTCTCATGCTAGTTTATGAGTGTGGTTTGCTCCATTTTTCTCATGATAATTCATGAGTGTGGTGACATTATAATGGATTGTTTGGGAGAAGATACAACTATAGTTAGTCGTGAGAGAGTTGGATTCTTGGGGTACTATGCTAGGGGGTTTAGGTGGCCTGTGACCTTCGAAAAAGGATATCATTTAATAACAATGAAATGGATTAGGAGTATGTGCTATAGGCAGTCAACTTCTTGCATGATCTGGCGGCCCCATGAGAGTCGGTGATGGATAGTATGTATCTGTAGTCAATATAGTTGGAAGGAGACTTCCTCTACAATCATAGTTACTGTTTTGTGTTTGTTGGACATGAGAGTGTACATGTCAATCATCCTCGACGTTCGAACAACTTGCCTTTATGGAATTTTGGGTAGGATGCTACCATCTGATGTGTGAATTAGATCTTATGATATAGATTGCTATGTACATTTGTTATGAATGTGTTATAATAGTGAAAGTGTTATATGCACTAGTTTTCAAACAATTAAAATTTGATTACTAATAGTTTTGAAAACTAGTTTAGAAGTTTCCAAATTGAGTAGTTATACTCATCCCAAATATTTTTCAGGTAATATATTTAAGTAGTAGAACTTGTGGTTAGAAGAATGACTTGAATAGCAAAAAAAGAAAAAGTACAAGAAGTACAAAAGCAAGATTAGTTTAGAATTTTATGTTATATTATTTTAAAGAATTATTGACTGGACATGTAATAAGGACGTGATTTATTTCATGTTTAATTTATGGATCATATGGTTGTTTGTGTAGTGACAATGAGTTCTGTGTTTGTGCGCATATCATGGGTTGTTTTATTTGAATATATGTGGATTTTTTCTTTGAAAAACTACTATGTAGTATGTTTTTAAAAGGCTTTGAAAAAAATTTCTTTGTAATTTGTTAGAATAATTTAATGAAAATACTTCTCACAAAGTTATCTATGTTTCTAGCTTTTTAGAGTATGTTCAGTTAGAGACACTCTTTAGTCTCACTTTTCTCTTAAGAGTTTACCCATATTGACTTTCTCTATGCTCTTATCTTCTAGAGTTTGTGGTTATGCATTCTTTACTTTGGTTTATTTAGAGATTGCCCATTGTTGTGATTCTTGTCAAGGCTTCTTTTACTTGCGAAGATCATGGTTTTAGAGTTTAAGTTAAAAAGATAAGACATGGGATTATCTCTTTCTATCACTCTTGTTCTAGAGTTTCTAAACTTGAGAAGTTCTTCTTTTTAGTTTTCCTTGAACATTTATATTCCTGATTCATTTATGATATCATTTATGAAATAAATTGGTTATGATATTGTTTCTCAATAAGAGTTTAATTGTGTTGTGAAGATAGATTTTTGAAAATTTACTTTAAGGTATTCATCTTGGAGACAAAAGTATGAATCAATTTTGAAAGTGCAAATTAGTTTGAATTCTAGAGATAGAGTTGTCATTTCCTTTGCACTATTTGGGAGAAATCAACTATCTTCAAGAAGATAATATAAGTTTGTCTCTAACTTAAGGTTCATCAGATTCAGTATAGTGAAATATTTCTAAAATGGTTGTGAGTATTTCAATCCATTATATTATAAGTGGAGTATAATCTTTTTGCAAATCAAGTACAAATTTTTTGTATATTAAAATTATGATTGCATAGTTGGAAAGTTTCTTCCTAACTCTCACACATACCCACATATAAATAGCAATAGTATGTAAAGAAAAAGGGGGAATCCTTGAGTCCTACCTATTAGAGGACATCAATTAAGATGTTGGGCCCCCACTTTACCATGATGTCCTTACCTTTAGTTGATCTGACCTATTCATTTGATTTCTCTAACAATTCTTGTATACTAAGTATCAACATGAATGGATCAATGATTTTAACATCCAAAATGGGCATTTTCAACTTATTGATTTTAGATCATTCTTTAAATAGTGTTTTTGTGAGACAAGTTTGTTATAGTTGACTTGTTTAAGAAGAGTAGAAAGAATCTTAATTAGTTTATATTCTTATGATCAAAAGCTCATTTTAGATTCAAGACTCATCCAATTGCACTGCTTTAGGACTAATAGTCATCTATAGTTAGAGAAATCAGATGAATGGGTCTAATCAACAATAGTTATGCCCAACCGTGGTAAAAGTATGGACACAACACCTTAATTTGTGCTCTACACACACTCTTTAGATTTGAGACTCATCTAGTTCGCACTATTTTAGGACTAATAATCAGCTACAGTAAGAGAAGTTAGATAATGAACGAGTTTGATCAACAAAAGATGTGCCCAACCTTAGTCAAAGTTGGCCCCAATACTTTAACTTTTGTCTTTCCCAAAGGAATCAAGCTTTACTCAAGAAAAAGAAATACACATAAAAACAAATATTACGATAAATTTATCGTGGGAAGATGGGGCAGAGAACCAATTGTAATTTGGTTACATAACCAAAACCAAATTTACTAATATGGCCTTATAACTAGATACTTCAACAATAGCCTAAGGATAATGGAGCATGGTATATCTAGTTTTAAAAAGTACACATAATAAAAGATATATGTATGGTTGTGATGATACTCATGTCAAATTATATCTTATTATAACACAAGCAAAAATTGAAACTATAAAAGTCATGGCAGTGATTATAAATGACCAACTAAGACTAATAATATCACCAGAGAAATGATATGCGGCTTAGATTTAAATACTAATATAGCTTAAGAGTGGTCTCAACGTGAACACACATTAATTTAAGCCATAGCCAAATTGAGACTCTTTAATTAGGCATCAAAGTGAAGCTTCCTCTCAGACTGCCATGTGTCCCATTTAACATCAATATCTTGTTAATTCCCTTTGACCAATATAATGTGTTAACCACTTAAGTTAAATGGAACATGTGTCATCTTAAGAGGGACACTCACTTCAAGGTTTGGTTAAAGAGTCTTAGTGTATCACTTTGCATATGCCAATAATATGCTTAAGCCTTCTAGTGCAATGGTTCATGGAGGAGTCTCTCAATTAGGTGACTAGGGTTTAAGGTTGTGTGTGGGATGTTTCTGTCTAACTCTCAACCAAAAAATGTAAAAAAGTATATATTGGCACCATTTTGAAAAGGGGAATGATAAACTAACCATACTATGAGGTCCATTCTAGGGATCACAATTTTGGAGCCTATCTTTGTGTGATCCAAATCATTCATCTAATTGTTCTAACTTCAAATTTCATGTATGTAAAAAAGCATGTGGTTTTGGGTGATTTTAGCATTTAAGAACTATGTATTATTTTATGAATTTTCTAAACATAACTTTTCATATATTTTTATATGTTAGAATCATCCAAACCACATGCTTTTTTTTTTTATATCTACAATACATCTAAAACTAGAGCAATGAGATGAACGAGTTGGATCATTCAAAGGTGAGCTCAAAAAAATATGGTTGCTAAACCACACTCATAACTACACCCACATTGTGGTTTGGTTTAGTATCCCATTTCCAAAAAAGATGATAGTAGATGCTATAGATTATTTAAATCATTCATAGTAAATCCCAAAATATGTAACTTGTCAACATCAACTAAATAGTTAACGAGATTGGAAAATGCAACAAATTTAAAAACTATTTTCTCATTAGGAATAAAATGCTAGTGTAGAGTGTGAAAATGTTCCAACAAATGTGCAATTCCTCCACTTTTGTATGGTGGGCTTGCAAACATACCAAATCCATGCCATTCATCTAACTCCCCATATCTACTAGTGCAAAATTCATGCCAAAAGAGTACCTCTAGCACGTACAATTCCTCCACTTTTGTATGGTGGGCTTGCATACATACCAAATCCATGCCATTCATCTAACTCCCCATATCTACTAGTGCAAAATTCAAGCCAAAAGAGTACCTCTAGCATCCAACAAAATTATGCTTTCATCTTGCTAGATATGAATTATATTGAATTGCCAAAGCTCTCCATAAATAGCAGTTTTCATTAAACTAACCAAAACTCAATTTGTTGAAATTCAATTGGCTCCCTTTCATTGTGATATTCTTTTGAGAATTCAATAAAATTTTACAAAAAGCAATCAACGAGATTGCAAATGTACAAGAACTCCACAAAACCTAAGGTGACAAGCAGAGGATAGTTTAGAATTAAGAGGTCCAATAGATGTTAATGATTGGTAGAGAACTCTAATTACTTAAAAACACCAATGGTAACTCAATAAGGTATCCCCACAAAAAAAAAAAAGACATCTTACAAAATTAATTCCAAAGGTCAACTATTGTTGTTTTTAGTCCATTGATGATTCAAGTAGGAGATATTCCTTCTTAACCTAGTTGCCTCTACCCCTTTCTTTGCTAAAACATTTGCAACTCCATTCGTTGCTTTAGGCACATGCGAATCATAGTTGCCTTTGTGTCAAACTATTGTATATTTCAGCCAGCACTACCTAGATTAGCCAACCACTTCGAAACTGAGAAAAGGACTCCTTAAATGATGAAAATATACATTTTTAAATGTTTTTGAATGTATAATCAAAGTTTTGGTTGCTACCAACTTTGTTACAATTGCCTCCTCATCACCAATTGGGCTTGCAAATTCAAACAAGATGTTTCCTTGTGAGTTATGAATTAAATCTTCAATGCCTACCCCTACATTATGATTTTTGGGCATGAGATATCTATAGATAGGGGAGTTAGACGAACATCATGGTTAGTAGTTTATGGGGTCCACTAGAGAAAAAAATAGAGTTGCACAACTGTTGAGGTGTTGTTGCGCTCTAATGTTGTTAATACCATGCATACGGGCTAGTATTTTGATATAAGCTATAATAACCCAAAATTTTACAAATATATTTGAATTATTGAAAGTGAGAAATCGAACATTTGAAAACGGAACTAGAAATTGAAGTTCTGAGAAAATACATTTTTATAGAAATAGAATCAAGAATTAAGAAATGAATATTTGGAATGTACTCAAAATTAATCGAGTCAAATGACTATAAGTACTCTAAATTCCGAGTTTAGGTGAAAAATTGACATTTTTTTTATTTTTGAATTAAAAGGGCAAAATGATAATTGTACTTTTTAATGAGGCCCACAAAAGTTTAGTAAGCATTGAGGTAAGCAATGATGCAAGTCAAGCATCAACCAACACTCAGCTGCTAGAGGAGGTAGTGGAATTTTCATTCCCTATTTTAATAATTTTGAGTGGAATTTAGAATAAAATAAGAAATTAATTAAAAATTTCAAAAACTACCTATAAATAGGCCAAAAAATTTCATTTAATTTTACACGAAGTCCCCTAGCTTGGTTCATGATTTCAGTCCTTTCCCTCTCCTCCTCCCTCAAATTTCCTTTCTTTCTCCTCTCTCTCTCCTCTCTCTTTCGCTGGAGGCGCATCCCAAACTCACTCTACAACTAGAACTCTGTCTGGAGTTGGTGGGCTTCTAGAGATGCATCATCCCCGACAGACCCAGGATTTTATCTTGAGTACTGTTTTGAATTAGCCATCTCTTATGGACCATTGAAATCAAAATCTGATTCGTTCAAAATCTTTGGATCATTACAAACTTCAAAAGCCCTATGGTTATGTAAAGATCAGAGAATTATTCATTGGTGATTTCACTGAAAAACAATAACTTTTGCAACCCTATATTTTTTGGGATGGATTTCTAACTTTTCTGCATTGTTTTCTTTTCTGGACAACTAAGGTAAGTTCCCCTATTCCCCCTCTATCTATTCTGGTAATTTTTAAACCAGATGATCATCAGACTGGATTTTTTGAACAAATTTTTCCTGTGGTTCTAGTATCAGTGACCTAGCTCTAAAAATCTATCAAAGATGACTTAGATGAGAAATATGAGCCATCCAATCAATTTATGATGGCCCAAAACCCCTAGAACTGAAGTTATAGTAAAATTTCTATTGATCTTTGATAAAGATCCAGAGGTGGTTTATTTGACATTCAGATCGGACCGTCTCCATAGTTCTCTAGTGATCCATATCTGAGATGCAGGACCATAACCATGATGGAGATGCACCCTACGGGCGCTCTCCCGCACATGTGGCACGCGTGTGAGGCAGTCGCAAAGTGTCTGTGACGGCCGCTACTTTCACATAATGGAAATGTAGCCCACCCTGTTTTTCTCGTTCTCATCGTCCAGATTGAATCTGGATCGTTGAAATTGATGAGAAATGTTAAAAATTCAAACCAAAACTCATTTTAAGTCCAAATTGAGATCAGAAAGAACCATTGAATTCCTCTTGATGAGTAGAATCCACTAAACCCATAAAAATGAAGACTTGGGTACTGTAACTTTCTGCTAATATAAAATTTTATTACTAATCTCCTTAATCAGTAAGATCTAGGATGATCAAACTTTATGTGTGGGATGTATTGATGATCTAATGATGAGATTACATAAATTGTGGGTCAAATGTGACAAAAATGTAAAAAATTAAGATTTGGACCCTTAATGGGATGAAAACCCTAGATCTAAAGAATGAAAAACAAATATGGTCATTGGATCATGACGGACATTTGTGATATGCTTAATTATCATTTGAATTGCTAAATTTTAGTTTAATTATCTCTTATTTGATAGTAGATTTACTTAATTAGATTTATTTTTGTGATTTAATGTTTATGTTAAGTAAATATGAAAAATTACATGAAAAATCATCAAAGATGTAATTATTTGAAATCTAGATTTACTATCATGGACACTTACAATATATGACTGGCATGAAATTAATCCTAGTAAGGGCTATTGTAATTAGGAAAAGATTATGAATGGAATTTACCACCATTTCCTTAGCCCATTTAGGAGAGTAATAAACATCTATGAATGACATTATCTATGTTCATGGACATATGTTAAAATCAAGTAGAAAAGGGACTTAGTGTAAAAAGCTCATAGGTGTAGAAGTTTGATCTAATGCCACTCCAATGGACTCTAAACATCGTGGTTATAGGGGTAGACAAGATCTAAGTGATCTTCCCTCGCCTTCTATTGATGTTTGTTGAGGTCTAAACACCTCATATGAGGATTATATTAACCACTTTTTGAGTAGACTTTAATTGGTAGGCATTAGTCAATCTGACATAAGGATGAGCATTCTAGAATTTAGGAAGAAATAAATCACTTCAACTAGTAAAACACTAATTGGTTGAGCATTAATAATAAGAACATAAAATGATAAAAAAAATTACCAAATCAAATTAAACTTTAAATAAGATAATTATGATCAAACAAGATCAATTATGAGATCTTGAATGATCAAGAACAATAAAAGAAAGAATCATAAATTTAGATTAAGTTCTTGAATTAAATTTTAGATCAAATGTGGATCAATAGGGTAGATGATCTAAACCCTTGATCAATATGATTCAAGGAAAAGAGATTAGATCATTATCTTAAGGGATGATCAAAAGATCAAACTTAGATAATAATAATAAAAAGATCAATAAAAACTAAAAAATAGAGGATCTAAACCCTTGAGATGTAGGGTTAGAAAATACTTAGATGTGACAGATTAGAAGTTAATTTAACTGTCAGATTTATAAGATCAATAGTTAGAAACATTATATGAAAGAGATAGATGAAAGAATACAAGGAGATCTAAATCCTTAATATTAATCAAGGAACAAGAATGAAAAGGTCAGAAAAATCTTGAAACAAGATAGATATAATCAAAGAAAGATAAATACAAGATTATCTAAAATTATGATAAATAATGGCAGCATGCATGAATTGATAGACTTCATACGTCGATCAAGATCATGGTAGATCTTAAGGAGTGGAATTATCACATTTGAGGTAGGTGAAACCTTAAGAATGGATTTTATTAATGTGCAAGACCTATGTAATAAACATGATGTTATGAAATTAGTTGTCAATTAGAATGTGCATAAAATTGTAGAATTTAATTATTATGTTTAATGACTTAATGAGAATGATATCATGCTTAGAATTATATGATTACTATTTGATGAGTATGTGTTAGAATTAAATTGTCTAAATTAGGTTAAATATATGATAAATACTTGGGTATCATTTATATGAATGGTTATCCCTACACTTAGATATGAAATTATATCATTAGCATATGAGTACCAAAATTAAGAAAATTGGGTATTATTTATCTTAAATGATTATCCCTAAACTTAATATGAGAAGACTGAGTTAATGAATAGGGGTATCATTTACATCAAATGATTATCCCTAAACTTAATTAATGAACATGAGTATCATTTATATTAATAATTATCCCTAAACTTAGATGTGATATTATATTATCGGTATAAGTATACCAAAATATGAGGATAGTGGATAAGTTTTCATAAATAAACAAATCATCTGCTAATATTACTATTACTTTCCATACATGCATAGAAGCCTGTGGATTTTGTTTTCGATAGGCATAAGGCATGGGGATACTATGTTAGGAGAGTTGTAGGATCTAGCCACCCTCTCTTTGAAAACTGATGGTGTGATGTATACCATGCCCTAACTGAGGCTAAAAGTCTAGTGGGGCAATTATGGAAGGCCCCACTGTGAAAATCTTGTGTCCCCATGTGGGTAGTGACATAATATTTTTCACCGTGGTATTAGTGGAGTGAATTGACAGTTATCTAGGTACATTGTTATGAATTAAACTGCAACATAGTAGTCCATTGAGTATTTTTGCATTGTGATGCATAGCATGATGAAATGCCTTATGATATGACATGATGAAATACCTACTAAATGTTCATTACCAATATTTCTCAAGAAGACATATTTTTTAGTAGAGGCTAGATGATTATTCAACCTATTGTAGTTTGGGTATGAATATTATGGTATTATTATTGAATATATTAACTACTTTTTATAGTTTTGACCATATATATAAGGTATTATTTTGACTTGTTAGAGAATACTCATAAAAGATTTTACATGAGAAATTATATGCTAGCATTATCATTCATAGTATGGTTCAAGGAAATTGAATTACTTGATTTATATGGAATATGACAGATATGAATATTGGATTTATGAAATATTTATTAAATTATATATTGTGTTGTAAATTTCATATGCTTCTTAAATCCCCTACCAAGCATAGCTTGTTGAAATATTGTAAATGTTTGAATGTTTATAATATCTCAGATACAGATAGAAAAGAATGGATAGATACGACAACCATACTATTGATCAAGGTTATGTACAATTATGAAAAGTTTGTATTGTAATTTGGATTTGTGTACTTTGGACATCATATATAATAAAGGGGTTGTGTATGTGAACCATTAGAACGATCTTGCTATTTTTAATAAATGAATTTCTATTGATTATTTTAGTAGAAATATATGTTATATACAAAATTTGTATATATCTATGAGTATGAAAAGTGGCATTGGGTTTAAGAAAAGAATTTCAAAGAAAAAGTTTTCTTTGTTTGAATTTTAATTTTTTTTTACAAATTTGGCTAGCCACCTTTCAAAAATAAACATAAAAAAGTGTTTGAAAAAATTGGGTCACCACATATCCCATATCAGCAAAAAATTTGGTATAGTATTAGCTTGAATACCATTTCAATCAAAATGCACTCAATACCAGAATATTGGTCATTATTTGCATACCACTCGAAATATGCATTTTCCTTGGTAACTTGTACTATTTATTTTCATAAATCCCTCCTATAACTAATTTCTTCTTGTTTTAAATGATAAATTTAAGATAAATAAGGAATAACTAAATGATAAAAGCACCCTCCATTTTGAAGAGAGGGAATTTAGTCCCAAAATACACAATTTTGGGGATCTTTTTTTTTTCCCTTTCTTTCTTTGTTTACCTTAATGAGTTACCGGCTCTTAAAGAAGAAGAAGAAGAAGAACTTGGTGTTGTTTGTAGGATTAAGGATATGAATTCTATGAAGCTTGAATAATTGTTTTGAACTTTGTTGAAAGTTTGAATTTAGACATTAGCTTATAATATGTATGAATTGATAGTAATTCCAACATGCAGCTATTAGGTGTAAAAGTTTGCAATTTTAGTATTAAAAAAATTCTTCTTAACTTTTAAGAAAATTTTAAAATATTTTTTATTTTTATATTTTTCATTAAAAAATTTTAAACTACACTCAATCATGATATGTGCCATGGCACATACCCATTTGGAGCTAAGTCGGTAAGGTACAAACAACACTAGTTTTGTCACGACCCGGGTTTTCTCATGCATTTTTAGATGCAATGTCTAATTTCCTAAGGCGGGATGCATCCCTATTTGAAAACCATTTTATAAAAACCATGCAATGCAACGGAAAACCTTTAGTTTTAAACTCATTTTTGAAAACCCCGAGTGTCATTTGCTTTCACAACAACTAAGGTAGTTTTTGAAAAACTTCAGAAATCATAAATGTTTTTCCCCAGGTCTTTCTAGTCACAATGCACAACCCAACTGTAACTAAGTACAAACACATGTCCAAAGGGTTGAGAGTTTACTTACATGTGTATTTGTTTCCTTTTGGATTCACTTGCTCATAGCACTAACATAGATGTCCTCTTTTTGTAAGTGAAGCTGTCCTGAACCATGATATATACGGACGTATCCTGTCATTGAGTACTTATTGATGTCTGAAAAATGTTAAGGATTGGGTGAGTATATAATATACTCAGTAGGGCCTATCACTACTAGTTTTATAAATGCATGAGATGTTTTAAAATCATATGCTCATTCAAAACATGCGTATGTTTGAATACTTGAGTTCAATATCAGTATAAGAATACATAATCAACTGAAATTTAAAATATGCGTATGTTTGAATACTCGAGTTCAACATTAGTATAAGAATCCATAATCAACTGAAATTCTTATAACTTAAAAGATCACATAATTCCAAAAGTGAAAGTATCATATATATGATGACATCATGATATGCAATAGATGCCTCATGGAGTCCAACTCATGGATCTCTAGTATGGTATGGTCGACCAACCTCATAGCATGCTATATGAAATGCACATCAAATCATAGGGTCCACTATGCTCACGACCTCCTCGTCGTGTGGTCCCCGGGTACCTGAGGACACTTGGTCATAGCCTCTACGGGGCCTATGACACGCCTTTGTCATAAATCATGCAATTCATGAAATCGGTTGCAAAACATGCATGAAATGCATAAAATCTGCTCACGCTAGTATTGCATTCAAAGTCATAACCCTGCCTAGAAGCCTGACAGCCTAGAAGCCAGCCAGCCTAGAAGCCTGCCAGCCTAGAAGCCTTGTTAGCTCTCTCTGGCCCGCCCTCATCGGCCCGCCCTCGTCGGCCCGCCCTCATCAGCCCGCCCTCCCTCATCGGTCAAGGCTACACTTATCATGCAACCTATGCATGTAGCACATGTCTTGGCAATACATGCACAATGTATTTTTCAAAACCTGTCCTCTTTGGGTCCCTCACAACTGCCTGGCCCTCAGCACTCCAGCGTCTTTTGGCAACCCTCAAGGACATGCAATCTTTGCAAGTACTTAAATCATGCAATGTATGCTCTTGTTTACAAAACATATGTGTGCATAATGTATATGCAGTCATTTCAAAACATGGCTATGTACAAAGCATTTAACATACATGCTAAATTAATTCATGCAAATCAAGTCGTATATCTAAAACATATGTTCTCAAAATAACAATAGTTCTTTTAAAAGAATCTAATAGTGATAGAGCACCTACCTGACTAGGTCGCGTTAACCCTCTTGTCCTCGTACGCTCCTGAACATGGTTTGGAGACTCAAGGTTAGTTTAACCTATCTTTGATGGGTTTAGAGCAGTTGGGTCTTATTACTTAGGCATTAGGGGTCCATTCCTATGCCTATGGGTGTCCTAAGGTCCTAATTGGGCCTTGGTATTCTTAGTTTTCCAAAGTTTTAGTGGTCACGCGCCACCACCCTATTCTAAGGGTCATGCCCTACTTTGATTGGTCCTTGATCAGGAATTTTATGGTTTGGATGTGTCTGCATCGTCGATACGGACACAACGCCTTTTGCGGCGCCTCAATCGGAGCTCTAGATCTCAAGTTATAAGCGTTTTAGTGTTGTATGTACATAGAGTCTTTAAAGACAAAAAGTCGGAATGCTAGGGCGCTGCTCGTCTGCGTCATGCGCCTTGCTTCCTTAACAACCAAAAAAACGACGCTTTGCTAGTGCGTTGCGCGTCTGTGGCGCGAGCCTCAGCGGGCGCGTCTGCAGACGCACGCGACTTTCTATGGGTGAGATGGGTTTGGGGATTTTTTGTGCGTACATGCTTCATGGGTGGTTTTCTCTCCATGTTTTCCCCTCTTGGTCACTGTTCTGCGATGGGTTTTCTCCAAGGCTTTTGGGCTGCCATTAGAGGCACCCAAGAGCTCTATTTATAGGGCTTTTAAAGAGGGTTCTGGAGGGTTTCTAACCGCCTTTGAATGGCGGTGGGGAATCCTCTGGAATGGTGGTGGTTTCTTCTTGAAACACCGCCGTTCCAGAAACCTCTAGGAGGTTGAAGACGATGGGGTGCCCATATCAAAACGGGAACCTGTGTTTTTCAGGTTAAGTCGTTTTGTGAAATTTACAAATTTGCCCCTGAACTTAAAAGGGTCATATCTTGCTCATTTTAACTCCGTTTTGGGTAATTTTGGTCTCGTTGGATTTCTTTTTCCGAGACGCATCTAATGGAACTACTTTTAGTACCAATTTCCTGGGTTTAGTCAAGGCGACTAGTGAAATGACCAAAATGCCCTTATCTTTAAAACTGAACTTTTTATGGGCTTTTAATATTACAAAAATTAGGGTCATTACAAGTTTATTTTCATTGAAAAATAATAAGATATGCCTATGTACAATTATATGAAAGAAAGATGTGGAATATTCTTAAAACACCACTGTGTAGGTAGCAGGCTCGTGGTTTTGTTGCAGTACATATTATGGTATATAGAGATGAAATGTCAAGAAATGTTACACTTTTGTGGTCATGCATGTGAGGACAATAATTGGATAATGGTAGGTAGTCTTCAGACATTTTGTCCAATCCAAGTATGTTTGCACTGCCACGTGGATGGGCATAGAATGTTGGAAAAATACTATCTACCTCAAAAAAGTAAAAATATTCTATCAACTAGCAACCTTTTCCTACAAGTTATTTCTCTTTCTTTCTATTTAAAAAAGTATATAATTAAATTAAACTTCGAGGAATGCTAAATCAAATCACTTGAAAGCTCCTACTTTTGTCGGATAGGGTGTGCCTATAGATGATACACCTAACTCATCTATTTCCTTGGCTTCGGATGTCTACTAGTAAAAAAATCATGTAGATTGACATGTTACATGATTGTGTTTTTCGTTTTCAAATATAGATCGCCATATAAAAGGTTTCTAGTGGTGCATGCAAAATATATTTCTTTTAATATTAGAATCATCCACTATGCATGATTTTTAGACCCTAAGATATTCAAAAGCAAATAAATGAGATGAACTAGGTATACAATATGTGGGTGAATCCCCTCATGCAAAAAGTGGGACTTTGACCAAAAATGCTAGAAGCTCTTCGACTTAGCATTCCTCTTAACTGATAGCAAAGTTTGTTACATATAATGATATATTTGGATGCTAATTCCCATGAACATACATAGATGTGCAAGACATATATTGGAACGTGCCCTGTCAAGGTTGCTTCTAATAAGAAAGTGAGTGATCTAGTTGCTAGTTCCTCTCATCAAAATCTAGGATGGTGTCTCACATAGAGTCATTGAGGGTGTGTAGCTATAAGATCCTTAGAGAGAGAGAGAGAGAGAGAGAGAGAGAGAGAGAGAGAGAGAGAGAGAGAGAGAGAGAGAGAGAGAGTAGGATGAATTGGAGAAACTTAGGCGAGATAAGGAAACCATAGGACGGATTTTATACATTGAAATAAAATAGATTTCACCTTCTCTATTTCTATTTTAATGTTAATTAAATATATTTAACTATAATAATTATTTTAAGAATTTGATTTTCAAACTGAAGGATAGTTTTCAAATGAAGAGATATAATTCAAATAAAGGCATACTAAGTGGTAGAAATTAACTATCAAATGAAGAGTCACTTGTGTAATATCACTTGGTGAGAAAATAACTACCTACAAATTCTATAAAAGGAGTCAATTTTCCTCAAATTTTACTAACACAAAAATTAAGCTGTTCCAAGTATTCTTGAGCTTTTTTGTTTTAGGGTTATTCTTCCTAATTACAGCCTGCGCATGTTTAGTTAGTTGCTTACATAACCCAAAAAGGCGTATAGTATTTTGGAAGTGGTTTGCCATTAAAACCTACAAGAAATCTTGCTGGAGGCGAATACAATTTAAGGAAAGGGTTACTATACATAGTCAAATCATATTCCATTTTCACTCTCTCTCCTAAATATTTCTGACATTCCCTTTCCCATTCATGAGAATGAAACAAAATGGTGGCATGCCTAAGAAGAATACAAGAGCATTGTTACTAGTAAGGTTTATGCAATCTAGATGACAAGAAAAGCTTTGAGGAATGCCAAACTAATAACAAAGGAAGGTGCCTCTAGCGACCAAATTTTTTAAGGCCACCTTTGCATGATCCGATTTGTTTCTCTCCTTGCTTTATCTTTAGATATCTAGTAGATCAAAAGCCATGTAAATTTATTGATTCTTGATCTTAAATTTAGACACTTGTTTATTAAAGCTTTTAAACTATTCGTTTTCATGCAAAATGTTTAGCTGGTAGAATAAAATAATTCACATGATTTTTTATTATTAGTTATCAAAAGGCAGAGCAAGGAGATAAAACAAGTTGGATGATGCAAAGGTGGCTCTAGAAAGTTGTGATTGGTGGATGCACCACCTTTTGTGGTCAGTTTAGCATCCCTCAAAAAATTTAGGTTCATTATTTTAGTTTAGCATTCTTCAAAAAACTTAGGTTCATTATTTTGAGAAACGCCCCAAAACGGTTGTGGAGGGCTTTTCTTTGTGTACGTAGTAAAGATGACCTACGGACAAGGTGAATGTGTCTAGAAGGACCAATTTCATCATGTAAAATGTGTAGCTGTCCAGAAAGCACTTATAATCGGAGAGAGCCTTAAAGATTGCATATCATGAATGTCAACAGTCTAAAAGTTTCAACGATAATTGGTTCCTCGTGTAATCGAACTATATGATAATTGATTATTAGTTGCTAAATGTTTTTTATAGCTCAAGTACTATAATTACTCAAGCTAATATAGTTAAATTTTTTTTTTTTTTGTTTTGCTTTTCTTACAAGTAAAGAATTACAAAACAAATTACTTCACTCGTACACACACATTACTTTAAGTTGCAGAATAAGCATTTTAACAAGAAAAGAAAAGCATTTTAAACAACGAAAATGGTATTTCGGCGCCTCTTATATTGATATATTTCACCTTCTTTGTTGGTTTTTTGTGAGTTTATGGTTTATATGCAAACAAGTGAAAGTCTTCAAAACAACTAAATGACCACAAGACAACTTTGGGGTGGGGGCAGTAATATTTCTATTTTGTCGAAGAAAAACAAAAGAGAGAAAATACAAACAAAACGCTTTCCTAAATAATGTAGCAAATTTTGGTTTTTTTTTATTTTTCTCTTGCACATTTCTGGCCGTATGCCGTTTCTATCTATTTTAGATGGGTGTGCTTCTACATCATCTCGATCTTTGATTTATAAAGCAGCAATTTACCATTAAAAATAATAATAAACAGATTCAGAACGCATTAAAGATGCAAATAAAAATTCCTTATTTCTAGTGATACTACAACCCTTTAAAAGTTGTTTCAACCCACCCAGATTGCGAGACTTAGCTAATGCTTGCATGATTTGGTAGTGATTGTGGCCACATCCGCAAGGAAGAATCCCACCCACAGGTGCGAGGACATCCAATTTAAGGAACAAAAAAATCAACACCACAAAGATAGACTTGTGGTCTCAGAGAGACATTTCCCAGAGCGGGTCATCACAATAAAAAGGTTTGCTTTCCCATGTGTATATTTCCCTTGCATTAACTATGAGGACGTAGCTGGAGCACATTAACCGTGGCATTGTTAGATAAATTAAAGATCGCGCACACACTCATGCACTCCCCACACGCGGGATTGCACACGAAAATTATCCTCCATTGGACAAATGCAAACCTTTGATTTTGGGGGATTAACGATAGGTGTATATTTTACTTGATAAGACATGCCCATAAAGGCCAACGGTTCCGATCAACAAAAGCCTGGGCCCACTTTTCTCTTCAGCCTTTCCTTCACTATTCTCCAAATATAACTTAAAGGGTACAACAATGTTTCTCTAGTCACGCATCGTTGTAGCAAGGACACGATCAGACCGTCAAGATCACACGCGATTTACAAAGTTCTACAGTGGCCCACATAATAAATAAACCCACCATTGTTTTTGCAGGACTTATATAATAGTAAAATGAGATTCGTGCTTTATTACCCCTCATTCTAGGAGAGAGAAAATACAGCACAACCCACAGAACTCGCCATGAATTTAATAGGTTAAAGTGGAATATTCGTTAGTTTTAGGTCAATCAAAAAATAACATGCCAAAAAATTATATCTATCTTGTTTAATAAACGAACATAGCTATTAATCGGGTGGTGTAATTGGTTAATTCCGACACGACTCAGATTCCAACCAGCGTCATTTGCCCACTCTAAAGTTCAGCGATTTTTAAATTTGAGAAATTTTAAAAAGTAAAAAAAAGAAAGAAATAAAAGAGTAGACAGAGAAACTATTTTTGTAAGAGAGAGAGACAAGAAACGATAATGAGGACGCGGAGAGAGGTGCAGAAGAACAACAGTGGCCGTACTAATCTCTGACCGGCTTTTCCATCGGTAATACCCAATATTACTACTCGCTCCGGCAAAAGATCTGGCGCGCGAGAAATGAGCCCCCGGGAGACCAGCGCTCGTACAACCGGCACATGACGTCACCGCCTTCCCCTAGTACGCACTGCCCCGAGAGACGCGCCACCTTAGGCAATCACAACTGTCCACGTTTCGAGACGCTCACGTCCAAGATCTGAACTGGCAAACGGAAGGGACAGTTTCGTCATTTACACAGAGGTCCCTGGATGGCTGCTCTATCAAAGACAGTGGCGTTTCTCGAAATTTTGACCCCATGAAGGGGGATTTACTTACGGTGACAAGCTTTTTCTTTGAGTATTTTGATGTGTTGGCCTTTATAACGCGGAGAAAAGGAGGGGAATTTGTGAAGGGGTGCTGGCCGCTATCTACGACGCTCTTTTCTTGAAGATTCACGAGCCGTTTGTACGTAACGGCACCGTTAAAGATAACGGCGATTATTTCTTCGCCATTGCGTTTCTCTCAAATCATCCACCTCTTTTGAAAGCTGCTCCCAAATCTCAGAGATTATGGTAGATTTTCCTTCTAAATCTCGCCATGTTCAAACAGCAGAATTACGGGTTTTCCTTCTCAGAGCCTGGCGACGAGGAAATAGCAGCTGGAATTGATGATCGCATAAACCGAATTTATGTGCTGTCGAGGTATAACAAGCTGGAGGGGAAAATCGCTCTTGTTTTCACCACAACTGGCTTGGTTTCTTGTATTTCTGTATTTACATCTAGATCTGGGAAATCTCCACGCTTATATTTGAAGATCGGATTCTTTTCTTCGTCTTTTTCATAATTTTCAGTAAAAAAAAAAGCAAGGCTACGAACGGCCTCTTTCTCGAAATTCCTGCAAAAATATCTCCCAGGATTCTAGCTCTAGCGCTTTCAGACAGTGACTTGTAATTTTCGATTCTCAAGTCCTTGTTTTCCATCTAAAAATGGAATCCAAGATTTCCCGTCTTTTCTCTTTACCAGTGTTTTTCTTCTGTGCCAGCAGATACCGCTGTTAGGGTTTCAGTGGTGGGTGTGATAGAACTATTCCTCACTGTGCTTTTGTTTGCATTCTTCTATTTCTGGAACTTGGTGGTTGTTGTTACTGTTGTTTTGTTTTACACTCTACTTGGAGTGTAGTAAAACTGCACTCTTTGAAGAGGATTTTGTTGCTGTTGCGTTGCGTGGGGAGTAATTGAAGTCACTGTGGTTGGTTGGACAACGTGCATAGGAGGAGACGAGAGAAGTTTTAATGCTGCAAACCCAGATGGAGAACATGAAAATCTGCACTCACACAGAGAAACTTGTTTCCGTCCTACTTTTGTCTCCTCCTTTTTCTCATTCATCTTTACTCTCTGAGCCTCGTTTTTCCTCTGAAAAATCTCATCACTTCTGTCTTGTGTTCCTTGTTTTGTCTGTCAGTTTAGTATTACCATACTTGATGTAGTAAATATATTATTTCTGTTCTCTTACCGAATGATCATGTCCGTCTTAATGGATGTTACTTATTTCTTCAAGGATTGATTTGCGGCTTTTTTTTTTATCTTTCAGAGGATTGCCGTCGTTGAATTAATTTGAGACTGATGTTTTTCTTTACTAGCCGTCTTTAAAGTCTCGGAAAGCTGAATTGCAATGGCAGGAAGATGCATGGGGTTATCTGATTGGTCTCTATTTGAAGAGTCGGGCGGTTCTTTCGGATGCTTGCAGTAGGGGCTACGAAATATGAATCTTCCTAGGCTAGAAGGAAGCAGATTGCATTGAATCTTCCGTTTTATGCAAACCTCATGTCTGAGAGATTTGGGGCAGGATGTTTGAACCCAGAAACAAGCTTAGAGAATTCTATGATAGCAATGAACAGTTTTAGACCTGAATCACACGTAGCTCAGCAAAGCCGCCGCGATAAGCTGGGAGTTGCACATAATTTAGCTCCTGCCCATAACATACCAGACTTTACGAATCAATTCCTTCCTTTACCAAAGGAACCGGTAACAAACCCAAGTGTGATTCAGGTCGGAAACTTAGGAAACTGCGAGTCCATGTACAATCCGGGAACGATGTTCTCCTCCGAAATGCTTAATTTTTCTTCTAGTTCCCATGTTTTGTTAACTCACAAAGATGCAATCTCACATCAAGAATCTATTACTGATCGATCTGGTAGGCCAATGGTGTTGGATGATGTTTCATATGGTAATCCTTCTTCAAATGCCGTTTCGTCTAGCTTTAATCCTTCAGTTAAAGCCAGTGATGCACAAAATTCTAGCAGTTGGAAGGGCCTGAGCTCTCAGCATGGTTCTGATTGGATTATGAATTATGTGAGTGGGTGTGGGAATAATACTAGTAACCAAAACCCTTTGTTCGTTGGGGGAATCCTGTCTACTAGTCTGAAGCCTGGTTACTCTGGGTACCATGATGTTCATTCTTCCTTGAATAATCCATCCAGCGAACTTCCGAGTCAAGGTACCCATAAGCAGTATGGGGAACTACCACTTAGTTCACCGTCATTTTACCAAAATAGCCTGCAGGAAGCTGTCAGCTCCTCCACTACTGCGGCCGGTCAAGGATTTGAAATGCCTGCCTTGGTCAGTCAAAGCATTAGAGAGACCGGTCATGGGCCATGGGTGGATGGTGGACATGAACTGGTTCTTCTGCCAAGCTATGGAAATCAGGCTCCCCATTTAAGGCTTAATAATGCTGTCGCATGGATGAATAGACCTGCAGAGGGCAGTCTGTGGAATAGTGAAGATCTTGTGGTCGCGAAGACTGAAGGAAATCTTGGAACCGTTGCTGGTGACAGTGCAGCACAAGGGCTGTCATTATCACTTTCGTCACACCCTACTTCCCAACTAAATGTAGCTGAGTTTGAGGAAGGATTTGGGAATGAAGGTTTTCAGTCTAGGATCAGTATTATGCATGGTTCGCAAGATTCAAAGGCTAACAATTCGGGGTATGTCACTTCATACTCAAAGTCTTCAATTGGTGGCGCTAAAGTTTATGGGAATTCCAGTCAAGTGATTGGTGGTACGACTATGGATGCCCGTCGCAGTGCCGGTCCACTTGGGCCCTTTACTGGATATGCAACCATCTTGAAAAGTTCCAAATTCTTAAGGCCTGCCCGACAACTCTTGGATGAATTTTGTAGCATTACCAACTCAAAGACCATAAAGACAGGTGAAGTCTCTGAGAGGAGTTCTGGGGATGCTAGCGTTTCATGTGATACTTTGAATGCTGAAAATGAAATTGGTGGGAGGAATGGCAACTCAGTTGTCTCAACTTCTTCCTTTTATAGCTCGACAGATGATGCTGGTGAAGGTGGAGCTGGGAGTGGAGCTACTCAAGCTTATCGCCCTGAGTACCAGAGAAAGAAGGCAAAGCTTTTATACATGCAAGAGGAGGTCAGTAAACTTCATATGTGCAAATGGTTATCTTCATGTGCCTGATTGTGAGCGCTGTGTTTTAATTTTTCCAAGGGAGCTTAGCATGAATGCGTTATGTGTTTGATTATTGAACTTTGATCTCTATTGCACTAATATTTACATTACCTGTTCACGTGCACTATTTCCTTCATGTACCTCAATTAAAGGTGTCGGAGTAGCCAATTTCCTGTCCTTCGGATGTTAGCAATTTCCACTAGTACAACGCTAATTGCATACTTCTTCCAATTTTGAATTACTTGTAAAGTTGGGAGACAAAACTGATGTCTAGGTTACTAAACATGCATTGATAATATAATGAAGAACCCATTTATCAAGTAGCTTGTTTAACTCCGCACGCTCTGTTATGTTTGAAGGCAGCGGAGTTCCTTTTCAGTTATTGTGACGGACATTATTCATCTGGAGTGACTTGTCAATTTGAGTTGCCTTCACCAATATTATTTATGACTATATCATGTCCATGGGATTTAACCTGTCTGCTGGTTCGTCAGTAACATTTTGTCTTGTAATGCACCAAAGCCTGTAGCACTATGGCACAACACGGACTCTCTCAACTGGGTGATCGGGTTTCTGAGGCTGTGAGCGCACGGGTGTGTGTGTGTGTGTCTACCATTAAAACAGAAAAAAATTGTCTTCTAATGACTGATCTCATTATTGTAGATATTTAACTTGGTGCTATTCTATTTGAAATATTTATTGGCTGTGAGAATTTTAATTTACATTGTTTAGATATTGGCAGATCGTCATTATTTCACACTTTTTGCAACTTGTTTTTTTTACAATTCTAACAGGCAATTGAAAAGTCAATGGAAGAAGTTTAGAATAAAAAGAGGCTGCTAACATTAAAATTGGGATTGCCAACATCAGATATCTATCTCGCTTGAATGTACACATGATATAAATACACAAATGCAAATACGTATAATATAGACAAACATATGCACATGCACATGCTTTGTGTAAATATATATGCGCACACACACACACATATGTGACATGTACATGCATATCTATGTACCTATGTATTTTTATGTGTACGCATGTATGCGTATGTCTTCTTCATGAAGGATTGGATATAGTACTCTAGATTTAGCTATGGGTCATCAATGTTTTAATGGTAAAACGAAAAGTTAAAATGAGGGGTGCCAACCTATTTGACTATGATACAGGGTTTTTGTAAGATGGGTTGTTATTAAAATTTGTCTAGAGAAAAGAAAAAAAAGTACCAGCGAAGCTTCAACTGGAAATCTTCAACTGGAAATACTATTTAAAGTAATTTTTTCTTCATCTTTTCTTGAGTTGTAAGATGCTATTGCTGTAATTTACGGAACAAAGAAAACATCATTGGTTCATTCCAACATTGTATCATGTCAAAGTCATTGCTAATTGATCTAGATGTAGGTGTAACTAAAACACCAAATTTTAAGATCATTTAAAATGAATTTGACTTCCTGCAACGGTAAAAGTTGTCGTCATGTGACCTTGAGGTCACGGGTTCAAGGCATGGAAACAGCCTCTTGCAAAATACAAGGTAAGGCTGTGTACTTTAGGCCCTTGGGTCTACCCCTTCCCCGGACCCCGCATAGGCGGGAGCTTAGTGCGCCGGGGCTGCCCCTTTTTTTTTTTTGACATCCTGCAGGGGCTTTGAGAGGAACATGGATCATGTAGGTTTATAGAGCTCCAATCCTTAGGGTTTTCTTAGAAGTTGGCAAATCATAGCCAAATCTATGAATGATGCCTAGATCAATTCCATTGTTAGTAAATACTGAACGTATTATATGAATGTAAATGAATCATATCCAAATATATCGTTGAAGACCTTTTTGTCATTGTGAATAAAATCAATGATTGTGAATTTTCAACTAAAAGCAACATGGGAAAATTATATAATGGACACCAATTCCAGTATGTAGACTATTTGAACCATTCCATAAATGTTGGATTTCTTACTAGGACTGTATACATGTACACACACCCATTTGTACTTGTTTGGTAGTAATAGCAGCGTAATGGCTCAATTCAACCAACTCCAGGATCATTTATTTCATGTAAACGAGGGGCTGAAATTGCAGTTAAGGAATTCTTACAGAATCAATCTTGTTCTTCCTAGCCAACATATTTTGAGTAACTTGATTAAAGGGCAAGCATACAATTTCATCATTTGTTACTTGGCAATGGAAGGGTCGTAAAGATGTAATATTTCTTCCACAGAGTCAGCCGAAAAGTGTTAATAGCCCCAATCTAGACTTTTATATCATCGTAAAGGGATGTACTGAAAGGAAAGAAGAAATTGCTAGGTTATATTGGCTGGCAGAGATCTATGATATATGAAGCTGCACAACATTCTTGTATTTTCGTTTCTGTAAGCTAAAGGTTGGCAAAAAATCTAAAGTTTTAGGTTGCAAGAGGAATGAGATGAAATGGCCATGACTAATGGTGATCTGGGTTCCCCTCACAGCTGAATGCTTTCAATCTAGAACTGTTGTAGCTATGGGAGGGAAAGAACAGGAGAATGGAACTTGGAAGGCTGCTGTGTCATTGTTAGAATTGTTGTGATTCATTTTCTGGTTCCAAATATGACATAAGAGGACTTCTCTTTTCTTGAATGGTTATAATATACATGATAAGAAAAGAGAACTTATTTGACTGAGTTGGTCAGTGAGAACAAACAACCAATCTAATGCGAGAAACATAACTCACAGAGCACTGTATGGACATATATAAAAGACAAGGCAAAGCAAATTCTTGATGGTTTTCTGTTACTGTTCTGATCCAGCAATAAGTGTCTGGTTGAATGTGTAGCAGTTTTGAAATTATCATAGTCCTATATTCTCCTTAACTTTCCTTCTTGATATTGGATAGTAGAAAGGATTTGGATTCTTTATTTGCACAGTGAGTTGTTGGTAATAAACCTCATCCCAGGCAAGGAATTTGGTAATCTTTGAACATCAATTGATGTGTTAAGCTTATAATTTTCTTGGTTCTCTTATTTTAGCTGTTGTGTGAGACCATGGTTGCAGAAATTGCTCCTTCCAAGTGGTGTACTTGGGAGTTAGGCAGTCATACATAGTTTGTTGATGTGCTTTATGATCCGTGATTTTCTAGAAATGGTTTATTCTGGTTGCGTGTTAAGCATTATGAGATTTGTTTTGGGAAACTAGCAGTTCCCAAAATGCGTCCCTTCTCCTGCTTTTACTTCACAATTCTAATTTATAACTTTGGTCTGCTTGATCCACCCAAAATTGTGATCATATTCTTAATCAATAATATTGCTTGCGGACCTAGCAAATGTGGATAAGAAAATGAAAAACCAAAAGAAGGAAAATGGACAACTTCAGTCCCTTCCAATTAAAATCAATTTATCTGTTGGGGTGACTTTATTTCATGCTAGTACCTCCATAAGGTGACAAATTAGATTCTTTTATCGTTGTTGAACTTGTTTTAATATTTTTGGTCAAAAGTTCTGAATTCTATTCACTGAAGTTTGCTTTCCCATTCATGAAGGTTTGCAGACGATACAAGCAGTACCATCAGCAGATGCAAATGGTGACATCTTCATTTGAATCGGTTGCAGGTCTCAGTGCAGCGACACCTTACACATCTTTGGCTCTAAAGGCTGTGTCGAAGCATTTCCGTTGCCTGAAAAATGCAATATCAGCTCATCTCCGACACGTAAGCAGTTCTTTGGGAGAGGAGTTTGTGTCGCCTGACCCAAGTAAGGGTGACACAACGCCAAGGTTGAGATTCATTGATCAAGGATTTCGAAAACCGAAAGCTGGTGAAAGTCTTGGCTTTTTAGAGCACCAGCAGCATGTATGGCGGCCTCAAAGAGGCCTCCCTGAACGTTCTGTTGCTGTTCTTCGCACATGGCTATTCGAGCATTTCCTTCACCCGTAAGTGCCCTCTTCCTGTCCTGTTCTTCCCAGTCTTACATTCTGTAATGCGGAGGAAACTTTTGTTATACGAATAGGCAAGACCATCTTCTATACAGATTGAACCAGAGTACGAGCATCTGATGGTTGACTAGATGGCACCAATTGTTAGAAAAATGATGGCCAAAACTCATGCCTATCAAATGCCTCTGAGTTCCCTACATCCAGTTCAATGAGATTGTTGTCCCCTGGCCCATTTAATCGGAAGTAAGATTGCCTGATCTACAAGGTCATAAATAATGGAGCTTGGACACTTTGCGAAGTTGGATAAGTGCCTCATCACTCTTCCAAATTGTTGTGGATTCAGAGAAAAAGGGACAAAAAGAAAAGAGAGAGAAATCCGCTAGCCCTTGGAGATCCAAAATGGGTTCTACCAGATGAATGGTTTGGGTTATTCATAGGCGATCTTACTTTTTATATGGGAGTGCCTCGTTTTACTGAGGTCTTGCCTGCCTAAGTATCACTGTTGGACATCTCTTTAGATAATCCTCTTCAACACAATGAGTTGTGTTACCCTAAACAAATTTAGTGGGATCTGCCATACTTGTAGTGGCACCCAGCGGGGATCATACTTAATAATTTGACGTCCCCCAATACATGCTCATTGCATTTGGTCCTGCTGTGATTTTTTATCTTCATCATAATAAAAATTTACCAGAGTTGATGAGTGGCTCAAGTTATCCAGCCAAGGGTCTGAAGGGAATGGGTTGCGTAACTGGTTGATCGGCAGATACCATGGGTCGGCAGTCTCTTAACCATGTCGTCCACCTCGTTTTCTTGGTCGGTGCATGGTGTTTGCAGGCTTAGTTTTCATGCATGTGTTTGCACTGCCTTTGCTTTTCAGGTATCCAACGGACACGGATAAGCATATGTTAGCAGCTCAAACGGGGCTCACGCGGAATCAGGTATGTTCAAAATCATTGCTTGGATTGATTTGAATATCCCATTCCTGTTTACTCTATGAACTGAATGGTCGTCTTCTAATACATCAAACATGGTTCGGATTCTGCATGGAAAAGCTAAAGCTACATAATCCTTTATTAATAGCCCTGAATTCTACGGATCTAATGTCCATTGTGCATGTAACCGTGGACCATGTGGATTGTCTCGTGATATACAAGATCAATATCCTGACTAATGCTGTGTGCATGATCCATGGATTGTTCACGAGAAAAGGCTTTAGTGGCCTAAATGCAAAAGCCCTGAAACATTTTGGGTCAGATGGGTGACCCCTTAAATCTATCAAGATTAGTTTGGGGTTCCTCCCAGAGAACTCAAACGTAAGCCAATGATCTTTTTAGGCCAGATGTAATAGCCAAACTTCATGGAACCGTGACGACGTGGTCACCCCTTGTGGTTGGTGACATCAACAGTCCCCATAAGATTGATCCCGATGGTGCTGTACATGTCGTTAATCTCTAACCTAATGCAATAACCTCGAAACGTTAGAATTTTTTCATAATAATAGGTCATTCGAGTAGAAAGGGGAGCCTGTGTGCAACGGTAAAAGTTGTCGTTGTGTGCCCTTGAGGTTACGGGTTTAAGGTGTGGAAATAGCCTTTGGCAAATGCAAGGTAATACTGTGTAGTTTAGTTTAGGTCCTTGTGGTTTGCCCCTTCCCTAGACCCTACATAGGCGGGAGCTTTGTGCACTGGGGCTGCCCGGCTGCCCTTCTAATAATAGTAAGTCATTGGAATGATGTATTCAAATTGTAATGTGAAGGATGTGTTCCATGATAAATGACGTGGTTGACAGTGTCATGAGAGAAGGATATGTTTTGGTTCAAGGCATTACACGAGGGATCAACTGATCCAGGTCCTCTAGTTGTACTTAGGCCTAATGCACATTTAATATTTTTGGTCTCTTAAAAAATGTTGTCTCTAGTTCAATCTTGGATTTGTTGCCCATCAAACATGTGGAATGTGGGGTCAGCACACCTACAAGTGAAATTTGGAACCTTATTTCTTAAAAGGTCAGCGGAATTAGAAACTGACACACATGGTCCTGTTCTTCTTGTAGGTGTCCAACTGGTTCATCAATGCCCGAGTGCGAGTCTGGAAGCCAATGGTTGAAGAAATACATGTGCTGGAAACTAAAGGATCAACTGAAATGGACCTCCGTTCTGGCAAGAGCGATGGTAAACCTATTGCAGAGGATGGAGAAAGTTCTGAAAACAATCGCCCCAACAAGCTTACTATTGATGCTATGTCCGATAAGCAATTAGCCTTATCAGGAGCAGGGCTCATAACAAATGCTGATGACGGGTGCAATTCTGATCAATGGCAGCGGGGAGAGAAACGATCAAGGATGGAAGAGTGTCAGGTTCCTGCATCTGTTGATGGAGGTTTGATGGGTTTTGTGCCCTATCAGAATGGGCTAGAAATTGGGGGACTTGGAGCTGTATCACTAACATTAGGCCTTAGGCACAACACAGAAAGCGTTCACCAACAACAACATCAGCAACTTACAAGGCATTTTGGAGGACAAATGGTTCATGATTTTGTCGAATGATTTAGCCAACGGAGATAAAGCAGTAAAAATGTTATTTGAAGTACCAATGGTACTCTATTGCTTTCAGCCCCAATCGGGGTAGAAATCCTCTTCATCAGTTAAGATGCTGAAATGACCTTGAATGATGCATGGTCCACGCATGCTATGGATGTTGATCGAACTTCATGCCTATTGATTGATGGTGGTGTTTGATGGCAAAACAGGATAGACGGTGACATATGCATGCACTAAGATGTAATGATGTTGTGGTTTAAAAATTGGTAACACAACAGGGGCATCTACTGAGGTCATGTGTAACTTATCTGCTGAAAACAAACAATTACGGGGAAACTTAGGCTTGATAGTGATGAAATGATAAATTAATTTATAGAACCTCTACTAATATCAAAGGACGAAGCGTTTACAGTAATTCATACCGAACCTTTCTCGATGGAAGTGTATACGGTGTCTGAATGTATAAAACCTAGGTTTCATGAATAGTGCAGCACCTAAGACGTTTGATGATCCAAGTTACTCGTCTTCTGTGAAGCATATTGTATTGGCCATTTCCTAGAAAGCTTCTTTAGATGTTCGCAGCCACAATTGTTCTCTACTGGAATAGACGGCTAACAAAGCTAAAGCAATGACTAAAAGGGCAGCCTGGGCACGGAAATTGTGTGGGGTCTGGAGAAGGGGTGGACAATGAGGGTTTATGGGATACAGTTTTACTTTGCATTTTTTCAAGAGGTTATTTTTACTTCTTGAACCCGTGACCTCAAGGTCACATGAGGACAACTTTATTATTGTGCATGTAATGATATTGGAGATGAACTGTTTGTGCTACAAGCATTGGAGCATTGGAGCTGAGATGCACATAGCTGGGCCTCTATATTCAATGGTCTCTCCGGGTAAGAGTTTAGTGTGGAAGAAGTTCGTCCCCATTTTTTCATCCATGGTGAAACTCTTGTAGTACATTTGCGTTGTTCATCATGTTAGAAATTAGCAAAACAGAAAGTAATGCATTTGCAGCCAGCTAATAACTATTTCTCACTACAGATTAAATCACTGAGAAACAATCAGAAAATAAATGCGGCACAATTTTTGCATGAAGTTGAAAATTTAATTTAAAAGACATGCTAAGTCCATCATTTAATGGGTGAAGATGATCATCTTAGAACCACGCCATCAGATAGGCCATGTAGATTACAAATTCTCATAAATTAGGTACCCTAAAAAATGGCTACTATCGAAAAGAGAAGATTTTGAGACTTGTTATATCTAATTTTTTTTTGAATAAGCAAACATGTGGTCACAAAACTTACTTTTAGTACATGATGTTATAAAAGAAAGTGAATAGAACTCAACAAAGAATGATGAAAAACAAATGCACTTCACGAAACATACATGTTTGTTTACTTCAGTGTACCGGGGGGGGGGGGGCGCGCCGAGAGAGAGAGAGAGAGAGTTAAAAGGATGCAAAACATTTCAAATGCTAGAATGATCCGTTTTCTATCAAAGAATCGCAGTCATAAGGAACATGAATGTAAACACTTAGACTTTAAAATGTGTTAACTGCTCATCTTCGATCTCTTGTTACTTGATATCTTCCAACTAAAATAAATTTGGGAGGGCAAAATATGGGAGACTCACCTTGAGGTCAATTGTTAGTTGCTTGATTTTTTCCAACTAAAAGAATTTTAAGAGAGCAGCAAAGTATGGGAGGCCCATCTAAAAATAATCTGCATAGATAGTTTTCCAAGGCGGTACGCTCATAGAAAGCATTAGGAAAAATTTATAAGAACATTCAAAATTTGCAACTGCAAGTGAGAACAACATTCTCTCTATTACTATATTGGATCAATAAATTATACTCATAAAATAGGAAACATTTTGCCGTTAGCTATAATTAAGAAATTCAAAACAATTAAAGTAGAAAACATAGAAACATGAGGGACATGATATTTACATTCTCTTACTTTGGTAATAGCAGTCATATTTTTGAATGAATTATTGTAAAGAACCCTTGTATGGTATTTCAATGTGTAAAATAGCACAATCAAGTTTTACACAAGAAAAAAGTAGATGTAAAGTACATATGATTATTATCTAAATCTTTCATTTTTGGCTGACTATTATATAGTCAGCATATATAAAGTTCAGATTAGGGGAAACTTAGTCCATACTTTCTTGCTTTAGATATATTTGATTGGTTCCTCATGCTTTATATTTCTCTATCTTTTGCTAAATATTTAAAACTCTGAATTTATAAACTAATAAGCTTTTCAATTATCATAAGTAGCACTCATGCTACTACCGATACATATTGGTAGAATGCAATATAAGAAAGTTTAGAGACTTAAAACAAAATCCAACATCTAATTGACTATTAGAAGAATTGATCTGCATTGCATGTATGCTTTTACTTGTTTATAAATTTTAGGATAGTCAAATATTAGTTGTTAGACTTACTGTCTTCTATATACCTAACTAAATCTATATCTCATATCACTTAGTGCAATTCAAACTAATTTATTTCACATGTTTGTTTCTTTGAAATGTTATTTTTTCTTTTTATTTGGATATCTTTGATTATAGGTGCTCAAGCTTTAAGCAAAATGGGGCCAACTTATTTAATGATCCAAATTGCCTATATGCTAGGTTGTAGAACATATGAATCATCCATTTTCTTTAAATAGAGAACTAAAATAAGAGAAAAATAGTCGTGAAAATCCATAAGTCAAAGGATTATAATTTGGAGAATTTGGTGGCTACCCATCCACAGCAATTTGCTCAATTTCTTATGGTAGATGGGTCGGTCTCTTCTCTCCATGTCAATGAAAATTTCATGCATTGATGGCATGTTCACCCCAATCTACGGAGCTTTCTTGAATAGATTACAAGCTGGTGACAAATTTGTGCTATCCAAATAAGAATTATGAAATATATCAAACTAGAGATTTACATCATTAATGTCAATCTTGAAGATCAACGTAATCTTTGGTGAGCATGATTGAGGTGTTCTAATAATTCGGAGCATTGAATGCAATTGTAATTTTTTGCTGCCATCCATATGTGAATTATGCTAATCAGCCGAGTGGGGTTCCATAACCGAAATCTCTGAATTGTTTATACAAACTTAACTGGGAGGAGAGTAGATGGAGGGTCTGAGCTGTGATGGCTACAGGTTTAGAGATCCTTGGAGATACAATAATCCTTGTTTGCCTATTCCATAAGATTGGCCAAACAATTGATGAGGAAAAAGAAGATTCCTTCTTGATGATGCCATGATGAACGGTTGGGATTTGAGGCATTACAGACCCCATCACAATGAAGGGCTTGAGGATTATCATTAAGAGAGGGACCATATTGCATAAAGTCATTGATTAAATTTCTCCTAGAAAGAGAGTCCAAGCATATGAAAACACTTGATGATTAACATCATCCTAGGACACGAAGAATCATTGGCAACACGCTTATGTATTCCTTGAATAGATGGGTACAGGATGCAGGAAAACTAAATGATGTTGAGGGGTCAAGCTCATTTAACATTTCAAAGTTGATCTGATTTTGACTCCTAAAATTAGCATGGATTGAATATGAATTAGGGAACTTCTATCTTGAATCATGAACCCTTATTTGTTTGTCATTACTTCTATTTGTCTTTTCTAGAGATCTTTGTTGATCACCTATGTTCCGAACTCCCAGTCCTTCTCCGTATGCGAGTTATAGATAGAAACTCCTTCATGCACATAAAAATTCTGTTGGCAATTCACATGGGCCTCTTTAGGTAATGAAAAGCTTGGATATTCAGGCAATAGGAATGGAGTCTCAGATGCTAGCTTGGCTGATTTTCTCTTTGATAGCATGTTCTAGGGTAGGGTTTTGGACTGATCAAATGATACTTCATCTATGTTCATTTTGTGCTGCTATGCACATTTTTGCTATGGTTTAGGACTATTTTTAGGTCTATGTTTTGCATGACCTTTTGTATGATTAAGACCAATTATGTCATGTTGTTTAAGCATCCATTCATGTTTGAAAATTAAATTAATCTAATGTATTTGATACCCCAAATGTCAAAAAACTAGGACTTAAAGGCAATTCTTTTGGCTATTTTTGTGCTTTATTTTTTGGACTGTTTTAGCATTTTTATTTTTATTTTTTAAAGATTTAGATATGGTTTTATGCTAAATTATTTCAAGTTTACCTATTCGAATTTCTAAGCTCAAAATTGTTTTCTTTTTATTCTATATTTAGGACTATTTTTTCACTTGATTAGGGAACTCTTACAATGTAAATTTTTATGGATTAACATTTGTTTTCTAGACATATTATATGGAACAAAATATAGTATTAAAGATAAAAAACTTGCATGAATATAAAATTTGTTTGAGCTGGTCTTTTGACTCAAATGGGCTAGTAATTGGTGGCTAACTTATAGGGGGTTTATACCATTATTAGCAAATTGTTTTAGGGCTTTTGGGCTCTATTTATTCATGGTAGTTGAGATGAATGAATTTTTATATATTTTATGTTGTACTCTACTAAAACATTGGACTGTATTATATGTGTTTAATCCCTATATTTCTAGTAAACGAAAATGCAGAGTTTGTACCAAGTTAGCTACTCTTTTTACAAGCAAGGCTTGGGATTGTTTTCTTTAATATGCACTGTTTGTTGGCACCTTATGTTATCTCTCATGTGGTTTTATTTTAGTCTATGTAATTTAGGCTAGTAAGTCAAATCTAATTAGTAGCTCTCATTTAAGTGCTAGAAATGCAAAAGTACTTGAATTAGTTTTTAAGAGCCTATCTAATTTTTTCAAATATTACAACTTGTATCTTGTGTGTTTCAGTAAATGGCTAGTTAAGTCACATGTACCTTAGGACTTGTGTAGCTAATGATTAGAACTCAATTATGTTCTATGTTTAATTATAACTTGTTAGGCAATGATAATAAAATTACACTAATGGTTTATATGGGTGTTCTTACTAATACTTAAATTCCTTTATAAGCAAGGTCTAATAAAGTTTAGCTTCAAAACTCTAGTGGGAGTGATTTTCCTTGCTAGTCATAGCCTTAGCTAAGAGTTTAAATTTTACTCCAAAGTTAATTACTTTTTTTACATAATGATATATTTATGAGACTATCTTTTATTTCATGTTAATTGAATAATTACAACAAGTTCTCACTATGGTCTACACACGTACATATATCTGTGTGTGTATGTATGTATTAATTTTCAATATCGTAGAATGAGTTTAGTTGTATACTAAGAAAACAAAATGGCATAAAAACTATAACTTCTAAAGTTGGTGGAAGTGAAAAACTTAATGAAAGCAATTACTTGATATGGAAGAGGCATATTTGCCACGTCCTACATAGGGATCGGTTGAGTATGTATTGGATAGTGCGGTTGAGGAACCACTAGCGGTTGAGGAACCACTAGCTGGAGCAACTACTACTTGATGACACCCTTGAGGAAGATAAGGGAGCTAAAATACTATGAACACTTGTGTCTATATTGTGGGTAGAGGCTGAGATAAAAAAAGAAAGGATGTTAATAGTTCTTCTCATATAAACTTGGCTAGATTGAAAGGGAAAGGATCTTCTAAGCCCAATTAGTTGTCAAGAAAGAAAATCACATACAAAGGAAGGACATGACACCTTTAGTTGGGGAACAAAAGTCCTAAAAATGATGGTAAAAGCAAGGACAGAGACATTGTTTATATGATTACGTAGGGGCTGTTAGCCGAAGCAAATGAAGACCCTTCTTCTTAGACTCTACCACCACTTACCATATTACCAAGGTTGTGAACCCTTCTCAAGGTTTAAAGGGAAAAAGGTGGTAGAGTACAAGTCATACATGGGAAGTAATACCTTTTGTGAGGTTATTGACATAGGAATTGTTCTAATTGAGCTCTTTGATATAGATATTTGGTGCTGACTAAACTTCTATTTGTGCCAAGCATCAATCACAATCTTATTTCAATTTGCAATAGCCTCAAAGCGTCTTGAGGTTAGGTCTAGAGAAACAATGTTACAATTGGTAACCAAAAGTCTATATTATTTTCTAGTACTTTGTATTATGGGTTGTACAAAATTGACCTAAAGGCTATTTCCATTGCAAATGTTAATGAAATATTTCTTTATGTTTATGATTGTTTGCTTGCTGAATATGACTATTTATTGTAGCATCATAGGTTTGGCCATGTTGATAAAGATAAACTAGAAAGGATGTTTAATTATGGTTTAGTACTTAGATTACAAAGCAAAGTAAAATATGTGAATATTATTTCTCTAGTAAAATGTCTAGGATTCCCTTTGGTATAGGAAAAAGAGCGATTGGGCCCCTAGATTATTCCAGTGCATATATTCCCCTGAATGTTAAAAACCATATAGGAATGATGTATTTTATCATGTTTATAGACGTCTATTCTACGTTCAGATATGTGTATTTGACAAGTAAGAATTTTGAGTTTCTAGAAAAGTTCAAAGATTTTAAAGTTGAGGTAGAAAATCAACTTTACAAAACCATTAAAGTTCTAAGGTCTATTAAGGGTGGGCACTACATGGGTAATGTATTTGACCAATTCTGTAATGTGGAGACTAAACCTTATTGGATATGATTTAAAGTATGTTGAATAATTCTTACTTTGAAACTTCTTTCTAAAGAGTGGCTCTCTACACCATGGTGTAGGTTTTGAAACGTATGCCCTTAAAGGTTGTTAAGGTGCCACCTTATGAGTTATAGATTGATAAGAAACCAAACATATGTAATCGTACATTGTAAGCGTTGGTGCTCATGTGAGAGTACTAGACAAAAAAAGGTCAAAGTTGGACCGTAAAATTATAAAGTGCAACTTTATATGGTATAATGATCATTTTCATGGGTACATATTTGTAGTACATTCACTGGTTGAATAGAAAGTAGAGATGCTTACTTTGTGAAAAATGACTTAGAGATCCTAGTGTTCCTATTAAAAGGATTGACTATTCAAGGTTATGAAACTTGAGGAGAAATATAATGGTACTGTGGAGATCACATATTCAATTCTTAAGGTTGATTCAATTATTAGGCTTCTAAGAGAGAGAAGAACTTCTAATTTTCTCAGAGACCACTTTGTGATGTTAAGAGAGATAGAAGAGGATGTTGTACTAGACAAACCTCTTCATTCTCAAAGCATTCCAAAGTAGTTAATGCTTAGGATGTAAAAAAAACGTATTAATATCACTTAAGAGGACGAAAAATCTATTAGATGGAATTAAGTCTAGTTGTAGGATGAGCTACTTGAAGGTAGGGTTGCCACTTAGGATCCATGAGCTTAGTATCACTTAGGAGAAAAATGAAAGCTAATAGATCCATTGAAAAGCAAAAGACTATAACTGTACTTGAGCCCTTTACTCAGATTGATGGGATTGATTATTAGGAAACCTGCTCTCTTGTATCTAGGTTTACCTTGATTAGGATTCTAATGGCCATAGTTGCACACTTAGAAATGGAGTTATACCAGATGGATGTGAAAATAAAATATCTCAATGATGATTTAGAGGAAGAAATTTGCATAAAAGTTCTTGAGGGATTTGAAGATGAATCCCCAGAAGGTAAAGTGTGTGGGATAGTTGAGCTTTGTATGGGCTTAAACAATAGCCTTCTAGTGCTACTATACTTTCCATAAGGTTATTTTTTATTATGGTTTTGTATCCAACTGTATGACCATTGTGTGCACCCCTTGGTTAGTAGGAGTAAGCTTATGTTATTGTCATTGTACATTGATGACATAATTTTAATAGGTAATGATTTGAATATGGTTAGAGAAACAAAAGAGTAGCTTAAGAGCAAGTTTCAAATGAAAGATATAGGTGAATACTCTTCTATATTAAGTACGAAAATTGAAAAAGATAGAAAATCTTGGAAACTTAGCTTGTCTTAGGAATCATACATTGATTGTGTGCTAAAAATGTTTAGTGTAGTTGGATGAAAAGCATTAGACTAACTTATCTATAAGAGTACTTAGTTAAGTACAAAGATTATACTCTCAAGTGATGAGAATAGACTAGTTATGAAGTTTAAGTCATATGCTCAAGCCATTGGTAGTGTTATATACGCCATAGCATGCATCAGATTGGATATGGACTATGTCATGGGTCTTATAAGTAGATTTTAGAGAGACCTTGGTGTTCCTCATTGAAATGTTGACTAATTAGTGGGTAGAGGGGATTTGAAGCTCGCTTTTTAGGCAGATGGGATTGCAAATTTTGGGTTTTCGGATTCCAATTTCATTAGCAACCTAAATGAGAAGATCTCCTCAACTGGTTATGTACTTATATTTGGTGGTGCTGTATCTCATGGAGCAACAAAAGGCAAAAGTCTATTGCTAGATTAATCATAAAAGCATAATTTGTGGCTTATAGTTTAGCTAGCTTTGAGGCTATGTAGATGATAGGTTTTCTAGCAGATTTCAAGCTAAAAGGTTTGTGCAGACTTTCATATTGAGCTAAGGTGTAAAATAACTTAATTGTAGTGTACATGCTTAGGAATGATAAGGTAAGTTCTAAGGGCAAATTATAGAGGTATATTATCTATATGTGTTTGACATTCTACAGAAGAGGATAGCGATTTTGAGTCATACTTCTCTTTCTAAGATGTTGGCTGATCCTTTAACTAAGGCCTTTACTATGAAATTGTTTTTGAGTCATAGGCACTCATTGGGATGGGGATGAGATTGACGAGTTTCTTATAATCCTAAGTTTAATCGACCAAGTGAAAGATAATGGTCCTAGTGGTTGACCAAATAATAGGATCAATATCTAGTCATTGAATCATCTATCTAGATTAATCATCTAGATAGTTTATTGAACGGTTCAGATTATATATATGATCTGGTTGGTATACACTAAAGGTACCATGTTGCTTATTTATGGGCCCTATATACTTAAAATTATCTAGTGTAATAGGTAAACTACTTCCACGTTAAGTTGGGTACTTAGGACCTAGGTTAGGTTCATTGTATGACTCATATTAGAAGAAGGATTAAGGGTTTTTTTTTTTTTTTTTTATATACACTTGAGAGATAATTAAAATCATATATGATTTCTGATTTCTCTTTGGTGGTGTTTTCTACCGAGGAAAGCAGAAAGAAAAAGGTCGCACTTCCTCTAATGTGCAACTTTTTTCCAGAAACTATTCTCCCTCTTTTGGTGATCTTGACCAGTGGTTTTGAAGCCAGAGATGCTTGGAAGGAATAGTTAGTTTTGTCCTCGAACTTTCTCTTGTTCTCTTGTAAGTTTGATATGTTTTTTGTTAAAGATGACTGGCATGGAGAAACTCCATCGATCAATGGAGATAAGCATTTTTATTTCAGATTGTTTCATTCATGCTATTATTCTATCTAATTGTTTGTGCAAATTGGTAATGGATACAACATGTTTTCTTGTTTATTTTGCATGTGATCTGGCAAATGAAGAACATCGAAACCAATAGTGGGAAGGGTATTTTGAAAATTACTGAAAGTGGTGGCAGAATTAGCCTCCTCTAGATCAACATAACCAAAGTCTTCGATCGAACCGCTTCTATATGATATTTGCATACACATGACTTGATTGCAGTTTAGCAATACTTACACACACATGGAAGATCTTTGTTGTTAACTGTGTAATCTCTGCTTTGTATCTAATTATGATCACCTCCACTGTTTTCTTCTTTGCCCCGTCCATCATTTCTAGCTTGGTTGCTTCCCCAATTGCTGTACCGCTGCCCTGATATATTATGATGGTTGTTTATGTATGAATGATCATCATCATTTTTACCTCTATCTTTTTCTTGCTTTCGTTGCTCCGGTGCCGTTTCTGTGCTGTGCTTCTTCTCAGCAACTACTAACTTCCTTTTAACTGGTACAAATCATGCTTTCAAACATCAAAAGTAACAGCAAGAGCAAGACTTTCATGGTTGATCCTGCAATTTGTGCTCAAGGAAAACAAGAAGGAAATCCCAGAGTAGTTAGTCTGGCGCTTACACATATAGTACCAAGTAATCTTGTAATTTATATTATAGACCCTTGTGGTCCGCTCCTTCCTCAGACCCCGCATAGGCGGGAGCTTTGTGCACTGGGGCTGCCCTTTTTTATAAACCCAAGATCACCAAACTTCGTTTCAGGTGCAAATGTACTGCTTTCTCAAAGCATGCTTTCAAATATCAAAAGTAACAGCAAGAGCAAGACTTTCATGGTTGATCCTGGATTTTGTGCTCAAGGAAAACAAAAGGAAATCCCAGCGTAGTTAGTCTGGTGCTTGCATATATAGTAGTACTAAGTAACCTTGTAATTTACATAGTTACATATCAACCCAAGATCGCTAAACTTCGTTTTAGGTGCAAATGTACTGCTTTCTCAAAGGGCTTGCAGTTTGGAAGAGACGAAAAGCTACTTGTAGAGAAAATAGTTAGCAAACAAGTGGGTTTTATTTAGAAAATTTGATGTTGGGCGTTCCACCAAAATTTGTCAACCTCCTGGTGGGTTTTTCTTTTAAGCCCACAGATTTTTTTCTATAACAGAAAAATGATGGAGAAGGGAAGATTTTGCACGCACGTTGGTCTACCCAAATAGGAAAATACCACATTGACATGGAATGGACCCACACAAGTCAATCATCTCGGTGATATTTCCATTGCCGGTGCCGAAAGCATAAGCTTTCTAGTTGGGTAATGGAAGGCAGGAACAGTTGAAAGGCCAGAGCATTTTCCACAAAGAGAATGGAGGTGCGTGGGACAATGCATTTAGTTACTTTTATTTCCACTACTAAGAGAGAGATCAGCATTGGTTTACTCAGATATCCTTGGAGATTGATCACTAACAAAAAATTACACTGTTTTGTGTCTGAAGGAAAAAGTATAGTGTTCCGACATTTATTTTCTTTTGCTTTTCGGCTTTACTATTTGCTAATTTGGGGTATGTGGCACGCGTATGTGTGACACGGTTAATCTGTAAGACGCACTACATCGCAAAAAAAATGATATTGGTTGGATGATCTTAGCCATCCAAGGAATTGTCTTTTATCATGTCCTACTTGCATATACATTTGGAGGCAATGTTTAAAAACCAAGTGATCTGACTCAAGGATCAGCAGATCCGGATCAGATCAGTAAGAAACCTGGTTGGATTGCCCAAATAACTTGAATGATGTCATTATAAAAATGACCCAGTGAATCGGGTGAGTTGGATTAGAAAACTCGGAAGAGTTTGTGAAGATCACCGAGTTTCTCAATAACTCAGTAAGTTTTAAAATTTTACCATTTCTCTTGACAGACTACGGTGAACAGAAGGACTTTATGTGTGATTTTTCACTTTGTTAATCAACAGAAATATCTAAAATTGATTGTTCTAAGTAGAAGATATTGACAAGAATAAGACCCAAGTCTTAGCTTTCCAGTTGTCATTTGAAAAGGCATCAAACGAAGAGCTTAAAGTATGCTACTTGTTGCTGTTTGTGTGAACAGTAACAGTATTTTGCTTATATTTTGAACTTGAAATTTTCTTTAGTTTATTATTTTTATTGATCCAAACATTGGTTAGGTTCTAATCTATATTATAAAGAGTTTCACATCAGTTTTTAGTGAGAAATCAAAGTTTAAATTATTGAATTTTATTGAAGAAGCTTAACAGGTACTGTTGCGTTGGTCGACAAACATAGTTTGTTTACAATTGAATATATTATGATGGATTGTTTTTTTGTTGAAATCTAACCACATCATTAGATTCCTTGTTATTTAATTGTATTAGATACCAAGTTTCACTGAAAATTTTCATCATGAAGTCATTGAACTTAGTGGCCAAAGTTGGCAACTTAATCACAGGTTATTGCTAGAGTATGGAACTTAAATATAAAAATAAACCCATTGTTTTTTCTTTGATTCTTCCTCACCAACGTATTACCTCCAAAAACATCTTTATTTCTCTTATAGTTTTGGAAGATGGAAATAAATGATAATTATAACTTAAAATTTTTTGGTTTATTTATTTTATTTATATTTATTAGTATTAGTTTAATTTTGTTTGATTGCTTTCGTCTATGCATTATACAAACATGTATTTTTATTTGAAGTGAGAAGTCCAAATCTTTGTTTTGTAGGTTTATCTTTGCTATTAGTTTGACAAATTTTTATACTTTTTTGTATTTTTAAATATTTTTTATTATTTAATTATTTTTGTACTAGATAGCTGATAGGATCACTCTACTCAATGGAAAACTAGGACCGGCAGCTATCCAAGTTTTTCAAATTTTTGAGTTTTTAAACACTGTTTAGAGGACTTCTGTCTGTCAGGATATCCCACTAGCCTAGTGTACGTATTTTTCTCTGAATGGCTAGTTTAGTATACATGTTTGCCGAACAACGTAGCTAAAACACAAGGAGTGTAAATCGGATATTTCTGAATTAAGTGAATTATCAGGAAATACAAGTGGAAGTCACTAGTTCAATTATCAGGTCATTTGTTTTCTAAGAACCCAATCCACAATTCTTCCTTGCAGATTGATTCGAAGCCTACTTTCTTCGAGATGTGGGCATCCGTCTTATATTGACTGTATAAAGTATGTCAAAGGAAAGAGACAACGGTTGTTAAATGGAGTCTCCTAAATGTGGGAGCAACATACTATACCAGTGCACAAACGTTCGGACAATATTGAAGTGTTGAACGAGTGCTTTATGAAACCGTTTGGCCGGATTTTGATTTCCTCACCTCATAATCACATTGAAAGATATCGCTTATACATATGGTCCATGCGAGTCATGTTTTGTCAAGGCTTATAAACTCTAACGCCCTAAATCAAAAGCCAAGGGTGAAGCAGAATGAGAAAGGCTTGACAATGAATAATCGACCAGAAAGAATAAGCTTGAGACTTTGACTTGGTTAAGAAAGCTAGACTTCTTTTTTTTTTTTGTGGAAGCAGTCCATGTTTACAAGAAAACTACGAGCAAACGAAAAAAACAATTGAGTTTCATGACAAGAAAATCCTTTCTAAAAGAAAATTTGTTCTTTTTGAAACATCCATCTTCGTCCAAGTTTTGATCTTTTTCACTCTCCCTCGAGATGGCGAGTGATGTTGAAAAAACATTTAGTGTGATCGTAAGTCATGGATCTTTTACAAGGGGTTGGTTTAAGATGTCAGATAATTATTGAAAATATAGAAAACAAGCTAGTACATATTGAGTATTGGATGTCTTGCATCCTTAACATTTTATAGGTCTGCCCCACATTATAAAAAGCATCCCAACAAAAGCCAAGGGAGAGAGAGACTTTTACCTAGTTTCTTATAAGAAGTTTTAAAGTAGGATATGTAGATATGAGGTTTCTCTTCCAAGGGTTTTCTCTTATAAAGTTAGAAAATAGGAAAAAAACAAGAACAAAGCTTCAAGGCATGCTCATGGGTTTTGGAGAAGACAAAAGGAAGAAGAACTAGGTTAGGTTCACACTTCTAAAGCTATTCTTTCATAGTGGATTTCTCCTTTTGCTCTCCCTATGAATGTAGGTAGTTTTGCCTAACCACGTATATGCTTGTATCTTTATTTCTCTTTCTGTTTTCTTGCATTTAATTTATTATTCTTCTATTTTCTGGTTCTGGATACATCCTTGTACGCATTTACAGTAGTCCATTAAAGCTTTTGCTTGGCTTTAGGTTCTACATTTGGTAGCAGAGCGCCAAGTTGTACATGGAAGATGGTAGGTGAAATTCTTATGAGAGATTCAAGCTACAAATTGAAGAAAAATACCTAAGGTCTCAAATGCTTAAGTTTGAGGTACAGAAATTTGCAGCCAAGGAAAATTTTGGGTTATGGCAAAGAAAAGTAAAAGACCTTTTACTTCACTAACAACTTCAAAAGATGTCGTATGACAAAATAAAGAAGCCATCAACAATGAGTATGAAGAAAGGAAGATCTTGAACCATAGGTGGTATGTACAATATGTTATGCTTGGGAGATAAGTATATATAGTATTTTGGATGAAGATTCAACTTTGAGTCTCTATTTAAAATTGGATAGTTACACATGATAAAGAGCTTCACAAGCAAGTTGCACTTGAAGTAAAGAAACTATATGGGCTACTAATAGAGGGAGATACATCTTTATTAGAGCATCTTAATGCTTTTAATAAGATTATTAGTGAAATTCTTTATATTGGGTTAATTTGGATGAAGAGGATATGACACTTCTACTAATATTATTTCCACCTTCTTATGAATGTCTAAAGGCTACTATCTTTGTAACACTTTATACATGGAAGATGTTACATCAACTCTCTTATCTAATGAGATAATGATGAAACCAAATAAGGAATAAAGTAGTGAAGGCTCATATACAAGTAGTTTAGAGAAAGTAAGGGGAAGGTCAAGGGAATGTAGCCAATAAGAGAAGAAATTCTGGTCAAAGTTCAAAAGAAAGAAAGTGCAATGTTATTCTTGCAAGAAAGAAGGTCACATCAAGAGAGATTATACCAAAAGAAAGGAGTGGTTGAAGAAGCATATGGACACATTTAAAGAAGTAAGCTTAGTGTCCAACACCAAACATGAAGGAGATGTCTTCACCATCTCCTTAGGTATTTCTTCTCCCTATAGTTAGTTGCTTAATACTGGGTGTTCTTACTACATGACTCAAAATGAATATTTGTTGATTTTTTTTACAAGGCTTGTGATGATGGAAATGTGCTACTGATAACAATTCTACCATAAGATCATAAGAGTAGGAATGTTAAAAATAAAGATGTTTGACAGAATGGTGAAAATTTTAAAGATGTGAGGTGTGTTTCAAGATTAAAAACAAATATGATATAATGGATTCCTTGGATTCTCTCAATTACTAAATTGTGAAGATAAAAAAGAGAGGAAATGATAGTTATGAATGGACAGAAGCATGGAAGTTTGTATAAATTGATTGGTGAAATAATATTATAGGAAATGCAGTGATAACTTCTTCTCATGACAGTGACATAGATGATATTGCACTACAACACATGAGGTTGGCCTATATGAGTGACAAGGGGATGCTAGATTTACATAGTAAAGGTGGTGCAATGTTTTTTGTCTCCTTCATAGATGATTTCTCACATAAAGTTTGAGCTTACTTTATGAAAGAAAAGTCAGAAGTATTCACATAATTTAAGCTTTTGAAAAAGGAGATGGAAAACAAATAGGAACAAAAGTGCAGGTTTTAAGGTCCCTTAAAAATGGTGGTGAATTCATATCACATGAATTCAAAGAATTTTGCAAAGAAGAAGAGATTGTTCAACATTTAACTATACTAGGTGCTACATAGCAAAATGGGATAGTTGAGAGAATGAATATGATACATCTAGAAACAACAAGATGCATAAGGCTCTTTTCAAGGTTGTCAGAAAAATTCTAGACAAAAGCAATTGATATGGCTTGCTATGTAATAAACAGGTCTCCTTCTACTACAATGGAATTTAAGATATGTAGGGAAGTTTGGACAGAAAAACCAGTTGACTATTATTCATTGCATCCTGCATATGTTCATATACAAGAGGATAGCACACCAAATTGGATCCAAGGTCAAAATGTTGCATATTTCTGAGGTATGAGAAGGAAGTTAAAGGGCATAAATCATGGGACCCTAATTATCAGAAAAAGATTGTCAACAAAGATGTGGTGTTTGATGAAAGTGTTATGTTTAGAAAATCTCACCAAGACACTCACGAGGAAGGGTCTAAGAAGATACTATTGTTGAGGTGGAGTCATACAAAGATGAGGGGAAATTAACTACAGAGTGTCATCATGAAGGAATTGTTGATAGTCTACATAATCCAATGTAGGAAGGTGCTTTAGAAGAACCATACTTTATTGCTGAAGGAAAGGGAAAAGCAAAAAATAGGTACCATTGAGCTATTAAGATGATCATACAATTTCCTACACTCAGTAATATGGGGATAAATGCATGGCCATATTAGAAGGTAATTAGATATAAAGAAAATGGTGATTGATATAAAGGAATCTCAGAGAAGATGTTTATGAAAAGGGACATCTTGACTAAGTTAGTTAAATTTGATAAGTTTAGGCTTTCCTTAGACTTCGCTAATATTCGACATTGTTAGTATTTGAGAACCCTAGGGAGAGAGAGACTTTAAGTTACATTCTTATAAGGGGTTTTAGAGTGCGATATGGAGGTGTGTATTGGGTGTGCTTCTTTTGGAGTGTCGCTTGTGAGGGTGTTTCTCTTGTAAAGGTAGAAAAGAGGGAAAAAGAAGAAGAGGGCTTCAAGGTATGCGCTTAGGTTTTAGAGAATATGAGAGGAAGAAGGAATGAGATAAGGTTAATGCTTGTAAAGTTGTTATGTCATAACGAATTTCTCCTTTTTCTCTCCTCATGGATGTAGTCAACTTTGCTGAACAAGTATATGTTTGTGTCTTTATTTGTCTTTGTGTTTCCTTGCTTTTAGTTTATTGTTCTTTTATTTGGTGGTTTTGGATATATCCTTTTGAGCATTTATGATGATCGGTTAAGGCTTTTGTTGGGCTCTAAGTTCTATAGTATTGAGTGAATGGAAACACCCTTTTCATGAGTGAATGATATCAATCTTAATATGCTTTTTGTGCACACGGACTATGATGTTGAGACACTAAGATGGTCATAAGTTGAAAAGAAAGTAGTGCAGTTATTTCCTTTGTAACTAATGAAGTGGAATTGAATTAAGTATTTGAGTGCCATAGGGGAGAGAACTTTGCATAGGCCTTATATACATAGTAATACACATTGCTGCTAAGTATTGTAAGCACCCAAAATGTTGAAATTATGAGGTTCCATCAATAGGAGAATCAAGGGGAGTTTTAGAGATAGATGAAGACTTAAAATCCAACATTGAGGCGCTATTCATAACATTAGGAATATCCTTAGCCTGAGTTCCACTTGTGTATAAGTGAGCTTCATAACGAAAAATAGGGGAGAGGACTACAGTGCTTGATTGAAAAATCATCACCTAAACAGCCAAAATAAAAATAAAAAACGTGATTATTTTTGCTAGTAGATAGTAATGACATAACCAAGAAGCCGAAAAAAAAGAGAAAATATGATCATTATTGCTAGTAGTTAGTGATGATATGACCATAAATATACAAGTAAAAGAACAACTCTAAAGATGAATGTGATAGAAAAGAAGATTTAGCTAACTACGAGAACAACCCCATTTAGATCCTAAATAATTGAAGCAACAAAATTAGGCAGACAAAGCTTGCTTTAAAAGTGTATACTTTTAGGGTCATTTCCATCCAAGCAACCTTTAAAAGTGTATGCTTCCATTTAGGCAAACAAATGTGATATACTTGCATTACAAGGCCTTTGACTAAGGCCCACAGGCTTTAAGGGAGGTCTACTCAACTCATGGATGTGGTGGCTTGCTGAACTTAGGCCTATGCCACTAGATCTGTGGAACAAGGCCTGATTCCAAAAGGCCTAATTTCTAAAGAAATCCTTGTAAATATGT